>OX381709.1:41076932-43640602 GCA_947462335.1 Harmothoe impar | reverse complement strand
ACCTATACTCACAACCAACCGCGTATATATGCGATTTTGGGGGAGAGGGATCAGGCCTTTATTGTTAGCAATTTCTTAAAATCAGGGGGCCCCCTTCTCCAGCTCCCAGCCAGTATAGGGTCCTATTACAATAAATTTATATGTAAATCGGTCAATTATTAAGGATTTTATAGTAAAAACTCGAAAACCAGGCTCTCAAAAAGTGATAATTTCAAAATTAAAAATGCGAGTCTTGTTTGTCAGGCTACCATGTTACCGGAAACCCACCTTCTGTTTGTTTTTTGCCATACTCTAGGAGGCTATATAGAAGTCACTTCACCTGGACAAGCTTTATAGTAATGAGCAATACACGGTGTATACTGTAGATGGAGTTCTAAGAAGCAACAAGTGTCCTCACCAGGCACCCCACAAGACATGAATACTGTATCAGTATAACATGTACTCTACACGTGTAACATGTACTCTACATGTGTACCGCGGTAGTATACAGCCTACCGGCATTTACATGTTGTATATGCAAGTATATTTACATGTTATTGTCATGCATTGTCATGGTGCACATATTTACTAAGGCCAATTCATTTGTTGCTAGATGACGGGTGGGTGGGTACATATATTTAGGTGGGCCCTATAATTTAAAAGAGGTCTATACGGGGGGTAGGGTGTGGGTAAATAAATCTCAGTTTGTTTCCCATCCCCTCAGCAGGGTTCAAGTCGGCCCTCTCTTGTGTATAGTAACACACCGATTTTAATCAGACTCCTCAATTGCTCTCTCCCCCCCCCCCACCCGCCTCTGTCGTTAAAAACATGACCACTCCAAACGACTCCTAGTTCAGAGGATAACTCGAATCCCATCAGAACCCTATTATCATCGAATTGATCCCTTTATCAACAGCCATGCCTCATACATAATGTAAGATGCATGGGTGAGGTTGCACTTTGCCTTTCCTGCCCTCAACAGGTGCTGACATGGAGAGCTATAATAGTTGCTATCTTTATGATAATGACAGCATGCCTTTGCCAGGTGAGACGAGGAGGGGATCGACAGGTGTTAGTGAACGCGTGTCAGGGCTGTAGGACCAGGTATGTGGTGTGAAAAGATTACAAATACATGTATGTCATGCTCTGATGTTACATGCTGGTCTGTCCAGGGGCGTCCCTTTACTTGCCTCAGTTATTGAGTGAATCAATGCAACTCACTCCATGCTGAGTACAAAATTTCAATATACATGATGTGGGCTCTATGACTACCACTGATGACCCAGGCCGACAGCAGCCTCGACCTCTCCAGGCCCATTGCAGCCGTCAGGCTGTAATGGGCCTGGACAAATTTGTATCTAATAATTGTGACCTACTTAGAAAATGATCCAGGATCCTGGATCATTTCTTAATGAGATAGCTCAATCACTGATTGGTTAGCCATGGTCACATGACCATGAATGAAGTTGTGTATGGCCTCATGGGTTCGAATCCCACCTTGGGAAAACGTAGGTTCGTTTTTTTTACATTATTTATTTGGTCTTTTTGAAGCATGAAAACCCCAATGCTGGGATGGTAATAACACATATTACATATTTGGATAGGGACAGAAGTGTAATAGAGGGCCATTGTACAGATATCAAAATTACTACCCATTGTGCCACAGGTGGGACTCGAACCCATGACGTTCAGATTGGTGGTATCCATTAGAACCCACTACATAAGCATTCTCCCAGACTGTAAACGTACAGTCAGGGTCCGAGACTGGGCCGACAGGGGAGTTGATGTGAGGACCCCTGTGTGTTATTTAAACCATTCCCTGCTGTTGTAGGTGAGGGTGGGGGATGGAGGGGGGGGGGGGTGTTAGACTCAGGTGCCTATAGGTGGATAAGGACAGGCAGGTGTGGGCCGTGCATGGTGGGGACGAGATGGGTGTGTGTGTGATGGGAAGGGGGGGGGGGGGGCTTAAAGCCCTGTCACCCGTGTCACCTTTGTGGTGGCGGCACGCTACCCGCGCGTGGATGTATGCTATCTGGGTCCCACGTGCTGGTATACACTCATTATTGTCCACATTATTATAAAGACGTGTGGGCCCTGGAGCCTGATCCATGCAGGAGCCTGATCTAAACTCGTGCACCACACCATGGCTATAGCCATCATTAATCCCCACTCCATCCTCACTGGTCCGCTTTCATCGTTATTATAACACTCCCGATCATTGCATTGCACTCCCATCCCTGCCACACGCTACTGTAATAATGATGTGCATAAATAAATGTAAATGTTTAAAGCTATGAATAAAAAGACAACAGCAGAGGTGTGGCTAACCTTCACTTTGGCTTTGCTAGGTGCAAAGGTCCGCTGGAGAGGTCAGGTTAGGATAGACGCTGGTGGTTGTACTGGAGGACAGGTCAGCCGACCGTCAGTTAGAGTTGATACTTGTGACCGCGGCTACCGTAGTGGCTCGTTTAAGCGCCAGGGCGCGTATATATATTCAAAATAACACCATACCCCCGGCGTTTATACAATACAGCCGCGTATGTTTCAATTATTAGTACTCATTTCAAATTCTCCTGTAAATCCCAGCGGGCATTAAAGACGGACACTTATTCTAATACTCGGCGCTTATACGAGTCACTATGGTATGTAGAAGGGGGTGGGTATGATCTGGGTGTGTGGGGTCACAGGGGGGGGGGGTCACAGGGGTCAGGGGATGGTTCACCAGGTAAGGAGGTCACACCTGCCACGGGCCGCGCGTGTCCCACACGCCGTGAGGGAGGGTGGGGGGTGGGGGGATACCTAAAATGTCTACTTACCTGTGTGTTCACAGTGTGGTGTTTACCTTCTGTATCCCTCTGTGCATCCAGGTGTAAGGACATGGGATGTGGAGATCCCGTCTCCCAAATCCTCAGGACCTGGGTTTCTTCCAGAAACTTTTTGTATGATTTTTCTTCGAGCGAGACTTTAGTCCTGAGTGGATTTGCTAAGTATGGGATGGTTCGGGGACAGAGCAACCACGTACGATATATACATGCGTGTAAGTACCCTCGATGATATCCGATAGAGACGATAAGGGGAGTGTCAGTGACCACTTGTTAACAACAGTCAATGCTAAAGTATAATCCCCCATGAGCACCAGGGTCCAAGCACAAAAAAAAAATCAAATTTACCAATAACAGTCTGAACTAGTGGGAGGGGGGAGGTGGGTGTCACCGCCCCTCTTGATCTCCACGGGAGATTCCATTGTCTTATCACCGCCATGCCCCCCCCCCCTACCGCTACCGAAGGTGTATGCAGTCATTAGCAAAATCCTAGCTGAGTGTCCCCTCTCTCCACGTACGACTGGGATAAAAAGTAATGTTTGGTTCCATTGGATCCTTTATGGAAAATACGTCTAAATATCTTTCTCATTCAGTCCTAGCCTCCAGGCTCTGCTACTTCAAAGTGAACACAATTCCTCATCAACAGTTATTGGAATTTCCTATTTGGTAAGTTCTGTTTAGAGGTTATTTCACAATATATTATCTGTTTACGGTGTCAGTAATGCAATGTTCTACGAATTACGTTCATCTTCAAGCTATTGCAGATCAGGAATCTCTCAACTACTGAAATGTGAAATTTGTTGGTGAAATGTCTGTAGGTATATAGGCATTCTAGACCGCCTAGTAAGGCAAACCTAAAACACTGATGTTCTATCGACCAATGCCCAGTTCGAAAGGGGTGCAGTCAGAGTTGATAAATAATTTGGCAGGGATGCCCTGATAGCTGTGTCCACTGAAAAAACATACCTAGCAAAGTACTAACTACGTCGCACTATACTTTACATACAAATTACATCCAGGCTTATAAATTATGTACAATTATGCCCCTATAATATTTTCTCATCCAGAAATGCGATACGTTGATTCCAGTCTGACACTAAATCAATGATCTACATTTGTATTGGCCTATGTAATTATGTATACTCTACCGGTATGTGATAAGTATAGGCAACCTGTGTACAGTTAAATTCAATTTACTTCAGATCTTTATTTCAGACTCAATTGTGGTACAATAATCAGTTGGATAAAAACACACACATAGTCTACACAATACAGGTCCTGATACCAGCTTCCCCATGTGCATGCATCGGGGCCGTATTTGATAGTATAATTATCGTGTACCATAAAATTTAATTAACATAGACCTATAACACCTGTCACCCCATTTCATGCACTTGGAGTTCACATAATAGGAGTACATTCACTTGATGAACCGAATTTAAGAGAAAATGCTATGCTAATTTATATTGACCCAGACTGACGACATAATATCTATAGGGGACTCATCTACCAAGCACATTGATTAATTACATAACATTTATAGCATCATATTCCTAGATGTAGGCGGAAACAGATAAAATAATGATAACATCCATGCATTTTAAGCACAAGGCTATAGTTTGCTAAGACCACATCTACTCATAACAGTGCGAAGTGTACCAGTGACGATCACTAAATCAACCATTTAAGGACAGCATATATAGACATTTAGAGCTGAGACTCTACTAAAAGACTAAGCATCCTGGCCCTAACCACCATTTATCAATCCCACAGAGTTTAACAAGTTCCACTTACTCTTTTTATTCTATCTATTTGTCTATTTAGAATACTCACATTAGCATGATAAGGATCTAACCAAAC
This sequence comes from Harmothoe impar, assembly GCA_947462335.1. Classification (NCBI taxonomy): domain Eukaryota; kingdom Metazoa; phylum Annelida; class Polychaeta; order Phyllodocida; family Polynoidae; genus Harmothoe; species Harmothoe impar. The sequence goes on along the minus strand of OX381709.1, from coordinate 43,635,941 downwards.
TCATTCTAATATATAACTCACACCTGATGAGACATTTAAGTCGAAACCACTACCTGTACCACACTCACTGTACTGAATACGGTGAGTCTCAATAGCCCCCAACTACATTGGGGCTTCATGATCCCCACATAAATTCTCCTAAGTCCTAAACATCTGCTGCAAGATAGTTCCCATATTAGGAAGTGCACACACACTCTGCTAGGAGAGTGCACAGAGGAAGTGAGGTCATAGACTAAATCCCTGGGCCCTGATTGGTCAGAGTCCTTGGGTAACCATGGTACACATAAGCATAGTGAGCCTTGTCAACAAGGCATTCAGTGGTTGTGTAAGGTAGGGACAAGAAGTCCTTTTCCGTTTTTCCCTAAAAGACTAAGCACATAGTGCAACCGTATTGATTTGTATAAGCATACCTGTGATATTTGGTATTGGTATTTTTATTGTATTTTATCAATTTGTTGTCTGTATTGTATGTAATTGTTTAAATGTGTAGCAACCTATGTACCCTAAATGGTTAGAGTCAATTGGACTCCCTAATCAAAAATCTAGAATCAAAACCCTACACACTCATGCTCATCTGTATATACTCATTTTTGTCTGATTCATAATATAATGGTTGTCATATTATAAGTGCCAACGAAACTGATACCAACTAATTGATCATACATATTATCACTTCTTCATGTCGTGGATTGATCAATAAACTTTTCTATTAAAAAAAATATGGTGCTATAATGTTTGCTATCTGTCAATCAGGGACTGAGGGGTATTTTGACCCCTTTTGACCCCTTTTTACTTGACCTTTTTGGGGGTTGGTCAAAAGTGTTGTCAATGTTTGCTATTTATCTATCACTTTAAGGACATCACAGTGCTTTAATTTTCGCTATCTATCAATGGGACTTCAATTACCCTTTTATGACGGCATAGTGCTTTGATATTTGCTACATCAGAAAATCCCACTTTAACAAATCAATGTGTAATGAATGACACAAAACACACACACATGGTGATGACCAACTCGTGCAGGCCCCCAGCCATCTCCACAACTCGACACGTGCGTCTGGTGATTTAATATAGGCCCAAAAAAAGGTTTGTTTCGGGTCACCCGGTCGACCCTATCAAAACAGGGCCGACCCTATGTTCTTTTATGCAATTTTGAAGACATTTCCATGTTTTTACCCTTTTTTGGTAAAATAAAAGTTGGGTAGTACATTCATGTTTAAATTATTATTATTATTTTTCTAATCCGACCTACCGACCCTACACCATGTTACCTGAAACAAACTTTTTTTTGGCCTTCGTATCCATTAGTGCGAGGAGGTCACACTAGGACAGTATAGACGGTATGATGCTATACTGCCTCACCTTGCCTCACATGTTGGTCCATGTTGATACATTAATATTATAGACCTACACCACACCTGGGCTTCTTGGCTATACTTCTCCATGCGGGATCTGTGCCATAGGCCTATTCCACTGTTGGTCACTGAGAGATGACAATAATGTTTTCCCATAGGCCTATCATGTCTGAATAGACATGACATGGGCCTATATGAACCCTATATGATACCGGGATATGATACCCCTCCCATAGCAAAATGGTTTGTGAAACCATCGTGTTTGGGGGCCCGTGGTTGGAGGCCATGTGTGGGTGTGTGTGGTTCAGGGGGCGTGGCACATTTGGCTTAAACAGGGCTTGGGCCTATTTTATAGCTTCAGACAAACGTCTTATAACGATATTGATAAACACATATACCCGGGCATATGATACCCTAAAGTCAAAATCTTTATTGTATTTATAAGAGAGAAATGGAAAGACATGGTCGGCCTATAGATAGCTCTCTGCATTAGTAATCTGCCTAAGGGCTAGCTTACAAGTCAAATGCTGATCAGTAATTAGGCTTAAATTGGCCTAGACAAACCCACAGGCCAGCCATCTCCTTGGTCATGATCACACCCCGGATCACACTTCTTTGTCTGTCCTTTTCATCGGATCCTCAGCCGTTTGGAGGCAAAAAAGCGCGCGAAAATCTGACCTGGTGGAGATCTCACCAACAAAGACTAGGAGGCGGCAACCGCGGAGGGTGCCGGGAGAGGGGGGAAGTTGAAGGGTTTTGGGGAGGGGGTTTGGAGGGAGGGCGAAGTCTCGTATAAGGTCTCTGCCCCAGCAGCTGAGGGGGCGGGGGCGATGGCCACACAGAGGTGATGGGAGTCTATACATGCCCCACTGCACCGAGGGTGGGGAAGACCTAGACTGGTTTCAGTCCTTGAGTATCAAATATTGGTCCAGATATACATTGGGCCGGCATTATGAAGCTCTGGGGAATCAAAATAGGAAATACAGGAATTAGAAGTGGAGGCCCTAACGCTAATTATTGGTAAAATATAGTGATAGGGCCTATATAATCTCAAATTCGGGGCCAAGGCCTACTTATTTGCCCTAAAACACTCTAGCTCTGTGTTTACAAATTTAATTAAGATCTTATTAGGCCTAGGCAAAATGAAAAAAATATAGCAGGCCTACCTTTGCTAGGATGCTAAAGTAGGGGAAGGTTGCCAAAATTGGACCCCCTAAGAACACTTCGCTGTGTAGCGTTTATTTCTAGTCATTTGAATATGAAAATCATACGAAGGGTAAGCCTAGTCAAAGGCCTTCTAATCGTAAAAAAATAGTTTGAAAATTTAATTATTCTAGCTGCCACAAGCCAATGAAAATAGAATGCAACCGGTCCACTTTTGGATACCGGGTGCCTAAATTGGACCACTGGGTATCCAAAATTGGACCAATGCTTAATTCAGTCCGTTTTTTCACATATTCTTAGGGTCAGGTTTATGTTCAGATGTGTAGTTCCTCGTTATATCTTTCCAATAACCTACATATTATGGTAGTATACCCCTGTGAACAAAATTTTTGGGACATTTAAAAAATAATTATTTTTTTTTAGTTTTTTTGTTATTTTCCTCCCTAGATTCATAGATACGTCCTGTTAATTACAGCAACAGCTTGTGTGTGACTCAAATGCCAAAGGGAGTGCTCATCTTTTAACAACAGATGGCAAGATATTCTGGGGAGAATTATTTTTGGGGTCAGAATTTTTACTCCCGCCAGTCAAAAATTGCCAGTTTCTATAATTGGACCTGGTCCAATTATGGAAACTTCTTGTGGTCCAATTTAAGCGCCTTGTCATATTTATCATCAACTTTCTCTCTCCCAAAGCCTCTCGGTGAATTTTAAATTTGTTTAATTTTTACCCGATAACAAAATATTATTTCTTACTATCTGAAGGGATTTTGTTCCAAAAACTGTTTCCTAGCAACGGGGAGGGCTTAAGTAAACAAATAGAAAAATAAGATCAGGAGGTCCCAAAATCAATTAGCCTAAAAAGAACCATTTTACTGACCCCTTCACAAAAAAAAATTACTTGTTGATAATATAGGGGCCTACTTGGAATTACCAAAAATGTTGCATAACTGAAATTGTGTTCCAATTAGTGTAACTAAGGGAAACAGGGATGGTCCAATTTAGGAGCCGGTCCAATTTTGGCAACCTTCCCCTAATACAAAAATAATGACATGCAATGCTTATATTATATATGAATGTCCAGGTGGTGTCCAGTCGAATTCGACTGGATATTATTATTACATGTCAAAGAGATAGGCCTACAGGAACTCCCAGTATGGAGAACCCAGAAACACACACAAATTAAAAATATTGAAATTTGAAAAAAAAAAAAAAACAGCACTAGGGCTTATGGCAGGTTGCTCTGGGAGGATTCCCCCCCCCCCCATGTTTTTCGTAGGCCTACTTTAATAGTCTCCAGGCCTATAGGCCTAGAGCAATTTGTGCTTAGATAATCCTTAGATATGCCTACATTACTTTCCAGCAGCTGTTCAGGGATTTTCCTCCTTACAGAGCAATTTCCTTTAAAATCAAATAATTACGAAAACATATTTAAATTGTGGGCATAGGCCTACCCCGGGGCCTATAGGCCTACACATCTCATAGGCCTATATAGGATGCCTATGTTAAACACATAATGGCACATAATACAATCAGAGGAATAATGAACATGAGCTAAATAGTTTTTAGAATATGGAAATGCATGTAGGCTAGGGCTAGGCCTATGTTGTGTGTTGTATACATTGTATGTGCGCATGTGCGGCGGCCATCTTGGATCCGTTATGAGCATGTAAACATCAGTTAGTAAATGGCAATGGAACCAACTCAGACCCACTCAGTTCAACTCATCTTTATCCATAAACATCCACATGTTTTAACATGGTGACAGCCAGGTGAAGGGTCAGGGAAGGGCAACAAGAAACTGTGAGTAGACACACATAATTTTTATTCACCCTGGAAGAGTGATTAATGCACTTTTTGGCCTGAAGCCAAAAGCAGAATACACATGTGTTGTCACTGAAAGTGGCCATCTTCCCAGCCCACCCTGAGATCCACAGCAACTGGTTCCAGAGACATTCCTAATAAATGCTAGCTCTACATCAACACCCTGATAGTGTGTTAAGAATATATCTATACCCTGATAGTGTATAGAAATTATATAGGCCTAAAGTGACAATTATAGACCTGCTAGTCTATAGGCTACACTAGTCTGAACTGTGACCTGCTAGTCACCAATTCCTACTACTAAAGTATATAGGTACCAGCACAATGCCTGAAATCAATGAAGGTAATGGGGAGAATGCTCCTCCCCCAGGGGGAAATGCACCAGTGCACCACTTTGTGCCTGGTATCAGGCCTCCTGCCCCTCTAAACTTGCAATCTAGTAAGGCTGAAAATTGGCTATTGTGGAAACAGCAGTGGGGAAACTACACTGTAATCTCCCACCTGGACACAACTGCTGCTGTGTACCAAACCTCCATGCTTCTAAATTCCATAGGAACAGATGCCCTGAAAATCTACAATGGTTTTGTCTTCGCAGACGAAGCCAATAGGACACTCAAAGAAATAATAAAGAAATTTGATGCCTACATTATAGGGGACTTGCATGAGACCATGGAGAGATACAACTTCAATTGTAGGGAACAAGAGAAAGAGAGTTTTGACGAATATCTAACGGCGCTCCGCTTCCTAACTAATAGCTGCAATTTCTGTAAATGCCTCAAAGACACTCTGCTACGCGACCGAATTGTGATGGGCATCCGGTCTGAAGAGACCAGGAAGACACTCCTGAACATCAGAGACTTAACCCTCGAAAAGTGTATCGACATCTGCCGCACCGACGAAGCAACCGGATTGCGACTAAAACACGTCAACGCCAGCGGCGGAACGGCAGAGGTTCACGGAGTCAAGCCACACAAACAGAATAACAGGAAGAAGACGAGAGGCCAATCGAGAGACCAACCGCAGGACTGCATATTCTGCGCTGGCAACCACATATTCGGAAGGAAACACTGCCCGGCATGGGGGGAAAGGTGTTCCGTATGTAACGGACGGAACCACCTCGACGTCGCCTGCAAGAAGACATCGAAGACTAAGAAGACCCCTAGGACCAAGAAGGTACGCGCCGTGCAAGAGAACGACTCCGAGAGCGAAGAAAGCCAGTATGAGGTCATAAATGGAGTAAAGGAGGTCAGCGCGGTGAATCTAAAAAGTGACAAACTGATATACGCCACCATGACGATAAAGGGCGTTCCAGTTAATTTCCAGGTCGACTGTGGCGCATCAGTCAACCTGATACCAAAGAAATATGTCGACACCACCAAGCTAGGCCCACCACAAAATACTCTCCAGATGTGGGACAAGACGCTAAAACGCCCACTCGGAGAGTGCCGAGTCAAGATAAAGAACCCGGCAAACGGAAAAGGCTACGACGTAAAATTCGTAGTCGTGGAGGACAGCGATCTCATGCCGATCCTGGGAGTATCGGCGAGTCAACAAATGGGACTCATCTCTGTCCTCGAAGACAACTTCAAGAGAGTAGCGAGCGTGAAAAAGAAGGAAGAAGTCTACAAGTGCCCAATTTTAGATAAATACAAAGAGGTCTTCGGAGAAGATGTCGGCTGCATGCCAGGTATCTCAACGTTCCATGTCGACCCGACCGTCACACCATCGATCCAACCCTCCAGAAAGGTCCCGGACGCCCTAAAACATAGGGTCAAGGAGAAGCTCGGCCAGCTAGTCGGGCAGGGTGTGATCGCGCCTGTTAGCGAGCCGACGGACTGGGTCAGCGCCATGGCAACAGCTACGAAGAAGACCGGAGAGTTAAGGATCTGCATAGATCCTAGACCACTGAACAAGGCACTGAAACGAGAGCACTTCCCCCTCTGCACGCTAGATGACGTACTGCCAGAACTATCCAAAGCGAAGATAGTCTCGACAATGGACCTGAAGTCCGGATACTGGCATGTGAAACTAGACGAGGAGTCATCGAGACTGACTACATTTGCAAGTCCATACGGAAGATACCGATGGTTGAGATTACCATTCGGTACAAGCGTCTCGTCAGAGATATTCGCCAGAAAGCTCCATGAATGCATCCACGACTTGGATGGAGTCATCTGTATCGCAGATGATCTGATGGTATACGGCACTGGCAAGACCGACTGCGAAGCCCTACAGGACCACGATAAGAAGTTGGAACTACTACTTCAGCGATGCCAGGACAAAGGTATCAGACTGAACCCTAAGAAGATGAAACTGCGCCAGAAATCTGTAGCGTTTCTTGGACATCTGATCACGCATGAAGGCCTAAAGCCCGATCCTGCGAAGGTGGATGCCGTGATGGATATGCAGAAACCGACCGATGTTGAGGGAGTCCAGCGTCTGAATGGATTCATTAACTACCTAGCACGGTTCCTACCTCGACTGTCAGATGTTATGGAACCTATCCGGCAACTGACGAGGAAAGACATGCCATGGAACTGGTCCGGTGCCCAAGACAGAGCACTTCAACAAGTAAAGAAGCTTGTGAGTGAGGCACCAGTTCTCAGGTACTATGACCCAAGCAAGGAGCTCACCATCCAGTGTGACGCCAGCAAGACCGGACTCGGGGCGGCACTTCTACAAGACGGACAACCGGTAGCGTTCGCCAGCCGTGCCCTAACCGACACCGAGACACGCTACGCACAGATAGAGAAAGAGATGCTTGCCATCGTGTGGAGTGCAGAGAAGTTTCACCAGTACACGTTTGGTAGACAGGTTAGCGTGATGTCTGACCACAAACCTCTACAAAGCATCATGAAGAAGCCATTAGCAAGAGCCCCTAGGCGATTACAAGGCATGCTAATGCGACTCCAGCAATATGACGTGGAAGTCATATACACGCCTGGGAAGGAGATGTATCTCGCCGACACTCTGTCTCGAGCTTACAGACAGACTACGGAGGGACATCACGAAGAATTTGAGAACGTCAATGCAACGAAGTACGTGGCCATATCCGATTCCAGGATTGAGACCATCCGTCGAGCCACCGAAGTCGACCTAACAATGACAGCACTGAAAGAGACCATATTAAGAGGATGGCCTAACGAGAAGATCGATGTACAACCAGTGCTACACCCATACTTCTCATTCAGAGATGAACTAGCAGTGCATGAAGGACTGGTATTCCGAGGTGAGCGAGTGATAATCCCCATGAGCGAGAGGGCGACCCTGAAGGTCAAGATCCACTCGTCGCACCTCGGCATAGATGGATGCCTACGACGTGCCAAGGAAAGCATCTTCTGGCCAAACATGGCTCAAGAAATCAGAGATTTCATCTCTAAGTGCCACATCTGCAGGACGTACGAAACAGCAAATCCTAAAGAGCCGATAATGAGTCACGACATACCTGACAGGCCATGGGCCAAAGTAGGGACGGACATGTTTAGCCTAAACGGGCGAGACTACCTCATCACTGTTGACTACCTAAGCAACTTCTGGGAAGTCGACATGCTACCTGTGACAGACTCTACAACCATTATCGGCAAGCTAAAAACACACTTTGCCAGATACGGTATCCCAGACACCCTAGTGTCCGACAACGGGCCGCAGTACGTGTCCGAAGAATTCCGCGACTTCTGCGATGCATGGGACATCGAACAAATGACGAGCAGCCCGTACAATAGTAGGGCGAATGGCAAAGCTGAGTCAGCAGTAAAGACTGCTAAAAAGATCATGAGAAAGTGCCGCGAGGCCGGAACCGACCCATACCTAGCTATGTTGGACCACCGAAATACGCCATCACAAGGTATGCTGTCTAGCCCTGCACAAAGGCTGATGAGCCGACGCACCAAGACAATGCTTCCGACCGCACCCGCTCTCCTAAAGCCGGAAGTGGTTGACTTGAAGCATACAAGACGCGACATCAAGCGAGGTCAAGCAATTCAGGCTGAGCACGCAAACACGAAGTCAGCCATATTGCCTCCTTTAGAGGAAGGAGACACGGTTAGACTCGAACCATTTAAACTTGGTACTAAGACCTGGACCAAGGGGACAGTGGTAGAGAGACTAGATGAAAGGTCATACACCGTGGAGACTCCAACTGGCATCCTCAGGAGAAACCGTCAGCACCTAAAGAAGACCAAGGAGCCTAACACTCGCGAGGAAATGAGTGCCAGTAAAGTACCTAGTGACATCACTCCAACAGTCACGTCACCGGCGAAGGTACAGCACACCGTCAAACCCGCCACTCCACATCAGAGGCGTAGGAATGAACCGGTGGCTGAACAGACCGTACCACCTGAACCGGCAGAGGTGCATGCACCACCGGTGGTAACCACACGGTCTGGCAGGGCCGTTGTAGCGCCACAGCGTTACCAGTGAGACGTGATTGACACATAGGGCAGAATAATCCCTGTCCTTCACGTATGGGTGTCAGGCAGTCTACCTGACCCTATTTTCATAAAATCTTACTTGACATTTCCTATAAGAACAAAGATACATGAAATATCTAGAGACATATCATTTAAGTCTTAAATCTCATTAATTCAATTATAGACCAAAGACAGACTTATATCTTATACAAAGACAGTAACATCCCAGGACTATTCCGGAGACTCAATTGAACTCTGAATAAGCTATAGTATTATCCTTAGATATAAGAGATTATCTTTTCCGTTAAAAGGGAGGATGTTGTGTGTTGTATACATTGTATGTGCGCATGTGCGGCGGCCATCTTGGATCCGTTATGAGCATGTAAACATCAGTTAGTAAATGGCAATGGAACCAACTCAGACCCACTCAGTTCAACTCATCTTTATCCATAAACATCCACATGTTTTAACAGCCTATCTAGGAGTCAATTTTGGGAGGGGGGCTGGGCTATCAAAAATGGACTGAGTAGATTTTGCTCAATAGTGACTGGTAGGCATATAAGGCCTAAGGGGTTCTCGGTGAGATTAAAATCACCTTTATATATTTAATCTCTTATGAATCATAGTTTTGAACCTTGGGGCTTGGCCAAGTCTACTGTGTGGTGGTGGTGTCGCAATCAGCTGTTCGCTGCAGTAGTTTGAAGAATTTCGCGCGCTTTCCAGAAAGCGCTGACGGCTCGACCAATGGGACGCCGGGATGGGCGTGACGTCATCACGGCAAGGAGAATCAAGGCACGCCCACCTCTGGCTCCTCGTGTTAGTAGGTTAACAGACTTCGTAGTGGTTGCCAGGAAGAAAAGTCACAGCTCCTGGAGGATCGGAGAAGAAAAGACACCTTAAAATTCACCTACGAAGTCGAGGATCAACTGGGAAGACCGTCTGACTCGCCGAGGATTGTGAGTGGCGGTTTGTTTTGTTACTTGTCGAGGAGCGAAGATAGGGCGGGTCGTCTGCGGAGTTGTGTTCTTTGTGCGACCGCGAGAAGGACAAAGAGAAGAGGGCGTGTTTCAGTTTGATACAAACTCAACTCTAGACAGTACCAACATGACTCTAAACCGCTTCGATCACTTGGGTGAAGCAGACAGAGACTTGGCCGAGGCGGCAGAGTGTCTACTGGCCATGTCAAAACCCGTTTTCCACCAGTCCGAGAGAAAATTGCCCACCACGGAAGCCAAACCACGAGTTGACTGTGCCCTGCCCCCGTCAGATGACAGCAACAACCCACTGTTCATGATCGCACGGATTCTCACCGACCTCAACAAAATCAAACAAGAACCCATCGAAAACATCTACGAACACTCAGACATGGAACTAACACCCGATCACCTCAATTACACGTGTTCCAGCCCCTACAGCCGGGAAATCCAACGAGAAACTGTCCCCAAACGCCGACGGTGTCGGAAGCCAAAAGCGACCACGCCTTCAGACTGTTCGCTGCCCAGCGACGACGAGATAACGTTCGGGAAGGGGCGTCGGCCGGGCAAGAACTCACATCTCCACGGCAAAAAAGTACACAGATGTCACTACAAGGGTTGTGATAAGGTGTACGGCAAGAGTTCACATCTCAAGGCCCACCTCCGGACACATACAGGTAAGTTTAGTCTTTGTTTACGCCTTGACAGTGAGCTATTTACAGCGGCATATGGCCGCTAACGTTAGCCCGTCTTCCCAAAACCACGTGGTTTGCCTTTGTTCAGTATCCACCCCTTTACCCCACTTCACCCCTTCCAACTCACCCTCGATTCTACCCTATGTGTCCCCAAGCCAGCCCCAATCTCCATGGCGAACCAGGAGACGGTTTTAGTCAATAATATGTGGCAGTTTTCGGTGTGATTTGAAGCCAGCAGCGTCGCCAGGCCGTGTGTTTAGGTAGCGCTGACCTGGAAAAGTGGCGACATTTTGGTGGGAGTTGGCCGCTGGAGGTGAGGCCAGAGCAAGCAACACGTGGGTTTCACAACACTCACTCAACTCCAGTACCTCAAGGGCAAAGCTGGCACTGGCAGCAGCAACACCCTTGATATTATTATTCAACTTCTGACTCATGGTTGGCAACCCCCGATTCCCATGCAGTAGCGCTGGGTGATTCAGAATGATTTGACAGTTTGGGAGCGATTTGGGTGATCTTTGTGTGGCGTGGAGAGAAAGGGGGAGGGGTGGGTGGCAGTGTCTATCGGTAGGCGCGGGCCCATGTCTTTGTTTGGGGCCAGTCTGGTAGGGAGCAGGGGAAGCACGTGGTAGCACATGGCTCTAAGATCCAACACACAGATTAGGATAGGAGGGATAGGTGTCAGATCCTGTGGATTCTGTAGATGTTTATCCCACCAGAGATAATTAGCAAATTAGACATTACCTATGTCACACACCTGTTACCACTGGTAAATTAGACACGCCCATTTTGTCATCTGTCACAATCTGGACTTGGCATTGTTTCAAGGATTTGACATTTTAGCAAACAGATTTGAACAAGGTCAAGGATTTTCGATGTAGACTACATCAGTTTAGAGTTGTGTGATCAATTATGAATGTGAAAGGGTAAAGTTTGACATTGTCATGATTAAAAAATAATTTTATGAATGTGAAAAGTCGACTCTATTAAAAAGAAATGTGATCAACCTCAAACGCCAACAAATTTTTGTTCTGTATTCAAATTAATTCAAAAAGTACCATACTTTGGCAAACATTGCATAGATTCCCGTATCCCCATGGATGATGAACAAAAAATGTTAATTTTATTAAAAATAGGGTAAATAAATATGTTTGGAGCAGTGGGATAGTGTATTGAGTGAGAAGTGGGTGTGGCCACGTGGTCCCTGAGTAAATGTCTCTAGGGCCAGGCTTAAGCACATCGAGGTATTACATTTGCAGAACACGTAAGCAGGTCGTCTATGTTATTGATATATCCGAAATTCATGTGAAATGAATAACACCTCAACTTAAAATTAAAAGTTAGTTCTTAAGAAAAATCCTCATAGGTGAAAGTAAAAGCTGCCCATGGACATTGTACTTTGGCCAACTTGTCTGCATCACACCAGTCAAACACTACGTTACATTAAATGTAAATATCAGATTGAAAGTGTGGCCATTGGGCCAACATTTTAATCAGTTTATCTTAAGATATGGGGGGTGTCAAGGCTGATCCTCAGGTGTGCTCCTCCAGTCCAGCCCTGTCAATGACAGTCACGTTTTGAACATTAATGACAATGCCAGCATCTTTTTTTTTTTTAATCAAATAAAAAATGGGAGGTTTATCGGGGTTGTAACGGGACAAAGACAAGGATGTGAGATCCGGGGTGAGATGTAAAACACATGTGTGACAAGTCCGGAAGGATTCAACTCTGGGACCACGAGGTACCACGTGCTTGTAACAGGATGGGGAGGCAGGGGGTAGCGAGCTGCACCCCCCCCCCCCCCCCTCACGCACACACACACACCCTCCTGTCCCATTCACTTGGTACCCCCGTGAACCCCCTCCCGCCCTTTTCCGGGGTAGGCCCCAGCAACAGTCCCGGGATGGCGGCGGGCCTTTGTTGACTGCACCCGCCCCCCTTCTCCCTGCAGCTGTATGGTAATAGGGGGTGGTGGTGTGGGGAGGGAAGCTGACCCGACAGATGGTTAGGGGGCCGGGAACCGCCGCCACGCTCCAACCCCCACCCACCCGGCGCCCAACAAGTGCGGGCAGGCACGACTAGTAGACTAGGGTGCTGTCTGGGAGAACTTACAGCTCAAGTTGTGGAGAGATGTGGGTGTGTTTGGGTACAGAGGTGGGGCGGGGGGGGGGGGGGGGTACTAGTGAACAAAGACAAAAGTTGAGAACTACAGCACGCACCCACAGGCCTGCCCCTCCCACCTCCCCACACCGGTCATGAGACGGGTGGCCCCACGGACAGTTGGCCCCACGTCAAGTTGGCCCCACTTGAGACTGATGGCCCCATATTTTGAGACTGATGGCCCCATTTCGGACTGATGGCCCCACTTCTAATTTAATAGCTTATGTGGTCTAAAAACATATAAAAACATATTTTGAAGCATGTAGAGCATAGTTATAGCCATTCCCAATGTCATATTATATGAAATTATATGAAAAAAAAGTGCCTAGGATATCCATTCTTATGATAAAATGCAGGTATTTTCAGGCCTATTCTTAGGTCATACACTATATTTTTGGGTTGGAAAGGATGAAACACTATCAAGAATAGATGGAGAAATAGCTTCTTTTATTAACAAAAAACAGTATTTAAATTTGTTTCCTAATGCAAAAATAGTTTTTTTGGGAAAAAATAAGAAAAAACTTTAAAATTTCGTAGGAAGAAGATAAAAATATCCTTGTGGTGCTATTAAGATAATGAACACAATGCTAATATGTATAAATACTTATTCAGGAAAAAGTACAGATGTAGTTTGAAAATGAGAGGAAACTTTCACCAGTTGAGTTGTGAAAAGTCACAGTTCAACTGTTGGCAACTGGCACACCTATGCAGTGTGGATGCCACATGGCCACACCTACTCTTGACACATGTCCACACCTACTCTGAGACCTACCCAGAAAACCAAAAAGTATAATCAAATTGAAAGAAACATGTTTTATTATCATTACCAATGTATAGATATTGTAATTGCAAGAAAAACAGTATTTAAAAAAAAATTCTAATGCAAAAATTAGTTATTTGGGAAAAAAATAGGAAAAACTTTAAAATGTTGTAGGTAGAAAATAAAAACACCCCTGTGTTGCTATTTAGACAAAGAACACACTGATGGTTTTTATTAATACTTATTGGTACTTATTTCTTCTTTAAATTTTTTTTATTGACCCCCCCCCCCCCCCCTTCCTCCTCACACCTGCAGCTCACACATGGCTTACCCAATAGAGGAGGCAAGTGTGAAGGCTAATCCCCCTGCCCAGGTTGGCTGCTATACACCTGTAATTTGGCCTAAAACACCTCCAGTAGACAACTACAAATGGCATTTATCTATAATGATACATTTCTATATGTGTATGAATGAATATGTATGAATAAAAGACAGTAATGAGTGATTAAATATGTTGGGGCCATCAGTCCCACTGGTGGGGCCATCAGTCTCAGAAAGTGGGGCCATCAGTCTGGGGCCATCAGTCCGTGGGGCCATCGGTCCTACAATCCCCACACCCTGCTGCTGGGATGGGGGGAGTCTGCTTGTAGCCATGGCGCTGGGGTACAAAGAAAAAAGACCTTCGGCATTTATCTTGTTCATTCCCATTAAAGCCCCCACCCCCAATAAATCCCCCATCACCCTGCACCCCTTGAGCATGCAGCTTTCACTACTTACAGGTGCTCCACATAACAGGCTTATTTAACGGATAACATCATGACACTGACAATTGGTTTAGCTGTACCCCGTAGACAATGCATTGGCCGGTCTGGCTTACACATTAGGATAATTATTGCCATCGTGTGTGTACACGGTGTTTACAGTGTTCCCATTCATTATCCATTGTGGGCCTGTTTGTACATGTCTTAGAACATGACAAAAGACCCCATAAGGATTCCAGCCTATTAATCCTACCCCTAGCTGGTCTTATACAATCTGGACATTGGGCTCAATGTGACTTGGTGTACTTGACCTGAATGTTGGCTAGTTTGAACTATTCTACCGTTGACTGACGTAACACTGTTTGCCTTTCTCTCTAGGTGAGCGCCCCTTCCCCTGCACGTGGTCAAGCTGTGGAAAACGGTTCGCGCGCTCTGATGAATTGGCGCGGCACTTCAGGACGCACACAGGTGAGTTAGCCCTGCCAGGGGTGGTAGACACCTGCCCCTCCCCCCACCTGTACAGGACGCGGCCCCTCTGCTGCTGCTGCCTTAACCCATATTACACCTCGCCTACTGGTACAGTAAACTGTAAAGGGGGCCCCGCCCACTCCTCCAACACCTGCCGCCTACCACTGTCAGCTGAACGCCAGTGTTCACCGACATCACTTTCTCACTTTTGGTTTTGGAATTCTTTCTAAATTATACCCTACATTGGGTGTTAACCAGAGGGTGTGTGTTGTCCATGGTGACAACCAGCTGGTATTTCAATGAGTGCTAACACTGGTCTCTTTAGACTCTTACTTAGATTTCCAACAATTTTTTAACTTGCAGTTTTCTGTAAACAGTTTGTGTTATCACACTTGTTAGATTGGTTTCCATAATGGCAGCAACTTGGTATTTTATATATTTAAAAAAAAGACATACCGGTAGTACCGGGTGAACATGTGTTGTTAAATTTGTAAAAATGAATTCTAAATTAAAGTATTCAGATTTTAAAAAAATACGTGTGTATGGTAATCAGCCAAAGTACCACAATAATGTAGGCCTACATACTGTCCAAAAATATGAGATATCTAAATGTTTTCTATTTGATTTACAGGTGAAAAGAGGTTTTGCTGCCCGATCTGTGACAAGCGCTTCATGCGATCAGACCATCTGAACAAGCACGCCAAGCGCCATCCAGAATTCGACAACGCCATGATGAAACAAGCCACAGCCGCAGCCAACCGGAAACCGGCATCACTGAGCGATGGCTTGTCTCATGCTTCGAGTCCCTCCCCTACACCGACACCCACATCGAGTATGAGCCCCACCCCCATGGACATGACACCCATCTTCCCAATCACACACCAGGACTCGCCTTGAACGGTGACTAGCGGACACTCAGTACTACTTCTTATGCTACTACCGGAAGCGAGAAGTCCGGAAGTGAAGAGGGCGCCACAAATATGGCGGCCATTGGAAAGGTACTGCTTCTGATGCTGCTACTACCTACCAACGAACCCACACCTCTACCTACCTGCAGTTCTAAGGGGTTTTGTTATTGTTCTTGTTCAGGAAACTAAAAGATCTGGGACTTAATATTTGGATCATTCCGTTAAAAGACCGGTCGGTGACCGGTTCCATGACTGTTGTACGTTGTCTGTTGAAAATAGGTTTTCATTGTGGTTGGCTTACACACCGCCGCTCTATTATTATTTCCCTCTCTTTTAAAAGTCAAAACCCGAATTGTTAAATACACACTGGTGAACCAAAGGAAAGCTAAAATATAAAACGGTTTATTGAAATTGATCTGAAATGCTGGCAGCATCAATGGTGAAACTGATGACATGCTGCTAGGCGCTGAAAACTTGAGCAGATTTCTTTCGGCAGTTGACATGACAAATGCCATGAGAGGTAGTAGTTCCTTTAAGAGCCACTGATCAGGAAAAGGGTAGTCAAGTTGTAACTTCTGTACATAGAACTATGTTGACGGTTCATCTATTGGGGAGAAGTCTTAAATCTCCTCTTGCCCTACCATACACCACCTATGCGCTGTGAGATCACATCCCAATGTTCTTTGTGGATCTGACATCACAAGTTGTCGCTCGGTGTGAATGGTGCCGGCAGGTTTGCCGTCACAGTGTACTCGACCGACTTGTTATAAAAGTTGGTCATATACTTAGTCATTATACAGTTTTTTAGGACTCCCCAAAATTGGGCTGAATGGACGCTGTTCAGCGGTAGCCCGAACAAAAAACTAGATACAAACCTCATGTAATCTTCTATTTATTGAACGCTCCTATGGTTGCATACCAAGAGTTAGTCCACTTATTTATTATTTACACTTGTCTGTGTATCGTAGTGGCGCACTCCTACTAACTTAGTGACAAACTGTACACGCGTGTGATGTGCTTATGTGTATGTACCACGACATATACCAAACATATTCTAATTATATACTCTCCTGTGTACTGTGTAGTGATCTGTGTGAGTGGAGCTAAGGTTTAATATTATGTATACAGGATTAACATACCTACAGTCTTGTCAACTATAGCTCCTTTTGGGAGTTTTCTAGTTTAGTTGAATTACCACCTCCCAAGGGTACAGACAATGATGATAATTCGGGAGTAACTCCCATTATAGGATTTTCTACCCCATTTTTTCTCTTGATGTCGTCCTAGCTGTCTCCTCCGTGTATCGCCTGCATGTGGACATTGCAAACCCCAAACCGTGTACATAGACAACCCAAATATATTTGTACATTTTTTTGTCCTTTTTTTTTGCCCTTTGAATATTGTTCACATACACACATAATACTACACTACAAATACCATATTAGGACATGTATACAAGAACATATACTTTTGATGTGTTGGTGTGTAACATGCTGAGTGTGGGAAAGTAGAAAGCTGCAATGACACATGTGAGGGCTACAAAGTGAAGTTGAGTTAAAAGAGGGGACACTGTCTACAAGGCAGGGACCTCAGGGTAAGGGTGCTGGAGAGATAGTGAAAGACATCGTGTGATATGTGATGAGAGTCAATGTTAGGCGTTCAGTCTGCATTTTATATGATTATAAATAGTTAATAATACAACTAGTTATAAGAGTGATGGAAGTTGGGTTGTGTGCTATACAACATTTCTATATAAGCTGTGCTGTGTTCATATATTTTTGACAAGTTTGTTCAGTTCTGACCAAATATGTACGTTTCCATGAAGATTTGTTGTATTAATTCAAGAGTTCAGTGCATGTCCAATAAGGGTTTGTTTGACTTATATATGTATCAATCATGAATTCAGAATACAAAGTTTTTATCCAAGATGGGAGGTAGGAATAGTGTGGATCTTCCATGTGTTCGTTTCTTGAAGTTGGCAAAAGAAAATAGGTTTTTTCTGCATATATATCATTGACTACGGAAAAACGCACACTCTCCTCCAATTGTTTGCATATAGATTATATCACTGTTGAATTAATCACAACTCAGGATGCATTTTTCTCTGCCCTTTAGAAACATAAATAGCACTTTTTTATATTAGAGAAATCCGTGAATAGCTTACATGAAGGAGAACAAAGGGTGGTTGTCTCAGGTAAAAGAAAGATTTAAGTAAAGACGAAAATAGATATTTTTTAAATGCCTGTGGTATGTTATGTGGTGATGTCTAGGTAATGTTATGGCTGTGGTTGCTGATTGTTGAATGGAAGTTGGTCTGATGTTGAAGGCTGTGGTTTGAGTTACTAGAAAGTTGGCATTCAAACATTGATGTCAGGGTGCTTCTTAAATGTAGGTGGGGAACAGACCAAAGAGACTTGAATGGGTTACATGATATGAAAGAAGAACGTGGAGTGATCTTAGATATCAAAATGTTTTGGTGACCTTTTACATAATGCTACTATTACAAGCATCACGCATGGCAACGTTTTGGACTTAGATCTAATAGTTTCATAATTTCTTGCATAAATGGATATGGTGATATTTGAATCATCCACAAAGGATTTTAGGGTAATTAAATTATACTCGAAAAATGCCCTTCAGCTAAGTTTTCGATTTTGATATTTTTATAAGCTTATTCTGTAAAATATGTACAGACAAAACAACAGAAAATGAGGAGCAAAAAAAAGTGTAGCCAACCAAATTGGTAGAGACTTTGCATTTGGTACATATCCAAGTATTTTCAGGTCTTAAACTGTATTGGTCATAGTACTTAGCGATGATTGTAATAATGATAATGGCAGCACTTGAAAAAATTGGGTCACAACACTGCCTTGATGTCCATGTACAAAACTATTTTTATGCTGAAAAAATTGAATCAATTTTTGTATACTAGGAAGCACTTGATGAAACAAACCCACCGAGGTCAGTTTTGATAATGTTATACTATCCTGCAATTAAATTTCATGAGTCATTTTCAATAAAACTTAATTTTTCAAGGTGAAATAATGATTTTATGTAACAAAATGAATGGTGCTTTATACGGGTCAGTGTTAGGCCCACCATTCGCAGTCCTTAACTATAAGTGATACCGTATGGATATACCGTTGGAATTAGTGAACATTGATTGAATAAAGAAATTTGTTATATCTATACTTTATTGAGCTTGTTCTTTTTGTTCAGACCGATACACATATAAAGTTGATGATTTTGAAAGTCATTGAATATGAGGATGCCAATATACATATTTACAAACCAACCCATGAATGAGTAATAGATATTAACTATTAGGGCAAATTACATTAGTCAGTCTGGAGTCGGAAGTTCATGGAAAATATGTATTGTCTACTGTTTCATCGCAATCCTTACACTTTTTACAATTCCCAGTGGATTAAGAAAAAACATTTTCGGCCTCGAAATGGGAACAATAATGACTTCTGTGGTGGTGAGGGGGGGGGGGGGGGGGGGTCCGGGACGCCGTCCACTCGATGTCACGCCCCATGTAGAGCTGGGCCGAATGCACTGTGCCGACTCCAGGTCTGCAGTCAGACGCAGGCATGGGCGCGAATGGTGGCGCCACCTGATGGATAGAGCAATACCTAGGTCCCCATAGCACTACCTAGTGGTTGTAGCTGAAAGAAACAGCAGGGATGCCACTATCACCTTTCTTCTAGTACCGACTTTTTTTTTGGTGTACACCCACTTCACCCAGTTCGTGCGATGTGGAGGGTAGCGGAACACCCACAGCCATACAGCATAGCGATTTTCATACATGTACAGTATACCTCTTACGTCTGTGAGGTTTCCCAAGCCACATGTCAATTATTGCCGAAGAGGTCATGGGGGTAGACCATAAGAAGGGTTCAGCAATATCTAGCAAAAATAGAACTGTAACGAGGCCCGTATTGAGGTCAGGTATTAATCATCATAATAATCAGGGAGAATACAGGTAAGGTAGGATCAAGGATGTCCTGGGGGAGTCCTTGGGCACCATGCTGATTGGATGGAACACAACTGGGGGAGCCATAAGTTATCTATAGATAGCTAAACAGGCAATTTTATGTTATTGGGCCGCCATGGGCCTCCAGCAGAAGACATGAAAATAAAAATAAATATGCAACAGCAAGTGATGTAGAAACTAGAGTTCCCCCTGTGGTGTGGCAAAATTTGGCAATTTGTTATTTAATGTCTATTTTCAATATTTAATTGTTATAATGATGCAATTAAATTACATGGGCGAGGTAAATGTCATTTCTGTAGCTAAGGTGGTTTCCCCTTGTCGGTAATTATTTTCCATTTCAAATAACCTATAAAACAGCATTCAACTCCCAAGATTAGGACTAACTCTCACCAAAATGATACGGGTTCAAATTGTATGACCGACTGACGTATACGACTGGCTGACATAATACGACCAGCTGACGTATATAACGGGTCAACACTAGAAAAAAATATAGCTATGTAGAGAAGCCCATATTTGCCCAAAGCACATATTTCCTGGAGGCCCTAAACCAGCCTGACCTGGTGCAAAAAAGAAATGAATATATATTAGTCATTGTTGTGGCTCCAGAGGGGTTTTCGGCGACCTGGCGACCTGGGCCGTTTTCCAGGCGACTTTTCGACCTTGACCATTAATTTTTGTGACCTGCGACCTACTGTTTTCAAATGGCCATACTGTTATATAATAAAAAAGTGACCTGCGACCTGGATATTTTTGCAAAAAAAGCGACCTTGTGACATGTAACCCTTAAAAGAGGCGACTTTGTGACCTCAGGGGGGGACCCCTCTGCACCCCCATTGTTTCTCATTTGCCAGAGGTTTTTGTGGCCGGTCATCTACATTAACTGGTCATATACGTCACCTACCGGTCACATATGTGTGTAATGGAGACCCAGAATGGTACAGATATAAAA
Organism: Harmothoe impar; assembly: GCA_947462335.1. Classification (NCBI taxonomy): domain Eukaryota; kingdom Metazoa; phylum Annelida; class Polychaeta; order Phyllodocida; family Polynoidae; genus Harmothoe; species Harmothoe impar. Next base: position 43,615,517 of record OX381709.1, on the reverse strand, counting down.
CAAAACCAATACATAATAAGTTAAGCTTTATTATGACCCCATCAATTATCAAATATATATCTACATTTAGTAACTATGTATTCGTCATTCCGTGTTCTCCCGCTCATATACGTCACCTGTTCATATATATCACCTGACCATATACATCAGTCAGTCATACATTTTAAGCCTGTATCGACTTGGTGAGACCTAGCCTTAGGCTCACAGTGTCTGAGGATGGCTCAGAGTGAGGGGGTGTCCCATGTACCTGGGGGTAATCCCCTGTACACATGATCAGTGGACCTTCACACCAGGGCGCCACCTAGTGCAATACACCGTCCCTATTACTATGTACTTCTACTACTGCCGGTACTACTACAATATTGATTCAGTATACCCTACAGTACCAACACCTAGAGATCGTACTACCGTAGGCGTTCAAGTATACCCAGTGAACAAAATAACGCTTTATTAACGCCACATAAACACTTTAATTAGGCCCTCATAATTTTGACCAGGACATTTTCACAATTTCCCCATTTTTGGACATTACCCAGCTAGCAAAACTCGTAGTAAATCACGTCATCTCTACATCTTGTCTCAACAGATATTTACTACATTTGGTTACGTCGTATTCTTGGCCTCATGACGTCTTATATGCAAATGGTTTAGACATCATTCTTCAGACATCTTTTTGATGTAATATAATAATATTAATATGACCTGCTTTGAAAGATTTGAAAGACATCAGGAAGATGCGATATAATGATGTAAGTAAGTGGAATAATTGTAACATTGTGTGAGGTGGGTATATTCCAAAATCATTTTAATTGTGGTATAAATTTATTTTATAAATAAGATGCCAGATGCAAACACATTTTAGACATCATGAAAAGACATGTATCTAACGTCTACCCTACACCTAGAGTAAGACTTCTCCATCAGAAATAGGTAACATCGAAGGCAATCAGCGTATTTTGCCTGTAGACATCACCGATATTCCTGCAGCGACTTAGCACATTGATCCTAGCAAACTGGCCAAGATGTGATGCCAGCTCATGGTCAGTATTTTGATTTGAATAGTTGTAGCAGCCATAGAAAAGGTGTGCTCATACTAATCTCCTGGTTCTCCCTTAAACAATCATTCTACAGGAACAAAAATAACATATCATACATTCCAGACAAAAGTTGTTCAAATTTCATCTTCTTTGGAAATTCATTGTGTTGAATAAATACTCATTCATGGTCAAAGTATTGCCAATGTAGATTGGATTCTATTGATATTGGTTAAGAGAGACATCTTGTGTTAAAAGAGTGAACCACTTGAAAGGTAAAGTACAGATGTGTTATAGACGTCATAATCTGACAAGATAAGGATGTACGGAATATTGATGTCAAATCTATCACATCATTTTAGCATGCACCTTAAGTCATGAATTTAACATCAATGTATTACGTGTATAATTTCTCCAAAAAAAGATGTAACATTCTGATCAAGATTTAACCACTTGTTATGCTAAATAGTGACCACATTCAAACGTATGGATGATATCAAATGACTTATGTATCTTTCACATGGCCATTTAGATGTAAATAATACGTATGTTTCTTGTCAAACCACCATGTAAAATGATTTACTCCCTCAAGATGTCATTATGGGGTCATTTTTACGTATCCACGTGAATATGACCAGTAAAAGATGTACTTTTTACATAAGGTGCTAGCTGGGTAGCGTAGTACTATACCATATTTGGCCAGAGCTATTCTATGCTCACCTCTAACATCAGGGTTTCTAGAGATCAACGCTTTGAATTTATATGATAGTTTCTAGGATCGATATCAGATTCCAATATCAATTATTGATTGATTAAAATTGACTATCTAAACCTGAATCTTATTCAAGAACACCCAATATCAAACATGGAATCTCTGATATCAAAACTCTGATGTCGCACATTGTAACTCCGATATCAAATATTGAAACGTAATCCCAGCTAACAAAAAAAGAACGTTTTCCAGACGATTGGAAACGTTTGGAGGAAAACGTTTTCATCCAAAAGTTTTTTGTTAGCTGGGCCATCATCTCATAACTAAGGCTTGCCAGCTATAGCTCATCAATAGGGAGTTGTTCTAGTTGAGGGGAATCACGGAATCACGGATGACAATTATGTCCAATTATCACAAACTGGGAGTACCTTCCATTATATTATATGTTGCCATATTCTTCTTTGGATGTCTACATAATTATAACCATCTCCTCCATGTTTCACATGCATGTGGACATTAAGAAATTATCTTCTACATTTTCTACTTTATTTTTGCCAATCGAATATTGTTGACAGGCACATTGGACATGTACCCAAGAACACACTTGAGGACTAACTTGTTAGAATTGGTGATGATGGAAGAGGCGCCAAAAAGCTCCCAGCGTCTCCACACTCACCTCCATCTGGTGTGAGAATCTTGAACTGCAAGCATCCTCTTTCAACTCCAGGATCTCTGGGACAGGATCTGTCTTAAACTTTCCCACCTCATCCCACCCTCTTCAAATAAGCCTCGAAATCACTGCATTCATTGTTTCAGGACTCATCTATCTTATGGTGACTCTCACATATTGTTCACATTTATAAACTGTATAACATTGTATACCATGTCAACTAAACATGTCATATAAAACATGTCTGTATACCATGTCGACTTAACATGTCACATAAAATGTGTGTATTACTCCAACCAAGGATATTTTTCGCAGTAAAAATATATCACCAGTTAATATGAGTTTTTTGACTCTTCGTTGTTCATTATACATTTAATACATTATACATTTAATGTTTAATGCATCGTTTTTGATTTCGACATTTTCATGGGGTTGTCTTGTTGAATAAGTAAACAGAAAATGAGGAAAACAGTGTATAGTCAACCAAATTGGTAGGGTTTATTTATTTTTTGATTTACATATCAAAGTATTGCATACAGTATCAAGTCTTCAACCCTGTTTATCATGGTACGTAGCGATATGTGTAATAATGATAATGGTGAACTTTAAATAGCTGGGACTTGATGTCCATGTATAAAATTATTATTATGCTGAGAAACTGAAAATTGAATCAAGCTTTTATTATACTTCTAGGAAGCACTTGCTATAAAGCATACCGAGTGAGGTCAATTTGATGTCATTATATACATGTACAATGCAATTGAATTTCATGGGTTAATCTAGAATCTAGAATATATAGAAGAATTTTATCTGATAAAATGATTGGTGCTAAATACGGTTTGCTCACCATTTGCTGCACTTAGCTATTAGTGATACTGTATGGATATATCATTGCAGTTAATGTACATTGATTGATTCGAATTAGTTATTATATCTATACTCAATGCTTGCACTTCTTAATGAATAGAGAAAGATACCCACATAGAAGAGGAACCCTATGATAGATCTTGAACTAATAATGTGATGTATGTAAGCAATATATACACAATGGATTGACCAGAAGTCGATGTGGTTAAAACCTAATACGGGATGTCCAAATGGTATGGATATGTCTAAAGTTCTATTATATTTGATGTCAGACATTGATGTCACTCTCTGACATACTTCTCTGGTATGACGGTATGCTAAAACGTTTTACCAGAGTGGAGTCATTAAATTATTTACCAAAGAACATTCCCCAAAGGCGAGAAATCAACTCTCGTGATTCCTTTCAATACAAAGAAAATAACATCCGAAATATGATTTAGGTCTTCGTAGGCTAATCCTTCCACTTTGTTCGGTAACACGATCGCATTACACTTTTTAACTGCAGCCACGTTCAGAGAATTGGATCACTGTTAAGTATTGCAAGTGCTTAACTGTTAGGCTATACTAACAAAAAAGGGACGGGTTCCAAGTTATAATCGGAACACAAATTAAGACACTAGGAAACATTATCAAATAGTTTATATGAACGCTAATGCTGAGACTAAAAGCTAACAAATGTTCTGTATAAAAAACAATTCATACAAGTATAACTGTACACGATAACGTCCGTCACACCTGACAAAATTAAAATTCAAAAGAGTTATATATGTACAGGACTATGAAGGCATTTTCAAAGAATAAAATCCTACGTACACATGTAAGATATAATACAAATCCTCAATAACTATCGATATTTGGACGGGGCATGCTGACTTTTATGATACAATAAAATATTGAAAACATTAGAAAACATGTTTTCTGACTGGGACCTAATACAATAATGATCTACATTGCTCATTAAAATGTATGGGTATCTTATCAGTAAGGTTAGCTGAAATTGTTAAAGCAGGTATTAAAATATGAGTATCTATTTCACTGGATGGATTACCCCCGTAGAATTAATGGAGAAGATGAATCGTGAGTTAATGCGAATCTGCCTGCATTTTGGTGCAGATTGGAGGAGCGCTGAGGGGCGTACCCCACGGGATGTTTAACGGAGCCATTGGTGCAACAATTGTGGACACTCTGAATCCACTACTGTAGAACTATATAATATATACATGTACAAATGTAGTACACGTACTATTGAACGCAAAATTCGCGGCCCAATAGATGTCGTGTCAATAGGCCGCAGCCAATGGGTGTCGTGTGGACATACTAGTCCTCAAAATGTCAGCTACAGGCGATAGTGCATTCCAAGCAGAGATTTATTTTTTTATTAGACTTTTCGTATCAACAGAGAAATAAATACATCGTGTGATTGACCAAGTCCGATGTCATTTAGATGTAGCCGCCTGTATGATAGCTTTGACTGTGGAAGGTATATAGATATACCTATAATAAATTCCATGTTATTATGACGTTTTAGGGGTTTGAGCGTCATCATAATTATTGTTCGTTACTTTGATAAGGAGATACATATCATCTCAATATCAACATCTTCTTGGGCGGTGGAATCCAATCTTTATGAGTGACGTTAGCAAAAATGCATAACAGGATATGGATTATGGACCCAGGAGTATGGAACATAAAACTAAAGTGTATATGCACGCAATTACATTTTAGCCCCAAGAGTCACGGCCCGACTAATTGTGCTCTAAATTATATCGGCGTATTGCTTATGTAGGTATGAATGATATTGCCGTGTCTATAATGGAATCATTATTGATTGAGAGCCCCAGATGTGGGACCTGTGGCCTTGGGCGCTGATCAAGCCACGTTATCCTTGTGACCCTCCACAGCCTGCAAAAAAAAAAAAAAAAAGGTAAATCAATAACCACGACCAGTAATTCGGCACACATAGTCTCCACAAAGAAACAACAGAACTGGTACAAATTGATATTCAGGTTATGGGTATAAATCATGTGCAATGGTTGGACGTGAGCACACTTCAACTCATACCACGGCAAACAGAGGAAATCAGTAATGAGGGGCTCTCAAGGTTTACATAACCTCCGCCCCCGAAAATCCCCCCTCAACCATATAAATGCAATTTACCCAGTCTGAAATAGGGTTTTGGAAACTAAGGATTCCCCTGCATCAATATAAAGGGGCCTCCAATGAGCCTGTATTTGAGGTGCATTTCTACAGACTACTCACATGTTACGACCCCTATCTGATGCCCCCCTCCCATATTAAGGAGGCAAGTATGTGGACCTGGCTACTGCGTGCCAACACCGTCGAAATGTATGTACATGTATGTCTCTGACCGATTTATACCAACATCAATTAACCTTAGATCTAGATGCCATTAAAATGTTGTTACCCATCTAATCGTGGGTATGGACTATACGAATTTGAAAGAAAGGGGTTTATGATAGGGCAAACATGTTTAGATTGCACCAAGTCACAGCAACATTGCAAAGAGAGTTTTTTTTCAAACTGGAACTTTCACCACCAGAGCATGATGCGCTCTGCATCAAATCTGCTGTAAGCTTTCATTCAGACCATTGGTCATGTTTAAAACTCCAACTCAACTCAACCATATCGTTATGTATAATATACAACGTACGTCTTCATCAAAGTATACAGGATCGGGACTACCCTGCAAACAACATCAAGTGTATTTTATATGATAAGGCCCCAAAAATGGTTTGTTTCAGGCAACATGGACAGAAAATGTAGGGTCGGTAGGTCGGATTAAAAAAAAAAATTTAACATGGAAATACCAGCGGGCCGGTCTGAAGACCTGAAAATTGACCATAAAATGGTAAAAATACGGAAATTTCGGGGGAAAAAACCGTAGCCCTGGTCGGCCCTGTTTTGATAGGGTCGGTCGGTCGGGTTACCTGAAACAACCCTTTTTTTGGCCCAACTGTTACTATACCAGGAAATTCTACATCACTATTTAAAATGGAGTTTGCCACACCACGAATATAGGCCTATTAGAGACCCCGCGCCTAGTGTCCTTACATTTGGCCGAACCCTATTATAATCATAATTATGATCTCAATATAAAATTGACCTATATATCTAATTTGCCTACCGGGAGTAGCTGAGCCATACTCTCGGTCCGTGGCGGACGCTCGAGGTGCCTCTTCGGCTCCTGCTCGGAAGACGATCGTTTAGCCAGAGCCACAAGGCCACTGAACTTGGGTGCAGGAGCTTTGAACGGTTCTAGACTCTCCACTGGGATCTCCTCCTCCGCGATAGGCGTGGCTCTGTCCTGAATCTCATAGGAGACTGCTGGTTTGCCATGTTCAAATCCTACCTGGCCGTAGAAACATTTGCTGGCGTGAATGCATTTGCCCGAGTCACAGGCATCTATGATGGTCTCTGCCTCAATACTTTTGGACACCATATCAGGTTTAACAGCTTTCCTGATATCGACGACCATTTTCTGGCGACGTACCTGGCGAACCTGTACAAGGAAGGGCATTGTATTAGACCTAAGATACCAGGGAGTAATACACATCTAAACTCTAAACAGTGTCAGAGAGATATTATCTAGACTGCCAATAATATTTTTAGAACAGTCATGCATGTCCTCTATGTCAGATAACAAGGAAGTATATAGAAGGGACAGGGTATATATATATATATATATATATATATATATATATATATATATATATATATATATATATATATATATATATATATATATATATGTGTATATATATATATATATATATATATATATATATGTATATATATATATATATATATATATATATATATATATATATTCATATATATACACCATATATGGTGCGGTGTTGTAATACTCCTTGGCCTATGACGTCACTCACAGGTTTTGACACGTAGAATAAAGTATGATATGTATTATATCTTGGTGGTGCTGTTCTTGATTACAAAGGACCACTTAGGCATCCATTAGCCTTATTCTTCGTGTGCTACCAGGGTCCATGCACTCCCTGAAGGACAATACCAAAGGACTCTACTGAGTGGACCTTTGTCTGAATTATATTGACTTTTCATTAGATGAGTCATGCAACTGAATTTTATAGCAAAACCCTCCTAACAACAGTACCAGACACGCCAATGATGTGCATTCATGCAACTATAGCTTTCAACGTATTCAGGAATTGAAGTGTGAACGTGTATCTTACCTCCTCATTCAGCAAACACATTGAGAGGAAGATAGTTAAGCCCTGAAAGAGAACATATATATATACATGCATCATTTAAACGAATTATGCATCAGCACATTTTCTAAATCGCCTCTATCACCACCTAAAATATCAATATCTACCTACATGCCAAAAACAATCAAAGTCAGAATTAGTAGCTGCATTAGGCTGTATAGCCTGGATGTGTATTTTCGATGAACTTAACATACCTCGATAACAATGCGAAAAGTACATCCCAGCTAACAAAAAAAACACGTTATTTTACGTCAAAATAACGTTTTAAAACTTTATATAACGTTATGCCATAGTAAGGACCCTTAGAGAAACGTTATATGTGACCCATTTTAAGGAAATGGGTCGGAAGTCACACTTTAAAGAGCCTAGATATGGGCTTGTGAAGTAGTATAGGGTGGAAAAATATCATTTTTGAAAAATGAGTTTTTGACTTTTTTCTAACATATGAATAGTTATCTTCTGGAATACTAAGCTACAGACAAAATTTAAACTCCCATTATTCCCAAAATGATGGTCAGAGGATCTATAATTGTATTATTTTCTATAGTTGATATCTAATTTAAATGTTAATTATCTAATTTCAATTAATTTCCATTTAAACGAATATGGTAATATCACAACATTTTTAATATGCGACTTCCGACCCATTTAGTTAAAACGGGTCACATATAACGTAATAAAATGTTGTATAACGTTTTTTGTTTACTGGGATAGTGTAACAATGTAAAAAGCGCATAATAAGCATATTACCAGTAGGAGGTTGCAGATTGTAAAGAGTATTTGTAGCCAGATGCTTCTTAAAGTGACTACAAGGGCCGCCAGAACCCAGGTAGCGGCCAGCAGGGGACTAAGGATGGTACACGACCGGATACCCGACCTGTGTAAATGGGAATGTTTCATATTTATTTATTGGTTTCAAATCAAAACCAAGGATCACAATGAATAAAAATTTATATCACAAAATTTAATGACCCAGGGTTGGGGTGATAAACTTAAAGTGATTGAATTGGTTGATCGATATACATTGAAGGTGTAAAACATATCAGGAACAGTGATTTATCTGTGAATTCTACGAGCAAAAATGTATTCCCGATTCAAATCTACCACTAAATCATCCGTCAAATTTCAGGCAATCATGTGGGTGTAGTCAAGGAGGATACAGTGTGGGTGAGGAGGTGGGTGTGGGCAGGCACATGCCCTACCCCACCACCCATGAACCCTAACCCACCACCCACGGACCCGACGCAAACACCCATGCCATGGTGGAATGGGATAGACATGTTCGGTTAAGCAACCTTTGTCCAAAATTGGGTTACTGGTATACAATTGCCAAAAATCGGCCAACATTCGATCGGTCACCAGAGTGATGAATACTGGGCAAACATCTGATATATCAATAATCACCAATGTTACATTGACCCAAAATTGGATTTTCCAATCTAAATTTCATTTCTCGAAAATGGCACTCAGTTGGTTATACTGATGTCCTCTTTGCCAATATTGGACAAATAATGAGTCGCAAAAGGGACTTCAGCAGTGCCGACGATGGATCGATGTCCCGTCGATGTCTGTTTGCTAACTTGGGACAGGGGATATTGAGAGGCAGGGCTCACAGGGAGCGGTTGGCATGCCTCTCAGGGAGTGGTCATTCTTTATTGAAAACAGGGGTGGGGTTGGTGGATTTCTAGTAAGTGCAGGGAATCCCTTTCTATACCATGTCACCTAAGGTGTGTCTAAATCATACCATGCACGCATGGTTCAATGTACCCCGCCCGGGACGGGCTTAGGCCTCCCAGCTAACAAAAAAAAACACGTTGTTTTACGTCAAAACGTTATGCCACAGTACGGAGCCTTAGAGAAACGTTATAAAATGTTGTATAACGTTTTTTTATTACTGGGCTATTTGCTAGAAAATATATGAAGTTATTTACCCCCATCCGACCACCATTTTGCAAAGAATGACCACAACCTCATGCAGAGGGTAAATCCCGCATGCAAACACTTACCAGGTTACCGCCACAAGGGAGACACGGTCGGGGTCCGACCTCAGCTTTCTGTACAGGTTCATCACGTAGAACAGGATGATCCAAGAGATCTGGCATAGAAATCGAGTTTATCCATTACACCAATATTATTACAGACAACAAAGTCCCAGGATTATCTCCTCAACAATTGCTCTCCTTACTGGAATCGAACCTCCATTTAACATTCAGTCCTCCCTGAACACCAGCGCTATTATTTTACATTTGGCAGGAGCTTGTTAATCTTCAACATAATCTAACACATAGTTGAATGTAATCTGCGGGATATTAATTACAACTTACCACAAACACAAAGGCGATGGGTATAAAGTAACTGAGTTGTACCAAATAGGTATTGGAGATCCAACAGCTGAAACATGATACACACTTATATGTATTCAGTCGTCAGAGAGTTGGGACATTCTACAATGCAGTGTCAGTGCGAATTACAAAAATGAGTTGACATTTAGGACATTTTCAACGCAGCACGCGTTACAATGCCACTTATAATCAAAGTTTGTAGTACCATGAATAATATCAAAACCCACTACTTTGTTTTCAATTTGTTTTCAAGAATTCAGTATGATGGAACGTTTGGAGTCATATTTTAGATTATAGTATTGTTCCCTTTCAAGTATAATGTATTCCTTGACATACATTATTCCTTTATCAAGTAATCAAGTATACAGGTAACTTGTATCATCAAATGCAAAATAAAAGCTTCCCATAGACTTTTTAAAAAGTATTTAACCGTTCATAACATACCACACATGATATAATTTAAACAGAAGCATCTACTGATGCACAACACAGGACAACTTACTAGTAGAGGTCCCTGTATGTTGTATATCTCCAGATAATGGTAACCAGGACGATACACACGGGCACGCCCCATCCCATCACTGTGTACATGGCACTAGTCATTACACGTCTGAAATATGGTCACAAGGTATGGGTATAAACGACAAAGGAACATCATATGGATCATATGTTAAAACATCGTTATTCTCCATGCAATATTCCCCGGGTTCTGAGCTAATTTATTCCAGGATATTTGGGCCTTCCTATTGTTTGTATAAGCTAGAGTTGATACATAGGGCGCATATACCGGGAAATATGTACAGTACTGGTGTCATGGGTTACCCAGTATGTACATTCAAAATTGCGAGATCACCCTTAGTCCAAATCCATTCCTTTATTGAGTCAGTGGTATATTTAATCAATTTAGTAATGTATAATATAGGATCAATATCATTACCTCAATTACGTAATAGCGAAATGGAGGATCGTGGACATTACCACGAATATGGATCTGTGCCAAATGTACCTGATTCTTAGAGTCATATTGTATACATGTACTTGACAAAACATAACTTCCACTGATCTCCAGTCAGCCGATGGTATCAAAACAGAGAGACTACACAGAGAGTCTCTTAACTCACTAATCAGACTGAACAATTATCGGTTCTGTCTCTCTCTCTCTCTATATATATACGGCACTAGCATATCCTGGTATCTCAGGTAGTCATCTCCTTATCAAGCTAAGCCCCCCCCCCCTCACACCTAGAACAAAGGGGATGTACTTGATCAAGGGGGTGAAGATAAGAAATTCACCCATGATGCATTTCCCTGGAGTTGGGGGCCTAACCACATTTCTCTGAGACAAGATGGCCACCTCCATGGCCTAATACGCTAGTGCCGTATATATATAGACTAGGTACTATGCACGAGCCACACCCTGCTGCGCTGCCAGACACACAGAGAGATAATACTACAGTAGTCAACTTATCTACGAGGGGGGTCGACTATAGCCAGTCATGACTGCTGTCATAATCTGGTCTACTGTTGTGTTTAATGGAAATGAACATGTACCCACTCTACCCCTCATACATAATATAACACAGTTAATGGGTATTGGTGTTTTATCTCTCTGTGGAGCCGATTTTGGTCTATTTTAAGTTATGGTGCAATTGCTATCACGCTCCAAACATCATGCACCGTGTATGATGTACTGAAGCCTACTGAACTCAAACAATATGCAATGTGTTTGACCTGTGTACAATTCAAAATAATTGTCCTGTGATAAGAGGAGTTACTTGATCGAAGAAAATCATTCCCGATGTGATATTGGCTAAAGCATGCTAGGTCATTGTTCTCAACTTACTTTTCTTGATACTAAGTACTTACATAATACGTAAATTACATATATACATAAATACATAATCATATGAACTGTATGGCTCAATTGACAGGTATTATTTAGATTGTAGTTATTTAGATTGTGAAACAAGCTTTACCGGTTGACGTTGGTCATCCTCATCTCAGTCCCCAGCAGGAAGATGTAGCTGAGCAGCCATGTGAAACAGGCCAGACAGCAGCAGTGAAGTGTCCCCGCCACCATATAACATACGGCCTGGGGGTTAGATAGAAGTCGTTTAGAGTGCAATTTTCAGAGTTTACATTTAAAAATTCTCCATGGATGCAAAGTGTTACAGAATATGTAGAGGGAGTATACTCTTTCTTTTTTTAGCATTCTAATCACTGAATATCCCTGGCTAAATTATTACTTTTGAGGTCATAATAGCTCATGTTTTTTTTTGTGTTCTGAATTCAAACAATATTGATGTAGAATAAGTTGCACTTCACCAAGAGTGTAAATCCATCCAAGGAGCTACATATTTGAACAGATAATCTTGGTTCCAGTGTCGTTGAGTTCACTGCCACCTACCGGGACATCTGTGTAACGGGTTCCGGAGAGGAAGACAGCTTCTGCCATTCCAACGGCCACGAGGAAGTTGATGCGGACATAAGAACGATCTGTATCCAGCAATCTGTGCAGGGAATTGGTGTGTTTTCATTATTATAGCGATCCAATTCATCTTAATAGACTTATAGATTTTATGATCTCTTATTTTAATCCACAGGGACATCATGCGTGAAACTATTGCCATATGCTATGATATATTGTCATTAAGATATGGCATGTCTATTGTGGTTTCATTTGGGATCTCAATAGTCAGGGGTGTGTCTGCTGTACACAGGGACAATTGAGCCATACAATTCGGCTGATAAGAGCCCTCTGGACAGTGGAAATAATCGGTCAAATAGAAAATGAATGTCTCAATGTGGACAATTGGGTTATGATATATGATCCTTCATTATATTATGTCCAAAGTCAAAAGTATCCCTTTACAGCACATATGGGAATACCTTTCAATATGAATGTGAACATGCACTACCCTACATTATTGTATTTGTATGATTCACTCACCCATATCCGATCATGGTCATCACGACGATGAGGGCACACAGCGCAGTGAAGGCACAACTAGCCCAAGTTATCATGGTGATAGCAGCCCCAGTATCCTGTAATTACATTATAAAGGATTCCTACAGACATGGACCTACATACTACACGTTCGTATAGTTCATGATACAGATAATTAGTTCCTGCAGACAGACAGATAGACAGAGAAAGAGAGAGAGAGTTCATAATGATATCATGATTATACTACAATGAGTTATGGCCCCGGGGGGGTCACTTAGTATATTTTGTATACACATGTGTGCGGCTGGCAAGGGTGCTTTTTCTACAAAATTCCCCATAACAAGGGTCCACTTTTCAAGAAAATTTGCCATAACAAGGGTCCAGTTTCATGAAAATCCCCATGACAAGGGTCTACTTTTCAAGAAAATGTCTGAGATTTTACTAAAATTTCCCATTTTTCACTAAGACATCACATTTTCTTGCAAAAGAATTTGCACAAGAGTAAATTTTTCGAGGAGATTTGACTTAACATGGTCTTTTTTATTACTTTTTCCCCCAAACCTAGGAGCTTTTGGCCGAAAATGCCATAACAAGGGTAACATTTTGAGGTAAAAATCGCCATAACAAGGGTAAGGGGTGGTGAAGGTCCAGCCGCACACCTGTGTCAAAAAAAAATCAAGTGCCCCCCCCGGGGTTATGGCACATAAAAAGTTGGTTATGTTTTTGATATAAAGGAGAATTACCATAAGTATAGCTATTGATAATTTGTTATTTGATCTCTTGAAATTTATCTATAATTGCCCACAGATACGATACGTGGTTGTACTACATCAGTAGAACCTACTCATTCATAGCATACACTGTAAATATTTAGTGTAGGTATACAGTAGCATCTAAGTACTGTAGATGTACAGTAGAATCTACTGCAGAATTTAGTTACAGTAGAATCTACTGTATATTTACAGTAAAGTCTGCTGTTTACCTACAATAAACTGTACGCCTACAGTAGAATCTACGGTACAAAAATGGCAACCAACTTTTTACAGTGTACATGCAAACATTCTGTCTCAATATGCATCTGGTTGACGGACAGTTTTGTGTCCTTACCTCTGGTTTGTAGATGACTGTAAAGGTGGTGAGGTGTGTACACTGACATGTAACCCCCACCGCCGAGTCGCTCACCACAGTACACGAGCTGCTCGACCACCCACTGAAGGCAGCAATATTTGATACAGAGATAGGGTATATTGCATCATGACAGAATAACGGTAAATAATACTGGAGCGCTGAATCAGCCTGGTTTCTCAAGTTGAATTATTAACTACATTGTATATGCCACAGCAGACCCATCTATGTAAATAGGCTAAAGACCAGCTCACAGCGTTGCCTGGACAACATATATCGCACATATAAGTACACTATAACGCCTTATATCACCAGTGATACCTTTCTGGAAGCTCATTGATATCATCCATATCCTTACGTCGGAAATTTGAGTACAATGAAAAGCTCTGGAGAGCTCTGGAGTCCATAAGGTTGTCTTACAGGAAGACCCTAGGGTCTTCTAAGTGAACAGCATAGAATTAACGAGCTTCAACTCGTCAAATTGATAACCTGCCAGGTTACCATCCCATTAGACGACCCTAGACTTGTCAAGGTCGTCAAACTAAGATAGTTTATTTTATCAATTTGTTTAAATACATAACCACATATAGAGGTGATATTCAAAACACTAGTGACACCAAGGTTTCACATAATGTATCACCAAGTCTTTACTGAGAATAGGCTACTCATCAGTAATTGACCGTAGGCATATGTGTGGATCATACTAGTGGCAGGGACATGTGCCTACTTCTGCCCTGGTGAATGACAAAAAAGAGGTGTGTTCACTCTACACCTACCATCTATTTCCTCAATGCTGCCAAACCATCAATTCTTTACATTACCTTATGTTTTCACTAGATATTTCACAGAATTCTCCATATCAACATATAGCTATGGCAATACTCGGTATTATATTAAGATAGGAATTAATCAATTTATTCCCAAGGGTACATATTTATGCTAGACATGGCCACCTGCAGGGGAAATGGTGAATCACTTCTAGACAAGTTTAGGGTTGGCATGTACCAGGTGGAGCTAGTTGGGTCTTCAAACTGATGCAGATATTATATATAGGGCCCCAGACGGGTAGAATCGACAAATCGACATGAGCCTAGTGACAAGGGACAAGACCTATTTCTTAGATTCGACAAATGACATAAGCATTCCATAAAATCGACAAGTGACATGAGACCTAGTGACAATTTTACAGTGTCAGTGACAAGTGACAAGACCCTTTTCTTAAAATCGACAAGGGACATTGACATTTCTTAAAATCGACAAGTGACACAGCAACCCCCCGTCTGGGGCCCTATATATATTGGAATAATAAAGGCCTCCGAGAGGACATTTACCTTCATAATAATGATACGCATGGTAAATACTGAAACGCATGGTTAAGAACAATATTAATAAGTGCCTGCTGCCAGGGATTTCTATGAACCTAGACTAGAGTAACTTTGACATTCATATATCAAAGTACCACCAGGCGACCATGTTGCAGCCGCCATAAAATCATAACCACCTACAAAAGGTAAGTTACATACTTATGAAATCATAAATTGACTGAATTATATTATATAGCTCACCTGAAGGAGCCGTTACTGGTGGTTGTCATGTAGGAGCACACTGCCACCTGGTGGAGGTCCGGGTCAGGTCTGACCCCACCGTGACCCAGACTGAAGGTCACCGCACGGTCAAGGCTTTTCACGTCCAGAGCCCTTCCGGTGGCGTCTATCATGGAGCAGACGACAATCGGCGTAGCCAGCACCGCGTCCTTCCCGCCGCCGGACAACATGCGTGACGCGCCTTGAACGCTGAAGGCCACTACGCCGGCCATGTCGTCCCTAGCGGCGTCCTGGGGTACTGAGACGTAGACTGGGTATTGTGCACTGGGAGATGTTTCCAGGACGAACCCACGGAAGTCCGCCTGTCTCTCCTTAGCGACCAGCAGATCTAGACTCCCGACGGAAGCGGAAAGACGCGTCGACGTCATCACGCGCAGCAAAACGCCTGCTAGTTTTTCAATAGCGGAAATGACATCAGTGGTGATATAACCGACTTCCGCCGTTAGGGTGTAGTTGGTCGCGTCGGTAGTGTCCGTCGTGAACTGTCCGATATTCTGGAACACCGCGTCTGCCTCACCCAGTTTCGCCCTTGCGAACGCTGCGACGTCACTTCCGACCGCTTGACGTAGTTGCGTGACGTCACCGATGACCACTAAGTCGGACATCTCCTTCATGAATTGGTGGGCAGTATTCACGAGGCCGTCGTAGTCGAGCGGCGGTGAGTAGAGAAGATTCCGCGACCGACGACTTCCGGCAATGTAGTTGCCCTGGTGGCCGAGAGCGGCGCCATAAACGCTGAGCAGCTCGTCACTACTTCCGGTTGCTGCAACATACCTCTGAGTCTGCAGTCCTGAAACGTGTTATGAAAATCTTTTAAGAATATATAAAACAGCAGATGTAATCTAGAATCTGAAACGGTCGGCCTACAGCCACCTGTAATGGCCATGGTCCATCCACAGGGGTTGGCCCGACTAAAGTGGCAATACCTTTCCTGTATAAATTCCGTCTATCATAGCCGTGTGCGGCCAAGTTATGCTCTGTGGAAGGTGGCCATATTAATGTTTTATAGCTAAAGGTGCAATTGCAAGTGATATCCCTGCATGAAGGTAAGTGAGTTAGCAAGGTCATTGATCCTCACCATACCCCTGTCAGCAGTCAATGATATCCCCCATCAAGCCGATCATATTCCACATATCAAATACATAAGGCTGCACATATATATGTATGTATCTAGGGGCGTAGCCAATAATACCGTGTGCACGTGTGCTGTCTTTCTGGGTCTAGCATAAGCATTCCCAATAGTGAGAGAGAGAGAGAGAGAAAGGAGAGAGAGAGAGAGAGAAGAATACCAGAGGAGAGAGAGAGAGAGAGAGAGAGAGAGAGAGAGAGAGAATGTGTCCATATACTGAGGTTAGGTATATCATGGCCTGGTATATTAACAGGAGATATACTAGTATATACAGTCATGTACTGTTTAATATCACAGTTCAGGAGCATTCTGACCACACCCTCGTGATTAGTTAAATCGACCTATATATACATCATTGTGTTGTGGTGTGTGTTTCCATGTTCATGATGGCAAGAGATATTCTTGGAGATTTTTTGCTGGTGCCTTTAATTAGAATTCAACAACTCATTGTCTCAGTTTCTCCCAGCACATGTTTTGAGCAGCTTTAACATTGATGTTAACTACGAACATACACGTGTAGTTAAAAACGTTAGGCATACATATTGTATGATGGATAGGGGTCTAGCTACAAATTAGATTCCGCAGTGCTACAATGTAATGGCTATACTATACGGGACCAAACATCGAGTTTACCCGAAGCATGATCTTGAACTGTGTGCAAGTCTAACATTGAGGTAAAAAAAAACGTATTTGATATATCAACCTTTAAAAGTTACATTTATAAGACTGCTATCAATAATTGGTATTTCATTAGCTACTGTTATACCATTAAATAATTATGAACCCGATGCTAGTTTCCTCTCTCTGCTATCACCTGCACTTTCCTTTTGTGATGCCACTTTTCTATTGTGATTTGGACGTGCAATCGGCATGCTACTCTCGTTCCCAAATCCTTCCGAAGGAAGGCTCTGGTTACAGCCAAATGACATTGAACTTGGGATTTTGCTGGGTCTGGGCAACCCCTGCTGGTAGGCTGGAACCAGCGAACAGGAACAGGAAATGGAACCAGAATGTATGATGGTAGTTTTAGGTAGATTTACCATCAGACTTTCTGGTTCCATTTCCTGTTCCTGTTCGCTGGTTCCAAGCTACCAGCAGGGGTTGCTCAGACCCAGCAAAATCCCAACATTTGGCAGTTACCAGAGCCTTCATTCGGAAGGACTTGGGAACGAGAGTATCGGCAGGCAGGTGCCCTATCACAACAAAATAAACTACAAAACCTGGCCTCTACGAACCGGTTTTCTTGTCCATTCGACCAAAAGTATATCTGTTAGATCATGATCACTCTCTACCTGCCGATCGCACGTCCAAATCGGCTGCTGGAAAATGGCCCTAACTGCCTGCTGTGATCAGATTGATCAATGGCGCTACTTTGATGTAGTTCTCAGCCTTCTGTGCTCTGTCATTATTGGCACCAGCCTCTCATTAATAGAATCACCCGAGACACAGTCTGGTCGTGGCACTCATGGACCGGTCAAGCTCTAATTATTCAGCTCTCGTACACGACTCATGAATAGCTGACCTAACCTTGTCAGCAATCAATCACCCAACCAACTCCCTTATAGCCTCATCCATAAGGCCAATTTACATACACTTGATTGTTTCTTTTTATGTAGTTGTGGTGGGCAAACAAACCACTGGACTGTAAACCCTGTAGGTATATGCACCATGAATTTGTCTGTTATAACGTATATCTATATAAATAACCAAGTGTGTGCTTAAAATGGGGAAATATAGGCACATGCACGTAAGGTATATCTAGTACAGATCACTCTTACATAGGATCAATTAAAAGTGAAGTTTAGAATAATATCCCAGGTGTGTGACTATCATGGTGAGGTTACCCAAGCACGTGCTGTCTTTGTTTGCCCACACTGTGACGTAGCAGAACTGTATATGACGAGTTTGGATGCAAAACGACATACGCGTCATTTTAAAAATTGGGACAAAATCTGAAAAAATATAGATTAGGCCACTCAAAAAAAAAACCTGGTTTCTCATCACCGCGCGCATCATGAATATCATGATTTGGGGTAACTTTTTTTTTTATTTTGTACATTTTCAATGAAAAAATGTGTAAAATATTGAGAAATATTGTCATATTTGGTATCAAATTAAAGCTTTTACTGTCAGTAATACAGTGCCCTAGGAATTTCTTACATTTTCCAACTTCTGTAGGCTTAAAAACTAAAGTGTGAAATTTGTTCGCGAAAAGTCTACATTTTCCAATACATTTTGGCCCCTCAGTAAAAAAAAAAAAATTAAATAAAAAACGCCCTCGTCATATTTTTCAGTGCTGGGTGATGAGAAACCAGATTTTTTTTTTGAGTGGCCTTAGGAATAGTAAAATACAATCCTCAAACTATCTTTACAAAAAGCACTATATATATATATGCTTTAATTCGGGGATGGAGATATGTCATTTTGCATCCTCTTCATATGAAACTCGATCTATGCTCATATCCCTGCCTTCTCTTCCTATGAATACCCCCCCCCCCCCCCCACACACACACACTACAGCTCGTCTATATAGGGTAAAGACACCCATTTCGAACGCTCCTTGACAATGAAGATGTGATCACTTTTGCCTGTTGAAATAAACACCTTTGTAAAATGTTATTCTTAACATAGGTTACCCCATTGGACACATTATTTATATAGGTTATATTCCAGATGAGATCACAATAAATTCTCTCATAATTATAAGTATAAATAAATCTACATCTAAAACCTTGATTTCTAATGTTTAAACTACACCTAAAGTCGGACACTTCATGGCAGAGATGATACTGTAGTCGGACACTTGTCATTTCATGGGCTTGATCTGTATGCTTGACAGTAAATGCAATATTCTTGTGGGAAAAATATCATTACGTTTTTGAAACAGTTTTTTCTTTCTATTTATAGATCCCCAATCATATAATATTGGTCCCAATCAGATGAACTGTTCATTCAACATTTAGTCATGTATGCATGTATAGCTACGGCTATCTAACTGACCTAAGTATTCAACACACTATATTAATGTTTATAATGGATCATAGTTACATGTGTATATTAATTATGTAACTCAAAACCAATGGTGTCCGACTCAAGGTAGCTGTCCGAGTCAGGGTGCCTTACCCTAGGGCAATGTGGTACATTGTTACAGACACAGAACTAATAAATCGTATTCAATAGCTTTATTGACATCCGCACCTGAATGGCTACCCGTTCCTAAATGTCGATATCACACAGGACCATAAGACCTGTATTACACTGTATAAGAATTAAATATTCTTTTCATTTGACTAATTCACCTTTCCCATTAAGTTTGTGGAACCTAGCCTGTATTTACCACTATGCTTACTGCACTAATCCTGGCACTGTTAATGCTCTAGCTTTGTGTGGGTATGGACCCCTCTATGTGTGCGAGTAGCTCAGTCGGACGCCGGCCAGCTATATAGTCACGGTTTAACCCTTTAAGGACCGCATGGTACTTTAAAATAGTATGTCCTTTGTCATCACGATGCATGAATGCAGCCTTGGCTAGTAACCCACCAGGCCTGCGTTCTTGCATCATGCCGACTCCTCCGGAGGGTATCAACCCAGAATGATCGGCATTGGCGAGTTGCTACACGCTGGTCAGGTCTTTATTCATACATCATGACGATTGAGGACATACTGCATTAAAGCACTATGCTGCCTTATAGGTTTAATGCCGGCGTCTCCAAGCACCCATTGTTATACATCTGTGCGAAACCGGGGCAGAGAGGCGCAGTGGTCGTCAATAATGTACACAACAGTTATGCAAAACGCCTCAATGTTAGACTATGTTCCCCCTGGGTCCCATGTACATACTATATAAATTATGTAAACACTGCCGCGTCTCCAGTCTACGGCAATGTTCAATTTGATTATACCTATGGAGGGAAGTCGAGCCTGTGGGGAAAACGGTCACATGTATATAAATGTTCAGATGAGGCAAACTTGACACTAAGGGGGAAAGTCGAGCCTGTGGGGGAAACGGTTCCATGTATATAAATGTTCAGATGAGGCAAACTTGACACTAATTATTATTTGATATAATATATTATATAGATATTCCACTCCTCCAATGCTGTTCATCCAATCTATTGATAGCGTGCAAGCACCAACATGCAGAGGAGCAATTTGAACGTTTCTAAGGCAAAAAACGAAGTGCAGTTTCCGTCCACCATACTGTCGGGGTTTTGTCACATAACATTAAAAGCAGAAAGTGAGACAATTCCTTTCTACTACAGGTTTGCTAGATCAGTTTTAAGATACGCCGTCGATGCACAAAGAACCACTCTTCAGGCTCTGGCACCTGGTTTATACATATAGACATGGCGAATTACTGCCTTTTCATTAGTCCAACAGGTATACGGCAATCGATGTTGAAAGTGACATACCCTCAGATATCCGACTAGTGTTCCAGACTGGATCAATATGTCATTTTGGTTTTTATATAGTAGTATCTCTATGAATGGCATTATATATATATTGGTGTACAGCCAGTTCCCCATACAACATATGAGTCAGAGAGAGAGAAAGAGAGAGAGAGAGAGAGAGAGAGAGAGAGGGGGGGAGAGAGAGGGAGGGGGGGTCATGATCAGACTCTAGTTTCAGGTGAGAGCCTCGCACACCTGTTGTTTCTTTTAAAATAGATAGCCCATTACCACCTGATTGGTAACACGGTTAATCAAGAGACACTAGGTACATGCAACACAGTGGTAATACCAGAGTGGATGCAATGTAATGATCACCCAGAACAAAACGACATTGCCATATTGAAATCGACAGAAGGCATACTGCATTAAAGCACTATTTGTGCCTGTGAATGCCTACGCATTCACTTGCACAAATGGTAATTAAGTACTGTTCTAATGTAATTTGAATAGGCACATATTGGAATACTGAACCACGACTACAAAAGTCAACAATGCATGTAAAGGAGAACCATGTTTGGGGGATTTGGAGCATAATTCATTGATGAAGTGGTATTTAGCAAATACCACTACCTAGCTCCTGTAAAAGGCAATGAGCTGTCCAATCTAACCAAAAGGCTATCGCAAATGAATTCTATTCAGAGGGAATCCTGAAGAATCTTCCAATTCTAACACACTATACATGTACACATGTACACATGTATAAGACTCCTACCTGTAACGGTAATTCCAGAGACCACGAGACACAGCACTAAGGTGCTAGGTGAGCCTGCCATGTTTGTACGGGTGCTCCAGTATACTGTGTGTGCCCCTGTATAATGTGCTGGTGACTGCTCACTCCCTGTATTCTGAACACCTGCCGAGCTACTCCTGCAGCTGCTCCAGGTAATATGTGGGCTGTCGGCCCATACAAGTACAGTATGACTATATAAGCTGCTCCACTCGGAATGACTGAGCTGCTCCACTCACCACTGTGTGCTGGAACCGGCCACTTATGCGGCAGCGACACAGCTAGCTGGCATTGAGCGGCGACTGGTGCAGTGCCAGAAATGGGTGTGTTGCCACATAAGGCATGCGGGTGGAATGGATTTCCTTTTGATTTCTTTTTAATAAGATATGAGATAGTGTAGATATAGTGCCTGAGATATGAATCATTTAGATATACGACAGTTTGATAGTCTCAATATAAAAGATGGGAGCAAATGGCCTTAACATCAGCTGCTTATTGGCATGCTCTGAGAATGGGGGGTTTTCGTGTACATGTTTATATAGTGAGGTAAACAAGGTCAAGAATTTTGTACATTATATTGAGCAGTTAGAAACTAGCTTGGAGGAAGGAAGACACGGGTGGGCTGTTCAATGTCGGGGTACAATGGCATGCATGTTTCCTTTAACAAAAAAGAGGAGCAAGCAATGTTTGGCAGTACACCATCAGTGAAAAAGCCATCCATGGCAACGATCTGTCTGGCTGTTAAAGGGTCTGTCACGGCTCTGCCGCAGGCGTTCTGGTTTGCTGAGCTGGAACCGCTCAACAATAATAGCAACAGGAAGTAGGCCTCTGGGCATGCGCTGTGATCGTCTGGCATCCAGTTGGAGACAGATACTGGTCCACATCTGCTTAGATACCTTGTTGACAGAGTAAATATGTAAGCATTGTGAAGACTCATCAATAGATGTGTGCAGTAAAGGAGAAAGGGTACTCCCCGCGGGATTTTTAGTACAGAATTTAGCCCCCAGGAGGCGCCGCCACAATGGTAAAATTGTGGAAAAGAAAAAAATGATAATGCTATGGGCAGATGGGGTACATTTTCAATGTACAAAACGATGGTTTCCCCTAGAACATTCTATTTAGGTGTAGTGGTACTATACTTAGCAAGTAAGACGGGAATTTGTAGGCCTGAATTAGGCTTGTATAAGCTTTTTTGCCATGGAAACATGCATTTATTCTATTACTGGAAAAGATAAGATGCTCATTGATGGAATGACCACGTTCACTGTATTAAAGCTTCCTTAAAAATGGAGAATCGTTGGCATCAATGGGGGCCAGGAAACCCGCGGATTTCCGTTTTTAGAAGTCACCGTACCCGGGTCAAACTGAGAATCTTCGTGAGCTCAAGGGATTTTTTTGCAGTGTAGTATATATAGAATTAGACATAATTTAAGATATTAGAACAAGAGGGCAATAAATCGTTGTGTTTTCAAAACGGAAAGCATACAGACGGCATATTCCATGCAAAGCTATGATTTCACCACAATGTTTGTGCAATGGACCTCCCCTTCTTTCTTATGCGCATAGACATATTGGTACCCGATTAACTACTTCATAGAACAATGCCAAAAAAAAGAAAGTGATATCCGAGGTCCGACGGGCTCAAAACAGGTATATATTTACTATGCATATCCGGTCAGATGGGGTATATGATATAGCATGAGCAACGAATGCATGCTGAACTGCATTATAAGCATGGTATATATACATTTCTATAACGGTTCTACTATTAAAGTGGGTGGATACTATTGAATAAAAGAAATAGCCAAAGGGGTCCCTTTGCTTCTTTTTAAAATCTGGAATTTTTGTGTTCTTTTTCTTAAATGCAAAAATTATGTGAGAATTTCCACGATATAATTTTTTTACAAGCCGATGACTGTAGACACATGCAACACCACATAACGAAGTGCAATGAACACGAGGAAGTGCACCGCGGGGGCTCCATGGACTAACCAACTTTCTTGTCTATTCTCACAAAAACAAATCTGTTTGCTTTCACTTCCATGTGTGGTTTCCAGGAAAATTACTTTTCTTAGGATGAAATACGCCGATGGCTACTATGTGAGAGTCTACTTATTCCACCTTTACTTATATCAGCCTGTTTCTGTCTTTTTCCTTATAGGTTCCCAACAGAAGACGTGGCAAAGAATACTTAACTTGACAGCGGATAAACTTTGAGCAACGTGGACACAACCCCCACCATGGACGCCAAAATTCACTCTCACAAAGGGAAATTTGCTTTCTTTCTGATTATGATTCTGGTTGTACTCTTTATCATATTGCACACGATGTTGCACATAAAGACACAGCATATTAGAGCGAAACACATGCCATTTAACCACAAGGGACTAGATAAAAGAGAGTTCTTGAGGCAGATGATTTCAAGAAAACCTCACTGGTGTCGCTACCTCATTGATGAGGTTTACCTTATCCAGTTCCTACAGGTTAAATTAGGATTAGAACTAGAACTAAGACCTTTCAGGATGTACAATGGTGTGAAGAATAGTTCTCCCTGCAACACAAATGCCTTGATCCTCAAGTCAGGACAAAATATGACACTGATCTTAGAAAGGCATAGGGAAGTACACGATTATAATATGCAACTACATGACGTGGTGGGTAAGAAATATAACCAAGCCATCCATAAGTTATGCACATATAATGTGAGCACAGTCAGCTTTCCAGACAGCAATCACCCAAACACTGTTATCTTAAAAATCACAGAAACACCAAACCCAAACATCACTGGACCCAAGATTCTGAAACAAGTAGCACAGGTCCAATGTAGAGCAGGAGCTTCATTTTTTAAGGCTCATGTAAGTGGGGCCAAGTCAAAGTCATTTTGTAATTTGCATAGTGATTTCGATGGTACATACCATGTTGTTTGTCCTGTTTATGAAAGTAATTCAGCAATATTGATACACAGGATGAGCCTGAACTTTGATAATTTCTTCCGGCTAGGACATAGGCAAGGAGTATTTGTATATAGAGGCAAATTGCCAAATCCTCATGGTCAATTTGAGGATCTGACCAGAACAGGCAATAAAGAATGTGCTCTCCGTTCCAATCACTCAATATCTAATATTGGCAACGGTATCAATGATGGAAGCTTCAAAGGAAATCATGGAATGAACTCTGTGAGCAACACTAGGCATGCTTATTTAGCAAAAGCATTTGCATCCTCCAGAGGGCTGTGGATGAAAGGTAATTCTGGTCAGGAATTAATGAAATTAATGGGTGAACGATGGGACTATTTCATTAAGGGTTGTCCAGTAAGGAAAGTTACTAAATTTCAATACAAACAATGCCTGCAACATAAGATTGATCGCTTGATTATTATAGGTGACTCTCATATGCGTTATTGGTCCTTTTACATGATGGTAAAATTGAATTGGATTGATCCTCGCATGCCTAAATATTACCCACAGTTTGAAGCTGCTGATTTTCTGCAAAATATCGTCAGGATTGGAGCAACGTATATGTCGAAGTTTGCTCAGTACGCTGAGACACTGATTGATGACCTACAGCGAATTAACATAACTCTGACAGGAACTACTGAAAAGCCTGATATAATTGTGGGCGACAGTTGCCACTGGGACCTAGCATTTGGGGACACAGTCACTTTTGTTATAAACTTTGAACGTGCACTCTCTGCCCTAGAAAAATTGCTGAAAGAACGGCAAGGACGATTGAAGGTGATGTGGGCCGGAATGGTTGCTTCGACTGATTTCGCCGAGACACAGAGTCAGACAATTATGGCCTACAATGGGTGGATGTATAACAGGCTAGCAGAAATTGGGGTGGAGATCTTTGACTCATTTTCCATCTTGTACCCATTTAATGATCAAAGAGCAGCCGGCGGGCATTATATCTATGTAATACCAGAGAAGAACTATGTAAGGGCTACAGTTGGTATTTCATATATTGAATTATTAACAGCTTTTATCTGTAAGTGATGTGGGGTGCATAGTACGCTAAAATGGCAAAGTGGCTTAATGTTATAATATAAATATGCCTTCAAGCTATATCTAATTGTAATTAAGGTATGCACATCTGAGTCAACTTAAGATAAATGCAAAATCATTCTGCATACCACCACAGGTCAATACCCCTGTATGGTACGTGTCTGTTAACAAAGGGGTATTCTATGCAGATGGGAATTCAAATAAACTGGTGTAGAAGAGAACCTCTTAAAATGTTATTTGTTCTGGTCGGGCTCTCTTTGGTTTGGGCACTGGGTGTGACCCCAAGCGGACTGATCAAAGTGTGTACAGATTAGTTTCTGCTTGGGTTGCCTACTATAATATATGGACTCATATTGGGTTCAAGATGGATTGCCCAAATTGGTGCAAGAGCACCAGCTGGGATAATTATGGGCTTCTAGAATTGATTCAATTAGGCCAAAAAAAAGGTGTGTTTCAGGTTACCCGACCCTACCTAGCAAAACAGGGCCGACCCTAGAAATTTTTATCCAATTTTGAAAAAAAAGTTATTTTTGGGGCTATTTCAGAGTCAATTTGATGGTCCTCGAGTCGACGCCAGTGTTGGCGAGTCAGTGCGGAAGTTTGCGAGTCGATTTTTAGGTACTTTTCAGGCCATGGGATCAATCTGTCTTTATAAAACAATTTTTGGGCTATTTCAGAGTCAATTTGATAGTATACGAGTCAACGCTGTTGTTGACAAGTCAGCACTGAAGTTTGCGAGTCAGTTATAGGGTACTTTTCAGGCCAAAGTTAAAAAAATAAAATTAAATTTAAAAAAATCCGACCTACCCTACCTAGATTTTCAGACTATGTAACCTGAAACACACCTTCTTTTTTTTGGCCTTATTCCCCTATGTTTTCTTGCAATTGTTGAATAAGATATCCTAGGTGCTGCCCATTAACCCGTCCAAGGCAAGATCATACTCTTCCTATCCAACTAATAATAATAGATAAGTATCAAGCAGGCCTATAATCATCAGGTTTACGCCATATGCATCTTAGACAAGTACCATTGATTTTGTCTATAGCAATGTTCTTTACTTCTTGAAGCATGGTCAAAGGCTAAGCTAATTGTTATTCAACAAGAGTGGTGTCTTCTGGAAATAGCTCATTAGAGAACCTCATTTTCATCATTCAAATGTGTATTCTAGCTCACCTTGAATCTGAGAAAATCTGTATATTGTTTTCTATTCTGTAATGCCTTAAACTATTCTTGTATTATCAAATAAAAGCAAATTCCTCTGGGTTTCTTAGAAAATTCTACTTATTGTATATGTATATAGTGTCAATCATCAGAACTACCAGACCAGTTTGCCCTATTCAAACCTAAACTTATCCCAAATCAGGCAGCCCACTATGAAACCCAAACCGGGTAACCCAATCATTGGCCGAAACCCAGAATCTTGACCAACTTCAAACAGCTAACCTGAACCAAAACCGTATTGGTCCCATGCAGGTTTGCTACTAGGGATAGTTGGAGACAATTGTATATTTCTAGTTTTTGAGGAATTGCCTCACGAATATGGGATGTCGTTGATCTACCCCAAATGCCAATAAAGCTAGGACATTTCTCGTAATGTAAAATTTAAATTAAAAAGTTACCAAACTGTTTTCAACTCTTTTGTCCCCTTCCCTCTACGACTTGTCCTGACGTTGATGATCCCAGAAAGAAAATTCCCTTTTTGAGCAATCGAATGAATGAATATCCCCATCTGATATGCCATATATTGACTACATTGCATTTGCTGGTCAGCATAATTTTAAAAAAATTCCCCAGTGCCTTGTTTTGGGTCGCACGAATGGGAGGACTGTCATGTGAATAAGTATTATATGAGAGCTATTAAATTATCCTAGATTGAACTCATCATGCTTATCATGGTAAGGCGTAATGATTAGTTATTGATAAGAACCCTGGCTTTCACACAACCTTTTAGATTTGGCTAAACTAATTTGCAATCTGTCTTCTGTAAGGGGCTGTAAGGCCTCTGTATGGAGAATTTGCATGTCATGGGACGTTAGTGGGTAGGTCCCGTGCACGATAAGTTAGAGCCTCACAGGTAAGGCCATGTGCATGTGCCAACCACTAGGTGGCCTTAGTGCATCACATGTCTGATCGATGTCTGATGTTGGCAACGTATTGGCATGCGGTTGGCATGGACGATCCTACAGCCACCTGGCAGCAAGTTGCTGAACTATTAGCAGGTATGCCCCCCCCCCCTCTCTAACACACACACTGACCCCCTCTCCCCCACCAAAAAGAAAGAAAAGGAGGTCGATGATGATGGCGATGTAGGCCTGTCGGCCTGTCTGTGGAGTGCTGTGGAGAGGGAAAAGGGATTGTGGTCCTATATTGTTCAATGATTTCAAATAATTGTCGACTACTTCTGCCCAGTGAGGATAACATACATTCACTCAATTCTTTTTTTCTATTAACTCTTTAAAGTGGCATGATCACCGAGTGTCCCAGTTACATTCCTCGAACTAGTCAACTATGTGGTAAAGCGTGAGTGGTAATACTGCATATCAAAGGTCAGTAAGTATTAACAAATTTCAGTTTCACCACTCACGCTTCACCACATTTCAACTACATTTACATTATAGAAGCTTACTAGCCATCTCGACCACTGTTGCATAATGAAGATAGGCCGAATTGGCAATTAAGAAAGTCCATTATATTTAAGGAACTACTGGAGGGCGTTTCTGGTGGAGACGTATGGAGTCCATAACTTTTTTTTCCATAAACCGTAACTTTTTTTTCCATAAACCATAACTTTTTCACCTCTTCTATCTCTCTTAATTAAGGTTAGGAAGACCACTGTTTTTGCACAGAAAAATAAGGCCCAGCCTGCATGGTCTTCATGGCATGCTTTATAACATCCTATAAATGCATATTCATAGCTCTTTTTGAAAAGTCCATAGTCCATAAATTGACTTATGGAGTCCGTGACTTTCTTATGGAAGTCCGTAAGTCACCTCCATAAACGAGAAACGCCTTCCTGGTTGTGCCACTATAAAGGCATACGCTTTATCTATTACTCATTACTGGCTCTTTTTCCCTGGATAATTCTGTTTTAGGCCTAATGTGGTTTTGCTGGGAAAATGAAAGTATATGATAACCAGTGCCTCTGATAAGCAAATATTGGGTGGTAATTGGGGGTCATTGGGTTGCACTAAAGTTCCAATACCCGTACAGGTATCCCAGTAAACAAAAAAAAACTTTCTCTATTGCTCTTTACGATGGCGAAACGTTATATAACGTTAGAAACGTTATTTTGACGTACAATGACGTATTTTTGTTAGCTGGGATACCAGACTCTGCTGGGATACCATAACAGCAGGCTACATTGGCGACAATGTATAATGAAGCTTGTTGAATGTAGGGCATCCAAAGACAGAATATATGGCAGGCCCATAGCTTTTTAGTAATACAGAGAGTATAATTATGCTATAGCTATTAAACACAAAGCTGTAATTCATTTTTACCTTTTTCATAATAGATCTGTACTTAACCTCATGGTCTGTCTCAGACCCTTAATGACCCCACATGTGTTATTAATAGGGGACAACCACGTGGGTTTGTTTATATATAGAGTGCTTCCGCCAGGTTCCAACCAATCAGAAGCCATACCATGCAAGGTGCTTCGCGGAGAAAGTCAGCCAGGAGTGGAGGGTGTGAGGTCGTCAGACAGCAAGGATCCGGGGGTGTTTTGTGATATTATATACCCCCTGCGTCCCACGGACTAGTGTAAGGGATACAGGAGCCAGGATTACTTCTCCCAGGATTACAACTACTTGTAGTGCCTTTTGGATGTACGTCGTGGACCAATGTAGCCCGTAAGGCCGCCCCACCCCGACGACGGTGCGACTCAACAAGTTGTTGGCTGGAGTCACCCATGCGTGACCGGCGAACATGGCGGATGATATCCAGTCCAACAGCAGCCACCGCTCCCGCAAATTCCACGAGGGGTGGCTGCAGATCAAAGAGAAGGGGGTATGTCAAAGATAGCCAGTGTATTAGGCTTGGTGTTTCATACTTTTCTGAGGATGAGGGGTTTAATGATTATTCTTGCAGGGGTAGATGCCCCCCTTTCACCCCCGGAAATAGATCCCAGTGTCGTGGTGGTCAGTGGAGCAGAACGCCGTGTGACACTTGCTTACTGTTGAGAACGTGACATTACTGAATCCTACTGACAGCGTCTCTTAAGGATCGAAGAGATTTCTGGCGCTTATGGGTCAGATAAGGCTCTGTGCATGGTTACGTAATGTGTAAATGCACCCAGTGAGCATGACATTCAATATGACCACCCTCTAGAGCATAGGGATCCTGTTTTATCATAAAGTGGAATAGTATATACTTGTACACTCAAATATATGAGTCATATTAAACTATTGAAATATTCCTCTCGTGTGGACTACAAGGCTTATATAACATGGTATAATGAGCAAAGCAGGAATAATCTTGCAGAATGGGTGTCAGCCTACTGAATATAGGAGTGGGGCGGCCCCTCAAAGGCCATTAAAGTTTGATTCAAACTATATAGTGTCTCTTTTCAGAAGAGATGCATTATGCAAAGATTACTAGCCTATACTTCAAGTTGTGAAGTTGTTATATTTTTGCTTAGTTGGTCTACATTTCATAGACATTAACCCCGTTAAGGGCCGCATACTCGCCTACGTTAATGCGTTATGCCCTTTTTCCTCATGATGCATAAATGCAGCCCTGACGAGTAGGCTCCCCAGGCCTGCATTCATGTATCATGATGACTAAGGGCCTGATGCATTAAAACACTAGTCTTTTTTATTGCATGGGACTAAAGTAGCAAGTGGTGACAATGCCTACATTTTAATTTGCTTATTTCTTCCAGAATTGGATCAAGTATTGGGCGGTTCTACGCGGACAAACCGTTTACTTTTTCCATTCGGATAAAACAACACCTCAAAATGTAAGTATTTCTGATGATAAGCGGAGTTCCACCCCCCCCCCCTCCCCCCCTCACCTACCCGGGATGGTAATAAACGCTCAACCCTCAGCCTCGTTGTTTTACTCTTCTCATAGATCTTATGAACCTTACTGCCTTCGACCAAATTAACAAATGTTAAAATGACCAGAACATGCCTACTCCTGTACCAACTCAGACGACAGAAAGCACCAATTGTTGCTTCTCTACATCAAGAAGTACCCTTCCCCTATACAGCTGTAACGATGAATATAGATGTGTACCAGTCAGAGATGCCACTTTTCCTACTTTTGTAGGAATTCCTACTTTTTGGATGGCATTTCTGGAATAAATCATGTATATTTCCTGAAGGAGATTTACCAAAATCTCCTACTTTTTGTCAACCAGAGAGATGGTATCTCTGGTACCTACATTTTCCCACTGCAACATTTATTAATTAGAACGTTTTACAAGTATTATGACTTAGTATACCATTGTTGAGGACACCAGACTTAAAGTGGACATTGAGCATTCCTGTTGTGTCTTTTTGCGGGTCACACCTGTGACTCACTGTGGACGACCAGACATTGGGTGTTAATTTGATGGACTCATCATGACTGAGATTACCTTATGTTTTATAGCTTTCGTCAATTTGTCCCGCGCTTGGCCTAATTGCATACCCCGGGGCCATACCATATGATTAACTAGATCTATTAGTCTCCGTATATTATACAAGGACACCTGTACTGGATGTTGCTTTTATTGCACAAGGATGTTAGAGAGGGATGTTGATAATCTTTTGAATACTTTTGCAAAACAATGTTTAAATAACAATAGATAAATTAACCGAGGAGAGAGCTTTTAATTTCCAGCAAAACCGACACGTTTTGGCCTTGGAGCCCTTTTGTCATCCCATTAGCCTATTCTAGCGGTGTAGAACTATCCTAGATTATTAGTCTGCATTAAGTTTTGTGGTATATATTCAAGAACAAAAATCGCGCTAGTTATTCAAGAAATGCGGGATAATGCCAGATAAAGGATAATAGACTGTCTGAGCTGCAAAAGGTCCACCTTTATAAGTCCCATAATGACTGAAGTAACAGCCCGAGTCAGCGGGAGGCCGCGGCCTTCCACATTCATATGTAATACAAAGGATTATGGTACTTTTGTCTTTTCTTACAGTACAGGTGTGTGACCTTATCAAGCACACGCAGGTTTACATCTATCTAGGTTAGAACCTCGTATACACCTCAACCACAAGGGGCCCAACAAAGACTACTGTTTCCCAAATCGCCTGTTGAGGTCAGGGAAGCACGTCAGCTATGCCCCAGGCCAGGGCACGCATTCCTAGCCGTGCAAAACTTAACAAAATGAACTTCAATAGACCCATACTTAAAATATCTCTAGGAAATTGTAGTTCTACCTGTATTTTTAATATGATGGCAAGTTAAGTTAAATTTAACATGGCATGTGGCATTTTCTGTGCCCTCTCTCGAGTATCATATGAGCATTGATAAATAGTGATATTGCAATCGTGAATATTCAGTTTGAAACACCCACCTTTACACCCAGGTCTTAAGTGACTCACCCTGCCTATTATGAATAAGCACACACATACATTGCTTTAAAACCCCATCCTTTTAAGATGTTCATTGTCGGAGAAAGTTAAAAAGTTCCAGGTGTAATGTGTGCAACTCGAAAGGGTGAGATACAAATTACCACAAATAGCTTTGTTTTTCACCCCTAACTCTTAGAGTGGAATGTGGCAGGTAGCAGGGAGAGTGTGGGTATAAGTGTGGGATCCGGGAGGCCTGTAGTACTCAGGGGGTGGAGGACAGGTGTCCCATGACCTGTGTTTTAAGACCCCCTGGTTCTCCTCCTGTTCACTCAGTACTAAGGTTCACGTGTTACAACCCTGGGGGCATACCTACACTGGGTACCTGTGCTTGTGCTATAGACTCTGACTATATTAAAGGCATGTGTATATATATACAGCCATATGAACACCTATGGTAGTCGGAGGTGACTCACCATATATAATAACACACTGGTATACACAGGAATGGTGTCAGAGAGGCAATTAGCTCAGAATTGAGACACGGTTTACCTTTGGCAGGACATCTATTTTTGACGTAATAAATAGACATTTAGATTAAAAGTTTACGCAGTGCGATGTATAAGTTAACCACCATAATGACTTAAATGTAAATGTTGGCATGCATGTATGCATTCTTCAGATATCCCTACTGTCACTGAGTAAAGAAATATAAAAGTTTCATTGATGATGTGGGTGAGTGGGGAAATTCACTTAGGTATTACATAATTATATTGCTTTTATTGGTTGGTATAGATTCCACTATCGTCTTATAACAGGTCTCATAACTTATCCAATACCTTTCCCTTATGCAGTCCCCCATGCATCACATGGTGGATGTGGCTAATGAGGACCTACCTCTATAACAATGCTTTCTAAGGTGACCAACTGACCTCCAAGGTCTAAAATTGTTCAAGTGCGGACATTGTATTATTTTGAGAGTGTATACATACGATTGTCCGTTTCTCCCAATACAAAGCTCTACACTACCATTATTCTACATATTGACCAGTGAATCAAATGTATGTTATGTAACGTAGCTTTAATGATATTTCAATGTTAGTAATGTCATGTAATGTCCCATTGTCTTACAACAGCACATTGGAACACTTTACCTAGACGGACGGACAGAAGTGAAGAGTAGTAAGCCCAAGCAGTCCTTTGGGAAGGCCTGGTTTAAGTTTGACCTCTACACAAATAATCCCGCCAGGAAATGTAACCAGTTCAGGGTAAGTGAATTTCACAAACTTTGACTTACTGATAATTGTAAGGATTTTCAGATGATGCCATTCCACGACCACCCTAAACACTGGTATTCACACCAAAATACATACATGTAGATTTGTACATGGAATGAAGATGTTTTCCTTATTGTCCCTTTGTTAATGGATATTGGGAATTACCTTAATCTCTGCTGTTTGGATAATACTCTTGGATAATGGACGCCGATTAAGGTATTAAGCGAACTGGTTCAAGGTCTCTTTTGAGGCTCGTCCAACAGCTAATGATGTGTAAACCAAAGTGCGTCATGGTAAATCAAGATTCCAAAGCTATTTCGGGTCATCAAGATGGGAGGAGGACTTTCCAGCTTATACTGCCTACCTGGGCTTACTTTCAGGTCCCAGGGATCACCAGGATCCAGGGCTCTTTCAGTTTTCAGGTCACATCAAAGAGACCACATCTGGCAGCGATAATTCAGAGGAGGGAGTATGCCATGCTAATCAGACAATAATGCTGAATTGGCTACTTCATTGTGATGAAGGTTGGGGACAAATGCCTTAGCCTACTGTAACAGGCAGACCTTGAAATCTATCTCTGTATAATGGTCCCCTGCTCAAAGGGGAACCCCCCATTCTAAACAAAGGAACGGTGTTATTCTCCAAGGAAAGGTATGGGTTATGACGAGCTGAAGCAATGGGGGGCAAAGGATTCAGTTATTCTCTATGTGAGTAAGTAGGATTGGGGTTTCAAGATCTCTGTGAAAGCTCAATAGGTGGGTGCTGTTGATTTACCATAAGAAGGATTTGGGGTTGTAGGATTAGGGCATAATACAACCCCCTGCTAGACCACCCTGGTCACTGCCATTGGACAGGATTCCTTTCAGGTGGCAGTAGTGTTTGACAGACTTTAAACCAGGACACTCACCTCATAAATCAGTATAGGTGCAGATAGGTTGTGTATATGTAGGGATGGCCGTTATGCTGAGCATAGCCATGTTTAAAGTAAGACCATAAAATGTTAAGAAATTGCCTTTCAGTATTGCTAGTCAACTCGATGCAATCTATGTTCCATTCTGTGCATACATGAAGCCGAGTATAGCTGCTGTACAACATTTCCTTATTGAAATGACAAAAGTGTCAATTCATGTTTCCAAAGTTACTGTTTACTTGAAGGAGGCTATATGGATTGGGTTGTCTGAGAAAATAAACGGTCTCACCATTGAAATCAGTACTATAGTTCAGTTCTACATGTATTACATTATCTATAACAACCAAGCATTTCCTAATGCTCTCAGTACGTTGAATAATTGGGGGTCCTAAATACTAAGATGGACATAACTGAGGAGTACTGTGACTCCAAATGGGAGGGCTGATATTGGCACGGTTCCACCAATGCTATTCCCCAACATTAAGGCAATGATTTACTGTACCTGTGTGTAGCTTCGGTGACCAGCTTAATGTATAACCTAGTTTACCATTGATAGCACCCTATAGCGTCATTCACTTGGAAGACAATCAAAAGCCTGTAATATACCTGGGAACGTGTGATCCAGAATCACCGGCACCATTGAAACAGGGTAAGGCTGAGGCAACTTTATGTTACCATTTACTGTAGCGTTCCCTGTCTTAATTGCAATATACATGTATGCAGGATATTGTTGACAATAGGATGAATCTAGATTTTAAAAATAATCATGATTGAATATAAAACCAATCCAATGAACACAAGAAAAAAGTTTGAATGTTAATACTACTAAAGAAAATGTGAACCCAAAATGTTCTTATGGTCGACAGATGGTTTACACAGAACCTTACGAGTCAGGGTATGGCTGGAAGACAACACACCTAAAGAGTACTTAAACTACTTGTACAAATGTACTTAAAGGGGGGTTTCACGACCATATCCCGTTAATGGACTGAGTGGCACCCTATTTGTAGCCATAGACATGCCAGCATCATATCCTCCAGGCCAGGAATAGACATGGACAGCTCTCCATCATGCAGTACAAACCAACTTGTCATGTCAATGTCCCCCTGAAGCCCGACCCTGGAGTGTGCCATGTATCATGAAGCAGGATGCAGAGGCATCCTCCTGAACGGACTGAACCCTTTGATCAGCAGTGCTGTGTGAATATGCTCAGCCCAAAGTCGGTAAGTGGTGCCTAACCTATAGCATGGGTTGCACTCTCATGGCTTTGATGGGGTCATTCCAGCAGTGGCAATCTTACCTGTGGACCTTTGCCATCTGGCCGCCGTTGTAGCGACACAAATTGGTCCTAACTGGGAGTGAGTTCTGCACCTGCTGTGCTCTGCTAGTGCTCTGCACCCACAACCCTTCCTCCTCCTGGTCCTGGTCCTCAAGTGTACAGTGAACTCTTAATAAGGCCCTGGAGGTAGGCATGGCGAGTGAAAAAAATCAATGAGCTATTTTGTGTAAGTAAAAAATGTAGTACATAAGGGAGGGGCAGATGTAGAGAACGAAATCTGGCCTGTGTCCAAAAGCCTCGAAATATGACATAGCCTATGTATAGCTTTAAAAAAAGTAATGTCCTGGTCGTAATAGAAATGTCACAGCCCTTCATTTTGTATGCATACTTTTATACAGTCGAGAATATTATGTACTATTGCCAGACTAGTTGGTCCAACAGTGGACTAACAATGAACCAGATCTTGAAATACGTCAGGTACTCCTTTTGGATCTGCTTTGGGGGAAGGAGATGAGGGGGGTTGGATATGATTATACCTTTTCCACCTCTAGGAGTTTAAACGGGTTATGTGTTTTACTTCTATGAGTGCATAGATTATAATGATATATGCCTGGCACAGGACTTTGTATTAAGAACGTATACCAATTATGAGTCAGTATAACAGTTATATACCTCAGATTGGTATACACCTTGTTTAAAGGATCAGCTATGTGTTAGATAGACTACACCTGGACACGGTTCTTCCATATACCCACTGCCCCACAGGGTCAAGACGAGGTGTTATACACCGAGTCGATGACCAGTGGGCAGTGGGTATATGGAAGGACCCTGGCCAGGTGTAGTCTATCTGACTTAACCCTCGGGTATACAATATACCCAAGGTGCGAAGTCCTTTGTCTAAGCCTTCCCCCGTGGGTTAAGAGATGCTAGCATCCATAGCGCACACCTTTATACCATCGGGTTGTATATATCTCACTTTGTCTGTAGGCTACGGGCATGTAGCTATGTGCAAGATGCACCCAGGACATCCCAGTGTATAGGGACTTCCTTGTCTGCCTGTTTATAAAAGTCTCCGCCCTGACTGGGATCCTACAGCAAAAGGTTCAGTGAAGACTTGACAAAAAGGCAGCTCCAATAAGGTGAAAAAACATGTACAAAATAGCCCCACATACCTACCTTATACCAGCCACCCCCTGCTCAGACTCCCAGGGGGGAATTCCCATGACCGATCGTGTGGAATGAAATGGTTTTGAAAAGAGAGTGTGGTTTAGAATGTGGGGGTGCATGTTGTTGCTGATACAACAATTTGCCCAGAAGCAGGACAAAATATGTTTTTATAAAAGGACTAGGTATCTTTGATTATGTTTTCTTGGGAGAAGAAGTATTGCTGTACGTGTCTTGGCAATGTTGGTACTCCTTTGATATGTTGGAATGAAACGTTGATTGGTTGGAATACACCACAGAATAACTTTTAGTATGAAATGTATAGTTATTGTATTTTCACATGTTTAGATTGCTCGGGTATTATTGGCTCCAGGGAGGCTTCTTTCTTTCTTCCTGCTCCATACTGTGCGCTGAGCCCCCCCCCCCCCCCTGTCCGACCCATACATCCCTATTTCCGCATACACACCCCCAGTACACCCTACCCGAAACATAAGTACAATATACTCCTCAAGTAAGCCCTTGGACATAAATGCCCATATATGAGGGTGTGTCTCTTATGATACACACCAACATAATACAGGGTAATATATTTGTCTAGTTAGCTATAACTAGATAATAATGATTCTCTGAACACTCACTCATGAACCTTCTTCACTCTACCCATTGCTATGCATGGGTCCTATTTCTCTCTTCCACTCCTTCACAAGGAAGGAAAAATCTGTATGTATTTACTAACCTAAAAACATGGTTCTGGACCACTAGAAATAGTAAAAAATTCTAACAACAATTATTATACCATGGTTAGGTTAGTTATACATGGCAGGAACAGGCTCCTAAATGAGCCTTTTTCTGCTATAAACATCAAAAATAGGCTTATTTGCCTTTATTACCTCCGCCCATCGGAACAAATGCTGGTGTTTGTATAATACGGTCTTCTAGGCCATTCATTTTTGCCAGGATAAATAAACGAAAATCAAATCAAATTAAATAATACTTTCAGCGTGCCTGCTAAAGTGTTGCATGCCCCCGCTAACTTTCTGCCCCCCCCTCTTTTCCTCCTTTCTCCCTAATTCCCTTTCTCTCTTCCTCCCCCTTCATTTACCTTCTTCCGCTTCCACTCCTCCTGTTCACTTCATCCATCTCTCGTTCTCTCCCTTGCTCCCTCCCTCCCTCCCTTCCGCCCTTCCTCGCTCACCAGCTGGCCCCCTCCTTCATCCCGTCCCTCCCTTCTCCTTTCTTTCTTCCTTCCTCCCCACCCCTTTCTCCTCCTCCCCCCCCCCACCATTTGCCACCTCCCCATCCTCTATACGTTCCACATCACAGTTGTCTCCTGCCCCCGGGGGGGGGGGGGGCACTTCATATATTTTGTATACACAGGTGTGCGGCTGGGAAGGGCACTTTTTGAGCAAAATCCCCCTCACCAAGGGTCTGCTTTTCACCAAAATCCCCCTCACCAAGGGTCAATTTTCACCCTAATCCCCCTCACCAAGGGTCACTTTTCAGAGATTTCAACAAAATCCCCCCAAAAGGGTCACATTTTGCCAGAATTCTTTGTAACAAGGGTCACTTTTGACCAAAATTCTTACACCAAGGCCGACTCCTCGGGGAAAATTGCTAAAACCTAGGCACTTTTGTCCAAAATCCCCCTCAGCAAGGGTCACTTTTGACCAAAATCCCCCTCACCAAGGGTCACCTCTGACCAAAACCCCCCTCACCAAGGGTAAGGGTTGTCAAAGGGCCAGCCGCACACCTGTGTCAAAAAAAAATTGAGTACCCCCCCCGGGCTCCTGCCCAACCTCCACGCTCCACCATCCATCTATCCATCAGTGTGCTGTGGACTGAAGTGCTGCAGCTTATTGGATGTGTTCTACATCTTACATGGACTTTCTCCATGTTCCTTTCTCCAGGTACACAGTTCCACATGTAGGCCATGTGGACGGTGGGCCTCAGTCTGTCTATTGACACACACCTCCTGCCTAGTGAATGAAGAAAGTCAACACACCCTCCCAACCACTCATAATGCCCAGCTCGCCAATGTTTGAACTGTGCATTTTCAAAGAATCATCCATAAACTCACTCAGTAGTGCTCAGCATTTATTCTCACTAGGTCGGGATCTTTGCCTACCTCTCATGGGTAGTTTTTACCACCCTTCTCTTTATGTGGGATTCTATGTGGCATTCTAGGTCAGCCATTACAATATCGATCCCTTCAATGGTACTGTGAGTTCATGCTTAGCCAGGTGAGGTGGTAGTTGGGTCTAGGATTAGGAGAGCTATAGGGTAAGCTCACCTATTTCCGACCTACTACCATGTGTCGACCACCTACAGCATCATATTGTCAGGTCCTTATGCTACACAGTATATTACTGCTTTATTGGGAGGGAAATTGAAGTGTTGGTACATTCTATTGTGCCATTATCCTTTGCACATTTCTTTATTTTGATATACATATAATGCACTGAAGTGAGACTGTATGACCTGTTTTGATATGAGAGAAATCAATAATTCTCCATACATCTCTAACTTTAGTGGTTGTTTGTATCTATTTGCTTTAATTGATGCACTGTTTTATGATGTTATATGAATGGGTGGATGTCTTATAAAGATGTACCAAATGCATTTTTATGAGAATATCTTTACATAATCAATTTCAGAGGGTATTCATTAAAACTAACATATTTCACCATAAAGCGACCACAATTTCACCATAAGACGACCTGTATCTACAATGTGTTAGCTAGGCCCTGAAAGTAATGGCAATTCCATTAGGACTCTTACATGTTGTACCAACTTTTCACAATGCCAAAAGATCAAGAAAAAGGAAGATTAATTGAGAAATGATAAAGCAATGCCATTCTACTGTCATTTTTCTAAGTGAATCAAGTTGGTATGGATGTAAATTTAGATGGCATCAAATAATTCTGATTGACTTAAGACTGGTCGACTCTAGGTCGATTTTGGTCGACATTGAGTGAAATTAGGCCATTTGAGATTTTCTAATGTGAGGGCAGTAATTTACAAATAATATTGCTAATGAAATTATAAAACATTATTATTTGAGATCTTTGAGTCATTATCTGTTGTGTGGAACAGCATGAATGCTGTCACGTCTATATTAGATAACATTATCATGCATTTTCTGATGGTCACGGAAAATTGTGACGGGAAGGGTCGACTTATGGTGAATCTACCCTAGTGCTATATAGGGGAGGGTATAGGTGGGATATTTAGGCGACATGCCCCCTACCCCATACCCCCCTCAGCCAGCCGTGGTCATGTTATGGCCGCTTAACATGCTAGCTGGGTGACCCGGGTTAGCATGCTTTACATGTACCGTATAACCCATGACGTGACAGGCAGGAAGGTGGAATCAGACCAGGCCACCTCCAGGGTAGGTATGTAGGTGTGTGCTACAGGAGGAGTAAGGGTGTCGGGGGTGGTGGGGGCTGGGGGGGGGGGGGTTCTGCTGCTGCTGAGGTTAATGCCAGAGTTTACACAACACAGCCATGGTAACCAACTCACCTTGAGATAAATACTTCCACCCTACATTGCTACAGCCGGATTCTATTCATCAACATTGGTTAATTATGCAGTGGGCATTTTATCATTGCAGTAGCAGCTGATATACACTTTCCGATGGCAGTTAATGAAATCCAATTATAAATTTCCTCTAAATGCATAATCATGGCGTATGGTTGTAATCCTTTAGGAATATCTGTTGTAATATTTTACATAATTCAAAGCCTTAAAACACCCAATCCCATAATAATGATTTCTGGATTCAGGATCACAGATCCCCATCCCACATAGCCTGCCTAGCTACAACACTCCTTAGTCAGGATGCCATCATATAAATTCCCCTGGCAATCTATTTCTTGATTCGTTGGGATATC
The DNA here is from genome assembly GCA_947462335.1 of Harmothoe impar. Classification (NCBI taxonomy): domain Eukaryota; kingdom Metazoa; phylum Annelida; class Polychaeta; order Phyllodocida; family Polynoidae; genus Harmothoe; species Harmothoe impar. The sequence continues at coordinate 43,574,604 of OX381709.1, read as the reverse complement.
TTTTTGCCATAATCAGCTTATATTCACTTATATTCGCTTATATGGTGGAGATATTGATATATGAAGACTAAATTATTACGGAATACATTTTCAAAATTGATAGTAGGGTGAGTGGTTGAGAAAGCAATTTGAAGTTTGATGCAATAAGATATTATCTAAATACCTTTTGATATGTGATAAAATAGTGGCACACAGAAATGTTGCAGTCAGGGCCACAGGTACATTGTATATAGGATGCTGATATCTAGATTCAAAATGGTGCAAGACCACCCCCAAACTCTCCCAAACATTTCCAGTTGTCATCATGGACTATCTTGAAAGCCCCAGTTGATTAAAGTCTCCGGTTCCACTCCGACATGGCATGTTACCCACTCCTACCTGCCAGCACGATGTCTGAGATCATGAGACAGCATAATTACAGCCATGTGAAGGCGGATTCCTGTAATAACCATGCAGGATACCACTTTACTCAGACCAGCCACCTCTATTAACTGAGCCATTATCACCGAGTTTCTGTAGATAACCACCGGTTTACAGTTAATCGGCCTCACATGTGCTGAGTGCGTTCATTTGACCAAAAAAAATTACTTGAAGTGAGCAACAGTGTTATTAAAACCATTTTAAAGATTGTTCAATCCAGAGAGAAATATTTTATATTTTCAGAAAGACGGTCATACATTGCCTGACTCATTGCCAACATGCTATGGTCTAATTATTTGCTGTGGATTAATTACATTTTCCACCTTTTTTCCACCTGTTACAAATAAGTCCTGCTTTAATGCCACATGAAATATAATACTCGCCACATTCATGCATAATTCATTGATTTTTTAATGCATTTTAGATGAATGTCTGAATGTCAGCTGTCAAAGATAGGGTGTCATTTGTTATTTTGTTCTTCTAGACTTGTTTTTTTTTCTAATGAAAAAAGTTTTGGGAAAGATAAATTCACCTGAATAGTTGAAACACCTGCCCCCAAGGACTTGGAATAAATGTGAGTACCAATAGGATAATGCCTTCCTAAGAATGATCAACAGTGATGTTTGAACAGTCGTTTGAACTACCTAGCCATTGAATGTAGACACTACTTTGGACTGCTATCTATGGGTTTAACTGGCGTATACATACAGTTTGTGGTGGGATATTATACTTGGTGCTTGCTAATGTGGCACCGATGGTGTGAAAATGAATTGAAACAGTGCTACCTCAAATGACTAAAGTTAATGGCTAATGAAATATGGACGTATCTTGCATTTAAATATTGCTATTACACGTTCCCTGTAGAAGCCTACATTGAATTGCTTCTACAGAAACCCTGTGCTACAAGAATAGAATGGGTAGATGGAACCGTAGCAGCTATTCAATGTTCTCTATCACCAACAACCAGCATCCCAGAAGGGATTCCCAACTAGATCTAGTACAAGTTTACACATCCCGATTCCGACTATAGCAATTTCATATATACCTCAAACAACATCATCAACATCTTAATTATCTACAATCAGGCTACAATAAAAAGTGGATCTGCACAGTATGAGTCATAATGCCCTAGAAATCTATAGATTTCAATCCAGTAACGATGGCATCAATCAGGGAATGTTGATTGCTCATTTCCAGGATAACAAGTCAGACATCCAAGCAGTTAGGGTAAATTCTCCATGAGTTGGACACCACCCTGACGGACAGTAACATTTGAGGTTATTCATGTACACTACTACTTCTTTTGTTTGCTTTTCGGAAATAATGACATTTAGACTTTAGCATTATTCAGAAATAGAGAGCTTAAAAATCTTGAATAACCATAAAGCAAGTGTCCGTCTCAATGTGTGTGTTCGACTCCAGGTGAATCAACCTTATGATATTGAGTTTTATTTTCAGCATCAATACTGATGCAATATGTATGTAAGGAGACCTGGGGACACACACCTGACGGAGGGTTCCATGCCTGACCATGCAGCATCCAGTCTGACTCCTGGTGGCCGCCCCATTGTAGTATTTATTGCATCCCACCCTCTGCCTCCTGGTGGCCGCACCATTGTAGTATTCAATGCATCCCACCCTCTGCCTCCTGGTGGCCGCCCCATTGTAATATTCATTGCATCCCACCCTCTGCCTCCTTGTGGCCGCCCCATTGTAGTATTCATGGCATCCCACCCTGGGGCTCTGGATGGGGGATCCCCATGTCGATAGTCGATCTTAAAAAATGGCCATGTCGCATGTCAATGTCGCTTAATAATGCCCATATCCCATGTCGATTTTAAGAATTGCTCATGTCGCCTGTCACTAAGTTTTTTGTGCCTCATGTCGCATGTCACTAGGCCTCATGTCGAATGTCGATTTTAAGATACAGCCATGTCGCCATGTCAAATTTGGTGGTCCACACCCATCACCCTCTGCCTCCTTGTGGCCGTCCCATTGTAGTATTCATGGCATCCCACCCTCTCCCTCCTGGTGGCCGCCCCATTGTAGTATTCATGGCATACCACCCTCTGCCTCCTGGTGGCCGCCCCATTGTAGTATTCATGGCATCCCACCCTCTGCCCCCGGGTGGCCGCCCCATTGTAGTATTCATGGTATCCCACCCTCTGCCTCCTGGTGGCCGCCCCATTGTAGTATTCATGGCATCCCACCCTCTGCCTCCTGGTGGCTGCCCCATTGTAGTATTCATGGCATCCCACCCTCTCCCTCCTGGTGGCCGCCCCATTGTAGTATTCATGGTATCCCACCCTCTGCCTCCTGGTGGCCGCCCCATTGTAGTATTCATGGCATCCCACCCTCTGCCTCCTGGTGGCCGCCCCATTGTAGTATTCATGGTATCCCACCCTCTGCCTCCTTGTGGCCGCCCCATTGTAGTATTCATGGTATCCCACCCTCTGCCTCCTGGTGGCCGCCCCATTGTAGTATTCATGGCATCCCACCCTCTGCCTGACCATGCAGTACAGCATGGGGGGGGGTGTACAACCTGACAACCGTGATCTGCAGTAATGCAGATAACGGCAGTCCATACAACCGTGAGCTGTATCAAAATATCGTGATCTGAATCAAAATAATGTGATTTGCATCAAAATAATGTAATCTGCAACAACAATTTTCTTTTTGTAACTATTGAACTTTATTCGGTAATTCTATTTTATATAGATGTCGTACAGCGGATGCTCAACCCCGGGCTCTAGTAATTCAACCCAGTCGTGAGTGCCTAGGGGCCTACTGAAAAACGGGCATGGGGGTTGTGGGGTGAAACAACTAATCATTAGAAAATGGGAGGGGTGGGGGGGGGGGGGTTGTCAATGACCGAACGGCTTTGAAACAGTAGGCTGTTGGAGGAGCTATATATTTTCATTTTAAGGATGCGCCTCAAGTTGGTCCAGTTTCCCTTGATTGAGCGCCACCCCTCCCCCCCCCCCCCACCCGTTTATTTAACACGTTGGCAGGGAATTGTCATTTGACATTAACATAATGGGAAGCTGTTAATCGATCAAGGGAGAATAAGAGGGCTATCATGTCATATATAGAATGGATGGGTTTTGCTTTCGATACGATAGGGACGCCAGAAAAGAATTAGACCCTTCAAATGATCGATATTTCTTCTTCTATCAGATTGAGATTGAGAAACAGAAAGTAAATCTTTTGGAATTTTCCATTTTAATATCTATCATAGAGCCCGAACAGTCATGAAATAGGTGTCCACCAAGTTCCCTTGTATACATATATACCTATATATTTGGTGTCCAGATTTTGAGTCCCATGAACACCAAGACCTGTGAATCTGCACACTATTTAAGTACTAAAGGTGACTCTAGAATGAGTTTTTACTTCAAATAAGAACTGATGTGTACCTCGGGGTTCTCCCTACACTGTAAATACACCCGTGGGGCACTGCCATCCCTTTTACCCACTAATTAAGACATGGTATTTAATGATCTTTTTCATTGCTAGTATGAGTTTTTTAACCAATCAAAAAGTTTTAATGACTGATCTACCTCATGAAATACATTATGTAATGCAAAGACCTTTGACTTTGGCCTTTTACACTACAAACCTTTATTCAGTTCTTTTGTCATAAAGTTGCTTCTGTTATGCATACTAACCTGAAATGTAATGGCTGTGTATGACAGGTCTTTACCACACATAGAAAGTACATTGGCAGGCTGCTGGTATACTTTTATACACTGATAAATTAAGACATAATTCAATTGCTAGTATGACCTTTTACACTACAACGTTTTTTCTGGCATCATCCAATTGTTCCCATTTTCTCTTCAAATACCATACTAAAGCATAGCAGTTTAAATAGATAGCAAAATTAACATAACAGGGACCTCGAGGAACCGTAATCTCATGTATTTCCCATGCTTCTTTTGTGTGGTCACGTGTGCTGGTCATGGCTGGAATACCCTTCCTCTTTACTGAACATCAAGGTCATGAACCAGCAACCTGTGTTTAAATTGCCCTCCCTTAGAGAAGAGTTTCACAACAGTGTCTGGAATGACTAATTAGCTATCAGTGCACCAAAATACTCAACTGCTGCGTGCACTTGGTACAGGGGCTCACCCCCCGGGGGGAGGGGGGCTAGGCACTTGATATATTTTGTATACAGGGGTGTATGGCTGGCAAGGGTACTTTTCTAGTAGAATCCCCCTTACCAAGGGTCCGCTTTTCAACAAAATCCGCGGCCTCAGCAAGGGTCACTTTTCACCGAAACCCCCTTCACCAATGGTCACTTTTCAACAGAATCCCCATCACCAAGGGTCACTTTGCGGAGATTTCAACAAAACCCTTCAAAAATATTTCACTTTTTGGAGTTCTCACCAAAATACTTTGCAAGAAGGATCACTTTTGATCACAATCCCTCTCACTAAAGGCCTTAGTAAGTTAGTAACTTACTAAGGGTCACCATCGGGAAAATGTGCTAAAACCTAGACACTTTTTTTTACCAAAATCGCTTTCACCAAGGGTCCCTATTGACCAAAGAAAACACCTCACCAAGGCTAAGGGTTGTTAGAGGGCCCGCCGCACATCACTGTCAAAATGAAATTGAGTGCCCCCCCCCCCCAGTTTTCCAGAATCACCCAGAGGATTCTGGCGTCTCTACCTTCGGTACCTACCCTAAATGAGTGAGTACCCTCCCCGGGAGTGCAGCTACCTACAATGCATGGTAATTCATTTTGTAGGTTATGTAGAAGACCCTTAGATGTTATGAACGTCAGGAAAGATTAAGTCATTCACACACAGGACAATCACCCTTTATATAATGGGTTTAGTTCACACATTTACTGTGGGATCTAGACTGGAACACTAGGCCTGCTCTTATATCCATGGGATAAACATTGCTGAAATTTGATAAACCCCTCGTAAACTGTACACAACATCAAATAGCAGCTCATCCTTTACAATTACACATAGAACATTCGAGACACATGTTCTGTTCAGTCACCCTTTCTGTTTTGAACTCTTCTTCATCTACCAAATTCTTTTTGGGTGGAAATTGGACTCTAGAGGTGCCATGAGCTTTCCAAAACTGTTGAGATCATATCAATAGTGAAACTAGAAGTAACTGTATGAACTAAGGATGTTGACATGAAATAACAGTACGCTCATTCTCCATATCTTTCTTTGATACAGTAATATTCAGATTTTAAAAATCATAACCGATATTCAATTTGTTATCTTCTCTTCATCAATTGAAATGAGAAAATCGCATACTGTCGGTATATAATCAGTTCGCTTACCAGCATGCTCAAAGATACAACTTGTATTGATCCAACCCTGTCTCTCTAATCATTCTGGGTCCCAGCATGTTCAAAGACACAACTTGTATAGGACCAAGCCTATCTCCCCAATCAGTCTGCGTTCCAGCATGTTCAAAGACACAGATTTTATCCACCCCGTCCCTGCAAGTCCCTTGCATTAAGCATGAATACCAGGAGATATCCCATAGGGGTAGTAGTAGGGTAAGTCAATAGCAGAAATAGTTTGCCATGACGTAGGAGTAGGTATATAGACCCACTGAGATGATGTTAGCTGAGGGAGCTTCAGTCTTAATATTTGTGAGGAACATGTACCTATTTCTTATATTTACATACCCCCTTCTCCTGTCACGTGCTCAGTGCAATACTTGCAAAAAAATAAGCATATCACACCTGGTTGTAAAATAGAGCTTTGTTATCACTTAACATGTCCTTGTATGCAATACTTCCAGTTAGTGTTACTGGTGAAACCAGGGTAGACGTCTAGTGATGAGGATTTAAAACATGTAACTCATTATTCATATGAAGCACAGACAAGCATTATGTGGTAGATGTATATATAGGTTACCTTAGTAACAGAACAGTAGGATCACAATGTCCATATTAGTAATTTATAAGTATCATGTTGGATGAGGCCAAAAAAAATGAAAGGTGTGTTTCAGGCAACCCGACCCTAGTTTCAAAAAAGGGCCGACCCTAGCTTTTTTTTCCGATTTTAGAGATTTTTTTGATTTTTTTTGCAAATATTCATATTTTTCGGAAATTTTAGCAATTTTTTGGTCAGGAAGAACAGATCAACGCCTAATTAACTGTCCAGCCTTAGGAAATTGCTTATCAACAAGAATTTCCAATAATTTCATGATAATTATTCCTAGTTATAGTAAGAATCGGGGAGTCGTCTTAATGACCTGCGAGTCGATATGGCAGTCCGCGACTCATTCAAGGTACCTCCAACATTCAAAAGAAAAAAAAAAAAAAAAAAAAAATCCGACCTACCTACCCTAAATTTTTGGACCATGTTGCCTGAAACACACCTTCTTTTTTTTGGCCTGATATGAAACGCATATGAAACATTTAATGACTCTGGGATAATGGCATCGGAGAATAACGTTATGGTTCCAGTGACAGTGGCATATAAAGGAATGGTATAATAAGGAGCACCAGTGTCGTTTGACACTGAAACAGAATTTTATGATCTGACAGACTAATGCATCCGACGTACGTTAACTCAAATCTTTTCACATGAGTTAGCATTTAGAATTCAATGTGTGTCATCTACTTAACCCTGAAAGTGCCCGTATTCTATTGAATTATAGTTTATCCCTCAGGTATACCTCTCCACACCAAGTCAATATAACGTACTACCACAAAAAGTATTCTATAACGGACAGACGCATTGTCCTCCTTTTTGATATAGGGGGATTTCTAATGGAAGAATCCCCCGTCCTACATTAGGTTCCAGTGGTAGACAATAATGTTGCCTTGGTCAAAAAGTAGTTACCAGACCCACCTGGTGAGTTTCCAGACAACTCCCACCAGAGTATTAATAGACATTGTGATACAGAGGTCGAATGGCCTCTATTCAGTTGACAGGTTTTTGATCCATGTTCTATATAAGAAGTATTTCTCCATGGCTACCTACATTGTAACACAATGTAGACATAGCTGTAAGGCTATCCACACGTAAAGAAAGTGGTATAGTGGGCCCCTGGTGTCAAGGACACATGGTCTGAAGGATCAAATTCAGATGCATTTGTATATAAAGTATTATATTAAAACATGTCTAAGTAAATATGACAAGTAGCCATGATAAATACATACTTGGATATATCTGTTGGATGGAGATATCAAAACAAGAAATTCAAGTAGAAAAAACTTAAGAATTGAGTCGGATAGACTAGTCAAGGCCAATTAGCAGAGGATCTACTCTAGTGCCTGGATCTACTCTAGAATCTTTGGGTTTAGTTTAGCCTGTTCAATGTTTGTCGACTCTAAGTTAGTTTTTGGGATTAGCTGTACATGCCTGTTCTTAGTGCTTTGCGGCCGCTCCCTGAGCACCACAATAATATACACTGTTACTGGAGTTGCTTCTTGGAGTGTTGGTGACCACCTTAATTGCAGTGAGGAGAATAACACCCTTATTCCACATGCCAATGACCCATATAGTGCTTTAATTTACTCCAAATAGATGGTTAGATTGAGGTACATGCTGAACTAGCATAGAAGAAGCTCAGACGTTATTACATTAAGGTCCATAACAAAACATTGACCAGTGTGTCGAAAGGTGTGGAATCATAGTTTGAACTATAACATTGATACACAGCGAGTTATCAGAGTCGTCGTGACTCTTTAAGAAGAATGGGAAGTATTCAAATGTAAGCTGGAATATTCTGTGTGTCCTGAAGACGGCTAGTTATGTTATGACAAATTGATGGTGTCACCTGAGCCTGTCAGACTATCATAAACTCTCTGCTCACTACCATGCAATGTTCTGATTTGAGGAACATAGCATGGGCTCAGCTGGCGGGAAGCCCAGAATGAATCTGAAGAAAGAAGTGTCATATAACTATCGACACAAAGTAATAAAAAAAGAACTTGTTAAAGAAAGACCACTGCTGTGATTGGCCTCTTTCTACCTCACTGAAAGAAAAAGCTACCATTGATCATATGGTATATGGACAAATATATATGATCTGGGTTGAATACCGACGGTTTGTGAAGGTAAATGAGTTCAGACCATAAGGTTAGGCTCACGGTATTTCGTTTGTATATTTGATGAGGTAGAATAGGGTAAGTTACATGTAGCTTGCTGCTGTGTAAGAGGGTGGTGGCTGGGGGGGGGGGGGCATAAGCACTCACCTGGTCAGGTAACTGCTCCCGGAGTATAGACAGTGCGTAAGTCAACCACTAAGGTAGACTGTTATATGAATCAGGAAATCATAACTTATCATATTAGGAAATAATGCTGCAAAATGGCTTTGGATAGCAATTAGTGTGGTAAATTTGAGGCATGTATAGCTGTAATAGTTGGCTTTACAAATATATTTAACCCACGGTGGACGGCTAAGACAAAGGACTTTACACATTGGTTATTTTCACATAAACCACAGTTCTAAGAACATACAATAGCTGGGTAGGTTAAACTCCCCCAAGCTGTAGTTTTATTGAGTGACACACCAGGAGATAATATATAACCAATGCTGACCTTCATCATGATGAAGGATGAGTAACATAATTATTGACATCAAATGGATTGAGTTTGTGAGGTATAAAACTTATATTCCCTAAATCCCTATTGAGTTCATTTTTAGACTGATAGAAGCAGTATCAGATTTTAGTGGATACAGCAGGGCATATATATAAAGGACAAGACAGACCGCTCCCAGACGGAACAAACATACAAAATGTGCCTAGTTTTGGCCATAGTTCTCAGGTAGATACCTGCTTTTATGTGTGTCTATTTTTCCCAGTGAGATCACTGTGAGCAGCGTTCTGCACGGAATACGTCTAATGTGGAGCCGGTGGTACAAAGAAGCTGGCCCGGTGACAGCCCTGGAGGAAGTGTACCTCATACATTAAGTGTTGACAGGATGGTGCGGTATAGATAGACGCATGTATATATACTACATTATAGTATTGTATGTGTAGAGTATGGTATAGCTATAATGGGGTAGCCCATCGTTAATATACCAGAGTAGACAGTGCTATAATACCCTTGCACTACCTCTAAGCTTGAAAACATGCCTACTTAATCATTATTACAGGTGTGTCCTCATCTGACTCTCACCTGTATGTAGTAGCTTTAGGTAACCAGGTGAGATGTGGATCACTGATCCCATGTGTCAGTGTTATTATCTTTTATACCCCTGTAGTTTTACCTCACCCCACACACCCCGACCACAAAGTCACAGGCAGTCTGCAGGCCAATGGGTTAGGGCTATTAACATAATATATATCATCAATGCATGCCTCCAGGTGAGAGACCCGTTACAGTCTGTAGGTTTTGCTTTATCAATGTGGTTCTTATTGCAAGAGAAATGTTTTAAAACCATGAGTGTTTTTACACTGGTATAATAGAAGCTGCCGATAAAAAGAAGAGTTATATCAAGTGCAGCTAGGGTGATGTATCTAGACTGTATCACCTACCCTAAGGCGTCAGTTATTTTTGTTGTTATTTTGCCTTATTTAGGAAGAAGAAATATAAACCTATTTCTGAGCAAGAAATATAAACCAGGGATACGCAGAACCAATTAGGGCGCATGGAAAAAAAATTCCTTTTGCAAGGAGCTGTCACCTATGTTGACAAAAAATACTTTATTATGGTGACAGTGAGAGATGTTGAGGCGGATCGGGAGGCTATTAATGAAGTCCTTTGGAGCTAATTGGGACACAGCTTATACACGATAAAGACGATTGCGAGTACACTTATTTAATCCGTATAGTATGCCTCTTCGTGTTAATATTTCTAACACACAGGGACAAAAAGCTTTGATCAACAATCATCATGTTATATAAAGTACTTCTTCCCTGATTATAAATTGCATATAAGAGGGTGACTTAATTGAAGGCCATGCATGCAATCCGCCCCCTTACCTGTCAGAGAGCAGACACACATGGCATCAATATCGTTTGTACAAATAACACGTCTGGCCAGAAAGTAGTTCCATTTCATAGTGAGATTTAACCAGAGGACTCTGTGTCTCACATCCCCTTGTATAAAACATCCCACAGTATCTCACGCCTATGAAGTTACATGACTACTCCTTTTTTTCAACTTAAAGATGATTCTTTTCATTGGCGTATTCAATAATTACCAATGAAAGAGATTAATTCAAATTGTTCATCACTAAGGCTTATCAGCTGCTTATCTTAGTTGACTTTGCCTCATGAGATAAACTTCAATAGTGCTGAAAAGTTATCGTAAAGCTTTGTATCCATTAACAACCAAAGATTTTGTTTTTGCCCTATTTAGTCTGGTCTTTAGGACCGTCCCAAATGAAATGTTTTAGGTTACCTGGCCGGACATAGCAAATAGTGTTAGCTGACCATATAAATTACTATTCAATTTGGGAGGATAAAAAGTGAACTGCCAACGCCGCTCCCCAGAAGTGGAGTCCTGGGTATATGCTGTTTAAAAAACGGAATGCAACCTATCCAACCTCGATTTTTCGACCATGTAACATGACACGCACATTTTGAGGGAGCTTAAAGCAGTATCATTTGAAAGTGTACTAGGTTCTCTTTATTCCAGGATGTAGTATATATATCTCCCCCTCAAATCCTCTCCGACATCGAACCTGCGCTCAGCCCCAAACAACAGGATTCACCAGAAACTAGTGAGGGCGCCACTTGATAGATGCCATCCGTCCAACGCAAAGAACCCATGTATGGCTCTCACCTCATCATGGTGTAATAGTTTCATTTGTTACAGTGTGTGTTAGAATAATCCACTTTACATTATTGTTGATTTACAATGGCGTAGGAATAGGGCAGCGGGGGCCTGGACTTCCCAAATAAGTAAGGTCGACTGGTGTTTTGCTAGATCAGGGCAAATTTTGTTTTGCAGGATCAGGGCCTGGCTGACAGCCCGGACACTATGAGTATGAGGCTATATATTTTTGTAGGATAAAGGGCCTAACAGGGTACCCTACAGATAGGCTTATTCAAAATCGTAGAGGACCTCACTCGAAACCTATGCTCCCTCGACCCCCATAAAAATAATGCTTCCTTCGCCTCTGGCTTTTGTACCTTGTTACCACGATGAGGTAACCCCACTAGTGATACTAGTAGGTGGGCACCTATTCTGGGTCACAGGGGAGATTTATATTAGATGCTGAAATGAGATACTTGAACATCTGAAGCAACTTAGATTGAAGTAAAACTTTGGTGTCACATTTACCATTGATAGATGAGACGCATCCGTATCTTTATACATACTGTCTATTAAACCAGAGCACATGTAGGCCTATATTAGTTATAAAGGTATCAATCGCATTAGAGAAATAGTCTCTCAGGTCACACATCTATGTTACTGGCTACCGATATGTGTTAAAAGCATAACCTCGTGGTAGTATGGATTTCCTGTTTAGTGATTACTTGACGTTAAACTACCCTAACAAACAAAACATCTGATTAACCAGCCTATATTATAATTGTGAGTGAACATTGCCTTCCATATTGGCACAACCTTAGACCAATTATATACCATTCAAGCCTAGCCATTACAGAGGTTTCTTACCATGTGTTTGCCCTTATGCCAGCAATGCACATAAGTCATAACCCATGTTCACCCGAAATGTCTATACACTTCACACACGAGTGTTCACAAGATGTCTTGTCTTTCTACATACATAATTAAGGGTTTGTTCACCATCGACTATTCTTGGGTACAGGTTTCAGATCGTGCCTAGAAGCAAGGAGAGCCAACCCCCTCTTGTCCCTTTAGTCACATCGCGTGTTGGCTCGACCTAATGCTTGGGAATGGCGTCTAGTCTATTACATGACGTTCTATTGAACTATAAGATATCGTATTTTGTTTCCTTCGGGTTAAAAAGTAAAATATATTGATTGGTCATTTAGATTGATCTGTTTGAACTTACCTTTAATCAGGGACTGTTTTGTGTCTAAATAGAAAGGAATCAAAATAGAAAAGAATCCACAATTTACATTGAGGCTCTTATTTATAACAGTCCTCACTGTATAGATGTGGATAGGTGGTTTATGTATTAACAGTACTGGATGAGGAGGATGTGGGCACCTAGAGAGGGCATCAGAGCAAGACGACCGACTTAGGTCTAAACCCCTATAAGCTTACTGCCAGGTCGATATCAGTGATGGCCTTCCCTCATGCAATCATAATTATACCCAAGGTGCGCCTTCGGACTGCATAAGATACCTGAATGGTGGGATGAGTGGTTTGTCTCGGACAATACAGTATCAGTTTCTCTATTCTATTATCTAGAAGTAATTTTTTAACCTCTATATTCTGTGTTGAATGTCATGGAAAATGTACTTGTCTGGTCCTTAAGTTTCACACATTCAAAACACATATCTTGGATATGAAACCTTAATATTATAATGACATGTATTTTTGACGGGGATTTATGAGTACAATTCATGTATGAGTCACCTAGACTCCTATTCCAATTATATCTTCTTGTTCATTTTATTCCATTTTCTCTCGCTCCGTTCAGGCCACTTAAAAAATAAATTGGTTTTCATCACCGCGCACATTATAGAAATCAGGTTTTGAGGAAATTTCTTTTGCTAATTCTTTTATGGAAAACATGATATAAATGGACAGATATTGGCATATTTTGTATCAGATAAAAGCTTATACTGAAAGTAATGCTTATACTGAAAGTAATGCAGTAGAATATAGCTTACAATCTCCTCACTTTTAAAGATCAATTAATTCTTAACTAATTAAACGTGAATTTTGGTCATCAAAAACGTATATAATCCATTTTACTCCGTGAATTAAAAAAAAGCCTCCCTCGTCATATTTTTCAGACCTTGGTGATGAGAAACCACCTTTTTTAGTGACCTTATGGTCGACACATGTTGTAGGTTACACATTAAGACGGGGATAGGGCCTTCATACATTAGAGTGTGCTTGTGCAGTAGACCTGTTTTTGGTCATTAACAGGGGCCTTCATGCATGACGTAGACACGTTTTGTTCGACCTATAGGGATCCGTGAGTGACATGTGACTGAATGGTAGACCTCCCCCTCTGCCCTCCTATACCCGACTCCTATCTTCCAGCCGTCACCCTTCACCCCAACCTATTTGCATGTACAATACATGTGGTATCTCCACAGACTACAGCTATAACTGCCCGTGCACGAATTCATAATAATAGGCCTTCACTTCCACCTATACATCTCTGTGTGTGGAAACCTCCACATATTGTCATATGAACGACCACGAACACAGCCATAAAGTATTGAAATGCCATACCATATACATGCCTACAGTATGTAAATACCAAGCCTGTTAAGACCAGCATACTTAGGGTCAACATAGATACCACTAATTCTGTATTCATCAGTATAGATTTATCAACACCTCGGTCAGTGGGAGATGCGTTTGAGATCAGTATGCATGCCGGCGGGAAATAACCATGACGGTTTAATGGATTGAGTATTGATTTGATGTGATGACTTTAAAAAGGAAAACGACTATTCATAGAGGCCAGGAGGATGGAGAGAGCGTAAAATAGAATGCTAGTTAAATGCTTGTTTCCATAATAAGTGAAAGGCTGTTCCAGATTCGAACTAGATAAATAACAGATCCAGATAAAAAAACAAATTGCCTCACCTTAGTGAAAAACGGCGTGTAACATGTTTTGTTCTGAAGGTGTTCATATACCGACAACGCCTTCACAAGGAATCCATCTCTTTAGGCCAGATACACGTCAGGATTAGAAGCAATGATGTAGAGACCAGTGGGGTATGAAAAAGGGGAGGGGTCAGGGGAACCTGGGCCCTCCCAATCACAGAGGATGGGGGAATGAATAAGTTTGGCCCTAAAAAGGAGTTGTCCAAGATCATATACAATATACACAATTTCCAAATCCTTACCTCCCCCACATAGGAAATAGTTGGCACAGGGGCCTGGGCCCCCAATCAGAACTAAAGGGAGCCCAAACACTCCTTTTCTATACAATTCCTATATATTAAAGTGTGTGCCATGATACATCAGTTGAAGCTGGTTGGAGTGGGCCCCCTCAGATCAGTTTAGTTCAATGATACATCTCCTACGAGTGTTGCCTGCTGGTTGGGATTCTGTATTTAGTGTGTGCCCCTTCTGTCTAAAAATGAAAGAAAACAACACAGAATTAAGCTTAGTTTCAGTATCACATGACTGACCTATACAGGCAATGGCATACAGACACATCGTATGCCATGGAGGGCATTATGCTTATATCATGGGGGGGGGGGGGGGATAACATGGGGATGGTTATATCAGCATGTAATAATATGAATGACATGAACAATAAAACTGTGCATCCAGTAATCCTGTACCTAAGAAGCATAATTTGCATAATTCATTCCATACATATTTTTTTTACCTGTCTTTCCCTTGGTTGGAGAGAACTGAACACTCTGTAGATTAAAGTAATGGTGTCTCCTGACAGCTGAATCAGAATACCTTCTGGGGGAGGTGTACAGGTTATACCATGTGACATCCAAGTCCACGCGTGAGTGGTGACATCGTCCACCCTAGGGATAAAGGGCACTACAAAAATGAATGGGGAGGGGAAGGGGGGTGTGTCATGGGGACAATGGTTTTTCAATATTTTAAGGTATTCCTTGCAGATAAACAATCCCATGTCAACTCACTCGCGACGTGTTACAATTGGCTGTTATCATTTTAACGCTCCACGCGAATTATGTTATAGATATCAAAGTAAATCAGAGATCATTGATTATTCCGCCAGATGTCCCAGAAATACATAATTATTCATGGAAGTATTAAGCCAAGAACCCATAATATAACAGTAATGACCTCCCGTTTGCTCTCAATGAAAGCTATTATTTATATAATCTACCCAAAGTAGCATGGCGCCAGCAGTATCATAAATCGATATCATCATTGGGAATGGCAAAAGTAACTTGAATTTGGCTCTTTTGTCACAGTTATTGTTGACAATAATCCATAATATTAATCTAAAAGGGGACAACTAGACGTTAAACCACTCAAATAATCAATCAGCTCCCAGCAGGTTATATTTGGGTGGTTTATTCTGGTTATGACATTGATATGTAAATTAACAGTCATTAACTTTGGTATATATAGCCTGATCCAGGGAAGAGTAAAGGAGAACCAAGGTACAACAGACATTCCCAGCTTCCCGGGACTCCTAATTAACCACTCAACACAGGAATGTGACCCAGAAATGTAATGCCTTTCCCTCATGTACTATAATTTAGTACTCATCTCAATTATAGTTCATGAGTATTAACAGCATTTGTGGTTGTCATATCACTGTCAGTGATACTCTTGGGGCATCTCCTGTAATATTTGACCCATTCCGAACATTCAGATTCCTAGATTGGGAATTTAACCAACAACATGGCCTTTGTGTTTTTGCATTTATCTGACTTACCTGTGAACTGTATGTCAACTGGCAGCCCTTGAGTTGTGTCGGTTGTATTTGTGGTTTTGATACAAAGTTTGTACATTACTTACTTCTGTGTTTGTTTATTGCAGTTTGACAAGGAGAATAGTCGAGATGTATGGAAGTGCTTCATTATGGGCGTCTCAACGGTAAGATTTATTATAATGAACTTACAACATTGTCATCTCACATTATCCTAATTTGCAATATTGCCATCTTAACTTGTTCTAAATCACAAAAGTGTCACCTTGTCTTCACTTACAAAATTGTCATATATTCCCTTGTTTGCATTTACAATGTTGTTATCTTGCCTTGTTTAAATGCACCATATTATCATATTATACTGTCCATTACATCTTCCCTTCTTTGAACTTACCTCGTATCAACTTACAACCTTGTCGTATAGAGCAGTTGTTAAGCGCTGCTTCCATGAATCCCAGCCGATCAATCCAGATTTTCGGATAAGAGGTTGTCGAGAGCTATCGGCTTGTTCATCCCAATGTAATTCGTTAGATGAACCTTTTTTGCAAATTGCATCAGGCGACCATCGGAGTATGATCCAAAAACATTTTCAAATGTGTGATAAAATATGTCTGTGAATCATGTTTGATCCTTGTCAACTTTGACATACAACAGGTCTTTTTTTCGTGGCCTCCATTCTTTGTTGGCAATTGCCAATTATAGGAAGATTATTTGCTTGGGTAAAAACAGAGAGCACCCAGACTCTGGGAGTGCCTATCATATTGTATGCTTGCACCAGCCACACTTGGCATTTACTGTCAATTAAATCTGCTATTGTTTCAAGCATTAAACAAAAGAGAGCAAATTAAATACTCACCGTTGTTTATTTGGTATACAAACATGCTCATGATTGTCTTGATATTGATCTATACACACTGTATTCTTCATACAACAAACACGCCCGTAACATTTGATGAAGTGTTACACCTTAGGTTAGCGAGTGGTGTCAACCGACAGCTATCCTGCATCATTAACCCCAACGTAACAGGGGTAGTGAGCACCAATCTTCTACATGCACACAGCTTGTGGTGCGTGACCTACGTATACAGAGAAAATCAACGACATAAAATGGCTCAAGTAGCCAGCTACAAATCCTTCACAGAGTTGGGAAACTCAAAAGGACTCAAGCTGCTGACCATCAACACCAGAAGCATCAAGGGCAAGATTAAACAACTGCGACCACTGCTATACAACACAGACTATGTCTGCATCAGTGAAAGTCATCTGAAGCCCTCAGTAAACTCTACCTTAGTGTCACTACCTAACATGACACTGTACAGAAACGACCGTCCGGGACGCCTAGGAAAGACAGGTGGGGGTGTCGCCTGTTTTGTAGCAAACCAATATGCTGACTACACAGAGGTCCTACCCACACTGACACAATCCAGTAAGGATCTAGAGTCTATAGGCATAATCACTCGCTTCCCTGGACAGAAACACCGCATCATACTGACCGCCTACAAAAGACCAAGAGGTAACACCAAGACTTGCTACAAGATGCTTAGGGAAATGTTAAACGAAGAGCTGGTGGGAAATAAAGAGGTCTGGGTCCTAGGAGACCTCAATGTAAATACAAGAGCCACTAACTCAACAAAGTACCGGTACATGACTACGTTTCTAAATAAGACGCACCTGCACTATCTTGCCACTGGTCCGACTCACTACCACGACAATGGCGCCTCCACACTAGATCACATATACACCAATACCCCCCATGTGGCAACCCATGGGCTGATAAAAGACAGAGTAAGTGATCACGTACCCGTTTATGTAATCAAGAAACAGGAGCGTACCAAACTAAAATGGAAAAGAATAAGGGGCAGATCGTACAAGAGATACGACCCTGAGGACATGGTACGTGCTCTACATCAAGAAGACTGGACAACATTCACTTACAGCGATGACGTGGACTACCAGTACCGTACACTAGAAAGTAGAATCACAAAATACCTAGACACCCACTGCCCCATCAAGGACTTCAAAATACCACCAGAATCCTTCACTAAGTTGGATGGGCCGACGCTGCGTCTCATGAAAAGAAGACGCCGAAGTTATAAGAAATCTCGGAGAACTCGTGGCCCCCGATATCAGGAGTATCAGCAAGAGGCCAGAGACCTCTCACAGCAGATAAACACGAGAATCAACGAGGGATTTAGACGTGACCTACTTGTGAAACTGGCCAGATACAAAAACGACCCTAAACAGTTCTGGCTGGAGATAAATACACTATGGAAGGGCAAGAAGCAAGACCAAGCAATAAAACTCAAGAATGAAGACGGCTCAGAGATCCCCCCATCGGAGACAGCTAACTTCATAAACAAATACTATAACGAGATAGGGGCCAAGTTAGCACGTCTGCATGATGTAGTTAACGACAATGGCAATGCCAACGCCAACCCAGATAACCAGGTTGCTCTGAATGTTATACAACAAGATGGGGATCCACCAGAGAGGCTCCGGGGCATTGACAACCTCAGGCTGATAGGATGCAATGACCAAATGGTTTCAAAGATTGTGAAGAAATTGGACGCCAAAAAATCTTCTGGAATAACAGATGTCAGAGGCACAGTGGTAAAGGATGTGTTGCTGGGATTGCCACACCTACTCCCACATTTGATAAACACAAGTATTGCTAGACAAAGCTTCCCAACCCCATGGAAACTAGGTCGTATAGTACCACTACCCAAGGGTGGTAACCTGCAGGAGGTGGGGAATTGGCGACCCATTTGCATATTAAATATCATGTCCAAGGTCTGTGAAAAGCTTATCCACCGACAACTGATGACACACCTGCTGGGGCAAGACCTACTGTCCCCCCAACAGTTCGGATTCATCCCCAAACGCTCAACGACCAGTGCCATCTTTGGACTACTGAACACACTATACGAGGCGGCCAACAAAGGACTGATATCAGCCATCATCTTCGTCGACCTGAAAAAGGCATTTAACACGATAAACCACACTATACTGCTAGAGAAGCTAGGAAGCTGTGGACTGGATATTGAAAGCCAGCGGTGGTTCAAAGAATACCTCCACCAGAGACAGGAGTGCACCTCTGCCAACGGGACCACATCAGACCCCCTCACACAGGAATATGGCGTACCGCAAGGGTCCGTGCTGGGGCCGCTCCTGTTCCTGTGTTACATCAATGAGGTGGGAAGTGTTGTGCATCATGGACAACACTTCATGTATGCAGACGACCTGGCCGTTGTGGTGTCGTGCAGAGACAAACACAGGCTCCAACTGCTGCTTCAGGAAGAGTTGGTTTAACAACAACAAGCTAACCATCAACACCACTAAAACATACGTGATGTGGTGCCACTCTCCTAGAAAGGCCCTAGACACTGACGAGGTGCCACTCTACATGAATGGGAGGAGACTAACTGCTGTCACCCACTTCAACTACCTTGGGGTAACAGTGGACCGGTTCCTTACCATGGCTGCCCAGGGCAACAAGGTCGTGGGACTAGTGAGGAGAAGACTGGATCAACTGTTCAACATACGAGCCAACACTGACCCAGCAACGACATTGAGCGTCTATGTCACAATGATAAGGCCAATCATGGAATACTGCCCGTTCATCATTGACGGGGGCCCGGGATGGCTAGCGCCAAAACTACAAGTCCTGCAGAACGACGCCCTGCGGATATGCGAGCAAATAAGGAATCCCTGGGATGCACATGTAGATGACCTACACGAGCTGCATAACATCACCTCGCTGAAAGAACGAAGGGACATGCAGCTGCTCGGCATGATCTACGAACACGCGCAGGATGAAAATAACATCCTACAACCAGCGAGGGCACTCAGGGGCAACGTAAAGATCCATATCAAACTAGCTAGGTTGAAAAAGGATGTCTATGCTAGAGGCCCTCTCTATAGGGGTGTAGAACTTTGGAGAGAACTGGACTTCCAAACACAACATCAGGCAACAAAAGAGGGCTTCATGAAAACTTTGAAAAAAGACTAAAATGAAGGCACTCCTCTATTAGATATTGACTGATATGTCATACATCATTCTTTAAATATAAAATTTCACTTCGAACATTATATGTGCACCTAAATGTGCTAATGTAATTAATAATGAAAATGGCTTTAATAGGAACAACTCCTTGTATGTATTGCAGATTATTTCAGCCAATAAAATATACAAAACTCAACTCAACTCTAACACTCCCTAAAAGCTCATTAAACCATCCCATACTGTGGAATTTACCTGGCCCGTTAACTTAATAGAAAAAAACTAAACTGATGAAAGATAACTATGGTCATATTATCGTCATTGGTTGTGCTATGCAGCTGTATTTATAACATACCATGGGCACATATACCCAAGACTTAGATGTACGCGATATGTTTAAATACAGCCAACATCAACAAGAGATTATGACAATGATTAGAAACAGTCAAAAACTGTTTTGTTATTCTTCTCCAAATGCATTTACTGTTAAACGGAATGAGTACACACAGTAAGATATACCGATAACCACATTCTGATGATGCTAACTTGGTAATAGCTCGTTTTTAGTTAATTTCAAGAATAAAGAGGACCCGAGATTTGTTTACACTTGATGGGGCTTCAAGTATACTCCAGGTAAACGCGATCCCAGTTTTCACACATGTATTCTCACCTGTAGAAAACATTACATGGAAACTGGGATCGCGTTCATATTGGACTACTAGAAGCCCAATCTAGTGTAAAACAAATCTCGATTCCTCATTATTATAAAATGTTATATAGGCTTACAAGACCCATCTCTACTCTGTCTGGAAGAATCAATGACCATGCTTCTTTCCCTTTGTTCTGATTGTCCAAAGTACCTCCTCTGTTAGCACCACCACCTCTAGCACCCACCCCACCCCCCTTTGGCAGTGCCCACTTCCCTGTGGTTTGTATGTGAACTTCCAGTTCCTGGTTAGTGTTCTCCAGTGGGGGTACACTTAACCTCCAGGTCTGGTTGGGGCTGTGTGTACACCTGCAGCCTTAATGTTCAAACTATTGCGTAAACCGTAAGTGTGTGAAAGAATATATGGGCCACACCATGGCCGACTTGTATACCAACAACCTGGGCAGACAGCAATTTAATGGTTAGTGGGAAAATGTTTCGGAGTGTTTGGTGTTGTTGCATCAAAGTGAAGTTCACAATCTACAATGCTCTGATCATAAGGCCACACTGATCAAAGAGACGGTTTTATTTTCTATTGCAATTTCTTATGGAAAAACATGAAGAGGGGGAAACATGTACATTTATAACGTTTGCAGGTCATTGATATTGTAGTTAATAAAATGTGAACAGAGTTAATCGAGCATCTACAATCCCCTACCAAGTTTGTCCTCTGCAAAAAATGCTTCAAATGCGCCCTCTTCATATCTTTTATGGCTTGGTGATGAGTGGCCGAGCTAACAGCAGAATATGTTACTTTAGTATTTAGGCTGGGTTATCATTGGAACCGAAAGGAAGATGGGGAAGTATATAGGAGACTGTAAGAGTTTCCTTTTTTAAATTTGCTACATGAATCTTTTCAGATAAGGGGTGGTCGAGAGCCATCTTTGCAATGTTTTCAATTGTCACAATGACCAATTTCTCATCCATTGGTGGAATTCAGACATATACATTTGTTGTGATGATTACATAACCGTGTTCTCCCTCCCCATTAGCTATGCAACGAGTATGTACCAAAATAGAATGTTACTCCAATCAAACCAGATCCTGGTCACACATGTGAGTAATACATTTACAAAATGGTGACATCTTCCCACCACTTTAGAAAGGTTGCTGTGGCAGCGAGGTGTGAGATGCCAAGGGCTACCAGAACTGTCATCCCATAATAACCCAGGGCAAGAACAGACAGTTTGTTGACTAGCCATGGTTGTACCATCAGCCAAAATATTATACCAATATATTAAGCCAATATATTATAACTATACATATTATTACTGGACATCGATTCTCTGTCTCTTTGTAGCTCTATAGTGATCGATGCCCAGTTTTATACTTCAGACCAGTGGCTCATTTTGGCTGTTTTTCGCCTCACAGATTGCTCCTAGCGCAAAATCCTGACTAGGTGTCAATATATTCTCTATGCCAATGTGTAATATGAGGGTAGAAAACAGTGGAACCTCAGTTAGAAAAAATCCTACTGAACAGTTTTTGAGAAAATTAGGGTTTTGTTGCCCTTTTTTGCTGTTTTTAGTACATTTCCTACATAACCCGTGAACGTCAGCATTTCTCAATTTTCAGGTATTTAGAATTAGAATTTGACATTTTTTTATTCGCAGTAGGATTCCTGAATACCGAGCCATTCTAGAAAAGCTATTCTTTGGAAAAAATACTTAGTATTTCTTGATGATTGTAATTTCTTGATTAGGTTGTAATATAAAAACTGCATTGTCATCCAATCAAAGTGTTTATGCACTGTTGATGGTCACCCCCTCCCACCCTCTTCACTGTGCATTGAAGGAGAACAGGCAGGGGAGGTACACGTGTCTGTATAGGCGTCTAGCTGGATGCAAAATCAACCAATGAGATAATTCCCTGGACTTCACTGCGGAATTTTTAGGGTGCATTATGTAACAGCCTGGACCCATTGTGATTGCTGTATCAGTGCTTATCTCGCCGGTTACCAGATCAAGCAATGGATGCGCCCACAGGGCGACCAGACTGACCCCTATATAGCTGTTGACCTGGGTGCTGGGTGCATTTTTAATTTATGGGGTGCCAACTGTTCATGAAAGAAAATTCAAATAGATTTTTTTTTTTTAGTATCAGATTAATGCAACTACAAGTCGTGATAGCACTTAAAGCATTCTATTTGCATTAATATGAATGGTGGCCACCTTATGGGGTGCCAAATATTCATGAAAGAAAAATTGATAAGAATTTGTTTTTTATTAGCATTAAATTGATGCAACTACAATTCTAGATTGCATTTCAAGCATCGGGGCATTCAATGAATGGTAGTCATCTTAAATATATGGGGTGCCAACTGTTCATAAATAAAAAAAAGAATAGAATTATTTTTTTTATTAGTATCAGATTAATGCAACTACAATTTGTGATTGCACTTAAAGCATTGTGGCATGCAATGACTGGTAGTCACCTTGAATGTATGGGGTGCCAACTGTTCATGAAAGAAAAAAAAGAAAGTTTTTTTTTAAGAATCAAATTAATGCAACAGCAACTCAAGATTGCATTTAAGCATTATGGCATTCAATGATTGGTGGCCATCTTGAACCTATGGGGTGCCAACTCTTCATGAAAAAAACAACTAAATTGGATGTTTTTAACAGTTTAAAATTAATGCAACTACATTTCAAGATTGCATTTAAAGCATTGTGGCATTCAATGAATGGTGGCCATCCTAAACCTATGGGGTGCCAACTGTGTTTGAAAAAGGTATCAAATAGAAATGTTCTTATATAGATATCAAATTAATGCAACTACAATTCTTCATTGCACTGAAAGCATTGTGGCATTTAGTAAATGGTAGCCATCTTGAATGGGTTGAATGAAGGAAAAATCTAATAGGATTTGTTTTTTTGATAGTATCAAATTAATGCAACTACAAGTCAAGATTGCATTTCAAGCATCGGGACATTCAATAAGTGATAGCCATCTTGAATCTATGGGATGCCAACTGTTCATGAAAGAAAAATAGAATAGATTTTTTTTTATTAGTATCAAACTACTGCAACTGCAATTCGAGATTACATTGAAAGCATGGTGGCATTCAATCAATGGTTGCAATCTTGAATTTCGAAATGAACATACACACAGACATATAGGCATGAACATGGTGTTCTCCTTCATATAGATATTCATGGATTTCTACTTCTAATAAATATAGCTTTCTGTTACATGGATGTCGATGTCCAGTTTTAGATATATATCCATATAGTGCATTGGAGTGCTATAATGTTGGACTGCTGTATATTTATAATAATTATGTATCGTCTTTTTTATGACATCCTTAGACAAACATGTTAATTATATGTGATGACTGATGTGTTAAGAAACCTTTTGATTTGGCAATGGCGATTTGGCAAGTGGCTAGCGGAATCCCCAGTTTTATTAAGAATCTAAAATTCTGAATTTTAGTGGATTTTTTTCACTATTTGTTTGATCTGGAAATCCCCTATACAGAGGGGTCATCTGGTTTCAAAAAGATTATTTTTTGTGATTTTCCCTGTTTCGGAACTCAGATTTGAACCTGTCCCCGATGAAAAGTAGATTGACCAGCCCCCCCCCCCCCAACCCCTATTTAATAATTAGGCATTAATGCTATAATGTTATTACGGACTAGCCGCTGCAAGGGCGTCCTTTTGGGATAGTGGGACACTGCCTCATGAGTTGTTTAGATCTCCTCCAGGCGGTAAGGTCCTGCCAGGAGGAGGGGTGTAGACCTGTCTAGCAGGCTGGGAGGTAAAGGAGAGAGGACGCAACAGCACAGGAGGAGGGCGTCGACGACAGGTACCCTGTCCGCCCCTATATTTAAACTGGCTATTTGACTAGTGGGAAGACCCCCCCCCCCTCCCGTCTACCCAGGGTCTGTCAACACCAGCAAGGCCTCAGAGCTTTGTTGGACACCCCAGTATTGGGCTGCTAAATAAGGGGAGTCTATAGAAGGGGAGGAAGACGTCCCATAGTATTGATAACCAGCTGGTGACAAGGGATGGAGGGGGGGGCGATATGAGATGATTCTGTAACGTTTCCCCTTGGGGTATGTGATCAAAAATGCCCTTTGAATGACAGGACTCCTACATAACTGTTGGGAAATGTATGGCTTGGGAGATCTTCAGCAATAAAACTACTTTGGTCAGTGTGTTTTATTGGTTCATAGGCTATGACCTGAGGGAACTTCAACGACATATGTATCTAAATTGTGCATCTCCCTTTTATTTGCCAGTGTGTTTTATTGGTTCTTGCATTGCTAAAATAAGATACCCCATCTTACAGCTAGAGTAGAACCCCAGCAGCAGGATAACTTATCTCAGGGTAGGACAACTCTGGGTTACAAGAGCCGGGATTAGTCCTCTCTACACTGGGATCCATTGTCACTGAGGTACAATCTGACACCCACCCGCTATACATGTGTGCATCCTGAGGGCTATTTCTGTTGATGTCTTGACTTAAGAGATCACTGCAAGTATGGACAAACTAATCTAAGTGCCTAGACATCCATATCCGACATAATGCTATACCATCAAATATCTCGCCGTCATGTTTAAGCGCCCCGGCGCGTATCGATTTGGAGGGCTATATACCGCCGGCGCTTATACAATACAGGCGCTTATTAGAGATCCTATTTTAGTGCCTGAGAAATATTTCAATGCCCCTCTAGGTATCCAATACAATATACAATACAGACACTTATTTAAAACCCGGCGCTTAAACGTGACGGTACGGTAGTATGACAGGTCCAAATGGCCCGATATAGGGACTGAGCCATAACACAGAAAGAAAAGGAAAATAGGGTTTTGGGAGCTTGATATCTCCATCACTTAGTTCAAATTTGATACACTAAGTGGCACCCCTGTGCAGAAACTACATTGCAAGACTATGCACACAATATAAGCAGGATACAAATGTTCAGGCACCTTGGTGAGTTCGTCCCTTCCAAAGTACTCACCTCGTATTGGGCTAATATGCGGTACCCCATTGTACATTATAATACCGTGTGCATCTGGGGTAGGTATTTATGCTTAACCCTAGGTATCTCCTGACAGGTGTCTCTGATGTGTATCAAAGCATACATCGTTGACGTTAATTGCCTATTTGTGACGAATTAGGGTAGATAAATCATATCCCTGATTCAGACATTTATGTGCATTACACTGAAATGTTACATCACCCATGTGTTACTTGTTCAGTCCGTTAAAATGCAACTGTTAAAATAACTATGGAATATACCAAGCCATTTGCAGATTCTTTAGATAAAAGAATATAAGTTCATACCATAACCTCATCGTATATAATTACAGTGGCGGATCCAGAAGGGGTGGTTTAGGGGGGGGGGGCACAGCCAAGAAAATTTGGTCATGGGGGGGGGGGGGCACAGACATGATCCCGTGTCACCTGGCCCTATGCAGTGGGGCCGATGTTCAGCTTTATGTTGATCTGAGACTTGGAGAAGTGTATCTGAGATACAGAAGAAACTGACCAATCGGAAGCTGGCAGCAGATGCTTCTGGAAGTGTATCTGGGATACACTAGGGGATGGAGTGTATCTGGGATACACTTGGAGACTGAAGTGTATCCGAGATACACATGTACACTAGGGGAAAGAAGTGTATCTGGGGCACACTAGAGGACAGAAGCGTATCTGGGATACACTCATTAAGAATGCACAGACCGATGTGTATCTGATATAATAAGAGGGGAGTGGGGTCCTGAAACATAATTATAAGGTGATCATTTATGCATTGTCTACCCAGTACTGTATACGATCATGGATAGATCATGGCAATCTGTATTAAAGTTATGTTATGAGCGATAAATGGTGCATTCGTTAGGCGAAAACCCCGGGAAAATCCGCCTATTTAGTGAGTTACTAAACCAGGATGCCTGTTGCTTCCTGTGGACCCTTGTGAAGATCCAGCTTCAGAATGCTGAAGCTTATTACTTGCAAGACTCTACCAGAAGCAACAGTCACGCTGGTTTAGTAACTCACTAAATAGGCAGATTTTTCGCCTAACGAACTCACCAAAAGAATTTGACACTTGCATCCTATAGTGTATCCTAGATACACTTCTGTCCCCTTGTGTATACCAGATACACTTCCGTCTCCTAGTGTATTCCAGATACACTTCCTCCCCTAGTGTATCCCAGATGCACTTCTGGTCAGCCACCTTGGGAATCAGCAGATGCATAGATCTGCTGCAGCAGGTGCTGGCTCCTGATTGGTTAGATTGTTGTGTATCTGAGGTACACTACTGACAGTGTATCTCAGGTGCACAGAAAGCTGAACATCGGCCCACTGCATTTCGCATGGTAAGAGTCATACCAAGGGTCGTTTTCAGGGGGTCTAGGGGGGTAGGGCACCCCCTGGATCCGCCCCCGAATTATATGTGTAGGGCACCATCTATTCTTGAGGCCAGAGCACAGGGCAGAGACCATGACCATACTCACACCACAAACAACGTAAAATACACTTTACAAATCCTTTCCAATAGGACAAGGTAGAACTTCATATTTGTGATCTACATGACGTTGGCCCGTGTGAGTTCGAATCAGCCTGTCAATCTAATACTCTGTCTCTACAGTGTGAGATGTAAGAGATCCCTTACCACTGTAAACATGTACTAGTATATGGACAGGCCTTCTACCTTCACTTCTCCTCATAGATTTGATCACCTATCACCACCCTTAGAACTACCCCCAGCGGCTATCTACTATATCTAACCCATAGAATCCAATCTAATTATGCATCATCGCATCACTTGGATTGGAGTTAAAAAAGAGAACATGTAAAAATTAAAAGAAGAGACATGTACAAGGCTATTAAAATCATAGTTTGATAATGCAGCCCTGTACATAGAGAGTGGTGGCTAGGTGTGCAGGTAGTTGGCAGTTATTGGAACCCTCCCTGCCTGTCAGCATGATTCTGCTGCACCCACCACAACCAACAAAGCAGCCAACAGACATGGTGTCTCATATCATGAGACGGCACACGTGGCAGGCCTGGCGCCTTTTTACCTGGCCGCCTCGAGGAAAATAGATAGCTGCCCAAAAAGAGTGGAGAGTGAAGAAAATGGAGGCAGTGTCGACCACATGAATAAATCACTAGGGAGTTGAAGGGCTGGTGTGGGATTGATGTCCTGTGTACAGGTGTGGGCGAATATTGGAAATTAGAGGGAGGGGACGTATACTGCCCAGACCCCCCAGATGCACAGCATTTGCATAACTACAAAATACTGCATAACCTCATCTCGTTCTATATAATATAGAAGGCCTTTGTTTGGCATCAGACCCCATGGCATATCGTTAGGACCAGACCCCTAGTTAATGTCCAAACCCCCCCCCCCCCCCTACCCCATTAGCTTCCTGTGTTCAGAATGTATTATTGTATTTGTTACCAATATTGGAAATTGATCGAGGCGGATAGACTGTCAGAAGGGTTTAAGAGGTAGGTTAAGATTCTAAAGGACAGGTACAGACAGGGTATAACGTACTAGTATTCAGCCGAATTAGATTACTAGCTGTATGCTTTTAGGATCTACCGATCTGTATAGTGTTTTCCCCGGGTGTTAATCACTCAATAGATAAACAAAAAAGAAGTAGGTGGTGTCATGATAGAAGGAGTGGTACTGATGTGGATAAAGCAAAGTACACCTGTACTCTGTAGCCCGTATTAATATGATACGAAACTAAGGGGTGATTTTTGTAGTGCGTGTCTAAAGCATGGCGCCCACTAGGCACGATTTTGGCAATGAATTTCCATGTTTACTTAGCTCCATATTTTCTCGATGAAGATCCTCTACAGTACATGTATCTGTAAAGAAAATGGTCAATAACTAAATGCATGAACTATATACTAATAGAATTCCATCCCAGGACTTCTCGGAGCTACTTATCGGGAAATGATAATCTAAGATAATGAGCTTAATGTGCAAGGGAATACGCTTAAGGGTAGGCTTATCCAGAAGAAGTAGCATCATTTAAAGTCATAATGCTATTATACTTGACCATCTCAAGTCCCAAAGTGAACGGCCTAAATAATGCAATATATAACAATAAAAACGCATTTTTTGAAGAATACTGCAAGTATATGGGTATTTATCATTGAGTACCAGTTGGGGGCAGACACGAGGAGCCAGACTGCTGGCACCCGAGCTACACGAGGAAGTCAGTGGTGAAAAAGGGAAACTCTTTTTTTTATCTTCATTATCTAATAATCTGTGCAGGGACATGCTTAGACACCCATCCTGTCTCTACACACATAGAGATATAAGCCAATGATGGTCAAGGCTGGTTGAAATGATAATTAGATACTTATCATTAGATTTTTTTTCTTTCAATCTACATGGGGTTCGGACCCCTGGACACACACCCCTAATCTGAATCTGTCCCCAATAGTAACTGCCATTTATAGGTCTATTGCCTTTACTTTTCCCTTTGCAGTAAATCTTGTCACATGTAAAGGGTGAATTATAACAGTGTATCTGTTATTTTCCCAGTTATGCCAACTTCTTTGCTCTAAACCCGATATCTGGGCCCTACATTATTGTGGGTATATCTACATTACTGAACATGTATGGATATCTATATTGGATATGTAACAATAAAATTCTAAGACAAAACCATTTCCTGTGAGTCATATAATATTGGCAATGGTCCATGTCATAGCTTGGCTCTACATTTTTAATGTTCTGCAGTCTGCACGATAGAGAGTAATTTGCTGTCTTTTCCTTCTTCAAAGAAATGTATAATCACACAAGATGGATATACCACCATGTGTTCCTCCACAATTGCAACCTCTCTAACTAGGTGGCAGCACTGACATTCACACACTATATGGCTGTTGGGGATCTAATACTGGATCCCTTTACTGTGCCAAGCATATGGGTCTCACATACTATTCCCTTTCCCCAACTCCATTGTTAAAACTTCGAGTATACCCTGGTTATTCATTCATTCAAATAACGGTTGATCATTTCACCATTCCAATTAACACATACAAAAGGCGTGATAGGCAGTCTGGACCGTGTGTTACGCTAGTCTCAAAACTGTCCTTATCTATATGCCACTGGTGTCATTAGGAGTCTACACCAATATACTTCTTCTAGCCTTGAATGTACAGAACGTTATTGTTACCTCTGGGAATGCATTGTATTACAGGGCCTGGTGCCACGGGACGTGCACATCCTCCCTGGTCAGCTGAAGGACGTGGTGGAGGCTATAGGGGAGGTACAGAGAACGCCCCCACCACTACCCACCCTGCCACGACCTCGCCTCTTGCACCAAGGGACGTCAGAGAGGTATGTCTATGTCAAATAAATGATGTGTAAATATCATATACAATGTAATACCGTAAAACCTCGCGTATAAGCCGCGGCTTGTACGCGAATCAGACTCAGCTTTCTTTTGATACCAAACATGCCTATATAGGGTGCGGCTTATACGAGAGTTTTTATAAGTATACTACAGTACCAAATTAACAATTCTCAGATGGCCTCTGCGGCTTATAGGATCGCACCAAACTCGGGTGCGGCTTATACGCGAGTTAGGCTTATACGCGAGGTTTTACGGTAAGTCTTATAGTTTGTATATTTAGGGAACTCATTCATAAGAGTGCTAGCTAGTAATTTTCCCTTTCACGTTATTACCAAACCTTTGCCCTGCTCACCAAATACCAAGTTAGAAATTGTGTTATGTTGTCTATAAAAACGGAAACAAATATAAGTATGACACCATGTATTCTGCAGGTCATTCGGCAGTAATGGGTCTGAGGAGTCAGATACCTCTGGTAGCTTCGGCACGCACATCGCACAACAATCCGTTAAGACGAGTAGGAGTAAGTCGGTGAGTAGTGATTTACGTTATGCTATGACAATGTTCTACAATAGGGCTTGTTTGTTTGATAGTGATAACGAGGAGGTATTGGAAACATAATCTTCCAAGTTTTACGTTACCTTTATTAGTTTACACAGCCAACTCTAGTGGGCCATTTGAAATACTTTGGGAAAGAACCTTCCTTGCCATCGTCAAATACTTACTCCTATTATATACTTTTCTGAGTTCACAACTTGAGTCTTTAAGTTTAACGCCAGGTCAGTGAACGTTTTTGAAAAAGTTTGGTCCAATTTTAAAATTGAAGTTTACCCTTTAGATTTTTGACCTACGGGGTCACTGAAAGTAAATTGATTTTACAATATCGACCAGCACTACTGTTTCAATGAATGGCTGTCTAGTTTCAAAGCTTCATATTGATATGCATGTCATAACGTATGTTTTCCCGTCTCATTTCTCAGGAGAGAAGGGTCATTGTAAGTACATAGGTTAAGGCATGAAGATTGTCTAACAACATTTGGAGACTATTGAATGATAAAACATGTTGATGTGTACCTGATTACTAATAACATGTTTGTAAATTTAATCCTTACTACCACTTAGTGCCATATGTAAAGCACCATAGGCTTCGGACTTCTCACCAGTTACCCCCTTACAAAGCCGACAATATAAAATGCACTAAATCAAAAGTAGAGGAAGGAACAACAAACAAAATCGCACCCATGTCATTTTGGTTTTATTAATTTTAAAGCAGCATCTCTGTTTTTTATGTCCATTCCTGATCTGCATCCATCCCGTCCTCCAGGTGCCGCGGCTGGACCAGGAAGATGTGCCAAACCTGCGCACCCTCTACCGGCGGCAGTCGGAACTAGCGCTCAAGACGCTGGGCGGGCGGGGTGAGCGGGGCCGGTCCCCAGGCCCCAGGGGCGGGGGTGGAGGGAGGGACTCTAGTGACGGCGAGGACTATGGGAGTGAGAGCAGCTCACCCTGGTCAGAGTTCAGTCTGGGCTCACCTCCCCCTAAGTCAGTGCGTGGACATAATGAAGGCACCTTCGCTGAACTGGAGGAGCTCGAGTGGGGAGGAGAGTCGCTGATATCAGGAATGAGTGGTGGTGGTGGGAGGGCCACCTCCCCACTGCCCTTACCGCCACCCCTTAATGATGGCTACCGGGGTGGTGAGAGGCCCACCTCCCCCCACATGATGTCAGGACGGCCGTCCTCCCCCCTGCCCCCTCCCCCGCCGCCAGCCTCCTTCCCGGGGGGTCGACGACGCAGCATGGACCCCCCTCCTCCAAGGCGGCAGCACTCGGACTACGGGTCAGGTCACGGCGAGGTGGTGAGTACACCCACCACTTACTATACTACTTACTGTATGACTGTACTACATTGTTGTACTCACATCATCCATCAATCTTACCATGGGTTCACCTTACATCATTCATCAATCTCATCATGGGTACACCTTACTATACCACTTACATTATGTATCAATCATCTTTTCATGGGTACCCCTTACTATATTACTTACATCATTCATCGATCTTGTTATGGGTACACATTACTATACTACTTACATTATGCATCAATCTCATCATGAGCACACATTACGATACTACTTTAACATTATCAATATTGGTCAATGTTATACCGATACACATGCTTCGGACATCCCAAGTGATCATAAGTTATCCGACGCGGTCGTTGACCTGTGTACACTACTTCTTCCACTATTTCAGCTTTGCCCCATGCAATTGAAATATGCAATGTATCAATACTATCATTTGGGGCACTTCTCTGCTGTCTCGCTGTTGTATAGTCTACATAGTATACATGACACTGGTGAGATAGGGTCTTTAAAAGTCGACGAATTGAGACATTTCCACAAGTTTCTAGTATAATATCATTACATGCATAAAAAGTGACTAAGTGGTAGACTTATGTCACTTCTAAAAGGTAACGGAGGGCTGGTCTCCAGAATTTTGGGATGTATTGTGACTTTTACTTTCTGTTGAGTTCATACATCTCGGCATACCCACACATCCATCGAAGACACATGTAAGGCCTGTACGAAATAGGTCATTTTCACTCTTGAACGTTCTGGTCTACTTGTAACAAAAAATAGCATAACTTCCCTGTTAAATCTGGGTCTCAAAACTAAGTAAGTAAGACACAACAACGGTTGTCGTACAAGGTGTATTCAATAAACGTCATTGTACAGGTACAGGGAAAGCCAAAAATGGTAGTGCCCAATAATATAATATTGGGCATGGGTCTAGTCATTATACCTGAAGTGAAATTGGGTTGAGTTCAAGTTAAGTGACAAGGGAACAAGTTTGTAGGGATATGAAGTATAGTAGTCAAAAGAGACCATAATGCGTTACAACAAAGAACAACGTGACTGGGGATTACAGAGATAAATATTACACATGATCTAAAATTAGAAAGCCAAGGATTCGGCTGCACTCGGTATAGTTCGTAAGGGATCGGTAGTCACTAGTGGGCTTGAGGGATTTGTGTGTTCCAAGGGAGGTATGGTATTTGGATTGTAGGTTGCTCATACAATGTGACGGGTGGTATGTTCCCCAGTACAAACTCTATGTTACCTTAATGTATGATATTAAGTAAACACGCATAGTACACCTTGTGTGGACACTATAGTGTAAACACACAAGGTATATCTTGGTGTTAACATGGAAGCCCACTTCATTGTTAGAATATACTGCATACCGATGGAAAGTAAGACCTATACATAATACTGTAATTCCCTTTATTAGCCTTTTAGATATCAATATGTATATGGCTTATGCGTTAAATAGTCTTTTAAGTATCCCCTCCAAATACCCCCAAAAACACCATAAGTAATAAACGCTCCCTTACATAAAAGAAGACTATTATAAAAAGTTAAAACAGAGATAACAGCATTTGATTGACTGGAGAATTATATCTTGGGCGTATGCTTGGCCACTCAAATAAGAAAACTAGAATTTATTATAGGAGCCTCTGTAGGCCTACATGGTCTAATTAGTCTTGTTAACTATTATCTGTGCATGTTAAATCAATTAGCCACAACTATCTTGGCCCAGTGAAGACATACATAGAGAGATACGCACATCAAAGGAAGATTATTCTCTCGTTGGATATAATCTAGAGGGGATGAAACTGTTGAGTTCCCTACCAGGGGGTGCCACTAGAGTTCAGGCATTGCCACTGAAAGGAGTATTGTCCTACTGACGCGCCCCCTGCCAGTGCTGGCTGTTACCAAAGAGCAGAGCACACTCATGGATAGGTTTGAGTATCACAACCAAGAACTACTTTGCATGCTATGCCAGAGCTTCTGAAAGATCTAAGATATAACGTGTATTCCTACCATGATGTGCTTTGTTTTTGAGTCATTGTGATATTATATTAAATTGGTGATATGCCCATCATAAGATGCTTTGTAATTGCTACACACAGAGCCAGGGGGGGATAATTAATGTCGCAGAGTTACTTAGGGAAAATGTAATTGATAGATAATAATGTATAGCTATATTGTTAGTTGAAGTGTGTAGTATGTGAGTATGGAGGTATCCTGTGTGTCTGTGTGAGTATGAAGGGATCCCGCCATGTTACATTATAGTGGTGAGTGCCTGCATGAGTATAGCGTGGTTCCGCCACAAAGTTATATAGTAAGGAGTGCCTGTGTGAGTATGAAGGGGTCCTGCCATGTAACATTATAGTGGGGAGTGAATGTTTGGGTATGGAGGGGTCTTGCCATGTTACATTATAGTGGGGAGTGTCTGTTTGGGTATGGAGGGGTCTTGCCATGTTACATTATAGTGAAGAGTTCCTGTGTGGGTATGGAGAGGTCCTTCCATGTTAGATTATTGTGGGTTGTGCCTGTGTAAGTATGGAGGGGTCCTACCATGTAGCAATACAGTGAGGAGTTCCTGTTTGAGTTTGGAGAGGTCCTGCCATGTTATAGTACAGTGGGGAGTGAATGTCTGAGTATGGAGGGGTCCTGCCATGTCACAGTATTGTAAGGCTTGTCTGTGTGAGTATGAAGTGGTCCTGCCATGTTACAGAATAGTGAGAATTGTCTGTGTGACTGTGAGTATAGAGGGGTCCTGCCATTTAGTAATATAGTGAGGAGTAGCTGTGTGATTATGCAGGCGTCTTGCAATGTTAGAGAATACTGAGGAGTGCCTGTGTGAGTATAGAGGTTCCTGCCATGTTACAGAAAAGGACTTGTGAGAGCTATTATGTTTGGTATTGAGAAGTCCTGTCATATTTCCGGACACCTGCTGTACCTGTCGACCTGAGGTGTAGGTCGTGATGGTGGGACGACTTCAGTGGCCTACCCACCTGTGTAGATGTGCCACCAGTCTTACCCGTTGTACTTTTATTATCAGA
Organism: Harmothoe impar; assembly: GCA_947462335.1. Taxonomy (NCBI): domain Eukaryota; kingdom Metazoa; phylum Annelida; class Polychaeta; order Phyllodocida; family Polynoidae; genus Harmothoe; species Harmothoe impar. The sequence continues at coordinate 43,539,811 of OX381709.1, read as the reverse complement.
AAGCCTCCTGTTTGTTAATGTTTGAGGGAAAGGTGAATATTACTAAAAGCTGACGTAGTCCTTTCGGGAAAAGGACGAACGATTTCATGTTACAGATTCACTCCTATGCATACCAGGCGTCTATCTTTCCCATCTCTTACATCGACATGTTACATAACCTACACTGGACTCCTGTACTCTTCTCTTTCTTAGTCTCCTGGTCACCACAGACGCTCTGGGTGTCAGGTTCCTTTACCCAGCTCAGGTCAATTCTCATCTGGTATGCCTAGGAGTTGATTTAGATAGATTGATTCCTATAATTAGACAATATAATCAATGATCTCATTTAAGGAGTAAACAATTAATTTAATGAAAAATAATAAATACTCGTGTGGGAGACCATATTTGATAACTAGATGTAAAACTATAATTTATAAAGCCATATCTTAACGGTAAAATACTTCGCACGTCTACTTAAAGAGCATGACGTCTAGTACGTCAGCGTAAGAGCGTGACTGGGGTGTAGGTGAGTGTATGTGGGGGGGGGGGGGTGAGGGGGGGGGGGGGTGAGGGGGTAGGATGTGTGAGGGACTGACCGCCAGTCAGAGCATAGTCCCTGAGTCGTACACACTGGGATCCCAGCCACTATCATCACGGTCCAGGAGGAGAGTCTCCATGAGTAGCCGCTCCTGTGTATGATAAAAGCCTACTGGAGGAAACTCTATCTTTACAGGACTTCTCCCCTAGAAGACTGCCTGTCTTCAATATGAGGCAGTATTATGATAACTACTCAGGGCAGCAGGTAAGGACGTTATGACGTTATTAAGCTGTTAGTCAATTAAGGTTAAAGTGTGTTGGAACTGTTCTGTGTTATCTAATCTTCCCCTTTTGTCTTTCCCTCCATTTGCATTATATGAATAAGGCCACTAATCATATATCACGGTAATCTAATGATACATGTTGGAACGATTAGGTGGAATAAGTAGTCTGGGGCACCGCGTTTTATTGGATATCGATTTCGAACATGCATTGTTGATGTTTAAAATGGGGTCATTTGTTGAATTTTTTTTTTATAGATAGTAATTGTGTTCAGAAATTTCCTCTTTCTGTTAGGATGTTTTATTCAATTAAGTGTACACCTTAACATTATATTTACCTCTACCTGGTTCACCTACAGGTATTAAGTGTACAGTTTCCGTGTTACACGACCCTGTCCCTGGGTGCTGACCTGCTTACATCAGGGGTACTCTTTGGTAGTGCATCGAAATGACTAATAGGATATTCTGCCAGACCTGTCACCCTTCTACAGTACTAGTTCCTGGTTCAGTACCATGCCTGTGGGGTTCAGAACCTATCAAAGGATGTAATGATATAATGTATTTTCTATAATTTTCACAAAGTTATAAAATGATATAATAGATGTCCAAATATTAGAGGCTAATGGTATTAGTGGGGTGGGAGTTAACTAAAACCCATCAAAGCAAATTTAAAAAGAAAGAGTTTATGTGGCAAAAAAGCATAGCTAGTTTTGACACATGAACCAGGAAACTGTAGTATTCCTAATTGCTTAAGAGTGCAAGGTTAACTACTGCCTTCGATGATTACACCTATATACATGCCAATTATAGTGCCAATTACAGCTAATAATTCTTTCTGTGAACCACCATAACGCGTTATTAACTGTATGTACACAGTCATCAACAGCCTGGTAAGCCAGTCCCATATATCCATCCCTTTCCGGAAGGCCTGTAATAAAATCTAATTTTGATTGTTAGCGTTACAGTTTTGTACGCAGGACAACATGGGGAGACCAGGTCCTGTTTTAATTATCTGCTGATATTTTGGCTGCCATGACCGGTATTCAATGCCGTGCTATCTACCCCCTACCTCCGACTACACAGCTGAGCAACTCATTAGGCCCACCACATGCTCTATTACACTATCAGACCACATACTCTTAAAGCATTATCATTGCTAGGTAGAGCAAGGATTCTTGCGTTCCTCTACGTAACAGACTTTTAATATTATGAACACACCGGGTCAGAGGGGATACACTGCGGCCCACAGAGTAACCTTTTTCTTGCCTGCCCAATATTTCTGATTTTACCATTATTGTATGATCCCACCATTAATATAAAGCTGAAACGGCAGCGCTAAAATCTCATTCATGAGTTGACATACAACAGATACGTTCCCTCTTTCATGGAACTTCCTATTTCTGTAGCCTTAGTTTTGAAATCCAGTGTGCATACATGTACGTCATCAATTTATGATAAGACAAATACACTGCTTCTTATTGATCCGTTCTGCAAGTCCTACTCAGTTCTATTTTGCCAGTAAGCTGCCTGTAGGCCGTGTTTGGCCTGTTACTGTGGTAACTGTAGACCTCAGACGGCCCGGGGTGGAGCATTGTGTTGCTTACTGGAGGAGATGAAGCCTTACATAGGGAAACTTTCTCCAGCAGCAAAAAACCCAAACTGGGCGTGGCCATTATACCCTGGAGTGCTCAGCAGGGCCTGCAATGAAGTTCATGTTGGGTAAAAGATGCAGGATTGTTAAAGCTCGGTGCATACCATTGCTTTGGGGTGAGAGTCCAGTAGACTAGTATAAATATGATATTATATAGATTAGATTAGATATAATATTAATTTTGCTGGAAGTCTGCACACTATTACCCTCGGTCCCTGTAGTAAAAAAGATATCGCTGAAGTGTAACTGTAAGATTCATCCAGTTGGTTCCATTCAAATGCAGTAGCTTATGTTTGCCCTTTATTACTCATGTGGTACCTGTCGAGAAATCCAATGCCTGGTTTAAGTGACATGCCTGGTTTAAAAATGGCATTAAAGCCAGATGGACTGCTCAAATAATACATAGGAATAGTTGTCACCTCAAAAGTATGCTTAGTACTATAGTTGTGCCTTGTCCACAGTTGCAGCCTTGCCAAGAACCTAATCAACATGATTATACTTAAAGGCATGTTCAGTGCCAAGATGTACATTATGATGGTCTTCTATACTGCCTGGCAAGTTACATGTAAGATAACAATGGGAAAATCGAGACTACTCTCTTTTCATAACTAGTAAGAACAGGCACCATTTGTGGGTTTCTGTTTTTCCCCAGAGCTTAGAAGCTACCTTTGTAAATGTATAGATCTATATACTACAGGTGTGACAATATGGTGGACGGTATAGGAACCCTATCCCTCCCACCTGTCTCTGGGTAAACGTTGTCTTGGTAACCCCTCGATTAGTTGTGAACTATTTATACTCAACGTTTTCCCTAAAAGACTCAGTGCATTGCTGTTCCCTATTGTTTATTTTTAATGCTCTGTTTCCTATAGAACAAAAGTCATGCCATGCAGTTTGTTGTTCAAGGTCTGTAGATTTGATTTTCCAAATACATCATTTATAGTTCAACTACATTTATAGTTAGTATTCCCATAATGGTGGTTAGTCCACTCAAGCACAAAATGGACTAATATTCCGCTCTACTCAACCTTGTCCCCTATGTCAATAAAAACACACACCCCTACCTGCCCTCCTACCCTTCATGTTGATGCATATCGGGTTATGTATCATGCTAGCCGTGCACCCACAGGCCCGGGACATGTACACCGGCCACAGGAGCCCAACCAATAAGGGGACCGGGAGCAGCTCACGTGCGGGCTGGGGGAGGGGACTGTTGTCATGAAGGGTAAAGAACATGCTGTCAAATATCATACAACGTATGCTAAATACTACAGCAGGTAGAAGGGACGGCCAACACTAGGGCGATAAATAAGATAGAAATCATATAGACGTCCAATGGAAGCTTCCACAACACATTAATAGTAGTTCAGATGAATTATCTATTGTTTCCTCCCGTGACTATTATGGTACCCATTCCCTTACATGCATGTTACATTGCCTCAATTTCCTATAACTATAGGATTCAAACGCGGGACACCTGTGCCTTGCTCAGCCCAACCCCTCCCTCCATGGGTACATACAGGCATCGACCTCCCCCATCCCACCTCTCCTGTCAATACCTGGCCTGACAGGCTCTAATTCGGGCGGTGCTGCTCTGCCCTGGAGGAGTGTTGTGTGTGGTAATAATAGTGTTACCATGACGACCTAATGGGCAGGTAGGGTGGGCAACGAGCAGGTAGCGGATCCCCTGTGGCATCCACGGGCTGGCATTGCATGGACTAAGTGTGTGGGAATAGAGAGAGATACCTCCACCAAACTCCCCTCATCTCCCTCCTCCTTCCCTCTGCCTCCCTCATTCCTGAACATCAGCCCTGGGTCTATGTAATCATCATGTCTGGACGGAGCAGTGCCACATGGAAGGTAGGAACTCTCACTTACTGTACCATGCACTTATCGTCCTACTTATCGCCGCTCATGTTTATTCACAGCCAATTGACTTGTATACTACTTTACACGACTTTAACACAAGTTTACATGATGATGACATTGCCATTGACCTTGATCTTTGGGGCTTTCAGATAAATTGTTTTAATACAATAATAGCACATTTCCCCTTTCCATAGGGCAATTTCAATTCCACAAGTCCCACCTAAATTAACGCAAGGGATTCCATTGGCGTTACTACCGGGTAGACTAACTCGGACGAGAGGTTACCTATAACAACGACATCATTATGTTACCATACCCAAGAAGATACCACTGCATGATGTAACCTGGGTGATGGAGATAACCTCACCTTACATGACACCCGATACATTAACCTTAGAGATGTCGTACTCTTGGTTCTATCGTAATAAGTTGCCTAGCAACAGCAATTCTAAGACAGTACCTGCGAACAACCATTTCAAATATAACCAATAATGTAGGCCTAAAGACAATTATGACCGTACCTCACCCCACCCCCAGTGAACTAATATCATAGGATTCCATTGGTGTCATAAGTTTGTGTTTGTGGAATGTACGGTTGCCTTTAAAATGATATTAGGGAGTTTGGCGGTGAGGAGCTTGGCAGTTTTGGGCATATTATTATCTGGCCATTCAGGACGCATATATCTGAACGATTACAGTTTAGACATAGTGTAGTCTAGACTTTCTCAAAAACCCTAAAACCGTCCATTTCAGTTGATTTAGATATCATAAGTCACAGAACTACGAGTATACCATACATTTCAGTGACGGATATTGCTCAGGTAGGCGGGGCGCGCGCCCCCTTCTTATTGCCTATAGAGTTTATTTGCCTATTTTAGACTATACTTTTAGCCCAAAAAGAACATGCACAGGCCCGCCACTGATCGTGACATACTAATATACTAGTAGTAAAGAATTGCGTCCCGCCATCGAGAATCTATTGAGGTTACCTGATATAAACCAATTGCGTGTGAAGGGGAAAAGTCAAGAAATAAAACAACCGCCAATATATAGAAAATAATTGCCTGCAGGAATATACACTGCACAGCCTGAGAGCAGTTACTGGCCTTTAAATCGTAGGCATTTATCCCAGACTCCATAAGTACTCTTTTATAGACGTGGGAGGGAAATGTAAGTTAAATCAAGTTGTCCCGGTTTCCATGGTTTCCTGCAATCTTCACTCATTTTATACGTGTTGGTGTAGTCCTTTTTGGCAAGACCTGACAAGTGTTTGTATACACGGAGCAGGAGGAGGGGTATGGGACAGGGAAAAAGTGGGGAGGAGGGGGGGGGCTAGGAAGCGTGACACCTTTCTAGACCTGTGGTCTCCAAGTATAGCTCACTTTACGTTGTGGATATGGGGGGTGCAGACCGTAGAAACGTGAGTACCCCTTAGATAACATTTATAGTTGCAGATATAGCTGGGCATTGTATAGTTTACATCATGTACCCCCTTGCTTTACCACAGGTGGATATGTATATATTGGCAGGGGTGGGGTGTTTTAGTATTAAGGCAAGTCCTTGAGTAGTATCTGATGTGAAGACGGCAGGTGTATACGTAAGAGCTGGATCACAGGGCACGTCTTCATGGCTAGCCGTGGGCCGTGGACCATGTCACCTGGCCCACATAACCCCCCCCCCTCTACTTCCACATCCACTGTCATCCAAGGCCAGCTAGACATGCATAAGCCATTCTTACTAAATTGCTAGTATAGTTGTATTTTTATCAGGTATAACCCTTTTCCATAATATAATCATGTTTGTGGTTTGGAACAAGATTAAGCTGCACTTTTGACATTGATAGCTATAAAATGCCTAAGTGAATTACCACATCAATCTTGATATAGAAATGTTTGTCCAGAAGGACTTCATTCAAAGGAGCTGTTGGTATTCATGGGAATTAGTGAAGAGACTGAAGGCCAAACTACTTCTCCACGGTGTCCTGCCATGGCAGCAGTGTGTGTGGTTGTGGTCTGTGCTGTGGTCGTGGTAAAGCTGACTACCAAGACCCTGAACCACGGGGTATATAAATAAAGTCTACCTGCATCACCCCTCCCCCTTTACACCCCCCACCCCTGTACCCCCATTGTTCCCATTGTGTACATGGGAGTATTTTTTTTCTCTATAAATAAGAGGCTGAAGTAAGGAGGGACTGTATGTATGCAGGACATAAAGAGAGGCCTTCACAGAATATCCTCGCTGTGCAGATGTTCTGCCCCTACTAGTTCAGACATATGAGGTCACTAATGTCAAATTCGACCATTTCAGGACGTTACCATTCAATACATCCTATTCAGCAGGCTTGTGATACTTAGGGAATATCGTGACTTTGTCATGTGGCAGAATTCTGTAGTTGTGGTAATGCTGGCTTTTGAAATGCATGGTGGTCAGAGTCAAAAATTCAGTTAGATATTTTTATATAAAAGTGCACACCCAAAAGAATTATAATCTACTAGTAGATAATTAGTGCCCAATACAAGCACTGTCTTCTGGTTGATCTAAGAAGGGACAGAGACACATAGTAGCAGTGTTGATATTATGATTAAGTCAGCATATTTCAGTCACAACACTTAGTCTAGTTCTTCTTACTTCTGCTCCACAGAATAGGATCCAAAATGGATTGCTATTAGAGAATAATTAGATCACTACTGACATTGCTCCAGTATCTACAGTTCCCCGGTGATAAGTATCATACTGACCTACCCAACCAGTTTCTACCTTCTCCAGTACAGCTTATATCTATACTTAAGGGTTCATACAGGGTGACATTTATGGGTCACATGAGACAACTTACCTGACTTAGACAAGTGGCCAATATAGCCTAGGGGCTACAAATAGTGATCCAAATACACTGTATAGCATTATCGTAGGCACATGTATCTCCTTGTAGACTTATTAAACACACTTTCAGTTTGTTCTACAGACGAGTGATGTACAGTTCTAAACTACTGCACAATACTGTTAATGATGTTTCTCATATAGGGTATTCACATCATTCGCTGACGCTCATATTGTAGATAACAAGTGTCAATAGCCTCTAAGAGCCTAAATCAAGTCATAGTCACGTCTTATCAATAAGTTATGGGTGCTTATATTGAAGACCGCGCCCTTAGCGTCTATCACACGCCGAATCATGTATTTATATTTGGGTACTTCAAGACATCAATGGTAAAAACTCAAGGCCTTACAAAAGGAACCTGTAGCGGGAAGTGTATACAAGAAAGGATTCAGGGACTGTAAAAGCCCTTCAGAATTAATCCAGGAAGCGGTTTACAGAATAACTTATAAGGACTGAAGTCGCTCACATAAGGGTCGCCTAGTTTGAATCAAACAGATGGTACACATGTATAATAATACTACGTTGTATATATGTATACTGATAGTCATAAGTGCTGTGTGCCCTAGACCTATGTTCTGTGTGTCCTTCTGGGAGTTAACATCTTAAGATTAAGAAATATGAATGGTGCCATTCACTTGTACTATGTGTAATGTCTAAACTCAAATATTGTGTATTGTATTGGAAGTGGCTAAGAATACAGTGGTACATTATTTCATGTGTGGTATCATAGTATAGTCAAATAAATGTCAAGTGTTATGTTTGGATATAGATATTGACAATACTGCTTTGCAGCAGTTACTGTTCATAATGATAACCATTGTTCTGATATATTGGTGTTTCTCCCACGTGCCTTAATAACATGTACACAACCACGTAGAGCTATAGGTAGAAATACTCTCATATCAAAATGCTATCTATAAAAATGTATATCTATAAAAGTGTATATGATAGGGGGGAAAGAGTATATATTTTCATGAATGGATCACGATTCTTGTCTCTACCATCGTCTCACCTTTTTACAGTAACTTGATCAGAGCGTGGTACTTGAAGTAGCACCCTACATACCACTATTTCTTCTGATATCTCCTTAATTTCAGACAATTTTTTGTATGATAAAATATCTCATTTTTGGTGGTATTTAACTAATGCAATGCCTTTCATTTATTTTAACAGGTCCATATGTTCTTCTTAGAATCTGGACGGAATCGTGAACACCCTCCGTAAGTAGTTCAATTCAATTCAATTGAAGTGTTATTTATGTATCCTGGGGGTGGGTGGACTGGTAGCCTGTATTATACTTGGTCTTTCTTATGAAGATTTTCAACTGTTGCCTGTCAAACTTGAGATGTCAAGAGCAGGAATGAATAGGGAATCTTCCACAAAAGTGTCTCTGCGATATTGTATAAAAATAGCTAGTATGGCCTACTTGGTAACTCTGAAGGAATTTTAATGCTTCCTGAATCATTTAAGGTTATGGGCTTCCTGGTTTCTGTTAGTTAAATAAAGAGTTAATAGACACTGAACTATTGGAAATTGCAGAATATATTCATATAAAAGGTAAGATTTCGCTCGGAGTTAGTCAGTTTTCCCAAATTCATGTCCCCAAAGATATTCCATTAATTTGTACGATGTTGTTTGTCTTACAGATGGTTCTTTGAGAACACCTCCCGGGAGCTGGCGGAAAGCGTCCTAACACTAGGGAAGCGCTATGGAAACGTCCTCATGCGAGAAAGTGTCACCTTCAAAAACACAGGAAGCTACGTCATATCTATGCGCAGAGAGGTTGCCGGGTAAGTTTCTATTCTCAGCAGACGACATTGTCATGTTTTCTCCTTGTGTGGTTTCCTTGTGAATAAGGTTTTTTTGAATGAGTGAAGATGGATATTCGGTGGCTATAATATGGCCTGTTATGCGAAATGGCTTTGCTTCTCTGAAGACGAAAATAATGGCTGCTGCCACTATCATGATAACCCATAGTGTGGGCATACTTTCATGTCACGCAGCTTAGTACAAATAAGCAGTGCATTACACCGCATGACGGTTTGCATTTAATCAAATTTAGGATGCCTTAAAGTAGCACTGTAAGCAGCTTTAAGTTCAGTAATGTCCCAGAAAGGTCATAACGGCATTTGAATAGGTTTAACTGGCATTTGCTGAAGTAAGTTATGCTTAAAGTGTCCATTTAAGCATATATTTAAATAACTTAAATGCAAACATTCATGCAGTGAATTATCCAGGCAATAGTGGCTATCGTGCAAGCTTTGAGGCAATTAAGCGGCCCTTACATTAAAACTAGGCTACACTAGACCCAGAATGGGCTGGCGGGTCAGTGTAACTATAACAATATCTCCATGTTCTACTGTTATACTGCGGTAAGCGAAATACGGTTGGAACTGTCCCATACCCTGGCAGCTAGCAACGTATACAGAGGGAAGACAAGATAATGTAAAGTAGCGCATCACTGAATTGATCATAGAGAATGTTCCGGTTGGTTGCAGACCCTGCTATAAACCTTCAGTACCTTGAACCACGATTCGTGTCTGTTTTTACACACAGTGAAATAATATCCTGCTTCAACAAGTAGGCATGTTAGGCAGAATGATGTGTGTCCCATATTACACTACCTATACCAAAACAGAGCCGACCCTAGAACCATTTAGTTTAGGTCATCTTTTGGGTTGTGTACTTACTTCGGAAAGTCGATTCATGTCTAATTTTATCAAAGGCTCTTGAATAAGTTTAAGAATTAAAATCCGCCATACTTAACCCAAATATGTACGGTAATAGGAAAGACATGTTCACTTGTCGGGGGGGGGGGGCTAGCAGAGCGTCTTAGTGCTCGGGTAAACACTCAGTTCTGTAGAGAGAAAACATCCTCATCTTTTTATGGATAAATAGTGCTTAAAGCCGAAGAGAGGCGTGCACGGACTCTGGTGCCTTTAGCACAGGATGTAGGGATTCACCGACACTTTCCTCCTCTGTATTTTATCTGCCATAAGCAGCCATTTCTCGTACACCAAATAGGTGCAAAGGTGGGGTACAAAGATAGCTTGATACTTACCTAAGAACCACAATATTCAATAACTCGATGAGTGACCCCCGTTTTAAACCCATTGTTACCGAATATATAGCGGAAGTCGCTGATATCTTCTGTTTTGGCAATGTGTGGAACTCATCCGGTGTAAACTCAATGGGTCCAACTTCATCCAAGAATGTCTTTAAAAAGTTGAACAAAGACTGAATTTAAATCCTTTACCTAGATCTTTGCATATCAGGCCGATGAGTCATAGCCATTTGCCTCCACCCATTTGGCACCTCTTCTTATCAAATTAGCAAAATAGACCTATGAAAAAGAAGATAGCAAAGCATACAATATAAGGTCGGTATGTTTCCTTTATATGGAAATATTTGATGCTCATTATTCTTCAAATTGCATCTGTCCTAAGTCCAAATGTTGTCAGGAACAATTAGGTACTGGTCCGCGTTTACTTAAAACGTTGGCAGTCAACTTAACGATCCAATACTATTGGACTGTATACATATATATAAGTATGTCCCTTGGGCGGTGTCATGTTGTTTTGATGCAGTCTCGCCGACTGATATCAGACATCTTCTTTAGACATGAGGAGTCACTTGTTTTTGTATCATCAGAGTTCAGACCACACAGACTTGTGCGTGTGGACAGGACCCAGTAAAGTATCGGAAACATGGTCTAATATCCCCTGTAAAGGCGTCATTATCCGTCATGCAAGTCTGGTCATGAGAAAGTGTCATGCTGATAGGGTGATAGTGGTACATGTGAGGCTACATTAAGATGGAGATAGGTGTAGTGAAAGGCCCGGGTGTAAGCATAGTGCTGCCGTTGTGTCTTCAGTGAACAAGGCGGGCTGTAATATACTATTATGGTTGAATGAATCTGCATAGAAGTGTGCCAGAACGAGGAACATTCCCTAGAGAAACAGAATAAGCCTAGGGTATACCTATCTCAAACCACATCATGAAGAATTATAAAGTATTCATACCATTATACATATTGTGAATACTGACTGCATAAAAATACTATATCACAGACATTTTACCTTCGTTGTAAACAAGTCTCCTTAATTCAAATTTTAGTAGCCATGCCAAGTTGAGGCCGTTTGGGTTATTGTAAAAGATGTATATAAAATGCCATGATATTATTATAAATACCTCATCAGAGCTGGCCCATGCCAAAATACTTTCTTTATATTAGCCTGTCAATTTGATGCCCAGTAATGTTTAGAAAAGTACTTTAGACTCATTAGACTCTAGACTACAAATTTCACCCCCAGCACTAGAGATATTACTAACCCAAATACAAAAGTAGTGTGTTGATTAAAAAGTAAGTAAACAATTCATGTATGCACGTATATGTGAGGATGCTGAAATGTTTTTTTAGAAAGCGAACAAAATGTCTGGCAGACGTCCCAATCCAGCGTCCCCAGCTTCCTGTCCCTCTTTCCTATCAGTTACTCCCCGTGACAACTAGAGCCAAGAAGCACTGATAAGAATCGCAAAACGGTTCTAGTTCTACTGGGTTGGAAACACGCAAATCTTGATATCCATCTTCCCCACCGACAATTGGATTTCCACCCTCAGGCTCCTTAAGCATTAACCATATTGTCTTGGCAGCCTCTTGTCAATTGGTGGTTGACCAATACAATTACAGAAATACCAAGTGAAATTTTTACAGGTCTGGCGCATATATACTGACAAGGGCTACAATCAGTGCAGCGATGCCTCATGCTGTCCCTTTAGGAGTGTATCAACCATGTGGGGGTCAGCATGATGCATGAATGCAGCATTAGGGCCTATGCAGTATTTTCATGTGTCAGGGGTAGATCCAGGGATTTGAATATGAGTGGGTGTAGGAGCCGCTATTCTGTGGTTCTGTGTATCAGACAATTCATTGAATAGAGCTCTGACAAAAGTGGGACACCTCATGGACAGTGCTAGATTACCCATTGTTACAAGAGTTAAAAGAGCCTACTCGAGGTTTTCAAGTGACTTTATGTGCGTTTCCTCGATAGTGGAGAAAAGAACTATCACATGCTCCGGTATAGCTCTTGGCTATGCAAAGAAAGTTATTGTTGAAGTATTTTGTCAAGTATTTTCTGTTAACCCCACATACAACAGTTTGCTTGTATTCCTCTTGGGCCATAGCTTAACTGTGCCAGTGTATAATTGGAGGCCCGTGACCAGCAAACCAACACAGACTATGGCCTGATTCAGTCTGTGAGTCAATAGAAAACCCTACCCATGACCTTGTCCAGGTGACATGCCCGACATAACGTATATAACGTCACAGCATCTTAGAGAAAACCCATTGCAGTTCAGAGAACTGCACCTTTAACGATATTTATTATCTAGCGCTAAAAATCTAGGATAAAAAGTGGAGCCGTATTTAAGGCCTGCTCCGATATTCAGTCACAGAGGGGAGGGGGGGGACTATAATTATCTGCCCCTAAAGCCTTCCAATACCATAGAAACACATAATTTATACAAGATTCTCAAAATATTGCTTCTCCCACATAGGGAAAATTGGGGACAGGAGGAGGGACGATGTTCCCCCAATCAGAACTACAGGGGGGCAAAAAGCTGGTTGGAGTGGGCCCCCAATAACATTAGCTTCCTATGCCCCTGTGGTATAGTCCAAATGCTAATACTGTGTATTTTAACCCCGCATTATATACATTTTTTGTGTATGGAAGTGTTGTATGTTTAGCAAAAAAAAGAAAATTATACTTTTATATATTGTATCTGTTGCCTTCCTGCCTCGTACTTTACTTTCATGCACCCTCTTTTCAGCATGGCTTTGTCATTTTGCCAGCATGAACAATTATGTTCCAAGAAAGCATTTCAGTTTCAGGGCAGTACGAATATAGATGCATCATTTTTCTGCATATGCTGCTATGTTAATCAAATACGCTTATTAGGTGCATATATCTAGTCACATAGGGCCTAACGCTGTTGGGCATATACTATACGTAAATGTTATATATAGTCATGAGAAACCATGGGTGACAATTTACCATCGTGTCATCTAGTATACTGTATATATGTGACACATTGTGCACTAACTGTGCACCAAGTGCCTGTCTACAATACATTAGGTTGACAAAGTACTGAATGAACGCTACTGATACCGACCACAAAATTACCTGTAGAGAGGAAAAAAATATCTAGTTATAGGCACTTTCTGCCTCTATCGTGTCGATTAACGAGTCCAAATTACTCCAGATTTCCATATATTAACCTGATATAAATAGCAACGGTAAGACCTTGATTTCCACGTTGTAGCCTGACCTTTATTTAATACAGGGTCCTCTTGTGTATATATGATTCATACAAGTTTACCCTTGTATTTGAAAGGAAGGGCTGTATTTTAATATATACGCCTACCTTGCAATAGAATAGGGTGTGTTTTTGTTGGAGCTAATATTGTTTTCTGTGTGTCCACCCAGTTTTGATCCTAAGACAGGGCAACACTTTAGCAGGTAACAGACCTCGGCATGACTAGATGTCACCACCTCCCTACTTTGTGTTACACCCACTAGGGGGCCTACTGGGACTGCCCCCACCACACCCCAGTACCGCCCCCTGGTGGAGATAGCACCTGCATGCATACTATGGCAAAGGGCTTTTATCTTGAGACCAAGCAATTACTTACATTTCTATAAATGGCAAAAAGGGAGGGGGGATTACAAAACATGTTTAGAACCTCTGCAATGGGATTAAACTAATAAACACATATGGCTCTTTAGTAGCTTTATATTTCAAAAGTTTTTGATTTAATGAGACTCCTGTCATGATTTATGTACAGAAGTTTCTTGGTCTCAGGAGGCACCATCTATAAGGCTGATCTGATTGTTTCAGATAATACTAATAGTGAAACTAACTCGGTAACATTGCGGTTTAGTTCACCCCTCAACATTGTGTGCAATTGATCCTTGTAAAAGACGATTTTGCTATGTCAAATTCTAGTCTTTTTGTCAAGATATTCAAGACCTTCCTATTGTACTAATGGGTTATGATTGGCCCCTTGTAATTATATCTCTAATATACATTTTACACTAACATCTTTATAAGACGTGTACGTATAAGTACAAGTCACCCCGACACTAAACCATACAATAATATACCAAGACCAAACTATTATAATACCATGATGTTATGCTTCATCTAAGTTATATTCAATTCTATTTACTTAAATAAACGTAACATTCTTTGTACAGTACCACACCTATCCCTCTGAAATATCAGTGGATAAATTAAAAATGATGACAGTATAAACGTGGTGTTTGTTCCCTTGCTAATCATTTAACATAAATGCATTCCATAGTTAGGATTTCATATAGAGTACAAATTCTGACATCTTCACATAAGATTCTACTTGGGTAAAAGGGTCACATATCACCAAAAATCACTCGACATAATTACATACCAAAAAAGACATTGTATTGTGTGTGCATATGACAAGTGTTTCAAAGTTATACACATACAATAAAAAAAAGAGTCCCACCTCCCCAGATGTATTTTTGAAATGTGAAAAAAAAGGGGAGAACATTTCGGCTTCATATGTTGGAGAACGTTTGATAAAACAGATGAAATTTATAAATTGCTTATAATTTAAAGCCTATACTGAATAGCTTGCAAGCGCTATGTTTGTGTACAAATTCATGTTTGTTTACTACCACTAACACCCATCACAGTTTTTGTTCGTATGTTTATGATTTTAAAGGAAATGGGATTCAATGCGACCTAACGCAATGCAGCTGCTATGACATTATACACACAAATATGCATATCTAGACCATAATTCTATATAGGGCATATCATACGGCCTGATACATGTATATGTATAAAACTTACTGTTGTACTACTTCTTGCAATCGACTAGGATCATATTAACGTGAATTTCTACTTTCAGAGGGACGCAACTCAACCATTATGAAGTTCAGAAGACACAACAGGGTTTCAAAATTAACGTTGACAATGACGTAAGTGAACTCTCTGATCAACATAGTGTCCACTATACGGAATATTGAATTAATTCCAATTCCAATTATATGTATATAATATAATGTTTATTGGAATTGAAATAACATGACATCATGCTGATTGAGCATAGACATTAATTTCAAGGAACCCGTTCTTGTTGCAGCACCGACCTATGCGATGCCTCAATGATGTGTTATATAACAAGGTACCCCGTTCTTGTTGCAGCACCGACCTATGCGGTGCCTCAATGATGTGTTATATAACAAGGTACCCCATTCTTGTTGCAGCACCGACCTATGCGGTGCCTCAATGATATGTTACATAACAAGGTACCCTGTTCTTGTTGCAGCACCGACCAATGCGGTGCCTCAATGATAGTTATATAACAAGGTACCCTGTTCTTGTTGCAGCACCGACCTATGCGGTGCCTCAATGATGTGTTACATAACAAGGTACCCTGTTCTTGTTGCAGCACCGACCTATGCGGTGCCTCAATGATGTGTTACATAACAAGGTACCCCGTTCTGGTTGCAGCACCGACCTATGCGGTGCCTCAATGATATGTTACATAACAAGGTACCCTGTTTTTGTTGCAGCATCGACCTATGCGGTGCCTCAATGATGTGTTACATAACAAGGTACCCTGTTCTTGTTGCAGCACCGACCTATGCGGTGCCTCAATGATGTGTTATATAACAAGGTACCCTGTTCTTGTTGCAGCACCGACCAATGCGGTGCCTCAATGATATGTTATATAACAAGGTACCCTGTTCTTGTTGCAGCACCGACCTATGCTGTGCCTCAATGATATGTTATATAACAAGGTACCCTGTTCTTGTTGCAGCACCGACCTATGCGGTGCCTCAATGATGTGTTACATAACAAGGTACCCTGTTCTTGTTGCAGCACCGACCTATGCGGTGCCTCAATGATGTGTTACATAACAAGGTACCCTGTTCTTGTTGCAGCACCGACCTATGCGGTGCCTCAATGATATGTTATATAACAAGGTACCCTGTTCTTGTTGCAGCACCGACCTATGCTGTGCCTCAATGATATGTTATATAACAAGGTACCCTGTTCTTGTTGCAGCACCGACCTATGCGGTGCCTCAATGATGTGTTACATAACAAGGTACCCTGTTCTTGTTGCAGCACCGACCTATGCGGTGCCTCAATGATGTGTTACATAACAAGGTACCCTGTTCTTGTTGCAGCACCGACCAATGCGGTGCCTCAATGATGTGTTACATAACAAGGTACCCTGTTCTTGTTGCAGCACCGACCTATGCGGTGCCTCAATGATGTGATGGAGTTCTTTGTGCGGCAGGCTGGCCCTGGTTCGTCCCCACTCCGCACCAACGACCTCGGTAAGCTTGGCCTTAACGCGGCCGCCACCACAGGCCGCAGGGGGCCCGTGGACGACGCACCCGACAGTGGAGTAGAAGGTAGGGAGACATTCCATACAGATAGGGTACAATGTGGTCGAGTTTAGCATGGTGAAGCTCCTATGATTTGATGAAAAGAATGAAATAAAAGATTTCTCCGGTCATGGTCATTTTCAAATTCCAATTTGACTTGCTACATTTCATTTTGTCATAATATGACCTTGATAATCTAAAAAAATCTCGTTGTAGACAAAGAGTATTAAATCTGGCGGATTACCCTAGTGCCCTTAATTTTTCTCCTTTTTTAAAAATTCAACATTGGTCAAAAATATATTGACCAAAAATTATCAGTATATTCATCAACACTTAAACTCATTGGGGATGCACCTCTATAGCGCATACTCTTGCCGTTTTTACACCAGACTACTCTAATACAGCTGTATGCCATATAGGAGAAAAATGAAAAAAAAAAGTAAAAAAAGAAGAAGAAAAAAGTAGGAATAGATCTTTAATGTCTAGATAATTTTGTTTGTGAATACTAAAAGAAGAGCGCTGCTCATTGAAAAAAAACACCTCTGTGTATCCGTGGTACAGATGACGACGTGCGGAGTAACTCGTCCCAGCCACACATGACGACCATGCACCGCGGCATGGACCGCACCGCCCAGCGCCCACCCCACATGGGCAAGATGGTCGTGTCGGGCAACGTGCCCAGCGAGATGCAGCAGACCGCCAACGAGATAGAGTACACCATGAAGAAATCCACACCCAGTGAGTTCACACGTTATATAATGGCATACTTCCCATTATATATGCATAGGTATCACATTTTGGCAGTTTTTCGGTTCTTATTTAACCCTTTAAAGGCCGCATGCTGCGACAGTGCATTATGCACTTTGTCATCATGATGAGTTTGTGCATCATACCGACCCTTCGGGAGTATATCAAACCCATATAGGGTCAGTATGATGCGAGTCACTCGCCGGGGCTGCATTAATTAAACACAATAATTTTTAAAAACAACACAAATGACCATCGTTCGATATTGTTTTCGATTCTTTTTCCTTTTTTGCATGGAGAGTCCTAAGCATGTGTTACATAAAACTGTATATGGAATTTCACGTAGGAATTGACTTGGTTTCTTTCAGAATGGGATGAGTCCCGAATGTCCATACCTCCGGCACCCCCGCCCCCTCCTCCCGGTGGCTTAGGGGGCGGCCCCCCACCCCCTCCACCCCACCCCGACTACAACACAGGCCGCTATGGCGACCATGACGGTGAGTACATTGACCAATGATTCATGTTTAAATTGATGCAATCCTTTAATGGTTGTAAAGTGCTCTAATGCATTATGCCCTTGGTCATCATGATGCATCCAAGCAGAGTCTAGAAGCGGGGCTGCATCCATGCATCATGCCGACACTTCGGGAATGGATCAACCCAGTTAGACTGGGATACTGCTTGAATCCAGACCTGGTGAGTTACTCGGCACGGCTGCATTCATGCATCATTTCGGCAAATGGGCACAATGCATTAATTAAAGCACTAGAGAAATTAATCTGACAGGGAAGTGAATGTCCCCAATTAAAGCTCATTATAATCCTAATGTAGAGAGAGAGAAAGCAAAACTTCTATTCATAGAATTACATGTATATATCTGTGTGTGTTATGTTAATACGTATAGATAAAGGTATACTTTAAATAATAACATATTTTATTTCTTCTTGCTACAGCTCGATCTAGAGGTAAGTCTTTTAGTGCAACATAAAATAAGGCATCAGGAGAAAACTGGCCAAATCAACATGTAGCCACATATCACATCGGCTGTGGTATCGAGAATTCTTCTTTCAAAATAGTCCATTGCGAGGTTAAAAACTTTGATAAGCATTTAGATTCAAGCCGATCGAGTGTGTTCCGTCGTTAAATTAAATTGTCAAACCTCAATAACACTGATGAATGTTACATATACACAACACCTGTGAAACTTCATTTGAATTGGATACATTACACTATAAATCAGCAGTAACAAAGCCTAATTTGTAAAACAAGGTTTTCACAAAATAAATATAACATGATATCAGTATACTATGTCAAATCCATGGACATTAAGCTAACTGAGCTTTGCCATATCACTGAGTTTGGCTTCTGCCTCACAAGTTGAATTATAGTAGAGATTTAAGCTGGTTACCTAGTATATTTAAGTTTGCTTCCCATAGCTTACACTATTCATTGCTTGATATCTACATTGCTGAAATACTCTTATGCTACTAGTATACATGTATATGCAAATGGTCACCACTACTTTGTTCGATGTTCCTTTTAATTCCCATGCATAACATTTGTATATGGAGATTAAAAGGGAACACGTGTAGAATTTCCAATAGTCTGGTTCAGTGGAAGATTTTGTAAAGTTTTTCTCTTTTTATAATCAAATTTAAACTAAACACTTGATTTCATATTTTCAATTTTTACACCCAACATTGTTATAATGTTAGACTTAATACGGATGGGTCTTGGTTTTAGTTAATATGTCCCTGCATTAATGATTTTCACTGGGAATGTTAGCCATGTATGATCCCAATACATGTATGGGTGACTAATCATACCCCTGCTAACACATTACAGTAGTTGTAACATGTACCCTGACAAAGGTATATAATATCAACTTGATTTCTATGGGCAACATCTTAGTAATATCATAGCATTCCAATATACTGTCTAATTTTGGCCCGTTTGTAGCAAATTTCATCCGAAAGTCCATGCAGCGAGTAACAATCACGTTTGTGAAGACATTTCTTTTTTCGTCAAAATCACAATGCTGTATTGTTCTCTTTCCCCTTTTCCGATGGATTACGCCACACAATTTTCTTAAACGATGTAAAATCCTACCTATTTCTAAATTTCGAAGTTGTTGATGAGATTTCTTTATGACTTTTTACAAACTGACAATTGAAGTCTGCTAATTTCCGAATTTTCTACCGAGTTTTACCGATTTTGTTCACCCTAACCCATTTACTTCACCCTAGTCGATAACCCTACCCATTCCTGTTTACATGTAGATGCCGCTATTGTCTGTTGTACATCGTCTTTTACATGTTAGTCTTTCATACTAGAAAGGCAAGACTGGTTACAAGCTGTGTTTTACGGGGCTGGACCAAAAACCTGATATAACACCCCTCCCCGCCTGCTCCATGTTGATGTGTTAATGTTGAGCCTGACAAGACCCACATTATTCTGTTCTAAACTGCTATCATATCAGACCCACGAAATTAGTAAAACCATATAAATCTTTTGTTTTGAAATACAATATTTACTATGCTTAACTATAGGAAGGGCCATATTCAATGCCTCCCATTGAATACAATGTGGCCGTATTCAATGGGCTAAGAAAAGCGGGGGTTTCTTCATAAAATGGCATCAAATAAAAAAATAAATGCAAATGCCAACTACATTGATACCTCTCTGCCATATTTCACTTGTGGATGTTGGGCATATCCCACCCAGCCTGCGGTTTCATGAGATATGGTCCCAGCCCCCACTCATGAAATACGACAGAGATGGTATCAATGGGCGTTGGCATTTGTCTATGTATTTGTATAAATGAGTAGTTCTATGTCAATGCATCCCTGATGGCTAACATTATTATTGTTTGCATGCTTTGATTACTAATAGCTCTGCTGTTAAGTACATGTAAAGACTGAGCAATATACAATGGCTTCTACATAATACTGTTCAGTCACATCAAGGGTCAGAGTGTAATTGAATTGAAATCACAGATTATTTTTTCAATGGTATCAATTCAATTCAATTCAGTCTCTTGATGTGGTGCATATAAAAGCATAGCATATAGAGCATAGCATGATGAGTTGCTCCCGGGAGTTGCTATATAATTGCCGTGATGCAAAGGCAAAAATGTTTCCACTCACCCAATCGGGTCTAGAGAAACAGTCACTCTAAACATTGCATGGAGAGGTGTATGGAGGGTATGTTAACTAGTGTTATAGGAAATGTCCCTATGCCTACAATTTATTCCCTTATAAAGCCCCATATCATGAAGAACCACGCCCCCCCCCCCTGTAAAACACAGCCTGTAGGTAGTACCGCGCCTTGCCGCTGGGTGCAGAAGGTTCACAGCGCCCCCTGTGTTTGGCGTGTTTCAGGTGCAGGCCCGCCTCCAGAGGGCGGATTCTCTGACCCTAACCTTAACAGAACAGGTAACCAAGACGACATCATTAAATTCCCCACAATCTATCTACCCAAAAACTGAAATTATACATGATTAAATCCTCTGAATTACAAGAAATAAATACATCAAAGCAGCGACTATTATCACCGTCAGTTGCTAATTTGAGAAATGAAATTCCCTTTGCATGTGAATTGAGTAATGATATATAGTAACCACTTTAAATTTGACATTTAAAATCAAATGAATCCTCTAAAAAAGATGCATATTAAGTTTTGACATTATTCCTGATGAGTCTTTTCTATAGAATGAATTGGTAGACTAGACATGGCATCTGAAATTACCCCAAGGGAAAAAAATGCTGCTTGGGCATTCTTTATGATTTGCTTTTTGCAGTGCTAAGATCTATACACAAAAAAGAAATAGTATTTAAGGATTTTGTCTATGGACGGTGAATGTTAAACAAGAACATTTATGTTGCTTGATACAGGAGCAATCATGCAATGTCACTAACCATTCACATCTAGACTAAACATTGTACACATGTAAAACGTCATTTGTCGTCCTTAGGTAGACAGAGGACTAACTAGAATTAAACACGCAATGTTAAGATCTCACCCCTCAATGTTACCATAATGGGAACTTTGTGACTCACTATTAATTAAACCAGTCACTTGTAAGTAAAAGAACACCCTCTAAGTAGACAATTAACACATATATGTGGTTGTAGTTAACAAAAGGTTTTTTTGGTTGTATTAAGAAATAAATGAACTGTAACCAGACCATCCAGGCTGTATCGTCTGAAGGAGGTAAAAATAGCTGCATGGTATACCTAGTCTGAGTGGAACTCTCCTGTTTCAGTGCCGCCCAGACTGCCACCTACCGAGACGCTACAACGGGCGGCGGGTCATCCTGACGTGTACTATAACAGTTCTAGAGGAGGTGAGGCTCAATATAGAGATGGCAGTTTATTAGTTATAAAACACATATATATCTCGGTATTCTATTGAAGACGGCCTAAATTTACATGGCCGCTCATACTATACCTCTTTTGCACATAATCTCTACAATCCAAATTCAGTTCTACATCAACCAGTTATATACAAGGAATGGTACTTTGAGAATGTCGGGATGAATAATATATTAATTAACGGTCTTACTGAACTATGTACAGGGGGTCTCGTTTCATCTGTACCTATATACAGGCCTACGTGTAACTGTACTATTACTACATGTATGTTATAGATCCAACTATCACTATAAAAGTTGCTTATCCCTCTGTAGACACTATACTGAGTTGCTCATCTTCCAGGTCTTCCTCGTCGTCAGAGCAGCTCCGACACAGACTATGGACATGACCCCTATGACTCTCAGCCTTCCCCTGGTCTGCCCCCACCCCCACCCCCCATGATGGGTATGGGCGCCCCACCCCCACCCCCTATGATGGGTATGGGCGCGCCACCCCCACCCCCCGGGCCGCCTCCAGACCGCTCCTCCCCGCCTCCCGCGCCGGCCGCCGGCTCCCTCCAGGCCATGTTGGCCGCCGCCTCCCCCCTGCAGCCGGCCGGGCAGCGCCGCATGTCCGACACCTCCAGTCAGGTGTCGGGCTCCTCCACCACGCCGAGCAGGCCCAGAGGAGGTAAGTAGTGCAGCAGCCTGAGCCAATGGGGGCTGCTCTTTGTACAGCACTCTGAGCTGCTCGTTTTACACATAGTAGTATATCAAAATGGGGGATTCCTTCAGGCGTGGTTAGCTACTCTGAGCTACTCGTTTTACACATAGTAGTATATCAAAATGGGTGAATCTTTCAGGCGCGGTTAGCTACTCTGAGCTACTCGTTTTACACATAGTAGTATATCAAAATGGGGGATTCCCTCAGGCGCGGTTAGCTCCTGTGAGCTGCTCTCTTACACATAGTAGTATATCGAAATGGGTAATTCTTTCAGGCGCGGTTAGCCCCTGTGAGCTAGGAGTACTCTTTTACACATAGTAGTATATCAAAATGGGAGATTTCTTCAGGCGTGGTTAGCTCCTGCGAGCTACTCTTTTACACATAGTAGTATATCGAAAGGGGGGGTTCCCACAGGCGTGGTTAGCTACTCTGAGCTACTCGTTTTACACATAGTAGTATATCAAAATGGGGAATTCCTTCATGCCCCTATGAGCTACTCTTTTGGCTCATAGTAGTCTATCAATATGGGAGATTCCTCCAGGCGTAGTTAGCTACTGTGAGCTACAGTAGTCGTTTTACACATAATAGTATTATAAAGATGAGGGATTTTCTAAAGCATTATTTCATGCTAAGCAACTCATTTTACACATAGTAGTATATCAAAATGGGGGAATTCGTCAGGCATAGTGACCCTTACTTAGCTTAACCTACATCTTGAAGCAATACACCAAACTAGGGATTTCCCAGGCGACCTTACTTAATTTCAGCAGGTCTTTGTGCACATAGTAGTATCATCAAATTGGGGGTTTTACTTAGGCTTTCGTAAACTATATGGGGCCTATAAATCGGATTAATACCATAGAAATGTAATTAACTCACTCTATGATTATATTCAGTTGTAGATATTCCCACAATTGTAATTCTATTTTCCGTCTCCTACCAGGTATGGGAGGTATAGGAGGAGCGCTATCATTTGAGGATGAATTGAAGAAGCGGTTAGTAGCCCAGCGTGAGGACGTCTATGCTAGTGGTGCCACAGTCCTCAAGTCTAACTGGAAAGAGTACTAATCGTTCAGACAGAGTAAGAGTTCTCAGTGTGAATGGGTTGGAGAGAGCCCCCGAACGTGGAGTCTCTATTGTAAGGTTCTATAAAGTGAATAAAGGACTATCTGTGAAGCCTTTGTTTTGCATTGGTCGGACCCGTCGCGTGTAAGTTCAACAGAAGGACCCATGGATGTAACAGGTGCCAAGCGCCAAAGGTTTATGGCTGTCTTTGAGTATATTCATTCGTAATAAGGCGAGTTGTCAGCAAGTATGTATATATAATATATTGGAATATGTCATTTGCCTACCCAGATTAAATTCAAGATGAATGAAATGGACCACTACTGTAAATACAATGCGAAGTTTGAGTCCTCTCCAATTTTGTAAATCTCTTAGAGGGGGGCTACTATGTGGACTCTTAAGCTATTCTGGTTCTTTGCTAAATGTATACATGGCTATATGTAATTATAATTATATCCACAAATGTATATCTATTTTTATAGCATTTTATAGGGGGGTCTTGTTTTGTTGCAAACTTACACAGTATGTCTTCCATCCAAGTTGGTACTTAAGGGCAGGATTACTTAAGAAGATGTAGAGGTAATGGCATACCTGTGGTAAAACAATAATTATAGTATGATGTTGACGTCATCAATTATTATAGAAATCTTATATTTGTTTTCGATATTCCTTTCGATTTTCTTGAAATATTGTGATGTTTAGAATGGCCCATCTAAAGTGCGTTTGAATTGCGTTTGCACAACAGATGCAATAGATAGAATGTATCCTTCCTTGTGTCTTTGTGATGTGAGAAGTAAAATAATTGTCATTATTTTTTAGATATTTAAGATGGAGGTTGAATAATATCGATGAGATTATACTGTTACGGCTTAGAGCCAGTCATATCATGTAACATGCAGGATATGTCACATGATATGCAAATTATGTATGACGTCATGAGGTGAAGCCATGATTCTTGTTAAATGTGATGGAGATACGTTAGAGGGGCTATCCTACATTAATGTCTAGTACACCATCATGAAAAAATCATAGAGTCATAATCTACCAAATGTGATACATTTATGACGTCATACTGGTCATATGACCGTTTATATGTCGTAAGGTACTCATTTTGGCAATCAATTGATCTATCGTACTGCCGGGGAAGATCTATTTTCTTTTGGTTTCCCCTCATCCATTGTTTTGGTTTTGATTTGTTATCAATTAGCATCTAAGGACATCTGACTGATCAACTCATCCAAACAGTGTGGCCTGTTGTGTTATATTTTGAGAATATAATAATTATTTTGCCCTAACCATGTTGTAAAATAATATAGACTAAAGAAGAATTCAACATCATAGATGTTGATCATGAAGATATATTTGTATAAGTAGGCCATTAGCCCTTTAACCAACGAGGAAACTGTCTTGTATTTGTGAACAGTTTGGTATAATAAATCTAATGTGGCTTTGTTCAGAGTAGGACTTTGTAAACAGCTATGTATATATTCGCAATATTTCTACATGTTCGCGTCGCCCCCTATACAGACCTATACGCAGTGAAGAGTTCGGCTTGGTATACCTCAGGGATCCATGTTGAGCCATGTGATTCTGGATTACCAGGTGCAGCTAGATACAAGTTGATAAGAGATACGATAACAGTTGGGACGCAATGACATAGTCTACCACCGTGGAACAATATTACATAAGTAACTATGAAGGTATATGGAGGTCCATTTTCTTTCAGGGAATTACAAGGGAGTCAAGAATCTGTGATGCAAGCCTTTTCTTAAAGTGCTTAAAAGATGCGTTTGTTCTGACGGGCAAACTATATTTAATTGCAGCACGCTTGGCGGTTATACCCTTAACTAGTACACACCCTTTTTTGTATCGTCAAGCACCAGTGGGGAAGAAATCATATTCATAAAAACTAATTCCATGTATATCTCAGTCACTTCATTTTTGTCAATGCATAATCTCCTATGAGTAAATTATCGAAATATTTTTTGGAACCGAATATCAAAGTTAGTAACCATAAAACAAATCCAAATCTTGAACAGAACATGTAATCGCCCCATATATAAACCGCACCTCAATAATACTTAATAGGAGAAGCAGTTTACATGTGCAAAGTTGCAGTACACTTTGGTAATGAATCTTATGTCGATCTGTTTTATCGTAGGCCTACATCTTTGAACACCTCTGTAGGCTCTATTGGACAGTAAAAATAGAGGGTTCATTTTTTTGTTAGCTTCTGCAACAGAAAATCTCACGTCTAGATTCTTATTTAAACTTAATAATTCACTTGTGGTGTATACATTTGTATATAATTTTTTCCCTCAATAAGATATCCAATATTCCACTTAAGAAACCAAATTTCCTGGTTATAAAGTGATGTGTGTATTCAGAATCAGAAACAAAACTTGACCGTGCAGCAAACAAACGGGCGTTATAACGGTAATCATGTAATGTCGGTAACAGGCAAAGGTCAGTCATATTGTGTCCATTTCGTTAGGATCATGCATGCTGCCATTCATTGCCTCGGGTCTCGCTGTCAACTATAATAGCAATGGTTCATTTTGAATTAAATGTTGGTATAAGTGTGTCTGAATGGTTCACGATTCTCGTGTGAAGGACTATTTAACCCTTTATGGGCCGCATAGTGCTTTAATGCCGGTTATTGATTAAAGCAATGTGCGGCTCCTAAATAAAGGTAAACATCATTACCAATCGCGTTCAGTTTACCCACCAGAGTAGTCTCTGTAGTGGGGGATGGTTCTATCCAGGTGGTATATGACACTAGTTACCACAAGTTACATATTGATTGACAGCCTTAAAGGGCATTACCAAACTTACGTATGATGCATGTACAAAGTCACCAATTATAATGTTGACATCTTTGACTATATTATATTGCTGTGATGTCATGTCTCATCGTGAGTCCAGCTCTAAAGAACGCATTTTTTTACAGTGAAGATGTCTAAGTGTATACAATACAATTTGTTAATATTGCAAACGACTACAGCATAAAGTACAGAGTGTGTAGCGGAAACATGGAGTTGCTGAAACGGATGCGGAGGGCATAAGAAATGCCTCTTTGGGCATAGAACTTTTACGTCTGTGGTCCATTTCCGCTCTCTGTATGTGTTCTGCTTACTACTTTCAGTAAGACTAGGGTTGTAAGCTCATTGGATTACCAATATACATGCAGTGGGCACCTAAACGCACGTGGGTGTAGATGGACTCGCCATAATACATGTATTTATTTTTTAAATCTCAGATTATGATCGGTATCAGTTATTACCAAAGCTGCCTTTCATACCACTATACATTCCATGAAAAATGGGTTTTCAAAAACAAATCGTGTTAACCCCGTTCAATGAAAAGACGTTTTACCCCGCATTTTACTAAATGTAATGAAATTTGACGTGTAGTATACCTCGATAGAGATGTGGTCATTTTGTATAAACAACTTACTACTTATACTGCACACACAATGCACGTCTTATATCGGACTGGTGGCAAAGCGAATAGCATTAAAATGGCCAAAGGTCGCAGTAGGCCTCTATAATTATGGTAGAAAAGACGTATTTAATTAGAACTAAAATGACTAATCAAATACACCTGAGTAAGTCATTTCACATTTGTATAAATATTTCTACGAGGGATAAAATGGAGCAAACAATTTTGTATTTGTCTACAAGAACATTTAGAAGAAATTTATACAGAAGGGATTTTATACTTATGGAGCGTTGGTTATGTGACCGATTTATATCAAGTGCTTATTTATGGACGCATGCTTTTGTGAATTATGTTGAACCTAAATGAATATAGACCCCCATGGACCTACGTTCTCCGCCCATTTTTGCAGTGGTTTACTGGCTGTATATATATACACGTGATGTATAATAACTAGGGCATAAATACCTAAATCAGTTGAGTTAAACGGCTGTCATATACTTCAGTAGGAGTTGATAATTATTGTCTCATAATGTACCATTTTATTTACTTTAAACCCACAAGGACGAATATCTAAGGGTTTATTGTATTATTGGTATGATAGGAAATAGCTTCGTTTAGAGAGGCTATCATTATATCTGTGCTAACGCCCTGTTCTATGTTTTATATGACTGTTATACGCATACGCACCTCGTTAAATTGTACCTATACTTTCAGCTGTAGTAGAATCTCGTACCGTGCGAAGGGGTAGATTAAACCTGCAATACAAACTTTGTACGCTACATTATTGATTTGCAATAAAACTGAGAAAAAAAGTAAGGTGTCATACCGTTTGTATTTCACATCGAACTAGACGCTCATAGCTATTAGACATAGTTATATGCATTAGGCTACGTCATGTCCATCCATGTCCATCCCCTATTTGTCATCCCGATAATCAGTAGTTTCAGTGATGTAGATAACTAGCCGGGTCCAGCTGGGTCAGTAGTTTCTTGTTCCATATCTAACCCTTTATGGGCAGCATGCTACCCTATGTAAAGTGACAGTAACTCACTGTCACCGGTGATGCATGCCGCTGCGCATTACTTCAAAGCACTATAATGGTTTAAAAAAGATGTAAAACCTTGCCGACTTGCCATGATAGAGACATGCAGCCTCTGCCGTGACCAGGATTCGAACCTGGGTTGTCTCGGCCACAACGAGAAGTACTAACCACTATACGATCACGGCCTTGTGTCAGCTGTGTGTCAACGCACAGGTTGTACACCGTATTCCTGCATCTAAACACTATTGTTTGAGAACGGGCTTACACACCTCAGCCCACTGACCTCAGATGGAGGCTCATGGCCTCCTAACCTACACCGGCAAAGGACATGGCTATGCCTAGGTTCGGTCGTTATGGGCCCTGTGATCCTGCCTACCAGCCTTCTACTGTGTTAGTTTTAAAACTATATCTATCTACTACATCATGCATGGCTATGAAGTGTTCCCATGAGTCATGGAAAATTAAGTAGGAAAGTGATGGAATCTTATGAACCTTTTCCTTGACTCACGTCAGGGGAAGTAATGGGAAATTGATAAAACAAAGTCCATTATAATGTAGGCTACCATTCACTTTTGATATTTGAAAAATGTTGCCCTTTCAAAATTGAACACTGTCCGGCGCTATCCGCGACGGTACGTTAAATACAAGGAAAGAAAAAAAGTAAAGAGCAACCATTGGCGAACCCTAATGTGTATACTTATATTACATGTATACAACATGTGCAGAGAATACACTTTATTGCATTCAATATTCTCAATACTCTATACAGGTGTAATAATATCCAATCACCATCAATGTGCTACCCGTTGTCCCCCCATGCACGCTATACCAACCAACTTTATGAATGTTATATTATAATTTACATTAGTCACATAGAGAGAGGATAGTGACTTCCACGTCTTTGTATTAGTACAGCCAGAAGAGTGATTGGTGTAGAGCTCTGGACTGCTCCCTGTCAGGGTAGCGCTCATTGAGCATGAGTTCAGTGTCCTCCCTAATGATGCCGTCATAAGGGGAGGTTGTCCTCAGGTCCTCCAGGGCCAGGTACCCCCTGAGCGGCTCACTCAGGAACTTGAGGGCACGGATCCCCTCAGAGAGCCTCACCCTGGTCAAACTGGCCCTTATACTGCACCTCGCCAACGCCTTTAGTGGACACGGAGACGCCAGCGTCTGACGTAACCACTTCTGTGACGTCACTACGTCCTGTAGCCATGCTGACGAGAGCAGCTCGGCATGGTTGGTCAACCGGAAACCAGCCTGATGGAGCATGCGCGCCACGCTGAATTTACCGTTCATGAGCGCGCAGCCGACAATGCCGTGCTGTCCCATAATGTGCTGAGCGCCGTCAGCGACCTCAGGCGGGACGCAGCCGAACAACACCCTGCGGGGGATGTCGGTGTCCAGCATGCTATCAAAGACGCCAACGTCCCGGATGTTGGTCATGACCAGACGCGCCATCTCGTGGGCCTTCCGCTCCTCCTGACTATTTGCAAACGTCCACTTTGAGGGTCTGCTCCCTACCAAGGATACCAAGATGGCCGCCATGGTTGCGTCCACCACGTGGGGACCCTGGAGGAGGCATCCCGTCACCTTGACGTCCTGGAGGACCAGACAGGCATACTGGAGGAGGTCGGAGGAGACCAGGGCGCCCTTGGTGACCAGTAGTTGGACGGCGGCCATCTCCCTAGCCTCCACGGCATGGAGCAGGGCTGTGACGCCCTTCCTGTTGACTAGCCGCACGTTGGCGCCCCTGGAGACGAGTAGACTGATGGCGCCCAGGGGGTGTGAGGAGGGGGCGCCCTCCTGCCCCCCGTGGGTGGTGTCCTGCTGCTGCTGGAGGCGCAGTGCATTGGTGGCCAGCATCAGGGGCGTGTTACCCTGCAGGTCCCTGCCGTTTATTGCCGCACCTGTGGAATGTTAGGCAATTAGTATTTACTGTTTGAGTTGAGTTTGAGTTGATATTCGTATATTTAGACTGTATAAGATAGGCCCAGGGCCTGTTTGCTATCAGAGATGCATCCGGTGTTGTAAGAAAATAATTAATTATAATGTACTATAATGGTACTTTTACAATGTGCCGGTGTATATGAATTACTAATTGATATACTCAGGCAGTAGTGTAGTCCCAGTATTATGGAGGGGGAGGGGGGTATATGCAAGAAAAGTTAAATTTGCAATTTAGGGACACAGGGGTCGCTCACTTCATCCATCTTTCACCTTATATCCTAAGTGATATTATAGAAATGAAAACCATACAACATGACTTAGTGTCCTCGCTCAACTTACCTGTATCACACAGGAGTTTGATGGCGCCCACATTGCCTGTAGAGGCGGCACAGTGCAATGCTGTCCGTCCACGCTGAGGTTCCCGCACGTCCACGGCACATCCTCCAGACCGTATCATGGCCCTCAGCACCCCCAGGTAGGCCGGCCTTAAGGCTGCCAGGCTGTAAGCTGTCACTCCACGTCCATCTGAGCGGTTAGGCTGTGCGCCATTAGCCAACAGGAGGAGCACACACTCTGCACTGCCATTCTCTATGGCCTTATGGAGGGCAGTCCCCCTGGAGGACATCAACCCCTCCTGGTGCCTCCTCCTCCTGGCCTGACGTCTGGTGAATGGGGGAGCTTCCCGCCTGGAGGAGGAGGGGTTGGTTGTATGGAGATGTTCCCCTGGAGGGTCAGACTCGGGGTGGTTGGGGTCAGCGCCGCCCTGGAGGAGGGTGAGGCACAGCTGGGTGTTACCCTGGGAGGCTGCCACCAGGAGGGCCTGGCTGAGGTCCTCCACGGTGTGCTGATCAGTCCGCAGACGTAGCCGCACCCCGGCCACGTCCCCCCTGGAGGTATACTCCTGCAGGCTGAAGTAAGAAGGGCGATGTATGTATCAGACTGCTTAACGAGACCGCCCTTTTCTACAGAAAATATGCATAGGTCTCGATGTTTACCATAATCCATGTCACGCCAGCTGGTCTTCCATCTGACAACTCTGGATTGACAGCCCATAACATAGTCAATGGGAAGAGTCTAGGGACAGGGCTACCTTTTCAGTGTAGACCATAAACGTGCATGGTCTCAATACATGTTACAAGCACATGTGTAGCTAATCACAATAATCAATAATTGTGAGGTGATTGTGTCTCCGGTTTGTTTTTGGATTTCACCATAGACCTTTTGGAAATTGTATCATCCCATCATGAAATTGTACCATATTAGGACGATAGTTATTAACGCCGTTGCAATAGCAGGCACTGTAAATAACGGTGAATAGGGACACTGTTCATATTCAGAGTTGAATGAAGGGGGCGTTCCGAAACAACATAAGTACATACATGTGTAGTAACTGTTGTACTAAGGGCACCTAATGTTCAGTGTATATACATATATATATATATATATATATATATATATATATATATATATATATATATATATATATATATATATATATATGTGTGTATGTATATATGAAGCAGAGTCGGCTTGCATTGTTGAACTATATAATACCATACCCCCACCGTTCTATATCATGCAAAGGCAATATGAGTGCCATTAGCATTCATGTTACCAGCTTAAGATGGCATTGTGAGGGTACTTGAATAATCAAGTAGCTAACACAACCGGTGTGCTTGCCTTACACCAAAACCAGAACAAGTGTCTAACTATCTCCTCCAGGGGGATTACTACATACTTAATAAGCTGCATCTAACATGGATGCCTCTAGAAAGGTCTGGTTTAATGCTTACTTTCTACGAATTACATAAGCTGCTCCCCAGTCAGTATTGGTCCCTGGAGCCCATATGTGTTTTCCTTGGGCCAGCTGGGCTTGCCCTTATATGGGTTATGGTCCTTTTGTCCAGGGCTACCAGTGGGAGCCCAGATGTGTCAGCCCACGAAAACCTTTTACATTTCCCTCCATAAATTACAACGTATTGTACATTTTTTATAGTGTGTGCTAAATCTGGGCTAGGCTGGGCATTTTGAATCTGGGCTGACCCATCTGGGTTCCCACTGGTAGCCCTGGACAAAAATGACCAAAACCCAGGGTTGGAAAATCAGCTTGCCCAGGTCAAAACACATAATTATGGGCCCCATTAAGCAATGTTGACTGGGTCTGACCCATTGAGGAAGATGTTGAGTTAGACTTAGTTTAAGTCACATTTGGGAAACTTGTATGAGTGCAATGGATGTGATTATATGAAAATGACTGGTAAAGTAGCAAAGTATTATATACTTATATGATATTGATGTTGGTGGACCTAACTAATTATTTATTACAGGTTGCCTTTAAGAATAGTCTCAAATATAAATTCAGACACAATACGTACGTGGTGGCCCTTTCTGGCATCTCCAGTGGTGATATCGTCAAGTTCCAGTGAGAAGAAACCAGGGTAGACTCTTATGTTATAAACCATGAAGTGCAGCAACATACTCCTCTATCTACCAGAAGTGGTCTCCTCTCTCACCCTACCTTCTACAAGGTTATATACAACATGTATAGAAGCATACTTCACTATAGCTGTATACACCAGAGTGCCCACACTATACCATCATAACGCTACAGTCCTATGTCAACACCAGGACCCCTGGCTGAATGTGTTTTATAAGGCCTCCAGTAGGAGGCGATCGGCGACACGGCTGTAAATGATTCATATATACCTCACCCACCCTGAGTAGCTCTCAAAATAAAAATAAACGATAACAACAGAGATTTAGTCTATGCTCCCCAACTCCGACCAAGGCCCCAATGGATTATTGGGTGTGTAGAATAACAGTCTGTACCCAAATATACATGTTTGTTTAGGCTTTATTCCAGTTCTATAACGTCTCGGGATTCAATGAATGGTAAACAGTAAATGTATGAGAAGCCAAGAAGGGCATCGGAGGGATTGTTTCATTTGTGTATGGCCCGGGAAGGAGATGTTCAATAGACATATTTTGATTTGGAATTACCTAATTTACCCATTGCTTTATATGTAGCATGTGAAAGGGCATGGGGTGCATGTACATAATAAGTATGTCCCATATACACTGTATCAGTTAGATATATAAAGTATATGTTGATGACATTCTCATAGTAAATGGAAAAGTATAATGTATACGATGAGTTAATAAGATAACGCTTCAGTTGAATCAATATTGTTTATTTGCTTTTAACAAAACTTGAGTACAATAATAATATTAATAATGCCACCAGTGGAACCAGCCCTAATTGTATCATATCTAACAATTTTCGGTCAACATGAGTCCACATCAATGATATTGACATTAAGAGGTAGATTCAATTATCTCCTTGTAGCCATATAACATA
Source organism: Harmothoe impar (assembly GCA_947462335.1). NCBI lineage: Eukaryota > Metazoa > Annelida > Polychaeta > Phyllodocida > Polynoidae > Harmothoe > Harmothoe impar. The sequence goes on along the minus strand of OX381709.1, from coordinate 43,506,499 downwards.
TGCACAGGTATAGGCGTAATATATGGCACGGGTGTCAATGGTCTATGTCTTACAAGTACATGTTCAAACTAAACGATCGAATTTTTCTAGAGCTGATAGTATAACTAATATAATGGCTTAGTTATGTGTACGACAGGAGCGTTGTCTCTCCTGAAAAGCGGCGACAGTTTGTTATTTTCCATGATTAGTTTCTCATTTTGCACTTGAAAATATAATTACAGTGAGACAGATACAGTCGTATTGAAAACAATTCAAGTTTTCAGATAGATGAAGCAGGCAAATGAAGGTTGACTTAAAGCAATGATATCATGAATTTTCTTACGATAGCAGTTCTCGATCTGCTGGGAAGATCTTGCATTATTTAACAATGGTAAGGCCTAAAGAAAAAGAATATCCATATAACCCGATCTACTCTATATTTTTGGCCCGACTCTTAACTTCTTTGGTTCTTTCCAGGGGAATATGTTTTTTTATATAGAGCCAAAAGTTAAAAATTGTTTATCAAAATAACATACTAGATGATATTATACCAAAGCATTCTAAACAAGACTTAGTTGTATAAGAAAAGATCGACCTACATATACCCTTTTCTTTGGCCTTTCTAACTACCTGAATATACTTCCTTTTCTTGCCTTATGCAACCAATACATTAACAGGAATAGTTCCCCTTTCTTCACTCCTCTAACTTCTAAGGTACATCTCACGCTAAATTTCGTTGGGACTGACATTCACTTCACAATTATGGGAAAGGGGATAGGAAAGTAAAACCCAAGTAGCCGTATTCATAGGAAGTAAGAGGTATACTATTATAGAGGAGAGTAAGTATATAGATAGAGATGTATGTGACAATCAAGATTGCAGTAAGGCCATCCTGAGGTATATCCCGGATATATCGCAATGTTCAATGATTCACAAGGAGTATGTTCAAAGCTAATCCGTCATTTTGCCACATACACCTTAATCAAACCGACATAATCAAACCAACACCAACAGCAGGCTACTGGTCCACGAAAGGCCGGACCCAAATTTGTATATACATGAGGGAAACATTTTAAGGGTTGTTTTTCCCTATATAGAAGTACTTTCTTTTACTAAGATGAGTACTGCAATTCAAATTCAAGTCTAATTGATTCAGAATGAGCAAGAATCGAGAGAGGAAGCCTAGGCTTGAATGTATATTTGATACGTATTATGATCTCTTACACATTGGGTAATTATTATAATCATAATTCAGATAAATATAATAAATCTAGTTGTTGCTTGACGATAAATACGCCATGAACACTTCTGGTATCGTATATAATTATCGTGTTGGGATTCTCTTTAGATAACCTTGAATACGGTCCAGCCATGTAAGGCGATATTGGAATAACCAACTTGAGCCTGACAGCCTATAAAACAATATTTCAATGACTGTTGGTACCAAGATATAAAATTCAGACCTGCCAGGATAAAACAGCAACATACAGAAGCACTTTCATTCGCACAGCATAATGAAAGGCAGCGTTATTTATAAACAATTAAGTAGACCCTATTCAATAACAATGATCAGTGATTCTTTGGTATTAGCTTATAACTAATCACATTAGTATACCTGGGGGTTAATTGATAAAAGTGAAAGGAGCAAGCATTGGTAAAAGAAGTGTTCTTCACACCAAATGTGAACAGTCATCAGGGGCTGAAGGGTATAACCCCCAACATGGTTATCACATATCCTCCTTTCTGAATGTCTGCTGTATTTCACAGTGTAAGTTGTGGATAGTTCTGCTAATAGTCCTATTGGGGGTAGATTATAAAAATGTAGGAAAGTACTATACAACATGGGTGTGGAGAGTTCATTGATGAGCCATTGGTCAACTTGGTGTTATCAACCCAACAAGTTTCTCTACATATTAAACACTATCCAAGATAAATACTCCCTGAATCAACCTCAGAGGAGAATGTCTTCATGGACTTCAATGTCATTCTTCTCCTCTATTTGGCTAATTAGGCCCCTGTAACCACGCCAATGGACCCAATCCTTCACTATATCAGCGCTACTATACACTCTAGGACATTTATCTATTCTAGGCCAAATTTATGTTAAGTTTTGTTTTCAATGTAGACATTCTCCCATTGTCAGCATTGGTGATAACTCAGGTTAAACCACACATTGTGAATTTAATGTTATGAAGTAGGCCTAGTGTGCAATGAAATAACCCCCCCTTATTTTCCCCTCATTTTTATTGAGAATCACTGGACCTATTATATTCCTAGCCACTGCAGTTATATCCGACTTATCAAACGACTAGTAGCACCATCATGTATATTGTCATGAGGATTATCAACTCCATGCCGGGATGTGGAATATAACTTTTCTGTGTAAGTGATGTAGATGATGACGTAGGTGAGTCAGTTGTGACGTAATTCTTTGTCGTCACCTCTGTCATGACGCCATCGGTGCCCATGACGTCGTCGAGCAGTACAGTAGTAGGTGTGGTGTAGTAAGGGTCCCGGATACCAACAGTGTCCTCGTCAACTGGAACAGGCCAAGGTCAATATAAGGGCTAGACATGAATTACATATTTCTCGGAATTTTACAAATTTTGATGATATTGGTAAATAAATTTGCAGAAGAAAGACAGGAACAGGGCATTGCACACGGAATTGATACCAAAATTAATATCATAAAACCGCCTTGGGTCCCATTGCTGAATGAGGCACTATTATGGGGCAAAACGTACCACTGAGGTGAAAATATATATCCCTCAGCTAGCCCCACCTTTTGCCAATGTAGTTTTCTGCAGTACAGCCACTGCAGGTTATGAACGTTCAAAATGGTTGAATCATGACCTGCCTTCTGTCTCCCCTTACCTACCTCCCCTAACCGGTCTCTTATGATATTTCCATGACCTGCCTCTCATCTCTCATGACCTGCCCCTCATCTCTCATGACCTTAATTTCTCATGTAATGTCCTGTCATGTTAGATGTGAAACCCAGAGAAAGCCCTTGAAGTTGTCTCATTTGCAAAAGAAAAAGACCTGATGATTCCAAATACTGTAATATAACCTTGTCTCTCTTAATCAAACTGTAATGCATGTAAAGATCAGCGTACAGAAACAAAAGAGGATATATCTTTGGCCTGAACAGGTGTGCATAGTGCCAAGTGCCAAAGTACTTTTTGTACCTTTTTGACTGAGGTAGCCCTACATGTACCAGAATACTTCAGAATTCCTTGATGCATCCTCAAGAGTTGGAGCAGGATGTTGGTTCAACATGCTCCTGTGAAAGAATCAAAATGTCAATTGTCAACAATACCCTTGACATTGACTGAATACTAGAGCTGTTCGTCACTGGTCACAAACAAGAGGCGCAGGGACGCCGTACACGTCACGTCATTGCCAGAACAGGACGTAACACGTCCTCGTGGCAGGTACTTTCACCAGGTGGCAGCACTCTCTGCCAAACTGAGTCCGCTCTGAGGAGCAGGCTATTCTGTTGGAACATCTGTTGTGTTGCTGGCACCATTTCAGTATGCCTGTTTACTTGTTTACTTTGGGATCAGGTTAGGATTTATGTGAAGGTCATACGAGGCCTGTTCCACTGATTAAAATGGCAGATGAGTCATGGTGCACATGTGGGTGAACCTATTATTTGTTTCCTCTCACAACCTTTACCGTTAGGCTAAGATGTAATGAAATATAATGTCATCAAGTAGACCTTATGTTTAATGCAATGCAGTACCAGTCCAGCAAATCAATATGGGCATATATGTAAGTGTGAAACATTAAACCAGCAGATTGTTTTATCCATGAAAAAGAATGGAAAGTGTCCCATGTTATGTGGTTATGTTCCATGATGCCATAGGCTCACACATTAAACTGTATCACATAGAGGTCGATAGTGGTAAAGAACAGGCTTCACACATCATCTCACTAATCTGCTGGGCATGTGTCTTAGTTAAGCCAATGGTGCAAAGGATCATCGAGATTTCTGATCATATTTATATCCAAATGATTATGACTTATCACTGCAATATTTATATTATATGAGTTATCAAATGTATGGCGCTTAGATAACTGCATTATGCTCTTTTATCACTTCATAATGTATCTGACGACACCAGTTTTTAACCCTTTGTGGGCGAGCATCGACTATAGTCGATGCCATGGCTGGGCGAGCATCGACTATAGTCGATGCCATGGCAGGGCAAGCATCGACTATAGTCATCATAACTCTATGGGATTCAGTATAGCCTCGTCCTTAGGGGAAATTCCTGCAAAGAATCTCGCCCTCCCAGCTAGTTGTATTAATATTTGGCCGTCCTCAAAGGGTTAACAGTTAAACAATTAAAGGCCGCATAGTGATTTAATGCACTATGCTCATTGCCGTGTAATAGGATGCATTCATGAATGCAGCCAGGACAAGTAGTCTTGCCAGCGCTGCACTCATACTAATTGCTCATACACCAAGGACATAGCACATCCAACCAAACTGCGGCCCTTCAAGTTCAAGGGATAAACGCCCTTCGCCCCTGCTCTTGTTGGTATTCTTTTATCCGTATAAAATAAAGTTACTTATCGCCGTTAGGCACCCATTCTATATAAATATTTCTTTAAACAAACAATACATTTTAAAACCTTAATGAAACAACAGGAATGAGCATGATGATAAGGTAATCAAAATTAAAGCATGATTCTCACTGAGTTCTAGCACGACGGTGGTGCTCTTCCTGAGACCTGCCGAGTTCTGGCCCTCACAGGTGTAGTCGCCCAGCTCCCGCTTGGTGATACCATTAATGGTGAGCACCATGGTGAGAGAGTGCACGATGCCGCGGGCCGGCCGCGCGTACAGCGTGTACTTATTATTGTTCTCCAGTAGGTGAGGGCCGTGGTTGAAGCGCCAGCCTGAAGAGCCGATGTCGATGGCTGGCTCTGTGTCGATGACACATCGCAGTTGTAGTTGTCGGTACAGGGCGTAGGGGAAGCCCGAGTCGGTGGGCAATGAGGAGATGCGGATGGTGAGACGCTGGTCCTCGGAATCTGAAATGTAGAGGGAATTTAGTCTTACTATAATTAAACCTCCAACAGCTCTATTTAAGCCGAGACCTCGCTCAGCTCTGACCATTACTGTAGGGGCGGCAAGTATTTTGCCTATAAGGGCCAAATCGTGCTTTAAAGCGATCCAATCAAACTGGGAATGGAGTACATAAGTCTATAGGCACTTTTCCCTATCCCATTGGTTGCCATAATGCATGAATGCAGCCTTGCCGAGCAACTTGAGATGGCTGCATTAAGGTACCATGCAGACCCTTCGGCAGTGTATCAACCCCGTAGGGTCAGCATGATGCGATGCACTAGCCAGGGCTTCATTTATGCATCATGTCAACCATGAGATAGTGCATTAAAGCTGATCCCATTAAACATCCAAGTACAGTTTGACATGACATGTGCCTTCAATTAAAAAGTTAACCTGTTTGCAAGTTGCATTGACTTTGCTAGCTTAAGATTTTCTGCTATTGTAAGGTGGCCCACTCAAACCTAAAATTCTTCATTACAAGTCATGTATTATTACATTGTGGCACATGGTGGTGCGGTGGTGCTAAGCCTACATATTAATTATGGGACTGTTGAAGCTGGGACTGTATCTCAGATTATTAGCTTTCTAGCTGTGGGGGTAAAGCAACTTCATCCCATATCCATGAAGCAATTTCTCACAATCTAGAAGGGATATGGCTGGTTGATATGTTTCGTCTGAAAGGTTGACTTCAATTTTTGTAATACCTTCTAACTTGGATGACACTTTCTCATTATTTGCCCACAATCAGTTTATTTGAATTTAGTATAGTTAAAATTGATTACCAGATTGCAGAAAGTGCAATATCTATTATATCTGAGCTTGTATAGCAGCTTTGATCCACGATCCAAGGATATAGCACATGCCTTTTCTGGGTGTGTGACTTGTGTAGGCCCCACAATTTGGTAATTGTGACTAAGTGACATGGGCGAGTGACATAATTGGGTGACATGGGTGGGTGAATGGGTGAAATGATTTTTGGCGGGTGATATGTTATGTCATATGAAATGATAGGCCAATCTCCTCACTAAATCCCTCCTAACTTCATTAACTCATTTAACTTACTTTTGATAATACATGTAATAATTTTATGTACAAATGGCATACATCAAATGGAACCCCTTGACACCGCTGTTCACCAACTTGATATTTAAAAATATTATTTCTGGTGTATTTTCACTTTTCAGGATAGGTAATGATGCCAAGAACAGTTTGCACCAAAAATAGCATTTGGGATCCACTTGGAAACCTGGTATTTTGATCTCTGAACCAAAGGAACCAAAACAAACCGCTTAATCAAAAAAACAAGAAGCGGCTTCCAAGACTCAGTCAAAATGCTTTTAGAAGAAATAAAGACATAGTTTTCACTAGGTTCTCTGGGCTCAATAGATGGACACTAAGTCTTGTCCAAGGACATTTTCTGGCTGCTTTAAAAGCATGTCGTACTCTTATCAAATACTACAGCACACTTGACAATGAACTCTGCGGTTTTAGGAATGATGGCTTAGTTGGAGGTGTCTCACTGGTATATTTCACTAAGGCGTTTGATAGTGTAGTTAATTCTAATTTCTAAGCACAAATAGGAGTGTAAAGCCTGTGTTACAACTTGAGGTGGTTTTAAGAGTTATTTGTAAAATGGAACCCAAAAATCTCATTTGTCTATAGAACTTCTCTGGATGGTTAGTTATGGCGTTCCTCAAGGCTCGATTTGGGACCACTTTTGTTTGTACTCTATATATAATTTAAGGTTTACTCTGATTACAGAGTCATTCACTATAGTCATAAGGACATAAATAATGTGGCAGGGTCCCGTTTCTCCACAAATTTGCGGAGCTCCGCAAATATATACGGATGTCCGCAAATATATACGGATGTCCGCAAATATATACGGAGGTCCGTATTTGTATGCTTAAGTACCAAAAAGACATAATTGCGGAGCTCCATAAATATATTTGCGGACGTCCGCAAATTCGCGGACGTCCGCAAATTTGTGGAGAAACACCATCCAGAGGTGTTGACGCGAGAGTGTGAAGAGTTCAATGACTGATTATTCAATAATAGGCTGCCAGTAACCCGATGCAAACGTTACAACGTTTGTATCCAGGTTTCAAGCTTTGATAACCTTCGCAGTTTTTATTTTCAATGTTAGAGTTTCATGTTCCATAACAATGTCTCAGATTTAGATAAGCAATATCAATCAATCAATATTTGATATTTGGAGTTACTAGAACGTGATATCAATCCTATATAAACTCTGATATCAGTTTTAAAACGTTGACCATATCGCTTGCTATAGACGTCCATAAACTTCAGGCTCAATATTTGATGTTGTAGTTACTATAACCTGATATCAATTCCATAGAAACTGTAATTTCAAAACGTTGAATATATATCTAGCTATAGACGTCCATAAACTAGCACACCTAACAAACTCCATCCCATCGTGTGGCCAGCAGGCCCACACATGGTCAGCACCAACTGGAGCAGCCAGCAGCACAGACGGTATGCTGGAGGCTTGTTGACTGTCACAGAAGAATCTACCTCCTGACAGCACACAATATGGTGTCAAATTAACCAAATAGTGTTAGCTTGTCCACTGGGACTCCCACAGCAGGCCTGTGCAGCTGCAGGTCGGTCAGCAGCGGATCCCCCTACCGGCCGGCAACCCACCACCTGCCGGGCACCAGGAATCTGCACCCGTCACGTGACGACCCATCAATCAAAGTCTACGTCAAGGACGTTATATACCTACACACATATATTATATACTTCAATATAAGGAAATGTTATTATGGCTGTGTCTCACGAAATAGGGCCAAGTTGAATCTATGACCAGGTGCAATCTATGATCGGCTTGAACACCAACTTTATTTAGGGCAGATGAAGATATAAATGGTGGAAATGTTAATGGGTGTTTTAAGACTTTATATCACTCATTTTATTTCAATTTTTGTCTACATCTGCCCTAAATAAACTGTTTTCTTTCAAGTCGGGCATAGATTGCACCCGGTAATAGATTGCACCTGGTCATAGACTTTCAACTTAGCCCAATTTCATGCGACACAGCCTTATGTTATTTAAAAACATTTAAAATTGGACTCTGTTTATATATTAGCATGTATGGTCATACTCTATGAGATACACAGACAATGCATAACAACCACATCCATGTAGCACAACAACAGCATTTAATCTGACTTACTGTTGATGTAACACCATGAGAGTGTATATCAATATGTAGCAATGCTGGTAATGTTATGTTATCATTAGAGATGTCAAATACCATCATGAATATATGATATCAACATTCAGTCATATACCATGTCATTGAACTTCTACTGTGTTTTGAAAATCATTCTATGAAAATAAACACTTTATAAACTCAAAGAATGATGGCTCAGAAATTAATGTCCAGAGAACAATAAAGACATTGCATGTAGATGTATATGGAATTACACCAACTTTGGTTGAGAGAAGAAATATATACATGATGTGTCCATGGCAGATAATCGCGCCTCCCCACTCATCCATGTTAATCCAGCACAGGTCATTTTAAATTAAGTTAATATGATTTTAGTACTAATTGCCTTGATCAAGCCCACCAGCCCACTGTCCTTTCTTAAAATTAGCTAGGGGCGGCATGGGACCTAGTGACATAATAATGTGGACATATGAGGGGAAAGGGCCTTCCGAGGTGAAATGTATGTTTTAAAATTGAAGGCATAAGCTTTCAAAAGAGATATCATAGATGGAGATATCCCTTCTAGTTTTTGAGAAATTGCTTCATGAATCTGAGATGGTGCTACCCTTGCCAAACAGCCAATAGGCTCTATCTCTTGTGTTTTAATTGTATTCCTATATCTAATTATCATGATTTTGCAAAATTTCACATATTACCTAACCACTACTTTTCATATTTTTTTATCAAAAAATCTGGATATAGAAATGATATTTACCGTAAATTCTCGCGTATAAGCCTAACTTGCGTATAAGCCGCACCCCTAACTTTGACAAATTATATAAGCCGCAGAGGGGGTCTGAATATTGCGATTTTGGTACTGTAGTATACTAATAAAAACTCTCGTATAAGCCGCACCCTATATAGGCATGTTTGGTATCAAAAGAAAGCTGAGTCTGACTCGCGTACAAGCCGCGGCTTCTACGCGAGAATTTACGGTACATTCTGTTTTCAGTGTAGTAATCCCTATGAATTTCTCTATTGACTGGAATTATTCTTTTTCTATTCGGAAAGAAATTGTGGTTGCCATGGCAACACGTTTTAGGCAGAAAGCCTTATTTAGGCCTCATATTGGCTTCAAAACTTACATTCCAAATATGGAAGGATTACCCCAGAATAGAATGTTTTAAAAATCACCTTAGAGCAAATTTTGGCCAATTTTCACATTTGTGGTCATTGTGATGCCCCCTAGTGGCCAAACCCCAGTACTAAAAATCGCTCCTGGATGTACCTTTCTCCGCAGCTGCCCATATAGGCATTTCTTAAATCAAGATGGAACATAGCCATTTTATATAACCGAATTCGACATGGCCATGGTGAGTTACTTGTCAGATTTGCATTCTATCATACCGCCAATCCCACAGGGTTGATAAATTCCCTCCCGAAGGTTCATCACGATGCATGACTGCAGCTCTGCCAGTAGATTCAACTGGGCTGCATTCATGTATCATGGCGTCAAAGGGCATAATGCATTAAGATCCTAGGTGAACAAAAGTAGGTACCTAAATAGCTTCTGCTACATATAGCCATGTACATTCTCTTACCTGAGTAAACTCCTAAGTCTGCGCCAGTAGGAGAGATCAGCACCACCAACAGGAGCAGGAGGAGGGCGCCCTGGAGGAGGACAGTCCCAGAACTGGTACAGCAGCGTCCAGCCACCCCCTGCTGGAGGACGGGCATCCATAAGTCACTGTGGGATGCCGCCCCCACCCTGGCACCTGGAGGGCGGGTACGGCACGTGTCCCGCCCATAACGGCCGCTAAGGGCTCCTCCAGGGCTTCCTCCAGGGGTTCTACCCTGCACCATACACAGCCCTCCTGGTGAGGAGCACCTCCTGAGGGCGAGGGCGCTCCCTGAACGCTCTTCTCCTGAGCTGCTCATCCGTGACTAGTGTGCCCGCTCGTGGCGACTTATGAGCTGCTCTGTTAGGCGTAGAACGTACGCTCTATGGATTACTAGCGAGGTGCTCAGGCGTGGGACACCTGCAGGTCTGCTGAACCTTGAGCATAGTTAGCCTGAATGGATTAAATCACAAGGTAAAACATAGAGGAATAACCATCCATCATTCTAGCACTAGCTGATGGTATAGTCAAGTATCCACAATTGCCTAGTTGTCTCTTCAAATGGGTAAATTCCCTTTATATTATAGTCCTTGATGGATCCTTGTAGATGAACCGTATGTGACCTAGACGGGTCTTTCTCTCAGTGATTAATAATGTGTCTCAATTTGCCTGTCCAACTAAGAAAAATGTTGTATAATATTTCCTGGCTTGTAATTTGCCAACACGCTTAGTCTGATCAACTTGCTCACTGCTCCTGGTCCTCCACTACATGAGTGATGATAACATAATGCAGATTGGTAGGTATCCCACCAAAGGGAATTTGATAACTGTTGTCTCCTTGGTTCTGTAGAATCCTTATAAATCTCTGCCTTGCTGTGGCTTCCCTTTTATGTCCAGTAGTACAGACAGCCCCTCATGGACTGACCAGCAGGAGGAGACAACTGACCAGTGGATGGACAAGGGGTGACCGAGATCCTCCACCAGGCGGTCTGGACACAGGCTCTGCACCAGCTGGTCACCCATCAGCCTCCTGACAACTCACTGACGTCTGACCCACGACCACCTGGAGGCCCACCCCTAAATGGTGCACCTCTTTAGGGTTAGAAGGGATCGTGTAGGAATTAGGAACTCGTATTTGCTCAAACTGGTCAGCCTTTGGGGATATATAAATTTATTTGGTCACCTCAATCGGTGATCGAGCCATCATTTCACTGATTTATTTCCTTTCTGTGGTAGTAAAAGATATTATCAAATGAGATGTTGCAGCGTATGCTGAGTGGTAGAATGGAAATATCAAATTGCTCCACAATGTCTAATGATGATTAATCAGTTTTAGAAGAAAGTGTCAGCTACAAAGAACGATGAATATATTGCATGTAGAAGGGGGTAGCCCATGCAGGAATCCTTTTAACCTATAGACCTTCAGAAACAGCCATTACCAAAGCCAAGTCGTGGGAACCTATTACCTTAAATAGCCTCGTCCCGTGTGAGCAGCCAAAGATAAAGGATCATCCCTGCGCTTCTGTGCGGAACACCCTTTCTGCTCGACTGATTGGTGTACAGCTGCTATTCTATATTATGTTAAAGAGGACATTCACTAACAGTGTGCCTATTCAGGAAAGATAAACATTATTTGTCTGTTAACATTCAGAATGTTTAAGAGATGGAGGAATTGTCTTTGTTCTCCATCATTTAGTGATATATTACGGCACGGTTATCATATTGGCAGAACTAAAGGTTAAATCTTTTAAATTTCCAGCTGCTCCCAACAGCCTTGAGAAGGCAGCCCCAAACAAAGAGGAAAGTATCGTGCTGATTTATGATTTACAGACATGTACCTTCCTCATTTTATCGCAATTGTTTTAAAAGCTAAGCAAGTGTCGCTTTAGCAACGATTTACCTTGGCAGTAATTGATTTAGTGTTCATTAATCACTGACTCTTATATATATATATATTTTGAATCAAGTTTAAAAAATAAAGGTTTTTCTAATGAAAAATCCATCTGGCGTTTGGCTATATGTATATATATATATATATATATATATATATATATATATATATATATATATATATATATATATATATATATATATATATATATATATATATATATAGACATTGATGTCAATATACTTTGTGATGAAAGTATTCAATTTATTTAGGAACCTATCCACTGCCATATTACCAGAAGTCTCATTCATTGGAATGCAATAGCTATGATGTTTCAGTGGGCTCCTGAGCAATAGTGGCAGTTTTCTTTTACCAATTCTATAAATGAACACCTTACATCTACGGGATTATAGAATAACCATCGGCCTCCATCGCGTTTTCTATGTAATCAAACAAGTGGATAGTACAATTAAGAAAACAATTTGTTGGTAAGTTAGGGTCGTATTGAAGGATATAAAGATCAGCAGAGGGCCATTAAATGCACTGACAACGTTTGACCTAGAAGTCGGACCTTGGTGTATGTGGGGGGGGGGGGGGGGGGTCAGGTGGGCGGTGTCCCCTGACAGCGCACATGATGTATGGGAGGTCCTAGAACTGTATAGCTCACCATTGTCCATACACTTAACATTCCTCTCTATTTGAAGAGGATTCTGTTTTTATAATTCTCCGACCATGTCCATGGGTCACATGCCTGATGTATTCTCATATGGGCATCCACTACTTAATTTAAAAAGATTGAACGTGTGATTAACATCACAAATGACTCAGGGTCAGGGTAATAAAGTGATTGAATTGATGGACTAAACAACTGAATCCATAAATACTATTTCAGGAACAATGAATTATTTGTCAATTCTGAGAGCAGGAATGTATTCCTGGGTCAAATCTACCCTCAAAACATGTGTCACACTAGCATGTTATCATATTTCAGCTGAGCAGGTGGGTGTGGGCGAGCCGGTGGGTGTGGGTGAGCCGGTGGGGATGGGCAAGCAAGTGCGTCTGGGCAAGCAGGTGGCTAAGGGTGTCATTGCCCGGCAGCGCATAACCACCGTTTTACGTCTCGGCCGAAAAGCAAGTCGATCGGAGCCTCAGCAGCGACGCCATCTCTGTTTCTGTTTGGCTGTGTCGGTCGGCCGCGGGACAGCTTGTGCTCCTATACTGATGTTCGGAGTTACCCTCCGTGACCACCTTTGGGCTGGTTGCTGGCCTGGGAGGGAGCACACCTGCTGCTGACCTGTCGGGGAGCACACCACCTCCTCCCCTGCCTCCCAGTAGCCCCACCCTAACCCTGCAGACAGCGCCCCTAGCGGTCATATTCCCGGCTTTAGGGGCGTCTGCATCCATCTCGGAACATCAGTATTGTCTACACATTAATGGAGTTCAAGATAATTCAAGATAATAGCAGAGCAGAGTATAGAAAAGGTCTTACAAAAAACGTCTCACCCTGTAATCCAAGATATCTCCCATTGACTTAACACTAAAATTGTGTGGACTGTAATGTAGACGAAAAACCATTCTAGTACTTAAAGAGTTTAATTTCTCTGCACATATTTTTTTGTTTTTTTTGTCACTATTTTTAAATTAAATGTTTTAAATGCTTAGAGTAGAACATTGATGAAAGTAACTGATGTTCCATGCACCTGAGTGTCCTATCTGTCCATTTGTCAAGTTTTCACAGTTTTTGACCCATGGATTCATGTCAAAATTGACAGACAAAAATGAAGTTCCACTATCTTGATGCAACCCCTCACAAGGCGTCGCATAAGACTCTGGGTGATAACCCTGAGTCAAAAATGAGATTGCTAGTATTTACAATTGTACAAAGGGAAAGGCACATCTAAACTACCAAAATTTATTTTCTTCTAAATTGTCTCTTTACTCCGGCAAATAAAGAAATCAGACTGAAAATGTTTCATTTCGCACATATATAATAATATATGATACAACAACAAAACAGCAAACTCCAATATTGATAGTATTTATTCAATACAACTATTCACCATAACAAGGACCACACTTGGGATGAGCAGATAAATCACCCTTCAGTTCAAGCATAGATCACAGTCATATATTACTTCAAATGTCTTATACTAAATCACGCTCATTGGTCACCTATTTCCGAAGTGATCCACCTGCCACATTCTAATCTATTCAATATCATTTCTAAGCAACATGTCCCTACAACCGTACTTCATTATGCTAGTATTACCGCAAAATGTATTTATGGATAAATTTTACTGTGGGTTACACGTTGTATATAGGGGAAGTTGTGAGGGAATTTAAGACTCCATTTTATATCGAGTGATCAAATTTAATTATTTTTGTTTAATTTTAAGCACCTCATGACAATTCATTTGCGTATACATTTAGACCGTTTCTAGAAAAGCTTGAATAGTAAAAACAAAACCTAACAATGCAAATATATCAAAGACATGGTTCTTTAGAAATAGATGAATAACATATATTTGTTCGTCCTTTTGACAATACATATTAAATATGTGATACGTCAAGGCATCGGCAGAAATTTAAACGTGGCAAAATTAAAAAGCAAAAACCCTTTCTATCCCAAGTTTCTTTTAAATCTTTAAATATTCGCGGCATCAATAAATATACAAGCACAGCTGGGGTAAGTTTAAGATATCATCAGGGACTATTATTTTATTCCTTTGATGGCCCTGGTATATTAGATTCCTTATTATTCAGCTCATTGTAAAATGCCATGAATTCTTCATCCTGGTCTTCCTTTGCATCTTGGACCAATGTCTGGAATGAAGAAACACAACTTATATAAAACGTTAATGTTACAAGTATAAGTAGAGATACGATACGGTGGCCAGTCTTTCCTGTCACAATGACATGGTTCTCTATAGTGATACCAGAGATGACACTCTGTGGTCGACAAAAAATAGGAAATCTTCATATTTTCATATCCTGCAAAAGATATCTCTGCGATTCACGTAAAAAGAATTGCGGAGAGCCACTGCTCTCCATTTGAAATGAGCTTGATGCACGCCCTCCTCGGTACAATATTATTAATATACTGTTGTAGGGGGGTAGACATTAGGCTTGGTAGAGTGAGAACTGTTCACCAAAAAATGATTCCCAGCGATCCATATAAACGTACCTTGACAAGGTCGTCGTCCTTCTTGTCCATGTGGTAGTCCAGCAGGTGGCGCCGTGCGGCGGAGCGGGCAGCAGGCAGCCCCCCGGTCCGCCCCTGGGGCAGCGCCTGCCACAGGTAGTGCTTGGCTTGTCTGTGGACACAAGGAGGTAGAAGAGGTATCATATCTCTGGTATATAGATTTACAAAGGGATATTTGTAATTCGTTTTTATTGATTTGTGTAAAACCTTTGGCTGTCCCACAAGTTTGCCTAAAATTTACCATGGGTTTAGATTTATGTAGAAAATCAATTGGATAGTTTCTTTTCTTTTTGTATGAATCTTAGAGAGCCAATATTTACAGCACAAAAATATTCCCCCTTACAAGTCGGTCTCCGCTTAATAGGCTTAACATTAATAGGCTATTAAAGATAGCACTTTGATACATGTATATAATAAGGTATCACCATGCTATAGAAGGGGAGCAGAGCTCGTTACCTTTTGTTGTGGTCACTGAGACTGACCACCCCCATCATCAGGTGCACTGTAGAACACTGGGGATCAATGCGGAGAGCTTCAGTTGATGCCTCCGTTAACAGGGCGCGCCACTTGTCCTCCTTACGGCCAGCCTATTCAAAGTGGGATAGTGTAGGCGAAAATGATTCATTAAAATGAGCAAACAATCTAATTTCCTTGTATACTGAATAATTATGTCACAAAGTCAACACCCATATTGTTGTTTTGATATACAGGCTGCATCTACAAGAAATGATCTATGTGAAAGGCAAGTAGATTTGTAGTGGGGATAGTAAGTGTAGTCGAGGACTTACCAGGATTTGTGTGTAAGCTAGATGGGTTAGCTGGACCAGGGGCACTAGTTTGGCAGGTCTAGAACTGAAAAGAAAACAATATTGTATATATTATATTATTCAATCGTTAAGAAACACCAATAAACACCTCTGATGAAAATGACATTCATAACAGTATATTTATTCTATGCACCAAAACAAATGACTCAGTAAGAAAGAATAGAACGTTACTTAAGAAAAGTCGTCATAAGCATGTATTAGTCACTAGGTTATGTATTTCTTCCTATATCCAGCAATTATTTGATCAGTCTATACGAAAACATTTTCACCATGCAGGACATTCGGTCCTGCAGATATTTCATTTTGCATGCCCGGCTTATTTTTTGCAGGCCCGGATATCGGAGTACAATCTAATTATTTAAAAACCAAATGAAAGGCAACTTATCACACTACCGTAAATTCTCGCGTATAAGCCTAACTCGCGTATAAGCCGCACCCCTAACTTTGACAAATTATATAAGCCGCAGAGGGGGTCTGAATATTGCGATTTTGGTACTGTAGTATACTAATAAAAACTGGCTAAAAACTCTCGTATAAGCCGCACCCTATATAGGCATGTTTGGTATCAAAAGAAAGCTGAGTCTGACTCGCGTACAAGCCGCGGCTTCTACGCGAGAATTTACGGTAATAGTGATAATGAATAGTGTTACCCTATATGTTACAAATATATAAATCAATTGAATATGTAAATCAGTGAAGAAAATTACAGAAAATATTCATGCTTTCTATTTTATGCTGTAGAAACCTTAATACTCGTCCGATTTACAAACCGTAAAAACTGGCATGTACAGATGCCAGCCAGTCATTCGGGCTGGCAGTAGCCACGTTTCTGCCGGCCCGGCAGGCTTTTTGCCGGCTATAGCCGGTGTCTGGCAGGATTTTGTATAGACTGTTTGATATGTGTTAATTAATTAAGTTACCTTGAAGATTGTAGCCAATGTTTTAGTGTCTTCTCTACCTCGTTGAATAAACTTTGTCCCTTTAGCCCTTCAACTAATAACTGCAACAGAAGAGAGTATCTGTTTCATAACAAAGTCACACAGTAACAGCAAAAGGACAAATATTTAGACATTGAAGACCACTGTTCTACAATAGGAAGTAGTCCTCTCAGCCAATCCCTACACTGTAATCATTCTATACCCTCTCTACATGGCTCGTTATTTAATTATTTGAATGAATTCAATGATGATCTTTTCACAAACTATAAAAGTCTGTGGTCTGACCCGGTCAGAGACTAACTGCTAACCCTCTACGCATAGAGGGACGTTTTATACGTCACTCGTAGACGCCCATAGTGCATGCATTTAGTTTAAGATTGTAATATAAGTTGACAAACCTGCCACAAGAAGGGTGTCTGCTGCTGCTCGTTGACGGCTAACCGGATACCGCGGAAGTTCTGGTCTAGGGAGGCGACTAGTCCCTTCAGTACAGGGTCACTGTCGTACAGCCACATGGCCTGCAAGCACATTGTTACAATAGATATAAACACTGTATGGGTAGGTGTTATTGTTAAAGCTGCTGTACTACCTCAGATATATAGAAAGTTCACTTTCTGCAATTCTATAAAGGGTCTCCTTAGTGCAGTGTAATGCTAAGATCCCAATATAATTTGTGACTTTTAACTGTGCTAAATTCCAAGATATAAATCAGAAGCACTTGATTACATCAACAAAGCAAGTGCCATCTACAGGATACACCAGGTACTAGCAGACTGTGTTTGTGAGTTGAACAATGGAAAACTTCCAGGCTCCTCTCCATTCAGCACTGCCACCTGATGGCTTTTGTCAGCACTAAACAGCCAAACCCCACAAGGATATAAATGATATTTGGAATTGGAGTCTTTACATGTATTGCACATATTAAGTACCTCTTGCCCAATTTAATGGCAGATTATGAGAGGGAAAGGGTTACACAATCATATGAGACACAAATGAAGAAAATGTAGGTTTGAGTGCGCCACCTGGTTTAGCAGCTTTCATGCGTAGACACACAGTTGTATGAAGCAAAACTTATTGGATATTGTCATCATCATTGTCAATTGATCCGAGAACCAGCTATTTTCTGGGATTGTACCAGCTGACCTTTTATGGGTGACAAAATGGCAACAGTAAGAGTGTAACATGATGTCATGGATTTGTATCCTGATGTTCTGTGATACGACGTCATGACTACGACATTACTTTATGACTGTGACGTGACGTCATGAGTGCGTCACAAAATGACCCTGAGTGTTTGATAACATGGCGTCATGACTGTGTCACAAAATGACCATGAGTGTGTTACATGACGTCATAAGTATGTGACACGACGTGACGTCACGTGACGTCACGAGTGAGTGTTATGACCCACCTGCTGCAGGAACTGTTGTGCCTGGCTGGTCCTGCCCAGAGACAGGAGGGTGACGATGTACTGTTTGACCGTCCACAGATGGAGGGCGGCCAGCTCCTGCTTGTCTCCTTGACCCTGACTCAGCTCAGACTCCACTGTTAAACAAGGAAATATGGATTCAATATTCAGAACTGATATCATTTATCTATTATGTTGTCTTATTGATTGTCGATGATGTTCTAACTGGAGATTCAACTGTTCACCTCTGAATTACATGTATAACAAACAACGTCATGGGTGTGTCACAATGTGATGTCACGACCAAGACATGACGTAATAAGTGTGATAAGACGTCATGACTACTAAAATATGCCATTTTGTCTTGAGATTGTGGCATGACGTCATGACTATGAAATAACTTTTGACAAATATAATCAACCAGTACATGATAATCGCCTGCCTTGTACATCTACATCTATTGAACTATGCTGAGTCATGATACATCATATTTTACCTTTGGCCATGAGGTGTGCAGCAAGTGACATGGCTGTGTGCTCTAGTGCTGCACCGGTGCCCAGAGCTTGTCGTACTACGTGTTCGGCATGGATGGCACCGAGTAGGGCGCACCACTGACTCACCATGGCTGGGTGCAGGTGCACCGCTTTCTGGACAAAACTGAACGCATTGTTGTTACTGTCCGTTCGCGAGTGGAGACCCGCCGCCAGCGCTGCCACACTCTGAATACTGGATAACTCCTGAAAAAGGGAATCAGAGTATTAAATGTGAGCATTCCATAGGCTTACTTATTATGATTGGGGAAACTACCACACAGAATGCCAAAAGTAAACTTAGTTTTAAGACCAAGGTAAAAAAACTGTATGAAACAGACATGAGAATAGAAAGAAAAAAGTTCTTCCAACAAGGGCGAGCAAACCCATGAACGCCCTCCCCGGTGAGAGATCCTCTATGAGAATCTTCCTCCACCAGAGATACTCTATGATAATCTCCTAGGTTACTCCATGAGAAACCCCACACACCTATATATTATTGGAAAGACTAATATGTGAACAAAACTCAGTCCATCAGGCGGACAAACTTTGAACTATTTTTGTACATAAACACTATACCTTTTGACTTTATGAACCTCATATAAATGTAAAAATTGTATTTTTCATTTTATCTCATTGGAATACTGTGATATCATGTACATTGTTTCATCCACAATAACTTTATGTAAAAATGTTGTACGTCTATTCATCTATGCCTAAGGTTTTTAAACTCTGAAGCTGAAATGAGAGCCAATGTACCAAACATATACCATATTTGTAACTGAAAATCAACTTGATGTTATGAATAAACAATTTAAAAAAAATAAATATCATATTTCTCTAATATATAGTTAGTATATTGATACATGTGTGTGCACCGAGACCCTAGATAGCAAACATTAGATATTCAACTGAATGTATCAAAGATCCTCATGGATTTCCTATGTTGACAGTGTCAAAGGGAGTGGTCCTTTTGAAATAATTAGGGATGAAACTGATCAATCGCAGAAAAGTTGACATGCTCAAATTGAGGCCACTGCATAAAGTTCCTCTATAGTTAAGTACAAGTCTTCGTGATATATCAAAAAAAAATCAGGCAAAACTTGAAGTCAGGGCTGGGCAGCTGTCGCAATGTCGCAAAAAATGTGCGACAGGGGCCTTGGAAAATGCGACAGTGACATTAGGGATTATCTAAGCTTTCAAAATCTGAAAGAATTTAGTAAATATTCCTACAACCAAAGTTTATACAGCAACCAAACAACAGCTTTTCAAAATTCTCTTGGAGCAATATATCCCCCTGAACACACCAGTCTAGTGGTAGAATTCCAACGTTATCTTGGAGCAATATGACCATTGAATTCACCAATCTGAAAGTAAAATCCCTAAATCTTTTGGAGCAACATGCCCATCAGAATACACTAATCTGACATTAGATTTCCTAGTATCTCTTTGGGGCAATATGTGCACGAACCCCTCAAAACATGTAGGCCTAGGACCTACCAATCTAGAAAGTCCAAGGAGCAATACTCCCCAAAACTCCACAGAACACATAAATTAAAGGTAGAATTTCCTGGAGCAATAGCTATATTCTGATACCCATCAGAAGACATGGATTTAACAAAAGAATCTTTAAATTCTTAGAGCAATATGCCCCCATTAGCCTACCCAATATATACCAATTCTATGGATAAGACTTTTAAATTCCCCTGATGCAACATACTTCCAGAACCATCAGAATACACCAGTCTATCAGAAGATTTACTGAATTTTCTTGGACCAATATGTCCCCGAACCTCTCAAGATATAGCTAGAGATAGAATTTCAAATATTCCTGGAGCAATAATAATGCTCTCAAAACTACTCGGAACACAGCAATCCAAAGGTAGAAATTGTTTTTAAATTTCCTGGAGCAATATCTTTTAAAACCTACAGAAGACTCCAATTTAACAAAAGAATTTCTAAATTTTCCTAGAAAGCATAATACATCTATAAGGGAGAATTTCTAAATGTTCCTAGAGTATATGTGTCCCCGGGATGTGTCCTCAAATCTTCAGAGTAAATATTTTTGGAGCAGTATATGTCTCTTAACCCCTCGAGATATGCTGTTCTAAAGATAGAAATCCTAAGTTTTTCCTGGGCCTGATGATAAAATGATAATTTGAAATAATATGCCCCTAAACCCCTCAGACCACACTGAATTAAAGATAAAAATATCTAAATTCTCCTGGATTTCACACACACAAAGGAGCCCGGGGTTGGTGGGGAGTGGGGGATCCAGTTAATGTCTGCCCTCCTGAAGTACTTTGCTCCACAGATTTCTAGGTTTGCTCCGGCATATCATTATATGCCCAGCCCTGTTGAAGGCTTTCATCTCTGTAAATATAAGCGGGGGGGGGGGGGTAAATGTATAAACTGGGTATCAAATCTTAAAGCACCCACCTTGTCACTAGCGCCCTGGAGACGTTGTGCAGCCTGGCCACAGGAGGCTGCCACCTGGGCGCCTCCTGGTGAGTACTGGAGGAGGTACTGAGCCAGTGACTGCCAGTAGGGAGCGGTGGTAGGCCGCATGTGGATCTCTCTCTGGATGTAGGCCAGGCCGGCTGCAGCGTTACCCTGTGTACACCATATAGAGAGGAATTTACTAGCTACCATCAATGTATCTGCATAATTATGGACATTTATATAACATTACAAGTAGCTTGCGGGTAGGCAAAGGCTGTAGATTCTAATTTACGTTCCATGTTGCATTTTGAATTTTTAAACCTTTTTTAAAGTAGATAGCTCTTGTTATCGTCCTGTAACTCTACCAGGGACTACCAGGGATTTCTGTATAATGACACATTAGGTTAAGTGCTGACTGGTATAGGTGCTCAGCCTCAGTGCAGTCATTGAGTTGCTCACCTGCTCAGCCATGATCTGTGCGGTCAGGTAGAGCACTCCAGGTGCGTGGTCCTCAAGGTGCCCGAGCCGCCCCACCTCCTGGAGGACGGCAGCGGCCAGGGTGGTGTCTGCCTCCAGTAGGCCGAGTCCACACAGGGCCAGCAGGCCAGGCACTGACGGCTGAGACGACTGGGAGCTGCAGCATTATAAAGTTATTATTTTAGGAATATGTTACAGGGAGCATATTTACATACCCCCAATTGTCTATTTTCTCTATACATGTCACTGTGTATTAATATTGGTTTATAATATAAGGAACTTTGCTTACAAGGAGCGAATTTTGGTTGGTCTCAATACCCTCCTTACAGCAAGATTTTTACTGTAGTTTAATGACACGATAAAAGGGTGAGATTTGAGGTTCTTTGCATCCCATCCTGAGGTCCTTCAAGATGATGTGGAAAAGCAACATTCCATTTTAACAAAATTGTGTAGTAATAGGAGTTAAGTTACCATTTGAAGAGCAGTGTTTTGGCCATCTGTGAGTCCCCTGCCTTGTACGCTACCAGACCGAGTGCAGCCTGCACGTGGGACCGGTCTTCGTCCGTCTCCGCCATACTTAGTGCAGTCTCATACGCTAGGGAGATTTAAACAATGAGGTATGTTGATTCATATGTTAAAGGTATATTTTAAAGGCATTATTAAGATATAAATCGAATTTCAGTATTTGGTGCTTTCAAAAGCGCTTATATTTGCATCTACGAGAGGCAACTTATCCTACGACTTTTATAATATAATAAAAAGACTAACCCAGGTAAATCTAAGGCATTGGGAAGCATTGGTATATCATTTCAGATATATGTAAATTGATTTTACCTTTCATGCTGGCCGGGAACTGCTCTGCCTTGTACAGGGCCAGTGCCTTGCCGCATATCTCCTCAAAACTATACGGAGCGCCGCACGCCTCGTACTCCTGTACCGCCTCCTGGTGCTGCCCGCTCGCACTAGAGGTTAAAGTCAATCAGGTGTTTAATCCACATCTTAAAGACTATGCTCATTTATCTTGAGCTTAGTATAGTAAAGGGCGACCAAACCTTTAACCCACATATTTTCTATAAGCCTAGAAAGACAGATGTAACTTATTGACAGTTATCAGAGGTGAGTAACGTGTTACCATTTTAATATGACAAGAGCTTCTTGAATAAATATGACATTGTGTCGATCTATTCACTAGGGTACACTGTATAACACCGATTTATATGCATAGAATCAAAAGATATACCATTGACCACAATCACACCAATAGTCAACATCAATACACAACATACCAGAGAAGTCGAGCGTGGTTTGAGCGAGCTGCTCGGAGCTGGTCTGCGGGACCCTTCATCAACAGAGTTACCGCACTGCGAAAAAAAGTAACATCAGGTCTTACATGAGGAATAGAGCGCCTTACATTGTTTTAAATGTAGAGGAAATCCCAATCATAGAGAAACCCAATAACATGAGCAAAATCTGTATGCTGTGAGAGTAGGAAGATGGCCCACCTTTGGAAGGCTTCCGTCGCCTGTTGGTTTAGGGACTGCTTCTCCAGCAGGAGGCCATGGAGGTTGTAGGCCATGGGGTTGGTCTTTACTCTATCTGTAATACAAAGGCAGGATCTATGAACTGGGGTACCATCTAGTTACACTATTCATGTACATTTCATGGCACACTTTTTGTGTTTAGAGACAAAGTCCAGTTCAACTACGGTAATAGTTTTGCAAAAACATAGAGACAATATAGGCTATCTTAACCTGTTAGGTCGACATGGACTACTCCCTAAATAAGACCTATTCCATGCATGAATGGCTTTATGGGCTGCAGCGTTGCCTTCATTGTAACGAAGCATGAATGTAGTCCTGCCAGTTAACTCGACAGTGCTGCATTCATGCATCATGAATTCTACAAGCTGTATACGCTCGTCAAGGGTGGGCCTGATGCATCAACCCCGTGAGTTCCTCGCCACCACTGCATTGGTGCATTAGTATTAAAGATGAAAATGAAGCCTTAAAAGATGGTACAGTGCTTTAGGGTTCTATGACCATAGTCGTCATAATGCATGAATGCAGCCCTGGTATAGAGCGAGTTTCTCATACTTACCCGTATACCTGGCCAGTGCGTCGCTGGCGGTGGGGACAGCGGCCATCTGTTCTATGGTGTAGCGGTACACGTCTGGTTTGAGACGCGCCTTATCAGCAAGCACGCTCACCACCCACCATGCATAGCCAAGGGCACCCTCCATCTATAATTATTAATTATTTTAACAAATGTTTTATTTCAGAATTATATGAATTAAACGGAAAGTACATAACAGGGTTGCCACCGACAAGGTATATTCAAATTCCCTGACTTTTCCCTGACATTTCCCTGACGTTATATCAAATTTCCCTGACAATCGCGACATAAACCCTATGTTTTTAAATGCCCACCAACTATGCACTCTTTTTAAAGTTATCTTCCACTTAGTGAGTGGTCATCATTTAACGACAGGGGTTTTGTGTATCGCATGCGCGCAAAAATTTTACCCCCTCATTTTGAGGATTTAGATACTTTTCTCCCTTAAAATCATAATGAAATACAGGCTTTTTCAGAGAGAACGGATTATTTTTTTTGGTATTTCAAAGATTTTCCCTGACAAAAAATTATTTTCCCTGACATTTTCAGAAAATATCAATTTCCCTGACATTTTGCCAAAAAATCTGAAATTCCCTGACATTTCCCTGACCTGGAACGAAAAATATTTTCCCTGACATTTTCCCTGACAGTGGCAACCCTGACATAAGTATGTCTGATTGATTTACTCTGTGAAGGAATACATAAGTTTGTATGCATTATACACGATTTGATGGAAACGTGACAAGTTATATATAATTGGTTCACAAAGTAACATTAACATTTGATGTGTTAGAACGTTAAGAACTTACATGGCTTGCCAGCTCAGTAGTGTGCCTGAAGAGATCCATCGCCTCGTCATGACCCACTGCCTCCGCAACAAGGGCCTACAAACACACATCATGATAGTGCAATGCTAAGTTGGAAGATGAAAATCATCTCAGAACAAATATTAGGAATCAAAATTGGCAAGGATTCTGGATAATGAATTCAAACCTACCTGCCCAACCCATGAGCCAACGAAGAGGGGCTCTAGTGACTGTGCCATTTTGTACGCTTCGTAGGCCAACTGAAAGCCAATGATAGAGGTGACTGGAATTGGTGTATAGTTAACACATTTTCCAATGTTATTAATGTTCACACACTAAGCCTAGAGTAGATAAAATTCACACAAAATACATACATGATTTACCGTACACAGAATTTCACACATTTATCATATACTTTTAATTAATAGTTGAATAACTCACTTCCACTTGGTTATTCTGAAGGTACAGTGTCCCCAGTGAGGCCCATGCTGCAACATTCTGAAAGATGACAATACATACATGTGTGTTAAAGGTCATGGAAGCTGCAAAACCGCTACAGATCACAGGTTTAAAAGCGAAATATCATAAAGTTATTCAGACTATGGCTGTATGCAAACTCACATTTGGCTCAGCTTTGATGGACTTGATGAAGCAATGTTGAGCCAGGGCAGGGTTGTCTAGTTCTGGAAATAACGAATAAGTATGCCTGCTCAAGCGTCTATGGTCCAGGAAGTCGCAAACTAGTGGTACAGTATGTATCCAAATTATATTCTACATGACGGCTACTTATAGCTTGTGTGTTTAAAAACCATTTAGGATTAAATAAACTAAATCAATCAAATGACTTTAGAGACAAGGCAACCATTTTGGCAATAATATATTGGTAATAAAAAACCTTTCCTTAATTGCCTACCATCAGAAGCTGCCACCAAGCCAAGCGACAACCAGAATCGGAAGTTCTCTGAGTCTAGTGAGACCGCCTTCTGTAGGCTTTGTGTTGCCTTGGCGACCAGGTTCATGGTCTCGGAGCCCTGGAGGACCCGCGCCTGGAGGAAGTAGTTGAGGCCAAGGTCATGCCACAAGGACGCACACTCCGGTAGCTGCTTCAGGCCCATACCGTAACACCTGGAGAAGAGGAAAGCCGCAGAAATCGTTATTATTAGTTGTCCATTTAGGACACACCCAAAACATTTAGCGGAAAATCTCGTGTATGACCATTAGATTTGAGAAAATGGTTTAACCTGTACCTTGGGTCTGACTATGGGTACATGTAGTATAATTCTTAAAACTTGCATATGACCCGCACACTGAGTTTAGGCAAACTTTATAGCCCGCACCAGGCAGCTGAGTCCTATATAACCCGCTGGTTATACGCAAGGTTTAACTGTACTTCTTCTTAACCAATGGCAAGACTACATAGACCATGGGCATTGATATACCCAGCCAATATTGGGAAGTAGGATGGAAGTTCCAATACATGTATCATTTCAACACTGGGTTGAGCCTATCATTACTTCTATACAGTGTCCTATCGGAGTGACTCACCTTCCGCCCAGTGCGAGCAGCTCCTGCTTGGAAATGGTGACGGTGTCCGTTGTCTGCGCGTCGGCTCTCAACAGGCGGGTCGGCACCGTCAGCCTTCATTTACAGAAGTTTGTTTTATTGACAAACCATTTTGTAAATATACATGTAATTTTTACATTTATCGGTACATCCTCCGAGCACTTATCTAATCCTGAAAGCTACCCACTTTAAGGTTGATAGAGGAGGTTCTAATTTACATGGTGTATTATTCCTTAGTATTTCCCCTCTGTCATCTAATAGGTATTAAGTAACTCCATTATTACCACGGTATTCTGATATCTATTGTTCCACCTTGATTAAATGCAAAAATGCGATAGATTATATCCATTCATTAGCATGATTTTCATTAAAATCTAGCCTCACTTGAGTCTTTCCTGAGAAACAGGGTGTAGAATGGTGCAGGCATCCCCCAACAGCTTCCACAGACACGACAAGTCAGACCGCTGCACCGCCGCGCTGAAGCCATCATGATAGCATGTCAATCGTGCCTTAATTACATTACAGCATATGAAAGGCAATCTAATGATAATTCAAAGAGGGTGCAGTATTTTATTCAAGAAGGGGTTGGGGCGGCGAGGTGAAACCATCCCCCTCCCCCATCCAAGAGGGGTCATAATTATTTTGACCACCCCCTTCAGCCCACTTCTCCTAACCACTCCAACGAATCAATTGTAATCATGTAAGCACTCACACTAGACAATTATATCTGCTACAAGCTGCAATCCACTCTACGTCTCCTTGAACAAAATGTATTAAGGTTCGAACAGGAGGATTATTATGCAGATATATTGGGTTCTGTACGTTTTGTCAATTACATGTATCACAATATTTATATATAAACCATGACAGTTACCGAGATTAAGATAAGATTAAGACAAAGTTTATCTCTGACCTGGTGAGGTGCTGGATGGCCGTCTGACAGTAGTCTATCGCGCGGCCATGGAAGAACTTAGTGAGCGCAGCCCGCGCCTGGAGGACAAGTGTCTCTCCTGCACCTGGAGGAAAACATACGGCATGGGATGTCAGAACATGGAGGAAACAAATGTGTTATACTCTATAGAGCTATAGATTTACAAGTCTACGACCGACTCTGGTGAGGAAAAGATTGGCGCGCAAGTTGAACAAGCGTGTCATTCCCCCCTGAATTTCAGGGAGATTACACTATTGGTTCAGTGATTATTGTTAGAGGAGAGCAGACAAATACATAGATTATGCTATAGCTCACTTACTTAATAGAAGCGTTTTAAATGAGTATATGCACCCTTTGTGACATACCCTTTAGAGCAGGAACATAGTCAGGAGACCCCTGTAGGATCTGTTCATACTGGGTGACGGCCTCGGTGTAGGCGCCGAGAACCTGCTGGATGGTGGCCATTCTGTAAGTATCCAATCAGTATTCATTCAACCAAGGAATCATCTCAGATCTGAAATATCTATAGTGTTTTCAATTTAGTTAGAAATATTGGTACATGAGAACATTTTCTACACACGGAGCACATCAGAATGAGCGCATTCTGTACTACTTTGTGATGAAATGTCTAAGCTATGCTACACATTTAGTTGGATGGTGTGCAAGGATGTAAATATACTCACTGGTAGAAGCAGTACATGGCCTCAGGGTCCAACTGTAAACAGGAAAGAACAGGGAGGCAATGAAAATCAGTCTCTATGGTGTCAGTAGGGGTTGCATCTTTTAACAAGGAAATTTGTTGGTGGGGAGACAAAATAAATTGGACGTCCTTGGACCCTCTAGACAATTATCAAGGGATTTAGAAAGTAACAAATATCATAAAATAATTTGATTTGATTTGTTAAACTGGTACAGACAGCATCTTGGGTAAAGAAACACTGGTTTCCGTCGATCACCAGAATGTTCACTGTGTGCAATGCTTACCTCTGTAGCTTTGGTGAAGGCCTTGAGAGCGGCGGTGTAACTGCCACGACTCAGGTACGCATCTCCTAAGCACTCCCATACATGGCTGGATGGGGGGTAAATGTCGAAAAAACACAAAAATAATATTCCTCCTACTGGTACTTAACATTCATGTCCCAAATCATGTGCTACATTGAAAAAGAAAGTTGTTTAATTTTTGTTCTTAAATTCAAGTATGTTTTATACACGCTTCTTCTTGTGAAACTCAGTGACGGTACATTCTTGTATCCGTAACTGCGTACATATAACCACATCCACCTACCCTGAAGCCCCTATGTGTCTATAGCAGTGAGCACCTACCTGTCCTTGCTGTCTGCTCGGAGTGCAGCCTGTAGTGACATGATGGAGGCAGAGTGCTCGCCAACCTTCATCTGGTTTAGACCGAGTCGCAGCCACGCCCACTTGGCACTACAGGTAGAGGTATATTGTTTTAGATAGTGTTGGGAGGGATAAGATTTTCTTTTCATTTTTTTGTGATGAATATTATAAGAGGCATTCTAATCTATTTTGATATCTGTGGGGTATTTGATAACTATTTAAGTGTACATTATATATTGTTTCTTCTTTTGCACAATCTTGATATATTACGTTGCATATCATCAATTCAACTAACCTTCCTGCACCGGCCTTTTGTGTCACACCTAATAGAAGGTTGATAGCGGCCTCCTATAAACATAGACAAAGGTAACCTTTAAAAAAAATTAATGTACACATCATGAACTGTATCAGCTTAATAATATCACATAATCATTTATGATAACATCCACTAAAACATGAAAATGTTACTTCCTGAAATTTGAAATCACAACATTAATATACATTTTTTCATTCTTATTTTATCAAATAATCTCCCTATTGAAGATTAAGCCTTACTTCTTGGCCGTCATAAGACAACATGTCGCACAGAGCGCTGCCAGCCTCCTCGTTTTCCGCGTCTAAGTCATACGCCTTCTGGTAACAGCGACACGCGCGTCTAAAGACAACAAAGGGACGTAACTCAGAACAGAACATACACTTAGCACAGTATCTATGCAGCGTAAGATTTACTTCAGATTCTTTGTAGGGGTGATATATCCTCATGGTATGGTATATTTACCTCAGCAGTGATGCCACTCCCTGATCAACAACATGCAGGAAATTGCACGATTTTGATCAACATTTTGCAAGAAAATTTAAGGAACCCAAAATAAAGTGAATAAATTATGTATATTTTAGTAGATATATATATATACACAAGAAAGTTTCCATAAGCACTACTTACCCATTATCCTTAACTACTTCCTCGTAATATCGGCCAAGGTAGTAAAATATTGGTGAGTAGTATGGGTCCAACTTCGCTGCCTAAGGTATAAAATTGTTGATTTAAAACCGTTGTGTTCTCAAATATGATGTTTGTTAGCACTTAATTATCATGACAAGGGAAACTCTTGTTCTTTCTTTATCCTGATAAGGATAGACCGTTTGAAGCCTCTGTTGCTTATACTTTCTTGGAAATCCACCAAGTTAAGACCTGTTTCTTTCCATTTACAACCTAATCTTTGGTCAAACCTAAACATAACAAGCAGAAAAAAAGAAGTGTTTATTTTACCTGTAAGAATGTCGTGAAACACTTGTCACGATAGTCCTTGTTTTCTGCGGCCAAGGCCCAGTAGACACGTCCCTGCTGATACAGCAGCTGACCTGTCTGTTTGGTCACTTGGCTTAGGCTGAATGGAGATATTAAAGGACATATCTCTGTAGTTCTAGTGATGGTATCTACCCCTGAAACAAACTCTCCATAACCTTAAAAACTAACCTTTAAAACTTAAAATAGGCTGTAATGGAGAGGTCTTCAATAAATAATTACCAGTAATTTGGTTTCATTATCTTTTCTTTCTTTTCGTTTTTTCGGTCAAGGTAGTTTCTGCCGTGCACAAGCACAAACTCCTTGCTCCTAAAAGCGGTTTCATTATCATCCTCATTTGTGATTCAGTATTAAAGTAGAGTATATATACACATACCTATTGATATAAAAAAAAAATGAATAAAGAAATGAGTAGATTAAAGTTGAGTTGTCATATTCTACCTTTCCTCGGCAGCAGTCAGTTCGCCCTTGTGGAAGTGGTTCCACCCTTTTAGTAAGTGTGTTCGCTGCGTGTCACCGCTCTGCTCCATGTCCATGATCACCTGTCGAGAAGTATAACAATTTAAAAATGTATGATAGCTTTACATACACAATTACAATCACGTTCACACATTTTTTAGTGATTAGTATATTCATCCCACGGTCGGGATGGATTAGACGCTAGCCGTTTTTTATTCATTTAAATCAACATCGATTTACAATAATGGGTAGTGCACCACAAATTTCAGATAAATACATTTTGACGTTTGATGTGCAAGTTTTGATTTGAGTTAAGTTGAATTACCAACCTGTGCGACTTTGTCTACACTTCCCTGTGCGAGGTATGCATAACCAAGGTACAGAGATACGGCAGGATCCATGCCCTCTGCTAACAGCTGAAAACAAAACACATAAAAAGTATTATTTTGTAATCCACTTCATCTACAAGGCACAGCTAAACCCTTATATAAGACAGAGGACAATGCTTTATTTTCTTACTGGTCACTTTCGGACAGATATCAATGGCTTTCGTGGGGTTGGACTTCTTGGACGCCTTGAAGGATTTAAGTTTTTGTTTCATGTCTTTTTTTTTTGTTGCTCCGCTTTACTTGGCTACAGCAGCTTTACAGCTATCTTAGATGATCTTACAGGCCGGTTCCTTAAGAATTCTTTATGTACAATGTATCAAGTTCAAAGTTACAAACCTCTAGCAGTGTTTCCACAGCGGATGTCAGACCTTTAGGTTTTCCTTGCTCGATTTGTGCCTTTGCCCTTATCAGCTCTACAAGTTTTGTTATACGAGCCTTCTCACCCGTCCAGCGGGGCTCTGGGTCTGCTAGCAGTTTTAGTGCTAAACGCAAATATAAAGCATGCTAAACACACAATCCTATTTATCAAAGGTGTGTAGGCAAATAGCCAACCAATAATTGTCTTACAGGTAGAGAATATATAAAGTGAACTACTGGTCAAGATTTTATCCCCTCCAGTTTAGGAATTCTCACATACACTATAACACAGGGCTGTACCATGTGTATTCACATATTGTGTAGGGATGTATGATAGACATACAATAAATTAACAAAGTTCTATCAGCATCTATGTTTACTGTATTAAACACGGAGGGTTAAAAGAAACACCATCTACCTCTAGTCATACTGTTGCAGACGCCTCCGTTGTCGTGGATACGAATTTGGCTCAAGCCCAAGAGGACCCAAACACTTGCTAGGTTTCGCTCCATCTTGGACCCTACAATAGATTAACAATTTAACATGTACCGTAAAACCTCGCGTATAAGCCTAACTCGCGTATAAGCCGCCCCCCGACTTTGGCCTGATCCTATAAGCCGCAGAGGCCTTCTGAACAACCCTTGGGAAAAACTCGCGTATTAGCCGCACCCCATACTTAGCTCACCCACTGTTTTATTTCTCACCCCCCCCCCCTCCCTCCCGTCTGTATTGTTAGATACCGGCCTGAGCAGTAGGCCTAACAGCTTTCTCTGAGGTGGGTGGGGGGGGGGGGGGGGTATGGCTTGTGAATGCAGCGGCAGGGTATGGCTGATGGGGGGGGGGGGGGGGTATGGTTAGCGATGGGTGCCTGCATAACTAACGACAGCTTTCACAGTTCAAGGGCTGGGCTGTAGGCCTCACCATAAACCCACCCCCCCCCCCCCCCGCACCTACAGTGCGTGTAAATGTGGCGGTCACCTACCCCCCCCCCCCCACACACACACACCCATTGTCTAAAGAATGACACTGCCCACTCACGTTAGACACTTACTCCCCTGCCCTGGGTACCAGTGGGGTCATTTCAAGGTAATTTCATGAATCATTCTTTGGAAAAACTCGCGTATAAGCCGCACCCCGACTTTGGCCCGATCCTATAAGCCGCACTGGCGATCTGACTCACGTACTAGCCGCGGCTTCTACGCGAGGTTTTACGGTATTTAATTTTTCTTTTATCTAAGTTGAAAAACATGGCATATACAACCAACAATGAATTTAATTTGCTTTTATTAAGTAACTACCCGGCGCTGCATTGGTGCATCATGTCGACACCTCGGCAGGGTATCAACCCCATAGGTTCGGCATGATGCCTACATGCAGCACCGGCGAGTTACCTGGCGGTCCTGCATTCATTGACCATGATCACAAAATGGCATTAATTGAACAGATTATGCTGGATTTATTTACTGGAGTTTATGTCATCAATGCTCAAATATCAGTTTTCTATGCTCTTCACGAGGGTTCCATGTCGGCCCAATATTGAACTTTAATAAGATGTAGATGATAAGTTGGCAATAAAAACATACAAATCTCAAATAACAATAAACCCCAGGCCTTAGTGGAGTGGTAATCTCCATGTATATGTCCAGTATAGGTGATACTAGAGCAGTGACTGACCTGCTTTGAGCAGCTCTGCGGCCTGCTTGTACTGCTCCTTACTCATCAGCTCACAGCCCTGACTGAGTTTGACGTAAGCCGACTCGGCGTCCAATGTCTGCAGCGCCGCTGTCCGAGACAGCAGGTTCTGCACAACATTGGGGTCCAGTCTATCTGGTATCAGAACAACATGAGATCAGATATTAGTTGATTTCTGTATTAAATTAACATTATTACGAGTAGATAAGGAGTGCTGTAGATGTTAGTGGTTAAGTTGCGGTAATATATATTTTAGTATGAGTGTATATAATACAGAGTTGGGTACTGCCAGAATTCCTGAAAATGTACTCGATTACTCTGGCATCCCTATTTTCAGTGTTTCTTCAAGGAGGGGATCGAGAAGTCCCTATTTTAAGAAAATTCGCTAAGCAATTCTATCTTTGTACATAGTGAAATAGGATCCAAGCTTGTTAAGGCAGTGTAAGTGAGATACAGAGGGGACTTACTTCTCCTATTATACTTGTTCATCTCTTTAACATAGGGGTAGACGCCATTATTTAAACTAAAACAAAACTGTCTTGTAATACCTGCATATGAATCCAATTCGATCTGACAAAGAAGCTGTAGTGGGAACTTGTCATCTGGGAACTGTGCAGACATCAACCCGCATTCCTCTCGCAATTTGTCACGAGGAGCGGTTTGCTGTACGTTCAGAAAAACACATGGGTTAAAAATCACTCTTTAATATTAGGTGGGGCAAAACTGGGACTAAC
Source organism: Harmothoe impar (assembly GCA_947462335.1). Taxonomy (NCBI): domain Eukaryota; kingdom Metazoa; phylum Annelida; class Polychaeta; order Phyllodocida; family Polynoidae; genus Harmothoe; species Harmothoe impar. The sequence continues at coordinate 43,473,238 of OX381709.1, read as the reverse complement.
TCAGCGATCTATGTTTCCTATGAGCAAGGAGCAAAATGTAGTACTATTTTAGAAAAAAAAAAAAACTTGAAATTGTCTTTACGGAGGGCCCCTGAATAGAGGACTTCTAGATAGGTAATGACCGTTTTTCGTTAGATTAAAAACCTGGAAATCGAGGGGAAAATTGAAGACTGTAATCCCTGGATGAGATAACAGAGGTATTATTTCATGGTGAATACGGTCTATCAATGCTAAAGCAATGGGAGGGCCGTTCCCCAGGACAGCGTGCAATAACCCTAGGCCGTATTGCACGCTGTAGCCGTATTGCTCGCTCCCGAGGGTCACGTGACCTGTGCGGAATTCAAAATGGCGGCCGACGGAAGTAAACAAACACCGCGGAAGTAAAAAAACGCTGTGGAAGTAAGCAAACATGGACTGGAAACCTATTTTAGATTGAAATACCCTGAAATAAATACAGAGCGTCACTTTAAAGTGACCTCGTCACTGGTTATTGCACTCACGGTTCCTGCCCTGTACTGCACTAGGCCTGCGGCCAGCGTGCAGTACAGGGCAGGAACCGCTCGTGCAATAACCAGTGACTCAGTCACTTTAGCGTGCAGCTCTGTCTATATAGCTTACCCTACTCGATGAGATAACAGAGATAATAGTTCACCTCACTGGATGAGATAACAGATAATAGCTCACCTTACAGAGGAACTGCAGGTAGCTGACCCAGGTGGTGGCCGACTCAGGTTCATCTTCCTCCTGCTCGTGTAGGATAGTGTCGTAGGCCTTTTCCAGCTAAGTGCGGCAGGAATTTAAAATAGGCATTCATCATAATGTGACTTTTGGACATTTAGATAACCATAAACTCACTTCTTGTCGCAAGTGTTAAGTGCATATTTTAACTGTGTGTTTTGTGGTCCTCCCGACAAAATGCTCTACATGATCAGCAGCATTCATATTTGAAAAATCTGACATGTCGCTTACTGGCCACAAAAGAATATGAAAATGTTGGTCTCTTCTGGATTCAACTTCTATGATTTGTGAAACACCGAGATCACAGGGGAAATGTTGGAATTCCTGAGAAAGCAGAAAAATGTGGCTCCTGTAAAATATTTGAGTTTATAGTGTGCCAGTGTTTGGTAAAAGTGTAGTGCCCTAAATTTAGAAATAGCAGGGGGTTTCTAGGCAGAAGAATTCTAAGATGGTAATGGAAAAAAGTAAAATGTTCCGCACCAGCGCTGCGTGGTCCTCTGACAGGTCCTTCTGTTCACTCAGGCTGCTGATCATCTGACGCCATATTTGTTTAGATTTATCATCATCATCATCGTCATCCTCCAAAGCGTCTAGAGTCTCGTGGAGTGTTCTTATAGACTGTAAATTGAAGATCATTTTGATTTACCTTTACCAAGATCTTGAACAAATTCATAGAATTAAATGCACAAAATGAACAATCCTATTTATTGTGATCTCATAGTTAATAACACAGTTGCAGTAGGAGGGATGATACACTAAGCACTTCGTAATGATATAATGATGAGAGAAACACTCCCATTACTTACCTTGTCGAAATCTCCACATTCTTTGTACAGGTTGGCAAGTTTAACCTGTATTTCAAACCGGCGGTTTACGTCTCTATAACAAAGAAGACGTGTACTGATTACCATAACATGAATATGAAACAAATCAAGCAGTATGACTTGTTAAAAACAATTTTTCTTAAGAGAATATTTCAGTAGTGCATTTTGTACCGGTACTTAACGATAAAATCACAGTCATACTGCTACCTACCCTTTTAAGATCTGTGAGAGTTTGGTGTAAGCTTCCAGTAGGTCCTTTCTGTACTCGGCATTCTGAGCCTTTTCGTAAAAGCCACAAAGACCCTGAACATTAAAACACATATTAAATGTAAGGTGAATCAATTGATTTTCACTAAAAGTAAAGGGATTGAAACCACTGTCAAGTTAACTAGATGAATGATACACACTCAAAATGATACATTTTTATCATTTCGATGAAATACATGATGTGAACAAGCATAATCCTACTAACCTGCCATGCTAAGGGCTGCGTATCGTCAACTGCTATTGCTTTCCTAAAGGCGGCGATAGCCTGATCAGGTTGCTCAAGGCCCTCTGCGGCCACCCCGACAAACACGAGTGCATTATAGTTGGCCTTATCCTGCTTTAGTACAGCCTGCCATAAAATAAATACTGAGATGTTAGACTTCCATCATCCATCAGATGATCCAATAATAAATTCACATTGATTATAAGGGTTTCTTGGATTTGGTTTCAATAGCTGCTCTCTCACAAAGGGGTGATGGCGCTTGTTGATGGACAGAACAGGGACCATGCAATCAGTGATAGATCTAGGTCGGCTCTCATATTTCTAACTTTTAAGTCTGATTTTAATACCGGGTATAAGGAATCACCTTGCACTGTTTTATGGCTTCTTTGTAGTCTTTACTTCGAATTGCCTCTCGAGCCGCTTTCAACGCTGCTTTGCTTTCCTTTGACATTGTTACTCAATGCGCTGTGGAGAAAATGAAATACATGTAATGGAGAGTATGACCATGTATTCACGTCCATGGTCTAACAGTTTACAAATTGAACATGTCATTGTCGGAGACATAAGGTGACGTTCCACCGCAGACAAGCCAGACTTCAATAGCCCTTTAAAAATATGTGAAGTTCTCCTCCTCCCTAAAGCCAAGAGGTGTTTAAATGTGTCCCCCCCCCCCCCCAAAAAAAAAAAGGAGTGGGGGGAAGTTCGGAAAGATGTTAGGGAGTGCTGGGGGGGGGCGTAAAAGATTTGGGGGGGTGAAAAAATGTTGCGCGCTCCGTGCGAAATCTCACCGCCCCCCCTGTTGTTAAAAAATGAGCACTCCCTTAGGCCTGCCGCTTAGCCTTAGGCCTACAGTTTACATCCCCCCCCCCTTGTAGTGACATAGATATACTGTTTTTTATGGATGAAAACGGGTGAAATTTGTTCTTCCCCTACAAAAACCTGATAAAGGGTTAGGCATATTTTTGGGTACCGGTAGGCCTAGCGTATATATTTTAAACCCCCTCTCCCATCCCCATCGGCATTTAGCCCCGACAAACCATAGGTATACACATATTGTAAAAACATATTTCTATAGAATTTGCCTACCAATGGCTAGATCAGACCTTCCTCTTTAAATACATACCACCGACATGTAATTCTGACATACAGCTAGAGCTTCCCCAAATTGGCAAATATCCAAAACGCTTGCTTGCATACGTGGTTTAACTATACTCAGTATAGACTATAGAGCTAGGTTCGGACGCCCCCCCCCCCCCCATACAGGTTACATTTAGGGAGTGCTCATATTTTTAAACAACAGGGGGGGGGGGTGGATTTCGGGGGGGGGGGGAAACATTTGAACCCCTTGAGTCTTGACCGGGGGGGGGGGGTAAAAAATGTAGACCCCTCCCCTCTTTGGGGGTCAAAAAAATTCGACCTGTTTTAAGGGAAAAAGCCCGCGCTTTACTGTGCTTCAAAGGGGCGCGAACACGCGCGATTCTCGGCCTGCCGGGGGGGGGGGGGTGACAAATTTCGACCCCTGTAGCCTACAGTGAGGGGGAGGTGAAAAAAAGTAAAACTTGACTTGAGCGATAATATAAGAACTGACTACATTAGGACACGTATCCCACTTATAAAAGGCACAACAGCTCTAACAACACCACACATGATGGCTACAATAATAATGCAATGTACCCAATATGTCATCAGAAGCAATAATAATTGTTTACTATTACATAAAGCTAAAAAGACAGAGTCAAAAACTTTACCGGTTTTTGGCGGAAGTGGCCACTTGTTTTCTTATTTTCCACAAGAGGGCGCCCCAAAGTTGATTCCATCTCAATTCCCTAGGTGGCGCCAGCAGTAAAAAGTAACCTGATATGTGTAAGAACACTTCGACAAGTAAGTTACAAAGTTCATAATACGGTGTGTTTGTGTTTATACTACTTAAAAAGTTGCTTAAGTGTTGTGGTTCGGATCCTGCTATGTCCTAGACTCAAACAGTCGTGGATATATAGGCGATAAAGTAATACAAACTGTGCACAACTTGAGCTACTGACACGGGGGTGCGAGCACTCGCCTGCCCAAATCTTCGACTCAGTGATGGCGAGGTCATGCTGGCAACTTGCAGGACATGCAGTGCAGGCCATCTGACCCATCTGGGCAGGTGGGCTACAGCATGGTTACACTCCAATCCACTACAGCAGATATGTCAAAGGTTAAATAACTAAATTATAACTCAATCCGCTGGTCAGACTATAAATTCTAAAATTAATGGCCCAGGCCTGTCAGAGTCAGGAGGGTGTAGGGGCAAAACTTGAAACTGAAAGGCCTCTAAAAAGGCCCTATTAATACTGCAGCTGGGGGTGGGGGGGGGGGGTCAAAACTTTTTTTCTTTTTTTTAGAGCTCAAAACTGGGCATATGGTCACTTATTAAAGTAAACCTTCATGCTGCGGGTCAAAACTCAATGAGGTCCACTCAAGAACTCGCAAAAACAGAACTCAGTAAGGGAGGGTTCATTATTTATGGCAGGGGGGGGGGTGAGCGTTTGGCAAATCGAATACGTCAAAAATAATTGGCCCCCCCTCGGAATAGGTTGAAAAAAAAAGGCCCCCCCCCCCCTCGGAATAGGTTGAAAAAAAAGCCCCCCCCCCCTCACCCTGGATCGTTTTCAACTTTATTACAAAAACGATGTTGGTGTCTACTAATTGTATGCATTTAATCCTGGGCACTTTTTTACCTTCAATTTACTACCTTGCAACAAATACGTCCATTCGTAAGGTGTTTTAGTGTAAACGTCTCATGATACTCGCTGGTGAGTGATAATAGTCAAACCTCAGACACTTGACTAACATACGTTACCGTTGAGTTTAAGGGCCCCAGTGCTTATAAATTGGAAGCTCCCATACCCTCAGTGCTTACATGAGGCCGGCACTTTTTTGAAGACTAACAAAACGGTGGCTATTCTGAGTGTCAAAAGTGATGCAGTGAGAAATTTGCTGGGAGTTTGAGGAAAATTTGAGAAAATGTTGAAAATATTGACATAATTTGGTAAAATATAACACAGGCTGTTACCAAAATTCGCGACATTTCAACGTACTAAATTCGCGACATTTTTAGGAATACCCCTAAAAAAAAGGCCCCCCCCCTAAGAATAGGGTAAAAAAAAAAGGCCCCCCCCCCCCTTTGAATACCCCTAAAAAAAATTGCCCCCCCCTCAAATGCTCACCCCCCCCTGCCATTAATAATGAACGCTCCCTAAGGGGGGGGGGTTGTGTGTGATCATGTAGACGACCTTTAGAAGTAACCCTATGGGAAGAGATTAGCTACATCTGGAAAACCAGCCACAACTCACTGTGAAACCAAAACACCCTGATCAATTTTCGACAGGGACAGAAACCGGAGGGCGCCTGCGGCCCGGCGATTTCTCCCACAACCTGCTCCTCATGAGTACCTAGGTCAAACACCCCCCCCTTATTATGGCTTATATTAGAATTATTATTACAAAGCTGCGCATAGATTCTAACTGTACTCAGGACAGCTTATCAAGAAGTTATAGAGGAAAAAAAACATTGAATAATATGTGTACACACTGTAACGTTTAGGGATGTCATTGGTATCACAGGTATCGATATATCGCTATTTCTTATGTATTGGATAACTGAATCGACAATTGCTGGGTATCGATACGCCGCCATCTTGGATTATTTTTGTGCTTTATGTCAGTTTTTACGGCGTATAAATCGGACCATTATAAAGGTATTTAGGTAGTAAAATGTGAAAGACAAAATGTTATTCTAAATTATTACAAATGTTTTATTTACATTTCAGTAACACTGGGCGAGACGTGAGGAGGGTAGTAGTGGTAGCTGTAGATGTCCCCACCTGACCAGCCATGCTTGGATGCAGCGAGCGACAGCGTGTTCGTGGTCTGCTAGCGGAGGCCATAAACATGCTGTGTAAGACCAGCCTAAAGTACAAGTTTGGCTTCAGCATTGAGGGCCTGCTGGGCATTACCATAGATAACAGCCAGGTGTTACTGATAAACATTCAAGAGGAGTTCAAGAACAAGACTTGGCCTGATGGCAGTGCTACTGGTAAGGTGGCTACATCCAGCCCACTCAGTAACAGCCCTATGGACCTCAGCACTACCTCACACCCAAAGGTACAAGCTGTTGATGACAGTGTCAAGGCACCAACAGCCACTGAACAGCCCTGGTACTGCCCCACCTCTAATACACAGGCTCCCCTAGACTCCAGACTCTCCCCTGAGATCACTGATGTTAAACCCATTGTTGACTTAGGTTTATCAGAGCAGCCAAACGGAGAGCGGTCTACTTCTACCTTGAGCAATGGACAAGGTAGGGTGAAGTGCCGCAGACCTCGCTTACAGAACTCTCGGGCTTTCAAGCGGGAGCATTCTTCCCTGCCAGTACCAAAGCAACGCCACCTCAAACCCCGCACCACCACAGGCACCTCCCAGCCTACAGCCAGCAGTGCTGTGGGAACTCCAGTAGACCTGTCAGATGACGACGTGATCTTTATAAAGGAGGAGGAGGACTCTGAAGATGACTATAGTCGGGGGGTCTTCCCAGACTCTCCTGTGACTCATCCGATTCATTTAAGCCCAGGAGCGAGCAAAAAGAGAAGGGCGGCTCCCGCAGTTGCCCTCCCTTCAGCTCATAGAGAGGGCGAAGCTAGTCTAGAGAGTCCAGGAGTAGTAAAACTTGAGGAAGACTCCTGCTCTTCAGGGGGCCCTGCAGAAGAGGGTGAATGCAGCCCAGCGTGGCGGGAAGATTCACCGTGCGATGTGACCTACGAGGCTGGCATGTGGCGATCGGAGGATACGGTCAAGACGCAGTCGAAGCGGCACAAAGGCGGTAAGGGATCATATCCAGCAAGCAAGACGAGTGATTCTGCTCTATACTATCCACCAACACATATCAGTTCCAAGAATACCAAGACATCATTAGAGGAGGTATCTATGGCAGACACTGCACCATCCGCCTTGGCGGCAGTGTTGTATTCAACATCAGACCAGGCAGCGGCTGTCGGTGAAAACTTGTCTGATCAGCTCCCGGGCTCCCCGGTAGACCAGGCGTATGTAGCCACAGCGCCTATAGAGGATGGCGAAAGCTCGACACAGGCACTTGTTCAGGTAATGACAATTTACATATCTTGACAAAATTGATGATACAGAAGCCATAGAAAATAAATGGTCTAGAACATTTTCAATGAAATGAGTTGGAAATAATGTATGAACCAATTCAAATCCTCTTGCTTCGACCTATCCTCATTTTGTTAACATTGCCAATAAACACGTTAAACTCTTATGAATTCCATTCTATTCTTCATTTTCAAAGTACTAATCAGAATTATTATTTATAACAGTTGGAGGGTGACCAGACAGAGTGGCCGGCCGACTTACCCCGGAGACCGCGAGCCTCCTACAGTACCGCCTACAAGCTGATGATCGTACGTAAAGCACTCGAGTCAGGTAACATGCGAGCCACAGCGCGCCGCTTTGGTATACATTTCAAACAAGTCTGGCAGTGGTCGCGAAACAAAGAGAAACTACTAGCCATGTCGCTTACCGCCCTGCGTAGTCCGAGACTGCTGCAGGAGGTTGAGGAGGAAAGAGAGGCTAACAGGCAGAAGGCTGAAGCCGACCGTGCGAGTATAGTGCCACCCTCAGAGAGCTGCCCTACCACCACCTGACAGCCTCTAGTGGCAACTTATTTCATGTGCTACTACTGCAGTGTTTAACCCTGGTCAATTTTTTGAATTATAATTGCCCCCTACCTCTCCTCCCTCCCCCCCCCCCCTCCCATATTTTAAAACAGTGGATTTAACTGGTGCTGCTGATGTTAAATCCAGAGTAATGTTTCCGTTTGCCTTGCTTATCGAAAATAGCATGGTCCATAGAAAAAAATGTTGCGGTTTATCTATGCTTTCAGGGGCAGATATTTTGCCGCTGTGTTTTAAAGATACATGTCTGTTATGTCTTAGCAACCGTGATAGATCACGGTTGTGCATATTGAAAGATGTGTCGTTATTTTAATGAGCTTCCTGTATAAATCAAAATCGACGATTGGTGCTACTAGTAAAATCAAAGAAATAACACTCTATTAAAGCGTAGGATAATGGTATGTGTACTTAATATTGGACGGAATTTAAAAAGTTATGGTCCCTTGTCAGGGTAATTATATTTCTTAGTCCCACAAGTATTAACTTCTGAAGTTGAAGTCAGATGAGCTAGTCTTTTACTTACCGTATTCAAGTGAATACCCCATGCAATGCTTTAGAACATTGGAATGATGAATGGCTATCACACTGTAAAGGTGCTAAGATTGTTTTCCTCTATGTCTAGTAGTTTATTCTAGAGCAGTGCTAAAACCGGTACTTAATGCAGAGAAAAGAGTCATGTTGTGTGCAACATCTACTCTTACTTTTGACACCTACACATGTACTATAGTCTGTCCCCATTCCCAGAGACATTACGTTTGTCCGAAATGAACGCCCACCCCTCGTCCCCATGGGTGAATTAGTTCTTAAAACACCCATCATTGGGAATGCCGATCTAATGCCCTCAATACTAGTGAGTTTCTGTTTTGTGATTTTGATTTCAAGTTGTACATTTGTTTGTTTATATAGTTGTCTTGTGTTTTTTTTGTGTCAGTGTATTTTCATACAATAATTAGTACTTAGTTATATCCAACAAATCAAAGGAACCCCTTATATAATATATATCTGTACTTACGATAAATTCGTATCCAGAAAGCCATGCCATTTCACTGTACATGAAAAGACAGTCGGTGCTACAATGTCAAGTCACATCATGATTAATGCCTTTTATAATGTAATGTTAACGTCAGATAATCCTTATTATTAACGACGGTATGATGCCTCAAGGCGTATTGTACATGTTTCGTGATGATGTGCCAATGCAGCGCCGGTGCGTCGTAACTTACTGGAACTATTTTTGGTGCATCATGCTGACCCTTCGGGAGTGTATCAATCCTGGCGAGTAATGACAATACAGGGGCATTGTGCATTTATGCTGCCCTTAGGCCTAAGCTAAGGCTAACATGTTAAAAGGTGCTGTATACCTGTTGTCTACTTAGATGTCACACCTCTTGCAGTGATTTGCGGTGCTACCAAACAAAAAAACTATTAATATTTGTTGATCATTTGTGGTGCTAAAGAAAGCATAATTTTTAAGGTGAGGATCTATAGATTGAAGATACAGACATGTAAATTCTAGGTTGAGGTACCTGTCCAAACTGTTGAATATTGGCAGATAACCCCAGGGAAATGGCATCCGTTCTTGCTATTATTGAGAATACTTATCAATTGTTATCCAAACTAAGTCCATATAATTGGAAACATGACTTATGTACCTATATTTTTGCTGCTAACATCCTTTTGAATTGTGGTGGTGTTTATCAATTATGGTAATACCTTTTTGTACCATATCAGTTTTCCATCGATTTAGTTGGACATAAAAATATTGTTTGTCCAGATTTGCTTTAAAACATATGATCAGTGGGTGTTTGTATAAATGCTATGCTGGTAGACTTGAACATAAATTTTCTGCTATTGCCCTTTTCTACAAAATGAATACAATGTACGGTAGTTGCATGGATCATAACTGCATGGATATTCAACTGCGATAGCTTAGGCGTACAATACAATGTATTGTACATGTATATTGTAAATACATGGGCTTTAAAAACACACCAATTGTACTTAATTAAAGAATTATAACTGAGTTTGGAAAAATAATTATGGACGCTGCTGACAAGATACGCACTATAACAGCGTTTTTCTATTTTGTCTACCTAAACACAATCTGATGAATGGTTGCATTTTGTATGAAACATTATTTACGGGTAGAAGTCAACTAGTCAATATTTTGATTTTAGATACACAAATTGAACATAACTTGTCTTGTTTAATGCACGATTTGGTCATGCTATAGATTAGCCAAATAACGTTTGCCAAAACTATTGCTACCAAATGTTTTCATGACATATACAAATGTACAATATAACATATTTATACATTAACTATTGAAACGTTGATAAACGTTACCAAGCATGGCTAGCTTTAAATCATGAGTACATTTGAACATATCGTAATCACGGTCCTGCCTTTCTACTAGTCCGAATTCACCCAATACTCATGGCCTTTTGTACTTATCATGATACAGGATACATTGTCATACTTGTCATGAGGGTTGCACCAGCTATATTTAGTTTACTACAAAGACTTTAAATAGTGAAGGAGTTATTATTAAATGATAAGAAAAATAATGGTTACAGGGCACGTTTGCCTTAATTTTGTCTATATATAACACATTGGATATCATAGTCCCAATGTTAAAGCGTAGCAATGTCCGTTTGTGATTGTGACCGCGGATATAGGATAGTATGACCAGACCTTGCTGTGGCATTTTTTCACGCTACTATTAAACCCTGATCTATGAGGTAAAATACCCAACTTCGGGAACAGGAAGAACTGCACCCTTTGCTCCTGCCGCACTCCCCAAAGTCAGTGAACTGCATCTATTTGTATTGATGACAGCTTGCAAATAAAGGTGAATTCCAGTATCACATGTTGTTTTCTATATTATACACCAGATGTTAATCTTTACCAATCTTTTAAGATGTTCCACTCAGAATTCGCCTTAAAAAGAACGGTTTTGTCCATTTCTATTTTCATCTGCTAGTATATATGTATTGTGGGAATCCCAGTACAGATTTTGTTATTGAAGTCTCGTTGTTAGAAGGAATGTTACATATAACAGTATAAGGAACACGTTTCCAATGCCAAAATTGCCCATTCTCTCTATATTTCGAATTGGTTCTAAGGAACATTGCTTTATATAAAGAGCAAAGGCCCTCTTTGTATAGAAATTTCCCTCGTTAAAGTCACCTGTTGCACCACAGCAAACACATCAGGGAGTGGTCCTTATCTAACGAGGCGGGGGTTGGTGGATTTGGAGGGGGCGGGGGTTGAAAAGAAAATCAGTAAAATGCCCGCCTGTTCATGGGGGGGGGGGGGGGGGGGTAATGTTCGCTTGTGCTGAAATCCAACAACCCATCCATGTTGCTAAATAATGACTACGACCTAAACATCCCCGATCAGCTAATCAATATTTGGTGACAATTATGTTGTGTAAATCCACATTTTAATACCTTGGTAAATCAAAACAAGACACAATGTTCAAAATAATCTTTTAATGCTTTGACGATGATACAATGACTTCAATTTTTCAGATCGTTGTATGTATTTTTTGGGTTATTACACGCACTCAATTATACATAAACAAAGAATCAAGACAATATGCCTTCCAGCCTTAAACTACATGCAGTATAAAACGATTTACGGGGACCGTATACCTAGAAAATCGCAAGTTCCCAAATGTAACTAAAAGTGAACACAGGATGTTGTCTTCAGACACAATAGTAAAGATACGTAACTTCATCTTTAAGCAAACCTGACAACTTCTATATATGCCGTCATTTTATACTTTCTTTCACAGGTTTAGTTCTAAGACTTGGTGATGATGATGAGATGACACTACTGATTAAAGATATGACAGGACTGTTGATGAATGTGTGTGATGCGAGGTGATGTGAGGTGTTCAGATGGCCTTTCGGTGATACTCCGGTGGAGCGACAGCGTACTCCGATACCGAGAACAGGTTGGAGGCGTTCTTCTGCATGTACCTGTCAATGAAAGAAGGCCTTTTATTTAATACTTGTATAGGATATTAGAATAGGTTAATACTGACCTACTGGTGAAATAAGTGTCACCTTCACCATAACAAAATTCCTTATTCTAACCTGCATATCACATACAAATACGAGTGATCCCCTCTGTTTGGAGCTCGGTGCAGAGAGATCGCTCTTAGGAGTGTGAGGAAAGTCATATACCCTGTACTGGAGAACGAGTATGCTAAATGTCTACGTGGTGTACACTTACTCAAGGACTTGAAAGATATCTCTATGACTTACTTGAGGAAGTCCTGGATGTGTGTGAGCAGGAGCTGGATACTCTTCTCGTCCAGTGGTGTGTACGCCAACATGCCGCCAAGTTTTACTACACAAAGACAGCAATCAAATGGCAACGATTACAGACATGCCCAATTTAAATAGAATGCATGGTTAGACAGTCATGTTCTCTGCATACATATCTCGTCAATATATATCTACTCCGCCCTAATCTGATATGGAACGCCTTTGATTTTGAACTTGATGTGACTGACATATCTAGTTTCCTTTGCTGAACTGCCACTTTCAAAATGTGAGCGACAAATTTGTGATTTTTTTGTATGCACTACATAAAGGTACTTTTAATAGTGCAACCAGCACTAACCGGCTTTTCGCAGATCACGTTCACAATATCTACCATTTAAATGATCATAACATTAATCATTTTCTTACCAAAAAGTCGCAGGAGGTGGATGGGGCTGTAGACGCTGGACATAGGCGTGTCTGGGTGATCCGCTAGCACCTAAACACCAAGGTATATCATGCCGAGTTTATAGAAGTAAACAGGTATCCAGTATACAATATCTCAATATGTCTACTTCTGCTTTACAGAAATATCTGTAAATTTCGAATCGAAGAAGGGGGCATACAAATAATATGGGAGATCTAAAGTCAGATTAACCGTTTTATAATTATAACCATTAGATACCGTTTGCAAGAACTGTTTTATATCATTTCTGGTCATCACTACATTGTGTTGTATTGGACAATTCCTAGTGTTAAACACCAACTATTGTTGGGTTAACCCCCACTAACAAAGCCTTACCTCAGCGTATTGTGGCCGTTCAAACTTCCACAAGAGCTGTGTGCCCAACATGGAGTTGAAGTATTCTCGGATGCCCTGAGTTACTTCTAGGATGGCGTCCCTGAACAAGAAGGTGTATGCGTTAAAACGTTCAGCCTTGGCGGGTTATGTCTTATCTTATTACGATTTTATACTACTAATGTTACTATCAGCTGTTTAATTTATGACATACAATTATCTTCTCTTGCATATAATTTTTTCCCCATATCATTTACAGCATTGTTATTTATTCAAAATTGTGATCACTATGAATGAAAACATGATTGAAGACAGAAACTTACTTATTAACGTTTCCTGGTTTAGCCAATTTTGTCTTGCAGTAATCGTCCAATATATTGTCGACAGTATTCTTCGCAGGCAATTTCACCAACTATTCAAACAATGATTTGAAATTCTTTTATTTATCCTGGCAGGATGTATGGCCTGGTAGACCGTTTTCAACAAGACTCTAAATTAATCCATCTATATTGAACATCCAATTATTTTTTCTAATAGACTGACCATTTGAGCATTTTCTTTAAAAAAAAACAACATTTTCATAATTTATTTATAACCACTGAACATACACTATCGGTAATGATACTATTTTTTTAAATATAAATGTAGGCCTACTGTAAATTCTTGTGTGTAATCCCCGGTTTGTACGTGAGTCCGAATTTGAGAACGAAGGTGCCTTAATAATCCAGTGCGGCTTATACGCAGGCTTTTATGTGTATATTATAGTACTAAACTAGCAATTTTTAGACCACCTGTGCGGCTTGTAGGATTTATCAGAGTTATGGGTGTGACTCATACACGAGTTTAGTAGGCTTATATGCGAGAATTTTTGGTACGTCCTATTCAGACTTAATTATCAAGTCCAAGTTCAAGCTTTACCTGTTTTTGTCGCGTGACAAGATCCCAGTCGTCCACAAGCCATGGTTTCAACTCGTCTGGGATTCTAACTTTGACTTCGATTTTAGTCAAGAAAGTTTCCTCCTATGACAAAAAAAAAGAACGAAAGAGCAAAATAAGTTAGCAGTCGCTTACCAAAACCACCCTTGACCACTTTGGAATGTTAAAGTCTATATTTTGATGATTGCAATGAGTTCTACAGCTAGCTATACATATTATACACCAACACTTTAATCTACAGCGATGATAGACTAGTTTTCAACCATAGTACCTACTTCCAAAGTTTTCAGGTCCCCTTTTAATATACTTTTCATATACATTTAATAGTAACATCGGGGATCGCTTTCAATCTACTGTATTCGACGTAATAAGCGCCCTGGGCGCTTATAGAATTATTTTTATGGCATTTTATGTACTTAAGAGTTTAATTGACTCCAAAATCGGGAAATTTGAACCTTTGTTGTACTCTAAAAGTGCCCCAAAAAGGGAAGGGGGCGCTTATTAGGGGGAGGGCGCTTATTACGTCGAATACGGTATATCATTATTGATTACTACCCCCGGTACATACATCCGTGAAACACAATCTACCATGCATTCTAACTGTACACTGCATGGCAATAAAAAGTTACGGTATGGGTAAAGCATGCACGTTTATCTGGAAACTTAAAATCGAGTATCCCCCTCCCCCTGGAAAAGCATTTTTAAACCCCTATTATTCCAGCAACTCATTTCTTGTGGCATGTACAAAACATGTAAACGCAACCATTTTAATTATTTTTCCAACAGTACAAAGATCAACTATGGTAAGGAGGCCAACAACATGAGGGTCATGCAATAGGCCATACTGCATTCTGTGTGCTACAATTAACCCTTTAAGGACGGCAGGTCTCTAAATGAGGACATTTGTTGTCATGATGCACCAACGCAGCCCCGGCAAGTTACTCGCTCAAGCGTGTCTCAACCCTGTAGGAGTTACTCGCCAGGGCTGCATTCAAGCATTATGGACGACCAAGGGCATGATGCATTAAGGCATGATGCCGTCCTTAAAGGGTTAATACATGCAGATGGGACTACAGATGTAGCATGCAACACATTCTGGATAAAATCTGACAAACTAAACATATGCAATACAAACTTCAAGAAACTAGTAATCATAAAGAACGCGGGGTGAAAACTTGTGACAACAACTACATGATAAAGAAATCTTTGCATCAAAGATGACGAATGATGACGATTGAGTCCCTGTTTCTCAAGAGATATTCCTTCTGATATCCTTTTAAATCAGCTAGTAACCTTTTCGATGTTCGCCAAATTGGGAATGCTCATCAATGATGCAGAATTCTATCATAAAGTGCTTAACACGAACCGACTCAACTGTGGGATCTACTCTTGCCCTCTTCTTTTTGGGAGGTTCTGATGTTGAGCCCGCATCCTGGTCCTTAGATGATGTCGACCCTGTTTGTGAAAACAGATTTATTACATACAGAAACTGTTAAAGTTAGAGGCATTGGACTTTTTTTCTCTCTTTAAAATGCGTAATTATGCTTTAATTTGATACCAAATGGCCTTATCAAAGGCATAACGACGACCATTGCATCTATCACACAACCTCGTGTAAAAGATAGCGTCAAAATTTGTATTTTTAGTCTGGCCTTTAATATCCTTATTTCTAAAGTATTCCAATTAGAAGGATTTAGATATGTGATGTATCTTCTACAACTTACCGCTATCTCTGAGTTTATGTTTGGCAGCTTTGTCTACAGTTGGCGTCACAGATCTAACGCTTTCCTTAGCGAGACTCTTGTCCTTATCGCCTTTGTCCTTTTCCTTCTCTGCTTTGTCAGACTTGTCCTTGTCTTTGTCCTTATCCTTATCTTTGTCTTTGTCGGAATCTTTGTCGGGTTTCTTGCCCTTCATCCTGTTGAACGCTGCTCCTGCTTTCGTCTTTCTATCGAATGTAAATATATCAAATACTTACAAAAATACATCAACTATTGATATCTGACAATATATTGATTATTTTAAAATATTACAGCCGTTTCCTGCTTGTCCTGTTTATTAAATGACTTTGGTAGATTAGCCTATATACCCATATTCTAGAGACCTCTTTTAAGGTCATTATCTTCAAGCAGAGACCCTGGTTGATAAAAAGCAAGAAATCCTATTTTTTTTTAGCCGATTCTCTGTAGGAAATCAACTTGGTTCAATACAAAAATTCAAGCCAAAAAGTAGCATCTCTGCTAAAGTATGTGTAAAGGGCTATTATGATCTGAAACCATTTCCCATTGTTCTTTGGTGCTCTCACCGGAATTACTCGCCCAATTCCAAATACAGTGAAGTATGAAATATTTCTATTAAGCATTGAGGGACTTACGCGTGAGCCTTGGTTAACTCCTTCTGTTTCTGTAGTGCGGCTTCATTGTACTTGAGTACTCGGCTTTCAGGAACCCATTCATCCCAGCTGTAAAAGTAAGCAATGCCACGTGCTACTGTGCAGATTCACAATAGTTGATGCACAAAAGAAAACAGTATTTTACATATCTTAACATCTTACATATCTTTCATTTTGCCAATGCTGTGGAAGTAAATTAATGTGCCCGTACATCAAGTATTTAATACATAGAAATTTGAGGTAAACTTACTTTTTGTTCCAGCCATTGTAGTGTATGAAATATCTGACTGTTTTCTCCTTGATCTCATGTTTTGTAGCCTGTGTGTGAGAAATGTCAATTGTATATATATATTTATACGCAACAATGTAACTACCGGTACCAATTAAGAGGTCGGAATGTTACATTTGTATTTATGGTGGGTAGCCTGGTACTGGTATATAAATATATATACATGTAATTTTTATTCAAGGATTATATTAGGAGATGTTACGATCATAATTTTAGTATGTTGCCATGGAACTGAATGTCTTGCATGTTATTGCTTTGTAGCTGTAGGCCTACGTTTCATTAAAAGTTGACTGACCTTTGCTTCATAGAGAAGTGGTCCATGGAAGCATAACACCCGTTCTCCTGCAGAAAAACAAAGTACATGTACTGATAAACGTATTGAAAAAAGTTTGACCATTAATTGCAGATACTTGGTTTCTGAAAAAACGATTTAGTGGGAGAGGGGGCAGGCTTTCTGCAGCATCAAAAAGCACACCGTAGTCCGTACATTTTGCATTTTGCTCAAATGTCGGTGCTCGCCGAGGTCCCTTTTAGGGGGGTTTGGGGGGGCATGTCCCCTACGAAAATTTAAGGGATTTTTAGTATACCAATTCCTGGTTATACACACAAGCCAAAAAACATGTCACCCCTTTTTGTGAAAAAGCCAGCCTGATGGAAATGATCTACCGCGGTACCATCCCCTCCCTAGGCCATATCTTAGGTGGACATACTCACATAGATTATTGTCTATTGATACGGGCATTGATTTAACTTTAATTTGTAAACTTATTGACAGAATAATTACACTTGAAATTGACCCCAAAAATGTCTTAAATTCTCTGCAAACCCGCAGACCCCGAGCGCACAGAGGTGCCCTGTGTCAATTATTGAAATTGAATAATTTATTTTACATGTTTGTTCGCGCAAATTGTGGGTACCGTAAAATTAGAAAAACAAAAAAACTAGTATAATATTAATCAAGAGATGAACACCCTTTAATTGCTGTGTTTCATATCAATAAATCAGAGCTGGCAACCGCTAGGGATAACACCCCAGCGCCCATTTCCGCGGAGCCCTATCTGTCAACATAGTAAACTTAGCAATTCTATTTGCTATTCTCGGATGCTTTCCCTTTGTCAAATTTAATCATACTTGGTCATCTTTAATATGTAGAAATGACCAAGGATTCAGAATCTGTGAGTAATTTTACTGTGAACCCAGGCGTTAATTAGATAACCTATCAGTTCCAAAGGGGTATTTGTGCGGGCACAATACAATTCTGTTAAAACACTGAAAATATAAAACATTGATATTTTGCATAATACTTGGTGGATTTTAAAGTTTGACCCCTCTATTTAAAGCTGGAAACATGGCCTTTTATTATGAGAAAAGAATGAATCTAATTCCTGTACAGATTCTAGTTAATTAGTAAGGGTTTTTACTTTGAACCTTTAATTTCTTTACTTAATATTTGTCTCAGTTTCTTACACTTTTACAGAACATTCCTTAGTATATTTACTTTTGGGTTCTAGCCCTATTTCACTGCTAAATGCAAGCAAAACTTGGCAAGAACTGATATTAGAAAGGTCTATTTTAGCCAAAAGTGCATGAAAATGAGCTATGCAGAATATGGAGCAATCATAAAACTCTGTGTTTCCACTGCGATAAAAATCACCCACCCAGTCATATTTTTGCAAAAACATAGGATATTAATCCTGCAAGTGTTTTCTCTTCAATGGTACCATTGGATTTTCTCTATTCCAATCTGGGCCTAAACTAGGACCATGTATGTAAAGTGTAGTGCAAAATCGGCCCTCCCCTGCTGCAGCCTGCACTGCAGTGTGTACACAGAGATAAGGGGTACTCACTGGACAGTGACTGACAGAAAATAACAGAATATTTTCCAAACTTTTTATCTTTAAAAATTAATAACTCGGCTTCTAGTGGGTCAATTAATATAATGTAAACTGCATTGCCTTTCTAATGATCTCTACTTTAAGAGAAAAAATAATGTCTATGATATTCCTAAAATGTGGTTTTAGTGTGTTATCCCTACAACCTCTAAGTTTCCAAGATCGCATTTTTTAGGTATTTTTTGGCCTAAAAAGCGTATTTAGCGTTCTCCCTTCACCCTAAAATCGTATTTTTGATTTAGGATTCCTAGAGTATTACAACATTAATAAATACATGACAATTTGTCTGTTCCATGGAGGAAATGGTCTAAGAATGCAATATTATATAACAAAAGGAGAGGCCGTAATCAGACAAATTGGAGAACATTGACTTATTATCTTTACTTTTATTGTTAATTGACTTATTATTTTTACTTATTTTTTCTATTGTTTTCCCATATCAACCAATCTATTTTTCACCACTGGATTCCCAAAGCCAAAAATGTGTAGGACCAAAATGTGATTCAGTATATAAAACTGTAATATATGAAATAGCCTAGCTAATCCGGTAGCCAAAAATCGTATTCTGGCTCAAAATGAGACCAAAAAGCGTACTAATACGCCAAAAGTGTACTACTTGGCAGCCCTGAATAAATGATAGCATAGACAAGGTTCCAACGATTATTAAAGTGCTACAAAAATCTCACCCTCGGTAAACTTGGGCACAATTTTCGGCGGCATCGTCCAACTTTCAAGTCGAATCCTTCAGCGAATCCAAAACCGTCACTATATCCAGCTAATTTATCGACGATTCCTGTGTACCTGTACCGCCTGGTGACTGTCTCGATGAAGACACTATATCTTTATACAGATATACTCACAGAACCTGCCAACAATCTACATATAAATACGTATTTTGATGGTTTGTTTGAAAGCTTTTACATGGAAATGCGGCGGGCACCTGCTCTGTCCGCCATGTTTGTTAGGTCTCACCACACAAAAATATAATCAATTGCAAAGGGCGCTGTCAAGATCACTGTCGTTTCACAGCAATGTCAGCAGTCCTTCAATGTAAAACAAGTTTAAGTATTTTATTATGGAACAAAGCAACACTGTAGTGTATGCCATCCGCAAAACAATACCTAAGATCAGTTTTATTGATTTATTAGAGCAGGGAAAAAAAGCAGAATTCCTTTTCCGGCATGACTTCCGGTGTTCACCAAGCGTAGGTTTTGCGTTTGAACTGGTTGGAGAGTGTAACATCTCCCGCGCGAAGCAGGGCCCAGCGCGCCATACAGGGCTGGGCAGCTGTCGCAATGTCGCAAAAAATATGCGACAGGGCTCTTGGAAAATGCGACAGGGACATCAGGGAGAGTCTGGGCTATCTAAAGCTGAAAGAATTTTGTAAATATTCCAATTAGAACCAAAGTTAGGACTGTTTCAATATTCCCCTAAACCCCTCAGCATATTAAATGATTGATTGATTTGTATTGGCCAACAGTTCATGTAGTTACAAGCCTTTCACATTAGCCTTTAACATTTCACATACACCCATCTAACAATGTTTTTTGTTTTTTTTTCTTGGATCTATATATACCCTACACCTGCAAACCCCTCAAAATACACCAATCCCAAGGTGGAATTCCAAATTCTTCCTGGAGCAAAATGCCTTCAGAATGCATAAATCTGAGAGTAAAATATGTGCCCAAATTCTTTGGAGCAATATGCCCGGAAACAATACGCCAATCTAAAATTAATTTTCTAAAATTTCTTGGAACATTGTCTCATGATCACCTCAAAAATATACTAATCAACAGACCTAAATTACAAATTTCTCCTGGAACAATATGCCCCAAAACACCACAAAATGCACCAATCTAAAGGTAGATTTTCAAAATTTTCCTGGAGCAACGTGCTTCTGAAATAATCAGAATGCATCAAAGTTAGCTACATGTAATACTAGTAGGTGACATTTCTAAATTTTCCTAGAAGAACATGCTCCCCAAACCATCATACACCATCTATCTAAAAGGTAGAAATTTTCCGAGATGTGCCACCAAATTCTCAGAATGCACCATTCTAAAGTTATTTTCCGGGAGCAATGCATGTGCCCAAAACAGAATGCACAAATCTAAAGGTAGAATTTAGAGAATTCCTATTAACAATGTGCCATGAAACCCCTCAGAGCACACCGAACTTAAGACAGACATATCAATATTAATTTTGTCTTTATTTCACACCCAAAATTCACAAGGAGATATGGTTTGGGGGGGAGGGGAGGCTGCCACATGCACATCTAGTTGATGTGTGCCCGTCTAAAATACTTTGCTCCAAAGATTTCTAGGTTTGCTCCAGCATATCACAACATGCCCAGCCCTGGCCATATGGGAGCGGGGTGGGAGCCTTTTGCCTGCATGACTTGTAGAAGCTATAGTATGTGCTTAGACCAGTAGTACAGTATCTATGGTTTGTGCAAGTGTAGGCTATAATCTCCCGGGGTATAATCTCCAGTGGAGTAGTAGGCTAAATATTGCCCCTCCCCCCCCCCCTATTGCTGAGCCTCCCCCCCCCTCTCCCCCAAGAGGGGTCGACATTTTTTATAAACTCTTGGGACTCTTAAAAGAAAAGACCAGCGTAATGTCATGTGGCTAGCTTCTATCGATAGTATCTGTAGGTAATTAGAAAAAGTACTATCAACTGATGCAACATAGTGCAGTTAAACGTGAAATAGCCTAGGAGAAAATTTCGACCCCTCGGGGGGGGAGGTGAAAAGTTTGAATCTCACCACCACAGGCGTACTTTGAGTCCTAAACCTATGGGGGGAGAGCTGTGATATGTAGTATAGGCCTATACATGAAGGCCTGCCACCTGGATTTCGGCCATTTTATTTTTATTGTTGTTGTTTGAGGTGTTGCCTATGGTGTAAGGGGCCCGATTTAACTTCTTCCACATATAATAAATACCCAAGAATAGGTAAATAGATAAATACATTTTTATTTACCTTATATAAATTGCCTGTATTTTTATTAGTTAGATTTATATTTTTCCTATAAGCCTAAAGCTTAATCACACAGTGTACTGCAGACTGCCCATGTGGAAAGTGCTCTGCAGCTATGTTGACACCCAGATGAAGGGGGACTAACAGAAAATGTGATATTCTGCACAATGTCATGTAAAATATACATTCATGGGGTCTGCATGTATTTTGTATTTCCATATATGTCAACATGTGGCAATGCATATTATTGTATATTACTCCAGTTCTGCATATGAGCCCCCACTTCTAAGTGTCTAGATGATCGGACCATCTCAGTAACGGGCCTTTCTATATTTAGACCATACACCTCTTCCCCCATAGGCTTAGGACTCAGAGTACGCCTGTGCTCACCACCCACCCCCCACCCCACCGTTGTTAAAAAATGAGCCCTCCCTTAATTGGCTCTAATTGCATAACAAAATTGGTGTAGATTACTGAGCAACCAATCAAGAGGTCGTTCTAGTGGTGTCTACACCAATCAATGGGCTGAGAGTATCTGATACATTTTTAGTCTCTTGTGACATCCCTTTATATCTGGGCTTCCTTGTATAGTTCAGGTCTTAGCTAAGGAGTCGGGTTTACACCCTAATAGGGTATGGATGTAGAGGAGACCGGGGCAAAACGGACCCCCGGGGAAAAACGGACCCCCACCCCACCCCTATCTCAGTTCTTAGCTTTCGATTCCATATTTCAAAATTCATTTGAAAAAAAGACCCTATACAGTAGTTTATTTTGTCAAGATCATTTTTACACATTTTTTTAGGAAGCCGGGGCACAACGTACCCCCCCCCCCCCACAATCATAATTCCTATGGTGAAACCCCATAGAAATGATTAAAACATAATAATTAACCATGCTTGGGCTAGAAAAACGATTAGAATGATGAGACATGCTTATCAGAATATAGCTTTTTTTTTCTTATAAGCCAATTTTTATTTTGGAGGGTATTTTAGGGGTTTTGGGGAATTTTTCCTTAATTTGAGGGAATTTTTATTGAAATGTATGATATTCAACGGTCATAACAATCAATTAATATCGAAATAAGATAGATAATGGTCATGCATGATAAGAAATAAATACCTAAAGAACTGAGTAATAACTAAAAGATAGGAGCAAGAAAATTATGAAAAAAAGATAATAATTCTGTGGCATGTGGCATCCTGCTTTGCTGCCATGTCTTAATACTTTGCATTTAAGTGATAACAACTCTGAATCTTGTTTGATCGACCCTGTGTGTATTCCATAACATAGGACAATCTAAGTATTCCAATATAACTACATGTGGCGCTGCAGTAGCACTAGTAGCGTCTGCCCCGCCCCAAAAACCCTTTTGCCTCGGGACTTTTGGCCCATGACCTTCGTAGTTCAGAACATGTTATGCTATCCCACTATGCTATTAATGGAACTAGCACAATATTAATCATTTTCATGGATGACATATTTCTATGCTTTGTTATGAAAAAATAAATGCTTCAATGCAGGGATTTACCTCTGAGTCATTTGCCATCTTCCCTGAAGGTGGTTGGTATCTGTACTACTACTACTAATAACCCCTGTGGCAAAATTGTCCCCCCCCCCCCCTGTTTGACATGCCCACCGAAGTACAGGACATGTGCACAGAGGGTCGGACAACTATAATATATTATAATGGCCCTCGTCTCCAAGAGATCAGCCTCTCGGTCTTCGATTGTGAGTCTCTACTCTCTGGATCAGACCTGCCGGCTGACCACTGGCCCCTTGTGTGTTGTACCATACCCCTTCATGGTCTACTTTACTGACCTACGTTAAGAGAAGTGTTTCCTTGTACCCTTGTTGTGCCAAACTGTTTCCGAAGTGGACCTCTCTATACTCATTCTGAATCTATTACTTGTGGCATATTGTACCAGCGCACTGAACCCTGTTTTATACCTGAATAAAACATATCTCTACCTCTGCATACAACTCAAGTCGCACCTTGTTCTCGTTATTAGCAACACCCACACTACCAGAGCATACATTTTGTTTGCGAAACACCTGTGATTTCCCAACCAGTTAGACCTATAGGCCCCAAGAGGGGAAAAAAAGTTTTTAAAAAAACGTGTTTTTTTTAAACGCCTTCGTCACATTTTTCGATACTTGGTGATGGGAAAACACTCGTTCTTTGTGGGTTTTTTTTACCTAAAAAAACTTTTTTACTTTTGGCCTTGTGAGGTGAAGTAATCTTTGTATATTGTATAATCGTAATGCTTTCTGTTGCAATACTGCATTGTCCATAAGTCACGTCACGAACATATCTGACCAGCCCGCTACTCCCGACTCCGTCCATGAATTGGGATACCTTGATCTAGCTTGGGTCGGGGTAGGCCTATATAACTTATATGAAATACCGAAACATGTTGACTTAATATAGATTGCTTAAGTTGTTTATTACAATGTATAACAATTGGAAACGAAAGATTAGCATATAAGTTTGCTCTTAATGAAAAGGGTGGACTCGTATCATATGGATGTGGAACATAAGTATAAGCATCGGAGGCGTGTGTGGAATCTAAATAAATGCTATAATGTCTATAGGTCTTATTTTTTTCCTATATTCAAAGTTTACAATAAGCCCGCCATTGTCCATATATTTAGCCATCTTCATCAATACTGGATGTATATATAGGCGTCTTGAACGCAGCAAGGTAACCCACAGGGAAAACACATATATCATGTGTATCCTACCGGTATGTATAATATGCATATCAAAGGAAACATTACAGCTAGTATAAGACACCGGTTAGGCTAAACTTTGAACTTGGAGTGTCCCCTCAGTCCATGTCAGATTTAAGTAATATATATATAATATAACAAGCTAGTCTATATTCTTCTCCCTTTGCAATGTATTTAAAGCTCAGAAAGGGCAGTTCTGTTCTTTAAAATGCCACCACCTGGTTGTTTCTTCTTTTTCTTCTTTTTGGGCCTATCTAGGTCCAACCCTGAGTATTCAGCTGGAGGAGGTACTCCATGTGCCGTCTCCATCCTCCAGGCGGCACGAGGGCTCATGGTGGACCCCTCTGACCGAGCCGTAAAGGACAGCGCCCCGGACAGCGCCCCCGCCGCACTGCCCTTCCCGCCGAGCGGCGGAAGTGCCCTGCCCTTAGAAAACGGCGGCAATTTGCCCGCGCCCTCTAGCGAGCCCTGGCCGAAGTTTGCAGGCGCTAAGGCCGGAAGGAGATGACTGTGCCGAGAGCGGCTGAGGAGGTCACCAGTTCCACGCGCACTCTGCGGCTCGCGGAGGTCACCCGAGCGATGACCGGCGGGCTCGCGGTGGTCGCGGGCGCTGTGGGGCTCACCAATGTGGCCGAGGGGCTCCCCAATGCGACCCAGGGGCTCCCCAATGCGACCCAGGGGCTCTCCAAATCTGGCTAGTGGGGCGAGCGACTTCCGGCTATGGTGGCTGATCGTGTCGTCCGCGTCGCTGATATTTCTCAGGTCCAGACTTGGAACGTCGACCTTCTGTGGCATTTTCCTCCTGGGCTGAGTGACCTTGACCTCGGCCGGTTCCTCCAGGACCCCCTCTGGTAAGGGAGACTTGGTCTCCTCCACGGCCATAACTTTGCCCTTTTTCTTTTTGTAGATCAGGGCAGCAACGACAATGATCGCCGCAATGACTATAACCGCAGCAATTGGCGCGATGATGGCTGCAATGCTGATCGCTGCCAAAGAAAGGAGGATAGTGGTAAAACGCCTGAACCGGAGTACCATTTCAATATACTACTAGGTCTTCTTTGACCGCGCCATGCCACTGTACTATGTCTAGGGGCCATCCATAAATGATGTCACGCTTTTTTAGCCCTTTTTTAACCCCCCCTCCCCCCTATGTCACGCTTTGTCACGTTTTGCTTGACCCCCCCTACAGGCGTGACGTCACATAAAATGCTACCCCCCCCACGCCTTCAAGCTTAAATGAAACCAGGTAGCTGGTACCATGAGTAAAGCACCAAAAATAGGTCTATACTTGATATCAAGACTTTTAAAGGCAAAGTGCTCATTTTTTAACAACAGGGGGTGTTGAGATTTTGCATGAGCGTGTGAAACTTTTGTACCCCCCCCCCCCCCCTCCAGCAAGTCGCACAGTAAAGCGCTGGCTTTTTTACGCTCTAAGGTGGCTTTTTTTTTAACCCCCCCCCCCCCCAAAGAGGGGTCTAAAGTCTAAATTCTTTTACCCCCAGGCAAGGGGTCAAAATTGTTTAACCCCCCAAATCCAACCCCCCCCCCCCCCACCCATTGTTAAAAAAGGACCCAGGGGGGCAACTTGAACAGATTTTACCGGGATGTGTGGTCATTGGCCTCAAAGCCTGCCATATATTTGAGCAGGCTGATCACTTAAAAAATTACCCATAATGGTGCAGACCCTCCATATGTGTGCAAGTTAGTTGAATTACCAGTAGTATAGATGAAATATAAACATGAAGCACTCATCATATTGCATTACTTATTATCCAGTAAATGTCTGTAACTTATCAGTTCACCTTGCTACAACCATTAAGTTCTTTACAATACATTGCATCTACATATAATTGTACAGGTTTTGACATTCAGTATCACTACCCAAAATATCAGACCCATATTGGAGTAGCCCTCTGAAAAAGATACCCATAACAGAGCTCACAGTCCCACTCCATAGAGGCATAAAAAGGACCCATATCTCTCCAATTTGTGACCACACCTCCCGGTATGTTTGGAACTGAGTCGCCCCCTGGAAAAAATGAGCACTCCCTTATTACTAGGTGGAGGGGCTTGGTGGATTTTCCCCAAACCACAAATCCCCTCCCCCCCCAACCCACCAAGTAAATTAAAGTCATCTTGACTCTGCCTACTACGATGTTGAGAATTGCCCACCACCCAAAAGAAATTGCATGCCTCTGCGGACTCATGCATTGTTGCAACTATTTAACCCTTTAAGGATGGATATGTTGCTTAAAGATGACATTTGTCGTTACGATGCACTGGCGAGTTACTCACCAGGGCCGCATTCATGCATCATGACGACCAAGGATATGATGCATTTATGCATCATGCCGCCCTTAAAGGGTTAAATGGACCGTAGGGCTATATTTATTTTTGAAAAGCTAGAAGCTAAATGGTGAAATTTCATGCATTTTGGTATTTAGAACAGTTCCGGTTTGACAATACTTCATAGCCCTCCCCCCTACATACAGGGAAAGACATTTCTCATTGTATCTGGACGAGTTTCAGGAACTGTCCTGGTGAAGGTAAAAAAACAGAAGGCAGTTGCCCCTGCCCTCCCCCCCCCCAGGGATTTTGACAGGGCCGCGCCCTGCGCCATAGACGCATTAAAATCCCAGATGGCGCATTGTAATCCCTATGTGTACGCCCTATGGCGCATAGGCTTTCCAAATCTGAAAGAATTTTTCAAATATTCCAACTAGAAGCAGAGTTATGATTTTTTTTCTCAAAGTTCAAAATTGTTCAAAAAAGTTAGCATAAAACAGTTGATTTTCATGAACCCCTCCATTAAGACGACCCCCATACTTTGAGAGAGAAAAAGTTGTCTTGTATGAAACATTTTTAAAACAGTTTTTCTCTGATCTTATATGATTAAAGCTCGCATTTAAGTTGACCCCTTTCTTTCAGAAAAAAGTCTGTTTATAGGAAAAATAAATCCCAAAATAATCTTGTCCTAAAAAAACAGGGTTTTATGTAAAGGTTGATCTAGCCTTTGTAGATAATCCTATGCCCCCTCGATTCTTGCTAAAATATCTGCCATCTCACCTTGCCTTCAATCACAATCCCTTCCCCCATTCCATAGCCCTTCCCTCTCCTACTATCTACAATTTTTTCCTGGGGGGGGGGGGGCATGTCCCCTCTAATGGTATTGCTTTGTACCATACCTAAAGATGTTTACTCCCAGGTCTCTTTTCTTCTTCTTAGCGGGAATTTGCATGTAGATATACATTGTTTTATTTAGGACGAGTATCAAAGCATGCCCATTAAACTTAAAGTACACATAGGTGGCTAAGGTGGGTAGATCTATATGTCCAATTTACTGGTAGTAACAATAGATCTATAAGCATTTTTATAAGCTAATTTGGGGTCGATTTTTACATTTCAGCTACACAAAATATTTGTGTTTATAATGTATATATAGATATGTCAGCGGTTCTAATGATTACAAATGCATTAAATATAATAAAAACCAGGTCAGAGGAACCCTCCTGTAACAGTGAAGGGTGCCCTGATCTATTTTGACCTGGTTTTCTCTATATTTAATCTATTTATAAGTATAGGAATGATTTTATAAGCTACACACCTTTTTGTATAGACATTATGAACACTAATACGTTCTTGAAATGAAAAATTCCATTGACCTCAAATTAGCTCCTAACCCATCTTTAATTTAAGGACTATTATGGCCCATTAATTCTCCAAATGGCGCATTGTTCTTGCTAAGGAGTGCGCCATTGTCCCATTGGAAAAAATCCTGTCAAAATCCCTGCCCCCCCCCAATAATATGGAACATATTTCTATTTCAATCAATTCAGGTTTCCTTAAAATTCCTTATCAATCGGATTGAGCAGGTAAAAAGTTAGATATTTAAGACTGCTGTGGTATTATAATATGTGCCTTTAGATGGGTAAAAATCGACATGGGCAACACGGCCCCTTTAAAAATCGACACGGGCGAGACGGTCCCTTTAAAAATCGACGGACACAGGTATTTTTATAAGGCCCTAGTATCTTCAATATGGATAAAAATCGACATGACGACCTGGGAATCTTGCTAAAAATAGACATTGCGACACGGCCAAAAAGTTGAGCACCCATGTAGAGGCACTAATATCATAGTCTATGTAAGATCAGTGAACTTCATACTTTGCAGAGATGAAAGTTTTGTTTTTTTCAAAACGTGACATCATGGTCATGCCACCCCCCCTCCCCCCCTTGTCATGTTTTGTCACAAATTTCTGACCCCCCCTCCCCCCCTAAGGCGTGACATCATTTATGGACGACCCCCTATCTGTGTCAGGCTAATAGTCACATACAACGCATGTACAAATGTATAGGGTCAAAACAGCCGCGGATACATTCGTACATGGTTATTTCAGCTTACCGTGTTGTGAGCTATCCCTATAGACATATAGAACTGACAAGAGAACAGTTTGTATAGGGCCGAAAGAAAGTTGTTTTCCGGTATCCCGACCGACCCTCCGTTTTTGGGGCCGACCCAACAATTTTTAGACATTTTTTTTAGACATTTTTAGAAATATTTATGACAATTTTCGTATTTTTACATCTAAAATCAACTTCACAAAAAAACTTAAAAATCCGACATCCGACCCTGTTTAATTTTGGCCATGACATTTTTACCGGAACACAACTTTTTTTTAGGCCCAATGAAAGATAAGCCCCAAAATGTATCCCTTGAATCTTCTGTTTAATAAATCGTTAACTTCAATAGGGTTAATTGATAAGGATCTAATTCACAACCCAGCTAACAAGAAAACGTTATTTTACGTCAAAATAACGTTTTAAACTTTACATAACGTTATGCCATACTAAAGAGCCTTAGATGACATAAAACGGTATATAACTTTATAAAATGGTGTATAACGTTATTTGTTTACTGGGTTAATGTGCCCATTTAGCAGTTCCATACCTGGCCGTTGTAAAGGGTCGGCGCTGACCTACCTGACTGAGTGGAGGCGGCGGTCCCGGCCTGACACTGGAGGATGGCATATTCCGAACACACCGCTCTAGACGTGAGACTCTGTACACAGTCACCGACACTCTGTTCTTCTCCAGTACATGTCAGGGAACGGAGTCTACTTGTTCCAGTATCGAACGCTCCCGAGTTATACAACGTCGGAAACGAGCCAATGCCGAAAGTCTGTGTGCAGACGACTTTCGCTACATTCTCCGTCCAGTCATTCCCGCCACAAATGAAGTCCCATTCATTGTTTTTAAATATTCGAATCCTTCTAGGGTTTTTTGAAGATCCCACCAGTTGAACGTCTCCGGCTATTATGGAAGTGTTGGGGATATAGAACGATAAATGTGAGACAATTGAAAGGGAGTATGATCCTAGACACACAATGTATAGGCCTACAGATACCTACATTTGCATTATTAATTATGATTGCCTGGCTCTGCCCTCTTTACAAAATGGAGACCCTTGTCGACCCCCATCAGACAGCAGAGACAGAATCGATGTAAATTCTAAACATGATGAGGAGTTGGCATGATACAATGCAATGCAAGTGAGTTACTCGCATGCATTGCGTTGCTTTGGGACAGCATGCCGTCCTCATGTGGGTAGATATCTCTATAATATCGAGCACATTAAATAATATGTACTCTATATACATGTATCATCGAAAACGTACAAACCATTGAATCTCTCAGCCGTGCACTTTACCCATGCATCATCACTATGTGAACAGTTGGCACTGGTAGTCCAATGTGCCTTATCGCATTCCAACAGGGAGCCCTCGTCTCCTGCACAATTCAATTCCTTTATGTTGGCTATGCTGGATCCCTAAAGAGAAAAATCGGTAGTAAGGATATGAGAGGTACATCATGTTGTTCATTCAGACACAACGTAGATTGACAAACAGCTGCACTGAGAAAAAGCAAGGGTCACAGTGTGTCTCCCACACGACTGACTTTGATGAAGGAGAGTCAAGTGAGTACGACTATCCACACTCTCCTCTATATCTCACTTGTATGTCTGTCACGACTGTATGCAATGTATGTACCATAGACAAATTTTGGCATTGGTATTGTTTGAAATACTGTAATTGTGGAGTAACTTTCGCCAATAAAAAATATTAAACTCAAACCCATCCTTTTGTTTTACCTGACCGAAGGCGCCATCCCTACCAACACTGATGACGTCAGTGTATCCTGCCTGTTGGCAGACGACTTTTCCCTCTGCATTGTCCCAACCTTGTCCACAGACACTGCCCCATGTGCCGTTGTAAACCTCAACCAAGGCGCCAACAGAGGGCGTGCCAGTCAACCTGACATCTCCCTCTGCCGCTGTGAAGAGAGAGCATCTTGGATACATGTATGCATATACGGGACTAGCGCATTAGACTATGGGGGCCGCCATCTTGGCTCAGGGCAATGCATTGTGGTTAGCCTCCCTCCCCCGACTCCAGAGCAGTGCATCATGGGAGAATTTCTCATCAGCCCCTTCGTTCAAGGTGTGAGGAGAGGGGATTAGCCTGATAAGGAGATGACTACGAGTTTAGCCCCCGACTACCTGAAGTGCCGTATACTTTTTGTCATATGGGATATTATGTAACATTCTTTTTTTTTCAGGGCGATGTAGTTGATGACCAAAATGTGTACATTAGCCTTACAATATTCATCTACAATGATATCCCAATGGTTAGAATCATGAGATGTACTTACTGATTATTCCAGCACTAACGGGGCCAGGTGCACCGATGAGGCCAGCTAGAGAGAGAGACACATCAGAACATAAGATCACAAAAAAAAACATGCAGTATCTTTAAGTATGAAGCCCCAACGAATAAAAGATTTCTTTTAAAAGTGTGAGTAAAAACAACGTAGCTTCCATGTGGCATGATATATAAGGAATTTGTGTATAGTTCCGTACGAAAACAGTTATGTTCTATCTGGAAATATCAATCATAAAGCGTTGTTGTTGTCAAACATGCAACATATATGTTAATCATTGACTACCACTATATTTATACTCACGTGGACTGTCCGTCGGGGCTCCGGATACTGGCTGGCTACAGTCTACACCGGCGTCCTGGGCATGAGTACAAATGTCACTGAAGTCGCCCCAGCTAAAGCTCGACATACATGACGTGGACGTAAGTTTGTCCTCCTGACCGGAACACGTCAGGTCCGTCAGCCAGATGGGGCCGCTACCCTGGCCGTACAGGGCAAAGAACCTGGGTACGCCACCCGTCAACCCAAGCTGTCGACACGCCACCTAGAATTAGCAAAATATCATCTTGATTAACAAAACGATATTATTTCCTCCTTCTACGTTGTATTGCTTTGGGGCCAGGGGTGGGGGAGGGGTAATCCTCTGACAATCCCATTTTAGTATGCAACTTTCCAGGGTGAGCTTCTTCCTTTTTTGAAGTTTATTTTATATCATTGAGACTATTAAACACCACTGGCAATAAATATGACTCGTCCTCGAATCGGTATATTACAGGGACCTACCTGTTATCCCAATCCGTCAGAAAACAAAATATTATAGGGAATATACACATGTTATGATAATATTATATAATGCTTAAACCTTGGCGTCGTTGGTGCCCCAGCCGTTGTCACAGACCGTGCCCCACTGCCCGTCATGGTAGACCTCCACGCGCCCGGAAGTACTTGTGCTGCCCGCTAGGCGGAGCGTCGGGATTTCTACACACAGGAGACAATGTATATTTATTATGTATATATCTACCGGTATTTATTTTAGATTGTGATTGCTTTTATATATATAAAACATACATAATAATTAATATCCTAAATACAAATTATCAAGGTATTGTTGTAAGATATTTCTGAACCCTTTTTTATTTATTTTTGTAGACCTATCTATCTGTCTATCTGTCTATCTACCTATCTATATATCTATCTATCTATCTATCTATCTATCTATCTATCTATCTATCTATATGTAATAGCCTAAAGCCAGAAAAATCCAATATGTTAATACCTGCTCCACATGAGACCCCAGCATCCTTGGTATGCGTGGCACAGTCGCCTGTGGGAGTGGCCGCCTGGTAGACATTCCCGATACACTCGGTGAGCGCCATCTCTGTCCCGACACACGCCGACCCATTCAGCCACACCTCGCCACTTCCGGCGCCGTATACACTTCCGCTCTGCGCTGTGCCGCCCTCCATACCCAGCGCCCTGCAGACGACGGCGGCGTCGGCGTCATCCCAGTCCGAGTCACACACCGTACCCCAACTACTGCTGTGGTAGATCTCCACGCGGCCCGCACTGGAGTTACCACCCCGCAGACGGATAGGGGTGATGTCTGTAGCATTTTGTTGTAGAATAAAATGGTTATATAATTATGCCTAATTTTTAAAAAATCGTCTCTCACATGTTCTAAATTTCTATCGCATGTCAATGAGGCCATAAGGGTGGATATAAATTATCAAGAAATTAATGCATGTAGTTACTTCTCTTCTTTCTTAAAACTATATGAAGTGGCAACTCCAAATAGAAGCCCGCAAATATGTCGACTTGATCAAATACAATTCTAATAATAGTGTCTCCTGGGTGCCTTTTAGGTTTTCTTAGCCATACGTCATATACTAGTAAGTCAGCGTCAGTTGACTACACCATACGAGTTGAGTAACTCACCTAAGGCCCCTGCAAAGCACTGCACACCGGCGTCCTCAGCGTGTGAGCAGCTCGCCGAGAAGTCGCCCCTACCTTGCGGCATGGCGCACTGCCCCAGGTTGGTCTCTGTTCCTGAACAGGCCACGTTCTTAAAGGCTATGTCACCCGTCCCCTCTCCATAATACGCCGCATCCCACGCCTGTCCGCTGCGGAACCCCATCTGTGAATTGAGTTTTTTTAAATAAAGTGAACGTGTATGGGTGTCATATATATGAGAGTGTACTGACATTATTATTAAAGAGATTGATGAGTATGGCCAAATTATAATCAAGCGTATATGTTCGAACCGGTTGTAAAACAAAATCACTCCCTAATGTAAAAAAAGATACGAAATATACTTACGCCTATGGGACGGTCATTTTCCCTGTAGGCCTACACTGTAAGAAGTTACTGTATTTAAACAGCA
This sequence comes from Harmothoe impar, assembly GCA_947462335.1. Classification (NCBI taxonomy): domain Eukaryota; kingdom Metazoa; phylum Annelida; class Polychaeta; order Phyllodocida; family Polynoidae; genus Harmothoe; species Harmothoe impar. The sequence goes on along the minus strand of OX381709.1, from coordinate 43,440,070 downwards.
CAATGTGCTGTACATTTACAGCACTTATTGCTGTAGTTGGTATTACAGCACTATTTGCTGTATAATTACAGCATTATGCACTGTAAATTGGGTCTCCGGCACTGTTGCTGTACATTTACAGTACATTGTGCTGTAGATTTTCGTGGCTAGGTGGCAGCAGTAGACCATTTCTGTATTGATTATTCCACCCGACCCTTCCCCGAGTCAAATAAAACCTCACAAACTCTCAAGACATCGTAGCATAAGAATGGATGAGAGAGACTGAATGCAGTTATCATAAAGTGTATTGATATTTGCATAATTGCACTGTTAGAAGTAAGTAGTGTTCCTGTACAGCAACTATTGGGGGCAACTTTGGTTCCAGTAAATTCTGCTGTAGACCTACAGTAGAATCTACTGTAGACGCAGACCTGAGTTCTAAAAAGGCTCACATATTCAACATCTTGGAGATTTGAACCCCCAGGTTCCAATCCATAGTCCTGAACCATGACCACTACACCAGTGAATCCATGTCAGGCGCATTGAAACACCTCCTACTTATGTGTGAATGGTAATGAGGTCACCACAGGATCCCTGGGGACAATTTTAGAACTAGACTTTTCATGTCTTATGGGTTAATATGAAAATTACCCTATTGCAGTAATGTACTAATAAGGACTGAACTACCATTAGTTGGAGTGTAATCTTGATGGCCTATAGATGTTTTTCAAAGTAAATTTTACTATCTTTCATGCAGATTGTTGAGATACATTGGTCTTATCCTCTGCATATTTTCAATAGTAACATTTCAGTGTACCAAAATATATTATACTTTAGAATTGCATCAGGAGAAATGTAGTTTGTGTGAGAGTTTCCTGCCGGGACTGGAACTGCTGACCCTCAGACTACATCTCCCACGGCTCTACCAACTGAGCTAGAGGGGCAATCACTTATATGTAGCCTGCATCAATAGGCTTTTGAAAAGATCAGGTCATATTTGAGCTGTGTAGTATGGTACTCCCTCCAACCTCTCTGCTCTCTCTCTCCCTCTGGTTGCTGGTTATGGGATTCGAACCTGCATCTACAGTAACAGAATTGTATGTGTACAGCAAAAGTTGCTGTATTATCTTTTACAGCTAAAGTACTGTATAGTTACAGCACATATTGCTGTTCACGAACAACAACTTTTTACAGTGTGTGTTGAATAATACAAAAAAACAGCAAAAGTATGGAATAGACACCACATTGGTGGGAAAAGTTAAATGCTTAAGTGCCCGGCCTGGGGAAAAGCTGGTATCACATACGGTTCAGCTGTATTGAAGCAGGATTAAACCATTACATTGTGTAGTGTGTATTATCCTAGCTGAGATTGAACTATTATGCAGGAAAGTACTCTCCATGCATGCGTATTAATTGATATAAATTGATGAGAACAACAATATGAAACCTACAGTAGAAGTTGCTGTAACTTTACAGCATCCAGTTGCTTTACATGTACAGCAAAATCTACTGAAACAAAAGTTGCCAGCAACTTTTGCTGTAGATGTACAGTAGAAGTTGCTGTAAATCAGTTGGAGCATACAAGCTGTGAGTCAGAGTGATGTTAGACTTCTTTATTATCAGTTGAGTTACCAGTAGATCTACACCAATACATGCTGGGACACTGTCTGCCATGTGCGCTCAAGTCCGCCATCTTGGATTCCGGTGTCGCACGTCCGATGCGCCCCCCAACATCTCCCTTTTATTAAAAGATTTTTTTTTTTTTTTTTGATATATATATATTTTTTTTTTTAAAGAATTGAACATCCCCGCAGACATGTATAGTCCAAATCATAAGAAACACAATAGTGACGACCTCCATAGTCATATTATCCCATGATAGCAGTACTTTGCTGGAAAGAAACTGGGAACAATGAGGCATAAAATAATGTCACAGGGTTTAACATAGCAGGTAGACCGGGAATGAAGTCACAAAGTTGGTTTTATGTGAGGTCGTAGTCATCATATTTTGTTGGTCGATATATGTCTCTCGTCCTTGTACGACGAGCAGGTGAAGGGTTTGGTCCGAGGGCCAGTTTATTGCTCATAACTGGGCCACTACCAGCACCAGGCCGAGATGCACCAACACTTGGAGTAGACGGTGCGGGACCCATTGGGGACCGCACTGGAGAGCGAGGTGCTGTCCCCCCAGGTTGCGACTCAAGCTGGTTGTCTTGTAGGTCTGGCTGATCTGGGGCCCTCACCAGAGGTGGGCCACCAGGTACCAGTACCTGTGGCACTTGTACGCATCCAAGGTCCTTTTGTGGGGGAGCAGCTGGTCGCACATGAACCCGGTTACGGCTAGCTGTCCCACGGTCGGTCTGAAGGGTGTATGATCTAGGTCCTTTGCAGTCCACTACCTGCCCATAAGCCCATGGCTGACCACGCTTGTTCGGAGGGGGTTTTAAGTAGGCATAGTCCCCAATTGAGAGTGGGGAATGGTGGACCACATTCCTGTCATACAATGTCTTGCTGGCCACTCTCCGAGCCTCAATCTCTTCCTGAACCACACGAGTGTCCACCACCTGAGGGTCCAACAGTCTGTCTGAGGTCGGCAGAGGGGTGCGTGTTCGGCGACACAACATGCGCTGCGCAGGTGAGTATGTGTAGCCAGATTGAGGGGTGTTCCGATGAAGGAGTAGGGCCAGGCTGATGTTCGTGGATTTCTTTAGTAGGCCTTTGGCTACCTTCACAGCCGCCTCTGCTCGGCCATTTCCCTTGGGGTAATAAGGAGATGACGTTGTGTGGTTGAAGTTATACCTGATCGCGAAATCTGCATAGTCCTTACTTATAAATTGAGGGCCATTGTCTGTGTGTATTCTTGCTGGGGCGCCAAAAGTGGCTAGATGGGCCTCGGTCTTGGCTACAACTGTGGAGGCCAGAGTGTCCCCCAGCTCATCTACCTCAATCCAGTCTGAGAAATGGCACACGGTTACTAGGTAGTCCTTACCCTCAAAGGCACACAAGTCCTGGCTGAGTAGCTCCCAAGCCCTGGTTGGTATCGGTAGTGACATCATGGGCTCCTTTTGTGAGGCTGAGCCATACAATGCACAGGTCCCACAAGCCTCACACATGTCCTTGATTGCCGCTCTCATTCCAGGCCAGAACAATACCTGCTTTGCCATTCTGTAGTTTGACTCAGCCCCAAGGTGATTTGCATGGATCTTGCCTAACATTTTGGTCCGGAGCTGTTGAGGCACCAACACAGTCTCCCCCTTATATATAGCCTCATTCAGTACAGACAGTTCATCCCTGTATCCCCAAAATGGCCTAAGATCCTTGGGCAACAGGGTACGATCGTCGGGCCATCCATTGATGATTGTGTCCCGAAGAGCACTGAGGGTCTCGTCAGCATTGGTGAGTAGGACTATCTCCTTCTCGGTCTCTCCAGTCAGCCTGGGGCTCCGGCAGATAGATTCACATTCCAGCCTGAACACCTCAAACCCAGTTACAGGCGTGTTGACTGGGGTGTGCACAGCCTCGAGCCCTCCAGGCCCATTGCAGCCGTCAGGCTGTAATGGGCCTGGACAATTTTGTATTGAATAACTGTGACCTACTTAGAAAATGATCCAGGATCCTGGATCATTTCTTAATGAGATAGCTCAACCACTGATTGGTTAGCCATGGTCACATGATCATGAATGACATAGATGTGTTGTGTATGGCCTCATGGGTTCGAATCCCACCTTTGGCAAAACATAGGTTCGTTTTTTTACATTCTTTATTTGGCCTATTTGAAGCATAAATATCCCTATACTGGCATAGTAATATTACATATTACATATTTGGATATGGACAATAGTGTAATAGAGGTGCATTGTACAGATATAAAAATTGCTACCCATTGTGCCAAGGTGGGACTCGAACCCATGATGTCCAGATTGCTTATATCCAGTACTAGTCAGTACATAAGGACTCTCCCAGACTGTATACATACAGTTGGGGCCCGAGACTGGGGTGTGCAGGGCCGCTCTAGAGAGCGTGTCCGCAATGAGCAGGGTAGTGCCTTTCTTGTACTCAAGTGCGAAGCGATAGCGCTGCAGGGTCATTAGCATCCGCTGCAATCTGGCAGGCGCCTTGTGTAGTGGTTTTGACATAATCGGGACAAGTGGTTTATGATCTGTGTGAACTGTAATGTCAGCTTTCCCATATAGCCACTGGTCAAACTTGTGTAGTCCCTGGCATATTGCCAGACATTCGTTCTCCATCTGAGAGTAGCGTTGTTCTGTCGCACTGAGGTGACATGAGCTGAATGCTACGGGCTGTAACTCACCCTTGGCATTTGGTTGAAGGAGCGCTGCACCCAGTCCTGACTCACTAGCATCCACCTGTAAGGTGACAGGCTTGTCCAAGCAGTAGTACAGGAGTGTGGGTGCTGATGTGATGAGGGCCTTGGCGCTCTGGAAGGCTTGCTCTTGTGTGTCTGACCATATGAAGCTTGCACCATCCTTCGTTAGCATCCGAAGTGGCTGTAGGGTTGAGCTCAAATTCTCGCAGAACTGTGACAAATATGTGGCCATGCCTATAAACCTGAGCAACCCAGCTTTGTTGGTCGGGGTCGGCATCCCAACGATGGCTGCCACCTTGTCCGGGTCAGGTCGCATACCATTGTCTGTAATAATGTTGCCCATGAACTTGAGTTCCTTGAGAGCAAACTTGAATTTGTCTGGGTTCAGTCTGATATCTTTGGCCACACAGCGCTCCATTAAAGCCACTAGTCTCCTGTCATGGTTGACCTTTGCCACATCATAGCTCTCACCCTCGCCATACACTAGAATATCATCCGCTATGCATATCGTGCCCTCAAGCCCTTCAAGGGCATCCAAGAGCCTCTTCTGAAACTCCTCTGGTGCACTCGATATGCCGAAAGGCAGCCGCAGCCATCTGTATCGGCCATAGGATGTGTGCATAGTGGTTTGCAGTGAAGACTCCTCATCAAGAGGTATGTGTAAGAATCCTTCACGGACATCAAGGAGGGAAAAACACTTGGCGTCACCCAACTTGTGCAAGTGCTCCTTCAGTGTGGGGATCTGGAAGAAAGGCCTCATAATCGCCTTATTAACTGTCTGACTTGGGTCGATACACACCCGGAATTTCTTCGGGGTTTCCCTGATGAGGGCATTTGAGCACCATGGGGTTGGTTCATCCACCTTCTCCATAATCCCTAGGGTCACATACCTGTCCAATGCTTCCTTCTCCTTTTCCCTCTTGGCGACTGGTACCCGGTGATTGGGCATCTGAACTGGCATGACGTTTGCCTTCATTTGAAAATGTACAGTGGGGCCAAGGTATCCGAGGCCCTGAAAGCTGCTCTTGTACTCACGTAAGATGGCATCTTTAGTTAGCTTGCCAGCGGGTGGTAGGCGTCTGGAGAGCGGAATCTGGATAGTCTTTGGAGATGGTGGGCATTGCCCCTGATCTGCTGCATCTACCACATCTGGGGAAAGAGACAGGACCTCATCTGCCATGATCTTGATGAGACCTAAACTCTCACTGTCCTCACCAGAAAGCAGTGCAGGCTTGTCACCAATGTCACTGTCTGCTAGCACCTGGAATACTAGATCATAGTATTGATTCCCGCGGTCACACAGGAGGTTGATCTGACCAAGCGGTTTCACAGGTGAGGTCTTTTTGTATGGGAAAAGTTGATATGGTGAGCGTGACATGGCGATGGTGGGAAACAGACTCTTAGCTAGGCGCTCAGGCATTGTGTTGATCCCTGCTGCAGAGTCAATCTGTACCGGGGTTCTGACAAAGCTGTCCCCCTTGTCTGATAAGAGAAGGTGTGCAAAATACTTACGACCCTTCCTTGCACCGGCCTGAAATGCATCCACATCACCAAGTGAGTAACACTGTTCGTCGTACTGATCATGAGGGTAGGCACTCTCAGGTGCGCAAGCCTGGTCGCCATCAGCTTGAACTGCATGGACACTGTGTTGCCGGGCTCGATCATCGGTCGGAGGTTTGTTCGGAGTTCCATGATAACCTCCCCTCCCTCGGCGGTTCCTACGTGACTGGCCAGCACCACGGCCCTGGGACTGTGGACGGCGGTTATCCCCCTGTGTCTCGAGACAGACGCGGGAGAAGTGATCATTACCGCCACACTTGTCGCAAGTCTTTCCCTTGGCAGGACAGTTCGACCAGGGATGTGGGCCACGTTTGTCACCACACCAGTGGCATGTGCCGCTCTCACGCTTCAACTGCATGTCCTTGTGGGCCTTTCCCTGGGCCGCCCAGTTGACCGTCTCGTCCGTTCTGCCACTCGCCTCGCCAATGAGCTGATTCGCTCTTTTAGCCGCCTCAAGTGTCTTGGCCTCCGCCACCACGTCACTCAGGGTCTTCTTTGTGTCGTCGGCTTTGACATGGCATTTTAGTAGATCGGCCCGTATGTCACTGTTCCGGAGTCCGAAGATAAATTTGTCGCGACTCATCTCATCCGTCAAGGCATCATAGCCACAAAGGCTGCAGTCACGTCGTACATGGGTCTCCCAGTCTTGTATAGACTCGTGAGCACCTTGTGTGGCCAACCAGAAGGTGAATCTGTCCGTCAATAGCGAGGAAGTGGCTGTGCCGGTGTAATGTATTCTGAGCCGTTCCATCCAGACCCATGGCTTTGCCTTGTCTGCAACCGGGATCTGGGGCTCTATGCTGTACCGGATGACCTGTAGTGCCTCATCCGGCATGGACGATCGGAGCGCCGCGATCTCCATCAGTGGCTTGGCATAATACTCGACTCTATGAGTCGCGGGGTCCTTGGCCAAATCTCTGTATTCGGCCTCTGTACAGTAGTCATGGAACCTCATCTCAAAATTTTTAAAGTTCTCTGACATGTTCCCTGACAGGCTAAGTTCTGGTTTTCTAGGCCTAGACATAGTGTAGATGAAGGTGGGTCCTGATCTGAGTTGGAACAATTAGGGCTACTAGTGTGCTAATTACTATTAGATCTGGTGCAATTAGGCCTACACTATAATTTCCACTTCCAGACAGTCTGAATGAAAATTGAAGGTGATACCCACTTGTGACTTGCTGGTGACTCTGGCTCTTGACAGCTCCTGTGTTTGAAACTGACCCCACTTCTGACACCAAGTTGGAGCATACAAGCTGTGAGTCAGAGTGATGTTAGACTTCTTTATTATCAGTTGAGTTACCAGTAGATCTACACCAATACATGCTGGGACACTGTCTGCCATGTGCGCTCAAGTCCGCCATCTTGGATTCCGGTGTCGCACGTCCGATGCGCCCCCCAACAAATCTACAGTAGAAGTTGCTGTAAATTTACAGTAGAAGTTGCTGTAAATTTACAGTAGAAGTTGCTGTAAATTTACAGCAAGTCAGTTGCTGTACACCTACAGCAAAATCTACTGGAACAAAAGTTGCCAGCAACTTTTGCTGTAGGTGTACAGTACTTACTTCTTACAGTGTACCCTACCATCTAGATATTTTACAGAACTACCCAGATCTGCATAGGGGAGACCGGGGCAAAACGGACCCCTTAAGGGAAGATGGCAAATAACTCAGAGGTAAACCCCTGAATTGAAACATTTATTTTTTCATAACAAAGGGTAGAAGTATACCATCCATGAAAATAATTAATATTGTGCTAGTATCATTAATAGCATAGTGGGATAGCATAACATATTCTGACCTACGAAGGTCATGGGCTAAAAGTCCCGGGGCAAAAGGGTTTTTGGGGCGGGGCAAAAGGGACCCTGGACATTTCTTAATTTTGAATTATTATCTTTTTTCATAATTTTCTTGCTCCCATCTTTTAGCTATGTTATTACTCAGTTCTTTAGGTATTTCTATGTTGTCATGCATGACCATTATCTAACATTTTTCAATTTTAATTGATTTTTATGACCGTTGAATATCATGCATTTCAATAAAATTTCCCACGAATTCAGGAAAAATTTCCCAAAACCCCAAAAATACCCCCAAAAATAAAAATTGGCTCGTAAGAAATAATTTTATATTCAAATGAGCATGTCTCATCATTTTTATCATTTTTTAGTCCAAGCATGGTTATTTTTTCATGTTTTGATCATTTCTATGGGGTTTCACCATAGGAATTATGATTGTGAGGGGGGGGGGTCCGTTTTGCCCCAGCTTCATGAGAAATATGTGAAAAAATTATCTTGCCAAAAAAAATAACTGTAGGGTAATATTTTTTTCCAATGACTTTGCAAATACATTACACAATATTTTAGCTATAAAATATTATTGTTTTAGCCATAAAACATTAACATACACCTCTTTTTTAATTCTCAGAAGCTTATAAACTGATTTTTGCAAAATTAGATCAAAGTCTCTAGTTTCAGTTTCTTCTTTATAAAATCTGGAATACCATAGATAGCATCAACATTTTTTTTAAAAACATGTTATTTCTATCAATTATATGAGCCAATTTGACAAAAATATGGAATTGGTAGCTGAGAACTGAGTTATGGGTCGGGTCCCTTTTGCCCCGGGGGTCCGTTTTGCCCCGGTCTCCCCTACCCACCTGTTTGCAGACGACATTAGCGTCAAAGTCATCCCAGCCGTCGTCACAGATTGTCGTCCAGCCCCCATTGTAGTAAACCTCTACCCTGCCCGCCAGCGCACCTCCATTCATCAATCTGGTAATTAATCGATCTGAAAGCACACAGCATGACCCTACACTACCAGTAGTTTATATGACATGAGTGTTAGGTTAATAATGTATCATATTTACATGTATGCGGAGTTCGCAATAACAATAAAATGCGGTGTAATAGTATATGTGATATGAAGTGAAGTATGGCCTTTATTAAGCTATTTAACTATTGATATTAATTCAAAAACAGAAGTTATTCGGTTCTGTATGGATTCGTATGGTTTTATATTTAACAGAATATGAGGGCTTGGGATTCAGAGGTCATATACAATGTACCTGAAGGCGCGACGGTAGCTGCCTCCACAGTCACCGGTCCTTGGAAAGCTTTAAGTGGAAAGGTGAAGTTGTTTCTTTATTTTTTGGTGCACGCCCTGTTCACATAATGGTGATGATGATGATGATGATAATAATAAGAATAATAACAATAATAATAATAACACTAATAACAATAATAATAATTGTTATTATCATTATTAATAATAATAATACATGTAATAATAACAATAATGATAATAACAATAATAACAATAATACTAATGATGATGATGATGATGATGATGATGATGATGATGATAATAATGATAATAATATTATAGATCATGAATCGTTGAATAGCGTCAAGATAAATCGTTATGTGGATATGACCCCGGAATCCTTGGGCAGAATCAACCATTGAGGACTTCGTTCACTATAGAAGTGTGTGTGTGGGGGGGGGGGCATTGTTTTGCAGGATATGTATGCTTTAAGATTATGCAAGATATGGACGTCTAGGCACTTTGATAGGTAAATTTGTCCCCACAAGCGTTATACACAAAGTTACGTGTTAAATGTGTATGTTTACGATCTCTACAACTCATGAGTTGCAAATCCGTATAGGTGATTTATTTTTGAGTCCGGCTTCGCAGTAAAAAGTCTGACCACATCGACACATACACTCTCTCCTTGTAGTTAGTACAGCTATAGCCTATAGGTTTATATATTTACAGGTATAAGCCTAGACACTATACTCAAATAGAACATGTACTAACCGTAGAGGAATAACAAGACCACAGTAGACAAATACAAAGACTGCCTCCTGCCATGCTTGCAATGGAATATAAGAAGATGTTCGAAATCCATTTTATTCCAATTCATCGCCGTCTGCGATCGAAAGTCTAAAAAGAAGTTAGAAAATGTAAGTATTTTTATTATACATTCTGCAGAAAAAGATACATTTGAGTACGCACCTAAGCACAGATACATTGTCATGTATATCAAATCCACGTTGCAAGGGGGCAACACAATATATGACTATAGAACGGACAGCTTACATCAATACTTATCGGTAATTTCTATATCATATAAAATAACCATCAACATGCCATTAACACTCACGTTTGCTCAGTTCGTCATTGTGGTATACAGGTCCATGTTATACACAACAGTTCTGTTGGAGTAAGGCCACCATGACTGCAAGGCTTCCTCCAGCACATAAAGAGCTTAATGCATAGTCACAGTAGGAGAAAATTGAACTGAGTCAAGGTGTTCACCTGCAGTGAGTGACATAATTAACCCAATGGACTTGAAGTAGCTTGAACTTTTTATTTTTTTATTTTTTATTAGGTCCTCATTAAGATACAAAATGATCTTCCACGACCAATTTCTGATAAACCTGTATATGTTGCTATTCTGCACATTAGGCCTATTATTTGTTATATTTGTTGAAGTTGAAAGGGGTTTTACCACATACTGTAGTATTGTAGAAAGTATATATACATATTCATTTTATACATGTAGACCTACAATGTATGCACAGGATTACCTACATTATAATGGCCATGGCCACATGGGTTAAGCTACAATAGGATGCAATGTTTAGTTGATAATGATAATGCTTTAAGCATATGAAGACATGTATGTTATCTGTAAGCTGAAGTATGATTGTTATTATTGATTTACTTACCTTTTTAAATACGAATTCGTTCCAGCATGAGATATTGGATATTAGCCCACACTTCAGAAGCGAGAAATGCATCTAGGCCTGCACATGCATTACATTTGCCACCAACTCTCTAGAGCCTAGAGGCTCACCATTTTCAAGACCATTCAAAAACACTACCTCAATCTACCAGCAAACCTGATCGTGAGCTCCAAGAAAAATATCACATCCAAACGTTTGATCAATTACCGTACTAAGGCGTCACAATACTGGGCCTGGCCGCATGCACATTGCCAAACTCACTTTATTTACTCAGGTTAAAAGGTTAAGCTAATCAACAGGAGGGGTCTGACTTGTGGGATATAATACATTTGGCCTCTGATAGGTGTTTACTCCTGTGATATACTGGGGTTATGTAATGTGGATTGGAGAGGGATTTGGTTCTCTGAAACTCAAGGTGACGAGGATATCCAAGTATTTAAAGCAGAATTTACTTACCAATGTTGACCCGCAGGTATGGTCTTACAGGTGGTGTACATGCTGGCACACTCAAATCTAAATTTAGATCAACTGTACCTAATATGATTTTGATTATGTTACATGTATCCCTTTCCCTCTTTTACAATAATGGTTATAAGCTATTTATTCTGACAAAGAGTGAGTATTTGTATACGTAAAACAATCTCCCAGTTTCAAGTGATAATTCGTTATCTTCCGATAAGGAGGGAGACATTACAAAGTGGCATCACTGAATAGTCTCTTGCCAGCTGCTTGCCAGGAAGTTGGGGCCATCGGTTGATTAGGCCAAAAGAAAAATAGCCTAACCTCAGAAAATTGCTCTTCAACAAGAGTATGTACCTGTAACACGCACGTCCGTGATGGCTCTCCGCGGACAAACGTTCTGAGCGCAGTCTTAATCTATGCTCTTAGATCTTAATATATAATCTGATAGCTGCTAATTTTGTCTTAATGCTGAGTAAATAATCGTTGACAATCTTAAAATATAACTCACCAAATGAAGATTGCGTCACTAATAGTGGTAAGCCTACAGAGTCCATAGTAGAATAGGCTTGACAACTAGAATTTAATGGGGGGCTCTGCCTCCCCCCCCCCCCCGTTTTTTTTCTTTTTCTTCTTTTTTTTTAGATGTTTATGTTGTCCCATCTGGGTGTATACTAGGTCATATACTATAGAGGTAAACCTCAGGTAACATAGTTTGGGTATATAACACTAGGTGGCAGATACAAGGGGGACTATCAGATTATTATATTAGGATTTAAGATCAAGATTAAGATTGCACTCAGAACGTTTGTCCGCGCACCTAAGAGAGCTATCACGTATTTGCCTGAAACACATCTTTATTTGGCCTCACTGACATACCGAAGCCCAAAGTGCCGAGGGAGGGGGAGTGGGAGGGGGGGGGGAGGCGGGGTGGGGGGGGGGGGGGGGGGGGGGATGACCATCAGAAGAACTACTGTAAACGTATTAATTTTCGCTCAGTACATATTTTCGCGCATTTCGCGCACATATCTATGTGCGCGAAAATATGATGTGCGCGAAAATTCTGCACAAAAAATTAGCTTTCCAATGATGTCTGATACTCCATATTGCACTACAGTACAGACCCAGGTAGAGATTCAATTTTAATACCAAATCTAACATGCTGGAGAGATCACATCCTGACAACTTGTAAACCCCGGTTGTAAACTAAAAAACAGCAGCAGGAGCTGCATCATACGACACTATCAATATGACAATACAGGGCTGCAATAGAAGAATTGTAGACCCCCCCCCCACCACACAAAATTCTGCAGTTCTAAGGGTTTCACACACACAATGTGCTAAATGGTTTGTTAGGGCTCACCTCTTTGACAGGGTCTGCTCACATGTAGTGCAAGTTATTGTAACGTATACTTCATTGTCTGTTGTCATCAACCATAGTTTTCTTTTTGTTTCACCCTTAAAAGCTAACAAAAGTTTCTTTTTGTTTCACCAATAAAAGCTAACAATTCCCCCTCACCTTGGTAATGGTAGGCCTATATATGATGCCGTGGATGGTATATGGTTCCCGATGTGACCATAGTGGGGTGTTGGAAAGTCAAAATATTTGAACAAAGAAATTGGGCTGTAAAACCCTTAATAATTGTCCGATTGAAAAACCGTAAAAACTGGCATGTAGCTAAAGATCACCTGATTGCAGGTGCGCGAAAATATCATTGCGCGAAAATGCCTTTATGTGCTAGGTGCGCGAAAATTTAGCTGCGCGAAAATATCTACGTTTACAGTATATCAAACTACCTGAAGCAAATTTCAAGATAAAGTAGCACAGAATATATATATATTTTTAGTCACCTTTATTGTGAAAAGAGATTCTTCATAGTCGAGAGGTATCAGTACCCTTGGAGGGCGTTTCTTATCGGATGAGAACCCGTTCCTGCTGTGACTCATGAGTTTTGACTAGAGTGAGCCACAAGTCATTAACTCAAATGATCCCAAAAAGCACCAAAAGTTATGAGTGCATTTCAAGGATAAAACAATTTACCGAAACTGAATAATATTTTGAAGGATCATTGGAATAATATTGCTACCGGTAATCATTTCCTATCATTCCCCGTGGGAGAAATAATATGTAAGGCAAAATAATTTTATAAGCTTCACTACAATTCTGTTGCTTGTCTGAATGTTCTTCTCTTAATGTAGACTACAACGCCAATGGCTATATATTGAGAAGAATCCATTTATGCAATGACTGTATGGCCAATAAAACTATTAAACAAAAAGCACAGAATATTATATTTTTTCTAGTCACCTTTATTGTGAAAAGAGATTCTTCATAGTCGAGAGGTATCAGTACCCTTGGAGGGTGTTTCTTATCAGATGAGATTTCCTTATTATATGACTCAAAACCCGTTCCTGCTGTGACTCATGAGTTTTGACTAGAGTGTTCTTGTCTTAATGTAGACTACAAGGCCAATGGCTATATATTGAGAAGAATCCATTTATGCAATGACTGTATGGCCAATAAAACTATTAAACTCAAACTCAAACTCTGTGGATTAGAAATATGTGTAACCAATTGCCTGATACGATGTCTTATTGCAACTGAAATAAATGTATAACCAATATGATTAGTTGACATATGTTATAAGTGGGTAACAACATTTATGTTGTGAATTCTCACGTGGAATGGCTAAAAAGACAGTCATAACCCAGTAAACAAAAAGCGTTATACACCATTTTATAACGTTATATAACGTTTCTCTAAGGGTCCTTACTATGGCATAACGTTATATAAAGGTTTTTTTTGTTAGCTGGGAAGTGCAATAAAGTGTCTATAACATATTGATATAATAATTGTTCATCATAATCATATAATCTATACACGTGATAATCATAATAAATAAAAGCAAAAACGCTGATTCTTGACGTACATAAGGCCAAAAAAAAAAAAAGGTGTGTTTCAGGTTACATGGTCTGAAAATCTAGGGTAGGTAGGCCGGATTTTTTTTTTTTTAATATTTTTTTATTTTTAACTTTAGCGTGAAAAGTACCCAGAAATCGACTCACGAACTACAATGCCGACTCGCCAACGACCGCCTTGACTCGTGAACTATCAGATCGACCCTTAGATAGCCCCAAAATGACCCAAAATATAAATATTTTTTCAAAATTGCATAAAAATTTCTAGGGTCGGCCCTGTTTTGCTAGGTAGGGTCGGGTAACCTGAAACAAACCTTTTTTTTTATTTGGCCCAAATACAGTTTCTTTGTCAGCCACCTGTTAGCGTCCAAAATTATGCGTAGAATCTCACAGAAACTATATGACTTTTGATTCAAGCCCGAGTAGTTATACTACTGATTCAAAAGGACTTCAAGTTAAAGATTATCACAATATGTCCACAATTAAGTTAACTAAGTAATTACGTAATTCCTTTTGGGGATCAACTCCTTCAATTTTCTATTTAAAATGTATTTGACTGAATTGTTATCGACAAATTTTCTCTTAGATGGGTCAAGCCACAAAGTTCAGTGAAGAGAAAACAAAGCAATACAATTCATATTCTCATACAGACACAGGGAGATATCCCGAGCTATGAATCGTCTTTTAAGTAGAGGTTGATAGAAAAAATAATACACCAATTACAGCTCTGGAACCTACTAAGGCCAAAAAAAAAAAAAGGTTTGTTTCAGGTCACCCGACCGACCCTATGTAAACAGGGCCGACCCTACGTTTTTTATGCAATTTTGAAGAAATTTTTATATTATTACACTTTTTGGGGGTAAATTTTAGGTTTTCAAAAGTTTTGAAAAAAATCTTCCCATTTTCATACTTTTTTGGGTCAATTTTAGGGTTATGTAAAAAAAAAAAAAAAATGCGACCTACCGACCTTAGAGTTTCATCCCATGTTACCTGAAACAAAACTTTTTTTTTATTTGGCCTAATCATCCTATACCGACCCCATAGACATTTACATGTAGTTTGGTACACGACATTGCCATAAATATCACATGACAACCCACTTCTAATATTTAGAGAGAGAGAAAAGGCTCTGATTTTGAACAATTTTACGGTGGTATTCTTATTATCGCATATAGCCTGTGTCTATAACATAAGATTTGTAGAACGAAATGTCAGAGTAAAAATGCGAATGCGATACGTCCTATGTAGGAGGGGTATCCATCATATCAACAGAGAGACACCTCATTCTCTACGTTTTACATGGCAGCAACTGTGCAAGCATTAAGACACGGTGTTACTGATGATAGGCAGCTGGTTCTTTGTTTTGCGGCCTGTGAGTCCCTGCAGAAACTCCAGCCCCTTGTAGAAGAATCCCAAGTTGGGATTGGACAGGCCAGTCTTTAGTTGGAGATGAGAGGTAGTGTCTGTGACATCCTTCATTGAGGTTGTCAGAGACTGTTTGACATCCTCCTTTACCATGTTCCCAGTGATGATATTCACCAGCCACTGGAGTCCCTCGTGCAGCCCGGTCCCATTAACTGCCGAGCATGGCGCGATATCTGTTTGAATAGCATTATCAAACATTTTGGTCAATATTTTATGTATGCAACCAGCAATATATTTTAAATATTGAGGCAAATTTTAAGATTACCGGTTCTTGACAAGGTAGTAAATAATATTACATGTCTCAGGAAGGTGTACCTGGTATGATTAGATATTACTGAAAGTACAGATGTCAGTAGACTAGTAGTTTTAGAATTTTTAGAATATTATTGGTTTAACGATAGCCAAATGTATTATATAATGTTTAAGCCAGACAAAAAAAGTCTGGCCAATAGAATCCAACGGTATTATAAAAGTAAAACAAAATTCTCAATTAGATATTGAGAAGTAAAATCTACTTACGCCATTGTCTGTTCCGAAGATCTCTCAATCCTAATGCATCAGCAATTTGCTCTGGAGCGCATGCTTTTGGATTGTCTTGTTTGTTAGCCATAACCAACAATGGCACTCCTCTGAAATTCTCTTCGTCTATGATGTAATGTAACATTTCCTTGACTTCGTCCATACGCTCCTGGTCAACACTGTCCACGACATAGATGACGGCATCGGTAGGGCTATTGGCGAATAAGAGACGTAGCAGGGGTCTCTGAAAGAAAGAATAATGGCTTGATCCAGGAATGACATCCTATGAGGATGGAAATCAGCAATAACTGATCATATTCAGGTGTACCGCTTAGTACAACATTTCTATGTATATTTAGTTAGTAAAAATGTTGTTAAAACATGTTATAGAGTTGATGTATTGCCCTGGGCATTACTGATGGTAACACTTAGCAAAGGAGGGGCAGATAAATTAGTCCTTTGTGAACTATCCATACATTATGGCTAGTTGTGATCAATTTATATAAAATCATAATGTCAACCGTACCGATTTGTTTCTCATGCCAATGTCCCAAGCCGTTATCTTTAATCCATTAGAATCAATTGTCTCCAAATTAATACCTGGAAATAAATGAACGACATGTTCAATCCCTATAATTGTAAAATATTAATGTGCTCACTTATAGGCCTACATGTAAGTATAGAATGGTATTACCAGGTCACATATTGTGAATGCATAAGAGGCATGTTTCCACAGAGCGATGGTATTGTATGCTTAGTCAAAATTGACACAACATAAACATGTATTACTTACGATGATTGATCTAACGATTTTTATACATGATAACTTCTGCAACCCACCTATGGTTGGAATTGTAGTAACAACTTCTCCAAGTTTCAGTTTGTATAACATCGTTGTTTTCCCGGCTGCATCAATACCTGATAAAGATAGGCCTACATGTATACAGATATACCAAATAATACAACACATGAATTCAGGGAAGATGATTTAGAGAGTCAGTAATGAGTACACCTCATATGTATTATGACTTGTGGTCTGGCTATACAAACCTGAATCAAGTGATCGTACTCTATTGAATAATTGTTTTAATATGTCCAGTTAGCAAGCTGTAAGCAATAGTAGTGTTCAACCTACCAGACATGAGGATCCTGATCTCTCGGTTACCATAAACCCTTCGTGAGATGGTACCTCCCATTGTGACTTTAGCTGTTAGAATAAATAAAGTCTTATACAAATGTTCAAGAGTTACAAACTTTTAAGGTGGTAGCGGAGACCTGTATATAGCCTGTGTCAAAGTAAGGTAAATATACAGCTGGAGTAGGGTAAAATGGGGCAATATCGCGCATCTAAGCCTAAAAATAAGCCTAAATATTTTTCACAATCACCCAGAATAATAATAAAAGAGTTGGCAACGATTTTTGAAGTTTTTGAGGACATTTTATGTCCAATAACACATGATAAAGGCAAAACGTGACTGCATTTGTATAATCTATTTGTTCCTAGGGCATGGAGAAGATAGGTCCCATTTGTGTTTTTCTTCAGGGTTATATCACGCACCACAGGGTTATATCATGCACTAACAGGGGTTATATCACGCACCTGCAGGTAATGGCATTTATTTCATAAGAAAAATTGTCCAAACACATTGTAACCAATTCTATTATCTGTTAAAGCCATGTTTCCCATGGGTCTAACGTAATCTTAGCAAATTTCCCATTCCTTCCTATACAATTTGAACAATGCTTTCATGAAGGTAATTTTTATGTTTCTAAAATATCTAAAATAATTAGAAATTAGCTTAATTAAATACCACAGGGTAATACCGTGCACCTGCTACCTTCTTGGCCCCTACAAGGCAGTAAAATGTAGTTGGAGCTTAATTTGTCATTTAGTCGATTTCTGGTCAATATTTTCTCTCTAAAACAATTTTTTAATTTTCTCTGTGATTATTTGCCTTGTGTGTGACGTCATAGATACAAAAATGCGTGATATAACCCAGGTGCGCGATATTGCCCCATTTTACCCTACTTTAAGCCTTGTGTTCCTAATGAGAGTATTTTTGATATGTCTGCGTTTATGATGGGCACTGGAACACATGTGGTATAATAGTGGTCTCTCTCAAGAGTCTGTGAGTGTCTATAGCTGTACATACCTGTACCAGACAACATCACTAGTTCCACGCTGGAGGTTGGGCAATCCCAAACAAACTGGAACCATATGACGTCATGCATAGTCGATAGTGTTCTCATAATAATTTCTACTGGCAGTACTGAACTGCCACTGGCATTGCAGGACAGTAGAAAGGTGTATTTCTAGGAGCTTAAGTTAAAGTGATTGTATCGCATATCATACATTATTGTAGCATTGATAGTGTAGTACATTTAATATATAAAATGTCCTCAACCTCTCGCTATAGGCCCACTGTGTTGTCCTCTCTATGTGTTATCCGGTCAGATCCACGACACCGAATGGCAGCGCGCCAAATTACAGTAGCGTCACCTGGCGCCGCTTTTACGTACTATTTATCTTCTTTCTTACAACAACGATAATAACGTTTACTAGTGCGTTCTAAACTCAATGGCTATTTCATATCGTTAATTATCCTGGCAAAAACTTTAAGTTGATAGACTCACTTGAATAGAGTTAAAGATCTATGTACAGGATAAAAATAATAGTTATTATCAAGCCTCTATGCGGGACTATTGCTTTCCCGCGAAATTTTCCAACATGGCCGTCTTGTTGTGAAAAGAAGTGTTTACTTGTCAAGAGAAGTTGAAAAAGTGTGCTTATAACTGGTTTACAACGGCCTTAACCATGGCGGATCATTTTGATCAAGAGTATGAAGACGATATGGAAGCTTTGTTGGAGTTGGAAGACGGTAAGCAAAACAAATACAGCTTGTTTTGACAAAAGTCAAAACTTTTGTGTTGGCCTTAGCCTCAGGCTCAGGCTCAGGCTCAGACTCAGACGAGTCAGAGTCAGACTCAGACTCAGTCAAACCGAGAAACTCTCAATCTCACTCACTCAATCACTGACTGAGTCTGAGACTGAGAGTGAGACATCTGACAATCAGAATCCTGTCAGAATCACAGAGATACTATCAGATAGTCAGTCATTTAATCATCAATACAGATTAAATGGTAATAAGTTACAGAGTCTCCGCGGAAATGCGGGGTTTCTGTGCTATTAAATCAGGACCATTTCTTGTAAAAGCTGCAAAAATGCCAAAATAGAGGCCTATTTTTAAAGAAAGTCAAATGGAAAAGGCCATGGTCATTTAATTTATTGGGGTGGGGGTGGGCTTGGTGGAAGCAGTGTAAAACAGACCCGGGGGGGGGGGCACAGTGCCTCCATGCTTGGGGGGTCAAAACTAAAAATTGTCCATTTAGAATAATAGAGTTGATAAATCTTGCTAGGGATGGGGGGGGGGGGGGGAGGTGTCAAAACTAAATAGGCGTTCAGATAAAATTTAATGTAAACTATTTATCTCATAACTTCAGTATCGCCAAAGTGCATCCAGATGATATTCAAGGACACAACATTTTATCGAATATCATGAAAATGAATAAAATGTGTTTAAACAAAAAAAAAAGAAGATAGTTGTGACCACTGACACAAGACTACGATAGTCAATTAGAAGACTATATACAGTTTTATATGTCGACTGACGGGGTCAAACAATTAGTTCATCTAAAGCTTGGTGGATCCAATAAGTGATACCCAGTATACTTCCCATATCTGGAGATGCTGGTATCAAGATTTGTACATACACTTAAATATTCCTTATCTGTATTGTTATTTCTGTATCTATGTGTATGTGTGTTTTATAGCCTATGGCTATCGGCCTTTTGTACAACGATTGAGTCTGAAATAAAGATTCTTGGTTCCATTTCCACAGGTGCATGTGATTTTTAGCGAGGGTGGGGGGGGGGGGGGTCCGAACGTAGTGCCTACTAGTGGGGGAGGTCGAGATTACATTCGGTTCATTGACATTGGGAGGAGGGGGGCAAAATAAAAAAGCAGTTTACCGCAATGCCTCTTTAAAATGACCTTTATAAATATAAAGTGCAAGTGCCTAGGAATAACACTTTTCTTTTTATAGAGGTGGGAGCAGAGTTCGACCCATTCCCCACCAAGTCAAGGAAAAGCCTGAACTTCTCCACACCTTCCGCCCAGCGAAGTGCGAAGAAAACGCCTGTCAACAACAATAACCTTAACGGCAGTATCCTCAACGACAGTTTCCCGACACCTCTTGCAACAGACAGTCCGAAGGTGGCGGATGGCAGGACGTCTGCACTAAAACGACGACAGGAAGAAATGTTTGGGGCATTGTCCGATGACAGTGATACTGAAGGAGGCCTTACTATAGATGCCGACCTCCCAGACATCGGTAAAATTCCTTTAATAATTGAGACTAGGAAATTTACTGCCAAAAATTGAATTTATCATAAACATTACGTATTCAATTCAGGGATTCACACTCTTAAATATGTATAACGTCCTATGAGATCAAATGCTTTCGTTTTAGATATTTAAAGGCCCAGAGCTGAGTACCTGTCCCGACTGCACTCTGACTGTTACTGGACGTGCAGTAAGATCTGCGGGTTTAAAGCTTACCGAATATATCATCATTAATATTTATTGATTTTCAAAATTTTAGTTCACAAAAGCAAGAGGCCAAAGACAAACGGAAAGACTCCAGAGCCAAAGCCCGTGGACGACTTTCAAATTACACCACCTCCGTCACCAACTCCACTGGAAAAGGCGATACGCCTTCAGGCCACCCGTGCACGAAACAAGCAACAATTAGAGACAAAGTCTGACTACCAGGACAGAATCACAGCAGGTACATTGTCTCTCGGTTATTACAGGGGAGGGTAATCTAGAGTTTTTTATGAGATGATAATCTAGTGGAAATTCTGGGAAAATGCAAGCTACTAAAGATTCAAAATATGTAATAGATACCCCACGAGTAACTTGGTGTATGTCAAACTCACCACGACAGACTGGCTGGTGCCCTCATGCTGGCGCCCTCATAACCCGCACCCCATATCTCCGGAAAATCATATAACCCGCACTTGGTAGCAAATTGCTACTTTAGTACTGTTCTATAGTATTTATAATTAGTAATGAAAACCCTCGTAAAACCCGCTTTACTTTTACTGCCCTTCCATTTTTATTTGATTTGAGTATGTTGTAAGTCTATCATATGTAAACTATTACACATGATTAAGACAAGGTTTTATCTTTGGACAGAGTATGATTTAGAACGGCAGCGTGTTCTACGGTTGCGGCCCAGAGAAGAGGACTATGTTAATGTGACGAGTTCAGAAGGTATCCGAGTCTACATGACCGTGAAGGATGATGTCACCCAGGCCAAAGAGGTACTCATACTATTAGCATTACCACAAAGAAATTTTAAAAATATTATATCCCTATATTTTCTATTTGTAGTGATGCACCATGCCATTAGCATTACAAAACTATTTTAATTTTGTCCCTATAATGTCTAGAACCAACATAATTCCACTTTAATCATTGGAAAAATGCGAGATCGATTGGAGAAAAGTCCCCATTGGATAGCCACATTACATGGACCCCCTAGGTGTGACTGGAACGCTGGTACTACCCATACACTGCTTTCACAGTTTATGCTGCACTGCGCTGTGGACAGTGACGTGTGTATTGTCATTTATGTATTGCATATTTAAGATTTAACAGTCAAGCTGTAAACTTCTAGGTTTGGATATATACGCATATATGCGTTGTGTATTGACCATAAAAATTATGCAACTTTCACTTAATCTGCCAGCCGTCCAGGCCACATTTAGTGAGCCTAGACCCCCGATTTTACAAGCCTGTTTTGACTGTGTGTATTGGGCTGCGATCTGACAATATCATGACAAACCTAGTTCCTAAATCTTTAATATACAATTTATCATCCTCTCGTGTTTGAATGTATATTCATATATATGTTTTGTATTAGCAGTAAGATTTATGCAACTTTCACTTGAATTTTCAAACCTCTAGGTAACATTTAGTGACCCCCTACCTCTATTTTTACGCACTACTCCCGTACCTACGGGGGGGGGGGGGGCAGGGCAGTGGTACCACCTCCCCCGGCCTCAACCTTAGGTAGATGGGGGTGCAGGGGTGTTGGGGGCGGCCTCACACCCCCTGGCAGACCCGCAAAATTAAGCTATAAAGAGTTGCAAACCCGCGGCTCTTAAAATGAACTTAGAGTGGCAAATTAAACACCATTAGAAGCCCACATGTCTCCTCTACATTATGTATGTTGCAGAAAATGTGCGCGGGAGAGATATTATGAACAGTGCATGGAATTCTAAAAGGGTTTATTTATATCATTCACAGATCTGGTTAGCAGTATCTGATTTAAAAGTGACGACCACCAAATTATAGCTTAGAATGTTTTCTTATTGTCTAAGGGGTTTTCACAGACATATAACGTTAGGGGATGCCCTCAGTAATTAAATTGTGGAGGAGCAATCCCAGTGGTAGTGACAAACACGGCCCATGCATGCGTGGGTTAATCAGTGCACCGGCCATCCAACTGATAAGCGTGAGCAATTGGTGAGGCTACAGTCATACTTTAATAACTTACTGTTTTTTTTCAAGAAGATGGAACATTTATCTTATTTAAGATTTCAAAGTTCAGAATATACTTGAGTTTTTACACTGCCAATTAACTTTCAGATAGAACGATTGACAGCAGGACATAAACAGCTACAACTGCTTGGAGCACCGCTACATACCTTAAAAGCACAGGTCGAAGAACGGGTAAATGTTACACTATTACATTTAATAGTTATATTTTCCTCCTGAAAAGAACAGTCAGAAAAATAAAAGAGAAAACTGTAACTTAATTTCTTCCACAGTTGAATTGAACGAATACTGACATTTAACTCATGACATCTGTCTTAGTATCTAATGCCTTGCTGCTCATTTTCCAGAAAAGCAGAAGGTTAGCTGAGGAACTGGAGCGACTGGAAAACCTTGTTAATGGGTAAGTAATATAGAGCATAGATGGGAATCTAACAGATAACTACGATAAACATGGCAGAACGCCAGTGTGGCTTAAATGATTCTCCCAAAGTGGGGGGTGCAGCTTAAGTAAGTCTTTAAATAAATACATGTAATTATACTACAGTATTAAGGTGGGCAAAATCAGACCCCAGTACAGCTAATAGAATTCTCCCAAGAGTTTCACTGCGGCTTGTACCAGGGCTAAGCTTAAATATGCGAGAATTTGCTACTTGACGTTGGCTATACTAAAACCTACACCTTACCCTACAGTGAGGGAGCAGAGCAGGAGGAGGAGTTGGAGGTGCAGAAGGAGGTACCCGGTAAGCCGTCCCTCTGGGTGGACCGCTACTCACCGCACCGCTACACAGACCTACTCAGCGACGAGGTACGGCTCTACGAGCAGATTTCTTTTTATTTAAATTTAATTAAATTTTTTATTATAGTGATACCGACAATGTTAAATGTGAATAGTTTCTATGGCCATTTCAACGGACTAATGGGTCACCTGTCGAGACCTATGTGTCGAGGATGATCAAGTGCTGCTTTGTGTATCAAAATCAAAAATACATTTTATCCAGGGTACAATCATTTTGATCCACGAGCAACTCATTTTGTATTGCCGGTAGTATATTTTTATATTCACTATGGATTGACTTGGCGTTCCCTATTACAGGCAACAAATCGGTTGATTCTGAAGTGGCTGAAACAGTGGGATTA
This sequence comes from Harmothoe impar, assembly GCA_947462335.1. Taxonomy (NCBI): domain Eukaryota; kingdom Metazoa; phylum Annelida; class Polychaeta; order Phyllodocida; family Polynoidae; genus Harmothoe; species Harmothoe impar. The sequence continues at coordinate 43,416,376 of OX381709.1, read as the reverse complement.
TGTGGTCTTCGGAAAGGAATGTAAGCTTCCCAAGGGTGATCAAAAGAAGGAACAAGAGAAGAAGAAAGAGGAGTTTGTGAGGAAAGATGGGAAGGTCTTTAAGCCATTCAAGAAGAACGAGCCTGAAGTCCTGGACGAGTTGGACGACCATAAGCGGCCAATGCATAAGGTCAGAACTACATCATTGAACTCTATGTATGCAGTAGCCTCAGGTACACTAAGTGAATTGTGTTACTACTTGTCTCTATATTACTTTTTTTTTAATTCATTTAAAATTAGTACCCTAGCGAATTAGTACTGGTTCCTACATTGCAGTCGGTGTGTTAGTACTGGTTCCTACATTACAATCGGTGTGTTAGTACTGGTTCCTACATTACAGTCAGTGTGTTAGTACTGGTTCCTACATTACAATCGGTGTGTTAGTACTGGTTCCTACATTACAGTCAGTGAGTGTGTTAGTACTGGTTCCTACATTACAAGCGGTGTGTTAGCACTGGTTCCTACATTACAATCAGTGTGTAACTTAAATAAGTACTGGTTCCTACTTTACAATCAGTTTGTTAATACTGGCTACTTACGTTACTCATCAGGTGTCGCTGCTCTGTGGGCCGCCCGGTCTGGGGAAGACAACGCTGGCACACGTCATTGCCCGACATGCCGGTTACAATATAGTTGAGATCAATGCCAGGTAAGCTTTTTCTTAAGCTTATATTTGAGGATATGTATTTTATTCATTTTCTCTGCTTCTGATTTTCAGGGTATGCTCATTTTTCAACAAGGGGGGAAGGTGAGATTTTTCCCCACCCCCCGCTCAAGGGGTCCAAATTTATTACCCCCTCCCCCTAAATCCACTTCCCCCAGTTGTTAAATGGTGAGCACTCCCTAGGTGAAATAATTGTAGATATTAGATAAGAGTTGGTATCTGGCATGTAATCTAATACAACGTGACCCTTTTGCATATAAGACCAAGATCATAACTAGATGTAAAATAATTGTAACCATAAGATCATGTGATATATCCCTTTGCGGCCATTCCCAGTGATGATCGGAGTGCGGATGTTTTCAAGACCAAGATTGAGGCGGCCACCCAGATGAAGGCAGTACTTGGTCAGGACCCACGTCCTAACTGTCTCATCATTGACGAGATCGATGGAGCACCTCAGGTAGACATCTAATATAAAACAAGTTCAAATATAAAAATAAACTAAACACAAAGGGCTTAGATCAGATGTGTTTTCTTGAAAAAACGAATAATTCGTAAATAGTAATGCCGGGCAAGATTATACTTAATTGTCTTTTATACACCATATTATATTTTGCTGATAAACTTTTGGTGAGTAAGAATTCAATTTATTCACAATCGTTTGTTTTCCAGCCTGCTATCAATATGCTGATATCCATCATCAAAGGACCGGAGGCAGCTACCGGCAAGAAAAAGAAGAAGAAGGGAAACCTGCTGCTTCGACCCATCATCTGTATATGTAACGACGTGTGAGTATTACAGGTGTATTTTGTAAGTTTTACAAAACAGGAAATGGTCGCTGTTTGTCAAATGTGTATTTATTCAACCAGTTTCAACCCAAGGGTCTATATTGAAAAGTCCCCACTCTTTAAGTGATGAGTATAGTGTTTGGTTAATGCACACCCCACTTGCCACCCTCCCGGCGATACAGATGCCGGCCCAGTATTCTCCATTATACACGTGTGGTTGGTTACTACTATTATTTTCTAAGATCTTGGTAGTGTGTATATTCATTGACACACAAATAAAAATCTGCTCTCTTTTGATACAAAACAGGTATGCACCAGCTCTACGACAACTGCGGCCACTTGCGTTGAACGTCACCTTCCCACCAACAGTATCTACCAAACTGGCTAGCCGTTTGCAACAGGTAATGCAGGGTTACCTCAAGCATCCTAGATAAATTTGCATGAGAAGGACTTTCCTACACTAACGTGCCCTTTTTTTAACATGTTCACAAACCAACTGTATATCTCTCTTCTGTATGACGATTCCAGTTATGAACAAAATCTGAAAGACAAATAATGTTTTATGTTCAAGTTGAATAGTATGATATATATTTTTGTGTTGAGTAAATTTAAGCTAACCGCTATCTTTTCCCAATGACAGATCTCGCGGCTCGAGCATCTTCGTGCAGACCTGACAGCACTGTTAGCGCTCTGTGAGAAAGCCGACAATGACATCCGCTCCTGCCTCAATACACTACAGGTAAGGAGAAGGAAAGTTATTGTAAAAGATGATCTAGAAGTCTCTCCAGAGTAACTTGGTATGGGGATTATGTTGACTTTTTCATATCACAACTGCAATTGCATCAGATCCCTCACATTTCTTTAATATCCACCAGAGTTACTCTTGTAATTCCTCCAGACTCAATGGGGATATCTTTCGTTACTTTAGCTATCCGAGGGGGGGGGGGGGGGTCAATTGTGAACAGAACGGAGGGGGGGGGGGATGGTGCTCCCACACCCACTGTTAGTACCTCAGCTCAAATCCTTAACTAAAATGCCTCTTGTTTCATGTTTTACAAGTATATCCTTTGTAAATACATATCTATCATGAAATCTCTGGTTTTACAGTTTGTCCGGAGTAGGAGTAAAGAGCTGACCCTGGCCGCTGTCAACTCAGTCAGTGTAGGACAGAAAGACCAACATAAAAGTTTATTCACAGTCTGGCAAAGTATCTTCACAATGCCTAAACCAAAGCGGTAAGTGGTATATTGTGAATACAGGAACTGATTACTATATTTGATATTGCCAAATATTGATGTTCAATGCATTGGCTGTTAGACGTAGTCTATTTCTTACCCATCTTGTAAACTACATTGAAATTAAACAGAGGTATATATGTATAGATCTATCTGATTATGAAAGTATTAATTTTCAGGAAACGATATGTAAATCCACATGACCGAGAAAATCAACCACTGAAAGAGTTGGAAGACGTATCAGCAGCGAACCAGAACAACCTTAGTTACAACTCCCGGTAAGAACTGAATGAGCAGAAACACCTCATTAATATTTGAGACGCGTGAAAGAAAGAGTGGTAATTATTGAAAAAATTGGGGTTCATAAACACCCCCCCGCCCTACTTATCAAGGAGAGTGGAGTGACCATAATAAGAATGTTGTAAAATATTTTGTTATGAATTCGTTCTAAAATGACCACCCTCTGGGTATTATCTTGGAAATCTAAAAATCTTGCATACTTGAATCTAAAAATTATGTAGCAGAGAAGACAGTTTTAACTCTTCCTATTTATAGGTTTAATACCAGTCTGGCCCTGTCGCAGGCGACAGGAGAGACTGAGAAGGTGATGCAGGGTCTTTACGAAAACTACCTCCTCGCTAAGGTCAAAGACCCACGTATGGACATGGTAAGTATTTACGTGTTAGAGTACTTGATTTTACGGTGTAGCATTGTGTGGTATTATATGACAGGCACATCCTGCTAATTATAATGTTTGGAAGTAAATCCATCACAATCAAATACCATTGAACATTGTTCATAACAACAGTATTAAATAACTTTCATCAAAGCTATTCCTCTTTCAATCGATACCTCTCAAAAAGCATTACTTTTCGGTTTTCAACACAGTTAAACTGTACTTACATGCTGTGCTCCTTAATAGTAAACTCCTTTTCTCGATGGTCAACGAGAGACCAGTATGTTTCATTTTATATTTCATTATAAGTAAATAAATAATTAGTGTTTACATTATTTGTGTGTCTCTCCTTCCAGGTGCAGTTGGCCAACTCCTGGTTGTGTACTGTGGACATCATGAACAGAGAAGTGCTGAGTACGCAGAACTACAGCCTGTGGCGGTACACACAGTACCTACCCGTCGCCTTCCACATGATGTTCGCCTCCAACCACCACCCCAAAGTACTCTACCCACACAGCCAATTCGAGGTAAGCACATACTGTTGACATACTACAGAAATGCCACTTTTAACTCATTTTATAAGGCTTTTTTTAACACAGGATTTCCCCATAGAAAATTGTCAAAGACAATTTGATTCTCATATTTTATTTTTCGAATGCACTGTCTGTAGTATCTTTAAATGATAGAGGATGCATGAATTGATCATTAATCCAACATCATTTTCTCTTCTACTCGTCCACACAGAACCTGACCAAGTTGAACAAGGCGAAGGGTTTGATGGAGGCCATGATTACCGACATGGCGCCCTCTGTCAGGAAGAATGTGAACCTCAATGTGGCCGTCATGGAACTGTTACCTCCCCTCCTGGACATCATCCAGCCCAACCTTAGACCTGTAAGTTGTAGATGTATATCTCACCATGCAGCCCAACCTTAGACCTGTAAGTTATAGATGTATATCTCAACATCCAGCCCAACCTTAGACTTGTAAGTTGTAGATATATATCTCATCATGCAGCCCAACCTTAGACCTGTAAGTTGTAGATGTATCTCTCATCATACAGCCCAACCTTAGACCTGTAAGTTGTAGATATATATCTCATCATTCAGCCCAACCTTAGACTTGTAAGTTGTAGATATATATCTCATCATGCAGCCCAACCTTAGACCTGTAAGTTGTACATGTATCTCTCACCATGCAGCCCAACCTTAGACCTGTAAGTTGTAGATGTATATCTCATCATGCAGGCCAACCTTAGACCTGTAAGTTGTAGATGTATATCTCATCATGCAGGCCAATCTTAGACCTGTAAGTTGTAGATGTATATCTCATCGTGCAGGCCAACCTTAGACCTGTAAGTTGTAGATGTATATCTCATCATACAGCCCAACCTCAGAGCTGTAAGTTGTAGATGTATATCTCATCATGCAGGCCAACCTTAGACCTGTAAGTTGTATATTGATATCTCATCATTCAGCGAAACCTTAGACCTATAAGTTGTAGAGATATATCTCACGCCCCAATCAGCCATCGTCTTTATTCCATCTCCCACCCAACTGTATGTAATCTTTGGTTGGGTCTGAGTAAATGCTTGAAATACAGTGTACATTATTCTGCCCTGGTGTGTACTTCAGGTGAATACCCAGTTGTACAGTCAGAGAGAGAAGGCGGAGCTGTCCCAGCTTATCAAGGTCATGATAGCCTACAACATGTCGTATAACCAGGAGCGCACCATGGACGGCCAATACGTCTACAACCTCGACCCGTAAGTTTATTTGTTGTTGTGTTTTTTTTTTGTTAAAAAAAAAGATGAAAAAAGTCTTTGCAAAGAAAAATAGAGAAGAAAATAAACCCGTATTAAATGGTCTAAAGAATGACGTTTTTCCCAATGGCCCTAGTAAGAAATTTAGATTTGTGTGGTACTGTATGTTTCATATGGCATTATCCTCCTTGGGCCACACTAAAAAAAAAAGTTGGTCCATGGATTTCACTTTTCAAAAAATGGTGCGAGCGAGCGAATTTTTTTAAATTTTATTTTAAAGAATTTTTTTCTGTCAATGGATTATGTCGGTGGAAAACTGGAGCAAGCGACAATTTTTTTTTCTTTTAACCAGCCTCCGACAAAAGTTCCTAGTGGACCCCTAACATAAAAATTTAATGGTTGATCTGGAGGAATTACTGGAAGAAAATTTGAAAAAAAAAAAAAAAATTCTCAATTTTGAAAAAAATGAGGCGAGCGAAATCCATTGACACATTTCCGAGAATAAGGTGCGCGAAATCCATTGACCAACTTTTTTTTTTGGTGTGGCCTTAATGGCATGTACCTCTCCGCAGTGTGTTTCATTAGTTTGCCATTATTTACAGGTGTGTGGATGGGGTGGCACGGTTACCAGGACTGAAACAACCCAAACAACTCACCTATGCTGCCAAACAGCTTATCTCCAGAGAGGTAGGGACAGATACATTCTCTTTTGATAAGATATAAAATAAAATCACATCTATGAACCGTGATCAAGTAAATTTCCTCTTACCCCCCGTAGTCTCAATTTATTTATTTTTGAATTAGAATGTATTTAGATTTAATATATAGACGTAGGCTACATTTATATATTCCTGAACAACATCTTGAAAGGATATCTCAAAAAAAGTGATATCAAATTACATTGATTGGAGTCTTGACAGTCTTGGTGGCTTGTCAGTCAGCCGGACAAGGCAGTGGGTGACTGTTTTGGAGTGGGCAGCAGGGCACAGCAGGCGATGACGAGATAAAATTTGAGCGGTTTGGGAGTGGAGCCTCCTCAAGTGCCAACGTGGACACCTAATTCCGTTAGTCTCAGCTAATGTCTCGGTGCTGTCAACTTGTCTTAAACACGGGGAACACGCAGGGAACGCTGCCCGCAGCGGTGCTGGCAATGGCCGCTTGGCCCCGCGACACACTCAGAAATGCATCATCACTTGTCGTCCACGCCCTGGGATCCAAAGTCGGGCCTGATTGAATTTGTTTGGGATAGTGGGCACAGTGGTCAAATTGTAACTGAAAGCAGAAGGTTGTTGTTCTTATGTTTTAGGATACTTCAGGAAGGAGTTTTGTTTGATTGTAATTTTTGAGGAATTGGTTATTTTATCTTCTAGATTGAGCTGGAAAAGATGCGGCGGACTGAGTCGAAAAAGGAAATCAATGAGAGGTAAGGAATTCACTTTAAGGGCCACATAATGCTTCAATGCCGAATGCCCTTTGTCGTGAATGCGCCCCTGGCGAGTAACTCACTGGGGCTGCATTCTTGCATCATGCCAACATTCCGCGGTTGATACACTCCCAAAGTATCGGCATAATGCATGAATGAAGTCCCATGCATCATGACGACTGAAGACATTAAAGCACTATACATCCCCTAAAAGGGTTAGAACACAACGTTAGCAGCAGAGAACTGGCAGCTCGTCGAAGTAGACTCACCCTGCTATAATGCTGATGAACTCTCAGACGTCAATACAAACTAAAGGGTCATAGTTCACCTCTTTACATCTGGATGTTTCCAGGGAAAATGGATTTCTAAGCCACTCTTTCTTTTAATAGTACTTGTATGATTTTCTTCCTGCTGTTTCTCGTTTGAACGCAAAGGATGGGTTTAAAGGAGATGTATGTGGTACTTTCACAGAATGAGAAAACATGAACTTTTATGTTAGTGAATTCAAAATATTGTCCGATAAAGATGAGAACTATCAGAAAAACAACAAAGACACCTTTTAGTGATATTAAATATGTTAGGGAATTCAAAATATTGTCCAATAAAGATGAGAATTCTCAGAAAAACAACAGAGACACCTTTCAGTGATATTAAATATAATATTATGATCAAATGATGTGATCTTTGTTGTTCCGAAGCTGACTCCTGTTAGAAGCTAGTAGGGATTCTTCTTTGCGACAGTCAAACATTCTGTTTACACAGGAGAGGGTGACGTCACATCCGGTAGCCAGATATTGGCGCGAATTCGGGAAGGAAAGATCGTCAGCGCCCATAGCAGTAACTCTCACACATATTTGGAGGAATATAACAGGTATTTACCTTTATCTAGCTCATATTTGTATCATATTTGTATCATATTTGCACAATTGACGATAGAATTAGGTTCTACTTTGGCAGTTTTTTACAAAACTTCTTTGGAAACATGAGCGAAAATCGCCGGTGGGCGAAAATTGGGCATGTCAGCTCATGACAAAAAATTTGTCTTCCATTTGACTTTGTATTTTCCCAAATGTGCAAATATTGTTCAGTTTTTCACAATAATTTGGAAATTGACATCCAGTTATAGTGGAAAATTGGAGTTTAGATTGTGTAGAGCTTAGTTGCTGCTAGGGGCTGGCATGATTCAGCAAGACCAGTCATCCATCTTGGATTTCTGACTGAGTCACTGATTTATGTTGGCTTTTTATTTGTTATGTTGGCTCACAGTGCAGTACTGCTGCTTCATTTGTTGAGGAATGTTTCAATAGCGAAACGAGCCTTCATAAGGAATAAAATTGTGATGGGATAAACTCATATCTGCAGAGATAGAAATTTATCCTATTATACACTGTAGATCTCTGTTTTATTAGTGAATACACTTTTAAAATATAGAACCAGGAAGGACTTACCACTGTCTTATGCATGGTCAAAGACAGAATAATATCAACTACTACCTGTCATAACAGCTTGGCAGACTCTAGATATTGGTTGAAGTCAAGACACTTAAAGCTTTGCTTGCTACTTTGTAGTTGACACCTCAGTTATTCTTTTATAACTCAGTTATAGAAGAATGACATTTGAGGTTGTTCTCCACTCATACAGACTTGAGTGAGGTGAACTGTCAAGTCAGTGTCAGGTGTGTCTTGTTGTACTTTGTACATGTTTGGACCAGTCCTTACCAAGACATATACCTTATGCCCAAAATTTCTTTGAGGCATTAAATAACTCAGTTGTGTTGATACAGATCCACACTGAGTGCTTGTGTTGAAACACAAGTTTACCCATACCTTATGCCGAAAAATTCCTTGAGTTAGGCATTTAAGAAGTTTGTGTTGTTGTGAAATGAAAACACAAAGAGACTTAACTGGTCCACCTTTTATAGGGTCTCATTTATGTGCTTAGGGTTTGTGACTGGTAACACAAAATACCTATACCTTATGCCGAAAATTTCTTTGGCCTTGTGTTTTAATCCCCACCTTAAAACACTATTAGCACACATGTCTCTTTGATTTGAACATCAAGATGACTTAACTCATGTGGAGGTACCTTGGGTTTGGACTAGTTTCCAAAAAAGACCCACACCTTATGCCCAAAAATTCCTTGGGTTTCACGTCACAGACGTCGCTGTCAGTCACGTCATAGACGTTGCCTCTGTCAATCACGACGTAGACGTGGCAGCTGTCAATTTTGTCCTAGACGTTGCTTCTGTCAATCACATCATAGACGTTGCGGCTGTCAATCACGTCATAGATGTTGTCGCTGTCAATCACGTCATAGACGTTGCTGCTGTCAATCACGTCATAGATGTTGTAGCTGTCAATCACGGCATAAACGTTGCTGCTGTCAATCACGGCGTAGACGTTGCAGCTGTCAATCACGGCGTAGACGTTGCAGCTGATCCTCATGTAGGAGACGCTCGCGTCGCAGACGTGGCCGCTGGCGCTAGCGTCCCAGACGTGGCCACTGGCGCTCGCGTCCCAGACGTGGCCGCTGGCGCTCTCGTTCCAGATGTGGCCGCTGGCGCTCGCGTCCCAGACGTGGCCGCTGGCGCTCGCATCCCTGACGTAGGCGATGTTGCTCGCATCCCAGACGTAGGCGATGTTGATCACATTAATGGTCTCACGTTAATGATGATCACGTTAATGATGATCACATTGATGGCGGTCTTGTTGATGCCAATCATGCCCTAGACCTAGCCGCTGACGCTTGATACTAGCTGGCGCACATTCAGTCTATATTAGGGATGTCGCAGACATAGCCGCTGTCGCTCAAGAGAGTTGTAGACGCTGGTGCGCACGTTGTAGACGTTGCAGCTGTCAATCACGTTGTAGACGTTGCAGCTGTCAATCACGTTGTAGAACTTGCAGCTGCCAATCACGTTGAAGACGTTGCAGCTGTCAATAAGGTCATAGACGTTGCAGCTGTCTTTCACGTCGTAGACGTTGCAGCTGTCAATCACGTCGTAGACGTTGCAGATGTCAATCACGTTGTAAACGTTGCAGCTGTCAATCACGTTGTAGATGTTGCAGCTGTCAATCACATTGTAGATGTTGCAGCTGGCTCTCACATCGTAGACGTTGCAGCGGTTAATCACGTCGTAGATGCTGCAGCTGTCCATCACGTCGTAGACGTGGCAGCTGTCACTCACGTTGTAGACGTTGCAGCTGTCAATCACATTGTAGGCTTTGCAGCAGTCAATCACGTTGTAGGCGTTGCAGCTGTCAATCAAGTTGTAGACTTTGCAGCTGTCAATCACGTCGTAGACGTTGCAGCTGTCAATCATGTAGTAGACATAGCAGCTCGCATCCCAGATGTGGCCGCTGGCGCTCTCGTTCCAGACGTGGCCGCTGGCGCTCGCGTCCCAGAAGCAGGCGATGTTGCTCGCATCCCAGATGTGGCAGCTGTTGCTCACATTAATGGTCTCACGTTAATGATGCTCACATTGATGGCGTTATTGTTGATGCCAAACATGCCCTAGATCAAGCCACTGACGCTTGATACTAGCTGGCGCACATCCAGTCTATGTTAGGGATGTCGCAGACATAGCTGCTGGCGCTCATGTTGGAGGCATAGATGCTGGCCTCGATATCAGCTGGCGCACATTAAGACTATGTTCTTCTAGGACTTCGCAGATGTAGCTGCTGGCGCTCACGTCTGAGGCGTAGCCGCTGGAGCTCACATAAAATACATAGCCGCTGGCGCTCAAGAGAGTTGTAGCCGCTGGTGCGCACGTTGTAGACGTTGCAGCTGTCAATCACGTTGTAGACGTTGCAGCTGTCAATCACGTTGTAGACGTTGCAGCTGCCAATCACGCTGTAGACGTTGCAGCTATCAATAAGGTCATAGACGTTGCAGCTGTCTTTCAAGTCGTAGACGTTGCAGCTGTCAATCACTTCGTAGACGTTGCAGCTGTCTTTCAAGTCGTAGACGTTGCAGCTGTCAATCACGTCGTAGACGTTGCAGCTGTCTTTCAAGTCGTAGACGTTGCAGCTGTCAATCACGTCGTAGACGTTGCAGCTGTCATTCACGTTGTAGACTTTGCAGCTGTCAATCACGTCGTAGACGTTGCAGCTGTAAATTATGTTGTAGAATTTGCAGCTGTCAATCACGTCGTAGACGTTACAGCTGTCAATCATGTCGTAGACATAGCAGCTGTCAATCACGTCATAGACGATTGCATGTCAAATCGTCGTAGACGTTGCAGCTGTCAATCACGTCGTAGATGTTGCCGCTGACAATCACGTCGTAGAAGGTGCAGCTGTCAATCACGTCTTAGACGTTGCAGCTGACAATCAGGCCGTAGACGTTGCAGCTGGCCATCAGGTTGTAGACGTTGCAGCTGACAATCAGGTCGTAGACGTTGCAGCTGGCAATCAGGTCGTAGACGTTGCAGCTGCCCATCACAACGTAGATGTTACAGTTGACAATATACTCTTAAGTATCCAATTGTCTAAGACCTCATCCACGTCACAGACGCAGCCGCTGTCCGCTTTTGTATTTGGTTTGGACTAGTTTCCGAAAAGACCCACAAATTTGGATCACTTAAGAGTTGTGGATACTTGAGTGCACTTTACCTGGTTAGGGTTTTGTACCTCTTTGTTTTGGGTTATCATTCAGTTGCAGCTGTCAATCATGTTGTAGACGTTGCCGCTGTCATTCATGACGTAGACGTTTGCACCTGTCAAGCAAGTCGCAGATGTTGCAGGTGTCAATTACATTGTAGACATTGCAGCTGTCAATCACGTCATAGACGTTGCAGCTGCCAATCATGTTGTAGACTTTACCGCTATCACTCACGATAAAGACATTTGCAGCTGTCAAGCAAGTTGCAGCTGTCAATTATGTTGTAGATGATATAGGTGTCACTCAGGTAGTAGCTATTGCAACTGCCAATCATGTTGTAGACGTTGCAGCTGTAAGTCGCACATGTTGCAGATGTCAATCACGTGGTAAATGTAGCAGCTGTGAATCACATTTGTTGATGATGCAGCTCTCTCTCATGTTGTAAACGCTACAGCTGTCAATCATGTTGTAGAATTGCAGACGACATTCTATGGCGTAGATATTACAGCTGTCAATCACGTCGTAGACGTTGCAGCTGTCAAACACGTAGACCTTGCAGCTGTCAAACATGTCGTACACGTTGCAGCGGTCAATCACGTCATACATGTTGCAGGTGTCAATCACATCGTACACGTTGCAGCTGCCAATCATGTTGTACACGTTGCAGCTGTCAATCACGTAGAAGATGTTGCAGATGTCAACCATGTCATAGACGTTGCAGATGTCAACCATGTCGTAGACATTGCATCTGTCAATAACGTCCTAGACGTTGCAGCTGTCAATCCGCCGGCAAACATGTGATGTCAATCAAGTAGTAGACGTTGCAGATGACATTTATATTGTAAACACGTCAGCTGTCAATCACGTCGTACACGTTGCAGCTGTCAATCACGTCTTAGACGTTGCAGCTGTCAATCACGTCTTAGAAGTTGCAGCCGTCAACCAGGATGTTGCATCTGTCTATAACGATGTAGATGTTGCAGCTGTTAAACACGTCATAGACCTTGCAGCTGTCAAACATGCCGACACGTTGCAGCTGTCAACCACGTTGTACACGTTGCAGCTGTCAATCATGACGTACACGTTGCAGCTGTCAACCACGACTTTGGAGGTTTGTCGTTTCCACCGCTTGCTTTCGGAAAAGGGCAGGGCTTTTGGCACTGTTAACGCTGCCAGATGTGCGTTGTAGGTTTTAGTGAAAAACCTTGACAACGGGAAGACCATGGGCACCCACTATTGGGTGTGCAGGGCCGTCCGCACCGACTATCGAAGGAATCCTCCTTCTCCCAGATATAACAAGTTCTGGGACATTATGCTGGTGTTCAGCATGTTCCAGCGTTGGGGTGCCAATGAAGGCTTGTCCACCCAGTTCTTGGGATTCAAGCTAACGATGCTGATTCTGCTGGTGTCGGGCCAAAGAGGCCAGGTCATCCCAGCGCTTGATCTCCGCAATCTGACTTGGCTGGATTCGGGGTCTGCGCGTTTCGTTCTGAAGGGTCTGATGAAAACAGCGCGTACGGGGGAACCCCTCAAAGAACTGGTCCTGGAACCGTTTCACGAGGAGGAGACTCTGTGTGTCGTCTGTGCCCTGAAACGTTACGTGCGGGTCACGGAGCCAGTCAGGTTGGACAAGGAAGGGGGAAGGAAACACTCGCTCTTCTTGTCCTTCCGCAAGCCATTTGGCGAGATTGGGCAGGACTCATCAAAGAGATGGGTCCTTGCGGTGTTTTCCGCAGCTGGGGTGGACACCAGGGTATACCGAGCTCACTCCACCAGGGGTGCCAGCACCTCTGCGGGAGGGAGACTCGGTGTATCGACTGCTGTTTTGCTTAGACAGGGGTCTTGGAAAGGTGCCAAGACCATGGCTAAGCACTACAACAAGCCTATCGAGAACCCCAAGCCTCCCAAGACGCTAGCCAGGATCCTCCTGGAGGACTCTATCGAGTAGCTGGGAACAAAATTTTCAGAGCCTTTTTGGGGGAAAAGACACACCTCAAAAGGGGAGAATTTTGGCCCTTTTGCCGTAACGATAGTTTGTATGAACTCTATTGGCTGATCATAGTCATAAGCCTTACTAGAGGCAGCAGTATCTGTATGTGATAAAACTTTTTCTATGATGGACAATTACACTGCCACAGCTGTGGTGAACTGTATGGCAGTTATGCCTTCTTTGCTATATAGCAAAATGTCATGCAACCTAGTCAAAACCATATCACAAGGCAATAGAACATCACCTTTAGGTGAAATAAAGTATCTATTTTCTGTTATCCTATATGAGAAGTTACAGTCCTTTATGGGAGAGTAACATTATGGGAAATAAGCAGTGAATCTAGCTGAACTTTGAAGTCTCCTGTGTAAACAGAATGTTTGACTGTCGCAAAGAAGAATATAAGATTAATCGAGTACTTACCATTTATATAAGTATAATCGTTGTTCTTCGAGTGACAGACAAACATATCTGTTTAGTACACAGGCCCACCCATCCATCCCCAGGATGAAGAAGATTACTACTAGCGGTATAATCTCTCACCTACTCATGAGGGTGCTATTTAGACTAAGTAAAAAGAGCACTACTGTGTACTATTTCCAGATGTTTTACTTTCAGCAAAAGATTCACTGCATGTGGGCGCCAATCTGACTACCGGATGTGACGTCACCCTCTCCTGTGTACTAAACAGATATGTTTGTCTGTCACTCGAAGAACAACGATTAATCTTCATACTTATATAAATGGTAAGTACTCGATTAATCTTATATTAAACAGTAGGGCTGTGATTTTCTTACTAAAAAAAATCATCTTAGATTTTTATGTTTGACTCCCCCCTCATTCCTCTCCTTTATACTCTAAATCCCCTTATGTACTGAGCCGCCGCACACACACATACACATACATTATCTTAGTACCCCAACTACCACTGCCCATACCACTTTTCCGTCTCCCTTTGTTACCGTAGGCTATTATTCCCTCCCGCCTCGAATCATCATCGTCACCTCCTCCCCCCACTTCGCCAACATCTTTGCCCAGTGATACATTGTATTCTATTTCACCAGGTAGCCTACTAACCTCCCCCTGTCCCCGGTCCCCCGGTCGCCCGCGCCCGAACTCTCCCCACACCCTAGGTGTCGGCATGCTTGCTGTCAGGGCGGGTCGCCCTCGTCGCACTAACTAATTGTGTTAGTTGACACGGGGCATATCTCTGAGCTATAGGCCGGCCTGCAGGGGGTACGATCCATCAGCCCTGATGTGATTATGTATATGTGCCGCCCGGGGGACACGGGCTCGCATATTGCCGCCGTCACTGACCGCCACCCGCGTCTACCTCCCTATTAACTGGGGCTGAGCTCTGGGTGTGGAAGTGGGCAGGGGGATGTCTCAGGCTGTGGGGGTGAGGGTGAACTGGGTGATTCCTAACCCCTTAAGGGCCGCATAGTCACTTAGTGCTTTAATATGCTTGGTCGTCATGATGCATGAATGCAGCCTTGGCAAGTCTTCTCTCCAGTGATCCATTCATGTATCATGCCGACCCCGTAAACTCGGTAGGGTTAGCATGATGCTTGAGTGTCATTCATTAATATTGCATTAAAGCAATATGCGGCCCTTAACGGGCTAAGGTCTCACGTGAGAGAAGGCAAGTTGGGTGGGTGGTACAACCTTAAAAAGCATAAATTTTTTTCGATTCAAGACGAAGAACAAAGAGCGAAGGCATTGGATGAGCGACTGGGGGGGGGGGGTGAACTTGGGCATGGAAGGCAGCAATGTATAACTATTTATCCATAAAGCCATATATATATATACACGTTAAACTATGAAGTTCCAAATGAGTCACCAGGAGAAAAACTAGCAAATAGAACAGCCGTTTTAACCTGTAACTTGTAGAAATGAGATCCTCTTCCATGCACACTACTATAGCTCCAGTCATGAAGTATAGGTAAAAAGTTTCAAAGTTCATCTACATCTTTCAGTTAAATGGCATTTATTTAAGGACCAAATGGCACACAAAAACCGTTTTGATACCAATTTAAAGCTAAGACATCATGGAATATGAATTTTTCATTAGAGAAAAAAGTTTTGAAAAATTATGGATTCTGTTGCCATGGCAACGAGGATTCTAAAATGTTGAAATTTCAAAATTTTCACTCTTTTACAAGGCAAAGTTGCCATGACAACCAGAGTGACATCTTTTAGCTAAATGTTTCAAGAGGAGTAGTTCAGAAACTTAATTATCTTTCAAATGAGACCATTTAGGGCATTGTATCTAGTCTGGTCACTGAAAAAGACTCATTCAAAGTTGGTAGCGAAATGTTGAATTTTTGCATTTTTTTGCCATTTGGCTCAAAATAGATGTTTCACCCCATTACTTGTACAGCATGATGAAACGTACCAAAAACATGAAAATTTACTTGCACAAAATATTAAATGCTGTCAGTGATGATGAAAACGGTACAGACTGGGGTCCCCTCAAAAAAATATGTGTCTATTGCAATAATAAGAGGTCTATATGCGATAAAAGTCAGCTGTTCTATGTGAAATGTATGACAAAATCATGCTTTTTGGGGCCGAGCTTCTCAAAATCCCGATTGAAAGTAAATTTCTCAATCCAAAATGGCCGTCATTTGGAGGATTTAGCCCCCATTATCAAGCATAATGGGTCTATGAGCAACAACTGATGGTTTCTAGTACATGTGTCTAGAAAATATTACTATATTGCAAGACTGACAACAATAGTAACCACAATTAGCCCTTATGAAGTATTGCTGAGTGTTCAATTCTCCCTGATTTAAAGGTATTTATGGGTATAAATGCCCAAAAACGACACTTTCCCACCAATTATTAATGAGAAAAACATAAATTGCTCAACAATTATAGATATTTTACTTAATATTTCTGGTATATATGCATGTATCAATATCCTGGAACAAAAGAAAACCCTTTACACCCTAATCTATGCGGGTATACTAGAGAGGCAAAACAGGTGTATTCACTGGCCGTTTCTTGGTGACTGGAGCTATAGTACTACCGTAAATTCCCGCGTATAACCCGCATCTCGCGTATAACCCGCACCCCCAACTTACAAGAATCCTATAACCCGTTTTTGGATCTGAAAATTTATATTTTAGTACTGTTCTATAGTAATAAAAACCCTCGTATAACCCGCACCCTATATAGGCATGTTTGGTATCAAATGAAAGCTGTGTTTGGTTCGCGTACAACCCGCGGGTAGTACGCGGGAATTTACGGTAGTATGCTTCACACCATACAAACACAGTCTGATATTGTGTCTCATTTCCTCAGGCCTGTGGCTCCACCTATCAAGTCAACGGGGAAGCCGGGAGAAGGACCAGACAAGGCTCTTCCCAACCATCTCCAAACCCTGAAGCCAAAAGCCATCAGTACCGCAGATGAAGGGGTATGTTGCTTATTTACTTTCATTAATATTTCCGATAATACGTTTATCCTATTCTAGATATAGGTAGATGATAGATTCAAGTCTTTTGAGTTTACATGTTATGGTTTTCTTTACAGCTGTTGTGTCCCGATCATTGTTTACTAACGTTTATCTTCTACTGTTAAGAGTTTGTTCTGTGGTTTGTAAATCAGGGGCGTGGCAACCGGGGGGGGGGACGGGGGGACATGTCCCCCCCCCCACTTTTGACCAACCCCCAAAAAGGTCAAACCAAAAAAGTCAAGTAAAATGGGGACAAAAAGGGTCAAAATACCCCTCAGTCCCCCCTACTTTGAAACTGCTTGCCACGCCCCTTAGTAAACGGAGGAAAAGAATGATATGTGTCTCTGTCGACACTCAATAGAGACGCCAAGCTAAATATTTTATGATTGTTTACTGAAGCCACAAGGCCCCATGTCAAAAATATGAATCATTGTAATGGCTTTAACACTGAATTATCATTTCTTCATGTACCAAATAGGAGGAAATTAATAGAAAGGTAAGCTGGTATATAATAAGCTGTCCCCCTCTAGGTCACAAGGTTAAAATAAGCTGGTATGTAAAATGTACCCCTGTGTGGTGATGTATGGCCCCAAAGTGTCATCAGGTGGGGTACCTCCCCAAGGTGTGGTGTAGTGCTTCAGTCCTGCTTTTCCTTCCCTTACTGCATCCCTGCCCCAAGCCGGTGATTCTGTGTTTTAAGGGCTTCAATTTATTATCAATTATTTTCTGCTTAAGTCATGTATAAATATGTGTGTATTGGTGTGGTGGCTGAAAGACAGGAACCTCAGTGTTACTGTGATTGGCTTTTGAGGTGTTCTTCTTAGCAATTGCAGATCAATGCAGATCAGTCATGCTTTACTCTTTTTAAAATGCTCAATGTGCCCATGTTTTCTATTTCTCTTGTGTGTGTTGATTTTAGTATGATAAGCCTGGCTTATGATAATAATAAGTCATAATCATATCACTTATACAGTGTGTGTTGCTACTACAGTGGAACATGATTGCTGTGCCCGTATATGAATTAATTGACAGCTACTACATCTGTACGTGTTATTTCTATTTGTGAAAATGCTATTTGGGCCCATTGGGAGAGGGCAACGTACTGTCACCACTTTCAGCGACTTTAGATCAAAAGTGGTGGTCACAATAATCATATAATAAATAATCACACTTCAATTCAAATAGTAGATATCTAGGTTGTAAGATATTCCTCAGGGTCCTCTCAGATAAGGAATCTGAAGATTTTCCGATCAAATTGACCGAGGTTTCGGTATATGACCAACGCAAAATGTGATACTTGTCTTCACATGGCACCCCCTTTCTGTCTTGTCATATATGTAGGCCCACCACGTGATCTGTCATACTGGACGCTGATTGGCTAGCTGATCATTGTCGTCTGCTTAATTTCCCCCCACTCCCCGCACCTGATGAGTATTGATGACATCATCAGGGTAACCAAGGCTGACAATACCCTCCACCATTTATCTGTGTTTAGGAAAAATCAAGACCTCAACAGATTACTGGACATAGGGAAGGGAACATGTTGACTAATCTGATAATACCAGCCACTTTACCGAGCCTTCCTTCATCAATATGTGTTAGTGGGGATTTAGAAGATTGGAATGTAAGTTTGGTGGCGTGTCATTATGATGTATAGGTATGTTGGTGATGCACTCAGTGAGCTTTTATTAGGCTATCTAAGCTGTCCCGTGGTAAGATGGTAAGATGGACGTCATTATATACACCGAAAGCTAAATAATAAACAATAAAAGGGGAAAAAAAGTGTTTCAGGTGCATAGCAAAAGAGGGCCGATCCTACTTTTTCTTTTGGAAATATTTAGGACAATTTGCGTATTTGGCATACACATACAAAATATGATAAGAATATGCCCTGCCGTCCCTAGACTTTCTTTCCATGTTAGCTGAAAGACGCATGTCATCTGACCTAACCTAGGATGTAACGGGTCGATAATTGATTCTCTTATACATACATTAAGAGATAATGTAACCAGCAGACGACAATTTACTCAAGAGACTAACCAAGCCCCCCCCCCCCCCCGCACTCCCCTCACCATGACTCTTGGTCGGTGTTTCGTTAGTGAGAAAACAAACACATGGTCGACTTGGACACTTTGCGTGGACCATCATGGCTAGACAACAGGGGATTGGGGTTATTGGCAAGGCACATTACCAAATTAATACAAACAAAACTGTCCGACTGACAGGGGCTCCCCATGGATGGCGGGAGGTGAGTTGAAGGAGGAGGGGGGGGGGTGGTTAGAGTTTGGGTAGAGGAGTGCTCATTGTTAAGCACAGGGCAGGATGTTGGCTTAATACATTTTCTATACATTCTTTAAAAAGAAGAAAATGTGTGCATCCATAAAAAACAATGTAATATAGGGATTGTTACACATAACATAATCACAATAATCTATAATGTATCACAGTTATCTACTTAGATATTAAGTCTACTTATGTCATGCAAGGTGATAGGTCGGTGTCTCAAATGAGCGCATGTCTCGTTTAAGGACAGGTCTAGGACCCCACTGAAACGTCTCTTTAAAATGACTCATATAAGTGCAGGGGGTGACAGGGACTTTAAATGTATAATCGCAGGTGCGCTTAAACGGCCCATTACTAATAGTATTACGGTATGATATGGGGGGGGGGGGCACCAAAAAGTCATAGTCATAGTGTGACGATTCGTCTACTGAATGTGTACACAGTTCTACCTGTTGTGATTGACTGATATTCTGTCCTAGTCTTAGACAAGAGGATTCTCAGACTTGATTCTACAAGAACATCCATGGAATTGTACCTATGCTCTCAATGGAGAACGGTTACTATAGGTGTCTGGACGGAGGTGCGCTGGTCATGGTGACAAGCACTGAAAAGAGCGGATAAGACTGTTACAAGCATGTCCCCTGTCTGTCCCCTATTTGTACCTATGGTGGTATGTCTTATCGTGGGTTTAACTTCAGCCAGCGAGATTTAAAATGGCAGACCCACTGGGTATGCATCTAGATTCTGTGTAAATTCTGTGTAAATGGCTCTAGAGAGCGCTGGCTGCGGTGACATGCACTGATAAGAGCTGATAAGACAAGCTTGTCCCCTATTTGTACCCTGCGTGGTGTGTCTTATCAGTGACTAACCGCAACCAGCGAAGTTTTGAATGGTGGACCCATTGGGGATGGATTTAGACCCCTATACAGGTAGGGAGGGGAGGGAGAAATGTAATTTAATAATGTAAAATAGGGTTCAAGTATTCTATCCATATCTTTTTCAAAAATAATGTAGAGCTTTTTGTTTTACATGTAGATCTTGTACGATCTTCCATGTTCTTCTTCATGCCAAAGTTTCTAATTCCAGAGAGCTTCCAATTATGAAGCTATTCAAACTCAAAAGAACCAGCATAAACAAACACAATAATAGAAAGGACTCGTTGATTGCTTAAGAGCATTAATAGATGAAAACTAAACGAGGCCTACCTTTATTTCGTCTCATCATCCTCACCTCCTCCTCCATCTCATTCAACCCCCAATTCACACACCCCCTCCCCCACCTCTCCGTCAACCCCCCTCATGCCCCCAGATCATGAGATTACCCCACACAGTGGCCGGGGTGATTATGACGACACCATGACGCCCTCTGGTGGCGCCTGTCAGAAGCTCATTCCGCTGAGTCAACCTTTCACCCACATTGAGCAGCTCCCGGAGGCTCCTCAACACCCCAGTGTAGTGCAGCCGCTCACCGGGGCGGCCCGAGCTGCTCCCGGGACGCCGCGCGAGTAACTCAATGGGACCGAGTGAGTGGCTCATGGCGTGGGTTGATTTACTCAGGGGCAGGTGAGTTTGTCCTGACTGAGAGCACCCTCTACCTGTCCTCCCTGCACCCCTTCACCCTGCCTCCTCCAGGTGAGCTACTCCAATCAGGCATTCATGGACCTCCCCGCTGGAGGAGGCTCTGAGCTGCTCGCCATCTCCTGGAGGAGACGCTCGGTGAGCGTCCCCTGCCGTCACGGATGAGTGATGCGGCACGGGCTGACGACTTGAGAGGCCGCTGATTGGTTCTAATGATTGGCCACTGCCACTCGACCACTCAGTGCAGGCGGGGGCTACTGTTTGTTCCCGCCAGTTTTAATTAACTTTGAGTTTTCTGTGGTCATTGGGGGGTAATTATGTATATTTGCCCACCCTGGTGTGTGTGTGAGGCTTCTGTATATTTCATCCTGGGCAGTACACCATGACTCAAGACCATCCCTTTTCCATCCCTACAATTTACTACAATTACCCCATATATATATGACGTGATATGTCTAAATACAAGGCGCTTCAATATGTATTGCCTTATGTCGAATTAGCTCTATGTTAGAACTGTATTTTTAAAATATATCTATATGACAATACAATATCCACCCACCTCTCTTTTTATTCCTTATGCGATAAAACTGTAATCTTTTCTTTTATGACACCCAACCCCTCCTCGCCTGACTAATAATAAAAAGCAACCCAATGTGTAAATGGGCGCAGTAATCACCAGAACGGGGCCGGAGGGGAGTTGGGGAGGGGGTGAATCACCTCCTCCCCCTCTCTCACCCTAACTTGTCGTGGGAAATGTGATCAAGATGTTGATGAAGCTTCTATTGTTTAATGATCAAACACCGGGGGATAGGGGTGGCGGGGGGACGCTGTAAAAGAGGGGACTGATCCGGAGAGCTACTTGGCCCTATAGTCCGAAGCACAAAGAAAGGGACTGCCAAACTATGTTTGCCCTTTTGCATTTCACATCATGATCCACTACTTTGGCACTAGTAGTCGCATCATCTTCCTGTAAAAAACGTTTTTTAGCCGAAACTCTGTAGTTTAAGGTAATGACAATGTCATGTTTCTCTGGAGAAATTTGGGTAATTGTGAAATTTGTAAATATCCTAGAAACATTTCTGAAATGTTGTATTTTTGTTGCCTTTGATTTGCATTAGCACCTATACAAATTGAAATACACTGTTAGAGATGGAATTAGTCATCAAATAAATGAGGGAACAATTTTTTCTTCACAATGGTACCATTTAGAACATTCTGGTTAAGGAAATGCAAATGTGAGCCTTTCCACAAAGTGAGATCGAAATATTCAAAAATTGCTTAAAATCAGCATTTTGGGGAAGTTTTGATGATATTCCCCATACTTATAGTGTACAATAAAGAGTGTTTACCAATGTTGTTGTGAAACTCCACTTTGCAAGCAATAGAATGAACAATTTCCCTGATTGTAAACATTTATTCTAATGTGTATGTGTTTAGCTGTTCATCGGGAAACATTTTGTGCCCATTTGAGTTGTTTCTACATGTTATTTCACATAGATAACACGCCTAATTCAATAGTCCCTTTCTTGGTGCCATGGACTATAGTACCAACTCAGGGCTGATTGAGTCTGTGATGGAGAGTGAAGGGATAATGAAGGGAGAGTGTAAGGCGTTCAGGAGAGGAAGTCAGATCGGGTGTGTGTGGGGGGGGGGGGTGAATAATGGGAGAGTGTGTAACAGAATGAAGATAGTATGGAAGCAAGGGGGCATTTTAGAAATAGAGAAATAGGTTGAACTTAATAAACCCCAAATACAGAAATACATGTTTTATAATAGAGAACATCAGGGTACAGTCACATGAGGGTAGTAGTGTATTTCGGGGGGGGGGGGGGGGGGTGGACTATAGAAATGTACCATTGTGACACTGTCTGGTAAAGTCCCACAATTAAATGTGGTTTTCTTTTTGTAATGAATAATATAAATAGCAAAAGCAAAATAAGTACACCACAGAATACTTTGTATAGTAGTGAGAACCCCCCTGTTGATAGTGAAGTCTGAGACATGCTTGGAGAGTTTAGTGATGGCTCAGGAGGAGAAGGCAGGTGAGTTGCTCAGTGAGTTGCTCTCTGTCCACCCACCAGGGGGCGCCCAGGGGATCACAGGTAAGCCGGACTCTCATCTGATCCCTGCCTCTCAAATCATGGCCTCCCCCTCCAGTCGGCCTCTGATATCAAATAGTGCCCATCAAACGGGGGTGAATGGCGGGCGCCGCGCGATTATTAATTCATTAGTCGGTAATGAACCTGGGGATCAAAAGACAAATGTCGCGACGGCCGGAGCAAATTGGGCGTATTGACACACCTGATTCTGCAGCAGATTAGATTTGGCCTCGTCGCGCCACCTTATTATATTTCCATCTCATCCCCGGCTGAGCCCGGCAAGCCCTAATTACCTCCTTACTGGAGCCGAGTCACAGAGGCGCGGGCCCCCCGACATAAGCGTATCACCGCCGGAGCTAATTTTGTCAGATTGACACTTGGCTCCTGTTCTTGGCCCGCCCGCCGCCATCTTGGCTGGACCAGGGCTTCTTAAGCCTCCTGTGCAGTCTGTGCCTGCTCGCCTGGTCCTTTAACAAGACCTCCATGGTGGGCCTAAGCACCGGCACATTCATGACTCTGATTCCATCCCTCTTATCCCTGTCTACCCTCCTCCTGCTCCTCAATATGCCTCCTTCTACTACTTCTACACTCATCTATTCTTGTCTGCAACATCCTTCTTCAGTCTCTTCTTCCATATGTTTGTCTACCCCTTCGTATTTCTATTAAAGGTATGAATCCCACCGCCTCGCTTCTTCACCTACCTTTTAGTTCCAGTCCTCCATTCCCTAACTTTGGACCAGTGCACAAGGTAGGAGTTGCGGGTAGAGGTATACACTAACAGACAGGGACCAAAGCCAAAAAAAATAAAAGGTGTGTTTCAGGTTACATGGTCTGAAAATCTAGGGTAGGTAGGTCGGATTTTTAAAAAAAAATTAGATTTTTTTTTTTTTTACTTTGACTCAGAAACTTCAATGTCGACTCGTGAACTATCAGATCAACCCTTAAATAGCCCCAAAATGACCCAAAATATAAATACTTTTTCAAAATTGCATAAAAATGTCTAGGGTCGGCCCTGTTTTGCTAGATAGGTTCGGGTAACCTGAAACACACCTTTTTTAAAATTTGGCCCAATAGCAGAGTTATTATATGGGAAGTGCCCCATGATATGGGGCAGTAGTATATGGAAAGTGCCTCATGATATGGGCCAGTAGTATATGGAAAGTGCCTCATGATATGGGCCAGTAGTATATGGAATGTGACCCATGACCCAGATGTATACGACAAGTACACCGATGACAAGTTTGCGTTTCCAAGAGTTTTAATTGGCATAACTCCATAACAAATTACGCCTTTCGAATATAGCCAAGTATCGTATTTCCTCGTTTATATGCCAGACTCCAAATATAAGCCTACCCTGTATATAAGCAGGGTATAAAGGCTTTCTACCCCTTATAATTATAAGCCGGGCCCCGAATATAAGCCTTTGGTCATAATTTCGGTTGTGAAACATGTAGGAGTATTTTCATTATTTCTGCAGGTATGTACACGCAGATTAGTTTTCCGAGCTATAGAGACGCTTTGTGAAAATGGCCCAGCTAATGTTTGGATCGATAATATTTATATTAATTTCTGTTCAATAGATTATATAAATCTTCTGCATTAAGAAGAATACATAATGGCCACATGATTGAGTACCAGGGGGAAGTCCCTAGCAAAATACTATAAGCCTGCCCCGTGTATAGGCCAACCCCGTTTATACATCTTTTATAAGCCTGGTCAATTCACCCTTCGAAATCAGGACAATCCCGAGCTTATAAACGGGGATATACGGTGAGCAAAATCTCTTGTAGGCCTACATCTCTTGGCATACATTGTATCTTGTGAGGACAATGATCTGGAGACACCAGCAAAGAGTGGTCACACCGCTGATAAACAAAGCCCGTCCCAGTGGCAGCTAACTAAACCGATTTCGGCAGGAAATTACAAAGTTTGTGAGAGCCCTCGGCCAGTCGAGGCCCCAGTCGCCAGTAGCTACTAAGGATGGGGATGGGGTTGGTGCGCCCTGAAAAGATGCCCCTAGAAACGGGCCGAGATGGAACGCTAATAACGATTTTTGTGTGCTGCCATCAGCAGGAACGCCACCTTGCGGGTCATACGGCCCCTGGACTCCAATGTGGTGACCCCGCAGGGTGCGCACGGCATTCCTTGACGTCTCATTCGGCCAATCAGAGGCCAGGCCGTGTTGCCACCGCGCCCGCCTCTCGGTAGAGGGCGTAATTGTGCCCCTGGCCGGTGCGAATTACGCACTCTGCCGACTTCACAATTGCGGCGGAATTATGATGAAGCCTTATGATACGATTATTTTCACGGGAAATTGAGTTTGAAGAAGATGGGGGCCCCGGCGCCGCGGGAGCGAGGTGCGCTCTAAATTACCTCTCGAGTGAGTGAGATTACCGGGGTATCATTTGGCCGTCGTCCCCTCGTTAAATATATCCTATTCAGGGAAGAGCCCATGGAGGGGGTCCCCTCGCCTAGCTTCACACCTTATCTCCTTAGACAGCATCTCCTGCACTTAAACCCTCCCTACACTCTCACCCACCCACACTAACACCACACATCTCACGGCCACAGTTCCCTCCTGCTCCTCTCCACCAGGCTTTTGAGCAAATTGACAAACATCAACCAACTCCTACGTCCACAGTAATTCGATCGGTTTTAATAGAAGCGATCTCCGCCTCAGTCTCTCGCCGACTCCTGTCTTTTAAAGTGAGATTATTGAGGCGCTCATCCAACAGTCGGACAGATTAACGAGGTGTTGCGCTGAGCTGCTCACCGACACTGAGCTGCTCTTAGGGGGCTGGGTATTTTCACCCGCGTTTAGCTAACTTTATTTGGTCGGTGATTGTATTTAGCGTGCTAAGCTAGGGTTACGCGCAGTAAGGCGTTGTGTAATGGCATTCTACTTCAAGAGCTTCCCTCCCGATTTACAGAGATTAAGTCCCATGCTGTTACCCTCCAGTGGCCTCCCACAAACGTGCATTAATAGATGTATATGCATTTTGACAGAAGGAATATTATACCCTAAGGCTTCCGCATCATCAAATTTCATATTCCGATAATGGTTTAGGTAAGCAACTTTCAGTTTACCTAGAAAAGAAGAGCCATAATGACACAATGCGTTACTTCAGGATATACAAGATCTGTTTAAAAGTGCTCTCAAGTAGTCAGTAATACATTAATACACAGCACGCATTAGGTTGGGATTTAGGATTATGCTTAAACCTCCCACTTATTGGCAATATGATTTGTGGTGTGTTTAGAGGACTTTTGGCTTGGATAATCCGACTATTTCAGTGTCGTATCTCTGATCTCGTACGTGTCATCTGCAATCACGTTAATGTGTCCTGAGTGAAAAGTATATCTGGTTTGAATAAGAGTCTTTTTGACATGTTATAAAATCCCATCAGTGCTCCTCTCTAAAACTAAGGTCGACGATATTAAACCTGTAAAACAGTGTAATGGCCGTGGAAAACAAATCCGAAAGCTTATTATATTTGAGGTGAAGCCTTAAAAGTAAGGAATTATCCACCAACATGCCTAGTCGAGCAGGAGCAACTCGCATTGATATGGCTGAATTACTCATAGTTTATAATACCAACGGCTGTCTCATATGTTCACACTACTTGTGGCAGTATGGCATTGTAATCTAACACGTATTTGTTCGATTCAATATCCCTCCCAAAACTTTATAGGTCTAGTTCCACAGCCAGTTGGCCTCAATGTTTCCCCATTGCAGAATGGGTCACCTAGCTATGAAGCGTAGGATGAACTGTAGTCGAGTCATGCATAGGTCAGGGTTCCCATGGGTTATGGAAAGTTATGGAAAATAAAGTGGTTAGGAAAGTCAATGAATATTGTGAGATGTTACGCGAATCAATAAAGGTCGTGGAAAAGATGGCCCAGCGCTATATCGCGACCATACGGTAAAAATGGACAGTGGGAATAGTAATATTCAGTTATGGAAAGTCAGGCATGGAATTTCAATTTGAAATTTTTGTGGGAATCCTGATAACTATACTAGTGCCTCTTTAATAGAACCACGTGCCATTTCTCATCCAATCACCCTACAGTGTGTACTTCCTCCAATAATCCCTTGCCCCACCACATAGCTCCCCTATATATACCTGCTCGGCCCATGCTCCTCACCCGCGGGTCATTGTTCTACCCCCTCCTCTACCCACCTTACTCCTTCCCATACCCCATCCTCACTATGAACACGACATGGCGGCCTCCTGCACATCCATCTCCCCTTCCTCCAGGCGGCCAGCCCCCTTCTCTTCTCTACGTCTTGCCCCCATACCCCTACTTCCTCCAGCACCCCACCAAGCACCCCCTAACCCCGGCCAAGCGCCCGGGAGCTGGCCTGTCCCGCAGCGCCACCTATAATGGAGATTCATTGGACAAACACGCTATTTATTCCCATTTATTCCCTATTACGCTTTGTTCGTGCCTGATTAAATTTGATGAAATTTCAGCCAGGGAATGCGATTGTGACCAGTGGCTTGTGTACAAATGGAATTATGAGTGGTGCTGCCCCGAGGTGGGATCGAGTTAGGGGTGTGTGGCCGTGGTGAGGTGGTGGCGGTAGTGGTGGCGGTGGTGCTGGGGTAGGGTGGAGGTGTCGGGGGTAACTTTAGAAGGGGACGGGTCATGTGGCTGTCGACCTATCACACTAGTCGGTGTATAGCAGTGTAAGTATTGGGTATAGTAGCTACATGGACTGCCAAGTATTACTACTTACCGTTTCTGGTAGACGGCCAGTGTCTATACAAGTGCATGCCAGTCGCTTTTAGACTCACACACATATGATATTACATGTGCATATACCTATGTAGGATGCTATTTGATTAGATTTAAAATATTTAAGATGACTTTGATTGTGTCTAATATTTTTTTCTATTTGTAAAGAGAAAAAAAAATCAGCTCGTCTATTTTCTTTTACATGCGGCTGTATAACAGTAATGATGTGACACTGACCATTCTTAGCAGAAAATTTCCGGGCCTTGTAAGTAGTACAGAAATGGGGATAGTTCCCAGGCATTGTAAGTAGTACAGAATTGGGGATAGTTCCCAGGCATTGTAAGTAGTACAGAAATGGGGATAGTTCCCAGGCATTGTAAGTAGTACAGAAATGGGGATAGTTCCCAGGCATTGTAAGTAGTATAGAATTGGGGATAGTTCCCAGGCCTTGCAAGTAGTACAGAATTGGGGATAGTTCCCAGGCATTGTAAGTAGTACAGAAATGGGGATAGTTTCCAGGCATTGTAAGTAGTACCGAATTGGGGATAGTTCCCAGGCATTGTAAGTAGTACAGAAATGGGGATAGTTCCCAGGCATTGTAAGTAGTATAGAATTGGGGATAGTTCCCAGGCCTTGCAAGTAGTACAGAATTGGGAATAGTTCCTAGGCAATTTCTGCGACTCAGATTGCAACTGTTGAGATAAGTATTGTGAATTGCAATGAAGTGTATCAGTGTCATTTGCGTTGGTGCAGAGATTAACCCTTCTTGCATAGTTTCTATGTGAACATGTAGCTAAAGTCCCTGTACACTTACAGAGACAACTTAGAGCTAATATGACAATTTATGACTAGCAATCCCTAAGCCTATAACTCCCTATGCTGTAGAGGCTCACATGATTACATAGCCGAATAATATAATAATGACACAAACCCCATCCAGTTGACAACCACATCGGGTGGAGAGGGTAGGGGGTGATGACCAGTGATGACGTTATGTGTCACGTCACACCCACGTCATCAGCTTCAAAGCACCTTTTTCCCCTCCTCACCGCCAAGCACTACCACTGGCGACACCTCCCGGCGCCGCACGGAGTTAATGATACGCCCAGGATGACGTGTACGTCACGTAAACGCATCAATTAGATTAAGTAATCAATTATCTAACGTGTCCGTGAATTACAGCCTCGTGCATTTTTGATCTGTGGTGCTGTCAGCGTTTGCTGTCAAGGTTTGCTGTCACACGTTGACACTGACCATCCCCGTAATGAGCACCGGCCTGTGGAGTTGCTGTCACCATGCCGTCATCACCCCCCCCCCACACACACACACACCTCCATACACACACGCCCAATACCATTTTTTATACACTGAAATATTCCAATAATCACCAGTGATTAGGACGCGTTTTGTTTAACAGTGAACAGATTGCCGAGCTTTCCTTCTCATTTTCCTTTTTTATTTTCCCTCAAAAGTAAACACATCCTCGCTGGTGGTGAGCGGTGTGCGCGCTGCAATTAACCCTTTAAAGGTCACAATATGCTTAAACTTAAAGTGATGCACCCACTGTCGTCATAATGAATGCTGCCCTTGGCGAGTCTACTCTCCAATGCTGTATTCATGTATCATGTCAACCCTTTGGGAGTGCATATTCCCCATAGGATCGGCATGAGGCGTGGATATAGCCCTGGCAAATTACTCGCCAGGACTGCATTCATGCATCCTGCTGACAAAAGGCTTCTGACATTAAATCACAGCGCGGCACTTAACGGGTTTAATACTTAATTAAAGCGGCATCTTGATCACGTGTGTTAAGACCTGGGGTAGGCTCGGCTGGAGGAGGAGTGCTTCCGTTCGGCATCAAGATCTAATTGACTTATCCCACTATAAGCCCCTGCGCCATCTTTGACGTGTAAACAACGGATAATTGATTACCTGGGTCCGCTAGGACATGCCCCGCAAACACCACATATGGAAGTCAAATATTGCCCCAGCTCCGACCGGCCGCCCTTCCACCAACAACCCCCACCCACCGCACCCGGGGATGATCCCAGCTAATGGGATCAGCCATGTATGAAATTAGTTCAATTCAATTAGGCCTGGGACGTGCAGGCAAAACATGCGGCCACTCTGTCCTGTAGATGTGTGTGTGATGGGGGAGGAGGGGCTGAATGTAACCGTCGTGACGTATTGTCCGCGCGTTCCGCCAGGGGTCAGCACCTCTTTGTTGGCGCCCCCTAGTGGCATCCAGGGTAAACACAGGAACGCCAGTCGATATCCGGCCGTGCCTCATGTAAAAGGATGTGTGTGGAGGAAGGGTGGGGGTGGGGGGGGGGGGGGTGCTAGAGTGGTTGATACGTCGGTGAGAGTGAGGGGTGCTGGTGGAGTGGGTGGGGAGGGGGTAAGGTAGGTTGGCTGGGGTGTATTAGAATCAGCATATGCCACTCCCTGTGAGCAGTAGCCCAGGCAATCATATTACCCGGTGTCATGTCATCAGGATGGGTGGGGGAGGGAAGGGAGGGGGTTCTCCAGGTGAGTGGGTGAGTTATTGAGGGGGGAGGTAGTAGGTGAGAGGAGGGGTTGTGGGGGATCAAGACGACTGAGTATCATTGCCATTATCGCCATTAGCCGATCGACTCACAAATACAAATACAGCGACGCCCTTGAGCGCCCGTGCGTGAACCAACTCGCCCCCACGGCCACACAACAGAGCGCCCGACCCGGGGCGATTAGATTATTATCTGGAGGGGGTTTTGTGAACACTCGCCTCCGTCTGTTTATAAATGAATCAGGCTGATAGGCTGTGCATATTTCATGGTATTTGCCGTAGGTTCCGGCCCGCCGCCAGCGGCAGCGCTATGTAAGCCGCCCGCTTTAATTTAGCTTAGCGCCTCCTATCACCCACCGGGCCAGCTTTAATACGAGTAGCTCCCATATAGCTCAGTGAGCAACTCCACATATATCCTACAAACTCTCTATTATTATTACACGAGTCTCGGCCTATCTACTCCCCTACGTGGTAAGATCTATATAGGTCTCCCTTTCTCGTGTATCTGCCTCCTATGCACAGAACAGCTCGGAGCAGCTCGACAGAAAATGCACGCTGAGTAGATAGCTATATTGTCCACACCTCTCAAGATCTTGAGTTGTATGCTCTTTCTAGCATGTACATTAGCACTTAGATCTTTCATTACTACACTATACATATCTCCTGTAATCCAGCAAATCTTCTCGCTCCTCGACTCTCTATCTCCCGTTTGTACTAAAGTTCGTGCCCCTATAATAGTTACACTTTTGACTCCCGACCCCAGCCACCCTCGAGAATTAAAAAAAATTATCCATAGAAAAGCAGGTGTGGCAGATGGTTGGGTAGAATCAGTTTGACATCAACTTGTCATTATTTTTTTCTGTCACTGTGTTTGTGTTTTAAAGGTTTCCGCCGTGAGGCGAGAGGTCAACATTGACTTGTCATAAAAATGAGGGGAGCCCCCTTCATTTTCACATTTCATCACAAAGAGAACTTTATGCTGTGTGCAACACTGGTCTAATATTGATTATAGTTCATCTGTATCAAGGTCCATACCTTGTTAATGGCTTACTGCTTTATCCGAGCACGTCCAGACTCCATTGCTGTAGTTATGGTGGACTTGGCAGATATACACTTATTATGTCAAGTTAGGAACTATAATAGAGCTAACTACTGATTTTAATATGCTATACTGTAGTGTACATGGCTTTCCTAGATCCCTCAATTAATATATGACATATACGCGGAACAAACTATTGGTATATATACTCTCGGAAGAGCACGTTCTATGTTACTTCCAACACTATATGGGGTTTTGATCTGATCTATTGTAAAACAGGATATTGACCGATGTATTTATCACTTGTACCCCTGTTCTTTGTATGGCTATTGACGACACACAGGTCTCGAGGTGTGGGTGTAACGCTGACCAAGGTCCAGTCTTAGACACTGTCCATAGAGCTGACCACTGGACACTTGAACCCTCCCTACCCCACCTGGTTCTCATAGTCAGAGTCTGAGTGACCACACACACCCAATCCCTTCAACACTACCCAGGGGCACGGCCAGGGTACTACATGTACCACCAGGGTCCGGGGTACCCCTAACCCCGACCCCCCCCCCCCCCCCCCACCCCCACTCTCAAAATAGGAATTATGTGGCATTGTTGTCCCCCATGTCCCTTAACCTCTAATAAACATTACAGCAGAACACCCACCCGATCTGCTCCAACCCCCTCCGTCCCCAACCCCTCCCTGCCCCTCCTAACCTCCAGCCTTCCTCCTCCTCCTGGCCCCACACCTGCTGGAGGTCCAGGTGGTAACCACACGCCGCCATTAATCTCCTGACCACACACCAGGTGGTGCCCCGCCCTGGAGGCCCTCCGGGCGTGACGCTAAACAGGAGGTGACCGCCCCTCCACCCCCTGGAGCACCAGCCTGGTCCGTGGCCGCCCGACCTCCCGACCTCCCGTGCTGCTGGCCTGTTGTTCGGCCGAATACACCCATTATTATAGTGATTTCTTTCCTCACAGCATAGATTTGATCAACTCGGTTGAAGTAAAACTTTACAGTTCACCTACATTGTGAGCCGACCCTACCTAGCACAGCAGGGCCGACCCTAGAAATTGTTTATCCAATTTTGAAAATGTTAATGACCATCTCAGGCCATTTTAGGATTTGTGTCTTTTTAATGAATTATTGGAACGATATAAAGGTATACGATTTAAGATTTTGAAAGTAATAATTTTAAGGAAAAAACAAAATGTTTGTCATTCATATTCTCCGAAGATTCAACGAGGGGGAGTCTGAATCAACTTAACATATACTAGGGGAATAGAGATTTCATCTCTATCCCAGTCTATCCTAACACATGCTCATTCAACCTATCCTGTATTCTAGTTAAAGGATACAGAACAGTTGTATTGATTAAGTTCTACATGTACCAGGTAGCAATATGAATATGGATATGTGGGTATACCAGCTCTCACTATAGGGGTTCACCCTGTGACATGGGGAGTCAAGGGGAGTATATAATAAGGCTATATTAGTGGGTATATCAGCCTGTATATAGGCTGCCCATCCCTTCCCTACCACATCAGCCCTGGCTTATGTCCGACTGGTCCCCGCCGCCCCTAATATGATTACCTCCGACGTATGATTTGTATTGGACGACGAATCGGGTGTCCGATTTGAGGTGACCGTGGGGGTGGTTGGGGTGGGGAGGGGTGGGGGGGGGGGGGTCAGCAGGGTCTGGGGGTGGGTGGTTGGGGTGGTGTGTGTTTGAGTTATTGATTGGTCACCTGGACGCGGTTTGAGTGCTGTTTTCAGGTTTTATTTTAAAGACCCACGTATTGCTACCCCTCCAAGAAGGGTTGTGATGGAGAAAGAGCCGCTACTCTGAGCCTTATATAATATAGAGGAGATTGGCGTTTATTAAACATTATATTTATATCTTGTAGGCTCATGTTCTTTTCTCCATCAGCTGCCCCCCCCCCTTACCCCACTCCTTTTCATTCACCCACTACCACACCCACTGGCCCCTGACACCCACCACCCAGGGTGAGCAGCCCCAGCTAGTATAGAGAGCAGGAGGTGCAGGAGGAGGCCCACAATTAACTTTGTCCACGTCGACGGGCGGCCGGGCAAGTTGGATTATATCACCACGCTCGGGCGCCGGGAATCCAATCGCCCTCAAATCGGCGGAAACGGGGGGCGGGCGTCCCCGAAGTCATTGTGGCGGCGGAACGAGATGTAAAGTTGATCGCCGCTCTGCCAATACCACACCAATCACAGGCCACCCATCACCCATATTTAATCTGCCGCCTCCATAACGAGATGCACGCCCAGGAGGAGCGGTGGTGGGTGGGTGTGAGGGTGTGGGGGGGGGGTAGTGTAGTTCACCTCCTGGGTGTGAGGCCATGCTGATACAACCCACAGAAGAGTGAGGAGGGGACAGAGGGTTGCTCTTGTCCCCTAATAGATAAGGTGTTTATGGGTGTCGGCCGTACATGTAGATATACATGGATTAGCCCACAGGTTATGTGATGTGTTTACTATATATTCTATTACACTGTGTGGGATGTACACTGTGTGGGAAACAAGGGGATAATCGGGGATGGAGCACGTATATAAATATTATTATCACAGAGGCCATTTATAGATGAACGTATACAGAGGAGTGCATGAGTGTGACATGGACCTTTTCTTCGCAGAGTATTTCGATTGAATACAAATTTGATTCATTTCCATGGTATTCGACAAATTTGCTACTGGAGCTACAGTATGAATCCAAATGATATTATTTACACAATAAGCTGATATGTAGGCATGTTTACTAAATATGTATAGACAGTGGCGTAGGAAAAGGGGGGGCCAGGGGGGCCCGGGCCCCCCCCAATCACTGAGGAGGGGGGGCCTGAATATGTTTGGGCCCCCCCCAAAATTTGTCAAGACATGTCATATGATACACATATTTTCCAATTCTTACCTTTCCCACATAAGCAAAAGTGGGCGCAGAGGGGGCAGGGCCCCCAAATTAGAACCAAAGGGGCCTCAAATACTACTTTTCCATACAATCTAATATAAGTGTGTATGATACATCATGCATAAAAACCGATACATAAAGTTGGTAGGAGTGGGCCCCCCCTGGGCCCCCCCAATGAAGATTTGCTTCCTACGCCTCTGATAGAGGGCTAAGGGTGGGTGATGGCAGAGGGAGTATGGCATAGAACGGTGTCAAAACGATGTCAGGGCCTCGGATGTCCAGTGTGAATAAAGCATGATACCAGGACTCAGCACTGACCAGCAGAGTCCTATACAGAGTGACACGTGGTGTTGGGGTGGGCAGTACACTGCAGGCACCGAGCCTAATGTAACTAGGGCCTGATACTGCCGACACCAGACCCCTAGGGCCCCCTATCTCCGCTCCATCTCCGCCCCTGCCACCCCTGCACTGGTCATTTATAGACCAGCTATATCTTTAGTTTGGTCATTCTGCACAAGGTTTGGGGATACATTTTTAAGTGAACGTACCGGTTATGGTTGAGGTTGAATCATCAAGGGTGGGGTCAAATCCATCTATTGGTCGCGTTCCATATACGTTACTGCCCCTAGTACTGGTGACCGGCTACCATCGGCCATTTTCCATATACTACTGCCCCCACCATTGGCCACTTCCCATATACTACTACCCCCACCATTGGTCACTTCCCATATACTACTGCCCCCACAATTGGTCACTTCCCATATACTACTGCCCCCACCATTGGCCACTTCCCATATACTACTGCCCCCACCATTGGCCACTTCATATACTACTGCCCCAACCATTGGCCACTTCATATACTACTGCCCCAACCATTGGCCACTTCCCATATACTACTGCGCCCACCATTGGTCACTTCCCATATAATACTGCCCCACCATTGGCCACTTCCCATATACTACTGCCCCCACCATTAGTCACTTCCTATATGATACTGCCCCACCATTGGTCACTTCTCATATACTACTGCCCCCACTATTGGCCACTCCCATATACTACTGCCCCCACCATTGGTCACTTCCCATATACTACTGACCCCACCATTGGTCACTTCCCATATACTACTGCCCCCACCATTGGTCACTTCCCATATAATACTGCCCCACCATTGGTCACTTCCCATATACTACTGCCCCCACCATTGGTCACTTCCCATATAATACTGCCCCACCATTGGCCACTTCCCATATACTACTGCCCCCACCATTGGTCACTTCCCATATACTACTGCCCCAACCATTGGCCACTTCCCATATACTACTGCCCCCACCATTGGTCACTTCATATACTACTGCCCCAACCATTGGCCACTTCCCATATACTACTGCCCCCACCATTGGTCACTTCCCATATAATACTGCCCCACCATTGGTCACTTCTCATATACTACTGCCCCCACTATTGGCCACTTCCCATATACTACTGCCCTCACCATTGGCCACTTCCCATATACTACTGCCCCCACCATTGGCCACTTCCCATGTACTACTGCCCCCACCATTGGTCACTTCCCATATACTACTGCCCCCACCATTGGTCATTTCCCATCTACTACTGCCTCCACTATTGATCACTTCCCATATACGTATGTACTACCATTGGTCACTTCCCATATACTACTGCCCCCACCATTGGCCGCTTTCCATATACTACTCTTCCACTATTGGTCACTTCCTATTTACTACTGCCCCATACGATTGGCCACTGCTCATAGACATGCTACCAGCTTGTCATGGGTCACCTTCCATATATATTACTACCCCCTAACTCCTGTCACTGGCTACTTTTATTTATACGTGTACTGTTACTAGTATTCCTAGCCGCGTGGGACACATCCTATAATGCTACTGACTGTGTCCTTGGTCAATTCCAATATATCACTGCCCCCATTAGTGTTTCCATATCATCACTTTCCATATACTACAAGTCTTAATCGTTTGTTTGAGTCACTAGCCACACAACTGCCCGTGTCATTAGCCACGCACCACATATACTACGGCACATGTCATGGGTCACTCTCCATATAGATTGTTATACCATAAGTATCTGTCATTAGGTCAAATGTCACATTCCATCTACTACTACCCTATCATCGCCAACATCCTCCTAAATCAGTGACTAAGCAATGTCACATGTATTTGTATTGGGTCAATGAAGAGCTCATCATCACAAATGTACTATTCTATAGAAATGCGCACTGGCACAATGAATTTCTATAGTGTTTATAATTACTGCCATAGAACCCACTGACGCATGCATTCCGAAAGGCTGTGGCTGTATCCTGTGTCATTCCGTCCCTAATGAGAAAAAATACCCCTTTAAAAAGGCTCATCAGAAGTTTCACACGCCCTTGACAAGCTAGAAGCTGGCCTTTGTCCTTGTGTGATAATTCCCAATCACGCCGGTAGGGTGGCGCCCCGCTCACATCTGGCAGGTTAACTGGCCGTGTAGCTAGTGTACAATGGTGTCCATTTGCACCTATTATGACTATGATTTATGGGCTGAAATTGCTTTATCTGACGTAGTCACATCGTCACCGCGGTTAGAGCCGTGCCGCGCGGTCCGACACTGGCCACACGGCCGGCGCGTAGCCTCGCTTCTGATAGATGACCCCTGACCTGTCGCCTCGTTTCCATATAACACGCCCGCCGCCCCCTCTAGCGTCGGCCGCCGCCAGCTGCCTTATGCTAACCAGGTTAGGCTTGTTTTCCATCATATCGCCGCAGCTGGCGGCAATTTCTCATTCCATATCACATTATCCAGGCAAATTCTTGATACTTTGCATGGCGCAAGTGAGTTTGGCGCGCGCGGCGCGGCCGACGCAGACCCGCCACCTCTGCCCCCGGCCGCCTGGTGGACGGCCGCCCGACGCGCAAATTGCATTTGTGTCTGCTCCATTGATAAGTCGCAATCATGACCCGACCCTCATCTGTGGATATGGTATCTGGTAAAAATTAATCATAATCGGCGCGGGCCCAGCGCATCGCCGTGTAAGATGGGGTGGGGGCTGTGGATAGGATGGGTGGGTAGGTGGTGGGTGGTGGTAGTGGGAGGCGACAGAATAAGATTGGTTCTAGTGGATGGGTGGGTGGGGGGAGGGGGATTAAGGCAAGGCTGCAGGAGAATTGGCCGGATCAGGTGGAGCCCGTACTGAGGTCGGGTAAGGGTCGGCCAGAAGGTAGGAGGAGGCAGGGGACCGGTCAGGCGTTTTTAAGGTAAAGGACTAGGTGTGTAAAAAGGAGGCGGTCTATCGGCGTATAAATAAACACCCTAACCCTGAGTATAAATAAATACACTGACTTCACGATGGCCATTGGTGTATAACCCTCACTGCCATTGTCGAATCCACTTTGGATCTTTAACGACCAAGCTAATTTCAAATAAATAGTTGTATATATAGTTGTATATATATATATACCATTGAACTCACTGTACTGTATTAGAAGCCACATTTGTAGTAGAAGCCACATAATCCAATATTATACTAACACTTATACTAACCCCAACCACCCCATTTAGAGTCCAGAGTATCGGGTCAACCATGTCTAGTCGCAGATAATCTCGTCGTATCACCTATAGAAATCCACACTGTATAGGCTGCTTGAAAGGCCATTTCCAACACGACTGAACGTCCAAAATGGATGGCTATTCTTTCACACCACATACCGTCACAACATAATGTCACATTACACCATTCTATTATACATGTACCACTCTTTCAAACCACACGATATTACACCACATCACACCATTCTTTCACACCACACACATTCACACGCTATCACCGAACACTGCCTCTCCCAAGTTCAAGCCAACCACCCAGATGTGTATACTGAGCACTGTATTTGGGTGCGTGGTGACCCCACCCCACCCCAGACTCCCACCACCCCTGCCCTGCGCTGCCCAGCTAAGCACATTACGGCCACCACAACACGGGGCTAATTTGATCTCAGTGTTGGGGCCCTCATGTTTATTTGATTGCATATGTCATTGGGATGCGGTGGCGACGTTACCGTGGCCGGCGGGCGGCCCGGCTGGCGCCCTGGCCGCCCCTTCACGCGCACATAATGAACAATTTTAATTCATTCCATGCTAGAAAGTAATTGTAATTGTCTCACTTTGTCCATAACCGGCCCCTGCCGGACCCGATAACGTGGTTAGGCGGCATAATTTATGGTGGGTTTTTCAATCTCTCTGCCACCACGTGCATAATGCATGCGCAGCCCCGTTTTAGTGGACGCCGCCATGTTTTATGGATGGCAGACGACTTTTGGCTGCCGCTTGTTCCTAGCGGTCTAGCGCCCTTCCCGCCTTGGTGTTTCGTCGGTGGCCGGCAGTTGACTCACATTTCCTGGTCTGTCCACGTGCGGCCCGTTGTGTCCGGCATACCGAGTGGACGTGCGGGGTCTTGACGTTTAGCACAGAGCAGATGTAATGTCTACAATAGATCTTAGCATATAGAGATTAGGTATAATTGACATAGACCACGCCATGTTCAATTCCACATACATTTCCCGTCCAGCACACAAGCCAATACTGGAAGAAAAGCCAGATAGGGATTGTATGTATTATAATATTATCATAATCATATTGTGGTGCAGTTCTCTCAGAAAGGTTGGTTGTGTTTTACATGTTATAGCAATCAGTTATGCAAAACTATAGCACAATGAAACAAGCATCATTCTTGCTCCCAGTCTTGGTTGTTACTTTCCAATTCTAAGGCAAAGAAAGGGATGAGTTTCATGTTACATGATCTGAAAATCTACGGTAGACCTGTACGTCTTTGCTTTATCTTTTATATACTAGTAGGCCTCAAAATTACCACAACCGCAGCCATGACTTGCCTCCACTTTAAAATGGCCCCCAATAGCCCAAAATAATGATTTTTTTCTCAAAATTGTATAAAAGCTTATGGGTGGTCCCTGTTTTGTTAGATACGGTTTGATAACCTGAAGCACATTTCTTTATAAGTGTAATAAACGATAGTATCAAGTAAAAGAACAAAGTACACACAGTTCGGATCAAGTGTTACAGGTTGCGAATCAATTGGTTTATTCAGTAACCTAGACAGGCAAAGCTCTAATAGTGCGAACTCCCTATAGAGTTCGGAACAGGTCAGTAGGCTGATATAGCCGCTGTGATCTCGGGGTCTCTTCACCAAGCGTGGCTCAAGAGTAACCGACGAGTCCCATCGGATGCTGGGTATATATAGGCAGCCAGCCTGCGCGCGCACACGCAGACCGGAAGCCTATAGCGACCTCTGTCCATACCCCAAGCCCGAAGCAGGTGCTGCCACCTGCCGTCGGACTGAAGGGTTCGGACAGAGTTCGGAACACAGCATCCAACAGAACCCGTCATATAACCCCGTATAACCCTAGCCCCTACATAAGTTTTAACAAATACATCATAGACAGGAATAGAGTATTGTAGTTAGTTTGTTTGACGGGCAGCCTCTGACCTGTACCCAGTACCTCATGGCTGATTAGCTGTTACTGTTTGGGTGTGACATCCTCCTCCAGTAGGTGAGTGGTGCCTGCCCGCGGCGTGTACGTTAGCATGTAGCTGAGTGGGATAGTTACGTCACTCGTTACACGCCCTAAAACTACCATCATTACCTAACACCTAATCCAGCTAGCTGTCACTCGGCCCTGACAGCTATTTTTCACCGGCCACGTCTAATTTATGACCCATTAAATCATTTAATAATCAGTCGACGAGCAGGTCGGTGTTGGGAGCAGCTCAGGCGCCCTTACTTAGCCCCCTCCGACCCCCAACCTGTCACTCCCTGTACCCCAACCCTCCCTGTCCCCACACCCACGTGCCCCCAGCGCCGCGGCCCAATGGCCAATCAGCACTTGATTAGGTTGAGATTCTCACGGCGGCTTAATTAACGTTAAACAGACAAAAAACCCTACCTGTCAGCAGCT
Source organism: Harmothoe impar (assembly GCA_947462335.1). Taxonomy (NCBI): domain Eukaryota; kingdom Metazoa; phylum Annelida; class Polychaeta; order Phyllodocida; family Polynoidae; genus Harmothoe; species Harmothoe impar. Next base: position 43,376,546 of record OX381709.1, on the reverse strand, counting down.
TCCGCCGCCGGTCGCCAGGGGGAGGCACGTGTTGTCGCTGGTGGGATGAACGCGCGGCAAAATTGGCCGCGTCTCGCCTGGTCCTGATCCGACCTGCCTGGGCGCCTCCTCACCCCCTCCCCCCACTCCCCACCCCCATCCTCCTCCTCCCCATCTAGCGGCCGGCCCGGGAAGCCTTGCCGCGCGCCGCGCGCATTAATGAATTTAATTATTGTTACTCACTGCGCGTTAAGGTGCTTACAGGTGCTTAGCGTTACTGGGGCTTGGCCGGCTCGAGATGAAAGCCCCCCGCGCCCCCTAGTGGGCGGGTAACGTAACTTTTGATTGCTGGTTGCCGGAGAGTGTGCCGCGCCCAGAGGACGCTATACTCCAGGGTCCAGCTGTATAGGTAGTGTAAGACCAGCACCAGTGGCGGTATTGTCACTCGCTGATCGCCTCCCCAAGTAGTAAGCTCATGATTAACAGGGGGGCTTCCATTAAGTATGTACGCACCAAGGGGGTCGGGGGGTCTATTTTCTGAAAATCTTTACGTACATAAACCCTTCATTTTAATGCGTACACGAACTTTAGGGGGTGGGGCTCAATTTCTGGAGAAAATGTGCGTACATACTTTATGGAAGCCCTCCAGGTGGTCTTTGCCAACTTGTCTCATATGTTATTTCTTCATGGAGAAAATGAAGTACCCACCTGGCAACCTCCCAGCCGTGAGTACCAATCATCATACCAGGCATGGGCTTTTTAAGGAATTTTCAGGAATTTTGAGGGCTATAAGGGACACCCTTGTGATTTAAACAGATCTATTAGAAAAGTATTCTAACATTAATAGGGTTGGATCTCAGGATCTGTAGGGACCATTATCCCACAAAATACATCGTAAATAACCCCACGAATGTTCTCCAACACTCGGTCCTATGCCTATCATACTGACGATTTCTCATTGGTGATACATATTGACCTCCTTATAACGTTTCTGATGATGTACCTATTAACTGACGTACGGATATATAGGAAAGCAGTAACATATATATCTGCACTTGTATCCAATTATATTTACCAGGAATAACTACCATCTTGCCCCAATAATTACTGCAATGCACTGGCATAACAAGCAGGTTTGCGTACACTTGACGCGGCATGAGACTCTTCCGCCCGCTTTAGTCGGTTGGCTTCTGCTACATACCTCTCTCGGCTTTCACTGACAAGTCACTAACTTAATCAGCAGGGCTGCTAATTAGGGTGAAACGGATAATCACCTGCTGAGCAGCATCAAGGATTGTCGTCTGCTGATGTCGGGGAGGCCACCTTAGAGGTAACTTAACGGTTTCTGCCCGCAGGCTGGTTGTAGATGGCATATTGGGGGTAGACGGCAGACTGCTAATTTGTGAGTAGGTTTATCAGTGTTGCAGGTCAGTTATACAAGAGCTGTTTTATTTGGTCAATTGGTACATGTCTGTATTTGAGACCAGTGTGACAGTCCTAGGACAAAGTATCCCCTGGACATCTACCCCGGACATCTACCCCCCTGCGATTTACCCCCCTGGACATCTACCCCCTAGGGCCAATACCCGGTACCCCGTACAACTTTTACCCCACTGGATATCTACCCTTTGGACTTTTACCCCAGCAGGACTTGTACCCCCGTGGACATCTACCCCATGGAATATTACCCTCTAGGACGTCTACCCCTGGGGACATCCACCCCCTCCAGATGCCCATATGGTTGGGTCCAAGGGGGTAGATGTAAATAAAAGTCCTAAGGGGGTTAAAGTCCAGCGGGATAGATGTCCAGGGGGTAATAGTCCTAGAGGGTAGATGTCTTAGGGGGTAAATGGCAAGGGGTAGATGTCCGGGGGGGTAGATGTCTCGGGGGGGGGGGGGGGTACTTGTCCTGACATTCACTGGGTTTGTGGATGTGACGCGGTAGCCTTGTCTGGTCTCCCAACTCTTCTTAGCCACACCCTCCTTTGACAAGCCCCAACCCTCACCCTACCTAGCTATATCCTCCTCACACCCCTGACCAGCCCCCAGCCCCTCACCCTACCCACACACTACCCCTGACCAGCCCCCAGCCCCTCACCCTACCCACACACTACCCCTGACCAGCCCCCAGCCCCTCACCCTACCTAACCCCTACACACCTGACCAGCCCCCAGACCCTCACCCTACCTAACCCCTACACCCCTGACCAGCCCCCAGACCCTCACCCTACCTAACCCCTACACCCCTGACCAGCGCCCAGCCTCTCACCCTACCCACACCCCCTACACCCCTGACCAGCCCCCAGCCCCTCACCCTACCCACACCCCTACACCCCTGACCAGCCCCAGACCCTCACCCTACCTAACCCCTACACCCCTGACCAGCGCCCAGCCTCTCACCCTACCCACAACCCTACACCCCTGACCAGCCCCCAGCCTCTCACCCTACCCACACTCCCTACACCCCTGACCAGCCCCCCAGCCCCTCACCCTACCCACACCCTACACCCCTGACCATCCCCCAGCCCCTCACCCTACCCACACCCCTACACCCCTGACCAGCCCCCAGCCTCTCACCCTACCACACACCCCTACACCCCTGACCAGCCCCAGACCCTCACCATACCCACACCCCTACATCCCTGACCAGCGCCCAGCCTATCACCCTACCCACACCCTACACCCCTGACCAGCCCCCAGCCTCTCACCCTACCCACACCCTACACCCCTGACCAGCCCCCCAGCCCCTCACCCTACCCACACCCCTCCATCCCTGACCAGCCCCCAGCCTCTCACCCTACCCACACCCTACACCCCTGACCGGCCCTCAGTTCCCTAGACAACTGACATGACGTCACATGACATGTCACGCCGCGCATGCGCCTTCTACACCCAGGTCACGTGCTGATCACAACTGACCAATGGCGATCGGGGTCACGGGGTCATAGGCCAGCCCGGGGTGGGAGGGGGTAGAGGGTAGGAGTCCGTTGACCTAATTAGATCTAGGAGGGATCCAGGATCAAATCGCACCGGGCGGTGTCCGACTACTGGGTGGCGTAATGCAGTCAGGGGTGGTAAGGAGGGGCGGCCGGACCCCCTGCAGTGTGTGAGGTGAGGGTGTGACAAGTGGTAAATATGTATGGGATGGGGTGAGGGGTGGGAGGTAGGGGTTATAGTAGGGGGAGTAGGGAGATGGTGTCAGGGAGGTTGGGTGGTGTTTCCCAGTGATGCTGTTTCCAACCCTTCCCTTATAGCGATAATTCTGGTGGCTCCACATGCGCGCCATGTTAGTTCTGTCCTAGGAATATCACGCAAGATGTAGCTTAGTACCAGACTAAGTAACAGACCATAGCTTGCCAGGAACAGGCTGCATTCCGAGATTGGAACCAAGATCTCACGTGAGCTGTCTGCCGTCGACCACACAATACTACCGGGAACAAGTTCCCTCCCGTTTTATCGTTATACTCTGGGGGTATAGGGCATGTGCAACATTTCCATCTTCACTATAGTCCTCTAGTGGCATATGGCTAGGGTCCTCGAGGGAGAGACGCACATTTGTACACAGAAAAATAGAACCCAGAGAAGAAGGCTATAATTAGCAAGTCTCAGATTTTGAAAGCTAAGGGTGCCCATATCGCTTTCAAGACGGGTATAACAAAACACATGTCATTAACATAATATACGGGAGTGGGGATGGGAAAAGAACATCATGCACCTAAAGTGTCTCCAATACGACTGGAATCGGCTTAATTGGCGAATTAGGTTAATACCAGGAAATTTGATTCAATGAAATGGGTTAATTGAATCGATATAGATAACTAGACCCATGTCAATTAGACGAAGCGCACTTGGTAATGGCACGTCTTCAGATACACGTACGGTGCACGTCTAAAGCGTGGTAGACAGCAGTTCACACATTAAGGGCTTTCAGCCGCATTGAACATTCTCACACAACTCACATGTGTATTCATGAGTGTCCCGGCCTAATACCAAAGCAGTGTCAAATCACTATACATATGTATTCATATTTATGCAGTCACCATATACAATAGTACATGTAACTGCATTTTCTAAATTTAGAAGTTGGGAGTTGGGTAAACAGCCATGCAGATCCCCCCCCCCCAACGTGCTGTGTCCGCTATATCAATATCCCGAACCGTACTTAAGCTGGAACCTACTATAGGAGTATGTTCATGGGGTACTTGTAGCACAATGCTGAAGAATTGGCTAAACCCTATGGTGCACGTTGCAAGTAGGCACATATATTAAACTCCCTATTAACCTTTATACTCTGGAACTGGAACTGCTCACAGCCCACGGGCCTAGATAGCGTACACCGATCTGGTGGTGGGTGTGTACATAGTACAGGAGGGATCTACATGAGCAGCTCCCACAAGGCAGGTTTATATGCTCAGGAGATAACGTTATGATGCCTCCAGTGAGCGACACTAAGGCAGTATATGCGTGTACTTAAGTAGATAAGGTGCGGATTATTCCCCGCTAATGTACCGAAAACCATTAACTTATTGCGTCTAACCCGGTTTACCCTGAGCAGCTACAATTACTTAAGTGGCCAGAAGCGTGGTGTGTTGAGCTGCTCATGGAGGGGTTAGTGTTTTGGCGGGAACTGCTCAGGGTGGTAACTAACTGGGTACCTAGCTGCTTAGAAGCCACTGATGCAGTTAGCAGTCATTGCGACCGGCTTGAGCCTATAGCCAGTAACAAACCTCCTTGGTGGCTCACTGTTGGGTGAGCAGCTCTTGCTAGGGGAACAGCGCCCAGTGGAGCAGTTGGGAGCAGCTCGGGTTGGTATCAGTTCTCTATACCCCAGCCCCCACTTCCCATAGCGCCCCACCACTCGGTTAGACCGGGGTCTATGTGATTATCTGCGGGACGTAACACGTGAAAGCTTTTAAGGCCCTGGGTCCTTGTGGGGCCTACGGGCGTACACAGGTGTGAGCAGCTCGGGCGGGGCGCGAGCAGCTCAGCAGGCTAAGGTCCCCAAGGGCCACACCCCAGCCCCTACCCACCACCCGTGGGACCCCACCCTGACCGACGTGGCCTATAGCGCTAACCACATCTCCCCACGCCCCTGGAGGAGTTAAATGGGGATTAAAATGCTCCTGTACTCAGCATCCTTACCCCATGGGCCCCACCCAATAGCCCGTTATGCAATAAACACGTCTATGGTCGGCTAAGGTGGCTTTATTACATGATGCCAATTACATACGCATTATGGAATGAAACGAGGGCCTGGTAGGCGCTAATAGAATAGAGCCCATACATGGGTCAGTTCATACTGTGTTGGCTGAGTTTGTAATGCGTATACGCTACGAGGTGGGTAGGCACATGCCTGTTCCAGAATTGGGATAACATAAAATAACTTGAAGTTATTCCGTAACATTTTAATATATAATGTTGTGTAGTTATTAACTGATAAACTGCCCATCAACATTTTTAGAAACATATCTAGAAAAAAATGAAGTGCCGATCCATTTTACGTTGCTGTCGTCCAAAATTAGGTTATCAGATATTATACATGTTGTCCCAAGTTAATAGTGAAGTATCATTAATGATATTATAAAGCATTCTTAGGACACCCTCGGCAAGACAGCTGTTCCAATTAAGTCACAAAGTATCGCATCGTTGTGCTTATCTGGCTTTTCCCACGTGGACAGGTGGATTTTGTACTTAGACGGTTTAGATTACTCATAAATGGCATAATCGCCTGTAGGCATAGCTTTCTTGGTATCAATTATATATTTTCCACCATGAAGGTTTCTGAGCATATGAATAATATGTATATAATATTACGTAAAGTATTATAGCCAAAGTCAGTATAATACAGCTTTATCCGTTCCTAAGGTGCATAGTAGTATAGGGATTGTCAGTATAGTTTAGTCCATTTTCTAAGTACATGGACATCTATACAGTGGACAGTAGTACATTAATTGTCAGTTTGTTACAAGCAGCGTCAAACATTTAGTGCACAGTCGTGTAGAAAGTATGATTCTAGTATGGATGGCTTTTTGTGTAAGGATCTGAATAGTAGTGCATGTGTAAAGGATTTGTCAGTTTGGTACACGCAGCTCGCTAAGTATGTGTATCTGCACAGTAGTATAGGAATTGTCAGTTTGGTACAGGTAGCTCTCTCCGTGTGTGTTTCTGCAAAGTAGTATAGGAATTGTCAGTTTGGCACAGGCAGTTCTCTGAGTATGTATATCTGCACAGTAGTATGTGATTGTCAGTTTGACACAGGCACCTTTCTGGGTATATGTATCTGCACAGTAGTATATCAACTTACACTTTGGTACAGGCAGTGCATGCATCTGCACAGTAATATATCAATTGTCAGTTCGGTACAGGCAACCTTCTGGGTACATTTATCTATACAATAGTATAGGAATTGTCAGTTTGATCCTCATTGAACATAGATCCTTTATTACGATATCAGCTATACTTCGCGTGATCTCTCATCCTATTTGTACAGATTGTTGTACATTGTATATACATGTAATACTTCAGATCTCTCTCCCATCGGTGTGATGTATTGCACTTGGGTATTACGACCACTCAGCACCCTTTGACGGATTGAAACTCCTTTAAGTTTGGCATAGCGTATGTGCTCAGCTTATATGCATACTGGCCCTGGCTTCCATTATACGTACGCTTCCTTCAGCCCCAGGCCCAGCCGCCACCCACCTCTCTCCTCCAGCCCCCTCCCCCACTTATCCCCTAACTTCCAGTCGCCTCCTTCCATCTGCCATTCATCTTCATCAGAAGAACTGACCATTTGTTTTCATGACTTTCCTATTTTGCTAAATCCGGGTAATTGTTTTAGTGCCTACGTTAGTGTCCCTGCTCGGGCGTCGCCTCCAGGTGTGGGCCGCCCGGGGGGAGGAGGGGGAGCGGCGGCCACCCACCACACCCCCGTCCCGCGGGGCGGGCGTCAGGCGGCGCCCAATGACGGCATAGATCAGCCCTACACCTGCGGCGCCTTGCCGGTGACCGCCCAATAAGGCAGCGCCGCTCCGCGTCAATTAAATCATAAACAAGATCATTATAATAAATCATTAGTGCCACGCGTCGGGCGCGGCGTGGCGCGGCTCGGGGCGTCGCGCCGAGACGGTAGCGGCGGGCCTCCACCCTCCCACCAGCTGCAAATTGACAAATTTGGCGGCGTAAGTATGAAAAATTGCATCATCGCCCGCGCGCCGACGCCGCACTTCCGCCCCGACGTCGTCTGAAAAATTCATCCTGAAGGGCGGCGTCGGCGCGGCTGCAGATGGGTCCGTAATGGTCCGGATTAAAAGTGCGGCGACGTGTGAGGCCGCGACGTGGGGACATATGTTTGCGGCAAACACGACGCCGCCCTGTGACCCTCCTCCCCGTCCCCAACCCCCTACACCCCTCACTACCCCTGCCGCCGGGCCCTCCCGATAGGGCCCCAAGGCGCCCGCTGCATCTAACTTATAAATGAATCTGGCGCGTCTCTGCCAACGCCTATTTGTGTCGGCGGGCGACGGGCGCTGATAACCAACTCGATGACGGATCTGTGCAGATAAAGTTTGTAGGGTGAGGGGTGAAGAGGTGCCCGCCGGAACCGGAACCGCCGCCATGACGCCCACACCGTCATGCAGCATACATCAACCCCCCTTCCCTCCTCTCCAACCGCCAGACCCCACCCCCACCTACCGGCCTCCGTACCCAATGTAGACAATCATTGTCTATGGCGTTCGGAATGACCACAAAGGAGAGCACTATTCACTTAGGCCGCAAAAACCGTGGGCCATTTCCAAGGGCACTAATTCTATCTATGCACCAAGTATAGGTACATTGAACAGAAAAGATGAAAGGGAATAATACGAGATAACTCCATGTAAAAAAATGGCTCTCCTCCATTTCAGAGATGCCACTTCTATTCTCCTAATGATAGTTTTATCTTTTGCTGGAATTTCTGGATGCTAATAGTGCAGAACCTTAATATTGAGTTGAATTGCTGCTATAAATGTAGCTTTAGGTGAACCGATTTTGGTTGGTCTTGTCCCCATGTGTCATTAATCATTTTGTAATCCATGTATATTCCCGAGTGTTTTTTGTTTGAATACCAACATAGACATAACCACCTTTTCTTCATATTATGTTCAAGTAGACCCAATGCCTTTATTGATCAGTTTACCTTTCATAAACAGGACCATATGTCTACGTGCACAGACCTATTCCCAAGGAAACCCATCCATTTGTTAAACAATTGTGGACATTTCATTACTCCCTGTATATGGTTGTCATTGGCTATAAGGGCTAAGCTTTTAGCTTTATGAAAACAAACGTTTTAACTTTAATAAGTACACATATTGAGTTTGAGTTGTCTATAAAGTTTGATTGAAGAACACTGATTCCGCTTAAGTATGTACATGCACGCTGTTTGTCGCATCCCCTTCGTCATCGAGCTGTCATTGTACATGTCTCGGGAAGAAAACTAATCGCTTTGTAATATAACAGAAATTGTTGGATGACACATCACAAGCCCTGTATTGTAAAAATTCAAATTTAGATTAAATTCTTCTTTAAAGAAGTAAATGATGACTGATATATTGACCAAACTGGCCAGAGGTACTTCAAATCATGACACGTGTTCTGCATAGGCTGCATTTCTGGGAAATATCCCGGGAGTTCTTGGAACACTGTCACATTATTAGACGCTTTCTTGCCTAACTAACTTTAATGGCACTCCTAGTCCATAATTACAGAAGTTGATATGACGACCCAAAATGAAGACCTGGTTATATAGCATATATATATATATATAGCACTAGGGTGTCCTTTGAATTTCTTCTTGATGGACTGAAAAGTGTACAATAGTATTTCCTATGTTTTAAACCCATGATGGTGTGTTAGTCTTACAGTAAAAAGCTTTACGAGCAGTATGAAACCAGATAAGGGCCTCGCAGGTAATCCATTGAACATAGTTGGTCTCAGAAATGTTGATCCTGATAGTAATCATCTCTATTCTCTTTACAGCACGTGGTGGATTTCTTCGGTCGTAAAGTGAAGGTGGATTCTGCACGTCCCAGCACTAAAGCCAAAGGTAAGATATCATTACTATCAGCCCAACCCCCATGTCCCACTCACCATCTCAACAACACCTTTCCTACCCAAAACCCCCACATCCCGCACCTAGCCAACACAGACAAAGTTTGCCACCGCCTCGCTGCAAACAACTTGCAAGGCGAAATCCAATTTAAGGCGGGGAATTGAATTACTTTTCGAATGTAACTTCTTAATGGGGCTTTTTCAGACTCTCATGGTGACCGCCAGCGCGATCTGTGCGATCTAAGTATGTTGTCTCTCTTTTCGCAGGCGGTACATTTCTCAATTAAAGCTTGGCGCGGCTATAGTATGCGTAGTCGGCGCCTACTCCCGTAAGTAGATTCCTATGACGGGGGCCTAAACCAGCCGCGGGAGGGGGGCGAGATAGGGAAACACGATTTCCACGCTGGGTAATAGCCCAACCGAGTTCTAGATTTCAAACTGCTTTTACATGCGGCTGGTGGTGAGGGGGTGGGTGAGTTAGTGGGTATTGTTGTACATGAGCAGCTCCCACCTGTTCAGGAGTAGCTCATCTCATGAGGGAGCAGCTCGAGCTGCTGTACCTGGTTCGCCTGTGTAGGCAGCCATCTTGTTCGCATGGCAGTACACCTGTTGCTGTAGTCATTAAGATTTATTGGTGAGTGGCAGCTATGTTGGCTCTGGTGTCGTGAAACTTAGAGTGGAAGCATATCTCATCACTGAGAAGACCCCCCCCCCCCCCACCACCAAGAAAGGTGATGAATTTTAAATCAGAAAAAAAAATTGCCAGCAAGCCAGCAGCACTACGAGAACAGAAACAGGGATGAACGTCTGTAAGTTTTTCTCTGATTTGAAGTGTTCTTTATGTTGAAAAGACATGTACATGTACTTTACTATAGGGAAGCTCTATTCATTGGTCTCTATTTGAACAGTTCATGTTCTTTTTGAGATTGGTCACTTTCATCCCTGCAGAACTAACCTCCCATAAGGTGCTTACGTGTACTTGTTACCTGAAAGCTCCACTCATTAGCAACGTTTTACATCTGGTATGTGACAACCAGTGATTGTACTAAGCCATGTAACACGTCAAATAGTTATCTCTGAAAATATAAATTTCAAAGGCCTCCCCTCTTTGATTACCACTCAAAATAGGGATTTGTTTTAGGATAATAGAGTAGCATTTGCGGGAAAATGTAAATACGCGACTTACATTTCTGCCTTCAATTACATGGGCAATCGAGCTACACACAGACTCCAGTCAGGACACGATTATGCCAAATGCATCCCAATTCCCTAGTCTGCCGCTGCCACTGCAAACATGGCGCTCCTGTCGACGTGGTACAGCTCTATATCCCGAGGGCGCCGCGCACACAGCACCATATACGTAATGTGCGTGTGTGAGAGAACTGAGTGTTGTATAGATTGGCCTAACGCAGCAAACATCATAGCTTCACTGTTCATCTTTTGGCTTGTGCCCATTGCGTGGTGGAGGAGGAGGGGAGGGATGGGGCGTACACCACCACCACCACCTACCTACCTACCATCCAGCACCAAACAAAGTTTGATTCGTGGAGATTGGGAATTATGGCTGCGCCGTGCGGCGATGGCGGCGTGTTTTCATTGCATCAGGAGGCACACAAGTGCCTATTTAGAGCCTACATAACAAGCAAACCCAATAAGCATATATGAAAAGTTGTTTGCCAGCGCTGCCTCCTCTCACCCGCGCCCGGCCCCCAAAGTCCATCAACAAAGCCCATCACAATGCAAATACTGGGGTTGGGCCGCTCCGACCGCCGCCTAACCCAATTGGGCCATACACTTTGAGCATGATAGACTAATAAATAGTCATTACGGCCATTATATTGGCTAGGTAATTGTCCATTAGCATAGAAAAATAACCGCTTATTGTCGAGTGGCGGGGTTGGGGAGTAGTGACAAAAGGCCCAGGTCCGTGTGTGGTGCGAGATAACGGAGCAGACTGGTTTGGGTGGAAGGGAGAAGGTACTGGAGGAATCAGAACAGGGCTTGTTCACTAGCTGACAGCATTACCATCACCCATTGCCAACCCACCCCTACCCCCACTGTCCCATGTGCTCCAGGGTGTATTGAATACGCCGTCATTATCACCCGCCTCTACTCGACTTAGCTCCACTCAAAAAGCAGATAACAGATATGGAGAAATGCTCGTCTTTCTGCTACAATTATCTGTATGTGTCATAACGAGGTGCTCAGCGAGTAACTCATACCCACTCCCCACTATCCCTTCAAGGGCCGCATAGTGCTGTGTCATTTGTCATCATAATGCATGAATGAAGCCCTGGCGGTTAACTCGCCAGTGCTGCATTTAATGCCAACCCTTCGGGAGCGTATCAACCCTGTATAGTCGGCGTTTTGATTGAATGCAGTACTGGCGAGTTACTCGCCTGGGTTGCACTCATGCATCATGCCGACCAAAGGGTATAATGCAATACAGCACTATGTGGTCATTAAAGGGCTACACACACACATCCTTATTACTTTCCTCCTAAGTTTCTTTGCTACTTCATCATCTGTGTTTGTTATCGTATTCCTGTCGCTTATTACATAAAACAGCACAAAAATGCCGGCCGTGTAAGTATCATTAGTGACTTGGATCGCATCGACGCCGAACAAAAGCTTCAAGGGATCGCAGTTTTAATTGTAGCCCGTTCAGAGAAACAAACGAGGCAAAGAGGAGCAATTGAATAGTGTCAAAGAAACATCAAAGTGAGCTTCTCCTTATATCCTTATATCAATTAGGTCTACAGTGAGCTGCTCATACCCCACCCCCAGCTACGTCCTCCCAGCCATGCTTCAGTTCATGAGCAGCTCAAGCTGTGACATTCTGAACTTCCTCAGCATTTATTTACCTTTTTGCTGCGTTTTGATGAAAGATAAAGTCGGGAATCTGCATCTAAAGTGGCCTCGTTGAGTCAGGCGAGGGAAAGTTTTAATTACAGTCCGCTTTACGAGAAGCGCTCATTAATTCGATCTGCTCAGCACTGTCAGCAACTCATTTCGCGAATAACAAAGTTTCAATTTCTTTTTCTTATTTGAATTTTCCCTAATCTCGCGTTATACATGTAAAGCGCTCCGTTTGAAGTATGTGTTTGTACACTTTGAACAGATTCCATACTTGTAATTAAGGCAGTGTACTTCAGACAAAAAAGAACGATGTATGTACAATGGATATAGCCAGACTCAAATGCTCCTAACAAAGCAAGAGATAATGGAACTCACATCCTTAGTCAAATGCCGAATTGCCACTGCTTTATTTTTATGAATAAACAGCCGCCATAGATCATATGTTTAATTTCCTTTTAATACAGTATTGATAATTATAGTACATTTATACATTGTGTCAATGTTTTTTTCTTTGTCATTGTTCTTATTAATCATACAGGAACACACCTCACATTTTGACATATCACTCCTGAGAAACTTCGATCTCTTTTACGTTGGAAATAGGAGGGGGCACATAATATAAACTCTAGAATAGTATTTATAAGCTAGCATTATATATATTGCTAAATAAACAATATTCCACTAGAATAAACACATCCAATAATTGCCTTAACAAGACAGAAGCCATGTATGACAGTATACATTCTGAGCTCTTCTGGCTACACGTGTTGGCAGTTGGTGGGGGGGGGGGGGGGGGGGGGGTAAGGAGTTGGTGGGGAGAGGGGGCGCCGGGATGGGAGTAAGAGGGGGTAAGAGACAAGGAGTTGGGAGGGGGGGGGGCAAAGCCGACCAGTTCCACTGACCACGGTCGGCAAACACGAGTCACCCACCAATGGCAGGCGGTCCAGGCCGCTCGGTGCGGGCCTGTCCTTTGATTCAGTAGCCCGGATGTCAGAGTTGACGTGGTCCCGGGCCTGCCCCCTAGACAGCGGCCGATGTCCGTGTGCCAATAAAATGTAGCCCCCGAATAAGACCCCTGCATGTATACATGCATGTGCACCGGCTGATTCGATTGCCGCCCCAGTACTAATCTCGTTGTGTTCGCCAATAAAGCGCGCGCGCCCAATTTGCCCACTGCTAAACGGATTAAAAGCCAATTGGATTAAGGGCAGCAGGGGCCCCGGCCTGTCACGGTGCCCAATCAGGCACCGACAGGGGGATCGGCGACGGGACGACACGCCGGCCCAGTAGACGCTCTGATATATCCAATTTATCGTTTGGCGGCGGGCAGTGACATTTAATAGAGCTCGCTGGACGGGGGTCTCATACAGTATGCACGCAGGGGTCGACGCTGGGGCTTAACCCAACCGGCCATTTTCTAATTTTACCTGACACTGAATGATTAATCAGTAGAAGCCCTAGACTAGCCGCCCCCTCCCCCACCTCAGCGCCAATACCCCCCCCCCCGGCTTCTCCAGCTCCAACGCGGCACCTTACCCCAGACACGTAGACGTCCCATCCCCTCGTCCCTATGTCTGTTGCTTAGACACCCTCCTCTACGTTCCATACACATACCTCTACTTACAACAACACGTACCTATACATACATAATACACGTCCCGCTTCATACGCATCATACAAAAAAATTCTAGTTCCTGTTGTCCTATGTAAATGTATTTAAGAATCCTTCCCTAGATTACCTTTCTTTATGTCTGATTTCCTGAGTTCAATGTCCATCGCTGACTGCCTTAGCCCCTCCATCACCTCATTCAGGATATTATCCCTCATGACATGCTTTGTCCTACTTTTACAGTTGCAGCGAAGGAGGTGATTGGTGGAGACATCTGGTTCCGGTTCAAGGAGGGTTTCACGAATGCCGTCCGGCGGACTGTGCGCGTCTCCGACTTCGTCTGAGAACCGCGACTAGAGGGCGCCACCGCTACTCAACATCCGGGACTCATGACCAGTGCCCGGATGAGGGTGCCTACAACGCCGCCTGGTAGTAGCGATTGAGTGAAACTGCAATATAATAGGATGAGTTCAGGTGTTATTTAGGTGTTAATACATGAAATATGGATGCTGGTGTACATGTTCGAGACTATATGCATCTTGCTTGGATGATATAGAAATGTCTGTTGTGTCTAATATGACATATGAATACTATACCATAGTGCTTGGGCGATTATACATTTGAAAACCTTATTACAACCACTGCTTATTGAATACAATAGTACCGATGCTAGATTCTACAAGGTCAAGACTTTAGCATATAAGATTGACGTCAAGGGGCTATTCTGAAACCTGGCGCCGAAACACGACAGTATGGTACTGTCACTTGATGTACAGGCCGGTATTTAGTAATGTGAGAACAGTCACTGTTTTTCAATAATGTTCTAAAAAATGTCAGTTAAAATAAACCACAGACCTGGTCAAAAATGATTGTGCGTGCAGTCTCTTTGTGTTATCCCAATTTTGCTGAAGTGTGCAATAATGGAAATATTACCAGAGGAAAAGTTATTTAATGAGAGAGAGTGAGGTAAAAATGTTAATTGCATTTCATAAATATGAAAACCCACACCATGACCGACAATACATTGATCAGCATTTATTTGAAGTGATCACACCTAGTGAATAAAGAAGTAAATTATTTTTCATTAGTCTTTGATAAAGAATTACCTGACCTTTGCTCACGGCACCAGCCACGTGTTGACAGAGCACACATGTTCAGACATCTGACTGGTTTTTGGTGCTTTTGCAAATTTTTGCAGCCTTTCTTATCAATTATTGGGTTTAATTGTGTAAGAAACGCTTTCTGTGATGAGTTGTGGAAGAAGTACTTTCTGAATTTGGATAGTTCCCATATAGCTTAACAGTACACTGCTTTATGGCTTGCAATTCGATGTTCGCCCCTCATTTGTAGCTACCGGTGGTAAAAAATGATAGAATTAGTAATATTGTACACATTGCCTTTTCCCACACAGATAACCCAATGTAATTAATTGCTAAATAAGGCACGATATTCTATACTTTGAATATTGATGAATTTGTCGCATACATCCCAAGGGAATGTATGGTTAGATAAATAATACCTATAAGTAATGAACGCGGTTTGTTTTAGTGCATTTCCTTGGATTTAATTTATTTTATATCCTGATGAAATGTGCTGCTGAGGTAAAATGGCCCAGCACGTAATGCGTGCACAGGGCGTGGACAATGTCTGTAAGGATCAAAACTGGTGAAGCCTCAAGAGTAAATAAAATATGAAAATATAAATCCTGTGTCGTCCATGTTTTGTTTCTACCTTGGTAGAAAATGTAGAACTGATTTTCATACCAGTCGATATACAAGTACAATGTATACAGTTTGCATATGGGAAGCAGCAGTGTGTTTTGTAGTATCATAAGCATTAGTATTGTGCGTGTTAGTACTTATGGGTAATATGCCCAGCAAGATAACGCATGACACATCCAATGGCTATGGGTCTAGACGCCTAATATATCAACAGTAGAAGTATATTGTAATCAGGTATGGTATTGGTCCATGGAACATAGCAGTGAGTAGTGCAAATGTCGTCCATGAAACACAGTAGCGTGCGCTAGTAGTATATGGAAAGTCGCATAGTGTGGTAGTATTCTGCACCCCAGTTCTCAACGTCCTTGACCCGCCACTGTGTCCTGCTTGCATATATGCCAAGTTGAAGTACATCATTTAGTACACTAATACGTAGAAGTATGTGGGATACCATTGTGTAGTAGTGGTATATGGAAAGTGGCATTGTGTAGTAGTATATGGGAAATGGCATTGTTTAGTAGTAGTGGTATATGGGAAGTAGCATTGTGTAGTACGTGTAGTAGCATACTGGAAGTCGCATTGTGTAGAAGTATTATAAGGGAAGTGGCATTATGTAGTATGTGGGAAGTGACATTGTGTAGAAGTATATGGGAAATGGCATTGTGTAGAAGTAGTATAAGGGAAGTAGCATTGTGTCGTAGTAGTACATTTGTATATGGGAAGTGGCATTGTATAGTGGTAGTAGTATATGGAAAACAGCAATATGTAGTAGTATATGGGAAGTGGCATGGGGAAGCAGCATTGTGTAGTGGTAGTAGTATATTGGAAATAGCATTGTAGTATATGGGAAGTGGCATGGTGAAATAATAGTATATGGGAAATGGCATTGTGTAGTGGTAGTATATGGGAAATGGCATTGTGTAGTGGTAATAGTATATGGGGAGTGGAATTGTGTGGCGGTAGTAGTATATGGGAAGTGGCATTTGCGTACTCTTAGTGTATATACACAGTAAGTGTTATTGTGGGGTACAGCATTCAGTATAATGATACTTAGAAGTGTATGATATAGCCAGCGACAGTATATTGAACAGCAGCAGTATGTGTTTAAACGTGCCTTCTGTATACAAAGTACTTAATTGATTTCAGAACTAAACCTGTAAGAGCATTGGTGTGAGATATGGTCCATAACCTATTAAAGGCACCCGGGCCGATGGTGACATTGAATGTGGAGATCCAGAAAGCTGCCTTGTGCCTTGGTGGATGCGGCAGAGTGGGATGGGAGGAAGACATCAGGGGAATTACCGGCTAGACCTGGAGCAGGGAACAAGTTTGTTGCAGCCATAATGACTTTGTTAGCGCGGTAATATGATCGTTAAAATTTTTAGGTTTCACTAGCCGCCACCTCGGGCAGGAGTGGTAAAAGGCATCTCCATGCACCACCGCAGGGCCTTGGGTCCTGTAACTACATAGAAACACCCCCTCCTCCCCCACCACCACTCACAGACCCCACACACAACACTCCCCCTTGTTATCTACAGACTGGTTTAAACCCCGGCTTATCAATGCTAGCTTTTGTGCACAGCCAGCAAGGCCTAAAGTGCGTGGCGGGGAGTTGAAATTTAATTGGATTGGGGTGGCGAAGGGTTCGCCTGTTTATTATCTAAAAGCCTCTGTCGTCCGTCTTGCACATTGTGTGTGTAAGAGGGTGATGGGGGGCATGGGTGTGAAGTGAAGAAGAAGGGAGAGAGTGGTGGAGCGAGAAGAAAAAGTTGGCTTTCTGCGACGCTGTAACACGTTTGGTTGTGGGGTAGCCGTGGAGGAGGTGGGATGGGAAGGAGGAGGTGCGGAGGAGGAGGCTGGGGTGGGCGAGGCAAGCCTGGGGAGACTTATTTAAACATTTGCTATGACCCATATCCCGCGGTGTGTCTACGCAATCACATCAGCCTCTCTGCCGCGACGAGCACCGTTCAAATAATGAACTTTCAATTTGTTTAATGGTGCCCCTAATTGAATGACTCGTAATAAGCAAAGACGCCACCACACGTCCTGCGCCTGCGCAAACAATGCCCATGCCACTTCCGGGGGGCAGAGCCCCCCTCCTTCCCCCCATCTCCCAATGATATCCGGGTCCTTTTTCTTCATGGGAAACTTTTATACAATAACTCTCGGTAATTTGAGGGATAATTGCGCCGAAATTGTGGCGGGGGTCCCGAAGTATTGTGTAATTAAACGAATTGCGTATTCATTGATTACACAGTAATTAGATAGCACTAGAAGACAAAAACCCGGCCGGCAACACCGCCAGGCTCGGCCTGCCTCTAGTTTAACGCAATAATTTTCTAATTAATATTTTCACTGGCGACGCTGATTCATTCTTGGATTAAGTAGTTAATGTGTTAATTTCTAATTAAGATCCAATACAACTTAATTAGGCGGCCGATCGGATTAAAAGTATAAAAAGAGATGAGGAGCTGTTCAACGTGTGGTCTCCGGCTCCCCAGTGCTGGCTGTGCCGCGGCTGCAGCCATAATTCCCGAGCTTAAAAAAAACGGAGATAACGGAGCAGCGTCCATGATTGACGTGTCCTTGCTGGGGACCTTTCGTTTGAGTGAAACCATGTTCCACTTTTTGACTCTTACTCCATGCCGATACAGCAGACCACGCGTGCTGGCGCAGGACATTATGGGAATGGCCGCTGGCGAACCACCGCCATCTTGATTTTGGAGTTTGGTATCCCCTGGTGTCCCTCTAGATATAATGGTGGGTATTCTGTGTGTAGGAATCGTCATGTAACTCGGATAATGTGTTCTGAAGTGTGCCCTTGTATATGTAATCCTATAATAGATAAAATAATAATAAAGTAAAATAGGTTAATGAACAACAATATAATG
Organism: Harmothoe impar; assembly: GCA_947462335.1. Lineage (NCBI taxonomy): Eukaryota > Metazoa > Annelida > Polychaeta > Phyllodocida > Polynoidae > Harmothoe > Harmothoe impar. The sequence continues at coordinate 43,358,395 of OX381709.1, read as the reverse complement.
GTATTAATATCAGTATTTTCTGATATGACTATGATATTTATCCATATTTCAATCTCGCTCTGCCCTCACGTCAAGTTACTACGCAGATTATATCCAGGATCACAGAAGGAACAAATCATTAGTCTTTTATCTTGATATAATTTTACTCTCATACAAGTCACCACAGGACAAACCCACCATACGCTTTTATATCAATATGACCTATATTGGCTGATGACTGAGGATCTATATTACATGTATCAGAAGTATTGGATCCATTTTAAAAGTAGACTTATCGACCTTAAAGCATCAACTCACAGTAGCTCATCCCCAGGAGGATACCCACCTGTATAGGTCATGGAGTGAGTGAACGAGCAGGGCAGGCTGGGTTAGTGTTGGGACTGAAGGGTTGGAGGTGTGGGTGGAATAAAGGTGAGGGGGAGGTAGCACTCCATTAAGCGTCCTGGCCAGGCCAATAATCACTGAGAGCGGCTTTATGAGCTACTCATGAACGACTCAGGCCTCCGGGGGCAGGGTCTGAGAGCTGCTCCTTGTCGTCACCAAGACCCTGTGTCTCAGTGAGGGCAGCTCCAGGGGGGCATAAGACGTGTAGAGTTAGCGAGACACATAGATAGACTTTACACACAGGCAATACTCTCATATTATAACAGTTTATATCACAAGTACACCCTCAGAAAAGCGAGCATCACTGTCGCCGAAAGCACTCTCACCTGAAAGCCAGGGGTGTACAAGTGTAGGGAACACCTGCCACTGCTCTGCTATCCTCACCCTGGCTGTCCTTCCTCAATACCTTTCCCTGGTGCCACTCTTGTCAAACCCTTATACATGCACATGTGTACCGTTCAGAGCCACATCTTTGGTCCATTTCTATTCCTCCTGCTGTCAACCTAGATACTTAATATCTACTCCTGCCATCCCTACCTCCGAACCTATACTCTAATAAACGAGCTAACGTCCTTCTCCGTATCTCTCCAGTCTGTCATATATATCCTCTATCCCAAACTCTAACCCCAACAACACATAGACCCCTCTGCCCAATCCTCCTCCTCTCTCTCACACTCCAACCCTCCAGCCACTCCCAAACACACGCCCACCACCCATCCTATCACTAATGCCGTCTAAATTGCATTTAGCGCCCTTCTATTGTACAAATAACGCGTTTCACGCTCCGCCGCCCCAACCCGGACGTTATTGCGCGTCAAAAATGAGTCCAGGCGGCGGAGGAGGATGGAGGGAGGGGCAGGGGAGGCATGTTGATAGGGTTACTGTGTCTCGGTGATTGTTACTCGTAACTCCATTTGCAAATGACAAAATTCCATAACGCACACGCGGGCCGCCTTTATTCAGACGTGTACGGGGGTGTGGTGGGCGGTAATAAGTTCCCTTGGTGGACGGTGGTGGCGCTGCACGTTCTACCCAACCCCTTCACCCCAACCCCCGACCCTTACTCCAACCCCCCCCCCCCCCCCACCCACCCCTACTTCATTCCTTCCTCCACTCACCTCCACTCATCCAGCACCCCCGCCCAACCACGCTCTTTGATTTTCACTCTCGCGACTAGCGTGTCCCCAATTTGGCGGGAAATTAAATTTCAAAGGCGCCTCTCGAGCAAATTGTATTCAATTGATTACAACTTGTTTGCCGCGCCGCCGAGACAACTTCATTTTCGGTTGAGGAAATCAGGCGATTTTCTCCCCTCTTCCTCCTACCCGGCCCGGGCTAAGGGGGCTAAGAGACTGGAGGCGAGGGGCGCCCCACGTAGAGAAGGGAGACGAAATGGTGGGGTCATACCTACCCTGGTGGTGGTCACCCCAACCCCCTACCCCCACCCCCACCCCTCATCCTGTACCTACTCCTGTACTCTGCGGGCCTACCCAACCCCCTCCCACCCCCTCCAGTGCCTCCCCGCCCTACTCTCATCCTATTTGCAAGTTAAAACAGGTTTGTAACGAAAATATTATTTAGCCCTCCTCTATTGGGGACTTTTTTTTCGAGGTACTAATTGAATAGGGTAGAGGTAACGGAGTTAGCACCCGCCTGATGAAATCAGTGCCGGGCGGGGCTGGGGTCGGCCTGTAATGAACCATTGACTGCGTGTCGCTGACGCCTCTCCCTCCCGCCAGTGGTGGGCACCGCCAGTCGATACCCCCCCCCCCCCCACTCCTCCTCCTCCCCCTCCTCACTATACCCTCCTACTGCTGGTGAGCTGCTCACTGAGGTAGCCCTGCCGAGCCGCTCGAGCTGCTCACATGTGTGTTATAGCGAGCTATATGGACACCCGGAAGGGTATAGTTCTTGTGGAATTGGTATAGAAGTAGATGAATAATTCTTGTTAGCAGCCCCAAACAGAAAGGGTGTTACGTGCACCCTGGGCGGAGCATCTTTCTGTCTGGCTGTTCATATGTAAACATGTATTCAATGCATTTTCATCCACATAGTTACATGTGCGTGTTCTTCGTTTGGACGGTTCTATTTCATTGTATACTATGGTTGATAAAAATATGCAATGACACTGTGATTGATACCTCTGGATATATTTCCCCATAGTCATATTTTGGCCGTCGAATGTTTTATTACCCAGCAGCTCGCTCCCTTAGTTCAACCCGCGTTGCCTGAAATATCCATTTCCCGTACAACTGATACTCTCACCAGGTGAAGCAGCTTCACATCACAATAAGATGGTGCCCCTTCTGCTAGTGTAGGCTGTAAGTGTCATTTCATGAAAAAGCGTGGTAATTCATTCTACCAAAGTTATTTCTTATCCTTAAAACATCAGGATTTGGAAAAATGTGGGTGTGAATTTTTTCGTAAAGGTTAAAGGTCATCTAGGGGTCACTAAAAAAATAAAATAAAAATTGCATTTAAATGTGGAAATCCTGTATTTATTGTAGTTCTAATATTAATTAAGCACCTAGAGCTTTGGGAAATATGGACTTTGACCCACTACTGGAGTCTGAATGGCTGATGAGAAAATATTGTTTTTATTTTTTTCTTATTAATTATTTCGAGAAATTATTGATATGATTTATTATATAATAAAAAAAACTTGTGTTAGTTATCTTTATCAAGTTTACGTTAATCCTTGAAGTAAGAGAATTATGGAAAATATGGGTGTGAATATTTTCGTAAGGGCTAAAGGTCATTTAGGGGTCATTGAATAAAAAATGAATTTAAAATTGCACTTTATTATGCAAAACATATATTCATGGTAATTCTAATGATTACTAAGCACCCACACATTGTGGGGATATTAACTCTGCCCCACTACTTGAGTTCAAAAGGCTGGGGAGAAAATATTATGTAAGAATTAATGTTTTTAATCAACTGTTTTTAGAATAATCTGTGCAAATCAAATTGTGCTTCTTGCAGGAACATTTCCTTGTTGTACAATTGCCTTCCGAGCAATTGCACATCGTGAGCTGTATTGGTTGCATGAAGGATAATAATTTGATGTACCTCATTATTTGTTGTTTCTAGATGAGACATGTCACTTTTAGTGGATAGCACACCCTGACTTGTAGACAAAACTAAATGAAAAGTACTGACCAAAATCACTTATATTTGGACTTTAGTTCAACTGTCTCCAAGTTATATCAAACTATATATATATATTTCCTGACTTGAGCCAACAAAATATGCAATATGGGTTCATTAAGAATAGTTATGAATGGAAAAATCAATAGATAAATGCATTTGGTAATCATATACATTAATGATTTGTCTGCTATATGTGAGCACTTATTACAAATCATATAAGATAAAAAGCTTTCATACATGATTCTATGTTCCTTTAGTATGTCCTATGTACATAGTTATGCCCCTTTTGATGGATATAATAAGATATAAATCTGTACAAGTATGCCATGATGCTAAAACACCAATCAGGTATTATCGGAACCATATATACAGACAGGCCGTTCTAAAGAAGTGACTCACACAAATGATGAACTATGATACAGTGTATATTTTGACAGAAGCCTAGTGAGACACACACAGGGGTTTCTTAGTTCAGTACAAACCAAGCACCAACCACATATCTGGCAGAGAAGCTGATTAGGGCTAAGTAATTTATTGCCAGTTGAGGGGGAGGGGGCGGGGCTTGGTGGATATAGGGAGGGGGGTTCATAATAGAAAACAGGCCCTTGGTGGGAGGGGGGCAAAACTGGAAAAGCGTCAATGCTAGGAGGGGGGATCATAACAAAATAGGTCCATTTAGATACTCATGACCACACTTGATTCCACAGGAGCATGCAATTTTCCTTTTTTTTTTGGGGGGGGGGGGCATTTCTCAAAATCGTAATGTAGTGGGGGGTCGAGACTCATGTAGTAGTAGGTCATAGTCCATATATTTCCCAAAGATCTGGGTGCTCAATTATCATTAGAACTACCATAAATACACATTTTCCACATTTAAACACATTAAATTTCAAAGGCGCCTCTCGAGCAAATTGTATTCAATTGATTACAACTTGTTTGCCGCGCCGCCGAGACAACTTCATTTTCGGTTGAGGAAATCAGGCGATTTTCTCCCCTCTTCCTCCTACCCGGCCCGGGCTAAGGGGGCTAAGAGACTGGAGGCGAGGGGCGCCCCACGTAGAGAAGGGAGACGAAATGGTGGGGTCATACCTACCCTGGTGGTGGTCACCCCAACCCCCTACCCCCACCCCCACCCCTCATCCTGTACCTACTCCTGTACTCTGCGGGCCTACCCAACCCCCTCCCACCCCCTCCAGTGCCTCCCCGCCCTACTCTCATCCTATTTGCAAGTTAAAACAGGTTTGTAACGAAAATATTATTTAGCCCTCCTCTATTGGGGACTTTTTTTTCGAGGTACTAATTGAATAGGGTAGAGGTAACGGAGTTAGCACCCGCCTGATGAAATCAGTGCCGGGCGGGGCTGGGGTCGGCCTGTAATGAACCATTGACCATTTTGACAGAAGCCTAGTGAGACACACACAGGGGTTTCTTAGTTCAGTACAAACCAAGCACCAACCACATATCTGGCAGAGAAGCTGATTAGGGCTAAGTAATTTATTGCCAGTTGAGGGGGAGGGGGCGGGGCTTGGTGGATATAGGGAGGGGGGTTCATAATAGAAAACAGGCCCTTGGTGGGAGGGGGGCAAAACTGGAAAAGCGTCAATGCTAGGAGGGGGGATCATAACAAAATAGGTCCATTTAGATACTCATGACCACACTTGATTCCACAGGAGCATGCAATTTTCTTTTTTTTTTGGGGGGGGGGGGGCATTTCTCAAAATCGTAATGTAGTGGGGGGTAGTAGGTCATAGTCCATATATTTCCCAAAGATCTGGGTGCTCAATTATCATTAGAACTACCATAAATACACATTTTCCACATTTAAACACATTTTTTATTTAATTTTTTCGATGACCCCTAGATGACCTTTAACCGTTACGGAAAAATTCACACCCATATTTTTCTAAATCTTTATGTTTTAAAGTTCCTAAAAAAAAAGTCTCAATGAATTAACGTGGATTTTACAAGATCCTGTGATTCTTACATTTACAGCCTACACTATGCAGGGTGTTTCTTACGTGTGCCAATGATATAGCCAAAGGATCATGAAGAGTCAGATGACGGCAGTGGCGTAGGGGAAAAAAAGGGGGGGGGCAGGGGGGCCGCCCCCCCCCCAATCACAGAGGAGGGAGGGGGCTGAATATCTTTGCCCCCCCCCCCAATTTTTTTTGCCAAGACCCTATGATGTAATACAAAAACTTTCCAAAACATATCTTCCCACATAGCCCTGAAAGGTGGGGATATTGGGGCCTGGCACCCAATGAATCATAACTAAAAGGGGCTCAAATACTACTTTTCTATACAATTCCTGTATGAGCGTGTATATGCACTTTCATGATTGAAAGCCTATATTTAAGGCCGGTTGGGTTGCCCCCCCCCCCATGAAGATTTGCTTCCTACGCCTCTGGATGACGGTATTAGCGGAGAGCCTTCAGGAGTTGGGGGTGTCCAGCTGTGCATGTAGGTATGTCCCGGGGGGGGTACTTGAATTTTTTCTGATAGGGGTGTGCGGCTGGACCAATGACAACCCTTACCCTTGCTAGGGAGATTTTGTTTCAAAAACCTACCCTTGCTAGGGCATTTTCGGCTGAAAAGTCCTGGTTTTGAAGAGGAAAAACACTAAATGTCTCATGGATCAGTAATTTCACCAAGAAATTTTACCCGTGTCTGCAAAATTTCGGAAAAAAATGGGCAAAAATGGGACATTTTGGTGAAAATCGGGTCATTTTGTTGGAAAAGTGACCCTTGCTAGGGGGATTTTGTTGAAGCTAGACCCTTGCTAGGGACATTTTTCTCTGAAACAGGACCCTTGCTAGGGAGATTTTGTTGAAAAAGTACCCTTGCCAGCCGCACACCTGTGTATACAAAATATACTAAGTGCCCCCCCCGGGAGGTATGTGTGGGTGTGGGTGTGGGTGTGGGTGGGGTGTGGGGGTGTGGGTGGGGGTGGGGGGTGTAGATGGAGTAGAAGTAGAAGGTGGGGAGGGAGTGAAGAAGGTGTCCCTCCTCCGTGTGAAATTCCAGCCTCCATCACTTACCTGCTTACGGCCTGTTAAACAGAAACCCAACACCACTGCAAACATCTCCCCTTCCCGCTGCCGGCTCAGCCCACCGTTTGATACCATCTTTACCCGCTTGGGGCGCTCCAATCAAATTACAGCCCCGGCGCGCGTCTGCTCTGCCTCATATTCAACAAGAAAGCCCGAGTAGAGCGGCAAAAAGGGAACCTATTAACACGCGCGTTAATTGAATTTATGTTCATGTAACGCAGGTTAGTAAGAAGCGGTAATGACTTGGCCGGGTAGGGTTACGGCGGCAAATCACGTTTCAGCCAGGCTATATAGCCAGCAGGGAGCCTACCCAGGGATCCACCGTACCGGAAGTAATCTGATACTGGCTAGATTAGTGATTAGAGCGCATTTTTCTGATCATCTGATCGTTCTTAATCGGGTAAGCGTTTGACATGTGCTGTTCAGGGGAGGAGGAGATGGGTTTTTATGTTGTGCGTGAAGGGAAAAAGTGGAGTTAGGAAACTGTCGATCGACATTTTGTACTTTAAAAAAAGGTATAAAAGAATAGGCCCTCTCTAAATAAAAAAGCAAAATAGTAATCAGGATTCTCTCCATTTTGTGGCCCTTTTTACAAGAGTGTCCTTAAACAAAGTGAATGGCAGGATATCAATTCACTACTGGGACAGGTGCGTTACATGCTACACTAATTATGCCTCAGTAGTAGTAGTAGTAGTAGTCAATATCTTCTATCATAATTGACATAGATCTGTTATCTATTGTGATGATTGAGGAGTTTTTTTGTAGATACCCTTCATGCATGCCTTCTATTTGGTATTCCTATAACCATCAGGATGTGATCTATTATCTGTAATCTCCCAGTATTTATCATATGGATTAAACCACTCAGTTAGCTTGTATCTCAATGATGAACATCCTCACTACAAACAAGTTCTCGTGTTGATCAATAGTATATCAACATTCTATAGAGATCAGTGTAATATTGATATCAAGATTGATTCAAGGTTCATTTTTGGAAGTAATTCTAAAATTCTATTCTGAATGATTGTGAGGTGTTAATATGCATTGTACACTAAATATGAAATTTCTGGTGATTCCCCGGTATATTGTGGCATATCTAACTACTCTGGTCACCTCAGGTCACTGTCCGGCGCAATATTCTTCTTACCTCCTCTCATTTCAAACCGTCGTCTACAACATTAACATTATCTAGGAGCGAGTCCTGTAGACATTACCCACCCACCTACACCTTTATCTCATAAGACACGATAAGGCACATACTATATCACAGTCTCAACCGAGGTGTAACATTATACTTGTATTCAATTTACTATTGTCCTTTACCGTGTCTGCCTATATATTACATACCAAACTATCAATAAATGTCATCCAAACGGATATCAGTGTCCTTTATATAATAGTTACATGGTGGGGATCGGGCAGTGGTCCTAGTAATGTTGTCGTCGTTGGTTACCCCCTTGGCTTAGATCTATATTGACGTTTGTGGTCAAAGCAAAGGTGGCGCTTGCATTATTTATTGGCACTGTGGATTTCGGCAATACTAGTTTGGACTTCCACCTGTCAAATGTTTAGTCCTGTCTAATTGATGTGATAGTATCTTCATGTAATGGGTATCCCATGGATTTGTTTCCACCATTTTCATGTCCTATACGATTATTCTATTACAGGGGAGTATTTCAAACAGTATGACCCTTTCCCCAGGTCACAAGACAAACACGAGTTAAAATCGAATGGTCTAAAGTATTGTACGCAACTAGGCTGCATTGTTAGTCTCCAGTGAAACATTGGGTAGTAAGCCGTTCTTGGGTCATTCTGACAGGTGGGTGTCTGCACTCTGCTGTGCCATGATTGCCCATCGGTACAACTCTTTTGATTGGTACTCATGCCCTTCTCCCTACTCATGTACAGCTAGTCAAAATGAGTGGCATGGCAATGTAGCATCAACATGGGAATTGTGTGAGCTCTCCAGGAAATGCAAATTTCGACTACCTGGATTATAGGTTAATAGCCTGGAGTTTGGACATTAGAACTGCCAATTTGTGGTATGAATGTGTACATGAGTACGTATACCATAACCGAGATTCAGGACCATGGGGTGAATATTCTTGGATTTATTGGAGAGGAGCATGGGCGATATTTGAGGTAGGTGCATTTTCGCTAATCACCAATCATAGGTTCCCAGGGCGCGGAGGGGAAGACCCAGCAGCTTACATACACACTAGATGAGGAGTTGAGGCAATGTGGAGACGGCTAGAAATAAAATTAGCTAGATCTAACGACGGACATTTTCTCTTTGCCGTTGGTAATTGTACATCGTACTAGGGACATCGTAGCCATACATAGTACTAGCACTGTATGTATTATGCACCTGATTCACACAGTCAAATAAGTAAAATGATTGGCGAGTAATAAGCGCGAATTGGGGCCCGTGATGGGGGCGGGGGGTTCTCCATGGCGTGTCAATCTTAAGAAATGACCCATGTCACTAGTCACTATCTTTTCACCTCCTGTCCCATGTCACTAAGTCCCAAAAGGACCCATATCACCGCGTTGAATTTAGGGGTCTAGGGCCATTGAGCTTTCATTTATTGACTGGTTGTAATTATCAGCCCTTTGTTGGTAAATCTACCTCTGCACTATGGCACCATAGCTGTGTATATATGCACTCTCTCACAACCAATGAGGGCTATGCGCATTGATCACCCTCATCATAAATGGCAGCTGCTTGTAAATGCACCACATGGAAGGGGGGATTACTACACTTCCCCTACACTGTTTGATTCACAATTTCTACTGAATTTGTATTATGCATTACTACAGTCATTCGGTGTAATAAATAGTAAAATACCCAGAACCACTTAATTCCTATTTGCCCATGATGAGGGTGATGCTTCTGATTGATGAGGGTGATGCAGTTCATGCTCTTTCCAATGATGGGGGTGATGCCTAACCTTGCATTATTGACAATGGTTTGCTCTGTGTGTTCCCTGAAGATTTATAATCACCAATTTTCATGTTAATTGCTATTTTCAGGCCATGCACACACACACCCCATACACATTCCAAACCATGCACTGGATGCTGCCTCTGGCTGGGTAAGGACGATGTGTGATCACACCGTCCTACACTGAAAACTTAGACATATTACTGCTGATAAGTAAAAGTAATCATGCTGATTAGTTAGGGTAAAGTAATCACGGTAATGACCAAAAGTCATCATCTTGATTACAATATTTGCCACTAGAGGGCCCCATTAGACAATAATGGAATGTGCAGGACCCACTCCAGGCCATCTATGAATTTATATCTATATCAACTCTAATTATGGGCACTTATAAAATCAAACATTTGAAGAATATTATCACATTAGAAACTTAAGTGATTTACAAAAATAAGTTTTGAGCATAATTCTCAAGAGCAGACATATGCGTACCCTTGGACACCTTTTGTGTGCCTTAAACTTAAAGCACATTTACTAATGTATGGAGGATAGGATGTTGAGTACTAAACACATATACAGGCCTTGTTGGGTATGATATGAGAGCTAGAAGTGCTTTCAATCAAGGTAAGATGACAGAGGAAGGGGTTAATTATTGATAATCAGGGATTGAAACCTTGTTGTACAGAGAAAGAATCTAAGTGAAATTAATCACAGATGATTTCAAAAAAGTAATCACGGTGATGACATGGAGTCATCACATATGATTACTTTAGTGATTACCAAGTAATCACAGGTGTCGTCATCATGGTGATTACAAAAAGTAATCACACTTGATTACTTTTTCCGCCATAGAGTTTTCAGTGTACAGTGTCCCTTTCAGCCAACATTTTTCTTGCATCACCCTCATGACTTTAGTGCATTACCCTTATCAGCTTCCGAAGACCTGTGTGCATCACCCCAACACAACACTCAACAGGCTGATAGGAACAACACAGCCAAAAATAATTTTCTTACACCAAGAAAATACTAGAATCAAGATTAAATTTTCTCCATTCAAGGAATAAACTCATTCTGAGTTTTTATATTTATCTTGTTTTCAGAAAGGGGAAGCTAAAAAAAAATCTTATCTTTTTCTAGTATTCTTCTAGAAACAAGTATTCAAGATTATTTTTCTTCAGAAATTTTCTTAAAACTGGTAATTTGTGCACCCAACAAGATTATATCTTATATTCCTGAAATAAGAAAGTTCTAATTCTAGATTTAAGATTGCTATGTCTTGAAAACCTGAACCCATGAATCCAAAGTGTCAATTAGGGCGAAAAAACATGCAAGTATACTCTATTATGTGATGGTTATGACCCTGCTTAAACCACAGCAGAGGGTTAAGACAAAGGAGTTCACACCTTGGTTATTTCTGTGTAGACTTACATAACCTTACAGCTGTGGTTTAAAACAGATAGACAATGGCTATGTGAGGCTAACTCAAAATATGACTACTGTTGACTGGCAGGCACCCTATAAGGGTGCCAGCCAGTTTACAGTGGTTATTTTGAGTTAGCCTCTCATAACCATAGTCTATCTATTACTTAATGCCTTCATCAAATTCCTTCCATTATTTGGAAATTTTATAGGTGTGGAATGTGAGTTCAGCTAGGTTCTATAGGGATCAAGTATACATACTACTAAATAAGAATTATTTTCTTAAATTAAGAACATTAGTTACATGTTGTGCCATAAGAGGCCACCACTATGCAAGACAACAACTTTCTTATCAAACAGGGTATACATTTCTGCCTCAAAATAAGTCTAAACGAAACAGAAGAGGGTAAAAATATGTGGGAAAAGGGGAAATTTGTTAGGGATTAATTTGATGTAGGAACCCTTGTTCCAGTGAATGAATTATAATAACTATTAGGGAGAAATGATAAGAGACACCATTTGCTTGGTAATATCATTTAAATAAAGGGAAGGATTACCTGTCCCATTACATAAAGTGAAATGACTTTGAATAAAGGTCTGTTTGCTTAAACTTCTATTGTAGCTACAAAAAGCTGCATTTAATCTGATGAACCTCTTTCTGATGCTCTGGCATCAATCCTTTCTCTCTAAGACTAAAATTAACAATAATCATACCCCTTTCTCAGGCAAGAACATCGATCTTGTTTATTTACTTGAATAAGAAATTAAAACTTACTTAAGAAAAATGTTTTCTAGAAAAAAGGTCCATTCTGTAAGAAAGATTATCTTATTTTGAGAAATATGTCAGGAAATATCATCTTGATTCCAGTATAAAATACTTGATTTAAGAATTTCTTTCTTGTTTGTTTTTCTTACTCTAAGTTTATTAAACTCAACCATGCTTTCAAGTAAAATTTTGTTATCCTACGGACAAACTTGTTTTAAGTAAAATAAACTTAAAACAAGAAATATTTTCTGAAAATTAGAAAATTATTTTTGGCTGTGAATCTAAGCCTAAGTGGATGTTGAAACTGTGGCTGTATGGATTAGTTCCCTAAGGCAAAAAAAAGGTGTGTTTCAGGTTACATAGTCTGAAAATCTAGGTAGGATAGGTCGGATTTTTTTATTTTTTATTTTTTATTTTTTTAAATTTTGGACTGAAAAGTACCCCAAAATTGACTCGCAAACTTCAGCACCAACTCGCCGACAACGTTGTCGACTCGTAGACTATGAAATTGACCCTGAAATTGGCCCAAAATTACCTAAGCATTAATATTTTTTCAATATTGGATAAAAGTTTCTCTCTGACTACGACATTGACTCGTAGACTTTCCAATTGACCATGAAATAGCCTTAAAATCACTTAAAAAATAAATATTTTTTCAAAATTGGATAAAAATTTCTAGGGTCGGCCCTGTTTTGCTCGGTAGGGTCGGGTAACCTGAAACACACATTTTTTTTTGATTTCGCCTAATATAGCTAGATATCCATCTCCACAGCAGCAGATCTATATTGCTTAGATGGATACGAAAACTAACAAAATCATGCCTCCATTCAACCTATGGTCCACCATTTGCGATGAGGGTGATGCGCATGACCATCATCGGTGGTCAGACAGTGATATGGTAGGTGCACCATGATTCAGCCAGTTACGCCCATAGCAAGCACCACTATTCATTGAAATTGAGGATATGGCTCTATATATGAATGCATATTCAATGCCTCTCACTAATTCACGCAATCTAATTGAAACTGATTGAATTCGAGCTGCTCCAATGACTGACTATTTTTAAGAAGCTACATATCCTGGATGTATATTTTATGTCCCGTCTAAATGCAAAGTCTATTATGCCCTGTAGTAGACTTTGACAAATGTATGGCATCCTACAAAACATTTTGGTGACTTTATTTAACCCAAGGGGTTTGAAAAAAACGGTGGGCGAATGCCAGATGTTAGACCTTATGTACTTCCTCAATTAGTGAATCATTTATATTTAAAATATGTTCTATAATGCATAGACTGCATATATTATATGTTCCTGTGGTATGCTTTGAGACTGCACAGATAATAGCATTACTGCAAAGAAAACTAAATGGATGGTGGTTTTTAATCATTTTTAACATCCAAACCCTGTTTTTAAACTGAATTATGTTCAGCTTGAGAAAGCTTTTACTTTTCCTTATGGTCACCGCCCACTGGGCTCTTATCGGCCGAAGTTATGTAGGAAAGTTCCTCAGTGGACGGTGGCCATTACCTGGGTCTGACGCTAAACCCAGAACTAAAGTTCATGAGCCAACTGCACTCACAATTCGCAAATCGATGGTTTTGATTAGGCGAAAAACAGGTGTGTATAGTCCATAGCCTAAACTTGTGTTTCAGGCAACATGGTCCAAAAATGTAGAATGCCGTAATAAGCGCACATCCCCTAATAAGTGAACACCCCCTTTTTGGGCGATTTTAGACAACACAATGCGAAAAAATATATCAAATTTTGAGTCCAAATGAATTCGTAACTACTAGAAATGTGTCTGGAATAAATTGATAAACGCACTCTGTGCTTATTACATTGAAAACGGTACTCTAATAGCAAAATATTTGGGGTCGGTATGGTTGATGGTGTGCGCTTATTAAGATTAAGTCTTGTTTATGCTTTTTTTTAGTGAAAAATATTCTTTTAAGGGCACAGTGCGCTTATTCAGGTCTCTTTTTATGTTGAAAGTACTATGAATGATTGTGAATGGGCAGATAGACTTGCGGGTCATTAGCATAACTCACTAATTCCTCCAGTAACTACGAATCTCGCAGGATTCTCGCCTATTCTTGTCAGATAGCATTCTCCTGAGGTTAGACAATTAATCAAACTACTCGAATCAGTGGGAGCTTGTTCTTCCTGACCAAAGATTTGAATTTCTTTTTAAATACGGATATTTCTTTTCTAAAAAAACACAAAAACACTTAAGCAATGGGGGGGGGGGGGATGCCAGGGTCTGTCCTATTTTGAAGCTATCGTCGGGTTGCCTGAAACACCCGTTTAATATAATTGTGTTTGGCCTTATATTATGTCGATCATTATGGGATAACTTGCGTAAAAATAGGGAATTGCAGTTAATTCAATTTCATCCGCAATTCCGAGTATTTTGCATTGTTATTTGCTAATCATTTATTTAAAAAAATGTACTAACAATTGTGAACACGCCATACCGCTATCTGAACATCTACTTGTGATATCATGACCTGAGAGTGTTCCTAGCGGCAGGAATGCTATTATGCTAGGTTTAATGCATTACTTTGTAACTTATCATTACCCAAGTAAAACACTTTAAAAATGAATAAGCTCAACTCAATGCATTAGATAATCATAGTTTATTTCTCAATCCATTTAACCACAATCAAATCTCAGTTGCCTGCCCCATCCATATATACAAAACAAGTCAACAACATTGAACAGGAAACACATCATGTGGCATGACCAAGGATGAGAGGAGAGAAAGAGAGAGAGCAAATATACAAAACATCTGTCTGTAAAGTCTCTAGTACTCTGGCACCATTAATAGTTTGAGTTCTTTTTCAACTTGTAACTAGGTAGTGTGAACCGGATAATTGCCTCGGTCAGCTATGGAAAATAGTTATTCATTATACAAATGAATAGAAATTAGCACTCTTTTTCCTGTTAGGATATTCATTCTAGACCCATGTCTTTGACATTTGTTAAAGCAGTTTTACTTAAGCGTGCTTTCAAATAGGAACAGTATGTTCTATATATATAAATCAAGATACAGGATACATTGCATGTGTGTAGTTCTTGACGGGGCCAGTTGAAATCTCAGACATTATTCAGTTTGATTAAAATCGTAACATTTGTGTACACCTGGAAATCTCGTTTAATTATAATTCTGTGTTTACGATGCACTTATACGAGGAAAGATGTTTCTACAACGCTGTAGGGGAGTTTTATTACTAGCAGAATATCAGGATACTCACACAGCATAAACAACACAAACAAATGCACTGAGAAAAGTATACATAGTTTCCAAATTGTGGCTGAATCATGGGGTTTAAGGTCACAAATCTCAGTTGGGCACATTGAAGTACAGCCAAGAAACCTATGCTGTAATCAGCCCTCCTCTTCTTTTTGAATCTCGATCAAGGAACTTTATTTACAATTTAAAACTAGGGCGTTCAGTACCTGGCTTGAAATATTTTAAACTAACGTCTCTTCCGTACAAGTAGTCTAAAAAAAAGCACCGTATAATGCAGTTTCACCACTCAATCAAATGTCAAAAATGACTTACTATTGTACCTTCCTATGTGTTACCATTGATCTTTCCATTTAAAAAATTATATATCAGTTAACAACAAAGATGTTGCTGAATCAACACGAAGTAACAGCAAACATCTCCCAAATATATGCACATAATGTGTCCACACTGGCTTTTAACATCATTGGTGGACAGACATCTCCATAAATCCCAGAAAGACTCGCAACCCAATCAGGATAATTATTCCTTCGGGTCCCGCTCGGCCGTGGCAGCTTTGGTACCCTCCTTCGGATTGGCTAGGGCCTCGATGGCGATTGCTTCCGAGTGTTCCCGAGCTTTGCGTCTTAGCTCGGCCACGCTGGAGGTGCGGTGCTCGTGTGGAGGGGCAGTGGGGGAGGAGAAGGGGTGCGGGTTGTGCGGGGAGGGTGGGGAGTGCTGACCATGAACCGGACTGTGCTGGGAGGAGGGCGGGGTAGGGGTTGGGTGGTGGGGAGGGTGGGGACTCAGGCCGTGAGGGTGGGGCTGCATAGGGTGCTGGTGGGGGCCAGCACGAGGAGGGCAACAGGCGCACATCCCAAGTCCTGCAAAACGTGTAAATGTTAGAGATTAGAATCATTCCATAACCATGTGAATTTAGCTTTGGGAGTATCATGTTAAAAGAGTTATAAATACAACTATGCAAAAAAATGGACATCAACTTGTCCATTAATGTGCAAGAAGGGGGCATCCCACTATATCACCATTGAAAGGCGTATACTCAGGAAAACAGTGGTTCTGTGTATATACAGTTTCTTTTCCAAAACTAGGGCACACGTATGCAAATTGAACCAGCCAAACCTCATTTCTTGTTATTTATTCTCTTCAGGTGCATTCTCAAGTATAACATGAGCATGGCTGGTTCCCTGGGGGAGATCTAACATTATATACAATAGGTATTCACCTTTGAAGGCAGGGTGGTGAGGTAGGTGCTGGAGGTGTTGGGGGTTTAGGTATGGTGACGTCATCATGGGGTCCATCATCTGCTTGTAACTGGCGCTGGAAAGAGGCATTAAGACATAAGGTTAATTCTTCATTTATTTCTAACCCATTTATATACACATAGCATGCATGGAGAGAACACTTAGATTTGACGTTTGAAATCCCTATAAGAAGGTTTCAACCCAAAATGCCTCAGCGCTGATCCTAAGTGGAAGCAGTGCAAAAAAAATCACTCTTAATTCAGCTGATTAGGCAACAACTCCTAACATGAAGCATGTCCAACATATTCACTGGGTTACAAATGGCATTTGTTATCTCTCACAGAGTCAGATCCCTAATTAGTTTAGTATTAGAGATTATGCTCTAAACCCTAGTTTATATTATGCGATGTTGAAGTTCTCTATATGGCCTTTGCTTGGTGCTAGGCAAGGAGAGCCACTTTCCGCACACCAGATGGCAGCAGGGTAGGGCGTGGCAGCCTTGCGGGCGTTTGCCCCCGTAAAATGGGGACAACTGAGAGCGTAATGGGCGGCACAGGTAGACGAAATGAGCAACACAAACGTCGTTATCTGGTTATCTAACCGCGTGCAGCCTCGCTTTCATCCCCCACTTCCCCGCCACTGACCCCCTCTACCGGAAGTCCCCGCCCCCTCCGCGCATGCTCATCAGGACAAAATCCGATTCAATCTTTTCATAGTCATTGAATTTCCCGCTTTATCTGCTAAATTAAGTGCTCTTTTATAGGGAGGAAATTAAGTACATTAAATGCACTGGGACAAAGAGGGTCCTGGTTATCCAATCTCATAGTAGATGAGTGGTGAGTAAGGGAGGGGTGCTGGAGGTATTACCTAGTCTACCATAGTCTCTGCTGGTCAGAGGGTACTGCTATATTGTGTCGGGTACAATCGTCTTTGATATCATCAAGTCATGCAAGAGAGGGAGTGCCTTAGAGATTCAATTTGCCAATATAAGATATAGTCCGACATTGAATCACAGCTTAACATTGTTACTAGATCTCCCATTAAGGCCATTGAATGAGACAAGTAAATCCAGTGGATTGAATTTAGCCTTTTAATATCCGTTTGATTTAGAATATCTATGTCTAGGAATTGCATTGGAGCAGGTGATTATTTAGTAAATGTGATTATCATTTTTAGCAAGGTACATTTTGTAATTCAATAACACATGTAAAGTTTTAACTTAATCTAAGATCGACTCGAATGAAGTCATCAATGGGCTTAATACAATCAGCTGGTCATCTCTGTTTCCCAATTTGGTTAATTGTATAGAGTTTCTACTCTTACAAAGACTGACATCTTATCATATATCCTACCAGAACTTGATTGTTATATCAATTATTATAACACCAACATTTCACATTGTGGCTCAAACAAGGAAACAATCTTTACATCCACACTGTAAATAGTTGGTTACCTTTTTGTAGATATATTGTGGAATCTGCTGTAAGTGTACAGTTAATCGTAGTACTGGTACACAGTAGAATATAATGTATCGCTACAGTACATTCTATGAAACTGCAGTAGATTCTTCTGTATACCTACACTTACTACATTTGTATTTACAGTGTATGTGTTAGATAGACTACATCTGGACACGGTTCTTCCATATACCCACTGCCCTACAAGGTCGAGACGAGGTGTTATACACCAAGTCGCTGACCAGTGGGCAGTGGGTATGTGGGAGAAGCCTGGCCAGGTGTTGTCTATCTAACTTAACCCTCGGGTATGCAATATAACCAAGGGGCGAAGCCTTTGTCTTAGCCGCCCATCGTGGGTTAAATATATATACACTTTTTGTCAAACTGATCGGTGATGTAATTTTTCAAAATACAAGCAACACGAAATATCTGCTCGATTTTAAAGCCCATCACCGACCAAATGCAGGCGAAGCCCAGGTTAAGTGCAATGTATATCCAGTACAAGTCCAGTATATATCCCTGATCCGTTTGCAATGAGAGTACTTGAAACGTGCCATAGTTAGTTATTAACCCACTATGAACAGCATGTTGCCTTAAAGCAACCTTATCTCATGTATCTCTTCTGAGTTTTTCGAGAATATAATCATCATTGTCATCATCACCATTGTTATGATACCGCCAAAGCATTGTGACCAAAGCGGTGCCAACGTTATTGCATCAGTTCGTCGGTGTGTCAGGTGTATCAATCACATAGTTACGGTCGCCATGATACATGGATGGACACTGGTGAATTACTCACCAGGGCCGCATTCATCCGTCATAACGACCCCATTTAGAACAACTATGCCACCCTTAAAGGGTTAAGCAGTAAATAAAGCTATATACTTACAGCTGAAGATGGCTCGGGAAGGAGGCCCTCTGCCGGAGGTCGTGCGCCGCAGCACTGTGCAGGGCGAAGAGCGGGTCGGGGTGTCCGGACAGGAAGCCCGGCTGCTGGAGACCTCGCATCTGCAGGTCCTCCAGTAGGTGGTTCTTAAGCCCCATGGAGGTGGCCGCCATCATGTGACTGAAGGTCATATCCGGTCTAGACGTGAGCACCAGCGGTTTGGCGTGGTGGTGGTCGGGAGAGGAGCGCGGAACCACTAGTTCCGGTCGCGCTGACTGCGGCGGCGTCCGCGCCTCCTGCTTCCGCTCCTCCAGTAGGTGATGGGGGTGCGGCTCATCCTTGGGCGGCGTCGCTGAAGATGATGACGAAGAGGGCGACTTGCCTGCCGCTAGGTGGTGAGGGTGGTGAGGGTCAGGACTCATAGTGGGCGACCTCCGGTGGGTTGGATTCACGACCATCCCCACTGCCGTCACTGTTGACGACGCCACTTCCGGTGAGGTAGCACACCCCTCCTTATCCTTCCCCACCGTGTCCCTAGCCTCCATACTATCCTCCATCTCCTCCGCTTTTAGTTCCGGCATTCCTCCGGGGGCACTTCCGGGGGCGGTTGCTTCAGGAGTGCCCCTAGCGGATGTAGCATCGGTTCCGACGTCGTCGATGATGTCGTCATCATCGCCGTCCTCGTCGACGATCAATGTCCGTGTGTCGTCATCGTTATCACCGGGGGACCCCATTGACGCTGCCTCCTTATCCTGGCCGGAAGGAGAGTCATTGTTGCCCTCACCGGAAGTCGAGGTCTGCTGTTGGAAACGTTCGCTCTTCCGCCACTTGGCGCGTCGGTTCTGGAACCAGACCTGCAAGGAGACAAGGAGGCTTGGGATTAGTTTGGTGTATTTATAAATGCTGATGTTTAGGTATATGGAATGTTGCAAAAATATGTGAATCTAAATAATTTTATTGTTCACGATCATTGAACAACCACATAATATTATGTACAGAGAATCATCATTTAGAATATCCCAAAATAACCTAACCTTATGCAAATCGGAGTAACTCTTCAGGTGCTAGGCATTAAGCCGATATTCTAGGGCATAATTGAATCACCGTCCATCGTCAATGTTGAGTCATTGACGGTGACCTTGACTCAGCACCTCCTTACGGTTTAGGGTGGAGGTCACAAGGTTTGACCTCGAACCCCTGATCTAACGTTTGAACTGGTTGTGGACGAGAGAACCTGAGCAACCCCCTCCCCCATCACTTCCCACCGTATCCTACCCCACCCACCCCTACACTGGAGCAGCGACCCTGTCGGATTAGGGACCGGTCGCCGATATCGTGTGTCGTCGGGCTGTTCGCCAAGCCCCAAATCCCGTTTACGTTTCATGGCTGACACTCTCTGACAGCCTCCTAAGTCTCCCTGTCAGTCTATCTGTCACGTGGCTGGGTATCCACCAATGGCAGGCCCCGATCAGGGACCGCAGACGACAGGGGATGCCGTTACGCCACATTTACCGGCAACAAGCGCCAATTCAGCTTCAGCGCAGGCGCACGGCTGACTTCCCGTCAATGGCGGCTTTGTAAGGCGACGCCTGACGACGGCCGGCCGAGCCCCGTCAGAGCGGGCCGGCGATTGTCTCTGCTTCCGTTTCTCATATAGACCAGATGTTTTAAAGCGCGTCTCGTGAGATCTCGTGGCATCCCCCGAGAATCCCGCGGCTTAGCGAGGACACAAAGATCCCCTCCTCTCCTTTGAGTCTCGAGGGCCTGCGAGAGAGCCCGAGACGGCGCGAGAGTCGGGCACCTCAGGTTTCATCCGCAAGGCGGCGCCAATGTGCCCCATTGATGTTGGACAAAGCAGATAGGGGTCTCAGGGATAAGGCCATAATCAGCTTAGAGCATCTTTACGTACTCATTACGCAGTTTACAATGGCGCCCCGCGCCCCGTTTGCTAATAAAAGTAACACTTATCTGGGATTATTTGAATTCAATTAATTTAATTTTCGACGCTATTAGACGGGGACAAAACCTAGCCCCAGTGCGTCTTTATGAGTGTTATTAGAAGGGCCGGCCGGCGCCGGCTTCACGGCAGCCCCGCCCTAATTACCTTGTTTTAGCCCCGCTGAAAGGTGCAAAATTGCGAGCGTCTATCGGCTAATCACCGACAAATCTCGCAGCAAATGATTACTCATTACTGGCCTAATGAGGAAGCGCTCGACTGGCGCTGGGCAGCCGGCTGACTGCCCGGGGCGAGGCGGCAGCGGGAGGGGGCGGGGTGCTGGGGCGGGGATGGGGTGCTGCCTACAGAAACCCTGCCGGAGGGGTTGGGGTGCATGGGTGGTGGTGACTGGGTGGTGGCTTTCCACTGCTGGGATTCAACCGCCGAGTATCCAGCGGCCAGCGGTCAGAGCACAGACCTTCAAACCCAATAGTAGACCACCAAGCAGCCCCCACCCCCTACTGGTTGTAGACCACCACAACCACTACCCACACCCCATGTAGCAGCATCTGCCACCTCCTGCACTGAACCACCCACCCTCCTCCATATACCACCCTTATACCTGCAGGAGGAACAACCCGATATACCAGCCCCACACAGGACACCATTTCCCCGGTCAAACTTCGTTATTAATGCAATTCTACAGAGAAGTCGGCTTATTCGTAATATAGGGTAATCGCATTTGCAAAGGATTTATGATTCCATTACCCGCAATAATTTGCAATTGACGGGAAATCTATTGGCAAATATTTCCTTGTTCTTGCCTGTATTAGATTTGATGTAGCGGGCCTAATCTAATCGCAAAATTTGTTGATTGCATTATGTAAACTCAATTATTGTATTATAGAGCCGACACCTGTGCCACCGTGTATCAATGCACTGGGGAGGCATTAGCGAATTAACATTTCATTGGGCCGCGGCTGGAGCGGCGCACCCCCTTTTATGAGGGTGCCGAAAGCACAGCCGCCCTCCCGATCGATGCAAGAATGGGAAATCAAGTGAAGATATCAAATCTAGCGCCGCCAACCAGCCCACCAGCCACTACCCCTGCTGCACCCCATTCCCCCAGTCATCTCCAGCGCACTCCCCATTCGCTATAGCACTACCTATATATATATAAGTCTATACCCAACAGCCTCCAGTCCTTCAGATCCGACCTACACAGCATCAACTGAATCTCTAAATCCCATATCTCAGTCTCCTATGTGTATATTTACACCCGTTACATATAAACACCACCCTCCCGCCACTGCTCCCGACCCACCCAGCCCTCCTCCTGCTGCCACCCACCCCGCTCCCTCCCGCGCCGACCTAATTCGTCTGGTCAGCTACAAATTGGGCCACATGACGGCGGACTAGTGGTGCCTCCTGGCGGCGAGGCCGTGTAGCTGCCAGCCCTTTAAGGGCCGCAAAGTGCTTTGATGTAAACTTTGCCCTTTTTGTCGTCATTATGCATGGGTAGCTCGTCAGAGCTACATTCATGCATCATGCCGACCCGACGGCGTTGATATCAACACTCCCGAAGGGTCGGTGTGGTGCATGAATGTGCTCGCCAGGGCTGCATTCATGCATTATGACGACCAAGGACATTACACATTAAATCATTATGCGGCCCTTAGAGGGCTAGATAGTGCCTGGTACAATCAGCGTTATGGTGCTGTCGTGCCGGAGGTATCAAGAAGCACCGAGTTTCTTATATTTATATAGAGAGGTGTCTGAGTGTAAAGAGATTGACTCCATCTATGTCTGAGTAGGTCTTAGAGTATATACACTGCAGTCTACATCTATAAATCTGTTGTGCCATGAGCAGTTTTCTCCTGAGATGCAATGTTGATAGACCGGGAGCCACTAATCAGCTATGAGTGTGAGTAGCTCATTGTATACGGGGCGAGCAGCTCTTTATATGAACAACGCAATTTGAGCAACTCACTAAGAGTTAACCACATGGATGCAAATCGACAGTGATTTTCTCCAATTTCACATAAATCCCAAAGCTATCCAGGAGTGTGTATTACATAACGCTAAAAAATAACAACAAATTTTACTATTTTCACCTTACATGATAAATTGTATTTATGATGAGACTTACGTTCTCGTATTCCAATTCATAATCAAACTTAACATGCTGGAGGAAATACAAACTGGCATTCTCTAGCAGAGCAGGCACAATTAATCCTATCATCTATGCAGGATATCCCATTTCATCTTCATAATAAACTGTACTCTCATCTCATGAAGTGATCTAAGAACACTCCATCCACATACACGTAGTCATCTTTGTGTGTGAAAACCCCATTTCCATTTATAAAGGAATTTTGGATGGAACTTTTTTTTCCGGGGATTCCGTGGGATTATGCTGTACAAAAAAGCGCCATCAGCAAAAAAAAAGAGATGAGGTGGAGAAAAAAATTAGCCGAAAATGACTCTTGTTTGACAGGCGTTTGTACCTCAAAGCACGGCTAATGGTACATCAAGAATGATCTCCTTTAAAGCTTATAGAGTGGGCAGGGAATGGTTTATATGGCCTTAGTTTTTTGTACGTGAGAGGGGTGGGGGAGGGGCGGGGAGCACAGGCCGGGGCTTTGTTGTTTTACGAACCTAGTCGACCTACCGCCGCCTTCACCATCCGACCGAGTCAGACAAAAAAAAGAGGTCGTCGGGTTTTTGTCCCTTGTTTTTCGTGTGTACGTTTTATCCGGTTATTCCGACGTGTGTCGCACGTGCGGGGACCAGTTAAAAAGCACGTGATTAAGGTACTCAACATTAAAGACCGTGACGGGCTTTCCCGAGCCGCTTCACCGCCCGCCTCCCCCGGGATCCCTCCACTGTCAGGATAGAGGCCGCTGTAATGATCCCACTTTGGACACGTCTCCCTCCGCGCGCCCCGGCCGGGACTATGACAGTACTTATGACTTAATTACCACGACACACTTCATTATAGAGTTCAGCCCTGATTGGAGGATCGGGGCATGCAGCAGGCGGCAACGGCAGCAGACAGCGCCAGCTTGTCGTCTGCTGCCGCCTCGAGCTGGAATTGGAAGTCGTCTGCTTGAGGACATTTTTGGCGGGAAAATACCCATTGTCGTGAATGACACTCAGGGGGTGATTAATGGCGGCCCCGCCTGCCCCACGCACGCCCCACGTGTCTAAACTGCCCCTGCCGGCCTTTACAGATTCACAGCAGACGACATTTGTCGCCACCTTTGCCGCCACTCTATTGGCCATTATACCTCACCATGGCGACGCCGCCTGTCGGCTGCTGGCACTATTATTTCAATGACACCGGTATTGAGCCGCATTCTCTCAATTATTTCACAATGAAAAAGGGGAGAATCCACCACTTCAAAAATATTAGAAGAATGCGTGCTTGAGATACTCGAGAGTGTGTCACTGCTCGTCATGTTTTTGTCGTGTCCTTTCACCCCAGACTCTCATCCAAATTACGTACACGTGCAGAGTTCAGCTTAACACAGCCCCCTCATACATGTACTTCAATATAAATGCTGTATTATATAATGCCGAGTATGCATGTATTACACTTACCTACTGACTAGTACCATGATTGGGTTATAATACAACATAGCATTTGCACAAAGAGCTATAACATTCATCGTGTGAAATAAGGCCCGGTACCCAACCATGTGTGCGTTTAACCATCATACAGTGCAATGTATACCTCATATGTTTATACCTCTGTGTTTATGTCATGTGTTTGAAATCATGGATTTTTGGGTGTAAATATACGTATTTATGCTCCAGGTCAATAAGGGATAATAAGGTGTAGATAAATCTGCTCACCTGAACCCTAGCCTCAGTCAGGTTGATGCGCATGGCCAACTCCTCCCGGGTGAACACGTCAGGGTAGTGGGTTTGAGCGAACGCCTTCTCCAGCTCCTCCAACTGCAAAACAACACACAGGAGGATATTTAAAACAGGGCCGGAAACTCTAATTGCAGTAACTGATCATGATAGCCAGTGTGTAAT
The DNA here is from genome assembly GCA_947462335.1 of Harmothoe impar. Lineage (NCBI taxonomy): Eukaryota > Metazoa > Annelida > Polychaeta > Phyllodocida > Polynoidae > Harmothoe > Harmothoe impar. The sequence continues at coordinate 43,333,867 of OX381709.1, read as the reverse complement.
GCATGTACATATAACATTACTCAAAATTTATACTGGTGCTCTTAAAGGCAATGTCAATGATGGTGTATACCCAACAAATGCAATTATATACCACAATGTTAAAATTGTAGGTCGCTTTCTATCATTATCCACCCTGAATATCCCCCTCTTTGCCTCTCACACTAAACCACCAATTAATATGTTTATATTGTGGAATTGCACTAGCCATAGATAGGAAAGCTGGGTGAATTAGCAAATTCAAGCAGAGTTCACAAATTAATTCATAATAGTTACTAGAAGCTCGTTTAATACCGATAACCCTATGATCAAGGAAGTGAGTAGTATATGGAAAGGCGCTGTTTTCGCAGGCGACGACCAAAGTAGTATACTGAATGTGGCTATATTGACGGGCATCGATACGCAATGTACTTAAATACGATTAAACTATTGGTATTTGTATGTAACTCAATGTTGCAGAATGTAGGTTTTCCCAGTCCACGCCCAACATAGTCTAGTGAAATTGGCTCTATGTACGGACACCCGTGAACAATCTGCCGACACTGTACCTTATATTCATATAGCCTAATGTTTCAGAATGTAAGTAGTATATGGAAAGCCACTTTTCACCAGGTCACAACCAAGGTAGTAGTAGTATCGTGGAAGTGGCTATATTTACGACACCTGTGAACAATCTGCTGACGCTATAACTTGTTTGTACATAACCTAAAGCCTCAAAATGTAAGTAGTATATGGGAAGCCACTTTTCACCAGGCCACAGTCAAGGTAGTAGTATAGTTAAAGTAGCTATATTTACGGGCACATGTGAACATTCTACTGACAAAGTGTTTTCATACAACCTTATGTTTCAGAGGGTAAGTAGTATATGGAAAGCCGCTTTCTACCAGGCGATAATCAAACTAGTAGTATATTGAAAGTGGCGATGTGTACAGGCAGCAGTGAATAAACAACTGAGACTGAGTCGCTTAACTTTACTCCAATCCCTGCATTAGTCTTTTAAAGGCAGCATAGTACATTACTGTGCTATGCCATTTGTCGTCGTGATACCTGAATGCAGTCCTGAATGCAAGTAACTCATTCCGAAGTGTATACAAACTGAAGGGTCAGCATAATGCTTGAATGCAGCACTGGCGAGCTACTTCCCATGGCTGCGTTCAAGCATCATGGCGACCAAGGGCATACTGAATTAAAGCACTGTGCGGCCCTTAAAGGGTTAGAAGACGGCAGCAGTCACCCACCTGTTGTAGTGTGAAGGTCGTCCTGTTCCTCCGTTGTTTCCTCCGGGCGAACGTGTCATCATGTAGGTCTGGGTGCAGACTGTAGGGCCCATCTGGAGGAGGCAGACCAAGAAAAAAACAATGTTATTTTGTGATTGGGGAATAGCTTGTCATCATAGGATGGATTGCGCGTGAAATTCGCTTTGGCCAATATGAATATAAAAATGCGTACGCTAGTATAACTTATCTTTAGGATTATAACGTACGTATGGAGGTGCTCAGATAACTCACTGAAATGATAATGTTCTCTACTCCATATAATGTCAAAATGTTCAAAGTAAAAGTAAAAGCAAGGAAAAAAGTATCAGACAGGTGAACACCAAATCGAGGTACATTATAAAACGAAAGTTATACAGGGAAATAAGGCATGTATACGAATCGCTATGTATATATAATATACATGTTATCATCAGTCACATGGTTAATAGCAGCTATTAAAAGTTTAATCACACCATCCAGGTTATCCCTCCTCCAGGGCCCCAAGTCCTCCTGTAACCACCCTACACCATGCTGACCTCCATCCCAACAGACCACAGCCACAAGCAGACAACCTCCACTCGGCCTCCGTCCACCCATACCCTCCAACCACCCAACCCAACCCAACCCCGCGAGCTGCTCGGAATGCAGATGAGCTATTGACCAAGGTAAACCTGATTTATTAGCGACTCATTACGCGGAATTACCGCTGATTCTAATGACAATTGACAATAGGGGGTGCCCATTGTCCCCAACCCCCTCTCCCCCAACCTCTCCCACGCTGCCTCCCAGCCAGTAGGCGGTGCAGTGCGTGGAGGGTGCGGGCAGTGGGGCAGTCAGAGGAGGCTGAGCTTTGAGGGTGAGCAGGTTGAGAGCAGATCGTGTTTGTGGCGAGCAGCTCACAATGAAGGTCTGTGGTGTCCATGTCTGGCCGCACCCCCTGTAGGGAGGACATCTGGTCCCTCCCTACCACCATGCAGCGCTGATATACTCAGCTACTGAGTCGATGGCCTTATCATGAGCAGCTCAGAGTCATGAGCAGCTCGGAGTAGTGTTTGTATACTGCATGTTCTATGTGTGCATTTAACCATTATACAAGGATATTATTGCTTATCAGGAGTTATCCAGATCACTATGGCAAAATCAATGAATGATGAACGGATTTCCTTCAGACGGTGTCCAATGAAAATATGTTTTAATTGTATATGTGTCTGTGTCTGTGCACAAGAACCTGTGTGAATGATCATGATAACTCTAATATGGATCTAATACTGATATGGGCCATACACATGGCCTTTATGTATTTGCATTACTAAGGATATTATTACACAATTTAATCTCTTGATTAGTCTGTTCAATACCTGACGGTACTTTACTAAAAGATCCACTTACGTGACGCGTGTTGTCTACTAATATATCATAACCACCCTGGAGCAGGCGCCTCTGCACATGCTCTAGACCAGAAGTGGTTTGTGTCAGGTAGCGCCCCTGTGTGATGAGCAGGTGAACTAGGACGAGCAGCTCATAAAGGTATGAGCAGCTCATTGTAGCAACTGAGCTCAATACTGCCTTTTCTCTGTAGACAACCTTTTCTCCTATTTCTACAAGAACTTTCAGCTTTAGCCGCTTTTGCCGGTGACAGGGGGTTTGGGCCGGGCTTTGAAAGACGGCCTTCTGCCATTCTATACCGATCGTTGGTCTAATCTAATAAAAGGGCGATGTTATTAAGCCGCGCCACACCGCGGTATTAAAAGTTTTAAAGTCGCCTCCATTGCACATTATCAGTGATTAAATTTGACACCGCTGGGGCGGCTTGGTTCGGCAATAGCGCTACTCCCGTGGGAAAGGCGACGTATACAGGGCGCCTGCGCGGGCGGCGCTGGGGACACTGGGATTAGGGACTCACCCCGAGGCCTTTTGATGATGCGAATCGGCGCCAATCCTACAGAGGCGACTTTTAATTAAGCGGAGTTAATGTTTCATACGTACCGGCCCCGCCGACATCTTTGATGCCCGGTCTCGGCGGCAAGGGCGGATTTTTCTCTCCCCCATCCCCCACCTCCCCATCCCCTTGTCCCCGCGCTCACCATGGCTTTCTGAGATGGCTTTTGTTGGCGACCGGGGCGCACCAAGCGGCGACGTGAAAATTCAATTAACGGAGGTAAAGCGGTGACGGAGCCGACCTTTGAAGACGCGGGGAGGGTTTCATGGTCACGTGCCTCCCGACGGACACCGGGGGATGAGCCCTGGTCGCCGCGGTCAATGCTGGAGGACAGCCCGGGCAGGAGGCCTCCAGCGTGGGAGTGGGGGGGGGGGGGGTAGAGGGGAAGGGAAGGGTGAAGACTCCTAGCACAGGCACACTGATATGAATTATACTAAATGGGATATTAAGCAGTCTACAGACGGCTTATTATTAGGATGATGGGCATTATGTGAAGCTATCCCTGTATACCAGTAATAATAGGTAGTATGGCATCTCCTTTGCTGAAGCCCCCATCATTTACCCTTCATAAAGCACCCCCTACATCCCAAAGCAAGCCCATACATCGACAGCTGGTGCATTCCTAGCATAACTCTCAGATGTTGTGACATTTTGATATCCACCCACTTTTTACCCCTCCCCCTTCTCCTTAGTTGCTTCTAATTTAAAAATTCAAGTCGAATTATTAGAGTGTTGTTCGTGACAATGGGTGAAACAACACTTAATGATGACCAAAACCCTTTTTCACAAAATATTTATTTTCTTGTACTTTTTTTCTTCCAAACCTCTAGCACCCTTCACGTGTGTATTGTTATGCAGGGGTAGCAATGGCAGGTTGTGAGAGCAGTGATGTCTGCATTAAGGGTAAAATGGGGGAAGGGGTGGAGGGCGGAGGGGGGGGGGTAAAGATCCACAGGTCAATGTAGGTCATGCAGAGCAGAGAACAAAGACAGAAACCAGCGTGGTGCCGCCGTGCGCCGCCAGATGCCAGCACTGTGATGGCACGTCGGGCGCGGCCTGCGGTTGGCAATCACACGCTCTCCGCCAGCTGTGGGCGCGTTTCTTATACATCCCTAACACCCCAGCCACCCCCTCCCACCCAACACCCCCGAGTCAGAGATCACACATTCCGTGGTCATACCTTCACTGCTGATGACTCAACCAGCCAGCAGGAGTGCATGGCTGGCGAGGAATTTTATTAGTTCACTTTTTTTCTCTCTCTCACTCCTCCACCCCCGACATCTAAAATGTGTCAATAAATTGGGACGGCGATTCCTGTGGTTGGATATGGGAGCATTTCGAGAGGGGAAAAAGTGGAAAATGAGAGAATGGGCAAGGGGGTAAAAAGCAGAGAAGAACGAGTGCCATTGGGGAAACAAAAAGACTTCACAAGGGATAGATCATCATTCTGTTCGCTGCAGAAAACCACGAGCAGGGGGAGCAGCTCTAATTGTGAGTGCCGTGAGCTGCTCGGGGGGTAAAAGAACCACAAAGACATCCGGACACATAACCAGATTAGAGTGTGATGGATGCGCGCCGGGCCACGCCCGTCCTTTGTCCGCAGCTATTCCCACCAGCAAGCTTATACTTAATTCATTAATACATACACCAATCACAGCACACCCCAACTCCTGCTCCTCATGTCTGCAGATAACCCACAGCCTCCACCCCCCATCCCCAACACCTCCTTATTCAATGTCTACGGACATCAGTCCGTCTTAAGCCTTCACTCATCCGCCTCGGAGGTGTATGAAGTATTAATAGAGTTACAGTCTTATTGGATTGGCAAGGATTAAAAATCCCCCTCCGTCAGTGAATTATATATACAAATGCTATATCAGATTCATTATTCTCAAACAAAGCATTGGGTGGGTGATTTGTCTCAGTTATGGCCCATTTAGCCATGTGAGTTGTCAGTGTTATTGGATTTTCATTTGGGAGAATGGCCTTCTTTTTAAACTTGGTTTCCATCGTCTGGACCGATACGGGAAAGGGGGGGGGGGTGCATGGGTGGGGTGCGGTAAATTGTATTATATACTTACAGGATACAATATCATTATCAAGCACAAAAAGACAGATCTTATTAATATCACATCTAATGCGATATACAGCGGCCGCCCGCTCTGCCTGTCCATGGAAGCACATTTATGTTGTTAAGCCCATTTAGATCTGCCTGTATGTTCATGTGTGTGTGTAAGTGTGTGTGGATGTTTATGACGTACGCACCTGCTCCACTATACCCACCCTATATACACACACAGACATATACACATACAACCAACATAAACCCCCTCCCTCCATGCCCATAACACTAATACAAACGGAGCCCGGATTAACTCTGCTTAATAAGACTACCTGCATTACACTAATCACATAAAGACTCCCCTCCGTTAAATGTCACACGGCCCCAGCGTCTTCCCATCATCCCATGCGTGTGGGGACTTCCGGTTGGAACCGAAACCGGAAGTTGGCCCCATTGGTTGTCGGCGCACGCGCAGATCGCCTGACGGTAATGGCTGTGTCCGTGCGGTGTCGAGGAGACATTGGCAGGAGTTGGTGGGCAGGGGGGGGGGGGTGGTCGTCCTTGAAGGGACAGGGATCGGGGGAGGCCCACAGGGACCAGGTCGGCTAATTGAGTTATCCCTCTATAGCTCACGTTGCATTAAGCGACGCCGGGACCACAGAGGCCCGGGAGGAGAGACCCAGGCAGGATCGGCATGGAGATGACTCCTCCTGTGACGGCAGACACGAGTGCGCCTCCCGCCAACTCACCCAGTCACGAGGCGGGCTCTGATCCCGGCCCCAGACAGGGGAGACTTGACAGTTACCCTGATGGAAAATCCAGTCACCCTGATGGAAACATGCACTGTAAATAGTTAACCTATAACACCGTAACATACACTGTAAACATACAGTATATTCTACCGCTCTTCTATACACTATTATCAGTATGGGGGAGACTATATGATCTGTATTTAGACTAATTAATTCATATTTATGTCGTGTCCGTTTTCTCTTCTATAACCAAATACCAAGGGACCGGCACCTACCTAAAAGTAATGACCACGACAGGCTGATTGAATGATTGCAAGTTGAGTTATATAGAATTCATCTCACACTGGACCACTATCATATCAGTTCTATGGTATACTAATAATACTTAATATAATAACCAATTAGAGTCTGCTTGTAGCTAATACCTGGCCCCATGTCCCCCATGGTATGCATTGCTGACATACATATTGAATCTTGATACTTTCTATAATGGACCCATGCACACAAAGGCATTCGAGGTATGAGGTTTCATCATGTGCATACCAGTAGTGACATGTCTATACTATCTTAAAGATGGAATCCCACCTTGTCTCAGACCGATTACTATTCAGGGAACCAGCTAGGGGTGAGGTCCATTTCCTGAGAAGTTGTATTTGTAAGACCCATTTATTTTGATTACAAAAGCTACGGTGGGGGTCAATTTCTGGAGAAAATGTGCGTACCCTGTACGTACTTCATTCTACCATAATTTCTTATTTGCGTATAGTATTAGACGTGTTTGAAAGCAATTTCCCACATCCTAAAGCAAATTGATATTGCTGTAAGAACGAACTCAGGGGTACCAGTTCCCAACACATACCTAAGATTGTGTGAGCAAAATCACGAGTGACAGCTGTTCAGTGATAAACTGATCTGGGACGGGCACCAGGGTTATACTAACAGCTTCATGTTGCTATACCCAATCTATAAAGGCAACAGTCAGTCCTCAATAAGGTATGCCAAACTATACATATCACTTTACTGATAATAGTGCTGCTGTGTGAGCCGAATGTTCATTTCTATAGCGTTGTATGGTCACAGCAAATTAGGGTCAGCTTGTTCTAGCGAGGAGTAATGTGTCAAGAACGTCCAATGTGTGAGGCTTGCTCTATGCGTTGTAGTAATGTTCCATCATGTTCCATGATTTTATGAACTCACACATATACAACACCACACAGTGAATTTAACTGAAAGGTATAGGTACTTACATGGATTTGGTGGGCAATGGGGGTATTCCATAGATAAACGGGCAGCTGGATGCAGCGCCGGAGGGCAGTGAAAGCAGAACATTATGATCTGGAACAGATAAGGAAAATACACACATATTAATACAATATATAGAACATTGATAGCAAATTTTATTGGTATATATAAAAGAAAAATGCTTGAAAACAAAATAAGAAACATTAAGGCCCAATACAACGCCATTCACACTTAGAACCGCATGTATACCATGTATCTTGATTTCAAATGAGCACACAACAACAACTGAATGCTATTTCCAATTATGGAATCCCCAAACATTAATCGACCTCTTTACTATAATAGACAATTCTCAAGAAGTCGCCATTTCTCTAATAGAAGGAGCATGTGGAAATGTATGCATTTTCTGGGCGGGGTGAGGGATTAAACCGAGTCAGATCATTAATGATCCATGTCCTAATACTCAAACCACTAATCCACTTTGCTAAATCTCCCTGAACGTCATCTTCTTCGTTCACACCTGTGTCTTGCCACCCCACCATGTTAAGCCTCTCTCCCTTCTGATTGAATTAAAGTTTAATTGGATTTGAACAAACCGAGCAAATGGAAATAACAAGCGGCAAAGTAAAAGTGCTCGCCGTCACTGTACTGCATTAAATGTTTTATGCCGGTTTACTATTAGATTAGGCCCATGCACGTTGTCTCCAGTCTCCATTATACAATTGCATAATGGAACAAAAGTGTCTTGTGTTGTTAAAGAAAATAGGACATAAAAAGGAGAAGGAAGCAGAGAAGGGGGGGATTGTAGCATAAGAGTTTATACTTGAAATCACAGCAGGAAAGGATATGCGTTAAGATGTGCATTAAATGGGGTGCATTTAATAGCGTTATTGTAAAGGGATTTCTCATTGTTTAGTAGTTGTTTATATAAATACTGGTGTTTATATTACGGAGATTAAATGAAGATGTAACCGTGAATCTAGAGCACAGATAGCTATGGTGTCTGATTGAGGACAAGACATGTCTGTATACTACACAGCCATTCTAAATGCTCGGGGCCTTAGTCTGTAGTGGCTGTGCTAGGTTATTCATAGGGACATTTGTCAGGCACGGCCAAGTGCGATTTAAAATGACTAAGGCATAAAGTCTTATGACTTATGCCTTACTCAAAAGAACTTAGCCTAATACTAATTGAAATGGAGAAGACTAAGTAAGTTGGTCAATACTGAGCACCCTGGCAGTATTAACTAACCTGGGTTGGTCATCTGGAAGCCAGAAAATGAATAAGTAGGTTAGGTACTATTCACTGATTTCTTAGCCAGTACTGAGTTCTGGAGTCCAAAATGTATCAGTGTATAGGATTTGATTTTCCAAGTTTTATATGGAATACCATTAGGGGAATCTGGCACAGAAATGTCCCAGAAAACATATATGTCTATCGATTTGGTAATACCTGCAGCTATTTGAGGGAACATGACATGGTATTAGCAAATAGTATTAAACTTAATATCAGTACTAGTAGTAAGTTTATGCAGTACATTTGGAAAACTATAGTCATACCCCATGAGTGATATAAGTATAAGCATACACAAGAAATAGTTAATCGTACTTTGAACCTTAAGATTTATATAATTATATATGTATGTTTCAGTCCTTCTCATATTGCATTATCATAATAATAATCATTTTGTCTATTGCTAGTATAGATATGTTCCAGAATATAAGGGTATGTGTAACACACTATGTATTCTGGAGATGGCTCCATAGCGCCCATCCCTTATCTATAATGCAGGCTACGCCCAGACCTTTCATTTCCATAATCAGATCGATTAATGTAGAAAGCTTCAAATAAACAGATTAGACGCGCTGGGCTGGGCTCAGATTCTTGCCCACTAAATGATGGAGTCAGAGAAACCTGCCTGCCACCTGACCCCAACCCCCACCCCCTCAGTAGGATTACTACCCCCCTCCTCCCATACAGCCGTCTCCAGGGCCGGCTTACTGGAGGCGGGACCCCCGGCGTCCTCTCCTGCCCCTTCTAGCGTCCACTGTCACCACCCAATCAAACATTTATGTCCACTACGCATGCGCGCGCGTTCCCCGGTCGGCGCCATCTTGGCCTCGGACCAGCCATCGGCAGGCGGCCACCCCACCCTGCCCGGTTTATTATTTCAGCGACAACGACGTTAGGGCCGCCGCGTCGGGGAATTAACGAAAACCAGGCCGCATAGAAAAACGAGTTTAAGCACATTTGTAAATTTAGTCAGGCCGTTTTCGCCCCCACCCGCCCTGTGGACGGTGCAAGCCAATTGCCGAATTTATGAAACAAATCACCCTGGTGGAATACGATTATGCGCGTCGTAATTGACGTTCAATTACGTTGAGGGCGTCGGGTGGAGTGGTGCTTGGTGTCGAGGGGCAGGGGGTGGAGTGTTGCATGGTGTTTCGGGCAGGAGGGGTCAAGGCCTGGCCAGTGCTACATGGGGACGGGCTTTTGGGGAGGTGTGGGTTGGTCGTATTGTAGGGCCAGTTCTATTGCTGTTCACAGACATTTCCTTTCCAAATAATGCTAGCTTGTCATGTTGCCCCTCATTGCCTTCTTCTCCTGTCGCCCCCCTCCACATTAAATTGATTCCCTTATTATACGCTTGCCATTCTTTCCTATAACCCCTCGCCCAGATTGAATCTGTCCCCAATCGCCCATGTCCATCATTGCCTTCCTCCCACATTGCCTGATTGCTTTACTCTGTCACTGCCTCCCTCTACCATTACCTTCCTCCAACATTGCCTGATTGCTTTACTCTGTCACTGCCTCCCTCTACCATTACCTTCCTCCAACATTGCCTCATTGCTTTACTCTGTCACTGCCTCCCTCTACCATTGCCTTCCTCCCACATTGCATCATTGCTTTACTCTGTCACTGCCTCCCTCTACCATTACCTTCCTCCAACATTGCCTCATTGCTTTACTCTGTCACTGCCTCCCTCTACCATTGCCTTCCTCCCACAATGCATCATTGCTTTACTCTGTCACTGCCTCCCTCTACCATTACCTTCCTCCAACATTGCCTCATTGCTTTACTCTGTCACTGCCTCCCTCTACCATTGCCTTCCTCCAACATTGCCTCATTGCTTTACTCTGTCACTGCCTCCCTCTACCATTACCTTCCTCCAACATTGCCTCATTGCTTTACTCTGTCACTGCCTCCCTCTACCATTGCCTTCCTCCCACATTGCATCATTGCTTTACTCTGTCACTGCCTCCCTCTACCATTGCCTTCCTCCAACATTGCCTCATTGCTTTACTCTGTCACTGCCTCCCTCTACCATTACCTTCCTCCAACATTGCCTCATTGCTTTACTCTGTCACTGCCTCCCTCTACCATTACCTTCCTCTGCCTCCCTCTACCATTGCCTTCCTCCCACATTGCATCATTGCTTTACTATATTACTGCCTACCTCTACTATTGCATTCCTCCAACATTGCAGTTCCCTTTCATTGTTTCCACTCTCATTTACTCCAGATTCTCCTTCGTCATAGCCTCGCTTATGTCTTATATTTTTGCCTACTACAGTGCATTAATACCCATTACCATCCTCTACCCACTGCTCTCCTCCAGTGTCTCACACTGACACTACATTCCTCTCTAATTATCTCTATGCTCAACTTAAACCTCTTTCTTCCTCTAATTGCTTTAACTGCCTGTATACGACATTCCAGACCCCAGCAAGCTTGCACTTGAAGCTTGCATTGCCAGTTTGCTTTAGTCATGTAAATTGAAGTTTGTTGATCACTATTAACATGAGGTCTTTTATATCTCGGTCTGCTAGTATGGCAAGTAACCACACCAATCCGTTGATATATAAACCACCGTTCACTGCCCCCAGTCCCCACCTTCTGCTACCCCACTGGCCTTGCTCTGGTTTCGGACTTTGGGATTCCGTGTCGCTAACATTAGGGCATCGACCGTCGCGTGGTTAATTTGGTTAGGGCGCAAACCACGCGCGCCGCCCGCCCCAGCCACGTACCCTCTTGTTTGGCTGATTCACCAACGACCCGCCACCGCTGACGATTCTTATTCGATTAGCAGCAATTTTCGGGCCGTCTTTAGGCCCGCCATTGGTGTTGGAGTCACGCTAGATGTCGCTTCGATCGGGCGGATAAAAGACAGGAAGCCGCCGCCTAATGGCGTAATGAGCATCCGGTGCGAGGAATGCTGGGAGGACGCTTATATCGGTGCTATTGTATAGGAAATGCCCGCCAGGTGGCTCTCCAGGTCTGTGTGAGGGCGCTTTATAGTGTGTTCTACGTGTTGGGAAGTGACAAGGCAAAACATGCTTCGGGTTTGAGAGGAATCTGCCCTGAATTTACTCTTTGTGAGGGGGAATGAGCAGCTCAATGGCCTACATGAGCAGCTATTGAGTAAATCCACTCACTGTTGGGTTCCGGTGTCACTCTAAAGGCCTCTTTAGGACATCCACCCGGAGCCGGGCTTACTAAAGCCCGCGGATAAGTGTCATTCCCATGTACTTCTTATGCCTGTATCACTCCCTCTTTTCGTTGTCCTATTTTTCCTTGCAAAAAGAAAGGGATTCTGTGTCATTTCGCCTATTATCCAATACCCGAGATAACACCATCTGTACAAAAAGCTTATCACCTTGCCTTCTTTCAGATAAAACCCAAACAGCACTACAGAGTGACGGGATCGCCGATAAAACTCTCTAATTCCTTTGAAAAAGAAAAACAATCAGCGGGATTAGGAGGAAAGAGGAAAAAGAGGGAATGTTATCACATCCATCTGTGTGATGGACAGAGGATGGGGAAGGCAGAATTGGCGTTGGAGGGAAGGGGGAGGGGGCATTAGAGAGATACAAAAAGATCCAGAGGAGGGCGATGTGAGTATCTGGACTATGTCCTGTCCTTGCATCCCCTCCCTCACCCCGTCACGCGCCGCCAGGAACGCGCGCGTGAGGCACGCGTCGTTCCGTGCACGTGCAGCACATGTGGCTGTATCGTCCTCACCCTTCTCCTTCTCCTCCTCCTGCCCTTCCTTCCTGTTCCTCCTCCTCCCCTCTCCCCATCCCCCACACCCGCCCGCCGGCCACACGTCCTCCCCTGGTCGTGGATAAATCATATCTGGGTGACAGATAGTCGATGGCGGCAGCACGTCCTGTCATCATCCACACGTTCGTGTCGATTTCACATCGAGCAGACGACATTCGTCGGGGTCCCCGAATGGCGGCAAAGTCGGGAGCTGCGACTGTCATAATTATATCTCCTCTAATTAAGGACTAATTAACGCCTGATCACTACCAGAGGGAGTACGTGGACGGTAGAGTGCATGGGGTGGGGGGAGGGGGTATATAAATAGGTATCATTATAGCACTGTGGCAATTTACAGCAGATACCACACGGGCTTGGGTTATATGAATCCGTCAACTGAGCGTCATTCAATCATTGTCGAATTATTCCAACACTGCCTGCCTTCATCAGATTTAAATAAGGTTAAAGTTACATGGACACGCGTCCCCATCGATATAGGCTACAGACATGTTTATTCTTATGCTGTAGTGGACCATGAAGGGGTATTTACTTGACCGACTCATGTCCTTATTAAACCATGTCCCATTTTATATTATCTACTCTAATTAAATTGCCGAAGAGTTCTCATTATACACATCAATCCACACTCAGCAGAGAGGACAGAGCGGTGTATCTACAACTGACACCCTCCATGGGGACCCGGCCAATCTAAGTTCCTTTGATCTTGTAATGAGTGATGGCTCTTAATATTTCCCTCGTATATAATATCAAAAACCTTCGAGATCCGGAATTACCATACTTAAAAAATGGACAGGAGGCGCGTCAATTTGCCGGCAGTGCCACCTACTGTCTGTGATCAAAACACCCCCTGTTAAACTCTGCTTTTGATTCGCCACCTCGCCAGTAAGCACGACGGGAAGGGCGGGCAAAAAGGGCGCGAAACAGGGAAGTGGAGGGCAGACGACAACAAAAACCAGGGTAAATGACCCAAAAGTTGGCACAGGGCGTGTGGAGATTGCGGCCCGCGGTCGGCATTGTCATGGTCCTTTCACGTCTGCTTTGAAATATGCATTCCAATTAAGGCCGATAGAAGACAGTGATATCAGTAGAGGTAGGGTGGGTGGGTGGGTGGGAAAGAGAGATCGGGGGAGGTGCTGGAATACTGACGTAGGTAAAGGAAGGGTGGGGGTGGGGGGCTACCCCATCCCATAATGAGAGGATCCCATATATTATAAGCCTATATTAAACAAGGAACAACATTAGGATTTGCTTCCTATGCCTCTATGAAAGTGGGTCTGATGAAGGAGAGACAAATTATTATAGGAATAGAACAGAGTTTATATCGAGAAGAGGGACACCTCAATAACTTATTACAATAACCTATAGGAGCAAAATATGTCCAATCAAACAATCAATGGCGGGGTAAATGATGCAGAAGAAAAGAGGTTGAAAGGGAGGTAGAGAACATGACATGAGGTGAGAACACAGCAGGACCAGCTACATCTGTTGTGACAAATAATACGCACGTGGCATAGCGCTGTGCGCATTACACGTGCAGTGATGCGCGCGGCGTGACAAGCGCGCCTTACACGCCACCTTTGATCTCTACTTTGCGCACGACTAAAAAAGGGGTGTAACAAGTCGCTGCTGCCGATTTCCTACTCTAATAGAATCACACGGCAGGGGAGAAAGGCCCCTTTACTGTGGGTTTTCTGTGCTGTCATGTCTCCCCAAGACCACTGATGGCACTCCCGACCACCTGGTGCCTCATTGTCTGCAAACCCAGACGACAATTGTCAGACTTGGCATTTTGGAGGCCTCGTATTAAGCAGACAGGGACTCAGCTAAGTAATATAGGGGTCAGTCTGGTCGCCCTGTGGGCGCATCCATTGCTTGATCTGGTAACCGGCGAGATAAGCACTAATACAGCAATCACAATGGGTACAGGCTGTTACATAATGCACCCTAAAAATTCCGCAGTGAAGGCCAGGGAATTATCTCATTGGTTGATAATGCATCCACCTAGACGCCTATACTCACCCCAAAACACGCCTCAGCGAAACAGGGAATGGACAGACTAGAAATTTCAGACATCCACTCGCCTACACTTGAAGTGTGAGGCATGTGCACAGATATAGACAATATGTGGTTGCAAGTTTACACTAGTTGATCGGAGATTGTTGAACAGTTCTAAGTATCGACGACTCTATATGATTATACCGAGGATCAAAATGTAATCGTTCACATTGATGTCACATACCAGTAGTATTTGCTCTTATTCCGGCTTCATCGGCAAGAAACACGCATTCAAAATGGCGGCCTGTGGGGCCCTTATCCCTCAAACGAGCCCTTAACCCTCAAACGAGTATCCGTTTGAGGGTTAAGGGAACACCACTGGCCCTTATCCCTCAAATATGGCGTTAAAGCACAAACGGCCTTATCCCTCAAACGGCCTTATCCCTCAAACGGCCTTAACCCTCAAACGGCCTTATCCCTCAAACGGCCTTAACCCTCAAACGGCCTTATCCCTCAAACGGCCTTAACTACAACTCTTCCACCACATCATACAGCGTTTGAGGGATAAGGGCAAGTTGATATTAGGCAAGTTAATATGTTGGACTAGTTAGGAATATTAGAGCACTATATAGTGTTTGAGGGATAAGGGCAGATTAGTCTTTTAGTACAAATAGGTATATAAGATGACTATGTGGGGTTTGAGGCGTAAGGGCAAGTTGATATTTTGGACTAGTTAGCTATATAAGATCACTATGTAGCGTTTGAGGGATAAGGGCAAGTTGATATTTTAGGCCAGTTAGTGTATGGGATCATTGTATAGCATTTGAGGGATAAGGGCAAATGGATAATTTAGGGTAGTTAGGTATATTGTATCACTATATAGCGTTTGAGGGATAAGGGCAAGTTGATATTTTTAGGCCAGTTAGGTGTATAGGATCACTATATATAGTGTTTGAGGCATAAGGGCAAGTTAGTATGTTGGACTAGTTAGGAATATTAGGGCACTATATAGTGTTTGAGGGACAAGGGCAGATTAGTCTTTTAGTACAAATAGGCATATTAGATGACTATGTAGTGTTTGAGGCATAGGGGCAAGTTGATATTTTGGACTAGTTAGCTATATAAGATCATTATATAACGTTTGAGGGATAAGGGCAAGTTGATATTTTAGGCCACTTAGGTATATAGGATCATTATATATAGCGTTTGAGGGATAAGGGCAAGTTGATATTTTAGGCCACTTAGGTATATAGGATCATTATATAGCGTTTGAGGGATAAGGGCAAGTTTATATTTTAGGCCAGTTAGGTATATAGGATCACTATAATTATAGCGTTTGAGGGATAAGGGCAAGTTGATTTTTTAGGCCGGTTAGGTACAAAGAACTGTTAAATAGCGTTTGAGGGATAAGGGCAAGTTTATATTTTAGGCCAGTTAGTGTATGGGATCACTATATAGCGTTTGAGGGATAAGGGCAAATGCATAATTTAGACTAGTAAGGTATATTGTATCACTATATATAGCGTTTGAGGGATAAGGGCAAGTTGATATTTTAGACCAGTTAGGTATATAGGATCACTATATAGTGTTTGAGGCATAAGGGCAACTTAATATGTTGGACTAGTTAGGAATATTAGAGCACTATATAGTGTTTGAGGGATAAGGGCAAGTTGATATTTTAGGCCAGTTAGGTGTATAGGATCACTATATATAGTGTTTGAGGCATAAGGGCAAGTTAATATGTTGGACTAGTTAGGAATATTAGGGCACTATATAGTGTTTGAGGGATATGGGCAGATTATTCTTTTAGTACAAATAGGTATATTAGATGACAATGTAGTGTTTGAGGCGTAAGGGCAAGTTAATATGTTGGACTAGTTAGGAATATTAGGGCACTATATAGTGTTTGAGGGATATGGGCAGATTATTCTTTTAGTACAAATAGGTATATTAGATGACAATGTAGTGTTTGAGGCGTAAGGGCAAGTCGATATTTTGGACTAGTTAGCTATATAAGATCACTCTGTAGCGTTTGAGGGATAAGGGCAAGTTGATATTTTAGGCCACTTAGGTATATAGGATCATTATATAGCGTTTGAGGGATAAGGGCAAGTTAATATTTTAGGCCAGTTAAGTATATAGGATCACTATATAGCGTTTGAGGGATAAGGGCAAGTTGATATTTTAGGCCAGTTAGTGTATGGGATCGCTATATAGCGTTTGAGGGATAAGGGCAAATGGATAAATTAGGGTAGTTAGGTATATTGTATCACTATAAAGTGATCCTAAATATGTAACTTGCCTGAAACATCAACTTGCCCTTATCCCTCAAACGCTATATAGTAATCCTATTGACCTACCTTACCTGAAATATCAAACTGCCCTTATCCCTCAAAGGCTATATAGTTCCTACATACCTAAATTCCTTGAAACATCAACTTGCCCTTATCCCTCAAACGCAATATAGTGATCTTATATACCTAACTGGCATATAACATCAGCGTGCCCTTTTCGCTGGTACCGCGCGGGTGCCGGGGCTAACCCGCAGGCCCTGGCTATCTAGTACTAGCTTTCTAAGAGCTAACACGTGACCTATGACGTCATCATTCACTCTCCACCATTGGCAAGGTACCTAACATGTGCACAGGCGAGTGTACGTCGCGCATGTGCCGGCACATGCGCGACGTACACTCGCCTGTAACACATGTTTTGAACTTTGCCAATGGTAGAGAGTGTGACCCCTCTCTAGGGACCTGCGTCCTTGATAATGGACGGGGGACCAGCGAACTTGCCGTTATCCCTCAAACCCTATATAGTGATCCTACATACCTAAATTGCCTGAAACATCATCTTGCCCTTTTCCCTCAAACGCTATATAGTAATCCTATTGACCTACCTCACCTGAAATATCAACTTGCCCTAATCCCTCAAACGCTATATAGTGATCCTACATACATAAATTGCCTGTAACATCAACTTGCCCTTATCCCTCAAACGCTATATAGTAATCCTATATACCTACCTTACCTGCAATATCAACCTGCCCTTATCCCTCAAACGCTATACAGTGTTCCTAAGTACCTAAATTGCCGAAACATCAACTTGCCCTTATCCCTCAAACGCTATATAGTAATCCTATGTACCTACCTTACCTAAATTCCTTGAAACATCAACTTGCCCTAATCCCTCAAACGCTATATAGTGATCCTACATACATAAAATGCCTGTAACATCAACTTGCCCTTATCCCTCAAACGCTATATAGTAATCCTATATACCTACCTTACCTGCAATATCAACCTGCCCTTATCCCTCAAACGCTATACAGTGTTCCTAAGTACCTAAATTGCCGAAACATCAACTTGCCCTTATCCCTCAAACGCTATATAGTAATCCTATGTACCTACCTTACCTGAAATATCAACCTGCCCTTATCCCTCAAACGCTATATAGTGATCCTACATACCTAAATTGCCTGAAACATCAACTTTCCCTTATCCCTCAAACGCTATATAGTAATCCTATATACCTACCTTACCTGAAATATCAACCTGCCCTTATCCCTCAAACGCTATATAGTGATCCTACATACCTAAATTCCTTGAAACATCAACTTGCCCTTATCCCTCAAACGCTATATAGTGATCTTATATACCTAACTGGCATATAACATCAGCTTGCCCTTATCCCTCAAACCCTATATAGTGATCCTACATACCTAAATTGCCTGAAACATCATCTTGCCCTTATCCCTCAAATGCTATATAGTAATCCTATATACCTACCTCATCTGAAATATCAACCTGCCCTTATCCCTCAAACGCTATATAGTGATCCTACAAACCTAAATTGCCTGAAACATCATCTTGCCCTTATCCCTCAAACGCTATATAGTAATCCTATATACCTACCTTATCTGAAAAATCAACCTGCACTTATCCCTCAAACGCTATATAGTGTTCCTAAGTACCTTAATTGCCTGAAACATCAACTTGCCCTTATCCCTCAAACGCTATATAGTAATCCTATATACCTACCTTACCTGAAATATCAACTTGCCCTTATCCCTCAAACGCCATATAGTGATCCTATATACCTAACTGGCATATAACATCAGCCCGCCCTTATCCCTCAAACCCTATATAGTTGTCTAATATACATAGCTTACCGGAAATACCAACCTGCCCTTATCCCTCAAACGCTATATAGTGATCCTACATACCTATCTTACCTGAAATATCAACCTGCCCTTATCCCTCAAACGCTATATAGTGATCCTATATACCTACCTTACCTGAAATATCAACCTGCCCTTATCCCTCAAACGCTATATAGTTATCCTACATATGTAACTTGCCTGAAATATCAACTTGCCCTTATCCCTCAAACGCCATATAGTGATCCTATATACCTAACTGGCATATAACATCAGCCCGCCCTTATCCCTCAAACCCCATATAGTTGTCTAATATACATACTTTACCGGAAATACCAACCTGCCCTTATCCCTCAAACGCTATATAGTGGTCCTACATACCTATCTTACCTGAAATATCAATCTGCCCTTATCCCTCAAACGCTATATAGTGATCCTATATACCTACCTTACCTGAAATATCAACCTGCCCTTATCCCTCAAACGCTATATAGTTATCCTACATATGTAACTTGCCTGAAATATCAACTTGCCCTTATCCCTCAAACGCTATATAGTAAGCTTATACATCTAGTACCACCTGTGTATCAGTGCGCCCTTATCCCTCAAACCCTATAGTCATCTAACATGCATAACTTGCTTTAAACATCAACTTGCCCTTATCCCTCAAACGCTATATATATTGATTTTATATACCTAACTGGCATATGACATCAACCTGCCCTTATCCCTCAAATGCTATATATAGTGTACCTACGTACCTAAATTGCCTGAAACATCAACTTGCCCTTATCCCTCAAACGCTATATAGTGATCCTACATAACTAAATTGCCTGTAACATCAACTTGCCCTTATCCCTCAAAAGCTATATAGTAATTCTATATACCTACCTTACCTGAAAAATCAACCTGCCCTTATCCCTCAAATGCTATATAGTGTTCCTTAGTACCTAAATTGCCTGAAACATCAACTTGCCCTTATCCCTCAAACCCTATATAGTAATCCTATATACCTACCTTACCTGAAATATCAACCTGCCCTTATCCCTCAAACGCTATATAGTGATCCTACATACCTAAATTCCTTGAAACATCAACTTGCCCTTATCCCTCAAACGCTATATAGTGATTTTATATACCTAACTGGCATATATAACATCAGCTTGCCCTTATCCCTCAAACCCTATATAGTTGTCCTATATACATAGCCTACCGGAAATACCAACCTGCCCTTATCCCTCAAACTCTATATAGTGATCCTACATACCTACCTTACCTGAAATATCAACCTGTCCTTATCCCTCAAACGCTATATAGTGATCCTATATACCTACCTTACCTGAAATATCAACTTGCCCTTATCCCTCAAACGCTATATAGTGATCCTACATATGTAACTTGCCTGAAATATCAACTTGCCCTTATCCCTCAAACGCTATATAGTAAGCTTATACATCTAGTACCACCTGTGTATCAGTGCGCCCTTATCCCTCAAACCCTATAGTCATCTAACATGCATAACTTGCTTTAAACATCAATTTGCCCTTATCCCTCAAACGCTATATAGTTTGTGGGTTAAGGCTGTTTGAGGGATAAGGCCGTTTGAGGGATAAGGCTGTTTGAGGGATAAGGCCGTTTGTGGGTTAAGGCCGTTTGAGGGATAAGGCCGTTTGAGGGATAAGGCCGTTTGTGCTTTAACGCCATATTTGAGGGATAAGGGCCCGTGGTGAGCCATTATCCCTCAAACGGTTACTTGTTTGAGGGTTAAGGGCTCGTTTGAGGGATAAGGGCCCAACACGGCCACCATTGAAAACTCCCAGAAGTAAGACATGTGGGCCTACACACTCTCAGCTATCAGAGAACGCCCCCTCTGACGGGCATCACCTTCAATACAGCCGCGCATGCGTAAAGCCGACTTAGCTCCGATTCTGCGCATTAGGCGTAGTTAGCAGGTATTTTGTCGTCCTTCTATCCGATTACCACCAGAAGAGAGTGTTCGTCGGGGGAGGGGTGTCAGGGTGGGTAGGAAAGGAAGAAGGGGGGGGGGGGGGTGGGCAAGAGAACGACAGAGGAGAAACGAATATGTAAGGAAGGAGGAGAATACGTATACCATACAGAGATGGCAGGGGCATGATATCTGGGCTGCCGGATAGGAATTGTGGTGTGCAAGAGTGGAGGTATATATAATTATATAGGCTGTATACCATTTTAACCTTGTTCGTGAGAACACTAAATAGGAGATGGTATAGATGGAAATAGGGTGCTTAAACACATTGTCGGGGGAGGGGATTACTGGCGGCTCTGTATGATTAAAAGGGATCAACCAACATTCACCAGGCTTAGTTTTCAATTTGACATCCCCCTCCCACCCATTACAGAAGGCGCCATTTTCCCATCACCCCTTCTCCACCCCGACAGCAGATGTGAAGTAGGGGGTGCGCAGAGGGATAGCTCCTAAGACCATTTTTGATCTTACTTCAGCGACTTGTGGATTGGAAATGGTCCGTCATATTGCTCGGCTGTCGGATCTACTATGGCGCCCGCCTTTAATTCGATCATCTCGTGGCGCCTTATTAATTCTATCCCATTTGGAAGGATGATGAAAACAGAAAAAAGAGGGACCCTTCACGTCTGATTACTTTCAGAGTTCTTTAATATTTAAAGCCCGGGATTCCTGATGTAATTACGACCCACTCAGTGTGTGTTAAAACTTGTAATAAACAGGAAAACACGGCGGATCAATTTATTCAGCAAATTGAATTACAACAAAAAGCCCTGTCGCTCCGCTGTGAAATCGATTAAAATCCGCGCCTCAAAGTTGGGGAGTTGTGATAAGAAAGGGAAAAAAGGAGGTGAGGAATCGGGCGGGGCCCTCTGATGTGGGATCGGGTGGCAGGTCGGGTGTCCGGAAGTCGAATCTGCCGTCCTGCCCTCCCAGCTTCGACCGCCTCTTGTCAAGGAGGCAAACTGAGCACTGGATCTTCTTTATTGTGGACCGTAACGCTAGTTTGTCTTTCAGACTGACACAACATACAATGAGCTATCTGATATAAATCTCCCCATAAAATCGAGTCCAAGGGTTATGTGATATATGATGGACCCCTGGGTGCACAATATATGTTTAATAGACTATACATCGTTCCCATGAATATTACGTCTAATAATGTTCAACATCTATATCACATAAACCCATGACATGTGACAAGGTAATCAGATTGTAAAAACGGTTACAAATCTAATGAATATCATGAAGATGATTATGATTAATTTTGTTTAAATTTAAAAAGATATACACTAAAAATTGTCTGCTATTGTGAAATACCCCTCCCCCAATATACTCATGAATAGGGATTGCACTCGGTTTCGATTGTGATCGCAAACATACATATTATATACTCCTGTCAACAGCTGATCATCACTTGACATTTTAGGGTCCAAGATATGTTACATCCATACCCAACAATGATGTAAGTATTATATAGGCCTGGCAGTGACAAGAAGTAGTAGGGAAAATTGTTTTTAATTCCGCAAAATGACCAGACCTGTATATATATATGACATGAATGGACATGCCTATAACGTATTTATGACTTAAACTAGCTGATCTACCCTGGTGCTATTGTCGCCATACTGACAGCAAAATAACTAGACTTCCAGAGCCCCCCTAATCTATACTGCTTCTTCCCACTCAGAACTCCCCCCCCCCCTGCCGTACTACACACTCAGCGCATCTTCCTAACCACACCCCCGGCGATAGGGGGGTTTATCCCACTATAATCCGGCCCCTCCCCTTCTTTGCTGTTACTATAGGGCAGGAGCGCGGGGAGGCATGACCATTAACTATCTCAAGGGACCCCCAAGCCCAGTCTGACCATTAGATGGTCCCGCGGGGAGTGGGATCCTCGGCGCAGATCGCATTGTGAAGCCACGGGCGCACCATATGGGCCTGGACGTAAGACCACGCCCCAACCCCCCTATCTACCTCCCTCCCCTACTCACATCCTTTCTCCTGTCCCTACCCTTTGTCCACCGCAGGCCCGCCATAATCTGTTTGTCGGCAATAATCGCCTCCTTCCCGCCACTCTCCCTCCCGCCCACCCACCACTCGTCCGCCATTAGGGCCCGGATCAAAGGGCCTGGTGACGTCACAAACTCTGAACACTGGTGTTGTTCCGTCACGGATAATAGGGTTACGTCACCGACAAGGTACCAGCGCAAAGGACATGGCCGCGTTTCCGGCTCGTTAAAAACTAAGGCAGGAACCGGAAGTGGGCGATAATAAGGGGAATGCTAATTCATTAGCACAGAAGCAAATCGTCAATAATTATATAATAATATGGCCTATATATCGATATGATGAGGGGCTTGAGAGAGTCGGGTGTTTTATGAAGTGACAATGGTGATTGTAGGGTTGTATGTTTATCATGATATATCAGTGGTAATATCGAACATCATATGAGCCTAATGACTTGTGCGTTTGCAGAGTGGGTATTAGGGACGGTATAATAATAATGTGAGGAACTATGCTGGACCACTAATAATGGGTACATATAGAGCATGATACTGGTTATAAGCCTAATTGATTTCTCACACACCAAGTGGTCATATACAGTGAGTACTTACTTAACAGATTGTTCCTAACACCCACCCCATCTCACCCAGAAGGAATAGGGAATCTTTATGGCATATAATTAGTTTTTTGCATATATATATATATATATATATATATATATATATATATATATATATATATATATATATATATATATATATATATATATATATGATGTATTTAGAGGGTACGTTGGCTTGAATTTGAATCATGAATGAGATAGATCCTATATCTATTAAATGTAGTAGGGACATAACTAGGCATTTATCGGGCGTGAGCAATATATTTCCGTGCATTCCATTTTCGCACCACTTTATAATTATATGAGAGGAGAAAAAGACATAGGAAGAATTAAATAATTGTATAGAATGCCACATATCGTCACTCCTACACATCGGCTGCTTCAAAATCACTGATCTAGAGGGATCAGCAATTGCCCCTCCCCTTTGAATAAGGAACGTGCGGGCTTTTCCTCTTTTTAGCTTTTTCTTGCCCCCCCCCCATGAGGTGTTTTCACGCACCCCCCCCCCCCCAACATATTGTAGACTCCCCCTAAATCAATCAACACTCCCTCTTTTGTTCAATGATAATCACCCTCTTAGACACAATAAGGCAATGTTTATAATCCTTACTACTTCTGGCGCAAAAAAATGCATTAATTACATATTTTATATATTTGAATCATCTCTCGTGATGACTATAATGATGGACACAAATCCATACATCCTGAATTAAGGCAGAATATTATCTCATCTTCAAATTCAGAATATTTTCCTGCCGGCTCGTTTTACCATTGAAAAAACAATTATGAGTCAGATTTTTCCTAGTGTGCCCAATCAATAGAGAGTAAATTATGATACGTAAAACACTGCGACTCATCGACGATGTTTAAATCACACCGCTCACCCCTCCTGTAACAGCATTGCTCCAATTATACAAGTACTATTCAACATACTGAGCGGGAGACATTCCACAAAATACCATTTGTAACCCAGTGATGAATGACATCACAGCCCTAGATGACATTGACATTGAGAAATGGACATACCATAGTATATTGGGATGAAATGTGGCACTTGGGTTACGCGAGAAAATGGGCCTGTGACCCACGATCCTAACATATATCATATACTTTGTATTATGCAACACATCCGTAGGAAATAATTATATTGGAAACGTGATGCGTGGGGTATGCTGCCATAGGCGTGTGTTATATATCATGTGTGAGGTAATGATGTTGGTACTAATTAAATGAGAGTATAAGTCAAAAGTGTATTGCGTAAACCTAGTTCTGATAACTGCCAACATAAGTCATGTACCATAGTACATGTATACTTCTGAAAGCGTCGGGTAAATAAACCCGTCTTGTATATAGATAAGCACAGGTGCAACTCAATCCCAGTACAACTGACCATTGTAAGACTACGCTAGTACATTGTATATCAATATCTACTCGATGTATAAAGAAATGCAACGTAAAATATACTAAAATACCTCCCGAGTGTAAGTAGTATATGGACATGAGGCCCGGCTCAGTGTGTGTGAGTAGTATATGGCAATTGGGAATTGTGCCAGTGCATGTGAGTAGTATAGGAAAATATGTGAGCAAGTCGTATAGCGTAAATGGTCATCTCGGAGAAGGTGAGTAGTATATGGAAATAGAGAGTTTCAGCAGACAGCGTAAGTAGTATATGGAAATAGAGAGTTTTATCAGAGATAGTTTAATCAGACAGTGTGAGTAGTATATGGAAATAGAGATTTTTTAATGGATTGTTTATCAACTCAAAGTAGTATATGAAAGAATTGGGAATTTTGCCTATAATATATAAGCTATATGATGTAAGATAGTAATATAGACCTATCCTATCGAAGTCATGGGCCTACGTGAAAATATTGGTGGTTCAGTTATATTACAGCTATTATGTACTAGGGAAAGATCCGGAGGGAGTCTACTATCCATAGAATATTTTGAACAAGCTCACTGTTGAAATTTTCCTCGGTTTTCAAAATGTCCGCTTCACAAGAAACCACACATTTAATTTGGAATCTAAATATAACATCCTGAGTGAAAACGGAATGGAACAAAAAAAAGAACATACATGCATGTATCTAAATTTAATAACACAAAGTGCAGACTCACCATTAGAAAGGGCTGCTAATTGAACAAAGTAAAAAATGCACCGAGGTGACCGACTCGCATCCACTCACCTGTTATAGTGTAGTATCTCCCTAGGGTGAGTGGCTGGTGAGTAGGTATGAGCCGCTCAGGCAGGGGCCGTATGGATGGCGTCAGGTAACCCGACCGTGGTAGGAGAGGTTCCCGGAGGAGCGGGTGGCGGGGCACGGGGCCCGGCAGGCGGCCGGCTCTGTCCCCGGCACTGTCAGCTCCACTCACCGTCAATATTGCCGACCGGCGGCCCGGGGTGGTCCTGGGTGTGCCGCCGTGGGTAGGTATAGATAGGCACACAGTGGTTTGTATGTACTATCAGTCAGTATGCACTTGAGTAACTCAGTATGTGCTCCTCCTGTCTCCTTTAGAGGTAAGTGTGTGGAGTGAAGGTATGCTGGTGAATGGTGAAGTGGTCGGAGGGGTGTGTAGTTTTATAGTATCCGCTCCCCTGTGGTTGGCTGGCTGTGCACTATAAGGACTCTGATGATGCTGTATATAGCAGTAATGGCACCAGTGTAGTAGTAGTAGTAGTGAGCTGGCTGGTGTAGCTGCTGTTAGTCCCTATAACATGAGCTGCTCAGTGATCCCTGCTCTCCGAGCTGCTCTTCACGGGAGCTGCTCACCCAATGACTCCCTCACTGACTGACCTGGCCTCCTCTATACTGGCGCTGTGTGGCGGGCGGGGAGGGAGGGGAGGGGGCGTGGCCAGAGGCAGACACGTGTGTGCACGTGCCGAGGTGTCCTATGACGGCGGGAGCTGGTGGCGAGCAGCCCACAGCAACATGCAGGTCAGACCGACACGCGCCGACACATTGCCACCTGTCTGTCTATATGCCCTCTGTGCTGCTACTCTATATTGGGGCTCTCTTGGTTTCCCTCCTGGACCTGCCTATAACAAGGGCCCTCTCTGATGAGATCGCCTTGCTACACCTTTATGAGCAAACCCAGATTGCTTCACAACTCAAATGAGTTGCTCGGCTCATATATATGTCCTAGAAAGCCCAACATAATTATAGTCTCAAATTTGATCGGCACCAATACCCTGCTCAGTGCTACCCCTCAATCTTTATGTTGTCAACATCTATGTCCCCAGTCCACGGTTCAATGGTGAGCAATTCAGTGGAGTCCTAAACCTGCTGAGCAGCTCACTACAATGTACACCACTGACGATGGCAACTACTGCCCTATAAGTCGCTAGGTGAGCTGCTCGTTGTGGCGCTCATAGACCCCCTTAATACCCAGCTCTCAGTAGTACAAACCACCCTCTAGTTGGTCGTCGACGACGGTCGCACGGCGGACACCGTATCTAGTAGTACCGCCTCTGTTGGTGGTGTCCCGCCGTTCGACGCTCCACGACTGCAGTGCCCCCACGTGACCGCCGAGCGCAAATTGAATGATTTCTCAAAGCGAGGCTGACGCCGGAAACATCAAGAAGCAATCGTCTCGGTGGCGGGCGATAATAGAGTAAGTTGATTGGCCGGCGCACGCCGCGCTCAGCATAACTTAGGACGGAGAGCCCTCTAGCGGAGGAGCTGCAGCGGTGGGTCGGTGAGGGGTTAAGGAAGGACTGTGAAAGGAGAGTGGGGTGTACATGGCGAGGTTAGGAGTGTCTAATGCTATCGGAATCATTGGCTTATTTGTGGGACACTGTAAATGGAATGAAGATCGAGGCTGGAGATTTTGGTTTTCACTCTCTCGAATTTCATGCTATTTCTGTAATTTCTTTTATGCTCTAGGTGCTCCAAACCTGAGGTCATGTTACTCTCGAATCCCAGATGTAATTTGCACCTATTATCTTTCTATGCATATGCATACAGTAAACATAAAACATTTATGATATAGGTCTTCTAGATATAGAGAAGCTTAGCAGCAAAAGCGGAATTATTTGATGTATCCTTCCTTAAAAATCACCCTAGAACTTTTGATCATGTATTTTGCAATCTTTGGCCATCCTGGTTGCTAAAGCCAGAACTAACAATCCACCGCGGATGGGTCTTTTCCCTTGCCTGTTCACATATTGTAGAATGGTATGAGCTGTACAAATAATTATTTTGTATTTGTGCAAAGCTGCACTGTGTCATGTCAATACGTATTATCTAAATATCATTACATGAGTGTCATTCTAGAAATTTGGTTCGGGACCGTGTACATCATTGGCAATTGACATATCAGTTTATAACACATAGGCCTAGGTACGGTTTCAATGATTATGACAACTGTTGTGTAAATGATGCCAATTTACTAAGCAGGTTTCCCAAATGGAGTAGAATTGACTTTATGGAAAGGGGCAGCACATTGAGTTATAAGGTCTACAGTTAGAGGAACCAAACTATATAATCAGCCACGTTCTTTTCCCTGAAACAAGCGTAGTTACCCCTATAATCAACCTGATCTAATTGTGTTTTGCTGCAGATTTAAAAGTTCAACGTAGATATTTGGGGAGACAGAAATTACGAGCAGAGAAGCCACATTTAGGATTGTACACCATTGTAGGTAATTTACATGGTATCAATTAAATGCCATGCTGACAGTAGTGTACATGTATTGTACTGGTAATAAGGTATTATACTATTCAGCTGGTATTGTAGATACGTAACCTACATTCTACCCATTGGATCACTAGGACTATTGCATAATGTGAATATTATTCATTACCTTATCCATGGTAAAATAATCAAGAAATAATTACAATTAGGTACAGTATATCCATACACAACACCAACACTAATAGACGTACCCTTGCACAATGGTTCACATTGTGGACGGCTTAATATGGACACAAGAAGTGGGGATGACTAATTAGCATAATTCCCTGACAATTATGGAGATTCCCCTGACGTGTTAATGAGAACATAAAGACCCGTCTGATCACCTCACTAACCCTTCCCCCTTCCCATACTAAGCCCCACTTCATATCAATTCTTTAAGGGCCGCATAATTCTTTAATGCATCATCCCCTTTGTCGTCATGATGAATTCATGCAGGGATATAGCCCCTGATTCATGCATCCATGGCGAGTAACCCGCCAGTGCTGTATTCATGCATCATGCCGACCCTCCGAGCATGATGCAAGTTGAATGCAGACCCGAGGAGTCACTCACCGAGGCCACATTTAAGCATCACGGCGACAAAGGATAATGGATTTAGCACGATGCGGCCCCACCCACCCTCAGCTAACTCTTCCCTACCCGCCTCCCCACCCCGCAGTGTGTATCTGTGATTGGTGGTTACCTGACACCCACCACGCCCAGGTACACCAGGTAAACCAGGTAAGCCGTGTGTCTCGCACTAATCAGCCCTAATGACAGCCACCTCCCCTGGGAGCCGGGGACCGGGGTGGGAAGGGGTTTGAGTTGGGAGGGGAGAGGGGGAGCGGATAGGATGGGGGGTGAGGGGGTGATACGGGGAAGAGAGACCAATACATTGGAGATACTACTAGTAATTTTGTGGACAGAAAGAGACAAACATATGTGAGTGAGTAAATGAATGAGTGAGTGAGTGAGTGAGTGAGTGAGTGAGTGAGTGAGTGAGTGGAGAGGAGTGGAGTGGAGTGGAGTGAGTGAGTGAGTGAGTGAGTGAGTGAGTGACTGACTGAATGAATGAATGAAGGAATGAAGGAATGAGTGAGTGAATGCGTGAGTGAGTGAGTGAATGAATGAATGAGTAAATGCGTATGTGTGTGTGTGTGTGAATAAATGGTTTAATGAGAAATGCAAAACAATGTAGATTGAGAGAAACAGTAGATCTATAATTGAGTGAGTGAGTGACTCCATGAGTACACAGAAAATATAAATGCCCCGGCCCTTAGTCTAAAGTGGCTATCTCAGGTTCATCATATATATATAGGGGTCATTGGTCAGGCATGACCAGGTGCTATTCAAACTGAGGCAGAACAACATATGACTAATGCCTTACTAAAAAATGGACTAGAACTCATTGAAATAGAGAAGACTCATGTGAGTTGGTCAGTACTGACCAACCTGGCAATATTAACTAAACTAGGTTGGTCGTAAACGGAGCCTAAAATGACTAACTAGTTTAGGCTATAGTAACTGACAAATTGGTCTTATAGGGAGCCAAAGATTATCAGTGTGGATGGGTAGATGAGTGAGTGGGTGCGTGAGAGAATACAGCGTGAGTGAATGTTGAGCGAGTGGGCAGATGAGTGAGTGAGTGAGCCAGTGAGGTAGATAGAGACAAGTGTTGGGCAGGCGACGCTGCCGACGGAGGTAGGGATTGGCGATACATCGATCTACATGTTTTGGTAACAAGATCTAAATATGGGCAAAGGCTGGAGACTTAGAGGCTGGATTATAAGAAAAAATGACGCAGGGGGTTGATATCAATGCTGAGCAATATAACTGTTTTGCGCATGAGAATAAAATGAAGATGAATGCTATGACCATGAAAACCTTCATTGGAAAGGTCAAAGACTAAGATATTTGATAAAATTGGTATACTATAGAGGGCGATGTATGCTATCAGAGGGTTTATTGATAAACAGAAGCTATAATCATTATGTGCGTACTTGCTATCATCCCTTACAGTCGGCAGACTTATAGTGTCATGTTCTGGTTAACGGTGCAGCTGAAGCGCTGCTACTGCCACCTAGAGGTCTCCGTGAAAACCATGTAAAGTCAACAGCCTGCACGCATATTTCCAGATGGGAGCTGCTCATAATAGACTAGACAAAATCTTCACAAATATCATTCTAAACCCTCCAAGGGGCATTTTAAAGTACAAGCAGGCAAGATCACTTTTTGGGGTAATTTGGGTGTGCTGAATCCTAAAATCACACTTGCCAAGCTCAAAAATGGCTCCTTCCATGTGAAAACTATAAAAACAAAATGGCTGCCATTGATTTTTGAGAAAACCTATGAAACCTATGTTATTTATCATTCCTAGTCATGTAATACATCAAAATGAAGGGAATTTAGGGGCCAGACTGTCTGAGACACCTGTCAAGCTAGAAAATCATTTTCCATGAGTCCAAATTTTCAAAATGGCTGCCATCGTTTTTTGAGAAAACCGCCAAAAATGCATTATTCATCACTCCCTGTCATCTTGTACCTCAAATGAAAGGGATTTGCAAGCCTAGTCCACTCGAGAACATTGCCAAGATAAACAGGACTTTTGTAACATGAAACCCATCCCCCAAAAAACAAAATGGCCACTGTTTATGTGCACCCTTTTATGGGTTGTAATGTGCTGGCTTTTTTGCTGAGAACAGGGTATTGTTACCCATCTTCCCCAGTAAGGGCACATCCCATCAAGATTAGAGCATTCCCAATGCATATTATATACAGAGGTAGACACTTAATCAGCTTTGGGCCAGCCATGCAAGTAGCCCAAAAAGCCTATGAACAAGCACTACCATAAAACTTCGCATAAAAGCCTAACTCGCGTATAAGCCGCACCCTGAGTTAAGGCTGATCCTATAAGCCGCACTGGGGATCTGAATGTGCCGATTTTAGTAATATAGTATCAAAAACTCCCATATATACCCCCCCCCCCCGACCCTGAGCCAATCTTATAAGCCACACTTCCGATCTGATTCACGTACTAGCCAGAGCTTATATGTGAGGTTTTACGTTAGTGTGACCATTTATGGAAAGTGATTGTTCCTTCCACATACTCCCATTCTGATTGGCCGCCCACCTCACATTCAAATCCTTAGAACCTGATGGCAAATCCTCAGGATCCAACCCGGTCAGCATTGGTCCCTGGGGGCCATTGGTGTTTTACTTGGGGCAGCTGTGTTAGCCCATATCTAGGTTATGGTCCTTTTTGTCCAGGGCTAAAAGTGGGAGCCCAGTTTTTCATAAAAAACATTGTAAATACTAATAGTGTGTGCTAAAGTGGAATAAATCTGGGCTTGAGCTGGGCACTTTGAATCAGGGCTAGCCTATCTGCACTCCCACCTATAGCCCTGGACAAAAGGGACCAAAACCCAGCGTGGGCAAATCAGCTTGCCCAAGTAAAAACACATGGGTCCCACTAAGCAATGTTGGCTTGGAAGTCCTTGGTCCAAGATATCTATGCCTCAGGAGCTGTAACTTAGACATGGCATCTTGTTTGGAACTTAGAGGTACATGTGACTTCTACATGCTATAGGCCCCTACATTACCATCTAACTTGAGAAATGATATTCATGTAATTGTGAGAAAGTCTAGGGAATGGGACCTCTAGTCATTGGGAAGTGATACCAAGTCCTAAGGATATCATTTCATAAGAGACCTCCTCCAGCAACCCTGACCTATCTTTGAGCCTTCCTTATTCCTCATCTAGAGCATCTATCTCTACTCTTGTGCCACCATAACTTTCCCTATCCCACCCCTCTTCCGGTGCCCTCATCCTAGGGACTCCTACTCCTTGTCCTGTGGACGTAATCCCTTTTCAGGCTTCCAATGGTCCTCCCCATCGCTCCTCCCAGGGCTTGGAGTTATAGAATGGAAGTCAATGGGAGTTGGGTGGGAAAGGGTGAGGTAAAGGGAAGGGAGGGAAAGTGTTGGGAGGAGGCAGGAGAATGGGAAATGAGAGGAATAGAGCAGTGGGAGGGAAAGAGCAGCATAAGAATATTGTACAGGGAAGCAATGCGATATGAGGCAGGGGCTTGGAGAAGAAAAGAGGCAATGTAGTGGGAAAAGATGCCAAAGGGAGGGCTGGCAGGAGGGATTGAAAACCTAAGGAAGTGTCAGGAGTCCAGGGAGGAGGGATGGGAGCCTTTGGAAGAGGAGTGGAAGCACAGTGAGAAGGGTTAAAACCCTGGAATAATAAGAGGGTGGGGTAAGGAAAAGATGGGGTTCTAGATGGAGGATAGGAAACCCTCAAAGAGAATGTAGTGTTGCTGGAGGAGGTCTCCTTTGACCCTAAGACCCATTATCAGGTCCCCAAGACTAGAGTTCGGATCCCCTAACCTTCCACAAAATAATATGCATAGATATCTATCCGTCTCCTAGGACTTGGCATTGAATCCTGAGGACCTGTCATTGGGTCCAGATGTTCTAGGGGCTTGATTTCAAGAAGGGCTCCCAATCAGGAAGGAGGTTTTTGAGTGAGGAGGTCACTATTTATCCCTAAATAGTAACACGTGTGTGGTCCCACATACCTTTTGGGCTATATGCACAGTTGGCCCACAGCAGAAAAAACTAATGTCTACCCTTGTACATAGTATTTAGAAACTCTCCTTGGGCCGAGCATTTACTAAATCCCATTGAGTTATGTCGACTATAGTCCATGCTTGGCCATTCATGGCATCAACTATAGTTGATGCTCGGCCGTTCATGGCATCAAATATAGTTGATGGCCGGCCATGAAGGGTTAACTGGACAAAAAAGTCATCTGTAAAACCCCTGCTATAGCATGACCCCACTTATAAGCCGGACCCCCAACTTGAGAAAAAAAATCCCCCTTTGAAAAAAGGGGTTGAAAATTGGTTTTCTCTTTAATTGAATGTAATAAAACCCCACCTATAAGTGGAACCCTAATTTGAGAAAAAGAATTTGACTTGTAGCAATAAAAAGTCCCAAAATAAATTAGTCTTATAGGTTGGGTTTTATGGTATACGTAAAAGGGTGTGCAAACAATTATTAGACCGTTGATGGGAGGTGGGTGGGGTGGTGGCTAACGGAAATGGACTGAAATGAGCTGTGTTCAAAAATTGCTAGCGGCCATTTTGTTTTTGGTGGGATGGGAGGGGTTTCATGTTGCAAAAACACTGTTTATCTTGCCTGCTTGTACTTTAAAATGCCCCTTGGTGGGAGAATTTCTCATTTTGTCACCAGTCTATAAGGTTTATTCCTATCACCATAACAAGCAATATTACAATTAGTCCCAGCAATAATGAGTCCCATTTTTCATATTTCACCTGTACCTGGTGTGTAGGGTATGTACATGTGATCGAAAATAATGGAAAACCTGACTGTTTTTGCCTCCGCGGTAATACTAAGGGTTTTTACCCTGTGTTGATGAAAAACACTAAGTATTAATAATAGTTAATTACCAGACCACATTCCATCGACAGGAAATGATACCTCCTTATGTCTTGGAGTTCTTCGGATATGAAGAAAACACAACAATTACAAACATCAATTTGAATTTCAATACGAAAAACACAACGCATTTTGTGATTTAGATACTGCTAGGCACCTTTACACCAGTGTCAAATTGAAGTTAGATTTTAGTTCTACAATGATTATCAAGACGTTTCTCAAATTGTACAAGATGAGTAGATAGTAGATCTTGGTTGGCAGCCTCGGGTCAGCTCAGCTGGGCACTCCCCCCTTAGTCGAGTCAACAAAGAGCTCAAGATCAACACAACTATAGGAACATTTTATTTACCATATCACTTCTTTCTTTGATAGATTATCATTCAACAAAGGAACACATTTTTACCAAAATTATTGTTTGGGGGAAACGCCTTGAATTCAGAATGTTTGTTTGCATATTGAACCTCCCTGTTTTGAATTTGTCTTAAATAAGTATTATCACCAAGCCTATTGGTGGTGAGAGTGAACCTCTAAACAAATGAAATAGTACACTGTGTTGGTGGAAATAGTTGTATCCATGGGGTTTACTATTACACCTGCACCACCAACCTAATACCACTCCCCCCACCCATCCCCACACAATGCCGGTTCGTCTGTATGGGCTCTGTGAACCTGCTGACCGGCCTTCGGCTATATCTATCTATCTACCTCACACCTGCACCACCAACCCACCGCCCCACCACCCTCACACCTGCACCACCAACCCACACCCCACTACCCTCACACCTGCACCACCAACTCACCACCCCACCACTCTCACACCTGCACCAGCAGCCTACCACCCCACTACCCTCACACCTGCACCACCAACCCACCACCCCATCACCCTCACACCTGCACCACCAACCCAAACCCCACTACCCTCACACCTGCACCACCAGCCTACCACCCCACCACCAGCCTACCACCCCACTACCCTCACACCTGCACCACCAGCCTACCACCCCACTACCCTCACACCTGCACTACCAACCCACCACCCCACTACCCTCACACCTGCACCACCAGCCTACCACCCCACTACCCTCACACCTACACTACCAACCTACTATCCCACCACCCTCACACCTACACCACCAGCTTACCACCCCACCACCCTCACTCCTGCACCACCAGCCTACCATCCCACTACCCTCACACCTGCACCACCAGCCTACCACCCCACTACCCTCACACCTGCACCACCAACCCACCATACCACCACCCTCACACCTGCACCACCAACCCACACCCCACTACCCTCACACCTGCACCACCAGCCTACCACCCCACCACCAGCCTACCACCCCACTACCCTCACACCTGCACCACCATCCTACCACCCCGCTACCCTCACACCTGCACCATCAACCCACCACCCCACTACCCTCACGCCTGCACCACCAGCCTACCACCCCACTACCCTCACACCTGCACTACCAACCTACTATCCCACCACCCTCACACCTACACCACCAGCCTACCACCCCACTACCCTCACACCTGCACCACCAGCCTACCATCCCACTACCCTCACACCTACACCACCAGCTTACCACCCCACCACCCTCACACCTGCACCACCAGCCTACCACCCCACTACCCTCACACCTGCACCACCAGCCTACCACCCCACTACCCTCACACCTGCACCACTAGCCTACCACCCCACTACCCTCACACCTGCACCATCAACCCACCACCCCACTACCCTCACACCTGCACCACCAGCCTACCAACCCACTACCCTCACACCTGCACTACCAACCTACTATCCCACCACCCTCACACCTACACCACCAGCCTACCACCCCATTACCCTCACACCTGCACCACCAGCCTACCACCCCACTACCCTCACACCTGCACCACCAGCCTACCACCCCACTACCCTCACACCTGCACTACCAACCTACTATCCCACCACCCTCACACCTACACCACCAGCCTACCACCCCACTACCCTCACACCTGCACCACCAGCCTACCACCCCAATACCCTCACACCTGCACCACCAGCCTACTATCCCACTACCCTCACACCTGCACCATAAACCCACCATCCCACCACCCTCACACCTTCACCACCAGCCTACCACCCACCACCCTCACACTTGCACCACCAACCTACCACTAACCCTCACCATCATCACATCTGCACCACCAACCTACCACACTACCATCGCCTTACCTGCACCACCAGCCTACCCTCTCAGCACTGCCATCCCCACAGCTGCACCGCCATCTACCCACACCAGGACCACAGCAACATCTGCACCGGTCCTACCATCCCATCATGACCATGCTTACATCTGCACCACCAACCTACAACCCACCGCTACCATCCTCCCACCACCACATCCCAGCAGTAGTAGCAGCCCAGGGCGGGAGTCACCGAGTCAATAGCAATGTGATTTGTGCCCTTTTCAGGCGGGGCTCTTCCTAGCACTCCCTAGCCCACTCTACTCCCCTCATGCACCTCCCACCCATACCTCCCTACGCTCGGGGTCTAATTGGACGTCCGCGCCGTTCCCCCAATTACGACGCTCTCGTAATTAAGTCATGATATTATAAATATTGAAACCCAATTTGTGGAGTATCGGCTGGCCTAATGGGGTCGGGTGGTGGCGGGGAGGGCCAGCCCCTGCCCGGGGACACACCACTCCCTCCCCGGCCCCTACCCGGCCCCTTCATCCTCCATCCTCCTCCTGGGCCGCTCCAGCACCGCCAGCCCCGCCCTCCGATTTGTCAAAACTCTACAAATGGTAACCACGTTAGGTCTCATTGAGTAAATTACCGACGAGTAATGGTCGTGTGCAAATTATATAAAATCATAATCTCATTTGCGGCGAATTTGTTTAGACATGAAATGGGAGGAAAGGATGGCAAGAGAAGGGGTGTGTGTGTAGACTGAGGGGGGTTCTGGATGGGTGTGGGGGGGGGGGGGTCAATGGGGATTGGGGTGTTTTGGGGGCGTGGGCAAGAGGAGGCTGTGGGCCTTTAGGGTGTAAGAGGGGATGGGGAGGGTGAGGGCGGTGGGTGTAATAGGGCAGGGCCTCTCCCATTGTCTGGGACTTAGGGCAGTGCCCCAGGGGACACCCCCAATGACCCACAAAAGGGCCCTATACACAATGATCAAAGGGCCTTACAGGAGAGCCTAACAAGCCTAACACTGGATCTAACAGAGCAGACACGTGGACTTAACAGATGTTACAACACCCTCCTAACATGTACACTCACACAGGAATAAAACAACTCTTGTAAAGTTTGTACAATGTATATCCCCTGGCATAAACACATTTCCCCCCATTTCCTCTATTGTGGTGACCTCCTGAACAAACTGATAAAATATTGAAGCCAAACAATAAGTATTTATATGCAAAAACAGCCAAAGCCATATCCTCTGGTTTTTTTTCTATCCCTGTTATACCCACTCTCACAGGTACATCCGACATTCTAGCCACAGAGTTCTATATTTACCTTATCATGTACATCTATGAATATTACACAACAGGTGACAGTACCTACCAGTGGGCCGAGGTAATCTTGAATACTTATGCTTTTCCCACCAGTGACATTTTTAGACACCTTTCATCGAATCATTTAGGGTTGTTAAAGGTAATTAACACAATCTAACTGATTGTAGATCGACCAAATTTTTTTCTTATTGACTCTGAGGGAGCCTGATGCTTATGGAACACAAAGAAAAGAAAAAATCCTATGTCACGGGATTTGTTTGCCTTTTGAAGGGTATTCTAATTTGGGTGCATTGCATATGGGCCCTCATAAGAAAATCATATTTTTCTACATTTTTCACCATAGAAAAAGACCCCCCAACAATATCTGAATGAAACTGCAGGCATGCATTTATATGATCATTAGGAACATGATGAAAACAAGAAAATAGGGGGGCACAGGCAAAATGATATTATCCTGGATTAATCAAAATAATTACTGATATATTAACTGTATGAGCCTATGGGCAGGGCAAATAGAAAATATAGTGATCAGGATGCATAGAATGACATGGTGTGGCACTTGGATGGCATGTAAAGGAAGATCATGAGATATGAGTGGGGAATCTGCAAATATCATGGTTTTAAATATCATAGATAGTTCCGTGTTTTGACACCAGGTGCCGTATGCATAGACTGTGTTAAATACCTTTAACCACTGACGTCTTGTATCCAATACTCATGCACTGTAAGAAGTAAGTACTAGTAGTACTGTGCGCCGATAGCAAAATCTGCTGGAAACTTTGTTACAATAGATTCTGATGTAGCTCTTCACCTGTAATTTGACAGCAAACGTTACCAGAACTGAACATCAACCTCCCCTATAGGCCTACATGTATTCACTACATGTGAACAGCAGGATCTAGTGTAAATAGACAGCAACTGCTATTGCAATTGTATCGTACACACTTAGAAATTACCTGCAACAGTCACTAGGATAAATACATAGTACATATTGTAATGAGTTTAATTCAGATGAACTGTATGTGATATCAGACTGTTCAGACACTTAAAGATTCAACGTTTCCACATTTCCTTTTGCTTGCCCTTTTGCAACATTATTGTAAGTTGCCGTGCTCTAAATTTGCAGGAACATTGAATCCGATTTACAGTAGGGCAATCCATATGGTGCTGTATTTCCAACTAAAACAAAATTGTCTGTAAATGTTGTGGCCAACATTTCTACTTATCTATGTGAGGATAAGAAAATTGTTGTACTATAGTATTCCGGTTGAAACGTTGGTTAAACACGTGGTCATATGGAGTTTACTCCCCTGCCTTCCAGAAATGCTCTGGGGGGGGGGGGGGGGTGCTTAGCTTTTTTCTAAGGGTGGGGTAGGTGAGAAAATAGTAGTTATAAGAAAATCCATCCTCACGTTGACACAAATGTATACAAGCACTACCTCGGTTAGCATATTATAGGGAGAGCCTAGAACTTCGAGTCTGAAGGTATGGGGTCCTCCTCTCATCCATGTGAGCACATTTTTTTGCTGTTTAGGAATAACACACTTTAACAGTGTACAACGCATAACTATGTTAAGATACAGTAAGATTCAACAATGAACAAAAAGAGGCAGACTCTTTAGATATTTAAAAAAATACATGTATCCATACACTATTCACGTCAGCAGACATACCAGCTTTAACAACTTATGTACACGAAGAACAACCGGTATAGGTATACATGGAGCTTTGAACCTTCGCCAGTGACAAGACATACATGCATTACTCTGCTATGGGAAATACAAGTGATGATACCACATGTCCTACACATACAGTACATTGTCATTCATTTACACATAACCTTCAGCCTTCACGCTGGCCTCCTGCGCCCACCCTTGGTGCTGCGCCCCTATTTATCTGGACGTGCTTACAAGGTTAGCTCTACTCGTAGCGTGGATCCTGTAACCGCAATAAAGGCCCCTGAATAAAGGATAGGGCTGGCCGGAGTGGGGGTGGGGCAGGGGGTCGTTCTGGGGTGGACACGCACCCTCCCCTACTCGGCCTCCCCTGCCCAGTGCGGCCATTTTTGTTCAATCACGCGCCTTTCAGGCAAAGTGCGTGCCTCCGGTGCCGCCCAAATCCAATACAGAGGGGCGCTCTCCACATTCATTTGCGTCAGAGACTTTACATAATATATATACTCCGCTGGGGTCAAATCTAGCAAATGTAATAGACGCACAGAGAAAATAGAATAAATGCCGAAATTTGGCGTCGTAACCTAGTGAAGCGCTCGCCCCTTACTCGCTTAGCCGCAAAGCGCTGGGCTTCCTTGGAAATTTCCGAAGGCGAAAGCGGTGACGAAATTGTCATAACTTCATAAAGGGGCCGGCCGATCTGGAGCAAATTTGATATTGCGGAATTTCGAAAATGAAAAATCATTCCAAATCTCATCCCAGTACCAATATTGCACATTGCGAGACGCAAATGTCGCCAGGGTGGTCGGGTTCTCACAAGGGGGGAAGTCGGGAGGGAACCGTCTAATGGGTTCTAAACAGAAACGTTGTTTTTTATATACTCTAAATGTATTGAGATTTAATAGATGCTTTGCAACTTAATGATGTGATGGTTGCCACACTCTAGACTCAGTGTCTGGCATTTAGAAAATAAGATGAAGCTCCAAAGTAAAG
Source organism: Harmothoe impar (assembly GCA_947462335.1). NCBI lineage: Eukaryota > Metazoa > Annelida > Polychaeta > Phyllodocida > Polynoidae > Harmothoe > Harmothoe impar. The sequence continues at coordinate 43,294,450 of OX381709.1, read as the reverse complement.
CTATCAAAGTCTACAGGATCTTCAAATGTATCTTTCTTTTGACTTGCATATTCAATTCCATTGAAGTCTTCCACGATGCCATAATCCCTCAAAGCTGACATGATATTAGAAGACCATGGCTGTAAACATAGAACGTTAATGAAGGACATGGGAAGACATGTAGAACGCGAAGGGAAGTTGTTTGCAACGAGCATAACAGACTTACTGTTTGCAACCTGATAGTAGTATATTGAAATGGTGATCGTGTTCAGGTCCCCCCCCCCCCCCCAAGCATGGCCTTAACAGTTGATAAGTCGATTATCAATTATATGAGGTAGGACATTAGACACTTAAGATCGATCCCAGGGGGCTATTGTCCTTTTGAAGGTACATGTATAACCAACTGCGAAACTACAGCCCCTATCATTTTGCTATTTGACAACCTTCCTCTTTATTCAACGAGTTCACAGCCACAACTCTTCGATTGCGATACCACAGTTTGTAGCCATTTCTACACTGAGTACCCCCCCCCCCCCCCCGGAGGAGAGCGCACAAATACCCTTTCAGTATGGTTCTTTGGTATACTTCATCTAGACATCTTTCTACAAAGACAGGCGATATACAGTGTTCCTTTTCATTCGCTCAGTTTAGAAGTAGCCTATAATGAAAATATATATTACAATGACATGCTATATGTAATAGATAGACTATGGTTATGAAAGGGTATGTAGAATTAACCACAGCTTGCTGGTAGGGCCAGACGAGGGCCAAGCCCAAGTCGCCCTACCAGCAAGCTGTTTTAAACCAGGATATGCAGTATAACCAAGGTGCGAACTCTATGGTTCTGCCTCACCACCGTGGTTTAAATCCAGAATAATCATGTAACACTGGACTATACCTTTTGATACCAGTAATAACATCTAGCCTTTTGAATGTAAACTGTGTTACTCACTAAAGACATCCCTCGGTTGATTACATGTACACAGAATGCATGTTGTTGTGACATTCTACTGTGGAATGAGGACCTTAATTCTTGTGAATGCTCATCGAAGTCTGTTGTATCTCAGTGAGGCCGTTTTACGAACACACCCACCAATGAATTATCCAATTCAAAATTGGATTACTCCCATCATCATTTCACTGCCTCAATCAGCTATAATTCGGCAATAAGCTAATTATAACGTGTCCTTGTTAATTGAATAAGTCAAACACGACAATGCAGACAGTCTGCTCTGAAACAACGCAACGTCCACACTTCTTCTGCATGGGAACCCAGGAGGCCCGGCAGGAATAGGCATGTTATGAATCTAACGGTAATGCCGAGGGCATTCAGTAGGAAGTACTTTTTATATTGTAGGGGGCGGGGGGACTCCAGCCAACCTTGACCCATTGATTTGCATAGAGTGTACCAATTCCACAGGACCAGCATGATACATTCATGGCTGCATTCATGCATCATGACGACACACTAAGTATTTTTCGGATACCTACTGCAGTACCAGTAAGAAGCGGTGGCGGTCTTGTGAATTTGTGAATTTATGTAATAGATAGACAATGGTTATGAAAAGGTATGTAGAATTAACCGCAGCTTCCTGGTGGGGGCCAGACATACCTTTTCATAACCATTGTCTATCTGTTTTAAACCAGGGTATGCTATATAACCAAGGTGCGAAGTCTATTGTTCTGCCCCACCACCGTGGTTTAAGAATTCTGATTAGCACGTCTAATTGTTAGAAAGTGCTCATTGGTATTTTTTCCGCCTCCTCCACTGTGGCATCGGGCCCGGTTCCGGTCCATTACGAAAAAGAATAGTGAGATACTTAAAACTTGAAACATATATGGGAATAACCATATAGCGATGATTCAGGTGACTCCATGTGCGCGGCCATGTTAGTTCTGAGCTTAGGAGTTCACGTGGGATTTAGGCAGGGACCATACACCCACACATCATAGATTGCCAGGAACACACCAAGTTGTGAGAGCAGAGCCAAGGTCTCACGAAACCTCCAGTGCCAGCATGCATGTGTTATTACCGGGAACAAGTGCCCTCACCTTGTACAACGGGACTAGCGCATTAGGCCATGGAGGCCGCCATCTTGGCTCAGAGCAATGCATTGTGGTTAGGCCCCCGACTCCAGAGCAGTGCATCATGGGAGAATTTCTTATCAGGACCTTTGTTCTAGGTGTGAGGGGAGGGGATTAGCCTGATAAGGAGATTGGGTTTAGCCCCCGACTACCTGAAGTACCAGGATGTGCTAGTCCCGTATACGGCACTAGCACTTTAGTCTATGGGGGCCGCAATATTGACTCAGAGCAATGCAATGTGATTAGGCCCCAACTCTAGAGCAGTGCATTATGGGTTAATTTCTTATCGGTCCCTTTGTTCCAGGTGTGAAAGAAGGCGATTAACCTGATAAGGAGATGAGGTGTAGCCCCCGACTGCCTGAAGTACCAGGATTTATGCTAGTCCCGTATAGGGTAGATCCACCACTTTCGGACCTTTTCTCTGAGTTACATCTATGTTAATATTCTACACATGACTACTCTTAGGATATATATGGAAATAAGGGTACTTTATAGCCAGTCAATAATAAGTGCATTCTTTGGGTTCTTGAATGAAGCATTTTCTTATAAAAGATTAGAGATTTAAAGTCTCAATTTCACCTCATCTCGGAGACTTTCGGTGTTTCACATGTATCAGAAGATACCACTCTCAGAGAAATGTCCTAAAATGTGTAGAATGATAATGATATATGTATACTGGCTGGGCTGTTACATATGACTTTTGTTGTTCTTATTCGCAGTCCACCCGGTGGGTTTCATCCCGGGTTAATCCCCGTCCCAAACGGAACACGCGCCACTAAACCAGGTTCCGGTCGCGGCGAATCCAATGAGGGGGCGGGCGTAATGGCCGAACGCCGGGTTTAGCGACGATCTCATAATAAGCCCGCGCGCCGGTGTTGTCTTGACGAGATAATTTGAAACAGCAATAATTAAATCGGCCTCATTGATTTTTGAGTGGGGACCGAGGACTCACCCCACCCCCTTCCCTCCCCCTCTCTCTCCCCTCTCTCAATGAGCAACTCCAGTGAGCTTCTCACAGGGTGGGTTTGAGGGTTGAGGGTGTGTGTGTGTTGGAAGGGGGGGGGGGGGGTGGTTGTCCTGGGTGACAGGGTGGCCTTTTAGTGTCTGTGGGCGGCGGGAGAGGGCGCGGTGGTCGGGCAGTGCCAGGAGAGGAGCAGTGGGGGCAAAGGGCAGAAGTGGATCGGGAGGTAAATCGGAGCAGCTAACTGCTCCAGTACTGCCCTCCTCTGAGCTGCTCGCTCCACACTCCTCACACCCCCCATGCACAACCAACAGGAATTACTTTAGATCCAGTGTCCTCAGGCTGATTTATAGATACTTGTCGGTTTCAAACGTGTTAATTCCCATTGTCCATGGAAGGTGATTGAATTGGTGTGGAAACTGAGGCAGCTGTATATCAACTTGTAAGTGGGAGCAGCCACACATAAAGGATTCTCTGCGCGGTGATGAGTGGAACATTGATTCTGCATGGCTCTATATACTCACACGCTTTCATTCTAGGGTATAGATGTAGCATAATTCAAAAGATATGTCATGTAACCAAGTGAACAATATAGAAAAAGCAAATGATAGAAATAGAGGTGTATCAATGATATCAACGCACCTACATGTTGGGTAGAAAAAAACCCCGTTATTGGAAGTTTATTCTGACAATTGCTTATTGCACATGGTTGGGTTTGTCATATACATTATTGTACATGTACTAATATAATTATTATTATAATCAACATGTAAGGCAATGATACACAAACAACATGCAATATGAGACCCGAAGTATACGTACAAGCGAATATCGGAGCATAATACTTGATATAGAAATGCAACAGACATGTGTAGGCCTCCTAAGAATGTGTCCCAAAACGCCACGTGGACTCGCTGCTTGTTACTCACTTACAGTGACTCACATTTTAGTCAGATAAGTATTGAGGGCACTGGTGTCAGTTTAATTTAAGAATGTGTAAGTTATATTTGTCATGGAAAAGAAATCCCCCAATTAAAAAAAGTGTGTGTGTGTGTGTGTGTGGGGGGGGGGGGGGGGGGTGCTCCGGGGTCGGCCCTGATTTGTAGTTACTGTAAGAGTTTCCTGAAGCATACATTCTTTGGCCTAAGTGCAGATAATTGTAGGAAGAGCAGCTATGTCTCGTAACCTACATTGCAGAGAGCTGTAGCAAACATAGGACCTAATTATGAGGTATTTATGAAGTAAGTGGTATTCACGCCTCCCCGACTTTCCCCAATTATTCCCGCCAGGAATGTGCAATATTAGCCCTACCCAGCAAAGACTTAATACAATAACCTGCACAAGTAATGACAGCAGACGACTTTCATTCTCCAATACACAATACCCAGGGATACTCAGTCCCGACCACCACCTGCCAATTCACCGTCCGACGTCTCTAACGTCATAGGTTCTACGTCACCATGCCGACCACGACGTCACATGAAAGGACAAGACGTGTTTGGAACGCTGAGAACCTTTATTGGGCATGCAGAGCACAGGGTATTCTCCAGTGTGGCTTGCCTTTCTTTACACTCTTACTTCGTACGCAATGTGTCTGTGGCCCGATAGGGGGCATTGCTAATCAGTTTGAAGACGCTGGCAAACAGCAAACGTCGTAACCAAGGCAACAGGGACGCCGGGCACCGCAGCGCCATCTGTAGACGACTTTGGCTGTCGTCAACGGCAGCTTGCCGCGTTTCACGGCCGGAATTCAGTTAATGCAATCGGATTAGGGCGAAGAGATACCGTAGATCTACACGATACATTAAGACGGCGCCGATGTGATTTGCATAGAGTGAACCAAATTATGGACTTAAGGTGCTTAGCACTGCGCTCTGCCACTCACCCACAACGGGATTACGCAGGCGAAACAAGAGGTGGCGGGGCTTAAAATACCTGCTGTGCACTGCACTTGTTCTCCGTGTATCCCTAATGCAATAGAACAGAGAAGCTGGTCGGTGGGAGGGGTGGGACTGGAGATGGGGGAGGAGTGGAATATGAGTGGAGGGGTAGCTTATAGACCTCTCTCTCTCTCTCTCTCTCTCTCTCTCTCTCTCTCTCTCTCTCTCTCTCTCTCTCTCTCTCTCTCTCCCTCTCTCTCTCTCTCTCTCTCTCTCTCTCTCTCTCTCTCTCTCTCTCTCTCTATCTCTCTATCTATCTCTCTATCTATATATAGTCCCCGGAAAAGATTATGACTCATTTGGGTACAGGAAGTCATGTACTTTCAGAATCTTGAAGGGTTTTAAGAAATTCAAGATGGCGGCCAAAAATGGCCGACCAAAATATGTTTAAACTCATAATTCAATTCTATGTGATCTACCCGTATGTATAGTCATTAGGGAGTTTAAGATCACGACGTGTACGCCAACGTGTACTTGTAGAACAATGCTGAAGAATGGGCTAGACGTTGCCGTACACGTTACAAGTAGGCATTTCTTAAACTCCCTATTGTCGTGACCCTCTGCAGCTTAATCGTCCTAGCCAAGATTCTGGGGGTCTTGAGCGACCTCAAGAGTCCCCACTCCTTCCCAGACAATAAAAGTAATATCAAATGAATACCTTACACCCTTAACTACATTTCTATGTTATTGTGAGTGCAGGTACTTCTTTCTAGCAGCAAAAATAGTCAATTTTGTCATATATTCCCAGTATATTTCTCAGACAGCAGCTACAAAATTAATGATGAACGATGAAGGCCAAAGTGATCATCCTATCTATAGGTGCGACCACACCACCAGATCATCCTATAAAGATATGATGATCACAGTTCTAACACTCACGGCAGTGACTCTGCCATTGGATGCTACAGACCAACTGAGTGCATACCACCAATAAGTTATTGTCTTAATATAGCGCACCCGTGCAGACCCCAATACGTTAGTATTTTATAATGAACAAAATGTCATTTATCAACATGTGTATAGTCATGTAAAATCTCAAAATAAAGATCTCACTGATATACATCATTTTAACATAGTTTCACAGTTGCCATGGGTGCTGGGTAACCATGACAACTAGAAATCAACAACAATAATCCCTCAAGATTGACATAGAAGTAGTTCAACTCACCACTCCATACGTCTCTCGGACACAGGCAATCTCTCTGATCAGTGTATCCAACCCCCACCCCCAACACCCATTTCCACACCCGTCCTCATCCATGGTAATCACGGTAACCCTGATGCATGGAAAACAGAAGTATCTTAATAAGAGTGCTATTACTGATTCACTGCACCTATATGCCTGATGTTATGCTTATTGGTTCCCATATGAGATGCGAAAACATCAAAACAGCCAATACAGAGATGATGTTTTTTTTAGATGTATCACCCCAGTAGACAGTTGGTATAGACAATGGCCTCGGGAAATAAGATGAGCAAGATACAATGTGGTCTACAGCTACAATGTAAACTAGATAGTGTAAGGGAACAACATATGGTGAGACACATGTTTTATCGGAGAAATCCAATGAATATGCAAAGTTTATGGAGAGTAAGTAATGAATGTGTAACGCCATTTTGACAGAACACTAAATTAGACAGCAGCTTGTTTGATAATCGCAATTCGTCGCAATTCTTAATAAGTGCCACCAGGACCCTGACATAGGACCTAGACCCTATCCTTCTTCCAAATGTCACAAACAATGTTCATTGTTGTTTGCACCTGGAAATCACAAAAGGAAAAGTGTATTCTATGATATTACCGTCTAGTCTTTAAGATATTTTGTACCAACATTGTTACCAAGCAGCAATGAAAAAGCATAAGTCTAATGTGTCAAAGGTTGCTGTCATAAATGGGATGCATAATCCTAAAAGCAGCCTGCCTGAATTTCATATTTATCGTCATTCAAAAGAAGCAAATGTAACTGTTGTTATTGACATGTGAAATAAAGGCTATTTAAACTCAAACTCATAAACAATTCATATTTGAACCATACTGGTTGAAACAAAATAGCCTCATACCCCCTCCCCCTGTGATTCAAATGACCACTCCATGAAGTCAAAATTAGAGGTTATAAGTGTACACACACTCATGATTATTGTACACTACAAAACGGCATACACACATACATATATTGTAAAGGAATATTCAAATGATGGATATTGAACAATAACATTATGAAATAGATTGTATTCCACGCTGTGGTCACTAGCGAGTTTTGATATTAGGCTTAAATGAGCACATCATTAACCATAAGTATATTATATATCCAGAGTACTGTGGCCACACTGTCAGAAGTTAGTGTAGCTGCACAGCTAAATCCACCGTAGATTTACAGTATAAAAGGAGGTATTTTTGGTTTCCAGTATCACAGACTGTTCCTGAACAGACTCACCTACTGTAAACACACATAGGCTTACTACAGTAGTCAGTACTGTTGCAGTCCACAATATAATCTACTGTTACCCAATTGCTGTAGTATAACAGGGCATTGATATGAACCAGGTATAAAACACCCCTGAATATGTTTCAACGCCCTTTGACATAATGCATTACATTTGAGAAACTTCACTTGGATTAGAACCATCAACCTTCAGACCCACAGTCCAATGCTCTGCTATCTGAGCTAGCTGGACAGTTGTATGGTCCTATGATGAAAAGCCTGCTGATTCCTATGAATGAGGGAGCAGGTAAGAAAGAGATGCTAGGGACCTTTAGCAAACCTGACTTAGCTTATTAAACATAGACTTTAGCAGTGCTAGAAGCATAGACTACATCTGTGTATAATTAACTATGTCATTGTTTCTAAAGGTCCCTGGTTTTGAGATTGTTTGAGATAGATCTATGGTCTAACTTTGTGATTATCAAAAACCATGTGGCTCTAATAAAATAATTATGTTCATGCTTCTGGGTTTCCCCTTCTCTGTCTCTATCTATCTATTTATATAGCTTATACACATACAAGCTCTCTCTCTCCTCTCCTCCTCATGCCTCTCCCTAGCTCTCTTTCCCATCCTCCAAATCCCTGGTGTCATGTGAATCGAAAAGCTTATTCTGACCATGAGAATATACAGCCAGCCCCGCTAGCTCAGTTAGTAGAGCAATGGACCTTGGATCGGAAGGTAGGTAGTTTGATTCCCGTAGGTGCTAACTTCTTTTGTCTGATAGCTAGTCTAAAATAATGGCATAAACTACTGTAGACACCTACAGTATATAATACCTTAAACAGGAACAGTATGGGTTCTGTTGGGGATACAGTACCTACTGTAGTGTAGCTGTACAGTATAAACTACTGGAAACCAAAAGTACCTCCTTTTATACTGTGCAGCTACAGCACTTACTCCTAACAGTGCATGGAATGTGCGACACACGCGTCTAGCTATTTCAGTAGCCTCCAGTGGATGTCTATACTGAAGCTAACCATCAGTTCTCATAGAACCGACCCAATAGAGACAATAAAACAATAGTAGGCCAATTACGCTTACATTACTTCCTTTTTGTGCTTTTATTAATTTCTAATTGGCATGTAGTCTGCAGCAGGACAAGTCGCTCCCCGAGCAGATCCGAGCAGTTGCCAGGAAGCGGAAATCACAAGAGACGCCACGATTAAGTTACACCGCCATCTTGACAGTCGATCGCTGTGCGGCCGGCAGTGATACATTTTTCATTGCCGAATGGATACTTGTAATTCATAGACACAGGGCTTGCCTGCACTTCATCATGGTGATCGAATTAACTAACAAAATCGGCTGAATTATTTATTTCGTGTTTAGATCGTGCTCGTAGATATCTAATCTGGACAGAATAGCCCCCTACAGAGCTACCGCAGGCTGTTTTGGGGGTAGAGGAGATGGGAGGATGGGGAGGGAGGGATTGAGGGTTGGGAAGTTGACAGAAAGGGACAGATCAGAACAAAGGTCAAGAGATCTAGGAAGGTGTGAGGAATGGGAGACGTGAATGAACAAATTCGAAGGAGTGGAAAATGCTAAGGAATATAGGGAAGAGCCACGGGGCTAGTGGGGTAAGTGTAGTAGATAATAATCTGGAGGCAAGCAATAATTCTCCAATATAGGCTGATAGTTAAGTATAGGACATGATATAATATGACATCCAAATTGCCCTACAGCCTCCGGATACATGCCGCAACATTATCCCATAACAATCCATTTACTTCGGGTAAGTTACCGAGGAGGCGCCGTTGATAATGCGAGGATCTTTAACTCAAGATCAGGCTATCCCCTTCCAGTGTGACAATGATCATCGTCCTGTCGTGGGCGGGGAGCAGCTCAGCAGATATCAGAGAAGTAGTGAGCAGCTCGGGTGAGTAACTCAGGCGGGCCTGAGCAGCTCACCTCGGGCTGTGGGTGGGGGTGGGTCGGGGCGGGGGTGACAGGCGCCGCGGGCCGCGGGCGGGTGGCCAGTGTGGCCGGGGTGGCTTGGGTGGCTAGGGTGGTCAGGGTGGCCAGGGTGGCCGGGGTGGCCGGGGTGGCTGGGGGCCGGTGGCGACCAGAGGCGGCAATTAGATATGGGCAAATGGAGAAATGGCGCTTGGCGGCTGATTATTGGATACGGGGCCAGCTTCCTATTCGATCCCGAGATGATCAGTCGCGGCTTACCGCGTTAGGCGGCCAGATCCGACCTGCCCCCTCCGCTCTCCTCCCCACCCTACCCCCAAGCCCCACCCCAAGCCCCATTCACTACAACCCCACCCACCCACACCACACCAACCCCACTCGCCTCCATGGCCCTATATCGACTGTCTGGAGAGACCGGGCAGTTGTTCATGCCACTCGTGCGGTGCCCTCAGGTGACATTTGCTTGTACATTGTATCACCAACTGAGCAACGATGTGCAGATAATAAAGAAGGGAGAAAGTAGAGTGTGTAGAAAATCAGGAAGTATAGACAGCGAGATTGTATTGGACATTAGGCTTGATTCAAATGGAGACGCAGAGGTATATAGCCTAGTGTGGAGAAGCTCTGTTTGTGGTATGGAGTAGCTCTTGGTACATGGGACACCTTAGCCTGGGACAGGTCAGGAGAAGATGGTCTATGAGCTTAGGGTGGAGCAGCTCATGATGGAAAAGCTTGGTGTTGCACAGCTCAGGGTGAGACAGCTTGTGGGGGTGGGTGAACTCATGCTGGAAGCAGCCTGATCTGGAGGCAGCTCCTGGTGACAGTGGGTGAAGCCCGGGTGAAACAGCTCGGGACATGAGAGCTCATGGTGGGATATGTTACAGTTAGGGGGAGTAACTCAATGTGGAGGCAGCCCGGTCTGGAGGCACCTCAGTGTGAAGCAGCTTGGGACATGAGAGCTCAGGGCAGAACATGTCAGGGGGAGTAACTCAGGGTGAAAGAAGGCCAGTCTGGAGGCTACTCAGTGTGCAGCAGCTTGGGACAGAAGAGCTTAGGGTTGGACAGTGTGTATATATCCGGTTGATAATGTCTATGAGCACAACAGGGGTAATAGCTCATGGTACACATTGCTTTGCATGGGGTGGCTCAAGATTAATCTCCTCAAGGTAGAAGAGCTCAAGCTATTCAAAATCATGTACCTTAAGGTGCAAAAACTCAAAATTCGAAGGGCTATTGAGGGGGGAAACAGCTGAGCTCGGGCTTAATATAAAGGTGTGTGCAGCTATATATATGGGTAGGGTTATCTCATGATAAAGCGACTGAGGGTGATGGGCCGGGGTAGCTGAGGGCTCAGGAGCTGCCGAGGGGAGAGGAACAGATGAGGGTAAGGAGCAGCCCGTAGTGGGGTAACAGGGGTTGGGGAGGTGATCTTTGAGGAGCTCCGAGCAGCTCAGGAGACAAAGACAATTACAGGCAGGGGAGGGCGGCGACCGGGGCTCGGCATCCATTACCGACACCCGGCCACATGACGACCGTAATCGAATTGGTTACATTCAGCAATGGAGGGGATATTCCCATAAGGTCTTCATTAAATCATCATAATATTGCCCAGCTATCGTTGTAATAGGGTCGTATGTGGCTCATGTCTTTATTACGTAAACAAAGGGGGACTGATGGGAGTCCAGTTTAGCAGTTTTTATAATAATTATTACTTTAAAGCATTACATATAATATAGCTATTGCTTACAATTATAACACCTAAAACAATCTAAGTAAAGCGTAGATATCTAGGTAAAGCGTTGAAAAAATGAGAGATACTGGTAACATTTAGTTCGCCCAGTTCCGTCACTTGAATTTAAGTCACAAAACATGCCACTTTTAAGCAGCTGACTTCTGTTAAAATGCCAACTTTTACGAGTGAGTGAGTGTAAGCAAGAGTATAAACCACGATGGCCAAAATTCCACATGCGCGATAACTCAATGGTTATATCCAGCTGTCCAATGGTGCAAGAACAGACAGCTTCACCGTTTGCTATTGTGAAAGGGCGAACATAGCCATTTCCATCTCTGTCAGAGTAGTCACCATAAATCATATATAGTCCAGCGTGGAGTAAATTAGAATCAAAATTTAAAAATATGCATTACAGGCCAAGTCTACATAGAATCTGATATCTAAAGCTCCATTCTATGTTTTCCTTTATCAAGGTTCAGACCTCACAGAACGCGTTGTGTATTTGTAAGTCAAATCCTTTCTGATTAAATTCCACTGTTGTTAATTCTGCATTAATTCCCCTTAATTCACATCCTTTACAGCTTTAGTACACAACATAAGCAATGTGCTAATAATCCCCGAATTACAAAAGAACAATTAACACAAAGGAGAAACACAATTCAGCTTAGCCGGGGATGGAACTAATTAGTTTGCCATCCGCACTGATTAGTACCAGGGCACATCGAGAATAAATGATGTTAAACTAATTAAACCAAAGAGGAAGAAAGACTAAGATTCTCAAACATGATGGGTTATTATCCTAAACAAACTGACATAGGATGGCAAATTGTGAAGGGTCCTCAGATGAGAGGGTCTGATCATCAAAGGGTGCAAGATGGTAGTGGTGGTGGACCCAATGCACTGGAGGAGGAGGAAGGCCACTCTACCCCCCCCCCTCCTCCCCACACACACTCCACCCCCTGCTGCTCCCACCGACTAAGGGGATTACACGACGACAAAACACGCCGATAACGCAATTACCTCGAAATAAAGGGAATTTAATTAGGCGGGCAGTATTAAGCGATAAACTTGTTAAAAATGCAGATGTGGCCGCGCATGTCATAAACATTACATTTAGTATAATCACATCTCACACAACAGCTGGGTTTGGAGTGGGTTGTCAAAGAGTGCACCGTTCTTGTTCTACTGGGCCTCTGTATAGTGCTACATAAGCAGTAGTGAGATACTGTGGAAGGTTATCTAGATTGAATTCCCAACGCTTAATTCAAATCTGTAGATCAGTTATACCCAGCAAATCAACGTCATGCTGTGTGAGGTTGTGTGATACTTGGTATCACAAGCATAGCCCAACGCCATGTGTTATGACACTAATTTGATTTGTTGACTAGTAAATTTATGTTATGGGAAGATCTCTGCCTGGCTACTGTGAATATTCGCCAGTCAACAATGTGATCTGCCAGGCGATTACAGGGAGATTATTGTATCAAAGAAGAAGCTTTTTTCCCTTATCAATGCAGGCCCTTCTTAAAATTGATGTCACAATATCCCTGATCGAATGGGCTGGAATTATAGGGTCCACCAGACTAGGTGCCTGCAGACTGAGTCTGTGGCTGGTGATGTTGAGATGTATAGACCGTAATGATAGGTTCCTCCAGACTAGGTGCCTGCAGACTGAGTCTGTGGCTGGTGATGTTGAGGTGTATAGACTGTAATGATAGGGTCCACCAGACTAGGTGCCTGCAGACTGAGTCTGTGGCTGGTGATGTTGAGGTGTATAGACTGTAATGATAGGGTACAGCAGACTAGGTGCCTGCAGACTGAGTCTGTGGCTGGTGATGTTGAGATGTATAGACCGTAATGATAGGTTCCTCCAGACTAGGTGCCTGCAGACTGAGTCTGTGGCTGGTGATGTTGAGATGTATAGACTGTAATGATAGGGTACAGCAGACTAGGTACCTGCAGACTGAGTCTGGAGCTGGGGATGTGCAGGTTGAGTGGACTGTAATGATAGGGTCCATCAGATTGTCACATTAAATTGTCACATTATGCAGTGCGCTCTACAAACATGTAAAATATGCGCCTTGTTTAGAAGGATACCTTTAGTATTTTTGCATTTGGGACCGTGGTACTACTGAAAGCACCTCCATATGATATCATTGGTGTAATGTGTTAATGGTATCATACGCCCATCCAATCGTCTTTTGGTCATAACATTATGGTCATAATTGCAAGATATTTCTATAAGCAGTGGTCACTAGAGAGTTCTATCGAGTCTATCAATGATTGTGGGACACACGATGGTATGATGACAGAATAGAAATGTCAGAACATTATTTTAATTGGTCAAATCCCATTCAGAGATGCATTTTGTTTTCTCAGATAATAGAATGCTTAGCTTTTAGTCGTAATAACAAGATTCAATTGACACTGGTGCAACCTGTTTGTTATTGAGATGGGAAACACAAACAGTCTCTCCTCCCATGTTCTCTCTGTGCCGCTATGTTAATGATTATTAGAATCAATCTTCTAATTGCATTTCTGCTGACACAATGGTAATCTTGAAATGTCAATGATCACATTCAAAACATTCCTGTCTACAACTTATTCGTGTTAGTACATGATTGTATGGTTAATCCTTTCACATTTGGCTGGTAATTGGGATTTGACACTTGCCTTGTTTGTCTCAATAGACTGGCACGCCATCCCAGATGCTTCACAACAAACACTCATCCTGTCAGTGCAGTGGCATAGGGGGGAGACAACCATGTCCCAAAGCTACTCCCGGGAAGGAATCGGTGCCTACTCACGCACCTGCACAAGATGACCAGAAACCAAGACAACATTATCCTCCCCGCTGGAGTCCTGCGTGGCAACAACCAGGTGCGACTGAAAATAGCTAGATCGAAGAAAGGTATCTTTGACAAGAGCCCACTGTATTGTGGTGCCCCCCTATGGGACGAGCTACCAGGGGAAACCCAGCGCTTGCCATACAAAGACTTCATTAAGAAACTCAAAGCCTAACCCCATGTAGTGGTGTTTAAGTCACCCTGGACGGACTCATGTGATAACTAACTGTCGATTTGTAAATAACTGTATTTGTTTGTTTCTTCTAGCAGACATGTTACTCTCATCCTTGGCTATTAAATGAAAAAGTTCCCATGTAACATTTTTAATATGCCAATAAAATATCAACAACAACAACAACAACCACAAAGAAAGGGGGGGGGCTGAATGTGTTTGGGACCCCAAGACAGTTGCTCTATAATATGATGCACAACAGTCCCAAATCATACCTCTACAATATATGGGACAATGGGTGCAGATGAGAACTGTAGGGGGGGCGCACTACTTTTCTATAAAGTTCCTATATAAAGTGGGTGTATGCGCCACTATGCAAAACCCAAAAAACTACTCAAAGCTAGATTTGTCTCCTACGCCTTTGAAGTATAAGGTGCCATGTCCACTTTAATCGTTCTAGATACTAAATTGCATTGATACAACTGCATTGAAGTACATTGAATGTGTATTACACAATCCTATAAGATGTTAATTATATTCTTTCTCACAGAAAATCAGTTCTAGAGAAAGTCATAATATGAAAGACTTTTAGAAAAAGCAGTGTTGTCAGCTTGACTTCTTTACTCTGGTATGGGCACGTTGAAATAGTTCCCCTGTAACTTTTGGCATTATTATACTCAAATAATATATGCCAAAGCATCTACTGAGCCTCGAGGGCATCCAATAGAGACTAGAAGGAATGCAGTTCAAAGGTGATGATCAGTTCTGAATGGGGCTTATCATGCTTAAAGTATATACTAATAAGTGCAAGGTGGTTACTCTATTTTACATTCATGTTTCATAGAGGGTGGGCCCCTGAGTGGTATTAGACATTCATTTTTATGTAGCCTGCGTTGGCTACATACAGACATCATGGTCTTTCATTCTTTCTCACGGAAAATGAATGTCCAGAAAAAGAACTGCATTTGACATCATAAGGTAGATAGCTTCTTTGCTAAGGATAACCTATGGAATGGGAAGCCCCATGTCGAAATACTTCCTATGTCTAGAAGGATCAAAACTTTTGGCGTTATAAACTCAAATAATTTATGGCAAAGCATCTCCCAATCCTCGAGGGCCTCTGATAGGGACTGGGAGGAATCAAATTTTACTTGACAACTGGTATGTTTCAGAAGTAATGTTTTTGTTGGAGAGAGGATCAGTTCTGATTGAACATTAAACCGAATGGCGCTTATATGCTTTAAGTCTTTAAGTGCATAGGGGTTCTTTCCCGTTACATGGGCTTATGGAGACTGGGTCCCTGTGTGGTGGATAGAGACTGACTCGGTGTTGGATGGATCTTGGAGAGGGGTGTCAAGACACCCATCCCCTTCCCGCACCCAGAGACCCCCCCCCCCACTCCTCATCCTCCAACCTCCTCCTGTCTCCTTCTACCTGCCTCCAGGCGGGCCCTGGAGCCCCCGTTATGTCACTCCGTCCCCGGAGTCGGCGTCACCTCCTGATGCTGAACGATGACTTGCTTCACTTTCAATTTGCGACCGCGTCCCTCCAGGGAGTAACACCCCCTCCCACCCCCCCACCCCCAGCCCACCCCCTCCTCCATGGGTAGTGTCCAGCCACGAGACGAACCAGCCCCCCACCCCTTGATCCGGCCATTCCCGGCCCGCCACCGCGCCCATTTTGACAAGTTCATCGAGGCCTAACCAGGTTACGCCTGAATATAGATATCACAAGAGAATTTAATAACCATCTGATTGATAATTGAGTTAGGCTAATAGGTATGTATTGGGTCGGCAGCAGGGTGTTGGATGGGGGGGGGGGCTGATTGAGCGCATGAGGGTTGGGAGTTGGGGAGGGATGGGGACGGTACCCCCTGGAGGAATAAAACATGGGGCGCGATGCACACTGGAGGGATGGGGCTGCACCAGGGGTCACCTCCAGTAGGATGGACAGAACTCCAAACCAGACTTTAAGGTACTTCCACTGTTCCCTGCACCAAAACATAATAATGATAAAAATATTATAATACTGGGAAATACAAAGGGCAAACAAGTGTTACATTTTTTTAAACATAGCCCGCCTAGAATATCTAGATCTTCAATTATCAGCAACAATATGTTAAGTCACAAAAAAGGAAAACAACACCTAAATCCATATGATCTTTCAATCTACCCTTACATGACCAACGTTAATGATATATATTGCTCCTTACGCTATCGACTGCTCCCTTGACTCCCCCATCCCCACCCTCCCCCACCATGCTCGTCATTTTTGGCGCCTGATCCATTTAAGTCGATGTGACCGCTCCTCCTCCGAGGAGACTGCTCTCCCCCTCTGGTGGACAATTTTCCAATTCTCCGTTGATTGAGGCACTATTACGCCGGATTACTGGGTGGTCGTTCCAGGTCCAAGGTCAGGGTCGCACCACTTGGGGTCAGGTCCAAGGTCAGGCGATCTAATGGGAAATCAAGAGGTTTATGGTTATCGAATGGCCCTGTCTGTGACGCGGAGGCCCTCGGAGGGACTCCCCGCAGATGGTTAGAACATTGTAAGGTCGGACATTCCTCGATGTTGTGGGGTGGGAGATTTCGTGTGTGATCTATTCATGGGCAAGAATCATGTCTCATGTCAGTTCAAAGAGTCTTTCTAGTTTTCCATGCAGGCACTGCTTTAGCCAATAACTATGATATCATATAGACATGCGATTTTGAATTGAATACATGTATACAACAAGTTTCATGATAACAGTAGATTACTTTGAACCTCGTCATGATGCTGTCAACCTTCTGCATTATCATTGAACATGTTTCCATCAGCATTCTTGTTATGTAGGTTGGACATGGGTATCTGGTTATAGCAATCCTGGCAAGCTAAAGACGTGTATTACTTATGTATTTGTCTCCGTACTATCCTGTCTCATCATCATTCCTACCTGCATTTCATCATGTAAATGTATTTGATTCATAAATGTATAAGGATCAATATGATCTGAAAACTAATTGTACAAGTGATTCTTGACTCATGCATGAACATATTTTCTTGGTTGTGAAATTCAGCAGATGCTACCGCGTCCTCGAACGTGTTTTCTGTTAAATAAATGAGTGGGTTTAGTACTCACTGAACCAAAAAAAAAGTCTGAAGGAGAGGAATCCTCTCCTTTAGACTTTTTTTTTGTACAGGCAAGGGAAAAGGGTAGTCCGAGCAAAAAGCCAACTTTGAAATTGATGTCATAAGCTTTCCAGTGATATATTACACTAGAAGATATTATTTCTAGTTTTTGAGAAATGGCTTCATGAAAATGTGTAGGCATCACCCTTTCCAAAATCCCAATAAGCTCTATGTCTCATATTTTCCAAGATATCCCTATTTAATTAGCATTATCTATGATAATTAGAAATTTATGATACATTTTCATTCTCTAAGTCATAAAATTTGATCTAGGAATGGTAATTTTATTTTGTTTTCACCATGGCAATCCTCAGAAATCATTCTATCAATTTATGTCTTAATTTCCTCTATTTGGAATAAAAATCATGTTTCCATGGCAACACATATCAACAAGCATACCCATTTAGGCTTTAAAACGTTCCTTTTACCTTCCAAATATAGAAGCTTTTTACCAAAAATGGAATGTTTTATGTAATCCTATTGAATTCTCCGGAAAAAAGTACCCAAGAGCAATTTTTTACCTAATTCTTTCATTTTAGGCCATAGTGGCGCCCCCTGGTGGCTAAAATCGGAACTAATCCCGCGGGGACCATCCTTTCTGCTTGGCTGCTCACAGGTTTGTGGCTATTATGGTACATATCAAATCCACTTTTCCCTATACTACTTACACATAAAGATGTACCGTAGTACCTGATAGAACGCGAGTAGTATAGTATGTATCGGAACGGGACTTTAGTTAAGTACTGTTTATTACTCAATCGACCTGCAGCCAATCAGAGGCCTCCCTTTTGGCGGGAAATTCAAAAGCAGCCAATGAGAGGCCTCCCTTTTGGCGGGAAATTCAAATAGGTCACGTGACCGGAAGTGACCTACTTCCGGTCACGTGACCTTTGGGCGGGAAATTCAAATAGGTCACGTGACCGGAAGTGACCTACTTAAGAGGGTCACGTGACCACCATGTTGGCGGGAAATTCAAATAGGTCACGTGACCGGAAGTGACCTACTTAAGGGGGTCACGTGACTACTAGGTTGGCGCGAATTTCAAAATAAGTCACTTGAGATTTTTATGGATAAATAAATTTTAAAAAAGAAAAAAAGCAAGCTGAAAGCTTGCTAAAAAATAATTTAAAAATGCGGCTCTTTTTTTCTAGGAGGGAGGGGGGGGAGGGGCACTCTGGGGGGCACTCTTTAAGATGCATGGGGGGGGAGGGGGGGAGGGGGGGAGGGGAAGGGTTTTTTAAGAGTGAGACTCGCTTCTCTGCCCTCTCTTTTAGAGGGCAGAGAGGCGAGTCTACTTACAATGAAAGGTATCATGATTGCGTTTATGATGATGTGCATCATGATGTGACTATCTTACAACCCTATAAGAAATAAGCAAGACATGGGCGTACTTACACGGGCTATTTGTAAACTAATGAATGTGACTTCCTCGTTAAAATCGGTATCTACAACTCTTTTAAGCCTAAGGCTTTTTCTTGAGTTTATTCTTTTGTTCAATTTTGGGCCCACCTCAAAAGAGGAATAGGCCCTCTGTAACAATTGTCGCTTGCTCATCAATCAGAGCCGGGGTGTAGAAGGCCCCTGCCCTGTCGGGTACGAGATAGATCGACCTCTGGTACGTTTTTGGTTAGTTTGGAGCTCTCGGTCGACTGTCTTATCCACCTTAAAAAAACCAGACTTTCGGTGTGTCATGATAAAACTGGTGCCTTATACTAAGTGCTGGATTACTTTCTCATTTTTTTAGTGTTCTATCCGATGCTTATTTAATTTTTGCACTGATAAAAACGGTTAGCTTGTACAAACACGCGGTCTATTTAAGTGTTAAGTGTAGAAAATGAACAGAACAGTGCACAGAAAATAGAGCTACCGACTACATTTCGCCCAGTCACTCAGCGGAGAACAAAAGAACTACTGACGTAGTGTACCCGCTATTCCGACAGTTGGCGCCACCGTTATACTTTTCCCGCGTGCGACATGAAGCCCTGGGGTGGGTACTGGCTGTTTTGGTTGTAGGTACCGAAACATAAAAAACTACAGCCAGCCCAATGTCATGGTGAGACAGCTCTCTTATTTTTACCTTGAGTAGCGTCCGTAGGGCCTATGACAAAACCTAGTCCCGTACACTGAGCAGCTTGAGGTCTGAAGGCTCATACAGAAAAATGTGTGGGTGTGTGGGTGTGTGGGTGTGTGGGTTGCTTTACGCCTTAGTTAACAGCTATGGTCATTTCAAGGGCGGTGATGGTGATCGAATCTATTGGCCCTTTTACCGAGACAAGGGTTCTTTTACATCCCACACTACATAGCAGAGAGACGTCTAGCAGATTCAGAGTGGATAGAATTTATCCCCTGGCCACGGGAGCTCCAGACAGCCGGTGACCAGCGGTGGTGGTGGTGGTGGTGGAAGGGGGCAGGGGTAGTTTGTAGTAATCTGATACATCCTGGTCAGATACCACCACTAACCTTACCCCTTCTAACTGTGCCTGCAAACCCAAAATATTTGAATACCCGATTGAATTGATGTTATTCTTTAATAAGCATGACATGCACGTCATGTGCTTCACATAGGTACTTTATTTATGATTCAACTCCTACCAGAAGCCTGTATATAAGAAAATGTTTGATACAACGTTATCATGTTATACATTTTTTGTATTACTGCTTCTAGAAGGAGTTGAGGTTTAATTAAATTACTTCTGTGGAACACAGAACATGAATAATATATCTATTTTAGAATTTCATCAAATTAATGAATTGATAGAATTTGGTTGTTGGCGTGTGCTCGAGTGGATATCTGCTCTTCTCCACGGCAGGTCGAGAGGCCCCGCAGGGGGCTCGAGAGGTGCCGTGGAGAAGAGCAGATATCCACGAGAGGACACGCCAACAACCAAATTCTATCTTTATCCCGCGAGAAAAGGAGATAAGGGTCAAGGTTATGAACCATCAAAAAGATTTTAGAGTAAATTAAGTTATGAGATATTAATATAATGTACATATCTAGGGCCCGATATAGGGCCTCTGCAGATACCCCTTCAGGGCCCCGATCCATGTGGCCTTAGAAACGGAACTGGGTCATGTAACCAAGGGAGATCAGCAGTTGTTGATGTCGGCGCTGCCGATAACGCTGGTAAATGACCGTTTTACTCATGTTTAGAGTCAGAATAGCTTGAGTATTACTTGAATATCGAAGAGTAGAGGTCAAATTACCCCAGACAAGTTGTTTCCATCTAGAAATTCTCGACAGTATTTCCGAAAATTGCAAATATTGGCCCCAGTCCCACGGGGCCCCATACCGAGTATTAAAAGTTTGAGATGCAACTTTCATTCATGCTGTTGACCAATCAGGGCGCCCTGTTTTTACAACCTTGACTACATAGTAAAAGCGATTGACAACGTCAGATATCACTTGACGACGTCAAATATCGATCTGATATTTGATCCCTTGATATTTGATTCAAAACCCACATCGAGTGGGATAAAGCCTTTTATCATCTTTTGATTGTGAGGCATACACTTTTCTTACACACAACAGCTGTCATCTATCAAGGGGCTCTGGATGGGGGGTCCCCATGTCGAATGTCGATCTTAGAAAATGACCATGTCACATGGCAATGTCACTTAATAATGTTCATATCCCATGTCGATTTTAAGAAATGTTCATGTCACCTGTCACTATGATTTTTTGGGCCTCATGTCACTTGTCATTAGACCTCATGTCGTTTGTCGATTATAAGAAATGGTCATGTCACCATATCGAATTTAGCGGTCCACACCCATTATCAAGTGTCAGGGCATGTTGGCTGCTTGAACACGTAGTCTGTCATCACCCTTGTTTCTGTGCCTTATCTAAACAGTCAATTAGTGGCCGCTAGCCGAGAGTACCTCCCTGGTCGCCTCTCCCGAATCTGCTAGACGTCTCACTGATAGGAGTGTGTGGGTGTGTGGGTCTGTGTGTGTCTGTTCGGTCTGTGTGTGCACGCGTCTTGCACTCTAGTCTTGCGGACCACTGTTAAGCCTGTGGTTGGAGAGCGCGACATAGCCGCCCGCTACACTCTCCAAACAGAGGTCCGCAAGACTAGGCCGGATCGCGCTCTTGCTTAAAGGTGCACCTCAACTCAGTGCGCCTTTAACAGCCGCCCCAAATAGGTGAAGTTCTTGACGCGGCACAGCGCCTCCTACCAGTAGCCAATCAGCGCGCCGAACGCCGGACACACCTCCACCGTGTGAGCCTCTAAGTAGGTCACACGAATCATACTAAGATGCCGATCTCTTCTGTCGGTTCGTCGCGGTGGCCGTGAGTGATTGCACGGTTGCCAAGATTCACTGCCTTCATTGGCAGAGGGGGGGGCTGATTACCCCCCGTTCGGATGAATTGCGGCGAAACCATAATCAATTTTTCGCTGTTTTAGATAAAAGAGATCCAGAGCTATCCGCTCGTCCAAGAATTATTTTTCTATCAGCCCGGGATCACCCTCAAATTAAGGCCTAAAGTCCAAAAACCCTGTAAACGCTTTGACGCGCTTTCGTCGCCTTAGGCGACGTGGCTAGACGTCTTGACTAAAACTTAGTGAGGGTTCGAACCCGGAACGTCCGTATTAGACGCCTAATTTCTACTAGCCCCGAAAACGAGAGTATCACATCTATATAGGTCAACCATGTTAGCCTTGGTTTAAGTGCGTGCAGAACCGTGTATTGTGCATTTATGCAGCATACAGATATGGAGACAGGCTGCTACAGTGTCAAATTGATCGGCATTGTATGTAACTGGACATGAAGAAGGATATTTTTACTTAGTTTTCTAAAAAAAAAAAAAAAAAAAAAAGAGGGTAGTTCTCGGTACTACTATAATACTAATAGTGTCACTAAGGGGGAAAATGTAGGGGCACCGTAATTGAGAATTTCTTATTCATGTCGCATGTCGATTTTTAAGAATGCTAGTGTCACATGTCACTTAAATGGTCTAATGACACAGATAGCACTAAACCTAAAGACCTACCCCCCGTCCCCTTAGTCTTTCTATACTGAATCCGGGACTTGCCGGCGAGGTCGACAAAGGACTTACCTAAGGCCAAACAAAAAAAAAGTTGTGTTCAGGTAACCCGACCGACCCTATCATTTTGGCTTGACCTTAATCTTTTTTAGATTTTTTTTTTTTTAGACTTTTCCTGATCTAGGTTATCACCAAAGGGGAAAGGAGTACCTAATGACCTTCAACTATCCTATTTGTCATCATTTGAAAGATAAGAAGGGAGGAAATCCTTTCTATGACAAAAACAGTGCTGATAATGGCTTAATTAGACAGATATTGGTCCTACATTATCAAATAACAACTCTATACAATGTGATTCTCCCATACAACTCATCTCAAAACCCTAAAAAAAAATCCTAAAAAAAAAAAAATCGACCGACCTACCCTATTTTTTTTTTTGGACCATGTTACCTGAACACGGATTATTTTTTTGTTTGGCCCAATGAGCTCACAGCTAGACTAGATACCCCATGTTTTGGATTGGAGAAATCAGCAGAGCAATAAAAAGCGCGGTGAGGCTAGTGTTATTTTCAAGGGTGGCCCCTGTGAGTTGTAAAATTGGTGCTAAATGTGGTAACCAGGCGGATGCTAAGTTTATTGATATTGTCCGTTAATGATACTTAAGGTGGGTGTTGTCTAAAGTTTTAATTGATATTACCAATGTGGCCAATAATGACTTCACAGTTGGGGCCCTCGCCCGCAGGTCCCAGATTCAGGGTATTCTTTGTTTATTGTGTGGCCCCTAAAGAGGGGCCGACTAACTCTTTAGAGTTAGTTAGATGCTGCCACTGTGCTATGCAACAGCAGCTATTAATTACGCTTCATGTTGGGCGGCATGGATCACTTGATGGGTGATACCTCAAAGCTCAAACACGGCAGAGCCGTGTGTGGCATGCGAGGACCAGTGGGTCAGGGGTGATCCGTTGCAGACAGAATGCTGATCCGTGTGAGGTTCTGACTTTCTATAGTTTTTTATAAAGCCTTAGATATGGTGTGGTATTTTTCATCTCGCTATAGTTTAGTTGGTATTTAAGGAAACCGCCTCATTTCTATCAGAAATACACAATATTGAATTGTTTTTTATATTTTAATATATTAGAAGCGCGCTTTGTTGCCTATGTAGCTCATTATGCGTTGAAATGTTCGCGAGCATCGTAGGAATGTACAAAACCCCTATTGTGGCACCATCTGACGAAAGAGCGGAGAACTATACTAGCGCGTTTCGTTATTCACATCTTTTGACAGGGACTTGGTTGGTGGCTTTACGCCCTAATTAACAGCTGAAGTCATTTCAAGGGGGGTGATAGTGATCGAATCTATGGATGCCTGAAGGTGGAAAGCACACACCCTACACTTTTACCGAGGCAATGGTGGTGCTGCTCAAAGGGTGTGGCGAGCTAGACTGGAGGATGTAATAACTAAGCAGCAGAAGGACCAAAAAGACAATCTCGTAGTAGTAGGTCTACTTGGATCTTGAGTAGCCGCCCTTGTGGTTATAATTACCTAGACTAGTTGGCTCTGCCAGCCTGGTCAAGTGAAAATTGGTAAGGAGACTATGAACTAAGCTAACATCTCATAAGTATTAGTTACCACCCCCTCACACCCGTTTAACAACGGATTCAGGGTCTAATTATGGAGACCCTAGAGTAAGATTAACAATATATCCCAATGTCTGTAGTAGACATTTACGACATGCAACCTGCCCCCTAGAAGGGATAGATCTGACCACAAGTCCGCAATATGGGGCTCCCCCTCTGAGAGTATCAAGGTTTGCGTATAATGACCGTTTTTCACGAAACTGCTTTTTTTCATGCACCAAGGGGTCTAAAAATAATGTAGGAGTATGCTTAAAACCTTTTGTGTCCCTGAACCTTAGGGGGTGGGCCATACATCAGAAATATTGGGGCAGGTTAAATATATATAGCAAATGTATGATAGAGGGGCAAAGTTGTATAGTCATATAGCATGGCTTCACGCCTAACGCCCTTTTCCCCTCAAGAAGGAGACCCTCTTGTCATGTATAAGGGCATTTCTTTCATAAATATTATGTTTTAATATTGAGGAAACATCCTTACTGTGGGTAGCAATCCATTTATAGCTAGCTGATAGGTCATTTTAATGGTTTCTTGGCCCATGAAACATGATGGTATATCTTGAAAACTCCTGAAATCTCTACATTTCTCATTGTCAAAGAAAATAACTCGGTGTTAACAGGTTATATATGGTTTATTTGTCCATAATGCATTAGAAAACATCCATATCTACAGCCTGGTATACCTTTGTATGGGTCAAGGGTAATTATATTATGTTTTAAAACTATCTAAAAAGGGCGTTAGGCGTGAAGCCACAACATTGACCAAGAGGGTTAAGACAGGATATATATGCTCCCCCTACTGTATTCTATCCAATCTCACCGGTTCTTAACTGCTACATAGATGTTCCTGGACAACTCCCCTACCTTGCTCTATTGTTTAAAGTATACATAAGGCTTTTCTACTGTACAGAGGGCTATTGGTGAGGGCGTTAGGCGTGAAGCCACAACATTGACAGAGGGTTAAGATAGGATATATATGCTCCCCCTACTGTATTCTATCCGATCTCACAGGTTCTTAACTGCTACATAGATGTTCCTGGACAACTCCTCTACCTTATTCTATTGTTTAAAGCATGTATAAGGCTCAACTGATAGCTTATTGTACAGCACAGAGAGCTATTGGTGAGGGCGTTAGGCGTGAAGCCACGACGCTGACCGACAGAGTTGATTCAGGATATGCTGCCCCAACTCTATTCTATCCAATCTCACGGGTTCTTTACTGCTACATATATGTTCCAGTACACCCCCACTACCTTATTCAATTGTTTAAGGCTCAAAACAATTCTATATTTTGGGTTCTTGTAAGAAATTGTTGACTTTTTGGCCGAAAAAGGATATTAAAATATAAATAGAACATATTATTTACTACAATTAACCTTAGATATCCTATGGGAGGAAGGGTGGTACATGGTAGCACCCTCTCACATTGATCCAGGTTGGTTGGATAGCTTTTTTTGTACAGCACTGAGAGCTGTTGGTGAGGGCGTTAGGTGTGAAGCCAGGGCGTTAGGCGTGAAGCCAGCACATGTATGAGCTCTTAGCTATTGCTATGCATATAGTAGAATGATACAATTAAACCACAAAGTAACCTATATATATAAGTATATTCATAGCATAGTGATGGTGGTTAAATATAATATCTCTGGATGCTACTATAGCATTAGAGTGTATGTAGGGCGTTAGGCGTGAAGCCCGTATAAGTTCCTCAACCTGCTCAATACTCTCTCTAGGCTATTGTAATTAACCCTCACTCTTAATTTGTTTTTATTAAGTAGGTATATGTTAGCCCTTACTAAAGCACATTCAGATGTTCTGTCTTCTGTTTTAATCTCAGAGATGTAGGACATTGTTTAGGGCGTTAGGCGTGAAGCCAATAAAGTTCCCTAATACATGTAAGCCTACAGGACCTATACCATCCTGCCTATATCTACATATTTGGTACTAAAAAATTCCTTACCTTATTGGGAAAGTGTAATAATAAAGAAACAAGCATATAGCTATTTCTTTCTTTCACTATTTAGCTTGCAAAATGGGCCATTATAATTTTCGGGTAGAAAATGGCTGTTTTTCGGTACTTTTTGACCTTCAACTCTCTTATTTCTACTCATAGATACGCAAAACCAGGGTACCCTGTAAAGTCCTGGTCTATCCTGACCAGAATACATCAAAAGGATTGATGTATCTATCATATATAAAAAGATATAGGCATGAGAAAAAAAGAAGTGAAAAAAAGCAGTTTCGTGAAAAACGGCCGTATAGTCTCTTGCAGTTTAATCTGTTATCTACCCCTTTGTCGACTTCGCCAAAATCCTGGGAGATTCACTTTAAACCTAAGGTCTACCCTTTTTTATTCTTTGTTTATTGTGTGGCCCCTAAAGAGGGGCCGCGGTGTTGATTAATTACACCACATGTTAAGCAGCATGAGATCAAACCTTCCTCAAAAGCGTCAAGGCTCAGAGTCCTGTTGGACGGGAACCCTGTGTGGCATTTCAAGACGAATGGTTGAGTGATCTGTTGCAGATGCCGTTCCGTGAGAAGTTCTGACTTTATATAGCTTTTATATCGCTTTAGATATGGTGTAGTATTTTCAATCTCACTATAGTTTAGTTGATATTTCAAAGAATCTGCCTCATTCTATCAGAAATACACAGCGTTGACATGTTTCTTATATTCAATATATTAGAAGTGTGCTTTGTTGCTTATTATAGGTCATTATGCGTTTAAAATGTTCGCGAGTATCGTGGAAATGTACAAAAACCCTATTGTGGCGTCATCTGACGAAAAGAGCGGAGAACTATACTAGAGCATGTAATGGCCAGACCAGCAGGCGGCAGCAGAGTGGTCAAAAGACAATCTCGTAGTAGTAGGTCTACTTGCATGTTGAGTAGCCACCCTTGTGGTTGTAATTACCTAGCCTAGTTGACCCTGCCGGCCTGGTCAAGTGAAATTAGTAAGGAGGCCCCCCATTAACGCGCTCCACAGTCTTTAGACAGTTAAGACTATAGTCAAGACTGGAGAATTTAGCGAGACGTCCCTCTGGGAGGTCATAATCCTCAATGTTAGGTGTTAGCTCATTAACATCAGATACCATATTAACAAACCATTTAAAATGTTCATTTTAATAGCAACTCACCCTATTCTGACAAAATCCTATTAGCAGGTAACCTCTGTGTAAACCATACTGCAAACATCTGCTACTTCCAGCGTCTGCCTCGTGACTGATAGTGTACAACAAGACGAAGTGGGCAGAGATTAGAAAAAATGAAGCTCTTTATATAGCCGAGAGAGCAGCTAATCTGGATGTTCTAAGCTTGTTTTCACCTAGAGCTCCAACCCTCTTCCAGAGAGAATCAAATCGCTTTTCACCTGAACCCTTCCACCCCTAATCCATCAGCATGAAAAGAGAATTAACGAGTGTAACGTGCGCTACATGTATATGGGATTATAGCTGGTGAAGAGATAAAGCCGAGTCACCTGTGTATACAAAGACTACAGGGGGTGATTAACGACAGGTGTGACGCGCCAGCCCGTGAACGGATTAAGCCAAAAAAAAATAAAAAGGTATGTTTCAGGTAACATGGGCAGAAAGACTGGAGTCGGTAGGTCGGATTTTTATTTTATTTTATTTTATTTTTTTAACATGAAAGTACTAGCCATCCTCCGTGGAAATTCTAAAAATGACCCAAAAAGTATAAAAATATGAAATTTTCTTCAAACTTGCTTAAAAAAACGTAGGGTCGACCCTGTTTTGCTAGGGTTGGTCGGGTGACCTGAAACAAACCTTTTTTTTTATTTGGCCTTATCTTTCAAGCTGACGCTTAAATTCAACTAGCCAGCCGCCGTCCACACCACTCACTGCGACAAGAGGAGGTGCTGTTGTTTTACACTTGAGTCGCTTACCACATGGTCTCTACCTCACAGACAGACACGCGCCCCCTGTAGCTTTTTTTTTGTTTTTTTTTGTATACACACGCTAATCTCATAACCCCCTTATCCGTTATACAGGTAACGAGTATTCTCTTTTAAAATAGCTGCCAGTCAGCTTAGCTCTAGAAGCAAGAAGGCGTGTATAGGTGCCTTATAAGTCGGCAGGGGGTAAATACTAGTGAAAAAGGAAGGCAGGTGTGCAGGTAGCTTTTCTAACAGACACGTGTGTGCACTAAGCTGCTTAAGTCTAAACCCTCCCGCAGTAGTCAGGTGGCATGTGAAAACTTACTTAACTGATCTCTTACATTGAGTAGAGTCTCTGTGCTGAGAGAGCCTTTTCAGCCGTTTAAGAGGATTAACTAGGACAGGGTACATAAGGAGTGAAACGCCGAATAGCGGCTACTCAGTCTCGTGCAGCACAAGCAGCAGCATCTAGCAGCGGCTTCAGCAGCAGCTGCACGTGCAGCACAAGCAGCTGGCAGCGACTTCAGCAGCACAAGCAGCACGAGCAGCACAAGCCGTAGCATTTGTCAGCAGCATCCGTGACATCGTCAGCAGCAGCCCCCATGACCTTGTCAGCAGCACAAGCAGCCAGCAGCTGCTGGCAGCTGCTTCAGCAGCTGCTGGCAGCTGCTGCACGAGCAGTAGCACAAGCAGTAGCATCTGTCAGCAGCAGCAGCAGCAGCACAAGCAGCCAGCAGCTGCTGCATGAGCAGCACAAGCAGCACAAGCAGCAGCACCGACAGCAGCAGCAGCAGCAGCGGCGGTGTGGACCACTAAAGTCGAGATGAAGCCTAGTGACATTTGACATGAAGCTTGAAAAACACAGTGACAGGTGACATGAGCAATTCTTAAAATCGACATGAGATATGAGCATAATTAAGCGACATCGACATGCGCCATGGCTATTTTTTAAGACAAACATCATATGTCATAGCCTCCTCATCCAAACCTCCACTAGTAGTGCTCTATAAGCGCAAGCTGTAAACCCTCTCCTCCCCCCGTGCACACAGGCGAATTATCAGAGTCAGCCAATGGTGTCAATACCCCTCTCATACAAGGGTCGGGCGCTGCTGGACTATAATAGATGAGTCAAGGACCGTTCTACTGAGGGTCAGGCAGGCTAAGTCGGACATTCAATGACAGGTAGGTCTTTGACAACCTTGCTTGAAAGTCTGGACAGCATTGACAGACTGGGGCATAAGGATCTCGCATGGTCAGACTTTCAAGCAAGTTTTGCTAAAGTCGCGTTATTGAATGTCCGACCTAGCCTGACCCACAGTAGAACGGTCCTTGACCCGTCTATTATAGTCCAGCAGTGCCCGACCCTTGGCTGAGAGCAGTTTAAGCGCCATTGGGTGTCTCTGATATTTGCCTCTGTGTAAGATGAGAAAAAAAGTCTGTTGAAAGACTATATTTCAAGCCAGAAAACTGTAATTAGCTTTCCAAGTTGTTTATTTAACAATATCTTAGCCTAGCAAGCAGCTGTCAGATGTCATCTAAGAAAAAAATGTGAGCTGTTAATAGATTCAAGAGAAATTAGTTTACAAATAGCCCGTGTAAGTATGCCCATGTCTTGCTTATTTCTTATAGGGTTGTAAGATAGTCACATCATGATGCACATCATCATAAACGCAATCATGATACCTTTCATTGTAAGTAGACTCGCCTCTCTGCCCTCTAAAAGAGAGGGCAGAGAAGCGAGTCTCACTCTTAAAAAACCCTTCCCCTCCCCCCCTCCCCCCCTCCCCCCCCATGCATCTTAAAGAGTGCCCCCCAGAGTGCCCCTCCCCCCCCTCCCTCCTAGAAAAAAAGAGCCGCATTTTTAAATTATTTTTTAGCAAGCTTTCAGCTTGCTTTTTTTCTTTTTTAAAATTTATTTATCCATAAAAATCTCAAGTGACTTATTTTGAAATTCGCGCCAACCTAGTAGTCACGTGACCCCCTTAAGTAGGTCACTTCCAGTCACGTGACCTATTTGAATTTCCCGCCAACATGGTGGTCACGTGACCCTCTTAAGTAGGTCACTTCCGGTCACGTGACCTATTTGAATTTCCCGCCCAAAGGTCACGTGACCGGAAGTAGGTCACTTCCGGTCACGTGACCTATTTGAATTTCCCGCCAAAAGGGAGGCCTCTCATTGGCTGCTTTTGAATTTCCCGCCAAAAGGGAGGCCTCTGATTGGCTGCAGGTCGATTGAGTAATAAACAGTACTTAACTATAGTCCCGTTCCGATACATACAATACTACTAACGCGTGAGTACCTAGGGGGTGTCTATAGGAGGTATGGGTTGTGTCACAACGCAGGTGAGTGAGAGTGAGAAAGGAAAAGAAGGGGGGGGGGGGCTTGGAGAGATGGGCAGAGTCAGAAACAGAAAGATACAGGACCAGAGGGGGATAAGGGTGAATGAGAGAGATGGTGAGAGATACATATGGAGAGTTTACCTTGGTATGAATAATCTCGCAAACTACTTCAACCGAATTGACCATTTTCTAAACCAGATCGAATCCCCAAACTACCGGTAAGCACAAATATCCAGAGTCAATAGTTGAGATTTGGGTAAAGGCCCAAATCTCGGTACCCCTACAGCGACAGTCGGAGTAGAGTCGGGATAGGTATACTCTACCCTGTGTCTATATATGTGTACAGGCAAGGTAAAAGGGTAGTCCGAGGAAAAAGCCAACTTTGAAATTGATGTCATAAGCTTTCCAGTGATATATTACACCAGATGATATTATTTCTAGTCTTTGAGAAATGGCTTCATGAATATGTGTGGGCAGCACCCCTTCCAAAATCCGAATAAGCTCTATGTCTCATATTTTCCAAGATATCCCTATTTAATTAGCATTATTTATGATAATTAGAAATTTATGATACATTTTCATTCTTTAAGTCATAAAATTCGATCTAGTAATCATAATTTTGTTCTGTTTTCACCATGGCAATCCTCACAAATCATTCTATCAATTTATGTCTTAATTTCCTCTATTTGGAATAAAATTCATGTTTCCATGGCAACACATATCAACAAGTACACCCATTTAGGCTTTAAAACGTTCCTTTTACCTGCCAAATAAAGAAGCTTTTTGTCAAAAATGGAATGTTTTATGTAATCCTATTGAATTCTCCAGAAAAATGTACCCAAGACCAATTTTTAGCCTAATTCTTTCATTTTAGGCCAAAGTGGCGCCCCCTGGTGGCTAAAATCGGAACTAATCCCGCGGGGACCATCCTTTCTGCTTGCCTGCTCACATATAAGGGCGGTTGGGGTTAAAACGGGTTGTTTTCTTGTCTTGCCATGGACGCCTTTTGTTATTCACAGAGCTTCATATTATGACAATATAATAATTCCACCCCCACCCCAACACCACCTTGCCTTGTGGAGGAGGCGGTAGTCGTGGCCTGGGTCTCAGAGACTGGCTGTAATTACAGTCTGTATAAAACATCACGTGACCCCCAGCTGGCCCCGGAGCATGCGCAGAGAGCAATCAGGGCGGGATGAAACCCCACCCCTCCAGGTCAGCCCTGGTAATCACTCTCCAGCACTCAAAAACACACTTACTCATCATCCACTCAAAGTCAGCCAAATCTACTTATCTGAAGCCGACCCCTTCCACGGATTGACTTCAAAAATCCACATATTCCATTTGCCGCCAGCGGCTCCGTCGCCCAGTGTGAGTTTCCTCAGTGTAATATTTCCAGCGGGGAGATGAAATCATATTACACAGGGGCCCGGCTATATTTGGGTGACAAGTTGAAATCTTGTCTGTAAGATAGGATGTGGGAATGCTACAGGCGACAGAGCCAATTGAGGTAGACACTCGCCCCTGGATACAATGCACTGATATGACAATGGGTAAGCAAAAAGGGACAAGACTACCACCGAGATATCCAATTGTAAAAGTTATACTCCCTCAGCTACAAACAAGATTTATTGCTGTTAAAACGCAGGTCTCTGCTTACTTATGATGTTTATAAGTGTTTATTATGGAAGCAAATGCAGTCTAAACCTGATGTAGCAGACCTCAATACAGGCTTTGTGTTGAAACTCTACTCAGGATAGATTTCCTGAATGGAGTCCTATATGATGCTCCCGTCAGAAAAACGCAACATTTGCCAGTACACTGAAAATCCATAGATTGAAAGGGTTAGTCAGTTCAGACTATCCTAGGTTGGTCATATGAGTGTTAGTCATAATGGCAAAGTTATATTCAAAAATGACTGAGGGGTCAGTCAGTAGTGGCTAACCTAGGTTCATCATTGGTGTGTTGTATTTGTATACCACTAGTTGGGGCCACCTGTCATGACCACTCGGTGGCTCCCCCTGGAAATAAAAAGACTAAGGTGGGTTGGTCAGTCCTGACCAACCTGACAATAATAACTGACCTATGTTGGGCGTATAGGGATCCAAAAAATGACTAACTAGGTTAGGCACTAGTGACTGAGAGGTTGGGCGTATAGGGAGCCTAGGAATATCAGTGTAGAAAGTGGCAGTTTTCAAACCTTGTAAAGCATCAGGAACTTGTACATTTGCATAGACTAGAGTTCGCACATAAAACATCTATTGAACTTGAGGCTGATGATGCAAGTTTCAACGGTTATATCTTAAACAGCATGATTCTTCAAGAAAAACTAATGCCAACTGTCCTCCAGGGTAATATCATATGCTTCACAGTCGCAAAAAGACCCGTTTGATAAGTTCTGGTGTGGGATTGGTTCAAATGCGATTACTCTCAAGTTTTATAAGCGTCCACGACTATGCATTTATCGTCTCTGATCAGTCCTATATGAGGATATAACCCGGTCGACCTATGATATAAATCCCACTATATTATACGTTGCCATATCTTGCCAACTGTAAAATAATATCCTGAAACCACATGATAAACATTACACACATGCAGTACAGACCTTTGAAGCCACAAGTGGGCTTCTAGATGTTATATGATAACAGGTCCCTTGACGCCACATAAACCATATTCCAGAGACAATAATTCAACATGGCTCTCAGCATTCGAGATGGTGTCAAGGGCTCGAGACATACTTGAGCCACATTAGACTTCCTTTTGCTACTAAATACAACCTTGATTCCCAAAGCAGAGCATGATATGTTGGAAGCCATGTAGATGCAGAATAACTCTAATTGACATACATTGGCATAAACACAAAACGACCTCATTGAAGCCGCTATGCAAAATATGCCATACATAGAATGCATGGACCCAGAAGCCATAAATCACCAAGCCGATATTCGTAATAGAGAAAGGCTTCAAGGAAACTGAAATGTGAACTGTGCCTATTATTATACGGATCTGCGTTTGGGGGCTGGATGATCGGTTGCCTCCTAATGCCCTTGTCTGTGAGACAATGCAGCCCACTTAGGGTGGCGCACAGGTCAGTGAGCTCACTACACCGACACCAATCTAATCAGATTCCAGCCCTCCTCCCACCCACCCCCACTGAGCTGCTCAGAGCGACTCGGGCCCGGGCGGCCACTCACAATTACCCTCAGACCACCTTCCTATCAAAGTTCGCCCGATTCAATTAGCCCGCTCCCCTACGTAATGGCGCCCGTGTCACAATTAAACGCACTTTCCGCGTCCATCACTCCCTCTGCGAGTTACTCTGCGAGTTGCTCTCTTTACTAGCCATAACCCCCAACCATTAGGACCTACTCCCCGAGCCTTCCCCGCTCTTATCCAGACAGTTCCCGCGATCTGATCTCTAGGACATCAACAAACTGCCCGTTAATAGTGTTTGTGAACGTGTCCCGCCGCCATCCGCACCAGAATAATGGAATTCAAACTGGGGCCGCTTTACGGGGCGTCCCGTTCGTTTCCAGGGGTGACGGAACTCCCTGTGCGCCCTCTGGTGGCCTGGTGACACATTAAAGCATCATTAAACTGATGTGGATTTAGATTGGATTAGGGTTGGGGGAGGTGTGAAGGAGGGTGGGGGGACTGGGTGGGGGGATCTGCCGGGGGATCTGCCGTTAAGGGGTGCCCAGGACTCAGGAGGGACACGAGGGTGTCATATGGGGATGCCATTTGGGGTGGATAGGATGCATATGGTGGACATTTACTGAGAGCGTGTTGGCAATGATCATGTAAATGGTCTTCATTATATTTTCTTCCCCCATCTTATCTTAGGAAATGTGAGAATTGTGCGCCTTTCATGATCAAGAAAAGCTTACATAATGCACAATGTAGATAGTGTGGAAGATACAAAAGCATCTTGGAAGCATTTTATATATTCTGATAAAATAATGATTCTAGCATTTACAATATGGACTACCTTATTCCTGATGTGCATGGCGTTTACTAATGCAGGTGATCTTTATTTTAGTTTATGTCCTTGTCCAAATAAATGTCCGTGACCAGTCACATTCTGAAGATGCATCTACCCCTGTAGCGGCCTTGTACTCGTCAGTTTGCTTGTCCCGAGTGTCTTACCTATTGGATTTTGAGTTTTCTAAACACAATATCCATTGTCGAGATATCGGGTTGGGTTCCTACTATAGACGTGTGGCAGCCATATACTCCTGACTCCAGAGGGCTACATATTGGAAACAGATACCGGGAATTGACGTGCACTAAGCGGTCATAAATCTATTGGTAATTATTGATTTCACAATCAGTAGGACGTGAAAACATTTATAAAATACATAATAGATACGGGACCTATGTAGGTGTCCAGGTATCACTATGGAGATTGGAGAGAATAGGTCCTTAATCCTTGGCAATATTTATATAGACAGTGTAAAGAGTAAATGTTGGACAAAGTACTCATGAGGATACAAATGGTACAGCTGAAGACGTTTCAATATCAATTAATCTGGCTGGGATTATAACCGTTTCTGCTGTCATAATAACTTTATGCAGTACCAGGTTGATATTGGTGCCATCGTATTTTTAAAACGTGGATTTATTGGATTATATCACCCTTGCGGGCAAAAACTAGCTTGGGCGCATTGCCCTTCTGCCGCCAGCATCCCTGCCATACTCCCAATCAGTGTGTAGAAACGGTGTTGTTTCTTCACACTGACAATTCACTCTGTGCATTGTAGGTAGCTAACCGCTAGCGTTTAATGATATGCATATATCCCTGGGCCAACCCCCTCCCCCAAATAAGGGTTACCAGTCAGTACTATTTGTGGGTGATTGGGGATCAAACAAACGCAATGTCCTGTGCTGGGTGCAGTCTGTAGGGTCAGTTCAGGTAAAACTTGCCAGTGCATAGGGATCAGTCAATGCCATATAATATTATGGGTGATTGGTGTGTGTTGAGGGTCCATCAAAACACTCACACTCCTGCCTGGGTAAAATAGTATTCACATTCCTT
The DNA here is from genome assembly GCA_947462335.1 of Harmothoe impar. NCBI lineage: Eukaryota > Metazoa > Annelida > Polychaeta > Phyllodocida > Polynoidae > Harmothoe > Harmothoe impar. The sequence continues at coordinate 43,259,283 of OX381709.1, read as the reverse complement.
AGCAATTTGGGCATAAGATATATAAATATATTTTCTTATGCTAGAACAACTGTATAAGAACTGTCCAATACCACATCTACAACTGACAGTCATGGAAACTATCTATTTAAAGGAACCTTTGCATTGTACACTACTGTGCTATATATGGACATAACTAAACTGGAAGAATCATTACTATTGTGATGTACACCTTTGGATTAATCAAACCTTTCATAAGTTGCACTGCTTGTCACTAAGAGTCCTGCCACTCGTCCTGACGTCTGGTGGCCACATCGCGTCGAAAGTGTAGCTGCTATGACTATTTGATTGGAGAAGCACATGCAAGGAAATATAAACTCTTTATTAACTGTGTCCATGCAACCATACTTCCATTTTTATAAAGGCATAGACATATCTGTTTATTTCAATTCAGCATTGTATTGTCTCTAAAACTGATTTAAATATCATGTTATCTAACGTTATATGAAGTGACTCTAAAGCATGCAACTTAAAAGCTGTGTGAAGGATGTGCGGAAATTCTGAAAACATGTGTTGCAATTCATTAGGCTGTCCCTGCACCAAATTATTAGCTGTGGCCAATCTACTTGATTTGTTCTTCGGTTAGTAATGAAATGGCATTGTCGGCCCTTTTGGAGATTGTCCAAGTAGAGATATATAACCCCAAGAGCGTTACACAGCTGCCACCTGGTGTTAGAACATTCAGGCAATGACGGAGTCATTCTGAGGAGACACGAGTATTGGCGAATTTCCGTCGTTGATTGCCTGTAGCCTGCAGAGGCGAAACTGTCCATAGTACTTCACTAGAACAGACATCTTATCTAGATGAATATATAAGTCAACGTTGGATGAGAATAGCTTTAGATATATAGAGAGGCCTGTAATTTAGTGGCGCCAAATCTTGTTATAGAATGCGTCGGAGCCTGACAGGCCTAAATCCTATTGCTTTGGTATTAGAAATGTAGATTAGAATAATCCATTGAAAACCATGCCATGTCTTCCTTATTGCACTACAGCTTATCCAGCCAGTCATAAAATGTTGTGCATAAAATATAGCTTGATTAACCAGATTAACTGTCTAGTAGTAATATTTTGAGAGTATGATTTCAGACCAAATTGAACAGAAAGCTTGACATTTGAATGATATCAAAATTATATTTATTTTTGCCATGTTGATGATGTAAATTGTTAAAACGGCGCTGAAGAATGATAAAAAATCATTCTCACACTATCGATGATTGGTTAACTCATTGCTGTTACATCATAACAATAGTAAAAATGACTAGACGATGCCAATATCAACATATAAGTCATTTGACAGGGATACCTGAGAAAATAGTTCTGTCTATCGTGTCAGATACTTGGACATCACATGTATACATGTATATAGTCTTACGTCTTTATTTACTGAACAAGGGTATATAAAGTGCTACAGCTGCCTAAGTTTCTATAGCTTTAAGCCTTTCAGACAGGTTGCATAGTGGTTGGTCCATAGAGTTGTATTCTAAGCCAAGTGTGAGGGCTGATCTAGTCAGGTCGATGTCCTCCAGGGCTTTCTCTAGTATACCACAAATGGTGTAGTAACATTCCCCAACGGCAGGTACACCTGGCTGCCCCTCACAATGTTTTTGGACAAATGGGAGAACCTGAGATGGGTCCTTTTTCTTTAACATAGCTAGATGAACGCGTAGGATGTCCTTTGACTGTGGCCATTGTGATAGGCCATATTCAAGCCTTGTCATATAGGTATGTGTAGTGTCCTCGTTGTCAGGCAGACAGGAGAGGGCATGCAGAAGCTGAGCAAGGAAAGTGTCACATTCATTGGGTGTCTCCAGTAATTGAGTGGTAAGCTCAACAGCCTTTCGGTAGTTTCCCATCTCAATACACTTTGCTATGAAGTCCTCATATATTTCAGGTTTAGTCTTGGCCTTGGTGTCCTTCAAATGGAGAACTAGACTGTCCATCATCGACTCTGCCTCATCTTGTTTGTCCAATTGCATCAGTTGCCTGACCATGTGCTCTTCAGCCAAGATTGTTCGATGATAGCCCGCTGGAGCCATCATTTTGAAAATGCGAACGGACTGCTGAACAAGAGTCAAGCTTTTCAGGTGATTCTTCTTCTCGTTCTCAAGAAAACTCAAAGTAGTCAGGCATTTTGCCACATCAATGCAGTCATTGCCGAGGAGAGTCTTGTTCACAGAGAGCGCCTTATTGAAGTAGATCTCAGCAGCCTCCAGGTCATCCTGTTTCTGGTATACTGAACCAATGCGTAGGAAGTTGACAGCCAGACCGAGGGAGAATTTATGGGGTTCTATCTCCTCCCAGAGGCTTACAGCTTTGGTATACCATTCAAGTGAGGCCTTCATGTCCCCTTGGTCATAGTTGATCAGCCCCAGATTGTAATACACCCATGCTAGGTGCACCCTTTCTGCAGGATCATCCTTTATTGTCTCCATGGCCAGCATGTACCAATCCTCGGCCTCCTGAAGTCGCTTAAGTTTGTAGCTGCACCGTCCCAATGCATTGTAGGACCTGGCAATCTCCTGCCTTTTGATGAAAGTCGCCACCACTAACTTTTCCCCTATACTCAGGACCTCCTGGTGCAATCTCTGAGCCTCCTGGTATCTTCCTGTATTGGCCAGGAACGAAGCCTTGTCGTACTTCACATCAGCGATCGACTTCATTTGTTTGAGGCCGTCTTGTGCCCCATGCCTGGAAAGCAGGTTGATTTCCCTGTCATACACGATCTCTATGCCATTATACAATCTCGATGTCTGCATCCACTCTCTGATTTCAGGCAGAACCTTTGCCTTCCACGTCATGAGATTTGCCATTCCCTCCTCACTCATGTTCTTCATATGGGTGGCGTACCGACTTGCAACGTAATTGTCGAGGCTCTGCATATACTTCCTGGATATCACATCGCCAGGGAGACCCAGCTCCTGCCAGTACTCATTCAGAACAAAGGGGGTTGATTGATAAAGGATCTGGAACACCTTAATGTTGCTCACCACCTCCAGTAGGCGTGTGTGATCCCCTGCCTGCTGGAGGAGATGTGGCAGTTCAATGACTATCCTCTTTGGTATCGGTCTTCGAGTGGAAAGACATTCAGTGTATGGCTGATAGAATGTCTCAGCAACCTTGCTGGCAGCTTCAACCCTGGACTCCCGGTCTGACATGTACATATTCTGAATTGTAATCCTCATCTCTGGGAAACTGAAGCTGAGAAGACCTGAGCGGTTCATAAGGTACTTCTCCATGGCGTAGATGAGAGGAGTCCACATGTATTGTGGCATGGGGAATTCCAACTCGGAGATTCCTCTCTTACACAGGTATATCCCACAGACGATGTCCTTCACTAGGTTGCCATCATAGTCTGGGTGATTGTACTTCTCCTCCATGTGTTGTATAATGATGGTGAGCAGCTCAGGCACATTTCTACACGCTATGAGCTGCTCAATCTGAGTAGTGAGGGTGCGGAACTTACCCAGTGTACACAACATATTGATCAGGATCCTCAGGAAGAAAGGTTGGCTTGTCTTGGGAGAGTTTAGGATCATTTCCCTTTGCTCCGTTTCCAATGATTTGGAATATTGTTTCAGTATTGTATCACATAGGATCCGTTTGTTTTCTTCTGTCAGCAATCCGATGTCCATTTGTGTGGCGTTGTGCTGGTTTTGGAGACTCTCCAAGGTTTCACAGGCAATATCAGACCCTGTAGTGACTGTCAGTATCAGCCGCACATTCTCAGGCAATGGGCTGGGAAGCCAGTACAACGGTCTGAACGCTTTAACTTTGTACAGCTCGTCTGCCCTGTCGACAATTATGATCAGCTTTTCGTTTTTGAGTTTCTCTTTTCTTTTAACCATGCTCAACAGGCTTTCATTCAGAGTATCCTGCATCTTTGCATGCATAATGCTTACCCTGAATTCTATATCTGGTGGTTTGCCAGTGAGGTGAATATCTACATTTCCGATGATGCGCTGCACCAGGTTTTCTGGCTTGGAGCTTTTTGGGTCTGCGCCGACAAAGTGGGGTATCACAATGTCGTTTTCCTGTGCATTCTTTCGGGACTCGATCCAGCTGCTAAGAAGTGCCGTCTTGCCACATCCAGTGGGCCCAGTGATCACCATTGGCGGGGTGCTTCCCTCCTGAGACACAAAGGCATTAAGCTTTTCAGCATACTTTTCTCCTCCGATGTAGATACCACCTCGACTGACCATGAAGTTGTTATGAGCCTGTTGACTCTTCTCCCATTTCGATAATTGCGGCTGGTGAGCAATGATCTCCTCGTCTATATACCTCCTCACACAGGTGTAGATGAACTCAGCTCCCCCCTCAGGTGTCTTGTAATCCATCCTTATCCCCATAGTGTCACCCTCCGTGGCGGCCACCCTTTCTCTGAGATCCTTAAGACGTCCCAAAGCCTCCTCATTCTCACACTTGTAATTCTTCTCCATTTTCGCATTCCCCTCCTCCTTGGCTTGGGCGCTGCGTTTAGCATCGTAGGCAGGGTCGCGGAAACAGAAGCAGGAGGGGGTGCGCTTGGGGTCGTTAAGGTGACCCTGGAGGAACTCCAGCTCGGTGATGCTCCTGTCCCTGTGCTCGTCCACCCAGGGGAAGCGGGGCACGGCCTTGTCAAAGTTCTTCTGTAGGGCCTCATCCCCGCGTCCACACCAGCCGTAACGCTGACCATACAGCCCTACAAAGATATCGGAGCGGTCTATCTCCCTCAGACAGGTGGTGATGGTCTCGTGGTCAGAGGACATCTCACTGGTGATACCCCAGCGGAGGTCCACCACCCTCAGGAGGAGGCCCTTCGTGATGAGCACCGACTTAAGGCGGGGCCAGTAGAGCCTATCAAGGCAGTCCCTCTCTCCCTCCATGCCACTAAATGGGGAGGAGACAAAGATCCTCAGGATCCCAATATCCTTAAGTTTGGCCCCCTGTGCCATAGTGGTTGTCGATGTCGAGGTGCTCTACGGGGCTTGGTCAGAGGAAGGCTGCAACGTGGTAAAAGGTACGCATAAACACAGGTAAATACACGGAAGGGTTATGTAATATTATACAGCTATGTTTGAGTGTATGTGGATAGTCTATACAATGCGGGATACGTCTGTGAAGCTTACGTATCAATACTGTAGACTCCCTCAAATATAATATTATAACCAGAGAGAGTATGCACTTTGTATGCTTCAGTCATGCAGTTGTACAACTACATCCTTCTGTGCTTCACACAATGTATATATTGATGCGTCGTGGTAAGTAATTCATAAAGACGTTGTGTAGTAAACAGTTACAGTGAACAACTCTAGTAATTGGTATCACGGTTTAATATACCTGTCCTGCATTCTGGAGTACAGAGTACTTAGTATATTACTTACCTATACCTTGTCAGAGAGGAGACACTGACTGAAATTTAGGTAAGTGTCATCCCCAAGTGTCATCCCCATGCATTGACAATTAATGTCATGTGTTGTAGATCAATGTATCTATCCGTCCGAAGGAGACTTCTGACCTCTGGTTCTGAGCAGAGTCCCAAACCAGGTGATGCTTCTCCTGCACGGCCCGCAGGTGAGAAAGCCTCCCGCAATGTACAGGTACAGTGTAGTTGTGTCCACTATGTACAGCAGAACCCCTATGTACTGGAGGTTCCAGCCTATATGTATACACCGCCCATGGTGACCTATAAACACCATACATATCTGCACCATCTGACCATGCTGAATACTCCTGCATGGACCGCCACCTACAGCTGAAAACACAAGAAGACTCTGACCCGCCGTCACGGTACGGTGTGGGTAATCCCGTCCCTGAGGAGTGTATAATCAATATCGTCATGCCCACCGCGTACACACTATAGTCACACAAGCTGGCTCGCCTCATTCATTCCGGGTAAAAAGTAGGCCTTTAGAGATTGACTTGGCACGCGGGTCAGTTAAGCAATGGCTCAGTCTTTAGCACGCAGTTTTGCCTATTCAGGTCGTTATCTTGTTCAACTAGGCATGATGTACGAGGGTGGAAGTATATAGGACATGGCTTGAATGAATGTGGCTGCATAACTTGTGTTCATGTCTTCCACAGAGTAAATTGGTAGAAAATCGCATGTTGACCTCCCTAGCATGTTAGAGGCGGTTATTAATCGGATCATCCACAGTCCTTGACGAGCTAGGTGTTAGCACTTAAATAGTTTACTCAGGGATCACTATTATATATAGGCCCCTACAATGTAGAAGTTTCCCACACTCCGAAATTGTGTTTTTTTCTGTGGCTGTATTGTAAACGTCTATTGAGAAGAATACATAATGATTGCTCATCCTGTTTACTATTTGCTGTGTTAAATATGAATGCTTATATTACGCTTCTCAACTGATACACTATATCCTGGTAAAGGGTAAATCACACTGCAATGTAAAGTACACAGGTAAATAGGCACATGCCCTCTTTTAGGTACACATATATATATATACATAATTATAGAAGTATCATACAGGAAAAGGGTATACGAGACATAGGCTACATTTGAAAATACATGCTGCTAGCTGGGTAGAAGATATTATGCGCTTGTATCATCCTTTCTGTCTATCTGGCTACTGAGAACATATATAATTATTGATTGGCAGAACTCGGGTAGCATCACATTCATTGAGCCCTCTATAATCAGAAAACCAAATTACGTCATTTTAGGGAATAATTGGAGATTGCATCAAGAACATAAATGAACATGTGACATCTCGAATACAGAATATAATATACCGCCTCTGCCATTGCATTGTCGGGTAGAATATTGTAAATTACATTACTACAACATGGGCATTGTGGTAATGAAAATTATACATATTTGAATATACAATGGCCTTTGTCTGGAGGTGGGCGTACAGCTGTTGACCATTGACCAACAGGTGACCGATTTGATCCTATCTGATCATATGTTAGAGTTAGGTTCATACGCTTGCCAGATAATGAAGTTAATCCGATCATATCTCTAGAGCTAATGGCTAATACCCAGCAACAGACAAAGATAAGCATACATAGGTTTTGGGTATCTCTAATAAACTATACTTATCAGAGAGACTGATAATATAGACGCGTATAGCTATAGGTTGTGCGACTAGTGATGTAAAATGGTTATAAATAATCCGAAACGCCGCACTAATAAGATCAATCAACAAACAAATCTCAAAAAAATCCTGAAAATGTCTTCAAACTTTAAGACTTCAAAATAAAAATCGAAAAATGAAATTTCCTGTGTTGAGTTTGGTGTGTTCAAAATAACACCATTTTCAAATCAAACCACACTTCACCCAGATTATAGTTATATCATTTTACGTTTCTTGGGCTTTTTCATGATATCTGTGGGAATCTGCAGAGTAACGAAATATATGTCCTTGCTAAATGGACTTTGCTTTTATTCTAGTTGTATTATACGATGGTAACATCACAATACGTTTCAGTATCCCAAAATTAGTGTTTCATACTTCAAAATTATTATCAAAAGGTACTATTAAAAAAAGTTGATTTCTTAGAGAGGTAGGCAGATGTCTAAATTGATCTTTATCTGGTAGGATCAACTGATCGATTAAGTTTATTGATGCAGTAGTTATAAGCTGGCTTTCTAAGCCATATCAAATCAAAAAGTTACAAAACATCCACCACGTCTTGAACATGATTCCTGGGGTAGTTGAATATAGATACAAGCTAGATTTAAAGGAAATTGCTAGTTCCTACACAGAAGCCACCTGGCGGCAAAAATCGAAGTTCATGAAAAGTACTCTTTAAGCTGTATTCATATTCCTACATAGACCACTTTCCCTAAATTAACTATTTGTATTTGATATTTTGACAGTATACCTCCATTGTTCACATAATATATTATATTCACTGCTAGGACACCCATAGGCTCCTATAGTTAAGGCAAAAGAAATATTTTTCCAAAATTCATGCCTTTCTCATTTCATCTGTGACCCCCTGTTTTATTGGTCCTAAAATGTTTGTATAGATGTCCATTATACATTCCCAAGGTTTGGTTGCAATATCAATAGAAGATGGGGATTATCCATGACAGATAATGTGAAAATCTTACTATTCATTTCTATAGTTAAGGTACTCCTTTGCTCAAATGGCCTTATCATGAAAGTTAGTACCATGACATGGCAATTTCTTTTGATTTTCTATTAGATAATAAATCAAACTAACATAATCCTGAGTTATATGCAAACGTCAATAGAACATCAGTAATCCTGTGACAAGTAGCAAGTCCCTTTAAACTAGTACAAAGCTAGGCTCACACGCAGGCTTACACCATCTGTGTGGTGACCCCTTCCGTGGCATTAGAGAACGACTTTGCAATGATGTAGCTCACTGCTGCTACCTAGTGGACGATTCTGATAATCAATCCTCCATTTTCTGGCTCAGGATCAGGCCAGTCTCAGGCCCCGAGTCTATAATAGTAGGGTCTGGGCAAACTCATATAAAAAACTTGTTTCACTTACTTGCCCTCAGGGGTTGACCAATCAAATCCTGTACACCAATTCCTGTGCACAGCCTGACAGGAAGTAACAATCTAAATATAGCAGCTGCACCAGTCCCATTTGCAGCCCTTGTGGCAGAAAAAGGTACTGGTTGAGCGAGTCTGGATCAGGCTAGCTCCCAGTAGGGACGTTCAGTGGTTTTTGTTTTACAAGACAATACATTATATAATCTGGGAATCCGGTGAAGGAGACTCTGAGAAGTTCATTTCCACAACCCAGAAGAACATACATTATCTCTGCAAAGAGCAAAATTTGCATTTAATGCAGTTTGAAGGTGCAATTTCAAGCCCCAATCTGCCTAGTACATTGTAGTATAATCAGTGGCACCAGTCAGGTACACTTTGAGTAGGCCACTCAGGTGGGGCAGTCAACAGTAGGGTGCACAGTGTTTCATACTCATAGATGGACTTTCCTAACTACAAACCTTTCATTACATATTCTCAAGAATCAGGAGTCACAATGAAAGGCTTGTAGTTATCAAAGCCCCTTTATGAGAGATCACATTAATCAATAGTAATCGAAAATGTATGTGCCTATATCTAATACACATGTATTATGAATCTATGTTGTGCCTTGCACATTGAAAATTATGAAAATCATAGGCTCCTCATTAATACATACTTCTTCCCTGTAGAATTAGAGGGCATACATCTCCTTTCTTGCATAGCGTCTCTCCTGTTTGTGCAATTGTAAGGAGCCAAGGGGCAAAATAACCGCATGTGAATTTCACTTGTTCCTATGGTCTAAATATTGATGAGCAAACCCATCATTTTTAATGAAATGACTTCATAGACAGAACACTCAGTACACATATACCACCAATGTTTGGGCGAGTGAGTGCCCCTATTAGGTGTGTGAGCAGTGGGGCCACTGTAGGGCGGGTGTTGAACGACCCTTCTCCAAGAGTGGACGTAGAAGTTGAAGCTGGAGCGTCATGGACGAAGTCAGACAAAAAGGACTTTTGGGTATATTTCACCAAGTTTTATAACCTGCTTAACTCAAACGTAGAAGCAAAAGTCATATGACTTGGTGGTCATGTACCTGGCGTGCTCGGTATCGTTAGTTTTGGTAAATATTGGATTTAAATCCCAAGAGATTAAGGAATGTATGTTCCCTCTCATACTATTCCATACTGTATGTGTTCACTTTCTTTTCGTAGGCCTGCCAGATTAAAAGGAAGTAGGGGGGGGGGGGCTAGAAAAAGGACATGTACGATTCATGTTACCTAAAAAGACGAATGGGAAGATATTGGGAGTCGAATTTGCCAGACCTTCCAGTTGCCATACATATTAACAAACACTGCTGTCTGGTCGGCCTATCGATGGATATGGATAACTATATGTTTTATTCCATCTATTTATGCCAAATGCTTAAATCTGCCCCTGAGAGTCCAGCTTTAACTGACAGTAGGCTCCGTGTATCTACAATTATCTACAAGTCAGAATACTGCTCTAGTCTAATAATAAGGCTGTGCTAGGGGATTGACACTTCTGATGGAAGCTGCTATACAAGCTGTCACACTCAAACCTACATATTCTTAATTTGATTCTCAGATGATTGTATAATTATTTCCTTCTTATAATCTACCATTTATTCTGACATGAAAGTATTACTATATGTTACAGAGGAATATTATTTGTATTCTTGAGGGGTTTGACGATTTCGTTTTGATAAAAGCCATCAGGTGGCAGCACTGAGGTGTAAATTATAAAATGTAATGAGAGCAAGTATCTTGCATGTCTACTATATTATTTGCACGAGGAATTAAAGTAATTTTGCAATCGGTCCGGGGATTTTGCGCAATTTCACAGTAACAGCCCTAGCTTTGAGACGTTACATCACGCTATAGGTGCCCATATCTCAGAGATTACAAATAAGAAATCGGTAAAGCTCGATCTAATGAGTCCAGTGCCAATGTTGAGAATTTATTCTCCTAAATGGTCACCACTGCATCATTGTGGGGGTCGGGACTATTGATGTGTACCAGATCAAATTCGTAAACACACAGAGCTATGTCGATATGATGGCCACATAATGGCGTGTTTATTTGATTGGGACACGGATTATTATAACTTATGTTCAAGTGAAATACCTTCTGTATGTGTGGCCTTCGTTGGAAGCAGTTTAAAGTAGAAATACAATGTATATGTATAAATACTATTGAAATATTCATAGAAGGAAGACAGTGTAAGATGGTGGTTTAACAACTTTAATATGGTCATTACAACCTGTATCAGTTTCTCTCTACATTTCAGCTGTGAGTACCTAACATTTAAACGGCTCTGTGAATACTTTAATAAGTATGATGGTGACCAATTACTTTATCACGTGTAGAATAAAAGAGTCATTTAATGAGAATAGTATGACATAACATCTGATATAATTATGCTCTTAATACTTAAAACCCCAGATACCTAATAACATGGACGTGTATACATACACTATGGCAACAGTGATTAAAATTACTCGTTCATTTTGTATCATATCTGCATATCACTCACATCATCAAGATTTTTTTCATGACAACATTGTATCATACCTTAGTATGATTTAAAACAAGATTCAACACAGCAGCTAAAATCACAATAACATAGCTTTAAGACTTAGCCCTCGCCGGGCGCTGTGACTATAACATTAACAATTACCTAAGTATACCCGTGCAGGACTCTGCAGTTCATTTATCAGCAAGGACATAGTATTTTTCCAGACAAACTAATCCTAATTAAACAACGTACCAAGTACATGTATAGCGTGTATTACACCTAGCTTTAACTATTTAACAAACGCCATCGTGTTGAATTATACGTCACTATGATGGATAATAAACAAGTAATATTCATTCTAGAATCCATTAATTATACATGATTCATTGTATAAGACTTTTGATTGTCTTTCTGTGAGTAATGGGCATACACAGTATGCAAAACATATAACTAACAGCTAAGTATAGATACATGTATTATTGCCATGTACACGTATATAAGCATCTGTCTCCCCGTCAGTATGGCAACATTTAATATTGCCTTCAACATATTACAGCTGCATTATAAGACTTTTTTCCACAATCAATTGTAATATTGACATAACTGTTGTCATGGGGTGCGAGAGGAATGTTTAATAAACAGTGTTAGATAACAATTACAGATATGCACATTAATTATAGCCGAATGTGTCAGAATGTACTGAAATATCCTATTTAATCTAAGTAGATATATACGTTTCTGCAATTTATCCATCGAGATAGGATTAACCCCAATAAAATCTAATTAAACTAGCTCATCATTGTTTCCATAAATGCATATTATCACATGTATTACATACTAACATATACCAACACTTGACAATTGATAGCTCCTATATTTAGATCTGCAGTCTACATCAAGATAACCATAGAGAAGCCTTACTCTCCCAGGCCACACTTATGTACAGCGGTCACTCAGCCATGTAGATAAGCCTGGGTTCCACTGTCACCAAAATTAATATTTCATTGGACTTATTCTTAATTGAAAAAAGGTACCAAATGTTAGAAACCCGCCTGATGCTATACTGCGATGCATTCGATGTTGTCCGATACCACCAGAGACGTCACGTATAACAATCGGGAATTGTGGAATCCAGGCCTATAGATAGCACCTACCCGAAGGACATGATGACAACATTGCACAAACAGATAAGGGGGGTCACTCCTTGAGAAGTTCACCCCTTAGAGATAAGGGGGTCCCTTCATCAGAAGGTCTACCCCTCCTTTGCAGTAACACCTGTATTGATCCGCTAGTTCAGCTGTGATTTTGGTCAACATGGAGGGAGGCTGTATCAGCAACCGTAACCATATCGACCTTGGACTATATACATGTGTATATATATAGTCAACACCAACACAACAACGCTGGTACCGCGACGCCATCAACAGGCAATGGAGCGTTCACGGCCCATGGGCCTCACCAAGAACAAGAGTGACGTTACTTGACTCACTGATACCAATCACTGTCATCATCACAAAATGTATCATTATGTACATACATGTACTTAATATGTTAATTATCCTTGCCATTCGGTTTGGCACTAACTTAGTGAATATGTTACAATTTCCATTTCATTCATTGAACCATTGGCAGCGTGTATTGCTTTTATGATCAGCCGTTTAAGGGATGCTTAATAAGTATACAACTGACGACAGTAATTGATCACTAATTAAAGACGCTATAGTCCATCCTGTGTCTACACGGCTCAAATATAGAGTTATGTATAACATCTACTCTCAACATTTACAACTATTACCTAAATCAGTTTACATGGCTTGAACGAGTGCTACCATAGTGGTGATACCCCCTGCCCTATTCGTCTTATCCACTAACTGTAATTCCAAGCATCTAGATGCAGTAGTCTACAACCTAGTGATAATACCCCTGAACACAAATTCCACCTGGACAGTACACTATATTCCCTTCCTGTACATCCACCTCATGGAGAGTTTACTTCATCTGTCTACATTTCACACCATAACAATTCAAGCCAGACCTATGTGCAGTCCATATACCTCACTCCTACTCAGGCGGACGCTTATCTGCAGTACCAATACCCGTCTTTCTATCTCTTTACCATATGCAATTAACCTTACTACATGTATTGTCTCACATCGATCAGCTTACCACCAAAATCTCACTAACAACAACTCCACTCCTAAACCTACGCCCCACGAGCGGTCGGTTGTGCCTTCTCTCATGGCTTCTCCACAAACTCCACAATCAATCGAGTATCGTCTATATCTGAACAAGCCTCTCCTATTAAAACACGCTACATAGATCATCCGGACGGTGTAGACCCTACATGGCACTGTGACCTGATTACCTATTGGTGCGTAGAGATATGGGTGACCAGATGTAAACCTGGCCTGTGTTCCCAAGATGTGGGTTCGACACAAAACGGTGTTCCTTGGCCGCCATGGTCACTATGTGTGGGTGATTTTGTATGTGTGTATATGTGCGTGAGTGCGGAGCATTCGCAGTTACAGTTTTCTGAGCATTTTTCTTTTCAAATGTGTCTTTCATTTCCCCCCTATACCTCCGCCAGAGAGGGAACTACTTTGCGGACCCATTACAACCGTCTTCCTCCGATGACGACCCCGGCTGGCGGCGGAGCTTGGTGCGAGCCGGACTATTTCTGACCTTGGCCGTCGTCCTCTCCCCCTGTCCATTGCTCACACCGTTGACCCCTGCCGCCTTGTCGGCCGCCATCTGAGCAGACCTCAAACAGATCTCTCTCATTTGCATAAAGGAACTCTCCAGCGTAAAGGCGAAGAAGTCGGAGCGCGTCTCGCCGCAGGTGTTGAAGGATGTGATGGCGCAGAGGATCCAGTCCGGGTGGGGGTTGTAGCACGCTCCGTAGCCATCAGGTACCACGGGGCCATAGCACATGAAGGCATCCATTGTTGTTGGTACCTGGAGGAAGGTGGCAAAAGTGAAAGCCAGGATTGCATTTTTTATATTGATGATCAAATTGTATACACTGATGAATTCATACTGATAAGTCAGGAAAACCGGGCATACACTATTGTGATCTTTTCTATGGAGTCACTACAAGATCCCAGTAATTTAGCGTGAGGTTGTGCCATCCTTAGACATACCCAAGCCAATCCAGTGGCGTTGACATGGGCATCCCTAGTGCTTACGCAAGCTCTCCCTGTTTTCTTGGATATCCCTTCAATGACCCACAAGCATTATTAGAAATCGTTGCATTTTAAGTCGAACCGACAGAAAACACAATATGCACCTGCTTTGTCCATACAATTTACTCAATATGAAAGTGGAAGTTCTAAGCAATTCTATTTACCTGGCTTGTTGATAGAGTGAAGTGGTTGGAAATACGATAGGAGTCGTCTTCAAATAGGGCTGGTATAGGTTTCCCTGTACCCTCAGCAATTCGTCGCAGTCCCAGGAGGTGGTTGTCAATGCCGTAGCCGAGGATAGTCTGAGTATAAGAAGATAAGATAACTCTTTTACTTTTAGCAATTGAATACAGCCACTGCCCAGCTAACATAAAACGTTATTTAACGTCAAAATAACGTTTTAAAACGTTTTATAATGTTATGCCATATTAAGGAACCTTAGATAAACGTTATATAACGTTATAAAATGTTGTATAACGTTTTTTGTTTACTGGGTGAGTTGTGGTACCATTGTGGAGTAACCAAAGTCAACAACGAACAATTTGGTTTTGTTTAATAACTACAATTGGGATGATAGATTTGAGATAAATGATAGATGTTGTATTGTATTTTCAACATGTTCCATCAATAAATTCATCGATAAATTAGATGAGGGACTGACCTGCACCAGGATGTCGGTCTGCTGTTTGATTGCCTTTCTGAAAAGATCCATCTTCTCTTCATCCTAGAACAGAAAAAGAAACAGAATTCTGAAAGTATTGAGACACACAACTAAAAATTACTAAGGATCCTCCTGTAACTTACGATGTAGCCACAATCGTTAGGGTTATAGAACCGTAAAAGGAAACATATATATGATATACACCACAATATATTATTTTGTGGTGTTCTGTTAAGGGTCTAACTCATCTCAACCTCTAAGTATTTAGTATACTCTACCTAATTATGACTTTTGATTAGAATATTATACGCAAACTGTATTGAACCACACTTACCGGTAATCATAACTCATTTTTATTTGAAAAAGGACAAAAAACTGTATGCCTATCTACCATTGGGATATGCATAGGCATTTAAATTTTCTCTCTTGGGACAGCCATAGGTTAGTGAAAGGAAGGCCGGGGGAAGGGGGTGGTCCAGCCTGCATCGGCCTTCCACCCAAAATTGATAACATTAGTCAAGGTTATATTTATACTGTTCAAACCAGAATCCAAAATATCAAAGCGGAAGTGAGATCCTACCGTGGCGTCAGTCTCGCCGATCATGGCCTTGCACCACTCCAGGGCCTCGTTTGTACATGCCCGGATGTTGTCAACACGCCCCAACCGGAAGCGCCGAATTGAAGCGCTCTCATAGGTTGAGACGAGGTGCCCGTGAATTCTGAGGTCAAGAGAAAGTGATACATAAGTTAGCCCTGGAAGTCAGCCTAATTTGAATGTTTTGATTTTACACTCAGTTTGATGCGATAAATCATCATAGCTGCATATATATAGTTGAACTATCTATGTTACAGTATCATTCTAAATGTGATATGATTTGATATTGCTGGATAAAATATAGGTGTAGAAATCCTAGAAATTAGCACTTTCCCAACTAACAAAATAAAACACGTTACCAAACGTTTTTATATGGTTAAAAAAACGTTTTGTCAATTGAACAAAGGTTTGAGATAGAGAAGAATGGGTAGTAAGAAGAACTCACTTGTAGTAGGTGAGCTGCAGTGCCAGTTGTATGAAGGCGTCTGGGCTCATGTTGTGTTTCTTAGGGAACTCACGCCCAAACTCATGGAACCGAAGGACGTACAGATCCACAGTACCAATTAAGCTGTCATAATATAATGGTCATATAATATGATATACCAAGAGCTTACTTCATAGTTGAGACAAAACGTGGCTATCATAAGGAACGTTAAAAAAAACGTTTCGCCAAACGTTAAATTATCGTCATTTGAGTTCATATCTTTATGTTTAAAGCAACACTCATACACAGACATTTTGGTACCTTCCCGCAATGTATAATTATTAATTTTCACGTTAAAACAACGTTCTATTTTCACTGGGATTCTCCAATACATATTATACATTACGTTGGAAGAGGATTGTCTCTGCTATTGGGACTTACACATTGAGGTTGGCCATGCTCTTCTCCATATCGGACTGTATGTCAGGGGTAATCTTCCATCGTAGTTTCTTGGGGTAAGGCAGCTCGCAGATGGACTGCATTCGTGGTAGCTTCCTCTTGCGGACCTCCTCCCTGAGAATACAATGTCAGGCTATAGGCTTGGGTTTGTGATTATTCTCTGTCCCTCACCATGAGAAAAACAATGGTGAAGGAGAGCATTGCTTTCGCACAGCTGGAAGGCGAACCTACATACAAAGGTGGATATAAAATGATTGATATATTTTAATTGCAAACAAAACCTTTGTGGAAAACAGATGGGGTGTTGGCAAAATTGCAGATTTCTGGCCTGTAGAGATGATAAGATGCTAACAGTAGGAGCTGAGTGTGATATGGAACTTTATCATACTAACAATCTCATACCCCAATTTGAGACCGGGGGATTGTTTGTATGTTATTATTATATAGTACGAGGTTAACATAAATACATGTACAGTGAGAGCATAGTTTTCCATCCCTGTCCAAAGCAGAAACGTATATATTAGATACACATATTACCATGCTTATAAACGGACATTGCCAACGCAGTTTTAGTTAGAGACTATTTCAGCTAGTGTTTAGCAGTTTAGGTAGGAGTCATAGGAACGACATATTTAATTGATTAAAACACTTAATATAGAGCAGGGGTAACAGGTACAGACTATCAGGACATTGTACTACTGAACACAAATTAGGCTACAATAGTTCATATTGTATACTGCTTTTTCTACTATTGAACTGTCCGACAACACATGTTAAAATACCCTTCTAGATAAAACAGTGGTGTCTAGGGAAATATGCAATGTACAGTCTCTTGGTGGAAGGCTAGTCTTCTCATTAACCTTTGTATCAGGGATGTAACATCCATGAGTGCTAGATACTATTGATTGTAGTGTGTGGAAAGTAGATGGATGCTATGGTTCAAAATCTCTCTATATATGTCTAACAATATACACATTAGAAACATTTTCTAATCCTTATCTTTTCCTAGAGTATTTACAACAAGGTAAACTATAATATTTAGTACTGTGTGAGTTGCAGTGTGACGTGTGGTTTCATTTGAATATCAAATATAAACTAGAGTTAAATGGTCGGATGTACTTGTTAATTCATCAAATGTGAGTTTGAGACGAGTCAGTGCATGCATTCGCTTGGCGTTCTATTGATTCATCAATTCTGATTTAATAAACCCACCGATTATGAATCATTTTAGTAAATAAACACCACAGTAACACTGTTACCTGAATCATTGGTGAACATTGTTAATTAAGGGTTTGGTTAAATTGAAAGACAGCGGTAGTTATTATACACATCCCGATATTATAGATTCGTCATAAATAACTGAACACAAATATTAGCCTCCTGCTTTGACCACAAATAATTGTTGACGTTAAAAAAGAGGTAAATCATATAATGTATAATTATAGAATGCCTACGTCCACAAAAGAACACGTTTTGGTTTGTTGAGATCTCATATTATACGACCATGCGGGTGTGCATGATATACACAGCCAAAAATAATTTTCTTACCCCAAGAAAATACTAGAATCAAGATAAAATGTTCTAGATTCAAGAAATAAACTCATTTTGAGTTTTTACATTTATCTTGTTTTCAGAAAGGGAAAGCAAAGAGCAAATATCTTATATTTTCTAGTAATTTTCTAGATACAAGTATTTAAGATTATTTTTCTTTAGTAATTTTCTTAAAACTGGTCATTTGTGCACCAAACAAGATTATATCTTATTTTCCTGAAATAAGAAAGTTAACTTTCTTGATTTAAGATTGTTATGTCTTGACAATTTTATAAGTTAAGAATTAACCTGAACCCATCTACCCAAAGTGTCTATAGGGGCAGAAAACTATGCAAGGATATTTTATTATATCATGGTTATGACCATGCTTAAGGCCTTCATCAGATTCCTACCATTATTTGGGAATTTAATAGATGTGAAATGTGAATGGAATGAAAAGGATTTTTTGGGCTTCTTTGCATTTGAAATAATAGGAGGATTGGAACCAGTACTAGTGTTTGCCTTGTCAAATATCAAAATAACATTTTTCCTCTCTTTCCTCTCTGTCTGTATTCACATGGTGGGGGTCAATCATTTATGATGATAGACCCCTTTAGGTTAGGGATCAAGTATACAGACTACTAAATAAGGATTATTTTCTTAAATTAAGAAAACTAGTTACATATTATGCCACACGAGGCCGCCACTATGCAATACAACAACTATGTTATGAAACAGGGTATGTATTTCTGCCTAAAATTAGGTCCCAAAATAACAAATGAGTATAAAAGTATCTGGAAAAAGAGGAATTTTGTTGGGGATTAATTCAGTGTAAGAACCGTTATTCGAGTAAATGAAATATGATAACTAAAAGTAGAAATAATATGAGACACCATTTGTTTGATTATATCATTTAGATAAAGGGAAGGATTACCTGTTCCATTACATGAAGCAAAATGACTTTGAATAAAGGTCTGTTTGCTTTCTTTTGTAGCTATAAAAAGCTGCATTTAATCTGATGAACCTCTTTCTGATGCTCTGGCATCACTCCTGTCTCTAAGACATTGTCTATCTTTCAAATTAAATAAAATCATATCCCAGGCAAGTTTATTAACTCAAATAAGAAATTAAAACTTACTTAAGAAAGATTTTTTCTAGAAAAAAGGTCTATTCCATAAGAAAGATTTTCTCATTTTGAGAAATATGTCAGGAAATATTGTCTTGATTCCAGAAAAAAATTCTTGATTTAAGAATTTCTTTCTTGTTTGTTTTTCTTGTTTGTTTTTCTTACTCTAAGTATATTAAACTCAACCATGCTTTCAAGTAAAATTTTGTTATCCTACGGACAAACTTGTTTTAAGTTTATTTTACTTAAAACAAGAAATATTTTCTGAAAATGAGAAAATTATTTTTGGCTGTGTAACTCTCCTACAGAGAAGGTGGAAATATAACCTACATCCGGGCCTCTCATACCTACCCTTCCTGCTGTGTTTCATCCCTGTTTAACCAGTTATGGAAAGACAAGAGTCATTTAGAGAATGGCAAAGAGAGGTTTACTCAAAAAGCTAAATGGCGGAAGGAAAGGTGCCTTGCAGCCACCGTGAGATATTCTGTGTTGTCAGCAATGCAGCAACTAAATGTGAACAGGCACAGCAAAGGGATGCTCTTACGTTGTATGTTGTTCTATTGTAATTAATAGTACATGTAAATAGAAGAAAGACCACGGGTATGAGGTCCATTAAGTTTGCATCTTTCTTCATGTGTTTGGAAAAGGGTCAGGCGTATCACACGTAGCCGCAGGCTGAGTGTGATGCGATCCGGATCCTAATGGGTGCATAACAATGTAATGAACCTCATTCTCATAGAGTGGACTTTTGCACGTATTACATGTAGAAATGGACTGGAATAGTTTAAGGTAGCTTTAAATCTAGTAACATCAAAGGCCATGGGATACGGCTACACCATATTCCCTATAGGGGGAGGCAATACGAAGATTCAAGTACTTAAGCATAGAAGCGCAAAGTGCAATAAAGCTTCCTCTCTATTTCGTGAGAATCAGACAGCATCCCTTTACCCTCGCCAGTTCACAGTTGGTATTGGTATGGTGGTCGAAGATATATTTCAAAAAGCGTCTCGGATGTGGAAAGCTAGTTGATATTTCATTGTAACAGAAAGGTGAAAGCAGACTTCTTTGAATGGTGGGCCGGTGGCTTTGTAGACATGTTTGTGGTGCGTTAATAGTACAGGTGATATATAACATCTATAGGGGAGACACTTACATGTATTTGAGCAGGTGTTCTATCAGTTGAATGACGGCAATGCCTTCTGCTGGGGAGTGTTCATAGTTAAGTCCACAGGCTCCGTCCTCACAGATGACAAACTGAGAAAAGAATACCAAGACTATAACATAGACACGAAGTAAGTAGTGTGTGGAAAAAGCGGTTTTATGAAGGAACACAGGCTGTAAGTAGTACATGGCAATGTGGGTTTTCAGAGGGCACGTGCTGAAGCAGCCATGCTCGCGGGTAGCATCTGCCTGATGTATGCTGCTGCCACCTAGCGAATGTCTGAAGCAGCACACTGTGTTAGTTACACAACCTGCTCCTAGGTGATGTGTGAGTGGGTGGAAGCTGTTGTCACTGTTGGCCACATCCATAACATACTGGTACATCAATGTATATCAAAAGCCATGGGGGTCAAAAATTAAGGTAAAACCAATATTGTATCCTTCAAGATCTAATGTAACTATAACAAACCCCCAACCCTAATGATACTGTCCTTAGCCGTAGATCCATATAATATAGCCGTATAGCCACCCATACGTTTCTGTAACCTAGTATACACACAGAAAAGAAGTAGAATCACGGTGACTCCCAAATTGGAGTCTGGACTCAATCACTGAGGTAACTCTCCCCATGACTCTAACGTGACTCTCAATCATTAGCGGGTCTTAGAATATGAGTCATTATAGAGTTATTATAGAGTCCTGCTAATGTTAGGGAGTCACGTTGGAGTCCTGGGGAGAGTTACCTCAGTGATCAAGTCGGGAGTCACAGTGATTCTACTTCTATTATCTGTGTACGCATCACGTGATCAGTATGGCCAAGCGTCTCGAGGCGCTGGTGCAGTCGCAAACGTGTGCTTATTGGTTCACAGTGTAGGCCTTATGTTTGTACATTTTTGTATAACATGCTAACAATACACGTGGTATTAGGGAGATCGATACTGAGGCAACCGCTTTATGCCCCAGCAGCACCACAGCCAACCAGCATGAGCAAGATGGTAACCTATAATATTAAAGGGCACTTGACATGTAAGTGCTGCCTAGCTACATGTATTATAAACTAGATATATAATTTCTTTATTAAAGGATGGTATGTTGCATAAAGTGACATTTATTGTCAGGATGTAGGAATACATTATTGACAAGTAACTCATGAGCACTGCATTGGCGCATCATGCTGACCCGTTCAGGGAGTGTCTCAACTCCATAGGCGATGCTTGAGTACAGAATTGGCGATGGACTCTTCAGAGCTGCATTCATGCATCATGGCGACAGAGGGCATAATAAGAGCAATATGCGGTCTACAAAGGGTTACTCAATGGGACTAATAAACAGTAAACAGAGTACCATACCTGCATGGTCTTGTCGAACCAGCGATTACAGGAATTGACTTTGGGGCCAAAGCCATGCAACATCTGGTAGGCGAGCGAGACGTCGTCCCGCCGATTCTGTTCCGTTTCGTCAATGGACTTCTGGTGGTTGAATGAGAGTGGTATGGCGTTGTCCAGATTCAGAACCATAATACACTTCTCTATCAAGTCCAGACTCGCACGATTTATAGGATCTATATAGGAAAAAGATAGAGGGATTCCCATTACAGTGCCTTCCCTATGGTATATCAAACAGGGAAGAGAAGCTCACTAATACTAATAAGAGCAACTCACCGGTGCAAGGTGCATCTAACAAGCTGCTCACTAGTGCACGAGCAGCGACCCAGTATATATACAAAGTTTAGTTCACTAGTGTAAATAACATCTCACTAGATGTTCACTAGTGTAGATAGCAGCGTACCTGCACAAAGAGCCGCTTACTCTAGTGCAAAGAGCATCTCATTAGCTGCTCACTCATGCAAAGAGCAGCATAACACTACAAATATATGTTTACGCTTACTCTAGTGCAAAGAGCATCTCATCAGCTTCTCACCAGTGCAAAGAGCAGCGCAGCAGTACAACGAGCAGTTAAATAGTGCAAAGAGCATCTCATTAGCTACTCACTATAGTGAATAGGACAATACGCCAGTACAACGACCAACCCGCTATTATACACAGCCAAAAATGATTGTCTCATTTCAAGAAAATAAGATTTATATAAACTCGCCTGGCGATAAATGACTACTTAAAGCTAGTCATAAATTTTGTCCGTCAGACAAGAGGATTTATCTTTGTTTCTTGGAATGAGGAAAATATTGTTTTTGGCTGTGTATAAAGAGAAGCCCGCTAGTATATATAAAGAACATTACACTATTTGGTATCAGCAAAGAGCAGCTCACCTTCCATGAGTTTCTGTCTGGAGCGTGCCCAGATGTCTCTGTCTGAGGCGGTGAGGATGCCCACCTTCTCGTTGGTGCCGTCCAGCAGCCCTTCCTCTGCCAAGCCGACTATCCGCTTAAGCTGGGTGAACAGGTCGTCATCACTCAGTCGTGTGTAGTTAGCCACCACATCCAGCGAGAAAAACTGGAAGGATAATTAATTTGTTTTAGGTTGAAGATGTTTAATTATGTGGATAACATAGCATGGGTGTGATCCTTGCAGCACTTGATTAATACGAACGGTATTGGAAAGGTAGATGTGAGACAGCTGTTTGAATTGTTATTTATTAGCAGAAAGATAGGCGGATCTGCAATGTTTAAAGCAGGAAAGTTGATATGGATTTTAGTTGATACATTCACCAAATATGGTCAGTTTTTATAAATGCAGGTTTGTATCGCACATGACAACGGGTTGTACAATACATATGGCAGCAGCAATACCATGGGTACCTACCTGGTTATGGCATGCTACTATGATGTGGTCATTTTCTGGTGTGAGCATGGGGTCATTGGGAGATTTGGTACTGGTCCTTATAACTAGGTGGTCCTTGCCTTCTCCAGGTACGCGGTAGGAGGAGAAGAGCCGGTAGTACTGGGCCATACACATAGGCTGACCCTTCTCACGGGATCGCGCCCGGTCAACAGGCAGCGATTTCCTATAGTAAAATATACAGCCGCGTTTATATAAGACATGGGTATTTATTGAAGAAATTGAGACTTTATTGACCAGATGAGATTTACAACCTGTTCATAGTGTTAATGTTCCTTTGTCAACAAGTACTCATTTAGGCCTCACGCAGTAATACATTTCATAAGTTATTGCACTTATAAATGATCAGGTTCAATGATCGTAGTTGCAAATTATTATCCTCATAATATAAATGTTGATACTCACGTGTCTATAATGGTCTTGTAATCTAGGATCCCAGATATCAGTCTTGCTGAATATCTGCAATACACAGGAAGATGAAGAAATTAATTTAGAGAGTTGAATGATAATACCCTGTCTTACGTGTATATATATATATATATATATATATATATATATATATATATATATATATATATATATATATATATATATATATAATTTGAAAATCAAGTTATTATGAACAACTTATTGCAAACGTAGTCATCGCATCGTTGGTCCGATCAGGTTAATACTGGGGCCTATATAATGTACTTAATTAGCTAGCGAAACAATTAGGTATGCATAAAGTAGCTCTAGGATGGTGGTATAGGTTGAGTCACTCACCTGAGTTGAGCATCTTTGTCAGGGAACCGTTGTCTTGGGAAGACGCAACTGACGTTGGAGTTGATGGGCAGAGCCATCATGTTCTTCATATACATATCATCGAGCCAAAAGTCTGTCACCTTTTATAAATTAACAATCATGATTGCATCGAAATTAAATCTTAATCATTCTTTTAAAAAAAAAAGGGTTTTCCATATAGAAGCTAAGATTGTATTCACTTGAAATTCAAATACAACTATACTTTCTGTTATCATTTGTATACTTTCAATTTCGATGACTTTACTGACCGACATTTTCTCCATTTTCATTTTAAATACATCATCACAATTTAGTTAATAACCTGACGAGCACACATGTAAATAGTATATAAACTAATCAGGTCTTACCCAGTTATCTTTGGTCCCTGAGAACTCGATGAGCCGTTTCTGGAGCTCCTCGCCCTCCCCACCCTTCTTAGCGAACTCAGCCACAAGCCGTGAGGTCCGCTCATACTGGCTGTGTGATACGGTGGGTCGTATGGCCTGAAGGTATTTCGCCAAGGTGTCCGAGAGGGCGGGCACAGGCAGTTTTGGCAGGGGTCTCTGCAAAAGACAAAAGTGCTTTCTTTATAATTATTTTCTTGCCTTCTCCTACATGGTTTTGAATGCGTCTTACATTTAAAACAAATTTGAGTTTTGTATTCCGGAGGAATATAAATGGCAATATATTATTGTCTTACTTTATTACTCGTAACGCCAATTTTCATAAACATTATTAAACTGGTTGATATAAACCAATATGTCTTTATGACTCTGACACTGGAGTTTCTCAATCAGAAATGTGAACACAGATTCTGATATCTAGTGTAGTGTGGTAAACGTATGGGTCCAGTGGTGTAGTAAAGATATAGCCATGACGTAGTGATCAAGAGTATTTCTACTTTTCAATGTTTATCCATATAATTATGTTGTCCATTTTGTCATCTTTCCCGATTGCCCCATCCATGGGTTCCTCCTCTCAGGTACGATCAACATGATCAGAACTACCACTTTAGCTCTGTGGGATGCAGTCAACCCATAAAGCATGACAGCTGTCCACACCTCATATTATTGCTAAGAAGGTATTTGTCATGTAATATTTTCGTTGCAGCCTACTTATTATAGACACACGAATTAAGTACCAGTGAAGTCACTGACTATGAGAACGTAGTTATTTCCTTGTTCCCTATACGCCCGACCCAGGTTAGTCAATACTATCAGGTTAGTCAAAGGTAGTCAATATTGACTAACCCACCTTAGTGTTTTCATTTTCAAGAATATTAAGGTCAGTCTTTTTGACTAAGGTGTTTTAGCTATCATATTTTGTTCATAAATACTTTTGAATATGAGTTCATGTTGACTTATACCCTTATGACTGATAACCTGGATTAGTCGCTATTGAACAAGCTCCTAAAGCTACAGATATCAGTGTACCTGCCTCCAAGGTTATACTAACGTAAAATGCCATGTACAAACCGTAGTGTGGGCAATTGTCTTCCTCATGGATCCCAACGTTCAAAGCGATCTTGTAAGAGGAATACATAGAACCCACATGCCGTTTTCTAGTATTGACTTCCATATCGACGGACAGCAATGGTAATGAAACTGTGGTGACCTGCAACTGGTCAATGTCACGCACGCCCGGCGTGCACTGTATCAAACAATCAGTGTTCTGGGAATAACACTGGGGTGTGCTCATGAAATGTCCCAGTAATTATCACAACATTTATGAAAAGTATACAGTAACCAAAGCCAATAGTGCTGTCTCTATTATTGTAATGATGACGACACTTTATAACGTCTTCTTGAGTGAGATGTTCCCTCTTGGTTCCCTGGAGGTATGTTATTGTTAAAATGTCAACCTATGCACAGTGTAGTCTGCATCGGTTCGATGATGCTGGACAACACGGCGGGAGCCAAAAGGTGGGGCGTAATGCCATGTTATTGTGACCTTCACTGACAACTATAGATAGACTAGTAGTCAATAGTGGACATTGGTGACTACACCAATAGCATAATGTACACTGTAAATAGTTGGTTGCAGTTAGTGTAAGTACACAGTATAATCTACTATTGTTTTGCATTTCTCGTGTAGGTACATAGTAGAATCTGCAGTAGTTTTACGTGTATTCTGTAAAGCTACAGTAGATCCTGTAAAACTACAGTAGATGCTACTGAATACTTTACACTTTCTGTAAAGCTACAGCAGATACTACTGAATACTTTACACTAAAACAATAATCGTTCGAATTCTCAGCTGATTTCTGGTAGGACAAAAAATGTCATAGAAACCCCAAATCAATACTTTTAAGCCATCGCATTAGGACGAGCAAACACACCGCCACGAGTCTAGGTGGTGCATGGCATGAACTATGACATCAACAAGGTAAAAAGAACCTCCGCGAGGGCTTTTTAGTACCAGTTTTAACTACCAGGGGTTGCTATATGGCTCAACATTTGTAGACTGAAACAAAACGGGGTAGGCTACTTTCTGATGCAGAATGCGTTAGACCTCTTTAGAAAATTACATTTGTGGTGTAAAGTTCCAAATTTGGAAAACAGATGTTAACCATATTAGTGTATAGATGTATCCTCAGTGGTCCCTAAGTAAACATGATTCATTTTAAATCTAAAAGCTAAAGAACCCAGTAAGAGATAGAAGGTCTCATGTGGATTTCTACGTTGAAAACAGAATGGAAATACCATTACAAGATCAAAGGCCGTGACCAAAAAATGTTAAATGTATTGGCATTTGATAATAAGCATAATCATGCTAATCATTTACTAGTAGATATATCTCTTATGACCACCGTCCACTGGGGAACTTCGGCCGACTAAGCGCATACATTTCCTATGTAACGTTGGCCGATTAGAGTCCAGTGAACGGTGGCTATATTGCCCTCCCATATTTGTAAAGCCATGGCCAGTTCTGAGTTCCTATAAACTAGAAGTGACATCTGCTAATCGAAACACAACACTGAAAAGCTCATGAACCTAATCTTGCGATTGACTCAATGTGCATCAACATGGAAGCATGCATTGGTTACCGATAAAGTCCCATGATGAGGATTACCTTGAAATAACTTTTACATTCACAAACCAATCGTCGTTTAAGCGTGTTCATGGGGGTGGTTCTCCTCATAAGGAATCCTCGAAATGTCATGATGGACGTTTGGTGATGAGATGGACAAGGAATGAGGAATCTAGCCACGCTCATTGTCAGCTCAGTGTGCGTGTCTCACGCCTATTGTCAGCTCGGTTTATAATTCTCACGCCCATTGCCAGCCCAGCGTGTGTCTCACGCCCATTGCCAGCCCAGCGTGTGTCTCACGCCCATTGTCTGCTCAATGTGTGTGTGTGTAATTGTGGCGATCTGGGGCACAGACATCGCGTCACAGAGATCTCCCACAGCTATCTGCTCCCTAGGGATAAAAGGAAAAAACCAAAATCACCGGTTGGTCGCCTCTGTTCCATCTATAGATTAGATTATAATGATTATCTTGAAGAAAGAGGAGGGTACGATGTGCTTCCATAATATTGAATGTGTGGTATTGTGCTAGAAATATATCTTCACTGGTGATCTTATCATTGTCTGATTGTGTGATTTCAACAAAGCTTTATCGACTTGCGTGTCTAAGGATGAAACTGGACGGTCAATACCCCTGGTAATTTTGGCTCTGATTTCAAGAACAGTAGAGTGTAAGCATACGATATACGCTATTTAGGCTATTTAGCCTCGTTGCTGATATGAGTAAAATTAAAGCTGGAACCATACCATCTCGCTGCATGATGTGCTAGTAGCCGTAATCAGTAGAATAATGCAACCGGAGTCAACCTCGTGGGAGATGACCCAGCTGGGCTAGCCCATATCTGGGTTAGGGTCCTTTTTGTCCAGTTCTAACGGTGGGAACCCAGATGGGCCAGCCCAGGAAAACATTCTTTCCCATAAATACATTGTTGATATTTCAAAACATGCTGACATCTGATTTTCCTCCAGAAATCACCATTTATTGTACACTTTTATAGAATATATAATATAATCTGGGCTCAAGCTGGGCACTTTGAATCTGGGCTGGCCCACCTGGAATCCCACTGGTAGCCCTGAACAAAAAGAACCATAACCCAGATATGGGCAAATCAGCTTGCCCACATAAAAACACATATGGGCCCCACTAAGCAATGTTGGCTGGGGAGCGATCCCCAGCTGGTGATTGTGGGCACAATGTACATTGGATCAACATTGAGTCAACATTGACAACTATTTGCCAATGTTAATTAAATGTTCTGTACCCACTGTGACTGGGTAATGGCAAGATGATAAACACCAAGCAGCCATCTTAAAAACTACAAAGGGAGAGATAGTCATAACAGCAGCGATCAAAACAAAAACCCTGCCAGGCTTTTAAGGCTACAGATGTCAAAAGTAAAATAAATACTTGCATCATTTGAAACTAAGAAGAGGAAAGAAAAGTAGGGAATTCCAGGCTACATTTGTAAAATTTGAATTAAAAAGAACTAAACCATTCCTCTGAGACCACCTGCCTGAACACGTTCAAAAGAATTTGAACGTCACGTTACACAATTTCACCACATTATGTACCCTTGTCTATCAATAAAATATATTGGGGTTTTGTCTGGTTGCTAAGGACTCAAATTAATAAGAAACTCATTTATTTGATAGTAATATGCACCGTCAGTGAGAGTCAACTTAGTAAACTACTCATAAACATGCTTTAGATCATTTCTGAATTGATAAAATTAATTTTAACATAATGGTCCCGTACATAGTACTTTGGTTTTGGGTTATTGAAATTTAAGATATAATGAATTGAAAGGTAGGCTAGGTAGTTCCAAAGAGGACCATTTTATACCCCTTATTTATCACACATGATAAAATGGTACAAATATTAGGTGCATGACTTTCAGTCTGGGGTTGTGAGTCATGAGTCAGTACAATATACCCTTTTCAGCATTACATACATGTACTACATACAGGTTATTATACCCACAAAAAACGTTGCACGTGTTTCAATCATAGAGAGCCACCGTGAACATGTCTGAGGGAACATTCATGGAGAAGATAAGTGGAGGTTGGATGAGTGCAGTGTGCGCCACTCTGTGGCTAAAACCCTAACCAACTGAGGGTAGTTTCCTATCCAACTCACTAGAGGGCAGTTCAACGTCACCCAAGAACATTCTTTCCCACGAACTGCCGCTCCTCCCTCAGACACATATTAGACCTATCCACATCCACATGGGGTTGACCCCAGTGGGCACAAAATTCAGTTCAACATTGATTCAACGTTGAATTAACATTGAATCAACATTGACAACCATTTATCAATGTTGATTTAATGTTCTTAGCCCACTGGGACACACCTTTGTTATCCCATGGCAACTGTATACTTGGGGATAACAAGGATAGCCCCTTGTTTGAGAATATGTATTGCCCTTTTATTTATGTCTCCGTGCTTGACCATGGATGGGATAACACCATGCACAGTATTTATATAGCTATAACTTGTAATTCCCAAAGCTGATGAGGCTATTGTTACCTGTTATGTTAGGGTTCATTCCGTAGACGCCCAACCAATGTACCCCTTGTCTCTTTTGTTCACTTCACTACCCTATTGTATTTTTCACTGTGTTTTCGTGTGTATGGAAATTTGAAGTTTTCTGTACCTTACTTGTAATCTGCTATAATGTATATAATGAATGTACGTATATATATGATTGGCTGTATTTGAAAGACTCCTCATGAGGAATGTGGTCAATAAAAGAGTACTCAACTCAAAAAGACTCTCATACATACATACATACATACATACATACATGTATACATGCATATACATACATAAATACATACATGCATACATTACATACATACATAAATACATACATACATACATACATACATACATACATACATACATACATACATATACATACATACATAATACATACATACACACACACAAACACATGTAAGTGCATGACCCTGGACGTGACCGAGTAGTTACCATCGAATTATTAGTAATGGGATAACCTATGCTATGTGAACTTAACAGGAAAAAGCCATGGTTCATGGAGAAAAGTTACGATTTATGGAACTAGAGTTCCATAAGCCATAAATTCCCGCGAGAAACGCCACCCAGTGCAATAGGAAATACAAAATCCATTATTGCCACAGGGCACAGTAAAGCCAATGGGAAATGGCCCCCACTTATCTATTTCTACTTCCCAAGGGTCCATCCCGTTGTTTTCTATAAACAGATAGGCAATTGGGAATAGACCCTACCACCGACGGCAATGGCTGCGGCTTATTTGGTGGAAGTGTTTCTGTTTATAGGCCCTATTGGCACTGTTGAGGATGTAGCCCGGGATGTTGTCATTACAAAGTAGAAAGTCCTCTGTTTCCACAACTGAATAATGTCTCTGCCAGGGTTAAGTGCCAGGCAAGTATGTGTTCTTAATTAACCATTCATAATACATGGATATTATTCCTAGCTTTATTTCAGAGATAGCTTAAGTCATTATGTCTGTATTTCTCGTTCAACTTACAAAAGACCAAAAAGAGAAAAGTTTTTTAATGTCGCCAATCAAGCCTGCCTCTGACATATCCCCCGTGCAGCCGAGTGCCGCTTCCGCCTCAGCCGGAACTCTTTCCCCGATATTGGAGCGAACTATTTCCTGGCGCGGAGGTGCGGCGGCGGCAGCAGTGGTTGGTGATTGGTCAATCCCCGCGGAGGGATCGGGTAGGGGGCAGGACGGGTCCGTCTCGTGGCGGCGTGCTAGTGTCGGCGCGCTTCCGTCGGGCTGCGTGAGTTCATTTGAGACATTTGTTGGTCGTAATTTGCCAGTTGCCAGGGGGACATTACCCAGACGCCACCGCGGCTGCTCCGCGGATCAATACGCGATGATGTCTGCCTGTGCCGCCAGGGGACTCTGATTTGCAGGGGGCATGTGGCATCCGCTGTGACCTTGACCTACGTCTAATCTGCGGCTGTGCGTCTCTACTTGGCGGTCTAGCGAGGTTTCTTCATACATCTAAAATACTTCTGCGTTTCCGAGGCAGTGACCCTGCAGATCTTGGATCTATTCACCCCCCCCCCCCCCTGGCCCAACCACATAGTGGGGGTGAATAAGTAGGCCCCTCGACCTACGCTCATTCATCTCAATAGTACCAAATACCCTGCGTTCATAGATCTACAAGGCATGTGTTTTTTTAGACGTGTACAAATATGACCTAAATTTCTCAATACCCTCATTTACTTTGCAGTTTATTTTATACCCCTGCTCTTATTGGAGGTTATTAATTAGAGCCACTAGGTAGCCGACAGTACCCTTCATTAACACCTTAATTGTATCACTCACAATGACTCTAAAATGTCAATATCTCATTGCTTGAAGCGTTTACTCAGCGACCCCCTGGTATACCTTATCCCAATAATAAGTCCTGAACGCCTGACGAGATGGCATTTCAGTTCATAATTCTGAACTGAAAATGTTTGTGACATGTACTAAAGTGGGGGGGGGGGGTTGCCACCGCTGTCGTGCAGAAATCCAGTCATGCCATTCACTTTCTTTCTCCCCCTCCCCATCCAACACCTTTCCCCCTATCTGATGAGAAGCCACACACGTGACCTTGACCTTGAGGAGGAGGCCGCCATTACGCCCCTCGCTGGTTCCCGCCGTGTTCGTCACGTTCGCCGGACGTCAATGTTTACGTGTAGGACGCCGGGAATCGGAAGTTATTACAGTTCACTCTTCCGGCCGCGGGGACCAATGAGCAGCCGTGTCTCATCCGACCTTGGGCGTGATTTGCATAACAAAAGGTGGGGGATTGGGCGGGAGGGAGGCTGCTGGCGTCACGGCCGGGGCGGCCGGCGCATTGACCGGTGAAATAAGGCGGCAGGCGGGGTCGGATCCCCTAGGAGGCAGGGCGGCCCGGAGGAGTCAGACCAGAAAGGCGTTACTTGATTAACGCCGCCTGCTCCCCTACTGGTCTCCAGCACTGACCGCATTGATGGACGCCGACCACAGCCCACATAGGGCACTGACTGACATTATGCAGCTCTGACTGACTCCAATGTGACATTATGCAGCTCTGACTGACTCCAATGTGACATTATGCAGCTCTGACTGACTCCAATGTGACATTATGCAGCTCTGACTGACTCCAATGTGACATTATGCAGCTCTGACTGACTCCAAGTTGACATTATGCAGCTCTGACTGACTCCAATGTGACATTATGCAGCTCTGACTGACTCCAAGATGACATTATGCAGCTCTGACTGACTCCAATGTGACATTATGCAGCTCTGACCGACTCAACAGTGACATTATGCAACTGTGGCTAACTCCAAAGTTACATTATGCAGCGCAGACTGACTCCAATGTGACATTATGCAGTTCTGACTGACTCCAATGTGACATTATGCAGCTCTGACTGACTCTAACATGACATCATGCATGATTGAATTTATAGACTGACATTATGTAGCATTGACAGATGTTGGATGCGTAATAAGTGAATCTAAACTGATAGTATGAAGCACTGAGTGATTCTAGAGACTCTAGATTGAATCTAGATGCAGCTTTAAATTACTTTGAATTCACATTATGCAGAAGTAACAGAATCTAGACTGATATAATGCAGGATTGACTGACTCTAACCTGACATTACATTTGGATGCAGCATTCGGAAGGCATTGGCTTCTCACTTGACATGGTTTTATGCAGCAATGCCTGACCCTAGACAAACATTTTGTAGCACTGGCCGATAATAGTTAGGCGACTTTACTGCCTTATAATACAGCACTGGTCAACTCAAGATAGGCATTATGTAGCACTGGCCGACTCTATACCGACAGCATACTGACTCATTTCGAATTCATAAGTGTATGAAGAACTGCATAATCTAAGATTCACATTTGATCAAATGTAACATTAAGACTTAATTACTTTTGATTCACATGTATAGCACTGATTGACCGTAGACTTTGGGGTTTGTGCAGAGGCTGGCTAGTACTTTCATGTGGTGTGGGTATTAGCATTGGATGTGTATTATTGTAGGCCAACATGGTAGTACCTGGATGTTGTGTGGGTACCCGGAGGCAGTTACATACCACGTCCTCTGAGAGAGAGGTGTGCAATGTACCTTAATAACACACCATAAATGATCTTCCCTCCTCCACTTAATGCAAACCTACTATTCGCTTAACACGTATACATAATTTACATTCAGTCATGTTTGAGTCATATTTTCTATTATAGTAGTAAATAAATCTTACTCCACATAATTATTATTATACCCACACACGGTATATCAGTGTTGTAGGTATAGGGAGGCCAAAGTACAAGCCAAAGCATGTAATCCGGGGGGGGGGGGGGCTTTAGTCCGGTGCCAAAGCGTGTGATCCGGTGCCAAAGCGTGTAATCCAGTGTTTTGGTCCGATATTCTGAATTAGAGTGAAGAGAAAAGTAGGGGAAGAGACAGATGTCAAACTCAAGGGGAAAGTGTTTTTCTCTGAAAGGCCAAACTGTTGAATCAAAAGCTCCCTAACGTAGACCGAGTCTCTCAAAGGCATGTATGGATTAGGGGCCAGCTTTTAAGCCAATTTGCTCTTATAGTTTTGTTGAGAAAATTAATTTTGAATGTGACACCCACGATTTTGACAATGCTGTGTTTGAAGTACATATACGTCATCGGCGTGTCAATCTCTAGGCCCCTAGTCACAGAGTTCAGCTTTTGAAGTGCTGTTATATGATATAATACTATGTCTTTTATTTCGTGGGGGGGAGGGGGGGGGGGTATAATAAATGAAAAACATAACTTGCTGGCATAACTACGTATACATGCAGATTCCACAAGTGGCATTTGCTGTATGTCACGCATGCCCTTTATAATAGTTATGCCCACTGCGTTATGTTTCAGTTATTATACTGTATACTCACCATACACAGATTGGCCAATCTAAATAACTACCATCCTCTATCTACCTCTATCTATAGGTCTAACTCTGACCTGCACAGCCCTACCCCGGTACCCACTGTCCATGGTACTTGTTTGAGGACAAATGCCGCCTTAGGGAGTGGTCATTTTTTAACAGCAGGGGGGGGGGGTTGGTGGATTTGGGGGGGGGACCAAAAAATTTGGACCCCTTGAAGGGGGGGACCAAAAAAATTTGGACCCCTCTTGAGGGGGGGATAAAAAAATGTACACCCCTTTTTTAGCGGAAAAGCCCGTGCATTACTATAGCTCAAAGGGGTCGGCCGCGCCTAATTTCAACCTGCCTGGAGGGGGGGACAGAAAGAATTTCGACCCCTCTCGCGGGGGGACCAAAAAAATTCCGACCCGCTTGCGCGAAAATCCACCGACCCCCCCCTGTTGTTAAAAAATGACCACTCCCTTAGTGTCGCTTATACACTGCTGTCTCGGCAGTCTTGTACCCCTTGGCTTTGTACAGCCTTGCCCCTCCTGCAAGACTAGGCTGAAGAAATATTTGTCACTCACCGGTCCAATATTTGCTGAGACTGGGGCGCGCCATGCTCGACCACGCTCGGGGCCATGCCACAAACCAGCCTTAATGTCATAATCTCCAATTTCGTCCAATTTTACCCCACTTGCCAAAGGCCAAACCCACATTCCATCCTCCTGTTAAATACCCCCTCCTTCTTCTCACAATGTAGTTTTCATTCCATGTTAAGTGGTCTAACTTGGTGGGAATTCATGTGATGTAAGGGGTGATGGCAGTATGGCAATCCCTATAATGCATGTTTCAGTCTCTCTTGACTATGCTTTTATGACTTTTTTCATGATGCTGTCTTTACTACAGATTGGTTGAACCTCGAAATTCCTTGTTTTTAAAACTTCCAAGGTTCAAAAAAGCCTCAGAAACCCGACTGTCTATGCTGGGTTGGTCAATAGGGAGGCTCCTATAGCTTTCTATATTACATCATTATGTTCATTCTCACAACCAATACAACACCCGTGATTTCTATGATTGGTGATATGCCTGTTATACAGTTACATCAATTCAGTGCATTTGATCTTAACATGATGCGCAGATCTGCCAATGAACTATAGAAGACCGATGTTCCCAGTTAGCATCCCTTGCTGCATAGTGGCGAAGGGAGGTATCTGTCTACGACAGCTATAGTCTCCTAAAGCAGCCACGCTGCCACCCAAACTAGCCACTTCACCCTCAACTAGCCACTCCCATGTGAAATAGCCACTCCATGACTACATGATGCCAGTGCCGCCCACCAGGTAGCAGCAGTGTTGTCTCTTCTCTGGGAGCTGCTCCTGGCGTGGCGCCAATTTTCTCTACGAGGGCAATTAGATATCGACGTCTCTACGTCACGCAGGGTCACGGCACGGACACGTGCGTCGTGTAACGTCATGGGGCTGTCAAGGGCACAGCACCCATTATAGATTTGCAATATCATAGCAACACCTGGATCTATATTCTGGAAACATGGTTGATGTAATAGCTGCCTGATAATGTGTAATGTTAACTGCAATGCCTGTCCAATCATGTGCATTAATTGTACTGTCGCCATCTATAGTGGGACGCAGCGATGGGTTCTATCTGAAGGTTCATCAGACGAAGAATGTATGTACGTGAGGCGATGGAGGTACCCGGTGTTATTGAATATTATACCATTATACTGTAGCAGTCAACATCAAACCTAGGGTGCAGTTCTATTTCATAATGACCTTTCCAAAAGAGTGATATTACATACTGGTGTATAGTGATAAACATGGAGCTACCTACATTGCATATATATATATATATATATATATATATCATCCCATAGCTTCACTTGCTGAGCATTAGATAGACAACCAGGGATAGATAGTCACAGCTAGAGCAGCTCGGAGCCGATTTCCATTACTACAGAGCAGCTCAGATAGAGACGCCACCCTTGTTTGTCAGTGTCCTCAATAGCCTAGTGCTGGATACCCCGACATGAAATTATTGCCGATGATAAGATTATTCACCCCCTCTGGGGTCTGGGGTGCCCATCCCCCCGGCGGCCATAGTAGGTGCAATCAGCCTATTGTGACGGTGGGAGAGACTCAGCCGCCAATGCAAATTGTTATGCTGATAGGGGACGATAGGGCTGCCTCCATTTTGCCAGACAGGCACACCATGAAAATGTTTCATAATTGTGTGATGGACAACCTGATTACGGTCTAACAGTTCATTAAAATGAATCATATTCATTTGTCCAGGATGGCAGTGAATGTATCTAACATTAAGAGAGTCTCCCTGTCCCCCGTTGGCCACTTAAAGGCCGTGCTGTGCAAATCCCATGTACTGCACTGGAACGTATATCTTTGTATTGTATGCAATGTATTCAACAGTATTTCCACTGTCCATGATATAAACATAGGGCTAGAGAACAGCTGCTATATATATGATATAAACAAATAAAGGAAAAGAGTAAAAAAAAAGAAAGGAGCCTCCACGATGACTCTCTTCTCTAGGACACCCTGGCTGCCTTTAGAAGAGAGTCACATGGCGCTCCTCTAGAGAAGTGAGTAATTCTGGAGGTAATATGGACTCCCTATTGACTCTGTTTCTTTTCTCTGCGTATATATCATATACAAGGTTCATTCTAATGTCACAATTTGCAAATCACATGCGAGGTTTAACTGACCTTTATCTCTGTACTACCTCAGTGAGATATCTCTTACTACCAACTGGAGGCGGGTTCTCGACCACCATTGTCACTGATCCTGTATACTAATCAGGTCGCCTCCCAATGAGGCATGTAATCACTATGATCAGATAATGAATATTCCAGCAAGCAGCAGAGGGGACCCAGAGACCCTAACACAGTATCGAGCACTCTGACATCATCCCTGCCAACCCTCTGTCTATACAGATAGAACCATGGGAATGGCACAAATGCAGTACCTATCCCTAAGGCTGGGGGAAAATGATGTACAATGATGCCAGGGAGAATCCCTGCCTTAAAGGGAAACAGAGGGAAACTATATCCCTGGAAGGCCAAAGGGGTGGTGGCCTAGCCGTGTCTGTACGTATTCAAGGAGTGTTCCTTCAGGTGTAGGTTTTTGTATCACCGAGAGCACTTTGAAGCAGGGGGAGGTCCATTTGAAGTGTAATGTGTTGAGGTTGGTGTTTTTATTTCTATTGTGTGTGTGTGTGTTTGTGGGCTGAGAGCTTCCAGATGTTGTCTGGGAGGCTTTACAGAGTGTAAGCAATAGTCCTCTACAGAATAGGACACAGGGAGATGGGTGATACACGCCATCTACACAGGGCATTAAAAGGAAGCATTCCAACTCTTCCAAAGACATTAACGAAAAAAATAACGCTTCCTTTGGATAATGTGAGAGTATGTCGTTCAAGAGCAAATGGTCTGGATCGATAATACGTCCTTTCAGAGAAGAAATATTTTAGAATCCATTCGAAGGAATGTCAATATCTCTATAGCGCAAATAGCATCACGGAACAACATATTGATATACACATGTCTGATGCTAACTAGGGTCTAGACATATTTTTATTGAAAAACATTTAAACTTTATTTCTCACATAGGATCCAGTGGTCTTTTACAATGGTCTATGACATACATGTGCGTCCATCAAAGGTAAAATATTTCAATGAGCGCAAGTAGACATGTTATTTTAGGTGAAATTATCACAGCATAAATGACATGCAATAGTCATGCAAAAAGAGTACAGTGTGGTAGGGTTTTCTCAATCATAGACACGTAACGATGGCCTAGCTCTAGGTCTTGAATAGCTTTTATCAACAATAGCAGCAGACTGTCATATTTAGGGATGTGACAAGGGCAATAATACTATATTGCTGACTGCTATACACTGAAAAACTCTGGACAGCTCTGGAGTCCATAAGGTTGTCTTACAGGACGACCCTAGAGTCTTCTAAGTGAACAGCAGAATCAACTACCTTCAACTTGTCAAATTGACAACCTGCCAGGTTACCATCCCACAAGAAGACCCTAGACTTGTCAAGGTTGTCAAACTAAGATAGTTGATGCAGGCCTAGATTAGCCACAGCTGGGGCTCATGATTGCATAAGGGTGGTAGGTCTAGGGTTTCAAATGTATGAGTTTGGTCTTGTTCCAGATGACAAGATTATTTTATCAATTTGTTTTAATACATAACCACATATATAGAAGTGGTATCTAATACACTAGTGCCACCAAGGGTTCACATAATGTATCACAAAGCCTTCACTGAGGATAGCCTACTCATCACCAATGGACTGTAGGCATACGTGTGGATCATACCAGTGGAAGGGACTTGTGCCTACTTCTGCCCTGGGGAATGACAGAAAAGAGGTGTGTTCACTGTACACCTATCATCTATTTCCTTAATGCTCCCAAAACCATGCATTCTTTATATAATCTTATGTTTTCCCTAGATACTTCACAGAATTCCCCATATTAACATATAGGTATGGTAATACTCAGTATTATATTAAGATGGGAATTAATCAATTTATTCCCAAGGGTACACATTTATGCTAGACAATGGCCACCTGTAGGGGAAATGGTGAGTAACATCTAGACAAGTTTAGGGCTGGCATGTTCCAGGTGGACCTAATTTGGTCTTCTAACTGAAGAGTTTTGCTTGCCAGCCCCTTTCCTTGTCAAATTGATAAGGCAGTGCCAGGTTTGCTGACTCTGGATTTTTTCCTCTCATACATTTGAAATCCTAGACCTACCACCCTTATGCAATTATGAGCCCCAGCTGTGGCTAATCTAGGCTAATCTAGGCCTGCATCAACTATCTTAGTTTGATGACCTTCACAAGTCTAGGGTTGTCTTGTGGGATGGTAACCTGGCAGGTTGTCCATTTGACAAGTTGAAGCTAGTTGATTCTATGCTGTTCTCTTAGAAGACTCTAGGGTCGTCCTGTAAGACGACCTTATGGACCCCAGAGCTGTCCAGAGTGTTTCATTGTAGAATGGGGCAATTGCCCCACTGATCAAATCTGTACACAGTAGAACTAACATAAATAAAGCCCTGTGTCCTATCAGAAGGCTTCTTGTGTAAGACTATTGTATGAATCTGTACATCTACCTGTGGATGATATGTCCCTCGTATTTATGCTATGCCTATATACACTGTTTGCCATAGTATTCATGGAGAAAAAAACACATGTCTATCCCAACCATAATTATATCGCATCTCGTTAGACCTGTACACTCTGCACTTTTGAGAAGTTAGTCAGAAAAGGCTAAGGAGATTTGATATGATGTCGAAATAGCTCTGAAAATCGTCGTGTCTTAATCATTAGCTGTGTACACAGTATATCAAGGCTGAGCGCCCCGTTACTCCAGTCAGGCAGGAAGCCTGGAGGCCCCTGCTCAGCCTAGGGTAGATTCACCCAAAGACGGACACACACCCTAAGTCGGACAGTTTTAGGCCTATATTATCATAACAATGCATATGTCCATGTATGTGTGTGAATAGCGAAGTAAAATCCAAGTGTTTTTCTTAAAGATGAAAGTAAAACGAAGTATCCAAACATAATAATTATATACATATGCAATGATACCTTCAAGTGGCCCTGTTTTGCACTGAGGAGATGGTGGGCAATCTCTAGATTACTATGGTACTACATGTCGGGGATCATTGCTATCATGTTATATTATGAGGAGTATGTATAGATAGGCTGTCTATATAAGACCTAGGCAATATGCCATATAAAATTATATTCTGGATTATATAATAGAAAATACAATGGAATATCTATAAGAAATAAATATAAATTATGAGACCCTTTATAAGAGGTGCTCCAAAAATAAAATCACCTAAAGTCGGACATCAATTACCAAATGGTTTTCTTCATCCTACAGGTAATGGAGTAATAAGATTTATGACACATTTTCTATGGAAATATCTTATATATCTTTAATTAGAATCGTACCCTGAGACTATTGGATCATTCCTGTCAAATTAATTAGGTGCTCTATCTTGTATTTCCTTACAAAAAGAGAAGACAACTACAGGGTCCGACTTCAGGTGAAATTAGCCTTTCTAATTTTCCATTTTTGACTGACAATAATTAGGTAAAAAATACTTTAAAACCTTTATTCTACACATAGGTCATGAAGTGTGAACCCTCCCATACCCATTGGTATCACACAATCAATTGTAGGGGCCATATAGGGCCTTGCCACTACTCAATGGAAAAGGGGTTGCATTGGCAGTGACAACGAGCGTCCGAAAGTGGTGAATCTACCCTATTAGTGTCGTTAGGACGGGGTTAGGGCCAGTCAGGCCTAATCCGCTTTATTAAATTATTGTGGTTAGACTGGCAAACTAGGCGCCCCAAGCTGCCAATCTGCACCAATAATTGGCAGGCTTTGCACATCTGCTAGATTTATGTAACACCGCTTGCCGACTATTCCCCCAGTGCAAGGCTTTCCACACATAATACATAGCACGGTGAGCAATAAGCACACATAAAAGTAAAGGTGTCCACTGTGTCTCCCACGTGGCTTTTTTTACAAGGTTTTTATGTGGTCAAATGTATACAATAATATTATATTTGCTTCTTCAGATTCGGTCTAGCCGTTCTGCTACCTGAGCCCATGGCTGTGGCAAAAAAATGGAGTATCAAACAGCTATTGACTCTGCTTATATATAGGGTTAACTTGGGTTGACACTGATAGTAGAGAGTCAACTCAAGTTAAACCTTCTTATAAGCAGAGTCATTAGCTGTTTGACTCTCTATTTTACCTTAGCCACATGGGAGACACAGTTGACACAGTTGACACCTTTACTTCTCTCTGTGAACGATGAAATTTCTGATCTAAATGTGAAACCATTTGCATAACCTTCCGGATTCCGTGACCAATTCCTTGAGCATATTTGTCACTGTCTGAAGGGGGGGGGGTACGTTTATCCTTTTCGGCCCTCCCCCTGGTACCTTCCTGCAGGTATGCCTCGTTGTCTTCCCTCATAGTATTGTACATACAAAGGATTCCTACAGACACCAAAGAGATATATAGCTTGTTGGTGAAATGAGAGACTACCAAACTTGTGATATTCAGCCATCCCTGTGCAAAATCTTTGAGAGGATATGCAATATATCTCGATTTTAAGGGTGCATAAATATATAAGTTCAAGTCTGCACTTATTGACTCTTCAATGAGCAATGAAGCTATATACTGTGGTCAGGGATCAAGCAGTTCCCAGGATATATTAAAGTTTTCAGAGATTTCAGAACCCCTACAATATGCCTGCATAATCAAGTTGAGACAAAGGTCTGAAATAGTCCAGACAACATATTTATACCTTCAAAATGGCTCTCAAATCCAAACCGCTTGACCGATTTGTATGATATTTAAACTGTGATCATCTTTTAACATGATCTTTCCATCTGACCGATTTCCACATTATATGTGGCCAGGTGAGGGAAAACGTGCCTCCAGGGGGGATTTTTAGTACTGGTTTTGGCCACCAGGGGGCAGTATATGAGTAAAACACTGAAAAATATACTAAAAAATGCTTGAGACCAATTTTTTATGGGGAATCCTGTGATATGCTTAGAATTATTCCATCTCCACTTAAAACGTTCCATTTTTGGAATGCAAAAGGAACATTTGTTGCTATGGAAACATGGAAAATTGGCATATATGGCAATTTCTGGTTGCCATGGAAACACTGCATTATTCCAAATGGGACT
This sequence comes from Harmothoe impar, assembly GCA_947462335.1. NCBI lineage: Eukaryota > Metazoa > Annelida > Polychaeta > Phyllodocida > Polynoidae > Harmothoe > Harmothoe impar. The sequence continues at coordinate 43,217,855 of OX381709.1, read as the reverse complement.
TTTTTGCCACAAATGTTTTTGAAAACTTCACAAGGAACTCAGGATCGAAAACAAACCTCAGAAATTCCCTCTAGAACCAATTTTATGATAAAAACATCAGACGTCTTTGGTTATTTTTCAACAAAACTGTTTTTTTACATTATTAGTATTCATGATAGGATATAGTGGATTTAGAGCTTATTTGCCATTTTCAGTTGTATACACACCAACCCCGGTTTGACAAGCAGTTATGGCAAAACTACTTGGGCTATTTAGCTCAAGATATCTCATTTTAAAGCCTGTAACATAAACTTTGAAAAGCCATTTCCACCCTGGAGGCACGTTTTCCCTCACCTGGCCACATATAACAACAATATCTGAAAATGACCTGCGATACTTATTACCATAAACACATGTGCACAGTTGCCCAGGGCAGTAATAATAGCTGACCCGCGTAGGGGGCAGCACTGAGTCCAATTACCCGATGACGGTGGCTCCATCTACAGTACTGTTTATAGCACCATAAGCATAGGGATTATGTCCACAATTGGTCACTATTTGAATGTAATTATGACTTATCTTCACCGGAGGTAGGTTTATTATTTTGCGTTTGCACCTATTCTTCATGGGATTAATATAGGCCTAGAACCAACCACGGTAAATATGGTAAAAACTCCGGTTTCATAACTTTAGTTCCAAGAAACAGCAGTGACTCCACCAACACATTTCAGTTAGACCAAACCATGAATCTACGGTGTCAACTACCAATGTAAAACTGAGTGATCACTCTAATCTCTGTGGAAGAATATTAAACACGTCGGGGAAAGCAGAACTTCAATATTTTGACTTTTTTTTTTATTTTGCACCATTTATATCACAGGTTCCCTGTCACCGTGTAACAGTGGAAGTTCCATCACCTCACACACCACCTTTCCATTTCTGTCCTTTGAGCTTCTCTCACACCCAAGGTCAATGTTAAACTTGATACACTCTTCCACACCCAGTAGCCACCCTGCAGCTAGGGTAGTCAGCATCCTGACCCGCAGATCGTCCTCATGGCCCCTTTTTGGGCACCCATTGATTCGCTTTCGCGCCGATTTCAATCGCGAGAGTCACTTGGTATGCGCACATGGCAGCCCGAGGGACTGATTTCATCGCCGTTCCATTTGTCAAACACCCTCCCTAATAAAACGTCGTAATCCGGGCTGTTCTCGGCCTGAATACCCCCTCCCCCCTCCCACCCCAACTCTGACACACACCCTTGCTGCTGTCCACAAAGGGCGGAGGCTGGTTAGCGTGGAGGGGAGGGGAGGGGGCAGATAGAGGGGTGTTTATCGAGGAAATTGGCCAAAATAGCGGCCAACCAGGGGTGGTGGAGAGGGGTTGGAGGACGGGTGAAGGACGGACGCCGCGACGTGCGCGCGCAGGGTTAGTGCGTCCCGCAGCCACCACTGCAGTCGGCGTTCAGATCGCTGTCATGCGCTCAGGCTGTTTCCGGTAGTCTGTCTGCTATATCTGTGTCTGGGTGTCTTTTTTAATCCCTCAACTCAAGTTGGTCTCAGTGGCTGAGGGTACTTTGCCCTACGTTGCCATTTTTGTAAAGTTCTTACATCCTTGTCTGGTTTCTTCGAGTGTACTAGGCGTGCTCTACCTACATAGACCTCCGTGTTTGGGAAGATCCACAAATGTGACAAAACGTGGGAAAACGTGACATTAGGGGAAAACACCTTTATTTAAGTTCATGTCTTCACCTACAATTTGATACTTCAAGCATCAAAATATTTGAAATAGTTGCTGAAAAATGACATCACAAACATGAGATGGTAGGGACATGGAGGAATTCAGAATAGACTGCAATGCGATAACATATCAATCTATTTTTGAATAATCCATATAAATCATGATTATTAGAAATTAAATCAATAAATGCATATTATTGTACATAGATTTGGATCTCTTAGGAATATTGGCATTCTGTTTTCAGTTCTGAAATCCTAATGGATGGGGCAATTGGATAGGGATGATTTTTGTTCCAAAAGAATGAATTGATGGTTGCCATGGCAACCAAATGTCAACAAATGGGCTAAAAATGGCTAAAAATGTTGTTTTTACATTCCAAATAAGACCAATTTAGAATGAAAATAGAATTTTGATAATAGCTTCAGAAGATTCCTTGGGAAAAGTTAGTCTAAGGTCATTTTCTCTTAAGTATTCACATTTTTAGCTATATCTCCTGAAATATCATGTTTAGAGTATTCATGGCTATTCCCCCTAATGTTACGATTTCCCAGGTTTCGTCACAAATGGCGTACCTCGGTAATGGATTTTGGGGGCATGTTACACCCGCTTCACACCTTCTCATGCTATAAGGTAGATTTTCATATATCATGCAATGCCCCCGTCAAGATGTGTCATCAAAACGTGGACACCTCTTGCACTCTTATTCAGAAAGTAATTCGCATAGATTCCCTGAGTAACATTTAAATATCAATCCATAATATTCCAAGAATTTGGGAGGTTAAAACCAACGCAACTTGCCCTAGAATGCTGGATAATATGAGGATATATGATGGAAAGTAACTAAGATTCAAAGTAAATCCCCAACCAATTCTGACAGCCTAGAAGCAGCGCCATCACTCTGATACATATTGATTCAATCTGTCGGTTAGATATGATGGGCAGCGCCGAGCATCAATGCAATGTGCAATGGCTCAATATATGGACTTAAACGCCTGCACTTAGCTACCTATCGCTGCAGACATTTTTCATCATCTTCTCAATTATCTTTCCATTTGCACCACTATAATTCAACATCTATATGTAAAATTGGATCCTATCATCTGGCCAACTCCTGCACAGGTCTCCCCTGTGTCTGGCTCTCTCTCCCTCATTTTCTCCCATTCTGCCGCACTATTTCCTTCTCAGTATTCCCCTGCAACCCCACAACCCCCTCTCCCCCCTGCTCACTCCTGCTCCCCCAGGCTCCATATCAGACGCCCTTATCGACAGGCAGTGTGATAGATCGACCGGCCGCCGGTAACCATCTCTGCTTCCTTAATAACAAGCATCGATCGGCGTCTGAAATAGGACGTCTTAGACAGAAGGTCCGAGACAGAATATGTATTAAATAGGAGCTCCGAGACAGCAGTATGTCTTTAGGACAGAAGCTCATACAGACGATGCACGATTTTACGCAGGAGTAGAATCAGGATGAATGCTATACAACTCGATCATTGCCTCAAAATTCAACCGCGATTTTCACGCACTGCTTGCACTGTCTGACAAAGCTACTACTACTTCTACTCTGCGCGTTTATGTCCAGTCGCTCCTGGAAAAAAACTCTCTTTCATACACTACTTACATGCCCTATTTCCATATACTACTTACACGCCAACGTAACTCGCCATTTCCATTATACATTTTTGTACTACTCATATCCCCTGACTGATTATACTGCCGCTAACTGACTCTGACCTTTTCGTTAAAATACATGGAAAATAGGCTTACTTTCACATACAAAGATAGGCAAGGATTTCAAACAGGAGAGCTGGTGGCGAGACTAGACACAGAATATCAGGATGTCTGAGATCTGACGCAGCATGTCACACACTCTGAGTCTAAGGGCGTCTTTGTGTCGTCTGCTGTGTCTAATTCTCCCTCTCCCCAGCAAGAGGCGCACACTACATCGCTCGGTGACGTCACAGGTAATAATTGTCGTCTGCGATATGACAGCTCCGTGAAGGGACGACGCCCTTTAACTTCCATAATGCATCAATCATCAGATGGGGTGAAATCATTACCAATATATTTCTATCAATCTGTCGGAAAGTTGCAGTGTGGGTGTAGGTGTTGCAGCCTTTAAGGTAAGATTCTTAGCGCTGGCCATCCACGTCGATCCCCACGCCGCCTAGACATCCTTGAGGTACAGAATGTTAAAAAGATACTTTCCTTCATCTTAGTAATAGTTGCTACACATTGATCTGTGTTAGAAACCCCACCCGCCATGGACGAGCACGCCTACTGTAAGGGAACCTTGACTACCCTACCAGCACCCCCCCCCCCTCATCGCAACACCCCACCCACTACCCCACCCACCAACCACACACACACACACCTCTCTAAATCAATACTACAGCTCATTACCGTGCCTTTCTTTAGTCTGGGATGAAAGATTCCCTTGGTTTCCCCACTGCAAATGAAGAGTCATCGAACCTTCAAAAAGCTCGGCCGGCTGCAGCAGCGCCAAGATCCAAAAGCTGAGATCGATTCACCAAAGCAGAGAGAGGGGAAAGAGAGAGAGAGTTGGTGTGGGTGTGGGTGTGGGTTTGGGGTGGGAGGGGGGGGGGGGGCGCATCCCACAGCCCCTCCTCCAGTAGGGGGAACTCCTAAGGTAGCCTCCTTCTCCTCCAGGCCCCGTGTATTCTCCCCACTACGTAATGTATTCGTCCTTCAGACCATCTGCAAAGGGCACTTGCCAGAAGGTTTTAAATCAGCCCTCTCCCATCCCATCCTACACCCCCCATGCACATACGCGTGCCTCCATACACCCCCCCCCCCCCCTCTACCCACCATTCCACCCATGATACACACCCACAAGGTTGACTGCCCTTGAATTCCCTATCGCCATGGTTAACATCATCGGCCGATTGGCTTGTCCCACCGCCAACACTCACTCATCCAATCAGGAGGCGAGCACAGGTTAATGAATTGGTGATCAATCTGACAGACATGTGGTCACGTGGTCAGGGAATTGTCGTCTGCTGCGCTATGACGCTGACAGGCCTTTCCCGCCATTTTGTCACGAGAATCCTGACCATTGCATTTTGCAAATCATTCTGGGGCGTACTTACCAGTGTTAAGTAAAGCATCTTACTCAACACTCACCAATAACCGCATAATGCTAATGCTGCTGTGTGGCCTGCTCTGAAGCACATTAAGTTACTAACCACATTTTGGTCACTGTAGATTTCAGTTTGTAGCAAATGCCTGCCTAAATTATGTGTAATGGTTATTTTATTGGTTGCACCTGCTGTCAGAATACAAAGTTTTACTTCTTTGATTTAATTCGGATATATATCTTTCCAACAGATACCTAAGAACATGCCGAGATTCAAGCCATCTCTACACATATACAAATAATATATTTAAACCAAACTCTTTCTATGCTGACCTAGATAATACAGGAAATGCGGCCATATTATGTCCACAGATCTGACCCCATTTGATATGCTCGTCTATACTATAGCGCAGACCCTATGGAGCTGCATAGCCCGTGTGAGCTGCTCAGGCCCAGCGGCAGGTGGCGCGACGAACTGCTCATGTTTACTCACGGTCGACACCGTTTCCTTCGAGTAATTGAGTTTTGATCGACAGGATTTGCCATCCCTTTCCGCAAGGTGTACCCTGATTCAAGGCAAATATTGGTCAGCGAAATGATCCCCTGCTGCCCACCACCACTCAAACCACCAGCGTCCCACCGCCCTAGATTAGATATGCCACTCGTGAGTAGCTCAGCCATCTAGAGAGTACCTAAAAATAGTCCAGATTGGATACATGGAAAAATATAATTTCAGGCCACTTTTCTCAAAAGGGTTGCACTATTTTTCTATAACGGTAGAACCGGTGCAGGGTTGTGTATGTGTATGTGTTTTGGGCCGGGAGGGGATATTATTAACCGTCTACCTTCTATATGCACCATTCCTAGCTATTTCCATTTTCCTCCAGCCAGGCGCTGGAGTTCTGGCGAGCAGTTGGTATTCCAGGAAGGAGGGTGATCATTATCTGCTCGGTACGGTAGCCCCATGACCACCCCTACAGTCCAAGGGGGCGGGGACTATATTGACTGCCGTTCTGGGACGTAGGGAGGCAGCCACAGCAGCCACCAACTCCCTATGTTCTGGCCATATCCAGTAATGATAAGCCACTTCTAGGGCCATACCCCCACCCCACACCCCTACACTCCATTTAATAGCACCCAATCGATATTTCTATTTAGCAAAGCAATTGTAGGACGTCGGTGGGCGCGGCTCTTTTCGGGTTAAATCTCCCAGAATGATACCTTTGGCGAGGGCGAAAACAAATATTGATTTTGTGGTGGGGTTCTTTGATGAACTGTGACGTCGACAATCAGACCTAAGTGATTGGCACTGCTGGGTGAAGGGTGTGGAGTGGCTGGATGATGAGGGGTGTGAGAGAGTGTGTGTGTGTGTGGGGGGGGGGGGGTAGGGGGTGAGAGTGGGAGATAGAGACCAGTACACTTCAGAAGTGGGATAGGCCAATCACCACTGGAGTCACAGAGGTTACCTCTTGACCTGAGCTTGAATTTAGAAACGGGAGAAATAGTCACTCATTGTACTTCTAGATTCTACCTAATGATGTCCCACAGCAATGTAGGAATATCCATGAACGCGCGAATGGATAGCATTACTTGTGTCATGTTTCTCCCTTTGTCTAGTTCTAAGAGTATCCCAGTTAACAAAAAAAACGTATTTGTACGTCAAAATAACGTTTTAAACGTTATATAACGTTCTGCCACAGTAAGAAGCCTTAGAGAAACGTTATGAAATGTTACATAATGTTTTTTTTTGTTTACTGGGATAGTTGTACACGTATCTGGTGCACTTACTAAAGAGTAAGGTCCCTTTCCTTCGGACATGTCATATGGTATTGTTTTCTCACTTGTCACTTTAGAATACCTACAGAGGGCTATGATCTTATCAGTCTTTCAAATACTTCTTAATTTGATTCGCCGACACATTACCGCAACTTTAAGAACTACACTTGCCATCTTAAACCCGCAGTTCTTACTGCACGTCCAGTAACAGTCGGAGTGCAGTCGGGACAGGTACTCAGCTCTATATATAGGGGCGCTGGGCCTTTAAGTTATGTAGACGACAGTGAAGCCATATCAAGACATGGTGCAGTAATTTGACACTCGCTATGAATAGATCTGTTACAGTCTCACCAAGGACGTATACTGGGCTGGTGGTGCGGTCAAAAGGACAGGGGAAAGGGTGGATAAAGGACAGGGGCATAACCTCGGCAATAGTATCATGTTACCCTTACAAGGCAAAGCAAACACGGTTCCACCCTTCTCCAGGGCAACACGGAAGCCAGAGTTTGCTCATTATGATTATGATTAGAACTGTCTTATTCCTAATACTTAACTTCATACTAGGATAAATTCCGAGAACTACAAGTTTCCATTTCCTCAGCATGGATTTCTAGCGCATACAATATGTTAGAATAATATCAATGAATATAACCACCGATAAGAAATATAAATTCTCAGATAATCAAATGGAGATTGTATACAGTAGCATACATGTGTGTATACCCCAGGGTTAACATAATATTACATTAGTATATACTTTCCTATGCAACAATATACAGTGCCTCCTGGGTAGAGTAGGACATGCCTGTCCCTTGTCCACCACCCCCAGCTCCTCCCAGGTGCTGTCCAATCGACAGTCTTTTGTTTCTTTGTCCCATTTTCACACGGTAAGCCATGTCGCTGCGGCCTGTATTGACCCAGCATCGATCCAAGTGCTCCCATGCAGCCACTGCCGTGCTAGCCACGTCTGCTGGTCGGTACCCCATGGAAGAGGTGGGGGTTATGGGATGGGATGGGGCGCTGGGGGGTAGGGGATGTGGGAGGTTGGTTGGGTCAGCCGAGGATCTGGCATGGAACTTGTGGTATTGGGATGACAATGTATGTATAGCTCTTGAAAGCTCTATTAAAAGCACATACTATTATTTTCGAATGAGTACTTGAACAATTCAAAATGCTTGTTCTGTATGTCTGTTTTTTTCTTCCCTCTTCCTGTCTCTTCTCTCTATTGCTCTCTCTCTTCTCTCATGTCCTTGTCATTTCCAATAGAATTACAGTCTAATGAGTCTCTGCATTTCACCCATGTTGCTTTAGCTCTTCGTGTCATTCCCTCCTCACTTCAGGATTCATCTCTCTCAGTCTCTTTGAGTTTTCCCTCTATTTGCTATATAATTATCACCCATCCCTGTTCTTCTTTCCATCTTCCTTTCGCCTGTGTGTAATTCCTCCCGGTCCCACCTTGCAGTCTCCACCCCTACAATGGCCCCTACTTCAACCAACTCCAGCACCCATTACAGTCACCATTTCCACCTCCATAAAAGTAGCTTGGGACAGTTGAAAGGAACCCATCGATAGCCCACTCCAGGTTGGAGCACTTAAGGTCAACAGAGACCTGGTGGGTGGGCACGCTACCCTCTCATCACTCAGCCACCCTACAAACAATAGGTGAGGGGCACTACCTGCCTCCTGGTGCCACCACCACCAGGAGGAGAACCTGATTACTCCTCCAGTAGGTAAATGATATCCTGTTAGAGGTGGCTCTGCCCCTCCACTATTTGTTAAAAGGTTAGGATGCTAGGTTATGGAAACTACTAATGGTAGTTTTGGGTGTGTGGGAGATCTGGCAGCCTGCTGATGAAAATACCCTCACCTGTGTCATAAAGCTATTCACCATAACCTGCCCATAAAGGTGATAACGGACGGTTAAAATGCATTTCAGGTATTAGGCGTATTTGCGGTTGCCCTCAGATATTTAACCAATGATAACCTTGAAAAGGCGGACACAACTTTTATTTTCCAACACCAATTTGAATGCATGTAATAAGCAATTTAGATATTATCATATAACCTGGTTGTTATACACACTCACAAAGCTATCTTACTCTCAGAACACCAGGCCCTACTAACTAGAGACAGTGAGAGAGGTAGACAGAAAGCCATAGAGTGAGATAGAGAGATCGACACACACACAGACAGGCAGAAAGATGGGTGAAAAGGGTAGGTGTGACAGAAAGTAGGAAAAGAAGAAACCAGTTTTGGAACATGTATACCCCAGTTGGAACACACTTGTGAATTGAGAGTGAGACGAAGACTGGTCTCTGCTAAGAAGGATTGTGAAGGACAAGTTAAATATTTGATAAGCTGTGACTTCGATCCGTGCGCCTCGGACAGTGTGTCCATGAGTGTGTGTGTGTGGGGGGGGGGGGGGGGGGTCTCAGGTTGGGGATCAATGTACAGGTAAGGGTTACACCTGTGTGTGGGGTCAAGGAGGAGGGGTCATCCAGGTGTGTAGGCATATACAGGGGATATGGCTGGACAGTATGCATCCTTGGCGGCAGGCAAACCTTCGACGCCAGTGGTACACGTATACTGTAGTGTTGACAGTTGGGAATTCAAAGGATGGAATATTATCAGGGTTGGGCAATACCAATCATAGAGAAGACTAACTTAAGCGTAGGATGGCTGGGAATGGATTCATATAAATTATTTTTGGTCATTTCATTAAGATTTATGTCAAGTGCATTTGCATACAGCCTCCCTTCAATTGTCGTCGTGTGAGATTATTAAAAACCGAGGAAACCGAGGAAACTCCGAGGAAACAAAATGACCCTTCGAATCCTACCACTGCATGTGTTATGGTAGGAGGGCTTACGTTACATGACGACATGTTTGTTTATCACCATCTAAGAGTGTGTGTGTACCCACATTCATTGCAGACGACAACCAGACGAGAGCTGCATGTTTACTCCTGCTTTGTTTAACTGAGTGCAAAGGAGTGTGGAGCGGACGCTAGCACGGCAGAGTATTGAATATTTATATCCCTAAAGTGTACAAAATGTCACCTCCATCGACCGGAAACCTGCCTCCAAGCCCATTATTTGCAAAGGTCTATTTCCATCGATACCAAGAAGACGTGGCTCTACTTGGTATTGGCTATATCTAGCAAGGGCAAATTGGAGTAAAAAGCACCTGTACACTTTTGGACTTCATTTCGGGGAAAGCCATTTAAAATGACATTTCATTGCAGATGAAACATATTCAAGTAAAACCTTTTTCATCTAATAATTGTCTCGGTTGTCAAGCACTTTTACCTGCAAACAGGACTTAAGCATGTCGTACGAACATAAAATAGTTCTGGAGAAGCTGCCTCTGAGTTGGTCCCATCTGCCAACACTGGAGGAAAGCTCCCTCATATCACACAGTGTCATCTTACGATGTCCCCGAATATCGACTGCAGCTACCCGCTCACAGGAGACCATTTCTTTACTCGCAAATTGAAACGGAAGTAATTTCATCTCGACAAACATGCTGGCTTTGGAGAAGCAGCTCGACAAGAGCTGTCGCGCTAAATAAAACGGTTATTTTCTCGCTGGCAGATGTTACCTTTGGGTTTTGTGAGGGCCCATTCAGAGTTCCATGGAAAACGTTTTATTCAGACTATACTCGAAGCTAGGACGTTCTAACCTCTTAATATCTTTTCAACTAAATGAGTTATTTGTTTGTTACAAAAAGTATGTTTGATAGTTTGAAATAATCTTTAAGAATGTTTGATATGAAAAGAAATCGGACAGTGGAAATAAAGGAATGCCTGGAGAAGAATTGACATATGACTCAGGAATTATGACATTCAAACGGGACGGCTTTGGAATGTTTATTTCAGTGGGAATCTGAACTTTTCACTATAGGAATGTCATTTTAAGGTCTTTCCAGGGATCTGCACCATACAAAATGCCGATTTAGCGGATATAGTGTGTCTGTCCAATCTGACTGACGGATTGGGAGCCGGGTTTCATTCAGGCAGACGGCATTCTGCCCGCAGACGATATTCATACAGCCGGCAAGACCCGGATTGGCGGGAAAGTCGGGGAGGAACAGGAAGGCTCTGACACACATGCAATCGGTCACGTTGGTGGCGTGTCGTACGCACCATGTGATGTGCCTTTCCGCTTCCGGTCCCCCTGCTCCCTTCTTCTCCTTCTCCCTTTCCCACCCCCTCCTTCCCACTGGTTCCTCTTCCCCATACCCCCTGAATCCCCCAACTACCGCACCCTCTCCCCTAGAACCAACCCTCGTCTTCATTTTCTGCATTAATCAGTCAGATTACCAGACCAATTTCCGTCCCTTAACTACATTTGGCGTGCGTGGCGGCGGGCCGGATGAGTGGAAAGGGCCAGAAAGAGAAGAAACGCCTAAAAGAAACGAAGAAAAAGAATCCCCTCCCGCTGCGAAAGTGGAGTATCTTTTGGCGTCGTGCCAAGACGGCGACGGTGATGTCGCCTAGCGGACAAATCGCTGCCGTGCAGAGAGGCAGAGAGAGCAACAAAGCCGTCTGACAAAGAGACCAGGGCTGGGAAAGTGTCGGCTCTGGCGGCTTAATTGGTATCTTCTTCTCATGTCCGCCAGGCCGACAACAAGCTAATGCTGCCGAGCACAGGCTGACAACCCCGGCTGTGTCGCGGCCACCACCATCACCACCACCGTAGCCAGCCCCTGTCTTCTACTAGTGTAGCTAAAAGCTACCAGATGTCCTTCAAAGACTCAGCTACTCCTTTCCGCTAGTTCTAGAGGGGTATAGGGGGTGTGAGCAGCTCAGATGTTCAGGGAGAAGAGTAGGTCCTTTAGGGTAGATTCACCATGAGTCGGACACATACCATAAGAGTGACACTGAAATTGTTCATAAGAGTGACACTGATATTTGTTTAGGGAGAGGAGTAGGTCCTTTAGGATAGATTCACCATGAGTCGGACACATACCATAAGAGTGACACTGATATTTCTAAGTACTCATGTATGGTTTTACCATCATTCACAAATAAATAGATTAGAATGCTTGACCAAGCACAAACTCCAGTGTCCGTCCCAAGGTATGTGGCCGACTCAAGACGAATCTACCCTAGTATACACTAGGGCCTCTTACTTCAGGTATTTACCCGGAAGTACAAATGCCTCAAATTTTAAATATTTTTACTCAGAACATTATATCAATGGTGGGGGCGGGGGGGGGGGTTATTATGTTACTTTAATTCTTTCTTTTATCAAAAGAAATCCTGTACATTCTAATTGTTCAGGAGCCATATTTGCATACACGCAGTAGATATCATAAAAAATACACCATGTTTGTTACTCTGATTGGGAAAGGGGAGCTGCTCGGGTTCGGAAGTTGATCGCAGTGGGAGTTGCTCTGTGTGAACTTTGTAATTAGATTTGTGGCCAGTTGGCTTGTCTGTTGGCGAGGCAGGGTGTGGTGCTGGGGGCCCCAGGGTGGTGGGAAGGGTGCTGGTAAACAAGCCCCTTTGGGGCTGTGTGGCTGACCTGTGCAGCTAACCACTGCCACCCCCCACCCCTCATAATAACCCAACCCACACCTCATCTGTCCCAAGTGTCCAACTCCGCCCACGCCTCCCCCTCCCCACCTATCCGCCCTCAACACTCCGCCCTACAACCTACCAGCTTAATTGCCTATATAGCCCCGGCTCTGTCTGCGGCCATAACAATAATTAGCGCTGGTTTGGAACATTGCTGGTTTTGGAGGGTGTGTGTGTGTCTGTAGCAAAACGTGCCAGTTCAGCCACTGTCCTTAAACGGCATCCTCTGTTCCAATGCTACTACCCCAACGATACCCCATCCTCCATGGCGGCTCACAGTAGAAGCCGCCCCTTAAGTTGGGGCGGGGGTGGGGGTAGGAAGCCAGCGTCCCAAGGTCATATTTTGTGTAAATTTAGCCGGCTGCCAAAGGGGAATAGGGGCGGGTTGGACAGCGCTGGAGGTGGGTAGAGGGAGGTGGGGGTCGTGTGGGACTGGTTGGAGGTGGGGAGGGGGATGTAAAGGGTGTTAGAGTAAAAGGCCGGAGACTGGGAAAGGTCGGGGGCAATCCTTTGTCTTATTGACGTCGATATTGTTTCTCCGTGACCTCAGATAGGCGTCTGACCTTGATGCCGAGCGAGGGTGTCACTTGGCTCCAAGGGGAGGAGGGGCAGAAAGGGTAGTCACACCATGGAGTCACTGACTCGAAGGACAGAATCATGGCTATATGGGGTGTCATATCAGCTATATAGATCTCATGTGACTGCAGTCTTGGAAATCCACCATAGTCTGCGTGGATAAAAACTGTAAACCTATACAGGAGGAAGTGGATGCGTGAAGGATGATACAACCCCGTAAATTCCCGCGTATAACCCGCGGGTTATATGCGAACCAAACCTCTAGTGCAAGGTATATATCATTGCAGCGGGTTTTTGAATGTACAGTACTAAAATGGCAATTTTCAGATCCCAGGTGCGGTTTATATGATTCTCCCAAATTCGGGGTACGGGTTATACGCGAGGTGCGGGTTATACGCATGAATTTACGATAGTTTGAATAGTTTGTTATTTGCCGAGAAACTCTATGGCTTCCATACTCCGGCCAATGTACACGGAAGAACACCGTTATAATGGCGATTCCGTGCAATACAAGTTAGTCAGTTCTATTCAACCCCTTGAGAAACCCCCCTCTCCCTTATTGACCCTACCTTTTCCCACTAATCGCATAACTGATCAGGTCACTGGTTAATAAGCACGGAGACAATACCAACGTAGAGAGACCAAGTAACTAGGTAGAACCCATTGAAGTTTGCTAACTCATATAACTCTTCAAGTCTATACGCCCACGCCCACGCCCACGCCCACGTCTATACATATAGAGGGTGGAGTTATGTCATACCATTTGTGTTGCCCAGGGGAAGGGGTACAGACAGGCAACTAAATATATACAGCGTATCCTCTTACCCAATGACAGCAATCTCACCAGACTTCTAGAGGCTTCAGTCAGCATCTTTGAAGGCAACATGAAGGCCTTATAATGAGAACTGCTGTCTGTGTGATTCATGATGACTGGGACCAAACCAGTCTAATGTCAATTACACACATCTAATGTTATTTTCCACTCACTACCACCAAAGTTCACCTCAGAGTACCACCACTGAAGGATGAGTATCCAACCAGGGACCGGCTATTTAGGTGACCATCTAGTCTATTCATGTTTCAGGGACCCGCTTGTGAACTTTGAACCAATTTAGAATTTGCACTGTTGTTTTGAAGTTTAGACAACCCTGTATAGGCTACTTCAATTATATTAATGTACATGTGGTTGTTATTTCTTGGAAATCAAAGTTCTGTCTAAGATTTATTTCATTCGATTTTAAAATATTGTAAGGCAATTAATGAGATAGGTCCCTTGACTGAGAAAAACAAAATGTCAATTCAAAACACTCCCGCGCAGCTGTGACATTTTTATTGAGATCGAGGGGAAGTATCTGATTCTGAAATCTTATAAAGCCTTCGGTAGCTCCTAATCGTATCTACTAGCCCACTATTAAGTCTTACTAATAAAATACCACAGGATTACGCCCCTTAGCGAGCTATGTTTTATATCCTTTATTGGCTTTCTATTAAGGTGTCTTTAATGCCAGGTTAATGTTAGCTTGACATTAAACAGGTATTACCCTTGTCTCTCTAACCTTTCATAGTGAAAACGTGAGGTTCCCCATGGGTGTTCCCTCCTCCAATTTAGTCACTTAAATGTCATGCCATCTAGTCCAGATGACCTAATCCTCCCCTGGTCTGATTATGACTAATCGTCTATATCTGTAGTTTAACTAGCTACGGTAAATATACCATCTAGGGTCTGATAATACTTTGATAAGCAATTAAGAACAAAATACGGAGTGCGAGAACATGATATAACTACATTTACCCCAGTGCCTTATATTTTGAACCGGAGGCGTTTCAAATTAGTGTCCATTTCTTTGCAGTGATGTAGCCTGATCAAACATGTACGATGGGCCCACCTGCTTATAATTATATTGATCTTCCAACTAGACTAGTTTCTATATGCCTGGGCATTTGGTTCGAATCCTTATGAAACTCACACCCTGGCATTAGGGAGGGGGGCTCTTTGTACATCTTGTATTCATACATATGCGGTTAGTGGGAATATTTTTTTCACAAAATCGCCAAGGGTTCTCCTTTCGGCAAAAATCGTCCAGTCTTTAATAGCCCCTTAATAATGGTCCAGTTCCACAAGGAGCTTCGGGTCTGAAGTACCATAACAAAGGTAGCATTTTTGATCAACTGTTGTCAGAAGAAAAGTAAGTGTCCCCTTGGGGCTGTGGCCCGGGTTCAATTTCTGAAATTCTAAAATGTCTAAAATTCATAGATAATGATACATGTTTCAATGTCATATACTACTTAGATACTGAGACTTGTGTCAATATGCTTGTGTAATAGGTTCATCTTCTTATACTACTCATCCTATGATTCTAAAATTCATAAAAAATGATACGTGTTTCAATGTGCCTTTGTAGTAGGTTCAAATTCATTTACTACTTACATAATGATACTTGTTTCAATGTGCCTGTGTAGTAGGTTCAATGTCATATACTACTTACATACTGAGACTTGTGTCAATGTGCCTGTGTAATAGGTTCATCTTGGATTGGTCACAGGCTTTTCCCTGGCTACACTCTAAGAACAGTGTGTTACGGGAACATGCATAGGGATTTCTACACACAAATTTGCAACACACTTTTGAGATCAACACACTTTTGGCAAAGAGAGTGTAGTGGGTAGTGTGTTACACCAAAATGTGTGTTAAAAGTGGCTTCAGAAAAGTGTGTTGATAAGTGTGTAAACGTAACACACTGTTCTTAGAGTGTATATACTCAAGGGACTACCAGAACTCTCCCAACTTTGAGGGGCTCCCTAGCATTAACTTTTAAAGATATCATCATTCTGTTTTGTTAGCACTGTGACAGATACAGGGCCGTGAAAGCGGTCTCTGGCTGTCCTACCTACTATCATACTTACACATTGAGTGTTTTGTGTGCGAAATAGACATTCTTTCCCATGCCATTTCCATAGTGAGAGGAATTCTATTTCTCTGTGACTCAATCTTTATTACTATTTACATGCTGAGACTAGTTTCAATATGTATGTGGTATATATTATTTTGCTATGCCACTCGGCCTTTGAGGTACATTTCAATATGCCTGTGCGTATATTAACTTGCATACCTCTAGAACTCTGAGCCTGTTGAGGTGTGTGCTATCTGAATAATACTTACACTGTGTGTGGTAAGTTTGATTACTTGAATGGTACTAAAGCTCTGAGAATGTCCCAATCATTATAGCACAAGTGACACTTCGGGGCCTATTTTGAAGATAACATACTTATAAGTTATATTCGGATGTTCTCATAGTAAACAGGCAGAAAGGCACCTGGTTTTCTTTGGCTTGAACACAAAACTGACATAAGGGATGTGCATTGATTTTTTCAGTAGCTCAACGTCCGGCTGTCCCTTGCTGACAGAGAATCCAGAAAGACTGAAATAATCTACGGTTTATTCTTTACATATGATATAGATTACATTATGTGGTACTCTGTAATCCCTCATGTGAGCTGCTACATAGTCTCTATATGCCATGCCTTGGTTTGTCACATCCTGCCTCAAATGTCTCTGTAAGGTACAAATACAGAGAGGGAGAACCTCCCTTGGCACGCTACACACCCGTCAGGCGGACAGTAAACTACAAGACTACAGGCAAAGATGAACTACCTTTGGTCTATCATCAGAGGATGACGTTGGCCATCCTCTTCTTAATGGGATACGTTATTATCTCTGTCAGAGTAGGCAGATGTGTCTAGATGTGAGTAGGACTGGTGCCAACCGTGTCCAGGCAGTGGGGGCTACATTATGGAATATTGATAGGATTGGAGGGGACTCCCTTTTTAGGGTTGTTTGAAAATGGAGCCGGGGATATTTGACCATACCATGAAGGGTATGTTATGTGAAGTCATGATGATATTAGCGATGTGTAAACCTGATTAACGGTATCTATGTACGGTTACATAAATTCACCTAGGTTTAACAGTACCTATAGTACCGCCCACTGACTGCATAATCCATCGATAGAGTACAGCTCACTAATATATCCACTCGAGTGTAGCCGAGGTATGATGCATTCCAGTGTACTCATGAATATTAAATCAAAGTAAGGCATAACTAATAGTCTCTATGTACGCTGTGATACCGTGTGCTACGTCCCGGTCAATGACATGTCTATGTGTGAGACAAGAGTGCTACTGTATCTTATAATACAGTTATACACAGTCTATTAGAATACATCAAATTACACACATTCCTCCAGCATCATGAACATAGCCTTAATGGGACCTGTACACAAGATACTCAGGTTGATGCAGACTCATTACAGACTTGTCATTCCCATGAGAAAACCTTAAAATCTCACATGGCAAATACTTCTCCCCAATGAGGTATTTAGGTAATGAGAACAATGTGGCTAAGACATGGAAGATGTGACTATATATACATATATATATATATATATATATATATATATATATATATATATATATATATATATATATATATATATATATATATATATGGGAACTGAACACGTTCCTTGCTAGATTTATGCTCTGCATTTACATCTATTTGCCGTAGCCAAATGGCATGGGGGGGGGGGGGGCTGTGGGGGGGGGGTGATGTCTCACCACATTGTTACATAATGTAAACAACATGCCTACATTGTAAAGGAGATGTATCTAGTTCTTCTGGGACAAGATCTTTTGCTAGTGCTCCTAAGTATGTCCTTATGTTAACAGTAAGATCTGGTATCTCCTGTTTATTAATAAGTCGGTACGTCCCTTTAAAGTGCAGTCCATGATACCTATTCGCCTGTAATAAAAGAATACAAACAGTACAAAAGAGCAGCTCACCTTGATGTTCCACTCTGGGTACTTCTCCTCGTCGATGGAGGCCACCCTCTGCACGTACTGCCTCACCGGGTGGGACCGGCAGCTGACCGGGATGGGCGCCGGCGTCTCCGCCATCACCGGGGCGGGGAGGGGGCCGCTCCGGGCACGCCTGGAGGAAAACGCCCTGCCGAGCTGCTGCTGCAGCTGATAGGGCCGGGTGGACGGGGAAGGGCCGCCCGGGGAGCCTGGTCCACTGGTAGGCTGCTCACCCCCGGGAGTTAATGCTGTTAAGCTGCTCCTGGTGGTGTAGGACACTGGAGGAGGTGGTGTATGGTACTGGTGGTCGTGATCACTCCACGGTGGTCACTCCACGGTGTCTGCTGTGTCCATGTGTCCTATCAGGTCTCACCTGTCTGAATGTCTCTCCTCCAGCTCCTCCTCCTCCTCCTCCTCCTGCTGTTTCTGTTGCTCCAGCTCCTCCTCCTGCTCCTCCTGTGGTTGAGATCACATGATGGTAAATGGCATTAGGAGCTGCTCACACACCTACCGACACCACTAGCAGTAGCATACACAGTTGACACACCTTAATAATGCATCACCAACACCGGCCTCTTCCCTCCCTCCCCCACTCCATCCCTGGGATACCTCGTCCTTACACATTTACACAACCTGAGCAACTCACAACACAACATAGAGCAATATCTAGTTCACAACAACAACAACAACATTAACAACAACAATTACAAGAAGGATATGCTCTCTGATCGATTCTTTTTCTTTAGAAAAAACAAACACCAATGCAGTGAAAATGCATACTGACGAAATGGAAAAGTGATTATCATTCTCTAACATCCAAAATATTCCTCAAACGCAGATTCTCACTTCTAATAACGCTGACATAATTATGTGCTTTATTACCCAACCATGGAGACGTTGGTTAATCCAGAAATGTGTTGCTTCATTATGTGGCCATTCATGGTCTATAAGCCAAGGCAGAAACATAGGTTATATGGGTCAGCTGCGTGCATCCAGACTTCACTTCCGGAATGCTATTGTCTATGGTTTGGCCCCATACATACAGCTTCATTTATAATGTCAGATAAATAACTTATTGGGATAGGTGCTTGTAAAGGGTTGACGACCGAGAACGGAATATATGGATGAGCCATGTATACATGTATTATTACTAACTCTAATAACATGAGAGAATAATGCAATAGCATGTTGATTTAATTCTGTGAAATATGAAATGGTTATTTAAAGCTATCGATCCAGTTTGTGCATGAATATTAATGAGTACATCCACCAGTCACCAATGGCACAAAATGAAGTCCAACATTGAATCACTGTTTGAAAGTGGTTAAATTTAAAAGTGGTTAAATGCACGATTATCAACCTTATTTCAACGCTGATCCAAGGCTCTGTGCTCAGTGGGGTGTGCCTATAGTATGAACACTGCGTACTAACAGTGATATTAACAATTTAAAAATCGAGAGAAGCTATGTATAGCCATTATATAGAACAGTCCTTATGTGGTTATTTTCCGAAAAGTGAAGGACGGTACCTATTACTTTGGAATATAGGCTTAATTTGATATACTTATATATCATATGTGAGAGTGAGAAACTATCAAACAGAAAATCCTCATCGACAGTTATTCCCTATAGTCATGTTGTCCTAGGACGTCTCGAATTACTTTTCTAATGGGCTTATCAATAATTACTCTAAATGGTTTTCTATCATTGTTTTGTAGTTAGGAATCAGAATTTAAAATATACCCATCATGGAGAATAGTTGTGATTGTAGCAGAACTTAACTAACTACGAAGTATCTATGTTATATTTTAATGAGAATTGAGGCAATCCGTGCTTCAATGTCCAAAGAGTTTTGTTTAGATAGGACTAAATATGCCATGTCATGCATTGAAGGAATTAATTGCTCGGTCCTTGTGGTTGGTTAGTACCGGTCTATAGTTCAGTTTACCCTTCTGATTGCCCAATTACTGGGCTCTACTTTTTGAGTGCTTCTGGATCCTACACGCATGCATTAATCCATAACCTACCAGGACTACCACCAACCCCTTCACCCCCTCACTCCCTCCCTCCTCCCGACATGGAAAACCAGTGAAATGCAATAGCCGTAGAACTGTTTTTCCTCATCATTTCCCGTCTTAGATTCGTAATACGCGGTTAACGAACATAATCAGCGGCATGTTTCAATCATCGATCCCCCAGCCAGCCAGCTTCAACCCCAGGAGGGGGTGTTTGAAGTGCGTGTCTGCTGTTTAATTCTCTGGAGGGTGTCGGGTGATGGGTCCACACTAGTTTACAAGGCCTGGCCGGGTCCCCCTACCATGTAGCAATCATTGAGGGTGTGATATTTTTGTGTCTGGGAGGATTGTGTACTAGATCTCATCAGGATCTCCGAGAAATGACACAAATCCCACTGGTGGAGCTAGGCAATAAAGTGTAGCATCTGAGGTGATTTTCAGAAAATGTTGATGCTGCTACTAATCTTCTCTTTGTTGCTTTTCTAAAGTCCAATAGGGTATATATTTATTCAAAGTATTACTCAATGAAAATGGGGTCCTTACATTTTGTTACACATCCTCAAAATAACTTCATTATCATTGTTAACATTTGGAATATGCATTGCTAGATTAAGGTCCACAACGTTTGTTTTACTATATTACAACCAGACCTTCATGACCATGCAATCCCACATACTACATTGTAGACTGCAGTGGCTGACTCCTTGAAATAAACCTGGAATAATATGTATGTTTTTACCATAGAAGTTAACAGTAAATCCCCCCACCATAGCTGATTCACTATTTCCTTGTTCCCTGAGCGTATCTGGGACAGCTCATCCTTCCCTGAACACTTCACTTCACTGCTCCCCACTCATAGAGGTGTTCGTCAAGCTACTTAACGAGCTGCTCAATGAGCCACTCAGCGAGCTGCTGACCGACCCACTCATGGAGCTGCTCCCGGCGCCGCCCGACCTGCTCGCCGATGTACGCCGACCTGCTCCAGCCTGCCTGTGGGAAAGTGGACGGGTAGGGAGCAGGAGGCTTCCACGGCTCAAGGGGAACGCCTGGGATAACCAGGACACTACTGTCAGTGCTCGTAATAGAATTCACCCCCCCCCCTGCACAGACACACAAATACACATATTGAATAGCCTCTATAACAGCTCTGATTTGTTTTCCATCTTGATTAATTGGCATTGAATGAATATACTATACAAAGGGTATTTACCCATATGAGCCCATCAACTGACTTTCAGAAAATACTAATGTATAATTATATTTGCTGAATAATATTATGGACTAACGAAAATAGCGTTCTGGAAAAGAGGCAGGCATATCCTACGTTCTCTTAGTGCCACGTTTTCTTCACCCTACCACATAGGCTTATATCTACTTGTCGGCTATTATTACAGAGCCGCGTCGAACAAACAAATCACGATGGAAAAAGAGACAATGCATATGCCATGTCTTCTTAGACTTTAAAGAAAAAGTTTTAAAAAGAAAGAGAGGCGCCCTTACTATTGGCTTTATTGTACTTCACTCTTCAGCTTCTTAGGTGGTAAAATTACCCGCACATGACAGGCCAGCCATGCCTTGTCATTCAGTCACATCCTGTTTGAGATAATAACCCCGAATGTCTTATTTTCACAGAAAGCATTGCTGTGAAACAGGACTGGGGAGAGGGGGTTGTTGGTAGAGGGCAATGGCCGCGTCAGAAACAGAACATAATGGTGTTCACGAGGGCAATTCCCGCCATTCCTCCCCGTGAAGGGGGTAGCAGACGACAAATTGCCGCCGTCGATTGGAACGCTGCCTCTGCCCGACATCAGAGAGAAGTGAGGGAATTAGATAAAACGCCCATCTTGGTCCATGGAAAGCTGGACGGTAGAGATGCTGTGACTCACTATTGAAAGATGCGAGATAGGAAAATATAGTTAGCACCGTGAAAATGGGTGTGGAAAGGTTAGACATTACCTTTTTACATGTGCTAGCTAAAGGCAATCTATAGGGCGTCTAGAGAAGAGGTAATTGCAATATAACCCCTTTATACATGCAATGCCTCGGGTAATTTAGTTGTAAATGGTATTTGATTCACGGTTAGCGCCATTTCCTGGTATTCACCATCCAGCCTTCACGTTTTCTGTCTCTCCACGTACTTTACATTGATACCCTTGTCTTCTCTCTCCTTTTCCCTCGCTATCCGCTGGCCCTAGAACCACCATACCTCCCATATTCCATTCCCACCAATCATTACATTTAGTTTCCCCCCCCCCCAACACCAAGCACTTTCCTTGCCACTTTTATCTATCATGTGATTCTGTTTTTCTCTCTCCTGTCTATACAAGTCGACTAAAGGAGGGGTGGATCGGTATTCAAGGTGGCTAGGGAACGCGTACGCCTATTTCCAAATTGTAACCGCCAGTATATGAGTATTGAATAAATAGAACTAGACTGCTCAATCAGATTAAGAAATCGGCCTCTTCCTCCTTCACTGCACTCAAACTGGAATCCTTCCTGGTTGTTTCCTCCCTACTCCTGTACCAGCCTGCTCTTCTTGCCTTCATCAAATATTAAAACACAAAGCACCAGCATTTAACCATCTGAAGTAGTGTGCGTGTCTGTGTGACGGTCTGGAACAATCAGTGGAATTGATCCTAGAAGGAGCGCTGTCTGAATGCGGCAAGGATCGATGTTAGGGGTGGCAGAGGTAGGCGGGGCTCCTCCAGTAGCCAGGTAGAAGGTGCTTGTGTAATAGGAGGGCTACTCCAGGGCAGGAAGGCCTAACACAAATATCATTATCCTGGGTATAAGACCATAGCCCCTCCTGGATTATATATCACAGGGGAGGGTCCCTTGATATGGGTGTGTTGCTGTTTTAGTAATGAGCAGGCATTAACATGATGTGTAACACCAGTAAACATCATGGCCCTGCTCCTCCATGGCAGTAGGACACGGCCCTCTACACTACACGGGGGGTGAACCTGTTTTTTCCCTAAAAAATGTAACTTATCATTAATCTTGAACCAAGGGCAATCTACGGATGGCAAGTTCAATCTATAAACTAACCGAAATGCTATTTTGGGACTATTTCCTGAGAGAAGAAAATGTCCAGGAGTCTGGGATGTTTCAGCTTAACGTGTCTTCCTTTTTCCGCTCGTGGCAGTATGGATTTCCATATTATGTCCTACAATCAGTATGGATGTGGCATTTATCAACAGGGTGCTTTCTTGTCAACTGTCAGCTGATGTGGAAACACAGTTGGCCTTTCTTCACCTCGCCTACAAGGGGCTCCGGCACGAATAGTCCCTTTCACAACCTGCATGTGTAAAGGTTAAAGGTTGTGGTTCTCCCGGGTTCTCCACCAGTGTGTCCTTGGGGTGTGTGACCTTGAGTTGTCTATGAGCCTATTGATAAATGTTTAATAGTATCCAGTGGGATTCCAGCGGTGCCATTCAAGGCTTAAATAAGTCAGTCGTAAGTATTGCCATTCTAGGGTTCAATGTACAAGTCTTACTTCAAGGTCATCCAAACTCACTTGCTGAGAGTTACAGTTTTATTATACAAGTCTCTTGTTTAGGCCACTCCAAATGAAATACTTATTTCTCATCACTGCACGCATCACCAAAATCGACTTCCTGAATTATTTTTTTTGCAAATTTGAATGGAAAAACATGACAAAATTTGACAAATAGGAGCATATTTGGTATATAATTAAAGCTTGTAGTGTAAAAAATGTAATGGGGGGGGGGGGAAGACATGCATATATAACTTTTGCAGATGCATAATCTATCAATTACTAAAATGTGAATTTGGTCCTCCGAAAGCCAGCAATATTCTATATAATTTAAGCCTGAGAAAAAAAAACGCCCTCGTCATATTTCTCATAGTTTAGTGATGAGAAACAAGGATAGTATTTGGAGAGGCCCTAGAGACCATTAGGTATGGTGGTTACATAAAGGTATATGTATTTATTAATATATACATGTACAAATAGTGACACTCAGCCTCATGGCTGGCCCTGTCTCTTCAGCCACATGTCTCCTCCTCCTCCTCTAGCCACACATCTTCCTGCCAGGTCTTCACTTCTCAGCCCTGTGTGTTCTTCTCTCTCTCCCTTGTTACCAGGCACGGCCTGTTTTATATGCCCCGTCTCGATGGAGTGACCGGGTGGTGTGATATGGCCTTCAGTTATTATGAGTAAACCTATGATCCTAGGGGACCCTGTGTTTTTGGCCTAGGACCAGGTGAGAGTAAATCCCTGGCACACACAGGTGTACACCATAGACTCAATGGGTCAATAAACAGTAAAATTATACATTATTGAGGCAATAATTTACTGAATTCGCACAGGCAGATGTGTAAGATATCTGTTTATCTAACACATGCGTGTTTCCATCTTGTAGAATCAGCAATTTGTTACATTGAGTTCTTAGCAACAAGAACCTTAAACATCTGTGCGAAATGCTGTCTTCATTGACAAAGAAGCCTAAGATATACATACGCCGGATTATGTATGTGAATTGTGATAAGGGGGAAATAGCACTAAAAACCTTTTTACAGATGAAATTTAAGAATCTTACAGTTTTATCACATCGATCTAAACAGTATTTCTCTTCATTCTGCTGAAACTCGCATAGGGTTATTTGAAATGTGGATCTAAGGCCTCCTTGTCAATCTAAAGAAATAGTTAACAATCAATTTATATAAGTTATGCTTTGTATATATATATATATATATATTATACATTAGCGCATCATGTAATCTGCTACAATGATTATGCTGATTTTGCTGATCATAATATTATCTTCACATTGGATCTTACAGAATAGTCAATTCAAAAAATAGATCCTCCAGATATAACATCAAATTTATTTGAAATTGCCACATCGCTTCACTGGATAGCTCTTAAATGGGTCTCAGGTGAACTGTGAATGTCATCTTGATCAATGCTATCTTGCACAGAGCCCCTGTTGACAATGGTAATCAGCTGCCATTCATCCAGTGATAACACCATTGGGCGCTTGTTAGAAGTGACTGTTGTACGGAGCACTATCCTTGACTGTAGTACTGCCTCTCTCACATCATCCAGCAGCTGTTGGCTCCCACCTACTGGGGGTGGTGGCCGTTCTTAGTACATGCTACCCACTATGGTGATCCTTACTCCCTCTCGGCACTCGTACATACAGACCCGTGCAGCAAATAATGCCAACATTGTAAAGCAGGCGGGGGGACAAATATCTTTTACCTTTCTGTCAACTGACCAGAATCCTTGCAGAAATGATATCGGAACACTGTCATATTATCTAGGAAACAGTTGTCTTGGGAATCTTACTAGGCAGTGATACAAGGATTTTACTATAAGCAAGGTCAAGCTTACCTTTCAAGTAAAGTCACCCTTTCTTATTGAAATGCATGGTTAGAACTTCTATAGTCCATCTCAGTGAACTTATTTGATCATAAGGCTCCCTTGTTTAATGGTTTATGACTATATTACTGTGGAGATGTAGGTGGTCAGAACTTTGAGGTGATCACCATAACGTGTCTCTTCTCAAAACATTAACCCTCACAGATTATGCAATTTACAATACATGTACTACCTACACAGCAGTATCCAACAGAATTACCTGCAAGAGTATCAATTTCTGTGTTTACAAAATGCCAGACAACTCATGAGAACTTATTCTGCCCGATTTGATATGCGTGCATAGCTGGAAACACTCTCAGAACCATAAACTGCTGAAATGCATTATTGCTTTACAATCGGCGGAGACGAAAGGATAATATGGAATGTCTATGAATTCCAGTGAAATATTCAAATTTCCTTGATAACACAATGGATAAATTGAAAAGTAGCAAATTGTCAGATCCTGAACTTTCCCGAAAGTATTCTCTCAATGAGGGGGAGAAGAAGAAGAGGTAATAACTCAATAATCTTTTCTACTGCACCGTAACAACATGCTTATGTTTATTGCCTTTTCATTAACATTTCATTTTCCATTAACATTCATCAACACAACATATTCCTTCTTTCATATAGAGAAAGGAAGCAGAAAACAATATAGCCACATGTCCCTATGAAGGGCCTCCGACCAGCAACACATAATATAGAACGACAGTGGGTATACAGGGGCAATAGTGACCCCTGCAACCTTCCCTTGTCAGATTAGATAAGGGTTTCTAAACCTTGGTATGTACAGGGGGTTCACTATTATTTAAATTACATCATCACATTTAATGCGTATCCTTCGTAACTGACACAGGAGAGAGCTTGACAGACTTCGACTTGGATCATGCAAGGAAAGATAACTACATACGTGATTCTAACATACTAGATTTCTGTATATCATTTCGGGAGGACTAACCCAACTTTCTGATGTCTATTCGCACCTAACCCATACGTAATGGTACAGTCTTATATCACAATCAAATATACCTACCAATCTCCTATACCAAAACAATCAGTGTTTGAACAGAGGAGTCCTCACCAGTGAGTAAAATAAGATTCTGGTAGAACATTAAGACTAGCTCTCATTCAGTGTTAGAGTCCCAGTTATACCTTTCATAAGGGTTTCGTAGTATGTACAGATTACTCCTTTCTATAGAGGATTGTTACACGTTTTATACATAACATAGATATCTTCAACAAGTCACTAGATAATCATCAAATTAACAATGTCCAATACGATGAACTCCCATCGGCCTTTGGAAATTGCCTCGGCGCCATCACACTCAGGGAATTAGTTTAGGGTGAAAAGAAAAAGAAAATAGTACTTCCCTCCCTATCACTAGTCATTTCCAAACACAACATATAATAGGACATTCCTAGTCTGCCTAAACTATAGTGCCTTTAAATGTGTCTGACGCACAGGCAACATGGGAACTCTGGTATTCATGATGGCTCTATCTACATCCAGGGGCAACATGATTTTACTGTTGGAGAATTAAGAGAAGGTTCCTCATATTGATATATTCATAATATTTCTTGCTGGCAGGATTTGATGGAAACAAACAGATACATTAATAGCTATCATATATCCTACTGATGCATATTTATGACAATAATGGCCTATTTACAATATTCATGAGATCGAGTGGGTTTTTTTTTTTCTTACAAGGTTACATTTTCTACTTTGTTTATCACACATGCCTGTTGAAGCTGCATGCATACCTTGCCACCTACTCGGACTAAAGTCTATTATGATTTTCGCAGCTCAGATTAGCCCCTAACCCTGTTCGGGTACGTCTTACATTGACAGGATATACCATACAGTTATGTAGTAACGTTATATAGCTATAGAGTTATATAGCTCAGTGGAATGTCTCTGTTAGCTAAAGTATACATAGCTATACATGAATTGGACTATATTTTCTGCTACAAGTAGCTTCCAACGTTAGCCCCTCTGACTAAATGATAAGCACAGGGCTTACAGACAGCACATAGTTACGATTTGAGCTTTTCTGTCCCTTCGCATTATATAATTATAGGTTATATTACAATCTATGCAATGTCCAATTCGCTCATACCACATACAAAATACACTAGGTTATAACCCATTCATGCACCATTCACCAATTCACACTTTGTTTTAATTAATTAAGGTCAGCAGGAACTTTCCTATAGACAATCATTGTATACAACATTATGACGTCCCCGTGTTCCTTGTTCATATTGGGTAGCATTCACAAACAACTCTCCCTCTAGTGAGACATATTCCACTCTCGAGTAAGATGTTAGTCATCTCTGGGGAGTCACCTCACGTGGGGAATTACCATGTGACCAATGGTAGCTGTTAGATAACATGACGTCCATGTTAGGCAGCTTTCTAATTCACAACCAGAAGAATTTATAATCAATAACAATTTAACAAGTTCAGACCATCTTTAGGGAGTAGAGCTAGATAGGCAACCTCTACCTTGTTGGCCTTTGTTGACAATCTATACAGCATTTAAAGTCAAAAAATTAAATCTAACTAAGGACTATACTCCTACTTTCGTATACCTACTATTTATAAGTATTTATTGCTCATACACATTTCGTTATTCCTACCTTGAACAGTGAGTGATTTCTCTGTATCAATATGTGCAGTGTTGTGGATGATTTTGCAATGTAAGCTACGACACTAGGACTGGGCTGTATGTCCTGGCTTTCTGCAAGCTCTCTGTATGATATATCTGTACAGTAACCCTATACCTATTATCATGCTACTAATTTGATATATCATCTCTTTTGTTCCTTCACTTCTTCTTGTAGAGGTTCTTCTTGTATCCCTACGTTCAAATAGTTTCAATAATCCTTTGCAAAATTCGTACATAATGAATAATATAATATTAATATATTACATCCGCTTAGGTTTTCTCAAAAGCTGTCTTGCAATCACTGCCAATGTTATATGTTTATCGTGTTAACATCTTGTGTCACTTATGTTGCGTCTTGTTGTAAGTGATCGTAATCCATGTTGATAATAAATGTGTTTGGAACACAACAGAGACTTTTCTTGTGGTGCTGTACGGTATATCCTACAGTGACTAGGGTGTCGGGACACGCACTATCTAATAGTAGTGACCACATGGATTAATTGTATCCTTGGTATTGTGGTTCAGAGTCTCTTACCCCCTGTCGTGAGTCTTGTTCTTGACGGTACAGGGGGTGAGGGGCATCACCGTTGACGTTGTGGTGCGTGGGTTGGGGCGGTGGGGGCCGTTGGGGCGGGGGGCCGGGGCGTTGGGGCGGGGGGCCGGGGCGGGGGGGAGGTCCCCCACCCCCGCCTCTCCCGCCCCCAGGGGGGTAATTGGGCCTGGTGGTGTCGTAGCCTGGCATGCCGTTTCCGGGGTTGGGTTTCTGGTCGTAGTCGTAGTCAATCTCGGTGTTGGGATCCTTGGGGGTGGTGCCGTCTTGGGCACTCATCTTGTACGTCTGGTAGGTGGAGGACTGGTTTTCCATGAGGATGGGTTCATTCTCGAAGGGCTTGTAGTCGTAGATGCGGCGCAACAGCAATAGGATGGGCGCATAGAGGATATTACTGAAGAAGATGCCGATGTTCAGCCAAGTGAAGCCAATGGAGGCCACAATACCTGTGGCGACCACCGGTCCAAAGGCGTAAGCCAGCGAGTAGCTGATGTCGGCAATGGCATAGACTGAGCCGTAGACGGAGACGTGACGCACATCTACGAGATAACCAAGCGTGGGCAGGATAGCCGTGTCTACGAGCGCGATACCAAAACAGTCAATCATGATGGGCACGACGACTGCTCCGTAGACGGTACAGAAGGGAATGATGAGACAGCTAGCTCCCTCAAGACACAAACCGACGGCGGTGATGAGCCACACCTTGTCGGGGTAGAGCTTACACAGCTTAACGGTCAAGTACACGCCTAACACATGCGGGAAGAAGGCCGGTAGCCAGACCATGCCTATCTCCCACTCGTTGGCGTCCATCGTGTCCTTCATCCAAAGAGCCATGGTGGGTTCCAGGAAGGCCAAACTTACATTGGCCATCACCAGAGCTCCTGCACAGATGGCGATGTATGGGTCGAGGATGAGCTTATAGATGGGCGTGCCATTGGGCAGAGATCCTTCCTTTAATAGCATAGAACGCTCTAGACGTACTGGCTTCATGACAAGCAATAACAGAAAGCCATCCACCAGCGCAACGGTAGCCAGTAATAAAAAGGGGACACACTTCCCCGCAAACTCATATAATATTCCGCCGAAAGGTGGAGCAAAGAGGCAACCAAAAGAAATGAATGCTAGGGCGATACCCAGCGCTTTCTGACGCTCGTTCTCATCGGAGTACCGATCGGCGATCATAGCCAGACCGGAAGTGTCGGCAAAAGCCGAGCCGACGCCCTGTAGACTTCTTGCGGCGAATAGAACACCGTAGCTTGAGCCAAAAGCAAAGATGGCGGTAGATAGGAAGATGACAGAGAGTCCAAAGACCATTGGCAGGTCGTAGCCGATTCGATCGATGATGGTCCCCGAGATGGGGCTGATCATCAGCTGCACAATGGCTTTGGAGGCGAAGAGGATCCCCACTGACGCGTCCTCGTAGTGCGCATGCGGCACGAGGGGGATGAGTCCGCGGTGTGAGGTGGAATTGGAGTAGGAGCCGTTGGGAAATGGCGTTGGCGAGGGCAGCGGTCCCTCGGCCGCCTTGTAATTGTCCTCGTTCATGGTCCGCAGGTAGATGGGGATGATGGGTACGATGACCATGTACAACATGTTGTCCAGCAGCAGCGCAATGCACACGATGATGAGCACCAGCCGCCGCTGGTTCTCCGGCATGTGGATGCGCTTGTTAGCCTTCTCCATGAGCTCGCTGGCATCCTGGTTTACGAACGGTACCACAGGCATCTTGAGGCCGTACAGTTACTACTCCTTTAATAGATTAAATACACACACAGAGGGGTCCACAGATAATAAATAAGCAACGCAGATCAGGACCAAGCCTGACTGTCCCTTATTGAAGAATGCACAGGTATATTCAAGCACTTCTCAATGTCATCGTAACTTTGATTCTAACTCGGTTGGCACTTGAATCGTCCATAGGATGATGATTAGTCCTTCTGTTGATTTTAGGACGTGGGGAAAGGTATTAAAGCATGTGCTGTAATTGATGCTCCCTTTCCATGTAAATTGATGGTTAGATTGGGCGCACCATTTGACAGGACTGTGTCATTTAGGCTCGTAAATCGTAGCTGGAGGGGGTTCCAAGGTCCCTCATGCACAATGCATGTCCACTTGATCAATAGGGTTGGACCGGTACTGGTACTGACAATAGTAATTAGACACTATTCACTAACAACGAATGGACATCAGAGAGTGTGGTGGTGGTGGTCTGTGTAGGTCAGGTCGTTGTCCACACAACCTGGTCTAATTTCTAGAGACTCTTCTTTTCATTTTTGTTCTCTTCTTTTAGGTTTCATATCTAACATACGAACCGAACAAAGCTGTGGTTCTCAATGCTGTCTCGTCCATTCACCACACACCACTGTCGAGTCAGGAATCAGTATGTACAGAATGTGGTCTCAGAGTGGTCCTCGGTCCCATAGGAAGGTTCTTCTATCTGATGGAGCGGTCCGGAGCGACTCAGAGCAATTCCGAGCAGTTGGGAGCAGGTGGCCGTTTGGCGGGCCGATGGTCGGCGGGGTGGTGGGCGGGCGGGAGGAGGTCAGGTCGATCGGCGGGTGGCCAGGGGGCAGCTGGAGGTGTCCACGGGGGCTGTGGCAGGAGATTTTCGCAGGCCTTGGTGACGGATTACCACCTTGATCCCCTTATCTCCAGATACTCACAGGATAAGGGGCGGTGGTGGCTGGTGTTGGACCGTCGCCGCTGCCGTCTGTCTGCCCGCACAAGCCTTCCCAGCGGTTCCTTCAAAGATGAGAGAAAGACATTGTGGGTTTGTGGCATTCTCTTCATTTTTTTTAGATGTTTTTGTGTAAGTTTTTTTTTCACGAATGGCGTGCCATACCAGAAATCTATTAGACATTATGGTTTGGTTGGCACGCCATCACAAGCCGACGCTTGGAGATGTGAGGAGCTTTTGGGCAGGCGGGGCAGGCAGGGCAGGCGGTCGGCAGGCGGGCAAGCAGAGAAGAAGGTCCAACGTTACCAGCACTAGATTGCACAGCGAGTCTAAGAAAATGTAAGAAGCTCTTTCTTTATATCCACGATCGATCAGATCATAACACCATGCGGTCGAAATAAATCATTTTGAGGCTTTACATTCTTTTCTATCTTTCTTTTGTTTTCTTTAGGTATGATTTGAAAGTGTTGAAACAATTAGATCCAGTGTGGAAAGATCGAAATTACATGATTACACCGTGAGGTAAAGTAGGTATATCGTTTACATCGGCTTCGTCTCTCCTAAAGATGTGTGCTTTGCCAATTGCTCGTGGTTGGTTGAGCAGCTCTGTGAGTTGCTCTCCTGGAACTTGCTCAGACCTCCTCCTCCTTCTCCTCCTTTTCCCTGCCGGCTGGACACGACCAGCCCCCCATACCTTCTGCTCACCAACTGCTCACAACGCCAAACGCTCATACAGTAACATCCCCCACATTTTTAACATGCAGGGTGAGCTACTCACAGATTAACTGACAGTGAATACACAGCCTAATAATGCACCGAGAATTAAGGAAGATCATGGTTTGTTGAGCTCCCATTGCGGCCACTAAATAGCCGCAGCTAACAGGGTATTATCACCCCTGTCAGCCTAATGAATCCGACCTCCTCCCCCCCATGCACACACACAGCCCTGGTGAGTCAACCCACTGAGCCGCTCTTCTGGATGAGTTACTCAACTGGAGGGATTGCTCAATGGGTTGACTTTTGCAATTCATCATGTGTTTTAGTTTTTTCCCTTTACCAGGTGTGTACTTTTTGTATTACTGTATTAGAAAATGTTTGTTTTGAGTTCATCTCTGTTATCAACTTTAGCTGTAATTCAGATAATTAATTGGGATATGTATGCAACTTTTCTGGCGATCATCATTGTATTGGCCATATTAGCTGGTTTTAATGTCATCATAGTCATGAATATCGATGTATACGATTAACCGTTCACATAATCATACATTTGGATTAGCTATCCCTGACTTCTTCTTTTTTTTGTTTCAACTTAATCGTTTAAAATCGAATTAATCATGTCTATTCTAGTGGATGACCATCCTATATCTTCTTAACTATTCAGATATACAACTCTAATGTATACAGCTGAATTTGGCCGACCTGTTTACCTCACGAACTGTGGGTATCTAATGGAGCACTTTACCCTGGGACGTTGGTTATACACCAAGGGTGGTGATGGGGGGACTGGGGACATAATGCAGTTTAAGTTGGAATTACAAGCTCATAGCCTCCATACCTCCCCACCCCCTCCACCACCCGTAGCGCCGACCCAGTGATTTCCAGCGTCACATGGCGCGTGTGGCCAATTTTAACAGCATGTATCAATTTTGCAAATTGTGTTTGCATGGCGCTGTGTGCGTGTCCGCCGACTTGAGGCCACATCGACCGCCATTGAGCACGTTAATAGATGTGGCACAACAACACAAGGACTGTGTTTCTGTCTCTTTCCTTTACCATCACACCACACCCTCCTTCTATACCCCCCCCCCTCCACACAGACACACTATTTTTCTACCCCCCCCCCCCCCTTCCCCCTTCCACCTCCTCCAGTCTGAATGTATTTAATCGACTTTTACCGTCCTCTTCCAGGACAGAACTCACAATCAAAATCACAAACGAGCTGCCTCAGTCTGATTGATCCTCGACCAGATTTAGGCTGGGAAAACAAGGGGGAGACATCGACACAAAAACAACCACTGAACACCCATGGGAACAAGATGCCTCTGTCGAAAAACATCCCCTCCATGGACTATTATAGGTAAATGTTAGTCCAGTGAGGTTGAATTTCTTGGGTATGGAAATTTAGAATTTCAGGGGACTTTGTTTTGACTGCGGATCAATCTGGACGTGTTATAATTGGCGTCGTTAAGGCGTGTTTTTATTTGTTTCAGACGACCATGTGACTTGGGGGTAGGTGGACGGGAGGTGCAAGCATAAAGTGGGAGGCTGGAGGAGTTCAGAGTACAGGAGTTTGGGCAGCTTTAGAACCATACTCTGCCTACCTTTCCATTTTATTTTCTTGCGGTTAATTTTGACTCGGGCAATGTTATAGACGTTAGCTATGGCGCTTGCCTGATCCCCTTTGGGTTGGGCAGTGGGTATAATTGCGTGAGAGCTAGGGGGCCTGCCTGACTGACTGAAGGACGGCGGAGGTAGAGCACGACGGGCGGCATAGCAAGGTAGGCAGACCGGTGAAGCCAGTCTCCTCAGCCGCCAGCCTCCCTCCTACCAGCCGCCGACTGCCTCACCTCCCCATCCCCTGACCGCCGCGCCGCGCCGCCCTCCCCACACCCGCCGCCCTATTGTATACTTAATACCATATCAGTGAATGCAATCTTTGTTCTGGCCAGCTGGGCCATCAGCAGCCACGTCTAGGGAGGTGTCATAACAGAGCTAAATGTGATTATGTATAGAGTATAACTATAATAGGGCTCTGAGCTGCTCACAGTTACACTATAGAGCAGCTCATATATAGTATGAGAGTTTATACATAGGGCATTGTATGAGTCAGGCCATGGCTAGCGACCTCATTGTGTTATCTAGGAATGCAGATCCAAGTGAATGTCAACATATTTAAAGCAGCCAAAGGGAATGTCCTATGTGAGGATTAATTAGGTTAATTTTTATCCATACTGACTGAAGGTTCCTGTCTTAATATAGGACCTTAATTATGTTCATATCGCCAACTCCAACCTCTGACATTTTCATTTTGCCCATGCAGTGAACACACTGTGATGCAACCCATAACTTCTGCTTGTGGATGGCTCAAGTACAACATGGCATGCGTTTTACGCCATGTTCAGATTGACTCAAATGGGTAGCCCTAAAGAACTTTGAAATACATATTGTAGCGACGTTAGTATTGTCTATGCGCGCTTTTGTCATTTTATTTCATGCTATTAATGACCTATCCCTATGGGTAAATCTTAAGTGAGTGTGTGTTTGTTGCTCATGCTCATTTTATACACATTCAAACAATACATTAACAGACACAAAACTAACACAGAGCAATCTCATAACTGTAAACAACTATTTTCAGTTAGTCTTCAACATGTCTTTAGAATATCATATTCTATGAACATAATGACATCATATTCACGTTTGCCATTCGGTTCATATGGATTGTATCCAAAATAACTATGGGTCAGTCATAACAGAAAATCAATCACACATATTAGCATGCCTTTTGAGGTACATGATTATATCGTTCCCTTGTACATACTTTACTGGAATACAACAACAACTTATAAATCGTCATTGGATTACTATGGCTTACAATTTAAAAATCCATTTTTTATTCATATAATATCTGTATTACTTCTTTACGATTGTAAACTTACCTTATGAACCACTCCTAACGCCCGTGTAGCGCCCACTTGACCGATACCTCCCCGCTTCTGAAAATACAGTAGTAAACAATGCTTAGCTTCACAGAGATTACTTCTAGGGTAATGTTTTTATGCTCTGTCAGATGCCTGCAGGCACTTGTATGGGGTATGCACAAAGAAGACATAAGAAGGAAGAAATAGGGAAGCATTTACAGGGGTACCTTGTAAGTGTATTTCCGCTGACATTCAGAACAATATGTGGCTAAATGTCAGGAGGGTGACTCTACTGTCGAATGTTTATGTTAGCCTATCATCAGATCTTGCTATAGAAGGAGGGACACGTTCTCCAGTGGAGAAGGGAAATGTTTTAGACATGGGTATTCCAGGGCATTATAAATAAGTGCTCTTCCTATAGGGTGGGCTCCATAATGGGGTATACATTGTGACCACACTGTAATTCATTTAGCATAAAACTCTGTACAATGGATGTTATATAACAATGGATGTACTTGCTGATACCCGACTCCCAGTTGTATAACTAGTAGACAAACAGGATAAATAAGGCTGCCTGCTAATAAAGGCGCTTAAGCATCCACCTCCGGACTCACTGGTCTAATAATAAGAATAGAGGACGTGCTATTGTTGCTACGATTTCTCCGATTCAGCGTTTTAAAAATAGAAAATAATTAGAGATCCATCTCTCATTGTCATTAGAAGCTGGACTAACCTCTGAATCCAAGATGAGTAAGGCCAAAGGTATGGCTGTATCATCAATTAGTATTATATATCGTCAGAGGAAGGTTATATGGATTATATGTGCAATAATAATATCTTTTGAAAAAACTGTTAAAACCTAATTTTAATAGTTGATACTATGATTATAACTATTGCTTGATGCAACAATTAGGAAATATTCTAATTAGCGTGTATCCAAAGACAAGAGCTATGATACATAAATCTAGTATCATCAGCTCACTAATGTAATTGGTGGGAGCATACATGTACACAAGCATGTCTGATCATTAGACATTACGTTGTAGTAGCTGTAAACTAGGCATCTATATCCCACACACCCTGCTGTCAGTTCCCATGGCTCTTCCATCCTGAGCTGCTCGCCCAGCCTGAGGCTTTCCCCTGTATATTGGCTGAGTAACTCATCTCATACTTCTAGCTACTGCAAGATGCTACTTCAGTGGCTGATCCCAATGGCAGTTGTCACCTAAGGGAGTATATGTACGTGGGAACATACAGGGGTTAGGGTTGGGAGGGGGGCTGGCAGCAAAATGATGACTTCCTTCTACTCAAGAGGAACAGGAGTCATGGCCGCCATGGGGAGTGGGGTGGGAAGGTGGTGCTGTACTGCACCTGTCTCTGTAGTAGCAGGATACTCCAGTAGGTTCAGCATTGGCAGGAGAGATGGTTCTTATCAGGTACAATGATAGAACAGTGAAGCCATATCTGCCACAGCCTCGGGAACAATATCGGAGGTTTGGAAGTAAAGGGATGGCTTCTTCCGTTCACTTTTTCAATAAAACAAGTCTTAGACTCCTTTTTTTTTTATCATTTGCTCCAATAACGCCATGTCACTTCTCCTATGCCACACCTTACACGGTTTCTTCTACGAAATGTTTGTTCCTGCCGTTTGATTTATTTGTCCTTCAACGTCCCCATCGTGGATGCTCCCCATTAAAGACAAACTCAATATCACTTGAGGCAAGAAGTCATAAACAATAACAACACTGTTATCAAATAGATTTCTGTAAATCTCTGGTAAATCTGATTTTCTGAAAGTCCAATAAGATTTTCTGTACGTTTTCTGTTCATGGGAAGGGGTGAGAGTCATGGCGGCGTTCACCCACAGCGTCCGGTGCCGTCTACCAAGGTTGGATCAATCTGGCATATGTTTAGCATAATCAGCCACTATGACTTGCAACCCCCCTCGCCCCCACCCGCTCTTCTCCCCCTTTCTCCCCATCTCTCCTCCAGCACCAACGGTCAGCAGCATTGGGGGGCCCCCATGCCCACCAATCCCCTACCATCCAGCCCCATGTCGATGGCAATCCTCCATGCCACATCCCCCACACCCGAATTGGCAACACTCTTCCCAGGAGCGAACGTCCTCCAAGAAAGAAAGCACTTTTAAAATATTCAAGCTCATGGTGAACAAATCCAATCCTGACCGGTGTGAAATAAGGAAAAGCTGCAAGACGGCAGACAGACACAGAGAGATTCAGAGAGGAACAGTTGAAGAGAAAAAAAGTGAGATGAAGAACAAATCGCCTGCTCGGTTTGCAAAATGGAAAAACAAATCCTGTTCCCGTGTAAATTGGAACTGGGGTGAGAGGCCGGAAAGCAAGTGTAAAAGAGACAAATCTTAGTTTGCTCAGGGAGCAGTTTTGCGAGGCGCTCTTGAAGTGCTCTCCCAAACGTGGTGGCCATAATTTTGTACAAATAGAGAGGCAACTTACCACTGGCTGCCCGTGTGCCTGCTACCTTGCCGTCCTCCCTGTGCGCGCCCTTACTCTGAGCCTACAGGAGGAGGTGGCCCCGCTGCTGGTGGTGGTGGTGGCCGCGGAGGTGGGAGGTGCCTGCGTCGGGGGCTCCACGGTGGGAGACAGTGGCGCCACCAAACGCCTGGCACTGGAGGCTCAAGCTATCTCCTGTATCCCCCCAGCACCTTCCTCCAACCAACCAACCATCATGTCTGACCACCAGCTACCAGGAGAAGCAATGAGCTAGACCGGTGTGCTATGTAGTGATGTTGGCGGTAGTTATTTATAAATTGGAGTTACAGTGTGACCAATCAAGTATATATTATCTCCAAATGTCTACTGCCCTTTCTCCATCGGTGCACACATAAAAAAAATAGCCACCTTCACCACATACATACGGCCACTCCACTATGTCAGTCTTTAGCTATACACGACATGTTCACGTCGCTATTGACATTATGTCGTTTGCCTCACACCCAAACTTGATTTGGGTGCAGGGCTGGAAATGCGATTTGCGAAACGCTGGTTGGGTTTGGCCGCACATCACAGGAGGGTGATTGGGGCCTAGGGGAGGGTTTCCAGAGCCCGCTGCAGCACCTCCCCTAACTGCAGCAACCATCACAGTCTATAGTGTCTAGGTTGAGGCAGCACACATAGTTAATGTCCCTTATCTGGACCAACTATAACCGTGGATCTTGTGCTGCAATGTCATGTACCGATATACTCCAGTGTATGTAGTACTGAAGTGCTTATACACGTATTGTATGCACCAGCAAGCAAGTTTAGGTATGGGTAGTACGTTAAGTTCTTATTTATACTAACGCATTAAGTATGTGTTGTACGTAGGTGTATATCTAAGTATGTGCTGTAAATCGGTGCCCATGATTATGTACCAATATGTGTGTAGTACTTGGTTGTAAACATGTACCAGCATACCTAAGTGTGTATGGGACCCAAGCCCACAACCTCCCACACAATATCTGTCAAATGTGTGTCTTTTTGTGGTACCAAAGCCCACAACCTCCCACACACTATCTCTCAAATCCCCCCCCCCCCCCCCCACTTCACCTTACCCTTTCCAACTGTAGACTTCCCCCTACCTCTATTACACCCTTCTCCAATGTGGGATTGAAATTTGAGGACATGCAATAGAGTTGTTGTATCTGGCATGGCATGGCTGGGCAGAGAGGGGAGGGTTGTGGGATGGGTGGGTGTGAAAAAGGTGCGTGGCAGGATGCCTTTACAGATGTTGGATCCTCCCTTGTGGTCCCCCCCTCTACCCTGAACACCTGAGGACATTCTCACGGCCCTTCCCCCTCCTGGGCTGCTGCTTCCTCCAGGGCTATAGCTATAGACACTATAGGAGGGGGGGGGTGGGGGTGTTCCCTGGCTCCCCACACTGACACAATGTGTTTATCAAGGTAGGATTCACACTAGGGTGGTGTCTGTGTCCTGCTTCCTCCCTTGTCTCTAGGTAACAGATACTGTTGTGGTATCGGTGTAAGGCTATACGGGTGGGACTCTGATTCATTTCTCAGTCGCTGGAATTAAAGCAGACTTATGCTTCAGGGTTGAATAGAATCAGGAGGAATCAACACCGCAGCAACCTTAATTCACGGATATAGATATAGCTATTATACTAAAATGGTTGTTGAACTGGATATCATAGTTGGAAAGATGCTCACAATAGTGCTATTCATGAGGACATTATAATTATCTTGTTTTATGTTCTAATGCTCAACCATCCAAGCAGTATACTTAACAGAAGTGGCCTGTGTGTCATTTGTGTATACTACTTGTAGCGGACTGCCTGATTCACATTGGCATTTCCGTATACTACTTACATACTTTCTACTATTCTAAACATAAACACAAATGCTAATAGTGTCCAAAACATTTGGATTTGTACAGGGGAGGCCATTACTTCAAGCAACCACACCCATGATACACAACAACATCATTCTTTCTGTGCGCTAACCAATCCCAGAACGTTAACCCCCTGTCACCCAAGGCCAGATTTTCACGGTCGGCTTCCCTGGTAACTGAATCAATGCCGGGGGTGGAGAGTCAGTGGGGCGTATCGGCCTGTCTTGCGGCTTAATGACTAAATTGGGGCTCATTAGTTGGGATCAATATCCGTCTGTACTACAACCCCTCCTCCAGTCCCCCTCCTCCTCCCGCACCCCCTTCTTCCAGTGCATCTGGCACCACGGCCTGCTGCAGGCCGCCCCCGCAGTATACCCTCCAGGGTGCCTCCAACTGCCCCGACACCCCCACCCCGACACCCCCACCACGACACCCCCCCCCCGACACTCCCCCCCAACCACCCCCAACCACTGACATCCACACACCGAGAACAGTACAGAGCAGTTTGCCGTTATCGATCAGATGTCAGCGGGGCTCCTTCAGGGAAAAGCAAAGTACAATCATATTCTCTGATACACTGTTAGTTCAAAATAGTTTACATGCAGCGGTACTCTGGACCTGGACAGGGTTAACAATGTTGCTGCCTGTCCTTCATGTTCAAAAATATACCTGCTTGAAGAATGGAGCTTTCTAAAAGTGGCAGAGGTGACTCTATAATTAACAATCTGGACCTATCTGTAGATTCTAGGTTAGTTATTTTCCGATACTATAAGCCCCATCTCCTTTCATCTTATATCTGATAAGTGGGTACTTGGGATGATTAGTGAGTCAAAGTTTTATATATCGTCACTATGATACGTTCCGGCAAGTAGGATTAGATCATTAAGTTAACAGTCCTGTTTGATTGCGTTTTTTTTGTGTGTGTGTTCTGATTCACTTTACCTGAAAAAAAAACTATTATTGGCAGTCATGTGCCACCAACGCCTCTGTCAAAACAAGTCTTTGTCAATGCCTGGTCTCGTGTGGACAAACTCCCGCAATAATATCCCTAACCTTTTTAACCATCAGAAAACAACTCTTTCTGACCTCACCTCCGACTAACAAGGGGGAAAAACAAAAATGGTTCCGGGAGAAATGAAACCCACTTTCCATTTTGAAACTCATTTCATCTATTAATAAGCGGAGTCACAGTGGCGAAAGGTAAACAGGTTAGGGGGACCTTTCCATTCCAATGGGAGTCACTTTCTGGCGCATCCCTTCCCTCCTTCCCTATTTCCCCTACCGCCACCCCCTACTGTTTTTATGTTATTAACCTCTTCTCATCCTCCTTCACCCCTTCACTATCCTACTTTCCTCACCACCACCCTAGAGGATGTTGTATCTGGCATTCAGAGCTACACCCTTTCCCATTGCCATAGCATGCTCCAACACAGCTCACAACTACCAGTCTTCTGCCACCACAGCCAGGACGTGTCTTCTAAAAGTCGTCTGCCAAATGTCTTGTCGACCTTCAAACTGGAGGCAAGCAGACGACACTCGGCGACCCGGACGCACGGCGAGTGGGGGTCGCTGCGATCTTTTGCTGGCGATCCGGGACTGTGAGTGTGCATGTTTAGCACGTACAGCCAGGTTAATGTGGCCAATTAGTGGTCGTTAGGACAAACCAACATTCCCGGCCGCATCATGTTACCATAACACACAGGACACCGTGAGAAGGAATTGCAGAGAGAGAGAGAGGGAGAGAGAGATGGGGGGGGGGGGGGAGAGAGAGAGTGAGAGAGAGTGAGAGAAGAAGACACCCTCTCTAATCTTCGGGATGTATGATACGGACACATTGTCCTTTCTTATCACAGTATCTGTCTCCGCGGTTTCCTTTTCATCTCGTTCTTCCATCCCTTAGCATATCATTACCTCCTCCACGCCCTCTCCACGGCCTAAGCGTAATCCATGCCCCATTCTTCACCCCTCTCTGAGACCAATGCACTGGGGATCCTAGACTTAATTCACGCCCCCTCTGCAGCATCCACATCCCACAGGTACGCCGGTATAATCCGGGATTATCCTGCTACAATAATTGCTTGGCTGGGGGCGAGTATGGGGGGGGGGGTGCAGTATAGAAGTGTGTCTGGAGGTGGTTTGGGTGGGGGAGAGGTCGAGGATTGTCAGATCAATAGTGTTTTCATCTGTGTTTATGGATCAATAACATCGTTATATCCGGCATCCAGGTGTCCGGGCCGTTAAAGGTCACACGGCTCAGAGGATCCAAATGGATCCCAATGGCCCCAGGCACCTTGCAACTGCGGCGGCCGACACTTCGTTTTCACACCCAATTATCTGCCTTTCCCGTCACAAAGCCAGCATAAATATTGAAATTAGGCGCGCAGCCGCCCGCCTGCATACCTTTCCCCAGTGATTCCTTGATAATTGGCGAATTGGGTAATGTATAGGGGGGTTCTTTTTTGTTTGATCATTTTCATCCAGGTTGATACTTGATAGTTAATAGGCAATCTCAGAGTTATTAATCATGTTTAATAGTGCCTTGTCCTCTAAGTGTTTCTAAGTTTGATGTGGGGGATAGTAAACACGTCTAGGTCAGTTATTGTGCCGATTATTACTAGCCTGTCTGTTTGTAGATTGTTTAGTAATGCTGTCCAATAAGACTTAGGACATTTAAGAAATGTCAATTCAACTCAATTCAATTAGGGCCAGTGGTGTCAGCATAACTGCCTCGAATTCCTGTTTTATTTCCTCTGCATCTCTTCATTCACAACGGTCGGTATTACCTTTCTTCTCACTTCTTAGAGACTGGTCATCTTTTAACAATGGGGAGGGGGTGGGTGGGTCCTACCCTCATGAGGAGTCTAAATTCCTTTAGCCACCCTTAATCCACCATCCCCCTCCTTGTTAGAAACTCCTTTACCTCCTCTGATTTCCGTAGCCTCCACATACATTTTGTACTAACTTGTCAAATGTCTTGATGCTCTTCAACAATGCATACATGTGTTTTTACTCCTTCTGTTTCACTCCTTCTATCCTCCTATTATCTATTCTTCCCTCTTCCTACTTACTCCCCTATACAGTCCATTAAATCCCAACTTACTTTCTTCGTGTCTTTCTTAAAACAAACATACACCTTCCTTAATGCTATTCATGTCCTGCAGTTCCACATAGAGGGATACTTTAATGGCACTGGGTCCAAGGCACGATGTACTTCTGGCTGTAGAATAGACCTAATCTTTACGGTTAGAGCGCTGTGGGAGAAGAGTGCAGGGAAAAAGGGGGGAGGCCTGACCGTGAGCTTCGATTTCTTGTCATTCTGACACTACCCATCCCTGGCCACAAACCTCATTTCAGGCAGCGCCTCAGAGTCATTTATCTCCATGTTATAGCCTCCAAAATAGACTCCCCTGACAATACATATAGACCCAGTCTCGCCATATCAGGAACAAAAATCATATTCATAACCCCCACCCACCCCTTTCTCTCCTGGGACGACCTTCCCTACATCGACATTGGCTATGTTGGCCGAGCTCGCATTTTACTAGGGTGTGCACACAGGGGTATTATAGGCTAGAGCAAGGAGTACACAGGCAAACAAGTGGGCAACACTACCCCATGTTCTCACATTGAAATATTCATACAGCCCAGTGGGATGGGGGTTACAGGGTAGTAGCACCAGTGGATAGGGGGGCTGGAGGGTAGGGTGGAAAGCACACGTCCAAAACGCTACCAGAATTACACAGCGGTTGGCTGCCATAGTTGGCCGCTATTTCCTCCCTACTGCAGTGGCCATTATCAGTTTTCATAGACCTGCAATTTTGACATCAACTATGGATGATTGATTCGGAAGGGATATAAACGTCATCTAAAAATAGCCATTATAGGCAGTTAGGGCAGAATTGTGCTGACTAGTCGGATTGCAGAACCCCCTACTTATAGAGGTATTGAGTTGCCCAATGTTTGTCCAATATAGATATTGAACTATTGTATAATAATAGTATAAACTCTATAAGTGGCTATATAAGTGGTGAATACCTTTTAATGTTAAGACTAGGTATAATTATGCTCTGCTTGAGTATTTGATGATAATGATTAGGGTTGTATTTTCTGCTGTAATGCCTGGATGGGACCACATATATTGTTTGCAATTATGTTGATTATAATTTGATGCCTATAGTCTCCGCCATCATCATTTTGTGTGATTTCACCATCTAATCTACAAAGATTGGGGTAACTATCCAGGTCAGGTAAACTTATCATAATGATGGTATAATCATGTATCTAAATTCAGACGATTTAATTATTGGCACATACCCAGTAAACGAAGAAAAACATTATACAACGTTATATAAAGTTTCTTTATGGCTCCTTACCGTGGCAACACGTTACCTAACGTTAAAAACGTTATTTTGACGCTAGCTGGGTAGCCTATCTAATTATTTCATCCGCACCATCACACTTAACACCCAAAATGTAAGGAAAGAGGGGAAATCCACAAACATTACTTTTATACGTGAAAAGATGGTCGAACCAATCGATTTAGCCTTATTTGTTTTGCAGTGGATATCATGTTATGCAAGGTGCGCCCCAATTATCAGGGCGAGGAGAAATGTTATGTCCATTATGGCTGTGAATAACTACATGATTGTATAAGCAGATATTATGTTACCATCATAATCAGATATTCAAGATATCCTCTACTATTCATTTAGAACACTACTGCGGCGCTTGACGTCATACAGACGTCATATATGACGTACGAATGGTATTTGGAACAGAGGTTCACGCCCAGCCTGGAGGGCAAGGAACCACAGATATCGATATATATGCGTCCAGAATGTTGCAACCCCAAGTGTAATTCTATATGTACGTCCATTGTCCATACGTTCAACCAGAAACCCATGGAATGAACCCTAATAATGCCCTAGCAAGCTACCCATCAGGGCTGCATCTAAACGCCTTATGTTACCAAAGAGCATAGCAATATTAATTTGCGATGTTGCTCCTAAATGGTTAATTAAAAAGACAGCATGTGCGCCGGGTCTTTCAGCATGACTAGTATCAGAATCGTTTTATGGTTATGAGCAGCTCAAAGCCTACAAAGTGCCTACAAATAGCACCTACTGATCTGCTCCTCACGTCACAGTGGGCTATTTGGGGAACACGTAGGCGGACAGAGACACCTTGCATGTCATTGTTTTTATGCCATAGTTTCTTTTTAGATAATATTGTATAACCTATTTATAAGTCAGATTATGAATTCTAACAGAAAGTTTTCTGTAATCATAGTACTGTAGAAATATGACCACGATACTTTCTTTGATTCAATGGGTTCCTCCAGAGACTTACATTCTTAGTTGTTCGTAAACTAAATATATCTCCTCGATTTTACTCAGACATCATGATATCATCATGGAACAAGTTCAGATCGATGCTAAAACAAGTAAAGAATTATAACCTTGGTATATAATACCAAACAAAAAGGTGACTAAAGTTTCAAAGACTTCTACGTATGTCGATCGGAACGTGCATGATTAGCAGGGGCTCAACATATCAATATCCACAGCATATAATACCATCGATCCCTGCTAGGTGCATGTGATCCTTAGCCACTGACAAACACATAATAATAGCCCCACACCCTAGTGGTTAACCTAGTTATCTGGGGGTCAATGTTGTCATTGGTCACCTCGGGTATATGCGCGTCTCTGTGATTCGGTTATACTGCCATCTGGTGGCATGAAGTGGAAACAATACTATCCATTTTTGTTCATGTTTTTTCTTTGATAAAACCGCCACCTTCCCTATAAAGGCCCAGAATACCGGTCCTCACTTTACTCCGATTCTGACTGGAGAGGCAGTAAAAATTGGGCCTTTAGCAGAGTTTTCCAATAGCTTTGCATTATACACCTTGTCAATAGAGAGTTATTAAACTACATTACTATCCAACCTTATTGTGTGCATTAGGGTTTATAAAAAAGGTTGGTTCCCAGTAACCCGACCAAGTCTATCAGAACAGGTCCAACTTTTCAGACCTTTGTTTT
Organism: Harmothoe impar; assembly: GCA_947462335.1. Classification (NCBI taxonomy): domain Eukaryota; kingdom Metazoa; phylum Annelida; class Polychaeta; order Phyllodocida; family Polynoidae; genus Harmothoe; species Harmothoe impar. The sequence continues at coordinate 43,172,904 of OX381709.1, read as the reverse complement.
ATTTGGCCTTAGTACTATACCAGGTTACATAAGGTATGTATGCCCCAGGGCTGAATTGATCGTGAGGGACGTGGATTAATGTGGATCGGCTTGTGATGGTATCAGAGACTAAGTCTTCCGGCGTCTAATCCTCCTCCAGACCTTGATACCTTGCCGTCTTCCCCTTTATGACGAGTACTTGAGCCACCTACTCCCTCCTGCCTACAGCCCATGAACAACCCCCCCCCCCCCGTCTCCCTTCCCCCGTCAGCGGCCCGTGGGAAGAGAACACCTGTGGGCTCGTGGTGTGTGTTCACCCTCCTACCCCACTCTCAGTCCTCCTTGTCTAACTACCCCCACCTAGCCAGGATATCAGACTATTAAAGGACAAGGCACTCAACGCTTTGTTCAGTGGTAGGAGGTATTCACTGGTTTGTTGACAGAAGCCACTGTCTAGGAATAATACATAATAATGTGACATGTTCTGGAAAAGGGACTTTACTGTACCCTGCACGAGATTATGTCACGTATATAGACAGCGAAAGATAGGTTATCATCGTTATTAAGGATATCATTGTTAAGACCTTATCTAATTTTATTATAAACCATCATGGTAAATGCTACCTGTATCATTATTCTAAATGCCCACTTAAAGACACCGTAGAGCTTCTCGTCTGTTTCGTCCTTTCTGATCTTTCATAGAAACAAAAGGTTTCCCATGAGTCAAAAAGGAAATAAGCTTTCTTGGAATAGTAAGATAGTACCAGGTATAATAACAGTCGACATAGAATATACACTTAGGGAAAACATTTCTTCAGGTCGTAGGACCTATTGTCTTGCTGCTAATTTACACTGCCAGAACATTTCAGTATCATGGCTTGTCTATCTATCCAAAATGGTGACTTGAGGTTAGCTATTTGAACCAATTAATTTCTATTTCAACGACAATTAAGGCTGGGTTAAAATACATAGTCCAATTCAAGTCAATCAATTGAAATGTTATCTATTCTCGAAATTTGAGTTTTTCAGCGATTTCAGGGTAGGCACTTTAAATATGAACAAGCTGTGTAAGAATGAACCCAGTTTATAAATGCTACCTGCCATTTCTTCGAGCTGTGTTTTTATTTGCGGTGATGACTCTAGTTTTACTTTATGAACGTCATTAATCGGACTGCATGTTCTATTTAAAACTAGGCTTCTAATAATAAAACTACTTTTTGATTGTGGGATAACTAAATTTAGCCTGTCACACCAAAACAATATATTTTGCCATCACTTGATTTCCAATAACCAGTTGTACTACATCAACCATTTATAAGCAAATACGGCGAGGGAGAGATAGACACAGATACAGAGCACATAGATTGTAGAGAGGTATAATAGAGAAAGATAGCGAGAGAGACACACAGGAAAAGAGACAGAGAGACAGAGAGAGTGAGAGAATGAGTGAGAGACAGAGAGACAGAGACAGACAAACAGACAGACAGAGTGAGAGAAGAAGAAGAGATATAGAAACAGAGAGAGAGAAGCTGCCACTGAAGGAGGGGTCCTTTTTTTAAGATAGGATGTCGAGGAGACAATGCAGTTATTGATAGCTCCCCGGCAGACTGAAAGCGGCACTACTCGCGTGCTTAATTACAACGATCGGAGATCCAAATGAGCGCTGATTGTCTTGTCACGCTGCCCCCTCCCTCCAACCCACCCCCACCCAACCCTCCCAGTCACCGCTGCGCACGGCTGATCAAAGCAGAAAAAGGAGCAGACGATCAAAGCGGTGTAACGCGCGCTTACAAAATGGCCGCCACGCGCGCCTTCTCATTAGGATTCATTGGCTGACTTGTTTCCTCTTGACGCCGCGGCCAAAACACGAGAAAAGACAGCAGGAGGCGTGTGGCTCAGGGTGGTAACCATTGATTGTAGGCCCCTCCATCTTCCTACTGGTATGTGAGCAGGGACTGCAGAGAAAGCTGGTAGACCTGGTATAAAGGAGGGGAATAGAAAGTTGGGTGGATGAAAAAGGGACAAGGGGTAGCTGTGGCGGACTAATCTAGGGTGTGATAATGATAAGACATGGCTGGCCGCCAGGGCCGTGCTTGGGAGGCCCGACAGGGGCATGGGACTGCATACTAATCTCATATTACAAATATTTACTAATGGGATTTGGAATGGGATGTTATCGACGAGGATGTTATATCATGAACCTGTGTATAGGGTCGATGTGTATAAGTTGTTGGGTGTAACTCAGCGACTAAGTGTTAGACATGCCGAGTATGTCAATACAGCTACTTTAACCCTTTAAGGACCGCATAGTACTTTAACACAGCATGGCATTTGTCGGCATAATGTTTGAATGCATTCGTGCATCATGCCGACTCTATGGGGCATAATAGAACCTCGAAGGGTCGGCATAATACATGAATGCAGCCATGGCAAGTAGACTCCCCAGGGCCGCATCCATGCATCATGCCGACCAAAGGCATGGTATATATGGAAGCACTGTGCAGCCCTTATAGGGTTAATGGTGTAGGGTCAATCAGAGGGCGTGAGATACACTGCAGGACTCTTTCCACATTGTATTATGAGTCTTATTCTTGTATAACTGATTGCGTGTCTGACACCCTGAAACTATGTTAAAACGTGGAGATTGGACACGTTCCTTAAACTAGAGCTCATTTTCTCCATGTTGATTTTCATCATGTAAACGATGCTACTTTAAGCACCTACATGCGTCTGGTGTATGGCTTGCTGATAAGTGAGGATTTTACGTCATCTTCTTGTAAAGTAGTATCTTTTATACGCCATCACATTGCCTCTACGTGTATGACAAGAACTTTCCCAACATAGGGAGTAGTATATCGAAATGAACGTACCGTTCAGGTCTAGACTATGTATGTATACAGGCATGGACTGTAAGTAGTATAGGAAATTGAACGTACACTTCAGGGAAAGCTCCTATGTAGGATGCAGTTACATGGCCAATGTATAATACTCTCAGGTCTTTTCGTATGCGTGGGTGTTGCTTCCTACATATACAAATATAATAGATCTATAGACTTGGGTTCATTCATCATGGCTCTATAAGTTACTTCTTTTCATCTATTCCCGCTTATTTCACCCATAACTTGCTAGTACGACCAGTCAGTATAATAACAACTCAAATTGAGGTCTGTCACCCCGCGCCTAGTCCCATAGTACCGGTACCCAGTTAGTACTGGGGCCTTGGGCTGGAGGCTGGGGGCTGTGCGGGTGGGGTCTGGGTGGTGTGTGTGCCGGTTGAGGGGTACTGGAGGAGCCTGGGGCCGCCTCCAGCCCGGCCAACGGGGCATGTTATCGCCGGGCCGGCCGCGAGGCCGTCCCTAGGGTGCCACTTGTTACCCCGGGGGCGGCTGACAATGAAGTCCCGATCCCCTCCAGGCTGTTATGGCGGGAGGGAGGGAGGGAGGGAGGGGGCAGTATGCAGTATAATGTAAGGGCTGCGGTGACACGAGGGAAAAGGCCTGCTGACCACGTCAATCTACAGCCTGTATAACAGCCAAATGCTAACCAGACTATCTTCTAATAACCATTCAATGAATCAATTCAGTTATGAGTTAGTAGCACTATTTTACGCAACGCAAATGTGCTGGTTACTATATATTATATGTAAGCGTATGGTTTATGGATTAACTTCTCGTGATTGCCAATTCATGATTGATGTGATAAACATCCGTGGTTGCAAATTCATGATTGGTATGATAAGCATCCATTTCAATGTTTCAGCATCAGGCTTTACGATTAGTCAGAGCCTAGATAATTGTGGCATGGGTATAACCTGAACTTCCAGGAAGGTATAATATTACAAGGATGTTTGCCTTCCAATAGGATATTCTATATTAAGATTATTGGTGGTATTATTGCCAGTAATCAGGCTAATGAAAGTCAAGGCACGTACACGGTATTGAGCTTTATATAAATGGATCTATTTTAGGGTATAGCCTAATAATAGACCACCTTGCGGTACCCCGGTCACTCAACAAACTTATTGGCTTAGGAAATTATTTGAATACTGCCATTGGCAATACACAAATAGCACTATTGATTATACATATATATTATATGATTCCGATTTAATGATTATTTTCATTCCTGAACGTTATAAATGTTTAATGGTTACATTAAACATAATATCTTAAACGTTACCTTACTGAGAGGTCGACTTTTATTTTATTACAATGAATACTTTCCGGGAACCTGATATCTGGTAGACTGTTATAGCAGAATTCACAGTGATATCCGCATACAGCGTAACTACCACTTGAAATTCCCGAAACAATGTTCTCCCGATGAAATGAGGATAATTTATTGAGGGTAGATAAAAAGGTTTCCCTCGGTTTAAAACACCCTTGTGGAATAATGATAATATTTGCACCGCTTCTGTGGATCATTACAAGCAGGAGTGCCAGCCTAGTGGGCTGGAAGACAACGTCAATTCTGCTGTTTTATGTTGGATAAATACAGGAAATGGTGGGGCAAATATCGAAGCTGTTGGTGGATTCAGAGGCAAAACAATGAATAAAAGAACGGGGCTAAACACGTCTTTGTCAATATTCAAATTCGAAAAAATAGGCCATGAACATGTCTATGTCAACGTTGGGCGGGGCAATGACACGCTTGGCGTCTCCTGGACACGTGGCCGGGTCATTAACACGTGACTCAAAAGGTCAACAACCATTGGTCGGGGAACCGGAAGTGGGTGATTAGCTTATTCCATACGAGGCCAAGTGCTCGGTACAGGATTGTTAGAGAAGATAATAAGGCTAAGATCAGATCTGAGAGTAGATTATACTGCTTGGTACACACCATTGCTAGAGCAGGGGTTTGCCTAGACTAGAGTGTTGATAATAATGTCTAGGATAAGATACAGCATTAAAGAAGATTATAGGTGGGTCTAGTCTGCTGATATTGTCGAATATCTTACACAGACTGAAAGGTAGATTACAGGCTACATATTATCTTGCTCTGCAAGCCGTCTTCATCTGATGTTTGAAAATCGGATAAATGTGTTGATCCAGTGAAAGGGGACTGTAGATTTCTTACATTAAAAGTAGTGGATGATTGCAATGAAAGTTGTGAAAGAAGCTATAGTTTGTGTGTAATCGAACAACGTACAGTATTTGAATATCAGACATTTCTTTAGTGGTCAGGAAACAGTTTTGCCAAATGCTTTACCCACACTAGTGTTTTCTTTTAATCAAATAGCACATTAGACGTATGTATCTGTGTATGTGCAAGGTCATTTACTCACATAATTGTCGAAGTGTCTATAAAGAAGTGACTTTAAACAAGACTTTAGACGAAATGGATACGACATTTTCAGCTTATGAATTCAAATAGACTTTCGGTTTCAGCACTCTGGATGTTACAGGAGAGAAAAAAGTTTTAATTTCCTTGTCACTTCTTCAGTAGTGATGACGTTGAGTGACTACATGACGTAGTCCTGTCCTTCTTACATGGACGTTAATGTCGGCGACGGGAAGCCCCCTGAAGGACGGATATTGTCTGGGTTTCTTCGCAGCCTCACCAGTCTCCATGAAAATCAATGACTGTACGTAGACACCCGAGACACCCACTTCCCCAAGCACCCTACCCTTTTTTTTCTCATTCTCACATCTCTCATGTTATCAGGCGCCTCCCTTGTCTTTAGACTTGTCTTTTCTGGCATCTCCTTACGTTTTCCCTTCCGTCTGTAAACCAGGATTTCCTCATCTGGTATAACCCACTTTGGACCCTATACTTTCTGTAATTCATTCTTGTCATACCATTTGCTTCCTATCTGACCACCACGCTGCCTTCTTAAATCGGACAGCACCCTTAGTTTAAATCAACTTTGTTTCGTTTTCCCCTTTGCCTCCTTTGTAGCGCAGTCTCCTCTCACGAACAAAATGAATTGCTACCCCGCCATGACTTAGTTTGAAGTTTTATTTCCCCGTCTCTGTCGGTAGTATTTATGAAGCCTGCCTGGATGGATCGATGTCTTGTCCCGTGGTACACACCATTGCTAGAGCAGGGGTTTGCCTAGACTAGAGTGTTGATAATAATGTCTAGGATAAGATACAGCATTAAAGAAGATTATAGGTGGGTCTAGTCTGCTGATATTGTCGAATATCTTACACAGACTGAAAGGTAGATTACAGGCTACATATTATCTTGCTCTGCAAGCCGTCTTCATCTGATGTTTGAAAATCGGATAAATGTGTTGATCCAGTGAAAGGGGACTGTAGATTTCTTACATTAAAAGTAGTGGATGATTGCAATGAAAGTTGTGAAAGAAGCTATAGTTTGTGTGTAATCGAACAACGTACAGTATTTGAATATCAGACATTTCTTTAGTGGTCAGGAAACAGTTTTGCCAAATGCTTTACCCACACTAGTGTTTTCTTTTAATCAAATAGCACATTAGACGTATGTATCTGTGTATGTGCAAGGTCATTTACTCACATAATTGTCGAAGTGTCTATAAAGAAGTGACTTTAAACAAGACTTTAGACGAAATGGATACGACATTTTCAGCTTATGAATTCAAATAGACTTTCGGTTTCAGCACTCTGGATGTTACAGGAGAGAAAAAAGTTTTAATTTCCTTGTCACTTCTTCAGTAGTGATGACGTTGAGTGACTACATGACGTAGTCCTGTCCTTCTTACATGGACGTTAATGTCGGCGACGGGAAGCCCCCTGAAGGACGGATATTGTCTGGGTTTCTTCGCAGCCTCACCAGTCTCCATGAAAATCAATGACTGTACGTAGACACCCGAGACACCCACTTCCCCAAGCACCCTACCCTTTTTTTCTCATTCTCACATCTCTCATGTTATCAGGCGCCTCCCTTGTCTTTAGACTTGTCTTTTCTGGCATCTCCTTACGTTTTCCCTTCCGTCTGTAAACCAGGATTTCCTCATCTGGTATAACCCACTTTGGACCCTATACTTTCTGTAATTCATTCTTGTCATACCATTTGCTTCCTATCTGACCACCACGCTGCCTTCTTAAATCGGACAGCACCCTTAGTTTAAATCAACTTTGTTTCGTTTTCCCCTTTGCCTCCTTTGTAGCGCAGTCTCCTCTCACGAACAAAATGAATTGCTACCCCGCCATGACTTAGTTTGAAGTTTTATTTCCCCGTCTCTGTCGGTAGTATTTATGAAGCCTGCCTGGATGGATCGATGTCTTGTCCCGTGGAGGAGCAGCTCCCCCCGCCTGGAGACGTCAGGGCTGGAGCAGATCGATCGGCTCCCACCTACCAGACACCCCCTACCCCCCCCCCCCCCCCCCACACACACAGTCCTCCAGGACGTACTGTGGTCAATGCAGTGTGTACGACGTCCGTATGAATCCTCCTGCACGAAGAGCTGCTCACGCTGTATGAAGAGCTGCTCACTCTGAGCTGCTCATGGTGAATGGAATCATGAATATCCTTCATCCTTGTGGTGCAGCCTCCTGCACGTCCAACAGAATTATTTGTGTTATGTGATACTGTATGTAATTCACCATTGTAATTAATTAGAGACAGTATCACATATCAACGGATATATATCTCAATGTCATATGTTCTTGGCTGGTGGAAATTTATATCACAATGGTTAGGGTACGGCAAGAACTGCCATACTTAAGATGGTGTGCACCGCCAAAGCATCTTTATTGTGAAGGGAGACATTGTTCTTCAATGCATTGGCACCACTTGGCTCGTATGCAGTCGACAATTGGTCACTGGCTTCAGGCTAGTCGTTGGTGAAACGCTTCTGTAACTCCTCCCTGCACCATCTTGCTATGTACTGGTACTAATAGTCATGTATTCACAATGACTAGCAGAAGTATAACGCACATGGTATTCCCCATATTTATTAGCTACAGGACCAACGTTTAATCAGAGACACCAGGATAATAGTGACTATCTATACGAGAACTGATGTAATTCATGATTAGAATATCCCATGCAATACTCTGCTTCTACATCAACCATTCGGCAGTGTATCAGGCCTGTAGAGATGGTATGATGCACTCATGCATCATGACAACAATAGGGGTATTAGGTACATTGAAGCACTATGTATACATGGTGTTCTTTTAGGATTAAGACTTGACCACTGGCTGTATTGGAGCGTACCACAGATGCGCTGTAGTGAGAATGAGGTAGAGCCTGTTATGTGGTATCTGCATCTGATGCCGCCATCTGAGTCAGGCCCTGCTTATCTCCACCCAGATCAAACTACTCCCAATTCAATGACCCCTCCCCATCCTCTCTCCACAATCAGACAATCAACCACCCCCTATGCAATCAGACACCCCCCTCCACACCACTGCCTCATTCCCTCCCAGCCCTCCCTCACTGTGTCCACCATACCCTATTCTGCTACTGCATTCCCAACGGAACCGGAACGCACCAAATAGGTCACCGGAAGGAATACCCACGCACGCGCAGAGCATGGAGGGTTAGGGAAGGAATTTGACCAAGGAATGGAATAGGTTGTTGGGTATTGGAAGGAGGGGCTGACCCTGGAGAGGAAGGCGTTAAGGGATGGAACCTGCATTGTCGATTACAAGAGGAAGGGGAGGGGGAAGATAGGGATGGGAGGTGGGGGAGGGATGGGGTAGGAGATTGTAGACTGTGCTTCATGATGGCATGTCAAGGAAGAAGGTTCCAATTAACTTGTAACAGAGTTAATTATGTCTACTGCTGGATTTCTTGTCGGTGATGACAGGCTGCCGAGGCTGCTCACTAGACTATGCCTGCCGTCGGCCGTCCACCGTGGCTTCGCATATACACGCACCAGAGATATAGGTTGTAGTGCAGGGAAAATGTGATATTATAAAACCATGTGTCGTATATGTGCATTATTATGTTATACATAGAACATAGAGACCTTCATCACGCATAATCTGCTCATTGAGGACAATCTAATAGTATTGTCAAAACTGTCGGCCTACAACTATATTATTTCACCACGCAGACTGCTATCGAAGAATACACTGCGCACCATATGGGTATGGGATGCCCTGTGGTAACAACTCAAAGGGGTCTCAGTACACATGTACTGTTTGAACGTACTGGAGGAAGGGGTGCTGCATGGGCACCAGGGAAATGGCAAAGGGAGTAGACAATTTCCTTTGGTCCGAACACACCCACATACACATCCCTTGGTGCGAAATTGAATTATTAATCCAGTTATCTTTTTCTTCACCCCCCCCTCTTATAACCTTGGTTGTATGATCAATATCTATGTGCGTGCGGCCAATTATATCCGCCCCTAGATGTGTGTATTTATTACAACATTGAATTCATAATCTTAGGATATGCCAATTTGTGCATGTATATATATGACTATGGACTTGACAAGGCCGGACATCAAAGTTGCTGTATCAGCATCATTTGTATGCGTCCTTGTCTAAATGGACAGCCCTGTAGGAATTGATAAGGATACACAGCAGCCTTCCTGTCCACTTAAGGCTGGGGGAGGGAGAGGTTGGCACGAGCATCCATGGAGTACAGCATAGAGAGGGTGTGAGGGAGGCGGCTAGGGTACCTCTTAAAGCCTGTAAATGCCAGGCACGCTTTGAAGTGAGATCCATAGTAAACTTGGGGAAGTATGTGTACCACGCAGTGTCCACCCATAAAGGAATGGAGTGTCTTTGAAGTTTTGGCAAGTGACAGATCGATATCCTTTCATCTGATGAGAACCCATTTCTAGTGCTCCTTTTGTGTCCTGTCAAGTATAGGCTTGTCACGAGGTTTATGTTGAACATCTGAAGGTGGGTTTAACCTGTGATCTCTCCTATACCCTTAGTCCTAATAAAGCTGTTTAGAACAATATGACAGGTAGAGACTGGATATAGTTATAGGATTGCGCTTGACCTCATAGTGAATATAGTCAGGACGGGTTGTAAGACCATTCAATGTGTATGACTCACCAATGTTATCACTTCTTATACAGACTAGTGAGAATAATATAGAGTAGCCATAATGGCCCTGTCGAAGATAATGCAGAATTCTACAGGCGTGGATTCCATTGATATTAGCTTCAATTTAATTTAATTAACCCTCTCACCGCCAGCAGGCCTCTAAAGCGGCCAGAGCATATAAACATACTGAGCTGATTAAAAATATATAACTCAAAATTGATGAAAATATTTTCTATTCAACGCACCCAATGTTTGGTATCATATTAAAGCCCTTAACATCCTCTGCCACCTCCTACATTCCATTTGTGTCCACAAACAATAGTTAAAGAGTCAACATTCCCAGAGCAACTTCCCTCGGAGGTATCTTGGTGCACGAATTGTGTCAGCATGATATTCAGAAATAAGGAATATATCCATCCCTTGCATGGTGCTCGCTAGCCTGTCTGCATCGATTCTTGAATCAGCAACTTTTTTCCCACAATGACATTTCAGTTTGGGTGGGGGAGGCCAAGTTCCAGGGTTCAGAGAGTGAGGGGAATACAAGGAGAAAGAGAGAGAGAGAGGTGCTTGAGCCAGTGGCAGGTCGCCCTGGGACATAATTATCCCTAAATGCCGTCGGTAATCAGGGAAAGGTCACCCACCAACGATAGACTCATCCGCTGACCGAGCTGCCCCTGGGAAGGCTTGAGCTGCTCGTGTAGAGGGTCTGAGTTACTCAAGGAGTGGTCTAACGAAGGCACTGCCTAGGTGCTGGACAGTCAGAGTGGCGGACAAGGTGGATATTACTCATCGCGCGGTGCTTGTTATTTTCTTATGCCTCGGGCTGACTGGCCCACTCGAAATAAACAAATATGACAGGATCTAGATACACACTGACATCATTATTGTTCTTGAGATATGCCTTGCATTATAACTAGTTGTATATGAATTGTTGCTCGCCTTTTGCCAGATTTATTATGATGGTTATTAATTGGGATAATTTGCGGACATGTCAATTTGGCTATTAGGGCCCTGACCTTCCGACCACTTTAGTTGAGGTTATAACACATGTTAAAACGTTTGTTTTCGGTTAATTAGATGATGAAAGTCTTTAAGGGAGAGAATATATGGACAGAATCCAATAGCGAAGGTCGAAAATGGGAACAAGCAGAGGGAAAGAAGGACGACTTGGCGATCAACTGGCCTCATTATCTCAAATGGTATTTGGCAGTTAGTCCAAAATGGGAAGATAAACATGATAGAATGCAAAGAAACACCCAATAGCCTTCAGTCCACTAGGGGATAAAACAATATTGCTTGCACGCGATCAGATGTCCTCTTCTCATCCAGAACAATTATTGAAAATTCCATAAGAGATAATGGGAGGATTCCTTTATTATTTGTCTGTGAAGCTTCTAAGTTGGCAAAGATACTGGGCGGGAGATAATCCTTCTTTGTAGAGGTATCCCAGGTAGGATTGTGTCGAGTAGATATCCCTTACAGGCAATAATCCCACACAACATGTTAGTGTCTACTCCACTTAATCCAAGCCCACAGGGGATGATCTCTTTAATCTCCAGAGGAAGGGCAGGGTACATCTTCGTCTAATAAGCCGGTTAAGTATCCGTCTATCAAGTCACCCTTACTAGCATACCCCTCCCCGAGCTGCTCCCTTGGTACCGTCTACGAGCAGCTCCCTCTCCCTGAGCTGCTCATCCAACAACTCGCAACTCACTCCCCCACCCCTAGGGGCCACTCGGCACTCGTCCTTTTGCCGGGCCCAATTAACAAATTCACGGCCCCCTGGGGATGGTGGGAGGGACGGGGGTAGCCGCCCCCGAACCACGCAATCTTGTAAAACAAATGAGGCAGAATGACTAGTGTAATCAGTAGGGGACTCCATGCGCGAACGACGCCCGGCGCTACGCTAGACACCCGCGTGTGAAGGTCGTTGACGCAGAAACCTTAAGCCAATATTGTAAAAAGGAGGAGGGTTAGGGGGCCTTGTAAAAAATACTCTGTCATCCATGTAGGCCCTGAGTCTATCTTTCATCGCCATCGGAAGGGTTGGAGGAGGGGGTCCGGGTCTTGTCAGAGGATAGGGAAAGGGGGTGAGGTATAAGCGCTGTTCCATTGGTCACTTCCTTACCATATCCTACTCCCACTGGTGAGGAAGTAGGTAGAGTACTCGTATAGGGGAGTGAAGAATGAGGATGAGGGCAGTGGGAGGTAGAGAATGAGGTAGTGAAGGAGGAGAGTGGAGGCAAGAGAAGGATCAAGGAGGGAGCAAAATATGGGGTAAGGTGGAGGAGGGAGTGAGCGATGGAGTGAGTGGGAGCGGGAGAAGTGTTAAGCAGTGAAAGATGGGGTGAATGGGAGCTAGAGAATGATGAAGGAGTGACTGAGGGATCGGGTGAGTGGTAGGTGGAGAAGGGTATGGGAGAGAGTGAAAGATTGGGTGAGTGGGAGCTAGAGAATACTGAAGGAGTAAGTGAGAGATGGGGTGAGCGGGAGGTAGAGAAGGGTGAAGGAGAAGGAGTGAGTGAGAGATGGGGTGAGCGGGAGGTAGAGAAGGGTGAAGAAGAAGGAGTGAGTAAGAGATGGGGTAGGTGGGAGCTAGAGAAGGCTGAATGAGTGAGTGAGAGATTGGGTGAGTGGAAGCTAGAGAAGGATGGAGGAGGACATGGGACCAGTACGTGGGAGCAAGTGAAGGAGTGAATGAAAGATGGGATGAGTACGTGGGACTATGAGGGGGATGAAGGAGGGAGTGAGAGATTGGGTGAGAGAGAGGTAGAGAAGACAGACAGCAGCACCAGGGTGAGGAGGTGGCGGTGGAGGAGGGCTTACTTTGAATGTCATTATTGGATGAATCAATGAAGGCAATCAGCAGGCGGGGACAGTTAATTGATACATTGGTTGGCGACCTCCAGGGGATTGCATGGCAAGTTACTGCAGCCAACAGAACCCCCCTCCCCTATCAGCCATCTCCTCCACTCTCACCAACCAACCCCCTCCAGCCTCCCCAAGCACAACCAACTGGGATGGGGATGACAACGGTCTCCTCCGTTTGAATTCATGCCACTCCAAAAAAAAGCACTGCCTTCATTATTGTATTAGCTATTTGTGAGAATATGACAATTAGTCTTAATTATAGTTTTTCCCTATTCTCTGTCTGGGATCCTAAGAAGACAAAATATGTACTCCATTGAGGACAGTACTGATGGGTGGGAACATGGCCTGTGTAGTATCCACGACCTTCCTTTAAGGGTGAGTCACTTGTGTAAGTGTAACCCCCCCCCCCCAAGCACACACACACATACCCCCATGCTAGTTCCCCGTAGGCTGCTGACCACTGGTCAGTGTCCCCCCTACCATGTGGTTAGATCTCCCACCCTTCCGCCTCCATTGCCCCATCACCCCCTCCTCCTCTCGTCCTTCCTATCCATCTACAACGAGTCCAACGAGGTGCCCCCTGACCCCACAGCTTTCCCAGACCCCTCAAACCCCTCCCTTTCTCCCAATCAGACCGTTCACACGCCCACATCCACCGTCTCATCAAGGCTACTTGTTCCCTGAGCTTGGCGCCTGCGCAGAAAGCAGAGCTATGAGCGTCCCCTCTGCTGGTGTCAGCTAGAAGCTCTATACTCACAACCTCTCCTATGTCTAGCTTAAAGCCCCCTCTCCTCCCCCCCCCCCCCACGTGTACATCCACCATAATGAGTCCGTCCCTTTTCATCAGTAGAAATATTATTTACTCAGCCAACGGCAGCCTGCCTCTTCAAGGTCTCCCCTGTCCTCCAGCTCTGATTAAATTATGATCGACTTTGAGGCGTCGCTGGGTGCTTTTCTGACTCCTTCAAGGCCACACAGAAAATGAGGAGTTGAAAATCAAAGCAAGTGGCTTCAGCTGTGGTCTTCTGGCGGCAAAAAGGATGCACTCGTCTCTTTGAAACATGGAGGAGGTGTTTGCTTTCACCCAGAAGTTATAAGATTTGCTTAATTAGGAAACTGATTTGAATTCAGAACCAACCTGGTACTAGGGAGCTGGAGGAGTGCACTCCGGCAGAGTTGATTAGCTCTGCTTTAATGTCCTATTTGTCACAGTGCTCCAGTCTAGTCTATAGGCCGCCACTATTAAGTGTCCTTTGTGCAACATCTCTGTTATATAGGTTTATCGGGAGGTTGATACTGCCCAAAATACCACTGTCAGGTAACCTGTGATGTTTATATCTCTGGAGGATAAACACACCTTAGATGGTGGTTAAGTCTACTTATATCCAAGACAGGTAGCATAGATATAGTATCTGCCAAGTGCAGCCTAGCCTACTCCGTATCTTCAGAAAGTCGCATTAAATGCGACGATATAATGATAGAAATAAATCTGCTATTATACATTTATAAATGCCATTTTCCAATCCATCGAAGGGCATAATCACTAAAATGGTGCTTGATGCCAATCCCACGTATATATTATTGTTTCCAATAGTGTAAACGTTGTCATAAGTTTGTGTCTGAAGCAGTTCTGTCGTTGGGGACCAACAGTATTAATTATCTTTGAAAGTACTATGGAAAATCCCCTTCATTCACTTGTAAATCATAATGGTATCACAAGCAGGTCTAATCAAAGTAACAAATTGGCTTCAAATCGCCATGCTGTGTGTGTAGTATCAAGCTATATTTTTACCCATTCTAGTGCGTGCGTCTAACAATGACAATTCCCTCAAATAAAGTGTCATGTTGTCTGTGAGTTACTCGGAGTGGCTGAGCAGCTCGGGGGGAGCAGCTCAGGTTTCTGCACCTGTCTGGGTGTGGCACACTCGTCGTCTCACGAAGCCCAACCTGACACGTGGCATTATCTCAATATGACCGGAGGGCAGCTAGCTGTACTTTTTCATATCATAAACAAAGTCAATTTGAGTAATTTATGGTTATTGAAGTGCATGGTGGTAGGTATTAACTTCCAGGTGTCTTTAGGGATATGTATTCGTGTTTAATGACATTAGAGTTTTTGGATATTTTCCCGTTCGGTGAAAAGACCTACTAGGCAAAGAAATGGCATTAGAGATTTTATATCAGAAAGATTATAATTTACATTTCAAGATGAAATATTATTATGAAACCAAAGTTCTGTCATTTACTTTTACCACCCAGATAGGATGTATATACAGGGAAGCCTACTCCAAAATAGGGTGATGCAAGTCCGTCAAAAGTGCCAAACTCCAGAAGAAAGTGGCAAAAGTCCACAGAATTGCCGATCGTAACCTGCAAATGCATCCTGGAAATGAGCTACAACTTGCACAAGCTTATGTATATATTGCCAACTTACTTCCCAGATCGCTGCCCCCTCGGCCCGCCGCTAGTAACACGTTGGTAACCCGCGCCCTGCAGTGCGCCCAGCTTTAGGGTTCCGACTCACGTCAACTGAGCTACTCCAAGTCCGACCAAGCTGCTCAACTGCTCACAGTGGGCCCAACTCAGAGGGGTGGGTCGGGACAGGGGGGTAGGGGTGTGTAGTAGGGGGGGGGGGGGGGTAGAGGACCCGGATAATGCCAACCAGGCTGCAGAAGGCATCGATTGGCAACACCGAAAAAAAGAAAGAGACGGAGGGGGTGGTGGGCAGTGACTGGAAGAGCCAGAAGGTGGCGCTGCGGACACTGCTGACGTCACAAAACAGCAGCGTATTGCAGTAGACGCTGTATACTGGTGGTGGAGGTGGCTACCCACGTGGCTGACGGAACTGGAAATCTTTGATGTTGTTAACTGGTGCGTGGGTGTTATAGAAGGGGGCTGCAAGGTCAGCCGAGGTGAGTTAAAGTCCCTGTGGATTGGGTGGGAGTGGGAGGGGGGACGGGGAGGGGGGGGGGAGGTTAGTCTGAAGGGTAAGACCAAGAAGCCTAATCTATATAAAGAGCAACCGCCAACATTAATGATTTCGGACACTCTCAGAAAGCACGCATTGCACCCAGTCAGAACTATGAATACAGGCAAGTTCGCTATATTCCAATGAACAAGATTCCAGATGAGCAGGTTAATCTATATACGCCAACGGACTTTAACCCTTTAAGGGTCGCATACTGATTTAAGGTCTTTGGCCGTCATGATGCGTGGGCAGTGACTACATTGATGGATCATGCCGACCCTTGACCCCGTAGAGTCAGCATGGGGCATCAGTGTAGCTCTGGCGAGTTACTCGTCAGACTGAATTCATGCATCATGACGACCAAGGACCTACTGCATTCAGGCACTATGCGACCCTTAAAGGCATTGGCTACCTTATATACCCCACGTTCAGATTTCCCTAGCATGGAAACATATTGGTTATGTATATATTGACTGTATAAAAGTGGCAAAGAAAATTAACTTCACCATTTCTATATTGGCCAAAATGGAGCATTTCTTGGATGGGTTCATCGAACCAGTTACAAATTACAAACAGGCCTAAACCACATATCTAGAAATTTATTTTTAATGATAATAGCATTGGAGTCATTTCGTATATGTATGTACCGGTACTTATCGGACCATGCATAAATCTGCACAGAAGAACAAGACAACGATTTTATTTTTGATCTCAAAATCTATGTTTATAAATTGAAAATCCCATTTTATCCCACCATGACAAAATGCACGTTCAGATTCTCTTAAAATAAAAAAAATGTGCAAGCATAAGATATTTATTGATAATTTTGGAAAATAAAATTTGCCTATTTCATATTCAAATTTTCAAAAAAGCGGGTCGTCCTAAAGAAAAAAGACATGGAGGAATTGTTAATTTCTTTACATGAGAATCGTTGTTTTTGATACAAGCTAACCCCCCCATATATGAAGTTGATACTATGTACAATAACCTGGCTGGTATTTTTGACATGATTCCATATCAGGAGTATGCTTCCCATCCCTTTTCATAATGCCTTTTTTGAGCCACTGCTCCTGTATGACTGCTGAGGGCTGCTTATGGTATAGCACAGGTGACCAGTGTGTATACTCTGCACTGTGTTACTACCTGCGCGGCCAGACTGTCTGTGGGCAATGGTAGCATAGGCCTTTAAAGGGGGTCCGTGTATAGCCATACACTCTGGAAGCAGCATATTTAGAGAAACTGAGAAGGGAGCATAGTATGCTAAATATAATATGTGGAGACTTAGAAAATGAAAAGATTTAGATAGTAGATGGAATGAAAGAAATGGAGATAGTATAAGGGAGAAAAGATGACATGCAAAATGAGAAGGATGCGAGGGGTTTATGTATGTAGTAGTGGGTTGCAATCTATGTGGAGAACGAGGAATGCCCAGTCAAGGGCTCTCCAGTAGACAGCTGTTCAAACAGCACCACTCTCCCACCCACCCACCACCAGCACCACTACTACTACCAACACCACCACCACCCATCCACCCACCCATCCCCAGCCTCGCCCGCTCCCACGCCGCCCATGTCTATTACTGTCACTTTGATTGGATCTCCTGGCTAATGATCAAAAGTAATAGTCATGTCTTCAAGTGGCCGGCGCGCGCTTTGACAGCCCCGCCGCTCGAGTCATGTCCCCAGAAATGAAGCCAATTTCGGCTAGACCTCTCCGCAGCCGAGGCTTGGAGAACACCACCCCTGGAATGGCACAGGTGCAATGGGACCTGCCTGTACATAAATCGGGTCTGCAAAATCCTGCTTTAAAAAGTACTAACCAATATGTATGCACCGTTTTATCATATAGTTATATAGCTATAGTGTATTTGTGCTTAGATAATTGTTTGTTTTACGAACAGAATGGGGGGGGGGGGGTTAAAATGAGAAAAGTTCTGGAAAATGCTCACATGAATCACACTCATGTCTTCTTGCATTGTCATGCATAGTAATACATGTGCTGTACTATTGTGGAAAGGCATCTGTCTCTGCATGTCTCTCTCTCTTTTTCTATTTTCCTAGTGCGTCCTCGTAAGCAGACCCTTCTAATTGTCTCTATTGTATCTTTTTCTCATCTCAAGTGCTTTGTCCTGAGCTCCATGAAGACAATTAGGGAAGGATACTATTGAGACACATCACCAGCCCACAGAATGACAGTCTTGTTGAACAGTTACGTGACCATACTTCTCCCCGGTAGTTAAACTGACTCTCATAAATTCATTCTCTGTAATAACATATGTCCAGGCAAAGCCCTCGTAACAAAGGCAATTACATTCCAGTCCATTAATTAAGAATTACAGAAAAGAGAACTTTTGCATGAAGTTTTTTGAAATGCCAATGTGTTTTTTTTATGGTTGACTAACGAACTGGTCCACCACACTAAATGTTTATAATGATGATGGCTGGTTAAATTCCGCCTTCATGATAACCTTTAGACTGGCTGTAATTTCTTTTAAAATCTTATAACATCCTGAATACTTCCTCATACACAGTCGATAAATCACTACGTTATTTTTGTTGATACTTGTCTTATACTCATACTGATAACGGCACGGTTCTAAACCATTGGAGTCTCAATATGATATTATCAAAATCGCATAAACCGTCTAGCCTAGAAAATAGCAGGTGGATTCCTAAGCATCACCTTAACCTATCTGACCAGACTGAAATAGCAGACGGTACATATCTGCAGAAAATAGCCGAACCAACATCACAGAAGACCTGTACAGGCATTCATTATAATGCCCACAGAAGCCTTGTCAGATCCATTTCTATAGTGTATGTATCTGAAGACTCCCCAGCCTTCATCTCTCCATGGCCAGGCACCCCGACCAGCTAGTAGTAGCTCTGAGCCCCCCTCTGCTGGCAGCCATTGCCGGTTATGGGCAGAGATAGCGCCGCTGGGTGCGAGAACAACGATGCTATCAGCAGCAATGGGTGTGAATAATGTGACAAGGCACGGGGAGAGTGGTAGATCTACATCACTGCGGCCAGCAGCCAGGGTTCTCTCTTGTCACCCCTCCCCCTCCACACACACACACAGACACACACTCACACACACACACACACCTCTTCCTCCAGTACACAAGGACACATTTCTGTATCTCCGTCATGATATCATCCACTATACATCAGCCATCATCAGCAAATATCTTCCTCTGCGGAGGCTCTTGTAAGGGGGTAGATAGTAGTATAAATGCAAGACTTGCTCATACCCGCTCATAACTGCTCCACCTTGCTCAACTCGATTTAGATTTGCTCAACTCGCATCGTTCCTCGCCCAGAGGCCAAGCACTGCCACCTCAGCGTCTTCCTCCTTTTCCCAACCTATCCCAGTTTCTTCCACGGCCTTCCCTTCTTCCACCCCCCCCCCCCTTTCTCCCTAGCCCTCAATATCGATCGGGTTGGCCAAAGCGTTGCTGGCGGGGCTGCCGCCGATATCTTGAAAGCTGTCCCTGTGAAGTAGAAAGACTCATTAGCATCTCAGCCTAGGGTCATTTTGTAAAATAGGAAAGAGTAAGGCCAACTCAAAGTGCAGTATAGTTCTGGTTTGTATTCTCCAACATACAGTAGTTATACAGATACATCAAGATATCATCACTGCCCATGCTCGGCAGCAACCAATCAGCACACACACCCTCACACTCTCCCCTCTACAAAATAGTATGATCTCTGCCTAGTTAAAGGAGAGACGCTAGGAACCCAGGTAGGGCAGTCAATAAAACAAGTGAACCATAACTTAGTAAAATGTCACATCCATGTCTATGCAGCTTATATCTTAGTACCGTGAATGAATACACCCATCCAAATTCCTGCAACAATTGAACGATAATCACGATGCAACACACCACTTCCACCACAATAATTAAGTTGTTTACCTCCTTGCTCTCATACTCAGCAATTAAATGATGTACTAGTTTTCAACCCACAATCCCTATGTTAGTAACCTGGCAAACTGTCAACCCAATACCTTGATTACATTGGCAGGGATCTGGGCACCTCATGATTGGTATTTCCCGAGTCAGTCACCATTATAATGTTACAGCTAGTGTCACGGCCTCTTTCAGCGAATATATAATGTAGGCAACTAGTCCCCCCACCTTACTTGTTTCATCTTAGTACCCTAGTCAACCTATGAATCAAAATGGTTGGCTATATGTTTTGTAGGCCATGTTTGTCCCCCCTGCTTACTCATTTTCTCCCCCCTTGCTGTGGAAGCTGTGCCATCATGTGCTCTGGCTCAGACTCAGCTCCCCGGCGATCATCTGTGCATGTGCCATGATCACCTCGCTGGGCCATTAATGTCTGGTACCTATCTACCTCCCTTCACTCTCTCTTTTTCCCTCTTCCCAGAGGTTGCTTGGCGTACTTTGCAACCCCTTCCCCCAGACACCCAAGGTGATGCCGCGGCCCTACCATCCTACATAGTCCATAGTGCCTCCCTGTCACCATGACATTGTCAGTGTCCCCGTCCCCATGACCTAGTAACCTAGACTAGGTGCAATAAATGCAATTTAAATTTTGATTTTTGAGGATTGTTATTTTATTTAATTTGAGTCAGAATGTATAGATATAATGGTTAATCATCTTCATGATTACCCCCTTCCTCCTTCAACTTTTGCCCTATACCCCAAACCCTGGTTATACTCACAATACCCGTGTGCTGCTTCAGGCAGAACATTAATATCTTTTGAGCATTTGTATCCCCCTGCTCGACACACACCTCTCTCTCAGTGCCTGGCGCTACCATACCCTCGGACCACCTTCCCAACTCTCTCTCTCAGAGAAGGCCCCCGGCTCGACACACACCTCTCTCTCAGTGCCTGGCGCTACCATACCCTCGGACCACCTTCCCAACTCTCTCTCTCAGAGAAGGCCCCCGGCTCGACACAAACCTCTCTCTCAGTGCCTGGCGCCACCATACCCTCGGACCACCTTCCCAACTCTCTCTCTCAGAGAAGGCCCCCGGCTCGACACAAACCTCTCTCTCAGTGCCTGGCGCTACCATACCCTCGGACCACCTTCCCAACTCTCTCTCTCAGAGAAGGCCCCCGGCTCGAAACAAACCTCTCTCTCAGTGCCTGGCGCCACCATACCCTCGGACCACCTTCCCAACTCTCTCTCTCAGAGAAGGCCCCCGGCTCGACACAAACCTCTCTCTCAGTGCCTGGCGCTACCATTCCCTCGGACCACCTTCCCAACTCTCTCTCTCAGAGAAGGCCCCCGGCTCGACACAAACCTCTCTCTCAGTGCCTGGCGCTACCATTCCCTCGGACCACCTTCCCAACTCTCTCTCTCAGAGAAGGCCCCCTTCTTGACACAACCCTTTCCCCCATCACGCATACAGCAGTAACAGAGGCTAAATACAGATAACCCAAACCTCCCATCACGCATCTAGCAGTGATAAGAGACTAAACACTGATAACCCAAAGCTCCCATCACGCATATAGCAGTGGTAAGAGCCTAAATACCAGTAACCCAAAGCTCCCTTCACGCAAATAGCAGTGACAAGAGACTTAATATCAATAACCCTACCTCCCATCACGCATATAGCAGTGACAAGAGACCAAATACCAATCACCCTAACCTCCCATCACGCATATAGCAGTGACAAGAGACCAAATACCAATCACCCTAACCTCCCATCACGCATATAGCAGTGACAAGAGACCAAATACCAATCACCCTAACCTCCCATCACGCAGACAGCTGTGAAAGCAACTACATAGTCATAGTTCATTTTTAGCCCCCTATCACGCAGACAGCAGTAGTAGTAGCTAAATAACTTTACCCCAGCCCCTATCACGCAGTCAGCAGTAAAAGTAGCTAAATAACTTTACCCCAGCCCCCTAGCAGTAATAGTAGCTAAATAACTATACCCCAGCCTCCTATCACGAATACAGCAGTAATAGAAGTTGCATAACTATACCCCAGCCTCCTATCACGAATACAGCAGTAATAGAAGTTAAATAACTATACCCCAGCCTCATTTAATATAATAATGTCTGCCATGTTATGTCTGTCAGTACCAGGGGTAGCTCTCTCCCTGTACAACTCTAGAACGATGATTTGCACCCCCATACCAGTAATGACCAAAGTAATGCCCCCCTATATCTTAACTATGCCACCCCTTATACACCGGGGTGCATAGATCCAGCACCCCCATCCCTCCTTCAACTCCCAACTCTACTACTACAATATCCCTGTCAGCCCACGTTTCCCCAATGCAAATATACATTCTACCCAACATGCAATTCATCCCATGAGCATCCTGTCATCCTCCCTTGCTCCAATCCCCCAGGATCATCCCCTCATAATCCCTCCCTGACTTATCCTGCTGCTAATCCCTTTCCTTCCCCCACGGGATCCCTTGCACATGAACATGTGTTATCCAGTACCACATGTGCACGTCCTGTCTGTACCTCTCATCACATCCAACCCCACCTATCCCTCTTTACTCCCTATGTACAAAAACGTACACAGGTGGATTTAAAAGACATAGCATGCCTCATGCATTATTGACACCCATATAGATCTCCATATCATGTAGCTTGTATACCTTGCTCTATTGCCTACTATTTACCCAGATATCGTGTAATTTAAGGTGCATGGTATGTACAACAGACACACAACTCGTGAGCAACGCACATGCATCCAATGACTTGATTTGTGATACATGTATGATAATCATCCCCCTATAAAGAACATATATGCACCCTACTGCTTTAGGACACCATACAGTTGAACATTTTACTTTACATTAACGAACCCAAATTTCCATGTCCAGTCTAAAATGTACACAGTTATGCACTTTTCTAGAACGGCAACCATATATCCCTTTCTACAATATTTAAGCGTATGTATGCATACCAAACTATGCATACAAACTTCATAATTGTTTCTTATAAAACGTTGTTGTGCACGTATACATATACATATATATGAGTCCAGAATATGAGTCCCTATAATATTAACACTCTAAAGTTCCTTACTATGTAGTACAGCCAAAAGTTCAGGAAACCCCTTCCTTGATATTAGTCCCTTTTTTTTAAATACAAAAACGTCAGCCTCTTGTCTTCTGCTGCCCCCACACGTCCTCTCCTCTGATAGCATGACAATGTAGAGTGATACCACGTCCTGGGCTGCCCCCACACGTCCTCTCCTCTGATAGCATGACAATGTAGCCTAACGTCACACCTTCTCCTCTGGTAGCATGATAATATAACCCAAAGTCACACCCTCTCCTACTTCCTGCCGTCCTTGATAACATGAGCAGGCCTCTCCTGACCTCCTTCTGTCCTTTGATACACATGATATTGTAGATGTAGACCAATGTGACGTCCTCTCCGACCTCCTCCCGTCCTTTGATACACATGACGACCTCTCCTGACCTCCTCCCGTCCTCTGATATTGTTAGTACATCTCGCCATCTCCTCCCATCCTCTGATATTGTGAATACATCTGGCCATCTCCTCCCGTTCTCTGATATAAACGCCAGCCTCCCTTCACATCACTGACCTTACTGTGGATCTCGTCCTCCTGCTCCGATATTACTGTTGAGCTGCTCCTCATGATATTACTATCGAGCTGCTTCTCGCCACCTCCAAATGCTGCATTTCCATGTAAGCTGCTAACATGGCTCGCCTTCCTCCCAGATCTTCACTCCCCTCCTCCTCCTCAGCCACCTCCAACCCGTCCTCCATGGCAATATCAGCCACCTATTCCATCCTCCCACCTCTTAGCCTTTCCTATTTAGTGAGAACTACATAGTCCAAGCCGGTAGGTTCCAGTGTAAAATAGGAAAGAGTAAGGCCAACTCAAAGTGCAGTATAGTTCTGGTTTGTATTCTCCAACATACAGTAGTTATACAGATACATCAAGATATCATCACTGCCCATGCTCGGCAGCAACCAATCAGCACACACACCCTCACACTCTCCCCTCTACATGTAATCCTAGGCTGTGGTCAGTAAACCCACACACACATATGGTCAGCATGTTAACCTTCCTGGTGGATCCTCCAGTGTAGTGGTAACCTTAGCAACCTGCTCCCCCCCTCCTCACTAGCTCTATACCTTTCCCTCCAGGATCGTCACTCTACCCTCATCTATACTATTTATAATACTTCATATCTTACAATTTGTCGAGAGCCGAGCGGCATTTTGTCTGCCCCAACGAGCGGCCAGCACCCCCGATCGGGCCCACAGGGCAAATAGAAGGCTGGCCCCACCTCGGCCTGCCACCTAGATTTACTATGCAGACCCGCCGCAAATATATGACGGGGAGGGACGGCCTCAATTTCTATAATCCATGTCCCCGAGCAGCGGGGGTCAGATCCGGGTGAATCAATACAAACGCAACACCGCATGCATGGAAGTGAATGGGGCTGGGGGTGGGGGTGTAAATGTAGGGGATGATTATACCAACAGGAAACTAGGCCTTCGTCACAGAAATAATTAACATCTCAGGAAACTACTGTTATGATAAAAGGAAATGTGGGTTTTTTGGTTGTTTCCATATGATGTGCGAATAACCTCTTAACCCTCTAATGGCTGCAGAGTGCCTTAATCAATGCACTATGCCCTTTGTCATGATAGTGCATTTATGTCGCCCTGGCGAGTACTCGCCAAGGCTGCATCCCTAAGGGGTTTATTATAATCCCAAAGTGTCGGCATCATGCATCATATAGATTCGCCCGGGCTACATCCATGCACCATGTCGACAAAAGGAACATAGCGCATCACAGCAATATGCAACGATTAACAAGGGTTACTATTAGTGAGTTGGGGAATCCGTTCAAGGTAGCAAATAGAGTGTTGGCGTTGACCTGATGTTATAAAGGCAGGCACGTGCAGTGAAAACGAGAGCAGCTCCTCCTCAGTGTCTAGGGACCCCGCAGCTGCTCCAACAGTTCTTTGGATGTGTCTGAGTGGCTTGTGGCTTTATATACCGTTTCAGTTTGACGCAGCATCTGACATTTGCCACTAACAGTTTCAGTGAGCTGGTTATAAAGGTTTAAATCGCTCGGAGCCCAGTGCTAGATCCTGACAGCCACACAATTTCCCTATATTTTCCAGAACCGCATGACCCTTGCGTGCATGTATGATCTTGCTCATCAAAATTATTGAGATACTGAAGCCAGTGCAAATCATAACATTCAAACACCTGATCCCCTTTCTCTTAACATTGCCTTACTTCCTCGATTTTCTTATCTGAACCATCTACCCCAACACCAATTGCATACGCACTGCTGGTCACGCCATGCTTCTGTGTGCAGCAAATTGGCTGTGCCAGTTTAAAATAAAGAATACGGAGGGAACACGAGGAGATTGTTCAGCTGGGTCCATGTTTAGGTCTGGAGACAAATCATTCAGAGACCTCTATAGACTATAGTGGACCACACACAGGCGGGTAGGAGTCAACGAGGCGGTCAAACACGGACCTCCAGGGAGCAATGATAAACCTACCCGTGGGAACATACCCTGGAGGAGGCATATGGCGGCGGTGATAAACCCACATCTCCTCCTGTTCTGAGCTATTACACCCTGTGTGTATAATTCTCTCTCTCTCTCTCTCTCTCTCTCTCTCTCTCTCTCTCTCTCTCTCTCTCTCTCTCTCTCTCTCTGTCTCTGTCTCTGTCTCTGTCTCTGTCTCTGTCTGTCTGTCTGTCTGTCTCTCTCTCTCTCTCTCCCCCCCCCGCCTCTTCCCTGTCTATACCCCTTTCTTGCTGTCTGGGGCTGTATGTCTGTCTGTGGCCCTGTCTCTATATCTGTCTGTCGATGTCTCTGTCTTTGTATGTATGCCTCTCTTTCCCTCTTGCTCTCTCTCTAATGTCTGTCTGTTTCTCTCTCTCTTTCTCACTCTATGTGTGCCTGTCTATCTGTCTGTCTCTGACTCTGGCTCGGGCTCTCCCATCACCCCCTTCCCCGCTTCATATACTTACTACCAATGGCTGCTAAGTGTCCACTCGCTAACTTATGCGCGTCCCGTGCAGGGGTCGCTGCCCAGAGGGGGCGTGTTTACATATCCTTCTGAAGGACAATATGGCGGCTGCCTCTTGGCGTCTGCTTTCTAATTGCCTTTTCTGCACCCCGTAAACAGGGCCCAGCCCCAGAGTATCTAACACGACCACTCCATGGGGCGGCCGCCAGGGGGATCTTTGGTCGATCCTATCGTGTTGAGTGCGCAGCAAATAGACGCAGTAAGGTTAGCCTGATGAGCCGGCTCTCTCATTGTCGTCTGCTTCAAGTAGACAAATGTCGGCTGCTTCTGTAAGCAAATAGCACGTGAGGAAAACACCCTCTGTGACGTAGGTCCTTCTTCTTGTCGATATCATGTTGACTGTACCTATAGGGGGGGGGGTGTACAGTGGAGTAGAGTTGATATAAACTGTTATGATTGAATAAATATAAGGATACCTAAAGTAGCAATAAGACTACAGGTAGTATCCTTCGGGTTATAAATGTTAACCCCGGTAACATGGTCAATGATCTAATTTTGGAGATACATACAAGACTTAGTGCTGAAAACTGCAATAGATTAGTACTAATTTACACGCAGACTGTGCACCCTGACAAGAACCACTGTAGATAAAGGGGTGGGATATCTAAGTATAGCCACGTAGCCATGACAGCTGCCCGGTATTGATAATGGGATAAGGTCTTAGGTAGGTAACCCGATATTGATAGTGTCGGTACAGAAAAGGGTGAGGGTCACTATTCATAGACTAACTACTACCCTTGAGTGGGCATTGCTCATTGTCAGAAAGAACGCGTTGACCCTTCTCTTACTATAAAGATGCCGGAAATCCGATATGCCTCTGCCTTTGCTGCCTCTCCCCATGCTGATCAATGTGTCCAGGTAGGAGTAGTGGTGGGGGACGTGCAGGTGAGGAGCATTGATTTGTGTTACTAGGCGTAACCCCCCCCCCCCCCCTCACCCAAACCCTCACCAGCACCAGTGCTGTATACTAACCAAAGGAGACCGAGCAGAAACATGGATGGACAGGTGGGTCGTCCATATTATTGGGAGCGCATCTTCATCATTTTGGGCCTCTGGAGGTTGTGTTCTCGCATCCCAGTAAATGGGAGTGCGGGGTGTCACTGGTCGCCCCCTGTTGGAATAAATTTACAACCACAACCTCTCACCTATACATGTACTCCACCTGTCACCCACACCTGTAACTAATTACAACTTATTTCAAACGACTTCCGCCCTCCTCAAACTACCGCCATTCCAACCCAGGCGTCCACTACAACAACTACAACCAAAAGTTATCCGACGCCATCGGCCATTTATTTGGCACCTGCGGGGCTGGAATCCAGGGGGCAGAACCACACGAGCGCCCACATTCCACTCCCCTCTCCTCGAATAATAGGAGGGAACACCGGGAGGGAATTTAACCCCAAAAAGATGTCCACCAGAAGGACGCGCTCACAATCCAGGGCCGGGCACAGAACCCCGGCGTCCACGGAGGACACGAGGAGAAGCAGATCCCACGTGCCCCTCCCGTCTGTGGACTCACTGGAGGACAGCCGGGCATCACACAGGACCCAGGAGCTATCCACTACCACACCATGGGAAGGTATGGTGACGCTCGACAGCACAGGCGCTACAACACAGTCGGAGGTCGACTTCCCGCGCTCCTCCCGGGCACACCACACGCGCCAGTCGGACACGGGCGTGTCACGCGCGTCCCGGAGGAGTGAGCGCTCATCCATGGCCAATACGAGGCTGGAGGAGGTCGAAAACGGGCTCGAAGGCCTACGCGGAGACATGAGGAAGATATCGCAGCAGATGGACCTGCTGCTCTCGAATGCCCTCGGGCGGGAACCCCCGCTCGGGCACAGCACCCCCCCGCCCCCGGGATGGAACAGGCGGGCGGACGACACACCGAGGCCGGCCCGGCCGCGGGCGGCGTCCACACACCGGCCAGGGGCCGAGCCACACCGGAGTGGGTCGCCCCTGCCGACAACAGACGACCACCACCGCAGCCACGCCGCGGGGCGCACTCCACGCGGCGACACACGCAGAAGGAACGCCCGCGCCGCACACAGCACCCCCCAGGAGTAGGGGACGACAGGAGGACGGCATTGCCACCACCCCCAAGACCACTCAAAGGAGCCGCTGACATCGAGGACTACATAGAGAGAGAGATCGCACAGGAACAATATCGGCACTCACACAAGGGTAAGAACCATCCACTTTTCGACCCCCTGTGTGATAGAATGTCATACAAGCCATATATGTATGTAGATAGAGACGGCTGTCATACATTTAAACAGAAGCTAGAAGCCAGATCCACACTAACCGAACTGGAATACGTTGAGGCGATGCTCGCCCTCATTGCAGACACTGACGCGTATGAACCCGAAGACCACCCCCACATCACAAAACACATGAGGGAGGTGTCACATGACGCGCGGGGCCGACACTGGCCCAACGTGCTTAAATGGTCACAGGGAGTATGGGACAGTATAGAGCGCCGGGACTACGGGTGGCATCAATACCAGATGATCCAGAACGAGCGTTTCCTAATATGCATTGCACCCCCCAGTATAAAACAGGCACACAGGCCCACACACACAGGCGCGGGCACAGGCCAACAAGGGGGAGGGGTTAACGCAGACAGAGGGGCCCTATGCAGGCTATTCAATAGCAGGGCGGGATGCAGCCACCGCACACACCACGACGGCCTCATGCATTTCTGTGCCTACTGCGATGCCGCCGTGGGCAAAGAGTGCCACCACGGCATCGCAGGCTGTGATAGGAAGATAAAAGACATAAAGGGAGAGTGGCCCAGCAACAAACAGTCACGCCCCCACAGCTCAGATAGGGACACCAACAAAGACCGACACCCGTCAAAAAACGCCTAGACGGCGCGGCCGCGGATATACGCGCGGCAGCGCCGCAAATAACACACGCCCCTGACAATAACAAACGCGCCGCCTCACCCACACGTGGCCGCGGTGTTTATAAACAAAACGCACGTGGCCGAGGCGGTGACGTCACGGGCCCTCTCGCGCCAAGCGAGACCGGCCACAAGAACTGTCATGGCGCCGCACTCACCACTCACAAAGACAACACGGCAACAGTGAACCGAAATACAACGCCACACAAGGTAAATAACGAACATGTAGCGGATAAAGGTGTACATTACCATCAAATAGACAATTATAGCGAACACAACAAGGGGCAGGCGGTGGACGGCCTCGCACACGGCACGGCCCGCCCTGCTGCGACAACCCGCGCTCCGCCTGCGCCACGCGCGGTCGCGGACCAAAAACACGCCCCAGCCCACAACACGCTAGACAGCAGTCACACCGACAAACACACATTCACTGCCCCCGATTTCGCAGATATACGCCGCATATGCGAAACAGACGACGACACTCATTGTATAGACGTACACCCCAGGGTATTTAGAGACCACAGACAGCATCACTGGCCCGACATGACACACCACAACGCACCCGGCGACCTGATTCACATATATCAGGCTGTCAAGGCCACTGGCCTACCTAACTGCATGAAGGCCAGACTGGAGGTACCCAGCAAACTCAACCTCCCCATGTGGGACAGGTACCTCACCGACTCTCCAGACCATAGGGAACTATACGACTTCCTGTGTTTTGGTTTCCCCCTGGGGTACATGGGCCCCACCTCCCCCGTAGATGGAAAAGCAAACCACCCAAGCGCTGAAAAATTCCCAGAGGCGGTGGACGAATTCCTGAAGGTGGAAAAAGCAGAAGGCTGCATGATGGGCCCATTTGAAGGGCCCATTTTCACTCCTTGGTCCCACAACTCCCCCATCATGACGAGGCCAAAAAGGGAGGGCACTGCACGTAGGGTAATCCTCGACATGACACACCCCCAAAAACCAATCAGTCAACGCGTTTATTATTAAAAACGCTGTTTTTGGCACACCACGACAACACAGCCTCCCCACAGTCGACATGTTTGTCCAAGACCTCATTGACATAGGACCTACGGCCTATATGAGCACATTGGACATTGCGCGTGCTTATAAAAATCTAAGAAGTGACGTGCTCTCGTGGCCCCTACAATGCCTCAAGTGGAGGGGCCAATACTACTGCGACACTAGCGTCCCATTCGGCTGCCGCTTATCAAGCATGCACATGCAAAGGGTAGCCACGGCCATTGTTGAGATCCTAGCGCGGGAGGGCATCACTGGGTGAATGTATCTGGACGACCTGATTCTGATATCTAGGTCAAAAGAGGAGGCATGGGCTCATTTCACGCGTGCGTCACAACTATTAAAAGAGCTAGGCCTACCAGAGGCGTTAGACAAGGCCCAAAAACCCGCACAACTAGTCAAGTGGCTGGGTATTGACATTTCAGCAGCTGACATGTCACTCTCAATCCCCGGGGACAAGCTCAAAGAGGTTCTCACCAAACTTAGAAAGGTACAAAAGAAAACAACCATAAATAAGAAACAATTACAATCTGTCATTGGTTGCCTCGTATTTGTAGCAAAATGTGTACCACCAGCACGCCTGTTTATCTCAAGACTGCTCCAGGCACTACGTGACATGAAGGGCAGGTACACAAGAATCACCAAAGAAATGACCAAGGACTTTGTGTGGTTCCAAGAGTTCTGTGAGGAGTGGAATGGGGCATCACTCATCCCCCAACCCACTCCAGCACGTACATTCACTGTCGACGCCTGCCTGACCGGTATAGGCGCGTCAGACGGAACAAACGCATACGCAGCACAAGTGGCCCCACTATGGGACCCAGTCAATAACATCACCGAGCTTGAAGCCATTAACGTCCTAATGGCACTACATACATTTGTAAGCGAGGTCGACCGGGGAACACATATCCATATACAATGTGACAACCTAGCGGCAGTGTTGGTACTACAGTCAGGCAAAGGCCAAAACAGTGCTATCCTGGACGCAGCCAGAGGCGCCTGGATGGTCCAGGCGCTCTTTGACATTCACATATCATACGCTCACATAGCAGGCATTGACAATGACGTGGCAGACGGGCTAAGCAGGGCGCATATTTCCAAAACTGACCACGCCAAAGCAAAACTATAGCAGATACTATAGCAGATAACAACCTCACTGTGATACAACCATGCACTGTAGCCCTTGACATGACATCTGAACCAATATTTTGCAGATCCGGCAGTCAACTATCTGCTACAAAGGGCAGAGCGGCGGCAGAGGCAATCCAGGGCCCCCCTCACCTGGAGGGCACACAAATCAGCAGTATCAACGTACCTGGCATTTGCAAAATGGGCCCGGTTCAAACCAAGAGCGCCAACACACGTCATGATGTGCATCTACATAGAATATCTCACGGAGCACCTGAAAGCTCCAGCGTCAATACTGAACAACATATCACATGTAAGGCAGTACATACGACTTGTAGGGGGATCAACAGAGGGAGCATGCCACCCCAGGGTCAAGAGGGCCCTCGAGGGTGTCAAAAGGACAAAAACATATGTGCCACGAATAAGGGGCCCCATAGGCATCACAGCACTCAGAGCAGTACTCAACCACGTGAAGCTACACGCACAGGATCACATGGTGTACACAGCGATACTAATGATGTACTTTGGGGCGCTAAGGCAGTCAGAGGTGGCCCCCAGACGCGTATCAATCTTCAATCCCACAACCAACGTCACGAGGAGAGACGTCAGGTTCACCAAGACAAGAGCAATAATAACTATATCATCCACATCCCGGCGTCACCAGGAGCAAGGATCTGCCCGGTCAGAGCAATGAAGGAGGCGGTACTCATGGTGCCGACGCAATCCCGCTCAGATCCATTCCTCATGTTTACAAACACGAGGGACCCAGTGCCAGTCTCGCACATAGAACGTATATGGAAAGATGCTCTGAAAAGCCTGGGGGCAGACCCAAGGCGCTGGACACTACACAGTATCAGGAAAGCTGCGGCCACCCAGGCCCACATACAAGGATGTGATGAGCTCAGCATCAAACAATTCGGCGGCTGGAGATCCACAGCACACCAGGTGTATATACACACACGCGCGCAGAAAGTATCAGCCGCGCTATCAAGAGCCATCCACCAGTGAAACCACAGACAATTATTCACAATAACAATGCATAAACTACATAAACTCAAAATCATTACCTCCCACCCACCCTACAAAATCATATTATACTTGGCATTTGGCATTTATTTCCATGTTAATCATGTAAATCATATTATATTCATGTCGTATATATACTTCAAATCAGGTTTAACAATTAATAAACCTAATTATCCCAATCCTACTGTTGTCATTTATTCCAGGGGGTCAGATAGTGGTGTTCTCGCATCCCAGTAAATGGGAGTGCGGGGTGTCACTGGTCGCCCCCTGTTGGAATAAATTTACAACCACAACCTCTCACCTATACATGTACTCCACCTGTCACCCACACCTGTAACTAATTACAACTTATTTCAAACGACTTCCGCCCTCCTCAAACTACCGCCATTCCAACCCAGGCGTCCACTACAACAACTACAACCAAAAGTTACCCACCAACCTCCCTATTCATACATCTTCTCAACTTATATTATGTAAAAGGTATACAACCATTTATTTCCATGTTAATCATGTAAATCATATTATATTCATGTCGTATATATACTTCAAATCAGGTTTAACAATTAATAAACCTAATTATCCCAATCCTACTGTTGTCATTTATTCCAGGGGGTCAGATAGTGAATACTGGATTACAAAAATGAAGGAAAACAGTGGAACTGGTATTGTAACCTAAATCGACATGAAAAATCAGCAATGCCTTAGAGTTGTCGTGAATTTACTTTAGCAAATGAGCTATGTTTTTTTTATTACAAACACTTGGGGAATAATTCACAAATCGATTTCGAGAAGCATGCACATTTGATTCAAAGGAGACGAAGAGAAAGGCAACAGACAGTGGGCTCCTCTGCAAGAAAAAGGATGATAGCCTTCTCTTTAAAAACACAATTTCCTTAATAATAAAACTACCAGAGGAAAGAAATCCAGACATTTAATGATGTAAATTAAAGAAATACTTTCGAATTTCTAAAAATGTGAGGAACAATGTGTGAGACTTTTTGAAGTGAGTGTGTGTGTGAGTGTGTGTGTAAGGGCGGGGGCGATAAATATGTAGAATGGATGGTGTCGCCTGGAGGGGATCGATCTCATCGCGTTTGTTCAATCAAAGATCAATGCTCAGTGGGTGTTAAAAACGGCGGTAGGATAAGAAAGGCGGCTTGGTTGGGTGCACGGTAGGTGGAGGTGGCAGCCACTACCTCAGGTGTGGCCGATTAAAAATGGATGCCCCCCACTTTAGCCACTATTACATCGATTACACACTTGGACGTCGTCAGTAGGCGCCTCTCTAACACATGCGCAGTCTCACAACACCTCACGCATGCGCGCAGGGGGGGGGGGTCGGTGATGACTCACTCATCCAGTCACCAGAGGACATCTCGACCTCGCGAGATCACGGACGCCGCGAGAAGTGAACAGTTCTCGAGAATCCACTTCCGCTTTGTGGTAGGGAAAAGGCTCAGGCGAGCGAAATGGTCGACTGCGCATGCGTAAACGCGGAGGTGGGTGTGGTAGTGCTCGTGGGTGGGTGGATAGGGGTGAGAAGGAGGCGGGATGGGAAGGTTGGTGGGAAAGGAGGGGGGTTAGATGCATGGTTGCGTCACTTCATTTGCACGGCTTCATCCCAAGAGGCGTCATAAGAACCGTCCTTTGGTGTTACAATGCGTGTAATTGTTGGTCTCAAGGGCCCGCGGGGTCTTTCACTTCATCTATGCTCATTTCTTTTCTCTGCTATTATAGTGGTAAGTCTATAGACTGTATACATTGTATTTTTCTGATCGATGCTGTATTGTATAGGTTGCGTGAATATATACATATGGGATGCCAGGAGAACAAGATACAATTACAATTTTTTTATGCTCATTATAGAATGAAAGTCCTCGATCCTTCTTGGCCATTTTTCTTTTGCATTTCCTCATTATCTCATCGGATTCATCTTTTTGCTTCTCATAAGAAAGTCCTACAGACCGCTTCGCGAACCAGTCGTTGTGCTGTTCCCTTTTTACAAATCTGAGTCTCTCACAAGGACAAGAAGTAATGACATGAAAAACTAATTTAGCCAATCACGTCCAATAGACATCCCCATCTCCCTGCAGACCAAGGCATATTTGTCATGGTGGTTACATACCCTCCATGGTAATTTACCTGCCTCCAGTACCCATTCCCTGGAGTACACTACTCCCCTTCCTACCCTGCAGTCTCCGGGGCGCCCTCCCATTGCCTCCCTTACTGAAGCATACCACCGCGATGCCTCTCTCCAGTGGCTTCATGTCACCCTTCGTTTACTCCCCACCCCCTCCCAGATGCCCCCCTCCTGAGGGTCCGTCTGCTACCTGTCGGTCCGCCCCCTGTGACCCCCACCTCCAGCCTACCACCCTGGAGGACTATTGATGGCCACATCGCGTGCCACCACGACCATGTTTCGTGTTATCGCGGTTTTCCCAGTTCTTCAGCTCGATCCCAATTTGGGAGACAAGTCACCGATAAGACGGCCTGGGGCCCGCGGCAACCATGGCCCTTCTCTGCCGACCCCGGCCCCCCTGGGACACTGCCGTGGAGGGGTTGACCTTGATCGGTCTAATAGGGGTTCCCCTCCTGGGTCTCGGCGTGCCTACATGTCTCCCTGTTCGGTTTGCTGCGTGATGACTTATAGAGAAGGCACCCTAGAGTCTATCGGGGTCATGGGGTGGTTTAACATTTACAATGTGCTGGAATGCCTCTCTCTGCCCACCATGTCTGTAGCTTTGCAAACGGAAATATTAGGGGCTAAAACTTGCAAATAGAAGAGGTTTATCGGAACCTGGTCTTTTAGTCACTTTTAACCCAGTTAAAGTTTATCGTAGAACAGAGTCCTTTTTAGAGTCATGGAACATGTATACACTTTGTTTTAGCGAAATG
The DNA here is from genome assembly GCA_947462335.1 of Harmothoe impar. Taxonomy (NCBI): domain Eukaryota; kingdom Metazoa; phylum Annelida; class Polychaeta; order Phyllodocida; family Polynoidae; genus Harmothoe; species Harmothoe impar. Next base: position 43,138,128 of record OX381709.1, on the reverse strand, counting down.
TTCTAAGCGCTAACATAGCGCTCTCTAAAAATTACACCTTTGGCATTAACCCTAGTGTGTATGATACCTTGTATTTGACGAACCTTCCTCTGTGAGCTGCTCCCTGAGCTGCTCCCTGAGCTGTTCTTTGAGCTGCTCTGTGAGCTAGTCGGGGTAGGTGATGTATGCACCAGATCAGGCGCCCCCATTCAGGTGTCGGCCCTGATGTATTGTGCAATTACCCAAATGCTTGTAATGAATAAATCCCAGAGGCGCTGACGGCCGCGATGAGGCCTGAGGACTCAGTGAGCAGCTCGCGGGCCTCTCCCAGTCCGACCGAGCTGCTCATAACGACTCACAGTCAAGGCAGTACTATCATTCCCAGTCACTCGGACCAGCGATGAAGTTGAAGTTGAAGTTGAATTTTTTTATCTATCCTGGAAAATCACAGTAGCCTAGGACATGTCTTACCAATAACCTGATGTCATGTGTATACTTCTAAAATAGTCTCAAAGCTCAATTATTTAAATCGTGAACGCTTTTTTGGCCTTTGATATGTCTATATGGAGAGGATTTATTTAGTAAATCCTCCCCATCATTTTTATCACAGCATATCTGATCGTATCTTGGGAGATTTATCATTCATCAAGTGACAGAAGATACATATATCTTTAAGAACAGTCCAACATTTTTTTAGGCCTCAAAATCTATCTGTATCGAACCATCTCAAATGGGATTCTATGGGCCCATTTGGGGAAAATCATTTAATCAAGCAGGGATTAAGTTTCTCTTGATAAAGCAACACCCGATACACTATTTTTGTCATTGTCTCCTGCTGGTGTATTAAGAAGTCGGGGTGCCCTTCCCACCCAACTGCATTTGTTAGAGGGGTTGGTAAACAGGCTGTAATTGTCAGCTACTGGAGGAGGGCGCGGGAGGGAGGGGGTAGAATGTCTATAGAGTTACTGGAACATTAGGCTAATAATGCAGACGGTCGTTCACTGTGATGCCAATCTGTCTTCCTGCCAGGTCTCTTCGACAGTGCTACAAGCAGCCCCTACCTTTAACCTCTTGGCTGCTTACTCCTGTACCCCCCCTCCTCCCCCCCCCCCACCCACACACACACCCCGCCTGACGCCCGCCCACCCATCCACCCACCCACTGACCGCTAGGTGTCGTGGGAAGTCGTCGCCGCCGCCCCAACTTCCGGCGGACCAGGGCACTGATGGATCACGCCCAGCGCCTCCAGGGACCGCCTCCAGGGCGCTGACCACGTGATCAATGGCCACTAGGCGGCGCCTGAGGTGTCGGGGATATTGGCTGCTGGAGGTTCAGAGTGCTGGTTCCTCCAGGGCGCTATGGGATGGGGTGGGGCGCTTAAGAGCGGGGAAACAAGGTGGAACTGATGAGGGCACTACTCACTGCTCACACTGTATTTATGATAGGTATACCCCATGTACCCTTCAGAGCGTATATAGGTGTACATGTGAAGTCCTCTTGGGCAATTTAGGTAGCGTTATATATGTTTTCATCTATACAGACCAATGGCTGTATCATTCATCACCCATCACTCATACATGTAGTGTGTAAGAGGGACCCTGTCTGACCACTGCATGGTCAGAATAGATCATATTATTGTATGACTAATGTGCCATTATAATGTTTAGACAACTGTTATGTTTGATCAAACCCATAATCTAGTTAATACGATAAATTCTAGTATAGTGCATACACTTTTGTATGGATTATTTACATGTGGATTCCATCACTCCATGAGATAAAGACCCCTTTTTTCATACAATGCCGATAGATGCATGAAATATTCATACCCAAGTATTGTCACTGTGAACCTTATCAAACAACGCACAATTTGTCACTGGTAGAAGGCGTTTCTCTCTTATCTACCAATGTGCGTATAGGGAGTGGCGGGAATGTGTGTGTTGGAGGGGAGGGGGTGGGATTGCCATCTCCAGCCTAGTGCCGTGATGTATCACCCTGGATTAGGGGTAATCTCCGCCACAAGCCGCTACATTGTTAGCCTAATTAATACAAGCCCATGAATCTCCATCCCGCCAGGGTCAGTGGCGTTTGTCAATTTGACCCAATTAGGCGTTAGGCCTAAACAGGCAGGCCGAGGTCAAGCTTGTCAGGCGTGTAAAGCCAGGCGTTGTCCTATTATATTGACAGGTGTTACTGTGCTCATATTGTAACTAGGTGTCTAGTGTGTGTTAATCTTATCCCTGCATTGAATTGTTAGTATTGACAGTTCTGTGAGGGAGTTGCTGTTAGATGCGACCAAGTACATTTGTACTGTCTTTCTTAGGTCGAATGGCATTTGACCCTGGTGTACTATTGTAATTAAAGCGTTCATATTCTAGCCACATTCTTGTTGAAATTGAAACTTCAATAACATATCCCTCACACGATACTGCCGTTTTCTTTATTCAGTTTCAATAGCCCTATGTGTGCTTCCCGCCGTAACACAAGCCCGGGTCAACGTCCTATTTCCCTATACTACTTACAATACTCACTTAGTACATGTAGTAGTAGAAGAAAACGGCCACCTGTATCGGGCTACTGTATGGCCTTTATCTTATCGTATCTGAAATATGGCATAGTATGTGTGGTTTTAAGCTTCCCCGAGCCGTATATGCCTTATTCATGTTATCTTCTCACACAAAGGGCAGTAGGGGGGGGGGGGGCATAATCGCATGTTTAGGCAGATGGATATCAAATTCGCATCTTCAAAGGTAGGGCTATCTTATTTTACATCCCACCCCCAGCCCATCTATGTGATCTTGTTCCACGCTTCGGACAGTGGGTTAAAAACGTGTGTGCTTTGGCATACGTGCTATGTAACATAACCACACACCATGACGCGAATAATGATAATAATAATAATAATAATAATAGTAATAATAATAATAATAATAATGATAATATGTTATTATTCATAAGAATACAATATTATGAGTGTGTGATAATGTGCTATGGCGCAGGATAACATAGAACGTTATACAAAATTAATGTAAGACCTTAATATATCACTTGTTGTATGTTATGATCGGTTAATAAAAACACAACACTTCCTGACATAGCATGACCCTATCATGTGCATCTTAACTCAGGCCTGCCAGTATGGATACTATGGATAATGTATGTGTATTGTGGTACAGGAGGAGAAGGGTGGTAGGGGGTGAGGGTGATCTGTACCACAGGACCCCTGTCTCCTCCTGGTGGTGGAGGTCGGTGTGTAATGAGCACTGCACTGAGTAAGGGGGGGGGGGAGGAGGTAGCAGCAGGAGGGAGGCTAGGGGCTGAATTGACAACCAATATTTACCCTGGGACAGTGCGTGATAGCGCGGTCTTTGACAGACTCCAGACCGGGTGGCAGCAGGATTACCTCCCTGTGTGTGGGTGTGGGTGTGGGTGTGGGTGTGGGTGTGGTGGGTGTGGTGGGGGGGGGGGGGTCAGCTGTGGGGTTGGTGGGTTTTGGGGTGTGTTGTGTGGAACACCAGGGGTGAATGACAGAACGTGGGAAAACGGACACATGGCTGGATCGTGCTCACAACCCCTGCTCCCCAAAGCGCCTTTCTCCTCCTCCAATAGACCCTACCCCTCCCACCCCTGCGGCCATTCTTCCCTATACTGAAACTATAGAGGCCTACCAAACGTGAATACCACTGCCGACCCGGCCAACCCTGGAGAGGAGGGCAGGGATGGGTAGTAGGTACTGACGGGCAGGAGGAACCCGCTGGAGGACGGGTCGTTTCCCGGCGGGATCTGGGTGTTGGACGCCCGACTCCTCCATGGTCTGCTCCCTTCTCCTCCTCCAGGGAGGGGGGGGGCTGGTACTGGTGCACGAGGCGGTCGTACAGGGCAGTGCCCAGCGATGACACCAACCCTGGAGAATATTATGTCAGTAGCTATGACAAGGGGTTCGCCATGTGGCTTCTGAGTTAGCCAACTGGTGGAGAATGTGATACTAATGAGTGAATGCTAGGTCCATGGAGTATAACAAGGCACAATGGGCACCATGCAACTGCATTCACTGCAATTCTAGCTCTACCCACGTGACATACATGACTGAGGACTCAATACTGCTGGAAGCACAAAATAGTGATGACGTAGCAGTTACTTCATAACCCTATTCCCTGAGACCAGCCACTGTAAATAGTTAGTGTGGGTATGCAGTATAATCCAATGTAAATCTACAGTAGAATGTACTGTAGAATGGACTTACGGTAGAATCTACTGTGGATTTTCATTAGATTCTATTGTTTACCTACAATCAACTGTAGACATACAGTAGAATCTACTGTACGTTTACCTACAATCAACTGTAGACATACAGTAGAATCTACTGTACACCTACAAAAACTCTTTACAGTGAGCATACAAGGCAGCGACTGGGCGAATTTAGGCTCATTAATTGCGGCGCGGGTTTGTAGGTGGTTTGGGATTGCACTAGGCGGCGATAGGCAATACCCTACACACCCAGGACAGCAGGGTGGTGAGAACATCGCATGACGTAACATTACCCTGGAAGAACAATTAAAGGACGTGTTTTTTGCCTAATTGTATCCAAAATATCTCTCATAGAGAAATAAATGTAATGTGACACACAGCCCCCTGCAAACTTTTCATAGATTCTGAATACATGTTTACAACTGAGTTAGTTATGATCCCTTGTACGTTACTTCCATATCAACTTTAAATTAATGCTCACTCTATTCATACAAAGTATTTTATCAATAATTTCAAATAATCCACTCATGCGCTTGCATGAGAAAGACAAACATGCATAGCTGTATACTGTACAATAACAGTAAAATATTCCTTGTTTTATAACACTATATCTCTCCACATATTATTATAAATACTGCTGATCAAGGGTAAACCATACAGGAAAGACCCACAAATGCCGGTGTGCTCTGCATGTCCATCCTGTTCGCGTCCTACGTGTATCACCCACACCCACAAGCTGTAAGGCGATACGCCTAGTGCCATAATTCCCCGTCAGATGGCTCTGACTCACCTTGCTCATTATTCGGCAGAAAATAACAAAGCCAATAGTCACATCGCCCAGCCTGCTCCAATGCCACAGTCAGACATGCCAACCAGCAGTACAAAAAGCCCTGCTCCAAACTAGAGGCAATTGATCTCTATTCTTAATAAGTACTAGTCTTTTCTATGGCACTTCTGGGCCCTGTTTCATGGATAATGCTCAAATACTTTACCCAATGATATGATATGCTTTATGTTCATCGGCATCCAATGCAAGTATAGATAGTTGTCACCAATCCCTATCATGTTAGTACTAAAACATGCTGGGTAGTTTTGACCATGAAAAAGGAATCATTGACTGTGTTATTAGCGATGTTAGAATTTGGATGACATAGCTATTTATAAAACTGACACTTTAAGCTGCCGTGTTCTCAAAAGTCCTCCTTAACCACTGGTGTCTGGAGCCTATCATTAAATGTCTAGAGCTAAAGTAAAAATAAATGTTGACCGTTCGTGTTCAGTATATACAGACTCACAGTAAATGTCTTTGTATAGATTCTCATTAATAGAACTCTCCGCAAACTATAATTATACACCTAGATGTAGTATAATTTCCGAAATACTTTTTTAAGGCCGAAAGGCCCCGGAGGGGCCCTGGTGGTGAGCTTGCAAACTACCAGGTTGAGGCATTATATTGTTTTCATTTGACAGGAAGTCAGTACGGGTGCCGCCATTTTGTTTTAAGGGTGCCACCATTTTGTTTTAAGGTGTCACAACACAAATCTATGCATATAATGATAAAATTAATATTAATCAACCTTCGATCCTGAGGTTGATCATAAGCATACCGATACCCCCTAACATGGACCCAAGGAATTCTATGGTTCTATTGGTTTGTTGCTAAGACAGCTGGTTGCCTAGCAACAGCTATTCTAATTGTTTATCTGCCTAGCAACACCCATTTCCATGCTCCTGAGGTTGATTATAATCATACCTTCCCCCCCTAACATAGACCCAAGGAATTCAATGGTTCTATTGGTTTGTTGCTAAGACAGCTGGTTGCCTAGCAACAGCTATTCTAATTGTTTATCTGCCTAGCAACACCCATTTCTATGCTCCTGAGGTTGATTATAATCATACCAAACCCCCCTAATATGGACCCAAGGAATTCAATGGTTCTATTGGTTTGTTGCTAAGACAGCTGGTTGCCTAGCAACAGCTATTCTTATTGTTTATCTGCCTAGCAACACCCATTTCCATGCTCCTGAGGTTGATTATAATCATACCTACCCCCACTAATATGGACCCTAGGAATTCAATGGTTCTATTGGGTTGTTGCTTAGACAGCTGGTTGCCTAGCAACAGCTATTCTAATTGTATATCTGCCTAGCAACACCCATTTCCATGCTCCTGAGGTTGATTATAATCATACCAAACCCCCCTAATATGGACCCAAGTTTTTCAATGGTTCTATTGGTTTGTTGCTAAGACAGCTGGTTGCCTAGCAACAGCTATTCTTATTGTTTATCTGCCACTTCTCCTTTTCCAATTCTGGCCATCCTACCCCCAAAATAATCAGCTTCAGCCTTTCTTAGCAACACATATGAACCTGTCTCTGTGTTAAGCACTGACAGTGCTAGTCCTACATTCTCCATAAAAATACATCTAATTCTTTAAGAAAGCTGTTGGTGTACTCAAAATTAGATAATCACAAAACACATGTTAATATTTATTTGGAAGAGAAGGTCAGAGTGATCCTTTGAGTTATGATTGTCAAAATCAGGCATAAGTTCCATGATAAATCGCTAAGATAATGGTATGCTGCTGCACTGGTGGCCACCTCGTGGCTGTATATTACACTAAATCCCTGTAATGGTGTTGGGTGCTATTCGCCAATCGGCGCAGAACGCCAATATTGGCATTCTGCGCTGCGCCATTTACAAACAGCGCAAGATCGGCTCTGCGCAGAATGCCAATCTGCGCTGAATACAAATCTCAGGGAATGTGCGAGTAGCTGTTTCATTTATAAGTCGTTGAGTCAATAGAACCTGAATTTGCAGAAATACGAGTGTGATACCATAAATATTATTGGATCCTGTGTATCCATCCATTAAAGTGTCATGGTCCGATCAATTTCAGTCTAGATAAAATTAGTTGATTAGAAACTCGCACCAATTTGTATCCAGCGCACTGCAGATTGGCATTCTTCGCCGATTGGCGAATAGCGCCCAACAATGGCACGTTTTCCCCTGTTGTCTCACATCTGTCAGTTATATCATCCTCCCGCCCTGTTTATATGGTGTCTTGAATGGGTCCCCTACAAATATACCAACCATGTAGACATTATGTTCCTTCAAATGCAAGAATTGCGGTTGTTGCCGCGTATAAAAATGCCTGAGGCATTTTTTTACGCGGCAACAACCGCAATTCTTGTTAAAATAAAAAACATGTATACATAATGTTCAACCTGTCTCCCTTTTCCTCTCTTTACTTCATGTTTTAGTAACTTGCTAATTCTCATACATGGACTTGGGATACATCGCTGGCTTCCTCTGCCATCTTGATAATTCCCATGTTTAGACATGAGATACTTCGCTAGTTCCCACTGCTATATTGCCCTACTATACAAGCAATTCCCATACATGAGCATGCGATACTTCTATGGTTGCTAGCAGGAGGCATATATAGTAGTGTGTGTCTATTGTGAGAGGGGCTACCGGTTCAATACGCATGTGCACTGTGTCCTTTCGGAGGTCCGTGCGAGAATCACGGCCTGATCACGTGTCAGAATCACGTGACCAACACTGCCCGCCCTGTTGTGATTGGCTGGCCGTAGGGGGCGACACTAATATCCGGTATAATTCTGCGCACGCAGCCCCAGGTTAGAACCGGAAGCGGAAGTCACTATATAGCTGGGCGGTTGATATACTCAACATTTTTATTTTCAAATGCCATTACTGCATGTATACAGATCATGTATGTACTGTAGGGAAAAGTGTATTTACATACCCCACCCTCCAACAAAAGTGAAACAAGCTAATATCAAATAGGCAAGGGACTTTTGAAAGAAAGAAAACAACTTTGCAGAATCTACCATATCTCGCCCGACAACATTTTAATCAAATTAAATTTACGAACTGGTTAACCAGCATCTGAACCAGGTATATTGAGCCATACAAGTACAGAAATATTGTTTGGCTATAACGAACAAGCCATACGATTCCTGACTTAATGGTGTTCACCGATTTATGTCAGCCGGCTCCATATATATTGTATTTTCAGTAATGGATTTGCGATAAAAAGAAGTTCTATTCCAGTACTGTCATTTCATGGTGCCAATCTAGCACATCATCATGGTAATAGGTGCAGGTTCTACCCACGCCTTTAGCAGCCTCCCCACCTGTCTATTGTACTGAGTAGCGCTGGTTAGCAGCCTGCTTGTTTGGACATTGGCCTTTTAGAGGACAACTCGCTGAGAACCAGCGCTTGACATTTGATCCTGTCGTCTGCTCCCCCTTTTTTCCCGCCCTTTACCTCTGAATTGCCTTCCATCTCCGCCAGGTGGCAGGCCATCTCTGCCGACAGGAGAGGGTCTATCAGAGTCAGGCCTCTGGGCAAAAATGGCCATTGCAGACTGCTCGGCCATGTTATTGCACTAATCACTATGTCTGAGCGGGAGACCTGATATCATAAGCCAGGTAGGTGTTCTAACAAGATAGAAACACGAGAACTGAGCATCATGGTATGTGTGGCAGGCTTTTAGCTGTCACCCATCCGTCCCCATCCCACTCCAAATGAGATTGATGTTACTGAAGACGTGCTGTGAACTTTCAAATGGACACTTCAGTAGGCTTATCTATTTCTGCTCATTACTCAGCAAATAGAACGATGTATCACTATATATATCATTTGGGAAAATATGGCAGATTATATTATGCAAGTCAACTTATTCATCGTGATGGCGATTTACATCCTTGAAATTAAAGCAAAGATAAATACGCATGGCTATGGGGGACGCAATAAAACATAACAATGTAAAGCAAATGTTAACACTTCTGAGTCATGATTTTGTTATGATCCTGGTATGCATTTCTCTTCCAGAATCATGCTCGAGATTTGGTTCTCCAGGCATGAACTGACGATATCCTTTTTTTTTCTTTTTTTAAAAGCACTCAACGTTCCTGAAGAAAACACCCAGGTCCCTATATGTATATATCTCTAGACCCTTCCCCGGTCGATGCCAGACAATTTATTTGATGCTGTCCGGGTTGACCCTAATCAAATCATGGCTTCATACTGTTTGGAATTCCAATATGGCCGCCATGCATGAAGTGGGCAGGCTGCCATTTCCCCGTCCCGCCGATAGAGGGCAGGCCGGTGCGCTGACCGTCATTACCGCCGCCATTTTGGCAGCCACCTTACCGTAATGGTGGCCGGTCTGTGACGTCAAAATGACGTCAGTTATGGCATCAGCAGCGTCTACACAAACATAGATCTAGAGGGGGGCACTCTAGTGAAGGATGTAGGGAGTGGGGGAATGCAGGGAGTCCAGTAGGGAGGGAGGTCACCTTAGTGAGTGATGTGGGCAGCTGGGTAGGGAGGGAGGTCACCTTAGTAATCGGGATGCAGGGAGAGGGGAAGGTTACCTTAGTGGAGGATGTAGGGAGGGAACTCGGCGAGGCAGCCAGGAGGGAAAGAGGTAAGTAAAGAGGGGGTGCGATAAGGATAGACTTCGTAGTATCTCTTGCAGTGTACCGAGTATTAAGCAGGATGCAAAGGTCAGCCGATGACATGACAGGGCTAATTACAGACGCGCATGCGCCAACGACGGGAAGCGGAGCTCTTTCCTTTGCCCCCTTTCCCCTCCATCTAGTCTCCCTGCCTAGTCCCTTCAGCCCCTACAAAGCTAAACATTGCACCTAGAGTGAAATCTAGCTGACCCACAGGTATATATACCGATAACCTTACCTCACTATACCGCTGATCAAAGTATGGACAAGTATTCTGCACATCTGTAATCTCATAGCACGGTGTTCCAAGAACACAATAATGTTGCCCATAACTATAATTGCTCCCTTTCCTGACAAACCATCCCTACATGTTGTATACCTCTTCAGCACACTGCTACTGCTGAAGGAGGTAGGACAACAGAAAGTCAGGAAATTATCAGATTTCATCATGTGTCACACACTATGATCAGGGAATCAAGTAGAATTTAGAATTACAAAAAATTATACACCTATCATTGATGGATCATTTTCTATGAGATTTTCTGAAAATAAATGTTGGCAGAATGCACCTGTAACTTTCTGCTACTCCACCCCTACTGCAGTGTACTGCTGCTGTGGCCATGCTGAGTCAGTTTAGCTGGTCGAGTCCTACTGTGTGCTGTTGGGAAACCGCTCTCATTTAGAGACTATTTCCTCAATTAAAGGGTGGTTATCAGAACGAGATTCTATTGGACCCCCATCTAGAATATGATTTCAAATTCCACATGAAATTACCAAATTTCCTATGAAAAGTATAAATAATATGTGCCTTACAGGGATAATATGCATGCTCATGAGGAGGAGCCCTGTAGCCAATTTTCACCAGCATATCTTTACAACAAGCTAAAGTACATTACTAACAAACCTGTATTATACCTGGTGGTGTATTTTTGTGTGTGTGTGTTTTTCTTCTTTTTCTTTGGGGGGGGGGGGTTAGGGGGTGCTTGACTATAGATTGCCTGCAAAATTGTTATAGCTCAATTATGAATGGTTTTATATATGTTAACTGTTGTGACAGAAAGTAAAGTGAGATACTTACAAAATCTGCTCTGTCAGGGGAAAACATTTGTAAAAGATCCCACAAACACAAATGAAAATGTTCATGATTGACCCTCTTTTCTGTGAAGGTAGCACCAGTGCACCCCCCCCCCCCCTTTAGAAACAGTTCCAATCTACCTGTCTGCACTACAGTTGTATATATTTTACCAATTTATTTCACAGAACCTATTGCCCCGACACCTACAGATGGGCTAGAAAGAAGATGAGACAGTCTTCCTCTGTCCTGTGATATCTTGTTTGATATTGTAAGATGTTTCATTGCTGAGTAATGAATTATTTCATTTGAGTTGTCTAACACTGTGACACATACGGACCCGGTATCGCGGTTCCCAATTGACCTACCTACTATTTGAAGTACCATGTATATGCCAACCTCCCCTTACACTCTCTCCACCACCGCCATCCCGACTGGTCCATCCCCACCATCCCACCACCACCCTGAGATCCACACCCTTAACCCTGGATACAAGGGCCTTACGACGAGAGAGGCGACCTCTTTAGGGAGGCGGGCGCGGTAATAACTGTTGACAAAGTCGTTGAGGCGGTACCTCACGCTCCACTGATCAAGGGAGTGAGACTTTTCACACGCTGCCTGCTTGGGCAGGAGGAGGAGAGGGTGAGGTGGAGGGGGCTGTGAAGGCTGGAGGAGTGATGAAAGACTCCTCCAGCTCCGTGTATTACGATGAGCTACTCAGATCAATACCCACCCTTCCCTCACAAGACATTTCTGGACTGGAGGCTCCCCCCTGCCTGCTCCAGCCCCCCTGGAGGCAGTGGGAGGTAGATGGAGGTGGGGAGGTGCGTGGTAAATCCCCCGGGCTGCTTGAAGGGCGTGATCAACCAGATATTGATCTGTCCCTGATCTTTTTGTGTCGCCGTCCTCGACGACGGACACTACCCAGACTGCAGTAGCCTTCACTGTACGTCAGGCCATGGCCGTAAGTATCATCAGTTATAGAGCCTAGGCCAGGGGTATAGCCCATAGATTATGTGTATATTATGGACACTAGTAGTTCTACATGTATAGTGTATTATGCACAAACGGACATTTATACCTGGATGTTTTCAAATAATGTATAAGGTCTCTTTACCACGGTCAAAGATTAAAATGTGCATACTGAGGAGAGACACGTTCAATATATACATACATGTGTATATATATTATATATATATATATATATATATATATATATATATATATATATATATATATATATATATGCGAACCCACGATTGTACAGTCTAAGACTTGATTTAGCGTCAGAATTTTCTTATATTGATAATTTGTATGTTCAACCATACACGTCATTATATAGGGCTTTATATAGTTATCCTCTGATGTAAGAACTACCCCTGCTGTCCCCTCATCATGCCTATCCCATTCAGGAGTTGGGAGCTACATAAGGTCACCAATTTAGCCACAACTATTTAGAATAAACTAGCTTCATTGTAAGGATTGCGAATGTGCTGAAATTCGCCAAACTTCCTCTCTATTCTGTCCCCCTGTGTTAACCTCATCCAGCCGACTGGAGGTCTCAGTAGCGTCTCTATGCCGTATTTACGCGGTCTTTATGCCGCCATGCCCGCCCTCAAAGCGCCCTCTTCACGAGGACAAGGGACGCGTACTCACGCGGACTCGGCCTCCTGGTGGGGCTAATACGAACCGAGCTGCGCAGATCGATGCGCAGAGACACAGCCTCGTTCTCAATCTGTCCGCTTTTCACGCCTCATTAGGCGCCACCTGGTGTCGTCACGGGGACTCATTCCACGCAGGCGCACTGGGGCGGAGGTAAATCCCAAGGCCCAACTAATCGATGGCTACAATAGGAATCAATCCATGGGCTGTCTCCTGTCATGCCGTGGGAGCATACCGTGTACGGGTATAGTGGGGAGCATACTATATCGGGTGAATAGTAACATACTATAGAGTGAATAGGCATGCAAATAGGGGCATACACTATGTAGTGAGTTGTAGTATGATTTGAGCTTCTGGCATATAAGTACTGTACAGTACTGGTTGGAGTGAATGTGGATCATAATTTGCATTCTATGGAGAGCAAAATGCAGTGACTGCACACTCAGAAAAGTCAGCGCCATTGTCGCTAAAACCACTCTCACCCGAAGGTCAGGCATTTTTAACGACAATGACACTGACTTTTCTGCTGCCTGACTTTCAAGTGAGAGTGGTTTTAGCGACAATGACGCTGACCTTTCTGAGTGTGTAGAGGCATACTATGGAGTGAATGAGAACATGTAATATTGGGTATTATCAAATATAGCATTGCTTAATCCGACATAGTCTTCCCAAATAGTACACTCTATCTAGGTATGCCAATATACTTTTCAGTCAAGAAAACATTTTCGGGATCCATTGGATAAAGCTATACTAAGACGCTCTGTCTGTCTTTAAGTCAGTGTAACTGCAGCGGCCTTCTACTTCCTCAACCTTAACTTTACAGTTTTCTCAAGGATCTTTCCATTTTATGACGTCACAGGGACATTTTACTGCTTTTTGATTCATACATCCCTGCTCCATGGGTTCTTTTTGCCTTAAAGTGACAACTTATTCGCACTGACCAAGACCAGAGGGCACCCATGTGCCTCTACTCTCGCCCCTCCCCCTTTGGCTACCCTAATACCATATATGCATGTGCCATATAAGGGATTTCTCATTCAAGCGTGTTATTATAGCTATCACTGCACTGCCTACTACTGCTCACCAACAACTGGGAGGTACCAATAGACTTGACCAGTCGGTATGCCCAGGCAGCTCATGGGGATCAAACAATGCACAGGGTAGTTTCAGTATATATAGAGCACACACCCATGGAGATCGTACAAACCAACAGTAGTACATGGGTGCCCTTGGAGTAAGGGGAACACTATATAGGGATGCAGAGAGGTCTCTCCCTGAGGTCAGAAAGTCGCCGAAATATAGGGTTAACCCATTGTCAATTTTGTCCAACAGTCGGCAGTTCGCTTATAGATACTATTGCCTAAGGTTGAAAGTCGCCTTCAAAACGGCCCAGGTCGCGGGTCTCACATAAGCTGAGAATAATATTGACCGCAACTTAGGGTGTGAGGAATATTTTTGGCGGTATCGTTACTTAGGCATTACATAAAGGATATAAAAAAGTTCCGCAACCACAAAGAATGTTTTTTCAAATTTCTGGTAAAGTTAGGGTAAAAAAAGTTGGGATAATTTTAAAGATAAATTAGGTAAGGAATTATTTCCTTAGGTTAGGTTTTTGACCCATCTGCAGGCACTTATAGAGCCTCACTGGTTGGTCCTACCTGAATTTACCTGTCTACTATGCTTTGTTTGATCGGCATATGGACCCACAGGACGCCAAATCACCCATAAATAGCACTGACTGGTAACTACTATATATATAGCGCACACCAGGTAGGGATTGTTGGAGTAAACTGTACCTATGGTCTAGGGTCTGCTGTAACTACAATGACCCTCCCCAACTCGCCCCATTGGGGCACACAGAGATGGGGCAGCGACTGCTAGTGACCACCCAGGCCGTGGCAACAGTTCCTGCTACAGGGTAGTCAGAACAGGGGTGGTGACACGGCCAGGCAGGCACTGCGGTGAGGGCTGAGACTACGGTAGTAGTATGTGACCAGACCTCACATTAGGGCTGAGTCATTTAGTACGAGTTGGGGGGCAGGCGGGGGGGGGGGGGGTCATTAAATATTCACGACCATGAGTGATTCCATAGGCACATGCAGTTGTGGGGGGGGGGGGGAAGGGTCATTTCTGAAAATTCGAACATGGGGGGGGGGGGAGTTTACTTAGCAAATTGGTGGGGAGGGAGGTTGGAAAAAATCCTCTTTTTGGAAGATCCACCAAGCACCCTTAGCTAGTAATACATGACTGGGCCCTTATGCTGGATACCTGCAGTCTGCCAGCTAGTGGTTGTGAGCAGTGCAGTGTGGTGCTATACCTGTATGTATGTTAATTAACCCCCCCCCTCCCACACACACACACACACACCATCATAGTCAAGGGTCTGATGTAGTTAGAATGACCCTTATAGCAGAGGTTAGAGTTTCCTCTGCTGCTACGTCACAGGGCCTGGACTGGGGGGCAAACACAGGCCACCACGTGGTTAGGTAGTTTCACCATGATAGTACCAGTACCCATAGCTGTATTTTGATATATTCTAATTGTGTCCTAGTCATTTTCAGTCTTCACTATAATGATATATGTTTTATGTATAAGACAAAGACAATCTCCTTTAGACAGATACATCTATTTTGATGATAATTCCTATGTTTGTATCAATTTAACTGGGTGAGATATGGTTCATATGCCCTATAAAATATCACCCACGTGGCTTTTGTTTGCCCCCCACTGTTCTATTATTGGGTGTAATCTACAACTCTAACCTCTGCTATACAATAAATAACAGGGATCCAGGGCACTGTCTACTTTGCATAACTCTACTTGTAGAGACCTGTGGGCGGGTTCTAGTCTGTGTCAATCAAAAAGATAGGCTGAAAAATGGATGTAAGCCGACGTATACATAGACACTTTAAGGAGTGTGTGGGTGGGTGAGCAGGTGGGGTTATCATCCATGGACTGACTTATATGGTCTCTCTCTCTCTCTCTCTCTCTCTCTCTCTCTCTCTCTCTCTCTCTCTCTCTCTCTCTCTCTCTCTCTCTCTCTCTCTCTCTCTCTCTCTCGCTCTCTCTCTCTCTCTCGCTTTCTCTCTCTATGTATACTTTCCTCTTTTCATATTATGAAGCCCCCTGCCAACCCATACTGTTTCAGCCCCCCTCCCACTCCCATCCCCTCTCAGGGGTCGCAGGGTCACCCGCTGCCCCTGGAGGTACTGGTTATCCTCACGGACTAATCCGCGAAGCCCAAACCCACTAATTTCCCACCGCCCCACCGGAAGTGGTCCATCGACGATCGGCGGGAGTATATTTAGACCATCGATCGACTGCGGCTCGTCCGCTGGCCTTGCACACCCCCTCCGGAGGCATCTCAGAGCCAGGGGAACACTCCCTGAAGGGGCTGCGGCGTCGTAAATATGGCCTTATCGAATAGGACTGTGTCAGGCCCCATAGTATCTGTGGGTACCAGCATACTGGTTAGTGTAGGCAGTCAACAATCTATGGCTTTGTTGTTGTAGACGCCCTCCTTGAAATATGCCCTTTTCTATGTATATGCTATATACCCCACCCACTCATGAAGCAAAGAGGAAATGAAAGGAGACGGTTAGGAGATTAGTAAATAAAGCATATTCTCTGAAAGGGAAAGTTCCTTCTTGGTGTCTCCCTTTATTATCTCCGTGCAGTGTACCTTGTATATGTTGTTGTGCCAGATAGCTAACATAGAAAGAGGTGTAGAGCGTTTCCCCGAAGCGTGATAAATAACAGAAGAAAAAGGTATGATGCGGCAATGGCCCAACCAAACTAAAATAATAGACAAACACAGCTATGGAACACTTGTTTCCGCTGGCAAGATGGGAAAACAAACACAAGTGCAATATTTGACTGTCACCCTCGGGGCACCTTTGAATAGACCCTTTGGATCCAATCTGAATGTAAAACAGGAAATAAGAAAAGCACAGGTCCCCAGGGTAAAATATTGAGAAAGCAGACGACATTTCCCCCTCACCAGACAACTACAAAACGTCAATACTGGAGATGGGGTGGCTATGTTTATTTAGATGAGGAGGACGACTGGAGGAGACACTGCAAACACCTACACCTGTAGATGTACATTGTCCTCATACAAATACGAATTAATCATAGTGCTCATGGTAGTCTGTACTTTCTTTTAAATCATTGTAGGCCTTTAGGGTTCATCAACATTCCATTCCTGGCGACTGCATGTACATTTTCTTTTTAACCCTTTAAGGGCCGCATATTATTCTAACTGTCTAATGCAGTATGTCCTTTGTCGACGTGATGCATAGATGCAGCCCTGGTGAGTAAAACTTGATTGTAATATAAGTGGATTTAGAGATTTGATAAAACCCCACAGCAACGTAATACTAGTACATCCCTTTGATACAGTTGATAAACCGATAAGCTACTAAAACAGACATCCTGGTAATTCCATCTCTATGATACATGGTGTGAAAGATCAAACACCTTTAGTCTGAGCAGCTCACAGCTTCATTTTGAGCAGCTCATCCCTGTTTATCGAGCTGCTTATGCTAAGCTTACATGGGCCGATTAATGGGCGGTCCATACTGGGGTTGAATCCCTCCCTTAATCCCGCTGAGGCAGGGGGACCGGGGTGGATGGAGGGGGTGCTCAATTACCCCTCCCCCATGGGTCTTGTAACCTAATTAGCATCTCAGCTTTTGTGTCTCCTTGTTGGCATTACTGAACATGTATGTGGGGCTAACGAGCACGGGGGTGGAGGAGGGGTGCTGGCCAAAAGTGGGACTGGGTGGGTAGGGACGGCCTGCCGGCCCCCAAAGGTCCTCCAGTTATTACACGCTCTGCGCATGCGCGCCCTGGAGGCCCCGGGGGAGGGGTCATTAATCAGAAGTAGGCGGCGTGGTGACTGCGCGGGTCTACAGCCAGGGAAAGTGACATTATCAAGGCACTTTGTCACAGATCTAGTAAGTCCACGTGCGTTGAGTATGAGCTGCCTCTACTGCGTGCTGACTTGGAGATATAGTTAGTATAGCTTCAGTGGCATAGGAAAATGGGGGGACAGGGGGGAAATGAAATTGTCAAGACCTGTAATATAATACACGCAATTTCAATCTTTACCTCTCCCGCATAGGGAAAATTGGGGGCAAAGGGGGCTGGGCCCCCAAATCAGAACTAGAGGGGGCTCTGATACTACTTTTCCGTCCAATCTGATATAAGCATGTACATGATACATCATGAATAAAAACTTTTACTTATACCCAGGGCCCCCAATGGAGATTTGCTTCCTACGGCTCTGAGCTTCATGATTAATCATAATACTGCATATCAGAATACGCTATTGTATAAATGGGGGCGTTCTATAGATGAATATGGCATTATTCAGCTATTCTGTGGCGGAACGGCCGGTATATTAAGCTAAGCCATGGGGTCTATACTGAATCCCCCAGTCAAGAGTCAGCAGCCACATTTTGTTTCCCCATCGGCGATTACATAACCCCTACCCGTGAGGCACAACAATGACCCCCTACAATGAGGCACCACGATGACGGACAACAATAACGTTCATGAGCAGACATGCCCACCGGCAAATCAGGATATCGGCCAGCACAATAACCATGAGAATGGCCTGTGCTCCAGCCTAACCCGTGCATAATGGTATTAAAGGGGGTTGTGTGCAGAGATGTTCAGGGACTCTTGGGATGTGACGGGGACCGGTAGGGGGATGGCACGGGGGTAGGGGGCAGAGGGGTGGCCAATTGGGAGGAAGGGGCAGGCTGTAACTGGGGTTGAGGGTCGTGAACGGTGGCGCCACCGAGCGGAGAAAAGACTGGGTTGGAGGGAGGAAGCGTACCTCCAGGGACAGCTCCTATACTACAGATCCTGGGAGATTAGTGGTTAATGATAATGAAGAGACCCTAAATATTCCTCCAACTTATATACTATATTGATTGTATGTCATTGTTGTGCGTCCTGTTGTATCTTTGTGGTGCTCGGAGGGTGAGACCGTTCAGTTGATATATGGTCCAGAGATCTATCCTTGCCTCTCAGAAAAAGAGAAATGTCTATAGACACTATAGCTTTGATCAATGACAATATATATGTCCCCCACTCCTTCCCACCCCTTCTAGACTGTCTGTATCCATGGCTGACCCCAGTCAACATACCCCCTTCCTATCCCAACCTCAGCCTAACCCTCCCAAACCCCATCCAACCCCACCCTATGCCCCGGTCGGCTGAGCCGTGTTAACGTCATTTACCCACCGCGCCGGATTAGGGCAATTTAGCGGCGGCTTGATCTATTTATCCGCGCTCGGCGGCCGCACTGAGGCCGTCTCGCCCCGGCATCATCCGCTCCCCGAGCCGACGACTTGTCAAAACTAATTGGCCGCAATCCCGCGCCTGGGCGGTGGCAGGGGCGGTGAGCTAGGGTGGCGACGGCCTCAATTCATTTGTTTTGCCGCTAAATGGCGGCGAGAAGCGGAGCGGATTTACGGGGGGAAGGGGTGGGTGGGAGGTGTGTGATTCGCGGCTTCTCCGCATGGTGGCTACACCCACCATCACGATGAGGTCTCGCGAGAAGAAGAATATGGGGAAATGGAGGAGAGCAGTTCTCGCGGAAAGGAGAACGTCCGAGAACAGAACCAAATTTCAAGCTTGGAAAACTATCAATGTTGTTTCTCCTTAGAGCTGTGGACGGTGCGGGAACGAGTGTGCAGAATCAGATTGGGGGGCGGGGGGAGGGGGGAAGTGGGAAGGGAGTGGGGGTAGATTAGGATATAAAACAGGACACTCGGCCAGTGATGTGTGAGATGTGACGGGCTAGGCTCTTTAATAACAGTACAACCAACAAGGGTGCAACACTGGAGAAGACCCGTCCCCTTCTTGATGTCCTTAATTACTTAAGTAATTGATTAATTGAAAAAGAACCATGTGGGGTATATAACAAGAGTGGGTCGATGTAACAGCCCACTGTTCTTTACGGCAACTATGCATAAACGCATATACTGACGACGTTGTCAACTTTAGTGTGCCATATTTAATATGACATTTCCTATACTACTAGCACCGTGATCAACGTTTGCATACTCATTCCTATACTACTTGCAACATGCTTGACCACTTTCAATTTACCATTTCCTATACAACTCATACGTTTGCCATCTCCAATGTGACATATCCTATACTACTCACATCATTGCCTCCTCCGGTGTGCCCTTTCCTATACTTCTTATACCATGGCTTACCATTTCCAATCTGACATTTGCTATACAACTCACACTTGGCCATCTGCAATGCGATATTTCCTACCCACACCATTACCCCCCTTACACTATGCATGGCAACCTTCAATATGACATTTACTCATACGACTCACACTTTGGCCATCTTCAATGTAACATTTCATATACTACTCACAGCGTTGCCATCCCCAATGTTATACTAATTGCAATATGGCCACTTTCAATGTGTCATTTCCTATACTACTTTCACCACAGCCATCTCCAATGCGTCATTTCCTATACTACACATAGCTCGCACTAGTCGTAGGGTTAAGTAGTATACGGAAAGGACGCCTCTACCCGGGCTCACACAGAGACAGACTAGGCCTCTATAACATAAACCCATACTCAATTCCACAGAGATTAATCCCCAGCTTGCCACTCTATAATAATATCAGAATATTACCAGCTCCTGTTCTAACAAGGCAGCAATTATCCACAGCAGCCTGGAGCAGACGACAATTGCTGCGCTGGTTTTCTGTTCATGCACTAGGGGGAGCCACGGGCGGCTTAGCCGTGCCCCGCAGCACCCGTGTGGTGGAGCTGCAGTGGGGCCACCTGGAGGAGATTAGGGGAAGCTGTGTAACCCTAGCCTTGGTGTGGTTACCCAGTGGAGGCTTGGGTTGCAGGCAGGGGTTGAGAGGGAGGACTACGTGTGAGCCTGAGACTAATTCTCCGTCTTTTTTCATCTTTACGCTCGTGGTGTTGAATGATGAATCCGTTTTTGTATAAACTAAACAGATTGGGATGCTATCAGATTTCCTGTCCCACTGGTAGGCATATTCTCTGATCAATTAAGTTGTGCGTTCAAATTATAATTTGAATCTCTGCATAAAAGGCCAATTTTAAGCACTTCAGGTTACACAATTTAAACTCAATCAATTTTGACACAGCTTTCCCAAATTTAGCCTAGCTTGGACACCTTAAACGACTCATTGCCTGGCTTTCCTGATATAACGGAACATTGAAATATTCCAGCCAATGCTTTCAACAGGTAAAAATTCTGCTGAAGCCCCTTGTCTTTAGCGAAAAAAGAAATGGTTCTTTTGAGAACATAGCTCTACACTGAGGACTGACAGTATCATGTGCGTATCTCTACCGCAAGATGAGACGCTGCCTGAGACAAGGCGTCTCATTACTTGTTTCTCAAATGCAGACGACATTTCACCGAACTAGATCCGCAGCAGACGACATCAAAGGGGCAGCTTATTAATGTAAGGTAATGTCAGCACACCACATACAGCACCCCATCACAGGTCTGTCATAGATATGTATAATTCTATCTCATCCTCCATTACATCCTTATTAGGCAGACAAGGAAGTGTGAGGCATCAGGGTTAATTGGAAATTGTATGCTTATCCGTTTTTGATGTATCGTAATAATGAAGGCATAGATACCTCTGCAGTTTTCCTAACTGCAATGTACATAGGCATGAGTGTGTCTCATTTACCTATAAAGATCTTCTCGTGGTATCATGTCCCAAGTCCATAATATTTAATAGAGAATATTAATTTCACTAAAATACTAAGAGTTACAGAAATAATTAGAAATGCATTTCTTTAGTCGATATAGAACATGAGAAGCCTTGCCATACGAGGCGTAATTCAATTACGATGAATCTATCTCTGTGAAAGGCCTTCAAAGACACTCCTTCACAATAGTTGTGTTTTCCTCTATGCCCATATTCCCACTGATAAAATACCATGTCGAAACTTCTATTATTCTCAAAGAGAAAGGGGAATGCGACTCTCATACAAGTGAATGTAGCTGAGCAGTAACATTATACTATAGCTTTACACTACATACCTCAGTATTAGTGTACATGGACAGTAGAATTTATTGTTGGTTTACAGTATAAAGGGACATATTTTTTTGGGTTCACTATTTACATCGCATGTTAAGCCAGAGCGACATACATTTTAAAAGCGTGGTTTGTATAATTCATACAGACATTATATATATATTATATACATGTATATAGTGTTAAGCTATAATAGGACACATCCTCTATAATCTAGCCTTGACGGTCTAAAGATATCACTTGTTCAGTATTTTGATTTAGACGATAGGAATTCCAATGGGTGGTCGGGAGACGTGAAGGAATGTTAGCTCTCGGTGGAAGTTAGCCTTTGACCTTAACGACACCCTGGAGGGGGAGACTCTATGCTCAGTGGATATCTATATTGACCACAACCATACCAGTCAGCCACACGCATCTATGTTATCCTCGATCCACGACAGCAATCCAAATGCATAGTGCTATCATTATCATTATAAAAAAAGTTCTTTTATACAACCAATATTTATATTTTGTATTCTGGATAGATGCTCTCTTGTATGCTTCCCTCACATCGTTGACTTCGCTAATACATTATTATTTTAATGATAACTTATTTCTGTTTTTCGAAGAAAGTATACACTGATAGAAACCGACTCTTGAGAAGCACTATCATTGAGAAGCCAATACATTGAGAGTCAGCTGTTGACTGTGTAACAATAGTAACAAACCAGTTAAGGGCAGCATAGCAGATTGATGCAGTGTGCCCTTATCATGCATTCGTGCGGCCCTGACAAGTAACTTGTCAGCACTGCATTCATGCATCATGGCAACCCTTCGGGAGTGCATCAACCTGTATGGCCGGCATGGTACACGATTCAGTCCTGTCGAGAAGTCTCAATAGGACTGCATTTTTACATCATGTCGATAAAAGATATGATGCATTAAAACACTCTGCGGCCCTTAAAGTGCTTGGCTGTTTGTCTATAAGGGGAAGGGTACATGTGTACGCCTGTCTCTCTGTATAGATGACTGTTCGACCCAGGAGGCCATGTAACAGGAAGTGAGGAAACAGGAAACAGGGAGGGGGAGTGGGAAGGCAAGGGTCGCACTGGGAGATATAGTTGTAGACAACAAGGAGAAATACAGCCGGCGCGACTGGCAAGACACAAATACATTTATACATGACCTGTCTATCATAGACTCATATCTGTATATGTATTAGGAATGAGAAGAAATCGTTATAACAAATCTACTCCGGTTTATGAGTAATTGCAGCAGACATAGAAAGAATTAAAGGGTGGAAAGGATGGCTTAATGCAGCTTAAAACAGAAAGAATCTGACTGGAGAGTGTTTATCTCACACGTATGCGTGGTTAACATATCTATCGCTGTCTCGCGAGGCTGACATTCTGTGCGAGGTTTGTATAAAATAGACCTAGCTTGCCTTGGCCCCAGAGCTACAGGCAGACCAGAAGAGCTCGGTAACCAATTCTCGATATTGTTCATCATGATACTATTACTCGAATATGCTTTACTGTGCATCAAGATACTCCCTATACGTATTGCTTGTACATTGTGTAATCAACATATAAACCCAACGTATACACATACAGTACTCTCATCAGACAGATATAACATGATATCAAAAACTGGTTAGCTACTATAGACCTGATTGGTACCAGCCTAATTGTCCTCTGCACCGTGTGGGCCCCACTTGGGCTGTGCCTACTGGCTCTCTGATTGAATCATTCTGACTCCTCAGATAGCTCACTTCCTTAGCTGCCCCCCCCCCCTTCGGTCGTCCCCCAGTACTCCTACTACTACCACTACTACTACCACTACTACATGTCTGCTGGAGGGGGGGGGGGGCAGTGCCGCGCAGTCCGCAGTCTTTCCTTCAAATTGGGCCATTAGAACACCGGCACTTCCCGGGCCCCGTTCGATCCTAACAAGTTTTCCATACTCACGCTCTGGATGGCGTCAGAGGCTGGGACGGGAGGAGGGGAGGGATCCTCCTAGCCTGGCGTGCATACCCCCCCCCCCACCCGCCACCACTACCACCACATCCCACCCCGCCTACTCATGTGGCTTATTAGATTAACTGATGGTGGAGGGTGTTTTGGTGCAGCAAAAGCAGGCAGCCTTGTTTGTGAGTTGCTCAGGAGTTGCTCCTTGAGCTACCTCCTGAGCTACTCGTGATAAGAGGAGTAGCTCCCCCAACAGACCCATCAAGGACTGGTGGGGTGTTTTAACCCTGGAGGTGGCGCTGGTGGAAGCAAAGGGTGGGGAGGTTCTTTGCTGACTGTCTGAGGTGCATGCACATAAATTAAGTATAATCAGTGGCTGGCCTAAATGCTGTAGTATTAAAGAGGGGTGGATAATTATTGGCCCCATTCCCATGGAAGTGTCCGATGTAGAAGCCACCTGGCATATATACATATCAGCAATTAAGGTTACTCTTCCTATTGAATATACTGTATGTAGGCCTAAGCATTTATCCTTTTATTCATTCTTGAGGCAGCTAGCACAATGTGAAGCTGTTCTTATCTAATTAAAAAATAATATCCTTGGTATGAGTATGCCTGGCAGCCATTTATCCATGCAGGCGGACCAACCCATGACATCAATATACAACTAATTATAAAAGAAAAATGTACTAAGCAAATAAGTGTCATAGTGTGTGACGTCATGAATGTGCCATACGCAGAGCTTCACACACTCTCGTGTATACCATGACACTAATTGGCTGGGTATTGTATCCCAGCGTTAAACATGTGCACAGTGATTATAAACAACAACAATAATGATGTTATTGTTACAAACAATAGAGCCCCTTTTTACTGAATAACATTTATAACTGTTTTATGGAAGAAGGATTTCCTAAGTCATGTTATGGCTCATAATGCTCCTTGGCACTAAAAGTTAACTTACAAAATACCATCTTATCTGTGGGTTTGCTTATCATTGTATCAAACTAAGCTATCGGTGATGAGTTAAACCAACATGGCACACCATCACACAAAGTGACGCTAACGCATGGTCACGCCGCAGTGGTGCCCCCAAGCGTAAAAAGGCTGAGCGACTTTGAGTTGCTCTGGAGTTGGTTGAACTAGGTCACGACACCGGTCAAGTTACCAATCGTGGGTTGATGGCATGGTGAGACGACCACCGGTATATATTATATGGTATCGTCCTCTCCCTCGTGTCCACCGCCCACATATCTCACCCATACATCTCACCCACACACCCTACCCACGCCCTGCTGAATATGATGGGATCCTCCCTGATAAGCCCTATCATTATGACAGGTACCGGCTGCAACTGCGTAATAGAGGCGGCAATTTCGTTATCACACTCCAAATGGGTACGGGCATTAGTTTTCCTGTTGAACCTGGAGGATCCCTACCCCTTCACCTCACACTTCCACTCTACACCACGACTAGTGCCTGCCCTGTTCCCATATATAAACACCCACATATCCCCCCGATGCCCCCCCCCTCCCCGCTTATCATATCCTCCTCCCTCCCACCCCACTACTGTTCCCGCCGACTGGGATGATTCCTTCAGCAGAAATTACCCTTCGTCTCTTGCCTCGGCCCTAATGCTGATAATTGGAAAATTTGATTTCAATTATAGCTCACCTGTCTCGATTTCATTTCGTAAATAAGCCCCGGTGCTAATGGAATTAATGGAAGCTGGGGTCCGATCTTGGAAGAGATAGCTGTGCTCTTTCTTAGGCTAACAGGAGACAATGGTAGGTTTGGTTGATATTACGACCACCCGTCTCTTAACTAACACCCGCCCTTAGCAGGAGATGGCTGGAAAAATGCCCGCCGTGGAGGAGTAATTCCTGCCAATGAGGCACTCTGCTTAAGGTGAGTCACATTAAAGGACATTAGGATCCCTCCGCCTCCTTCTCTCTTCACCCCCCCCCTCCCCTCCTCCCACCCCATACACACAGGGTCAGCGCAGAGTGGGATATCTAACTATTAAGATACGAAGTGTGCGCATGCGCACCTCTGTGGAGGTCTGCAACCCTGCATTCAAGGAATGGTGAATTTTCTTTTAGCTTCCTTCTGGTGTGCCTATACCCCGGGACCCATACTGGTGACATCTCTGGGCATCCTTTATGGACTCTCTTCAGCATCTACTTTTCTTTCTAATAGCTTCTAAATTTCCGTATTCAACGATATTATTCTAAATATTGTACTCCTTAAAAGTAACATGTTTTATTATAGAGTTGGTGACTTTTTCAGAAGCCCCCCTCTTCCACCTCCAGCTTCAATTCATTGAAACAATGTTCCTAACGTTAAACTGTGCTTCCAAGATTACCTTTACGGACATTTATCTTTCAACATAATTTATCTTGAATCATGTTCTATCAACCCTTCCTATATACACAGGCTCAGATATAGACCCGTATAGACCTGTACAATATAAGCCTTGGGTACTTGCACTGCTGTCGTTGCTGCTGTGGTTACATTAAGCAGTGGGAATTGACCATATGTTACAGGTATCCCTGCTGCTGGACTGTCAGGGACACGGTCACACTCACAGAGAGTAGGTCAGGGTATACATACTGATCCCCAGAGTATTAAAGGCAGCAGCTCAGTTAATACTACATAATACTATATAATATAGTATAGGTATTCGTAATTTTCACACACGTGGGTGCAATGGCATTCCAATTTAGACCTTGAAAAATGAGTTGATGAGATAGAGTGAGCCTGTTATTTCCACCACAAATTAGTGTTCAAAAAGGCATTAAATCACTGCACTGACATTTAGATATTCAAAATGTTCTAAGGGCATGCTCCCAACCCCCAAAAACTGCAAAATCTTGTGTTGCCTCTTTCAAAATCCACTTTCTGGTATCATCAGCATCTGAGGGCTCTGTATCATTTCCTTTGGCAAAAATGATAAGTATGTGGCAGATAAACCACTATTTCTATCTGCATGTGATTGGTCACTGGCACTCTCTTAGATATAGGTGGTCCGTCATTTCTCATGTATAATAGATCAATGGTACTCTCTTATACATGGGCGGTATGTCATGTTATGTAGACATGTGATGAGTCACCGACACTCTGTTAGACATTATGTGATATGTTATGTTATTTTACTGTGATAGGTCACTGATACGATTGTAGATAGAGGTGGTGTGCAGTATTACAATAATATAATAAATTAATGGACAATTTAGACACGATTACTTGGAGAGTATGCCATGAGAATACTGGTGACATTGGTACTCACATACGTTCACCCTTTAAACCCCCATCGCCCCTATTCATAGGGCTGAGTACCTGTCCCGACTCCACTGCGACTGTCGCTGGAGGGGTACCGAGATTTGCGCCTCTAAGGATGGGTTAATGATGGCATCATGCCATAAGGCGTCACTTCAACATGATGTACCAACAAAGCATGATGTGTGTAACATACTGATACTCCATCGGTACATTATGCCGAGCCCTCCAGGTACTCACTCGAGATGCGTTCATGCACCCTTACCACAGACTAGAGACTGCAGCAGTCTGATCTCCTATGCAGCAGGTAGAAGCTAATTAAATATAAAAAGTTTGTACAAATGTTTTTTACTTAAATGCTAGACTAATGGAAATGTCATAACAGGACTTACATGTATATACGGTATTGTATTCAATTTTATTTATAGATTATGGTAAATTATATCAAAGCAAAATTGTTGATGAATATGTAAGCATACAGTCCTCGTAACACTTTAGGAATGTTAAATTAGGCTTCCTTTTGATTACGTTCTCGATAGCGCTCACCCCGTTGAAATTAACTTCCATTATACCTCTCATTTCCGGCTAATTGATGCCTTCCCGTATTAGGGAATACATAGGGGACGCTCGTGACAGCTCCCCATTTATATGTACATACACTATATAACAAAGAGTATGCGTGAATTTGCAAATAACCCATTTCAGTATTATACTTAAGAAATTGTGCAGGTGACCTAATCATGCATTTTTTATGGTATCAAATTTAAGCGTATGCTGTCAGTAATGCAGTCAGGTTGCATTATAACATCTTTTACCAATCAATAAAGTCTGAATTACTAAAATTGATCGTTGGAAGTCTGGATTTTCCTATATATCTAAGCATGAAGTAAAAAAACAAAAGAAAAAGATTAAAGAAAAAAACACACTACTCATCATATTTTCTAGTGCTTGATGATGAGAAACAACCTTTTTTGAGTGGTCTAACGTTACCGGGTTAGTAAAATTTTACTGTTACCTTATCTATTGGTGGTCTTATTAAGATGTTACAGCCCCCCCCCCCTGTTAATCTACTTAGCCAAATATACATAGAGAGAAGAAGTAGAATCACTGAGGTAGCTCTCCCCACGACTCTAAAGTGACTCCCAATCACGAGGGAGAATAGGAGTCATTATAGAGTTATTATAGAGTCCTGCTACTGTTAGAGAGTCACTTTAGAGTCCTGGGGAGAGTTACCTCAGTGATCGAGTCGGGAGTCACAGTGATTCTACTTCTTTTCTCTGTGTAAGGAGCCCTCTCACTATTGGGCCAATATTAAACACTTATAAGTAATATACTACTCGTTTATTATATGGTACACCTTATGACCCCAGGTATCACATACTCAGATGAAGAGGGATTGCATGTAACAGGTTTTCTATTGGCCAATTGAGGCGAAGGAAGTAAAATGGACGAGGTCAATATAACCTAAAGTCACTATATTATTACATTGAAAGACCAATATGTTGGCTTCATGAAAAATGGGTCGGTGTTTATAGTCCATCAGAATAGACCTTTCAGATATATGTAAAGCTTACCAAAATACGATTTTAGCACACCCTACATATAGATCTAAGAAAGTGGTCCATTCACATTGAAAACAGGTACAATATGTGAGTTTATGCATACAAAAATGAATCAGAGAGATTCTGAAACTTTTTTGACTATTGGTTTTAAAATCATAATTATTGAAAATTTGAAATTCTGTTTTTCTCCCACTACATTCTTAACTTTACTCTAGTTCACACATGTGTGGATACTCCTAAAAACCCTCGTGAGATTGTTCTAAGGCACATATACATATGGACATAATACAAACATGCGTGGACGAATCTATAAATTATCTCTTTGTTGGCGTCAGATAGCCATTAGATCAGACTAGTTGGGCAATATTTTCAGGATATCTGAAAGATAGAACTGAACAGTTCTTTGTTACCCCCCGGGGTTTTATCTTTCTGTCACTTTTCTCTGTGTATATCATCATGGCAAATGTTTCTCATTACAATTTCATAGTTAAATCATAAAATAGTAGGAAGTGGTGTAGGTGGGCAAACTATTTGATAAGAATCAGTATCCCAGCCCACGCCCAAATGGGCCCCATATGGGTGTGTCTCTGTGCACCCTGGGCAAGCCCATATCTGGGTATTTACTGGTATTTGTCAGGCTTCCAGATGGGGCCCATGTGGGCTCAGCCCAGAATATCAACATATCATGTTTGCACTGCAAATCCTTCAATTAATGGTCATTTTTGAAAATGTTTAATTAATTTACATTTTAGATTGACATTATATGCGTTTTTGCAAAAGTGGGTTTCACCTGGGTTGGAAATGGGTCAACTGGGCAATGGTATCCCTGGGTTCCCATGGGCTCAGCATGGGCAGCCAGGTAGGGCCCAGGTGGGCTCAGCCCATGTACTAAACTTAGTTTTTAATGGATTCCTTGCATTGCAGATACTTCAATTTATCCTCGCTTGTCCCTTTCTTCTAGAAAATGAAAGTTCAAATTATTTTTCTTATGCTATGTTGTCTACTTGGGTTTCACCTGGGCTAGAGCTGGGCTAGGTGGGCTGAGGTCTGCATGGGTTTTCCATGGGCTTGGTGTGGGCTTGGTGTGGGCCCCATGTGGGCCAGCCAAACAACTTCACTTTCTGGGCTTATTCTACCAACACAACTTTCATGAGCACGCTCCCCAAAAGAGTGGGGCTCACCTGGGATAGCCCTGGGCTAAGTGGGCAAGTATTGTTCCTGAGCTTACCACTAGATGTCATCATTGAGAGTAGATGGGATTTGATATTCTATAGACATTTTCTTGTCTTTATTACAATGAGCCATAAATTCACAATTCCTTTAAAACCATTGAAATGAAACAGTTTTCACAGTACGTTCATATCAAATGAAATTGTCTACACAATTTTGCATATGAATAGACAAACAAGGAGCATTCTGATACTGACACCTTTCCCCGGGATATGATCATAGTACATAATCCAAGGGCTCCCTCAGGTATGACTATCAGACTTACAGGAACTCTGACTGTGTCACCCAACATGATCAGAGTTGAAGTCAGTCAAAGGATGCATTTTGCTTTTCCTCCTTAAATAAAGGAAAGAGATGAAATTAAATGCAGATGAATTAATTGACCCACTGGAATACTTGTTGGTAACTACCTTTAAGATATGGTCATCAACGACATAAGCCCAGGACTCCCTCAGGTATCACTAACTCTGACTATGTCACCCAATGTGATCAGAGTTGTCGTTAGTCAAAGAATGCATTTTCCTTTTCCACCTTAAATAAAGGGAAGAGATGACATTAAATGCACTTAAATTAATTGACCCACTGGACTACTTGTTTGTTACTACGCTTAACATATGGTCATCAACTACATAAAGACTAAGCTTATGGCTAAAAAATACCCCCCAATCACGTGTTCCCCAACTGAAGGAGCCCACCTGGGTCCCACTTAGATCTGAACTGGGCCAGCCCACTTCAAACCCAGGCAAGCCCTTCTGGGCCCCACCTGATCCGGTCGAAACGAAGCGGGCCCCAGATGGGCAGCCCATATGGGCCCCATAAGGCAGCCCATCTGTGACCCAACATGGGCCCACCAGGGTGTGTTGGCTGGGATCCTACTTGATCCAATATTTTCAAAATGTTAGCTATGGGTATAAAATGATTATTCTTTTTTTCAGGGTGGTAGTAGTAGTAGTCATGTAATGTAAGTTCTTCTGTTGATTGATATCATGCTGTACCGCTCACGTACCTAGTACACTGTCAGAAGTAACTGTAGCTGCACAGCGAGTTATACTGTAGATTTACAGTATAAAAGGAGGTATTTTTTCGTTTAAAACCAAAAATACCTCCTTTAATACTGTAAATCTACAGTATAATTCACTGTGCAGCTACACTAATTTCTGACAGTGTAGTTATTCATAAACCGTATAAAAAGGTTAGTCCCCTCAGGGTGGTACTACACCTATACATAGCTTTATAGGTGCAGATTGGTCTCTGATATTAATACCAATTTTAATGGGATACCTATTTAGCCCCCTATTTAGACTCGAGAAAATTCATTTTACATTCCAAACATAGAAACATGCGACCAAAATAATAATGTTCTACATAAAGATTCTACATTAGATCACCTTCGGCCATTGTGGTGACCTGTGGTGCATGGTTAAAATCCCGCCGGAGTACTATTTCTCCTCAAATGCCCACAAATATTGCTTGCATGACTTACATTCACAAATGACTCTGGGCACTTAGTGAAGGAATGAGCTACAGTTACTATTCATCAACGTTTTTTAGACGTTTGAATGCCTTTTGATTATTGTGAATGCTTTTAGTGATTGTGAGTGTTTTTGGAAATTTGAATGCTTTTGGATGTTTTGTGAGGTTTAAAAATGATAGGAATCTTAACCTCCACAGCTGTAGGCCTATGCTTTCCTGGCCCAGACATTCTAATTATTTTATGCTTCTATTGATGAATTTTCGTCTTTACCAGCGTTTAGACAGACCTACATCTTACAACTCATTAAAAGCCCATTAGTGCACAAGAGAACCACAGAATACACAAAGTGTACTCACATAGCTACAAAGCTGCCGACGAAATGGCAAACAATCAGCTAAAGACTCAGGTGCGTGTGTGTGCCCTGTGTCAATTGTCCATTCAGACTGGGTTCCCTTTATGGCACTAGAATGCGCTCAGACATTATCGTATCTTATGTTGTTTTCTTTCTCCCTGAAAAGGTGACATGTATGTGAGGAATATGCAGTTCTGAGCGATTCCTACTTAATATGGCTCACTTTTGAGTGTTAAGAAGAGTTCGAGTGTCTACATGCTAGATGTATTTGGTACATACATTTATTAGTATCTCTTTCCTGAATGTCAGTTACTATACTTACCTTCATCCTCCCTACATGATGAACACTGTGATTTCCCATGCATCTATCCTCCCAAAAAGTAACCTCATCCAATAGATGGCCGCCCGGAGACTTTGTCACGGCCCTATTCCCCTTTAATATATACCTTTTTACCTTTACATCCTCCATAGAACACGTAATGACTTTATGTAATATGTAAGGGTAAAAATGATAGCAGCCCCACTGGGGGAAGTAAAAATGAAAATGATACAGTCGGCGTGAATGCAGAAGGAAGGTAGTTGTGGGTAGGGGTGCGCCTTGGGAAAAGGCTTGGTGATGGGCTGGGGGTTAGTCCGCAGTTGGCAATTGAAGAAGGCGCCTGCCGTCCGCCCTGGAGGGGGTCCCTGGAGGAGGGCCTGTTGAGGGCGGTTACAGACCCGCTTAGACGCCAAGCATGCGGCCTGAATCTTGATGGGACCAGGCTCAAATTGAGAGACAATGCGCCAGATGGCCTCATTTGAATAACAATGGCCGCACCGGAAGGAGTTTGCACAGGAGTGCGCATGGGCGCTGCAAAACGCCAAGGCGCATGCGCACTTGGCGTTTCCGCTTAGGAACGCCTGGCTTTGTCACCCAATGGACCGTCAGTATTGTGTGGGCGAGTTTTTCATTTGTTTGAGGTAATTAAGGTGATATTTTTGAGATTGCCGTGGAAACTTCCTTGGTCAAAGTTTAGCCATTCAGAAGGAATTAGGAATTCTAATTTGAAAGGTGTGTTGCAACATTCTTACGATGGGCAATTATCTGTCAGCATTCTATTGTGTGTGTTTAGGCCTACATTCTGATTTTTCTATCCTAGAATGGTGATGCATTTTTTACATGTAAACAGAAAACTTTATTCAGGTTCTCGGGCACATGTCTGGTGCTGTAAAGCTACTTATAATATGCGATGCACTCCAAATAGCGTGAGGATGATGTTCCAACAGTTTTCAACTGGTCTTCAAAAAGACTCCCTCTGTCGCCCATCCCCCTCATCAGGCAGTATCTCACTGAACACACTACCCTCCGACCATCACATTGCCAAATAAATTTACTTAACAAGCATTATCATAACAGGTCTTCATAAGTATCTAATGGTAAAATGTATGTTGTTCATAATAGTCTATAACAACCCTAAAAATAATTGCATAAAAAACTTGAATCTAGTCTAGAACTGATAATTGGATAAGGTATATTTCAAATTATCTATTCAAGCCCAGCCACTTGGTAGCTCATAACATGGAGCGGTCCAAGGCTGCTATCTCTCCATAACATCCTCAACTTTGATGTTTAACCCTTGCCTTAATCACCTACCCCCTTTTTTAATGCCTGATCTACGAGTCCAGCTTCCTGTCGCTCCGTCTTACATGACCCACATATAGTCGCGCTGCTCGTTACAGACACTGGCCAGACAGTTCATTGCCTTTATTCATCACATCTGATATCATGGTGGTCGTGGGTCTTCATGAATTAGCGATGAGCAGCTCGCTGTTCTATAGACAGGGGGAGTAGCTCCTACAAGACGGCCTCAGACGTGGGTGAACATCTTGAGCAACTTAGAGTAGGTTCGCCAAAGGTTTACCGCGTTTGAATACATGTGAGCAGCCAAGCAGAAAAGATAGTCCCCGCGGGATTAGTTCCCATTTTAGCCACCAGGGGGGCGCCACTATGGCTTAAAATGGAAGAAACAGGCTAGAAAATGCTTTATGGTAATTTTTTCTGGAGAATACAATAGGATGACTCAAAACATTCCATTTTTGGTGAAAAGCTTCTATACTTAGAATGTAAAAGGAACGTTTTGAAGCTTAAATGGGGGTCCTTCTTGATATGTGTTGCCATGGCAACATGATTTTCTTTCCAAAAAGAAGAAATAAATATTCCCATTGATAGAATGATTCTTGGGGATTACTATGGTCAAAACAGAATGAAATTACCATTCCTAGATCCAATTTTATGACCTAAAGAATGAAAATGTATGATAAATTTCTAATTTTCACAATTATGCAAATTAGATAGAGAAATCTTGGAAAATAAGAGACCTAGGGCTTATTGGGATTTTGGATAGGGCAATGCCTATACATATTCATGAAGCCATTTCTCAAAAACTAGAATTGATATTTTTTTGTGTGATATATCACTGGAAAGCTCATGACATCAATTTTAAAGTTGGCATTTTCCTCGGAGTACCCTTTTCCCTTGCCTGTACACACATGTTTGTATATGTATTGAAGCATGCTAAGCCCTCTGTTTTGTACAATTTATATTACTGTAATGATTACGGAACCGATCGCACCGCGGATTGAAAAAGCAGCTACCCTAGGCTACCGTAGTACGGAAGCCGAGGAGGGCCATAGATATGCACTATGTCTCTAAGTGATCTCATATATAGACCCTGGTACATTAGTATATAGACAAGTAGAATATGCATGTTTGCATTGCTGTCAACCCTAAAATGTGCTGTCACTGTCAATTTCTGTATTTAAGATTGTATTGAAGATATGGACTGAGGCAGGGCATGGCAGAGCAAGGTAAGGCAGGGCAAGGCAGGACACGTAATGGAATAGCATGACATGGAATATCAATACCAATATGCATGGTAGCGCAAGACAGGGTGCCGAAAGGATATGGCATGGAAGGATATGGCAATGTGTGGTGTAGTACGGCATGGCAGAGCATGACAGAGCATGACAAGGCATGACAAGACATGACAGGGCAGGGTGGGGCACTGCAGGGCAGGGTACTACAGGGCAGAGCAGGATACTGCAGGGTAGGGCAAGGCAGAGCAGGGTACTGCAAGGTGATGGCAAGGTAGGGCAGAGCAGAACAGGGTACTGCAGGGTAGGGCAGGGAAGGGTACTGCAGGGCAGGGCAGGTTGCTGCAGGATAGGGCAGGATGCTGCAGGGTATGGCAGGGCAGGGCAGGGGATAGGACTGCAGGGTATGGCAGGGTACTACAGGGTAGGAAATGCAGGGTAGGGAAGGGTACTGCAGGGCTGGGCAGGTTGCTGCAAGATAGGGCAGGATGCTGCAGGGTAGGGCAGGGGACAGGACTGCAGGGCAGGGCAGGGTACTACAGGGTAGGAAAGGCAGGGTAGGGCAGGGTACTGTAGGGCAGGGCAGGTTGCTGCAGGATAGGGCATGATGCTGCAGGGTAGGGCAGGGCAGGGTGCTGCAGGGCAGGGTTGGGGATGGGACTGCAGAGCATGGCAGGGTGCTAGAGGGTAGGGCAGGGTAGGGCCTTACCCTGTACCACCCTGCCCTATCCTGCACTACCCTATACCACCCTGCCTTACCCTGCACTATCCTGTACCACCCTACCCTGCCCTTCCCTGTACTACCCTGCCATATCCTGCACTACCCTGTACCACCCTGCCCTATCCTGCACTATCCTGTACCACCCTGCCCTGCCCTACCCTGTACTATCCTGTCCTTACCTGCCCTACCCTTTACCACCCTGCCCTATCCTGCACTACCCTGTACCACCCTGCCTTACCCTGCACTACCCTGTACCACCCTACCCTGCCCTTCCCTGTACCACCCTGCCCTATCCTGCACTACCCTGTACCACCCTGCACTACCCTGCACTACCCTCTACCACCCTACCCTACCCTACCCTGTGCTATCCTGTCTTTACCTGCCCTACCCTGTACCACCCTGTCCTATCCTGCACTACCCTGCACCACTCTGCGCTACCCTGCTCCACCCTGCTCTACCCTCTACCGCCCTGCCCTACCCCCACCCCCCTGCCCTGACACACTCTGCCCTGCCTTGCCCTGTCCAAGCCATACCTTTGCTCATACCCCTCCCACCCTTCAGGCTTAAAGGATGCCTGTTAATAAAAGTAGCTGACAGACAGACAGTGGACAACTCTCCTTGACAACAGTTTAAAGACATAAGTTGACAGACTGACAGCAAATCTTCACTGTTGACAGCAATGCAAACATGCATATGCACTAGAGCCTACATATGAGGACACTTAGAGACATGGTGAATGTCTATGGCCCTCGTCGGCTTCCGTACTACGAGGGCAGTACAATTGTGAAATTACTGGTTTACTATGAATCTGATAACAATAAACTAATACTTGAAGTGTTTTTGAAGTATTAAACTGCATATGGCATTCATATTGTCCTTCTATTGCATATTGTAAGATCAATCAGAAATAACCCGGGATGTCTCAGCATTAACTTATGCTTTCTTATCATGATACATGTTAGGTACACTTACTAGTGCCTGAACACTTATCTATTCTTCCTCATCATGATAGAGTGACTTATTTTATGAAGTCTGAACTCACCGCTCCTGTCCACAGCCCATGTGTTACATATAACTTATGTCTTAATGCATCCCTCCTGTCCATAGCACAAATGTATACTTTATGATATCTGAACTCATCATGCCATATCACAATGTCATATTGTGTATAATACTTTATGAAGTCTGAACCGACACCCGTGTCCATAGAACTTTTGATACCTCTAACCTGTGTCTTAATGCATCCTCCCTGTCAACAGCACACGTGATGTACATACCTTGATAATATGATGTCTGAACTCATCATATCACATATTGTTTGTATACTTTATGAAGTCTGAACCCATCGCCCCTGTCCATAGCACATGTGATATGTATAACTTATGTCTTAACGCATCCCTGCTGTCCATAGCACACGTGATGTACATACCTAATGAGGTCTGAACTGATCATGTCATATCACATATTGTTTGTATACTTTATGAAGTCTGAACCCATCGCTCCTGTCCACAACATGTGTGATATGTATACTTTATGATGTCTTAGCGCACCTCTTCTGTCCATAGCACATGTGATGTGTCAACTTTATGATGGTCTCTGAACTCCTCACTTACGTATGTGTACGTGATTTGTAGTGCTATGGACTGGAAACATAACTAATAGTACTTATCACATTTTAACCTTTCATTCCTAGACATGATAAATGCGATTGGTATCCTTCCTTATATACAGGTCACTCACAGCTATCCACTATCGCTCTGGGGCGCTCCAGCTGGACCCTTCCGCGGGGCAAAAGCGTGTCAGGTGTTGCTCATATCAGTTTCCTGTGTTCTCTATGAAATGCTCCGAGCTGCTCACGACGTGATGTCATATCCCAGTCTCAGTTGTCAGACAATGCCTTAGGCATCTGCTGTCCACCACAAGTTACCTCAAATTAATAAGGAGTTGACTGCTAACCCAGACCTCTACCTGCCAGCCCGCCCAACAACCCTGCGGCCCTTAGTCATGTGACTAGGCCGTCATTATACGTCACGCCGCCAGAGGGGGCGACAGGAGCAGAAGGAGCAGCAGGAGGAGGAAGTGATAACTTATCTCCAATGTGTCTCCTCCCCACTCATCCAGGCATCCGCCTTAGCCTCCTAGCTACACCCTGGAGGTGGTGAAGCCTTAAGAGGCTGACATGGTGTGTCAAAAACTGCAGCCCCCTATGTATGTGACTCTCTGACAGGGGGTATATAGGAGGACCCGATTATCCGCGCGATTAACTTCCGTCCAGATGATGAATTGTCCGGATTTATGAAGCACCTGGGTGGTCTCCTGCTTGTCACTTGTCCCTTATATCGTACAGATTTGATGGTGCTGACTACGGTATAGGAGGCATATATTAGTAATGAATTATCATATGTTTTGGGGTAGTTTATTGTGGTTGAGGTCGGGTATACCTAAATGTAGCTTTAGTAGTAGCTATACGGTTTTTTCTAACGTAGCCCTTTCTTCTTGTTATCAAATGCGAAAGTATGGTATCAGTATCATTTTTGAGGAAAGTTTAAGACTCTTACCCTCAAAAACATATTGACAAACTGTGTATTGCCTAAGAGTATTGATATATTACACTGTACTGGGAGGTATATGCATTAGAAAATGGAGAATCGCCTATAGATATGTAAACTATTTACGCAAAATGTAAACGATTACCCAAGTTGTGTATCCATTAAGTACGATGAAAAAATACACGGTCAAAATCAACCTTTGGAGAATCACGAATATAGTAATACACTTCTAAATTGCTGTACACGTGAATTATAACAGATTATAATAATACGTATGCACACTGATTCATCCGGAAGAGGAGGTATTAAACAAATGGATGAGACTGATGCACTGTACAGATATATTCAATATGAGTCGGCAGTGTGATTTCCGTACACCGCCTTCCCAGCTAACAAAAAAACGTTATTTTACGTCAAAATAACGTTATAAAATTTCATTTAACGTTATGCCATAGTAAGGAGCCTGAGAGAAACGTTATTTAACGTTATATAACGTTATAAAATGCTGTATAACTTTTTTTGTTTACTGGGATTATGGCATCTCTGCTGCTGTTCTGTGACGGTATAACACTCGTACAAACTCCACCCACCTCAGCTGTTTGCTAATCCTATTTGCAAAACTGCTATTTAGACAATAAAACACTAAATTAAATCATGTCCAATTTGACTGCTTCCCTTTCCAGTCCTGAGGAGACTGTAATCACACTTGATTTGGTAAAGACAATCCAACAATAAACTCGCTTGCTGGGTGTAATTTGAATCAATTCCACATCACTCTATACAAGCACCCTGGGGCTGTGACGACAAATGTCCTATACAACCTAGATCCATGCCTTTTTAAGTAAGGATGATATGTGAAGGGGTAAAAAGGTAGCCCCCTCTGAGTATATTGCCACCACCAAAAGGGTGACATATGGAGCATGTGATGGCGCATTCATCAAGCCTATGTCATGCATGTGTGCTGACCTCGTATATATATTCCCATTGGGGGTGAGTGGAGGGGTTGGGCAGGGAGGTAGGATGGGTTAGGGGTGGTGTGAGGGTGGAATTTAACCCTCCATAACGGTCACACAACATGCATGCCTTCCTGCACGTATCGGGGCCTGAGGACTTTTACAGGCAATGGGTTAACAGTAGGGAGGAGCAGGAGGAGTAGTGGGGACAAAGGTTGTTCCTGGGGATTGATCTTGATTACATTGATCCTGAAATTAGTACTGGGAATCGTGGTGGCTCATACTTTTTGTAATGCTCTTCTACTAACGTTGTCTCATTCACTACTAGGACATGGGACTGTGTGAACCGCATTCCCGATCCTACAATTGAGGGAGGTCGGACACACACACAGACCTGTTCCCCATACATAGTTAGTTCTATAGACCAACGTATCGTGGTTTAATGGAAAAATAAGGTTGTTTCCAAAGTTCTCTCTTTTACTGAATGCTTAGATTGTGATGCACTTTTATAGAAAGTCTATTAGTGGCCCGGTCGGCGACCACCGAAGACTGAGTTGAGTTAACGTTGAGGGTCCTCCATGTCTCTTGATGCGGCCACCAACAACCCCAGCCCCCACTTACCTTTAATAGAGTCCAGAGGGTGGCGACAAACGCGTGAGAAGGATGTCAGAATGATAACACCTAACTATCCACATCTCCATAGTACAAGACAGCTGTGGTGAGCTTCCCACCTGGATGTCCAGCTGGTAGGCGCCTGGAGAACTGATGATGAAGACTCTGTCATGAGCAACTCATAGCATTAGCATGCCTAATACGTCATGAGTTGCGAGCTGCTCTGTGGTGGTCGGGGGTAGCAGGGGTGAGCCAATGTGAGCTATAGGAGGAGCAGGAGCAGGAGGAGGGGGTGGTGGATCAGCAGCAGGAGGAGGAGGAGCCGCAAAGTAAGAGCTCAGTTTCCGAGCACCTCCCGCCAACTGAACAGCACCCAGCTGAGTCGCTCGCGGCGTCTGCGACGAGCAACTCTGAGACGCTCCTTGCTCCGTGCTACTTCATGGGTGGCGGAGGCGCTCCTGTATCTTTGTATCTCAGATCAATGTGTGACGGGGGATGTGGGGTGTGGGGGTTGTGTGGGGGTTGTCGGGGGGTTTGTGTGGGGGCTGTGGGGATTGTGGGGATGTGGGGACGCCCCCACACCACACACCTCTGGGCGGCCCTCCCCCTGGGTGACACAAACAGCGTTACTCCCTTTGCCGAAGCCGTGTGAGGGGATCAATCCGCCACACGCAAAACTGGCCCAAATGTGGGTCGCCGAAAAGGTCACCACCAAAAAGGTGGCGCAGCCTCAAATTGAGGCCCGCACAGTTTCTAGGCCTCCCTACTCTCAGAACTAGGGGGAGATGATTCGTAAAGTTTGTCCATCACGGCAGGTCCTTCTGTGTTGTGACGATATCCATCTGATCAGAACTTTCATCAGTTCAACTATCACTTTGGTTGATTAAATGTCCTATATATCAACCGATGGACTCTCCAGTTATGCATTTGTAGTCACGTTACTCAAAGTCCAAATAGAAGTGTCCTATGACATGATTCCTTGGTATGTCCTACGGTGGTACACACTTAATACTTATATGATAGAATCATGTAGGACTTAAGATATGTACAAAATACACCATTTCACGCCACTGGGCCCCTAAGGGTTATTGAAAAAACTGGGCAGCCCCCACTGAATCATCCCTCTCACTTTCTGTCGCCTTTCTCACTGGTTTCGCGCCTAAAAAACCGGTGATTGCCGAATGTCGTCTGCCGTCACTGGTAGCCGGCGGTCATCTGGCGGCAAAAGCGGCGCCGGTCTGACGGCGGCACGTTGTTAGTCGTCTGCTGGTGAAGGCTGGGGCGGCAGGAGGCGCTGCTTCTTCCCACCACCTGATTAACAGATTAGGGCAGAAAACAGGGGCTGTGTTAATGAGGTATAATGACGGATGGCCGCAGGCTGCTGCTTACCGGGTAGCCCACCACCACCACCACCGTGCCCCCTCCCGGCTCCTCTCCCACTCCTGCATCACACACCACATCCACATCCTCGCCCTACTTCCCCTTAACTTAAGCTTGCCGCCACCGCTACCATGGATCTCCTCCAGTAAGCGTCAACTGTCACCAGGCGACCTGAACCCTGGAGGAAACGGTCCACGTAGGCCTACTGCTTACTGAAGAGAGACGCGTCGCCAGGTCCTCCATCATTTACCCTGGGGCGGGGTTCAATATACAGAGGAACAACTTGTGAAGTATATGGGGAGGTGGTGTATATATGTGGATTTACCTACCTTGGTTTAAATAACTGAGTAATTGCAACATAGTGACATGGAAGAGGGATGGAACGATCATTGTGATCGTAAATGATCACGTACTGGTTGACCGGCTGAAATCGTCCTAACTCTCACTGTGAGGTGGAGAGGGCAGAGTACTAGAGAGATGAACAGTGCCAAATGGTTTAGTCTCGTGGGAGAAAAGGTCAAATGGATGAGGTAGAATTTAAGTAATTGGTTTAGGGACTAGGTTTTGTCCTAAACTGCAAGTGCGGCCAATACTCCCAATGTCAACAACGATATACATTTAAAAAATAGCAATTATCTTTGACATCCACTCATAAATGACATGGCTTTGCTATAAGCCTAATTGTCACGGAGAGCAGTGGGAGCGTGAAACTGGTGGTTGTCGAGCTAAAACATTTAATTGCATGAGTGTCCTGGAGCTGTGGGCCAGGCATATGAGCCCCAACACGTGGAGGAGTCTACAGAACTATTTATACAGTGGATGTAGCCTGCTGTGCTGCTGCCAGCCGCTAAAGCCCTGGAGGAGAGGTCGTGGTAGGGAGCAGCTCTTGTGGCGGTGCCAAGTCGGCCCAGAGAAGCCAGAGAGTTGTTGCCACAAACAATGGAGCAGCTCGGCGAGGCCTTACGGGAGCTGTTCATAGCGCTCATCAGGTCAGGGGCTACCCCACTCATCATCAGGAGGAGGCCGCCCTGGAGGCTGCCTATACTCCTGTACAACTGAGCACTCATTAAACTACATTAAACCACACACCACCACATAGAACGGAGCCTCAAATGGGACAAAATCTGCTAGCAATATTCTAACCACTGCCTTCTTTTTCTGTGGTTGTCAGTCTGTGCATTTGGTATAAAATATTGATGCTATGTAGAAGACGACTTAGTTCCAAGATTGTATTTTGACCTCAACAGTGTAGAATCTATTCACCTTTCACATCTTTATTTATACTCTTCTGTTCTCAGATTAACTTATCAATAAGACTCCTCATCATAACTCGATGTGTGTATCATACTTGTCCAATACCACCAGTGCTACACTAGTTAAATGTTACATCACATCCTTCAGTACATGTATTAGTCCTATTAATCTTTTTTTTTTTCATTATTGAATATTCTGTATACGTCTCACAACCCACAGCCACAGATACTCACAGTTTCACACTGGTATGATGCGCATCACTCTAAGCTATCTTTAGTTTATTGGCTTCTGCTTGGCATAATGGACAAGGGTAAAAGCTTTTAGTAAATTAATATAACAATGATACATTGCTGTTTATCTCATCAATTGTATCGCCTGGTAATGAATAAGAATTGGCTATCAAATATAAAATGTTAATCGGCAGTTCATGTTGGGTTTCAACGGATTGAGTTTCACTACTGCCCAGTTAACAAAAAAAAGTTAAACGACGTTTCAGAGCGTTTCTCTCTTCTTATGGACAAACATTGTTCAACGGTAGAAACGTTATTTTGACGTAGAGTAACGTTTTCTTATTAGCTGGGTGGTTGGGCTGGTCCACAGTATATTTGATAGCTTCTACCTATAGTTTAACAAGGATGTTGTTCACGACAGAACATCGTCCTAATTAAAGCCTCCAACGGGTAATCTTTTTTTTTAAAAGATGTCAGTATTTATAAGTTACCGAATCTTCCCATATAATATAATGTTTAACTCTCGCCAATGCTGACGCACTGACATGATTTCTTCTAATCACATAATTATAACCTTGTACTATATACTTGAATAGACTAAAAATAATCTAAAATTCAGATCTAATACAGAATCTTACTGTAAGTCATATAATTAGTTCCATACGACGAGAAGCCATCCAGAAGAAGCCAATCACTTTAGGCATCTTGCTTTGACAGGAAAAGTTACACATACACATATGAATGTTTCCCATGAAGTCTAAATGTTAATTTCATAGAAGTATATGATGCATAATCTTCAAAAGTTTGTTCGCCGTCTTTTCAATCGTTTGGATGTCTATGTGTATGAATTCCTCGCAGATCTGGCTTTTTAGAATAACTTTCATGCAACTCCAAGATAAAAATGCCCAGACGATGCACAACAAAGAGCTGCCCGTTGAGACTATTGTTTCGCAGGATAATGCGTTTCAATTTAGTATCGGGCTAATTGGACAATGTGGCTTTAAATGCTGAATTAAATTTTAACACAGATGCCATTTGTATCTATAAAGTCTTTAATCGCTCGTCCCCATTGTCTCTTAAGGCATTTCATTAGTGTGCATGGTGGGTGGCTCAGTGGGAGGTGTGGTCTATCCTAAAAGGAACCCACACAGCATTTCCTAACAGGGGCATTGGTGGCTCAATTCACGACTCAAACTGCATGCCCATAGTCTGATTATTATAACAATGATAAAAAGTTGTCCTTTTTATATGGGAGTAATATATCGCATCTAGTAGGAAGCGCAATGACTATAACTATATCTAAATATAGACATATATCTTTATGGCTGTATAGGAGTACTAGATGGCCCACTGGGATTGGTCCACACGAGTTGGTCTGTTATAATGGTGTCGCGGAGATTTGACAAGGTGTAGCCAGGTAGAATCACAAAGCAGTGTCCAATGAGGTTAATGAGGAATGACTGTTTTGATCAATTGAGTGGACCTCCACAGTTTTTTAGGATGCTTAAATTGAAATAATCTGAAGTAAATTGACATGTTATTGGCTGTGAAGGATGGGCAGAGCTTTCGTGCCTTCTAAAAACGAACCTGGGCAGTTATTAATTACCCTAAAATTCAGCGTGTAAAATCAAATTCAGCAGGAATTAGCAATATTATAATTCCCGGAACATCAGTTATAAGACGAAGCCTAGATCTATAGCGCATTGGTACACGGAGAAAAGGAACAGAGTCAAAGGGGAATCTTCCTCCAGAATGTCTCCCCTCACTAGGGGAGCCCTGGGCCTTATGGGACTCCCTTAGGTGAGCCAGCGAGCTATGTAACTACCCGAGGCGACTCACTTGGGTGAGCCAGGGAGTCACTTAGGCTCCCTTAATCAGTCAGCTACGGGTACCCCAAAGGGGGGGGGGCGCATTCTGGAGGCAGCCTGGGTTGCTTTATGACTCCTTTTCTTTTCTCTGTGTGCACATGTGTATGCACTGGGTAATGCAGCAGGCAGTAATATAATTCAGTATGACCAGACCTCCGCGCCGTATCACCCCAAGGATGTAGGTCTGAGATTAAACAAGTTATGCAACTACCCCCTGCGTACTTTAGGTCTCCACACCTAACAAGTGCTACTACAGCGGATCCCACCCTACCACTCATGGTAATCCAGCATAACCCGGATGGAAACCCGTATAATTTAGATCCATTTCCTGTTTCAAGCCTCTTATAGCATTAAACCCGTTGTAAGCCGCCACGTAAGCAGGCCTGTACAAACTCACTGGTGGCAACAGTGGGATTTTAACAGGCTCTCCCCTGGGGGCACCGATCACAGCTCCCCCTTAACGGGTAGGTAGCGTACCGGATAATTACTACACTAGGCCGTGGAGGTAGTGGGAGTGCGTGTGGGAGATGTGTGGGAGAGTATGGGGGGAAGGGGTATGTGTGATAGGGTGGGGGGCCGAGGGAGACAAGCGCCTTTAAACATGTTTGAGCGATTCGTATGTCGGTGGGAAATCCTCGCTTACTTCTTAATGAACCTCAGCCCATATGGGGGTGCAGAGGGGTCCCCCCCTGAGGTCGGAAAGTCGCCGAAATTAAGGGGTCTAGGTCACAAAGTCGCTTTTTTGGACTCTTTATCCTATAGTAATTTTTACCCTAAAGTCGCTAGGTCGCTTTTATTATTGCTTTAGGTCGAAAGTCGCCTCCAAAACGGCCCAGGTCGCCAGGTCGCTTTTGACCCATCTGCAGTCACCCATATCGATTCCCTCCCGTCGGACAAGACCTTATAACCACCACCAAAGTGTGCCTTGCAGGTGAAACCACAACAACTACAGATAGATTTAGCATCAGGACGCCCCCTCACCCCCACCCCACCCCCAACCACACACACACACGTTCTCTCTACCCCAGCCTCCAGTGCCTGGCTTCCCCAGACGGCAGAGAGCTAGGAAACTGACTAGGTCTACACAC
Source organism: Harmothoe impar (assembly GCA_947462335.1). Classification (NCBI taxonomy): domain Eukaryota; kingdom Metazoa; phylum Annelida; class Polychaeta; order Phyllodocida; family Polynoidae; genus Harmothoe; species Harmothoe impar. The sequence continues at coordinate 43,093,251 of OX381709.1, read as the reverse complement.
ATTGGGGCTGTATGTATACATCTGGTAGCTGAGTACACCTCCTGTACAAGCACTAAGTCCTTAGAGCAGCTCCCTAGCCCTGTGAGCTGCTCCTCAGCCCGCCGATCAGGCCTGTTTGATGTCTGATCACAGCATTGTGAGGGCAGCTCGCCCCCTTAAGGGAAACCACCCCCTACACAGTGACAAATGTGTCAGCACCTGGTGAGTGCTAGTAGAGGAGCCTGTCTCCCCCACCTCATAAAATACCTCTAGCATTAAGGCATCTGTCCCTTGTTTATCGGCGCCATCCGTGCCTGTAATTGAGCTGATCCAGGAGACCAATTAAGCCAGTTAAGGTCTGGCATGTCCAAGCTGGTGTTGTATGGGAGCTTTGGGTGAATCCCCTATTATGGGGAGTTCCTTATGAGTAGGACTTGCCTTCTGAGTTCAGAAGTCAGTATCGTTATACATAATATGAAGCTTGCTTAATAGTGACCAATTTATGTCTCACCCTAATTGCAGGGCCTGGAAATTCTTTCATATTTCTAGTAACCCTGTAAGAGGCTGCTGCGACAATTAGGTTGTCCGGTCTTCAGTCCTCTAGTACTTATATCATCAGATGGTCGGCTTATCAGTACATAGGGGACTAACTTCCATAAAGTATGTACGCACGAATGGGGTTGGGGGCCTATTTCCTGAAAGACTTTGCGTACATAAACCGTTTATTTCAATGTGTACAAGGACTATAGGGGGTGGGGGGTCAATTTCTTGAGAAAATATGCGAACATACTTTATGTAAGCTCCCATACTGTGGAGTAATAATAAATCTGTAATTTGCCTCCTACTGTCTTGTTACCAGAGATGTGCATTTATTTCATGTGGAGAAACAATATTACTATACTAAAGTACTAGAATGGTAACTAGTTCTCCACATACCTGTGGAGAAACTGATGCTCATTCTCCATGGGGTGTTTCTCCACGATGACGTCACTAAAATAGTTATAAAATCAATGTTCAAATGTTGCTTTAAAATTGTAATCTATGAATAATTTAAGTAAAATAAATACAGAGCTCCATTCGAATCAGTCCATACTCCTAGTTTCTTCACTCCTGGTACCTTACATGGGAAACTGGTGTTTGGACAGATCATCGTGGACCTCTGTCTATCTAACTAATGAAGAAACTATACCTGTTATAATACTGAGTAGTTTCTCGTAGGTTTCTCATACAGGCTGACCTGAACGAGGTGGTATGTCCTTGTATTACCGGTACTATTAATGCACCCAAATTGATACGTGGTAGTCATTAGGTGGAAAGTTGTGTTTTCTTCAGGATTGTGAGTAGTATATAGAACTTATGGTTTTTGTCAAGATCTGGAGTAGTGTATGGGATTGGTGATTTGTTTCAGGGAGCCTGAGTAGTATATGGAATATGTGATTTTCTTCAGGATCAGAATTGGTGATCCCCCCCCCCCTAGGATTGTAAGTAGTATATGACATTAGTAATTTTGTCAGGATTGTCAGGACTATATGGAATTGGTGATTTTTGTCAGGAGTGTAAGTAGTATATGGAATTGGTTGACGGTCTGGCCTTTTTGTGTGAGTGTGAGCAGAATTTGTTGTATACATCTATCAAGTAATGTGAGTAGAACTCATAAAAGCAGCACTTGTAAATACTTCTTAAGCCCCACTTATGATATACAGGGTCAATTGATTAGTGACCTGTGCTCACAGAGATTTTTTCAGGTAGCGTAAATATGATATGTTATTGTTGAGTTGTATCAGGGAGTCTGAGTAGTACATGTATATGGAATTTGTGTTCCTTTACAGTTTTGAGTTATTCAATGAGACAGAGTCATATGTATACACACTTATGTGTAATATCATATAGCCCTCAGTTACAACGACTGTGCATTATAATTATTCATAGGTTCTGTGGGAATGGTTGGGAACACAATTCAAACCTACGGGGCATTACGGAGATACATTTTGTGGACAACATTAATAACACCGAAAAAAGTTGATATGACAGTGTTAATGTGTAATAGTTGTATAATTATGTTCATGTGTTTGTCACCCCCTTTGAATGATCGTTGATCAAAGGGTTTGATCTTTATCAATGATTGCAGGTTTTAAGCGATTTTACACGGTTGCTGGCAAGAGATAGGATTTTATTACGTGCTGATTACGATAATGTATCTAAGGATAGCATAAAAAAGAACATCAGCTGCATGCTTTTCATTTACTGATACATGTATCAGAAATGAAAAATATTCCAGGTCATGAATAGGCCTAGCTATGAGTTTATTACTTAAATTAGATCATTATCGTTACTGCCAGAGGTAAGGGAGTAGAAAGAGGAAAGTAGAAACGGAATGGCCGTTCCTAAAAATGCTTATGTCTTCCCTTTAACATTGAAATGTCTTCTCTCAGCTTCTTTTGGTTTTGCTCTAGACGGACCAAATGTTTCTTTCAAACTCTCCCATTTCTTGTAATTTTTCATTAATGCATTTCACCTTGAAGAAGATGCTGTTCTCGAAGGTCTGAAGATCCATTTCAGCGCTGGTTCTTTTCTCGTTGATAGGCTCCGACAGTGCGCAGGTCCACCTGCTCATTTCCCACTGGCTGTGAGAAAATGAGAGAGCTTCTCTTTTTTTTCTATTCGGGGAAAATGGGATTCCATTCTCCATATGCCTAGCAAGGTCCACGCACATCCGATTGTGTCTGATCGTCTATGCCTCTCGCGAGAGGCATAAGGTTATAGCTTAGCACTATTTTCAATTATGTAAACCGTTTTTATACGCTAAGAAGTACAGTGAACTGAGGGGTATGTTGTAGAAAGTGTGATTTAGATCGAGATTATGAATGAAATTAATCCATTGTGCTTATAATCATATCTGTTGGGGGGAGCCCCCCCCCCCATGGTTAACATTAACTTTTATAGTGCATTTATAGACGATAAAATAGGTAGCCTAGACAGCTAGACAACTCCCTCCATACCACTTACTCGCAGCAATTGTCCAGACCCCAAAACCTCCCACTGCCCCCTGGAGTAAAGGGCTAACCATGGAGGAGGCGTGGCCGGATGACAGATCGGGGTGGCGCTAGGGGTCAGGGTTGTATAAACACCACCAGAACGGACGGTCCCAGCGTGAGATCGCAGCCAATATGGCCGCGTGTTTAGAAGTAAAATATGTCGGTCCGACTACTGTCCTCTTGGGATCACAGCCCTTAGCCACTCCACCCCCACCGACCCCCACACACACTAGATGCTAGATACGGTGAGGTGGGGTCTCATTGTTCGGTCGGTGGTGGTTGGGTGGGCGATATGGAGATACCCAAACCCTATTTGATATGGACTACATATTAATGAATGTGTGCCCCTCTTCATTATATTACGGCGGTATAGATAGTAACACCGATGTCTGCATGTATGTGTGTGGATTGGGGAAGCAGGAGGGGTACACGGAGCTGCTCCCCGGCCCAGTGCGGAGCAACTCATGGCATGCCGACATGCAGCTCCGGAGGGGCCCGTGTGAATAAATAATGAGGAAACAGACCAATAAAGGCGCTTTACACAGGAGTTCTGACGGCGGCACAAGACGGGGTAGGTGCCGGGGGACACGGTGTAGGCAGCCTGCATACCACCCGCCATGGTCCGCTTAACAGTGTTTACCATCAATATACAATGATGCCCTAGTGAAGTGTGAAGGGTGGCAACCACGCAACAAGCTATCTCACTTCAATGACTTTGTAGTAGTACCTTATGTGTGGGTATTCAATGATAGGACACTGCCAGCAATAAACCATTTGTGTCGGTCTCTCTCTTCTCCTTTCTTATTATTGCTCTGATAGAAGATTAGGGTGGGGTGTTGCTCTCGTAAAATATATGTTTAGTCCTTTGTAGCTGTTGTTGCTGTTAGAAACAGTGTTTGTCTGTTCAAAACAGCTGCCGCGCGTGTAATCATGACTCAATATGGTCATATTTAATGAGGAACTACATCGCATGGTAACATGATGGGGTACAAAGGATGTGTCAAAATGTATGTCACATGGGACACATATATCCCAAGGGGCACAGAACATTGAATCAACATTGACAACTGGTTGTCAACGGTGATTCAATGTTGATCCGATGTTGATTCAATGTGCCCACTGGGAAAAAGAACAACCATGCCAATCTCTGGGTCATGAGTGTCGCATTATATAAAAGGAATTATATCTATGCATGTATTGCAATTTAATTTCATCACATCTAAGTAACACTTCCCTATCCTATGTTGCACCTATTTCCACCTTCCTTCCCCTTACTATTATATAGCCCATGCCTGCATTCGTACCTGTACCCATACCCTAAACATCGTGAGACGTGTGTTCAGTCCTGTCTCAAAGCTGAATGTTGAGTGACAGCCCTGCCTATTATTACAACCACTCCTGCCTCTTTTCCTCCATTCCATAATGTCAAGAGATTCAGAAGAGAACAAAACTGCAGTAATTGGCACTAAAACCCACTTGCCACTCGGGTTTGGGATGTTGAGGAAATGGTAGGCACTTTGGGCTTATTTTTTGAGAACATCTTCATGCATGTATTTTTACAGACTTCGTTTTGCTACAGCGGTATGACTATTTCAAGACCTCAGCAGGCACAAAAATCAGTACAATGTTGAATCAATGTTTGAAAGTGGTTGATCAACGTTCATCAACTCATTGTCAACATTAATTCACTGTTCTGTGTCCCCTGGGTTGGTGAAAGCTACTATCAGCTTAGCTGAAAATGAAAGTCTCTAATTGAATTAAATGGAATATGCTTGTTTTCTGTTTCAATACCGATATTGCTACATTATTTATCGGTTTTATTAGATAGTTTGATAATGGTGATCATATCATAGATTTTATATTGATGACGTGTAATGGCTGGATTCGAATTTCTTTCAGTTCCCTTTTTTCAATTGATAAAAACAACTTTAGAATTGTATTGTGTGCCTTGCTGTATCCCATTAGGGGAGTAGCGCGAGTGGATGGAAATTGTTCTAAGCCCCCTCCCTTAAAAACTATATTAACATGCCGGATCTTTCGCTGAAATCAGTGTCTAAAGCTACAAGACAGTAGGCATATGTACGGAGGAAGTACAAAGGATTATCTAGAAGTCAGCATCAGTATCTGATCATAGGCCTATAATGTGTAAACTAGAATGACTGTAAGCATATATATGTGAGGAAGCCTTCCTGTCTCAAACAGATAGTCCCGACCGTATTCTAATGAAGTCATGCACAGATCGTCTAGACAAAGTGTTTTGGGTCTATGAGAGGAAGCATTCGCTGTAAATAACATTTCACAACTGTTCATCTATATTCTTCTTTGTTCTACAGATGCCATGTGTTTCATTCCCAGACATAATCATGCAGACTGTCGGATGAGACATGCAAAATACAGTTAAACTATAATGCGTTCGTTCCAAACTGCAATGTCTCTCTACTACTACATGGGGTGTGCCTATGTCAGAATGTAATGTCACTCTACTACTATTAGATGTGTCTAATCTGGACTGCGCCTGAACTGTAAATAGTAAATGTAGATACACAGAACTACAGTATATATCTACTGTAGCTTGACGGTAGATCCTAATGCTTACCTACACTAGACCCTACATCCACAGTGGATCATACTGTGCTTAAGAAATAATGCATTTAACTATTTACAGACCCTCTGGCCCCAATTCCCCCTACATGGGAGAGGTTGCGTGTATTATAGACACTTAGTATTATAGAAAGTGTCTGTGTCAAGCTGCAACGTGCTTGTACTGCTATGGACCATACCTGTGTCAAACTGTGATACGTCTTGTATTAAGTAGGCCTACTATATGGACTGTGTATGCGTCAAACGGCAATGTGCCTGTACTACTATGGGCCATACTTATGTTAAACTGCAATTCCCCTGTATTCAGTACTATGGGATGTGCCTGTATCAAATTGCAATGTCCCTGTACTACTATGGACCATGACCATGTATCAAACTGAGATGTCCCTCTACTATGAACTATTGAATGTGCCTGTGTCAAACTGAAATACCACTCTAATACACCTCTACTATAAATTGTGGCAAATTGCAACGTCCCTCCTTTACCTCTGGGCTGTGACGTTACTTTACAGTGCCTCCATCGCTATAATATCAAATGTCACTGCATTACCCAAAACTATATCTGCCTGCCTCAAATTGTGATGTCTCTGATCAACGGCGGGTTAAAGTTGTAAACCTGCACTGTGCGTGGCTATGTAAAGCACTTCGTTGAATGCACACTGTGTTTTATTACTATAATTTACTGGCGACCAAGTTTTGTAGTTGTTCCCAATATTCCATAAAGTACCTCATGATCCCTTCTTTATCCTTCATACTTCTCTATTTATCCCCATTATATATACTCTATCATATAATCCCATTATGGGGTTAGATGACAGGCGAAGCGCAAGGTCCTCCTCGGGAAGCTGCTTAAAAATGCTGGAGGCTGGAGGAGGAACGCCTCCAGTGCCTGTAGGGTATCCAGAGTCACCTCCTCCACAATGACAGCCGCAACAACTTGACCCGAGCCACCGCCGACAGCCCCAGGGCCCCAATCCCACTACCACCACTATAACAGTGGTGTGAGACCTGAAAGGCACACATGCGCAGAGGTGAGGACAGACCGGAAATGGGCTGCGGATGGTTACAAGATCCACTGACACCCTTGGATGACGGGGCCGTGGGTCCCGAGGCTACTATGCAGTCGTGTTAATGAAGACAGATAGTGGACCCGGATTTGTTTGTCCATTGTGGGGAATACTCAGCGAGCCCTTCTCCAGCACCCAGGGCGTTGTGGGAGGGGAGGGTGGGGGGTCAAGGGGTAGGTGTTGGAGCATATCCGACGCCCACGGTCACCTGGTTGCATGTTGACTGACCAATGGTAGACGCCGTCTCATATTGCTTTGGAGACATCCTGGTACGCTGGTCAGTAAGGGGGATCTCTGAGGAGAAAGGCTCCCTGGAGATTCACGGCCATACTTCATCCTATCAGAGTCTACCTTAGTCAGGGTGGCTCTCTTGGTCAATGGGACACTACCTCTTGCTGCCCCAGTTTAGAGCCAGAGTATACAGTGCTCAGGCAGTGCTGTCTCAGCTGCTGTGGTGCAATTCTGCATATAGACCTTTGCTTTGATATAATACAGTGATGTACTAATGGACTGATTAAAATGCATGTCATAAACCCTATAGACCATAGTTTCCCTCTCTTTTGAATTCCCTAGGTGATAGCAAATATTGATTAAGTTCTTACAAACGGGTACTCAATCAATAGATACTTTACAGGGTGTGCCCTCAATGTATACACGTGTAGAGCAGCTACAGATATCACTTTGTGACCGGCGCTAATTATGCCCTAACATAGAGCCCAAACAACCACAACAAGATGCTTTGTGAATTATCCAAACCTACCCATATTATTGAATTAGCACCCTCAATGCTTAAGAGTACCAACCATTAGATACAACATAGAAGGGAGAAAGTACAATATAAAGAAGACACAAAGGATGGGTGGAAGAAACATGTATCACGTGATGAGCATGTGGAGCCTCCTTGCGGCACCCCTGGTACTAGACGCCGGAAGCCGATCTTGTTAGCCTGGTCCGATCTAGGGGGAGGGCGTTTTTTATATTTAATCAGGCTCCGGTAACTGGGGGCTCGGCGTGTGAGTAACCTTGTTACACTACCCTTGCCGTGTCCGAAGGGGTATTGTTTTATTTTCAATTAATCAAATCCTGATAGGTTTCAAAGACGACAGACTGTATTGTTACCCGAGCGCCCCCACCGGGAAGAACTCGCTTAGCTTCCTCCCCCTCTACCTCCCTTTCTACCCACCCCCCTCTCCCATCGAAGTACCAGGTAGTAGTAGTTACTCCAGGGCGCCGCTAGATGATACTGGGGTGGAACAACTCCCGCATGAGTCAGCCTTGATTAAGACCTGACTCCCAAAGTGGGGTGGAAGAGGAGGCGGCCTTAAAACTGCCGCATATTGGGTTAAGAGACAGGGAGATTTGAGTCCTACTGGCTTCGCTTTTTCTATCACATCAAGTAAATTACACGATAAATGTGTCAGGCCTAAAAGCCCAGAGTTGGTTTTATCACGTTTACTTAGATTTAAACTGGATGAAAAACATTAAATCAGACTCAGACGGTTGGTGATTTTAAGTGTGTTCCTGGCTTTTTGTTCACTTTCCTTGTATTTCTTAATGGAAATGGTCCAATGCAACACATTAAATCATGTATAAAAAAGTATCACATAATGTCTTAGTCTGGTAACTCTGTCTGCACATAATTAGTTCACTATATTCTAAAAGATTTGAACTTTGATCTATCATTAGCGATTGTTATCTATCGCCCTAGCGTGGGCGCACAAGGACATGTTAGATATGGTTACATTCAACTATGAAAATAACTGACTGAGAGAAGAGTGTCCGTTGATCATCATGTGTTTTTACAGCTCTGTGTACTTTTCATCTTCTGTAGCAGACTTTGAATACTGGTACTGTGCATTGTCAGAACTTGGTCTGTAAGTTGAACTTCCCCATAAGATCTTCTCCACGTTCTACCAACATATCGATATCGTTGCTCCACCTTGACCCGAATCGACGATAAAGATCAAATCCCACCCAACCCTCCGGAATATACCTCTCCCCTGATACGACGCGCAGCCATCTGCGCATTCCGGCACATGACTTCCTGTCACGTCGTGTGCGCGTGCGCAATTTGTGCCTTGTTGAGTGTCATCAGAAGCCGACAGGGGGCGCGGCGGGCGGCGGCCCTACCGGAAGTAGCCCCCAAATGAGGCTACTTAGAGCCGGGATCGGGGAGAATGTCCCAGTTTGTTCTGTCCCTCCGGCAGGTGGCCTAGGACCAGGTAGCAGGGAGGGAGGGGGAGGACTGGTATTGTGGCCTCTGACTTGAGATTATGTGTATTTCAGTTGCAGAGGAATTTAATCTCATTCCCTTTATATATGCTTTTTGACGTATGTGATAAGGAGGAGTATCCTTTGTATAAATTGGGAAAAACTTGATTGGTTTAGCGGTTCAGCATTGGATAAAGGAAACACCTTTTGTGGTTAGATTCCTCCTTACCTTTCAGATACAGCATACTTTCCTATTTCGTTGCCGGGTATCCAAATAAGCGCCGGTCTTGAATAAGCGCCGTAGGTTAGAATGATATTGAAAGCCGGTCAATACCCTAATTTTGGTCATGAATAAGCGCCGGGCTTGTTTTAGCGCCGGGGTAAAGCCACCAGGGCGTTGATACAGACCATTACGGCACCTTGTCATCCTTGTTACTTCTATTCCTATAAGCATTATACCTTTAAGCCGCAGCGCTGAATGTACCATTCATCTACTTCCCTCTACAAAGTCTAATTTGATAGACCTTGGGGCACTCAGTATAGCTATACAACTGTCTAATTAATCCACGCAAAAGAACGATACCCGGTGCAGTGCATTAAATTTGCAATAAGCCAGTATGATTTAGTATAATCAATGAGTCTACGCGATAAGCTAAGACCATAGCATCTAGACTCCATCCGTATTGTTATCATGTGAAGTGCACTTGGATTAATTCAGTGGATGATCTGTGCAACAATAATCCTGCTTAATCTTTGCTTATACCATTTACACTTAGTTGAGTCAGGCTGCGACTTGTAATGATCAACATAAAGTAATTTGGAATTATCTAAGTGGTAAGATAATCTCTGATGCGTTGCTCCCTCATTATACTTCTTGTCGGAGATGCTTTTAGTACAAGTACGTCCATTGTTCAAAGCATTGGCAGTATTAATTAGATTACTATAGGAGCTTTATTCATAAAGCCATATCCATGTTCGAATGCGTATACAACGCATATATATATATATACACCACAGCAAGGTTAAATTGAAATATAATCATATTATGGAAAGAACTCCTAAAGAACACCTACCCCCTACACCTACACACTTGCTCTCTAACCGTCTGGATTTCTGCTCTCGGAAATATATCATGCTATGACATCCACCGCTTCGAACATCCACCCCTTGGGGTTTTATTCCATAGATATCTACCCCTTGACATCTACCCCCTGCACATCTACCCCTCCATCATTATAGCTCCAGCGTCATGATCTTAAACTCCCCAGACTATCTGTCATGGATCATGATTTACGTGAAGTTATAAGTATATATATATATAGGATTCTCAGTTTCATGGATCATGGAGCTGTCAGTATCTGCCTCGTCCAACCTCAACCAGTTTCACGAAATTTGGAACAAAAGACTTGGCATAAAACGTAGTACAGTCGACATAATTCCCAAAACATGTAAGGGAAAGTGATGCAGACATCATTTTAACTTGCAGAAATACATGACAGTATGTAGAGCTTCCGATGCACATGTGTACACATGTTTTAACGCGTGCTATATGAATAAGGAGGAAGTCAATGTCGTTGTAGTACTTTGCAAAATAATGAACATAGACATCCGTATCCTGAGGGACATTTACTTTGTCGATCAAGGAGTCGCATCTCTAGTTAAATCAGATTTCGGTAGGGAAGAGGGGCTAGGAGGGAATCATGTAAGAACCTGGGATGGAAAGGGGATGGTAGAAAATCCCCTTTCCTAAATCTAGTCTTTCTCACCGGAAAGGGGTGAAAACTTTAATATATTTAGTAAAATATTGACGATATAAATATCGCCTCTTGTATATAGATTTATCCATGTCTGTGTATAATGTTCTCCATATTCGGTTCAAGAAGGTAGAGTTTCCATACACATGTATACAATGTACTAGTCTCAGTGACCTTTTGACCTTGACCTCCTGACAGCGTCCCCTAGCGTCAACCCTGACATCACAACGCATGCGCACTGGGCCCCGACATGCGAGGGCCAGGGTGCGGAGGATAGTCAGAATCAGCCCTGCGACGGAACAATCTTCTTGTATGGACCAGTAGAGGCTATATGGAGAGTCACAGAGATTATGTTGTAGCATGACACCCCGCGGGAATACTTGATTTTTTTTTCTAATACGAGTGTGTGGCTGGACCTACGGCAACCCTTACCCTTGCTAGGGAGATTTCGAGTAAAAAAATATACGCTTGCTCTAGGGCATTTTTGGCTCGGAAATCCTTGTTTTGTAGAGAAAACCCCCATAAAATGTACATTTGATGGGTAATTTTATCAAGAACTTTTACCAATTCCAAGGAATCTTTTCATAAAAAGTGACCCTTGCTGGGGCGATTTAGTTGACACTACACCCTTGCTAGGGACATCTTTATAACATGACCCTTGCTAGGGTGATTTTGCTGAAAAAGTACCCTTGCCAGCCGCACGCATGTGTATATAAAAAATTACCAATTAAGTACCCCCCTGGGAATGACACTCAACAACACAATATATAACTGCCACGATTCAAATGATGCTATCATTACTAAGTAAACCTGACATGGTCCATACATAATATGTGTCATATTATGACTCATGAGTGTCTTTATTACTTGTCATCACTAGTCTTCTTACACGTCCGTGAGTCGACCAGTACTTTTTCACTAGTTCCCGGACACAAACCCCCCCTCCCTGTGACTCCTCCCCCCCCCCCCCCCCCCGCCCCGTCCATTTTTCAGCCTGTACCCTGGATGCTGCTGGAGATGGGTGGTGATGGATGGTGGGTAGGGGTTAGTTGGGGACTGGATCCCCGACTGGATCAGTCACGGACGTCAGGGGCTGGATCACCACTGCCCTGCACCAGGTATCAAGTCACAGTCCATGCAGAACAGATTAAACCAGGGTGTTTGATCTCATCCAGCCAACAAAAATACGTTATTTTACGTCAAAATAACGTTGTTTTACGTTTTGTCTTATTGGGTGCAGCTTCAGTATGTGTAACCCATACACCATTGGTGGATGCTAAATAGGAGCATGTAGGTTTTCTGAATGTGTGCCATATCGGGTGTAGCAAGAGGTGGGTGTTTAAATATGAGGTATGTAATCTAAATGTTAAATATTACTTCATTAGCAACTCTCCTGACCGTGGCTGTCACAACCTCCGTGTCAGTTCCTGAATCATTTGTAGATATAATACATGTATGGATATCGTGGTGATTTGCCCACTATCTCCTTTCAGACATTTCCGATAGCTTTATATAGTAGCCTAATGTAGTAAGGAAGGGCATGAGCGATGTTTCAATGACAGGTATTGCATAGGCCTATACATTACATAACTGATACGGCTTCTCCCACACCAAGATACTACTATACGATATGAGGTTATTACTCTATATACGACAGGGTTACCTGAGTTTTAGCATCACTTCTACCTCCCAAACATTGACTCACTCTCCTTCAAAAAGAAGACTATAACAAAATGAGCATTGACCTATGGAGTCTTTGGGTGATTACACTGTTCTACGACGAAAAAACAACCGGGGGAAGACCTGCCCAACTAGACTAATTTGAGGTCACAGAATCCAAAAATGATGGTAAAAAGTGCACCATAAGTCTCAGTTTCAAGATATTTCAACTATGATTATTTGTCACTCTTATACTAGATATATGGTATGACCAACATGTAGCAGGGACAGCAGCCATGAACAAATTTCAATTTTGTCTCCCTGGCAGAGATAACACAAACCTGAATCCAATTCAAGGATAAGAAATCATTAGAATCAGAATTCTACACTATCATGGCGCTAAATTTGTGGTATTTTACCGATATTTATTGAAAAAACGCCATGATAGCTATAGATATATCTAGAAAGCATATAAACCACTAAGACCAGAACTATTACCCATTCTGACAAAAAGAACCTTCAGGTCCTTTTTTAGTACTGTTTTTAGCCACTGTAGGGCACCAGAATGACAGAAGAGCCTGAAATAGACCAGAAATGCCTTTGGGTAATGTTGTATGCAGAATACAATGGTACATCTTGGGTGTTCCATCTTTGTTGATAGAATACCATATGTGGAATGTGAACTTAATCTTTTCTAGGCAGAAATGCCACTTTCTGGTGACCATGGCAGCCATTTTCATATTATAAATATGATATGTGGCATGAACTGGGAAAAGGGACCTTAGTGCACCCTGCACTACCCAGTGGGCACAGAACATTGAATCAACATTGATAAATGGTTGTCAATGTTGATTCAATGCTGATTCAACATTGATTCAACATTGTACTGAATTTTATGCCCACTTGGTAAGGGCCTTTTTTGCAGATCGTGTCACATATAATGGTCCCAGTATCTAGAAGCGTCATCAATATTACAAAACTTGTACCCAGTAAACACAACTACGTAGCTCAGACGTAAATTTACGTTCATTTTAGGTATCAATTACGTAGTTTTACTAGGTTTATGAATGTCAAAACATTAAGGTTTATTTACTTTCAATACACATATATGTCAGATTTACGTTGTTCTACCTCATTCAGACGTAAATATGTGTCCAAATGATAGATTTCTTGATGGGTTGGATACCAACATTTTATCTAGAGTATCAGGATTTTGGCATAGAGCTGGGCAATTTATTTTCAGTTAAATATACTGTGATTGAAAAACTCATTTTATCTCATATGATATAAAACCGGCCTTGTGTCTCCTTTCCAAGGATGTCACTTTCAGTCTTCCCGACACTTGGGCTTTGTATTTCTTTCATTACCACACATGTGGTGTTCAGTGAATTAAGTACTTTAATATACCTAGCACATGTTATTCCTTTGTCTCCTCTCCTTCATACGTGAATACTCAATGACATGTGGTTGATTTGTATAACATCAAATACATAATCATTAAGATTTTACTGATAGAATTAGGAACAATTGCTAAAATGCAGCATGATTCTCTCCATACTTGATAGTGCTGCCACCTTGTATGACACGAGGGAGTTATATGAACAATTCAAGTAGAAAAACTATGTAATCTGACGTAGATTTACGTAGAATTATTATGTTTATTTACGTTTAAATGAGGTAAAAAAAAGTCATACTTAAACGTTTGTAGAACGTAAATAAACCTTAATGTTTTGACGTTCACAAACCTTGCAAAAAGTCGAATTTCAAACCTTTGGTTGAAAATCTACCTAGAGAAACCTTGGAGCTACGTTGGATATACGTTGCGTGTTTACTGGGTAATCATGTATAGGCATTTAAAATTCCTCTCAGAACCAAATTTCTACTAAAAGCTATCCATTTATTAGGACACTCATCAATAAAATATATTTATATATAACACAATTGCTAAGCATATTGCTGGAACCTGGTTGGAGATGATCCTGATAAGGAATACAATAGGAAGGCAAAACGGCCATTATTAGGCACTAGTTATATGTTGCAATGTGATATTTCATACTTAATCATTCATCAAGAGTACTTAATTCTGCAATAAATCAGTAACATATTAATCTGGTAACTGGATTAAAATAGGTTTCAGGTGAAAAAAGGCATTTTTCTACTTTTAGATTAGATAGTGTATATATAAGAACTAGCTGGTGATGCAAAAAGAGACCACGTCAATATCTCAAAACTGTGACTTACCACACAATTTTAAGTGCTATTTTTGAATTCCCCAGGTCAAAATGCATAAGAATGAATGTGTCTGGTCCCTTTTGAAAATTTGTAGAACAGTGTTATGGATTCTGTTATCATAGTATCACGAACTCTATCATAATCTGCATCTAACATGCTATAGAATTGCATACATGTAGGTACTCAATAGGCTTTGTTACATTTACCTTTCCTTTTTTCATCTTCTTTTCCTGGTGTGTCTCTTTACAAGTTACGTTTTCTCCTGTCCGTCTTCCTCATGGTGATTCCTCCTGTCCCTGGCCCCTGACCCTGTCCAGTGTATCATATAGTGTTTGCCATTACCTATCCCTCTATCCTTTTCCATGCTTGTCCAGTTCCCATCCCATGCCCTCCTTGCTTTCCTCACTTCCTCCTTCATCATTTCCCCTCTTTTCCTACTCCTCCTCTTTCCTGATACTTCCTCCTTAACCATCTTCCTTCCGTTCAGCCTTCTCTCTCCAAGAACCAAAATGGCCGCGGCTGCCGTGACAGGCAAGACGCTGGTACCGTCGCCTGTTTCCGGCGCGCGCTGCTGTATAGGCAGACGACATTCGGAGTTCCGGCGGGAAAATTAGCCCGGTCACTGCACTGCCTGACCTGCAGAACGGGTTCAGCAGTCAGGACTCAACTGGGTGATGGTGATGAGGGGGGTTGCTGAGTAGGGAATGGGGCGATGAGAAGCGGGATTGGAGGGGGGGGTGGGGCTGAGAGGGAAGATGAGTGTGTTGGGAAGGAAGAATAATATGTTGTAGCTCGCGACCTACAGATGGTCAATGCACGTGTCCCTTGCCAATAGTTTGAAGGTATATCAAAGAGGAAAGACCACGGGAAATAATCATATGATAAATGAGTATCTATAGTATGATTAGAATATAACATTTCCCAGCCGTTCTTATGCAAATGATGCCACTTTACTTAAAGTTCTGTAATAAGGTCAAGTTACATGATCTATTCGGCCATGATATGGCGGTATCAACAAGAAAGGTGATCACATGTACACCCATTCTAAAACTAAGTTCCATGAAGCCAATGGTCTGATTTATTGTTTTTATTTATTAGTGAGTATGGCAGACCCATTGATTTAATCAAGGAATGCTGTATCCATCACTCCATGTTAGTGAACCTTTCCCAGTATCGCCCGACCTATGTGCCTATCAAAGCATGTGATTAAACAGAATTATAACTTCTTTCTCAACTCAGAATTGTTATTTTGCTGATAAGTACGTGAAATAAATACAAAGAAGCATTCGCGAGACGGTAAACTAGATAATAGTCAGTAGAGTTATGACGACAGAAATATCACTTTTACCAACACCACCAAAGGCATGAGAACTTGCGTCATCTCATAGACAAAGGTTCACGAGATTCTCTTTACCAATGAGGGTTATTTCACGCGATGGAGACAAGTATCCTCAGTGGTTAACAATTTGAGTGTTCCTTATATTTATTTCAGGAGATTTCTCCCTATACACTGATTAAAAAGTGCAATTTAGAGCTAAAAAAATGAGAAGATTCTACTCTGTTTAATTTCAATTTGATAAATTAATAGGCCGTTAGTTACTTAGCAGGGTTATCTAACGGGGAACGGGGTGAGATAAGACTTTCCTTGGTTCAACTGAGCTGTCGTATTCACCATGAAATATAATGCCAAGGCCTACAAGTTAACCCTTTCTGTATCAGAACCCAGCAACACCACCACCATAGCACACACCTTCCATCTCCAGCAGAGTTATTGCCAACCTTGGTTCATTAGCGTGCACAAGAGTGTGGGCGTTGAACAAGAACATCTACCTCTGTCGAAGGCACATGGCTATTGGACACCATCTGTCATAATGGTTTCCTCTTCTGTCCCTAGACGCCAGTACACGCGGTAAGCATGTAAAGCCAGTCACAAACCCTCCAAATAAGAAACACCGCCAGGTGCTATCATAAACTACACGGGTACCTTCTTGTAGAAATCGTGCGTTAATATCATCTGTTTGATACAATGTATCAATATCGCATTTATCAAAATATAAAAATAAGGAAATGGCACTCGATGGTTGAAAAGTCAGTTGAGTTCATCTACTACGAAGAATCAGAACTAGGCTATGGATAAACGTGTGCTTTTTTTCTATTATCCATTATCTTTTTGTCTATTTGACACATTTGGCTATTTGTCTAATTGTTGGCCATTAGCGGGTTTGGCAGTCGATCTGTTCTTCCTAAATACTGGCATTGTTAAATGTCATTTACTTATGAATTTGCCATGGTGCCATAACCAACTGACCTTGACCGGGCAGTCACATTAGTACTTTGACCTGGTGTGATCCATGTGGCCCTGTGACAGGACATGTGATGTGATAAGTGGGGATGAGGATTTCCAGAACAGAACAGACGACATTTTCCTAGCGGCTAACATTTTCTCTGCATGGCAGAATGTCGTCTGGTATGGAGAGTCTTGGGAGGGGTCGGTTTACAGATTCTAGTCCCTGTTAATTGGGGTTAGTTGAGCTGCCGAGTTAAACTGATTATCGAGGTAAACACTAAATATGAAGGCGGAGGCGACACCTTCTGTTCATTATCCTACCCCCGTGTTTTATTCCCTACAAACAAACCCGCTCCCTTATCCCATTAAACGCGCACGTCAATTAGGCAGTGAAACATGGAAAAACGCCTGCTGCGGAGGAAAAAACACCAGGGCAACAGTTGCAAATGTCATCCCTTCAAAGAACCTCGTGTAGACTTTCAGACAAAGTTGCTGATACCTGGATTGATATCCCATTTTTTGTCCATTATCAGGAGTTTAATTTACGGAGATAGAGCGGGACATGCTCAGTATTTCTTGTGAAGTATGCGTCCAAAGTAGGATCATCCTTGTTTCCATGTGGGTTGTTGACACTATCTCAGATATTTTGCGTCAAATTAATGTTTTTAACATTATACAACGTTTAGCCATAATAAGGAACCATAGAGAAACATTCTGAAACGTTGTATGACGTTTTTGTTTGTTTACTGGGTATACCATTAATTATTTGACTCCTGGTGCTAGAGCTGGTGCGTCTTCCCTTGTCCTGTTTCCTGGAGCATGTAGGAACGTTAGAAAGCAGATGACAGTACAGAGCTGGCATGTGCTGGGTGTCCCGGCCGTTCTATGCATCGCCTAGAGTCTGACTTACTCTAAACAAAAGCAGCCCACACTAATATTCTTTATGCTGGAAATCTTAGTCAGTACTGACCAACTTCCATAGTAATCTTTTGGCTCCCTATACGACCGACCTAGGTTAGTCAATACTGTCAGGCTGGTCAGTACTCTACAGTACTGACCATCTCACCGTAGTCTTCTCCATGCATTTCAATGAGTATCAGGCTAAGTCCTTTTGAGTATCTTATTAGTCATAATTGTTTTGCTTCAGTCATTTTTGAATAGCACTTGCTCATGCCTGACCAATGTCCCTATATCACTAACCTAGGATAGCCAGTACAGACTAAGGGTCGGGGCATTTAGATTATCTGTGTGCAGCAGTTTCTAAACCATCCATTCTGAGCAACTATTTCAGTATCCCATACATTTTGGGTACAATGTACATGTATTTTCATATAATTAAAGGGATAGTTTTATTACCGGCTGCTTCGGATAACATTTAACATCTTAATGCTTTATTTTTTTCTGTATTTTTCTCCCGTAACAATGATGCGATGAGAAGTACAAATACTGATTGAAATATTTCCTTCGTCATTGCCTGGCCCATTCCCATTTGCAACAGGTCTAGCCTCATATTCTATCGTGTTACTTTCATATCATAGCTATTGCCATCACCACAATAGAATGTTTCAGCATCCAAGAGAATTGTAAGCTATTTACCATCAACACCTCCCAGTGTAAGGTCTCTGTTGTTGAACACTCTGTAGAACAAACTGCTGCAGTGTGTCAAAATACTGGATACGTTTCAGCTGCGGCAATAGTGATTCTTTAGCCTCGTTGTTCTCACAATAGGCCTGTGTCCACTATATGACAAAGAAAGTGGAATATATGGTCGTTTTGACGTCCAGAAATATGTACATATCTGGGAATATATTTTGTAGATATATTCTACTTTAACTGCAGGTATGCTGTGTCCACTAGGCGTTATACATTGCTGCCCAGACTGCCCAGGGCAAACATGGACAAGGTTTTACAATAGAATAAAGAGCATATATTCCAATTTCTGCACTAAAAATCAAACATGTTAGATATTCAAATGCCCACTTTTGACGTCCATTTTTGACCCCTGCATATTGCTCTCCCACTTTTGTATTTGAGAATTTTGTCGTCCAGCTGTGTCCACAGGGATACAAAACATATATTTTGTATTTGTATTCAAATTCACGTTTTAACGGACGACAAACGGCCTCATATATGCTAGTGGACACAGGCCTAATAACTCCACATTATGTATTATCCTTTCCATATTCCCTTCACATATTCAGTATTCTTTTATGCAATGCAATGCTTAACATAACCACGTAATTCTCATTGTGTTTTTATTTGCCTGTCCTCTCTTTGCCTCTCTCTCTCTCTCTACATTGTGTATTCTATTCTCTCATTCTTTCGTACGTTATATGGGTGATTTTCCCACATCTTCATGATTTCAAAAACGTGTCTTATTTGTGTATCATACACATCCAGGCCATGCCCTTTAGTGTGCAACAAAACAGTTGTGTTAAGGATAATGCACGGAGCCACACATACGCGAGGCTGAAGAATACAAAGGTTGGCTTTGCAGAGATGTACACGGATAAGGCTGTGCTTCTTTCTATCAGGGTTCCCGAAAGGGAGGGGGGTGAGTGAACAGGGTCAATTGGCTGATGGCATTTCAGTTGGGAATAGAAACCTCCCCACGTCCCCCAAAAATGTACGTAGTAAAGGAGCTTCACGTACTAGGCCGTATTACAGGGCGTGACTGCAGCGACGAGGACGTGACACCATGAAGAATGGCGATATCATTTTCTGGCTGATCTGGCCTGAAGAGGGGAAAAACTAAATAAATAAAGCGCTCACACACAAAAGGATTTGAACGCTGGCCCCGCAGCGATTCATTATCCCGGCTGCCAACAGAGGCGCTAGCGGCGCAGCCAGCTGGAGGCTGGGGTCAGAGGACATCCATGCCACCATGCATGGTGGGTGGGGGTGGGAGTGGGGGTGGGAGTGGTCGAGGGTATGGGGAGCCAAAGGGCGAGTTTGGGAGCCATAGGGCGAGGCAGTCTTTGCAGATCTCTGTCCATGTCCCTATCTAATATAGCTCTGTCTTTGTATCTGACTGGCTTCTGGCTTCTGTTCCTGTTTCTGTCTCTAGCCTCGGTCCTTCTAAACATGTAGACCTGTACAGGGTGCTGAGGACTAAATTATTGTTGGTGGCCATGGGAGGGGGGGTGGCAAGGTGCCCGCCCAAACCAGGAAATGCTTATAAACGCTAAAGATACATTTATGCGCAACATATTTTAACACTCTGTGATTGTCATTGCCTTTACCGGTATACGCCACTGATGTGAGTGAGTCTGTCTCTTCCTCTCTCTTTCTCCTTGTCTCCATGCCACTTTCTCTGCCTCCATCTCTCTCTCTCTCTCTCTCTCTCTCTCTCTCTCTCTCTCTCTCTCTCTCTCTCTCTCTCTCTCTCTCTCTCTCTCTGTACCTCTCTGTTTGTCTCTGTCCGTCTTTATATCTCACCATCTCAGCTCCATTTACCCTTCTTAAGGCTTCTATATGACACAGGTGACTATGTCTTCACATGGCTTGGCATGCCTAACACTAGCTCTGACTGTGACTCTAGCTGTGACATTATATCACAATGTTGATAGTATTATAGTTGTGCCATATGTTATTGCAAATCTATATGGTATTGCTTAACAAACACCTGTACAATACAACTAGTCTACCTTTGCCAAAATCAATACCGCAAGCTAAACCTAGTATACTAAATCACCTAAGTACAAAGTAGTCGTTATATAAGGTATGATAAAGGATCTTAAGAGAGACAAGCCTATGATGAAGAAAGTGTTTAATCTATCAGAACTAAAGATGACGATGTCTACCATTTCTATAATTGGTGGTTGTCTACTTGGGCGTAGACACAGGTGTGGTAATCAATGAAAAAGTAAACAGGTGCAATCAATATAGGCCCAAAGACAGGCTTCACCTGTTCATCAATACTTAGGGTCAATACCGTATACCATGTAGGTTATATATAATACACATATACAACCCATGTAACTGGGACATTAGGTGGTCTCGGAAATCATTACTACTCGGCAATCTGAATACTATAATTATACACAAAAGATACTATGTTTGGACTTATTTAGAATTCTAATGATTTAAGATTGGGGAATACTGTCATTCAAGCAGATAATTGGATGAAATTAGGGTGATTGCCCCGTATTGTGGTATTTCTTAGTCGTTTTATGATATTTATCATTATATACTAAGGTGGCATTATCGTGCACGTCTATGTGAATCATTTCTAAATTATACTGATTGTTACTAAAATAGAAGGTCTCACAACTGGATTTACAGATAGGTTAATAACATAGTATCATACTTGATCTGATCGTCTTGGCAAGGTGAACATCATTAGTAAAATAGAAACAATGAAACCAGGGGAGTGTAGGCAATCATATATGTTTATCAGGCAATCATCCAGTAATTGGCAGCTATTGTCAATTGGTCAGCAAGGGTGCGGCAGTGATTCATCTCCCTGTCAGTACAAAATTGAGTATACCAAATAGTGTATACATACAATAAATGCTA
Organism: Harmothoe impar; assembly: GCA_947462335.1. NCBI lineage: Eukaryota > Metazoa > Annelida > Polychaeta > Phyllodocida > Polynoidae > Harmothoe > Harmothoe impar. The sequence goes on along the minus strand of OX381709.1, from coordinate 43,071,908 downwards.
AATTCAAAACCTGTCTTTCACATTCCCCAAACTTCAAAATAGCTGTTGTCTCATTTCTATCATACTCAAGAGAGAGCTATTCATTAATACGGAATATGCACTGCCTTTGTCTTAACTTTATAGACGACATATTATGTAGTAAGAGTAACTTTATATAAATTATAGCTTTATATTTCTTCAAATTTATCAAATACAATGTATAAGGGGAGAACGTTGTTATTTTATTCTTAAAGCAAGACAGGACCCGGATTGATATATAGAGCACTACTTCAGTGGCTGTCAGTTCCTGCCGATATAAAGGCATATCATGTGTGTGTGTTGTGGTCACTGGTAGGGTGTAAAACATGACGGCCTCCTGAGGACCTACTGCAGATGGACTGGGCAGACCCCTAGGGTCCCCCTCACCCCCACCTCTCCACCCTGGAGGAGGAGGAGTAGGAGGAGGCCGCCCTAGTGTTATTAAACGCCTTCCGTGTGGAGGCCCTGCCAGCCCAATGGGTCAGTAGAGTAGTTTCTTCCGGTACATTGACTAATAGCCAATAGGCAGTCAGCGGCTACCGAATGTATCTTCATTACCCCTGCCACCACAGACACCCCTCCCCCACGCCTGACCCTCCTCCTCCAGTGTGTCCCTTCCTCTCCAATGCCCCCTTCGTCCAGGAGGTGAATGGGTGTCACTGGCTGAGATTACCTCCTGAATCTGCGACCACTGATGGCACGGTGTGCGGCCAAAGCAGTATGCATTTTATTGCGACCATCCACCCGTAAATTGCCCTCCACCCAGGAGTGGCCGGCGAACTGAACGTCGGGTCCTCCAGGTGTTGGGGGGTAACGAGGCCTGTACAGTGGGGTAGGGGGGAAGGAGGAGGGGGTAAGATGAAGGGCTCCTTGTCTGGCTTTATTAGACAGCTTGTCACTCCGGGCAGTGCGTAGAGGAGATTCCTACAGCTGTATTGTGTTCAACAAACACTCCCCGACTGGAGGAGTGCCCTGGAGTACTTTAGTCTGGGTTAAAACATTAATCAGGCACTGAGTTCATTTTAGTGTTTGTGTGTGTCTTTCAGCCATTGTTTTTCACCCACTTCAATTGTGATGAATTTGACGCAAGCTTCAATGCCTATTAATTTCAAATCGACCAGGGTGCGTTTTTATGTGCACAACAACGACAAAAAAGGCAAAGTCTCTGTCATTGACTAATGTTATCTATATAGGCTGTAATCTAGGTCGGCGTTTATGCCAGTTAAAAAGGGATGTCATTAGTTATTGGTCTGACACCTTTTGGCCATAACGGCCTTGGGCGGGTATACCCGCCAATATAGCATGGTCTAGAAACCTCCACGCAGGCGTGTTGGAGACATAAAGGCCCGATTGATAGGCTAGTAGTAGACATAAAGTACCCTAATTGTCGGGTTACTCAAACTCCAGCACTGCCAACTGAGCATTTCAAGCTACCTAATGATTTAGGGTGCATGTGTTCCACAGTCAGTCGCCATTTCCCTGCATTCGGGTCTAGACACCTAGCCTCTCAGTCGCAGATATAATATTTGGTATAGATAAACTAATCTGATTTGTTGCACACATATAACACCTTTCTTAACTCTCTACGCACAAAAACATTTTAAAGGCAGGTTTTCTATTTGATGTTCCATCTATTCGGTGCTGATTGATAGCATGAGGAATGAACGTATATATAGCCAGACAGGGTGATGAGAGAGGATAAACGGATGATAGTTAAGGTTCCTCCATGCATACAGGGAGCAGTGGTTGGTGAGTGGCAACCTTCATGGCGATGTTTTGGAATCTTTAAAATAAATTGAGTGGATGGCAGTCGATGGGATTTGTAACTTGAGTCTACCCCCATTCCCTTCTATAACAATGCCATAGACATCAACTTAACATTGATTGCACTCAGTTTATTGGATAATCTGGTAGTAGAGAACCACCTGGGATGGTCTATGTATATATACATGTACATGTACATAGTGGAAGATGGTCAACTACTCCTCTGGTTGGTAACACTGAATTGGCTTCTCGTCGAGTCTCGCATGATCCCGGCCGGGGGGAGCGTCAAACTTCCGCCCGATCACTTCCTGCAAAGTGCAAACCATCACCGCTAGGGACGCTGGGTAATTAGACAATGCGCGGCCGGAGTAATTAAGGGTCAACTTCCTGTCACCTCCCGTCATGCATGTGGGAAGAATGTGACTTCCGGTCTGGGATTAAGAGTTGAGATTGAGGGTAACCTGTACCCTTTATATTGGGTAGACTAATTGGATCTGGCTCTGTGGGGGTAGCTTTGCATGTGGACTGGTAAGAGGGGTTTAATGTCCAAAAGGGGTTTAATACATTATGCCCTTTGTCATCATGGTGCCTGAATGCAACCCTACTGAGCCTACTCGCTCGGTTCCAGTCATGCTTGTTTGTTTGTTTTTTGTGTAGTTTAACGTCCCACTAACAATGCAGGTGAGACGAGCCAAAAGATAGAAATCCTGCTCCTACACATTTACCGAAGCAAGGGTTCTTTACCCTCCGACACCACACAGGATGGGAAAGCGCAGCCATAGGTAAAGTCGAGAAGCAGCATTATGCCGGTCTTACAAGGGTTAATATATGCTCATGTAGGTCGGCATGCATGCTGCATGACTGTAGCGGACTCACCAGCGCTGCATTTAGGCATTGTGAAGACAAAGGACAAAGCACATCAATGTGATATGCGGGCCTTAAAGGGTTAAGAGTTTTTGGGGTTGGTATGTAGGTAGCTGGTATGTAGGCGCTGGGCCACCCACGCCGGAAGTTGACAGATGAGCCGACACCAGCCTGAACCCTCAGCCCGCTCCTGTCCCTCCTCCTGGCGTCGACGACCGCGCGATCGCGTGTCGGGCCGAGTTTAAATGGCCCTTAGGTGGGCGGGCAGTGATAGCCATCATTCAGTCCATGGTGCCGCAGTGCCGGGCTGCCTGGAGTAGCCCGGGGTTTACTCCAGGGAGTCGGTAGTGTGACGTTTGGCTACTTAGCCCCCTGTTGAGAGGACCTTAGGACTACGCCCTACCCATGTACCCCTACTCCTATCCTACCCAACCGAACAGCTCCCTCCCTCTCTACCAAATAGTACAATCACACATATTCTCCAGTGTGCAATTTATGTACAGCTCAAGACATAGCTCTTCCTCTCTGGATAAACACACACACCTTGCCACCTTCAAATCTGACCTTTCACATGGTAAAATATTACCAACACCCCAACCTCTCCCATAAGGAGCTCCTCCCTCCCCACCCCCTCCAGATAGTGCCCTTTTTCACCAGAAAGGGCTTTAATCAAACCCTAGTCTCCTGAGAGAGCCGAGTCCCTCTGTGTGTTAGAGAAGGGGGGGGGGCTTGGTTGGGAATGGGAGAGCGGGAACCTAGGGTACCTTGTCTCCCATGTAGCTAAGTGTCCCTCTCTGAGAGGCCAATTTCTTGCTGCAGGAGAAGGCACTGCCTGTAGGGACCCCGATCGACCATTACCTCGTGTCCTGCCAGGAGAAGGGACGACGCAGTAATTACGTCATCTTTACGTCAGACAAACGTCATGACGCTCCTAGCTAACACTATAAGAACAAGCTAGACTAGACAGCCATCACTGAACAGTGACATATTTAGTTTATAGGTATATGAAGAGTTAAAATTAGTATCATCAACAGCTAGAGTTGACATCACTTGAAATAGACCTGAGTAAATCCCCACTGATTATAAACCAGCTTATACTGGTAACAGAAGTACCAAAAGGTGTCACGAATATGTCAATACTGAAGTTAAAGTACTGTTACGGTGGATCTCCTGAATAATACTGATAATAATCAGTTCGTTCCTAGTTTAATCTGATAGTACTCTGATATGAGTGCCAGTATTAATATAGGGCTGTTTGTTGGTGCTGCCATATGATGTGGTCATTAGTGCCGAGTTAGTCCTCACCGCCTAAGCCTGGAGGACTGGTGTCAGCAGACGCTGTTATTTAAACCAGGGAAACTGGAGCTTTCCGCTCTCCTCCAGGGCTGCCTGCCCCGGCCCAGTATCTCACCACACCATGGGGTCTGAAGGAGGGACCATGCTAGGGTCCGAAACTGGGGTTTCTCCACGGTAAGGTGACGTTGCAATAGGCACATGAATAAGACGGTCATATATGTGGCTCTTCATCGGGGTTAAAGATGATTTCATTTATTTAAATAAAATGGATATCATGAAATAAAATAGGTCTCTAGTTGCTCTGAAAAGGCCCTCAGCCCATTGTTTCCCATCTTAGAAACTCTCAATTACAATATAGTTCACAATGTGTAACCTTTGAGTAAATATTATGTTTTCAAAATTATGTTTTTTCTCAGGTTTGAGAGTCCCAAGAGACTAATTCAATTTTGCATGAAGGAGAGTCATATACATGTAAAAGGTTCTATATATAGAAGGCTTGCACCAAAAAGAAGGCCTTTATAACCTACTTCAATGAGCTGGGATGGCAAGATGCATGCATGCAGCCCTGGTGAGTAGACTCTTGAGACATTCCCATTGCCCAGTACTGCAAGTGAGTGGTTAATTTTCTTGCCTGTCTTTACCATTGAGGTGGCCCTAATTATTTACCCCTTCCATAATTAAATAATTATACAGTTATACGTATTGTGTATGCTGCAAATTCATTGGCACATGATTGTTGTATTGATCTAAAAATCATAACACAGTATTCATTATCGTTATCCTTTCACTATAAAATGATATTTTGTCACTTGCAACTCCATGATGTAAGTAGTTTGAATGTACTGCAAGAATTGCATAACCTGATTGGTCATACTCACAGTCTAGTTTACAATTAGATACAGGTCTAAAATTATATCAGGCAATTGTATGTTGCTTAACCCTATAATATATGTATTGATATACTCGGCATGCTTCATTCATGCAGTCCTTGCGGATAGGCTCGCGAGAGCTGCATGAATGCGGTATAACGACAATGGATATGGAATCACTATGCAGCTATTGATGTTAATAGCTGTGAATCCCAGATAGCATTGCGTTGTGTAATCTGCTGCTCGCTGAGTATTTCCTTTCTGTGTTCTTTTATATGGGTAAAATAGTCCCCCAGAGGGAGTACACGGGGTGACTGCTACTACCAATTAATATAGATTGCTGATACATGAGTGCCTCTGCATTGAAAAAAAAGGAGTCACAAAAACAGCATGCACAATCTGGCTCTCTGCCTGCGTCTGCCCGTGCTAACCCAATATAGTAGGGCAGCGTTTCTGATTAGCCCTTCTCTTTGTCATCAGGGTTAAGTGGCAAAGTAGGATTCTGGGCGTGTGGTGACCATTGTCCAGCCTGTCCAGCCATCCAATGGTCTGGTTTGTATACCCTGGGGGGACTGGTCATTCATATAGAGTCCAGACAATGACATTAGTATATGCAGTATATATATAATTATATGCAATCGATATATGTACCGCGGTCTCTAGCCAGACAGTGGATGTCTTTAGTGTGTGCCCTGAATTGTGTCTGTTAAGTTAGGTGAAATATTTATCATGTGCGTTAAGCATAATTATGGAGTAATTTGGAGAATCTAAGCAGTTTATATCACTCCGAGAAGTATTTCAAAAACATGAGCTGGTCCTCTATCTGACCTACTTTTCTCTACTGGAGCTGCTACCTTGGATCATCTATAATCTACACCCATGCTCCATCTTCTTTCAATTCCCCACCCAACCCCCATCCCAACGCCCCCATATAAAAAAAAGAAAAAAGTTCTTTTTCTTTTGCTCTGCCACAACATAATACGTGGCTATGAATTCAGACGGAGAAAGATGTCCGCATCGCGTGTTTCTAAATATACAATTTTGTGAAGCTGAGAGGCTGGGCTTTTGTTATGTTTATATTTGTGAGAACATTGTCATAGCAGGGGACGGAGGTTGAGGGGTTTGAGGTATAGGATTACCATACTCTGAGATCTAGCATCCTCTTCTAGCCGCGGGGAGGGGGCTAATGGTGGGTAATGGATCCCCGCCCGTCACTACCCCGACATACGGATCGAGCAGCTCAAGAGCTGCTCCCTCTTAAAGGGCCTGTCCTTGCCTGCTTCATTGTTAGAGGGACTAAATGCGTATAAACTCTAGCACTCAAGTAACAAGATAAATCCAGACAAACCTAATTAGGCATTGAATCTGAAGCCATGCTATCAGAGTCTAAAATGTTTCACTCGGCTAATGATGTCCTCTCTCCGTCTCTTCTTTGTATGTCTCTGTCCGGCTATCTCTATCTTTCTGTCTCTTCCCCTCTGTCTGTCTGTCTGTCTCCTTGTCTCCCTGTCTCTCCCTTGAGGTGCTACAAGCCGGACTTAAAGTTCTCTCTGCCTCGCTCTCTCTTTTGAATTTCTTCCTTGGATGGTTACAAGCTTTGTTCATCTTGGTCTTTCTTCTCCTCCTCCTCGTTCTTTAATTTCAGGTGATCATAATTAGAGTCAAACTTCCCCTCACAGACAGCCTAATTACAATTCAAATCCAAAATTCGGCCTCGGAATTAAAGACACTTCATCCGGCAAAACTTTTGGGAAAGGAAAAATAAAGAGAATAATTTGGTTGGAAGTTTGTCAAAGATGAGGAAACTCAGATGTGACGCCGCTACAAAAATTGAAAAGAGCTCAAATGAGTTGGTGTTTTTGCTGTAATTGTCTGTTATCTGTTTCTTTCAGAGGGACGTGGCTGGCATGTTTTTGGGGTGACGGAGACGTAAGGAGGTGAGGGAGGGGGAGGGGAGAGGGGGAGGGGGAGGGGGGATGAGCTGCTCATCCAGGTAGGACCCACCTGCTGTTGCCGGAAGTCGAGCTGCTCCTCAGCAGACAGCGCCACCTGGAGGTAAAGCCCCACTTCCGGTGGCATCACATGTCGGCTCGTCGCGCCATGTGGACGATCTGACACCTACTTCCCGCGCACCTCCTCTCCTCCAGGGTGAGACGCTCCGCATCCTGGAGACGGGAGCAGAACTCGGGGGTGAAAGATTCTCACTGACTCACGCACTTACTCCACAATGTACTGAGTGAGGATGGTGGCGATGGCCGACGAGGTCTTAGTGGAGCGTCTCTCTCTCTCTTATTTTTCCTTTCTTACCCAAGTGAGCCAGCAGTTAGTCAGTATATTATGTCCGCTTCTCAGATCTCGGTCTCGGTCTCTGTCTGTCTCTGTCTCTCTCTACCTGCATCCTTCCTCTCTCTCTCCCTCATCCCTCTCTTCCTATCTCTCTCCTTCTTTCTTCGCCACCTCCTGTGCAGCTGTCACGTCCTTGATCGCGTGTTGGCCACCTATCGGCGGCAACCAGAAGCATGCGTGAGTCACGTGAACGCGGAAGGTCTGCGCAGGCGTCGGGCCCCGTGAGCGGAAGTCGGGATGCGCACGCCCTGTGCGTGACTTGGGCATGCTGCGTCCTGCCGATAGGAGGCGCCCCCGCTGCCCCCTGGCGGCCGACCCGACATCCGGGACCCTGCCCCCTGCCGGACGGAGGGGGCAAATAGTGCGACCCTGAGGTGACAGGCAACAATGCGCAGTTGTCTTGGGTTTAGCTGGAGGCCGCGGAGGATTTATAAATATCAACAGCGATGACGTGTTATTATTATCATTGTGCTCTCTGCACGGTATTCCCATGTTATCATTAAGATAGTGTGTTTTATTTCATCAAGTTACTACCCATTCTCTGTGTAAAGGAATAATGTCCTTCTCGCTAACTCCTACCCAGTGGGCACACAACATTGCATCAACATTGATAACTGGTTGTCAATGTTGATTCAATGTTGATTCAGCATTGATTTAACGTTGAACTGAATTTTGTGCCCACTGGGTAGCCTATACTCTTTCCTAGAATGACCAGGTATTACTCGACCGAATTTGTAACTTTAAAAAGTCTGATGGGTTGCTTTAAGTTAACATCTGATCTGAATCTGTATGACAGACGAGCGTGAAGTGGGATTATTTTCATAGAGCCAACCCCTTTTACTATCAGCGCAATGTACAGCGACCTTGAATACTATACGAATAATGGATACGGAAACTGTCAGGCACATTCCCCACTGACACAGAAAGTGACATGAGAGGGAGACACTATAGATATCTATTGTAACGCCTTGTTCGGCCAACAGTCAAGTACACCATGACAACTATTTATAAATATTCTTTTGTAATGAATATGGAGCATTTCTATTAATTGTGGTATTCATGATGACCAAGGTTAGTTAAAGCATCCTCTTGCCTTTGAAGAACAATTGAGGTCAAAATAAAAACATTGGCCTTGACCATTTTTCCTTACATGAAGTCGATGGTGTGATACAGCATCATATGTGAGATGGGGGGGGGGGTAGACAGCTTCGAATGTGAGGAGGGGGGATGAGAAAGGGGTGCCAGCCCAAATCATAGGATCATTACATCTGGGAAAATTGGTTTTTGTTTGAGATGACGACCAGCTGACAGGGGAGAAGGGTGCGGCTACAGACTTATAATTACACCGGTGTAGATTTTACTCTGTATGCCACTGATGCCACCCGCCCATCACACCCCGGCCCCTCCACACCCGCCATCCTCCTCATAGTTGTTTTGAGGGAGGAGGAGGGAGGGGTGGGGAGAATACTCTATGTGCATGCTGTCTCTACATTAGGGCCTCCTGTGGGTGGGTTGTCTGCAGCTGTCTTTAAAAGACAACCTCCAGGCCGGCACTCATTAGATATTGCGGTCGGTGACGGGGTATCAGTTTCGCTTGTTATCTAGCCCTATCCATTGGCAGGGTGAGCCAGAGTAGGAGGGTGCGTGAGCGAGGGTAGGGGAGAGGGGGGCAGGGGGAGAGACAGGCAGGCAGGCAGGGCTATGGTGGAGAGGGGGCTGCAGCAGGGGCTGCGTCTCTACACTATAGAAGTCTTGAAAGGCACCTGACCTTTCTGTATGTAGAGATTGTTCTGTCAGTATGGAGAGGAAGCTCTTAGAGAGGGGTTGATGACATGTAAACTGGACACCACCCTTACACCTGGTCACGTCCTCTGATCCTCCCTGACCCAGGGATGACCACCCACACCGGTCATTATAGGCTACAGGTGCTGCCTGCTTTGACCATTTGATCACTGCACTCGATAGACGCGGTTGCTATTACAGCACATATGGCAATATAATGACGCCATGTGACAATTACCATTTGCATATACCATGCATACATATTGAGCAATGCCAGAAATACCCCTGTCCCCGCATTGTAACGGTTTTAGAGAAACAATGATGTATTGTAATGACAGTGGTATGGGTCTCTATTGCATAAGATCACATCAATGCGAGTCTATTGCACTACCGACTAGCACATTCATATTAAATTGAATAGACTTACATATAACACCCAGACATACTAAAATACCCTCTGAGCAACACCGGAGTCACTCTTGTAACACGATGCCCAGCTGATCGTTGATATAAGTACTAATTATATCACAAATAGAAAAGGGCTTACATTAGCAGTATTCCCCTTGCAATTATCTTATTATGAGAGTGTTCTTGCATTGAACTGCTTTACGAAAACAGCCATTAGTTATAATCATCTGATAATGATGGAAATTTGGTATTCTCTAGATTTCTATGATGTCAACTACCTCTACTGTGACTGACCACTCTTGGGACTATATGAAAAAATTGGGCGCATCTAATCATTAACTTTTAGTATGTTTTTGAATATTCAAAAGGCGGTTACAATAGATGGGTGAATGTATTAGAGGGGTGAGCTTTGTTAGGAGTGAGTTGTCCAAGGCGGGCTTAAAGGCCAAAACATTAGTACCCCTGCATCAACAGTCGGGGTGTGGGGCCGGGATAGATACTCGACCCTATATATGGGGCAGGTGGGGATTTAATTTATCTATCCGGCACCCCGCTCCCACATACCTCTGTGGGGGTATGGCAATGGTTACATGTGTTTGGCATGTCTGTGGCCCATACAAACAGATTCTCCAACCCCTACATACCTCCCACACGCCTTCTTATCAGTCCTCCATCCTCCTCCTGGCGTGAGTAGTACAGAACTGGGGGTTAGTATCAGGACTGTTATAATTTGTCTCTTTCAAGAACCTGTACCTAGAACCCTGTGAGAAAAAATATCTAAGTACACGCTGCATTGGGAGGACACTACTGATTTAATTTACATGAAGCCCCACATGTTTATCTAAAACTAAAATGATTTATTAAAGGCATGTCACTGCACCCTACTGTAAGTTCTCATTTTGCTAAGAATGTAATACATATAGAATATAGAGAAAATCATGGTCAGAATAGGCCAAAATGAGCTTGTATTAAGTAGAGCAACATTCTGGTTCTATGTTAAGAAAGATTTATTTATTTATTTTGCCCAAATCATATGACATGGGCACTTTCATGCATACTATCTTAAAACCTTGTATATATGTATGTATGTATGTATGTATGTATGTGTATATATATATATATATATATATATATATATATATATATATATATATATATATATATATATATATATATGTCTATATATATATAAATATATATAATATATATATGTATATATATATACGATCCTAGAGCACAAGATCTAATACATGAATTTTGACAATTTCTAGAATGCCGCCATGCATGTGTCGATCTTAAACCATTAAGGTATCTATTAAGAAAGGATTATTTTAATGTCGAGGCTGTATTTGACACAGGTCTATAGTTTGGTTTTAAGGTTCAACTCAGAATTCCCTTAGTATTGTGTCATAACAAATATACTTCGACACACTCAAAGCATGTAGCCATACAAAGGTGATTGTCTCACAAAGCAGTAACTGTAAAATGGATGCCTGTAGGGCGTGCCCGTATTATGTGTATTAGTATTACATACATTATAAATCAATTCCCTCTTTTACCATGTAGATGCTGATAGTATCGAACCAAATTTACAATATACATAATAGGAAATATCATTACTACAGTATTTTCCTTCAAATAGCATGATATGACATGAAGTGTGCTTTTGTATGTCTACACGTATTACCTCATAGCCACAGACGTGCTCTTTGTTTTCTGGTTTGTCAGTGAAATCAATAGACTGCCTAGAAGAGAAGAGCACACCTACTCGCTGCCACCCCCCCCCCCCCCCCCACACACACACACACAAGGGTATAGTGGTTGCATCTCAGCTTTGTCTATATTTGTTGGAGCATATGACAGTCTACTCAATCATCATTGATGGATGTTGTAAAACTGTAGTGGTCCTGCCACCCTGTACACATAAAGCATGAAGTGCGCCTTAACTTGAATGACACGTACCTGAAATATTCCCCCAACAATCATATCAGTGTTATTTTTTCTGCTATGTGATTCATATGTTCTCAAATGAGCAGGCTTAAAAGTTCAATATGACCGCCTCATGGACCCATTGTTTCTATTAATATCAATAGACGTTGCACTGCAAATCTTCTATCATCACTAGACTTATTGTACGCTGACTCATGAATATACTAGAAAATAGTCAAAGTAAAGACATGACTGTACTCGGTAATCTATCGTTGGTAATCCCCATAACGATGTACATACGTATTCCTCTCTGACCCTGGGGAGTGCGAAACCTAAAGCCACATGATGTCCATAACTAGTAACTGCCAACATAAGCATACAACTACCTCCTCCCTGAAAGACAATACTTAGTGTGCCCCTGAGAATGATCACCATGGCTAAGTGGGATTGAGAGACAAGATGCATGTTATTATTGATCTGATCTGATGTACCAGATAATCTCAGTAAGCTATCGGTATTGTTCGTGTACAAAAGCCGAGAAGGGCCACAACTATTACCTTAAATGAAAAGAATCAACATGCCATTTTTGACCGGTCAACTGTCAAGTTTGAAACATCTTGTTGTCAACATTGGTTTTTCAGCTGTCAACTGTCGTGCCCATCATCTGCTGTGACGTAGTCATTAACCCTTTGTACGCCCTTTGCCATCATGCTATCGGAATGTAGCCCTTTTGAGTAGCTCGGCAGTGCTGCAGCCATGCATGATGCAGGTATTAGCACTCATGAAGGCTACGCCTGCTGTACCAATGCAATGCTCTGCATCGTGATGACACATTGACGTCGATTCATATTGGAGCTTGTATACCCCTGGGGCGGAAGGGGGTAGGGGGAACCAGTACTTTATTGTGGTACCGGACAAAACATAACCCTGGGAGGTTCATGGTTGAAAATCAAGTAAACTTGAATATCGTTTCAATCAGAAAATTGTATAGTGATTTGAAAGCCTGACATTGCAGCTGGTATAGAATAATGAGTATCAATGTCAAGAAAAAAAACTCACGTCATGCGGGTCTGTAAAAGCACATGAGAACTTAATTCAACCGATGTCACTTGGTTATTGATTACTTACCATAATTATAAAAGATAATGATTGAGTCTCCTCTGTCTGCATTGCCAAAGGGCGCCTGCATCTCTTCATTGTATTGTTAATTGAAATTCACATGTAAAGCTTATATTCCATTCCTTCAATGCTCTTTATCGAATGTAACAATGATTTTGCAAGGAGAGATGACGATGCATTCACAAACGAGTTGAGCCTTTCAACAGTGAGCAATAATAAAAGGCATAAATGCAAAATGTGATACGAGCAGTTACGGTTTACCATGATGTATATAGTTAATATAGATATATTTATGTGATCTTCACTACCACATAGAGAATACAAACATGAAAAGGTAAGAATTTATCAATTAAACTAAGCAAGTTAACAGCAAGTCTTTCTTTCCATTTCCTGCAAAAAAATAACGCAAGGAGATAATTCCTGCTAATTAACTTTGGGTCAATGCTTCTATGATCTGTATTTCTATGATCTGTATTTCATCTAAAGCTCCGTCCGGGCCACTCTCAAGACAGAAATCCCCCATTGCTAAATGCATCAGAGGACCTGTATAACGTACAATCACCTTTTAAATAAGTGTCCTTATTATTCAAAAGTAGTTGTGGCCCTTCTCGGCTTCCGTAGTATATGAGGTCTAGACCGAAACGAGCAATATTGGATGATATGATAATACAAAATCAGCTGTACCCTGAGGCAAGAGGGTGATATCATTAGTACATAATAAGGATGGTGGGAGCTAGGAGGGTGCAGGTCCTGGAGCGCGTAGCAGTCAGGCAATGATGGGCTACGTTTAAGTAGGCCACAAAAAGAAGCCCCTAGCTCAGGTTGACAATCAATTACTCCATGTTAACTGGTAAAGCCCCTCAAGGCACCCACTAGATGTCAACGACACCCTCATAGTGAATCTGATCCCACTGATGAGGGTGAAATGTAATCCTTCAATGTGAACAGCTTGGTTAGAGAAAAACACACTCAATATTAAATAAAGGGATGGTCCGTATGGCTCACTATTTTAGGGATAACCCTGCGGTATGTGCTACATTTGACTGATCATCTCCAAGTTTAAAAGTAGCGAATGATTGTTAAGAAGGAAGAACGAAGGGCGAACAATATAAAGAAAGCGGGGAAAAGGCCTCAGCTAGGTTATTTTAGGATATTATTGCGTCGCCATCTTTGCAGACTTAGCTCTTTAATATTGATTTTCTCATTCCGTTTCAAAGCACGTCTGACTACCTTTAAGTAACAATAACCCAACAATGTAACAAGACGATGCCCACCCATGCCACATCAGAAGATGGTACACGTAGGCAAGAGCTATAAATAGTTGGTATGGACTATCTGATAACTTTATGGTTCCCTGGGTAGCAATTCTAAAGCCTAACTGGTATGCATAATGACAGGGGTTAAGAAAATAAGAGCGTGAATATAAAGAGTTGCATGTTACTCTTCTTCTCCCCCTGCCTCATGGTTAACCCCCACAGGGTCCTATCCCATTGTCCATGGTTAGCGTGCTGAGCCCCTCTTTGAGCTGCTCTCTCGATGAGTTGGTCAGATCTGCTCGCCAAGTCATTGACCCTGAATGGCCACTGTCGTCAAGGGAGAGATGTGTTAGAAATATTTGGCCCGATGGCACCATTAATTAATTGTGCTATGAAGGAAAAGCCTAGAGTTTTTTTTTTGTTTTTTTTTATGATTTAGAATTGTGTTTTTTTCTATGGCTTTTGTTGTTCATTTTGCATCTTAAGAAAAGTAATACTGCTACGTTTGTAACATCGCACCAACATAGATCAACGTAGTAGGAGATAACATATCATTACAACGATAAGGACTTCCAAATATCTTTCAATGGAGAAGTGAAACAATTATGGTATTGATACATTATATAATTTTGATTTTCTCCCGCTTAGTAATTCTGATTAAAAAAAATGGCCAGCATACCTATTCCCTGAATTACATGCTTCATAGTTTTCATCGCTAAGATTAATTGAATTTGAGAAATTGTATACACTGCCATATTAGATAATACCTAAATTAGTCAGTTTTTTCACCTTTTTGGTCAGAACCACCCTAGTAGCAAACACGGTGTGGCCCCAGACGGGGCCAGGCCGTGTTTGCAAGTGTAGCCCGGAGTGGGCTAACCGATGGGCGCCCGTTGGTTTAGGGCGCTGGGCTTTGGTGTGGCCCCAAGTGGGCTGCCCGAATTGGGCTTAGATCGGGTTTTGGAGGGGCTTCCCGAATTGGGCTCGGAGCGGGTTTTGGGCGGGCTGAAAGTGGACTCAGATCGAGTTTTGGACGGGCTGCCCACTTTGGGCTCTGATCAGGTTTTGAACGGGCCGCCCACTTTGGGCTTAGATTGGGTTTTGTACGGGCTGACCAATTTGCTGTCGCAGCACCACCTAATAATTATGGGTTTATGGCATCTATTCAATCATGCCCAATACTTTCTTGTATTTGTTGAATAAAATATCCTAGGTCCTGCTAATCAACCCTAAGACATAAAGCATACTCTTCCTATCTAATTGTGGAAGTATCAAGCAGGCCTATTATCATAGGTTTAAGCCACACACAGCATAGACAAGTGTGTATGGTGTACATTGGCCTTCATAGCCATAGTTTATACCTACATGGGGCACATGAGTCTGGTATTGTAATGCCACAGAAATAGTGTTTACACTGGATAGCTTCTTAAAGAACCTCCTTTTCATCTTTCAAATATATACTGTGAAAGTACTTCTATTCACGGGTGTAAATTTTCACTGAGGTGGCAAAAAAGACTAATTCGCGGGTATTTATTCCATACTGTAGCATATTTCGTGGATTTTTCATTTCCGTGAATATAGCGAAAATATATACCCAGCGAAATAAAGTTATTTCCAAACTGTGAGAACATCTATTTATTGTTTCCTATTCTACATCACTTTAACATTTTATTGTATTATTGTAGAATGTCAATTTCATCTGGCTTTGTTGGAAAACTCTATATATTGTATAGTAGTGACATCTGGTGTCAATCATCAGAACTACTAGACCAGTTGCCCTGTCCAAACCCAACCTCAGTCCTCATTGGCCCGGAGTGGGCTAACCGATGGGTGTCCATTGGCTTAGGGCACTGGGCTTTGGTGTGGCCCCAAGTGGGCTGCCCAAATTGGGCTCAGATCGGGTTTTGGACGGGCTTCCTGTCATCTGCCCAACAAATTTATTTCTTCCATTCTGGTAGAGTTCCTTCTGCAAATATAACAGTAGGACTCACAGCTATCCAGCAAAGTCCCTCCGCACCATCTTTTTACATCCTTGATTAAAATAGATGTAAAATCTCTCAGTGCAAGAGATATATAATTAGCACAGGCTTGGTTCCAAGTTGCTATAAGTAATTATCAATTCCATATTATGGGTGTTTGCATCACCATACCCTCTATAAATTGTATTACAATCATTCTTTTGGACATTATTTGTAAAATCCATATTTGATATGGAATGTTACAACTACAGTAATTAAAATATGATTGTAAAAGTATTGTACTGACACCTCTTGATTAAGATAATGAGGTTAAGACCCAGCTAAATACCATCAGAGAGATAGTGCTGCCTCCTGGCAGCAGATACCTGAATCAACAGAAACGTTTATTAACGTTAAAATAACGTTTTTCTACTAAAGTCTATTCCAAACTATGTGGAAACATTTAATAATGTGTTGAATGCAAACGTTTTTGTCCAAACCATAAAGAAATGTTCAATATTAATATTGTAGATAAAACGTTGATTTGTCCAAAACCATGTAGAAACGTTTGATGACATTCTAGATGCAAACGTTTTCATCCAAACCATAGAGAAATGTTCAAAAACGTTGCCGAAAAAAGTGTTTCCATTTAAACCTTCTAGAAAGGTTAAATAACGTTCTAGATAACAACGTTTGTATCATGAACTATGTAGGAACGTTTATAAAACGTATTTAAACAAACGTTTTCCTACAAACCCTGTACAAACGTTTGCAAAGGTTATTAAACGTTTTTTGTTGAGTGGGCTGGGACTAATCCAAGAAGTAACACAGTGGTAAAAGCTGACAGCTGCATGTTGCCAACTTTTCTTTTTCAGAAAATCATAGAAAATAAAGTATCAAGAGTAGATCAATAATAGTTACATATCTTATAACAACAACAGCATGGAGTCAATTACGTATCTCATGATCAAATACAGATGTTACATTCCGGTAACATTAGATAAGCAGGATTACATGTAAACGTAAATGTAAATGTAAACTGTCTACGTAAACCTCACAGGCCCTCCATGTAGAAACTGACATGCTCTATGTATATGTAAGTGAGCCTAAATTGAGCACTACTCGATATAATAGATGAGCGCTGTAGGCCTCCTCTTGTAAGGATACTTCATCAAGGACCATTGCCCGCAATACATTAAATGATGAAGTACGTGTCCCTCCTCGTAATTAGATCAAGCACATTCATATATGTAGCAGTCAGGAACATAGTACCCTTATTGTTATTATTGGCACATTATATTGATAGTGTATTCAGATATTTAAAAATCAAAACAAACAAAAATAAATTAATGTTGTTTATTGGCAAGTGTATCATTACAGGTGGAGGTTCTCACGTCTGGTCTGTTTTTGTCATTAGTCAAATAATTTTATCTCACCCCTTTTCTTTATGTACAAACCGCTAGTGCTTATAAAAGTGTTTATTTTATAACCTGAACACCGGGAAGCTACACTTACTAACTGGTGAGTTGAGTAGACCCCATTAATGATGGATTCAAACGCATCTAATGCCCAGGTGGTCAATTGCACTAATTGAAATGGGCTATATTGCCTCTGATATAATGCCTTGAATGCATGAGAACTGTGGATTCTGAGATCGACCAAAGTGTATTCTAGGAATGAAAGATGGCTTCAATGAGACTACCCTTTCAGCTCATATATTATACCACAATGAGTAAAGTATTGATAGGATACGGCCATAATTATGGTGACTAGAAACCCCCTTAAGTAGGAACTATCAATGGAAAATACTGCCAAAATATATATTTTGATTCACACAATCTTTTAAGGTCATTTTTGACATGTGGAAATGATAAACATCCAAAGATCAATCACTTGTCACAGATATACATGACAGGTAAGGTATGTAATATCACAACTTCCAAGGACTTCTTGTTAGCATATATTTAATCACATACCAATAGAAAGGTGGGTCACATCTTAAAACGGGCTGCGTTTGATGTAAACACATGCTTAATGCACCTTCAAAGCATCACTCCAGGTTGACAGGATAGGTCATGGAGATGTCCTTGAGCCTTTCAGAGTCTCAGGGTATATACTGAAGGTGCAGACACATAGGGTGGTAATAAGCAATTTATGTATATATACCTCTACTGTCTGTAGGCAGGGGATGGCCTCTAGGCAAGGTACTGGTGATAGTGGATCACACAGGAGGTTTTTTATTCATTGATCTGGACATGACCCTGCCACATGCCCCCACTCAGGCTTTAACCTCCAGGGTGTGTTGTAGTGATCGGCCTTACCTGTCCAGGGGGTGAGTGCATGCCAAATAACTGCATATATACGTCAGAAACACATATCATCACTGTAAAAAGTTGTTGTTCGTGAACAGCAAAATTTGCTGTAAATGTACAGTACTTTATCTGCAAAGAATAATGCAGCAAATCTTACTGTATACATGTACAATTCTGTTACTGTAGATGCAGGTTACGGTAGTGACTTGTAGATCTACAGCACTTTTCCCTGTAATATATACACGAGAGGTCGTGAGATCGATCCTTGGTCTAGCCACCTCTCATTAGGGATCTTTGGCAACAAGGCTGTAGCTCATTTAATACAGACATGGCAGTGGTAGCTTATATCCCAATATAACCAATTGTAACACCGGCTCTGTGGTGCAACGTTTCAGGGCCAGTCTCCAACACCGCAGGTCGTGAGTTCTATCCTTGGTCGAGCCATTTCTCTTGTTTTACCTACATCCACCTAAAATTCGTTTTCCCCTCACATGGATGATAAAAATATCAGCAGCACTGGGAGGCGAACCCAGGTCCTTCAGATTTGATTTTACAATTAATTCTGCTGTACAGTAACAGTAGATTTTGCTGTTACTGTACTGTATATGTGCTGTAAATATACATAAGCTGACTTGCTGTAGGTCTACAGCACAATCTACTAGAACCAAAGTTGCCCCCCAGTATTTGCTGTACAGGAACACTACTTACTTCTAGCAGTGATGGGTATAGTGTCGCAGAGAATGTAGGGGGTATGTGGACCCAGACATACTATACCGTTATGCCCACCTGTATGTATATTGAATAGTATTGATATAGAGTATGATATATGTTACATAGTGTGAATTATACCAATGTGGATATTTAAATTCCTGGTGCGATCATAGGCGACTATAGCTAACAAATGCCTACAATACATGATCAATATGAAACTAGATTAATCATGGGATGTGTCTTACCCTAGTGTGCTCAGGTAAGTGTAGGTCAAGGTTATAATTGACGTGTCATTGATCTATGTTTGTACACGTATATCTTGCTGAATTTAAAGTAAAAGTACTATTATCGCTGTTAGCACCTATTGTCATTTTCTTTCCAGCTATGATGATAAGAATAATTAAGTGTTTAAACTAATTGCACTCGGTACTTACTGCCTTGATAATCATTGATATGGTCGTTGGTGTGATTGCTTAAATAAACTAAATGCTAATGGGAGAAGTGCAGTGCAAATTGTGTATAAGTGATGTAACAGTCTAGCTATTGAAAGGGGGAATTTGATAGAAGCTATTACCTGGGGATTCTGACAAGGTGATCAGGTAAAGGTAAAGGCACCCTGGAGTAATTCGATATTGATCACCTTGGCCATTACAGGATATGATATATTTGATGATATTGATCCTGAGAAGGACGTGACTAGTAATATAATTCTTACTATGGTATTACCCAGGATAAATGGTGCATTCGATGATTCAATGGGAATGGGAAGTAACCTACTGAAGATGAAACCTAAACTGAACTAGATGAAATGCATCTTTAAATCGTTGGTATCTAAATGGGGGGGGGGGGGGGTCAAGCTATGTATTAGCATACATCATGAACTAAGATATTCCTTGCAATTTTGTGGGAATCATTGTCTTCTCGAATACGATTTGATATGTATAGATGAACCTAAGCCATCATTGGATATATAATTGGTAAGTGATTATGATTATGACCAATATAATTTCTATGTACATGCTGGTTGCCATGGCACCCAGAAAACGTTAAATGTGCCAATTTCGCATAGAAAACGTATTCATATATCCCAATTTATTAATGCAGGAATAGATCATTCCTAATGAGACTAATGTATACATTTACATCGGTCCTGTCTGATCACAAATATCATTTAGGTAATGATCCATCTTGTATCTATAGAGTGCTAATGCTAGATAACTGGGAGGGGTCTGAGATGATACAGAGAAATCACGTCTGTGTGCATGTGTCATCCTCTACGCCATAGGTTTCTTATCCTGCCACAATGGCCAGGCCTGTTCTGAGTCCCAGAGATTTTCCCATGGCCATAGAAACTCGTACATTTAGGAAATGGACATGGCGCTTGGTATGCAGACCCTAATTATATCGGACAAGATGCTGAGTATTACAAAATCATACAGACATTCAGAGACGTTTTATCACCCCTCTAGTTTGAAGTTCTTCCTGAACGTCCATAACGTTTCCAATGTGACTGTTTTGAGAACTAACAACTCTGATATAAAGTTTCATCATTACGGTTGATTCTGTTACCTGATACCTGCCTTTATGTTCTCACCCCTGCACGTGCGCTTTAATGTCTCGGCATCAGTTTCTCAATCACAGGTAAGGAGAGCCTCTGAGGCATGCAATGTTACCTGAATCCCCAGGTATGACCACAAGGGTAGACACCAGGGTCAACTACACTCCTGTGTGCATGCTTTGCTTGGCCCTGTCATGTTGGGTTGGAGATAGGCCTGGAAACACTATCAGCCTTAAATAAATGTCTAAGTGGTTCAGCTAGCAATCAATAGCGTTTCAGAATTATGGTTATAGGCAATGATCAGATGATTGCAGTATTGGGTAATGACATTGGAGTTATATAAATATTGTTTCATTGTTTTGCACGTATATCAGAGGCAGTTTTTGTCCATTTTCTATCGAAATTACCTGAAATACATACAGAGCTGTACTTTAAAAAGTGACCTGGAAAGCGATGGTTTCTGCACTTTCGGTGCCATGGGCGGTATTGCACTTGGCGCACAGGCCACGTGAGTTTTTTTTTCTAGCTTCTATTTCAGACAAGGTCACGGTCACACAGGTGATCTCCACAATACACACAGTCTAGCATGGAATGCATATAGCCTTGACCATTTAAATCTCTGACACTCAATGACCTGTTTTCATTACTTTAGGGTCATATGTGACATGACACAAGATCCTCTATAGTATATATATGTAGTTCATAAAGGGCATGGTTTATGGCGCGTGAGTAGGCTATAAAATAAGTATATTCACTTGTTTATGAATGCAAATTTGTGTAATCGAGGGTAACAAATTTGTATAATCGGGGGTAACTTCTTATCTCCAGATATAGGACAGGTCATTAAGTCTTAAAGTTGTAGCGCCCAGAGGTTGGTACCTCTTTTATCATCTTCAGGGAGTGATGTGTGTTGTGGACAGAACTATTCTGCATGAGTCTACTTTCATGTGCCTACCGTAGAACATATCACAAGTCTACATCATGAACAACTATCTTTACATAATCATTGTAAACCCATGCTGTAGCCCTAGGTATTGATCTTATGAGTATCTCTTTTATCTCATGCACATGGAGATGAATATTATTGAGATGAATGTAACACAACATTGGAAATGAACCATGGATAAACAAGCGGGTCTTTTACAAATGAAGAAACTATATGCTGGTATAGCCCCACTATACTAATGTTAAACTATTGGCTACAGACAGTGCCTTAAACAGAACGCGGCACCGTGGAGGAGTCCCTTACATGGCTTAAGCCCCACGGGACGGGGCCGAGGATAGGGAGCCTCCGTATCCTCGGCCCCAAATGCGTGCAGCCCGTTCCCGTGGCGTGCTATTTGATGCAAAATTCAAGCAGCATCTCCGTTGAAAAGGCTCGATCCCATCCCCTTTATCTTCCCACCTCATCATAACACTTTGCCAACTGTGTCTACCTCATCATAACACTTTGCCAACTGTGTCTACCTCATTATAACACTTTGCCAACTGTGTCTACCTCATTATAATACTTTGTCAACTGTGTCTACCTCATTATAACGCTTTGCCAATTGTGTCTACCCCATCATAACGCTTTGCCAATTGTGACTACTGATAAGCTCCGCTAGAACGAGGAATTATTGACTCATCTTGCTAATAATGGAAACCAGAGTCTGGAGCTATTGTTCTTGAGGCGAACAGAATACTTTGTACGCTCTGGGTAGTTTCCTATGATGTATGAAAGTATTCTGCAGAATATGCTTTCAAAAATATCCTGAAACCGTGAAAGCGGTCACAATGAGTGTAAACCTTATAAAGTGTCATCCTTTTTACTCTTTATATACCTCTTGATTCCATGATACATTATAGCGTTATTCATTTTCGATCGTGTTTCTTTTCTTTTCGAAAAGTTAGATGACTATACTTTAAAAGTTTCCCCTTAAGTGTAAAAGATATTGTTAAGACGCGTGATGTACAACGAGTGCGTGTTTTTCCGAGTCTCTAGTGTAAAGATGTTGTCCGAAACGTTGCAGTGAGGCAGTCTCTCATACTGATGCAGGGGTAGCTGCACAAGAATCGTTCGGCATTTACATTATTGCTCCACGGTCGACCTTTAAATCCCACTGTGTGCATAAGCGGTGGAACCTCTTGGACAACTCTCGCACTTTTACATCAAGGATACTCAGTTACTGTAGAACACACTATAGTATACTCTAGACGAAAATATGTGACATTTCTTGCGAACTATATCATATGCCAAAGGAGTGGATGTAGAGAATGCAGTATACATGTGCACACATCAAAATGATAAAGGAATATACTAAATAGATGCAATTACAGAGAAAATGCCTTACCTTTCAGTAGAGCGCTGAAACTAATATGTCTGATGTCCATATTGAAAATGAAGACAGGGAATCATTTTCTGTTATGAAGATGTGAAGCCTGGTGTTGACGGGATAGAGTAGGGTCAGAGCTATAAGCGTCAGCCGTCACCGAGGTCTTTATATAGGTATGCCAGTGCGGTATGAGCGAGCACTATGCAGTGATATAACCATATCACCTCGAGCAACTCACAAAACGGCCCACTTGCGGTCTGACACTTGTAGAAGTGAGCACCTCTGACGGAGCTCTGAAAGAGGCCGCGTAAACTTGAGTCAGGAGGGGTCTGAAAAGTGCTGGGTGTGAGGGTAAGGGAGCTGGTGGGCGGCGGGAGAGGGGTGGGGAGCAACACAAAGAGCAGCTCGATCTTTGAAAGGCAGATCACTTGGGATATGCTAACCAACAATGTGTGGCGGGGCTGGAGGAGGCTGGATGTAAAGGGAGGGGTGGGGTGAGGGGGCGCGGGCCCGGGGTCCCTGTTGGGCCATCCCCGCCGCGGACCAGCCGCTCCCCGTTAGGGACCGAGCAGATCCGAGCAACTCAGTTAGTTAATATCCTCCACACGCGGGCTTGCTTGGAGCAGACACAGCCAGAGGAGGGAATATAAAGCCCCAACGACGCTGAGGCTTGTAAATCACTTTGGCGGAAAGCAGTGTAGATACCTGTTATCAAAGTGCCTTGATAAACCAGGTTGGGGTGCTGGTAGTCAGAGTGATACTAGAACCACAGGCAGGTGTGCGGCGCGCCTTTACACCGAGCAGCTCACCGAGCAGGTAAATCCAGACTACTACACCAGGTCTGTGTACCCGCGCCATCTGTGGTGGTAAGCTACACACCCCTCCCTACCCCTCTCCCCTACACACCCTCCCACCCCGCACCCTCCCATGGTCGCTGGAACACCCACTTCTGCCCCCCTCCCCCCCCCCCCACCCACCACTCCCCACCCTGTCCGGTAGGTGGCGCTCTGCCGCCTGGCACTATGGGAATGGGCGGACCGGAAGCGCGGGTGTCGCGCGGGATGTTTTCCCCTAGCGCCGCCCATGTTCAACAAGTGGGTTGGGCGGTGGTGGGTATAGACCCCACAGACAAGGATGGGGTAGGAGGGGGGAGGGAGAGGGTTTGGGAGTGGCAGGGGGGGATGGGGCCGTAGGATGGTGTATTGATTGGTACTGAGGGGGTTGGGCACTGGGAGGGTATATATCTCTACTCAAGTTGC
Organism: Harmothoe impar; assembly: GCA_947462335.1. Taxonomy (NCBI): domain Eukaryota; kingdom Metazoa; phylum Annelida; class Polychaeta; order Phyllodocida; family Polynoidae; genus Harmothoe; species Harmothoe impar. The sequence continues at coordinate 43,048,144 of OX381709.1, read as the reverse complement.
TACTAGTAAGGTCCCTACCATCGTTACCCCCCACCCTCTCCTCCAGACACATACACATGTACACAGCCACATATACCCACCAGCCCTCCTGTCATCACTGCATGTATATATAGACATTGATCACCCCCCACCTACCCACCCACATACTTCTTACATAAATCAGATCTACCCACACCAACACTCAAACCCCTTAATCTCCACATAATACGAATGTCTCGGTTACTAACATGTCAAACTCATGGAGGCTGTCTTACAAGTATTTCGTCTTTTTCATTATCTCTTTGTTACCTGTCTGAGACTGATCGTTCTTATATGACAAGAGGCCATGGTATAATTTATAAAGGCTTTGTTTTACATGATATGGATATGTACATATATATACTGGAGTATTGATGAGCATAGTGCAATACTATCAGTGTTAATCGTGGCAGAGTACCTCACCGTCGCGTCTAAGTGCCAGGTTTTGAATAAGCGCAGGTCTTGTATAAGCGTATAGGTTACCTTCGGATCATTCTTAGGCACTAAAAACTGATATTGGATAATCACATGTCTTGTATAAGCGCAGGGGGTAATCATACCACAAAACCCATAAGCGCCGGGGCGCTGAAACGCCACGGTACGGTATATTGCCTTGACATGGGCCAAGCCTTGCTAGGTCATAACAGTATTATCTGTATTTTTACCTGTTAGGGATACAGGCAAACCTATACTACCGACGTCTACCTGACTTTGATGACAAATACTGATATCGAATCGATAATCAATAGCAATACGCCTACAATATCATTGTAGTGGAACTATTGTTCTTACCCAAAGATGCAGTTTATTGCATAAAAACCTATATATAACTGATTCAACTAAACCAGCATTTCATCATTCCCTCTTTGCAGTACAAAGACGTTTCTTTGATATCAACTTGGAATCAATCAGAGAAGATCGACAGGGCATGAATCATGTACATATGGCTATACATACTCAGCGTATATCAAGGTATTTTAATCAATACCTATACTTCTAAGATGCACGGTATTCTTCAACGTAGCCTGTGGGCACAGAACACCGAATCAACGTTGATAACTCTTTGTCAATGTTGATTCAATGATGAGCTTAATGTTGTGCCCACTGGGTAATGTGTCTACAAACGAATACTTTTGTTAATTGCCATTATTCTAAAAAGGGCACAACCATGTCACTTATGTCGATCTAAGACAATGTATACCTTGACCTGAACATGTAGATTAACGTTCTAAACAATATTAACCAACAACCGATCTGCACCAGAATGATATACCTTTTACCAATAATATCCCAAGTTGAACAAAATATTATTAACACTGTTGAATATATGTTAATATAAATTATGTTGTTTATACAATAATGTAATATACATAATTAATCGCTGTTAGTTACCCCATGTCTGTACCCCCATTCCCTACACAGTAGTACAATCATTTCTCATATAATTAAGTCATGCCAGCGCTCCATTTTTACACAGATCTAGCCGCCCCAATGTCATGTAAGGAGACCATTGAAGCGAGCAAATTATACGCCAAAACTTGAGCTCCGTGTACGGTGAGCAGTTCGTAGAAGCAATGAGCAGCTCTGGGGCCGAGCTGAGGGTTCGCGAGCAGCTCGCTAGGGGGTGTGCGAGCTGCTCGGTCCCCTGGGCGCTGACTAACTGCAGAGAAGGCAGCGTCCAATTAGAGCAGAACGCAGGCCCATAAGGAGGGTACATCTCAGGGCCGCCAGAGGGCAGTCAGATCACCCATACATGACGTCATCGACCGGCGATACCACAATAACTTTAATAAAAACATCACGAAGAAACACTAGTCTCATGATGAAAGGTATCAGGAGAAAACGCGGTGGTATTCCTTTGTGTTGCATCTCGTGCAAGGTCTTCCGTCCGTTTCTTGTTCTGTTTTGCCATGTCTGTCCGTTCAAGTTGACACCAATTCCTCATAGGGTACTAGGTGGAGAATCTAAACCATACCAAGCGACAGAGTCTGTACCAAACGACAGAATTTCTGTTATTCAGTATGTTCTGAGGGGTTATGTTTGGTGTACGTGTTATATGGATTATTTTGATTTTTTTTTTTGGGGGGGGGGGGGTATATTGCTCCAGGAAAACGCTGTATGGCATATTTATTGTTTCTCCTTTATTGTCATTGAGTCACACATGCAGGTGACGATTATTAGTGCACTCCATAGAGGCAGAACCACATGTTCACAATAAGAAATGACAACCCTTTAAGGATGGCATGTTGCCTCAAGGCAACATTTTTGTCATCATGATGCACAAACCTAGTGTCAATGAGTATCTCCCTGGTGCTGTGAAGTGCAGAAATTCTACTCTTAGATTGGTGTATTCTGTGGAGTCTTGGGGGCATTTCACCCTTTGAAACTTTGGGATTCTATCTTAACTTTGCCATATTGTTAAGGGTCCGGGGATATAACATATTATCCCGAGAAATATTGAGAAAATGTACTGTTAGATTGGGCAAGCTTTCTCCTTGTATTACTCCAAACAAATCTAGCAACTTTACTATGAGATTGGTGCATTCTGTGGCCATTGTTCGAACAAAATTTGGAAAATCAGTTTTATATTGGTATAGGCTTATGCTGAGATGTTTAGAGGCATTTTACTTGGAGAGGAAGGATATTGAAATAGTTTTCACCTTGTTTCTAATTGGGATATTCACAATATTCTTTCATATTTAGAAAGTCCAGAATATCCCTAATGTCACTGTTGCATTTGCCAAGGCATCTGTCGCACATATTTGCGACATTGCGACAGCTGCCCACACCAGGTGACGCTACTCTATACAGCCAACTTATAATCAGCTTGTTTCCAACTGTATCTTCACTGATTAATACGACGCTATGTGTAGGGAGCGCCACGGGTTGGCAACACTATCCGGGTTAAAGATACAATATCAGTTAAACACCCCAGTGATAAAATAACATTGCAATTGCTTTCATTAACCATTTTCCTTGTGTTTGACATCATTCCTTATGGTATTAATCTTTTCCTTATTCATTGTGATTTGTAGGTGGGAATAGCCGCAATGTAATGGTTGTATACAGGTCGTTGTGTTGTGATTGCAGGCTAAATCCAATGGTGTTTTGATGCACCCCTAACAGGTCTTGATTTCTGCATTGAAGCTGACAGTTATTTATTTGTGGCAACATATTGTAGTTTCATTACGCTAAATGATGAATGAGAGCCTTACAACTTCCCGTATGGATCATGTAATCAACCTTAAATGGGGAAATCACCTAAATCTAGCTGACATAGTAGCTTTGAGAGACTCAATATTAAACTCGCCTTTCAGGCCATATAATTATTACATGTATACTGGTGATATATTCTTCAATATACAGTGCACCACATGTGAATACTGCTGGAAAGAATGAGATACTTGGGGACATAGTAGGATACAAGCAAAGAAGGAAACGTACAAGGTAGGGAGGGGGATGCGCGGAGAAGGGAAGGGAAGGAAGTAAGGAAGGAAGTAAGGAAGAAAAGAAGGAAGGAAGAGAGGAAGGAAGTGAGGAAAGAAGGAACGAACGAACGAACTAACGAAGAGAGGAAGGAAGGAAGAGAAGAAGGAAGCAGGGGGTGGTAGTGGGAGGAGAATTAGTGGAAGACAATGTATCATGGGAGGGTTAGGCAACGACGGGATAAGTGCCCAAGAGGGGGAAGGAGAGAGAAGGACCCATCCAAGTGGGGGTAAAGCATGGAGTATGGTGGGGGTACTGTAGACCGGTGATCTAGGGATAATATATGTCTGTCAAGATCCGCCTATTACGTTACATGCCTCTTGTTCAGTTTCCCTCTCAGACAGGTAGATCAAGGAGACTGTAAATTATAGCTAGAATAATATCTGACTGTGTTTGCCACGTTCTGTACTTTCAGTGAACGTGACAATACAGAGTTGTCTACACTGCTGTCTGAGAATTAGTGTAGGAGGATGTCTTTGTGTTTTACCCTTTTGCATACAAGTCATGGGGGGCCGATGATATCCGCACGAGGAGCTCGTGCGTATAACGGCCGCTATACGCACGAGGAGCTCGTGCGTATAGGAGCCCTTATTCGCACGAGGAAACGGGAAGATAGGCGACGGCGAGAGAGGCGACCTGCACGAGGAACCGGCGAGAGAGGCGACCTGCACGAGGAACTGGCGAGAGAGGCGACCTGCATAAGGTTTTAAAAGAACTTGCAAAGAAAACTTGCAAAGAAAATTTAAAAATGAAAACTCAGTTTATGATAAGTGCATGTTAGGTATAGTTGTTTAATTAACTGACATATGGTCCATATACAGTGGAGTCTCGATATATTGGGCACCTCTCTTTCAGCAAAAAACAGCCGGTTACCAAATGATCCGGTTCTCTAGATCTGGGGATGGTGGGGAGGGGGGGGGGGGGGAGTTACGGGAGAAAGGATTGGGGGTACATCCGGGGGGGCCATGTACAAGGGTACTCTTTGTTAAGAATTGATAGTGGTATTCTATAAACACATTTGCTCTACCCTTTGGCCTAGCTACACCCATGACCGGAAGGTCTATCTTCCTATAGAACCATGTGGATCGTTGCCCCCCCTGTATACCACAAGAGGGTATGTTTTCCGGTATGACCACAGAGTCACGATACAATGTGACTCTTGGTCATACTTATACACCTTCACGTTCATCAGTAAATCAGTCTTGGATATACCACCGCACACTAGTCTCCACATCGCCTCTCTCGTCGTCACGTCGCCTCTCTCGTCGTCACGTCGCCTCTCTCGTCGTCACGTCGCCTCTCTCGTCGTCACGTCGCCTCTCTCGTCGTCACGTCGCCTCTCTCATCGTCACGTCGCCTCTCTCATCGTCACATTGGTGTATCATAAAAGATAGTCACAACCGGGATTTGAACCCTGGCCTCAAGCATGAAAGGCAAGAATGCTAACCACTATACCACAGTTTTACTTGATGACATGTATGAAAAATATGCATCATATCCTAGTGCATGTCGCCTCTCTCGTCATGTCGCCTCTCTCGTCATGTCGCCTCTCTCGTCATGTCGCCTCTCTCACCATACCCTCGTGTATGTCGCCTCTCTCGCCATAACCTCGTGTATGTCGCCTCTCTCATCATGTCGCCTCTCTCGCCGTTCCTCGTGCGAATAGCGGACGTTATTCACACGAGGAGCTCGTGCGAATATCGCTGGCGGTCATGGGGTTGTCTTGTTATTTCGCAGTGTTAACATTTAGCTCTGTCTCATATAGCAGTGTCAGACATCATAGCCGCTACGAATTCCATGTTGAGACATTTCAAATTCAGTGGATTTGTGTCAAGACTTACTGTTTTAAGGAAGGTAGAAATAGGGTGCATCATACCAAAATAACTGTCAAGAAAAGAAATACCGGTCGTTATTCGCATCTAGTAGATACAAAGAATGACTCAACTCATTAAAAACTACAGGTTATTTCACCCATTCGTCCAAGGTCCTTATACAACCCTATATTTTGAATGATTTTTTTGAACCTTTGTCTGTTGTTTTTATTCTTATGCTCCCTGCTTTTTTCTAATTCTTGATTTGAATTTGCTTTATGCAAATAACTTTGAAATATCTAGAGAATACGGTTACGTTATACGCGGATATGTGAATAGAATTAGTCGGACGTATGCTTTGACAGTAAGATATAAGGAATCATAGAACATTCACCCTGCAGTATGTTTATAAGTTGTACGTTTTTCTTTTGTGCGTGTGCACTTCTGACATTTTCATGTGCTGCTGCTGGAAATAATGTCACTACGACAAAACTACGAAGAGCATTGTGAGGTGACTCGATTAGGGTCTACTTATGGGGGAGATGACAGTGGGTGTTGTACAGTGTCCTCTTTCATATGTTCTTTGAACACATGTGAAATAACAGGCATGGAGGGTTGTATAAAGGGTAATTTATATAACCAAGCTTTTATAGTAGCAGTATGACTGCTGTGAGGAAGCCGTATTCTTCGTAAAACTTTCAAATGGAAATGGCAAGGATGTCTTGTCAGATATGGAGAGGACGAATGATGCTTGTGAAAACACATATCAAATCTAATAGGTTGAGCTCAGAGGATCACCACCCCCCCCCCCCCCCCGCTGCCCCTCCCCCACTCCACATCTCCATGTAAACTGCTCCCTTTCACAGTTTTGCGGTTTATTTTCAATTGTTTCGTTTTAAATCTGCTTTAAATCAGTATAATGGCTACCGCCCACTTGGTAACTTCGGAACTTCACACAGAGAGCAGTAAAGGTGTCGCCATGGCTCTTTTTACAATAGTCAACTCTAGTTGACTCTGGTAGTAGAGTCACTCTGGTGGAGGAGTCACTGCAGGGGTCACAGCCACTCCAGTCATATCCCTTGGCCCCTGTACAACTTGACTCTGCCTTCAGTGCAGAGTCAAGTGCAGTTGACTCTTCCCACAGCAGTGTTATTAGTAGTTTGACACTCCATGAAGAGTCAAATAATAGTTGCATATGAAACCACCTGATGGGACAACACACACTAGTTTGGTACCAGTGGCAACCACAAGCCAGAGCCACTTTCAATACTTCAGACATTTGTTACATGCTATACAGTTTTGATTCATCATATGAAGGTCCACTATGTCTAAAATGCGTGGTTAAAGAATGTCAATGGGAAGGCTTTTACAGTGAACTTATTTGAACTAAATGTGATGCTAAACTAAACAATACATCCCAAGAACATCAACAGTATAAAGCTTAATTACTATATTTGTGGGCAAGGGAATTAATATAAGGCTGGGCACTAACTATCTGAGATATAATATACGGCACTGCTTACTACTACATAGACCTATGATATTGGTATCTAATTTGATGTATGTGGCCAGTGGTCTGTAGAATGTAGTGTGAGGCAGATATTACTTAGCCCCATCACACAAGGAGAAGTGGTGGACATAAAAAGGTGTCTTGTTATTGACCTCCCTTGGGCAATAACTTCACCTACTCACCCCAGCTAAGAAAAAACGTTATTTTTCGTACGTTTTAAAACTTTATATAATGTCATGCCATAGTAAGGAGCCCTAGAGAAACGTTATATAATGTTATAAAATGTTGTATAACGTTTGTTGTTTACTGGGACTCCTCTCACAGGCCTCACCTGGCCTGTCCCCTAATTATATACACGATTTGTCCCCATTTTACCCTGGCATAAGTACACAATCCACCTGACCTGCATGCACTCATGTATTCGATTTTGACTCCCCCTCTTTGGATGGGTCTTCAGGAATGGGTCTTTGGATGGCTCTTCAGGAATCGAACTACACGTATACACATAAGTTTAATCTCTACTTCACTTTCAATTGGTCCGAAATGGCTTGATTACATTGAATTTCTGCGACCATCACATCTCTCTCTCTCTTTCTCTCTCTCTCGGACGGATGAAGGGTGAAGGCCTATATTATATTATGTTTGATTGTATTATACACAGTGTAAACATGTGTTTATTATGTGGGTTTTTTAAATGTTGGGTGATATGCATGCTTCAGTATAAGGCTATGGTCAGCGTCTTTGCTACATTTTCACTGCAGGAGGGTAAATTGAATGGCCTATACCTAAAGGCGCAAATCTCGGTACCCCTCCAGCAACGGTCAGAGTGGAGTCAGGAAGGTATTCAGCCCTATAAATAGGGGCGGTGGGGCTTTAATGCCTACTGATATGTGGGCTTCCTACCTGTAGCAGCTGATGTCATGAAGTACTGTACATGGTAATGTTACTTTCTCACGATGAACATCTAAAATGGTGTGTGGGAAGCAGGCCTCTTGTGGTATATATTTCTATAGAGAGTGAGGTGAGCATATATTATATCTCTAGACACTGCCAGATGTTTTATTGTGTTCAGACATTCTCAGATCTTTTAGGTGTCTACACATACATGGCGAGCTGTTCTGTGCCCACATACAGTATGGGTTGTTCTAGCTGTTCTAGACAGTATCAACTATTATAAATGTCAGGCGCTCTAGATGTGCACACATATTGTCAGCTACAGACAGTACTAGTGTCAGCTGCTCTAGATGCCAGCAGGAATTATCAGCTGTTCCATATGTCTACATACTTGCTGCTGTTTCAGATGTCCCTGGACATTATCAGCCATGTCATCAGCCAGCTAACAAAAATACTGTAGGGGACTCGAATCCTACTCGGATCGTGCTTACGTAACGCCATTCATAGTAGTTCTCGGCCTGACGTGTAGAGGGCGAGAGTAGTAGTGAGAGGGCGATCCGATCGGGGTGGGAACGGATATATAAGGCCGACCAGACTGGGTAGAAGGCACATCAGCCAGGGTCTCCGACTGAACAGAATCAAATATCTAGCTGAAATGTACAGGAACCGTGCATCCAGAATCGAAGAACCTTTAGAGTTGTCTTTTCTGCGAACGAAAACTCTACAATACATCATTTTATGTCAAAATAACGTTTTTTAACGTTATATGACTGTTTGTCATAAGCAGGACCCATAGAGAAACGTTATGTCCTGGATATACTCCTGGGGGTTGAGAGGCAATATCATTGATATAAGCCTCGGCCTTCGGCGGGTTGTGCGCGAACCAAACACAGCTTTCATTTGATACCAAACATGCCTATATAGGGTGCAGGTTATACGAGGGTTTTTATTATTATAGAACAGTACTAAAATATAAATTTTCAGATGCAGAAACGGGTTATAGGATTCTCCTAAGTTGGGGGTGCGGGTTATACGCGAGATGCGGGTTCATACGCGGGAATTTACGGTATATCCGACATACAGCCCACTTCCATAGATTGATTATGTAAAATAGCCTGATTACAGCTCATTTTCCCAAACATGTGGCCTAGGAGGTTATATGATCATAAAACATATTCTATGTTCTCATAGAAATACAATGATCATAGCATATGCTTGAAGAGTACAGCCTCATTCTGATACAGCATAGCCATGTATAAACTAACCATGAACCAACACTCACAGCTGGCCTCAGTGTCAAGGTCCTTGAATACGTGGCACATCTGGTTTAGATTTCCTGACCCTGGGTATGGATCCCATGTAGAGCAGAAGTTTTGATATGCCTGATTTGTTATGTCTTTGGCTATTCTGATATTTCAAGAAGACAAAAAGAAAGAAAATGGGGGTGCTGGGGCGGAGCCCCCGAATCATACAACAGCAGCACCAACTAAACAGCACTCTTAACTTTGTCTAATGGGACAATGCCTCACCAACATAGGCCCTAGTTAACAGACTCTAATACATGTAGCTGTGTGGTCCTGGGTACAGGATCAAATGGGGTTCGAACCCGTCAAAGTTTTTAAATAGCATTACTCATTGGGCTAAAAGCAGAAGCAGTACATATACCATTGGGTTATTAGTATCATTGCATGAGTCCTGTAGCGCGTAAGCCAAGCCATTTCCGACTGCCAAATTGAGGGTTTGGTCGCCACTATAATTTTTAGATGGGCATATATATAGGGTATCAGAAAATATGAGGTGGCCTTGCCTCAGGAGTAGCTTAAGGTCAGGGCAGGGCTTCAAGGTCAGAGAAGTCTAGAAAAATCTGAAAATTATTGATTCACATATGCAACTGAAAAGTCACTTTAAACTTGAATTTCCCAACATATGAAATATCTACTGCATACTACTCATTCAGGGCAACATGAAAAAGACAAAAAAGATAATTTTGCTCAAGGTCAACATCATTTCATTCAAGGTCAATCTCAGAAAAGTGACTTTTCTATAAAAACGGTTACCTTTCAACTCTAATAGAATCCTCAAAAATATCCAGACATTCGCCATAATGCATGAGGGAATACCTACATAGTTAGGGATCATGGAAAGATGAGATGGACTTCCATACCACATGGCTTTTGGCAAGGCACGGCCTCATTCCTCACTGATGCTGTGAAATAGTAGGTTCCACAACAACACACTTTAAGGGCCAGAACCTGGCAATAACTTTGTCTTTTCATTCATGTTAAATACCTAGAATATGCTATGTTGTGGGGCCAACCCAAACGACCTTTTCAATTTTTATTTTTTAAAGGTCAAGGTCACTTAAATCAAGGTCATATGTGCAAAATCACAGGTTTGACAATAATCAACCTTGGATGGTAATAAAGTGAACAAAAATGTTTATATCCACATCAATATCTGTCTGTGCATAGCATCAAATATATACAGTTTAAGAAAAAATGTGTTTGAAATCCATGTTATAGAGTGAAGAGTAGGTTTATGTCTCTATATAGTCACTGGTAATATAAAATAGAAACTGCATATAAACATATTGGTCTCAAATTGTGATAAAATTTCATAAACAGCTCATCAAATTTAATTAACCTTTTAAGGCTGTGCATTGACTATATATAAAATGCCATGGCTGCTTGAGCATTGTCTATATTTTATGCAGTTGCCAGCCCAGCATCGACTATAGTCATCATTACTTTTTTGGATTTGGAAAAGTTTTCTGCAAAACATCTGGGCCCACCAGCAGCAAATACTTTCTTTGTCAGCCCCAAAGGGTTACGGTGGGTTAGCACAAAATACTCTTTGAATGTGACCTTCATTAAGGTTAAGGTCACTTAATTGCTTTAACAATTTTACATAGATATCTTAAACCATTACTCTGGATTAAATTTACTATAAAGAGTTAAGCATTTAGATCTGACCTTATCTGACCTTCATTGGGCTCAAGGTCATTCAAATTGTGGTTATTGCATATGATACAAACTTATAACTGATGACATGAACATCTAATTTGTACAGTGTGTTCAGATTTATTGCATTGGACTACTAGTCCATGTCGCTTTCCTCACTTGAGCTGTCACCCATTTGCTCTTGAATCTCATTGTGTATCATATTGGCACAGTCATCCAGTTTACAGGGTTATGTGCACTGCAGCCCATTATCAACACAAGGGCAATAAGATTGCTGGCAAGATCTTGAGCAAGTGCAGGCCATCAATTCTAAGACTACCTCTGGGACTGAAGAACTTCTCATCCAATCAATTGATAGATTTGTGCCTTCCATGATCCAACCACGATCCAACCACGATCCCTACAGTTTGCATGGCAGTTTACATGTTTTTGTCTTTCATTAGAATCTTTAGACTGCTGATTTTCCCTCGTCCAGCAAAAGCACTTACACTGTTGCATCCAGTGAATGTGTGCATGCCAATGAGTGAACTGCATATCTCAGACTTTTCATCACATACATTACTTTCTGGAGTTTGTTGAGCTTCTTCAGATAAAATTCCTTCTTCCAATCATCAAAGAAGAACTGGATCATAGCTGACTTACTGGCTGAACACTAAGGAGCTTCTTTCCATGGTTGGACCTTCTTGCCTGAAGTGATGTTGTGTAGATGTACCTTAGATGTCACTTTTGTTTCTTCTTTTACAAGCTTGATTCTTGATGGATGTATCCCTATACACATCACATACGGCATCTATTCGATCACTGTTGGATCCTATTTTGAGCATTGCACTGAATAGAGTATCTGCTGCTTCTCCGAAGGTCTCAGCTTTTCCACTTATTTTACAAACAACACTCATGGCATCTAATCTATGATATACATATTGGTTGCACACACTTTATCAAAGAGAAAACAATACTTACACAGTGGAGCTTCATCAATGATCAGATTACTGAAGGTCCTGCCATCTCTTATGGGTTGCTGAGGTCTTGCCACTAGGTGGAACTTCCTGTCTACTGTACTTTAGTACAGTCAACCTCCTCTATGAAGACCATAATATGTCTGGTTCCAACTTGTTCTTTTACTGACCATATATGATCTGATTAAAGGAAGTTAGGAGTAGAAGCCCTATATATACTTTATATATAGGTCTGTCTTCTGCTGCCCTTGGTAACAATGACCCTGACCTCAACTTACTATTGCAATATATAGATAATGAACATCCTAGTATGCATCTGATAACGAAATATCTAGATATTCCTACCGCACATCAAAATGTCAACAACAGAGATAACATTTTAATGATTTACATTCAGTGTAACCTTCAATGAAGTGACCTTGACCTGGAGGAAGGTCAGGTTGGATAAGATATAGGTTGTTTGGCTTGCCCTGATTATATTTTAGACTTTAACTAAAACAAAAGGGATAAATCAATGAACACTAGAGAATCAATATGTAAATACTTAACATTTAACAGTGACAAGAGGCCTAAACCTACTCTTCACTCTATAACATGGATTTCAAACACATTTTTTCTTAAACTGTATATATTTGATGCTATGCACAGACAGATATTGATGTGGATATAAACATTTTTGTTCACTTTATTACCATCCAAGGTTGATTTTTGTCAAACCTGTGATTTTGCACATATGACCTTGATTTAAGTGACCTTGACCTTTAAAAAATAAAAATTAAAAAGGTCGTTTGGGTTGGCCCCACAACATAGCATATTCTAGGTATTTAACATGAATGAAAAGACAAAGTTATTGCCAGGTTCTGGCCCTTAAAGTTTTTTGTTGTGGACCTACTATTTCACAGCATCAGTGAGGAATGAGGCCGTGCCTTGCCAAAAGCCATGTGATATGGAAGTCCACCTCATTTTTCCATGATCCCTAACTATGTAGGTATTCCCTCATGCATTATGGCGAATGTCTGGATATTTTTGATGAATCTATTAGAGTTGAAAGGTAACCATTTTTATAGAAAAGTCACTTTTCTGAGATTGACCTTGAATAAAATGATGTTGAACTTGAGTAAAATTATCTTTTTTGTCTTTTTCATGTTGCCCTGAATGAGTAGTATGCCGTAGATATTTCATTTGGTGGGAAATTCAAATTTAAAGTGACTTTTCAGTTGCATATGTGAATCAATAATTTTCAGATTTTTCTAGACTTCTCTGACCTTGAAGCCCTGCCCTGACCTTAAGCTACTCCTGAGGCAAGGCCACCTCATATTTTCTGATACCCTATATATATGCCTATCTAAAAATCATGGTGGCAACCAAACCCTCAATTTGGCAGTCGTGGTCACTCTCAGCCAGATTGGCTTACTGGTGGAGCAGTTGGTTAGCTGTTGGGCTCAATGTTTTGAGGTTGTGGGTACGAATCCTGCTAGATACCCTGGCTCTCAAAGAGAAAAAGAGCTTTTAAATATAACCACCTCCTAGGGGTGTATATAACGTTGTACAACGTTTTTCTGTTTACTTGCCATACACTGTCATTTACTCTAGATGTCAGTTGTGATAAGTTAGTTGTCTTTGGGGGGGAAAGATCGGTAGACATTGTGATGTCTGCAGACAGTGTCAGCTGTTCTAGGTGTCTGCAGACAGTGTCAGCTGTTCTACACGTCTGCAGACAGTGTCAGCTGTTCTACACGTCTGCAGACAGTGTCAGCTGTTCTACACGTCTGCAGATAGTATCAGCTGTTTTAAATGTCTGCAGACAGTGTCAGCTGTTCTACACGTCTACAGACAGTGTCAGCTGTTCTACACGTCTACAGACAGTATCAGCTGTTTTAGGTGTCTGCAGACAGTGTCAGCTGTTCTACACGTCTGCAGACAGTGTCAGCTGTTCTACACGTCTGCAGACAGTGTCAGCTGTTCTACACGTCTACAGACAGTATCAGCTGTTTTAAATGTCTGCAGACCTAGCCAGTGATCCTCGATGTCAGCCCTCATTCTGGAAAGTGTATCCAGGTTCGCTCAGCTATATTAGTTTATATGTCAAGTGTCAATAAGGGATTTATACCCCCTGGTGGTGCCAATAAAGGTTCTATTTGCATTACCATGTCGTGCCTATAACATCGTCCTTTTGGAAGAAGTCCTTTAAAGATAACGCCCCAGGACTTACCCAGGATAGTGAGAGTGTTCACTGGTGCTGCCCCCTACGTGTTGTAGCACGAACCAGGTGTATGGAGAAATGCTCCCAGGCTCCACCTGGGCTGCGACATGTGAAATTTGTGGAAAGACATGAAACGTGACACACATGTACGGTATGAGTCGAGAGTTCTTTAATATTTCTCATTTTAATGATCAGGTTCCTGTATTCTATTCATTTCATGATGTTTTACTCACTCTGACTAGTATATCGTAGCAAATGATGATTCGTTGTTATATTGTATTTCTCTCATACTATTCTAACACGTAGTGTCTATAATAAAAACAGAAGATCAATGAGAAGTCAATAGCATGTACCGTTTTATGCCCTTTTATACCTATTCTGCAGCTTGGCGATGTTAAATTCCTCATGTAGATGATGTTTGCACATTAACCTTTTCCGTACTCCACTAAGAAGACAAAAAAAACTACAACTTTATATACTATGTTTCAATAATATGATATATTTCAATAAATACCCCTACAGAAACATGACAGTGTTAAAATAACTTTCAACAGCCTTATTTGTTATCTCTTATCTTGCAAAACATGAGATTTAAACGAAATACATGTTATGCCTCTGAAGTACCCAAAATAGAATGTAGTCCAATGTATAGGGTATAGTTCTAATAAATACTGTCAAAATATACAGTATGTGATGAGTTAACAACATGAGAAGCAGGCATGGGTTATACTGGACAATAAATTATAGACAACAAAATCCATTCAGTCAACACTCTATATTGTGGTCACGCTTGGGAATTTAAGAAGAAAAAGAGTTTATTTCCATATATTGTAGTATAGTTGGTTCTTCACCAGGGTGACCATATTACAGAGGTGACCACGATGTACAGAAATGACCATTAAGCTAGAGTTGCCTGTATTCTTTTTTCTGGAACAAAGAGCTTTGCTCTACTTTATTTCTGAATATGTTACATAGTGTACTGTTCATCCTCATCTTTTTATATTTTGTTGATATAGGACAAGGACAGACAAAACAGAACAAGAAGACGACAGTACATCTACCCAACATATGACTCAAGTGGACCTAAGTAAGTTTTCAACAATATAGCATAAATAGTGAATGATATAATAATGTATTATTTGTATATAAAGTATACATGTCTGGCGTGCTACACAGCTGACTACCATCATAAGGGCCACCGTCCACAGAGCATAAATCGGACGTATAGGGCCATTCTATAAATAATTTACATATGCGGCCGTTTTATGCTCTGTGGACGGTGGCCATAGCCTATGCATAGCATGACCTGCGCCGATATTCTAATATAGAATCTGCTGTTTATAACTGGATTCCACTTATCGACATCACCTCCAGCGATGTTTTCCATTTATTTAACCTTTTCAGATCTTCTATCTTCCATTATATTGCTCAGACAATAGTTTACTGAATACATAGATGTATCCTTTCATTTTTGTGATAGTGATTTGTATTTTGATCCATAAATTAAAGGTCAAAGTTTAGATACATTTTTTTTGGTATTTGGACTCTACACGATTCATTTAAGCAAAATAAAGACAAAGAGTTGCTCCGACGAATATCACATGGCGTATTGAATGTACATGCATAGTAAGGCCCCTAAAGAGATCAGCAAGCCATACCGGGTACATCAAAACATATGTATAATAATCTATCTAACTAAATTTGCAGAGCAGCGGTTATCCGAAGCTGACAATTTAACCCAATAAGGTTTTAATATTCATTACTCATGGACATATACACATAATTACGACATCAATGTCTCAATAGATGTTACCATAAAACACACAATGGTTATATGATAAGAATGGCATTGCGGCAAAAGCACATGATCTGCCAGCATTTTTATACCAATGACGTCAATGGAATGAAAAGTTTATCTAGAACCAACAACCAATGTGGCTAATCTGATCCCACACTAGAATAATTACTTGCATACTAGAATACTTAGTGGCGATGACGCTCATTCCCTCCTATTATTATTTCTAGAACTGGCATTTACCATAACCCTTGGTCTTCAATTGTAGCATGTAACCACATCAGACATACACATTCAAGGAACCCATTTCTCTAACATTATAGTCTTCCAGATTTGGTTAAAATGAAATATATGATTATATTGTGACGAGTGCAGGGGAGCCGGGTGGGACCGACGGGGCCATGGCAAGATGGCACCGGAGGGAACACTGGGCTCCCTTGCACCGTCCGACTGGTGAATAACATCATCACTGTAAAAAGTTGTTGTTCGTGAACAGCAAAATTTCCTGTACATGTACAGTACTTTAGCTGTAAATGATAATACAGCAAATTCTACTGTACATGTACAATTCTGTTACTGTAGATGCAGGTTACGGTAGTGACTTGTAGATCTACAGTACTTTTCCCTGTAATGTACACGAGAGGTCGTGGGATCGATCCTAGGTCTAGCCACCTCTCATCAGGGATCTTTAGCAACAAGGCTGTAGCTCATTTAATACAGACATGGCAGAGGTAGCTTATATCCCAATATGACCATTTGTAACACCGGCTCTGTGGCACAACGGATCAGCGCCTGTCTCCAACACCACAGGTGGTGAGTTCAATCCCTGGTGGAGCCACTTCTCTTGTTTTTCCTACATCCACCTAAAATTCGTTTTCGCCTCACATGGATGGTTAAAAATATCACCAGTACTGGGAGGCGAACCCCAGACCTTTACAAATGATTATTATACAGTTGAGAAGTGGAGTAGAAATATATCCCAATATGAATGTTTGTAACACCGGCTCTGTGGCGCAACGGATCAGCGCCTGTCTCCAACACCACAGGTGGTGAGTTCAATCCTTGGTGGAGCCACTTCTCTTGTTTCACTTACATCCACCTAAAATTCGTTTTCCCCTCACATGGATGGTTAAAAATATCACCAGCACTGGGAGGTGAACCCAGGACCTTCAGACTATGATTTACAATCAATTTTGCTGTACAGTAACAGAAGATTCTGCTGTCCCTATACAGTACATAGTGCTGTAAATATACAAAAGCTCACTTGCTGTAGGTCTACAGCACAATCTACTGGAACCATAGTTGCCCCCAGTATTTGGTGTACAGGAACACTACTTACTTCTAACAGTGGCAGTCCAGTCTGGGCCGGTGCCGCATCGACGTAAACATTCAATGCCCCGGTGCCAGAGCTATATAACTTGTACTGCTGCACCAAACAGGCAGACAGGATTTGATATCAGAGACAAGTGGATGCGAAACCAAGGACTTGGATGGTGTGAGCGGAAAAGTGCTCAGGAAATAAAGAATCTCCAACTGTACTTACTGTGTTCCTACGCCATGATTTACCTTAGGCTGAACCTCGCTACAATATATTTCATTACAACCAAAGCATAACCACATTTGCTGTAATACCGTACCGTCACTACACTTCACTCTAAGAACAGTGTGTTACGTTTACACACTTTTTAACACACATTTTTGCAGCCACTTTTAACAAACACTTTTTCTAACACACTACAGACTACACACTCCTTGCCAAAAGTGTGTTGATCCAAAAAGTGTGTTGCAAATTCATGTTTATGCATGTTCCCGCAACACACACTTTTTAGAGTGTAGCCATAGGCTGATGTAGCTGTTACATAATAGTGAAACCTGATCCTAATATACATGCACCTTGTATGTAAGAGATAAAAACGCCATGACTTGGTCCTAGGCGCTGAGGTCCTGGCCACAGACACAGCCCAAGTAAACCTTTGCAACGCTACCTCTCCATTGCTGCTTCCCTTCGGCGTCACATGTCATCTCCCTGCGAAGTACCCTCTGGAAATAAGGGACCCCCTCACATCTCCCCCAGTTTAGTCCAGGACCACACTTGTCACACGTACACCGCTTGGTTGCCAGGTAGGGTGGAAACTGGTTCCTATCTGTAGGCGTCCTGCTCGGGCTTTCTGTACACAGACCCTGGCCGTTGACGTTCTGGGGACATCTTGTGTTCAGAGTATCATCGTCATTGTAATAGTGTTTGTGTGCATGGTTATGGATTTCTCTCAGAGCGTTGGCCCTGCAGGCGCCGACGGTGTAGAAGGAGTCGTGGTAGTTGCTGAGCGACTCCTCAGCTTCGTAGCGACTGAGCTGCTCGGCCAGCTCAGTGTCTGTTAGAGGCGTACACAGGTCGGCACTGGGGGCTGGGTTACCATCAGCCACTGGAGTACTGCATGCTATGAGTAGAACAGCTAGGAGGTGTCCCAGCACTGCCATCTGTAGAGGGATGGAAGAAAGGAAACCCGCCAAATTAGAGTGATACTGTGTGGTGGTGTGATTGCATGACGCTGTTCTAAAGCACTATGGACTATATAACTCTGTGTGATACTGTGCAATAATATTGTGTGAGTTCATAGCACTATGGAACATTATCGAATATTTCTGCACATGAAATATATTCCATACATTTCCTGGTATTACCGTACTGACCTGAATGAGCGCATGGGCCTCAAATAAGCAAGGTCTTGTATAAGCGCAGGGTAAGTGGTACCATGTAAATTTATAAGCGCAGGTGCGCTTATTCAAAAACTACTACGGTACATAGCACAGGCCTTCGCACACAGAGTCTGAGAATTCATCACAATGTCATATTACCTGTATGGAGTTTGTACACACAGAGAAGAAATCGACTTCTGTCTTCTACATATTGCTACTCAGGTAATGACCAACTATGTAAAATATCACTATTGTCTTAACCATTCCAATGAACTACCCATCAACAAAATTCATGCTAAGCTGTCCTTAAAATAAAACACTAGACATATAAAAAAAAACATCTTAACATCAGACCTTCAAAGTTATTGTCACAAGTTCCAATCAGAGCAGTGTAGCAATCTTTTCTTCTACAATCGCCAATCTAGCAAACACTTTAACAAGTTAACAATGAAAGCTACCACTGTAGCAAACGTTGCTATTGTAAACAGAGAAACTATAATGTAGCTTAAAGTTAAATGTATTGCAAGAAAACTTACTTTTATATCCAACATCGCAAGTCCAGCGGAATCCATTGCAATTCTTCCTATACAACAATAGCCACTTGTTTCTGTCTCAGAAAGGTGCTCGACAAGGCAAACCTAAGTGCTCTTGACGACTGCCAATGGTGCGGTGTGATTGTGGAGCGTGGTGTAGGTGTCGAGTGCCTGTTCGTGCTGGAGAGACCCTTATAAATACCCAAGCTGTTGGAGTACTTCCTTATCTCTGATTAACTCAGACCTGCTCCCCACGACTCAACACATCAGGTCAGCCCACTCAGTGTGGTGTTAATAATAACACAGGTAGTAGGGGATTGGGGGGCTCTTTCACCTCCTATACTATACTACCAATGTCCAATGCCAATGAGCTGCTCTTCCCCCTCTCTAATCTGCTCACCTATAGCTCAATAAATGCTCTTCCTACGCCCACCTACGTCACGATAGCTCACCTATCGGTCAGATAAGGAACTGATATGTAAATATCAGCTGCCAATGCTATTCTCTCCCCCATAGGAAGTAATAATGTAAGTTATTGGGGGAGGGGACTAGGATTGGTTGATTAATAAGGATTATTAAACTGCATGCAATATGAAAGGAAGGCAGTCCATGCATGTTATTGGGAGGCTCCCAATACAGTTACGTGTGCAGCAATGTAGGGGCTTATTACATTGGTCAATACAAATATCTTAGGTGGATTCTGGCACTATTTTATCTGTTGATGGACTTTTTAATTTGGCTGGTAGCATTCCCCCTGGAGACTTTTCCATACGGATTTGCCCCATTGGGCTTCCCCTCAAACAAAAACCACATAGTATAAGATTTATTGAGGGACTAACCCATTATATGCTCTAACTCTACTTCTCTGCAACACCAGGAAAGGAGTCTGACAAAGCTATGGGTTTTAAATAATTGAAATCAGATTCCAACTACCTTCTCAGGAAAATCTATTTCCGTGTGTTTATAGGGTCTATCCAGTATTCGATCTACTTTACAGAGCACATGGCAATCGGTATCTTTGCTGCATTTGTTAAATGGATTTGAGGCGGTTGGTACCAAACTATCTACCAAAACTGAAATTCACCACGATTTTAGTCAATGTTTTCCCCTTCCTTGAACATGTATCAAACTGCATTATACATCTAACTATTTACATCTCACTTTCAATGTAGGCTCTACTCTGCATAATTTGGGAAATATGTCCGTTCACATACGTAAATGAATATAATGTTTTATTATCTTCAATCATACATGGCTGATGAATGTTTCTTTTTTTCTTTTTTGAACACAATTGGAATACCCATTTATAACTGGTAACTAACAATATTTCTACATGTAAAAAGGTCAAAAACAATATTTGAATATCTATAGTAAACAAGGAAGTTTAATTGTTCCTGATATCAATTTGTTTCCCTAAAAGCTAAACTGAATGGCCTCAGGGCGGTATATAGAGTTCTGTATACATAATGCTGTCAGCATGTCTACCGTTCTACACCAGTAATGACTACAAACACACTCTTATATACTTTGGAAGTTTTAATGCTGAGGTAAACATGTTGATATGGTAGTGATACGGTAGTAGAGTGAACATTAAAATATTTAAAGGCTCGACAATTTGGCCTATGAATAAAGAAATAAATGTATATGTAATATATGAGTACCGGTAGTACCGTATGTGTATACATGGATATACAAAGAAATATATATGTAGTAGTAGTAACCATGACAACCGTAGATAGAAATGTGAACATACAAATCTAAACATACAAATGTAAACATGAGTAGTATATGAGACCTTCGTGGAATGTAAGTCCAGATTAAGATTGTGGAACACAATAAGTAATATGAAAAACCTTTTAGAAGGTGTGGGAAGGGTGGGTGAATAAAGATGAACGCTTAGCGTGTTGACCTGTAGTGGGCGGAAGTGAAGGAGGCTCGCTGGTTTCCAGCGTGGAGAGTTCTAGTGTCCGAGCGTCCCGGTGGTGGCGCCACTGTTTCCCGCGCGGGTTTGAGTCATTACCTTGAGATTTTCAATCTCCGATAATGACTACAAACACGCTCTTATATACTTTGGAAGTTTTAATGCTGAGGTAAACATGTTGATATGGTAGTGATACGGTAGTAGAGTGAACATTAAAATATTTAAAGGCTCGACAATTTGGCCTATGAATAAAGAAATAAATGTATATGTAATATATGAGTACCGGTAGTACCGTATGTGTATACATGGATATACAAAGAAATATATATGTAGTAGTAGTAACCATGACAACCGTAGATAGAAATGTGAACATACAAATCTAAACATACAAATGTAAACATGAGTAGTATATGAGACCTTCGTGGAATGTAAGTCCAGATTAAGGGGCAAATAGGGTAGCTAAGGAATTAGCGACACGAATGGACTGAGATGAGGCGACGTATGGTCTCATACCAGATTGAGTGGTCCAGGTACCATGGGTGGATACGTCCGGGGTGTCAGCCCCACTGGTGATAGCAGCTTGGGTGCCCCCACGTCTTAATGAGTGTCCTGAGAACCGGTGTCCATAGGGGCACCCGAGAGTGACTAGACTCTCCCTGATTACTGAATTGAACACATGGGGGGTCAGTGGTTTTCCACTGGGCAACATGAAGGCTGGAGAGTCAGGGAATGCAGGTACCATGGCAATATAATTGTCCCAGGCTGAAGCAGGACACACAGGTGACCCAGGGATTCTGGGTAGTCTTATTGGTACTGGAGGTGAGGTCACACGTAAAGTCTTTGTTGAGTGAAGTACTACTGTAAGTCCATAGGGGTCACTCAGGATATTTGCCCTCGTCAGTGTGTGTGGACCAGACCACAGGGACACAGTGGGGGAAAGCAGGTTAGAGGCTCTGAGGAATGAAAAATACCCCACACACAAGGCAGCCTTAACAGGTGTAGTGCTAGGTATTGAGTCCAGAAACTGGCATACATGTAGTACACCTTTGTACACGGCTATAGCCTCTGGTGAAGAAAAGGCTGAGTCATCACCCCCTCTCGCTATGATCCACCTGCGTGCACCACTCAAGTAGTTTCGACGAGATCCAGGCGCTGCCAGAGAATTAGCCAAGTACTGCTGGTACATGGCAGCGTCTGGTATGGAAGGGGAAAGTACGCTGACACCATAATAAACAGCAAAAGTTAGATAGTAGGTTGCTTGGCGAAGGTGATTAGCTTTAGTAGCATCAGACATGGCAGCTTTGTAGGACTGCGGAGTTTGTAGACCGAGAGGCGATTCTGTAATAGATCAAATTGGGTCAAACATTGGGATTGGGAATTGGGGGGAGACTTTGAGTAGGCCTCTCCTATTCACCTCAGCAAGAGCATAGCGCTTCTTGGTGGGGATGTGGTATCTGCTGAGAGCATCCGCCAGGGGGATGTTTTCACCTTTCTTATGCTTTATGTGGATCCTGTGATCAAACTTGGCTGCCTCCAGCCACAGTTGTCTAGCACATGTGGCAAGGATGGGATCAGTGCCACGCCCCGTCTGAAGAGTCTGGCTGGAAGCCATATTGTCAGTGTAGATCAAGACACTGAAGCCCCGTGAGTCTGGAGGAACTAATGAGCGGTACGCTGTAACCAAGTTCACTGCCTCGAGGTGGACTATGAGGGGGTACTGTTGTTTCTGTGTTGGGGTGTACTGATGTGTGTAGTACTTGGTGTACGAGTTGGCACCTCCTCCAGTGAGGGTAGAGTCACATTCTAGTACTATGTCATGAGGAGGAGGCTCGAGGAAGTGTACCCCATTACACTGTCTAGCAAACTGGTAAAACCAACGTACATCTAGTCTGAAGGCGTCTGAGATGTAGGAAGTACCGGTAGGGGAAGCTGCCTTGAGTGTCTGGAGGATGCGCGAGATAAACTTGCGAGCAGGGGGAATGCACTTTGATACGTGAACAATCTTACCCACCAGTGACTGGATTTCTTTTACACTCGAGAATTTCTTGGTAGTCCAGAGCGCACATTCTGACTCGATTTCAGCCAGTTTGGGATCAGGGACTGTTAGGGTCATGTTCATGGTATCGAATCTGAAGCCCAGCCAATCCATGCACCGAGTAGGAGGTTGACACTTTTTGGGTGACAATTGGAGCCCCAAGTCGGCGCACAGGTGGAGGAAGGCTTGGTATGAGGCCTGGGCTTCTTCATATGTTGAGGCTGCTCCGCAGAAGTCGTCTAGATACGACAACGACCAGTGTCCGCGGCGAGCAAGAAGGAAGACCACAGCATTGGTTGCCCTCTGGCACGCCGAAGATGACAGGCGTGCTCCAAAAGAGGGGCAGAGGTCCAGGTAGTAGAGGTCGTTGAATTTCATCCCGAGTAGTGGGAGATCTCCAGGGTCTGTCCTCCATTGGTGGTATGCACGGGACAAATCCCCCTTCCAGAGGTAGCAGTCTTTTCCAAGTAACTTGATCTTAGTGGCCAGATCCTCTAGCGAGGGAAGGGTGTAAGGGCGAAGCTTACCCTCAAGGCAGTGCTTGGTTATGCCCCCGTTGACGCCTCGACCATCTGGAAAGGACAGGTCAATGACCACTCTGCGTTGGGAGGAGTCCTTTTTAGGAGTGGTCATAAGAGGGGCAGTGTTGGTCCAAGGGACAAAGGGTGGATCTGTAAACGGGCCCAGTAAGCCGCCCAGGGCCAGTTCTTTGTCAATATAAGCCTGAACATGTGAGGAGTAGTTCTTGGCTGTGTCATGATTAGAGTGTTTGGAAGGTGGGGGAGCATCACCTGTATAGCCAACCGGCCAACCATACCTGAGGTACGTGAGGAGTTCTTGATCATGATAATCACTCAGCAGTGTCTCCCATCTGGTCAAGTTGAGTGCAGTGGGGACAGTCAGTTTAGCACTCAGGTGGTTTGGCAGTTTATACTCTCTGATGGTAGTGTAGAGATGGGCGTATACCAGGTAGTTTGTCCATTGTGGAGTATTAATGTCAGGCCAGAAGGCGTCCTTGACTGGGGCATACTGGTGAGGTGTAGGGCCCGGAAGGAGTGGGGTGTCACAGAACTCGAGGTCATGATCAGCAGGAATAGGTGTAGTGCCCAGAGATGAGGGGGCTACTGCTGAGTTGGGTATACCGGTACCAGGGGGGAGCTC
Source organism: Harmothoe impar (assembly GCA_947462335.1). Lineage (NCBI taxonomy): Eukaryota > Metazoa > Annelida > Polychaeta > Phyllodocida > Polynoidae > Harmothoe > Harmothoe impar. The sequence continues at coordinate 43,024,164 of OX381709.1, read as the reverse complement.
CTGGGGAACATCAACCGCTGTGGCGAGTTGTGTATTACACAGGGGGCCAGGCCGTGTGTAGTGAACAGCAGCGACTGTAGTCGGGGCTGTAGTACATGTAGTGTAAACAGCAGCAGGCAGAGCACATGGTCTGGAGGGTGCTGTAGGAGACGACACAGGACTGCAGGTGAGTGCAGCTGAGCCTTGTCGTAGATGCACAGTGTATGGTGCAGATTGGACAGTCCAGAGGCGTTCCGGGTCAGGCATAGTGGGGTAGTGAGTGAGGCCGGAGTTACCCGGCCTAAGGCCGAAAGGTAGTAGCACCCCTGTAGTTGCCTTTGATGTTGCATGAAGTGTACGGATGTGTGTGCACCAGTTGGAGGGTAGAGCGACACCAACTGCAGTGGTGTCCATGGGGGAGAGAGCCGACTAAGTGGCCGTCCTCTTTGCTGCATCCCGCTGGTGAATTGTAGGCTTCGCACACAACGTCTTGTCTACCCACTGTAGATGGGGCACGACGTTTAGGTCTACCCCCAGCTGTAGCAGGAGCCCTGGGCTGGGAGGACGTAGAGGGGTTGGTGGCCGGAACATATGGGCTTGGAGCGGCTGCTGCTGGGATGACGGCTGTGTTGCGAGCAGCTCGGGCAGCAGCGCGAGCAGTGGTCTGTTCTGCGGCTATCATGACAGCTCTAAGGGTAGGGTAGAGACGCCCTGACTTAAAACGAGAAAGTTCTGACCGAAGAGCAGCGATAGCAGGATCTGACCACTGGGGGTTAAGTGGATCACTCCACCTGATGGTGCCCTCAGCGATACCGGAGAGAACTTCCTCAGACCAGTCTCTGACCTGGTCCCACTCAAAGTCTTTTGCATCTAGGATGACCTGATTCATATGATGGAGGATTTTGGGACGGTCAGGGACGGGGGTCTTATCATCCAGGGCAAGGCGCTGGAGGCCATACAAATACTCAGCTATGTCGAGAGACGATAGGGTAGTTTTAGAGCGGGTAGGGCCTCTAGTAACATACTCATGTGGGTGTAATCGCTTACCCCGAACCCCACTGATGTGTGGAGCTGTGTCGAGCAAAGCTTGGACCCGCAGGTTGACAGCCGGGTCTGGGTTGCTGGGCATGGCTGTAGGTCGCAGGTTATCCGGGACGTTGATGCTTGACAGTGACTGCATGGCAGCCTGTAGTGTGGCAGATGCAGCTGACGTAGACGCCTGAGGCTGGAGAGTAGGGACCTGAGAAGTAGTAGCTACAGGTTGATAGACCTGTGGTTGGTAGTACTGAGCGGTAGGAGCAGTGTAGGTGACAGGTACTAGGGCGGGGGCTGCAGTGACAGCGGTAGTGACAGCAGGCTGGAGAGGCGGCGGCACGTGGAGCGGTGTCACCAAAGGGGCTGTCACAGTGACAGCAGGATCCACATTAATGACAGCGGCCGCAGAGGTCACCGGGGTAGTGACAGCAGGAACTAAGTTAATGACAGCTGGTGCAGACGGGGCAATAGTAGACGTCTGGGGTCGGTCGTAGGGACCAGACCGTCGGGCCCCCGACCTTGCAGCCTCGAGCTCTCCAGGCACATTGCAGCCGTTAGGCTGTAATGGGCCTGGACAAATTTGTATCTAGTAACTGTGACCTACTTAGAAAATGATCCAGGATCCTGGATCATTTCTTAATGAGATAGCTCAACTACTGATTGGTTAGCCATGGTCACATGATCATGTATGACATATATATGTTGTGTTTGGCCTCATGGGTTCGAATCCCACCTTGGCAAAAAAGTAGGTTCGTTTTTTTACATTATTTATTTGGCCTATTTGAAGCATAAATACCCCTATACTGGCATAGTGATATTACATTTTAATTATTTAGATAGAGAAAATAGTGTAATGGAGGTGCATTGTGCAGCTATAAAAATTCCTACCATTTGTGCCAAGGTGGGACTCGAACCCATGATGTCCAGATTGGTGATATCCAGTACAACCCAATACATAAGAACTCTCCCAGACTGTATACCTACAGTCGGGGTCCGAGACTGCCGACCTTGTGACAACCTTACCTCCTCCCGTAGGTAGTGCAGGTGTGGTGGGAGCAGCTCCAGTGATCGGGGGTGCTGTCTGCTGCGGGAGAGGGAGAGCTGCCTCAAGGCGATTCAGGATCAGCGTAGCTGTCGACTTGACCTCCGTGACGGTGTTTTCGATTCCGTCCATCCTGCCCGACAGGTCTACGAATTTTTCGGACAACTGAGCAGTCGTCCACTTGCTCTTAGGCGCGCTAGTGCTCTTCTTGGGCGGCATGATGTCGATTGACTTCGACAAATGAATTAAATGTAAACTTAGTGACGAGAGTAAAGATGAACGCTTAGCGTGTTGACCTGTAGTGGGCGGAAGTGAAGGAGGCTCGCTGGTTTCCAGCGTGGAGAGTTCTAGTGTCCGAGCGTCCCGGTGGTGGCGCCACTGTTTCCCGCGCGGGCTTGAGTCATTACCTTGAGATTTTCAATCTCCGATAATGTTTAGGCTCCGGAACTTAGTCAGTATTGGCTAACAAATCAGTCACTAGTGCCTGACCTAGTTGGTCATTTTCTGGCCCCCTGAACGACCAACCTAGGTTAGTTATTACTGTCAAGGTGACCAATACTGACCTTAGTTTTCTTCATTTAAATGAATATTAGTCATTTTAAGGTGGGTCGATCCCATTGAATTAAAGTGTTTAGAATTCCACAATTTTTTTTCTGTAGCAACCCTAAATCATTTAAAAACGGAAAATGAAAAAAATAGGGCGTCCCGTGCTACTTTTTAAAATATGGAATTTTGAAAAAAAAACAGTATTTTAATTTTACATTAAAAAAACGAAAATAATGTAAAAATCCCTACGGTTTTATTTTCTATCAACCGATAACCACAGAATTCTGAAACATTACACAATGAACAAAAGATATAGACAAAGGTGCACGAGTTTCAGTCTGTTGACTGGGTTATTTCACGAGTTGACCTTGGGCCCTATTTCACGAGGCCGTAGGCCGAGTGAAATGCGGCCCGAGGGTCAACAAGTGAGATAACCCACTCAACAGACTTAAATGAGTGTACCTTTGTGTTTATTTTTTATCTTTTTCGATTAAAAATACCAAAATTATGGTAGGGGGGAGCCTAAATAGGCTAATATGACGTATCTCTACGCCGTTCAAATGTAAACAAACCGCCGTTTTGATGACGTCACAGGGTCGTGAAATACGGACATGGGTTCTTTCACGGGGGAGTGAAATACGGACCTCTTTGGTTAAGTCAATGGGACTGCTGTATTCCATAAAAAATAAAGACAAAGGTTCACGAGTTTTAGTCTGTTGACAGGGTTATTTCACGAGTTGAAGGGGGGCCGTATTTCACGAGGCCATAGGCCGAGTGAAATACGGCCCCCTCTTCAGCAAGTGAAATAACCCTACAACAGACTAAAACGAGTGTGACTTTGTGTTTATTTTTTATCTTTTTCGATTCAAAATACCAAAAATATGGTAGGGGGGAGCCTAAATAGGCTAAATTGGCTTCTTTCTACGCCATTCAAATGTAAACAAAGCGCCGTTTTTGATGACGTCACAGGCCGTTAAATACGGCCATGGGTTATTTAATGGGGGGTGTTAAATACGGGTATCCTTGGTTAAAGCAATGGCACTGCCGTATTCCATAAAAAATAATTCTGAAAATAGTTTTGGGGTTTTATCACTTTGCATTCTGGGTAAAAAATTTCATCTTTTGGAGAAGAGCAGGAATACATTTTCATTATTTCTTTACATAATCAAAGAAAAATAGTAGTAAAAATGTTCAGATTTTTCTTGAACTTTCTCAAAGAATTGCTCAGATCATTTGGCCACGAATAACAGTAACTTTGATATGGGGTCCCATGCATAATTTGGGGGTTTTGGCCCTTTGAAATAAAAAAGTAATAGAAAAACGGACTAAATCCATTCTTTTAAGTATTGCATTATGGGTAAATTCCCAACAATCTGCATATAAAATGATCTTGTCATGTAGGTTTGGATATATCAAAGTAATTCATTCACTTTCATGCTCTGTTAAATGTCATTTATAACTCCATAAATGAAAGTGAGAAGAACCATAAAAAATTCCCAAAATGCCTGTACTTATTATATCAAAAGTAGTCCAATCTGCAATGGCCGCGACCCACCTTAAAGTATTAGCCAAATGATGTTGTTCTGTAACAGTAATTTTTGAATAGCACTATGTCATACCTGACAAATGTCCCTAGGACTAACCTTGGATAGCCACTACAGCCTAAGGGTCGGAGAATTTAGATTTTCTTTGTCCATGGTTATTGATAGACTGGGTTTACCAGTCACGATAACCAGTCTCCCCGCTGATAGTCTTCCTGGAAGTAATACCTGCTGGGTTATGATAAGACCTATCTTCTCACTAAAATTAGTTTTATTGCTTTTGGCTACTAATTCAGGGACAGAATTTAAATTAATTTTGAAATATAAATAAGAATGTACAGACTTAGTGTTGAAGGGTTGACTACAGGGGCCCTGGATCGCTCAGTTTATTTTAGAGGACGGGCCCCATACACACTCAGAAAAGTCAGTGCCTGACTTTCAGGTGAGAGTGGTTTTAGCGACAATGACGCTGACTTTTCTGAGTGTGTACTATATTTGTGTAGTGCAGAATCACTACATGTAGTAGTAGTACTAGTACTCACTCTGACCAGTAATCCCAACCTCAGCCCTGTGCAGTCTTTGTCTCTGTATAGAGTATACTCTTGGTGACTGGGATGTTAGGCCTTTCTCAGCTGGTTGGAGTTAAATGATTGACCCTTAAAGTCATTGCGTATGTGTGGTGACTCTAATTGATATGATGTATGTTTGGTGTCGCTAACTGATATGATGATACCCCATTCCCAGCCAGAAATATGATCTTTACAAACTAATAACAGAAATCTGTATATTAAATGTGTTAACACAGTATGGAGGTAAAAAGTCTCTATCTCTTTTCATGTCAGCCATACCTGTGTGTACAGAGTAAATGTAACTAAGTAAAACCTCTAGTTGAATAACTAATAGTCCTGCCTTATAGATGGTGAGTAAAGGCTAGCTGACCTGAAAGTAGTGAAGCACGCATATTGATATAGAATTATTACATAACATTATGTCATTATTTTAATTATGAGTTATAACGCTAATATACGTAATCATAAGTCCACCACATGTATTAATATTAAATCAGTACAGATGCATGATGTACATAAGTGACTAGTCCCTGCCATATAACACGTTATACATGATTGTGATATTAAAAAAGAATTACATTGAAGGTTACCCTAACATATGTAATCTTATTTTTATTATTAACTCATAAGACAGCAGAGACTTTAGTTTTACGGCTGGCATTCATGAAACCGTAAAAGGTCATGAAGTTGTTGACAATGATTGGGACCGTAAAGCCAATGACAAGGACTCCACACATAGCACAGACACTTCCAATAATCCGTCCAATTATTGTTTTGGGGGAAAGGTCACCATATCCTACAGTTGTCATGGTTATTATAGCCCACCATGCAGCATCTGGCAGTGTAGCAAAAGTCTGTGATGACCGTTCTGCATAAAAGACCAGACTTCCAAAGAAAATAACTGCGGTGGTAAGGACCAAGACCATGAGCATCATCTCCTTTACACTTGACCACAAGGTGTATGCAATCGCACGAAGATCCGTGTGAAAACGGAACATTCTTAAGACCCGAAAGATCCTGAACATTCTTAGGGAAGTCAGCCCATCAAACTTGAGAAGGTCTTCAGCTTTGTCGACCTGTAGTGATATTTCGACAAAATAAGGCACAATGCAAGCCAAGTCAAGCCATATTTCCCACTTAGTAAAGAAGTGAACTTGTTTGGACAGAAAATAAATCTGATTAGAAATTCCATGGTGAATGCAATCACACGAAGACCCGTGTGAAAACGGAACATTCTTAAGACCCGAAAGATCCTGAACATTCTTAGGGCAGTCAGCCCATCAATCTTGAGAAGGTCTTCAGCTTTGTTGACCTGTAGTGATATTTCGACAAAATAAGGCACAATGCAAGCCAAGTCAAGCCATGTTTCCCACTTAGTAAAGAAGTGAAGCTTGTTTGGACAGAAAATAAATCTGATTAGAAATTCCATGGTGAAGAAAGCATAGCATACATAGTCTGTAATCACCAACCCAGGGTTCATTTCATGGTTGGTCTTATTGCTATCTGTACTGTTCTTTGGCATTCTCAAGATATTTCCCTCTGCACTCTTCTTCTTTCTTGCTGGAACATTATCAACATCCTGGGAGGATGTTTTGTGGCTATTTAGTGCTTCTGTAGTGGTGGTGTGGTGAAACAAGGGCACATCAATGCCAGCATTGTTTTCAGTTTTATCATCATACATGTGGTGACAAATTATCTTGGTGATTGTTATTTGCCAACCATAGTTCTAGAGTTTTGTGGGATGATGAATTCAAGTGGCCATAGTCATTGATGGCCATCTCATTGTGAAAGGCCGGGTGAGTATCCGCAAAGAAGGTGAAAAGAGAAACCACTGTCACCAAGATGCAAACAATTGCATATACCTGGATGATAATAAGTGTCAGATATCTTACATGGAAGCTTAATGAATATGTCATCATACAGTCAGAACTCGATAAGCTAACCCTCAGTAACCCAGCACTCCTTGAAACTAACTAGTTCTGCAAGAAATAGAACTGTTTGATATTCCCCATTATTTGTGTCATAGATGAGAAAACAATACTATATGCTAGGAAAGGTAAATGCAGGGATCTTTATCGGAATTTGATGGTGAGAATGCTGATTGTACTTGATGAACTATGCTTTGGGTGAAAATTTGATCCATTTAAGTAGAACACAGTGCCGTATGATTAAATTTACCATGATGATGTACCAACGTAGTGCTGATGAGTAACACTGTATTGGTACTTTATGACAACCCTGTAGTGTTGAGATGATGCATAAAACCATCAGTGGCAAATTACATCCTAGGACTGCATTCACAAATCATTACGAGAAAGGGCATAGCACATAAAGACCCTCCTAATCAAAGTTGCACCCCAAGTAAGCCTACCTTTGCGGGGGTGGATGTGTTGGGGTCCTCCAGTCCTTCCCACACAGTTTTTCTTAATTAACCAACTAAACCTGCTCTTCGTTTTATTAGGTGTACCCAGCCCCTCTTTCTGGGGGTTATTTTTGACAACAAAATCGTTAAGTGCTTTCTTAGATTCTTGTGCTGAACTGCAAAATGAGAAAAAATACTATGTACACAGATGCACATATGAAATTACTACATGTAAAATCGTCAGTGAAACATATAAGACAGCTGAGAAATCATGTCTCCAGAGTTGAGTAGAGATTGCTATTTCATGTTGTTTTAGTATCTTTCTTCATGTATTTGGTCTGTTATGCTACCTAACAGTTGAATTTAATTATTTACCACTGATCAACGTAACCTATAGATTAAAGTATGAGTCAAAGAAGATTAAATTGTTTGAAAAAAAGAAGCAAAAAAAGAGGTACCATAGTACCGTATTTCCTTGTGTATAAGCTGGGCCCCGTGTATAAGCCTGCTCCATGTATAAGCATGGGGGAAAGCTGACATAGTGTTGTATAAGCCGGGCCCAAGTATAAGCCTGGGAGTTGCATAATGTATTTAGTAAACATTTTATTTTAGGCCATAACTCCACTTCTACTTGGAGTATTCAAATATTTTTTCGGCTATGTAGTCCTATTTACTTCAACAATGTCTACAACCATTTTGTTTTTTAAATCATAAATTGGCAAGCATATTTATAGAACTCATAGGAAAGTACCAGAGTGTTTCTTCAAGTATAGGGATATAAGCCTGCCCCGTGTATAAGCCTGCCCCGTGTATACTCAATGGAAGACGTGGCGTTTTACTTACTTCTCTCACTACTGCTCAATTTCGGAAGGACTGATTCTGACTCAGATCTGGATTATACCTGGTGCCGAATGACACTCTCCCCCCACCTTGGCTGTGACTCTCCATAGGATTTGCAACCTCAACTCTCCCTGGAGAGTGTAGAGGACTGCTGAGCTGGTCACTGATTGGCTGTTACCAGGGCAATGGGATCACGTGACCTCTCGGTTGGCGCTGGGCCAGTCCAAGTTACCCCCTGAGGGGTGGCTCTATAGTCTCAAAGCAGTGACTATACATTAAATCCTAACAAAGAGTGCATAATAGAGGTGTGTTTGTAACCAAATAAAAACCACATATTATTTGTGCCGGGGGCTTCCGAGTTTAAGCAGTTTCGACTGGCGTCTCATCAGGTGATAAAGTAGGTACTTTTGTCTTGGGTTATATTTTGGCCCTACCCCGCTTGGACTCTCCCGTCTCAGGTATGGGGTGCTGTGTGTGTTGACACTGTATGGGGCGCTGTGGGTGGTGGGTATAAAATCAAATTCTAAATATCCTACACCTCGGGGTTTAGGATATAGCCAGATATCAGTCCTTTCTACATTCTTTATAGTGTGGGTAGAGAGGAAAACATAACTTGCTATCATATATTTCAATTATAACAAACATGGTGTTTAGCCAAAATATTTTAGACGAGGCTGTATGTTGTGTTCCTCAATCTACCCAAACTTACTATCCATTACATTCAAGCCACATGGAGTGGCTGTTTTTAGTTTGTGTATCAAGTTGTATTCTATCAAGAGTCTGAGTTCTTCAGCTCTTGTGCTTTTTGGGTGTCTGTCTATGAAGTCAACTATGGTGAATTCCATGTTGTCTGATGGGGTGAATTTGCTGTTCCCCGTATTGCCACAGTTTTTGAAGTGGTTTGCTACCACACTCTGGTCTTCTTTTTTCTTTTTGTTGGGGTTGGTCAGTTTGTATTTCCTGGGTTGGCCCAACCTGGTCTTGTTGACCAGGGCATTTGCCCTGCCCATGTGTTCTCCCATCCTCAGATGGATGTCTCTGTAGGTTTGGCCCACATATTGTTTTTTACAGTGTCTGCATGTAATGCAGTATACTAGGTTTGAGCTTTTGCAGGTGGTGTTCCATTTTGCCACATGTGTGTTGCCAGTGGCTGTGGAGGTGATTTTTCCTGCTTTGCTCAATTTTGTACAGTCTACACAATTAGGTTTTTCGCATAGGTTCTTTGATTTTTTGGGGATTGTGTTTTCTGGGGGGTGATTTTCCCTCTGTTCCCCATTGTGTCCCCCTGGTTCTTCTTCCGGGTGGTAGTTGGTTCTAGCCCTAACCAGATGGTCTTTCAGGTTTTTGGGTCGTCTGTATCCCTTCACTAGTTTACTCTCATGTATTTTCAAGGTGGTTTTTGATGTACCCAGATGTCCCCAGTTTTGATCCACTACTTCGTTTGCGAAGTTGTGTCCTGGGGCATATGTGGTAATTAGATAGTTCTTTTTCTTGCTGTTCAACATTTCGGCTCTAACTCTCTTTTCTACTTTTTTGGCACAGGATTGTAAGAGTTCCTCAGGGTATCCTCTGTCTCTGAATCCCTGTAGTTTGATCTCTTTTCTGATTTGGTAATCTGCATTTTTATTACAGATTCTTCTCAGTCTTAACAACTGTGAATATGGTAGGCTTCTTTTGGTTGCTGGTGGGTGCGCAGATGAAAACAACAAGTATGTGTTTGTATCTGTGGGCTTGGTGTATAGGTCTGTGTAGAGGCCCTCTATGCCTCTTTTTACTGTGGTGTCTAGGAAGTTTATTGACTCTATGGATGTTTCCATGGTGAATTTGATACTGTGATGGAATGTGTTGAGATATGTGAGCCATTTCTGTAGTTCTATATCTCCATGATCCCATGTGAAGAAGATATCATCTATGAATCTGAGCCATGTTGTAGGCTTCAGATGGTAAGATTCTAGCATTCGTATTTCTAGTTCTTCCATGAATAGATTTGCATATGATGGTGCCAATTTTGTACCCATTGCTGTGCCTTGTACTTGTATGTATGTTGTACCATTGAACTCTAGGTTGTTGTTTTTCAGTACTATTTCTAATAATTCTAGAATGCTCTGATTCTTTGGGTTTTGATGGTCCTTTCTGTTGGATTGAAGTTTCTTTTTGATAGCTTCCACCCCCTCCTCGTTTGGTATATTTGTGTAGAGTGCCCCTACATCTAATGTACCTAGTATGGTGTTGTTTTGTACCTTTACTTCTGTTTCTATTTTCCTTATGAATTCATTTGTATCTTTTACATATGATTTCATATTTGGGACCAGTTTCTTTATAAATGAGTCTACAAACGCTGAGATTTTTTCTGTGGCGCAGCCGTTTGCTGATACCACAGGTCTGCCCGGTGGTGGATTTTGCCCTTTGTGAATTTTGGGTTGAAAGTAGATGCATGGAGATTGTGGGGTGTCATTTATTAAAGCTTGCTTTAATGAATGTACAATTTCTCCCTTTTTCTCCATATCTTCTAGTTTCTTGTTGATCTTGACGTTTATCTCATTTGTTAGATCTCTATGAGTGACTTCATAGGTTGATCTATCACTGAGTTGCCTATTACCCTCTGCCACATAGTCAGCTGTGTTTAAGATGACCGTGGCTCCGCCTTTGTCTGCTTGTTTGATGGTAATTTCATTGTCTTTTGATAGGTCTTTAAGTGCCTGTTTTTCCGAAATTGTAATATTGGATTGCATTTTGAAATTGTAGTGTTTGTTAGTCAAGGCTACTTCATTGGCGGTGATGAAACCTTCCAGGCTGGTGGACCCTGGTGGGGGAATCCATCCTGATTTGGTTTTCAATTGTCGTTCTAGGTCTGGGTCTGTATAGGCCTGGCCTTTGAACTGAATGGTAGGCTGGTTTGGGTCTTTTTTCACAGAACTCTTTTCAAAGAATTGTTTTGTTCTAAGAGTTTTGTGAAAATTGTCAAGTTGTGCCCCGTGTATAAGCCTGGCCAGTTTTCCAGTTAGTACGTGTATAAGCCTGGGCTTATACACGGGGAAATACGGTAGTTCATAGTTTTACCAGTAGCCCAACCAGCAGCAGTCTTCTATAGCAATTTCGTCGATTCCCCAATACTCAAGTTCTTTTTGCACCATAGCAACACACATGTCCTTTTGCACATGGAGCTGCCCCGTGCGGTAGTAGTTTAAAATGGTGACAAAGATGATCTCCTGCTTCAGGACGAAAGTGGAGAGCTAGCCCTTCTGGATCACCCAGTTTTGTTGCTGGGAAACGTTTCAGTGTAATCATGAGTGTTTCATGCTTCATACCACCGACATTCAATATTACTGTGACATCATCAGATGATGTAGTGGCTGGTGTTGTTAGTGGCATAGTAGTTTCAATGGGTATGAAGGTATGATGCTCTGAGGTGGGTGACATGTCGGCCATTGTGATATCTGCAGGTTAAACAGAGGATTGTTCGACAATTATCTACCAGAAGCTAACTCTGTTAATTTGACCTGTGTAACTTTTGAAATTTGATTTCTTCTTCACTGTTACATAAGTTTTAAATTAAAAGTTTATCTATAGCAAAAGGTATCATGGCACAACCAAAGTGATGTATAAACTAATTGCAGTACACATAATATTCAAGAATTTACTAGAATAATTCATTAACTATGGAAGATATCATACTTGCTGAACTATTAAAGTGTTGATAAGTCTTTCCGTGAGTTGTGCAATATGTGACTTCACTTTGGATTTAGCTCGTACTAATCGTTTTTACACCGTAGATGCTGTATCAGCGGATAGGAGGTCTGTGTTTGCGTTCAAGCTACCCCTGTATAAGTGGCAACTGCTGAAGATTAATACTCCAGGACTGCTCTATTCAATATAACTAACTTAATGTAACAGTGGGTATATATACAGTAAACCATATCAAAGGAGGGTCATGGAAGACATGTGGGTACATAGGGTCGGTATATTGGCTTAGTGTATGGACCCTGAGGAATGTGCTGGTAGGTAAGTTTTATGTCATCTTTACTAAGAAGTCTTACAAGAGCCTGCTGGACCGATTACCTAATTCCCAGTTAGCGCACATTGTATGGGCTAGATGAATGTATTATGAAATGATTATGTAAACCATCCAAACCAGTTTTTGGCCAAGATTCACCAAAATGTGGCACAGGCAAAATTGGCGCTTGTTATGACTCGCCTTTTCTTTACAGGGGCGTGGTATAGGCCTATAACTTTTTGTTTGTTCACCTACGAGAACCTTCTGAGATTTAAAAAGGGACAATTAAGATTACAGAATAAACGCATGTCATATTTAAATTGAATTGAATTGACATTTCAAATTTATTTCTCAGGGTACCAGAACCACAAAGAGGACCAAAAGTCCCATTTTTAACCTCTTAAGTGTCATGTCCCAAAAATACCCCAAAACTCACATTTTGGGTCAGATAGCAAGACACGATTTAATAGGAGGTATGGGTAGTTTGAGTTGTTGTCATGGCAAGGGTTTGTGATTTGACCTATACCACTCGGCAATGACAGACCTACCCTTGAAGATATAACAGAAATGAATTAAGGCTCTACTACAAAATTTCTTTAAAATTTGCTGAAAATCACGTGCCACGTCTTGGCATTTTTCTACATTTAGCTTATAATCTGGTTACGTCATAAAGTGGGTGCTTTAAACTGGAAATAATGTTCAATGATATTGTAGAAAAGTGCGTTCATTTCATTGTTGTTATGCTTTGACAGCATGTCTCATAATATTGGGAACCTTCTCTCTTATTGACAGTTCCTTATCATTACTGTCATAACACCAGGAACCTTTTCAATCCATAGTCGATTTTGACTCCAAACTGACTTTGACCCAAATCGATTTTGACCGTAAAACAGATTTTGATTCCAAAACCAATTTTGACTTCAAAGTCGATTTTAATTTTTAACGAGTTGCCCACAAGGCTTTAAATCGCCTACCCCTCTTCGTTCGGTTCGGCTGTGTCCCCCCCCCCCTCTCTCTCCCAAAGTTAAGCTGTTTCCGACACCCCTGCCCCGCCAACACCACGATAATCTTGTAAGTAATCAACATGAATGAAGTATTTCTAGGCGACTCTGGCATTTTTCATTTTCTGCATTAGACAGGATATACATGTATTATGATACGAAATCCAACATACAACTCTGGGTGTACTTCTTTGTAAATTAGTCCCATTTGAAATTAATCGCGGTACTTAGATTAGGGTGTGTGTGCGTCTTAAATAAACACCTGGCAAAAAATGGAACTCCCTAAAAACCGTGATAATATTTGCAGATTTCCCTTACTTATATCAGTTAAATGTCATGGTCTTCCCTTATCCTCAATTCAAGGGTTTTACCTTGGCATTCTATATATCCTGATCATTACATTTCATATTTGCCATGCCGATAGACACACAATATGTAAATAGATTAGAAATTATTTTGATTAATTCAGGATAATGCAATTTTGCCCGTGGCCCACTATTTTCTTGTTTTCAGCATGTTTGTAATTATCATACAAATGCATGCCTGTTTTTCATTGTGATATATTGTTGTTGTTTTTTTCTCTGTATGAAAGAATGTAGAAAAAACATGATTTTCTCATGAGGGCCTATTCGTAATGCACCCTTCTGTGAATACCCTCCAAACCATGTGACATGGATTTATTTTTCGTTTCTTTGTGTTCCATAGGCATTAGGTTAATTTCCCTGATAGTGATTAAGGGTATTTGACATAGGACTTTAGAACTCTAGATCTTAAGTCTGAGGCACCATCCCACTATATACCATGCTGTCTGCATTTTTATTTTTATTTTTAGATTTAGAAACAGATACTGTTTACTGATTCATCTATTTTATTCAGACACAAGTCATGTTCATAAATATTATAAGTTTAATAATTGTATACCATCATACAAAGCCTGATGGTAATGAATCAAATCATATATATAATTTACACAATGCAATTTACACAGAATTATCAAGTCCAAATAAAATAAATAGCATAATAGTGAATATCATTTTGCACAAATCCGTCAATGCAGCCATAAACAGTCTCTATGAAAATAGTTCAATTATACAGGGATTCTATCCTATGTTACAGTATGAAAATCCTCTCTAGTATCATAGAGAAGTGAGAGAAGTCAGTGTGTTGCTGTCTTCTTGTTTCTCTGTATTCTCAGTCCCAGGTTGCGAGTCCACCTGTGTGCATGCGCGTTTAGCCTCTCCTGTAGTCTTACCGGACGTCGGGGCAGTGCGTTTCCGGCCGCGCCTTTCGGAGTGGGAGCTCTCCACCAATCGGATGTTTCCTCCCGTGTTCTCTAATATACTAGACAGGGCCGAGATGTAGTGGATGGCCAGACGTAGGGTGGCGATCTTGGACAGTTTCTGATTAATAGAGAAAACAGGGAAAGCATTAGAATATTTTTAACATTAACTAGTATACCGCTACAATAAGCTGTCTGGCGTAAAAGAAAAATAGTCACTTTCCTGAAGTGAAAGCTAACAATACGATTTTACTATTTTCACATGATATTCTAGGTCTTTTATACCACCCGTGTGGATCATTATATCAATAATTCTTCTGAGGGTCTTTCTAAATCTATAAAAACAGAGCCGGGGTGGGGAAGGGGACATGAGAGCCAACTCCACCCAAAGTGACCAACTGGATAAAAACGACATTGCCCCTACCCCTGCCCCACAGATAATCTAAAGGCCCCGGCCATTAGTCTGTTGTGGCTATCCCAGGTTGGTCATGGAGACATTGGTTAGGCATTACCAAGTGCTATTCAAGAATGACTGAGGCAAAACAACATATGACTAATGCCTTATTCAAAAGGACTTAGCCTGGAATAGAAAGGCTAAGGTGAGTTGGTCAGTATACTGACCAACCTGACAACATTAACTAACCTAGGTTGGTCGTATAGGTAGCCAACTCGGTTAGGCACCATAGTGACTGAGAGATTGGTCGCCAAATTATATCACTGATTCAGTGCAGGGTGGTGTTATCTTCAGCAGTGGACATCTGATGTACTATAATGCCTATTATACCAAAGAGTATTGAAAAGTGAAATGAATACGTCACGATGACGTAGCAATGGCTCACCTGGTGCTCACTGAGGTTGGCTTTAGGTACCACCACGCGCAGGTCGTCAAAGGCGTCATTCAACATGTGCATCCGGGACCTCTCCCTCTCTGTGGCGCCATCTCGTGAGTACGTGTCCGATGTGTTGCGTCTCTGTGAGCAAAAAATAAAATGACATGGTTAATTTTTGACTACTTGAAAATTTGCGATTGTTTCTCGTGAAAGTTATGGAAAAATAAGGATAATCTTACACTCTTCATGAAACATGAGAGCAAAATCTGACACACCTTTTTTTCCTTTTTTGCCTAAACCATAACTTTCTAATGTCTTCTATTTTCCTTCCATTGTATTTACATGGGGAATAATTTCCCTGTTGTACTTCCTCATGCATGGAATGGTGTGTAACATTACAGCTTTGCATTTGCTAAGGTTTTTGTGAAAACAGATTATTCATACTTGAGTTATGGAGTCCGTATTTCTGCTTTATGATACGGTTAAGGTCACTTAAAAAATTAATGGTTCCTCATCACCGTAGCATCATAGAAATCAGGTTTTGAGGAAAAACTTTTCTTTTTGCTAACTTTTTATGAAAAACATGATAAATGGACAGAATAGTATCAAATCAAATCTTATACTGTCAGTAATGCAGCGGGATATAAATAGCTTACATTTTCCCACTTCTAAAGGTCAATTGATACTTAACTACTTAAATGTGAGTTTTGATCACCAAAAACATATAGATTGTCTTAAACATTCAGGCCCGCGAATAAAAAAAAATCTCTTTAAAAAAGCGTCCCTGGTCATAATATTATTTTTCAGTCCTTGGTGATAAGTTTTTTTCCGAGTGGCCTAAATGACTTCCATAACGTTTGCCCGGTCTATGCCTTCTATTCTGGCAACTGAAGAACGTTATCCGCATGAATTTCCCCGACGTTCTAATATAAAGTATAGATGGTCTGAATCTAAGAGTGGGGGGGGGGGGTGCAAAAGAAAATAACTGTAAAAAAAGATTGATGTTGTCTTGAGTTCGGTATAAGTGTCACCTTGTATTCTAATGTCATTAGAATGTAATGAGATGAGGCTTTTGCTCTCTATTGTGTGGTGACTATGGTATCAAGTTAAGTCCGTTAGACTATTAGGAAACGTTTATAAATACTATCATCAGCTAGGGATGGGGGTGGGCGGCGGTCCTAGGGTTTAGTGACTAAACTACTTCTGCATAGACCAATTTTGCAAAAATTAAGGGGTCGGGTTCTTCAAAAGGGTCTCAAATAGGAAATCTGTCAACGTTCCCCTTTTCTGTGTCTTTTTTATGATGAGCTCGCGTTGTAAAAGTTCTTGGTTGCAACGATGATTGCTAAACCGTCATACAGACCAAGATATACCACAGGTTATCATCATTCGCAAAAATTGATTTTGTTGTTAATTCAAATGAAGTTTTATTGAGATGCTCTCCTCCTACATTATGTGGGCTTCTACTTGTTTTAGTGTTTAACAGAACTGAAATATGCCTTCTCACATACATGGCCATTTTAATCTCCTCAATAATTATTTCAACCGGCTGTTGTGAAAGATAAACTATACACGTTATTACATCACTGAAATAAGTAGTGGAACAAAGCCATAGACAGTATTTCATATGTGTATTGTGAAAATTGGGTACACTGTTAATAGTTAGTGTAGATGGGCAGTAAAATCCATTGTATGATTGCACGGTATTAGTATACATGAGCAGTAGAATCTACTGTAAATTTACAGTAGAATATACAATAATTTTGGTTTTATAACTATTTACATATTGATTAATTACCTTATAGTTTCTGCCATTGCTCTTGGTGGTTGTATTGCTGTTATTGGCTGTAGACCCTTCAGTACTGGAGGAAGTGTTAAGTGTCTGGTGGGATTGGAACTGTCCCTGTCCGTCCAACCCTGGAGGCATGGCCCCCTGCACGGGAACGCACTGACCAGCTGACCCCGGACAGTTAGTGCTGACCATGTAGCCACACTGGAGAGGGCTCTGGCCTTCTGTTTGGTGTTGTTGGTGTACTTGTTGGTGTTTGATAAGAGCTTGGTGGTGATGGTGGGAGTGGGGGTGGTAGGTACTGGAGTTTGGATAGCTTGCATGGGCAGCGCTCTGATCCCCATTGCTTGAACATCCGCTATTGTCATATGGGTAAAGGTAGTTCCGGCCAGGCAGGCCCCGGAAGCCACCATGCGTACTGGTAGTAGTACTAGCACCCAGGTAGGCGTCCGCCAAGCCGCCCTGGAGGGCGCCGCCCCCTCCGGTGATGCCTCCAGGCGATGCCGCCCCGCTGGAGGAGGATCCAGCGCCGGGGGAGCCGGGGGAACCACGGGGATGCACCTGGAGGAAGTCCCTCAGACCCTCCTGGCTGCACCCAGGCAGGTCGGAGACGCTCCTCAGTGTCTGGTAGTGTGCAGCACCTCCACAGACACCCTCCCCCACCATGGAGGAAGAACAGGAGGAAGAGGGACTGCTGCCTCCTGTACTGGATGTGGTGGTGGTCGGACTCAGGTGAGTGGTGACAGGTGAGAGGTCAGTGTGGGGACCCAGGAGGAGGGTACCATCAGCATACCCCCGCACCGTGGAGGTGGCTGTGAAGCCCATCTGGAGCTGGTGGTCGTATCTGTCTGTGAAGTTCATTGTAGACTGTTGGTTGAAGCCCTGGAGGTGCTCCAGCCCAGTGTGGGAGAAATCCATAAGGCCTGTCGTGCTGTAGGAGGGTCGGTCCATGACGGTCAGCATCGTATACCTACTGGAGGGGAGGTCCAGATACACGGTACAATGTTCTGAGCAGAAGTGATCAACTATTCAAGTATTTTGAATGCTGTCAAAATGAGTGGCAGCCTTTGAAAATAAGTTGTAGCCTTTGAAAATAAACACATGTACCAATCCTCTTTATAAGGATGATCCTCGAACCAGTGTCACTATATACAAAGACGTGTATAAAGGAGTTAAATCTATAAAGAGAATGTCCTCGAGCAGCTGCTGGTGTTTCTCCTCCAAAGTCTTGACAAGATGTGGTTCCTCCTCCTTCTACAACAGAGGATCATCCTGGAGGGGTACGGCACACGTTGACTACCCCCACCCTCTCCATCCCCACCCGACACCCAAGGTCCCCTGTAGCTCTCGCTCTCCACCAATCAGAACTCGAAGCCACACGGGGGATGAGCACTCGCGCATGCGCCGTTGGTCCTCTGCCTGACGATGTCTTCTGACAAACCTATGATCCCACTAATAGATGTCCTAAACACGTAGCAACTAATTGATGTTGTAAACAAGCAGTAAGACGTTATTACCATAAGATGTCAACATTATTTGATGTGTGTAGAGGTTCTTTCCCAAAGAAAAACATATGATTATTCATGTTGAACGGGAGAAGAGGCCGCTGATATTAGCATGTATCTAGGTCTTTAGTATGTATTGGTCAAGACCGGAGAATTTGGCTTAGCCGCCAAAGCGAAACTTAATTCAATTGATAAAACTGCAGGTCATTAGGAGAGTGTACCCTCCAATGAAGTGGAATGCATTTTTACAAAGATCCATAAATAAACTCTGAGGGCAAATTTAGAAACGATATATATTTATGAATTCCATGAAGCAGCACTTGTCCCCTTAGATTTATGGCTGCAGTTATTCATCCGTGTGCCCTTAATTCATCCGTGTGCCCTTTTTTGAACTACCTCCAGCTGTTCTGCTCTTCTCCCCAAACCATTCTCAACTACTAATTATCCAAAAATGAAAAATTATATTCACAGAGGGGCTTTAATATTGCATGCTATAAACTACATGTAGCCGAGACGTGCGGGTAGGGACTGTATGTTGAAGCATTGTCCCTGAATCGACCATGGTACCTGAAAATATTGCAGATTGGCAGATATATTGCTCCCAATGTCACTAAAACATAACTTCACATTTTCATGGGAAAATTTCAATTAATATCTAACTTAAGCATGTAAAACATGAAAGAGATGGTGAATCAGTGAGCTTGTTAGTGAGCAATAAGCTAATCCTGACCGGCTTGTTGACGCGGACAGGGCGGCAGGGGCGCTACATGGATGCGACCGGGTCTGGAACAACAAGAGAGACGCCGTGATAAGGTTTCCCCGACAACCTCTGAAGCATTTCTCCCACCAGGGGGTGCTGACAAACGTTTGGTGCAGAAAATCGCCGCTAGGAGGCTGACAAGATTGGAGTCGATTAGAGGCACCGTAGCGAGGCTGACGATATGTGGAAGATACTGAAAGGTCGGGTAGGGTGGGGGTATAAGGGGTGGGGGTAGACATGGGATGGGGAGGGAGGGTGCTTTTGGTGAGGGGAAGGGACAAGGATGCTTTGCAACCTTGCTCAGGTTACAAGACAAAGGTGACCGAGGTAAGGAGAGGTCAAGCAATGCTCTGATCAGACTAATGGACTCCATGCAGCATTGCTCTTGGACCCTGTATTGGAACATTGCGTACAACGTAGTCTACATCACCATTGGGTACAGAAATTGGGTACAGAAATTATATACACGATCAAGTAGAGGAGCAAATCTTTCAAGAAAGTTGTTAATTACTAACTATTATCAAGTCCAAGAAGAACATTTAAGCCGAGTTCTGTTTCAGAATGTGTGACTCTCTCACATAGATGTTAGATATGAATGGATGTTTGTCATATACAATTCATTAGTCTACTTCGGGGCAAAGTATTATGAATGTATGCTGGAGATTCGGTGAAACGGATGAACATTCAAGGTGTTTAGT
Source organism: Harmothoe impar (assembly GCA_947462335.1). NCBI lineage: Eukaryota > Metazoa > Annelida > Polychaeta > Phyllodocida > Polynoidae > Harmothoe > Harmothoe impar. The sequence goes on along the minus strand of OX381709.1, from coordinate 43,004,394 downwards.
AGAAGCCCAATGGGCACAAAATTCAGTCCAATGTTGAATCAACATTGAATCAATGTTGAATCAACATTGACAACCATTTATCAATGTTGATTCAATGTTTTGTGCCCACTGGGAGGGTAACCTTTCACATGTTTTGACGATATGCTTTTGTCTTAGTAGTATGATTAAAAACTAGTACAAATTAAGGCGACCAATGTCCGGTGCCAATATTGCTCTCAGATGCGCCACGTACAGCCAAATGTGAAGTTAAGTTATCTCTCCTCTCCTCGATTAACGTATCCCTCAATATATCTCAATTGTTGCAATAATCAGGTGCATGGTATAATGCATTTGAAGATTATTTCCCATTTAGGCCTACATGACATTGTGTAGAATCATGTTCAAGAGGCGGTTCTCACAAAACTATAGAATTATTTTACTTTATTGCAAGCTAACATTTTTAAAGGTCCTGAAACGGGATTTACCTCCCGGATATCTCTTTTCACGGGTCTCATTTAATCTTCTTATAGAAAAGAGGCCATTCTGCAAAAGGTCGTTTAGCTGCATGAATAGCATGCGCTTCTTGCAGGTGTTTAACAGTTGTCTATATTTACGGCTGTACATGCCAGTTATATATTTGTCCAAAGAAGAAGAAGGGGGCGGAGAGGGTAAAACGTGCATGCCAGCACCTTTTCACATTTAGACCTTTCGGTCATAACCCACAAGCATAAACCGGAGAAAGATGATGCACATGAAGGTGGGAGCGGAGTAGGGGGGGGGGGGGTAGAGGGGGGGGTGCACGGGAGGAAAAGAAGAAGAGAAGCGAAAAGAGAATCCCCATCATGCATTGCAGTGAGCTGCTCGCTGGAGCTTGCGCAGTGGGGTTGCTCTGGCGTGAAAGTCGTCGTGTTTTCCAGCCTCCATTTCGAACGAGTCCCACGTGTGGCGAGAGTATGCGCGCGCACAAAGTGGCACCGTTTCCGGTTCCTGTCGGGCTGGGAGAACGGAAGGCCGCCTAGCCAGCCCCACGTCGCGCGTGGTGCCACCGCCCTCCTACTGGGGGAGCCACCGGCACAGGGTCAGAGGTTGGAGGGGGGAGGGGGTTACGGAGCCTTGTAGGGTTCAGACGACTGTATTTGTGACAACATCCCATGCTTCCCAAAATGCATGTATCCCTTCCGCTTCCGCTGGTGTCACCGAACTTTAGTGGTCATGTTCCTAACCACACTTCAACCGTGTCATGTGTCTTTTTTTTTACCCACGACATTAGCATGCATGGTGTTTGTAACAGTTATAACATTCAAATTCAAAGCATGAGATCTAGATTTTGGAGTCGTATGAATACGATATTATAAGGAAATGCTGTGTATGGTATTTGTTTGCTTGAGGGTATTTACTGGTGGATACTTGATATCAATTGCAAGTAGTTATGTTGGCTTGGGACTTCCGCTTGTCATTTTTTTAAATCATATTGGTGTTTATCCACTACAGAACTACAGAAGAAATAAATCATAGCTGCCTGATATGCTGTATTTAGTTGCACTGCGTCTAGGACTCATACCTTAATTCTCTATGCATGCAGTCAGTCTTCATATAGGAGCATTGATATTGATGAAATATTGTTCTATCAATATAATTATAAATGCTCCTACAGGTAAAGACCTGAAAGTGGTGCCCGGTGGTTGGCGGCGGACGGCGCCCCTAGCCCCAGGATGTTTCACCTCCAGTCAGGAGGTTCCTCCGGGCGCCTCCTCCAGGCAGAGGTGGTTAGGGGCCACCACGGGGGGCCTGTCCCAACCCCCCACCCAACACACACGTGCTAGACGCGCCCTTTACCCCCACAGGGAGAAAAAACAGATTTTTTCTTGCCAAATTACGTAACCAGGAAGCATGCTTAACAACCCTAGTGCCCCTAGCAAATCAAGTGGAAAGTGGAAAAGAAGTCTACTTGGGGGAATATCAGATCATAAAAAAACATCCGATACAGTATCTCCTACATCAACCTTGTTACATCCCTTCATATATTCCAGTTGCCTCGAAGCAGTTCATCATTAATCAAGAGAAGTGTCCATTGTATTGCAGGTATAAATATAGATACCAGGGGCCTGGGGGTTAACTCTGTCTGAGGCCAAGAGGGGGGGGGAGCAGTGGTCGGGCCGACCTGCAAACACGTGTATGTCATATATTACAGGTCGGTACATCTCTCGGCTGCTGATCATGCATGTGTGTGCACACGTGGGTGATGCTGCTGCTGAACCCTCCTCCTCTCCAGTGGCGGATTTAGGGGACCCCCCTCCCGTTTTTTTTGTCTAAATTTGCGATTTTAATGCAATATTTGGTCCAAAGGTTGGGGAGGGGGACTTTTCTTTCAATAGCGTCCCCCCCCCCTTTCAAAATCCTAGATCCGCCACTTAGAGAATCTCTAATATACATGAACATACTCCTCATCTGCATGGAGATGTAGGTAAGGTGTAGATACCATCACTACACAACCACTGGCGCCATAAACGTCTGCAACCCACCAATCACTCACACAGAGAAAGAAAAGCGAGAGCTTGCCCCTCCCGATGTCGCCAAAACTACACTGTTTCTAGGGTCAGTCATTTCCACAAGAATCAGGCAATGCTGTGTTTTTCCTTACGGGGTATGCCCACACAGAGAAAAATGTGAGCGTCAGCTGGACTCTCCCCAGGGTCAAGCACTGCCTGACTCAGGTAGGAGAGTCTGCTGGACTTTCACTTCCATTAACAACAGTCAGGCTGAGCCTCCTTTGATAGTCCCATAAAGTTACTCCCTTTTGAGAGTCAGCCTGATCTTTGAATGACGGTCAGGCAAGGTAAATCTTCATACCAGAGTCAGCTCTGGAGATGATATGAATAGATATCTCAGGGAGAGCCATAATGGCAGTACCCACCACCATGATAATGGGGGCAGAGGCAGGAGGTACCAGCAGTCCACTAGTGGCATTAGGAGGCATAGCCACAGGCCTGACCAAGAAGATAGGAGACGGGGTACCGCAGATGATCAACACGGTACAAACAATAGCAGGAATACCGGATCCAGACGCTCGACAGATGATATGAACTGGAGGAAACATGAGGACACCCCCCGACCAACGAGCACAAACAATGTCTGGAAACAGGATGAAATAGCTGATACCCAGAACTCAAGCCTATTACCCAGGGACAAAATAAAGGACTTCGAGAAGGCACGTGTGTTGATCCCTAGTACCATATTCCCTGAGCCAGTTGAGCCTGGTAGTGTAAAGCAGCCTAGGCATAGTGAGGGCGCAAATGCTGATCACAGTAAGTCGGTGTCAAAAGCAAAAAATAAGCCACAGGTGACCATTGGCAACAGCAAGGCCTTGTCTGGCGAATACATCATCAGAAATCTCAAGGCAAATATGAAACCTACTAGAGAGAAGATTGCTGAGGCGACTGCCATTGCCCTAAGTGGTAAACTTAACATGTGTGAAACACCAAGTGGTATTACGTTCAATGGCGCAAGGAGTGAGTTAAGCAACTTTCACCCCTGCCTGATCCTGCACGAGGGGCTCGAATTCCACTGTAGTGAGCAGCTCTTCCAGTTTATTAAGTGCCAGGAGATGGGGGATGAGGACCGTCTCTGGAAGGTACTTGATACTACCACAGGTATACAGGCCAAGCGCGCTGCACATGACTGCGAAACCACCAGAGAATGGGAGAATAACACGAGAATGTCAGCAATGAGGATAAGTAACTTAAAGAAGTTTATCCAAAACCCCGAAAAAAAGGCTTTTCTATTGTCTACCGGTACTCAGCCCTTAATTGAGAGTACTTGTAACTCATATTGGGGGGGGAATGCCTTGTACGGGGCAAGCCAATATACTGACGGAACGTATAACGGTGAAAACATGCTGGGCAAACTGCTGGAGGAACTACGAACGCAGCTGGCCGGCTCTACATCGAATAACCACCCACCGGGTAACCATGGGCGCGCGGGAACCAAACCAAGGCTCGGCGTGGAGAGTGACCGCGTCTGTGACCCAGATTCTACGCTTCTCGGGAACGATGAGACTTCACACGAGACAATGGACGCCACTCTCACCAGGACTGAATCGCCAAGCTAGTGTTTTTCTGTTTTCTGTGACTATTAACGTCTGAATTAAGTTGTATTTACCATGAACTACCCAGGTGTGATAGAGGTTTATGGGGATGAACGCTGTAAATACTTGGACTTACCGCTGAGGGATAGATTACTGACTCTCGACACCGTAAACTACTGCATGGGAGCCGATGTAAACACGACATGCAGTGAAGTCAGTTCCAGACTGAGATCCACTCAATATGGTATGGTAGATACGATCGTAATCTTGGTCGGAATTTATGACATCATAAAAGCGTGCCCACAGGGATACACACTTTTTGAGTCTGATCCTCAGATGGCTGCAGATACGCTAATAGGACGCTATAGCAACCTTCTAGATGAATGCTGTGCGGCCTCATGTCAGACCACCGTTGTGATTTGTGAACTCTATGGAATGTGTCTACCCAAACCAATAAGCTATGGGATGACCACCAGCAACAGTCTGCACTTGAAAGCACCATTATGTTGACAAATATGGGGATTGCTGAGTTGAACTCTCGGCGTCATAACCAGTGTACACCTGAAACCAGCAAACTGTGTCATGGATGGCATAGCTTTACTGGGTGGGGGCATAAATATCACCGACTTAGAGATGGACTGCTCCCTTTCAGTGACCTCCAGAAAAAGATTGCTGGCTGGATAGCTGATGCCTTATATTAGTCTGCTGATGTGTGTATACATTAATATCTCATTGTGATTTGGTACATACTAAATATCATACAAATTCATATCCATATATTTTTTATAGTAATGTCATAGAACTACCGGTTCATCTCTTATGTTATCACCCACTCTTAAAAAGCAACTTGTGCAAATTAGTGTGTATAGCTAACTAAAACAAATATTCTGTTTCTGAACTACTAGAACAACCTGTATTCTATATCACTTAAGGACGAGTGTTATTGATGACTGCTATGATGGCAACTGCCTACCGGTATCTGTAAAGTGTTAGTATATCTCAGCACGGAATTGTAACTGTTTCTATGAACTGTGATACGGTACATGAACCCATGTGGGTGGTTTGACATGGTAGATGGCTGATCAGGCTAACTTGATGTGATTAGTAGTTTCTGGGATTGGTTTCGTCTGCCTACTATGACATAGAGCTGTGTCTATATGTTCTCCTGTCAGCCATACAACATGTTAGAGAGAGAAATGAATCGATTATCTGAATGAGTCTTATAGTAAATGAACGTAGATGTGCTGTATAAAAGTACCGTACGTATATGGCATTGGGAGTAAATGAGCGTAAATATGTTTATAAAAGTACCGTATGTATGTGGCATTGGATCCTTTTTTTTGTTCTATACTGACATGTATGTTAACTGTATTGTTTTCTGTATGATTGATTAATGGATTGTATCTGACTATGGACTCCAGGGCACAGGACGTGTAAAATGAACCTTAAACATTGAATTAAAGGGAGGGGGATCTAATTATTGATACTACAAAAGAACACCGTATATTGCAACCACGAGGTTATCATTGTGTTGGCCCGTTGGCCTTGGTTATATATATTGCTGGACCCGTATCTACTAGAGCCCTGTCCAGGATGATGGGACGCTGGTGATACCTTGTAATGTGCTGTCTGTCCTCTTTGTAACACATAGAGTAACATTAGCCTATTAAGGTCGCTACTCTTCACTCCTTGCCCTATTGTCTTAGCGCTGGAGCTGATAATGTTTTGTGCACTACGGTTGTGGTTTGTATTGTGTATTTGTATTGTGGACGTATGTATCAGGTATGGGTGGGGGATGAGGCTGTATCATGACGTACTATAACTATGATCAGCTGGGCAGATGCAGGGGATTGAAATTGATTGGTATGAATGTGACCAGATGTCACAGATCGTCCTGATTTGAACTTTTTTCCTTTCCCAGTCAATAAAATTTTTCAAATGTCATATACAGTTATTTTTTTGGTCTAGTATGATCGAGCTTGTATAGATGTACGAGGGAAACCATGGTTTTACCTATGTCAGATCTTAATTTATGGCCCTAGAGGCGCCAAAACACCCCAAAATAGGCCTTTTTCCAACGATAAAATAAAAAAATTGACATTATGCTGCATGTACTACTCTATAAATAGAGGTATTCGCACAATATTTTTTTTCCTAGGTCCCCCGTATGTTAGGGAACATTTTGGCACCACTTAGGCTTATCTTGTATATGTGGTAACTATGGTGTGTGGTCAAAAGTTCAGGGGTAGTTTTGCGTAGACACGACTGAGCCCAAACAGAAAATGGCCCTACCTATATATAATTATAGTATGAAGATAAAAAAGCTATTTCATAATAAGCGTGTGTAGTGTACCTATACAATAAAAAAAAAATTGTGAGTCTATCTTCAATATGCTACCCTGTAGCGCCCATTGACTTTTAGCCGTGTGCCAGGGGTAGTTTGACCGTAGATACGACTGAGCCCAAGCTTCCACTCCTAGCATCTATGCATTATATATTTAATTATTCTCCATCACATATATATGTACCCCTATATGGAAGGTTAAATCCCAGAAAGTAACAAAATTCCACTCCTCCCATGGCGTAAGCTATAGCGCAATATGTATTCGTAGATACGACTGAGCCCCGTAGACACGACTGAGCCCTCTAGCGGCATCTTAGCGAACTAGCGCTCCCGCGCGCCGCCTGTCGTCTTACATTGGAACCGCACGGCAGATCGAACGCTACGCTTCTCGGGACGAAGACTTAAGCAACTAAAGGTAAGAAAAAGATGAATTATGTTTCTATTTTACCCATATTTAGTGCAAATCTATGCTATTTCAGTAGAAAACATGTCCAAGAACCCATATGTATAGCGAAAACATGGTAAATACGCTTCGATCGGCTGTAAACAGTAACGTAAGGCAATACCGGTACCGGACGACTTTTCTCGGAGTCGCCGCAATGCTATACTATAGCACATAGTGTATTGGCGGGCTCAGTCGTTTCTAGTATCCGCGGGCTCAGTCGTATCCACGGTGTGTATGCTTAATATATTCTTACTCTATTGCACTATATATCGAGAAAACATGGTAAATACGCTCCGAAACAGTAACGTAAAGGCAATACTGGTACCGCACGACTTCTCTCGCATTTGCTGCAATGCTATAGCACTGAGTGCAGTGGCAGTAGGCTGTGCGGGGTGTAGCGTTGGGCTCAGTCGTGTCCACGGTAAATATGTTTTTAATTTATTGCACTATATGTGTATTCATATCTACCCTTCTGTTGTACAGATGCCACGCAAGAACCCCCAGCTCCCCACGGTCAAGCAGGCCAAGGCTGCTGACCAGAAGAAGTATGAGGAGAAGCAGAAGAGGGAGTGGCCTGAGCTGTACAAGACCAGCAGGTCGTTAACAAACACGGTAAGTACAAGGGGGGGGGGGTACTTTTTTTTTAAAAAGGTGGGGGGGGGGTATAGGTAGGCCTATCTACCAGGAAGGCATATCTACTAGGTAGGCCTATCTGCCAGGTAGCCCTGGTTACTTTTATTAATATGCATGAGTATTTGGTATATAAAATGTTATTAAGTTTATATATATTTTATTTCACTTAAATCTTTGTCGTGTCTACTGTTCTTACATTCTACTATTTACACATATTTAGCACGACCTCACCCTTCTGTACTGAAGGGCTCAGTGGTGTCTACTCTCTCGGCGGGCTCAGTCGTGTCCATGCAATTCATCTTCTATTGAATCTCACCCTTCTGCACTGTCGTGTCTACCATGTTCATGTTTTATTATTCTAGAAATATGAGGAGAAGCGTCCCGCTAGAGAGGGGGAAGCCCTGGACAGGGTGCGGCTGACGAAAGCCATCAGCGCGTTGCGGAGTCGCAACACATACACAGATGAGAAAGGTATTATAATTACATATGTTACAATGCTACAATGCTATATAAATATAACATTCCATGATATACAAATTATGAATATTATGCTACAATACTGTAAATATATCAATATTATAGATACATGTATGTAATTAAATTCTGTAGAGGGGTAGCATTCTATAGCCCTTATAGTCGTTTATAATACATTATAATACATTAGTTTACTCTGTACAGTGTGGACTAATCGAATCTGTTATTGTGTTTAGACATGTATAATGTATCACGTTCTTACCCTTTCTATTTAACAATTATAGTCAATTATATTTATCTAGGTAAATGTATGCTGTGGAAATTAGAAATGAAAGATGCGTGTTTACCTTAGTCTCACATCAACCTCTCATACCTGATAGACAGGAGATCACTACACAATTAATGGGTTCCCGATTAATTCAAAATAGATATGTGTTACATGCGGATACCTAACGGTGGCAACTAAGCATGTTAACATATATTTAGGAACCTATTAGAAGTGCGAGTGTCTGAATCTGAGCACCCTACTATCATGGTTTTAAATACATAATGTGAATGTGAGACTAAGAAGTAACCACGTATAAATACATGTACATACATGTACAAATCACACCCAGCTAGTACATCATCAGTGGCAAAAAACATTAATTATACTGCCTTGATCCCTCTGTACTGAGAGGACGAGTCATAACACTAATAACATATTGTATCTCACCCTTCTGTACTGAAGGGCTCAGTCGTGTCTACTCTACCGGTGGGCTCAGTCGTGTCTATGCCGTTCATTAGCTCTCACCCTTCTGTACTGAGGGGCTCAGTCGTGTCTACTCTCTCGGCGGGCTCAGTCGTGTCGATGCCGTTGTTTTTACTCCATTCATGATACATGTTTTGCCTTTTTTTTCATTCACAGCTGATAGGCTCAGGGCCAAGTTTCTGGCAAAGTACCCGGGGGCAGTCCTGAAGGACGCACCTGCCGCAGCCCTCGGCGCACCTCCCGCTGATGCCGCTGATGCCGGTGATGCCGGTGATGCCGGTGATGCCGCGGATGCCGCTGATGCCGCAGATGCCATGGACGCTCCTGCAGTCCCTGTGGCTGGTCCCTCCAGGGAGCCAGTGGAGGAGCCCATGGACGTGGCTGCTACCCCCAGAGCCAGCACCTCCAAGGACCCTGAGTCTGAGGAGGAGATCACCCCCCCTCCTTCAAAAAAGAAGAAACGAAGTGGTAGGCTGCAAGGAGCAGCAGCGGAGGACACCCCTGCCCTCCCTCAGAAATCCCGGTCCAAGTCAGCACCAGCAGAGACTGTTTCAAGCCGGTTAGTATTATATTATAGCTTATCATTCTATTTTTATTATTCCATTGTTGTTATGTTTTAAAATTGTATTGCAGGTGGCAGCCAAAAAAGAACATCTTTACGATTCCTTCAATTACTTTTTTATTAACAATTATTTGTATTTTATTGTGTTTTGTTGCGTTGTGTTCTTAATGCCCTTGCTTTTCTTTCAGTACCCGTACCCCTTCACCACCACCAGCCCCTACACCACCTGCCCCTTCACCACCTGCCCCGACTCGCCGGAGCACTCGGTCCCGCCGCAGGAAGAATGTCAAGGAGCAGCCATTTTCCCTGGCCACCATGGCTCAGGTCGAGGCCAAGCAGGCAGCCCCCCCCCCCTGAAGGAGGATCCCCCTCAAAGAGCCCCCAGGGGCGTTTTACTGGCAGCCTTAAGCTGGCGAAGCGCTAGGCTTCATCTAATTTAAGCTTTTATAGTATTTAATCATATAGATCATATAGATATAGATATATATATATTCCTATACATGTACAGATTTAACTATAAGACAACCATAGTATAACTTTTTAAACTATTTTCATAGCTGATATATATGTAACATTTTGAATAGCTATATGTCTAATGGTAGCCATACTATTTTAAATAAAGCAAATCTTGGCGCCAGTAGAATAAAAAATATATTTTTCTATTTATCCTGACAATGACTGTGTTCTCTTATTATTCATCCATCTTCAAAACTCCCTTGATCTTACACCTCAACAAAACAGTAGACACGACTGAGCCCTTCAGTACAGAAGGGTGAGAGCTAATGAACGGCATGGATACGACTGAGCCCGCCGAGAGAGTAGACACGACTGAGCCCTTCAGTACAGAAGGGTGAGATTCAATAGAAGATGTACGGCATGGATACGACTGAGCCCGCCGAGAGAGTAGACACCACTGAGCCCTTCAGTACAGAAGGGTGAGATTCAATATGTTATTAGTGTTACGAGGGAGATGTCCAAAGTAACAACCAAATACGTAAGGACACAGCCACAGGAGGGGGATAGCCCATGTAACAACCAAACAGTAGACACGACTGAGCCCCTCACTACCTTCTCTGTAATACCCAAGGATACCCTGCACCACTCGAGGTGCCCTTTGTCAAAACATAATCAAATATCACCTTACCCTGGTAAGTCTCATTTAGTTGCACACTTAACTTACCACATCTACCTCTATCTACCTCATAGCATGGTCGTCTCCCTGCCGTTCTCTCGGCTACCAAAAGCCCGTGAAATGAAGAGGAAAATGTTGACCATGGAACAGGAAAACCAAGCCCTCCGGAACCAACTGAGGAGGGCATTGGCTACTGCACCCCATGTGACCCCGGGGGTCACTCCGCGTGCCACACAGCGTGCCACCCCGCGTGTCAGCCCACGTGCCACCCCGCGGGTCTACCAGCAGGGCACCCAGCGTGGCTCTGCACGCGCACCAACGCGGGCTACTCCGCGTGCCACGCCGTGTGCCACGCCGCGGGTCGCTCCGCAGGTCACCCCGCGTGCCACCCCGCGTGCCACCCCGCGTGCCACCCCGCGTGCCACCCCGCGTGTCAGCCCGCGTGTCAGCCCGCGTTCCACCACACAAGTCCACCAGCAGGGCACCCAGCGTGGCACTGCACGCGCACCACCCCGTGTCACCCCGCGTGCCATGCCGTGTGTCACCCCGCGGGCCACTCCGCAGGTGACTGCACGTGCAGCAACCCGTGCTACCTCTGGTGCGGCTTCACGGTGTTCGTCCCCGGCTGTGGGGGACCTACCTGAGAAGACACCTGAGAAGACCCCCCCCATGACCGGTGTCCGTCACCTCATGCGGATGCGCAGGACCCCGCCACCACCTGGGTTTGCAGACCGCAGGTCACCGAACGTTACACCGAATGTGACACCGACCACTTCTCCCCCTGCCTCACCAGCCCGCTCACCCATGATTGCCGAGGCTGTAGAAGAGGTTGAAGAGGTCTCACCCCAAAAGGCTTCACATCCAAGGTCAGACACCTTGGACCTTGCTGAGGCCCTGGAGATGACTCCCAAGGCCAAGAGGCTCAAGACCCTGGCCCCGTTGGTGGTCATTGTTAAACAGATGAGGGCAGCTCCCCTCAAGGTAAAGCAGGACATGTTTAAAGATGCAGTGGGGGGGAAGATGCACGGGACGATAGGGGCGGTATCCAAATTAGTTAATATGAGCGAGGAGTACGTATTTAAAGAGAGAGAAGCAGCCACCACAAGAAAAGAGAAAGAAGAAAAAACAAAGGATGACATTTTGTTTTTTTTGAAAAGATCTGACAACTCTTATGAGTTGGCCGAGAAGCGCAATGCCGGCAAGTTTGCCCTGGGAGATACGATGCCGAACCTTCACAAGAAGTACGTATCGGAAAACCCTGTGGCTCCCCCCTCGCTCTCCACCTTCCATAGAGGTAGGGACAAGAAGACGATAAAGTTGAACAAGTTTCTGAAGAGGAGTGTGTGCCTGTGTAAGGCACACGCCAACATGGGTCTCCTGCTTGATGCAGTGCCATTCATGCCAAAGTCCACCTCTGCCCTCATCAACAACAACACTGACGAGGAAATTGAGGCGCAGCTCCAAGATCTACATGAGACTGTCACCTTTGACTCGTGGTGCAAGGTCGAGAAGGTCTATTCTAAGAAGGTGCCGGAGGAAGGTGGCAAGAAAGATAAGGCAAACACCAAGACGTCCGCCAAGGGCCTTGGAAAGAAGACGGTCAAGGTGACGGTCACCCACACCAAAGTGGTGACCGAGACCGTGCCGAAGGCCGCCTTCATCAGGCTCTTGGTGGACGGCTTGCCTGAGTTCCGCGCGCACTGCGCAAGGGTCAAGGAGCAGCATGACCAACTGACGCTGCTCCGGGAAAATCTACCAGTAGGGCACGGCATAATCCAGATGGATTATGCCGAGAACTGGGACTGTGCTTACCTGCGTGAGATCGCAGCTGCATACTACTCTAAGGACCAGGTCACCCTCCACCCCATGGTGGTCAAGATCCGGGGAGAGGATGGGGAGATCCACACCATGACATACGTGGGTGTCACAAGTGTAACGGACCACAAGTTCGCTACAACCTACTGCTTTATTAAGCAGTTAATTCCTATTTTAAAGGCTCAGTTCTCTTACCTTAAGTTTATTCATTTTGTTACGGATTCACCTTCTTCCCAGTACCGGAACCGGTATACGGTGCAGATGGTGGCCCGGTTCGTACGCCTGTTCGGCATCAAGTGCTGTTGGCACTGGTTGGAGAGTGGCCATGGCAAGGGAGCTTGCGATGGTGTGGGGGGTACCCTGAAACAGTTGGCGGACCGAGTTGTCAAGGGTAATGAAACAATCCAGTCAGCTCGTGACTTCGCCAAGAAGATCGCCCCCCACACCAAGGTAAAGATCATCAGAGCAAAGCCCCGCCAAGTCCAAGGATGCGAGCAGGAAATTCTCTCGTGGGAGAGCCCCCCTTGCCATGGCCTAATGTCTATGCATCAGGTCATCGCGTATCAAGGAAAAGTCTACATGCGGCCTACATCATGCTGCAGGCCATGCTGTATGGTTGGGGGACAGGTGGTCCCAGCTTGTGGCCCTTGGGTTGAGACCAAGGTTCCAAGTCAAAGCGAAGAGGCCATCTGCGACAGCGATGACGAGTTCGACCAGCAGGACTCGGGCTTCGATGAGTCCGATGATGCCCCCCTTTCCATCTTGCTGGCCGAGGACGATGAGTCCGATGATGACGACGCCCCCCTGGCCAACCTCCAGCAACAGGTCCGAGCTGAGGAGGAGGATGCCCCCTTGGCCAACCTCCAGCAGCGGATCCGGGCTGAGGAGGAGGATGTCCCCCTGGCCAACCTCCAGCAACAGGTCCGAGCTGAGGAGGAGGATGCCCCCTTGGCCAACCTCCAGCAGCGGATCCGGGCTGAGGAGGAGGAGGCCCCCCTGGCCAACCTCCAGCGACGGATCAGATCAGCAGCAGGCAAGGGTGTGAGGAGGTCCTCTCGGAGGAAGTGAACACCTTGAGTTTGGGCCTGCCAGGTGATGCCGTTCACGAAATACCCGGATAGGGGGGCTAACCAACTGTAATCGAAGAACCATGTAAGGGAGGGAGATGTCCAAAGCAGCAACCAAATGTGTAAGGGAGGGAGATGTCCAAAGTAACAACCAAATATGTAAGGGAGGGAGATGTCCAAAGTAACAACCAAATATGTAAGGGAGGGTAACATAATATGAGGCTTCTCTGTAATAGCCAGGGACATAGTTTATATATAGGTGATGCCGTTCACTAAATACCCGGATAGGGGGGCTAACCAACTGTTATTGAATGTGTGTATCAAAGGGATGTAACAACCAAATATAAGGGAGGGAGATGTCCAATGTAAAATAATATGAGGCTTAGGTCGTGCTAAACATGTGTAAATAGTAGAATGTAAGAAAAGGAGACACGACAGAGCCCCTCAGTACAGAAGGGTGAGATTCAATACATGTAACAGTTTATAGGTGATGCCGTTCACTAAATACCCGGATAGGGGGGCTAACCAACTGTAATTGATGTCCAATGTAAATTAATATGAGGCTTACGTCGTGCTAAACAAGTGTAAATAATAGAATGTAAGAACAGTAGACACGACTGAGCCCCTCAGTACAGAAGGGTGAGAGCTAATGAACGGCATAGACACGACTGAGCCCACCGGTAGAGTAGACACGACTGAGCCTTCAGTACAGAAGGGTGAGATACAATATGTTATCAGTGTTATGACTCATCCTCTCAGTACAGAGGGATCAAGGCAGTATAATTAATGTTTATTGCCACTGATGATGTACTAGCTGGGTGTGATTTGTACATGTATGTACATGTATTTATACGTGGTTACTTCTTAGTCTCACATTCACATTATGTATTTAAAACCATGATAGATTCAATGGATATAACATTTTATAGGTGATGCCGTTCACTAAATACCCGGATAGGGGGGCTAACCAGCTGATTAAAGTGAAATAAAATATATAATGTAATCTATAATGACCACGGACACATAGTTTATATGTTATGTGATACCCAATGTAAAATCACATGAGGCTGAGGTCGTGCTAAATATGTGTAAATAGTAGAATGTAAGAACAGAAGACACGACAACCAGCAGATTTAAGTGAAATAAAATATATATAAATATAATAACATTTTATATATACCAAATACTCATGCATATTAATAAAAGTCTGTTAACTGTTACATGTTGTGCAAAGAATTCTTTATTCACACTATGGGAATAATACATAATTAGTCTTCTGAAGGGTATAGCAATATACAGGAACAATTATCTATACGTTATATACACCGCTTCCACTGATATGGGAGCACAAGGAAGATGAACGGAAGGACGATAACCGAGTAGACACGACTGAGCCCTTACCGTAGACACGACTGAGCCCTCAAGTCGACCCTATATCCTGTACATGATAACGGCAAACATACAACAATGGAGTTAGTAGTATTAAATAATGATGTACCAACCTGCACGAGGCTGAAATTGTATTACAGTTGGTCCGAAACACAATAAAACAGGCATTTTTAGGATATTTATGCTGGTATTTAGGCAAAATTGAAGAAAAATACTAGATTTTCTAACAAAAGAACAAGATGAAAATAGTTAAATGGGTTAAGTATATGTTAGGACAAGATATAGGAAGACATATTTGCAGGCTATTTACATCCTATACATCAAAAATAGAATTGGCTGCAAAAAACAAATAAATTCTCTTTTTTTTTATAATTTCAACCCAGACCGTAGACACGACTGAGCCCTTTTTCGAGCTGCTATGGAAGCAATACCATACCTCTGATCCTAATATCCATATACCAAATTGTAGATGAAGGCATGTGCTACTGCATAGATAAATGAGAAGTTAGGTAATGTAAACCTGTAAAATGTTAGACCTTATGGCAAAGAGGGATGTGGATATTGCCACTTTTCCCATATTCTTCTACAGATAACACTATTTAATGTTTTTCTTAAAACACACCATAATACACCAAAAACAAGTATTCTATAGGTATAAAATGATTTTTGTGATAGCATAGGATGTTTTCTCCTAATTTTATTAGCTTTTACGATAATCACAAGTGGTATTTTACATGAGAGAGCTGTAAATCGAAAACATAGGGTGCGGGCTCAGTCGTGTCTACGGTCTCGGTGGTCGGGCGGTGGCACCTAACTTTGAACCTATGGTGTGAATTTACTTATAATATTTAACCTTCCCAAATATATGGAGGCTGAGCCCCGAGACCTATAGTATTAACATGAAAAAAGTTTTTGACCCACTCCAAAATTTTATTAGGCCCCCCCCTGCAGCTCAAATCCCGATGATCCATGACATTTGGTCATGTACAGAGTCTGAAAGATAAGATAAATAAGCTTGCTAGGCTGCCTCTGGATGTTGATATGATATGTATGACAGAAACATGGCTTAATGACAGGGATCAAAACTGGCAACTAGACATCCCTGGTATGATGCTTTATAGGTTGGATCGACTTATCTGCTTGCGAAAAAGTGGTGGAGTCGCTTGTTATCAGCCTATAAGGTATGCTCCATACACTACGGTACTGGATGACTTTACCTTCATTAGTGCCGACATGGAATGCCTGGGGTTGCTGGTGATGTACCCGGGTCATAAATACAGACTGGTCGTTACTATATACCGACCCCCAGGTGGAAATGTGGATAGGTGTTATTCTAAATTGGAGCAACTCTTAAAACTACCTATAGTTGAGGGACGGGAAGTATGGGTAATTGGAGATTTAAATGTAAACACGAGGACGCGCAATAACCCTAAATGTAAAAGGCTTTTCAGGTTTTTACGCGCTACAAAGTTGAAATATCTGAACACCAAACCCACTTATTTCCACCCTAACGGGAAGTCTACATTAGATCATGTATATACTAATTGTCTTTTTGTGAGTGAGAATGGAGTAATGAATGACATCAATGGGGACCATGCACCCGTATATGTGGTAAAAAAACAGAAGCCTGTACATATTGAGAAAAATATGGTCGAGATAATCGGGCGTTCATACAAAGGATACGACCCATCCATGTTACGACTACATGTAGACACATTAGATCTTAATGTGCATCCCAATGGGAATGGTGTTAACACTGCTGGTGAGCTCGTGAGTTTGGCTACTGCTTCATTGTCCAACTACCTTGACCTGGGACATCCTATTAAGACGTTCAAAATTAATACATCTCAACGCCCTGGATTTACTCCTGGTGTCGTTAGGTTAATTAGGCAAAAAAATAAATGTCTTAGGAAGTCACGTAAGGTCAGGGATGGAGTGGTCAACCTTTTCTTACCAAAGGTGAAAAGCATAGAGAGACATATAAAAGAACTCATTATAAAGAACATGAAGAACGAAATCAGGACAAAACTTGCTAAATTTAAGGACGACCCACGACGTTTTTGGGCGGAGGTAAACAGGCTATGGAAGGGACCCAGGAAGGCTACGGTAATGGCCCTGAAGCATCCGGATGGTACCACCATGCCTGAAGCAGACCAGCCTGGTTTTGTTAATGAATACTATAGTGGTGTTGGTGGCAAACTGGCTGGTGTGTTTGGACCTCTGGCTACCCCACGCGTCAATGACCAAGACATAGACCTCGGTAGGGAATGTTTTGAAATTGTCCCGGTCGATAAAGTTTTTGTCTTGAAATTAATTAAGAAAATTAAATTAAATAAGTCGACATCTATTCCCCATGTAAGGGCCAATGTGTTGAGGGATATGTTATTACACAAGTCAAGCATACTAGTGCGGATTGTTAATATGTCGATAAGAGATTGTGAGTTTCCTAGCAACCTGAAAAATGCATGTGTGGTACCGTTACCGAAGGTGGGTGACCTCTCAAAGGTGACCAACTGGAGGCCGGTCAGCCAGCTCAATATATACTCTAAGCTCATTGAGAAGGTCATACACTGCCAATTAATGTCCTACCTAACCACCCATGGCGTTATTGATAGGTACCAGTTTGGCTTCATGCCGGGCCGGTCTACCTCTGACGCTATCTTTGGGCTTGTGTCTGAACTTTTCGAGCATAGGAATAGGGGGGAGGCTGTGTCAATTGTCTTCCTCGATCTGAGGAAGGCTTTTGACACAGTAAATCACCTCCTGCTACTGGGTGAATTGGGTCGAATTGGCTGTGGAAGATCGGCACTTGCATGGTTCAGGAGTTACCTAGCCGACAGAACTTAGAGTACAACTATAGGTGGATTAACCTCTAATACTGCTGGGATTGATTGTGGCGTACCACAGGGGTCCGTGCTAGGGCCGCTACTTTTCTTGGTATATATTAATGGCATTGTTGGAAATATTATAAATGGCTCATATTACATGTATGCCGACGATTTGGCACTGCTAGTTGGTAATAAAGACCCTGGGATTGCCAGAACGCTTATACAGGAAGATCTGGACCGGGTCAGCGCATGGTGTGATACTTTCAGGTTAACAGTAAACGTCGAAAAGACCCAAGTACTATGGTGTCACAGCGAACAATGTATTGAAAACTTTGATGATCATGGCATATACCTCAAAGGAGTAAAGTTAAAGACTGTCAAAGTGTTCAATTACCTTGGTGTAATCATTGATTCTGTATTATCTTTCAAAGATGAGTGTGCTAAGGTGATAAGTAATGGCAACCTTAAACTGCATAATTTGAGAGGACTGTGTAAGTATATGGATAAAGACTTATCTTTACTGCTATATAAACAAATGGTCTTGGGCACATTTGACTATGGCGATTTTGTGTACGAAAGTAGTACTAGCGATTTGGTCGAGGAAATTGAAACGATCCAGAACCACTGCTTGATAGCGTGTCTACGTATAAGGGACCCACAAACTATATCTAGGGTAGCTCTGAGAATAAAGTGTGGTTGTAAGAGTCTAGTAGATAGACGGAGAGAAAACTTGCTCTGCTTGATGCATAAATTTGCAATGAATCCTGAAAATGTGATTGTCCCGGTAAGAGTGTTAAGGGGCAATGTTAAAGTGAAATTAAAGCTCCAACGCCCGGGCGGTGCTCTGTATAAAAAGAGCCCTCAGTACAGGGGATTTCTATTGTGGAACAAGATAGATGGAGATGTGCAGCGTATTGTCCTGCATGACAAGTTTGTAAAGGAAATCAAAAAGTGATATTTAATATTAAAGAGTAATATATATGAAGTGTATAGCGTAATATAAAGTACTGTATATATTACCGGTATGATCTATATATACGAATATAGATTTGTGAGAAAACAAATATGCCAATGTCTATCTGAATATTGTAAGACTCAATAAGTGTTTGATAGGAGATGAAGAAATACCCCTGTGCATAAGCCCCAGCTAAGTACTGCCTGACGTCCATTGAAATTGTGCCCTACCGTATCCTGTCACTACTGTCCACTGTGTTATTTAATAGTTGTAATGTTCTAACTATATGTGATTTGACACTCTGAACTGTACATGTGTCCAGATGTTTCTGAGTAATATTACAGTAAAACTTGGTTATAACGAATTCCTTGGGACCAGGATAATAGTTTGTTATAACCAAATTTCGTTATAACCAAGTGCAGCATTTTAGTGAGGTTAAGGGGTGCTAAATTTGTCTAAATCATTCTAACTTCATATATAACAGTTATTA
Organism: Harmothoe impar; assembly: GCA_947462335.1. Lineage (NCBI taxonomy): Eukaryota > Metazoa > Annelida > Polychaeta > Phyllodocida > Polynoidae > Harmothoe > Harmothoe impar. Next base: position 42,985,446 of record OX381709.1, on the reverse strand, counting down.
TACTACAATCATTTTCTCTGGTTGTATCAAACAGAGTGCTTGGCCACGATTTTCTAATGCACTTTACTAGAGATAGACTAATACACTGGAGCTAAGCATCAAAAGTATTGGGGGCTAGGGGGCTGGGGAGGCCGGGTACAGAAGTCCTGCACCTCCCACAGTCGCTCATCACCTCCCACAGCTGGCATGGGGCGGGGGAGGCCGGGCACAGAAGCCCTGCGCCTCCCACAGTCGCCCACCACCTCCCACACCCACCCAGAGTGGACAGTGTAGGGGCATCCCTTAGTGCAGGGACATCTCCCTAGTGTAGAAACATCTCCCTAATATATGGACATGTTGTTAGGGTGTAGACATACTCCCCATGAGCATAATATTTCCCAATAAGAGTACTCTTTCTACAAGGGGTTAGTAAAAACTACTGATTTTCTGGGAGTTCTATTCCGAATTACAGCTATTTCACTGAAAAATTGGTTAATTATTTTTCTGAATGTAAAAAAAAAGTTTGTTATAAACAAGTTTATACCAACAGCACTTCGTTATAACCAAGTTCCTTTACTATAGAAATGTATGGGTGAAAATCGGGACCAAGCAAATCTGTTTGTTGTAACCAAAATTCGTTGTAAGGAAGTTTGTTGTAACCAAGTTTTACTGTATAAGACATTTCATCCTGTTGGCTGTAGTCGAAAGACATTACTAGATAATGGATTTATGCCAAATAAAAATAATTCAAACTCAAAAAAACTCAAACTTTCCACAGTCAGGCAATGTCTGACTCTGGGATGAGGGTCAGTTAGCCTGAGCCTTCTTTGTTTGCTACCAGGTGGGGACACAATACAGTATTGAGCTTAATGGTAGGATATATGACACTATTCTTGTGGTTTTGGAAATGATATATATCAAGATTCTGGGATCACCTCTGACATATGCTGATATATGTACATGTATCTCTATGTTGTTACATACCTAAATGATGTGGTCTGTGATACCAGACCCATGTCTGTTCAGGACAACAATATTATTATCTATGGGATTTCTTTATAAGTGTCAGGGAGGGCATATACATCTTTTAAAACATTATTCCCCAATGCAAATAAGCTAACCTTACTAGAACTCAGCTATGCCTGACTTTCATTGAGGCAAAGGTTCACCATTGCTAGACTCACATCCATATGTGAGTCCAGCTTGGCCTGACTTCTGATAACCAGAGTCTGGCATCGCTGTACTCTCACTCTAGGGAAAGTACAGCATTGTCAGACTACCCTTAGTGTGAAAGTCAGGCAGTGCTGAACTTTCATAAACAAGGGTCCAGCACTACCTGACTCTTGTTGTAATGAAGGTCAGGCAGTGCTGTACTCTTGTTGTGATGAAAGTCAAGCAGTGCTGGACTCTCTCTACAGTCAAAGTCAGCTTGACTCTTACATGAGGGTGGTTTTGGCGACATGGGCCCGCCTATGGCATGTGAGTCCAGCTAACTCTCATATTTTCCTCTGTGCAGACTATGTGAGAGTCTCCAGAGCTGACAATGCCCATCATCGTCAGCATCCACAATCAATAATCAACAACGCCACTAGAATCATAGACAACAGCAGTAGCCTTAACATCCATCACAGTCAGTAATAAACAACACCACCACTACAACCACAGACAACATCAATATGCCAATTAGCAACACCTGTAGTTGTGATGAGTTAATCTCAACCAGTACCGCAATCACTAATTAGCATCACCACCACTACAACCACAGACAACATCACTGTTAAATCAACATCACCAACACTACAACCACAGACAACATCACAATTGAATCAACGTCACCACCACTACAACCATAGACAACGTCACTATTAGATCAGCAACACCACCACTATAACCCCATACAGCATCACTAATCAGCAACACAACTACAGACAACATCACTTCTAAATCAGCAACACCACCACTATAACCACATAAAGCATCACTTATCAGCAACACCACCACCACAACCACATACATCATCACTAATCAGCAACACCACCACTACAACCACAAACAGCATCACTATTAAATCAACATCACCACCACTACAACCACAGACAACATTACTATCAAATCAACGTCACCACCACTACAACCACAGACAACATTACTATTAAATCAATGTCACCACCACTAAAATTACCAACACCGCTGCTTCAATAACAGACAACATCAGAAATACCACTGCTTTGACGTATATGTGCAAAACATCAAAACCGAAGTCATAACTAAAACAAAACAGACAGCAACAACAAAAAGGTAGGCCTACTGCCTCCACCTCAACTGGTGGAATAATATAGGAGAGAGCATGCTTAGTGTGTAATCGGGAACACGTGGTGTATGGACCGATAAAAGTGTTAAGAAAAACAATCAGGTGTTCTCTCTAGAGCACACCTGTGGATGCTGATCTTTAAAATGCCAACCATGCACATGCGTGAGTGTTGTCGAGAAATGTGTATTTGGGTATTGCATGGCCAGATAACGCGAATATTCAATTATTTGATAATTTTAGTTGTTTTTTTTTTGTTTGACAAAGTCTCTCCCTCTACCTACTTTACATCCTTCCCTCTGGCGTTGCTTTACATCCTTCCCTCACTCTATATACACCCTCTCCTTCCCTGCCCCCCCCCTCTCACCTCCTTGTGCCCCCTCCCCGGGACCCCTTCCCCCTTCTTTTGTCAGCAAAGTAGACGTTCAGATATTCGGCAAAAGGGTCAGATGTTCTCTTTTAGATGAACTGCATGAATTCATAGACCTACAAACGGCGTACACCGTGTAGATCTACATGCCCTTGTGATAAACCAGAAAGGATCCGTTATAAAAACAAAACCTACAAACATAGGGCGGGGTGTGCTGCATACCATGGGCCGCGTTACTAACGATAACCCCAGCCCGGGAGCTGCTCACCTCGGCCCCTGAGCTGCTCCATCAAAGGGGCCGTAATCCGCAGTAGTTGTATTGGAGGGCACGCCAAGGATCAGCGGGATTATCAACCAGCGATAACCACGCCACCTGTACACGGCCAGACACATCAAGGCACTGCTACTGGGTCTCTAGGTGGCTAATTAAGTTACCAGCTTATATAGGGTCGGGGGAGGGGGGTGGGGAGTATTGACAGAGAAATATCGAATTTACTGAATAATTATCTTAAAATTATTACTAGATATGATGATTCATTTATGATGATATTAATTGCAAAACATGCCGCTGTTTTTTATCCTGCAAATATATTGGCTTTCAGAGCCCTGTGACCTAGCTCTTCTAGTCTATCGCCCAGAGAGGCCTGTGCTTGTAGATGCTGATTCTGACCTCATCTGAGATTTCCTCTGCAACATGGGCCATAATGTCCACCCAATAATTACAGTGGCGGATTTAGGGGGCGGGGGCACACGGGCCCTACCCCCCCCCCCCTTGGGAAATCAAAAATAAAATAAAAAAAGAGGGAGAAAGAGGAGAAGGGAGAGAAGGAAGAAAGAGAGGGGAGAAAGGTAAATCTGGTCTTTCTGGAAACCAAATATGACCCTTTTTAATGCCAAGATATCAGCCTTCTGATCCCTGAAATTGGCCCCTTTCCGATGCCCAAGCTTTGGCCCTCTCTGACCCCTTAGCCTGGCCCTTTCTGAACTTCAAACTGGGCCCTAAACCTGGCCAATTCTGATGTCCAAACCTGGCCCTTTCTATCCTGAATCCTGGCCCTAAACCTGGCCCTTCCTGGGACTAGGCCCTGGGATTAGGCCCTAAACCTGCCCTTTCTGACCGTCAAACCTGGTCCTTTTTGATGCCCGAGCTCGGCCATTTCTGACCACTGAGCCTGGCCCTTTTGACCCCCTAACCTGGCCCTTCCTAACCCTCAAACTGGGCTGTAAACCTGATCCTTCCAAACCCTGGGATCGGGCCCTAAACCTGGCCCTTTCTGACCCAAAACCTGGTGACCAAGCCCTGCCACTTCGACATTTTCCAATCTCTTCCAGTTTAAAAATAATGTCCCACCCACAATGATAAAGGATAAATACATATTTCTCAGCCATGATACATGTGCCAAAATGCACCAGATTTCACCATTTCTAATTTAGACTTTCAGAATTTTCAAAATGTTCCACTCCAAAAAGAATGTCCCAGCTGCAATGATAGAGAATAATACAGATCTGAGCCATATGCCAGGAGCCAAAATGTACCAGAATGCACCATTTCAAGTTTTCAAAGTTTTCCAAAGAAAACTATTTTCCAGCCCCAATCAAACAGAATAAATACAAAGCTCAGCCATGATATATGATGTCCCAAAATACACCAGAATGCACCATTTCAAGGCTAGAGATTGCAAATTTTCTTGGGGGGGGGGGGCATGCCCCCAAACCCCCCTAGTGTGGCCGCTGCGCTTCGCTTGCGGTGGTCTGTAGCATTCACCTCTCTTTCCTAGATCTTAGCCCCCCCCTTAAAAAATTCCTGGATCCGCCACTGATTAATATTAATCACACGCTTTTATATGATTTTCCCCAATGTTGGTCCAGTGGGGCGTAAATGACGCGAATCAGACTTGCCAGTTTTCACGGTTTGTAAATCGGACACCCATTAAGGATTCTGGAGTGAAAATTGTGAAATGACTCAGGGGTTTTTGCACAATGACCTCAACGAGAGTGATTTTGCTCTGATAGCCAATCTGAGAGGCAGTATGTCGGACAATGGTCACATGTCAGTGGAAATCCCACCAGAGGCCCCAACAATCGACTCAGGGGCCGTCCATAAATTATGTCACGCCAGCGGGGGTGTTGGTCCGAGTTTGACTCACAATGATAAAAGTATTTGGAAATTTGGTCACGCCGCACCCTGTTATGTTTTAAATGTGAAATCTCGCCCAAAATGTTGTTCGGGAAAGATTCTCTATTTCTAATGGCGCCACTGAGGCCCTACTCAATTCTAACACTTGCATTTATATGATGCTAAATATGTGACAAATTGTCAAATATGACCTGGGTAGGAGGAGCTTGACCCTATAACCAGCACGTAAAGTTCACGGTGCCACCCGATGCCTTTGTTGTGTCCTGCAGCAACCTGTTGTCAATTAGCCACACCACGACCCCCTGCAGCGTCTACACTAACAAACATGGCCGCCAACCGTTGTGATCACCACTTCCGGTTATCAAGGCTTTGTGCGCGCGCATCCCCCTTCTGCCCCCTGCGGCCCTGTGTCGCCAACCTTCTCAGTTCAGTTCGCAGGCGGTATTATTAGTATATAGGGTCTGGAGGAAAGTGTACATGGAATATCCTGTGGTCGTCTGAGAGCGGTCTGCGCGGCCTTGCACCCCCGGTGCCAAAGAAAACACTTCCTCCTGGGCGGCCGCGCGCCTCGGTCGTCGACGCGCCGGGGCCGCGCGCCATGGCCCGTGAACCGGCAGCGGGCTCCTGCCGTCTTCCCCCAGAATATATCTGGTCACCAGCATACATTTGTTCTCCAAACGAATTGAGGCGTTTTTCCCCAGTACTTTAAACCACTTGGATTACGAGCTCTTAGTGTTAATATTTTGGGGAGGCAGATGGGGGAAAAGCTGTCTTACACACGCCCCGGAGTACCGAAAATTCCCAGAGGGCAGAGGGGGGAAAAGAAAAGAAAAAGCATGAAATCCCTCATTTTCCCAATCTGAAAGGCCTCATTTTACCTATTGCAGGTCAGCCTGTACTTTTTCCCTTTTATAAAAGTAAATCTTGGAGGGGAAAGGTAAAAAAATATCTCGGTGGCAGATCCGTAATCCAAGTTATCAAAACGGCCTTAGTTGCCCACTCATAAATAGTTTTGCAGGCCTATCCCATGACGCCATTATCTGCCACTCACACCCATGCATCAATTTATTTTAATACAGTTATGACGGACACTGTGATCCCTGTGTTATGAAGATGTATTGTATTTAATATTTGTCCCCTTCCAGCATTGACACCAGCATTAACATTAGGGGCCTCCATACGCCGCCCTTCTACGACCCCCACCTAATAGTCTTTGCCTATTACGACATTGTCTTGATGGGCTAATAGTGTGATCAGTGTCAGTTACTTCCTGTTTGCTGTTGTCTTTCTGTCCATGCCTCTCCCCCACTGTCACCCCCCCCCCCCCCCTCCCCCACACTCCCCGTGCCCATCACATGCTGCCCTCCCGCGGGGCCCTGTGTTAGTGTAACGAGCGTCACCAAACGGTACGACTGTTTTCGTGACGCGCGTCACTGAGCCTTGTTACACTATCGGTCAGTGGGCGTGTACCCCCACCTTCTCCAGGGCGTCCTCCCTCCTCCTGGGTCTCTCCAGGCTGTCCCCCTCAGACACGAGCGCTGCAGGCAGGCGCGCGACGCCGCCTTAGGACACGTGTAGCATGTTAGCACCCTGGAGCGGGGCCACTCAGGAGAAAGCTACATGTTGCATAAAGCAGATCCATGTAGTCCATGGAGGCATGGTCATCTTGCAACGGTTTTCTTTTGTCGTGTTCAGCGTATCGTTCTCTCAAAATGACAACGGCCGGATAGTGTGCAGGTATGTATAGATCTATGGACGCGTGTACATGCACAGAATAAAGTAAATTACTTTACAAAATTAATTAGAGTCTACACTGAATATTTTAATGTCTGTGTCTATAAACTATTGCATCGTTTTAATCCCCGGATCCGCTCTGTAATAGGTACTGTTCTTTTATCAGGCGATAAACGTTGAGGATTTACAATCTATCATTCTACCCCTGTGTAGAACACCTATGTTATCATTTCTTTTAGCAATGACAGTGTGACTATTGGATATTCAAATAGGGAATTATCGTATTTCAATAGAAAGACAAGCCTCATTTATTGATAAATCTCACAGATCATTGATATCCAATATACACTTAAAGTGTTTAGTGTATTGCCCCCTGGGAACTGAAGGTGCCCCCTGGTGTAGTTCTCACAGTGCCACCTAGCGGGAATAGATTGGGTTGAGAGTAGTTTGAGAGCAGCTCACCGGAGGGCGTCCTTGACCGCGCCATTTACAAATTAAACGCTAAATGTCGGCTGCTGGTTGGCGCGTTTTTCGGGGAGGAAGGTTTGGGTTGTAATGAACGCTCCAAGCCGGAATGAGTTAGTGTACGTCAAACATCATTTCAACAGTTTCGAGGGAGATATCTGCATTTGCTTGGAAGTTTCACAAAACTAACCCTAAATAGTATATATAGCTATTTATATAGAGCAAATAAAAAAACACTGCAATGACATGGTATAGATGGTAAAGTAAGTTGAGACTTGTCTTTCTGACTATTTCTTAGATGGGATCTTTGATCGCAGATTTACATAAATCTGTATTGATTTGTAGATGCAGGTTTTTGTCCAAAGAGTACTATTCTAAAGACGACTGCGCATGGAGGACATGGAGCGCTGAAATCAAAGAAGAATATCAAACGAATGAGATGGCATGGGAAGAAAAACGCCATCGACTGGCGTAGCGATATTTGAGCCTTATTTTGGATAGAATTTAAAGAAAGCTTGCCATATTATTTTTATATACCGATATACACATTTTCCTAGCTTTCTGGCGGTTCGAGTTTGCCTATTGCTAAGGCCATGCACCCGACACATGCAGAACCTTACATGCGCCGCTTGAGATAACAGAGAAACCTCGTGTACAAAAACATATTATTCACATGTGACTGATTTACTTTACAAGTATTTGCCAATGACTCGTTGCAGTGTATAACATCTGGTTCAATGAGCAGACCTTTTTCATGTGCCGCAAGAAGACAAAGTCACAATAGTGCATAGGGGATAATGTGTCTCATACATGTTGCTCTTAGAATTCTTAAAAGCATGGCAACGATAGTTTAGTATGGTAACTGTATCTACAAATGTAGCACCATTTATCAGGCGCGTCGGAAGCAAATTATTATTACCCCCGTTAGGGTACCCCATGCAAGTATTTTAAGCGTATATCGACACTGGCAAGTATATACATGTACAGGCTTTTAGGATTTGTATAGAAGGATACTTTTGTGCCGCGTTATTTGGATGAGGATCATACCCCTCTGTCCCCACGTTTCCACATCTTGGTTCTTCTTATTTTAGGGGGGGGGGGGGGGGGGGGTTTCGGACATGTTCACCCCCAATTAAATTTGAACAGCTTTAATGAGCCGTGTCGTTGTTTTACGTGGAGTTGCGTTGTCCACAGAGAATTCAATATAACATGTTAAGTTAACGATACATATAATATAATTATACTTTAGGTTGTTAACATGTTAAGTTAACGATACATATAATATAATTATACTTTTTAATATCCTCCCTGGCGGCAGTACAGGTGCATCTCCCTAGCGGCAGAAGTGTGCAACAGGAGACGCTGGTTCCGGGCCTGTCATAGCCATCATTTCCGGCACAGGGAATGATGGGAGGAGTCATACAGGCGTGTGGGCAGGACCTCTCCGTTTTCAGCATTCCCGGCGTTCCCGGAATATGAGGCACCCAGGCTGCCATTTCACAAATATCATGCAGCATCTGCCGGCCATTGGTGGACACAGGCGATTAGACGTCGTGAATTGGGGTAGGGATGGAGGCTGCATGTGCGTAGTTTATTTGCTGAATAAATAGATATAAGGTGATTGGCTATAGAACATGGAAACATATGGAGCTATGGCACATGTGTATTTATGCCTATGAAGTGTTGCAGTGTGTTGACCTTACTTGAGGTTAATTGTGTAAAGCACCTGAATTAGAACTAGTAGGCCTAGTTTAGATATAGGCCCTAATACAGTGATGCAATTATGTATACAATTATGACAAATAATGGACAGGGTCACACTACACTATTAGAATAAAATGGAGTGTGTGAGTGTCCTCACAGATGACTCAGGGTAATCTGTCAATTCTGGCATCAGAAATGAATTCGAATGAGTGATCTAATTTGAGCACAATACATTATTTCTCATTTCTGACGGCAGAATCGTAATCGCCAGAAAAAGCTACCCTAATTTCATATATTGGAAGTCATATATAATCAAATTCCAGGTGGTGGCTGTAGGTGAGCAGGTGGCTGTGGGAAAGCAGGTGGCTGGGGGCGAGCAGGTGGCTGTCGGCGTCAGCGCCCAGCAGCGCGTAACCGCTGTTTTACATCTCGGCCGTAAAGCGAGTCGATCGGAGCATCAGCAGCGACACCATCGCCGTTTCCGTTTCGCTGTGTCGGTCGGCTACAGGGCGGCGTGTGTTACGCGTCCATGCCTTTGCCGTGCATCCCCTGTCTTAACACATAGATATAGAGTGGATGTGACTTGTTGCATAGGTCCTGGCGGTAGAATGTGCCCAGATTTTGCCCGCTTTGGGGGTAGAAAGAGAGAAATACGGGCAAATTCGCTCAAAATGTCATTTCTATCTTGCACCCAAAAACTTAATGCCTTGCAGCCTATGGAGGCCCATGGCGGCGGTAGCTTTGTTTTCATACATTTACATAATAGCGAAAGAGAGAAATAAATTCGTAAAGATCGCAGTTCAATTTAGTCAAGAAAAATTTAGATTTTTAGAAAAAATTTTGCGCTAGATCCTGTCCCCCGACCTTGCCTGTCTCATGTTTTTGTCGACTTTTGTCTATGTCGGACGATAACCAAAATATAAAGATTCTCCTATGTCACAAAATTGTCTTAAAACGCAAAATTAGTAGGTGTATATTACTCAGGGTTAATACCCTGAGTCAACAACTACAGAGGGCGGGCATATTGTACAGCATAAAGTAGTAATTTATCAGTGCATGTTGTATTGTCATGGTCTAGTACCGAATGTTATGTTGTGTACCGAACATAATATATATAGGCCCTAGATTATGTCTGTTTTTAAAATCACTCATCTTGAGACGGGATAATATACCTTTCTATGAGAATGGCGTACACAAGCAGTCATGGCCGAGTGGTTAAGGCGTTTGACTCGAAATCAAATGGGCTCTGCCCGCGCAGGTTCGAATCCTGCTGGCTGCGAACATTTAGTTGCTATTCAGGATAATCTCTAGATATACATGTACATGTTATCTATAAAGGTTTGATAGCCTTATCAGTGATGAGTCCTTACCTGCTATAACCGTTAAGAAACCTCCCCTTGCCCACGGGATGATGTAACACTCAGTATCGCACTGTCGAGTCTATGTTGCATGTATACATACGTTCTGCACAAACTCTAGGCACCGTAATGGCCCGTATAAGCGCAGGGGTCTCAAATAAGCGCAGGTCTGGATTAAGCGCAGGTCTAGGACACCTCTGATACCGAAAATACTCTCTCTAAAGGGACTCATATAAGCGCAGGTCCCTGTATAAGCGCAGGGGGTAAATGGCACTTGTAATTTATAAGCGCAGGGCGCTTAAACGGTCCACTACGGTATCCCATGGAAGGGACATGCCACCCCTGCATGCTTTCCACACTTTGCATCTCTTTCACTGTGGCCATAGCAAGAGTTGAGCATTAAAAAGGATGCATGTATGGTACAATACGAGGGCGTGATGGTCGGGGCGCGTTGCGGGTAAGCTTTGTTCCCTTTTCGTCGCGCGTACCCCGGGCGCGCATACTTCCGGTTGTGGGCCTGTGTCCAGGTAGTCAGTACATATGCATTTGAAGTATACTCCTAGACCAGAGGCCTTCGGCCTCTGGCGAGTGGCTGACCATATGCCCCCCCCCCGCCCTCTAGGGTGCGACGTCCGTGCTCTATTTATAGCTGTCCCTTGACCTAGTTGCCTCGGACAACATGGCGGCCCCCATAGAGAATCTGGTCACGTGGTTTCGCGGAGAAGATATACCGGTAATAGTAGTCTCTAATTATTCGTTTAGATAACGTTCCGATCAGTAAGAAGATCTATCACTAGGTCTATGGGTTAATGATTTGGGGTCATCACTCCCAACCCCCTCTGTCACCATTTTTCCCTTTTGTGCAACAGTATAGCATAGAAATAGCATTGTCATGTCATCTTTCCCATATGATACCCCCCCCCCCCCCCTCCCAGGGGCAGACCCAAGAATTTGAATAGGGGTAGGAGGGGAGAGGCGGGGGTGTCCACCAGCACCAAAGGACCAAATGGCACCGATTTGCGAGTCAAGTCGAAATATCATTAGAAAATAAAATTCCAAACCGGGGGTCCCGCCGCAGCTCGAGACTGTTAGACGCCTTAGACGGTACCTCAGGTAAACAGCAGATAATCAGCCAATCAGAATCGACCTATTTCTGCAGCAGATGCATCTGTTGTGTCTCTTAGATGTTGGGTTTGGTTGGCTGATGTGTATATATCTGCGGTACAGTAGGCTTCTGTACCCCAGGTACACAGTGGCTGTCCTTTTATACCCCAGGTACACATCCTTCTGTACCCTAGGTACACAGCATGTCATACTAGAGCATTCCTTGCAATTACATTTCTAGAAGAGAAAACACACGTGTAATAGGTATATGAGTCAGAATTCCCAAAAATGCTCTACACTGGGGCACTATGGTGTCAAAAGGAAAATTTTGGTAAACTCAAGTTACCTTAAAACAGTATAATATAAACTACATTGTATATAGGCCCTAGGGGTGTGGATGTGTACTTGGGGAACAGTGGGGATGTGTACCGAAGGTACAAGGTACAGTCGGGTTAGAATGTTTACCTCAGGTACACTGATAGTAGAAATTGAAATAAAATGAGTGATATAAAGTCTTAAAACGCCCATTAACATTTCCACCATTTATATCTTCATCTGCCCTAAATAAAGCGTGTTTTTTTTCCCAAGCCGATCATAGATTGCACCCGGTCATAGATTGCACCAGGTCATAGACTATCAACTTGGCCCGATTTCGTGAGACACAACCACGAATGTCATGTAGCTGTGCAATGCCCTGGCAAACAGTTACAAAGTATACTTTGCCTACTAAGTGATCGTCCATAAATGACGTCTTGCTATTTTGTAGTTTTCCTGACCCCCCCCCCTCCGACCCCCTTCAGAATGGCTGCTGAACAAAGCCCCAAAATTAGTGTTGTCATTCATGGAAGTTCCTTTGTCAATCTTATTCCACTTAAATTTGAATGAAATTTAATGTGCTTAAATACCATTATTAGCAAATCCCGGAGCAAATCTTAAAGATTGATTGTGTGACTTACATCACATGTGACCCAGGGTCCCAACTGAAAGTCCCAACCCAAAGTCCCAACTGAAAGTCCCAACTGAAAGTCCCAACCCAAAGTCCCAACCCAAAGTCCCAAACTTAAAGTCCCAACCCAAAGTCCAGGCAGTCCAGGCATTTTCTTGGTTGGTTTTTTTTTGCTTTTTTTAAAGTACTAGCCATCCCCTCTACAATCCCTAAAATTGGCCAAAAATGTGTAAAATGTGAAGATTTCCTCAAAATTCCATAAATTATGTACCATGCTGCATTTCTATTTCACCTTAAACTTAAAATTGACCCCAAAAAAGTGTAAGATTTCTTCAAAATTGCATAAAAAACGTAGGGTCGGCTCTGTTTTGATAGGGTCCATCGGGTGACCTGAAAGAAACCTCTTTTTTTGGCCCAACCACCTAAAATGGTTCGAAATCCCTACTCCACCCTATTCCTCCCTACCCATCCCCTTGTTAAAATAAAGTTCCCTCTAAATACGCATATCGCATGTTGCAGTGTGTAGACGGGTCTATGTGACGGCGGCATGCACGTCGACACCTTACACACAGATAGCCTGAAGACGATCCTGCCCACCACATCCCCCACTAACAACAACTATACGTCGTTATCTCCGCACCACGCGTGTAGGTGTCGCCACTATAGCCTGCAGGCCTCTACAGTGGCGCCGCCCCGCGGGCTGTTGTTGTCCCCGCCCCACAGCCCTCACCTACGTGACCTTGGGCATTCCGTGCTGCTCACTGGAGGCGCTCGTGTCGGTAGTAGACCCTGCCCCCTGGTGAGGTGGGTTAAGGATGGAGCCTGCCCCCCGCCTCTGGTCCTCTACACCCCCGGGGCAGGTGCCACTGGGCTCTGGGCTGTCCTCTACGTGCCCTGAGGCCAAGGTGATGGGTCCAAACCAAAGGGTCAACTGGTGATCACCGCCCCCTTGACCCATGCTGCTTGGTCCCAATCATGCCACTAGCAGGAGAGGTTCTTCACAAATGAAATTATTCCCTGGTATACACTTTTTACATCCATGTGTACCCACTAAGATAGCTGTTATTACCAGTGGAATTCAATTGCCGCACACACTAGGGATCCCCCCAAAATTCGGAGACGTAATCTCATAGGCTGAAAGAAAGTTATGGATTAATCTCTTTTTTCCCCTTCAAAATAACCATGCAGTAGTGGATTTAAAGGGGGCGCGGGGGCACCAATAGCGCGCCCCCTCCTTTTCCATATCCTGGATCTGCCACTGCCATGAAACCAACATCAATATTTTGCTTTAAAAATTATCATTATGTGTGATGATTTTTGAGGAGGGTTTATATTTTTGGTTTCTCTGACCAGAGTTTGAATGTTCTATATTCTATAGATTTCTCGTATTTAATTCTTTTTATCATTTACTGTATAAAGTACAGGGAAATCATGTTCCATTTTGCTTTGATCAACATTCTTCCTGATACAAGTTATTTTGTAGGCGAGACCCGACAGGGTAACCCAACGGAGGTCCTGCCAACTTATTTACTCCGGTTAACCCATGGACGTTTATCCCTGGATACTCATCGATAGGCTAAATGCTAACCTTTAATCCTCTATTATTTTGAACCCTCTGGAGTTCCTTTTAATTAAAAGAAAATCCTTTATAAATTTATTGCGGTGTTTATTGCCGTGATTTTCAATACACAAAGTTTGGGGTTGGCTGATCATGATATGTATCAATCGCTGCCCTAGTCAGCATGTATACATAGCAGCACATTTATAATGGAATGACATTATTCTTTGATCCTAGAAATCGTGCAATACACCTCATATGTTGCTTTATACTACCTATGTATATATATATATATATTGGTAGCAAAGCAATGAAGTAGTTAAAACATATATATATTGGATATTAGCATTTCTGTGAGCTTTTATTTTTTTCGAGAGTTACTCCGTGCTTTTAAGTCAAGGTGAATTTTCAAATTACCCACAGATTCCAGATATGCGAGGCATTGTTGATTGTAAAGCATTAAAACGATCAAGGAGTGTTGTAGGCACCCTCTGGAGCACAGAAAAGTTAATTATTAGTGAGGATTTGCCTGCTGCTACTTAAAAGCACGGAGTAACACCGCAACTTAAAAGCACGGAGTAACACCATCCGGGATTCAAATTTGTCATAGTGAAGCATTTGGGTGTGCATGCGTGAATGGATGATCAACCATAGCTATCAAGCACTAAGCCCCTGTCACCACAAGTCCTTTTGAAACATAATCACTCAATATATAGCCAGAAATAACCACAGGAGAGAAAGAAATGACAACTGTTACTCCGTGCTTTTATGTTGTATCAAATATGCATCTGCCCCTGGAGCCTAGAGGATTGGAATTTTTTTTAAATGTTCTTTTTCCAGTAAAAGGCCCACATGTTACCTCAACATGAGGGGTAAAATAGTTATGCTATGGTATCTCTTTAATTACTTTATGAGGACACCAATATAATAATATAGATCGACAATAAGTGACAAATTCACAGCAAAAAGTCTACAGTAAAAAATAAAAGATACATATCATGGTAAAATCTCTTGAATCCATCTACTATAACATAGGCCTAATGGAAAAAATTAATTGGGATGGGCTATTGATTCCTCAGATTAAATGAGGGGCATGCAAAATATGTCATTTTTGTCATTTTTGTCACTTTTTAGGGCTTTTTTGGCTTCGGGGGGCCATAAAAGACAAAATCTTGGTCCAATACGCAAAAATATTTTTTTCCCTGAAATGTTAGGATGTTTTGTCACACATGCCAAAGAATATAAGCATTTGAAGAAAAAGTCTTAATTCTGTAGGCTTATAAAGCTTAAAAGGCCTGAAAAGACCAAACCTACATAAGTCAGCGGCTTGACCCATATATATATATATATATATATATATATATATATATATGTATATAAATATATATATATATATATATATATATATATATATATATATATATATATATATATATATATATATATATATATATATCATACATATTATATGTACTATTGTAGGTCTAAAGTTTAGAACAACGGAATATTCTTAGCATTTCTGTTTATTAATATCATAGGGATTTACAGGACTGCATTAATGTCACATACCTTTATGAAAAATGTTTATCGCATCATCGCTTATATAATATTATACAGTAATACCAAAGATCTTGAATAGCTGCTTTGTATTATATTTGGTACTCATTCCAACCATTCGCATACAGGGTAACGCATGTTACTGTCTTACGAACCTTACAGTTTTATAATAGTAGAATGCGAGTCAGATTATAAGGATTTTCTTAAAGGTCTCTGGGATCTCGATGTAGGTCTCTTTTATGCATGTATATATGATAGTAAATGAATTTGTAAGGGAAGTCCATTCGTATTGCCCTTACAAAAGAGCTTAATTGATTCTAAGTGACATGGCGATTGCCTTCTGTAGTTCTTCATCAAGAT
Source organism: Harmothoe impar (assembly GCA_947462335.1). Classification (NCBI taxonomy): domain Eukaryota; kingdom Metazoa; phylum Annelida; class Polychaeta; order Phyllodocida; family Polynoidae; genus Harmothoe; species Harmothoe impar. Next base: position 42,969,866 of record OX381709.1, on the reverse strand, counting down.
CATCTGGAGCAGGGAGTGGGATAGCAGTAGAGGAGGTGGTGACGACTGGGGGCTGATTCACTGTCACTTCCCCTGCTCCTGCCTCCTCAGCGCCCACTCTACCAGTGGTAGAATCTCCACCCTCACCATTCTGGGACCCATACCCATCAGCTGCACCCCCAGCCTCCCTGGGCCCTGTTCCATTTTCTGCATCCTCAAACTGAAGAAGATTGCTGCAGGCGGCTTGTTTCTTTGTCACCCAGAGTTCAAAGCCCTCACTTCCCTTCCCTTTCACTGAGGCCGTTTTGTACATCTCCAGTGCCTCTTTATATTTGCAGGACTTTTCCAAGGCCAGAGCTAACAGTGCAGTGGAGATGAGGTCCTCAGCTTGACTCTGACACCAGGTTGTGAACCGACTGAAGATGCCGTCTATAGTGGCCTGGTCCTTGCCCAGGTTGGTGTAGGTGATGAGGAGGAGGTAGAAGGCATGGGACCGTGCAGGAACCAGGTCCAGACCTCCCATGGCCCGACCAAGGTCCTGGAGCCCCACCTCCAGGGTCGGCATCTCCTGCTCGTCATAGCTGTTGGCATCAGCAGTAGCTGGAAAATGAGGTATTTACATTAACATTAGGGAGTGCTCATTTTTTAAACAACAGTGACATGATTTGATTTTTTTTTCTATGTTGAAGTGTATATTTTTATAAGTGTCAGATGGTGTCCCCTGAGTGACTAAAGACTTTCCTATGGAAAAAGTCTTGTACATCAATGTGAACTGATTTAACCTACATACAACATCAAGAATTGGTACAAAAATTCATCAAAAACACAGCCAAGGCAAAGGCATCGCATAATGACCTAGAGTTGGTAATCATAAGTTGGTAATCAAATTGATATACACCAATATATCACAGTATTTCAGATTCAGAGACTGTTTGCGATGAAACTGCATACATAGGGGAGACGTGACTCACCTTCGGCTTCGATGATTTCACATAGTATCCCATCTGCCAATTCCCAACTCTTCGTCTTACACAGAAACACTGCATAATCTGTTTTATTTGCAATGTGGACGTCTGGTGCAGAACAACAGGCCTCAAACATCTTCTGTGCCTTTTCCTTGTACTCCTCATGCCCCTGACTGTAAGCTATGTGGTAAAGGCAGGCTAGATTGCTCTTGAAGGCTATGGGGTTTTGGCAAGAGGTGACAAACTCTACAATATATTCATGGACTCTGATCTGCCAGAAGAGTTCATCTCTGAATTCGCGCATTGCCAGATGCCACACAATGTCCCCAGCTGATAGACCGGTTTCCTTCAGACACCGCTCCAACAGGCGCTGGAACGCTTTCAGCGCTTCAAACTCCTTCGGAGAAGCAGTCGCCCCAACATGGTCTACATGCGCTCTGGTATAACGCATCAGGAAAGGAATCAAGACTTCTGACATGCAGTCTGTGCTATTCTCTGGTATAAAGCTTTTATCGGTAATATTGCGTACTGGCTCATATACACTAGAATCTAACGTTGGTACGTCCTTGAAGTGAAACTCCTGGGAGAAGTCCAGTAGAACTTCCAAAGCCCCAACTCTGAGATCAGCCAAGGTGCCCTGTGTCTGGTCCAAGAAGTCCTCACTGAGGCCACCCAGGAGGTTAATGCTCTTGTTGAAGTAGTGAGGCAGTGAGTTGTTGATGAGCAGGTGCAGGAGGTGGTCTACAGCATACATGAGCAGCTGAGTGAGCTGCTCAGGCCGCCACATTGGGGCGGGCACCTGCTCACACAGGTGCAGATACAAGGACCTCAGGTGGTGGTTCTCAATCACCCTGGGACTGCTTAGTTTCTGCAAAGAATATGACACTTAACTTGTTGAATGATTGTGATGTTAAATTAATGAGGGGGCATAGATTTCGGGGGTGAGTGTCAAAGGTTCCTTCATGGTCTGCAGCAAAGCTGCATGGTCAGTTACAGACACTTAGTTAATCTTTAATGATATTTAATGGTTTTAGGTGGGATAAAGGGAGAACGGGATAAAGGGAGAACGGGATAAACGGAGAACGGGATAAACTGAGAACGGAGATAAACAGATAACGGGATAAACAGAGAATGGGATAAATGGGATAAAGGGAGAACGTGATAAATGGAGAACCGGATAAATGGAGAACCGGATAAAGGGAGAACGGGATTAAGGGAGAACGGGATAAACGGAGAGTGGGAGAAAGGGAGAACGGGATAAGGGGAGAACAGGAGAAAGGAAGAACGGGATAAGGGGAGAACCGGAGAACGGGATAAATAGAGAACGGGATAAGGGGAGAACGAAAGAACGGGATAAGGGGAGAACGGGAGAAAGGAAGAACGGGATAAGGGGAGAACGGGAGAAAGGAAGAACGGGATAAGGGGAGAAAGGGAGAACGGGATAAACAGAGAACGGGATAAGCGGAGAACAGGATAAACGGAGAACGGGATAAACAGAGAATGGGATAAAGGGAGAACGGGATAGAGGGAAAACAGGATAGAGGGAGAATGGGATAAAGGGAGAATGGGATAAAGGGAGAATGGGATAAAGGGAGAACGGGATAAACGGACGGGGATAAAGGGAGAATGGGATAAAGGGAGAACGGGAGAAAGGGAGAACGGGAGAAAGGGAGAACAGGATAAAGGGAGGGGACGTGGTGGTGGTGTGGGCGCATGAGGCCGGTATATTGTACATCGCATTCACCCCCCCCGCCACCCCCCCCACATAACATCTATATAAGGTCTATATAGAGTGTCGCAAGTGGTTTAGAATGGCTTGTGAATTGTACACCGCATCACCCCCCCCCGCCCTCCCCGAATCACAATCCATGCCATGTCAAATCACCACTGCCTAGGAGGGGAGGGTGTTTATGTATTCTACCTAAAGGGAGAACGGGATAAGGGGAGAACGGGAGAAAGGAAGAACGGGATAAGGGGAGAACAGGAGAAAGGAAGAACGGGATAAGGGGAGAACGGGATAAGGGGAGAACGAAAGAACGGGATAAGGGGAGAACGGGAGAAAGGAAGAACGGGATAAGGGGAGAACGGGAGAAAGGAAGAACGGGATAAGGGGAGAAAGGGAGAACGGGATAAACAGAGAACGGGATAAGCGGAGAACAGGATAAACGGAGAACGGGATAAACAGAGAATGGGATAAAGGGAGAACGGGATAGAGGGAAAACAGGATAGTGGGAGAATGGGATAAAGGGAGAATGGGATAAAGGGAGAATGGGATAAAGGGAGAACGGGATAAACGGACGGGGATAAAGGGAGAATGGGATAAAGGGAGAACGGGAGAAAGGGAGAACAGGAGAAAGGGAGAACAGGATAAAGGGAGGGGACGTGGTGGTGGTGTGGGCGCATGAGGCCGGTATATTCTACATCGCATTCACCCCCCCCCCCCCCGCCACCCCCCCCCCCCGCCACCCCCCCCCCCCCCCCACATAACATCTATATAAGGTCTATATAGAGTGTCGCAAGTGGTTTAGAATGGCTTGTGAATTGTACACCGCATCACGGGAGAACGGGAGAAAGGGAGAACGGGAGAAAGGGAGAACAGGATAAAGGGAGAACGGGATAAACGGAGAACGGGATAAATGGAGAACGGGATAAAGTAAGAACAGGATTAAGGGAGAACAAGATAAACGGAGGACGGGAGAAAGGGAGAACAGGATAAACAGAGAACGGGAGAAAGGGAGAACAGGAGAAAGGGAGAACGGGATAAATATAGAATGGGATGAACGGAGAACGGGATGAACGGGATGAACGGAGAACAGGATGAACGGAAAACAGGAAAAAAGGAGAACGGGATAAAGGGAGAACGGGATAAACGGAGAACGGGATAAAGGGAGAACGGGATAAATGGAGAACGGGAGAATGGAAGAAAGGGAGAACGGGATAAAGGGAGAACGGGATAAAGGGAGAGCGGGATAAAGGGAGAACGGGATAAACGGAGAACAAGGATAAATGGAGAACGGGGATAAACGGAGAACGGGATAAACGGCGAACGGGAGAATGGGATAAACGGCGAACGGGAGAACAGGATAAACAGCGAACGGGAGAACGGGATAAATGGAGAAAGGGATAAATGGAGAAAGGGATGAACGGAGAACGGAATAAAGGGAGAAATGGGATAAAGGGAGAATGGGATAAAGGGAGAACGGGATAAACGGAGAACGGGATAAAGGGAGAACGGGATAAATGGAGAACGGGATAAATGGAGAACGGGAGAATGGAAGAAAGGGAGAACGGGATAAAGGGAGAACGGGATAAAGGGAGAGCGGGATAAAGGGATAAAGGGAGAACGGGATAAAGGGAGAGCGGGATAAAGGGAGAACGGGATAAACGGAGAACGAGGATAAATGGAGAACGGGGATAAACGAGAATGGGATAAACGGCGAATGGGAGAACGGGATAAACGGCGAACGGGAGAACAGGATAAACAGCGAACGGGAGAACGGGATAAATGGAGAAAGGGATAAATGGAGAAAGGGATGAACGGAGAACGGAATAAAGGGAGAAATGGGATAAAGGGAGAACGGGATAAAGGGAGAACGGGATAAAGGGAGAACGGGATAAAGGGAGAACGGGATAAATGGAGAACGGGATAAATGGAGAACGGGAGAATGGAAGAAAGGGAGAACGGGATAAAGGGAGAATGGGATAAAGGGAGAGCGGGATAAAGGGATAAAGGGAGAACGGGATAAAGGGAGAGCGGGATAAAGGGAGAACGGGATAAACGGAGAACGAGGATAAATGGAGAACGGGGATAAACGAGAACGGGATAAACGGCGAATGGGAGAACGGGATAAACGGCGAACGGGAGAACGGGATAAACGGCGAACGGGAGAACGGGATAAACGGAGAAAGGGAGAAATGGAGAAAGGGATGAACGGAGAACGTAATAAAGGGATGAACGTAATAAAGGGAGAACAGGATAAAGGGAGAACGGGATAAAGGGAGAACGGGATAAAGGGAGAATGGGATAAATGGAAAACGGGATAAAGGGAGAACGGGATAAAGGGAGAAAGGGAGAAAGGGAGAAACGGAGAACACATAGGTACCAATATAATCCGACAAAACGAAAATCGCCGCCCCCCGGCCAACCCGACACTTCGAACCAGAAACGAAGCTGCAACGAAGATGGTGTTGCTACTGACGCTCCGATGGGATAAATGGAGAACGGGAGAATGGAAGAAAGGGAGAACGGGATAAAGGGAGAACGGGATAAAGGGAGAGCGGGATAAAGGGAGAACGGGATAAACGGAGAACGAGGATAAATGGAGAACGGGGATAAACGGAGAACGGGATAAACGGCGAACGGGAGAACGGGATAAACGGCGAACGGGAGAACGGGATAAACGGCGAACGGGAGAACGGGATAAACGGAGAAAGGGATAAATGGAGAAAGGGATGAACGGAGAACGTAATAAAGGGAGAACGTAATAAAGGGAGAACAGGATAAAGGGAGAACGGGATAAAGGGAGAACAGGATAAAGGGAGAACGGGATAAATGGAAAACGGGATAAAGGGAGAACGGGATAAAGGGAGAAACGGAGAAAGGGAGAAACGGAGAACACATAGGTACCAATATAATCCGACAAAACGAAAATCGCCGCCCCCCGGCCAACCCGACACGTCGAACCAGAAACGAAGCTGCAACGAAGATGGTGTCGCTACTGACGCTCCGATGGGATAAATGGAGAACGGGAGAATGGAAGAAAGGGAGAACGGGATAAAGGGAGAACGGGATAAAGGGAGAGCGGGATAAAGTGAGAACGGGATAAAGGAGAACGAGGATAAATGGAGAACGGGGATAAACGGAGAACGGGATAAACGGCGAACGGGAGAACGGGATAAACGGCGAACGGGAGAACGGGATAAACGGAGAAAGGGATAAATGGAGAAAGGGATGAACGGAGAACGTAATAAAGGGAGAACGTAATAAAGGGAGAACAGGATAAAGGGAGAACGGGATAAAGGGAGAACAGGATAAAGGGAGAACGGGATAAATGGAAAACGGGATAAAGGGAGAACGGGATAAAGGGAGAAAGGGAGAAAGGGAGAAACGGAGAACACATAGGTACCAATATAATCCGACAAAACGAAAATCGCCGCCCCCGGCCAACCCGACACGTCGAACCAGAAACGAAGCTGCAACGAAGATGGTGTCGCTACTGACGCTCCGATCGACTCGCTTTTTCCGCCGAGACGTAAAACAGCGGTTACGTGCTGCCTGGCGCTGACGCCCACAGCCACCTGCTCGCCCCTAGCCACCTGCTTTCTCACAGCCACCTGCTCACGAACAGCCACCACCTGGAATTCGATTAGATGTGACTTTTAATATATGAATTTGGGGTAGCTTTTTCTGGCGATTACGAATCTGCTGTCAGAAATGAAAAATAACGCATTGTACTAAAATTAGGTACATGGTCATTGGGAATCTAATGGTCCCAAGACCATTAACAAACACGATCCCACTTCCCTTTAAGGGCCGCAATGTGGGGATTAGGCCACCGCGGTGGTGCCAGGGGCCTCCTATGGGAGGTGTGATAACTTAGGCGGGCTCCAGTGATTTTCCAAATGCCACATACGTATGCGTGTTTGTGGAGGTGGTGGCGTGGGTGGTGGAGGTGGTGGCTTGGGTGGCATGTGTGTGTTGCTGGAACATCACATTTTCAGAACTAGAATGTACTGGAAAGTGCCCGGGCTGGTGCAGGCAGTGGTGCCCGGTGGGTAGTGGTGCCATGTGTGCGTCCTTAGTGGTGCCCAACATCACATTTTCAGAACATGAATGTACTAGAAAGTGCCCAGGGTGGTGGTGCCAGTGGTGCTCCATGGGTTCTGGTCAAGGGGTTTCTCTATGGGATAGTGGTGCATGTGTGCATGGGCTCGTCACGCAAGGCCGCGCATCTGGATTTTCCTTAGGGTATGCATAGAGGTCAGTTACTATCGTAACTGACCAATAAACCCTAAATCCACCTACTATAGCCCTCGGTATAAAATCTGTCAATAGATAACGTCATTGCAAGGAGAAGCATTTTAAAATAAATTAGTATAAGATAATAAATAATAGTTGTATGTACAATCCAGAATTAATAGATACATATTCTTCTCATATATACTATATAGTCAAACATACATAGCCAACAAGTATAAAATCTTTCGCAAAGAAGATGACATGTGTTGAGGAGTCATGCTTTTAGTTTGCCATAACCATACCAACCTGAAAACAGAGAACTCTGAGGATGGTGAAGATATGTTTCTGTAGAGGACTAAGTGAGTTCATCAGTGTGCGTCCAGCATTGAGATAGGAATACTTCCACGTTAGAGCTGCCCCACTGCTAGGCTTCCCCTTTCGTGGAACCAGAAGGCATCCCTCCTTCTCAACACCCTTAATGAGCTGCTCAGATGGGAACCCATTAGACCTCTTCCTTGTGAGCCACTCACTTGCAGATGTAGGCCACTGTGGGTACTTAAATGCACAGGTGTGTTTCCAGGCTGGTGTGCTGACATTTCGATTCTGGACATCTTGGAGATCAATCTCAGGATAAGGCAGAATTTCTCCTGTTTTAAAGTCTGGGATCCCACTGAGGAAGGGGTCTGTACGGAGGTATGCTGTCCCATCTGGTTCTGTGTGTATCAAGCTAGGATGAATAGAATCTGGATCATTGAGCTTTAGTTTTACAAGTCCTTCTGCAGTTTCCTCGACCTCTGCAAATGCAGTGTGGCCAGGTTCCTGCTCACTGGGCGGGCTTAGAGTGAATTCTTTTTGGATGAGAAGAATGTGGATATCATCATCATGGATCCACTGACTGCCTCTCGATTGTTGGACAGGGGGGATGTTTACACCCTCGGTGATACCTCCAAATGGCACGACTTCATAGTCCCTCACTTGGTATTTGGATTTTATGCTGAAGAACAATGAAGAAGTATATACAATAAACAAACGTGAGTAATAAGGAGTGCTAACTTTTCAACAACGGGGTGGGGGGGGGGGTATTGAAAAGAAATGAGCACCCCGTTATGATGACGGAGGCTTGCACCGCTGAATATTCCAAGTTGGGCCATTTGAGGCTGAATCTTAATATCTTAATGCCTTCGATGTAACCGTTTCATTGTGTGCATTTAAAATGTTTATTGTATTGATTATGATCTTATTATCAAATACACTAATTTTAGACATAAATATACAGCAGTCCAACATTATAGCACTCCAATGCACTATATGGATATATATCTAAAACTGGACATCGACATCCATGTAACAGAAAGCTATATTTATTAGAAGTAGAAATCCATGAATATCTATATGAAGGAGAACACCATGTTCATGCCTATATGTCTGTGTGTATGTTCATTTCGAAATTCAAGATTGCAACCATTGATTGAATGCCACCATGCTTTCAATGTAATCTCGAATTGCAGTTGCAGTAGTTTGATACTAATAAAAAAAAATCTATTCTATTTTTCTTTCATGAACAGTTGGCATCCCATAGATTCAAGATGGCTATCACTTATTGAATGTCCCAATGCTTGAAATGCAATCTTGACTTGTAGTTGCATTAATTTGATACTATCAAAAAAACAAATCCTATTTGATTTTTCCTTCATTCAACCCATTCAAGATGGCTACCATTTACTAAATGCCACAATGCTTTCAGTGCAATGAAGAATTGTAGTTGCATTAATTTGATATCTATATAAGAACATTTCTATTTGATACCTTTTTCAAACACAGTTGGCACCCCATAGGTTTAGGATGGCCACCATTCATTGAATGCCACAATGCTTTAAATGCAATCTTGAAATGTAGTTGCATTAATTTTAAACTGTTAAAAACATCCAATTTAGTTGTTTTTTTCATGAAGAGTTGGCACCCCATAGGTTCAAGATGGCCACCAATCATTGAATGCCATAATGCTTAAATGCAATCTTGAGTTGCTGTTGCATTAATTTGATTCTTAAAAAAAAAACTTTCTTTTTTTTCTTTCATGAACAGTTGGCACCCCATACATTCAAGGTGACTACCAGTCATTGCATGCCACAATGCTTTAAGTGCAATCACAAATTGTAGTTGCATTAATCTGATACTAATAAAAAAACTAATTCTATTCTTTTTTTTATTTATGAACAGTTGGCACCCCATATATTTAAGATGACTACCATTCATTGAATGCCCCGATGCTTGAAATGCAATCTCGAATTGTAGTTGCATCAATTTAATGCTAATAAAAAACAAATTCTTATCAATTTTTCTTTCATGAATATTTGGCACCCCATAAGGTGGCCACCATTCATATTAATGCAAATAGAATGCTTTAAGTGCTGTCACGACTTGTAGTTGCATTAATCTGATACTAAAAAAAAAAAAAACTATTTGAATTTTCTTTCATGAACAGTTGGCACCCCATAAATTAAAAATGCACCCAGCACCCAGGTCAACAGCTATATACAGACACGTGTACCTCCCCTGCCTGTTCTCCTTCAATGCACAGTGAAGAGGGTGGGAGGGGGTGACCCTCAACAGTGCATAAACACTTTGATTGGATGACAATGCAGTTTTTATATTACAACCTAAATTTGTGCAACGAAAATCATCAAGAAATACTAAGTATTTTTTCCAAAGAATAGCTTTTCTAGAATGGCTCGGTATTCAGGAATCCTACTGCGAATAAAAAAATGTCAAATTCTAATTCTAAATACCTGAAAATTGAGAAATGCTGGCGTTCACGGGTTATGTAGGAAATGTACTAAAAACAGCAAAAAAGGGCAACAAAACCCTAATTTTCTCAAAAACTGTTCAGTAGGATTTTTTCTAACTGAGGTTCCACTGTTTTCTACCCTCATATTACACATTGGCATAGAGAATATATTGACACCTAGTCAGGATTTTGCGCTAGGAGCAATCTGTGAGGCGAAAAACAGCCAAAATGAGCCACTGGTCTGAAGTATAAAACTGGGCATCGATCACTATAGAGCTACAAAGAGACAGAGAATCGATGTCCAGTAATAATGCAACCCCTTGTATGATAATACATTGGCATATGCTTAGCATTGTACATATACATGATCATACGTGTGTATAGGCCTGTAGTTTAACATACTACTTATGACAGTGATACTAAAGTTAACTTAAGTTAACTTATGATTTACAAAGGTAATTACCTGGCAAGTTTGGTTTTCGAGGAGGCAAGGCTTTCCTCTGGGACTAGTGTGCGGAAGATGACGTTTGAAATGAGGACAGGACAGTGGAGATTCCAGTCCCACACAAGATTATCTGACCCCATCTTGTCCTGTTGGCAGAAAAATAGAAGTAATCTTTTAAAGTATAGGTCATACATGTACACATACAGATTGTTTAATAATTCTGAAATGAATACATAAGGCTTACTATTAAAACGTATTTGTCATATAAAGGGAAACGCAGGCCATGTCTATGTACTTCAGCCTCTTCTCACAGGGATACAGGCTTGCGTTGCAGATAGAGACCTCTAGTGGACCATCTGGTTCCCCAACAGAGGGCGGCGTAGAGTAGACCAAGGAATCATTCTGAGGGAGACGACTGAGTCAAATTCCCTCTGTGTGGTTTAAGTCTGTAGCACTCTCTTGCTCTTAGCAGCCTTTGTGGAGACTCAGATTTAGTTCCATAAATTGCATGTACCGGGTGACATATATACTTGCCACTGTTAGCTATCGGTGGGGGGTGTTAAATCACTAATTCTGTCCCACGGTTTCGGGGACAGCCTCAAACTATGTATTTGGGACAAAAAACTTTCAAAAATAATCTCAAAAATGATTATATTCAAACCCTCATGACCCCCAGTACGGGGGATCCGAAGGTCGGCCAAATAGTGAGAAAACAGCCAAAATTGAGAAACATTTATATAGGACCTAAAGAGCCCATTTAAAGTTATATGTGTATTGTTGATTATGGATGTTACCCTCTCCCTCTCCGGGGAGGAGGATAGTCCTTGATAAAATACTGATAAAACAGCTATTTTGAAGGCATTTGCACCCATACAACTAAGCCCCTATACTGCTATAAAACAGCAATAGGCGACCCTAATCAGGCAGATTGAACCCTTCTTGTTTTTGTTAACTACCACATTTTTCTCTTATTGGAGGGGGGGGGGATAAATTGTGCAGTCCTCAAGAGGTAGACCATAAGAAATATCCACCCTTTGTTAACCCTCACCTACTGAGCTAGATCAACTATATTTACTCATTACTCAAATTTGATCAAAATATTTTCCTAGAATTTCTTCAGACCGCTATGCTCGGGTCGAGACTATGGCAGATGTCCTATCTCCTATGGTCTCGCATAGGGATTCCTAAGGCTTAAAGGTCACTCATTGCACAAAGACGATCTCCGCAGAGAATACTAGATGAGTTCTGGGTGGTCAAAATAGTTTGGAAAATTTGCTAAAATTCTGTAAAAATTCACAAATGCCCCCCAGCAAATTCTGATTGAGATGGCACCTCAAGATACATTTGTGCCTCTACATGGGTACCCACAATTTTGACCATGTCGCTGTGTCGATTTTTAGCAGAAGGACTGTGTCATTGTGTTGATTTCTAGGAATATAATAACTTATAGAAAAATCCCTGTGGGTCAATTTTTACCCCTAATTCTCCTGTGTCTGTCGATTTTTAAAAAAGCCTAAAAGGGCCGTGTCGCTGTGTCGCCTGTGTCGATTTTTACCCATGCAGAGGCACACATCTGTATATGCTTAGGCCAATTGTAGGGAAACGCCTATATTTCAATGTTTATTTAGGTTCGGTCTAAAATGAATTTATTCACTGCATGTATGGTCAATTGTGGAGGTTCATTCATGTTAGGAACCAGCATTTCAGATTTCGGTGATAAGCAACCCCTTTTATTTCTATATATAGTGTATAAAAGGTATTCCTATTCATTCCTAAGAGATTTTCCCTCAATACCCGGCTGGGAATTTTTTTATCGCATGTTACGTTAGGCTAGTGAAAATTCATTTGCCCTGTGCCTGTGGGACCTGTGGTCATCCCCATGACCTACTGACCCGCTCTATATACATTTGGATGATATCAGAGATGCAGGTTTACATTCCGGCCACTGTGGACCTAGCAAATAGATATTACTTTTACGGTAGGACATCATGATGGGTGTAATTTTGTCATGACTACAGTACTGCTTAAACAAGTCTGGGGTATATCCCTGGGTAGTTCACTGTCAGCCCTACCCTGAGACACAAGTACATTTTTTAATCATGTTATAAAAAATGTATTATGGGCATTATGTAGCCTTCTATACATATCACTTATATTACCTTTCCATTATACCAGTAATTCAATTAAATGCACCTGACAGTGACAAAGGAAGTTTCTGAAGGGGACCGATACCCTAGCGTAATATTGATACTGTTGGCGTTGCAGTGATTGATTTTATGTACACTATAGTCTATTTCCTGTGAGAATTATACATATATATATATACGTGAAAACTGTTCCTACCTCTGTGTATTGGTACTCCTATACCCAGTCAGTGGGGTGTCTCTGTACAATACCTACTTCCCCGTGTTACACAGTGTCCGGGTCGTGTGTACATTGGTATGGGACGGGTATGGGAATGTTTGCTATCCTTCACCATAGACCTACGTTGTCATCATGGTTGTCGATTGTAGAATGACTGATGAAATCTTATCGGTACAGGTGGACTTGGTCAAGAGGTGCGCCTGTTGATAGATCGACTAGAATGCAGACTAAACAGTTAACAGAGAGAGGCATGTGCTAGAATGCCAATGTGGTCTGTTGTGCAGCCATGTTGGCCTAGTTTCTGAAGGTTTCTGGTGTCCTAGTTAACTTTGCATGAAAGGGGTTTCCCCGGGGTTTCCCAAGCTGAAAATAGATGGCAAGCTCTATCAGAGCATGCCAACCTGGTCGAGAAGGTGCCAGCTTTGCCTTTGGCGGGATATACACAACTGTACCCGGTAAGAGGTCTATGCGCTGATTGCTGTGTCTCGTTAGGGTTTGTGAATGCAGCCGTGGCGTGCGGCTTTGCAAAGTTTTAAGGGGTGGTCCTCAGGGAATCATCATTAATCAATAACGCCCCTCTCTTTTAGTTTTTCAAACTAAAGTAAGGTGCGGGTTTTTATTTTTTAATAGCTGAGAGGGCCAAAACATCTTAATCCCCCTCTTCCACTCAGGAACCTTTGGGCAGCTTGTTTTTATATGAAGCCCTGGATGCTCCATGTAGGCCTACAATAGACTACATGACAAATAATGCATTATGGCACAAGTAGTTTAACATGATTTATCAAGCGGGGGCGTCTTGATATCACATAGACACGCTGGGCGGGTCTAAAGATACCCTTAGCACTGGCCATTACCTCGGATGGGGAAAGGATTGTTTTTGCTTGTATTGGCACCCTGCGATTAGGCAGGGTTTCAAAAATTAGTCTATAGACTCATTGTATTGTTCCTCCCCACGGAAATCTTTAGTAAAAGGCGAAAGATTTATGCGTGGAATGAAGAGAAACCAGAGTTGGCTGATAACGTTTGAGGAAGGTTCTTATAAAATTGCTGGGTGTACAAAACAGGTGTTTACATACTGACCATCGTTTAACGATGTTATATCAAGCAGGGTCGTTTGAAAAGATGTATAAGAATGATTCTCTTATATAAACATGCATATACGTTGCCCAAATACAATGTTCATGATGTAGTATTGGTCAATACAAATGGAGCTATGAGCTGGAGAGTTGGGGAAAGTGTTGATATTGGTATGCACTCCCATCTGATGAGAGTCGCGTGAACTGTGCATCCATGTGGTCAGTTCTAAGACATCCCACCAGGTGGTAGGCCTAGATGTCAGTAGTACCCAGTGGTAGTGCATCTTCAAACTTGAGCATTCTGATTTTTTTATTGAATTTTTTTCATTGACGTTCATAACATACAAAAATTGATGCCATGGACTACTCAATCATTCCATAACCCAATTTCTGAACACTGTTAGGCTAGTTTTCCATTCAGAGTAAATCTGCTTTTTGCTGCCTATTATAGATACATAATTGCAGACTGGTAATTTCAATACATGGTCCAGAGGGATATCTATTCATGTATAGCCTCTGACTGGTTCAAGCCTCTACCAGAGGAACTATTCCTCAAGCACAGTATTTACCCACTCACTTATTATATTCAACGTAGTTGCAACATTTCATATCAAATCCTTTTTCATAGACTAGCAGCGAGCTAAATGGTATTTATGCAGTCCAGGATTGGGATACACATCCATACACCCATCTAGTGGGTATTCAAAAAAAATATAGTCCCATTAGCTCAAATGGGCATATGCAATACCTACAGGTAACAAAGGTTTCTATGTGTAGCCCTACTGAAGATGGTATAGGACTTTGGATCTTACTGATGCATATGGTTGTATGTACGAAAGAGGATTTACTATTACATTCCCGAAGCAAAGTCAAAATGAAAATAATACAAAATATATAAAACCAGAAATATATTATGCTGGTGTGCTAATTTTTCAGCTGGGTCCCGTGTCCTCTGGCCAACAGGAAAAACGTTATTTGGACCCATAAAAAATGTTATTTTGATCTTTCGAAAACGTTATCTAACATGGAAATAAGGTCGCACTTCCAAACGTTTGTACAAAGCGTTTATTTACATTATTTGGAGTCAACGTTTTTACGTTTAAAAACCCCCGTTAAAAACGAAGGTTTTGCAATCCTTCAGTGAACGTTTTTTCTAGGGTTAAATAACGTCCTTTTGTTGAGTGGGTAGTGGTACTAAGTAGATTTAAGCAGAGAACTGAAATAATTCACTCCTGACCACTGTCAGTAACGCGTTGGGTGTTTACTAAGTGGTAACTGTGTGTTCATTGCCTAGATAACACTGAAGGTGTTCACTACGATTACACTGAAAACCAAATTGTGGATAAAGGTGTTCGTGCTGAAGACTTTGGGTGCTCATGCCCAGTTGATCATCATGATAATCTAAGGTCATCATTTTGAAGACATCATTTTGCAACTAGAGGGCCCTACTATACAATCATGTAATATGCAGTACCTGCTGCAGGTGACCTACTGATTGACACATTAACTAATCTTGATCAAAGGTTTTTATAAAATGGGGGATATGAAGAGTATTTCGAACATTAGAGATTCCAGTAAATTAGAAGAAAATCATAGCAAAATGATCAAAGGAAGAGGTATGTGTTAACATAGTCCCCTTATTTGTCTCTGAAACCAGAGGCACAAGTGTGAGACATTTGTGTTATATGTACATTTTTAAATGGTACCTTGTCATACAGCTTCATCCAGGCCTGGCTGATCACCGTGAAGTCTCCCCTAGCTAACAGAAAACGCTTTTTTTTTACGTCAAAATAACGTTATAAATATTTATATAACGTTATGCCATAGTAAGGAGCCTTACTAGTAAAGCGTTATATAATGTTATAAAATGTTGTATAACGTTTTTTGTTTACTGGGCCATGAACATCCTGGGTGCTCACCATGCATGCATGAACACCCAAAGTCATCAGCATGAACACATTAATCCAGGCCTGGGTCATTACCATGACCACCCTGGGCGGTCACATACATGACCACCTAGTGAGCACCTAGTGAGCACCAGGGTACTCTCCCAGGTCACAATCATCATGAACACCTAAAGTGTCCAATAGTGAACACGTTGAGGCCCACAGGGTTTTCAGTGTTCATAACTTTCTAAGTGGCATCAAACGTGCATCTGATGTTGCGTTAAGATTTTACCTTTTGTAAATTCCAGACCCGACAATCCTCCATCAACTTATTAATTACAATTGTTATGGAAGAAAGTATCGAGCTGTTTAAGAGTTGAGTAGAGGAAGGGTTATTATAAATGCTAGATATGTCTCACCATCAAATCAAATGTTTCGAAACGTCAAAACAAAAGTGTGCAAAAGGTTACACCCGAACGGTTTTACAAACGTTTGCATAGTTTGTTTTTATTACTTTACATAACTTAAGTGACAACCGAATGTCCTGACAGTGACATGATTTCTGCCAGGTCTGTGCAAACTTGAACACATTTGGATGTAGTTCATTCTGCACAAAGGACATGATTTTAATTTACCCACAGTTGATCTACTTATAGCCTTATACACACCCTGCATGTGAAAACGTCCTGTGAATTCCACCTGAATACATGAGTTCAGCTATGATTACAATCGGGAACTTCCTGGGTTTTTATTCCCGTCATTTCACAAGATTTAAATCCCTACTTTTTTTCATGATGTGGATTCGAATGCTGAAATTCACGCACTCATCAAAAATATTCCTATATATATCTATGAAAATAATTATTAATTGAACCCAATACCTTCTGATGCAGGTCTCTGTTCCATGACACAAGCTAACGAGGCACTTATTGTCTCGCAGGACAATTGATTTCTTTGTCAAAATTATGTTCATTCCACACCATGGACGTCAAATAAGTACACTTGGGATTTAAACAGAGAATCCACTACTTACATTGGCATTCAAGTCCGTGATTTCATGTGATTACATGTATATAGGCATACATGTTTGCTTTACACCAGTTCAGCAATGGTACATTTATGTGGGGTTGAATCCACTCCACCAATGCCCTGAAGGACACCTTTATTAAGCCCAACCCCTACATTTTCTGATGCAATTGGTCAAGAAAAGATTGGCCACTAGTATTATGTTTGCTATATCTATTTATAGCCACTTGAAATTAACCATGTAATTTCACAAGTCGGACACTAATTTCACTTAAATTTGGACACTAATGTCTAGACATCCACAATGAACTTCCCTCACTCACGACATTAGATGATTCACACATCTATATTACAAACACAGTGATGGTAACTCTGATGAAATAGGTATTGTATGATGTTAATGTTATTTATAATACTGTTTTATGTAAGTCCTGCCACCGAATTATTGCGTAATCACTTTTAAAAATATGCATCTAAATTAATCTATACATTGCGATCCATCATAGGCAATATTCAACACCCATCTGAAGGTATTCTGCATATACAGTCCTATACAACCCAGGATTTTATGTGGTAACCCCCATTTATAAATCATCATGAACATTGCTACCATTTGAAAACAATCGTTTCCTTCAAATTTCTCTCATGAAAACAGTTAAAAGGGAAAGTGTCCGACATCGGGTGAATATCTAAAACATGTGTCCGACTTCAGGTGAAATTCATCCTTTTGAAATTCCAATATTCAATGGCATATTTCTCATGAAACCCCCTTTAACTCAATGATAAGAGAGGAGCCTCCCCTTCCCATAGGCACTGTTATGATAGCATAGGTTGATCTAGAGATATGTTTGTCTCAAAAAGAAAAAAGGTCACATTCTTTCTGGAAACGAACGTCCGAAAGTGCTGAATTTACCCTATTAGAGAGCAATACCCAATGCACAGAACCAGCATGATTCCCTCATCAACCAGTAGATGTCCGCCTAGCATTGCATGCGCTCAACACTAGAGGTCGCGTCTGTACCGTAGGTCATGGGTAGGCCATACACTCGGGCACAGAGGCCAATATGAGCCAATATGTTAAGCATGGACGCAGAGCCTTATTTGCAATATTTTTAGGACACATTGGTCATCCATTTTGAAACAGTTTCTTTTTTCTCAGACGAAAGTCCAAACGTAGCCCTACACTTTTTCTCATTCCTGTCCTCTAATCTAAATTCCATATCACATTATCAGGCCTATTAGGCATCATAGGTGGTTCATTTCTGTCGCTTTAAAATAGAGGCAAATGTAGGCTTAGTAGGTCTATGTAGGCCGAGGCTTTAATTGATTCAATGTCCCCCATTGATTAATTTGGGCAATTAATTAGAAACAAATAGGGTGTAATCTGTGACATGATATGTTGGTAAAAAACACAATAATGAAGCGATGGTCTCGGGATTAGGCCTATCTGGCTGTTTCTCACAAGACCAGGTGCCATCTTTGATTGGGTGCCATCTTTGACCAGCTTGTTAGAAAATGGTTTATTAAGGGGAGATAGATACTCTAAATGTCGAATAAAATCCATCAGGGGTGGGCAGCTGTCGCCATGTCGCCAAAAAGTGGCGACAAAGCTCTCAGAGAAATCTCCTGATCTCAAGCTATTCAAAACTGAAAGAATTTTGTAAATATTCTAACTAGAACCAAAGTTGTAATATAGCTTTAAATTGCTCGAGAATACAGCATTTGACTTCAATATGTTCAAAATCTCCCTGCCTTTAGGCATTGTGTATAGTACATATACTATATCTCCCTGCTCTAGAGTTCCATAGTCCCTTGTTAATTATAATAAGTAGGTACTGTCGGCTGTCACTTGTCGCCCCTTTATATGACTCTTATGCCCACACCTGGCCCTTTATGATGTCCAATTCCTGACCACCAAGCCTTTCTGATGCCCAAGCATGGTCGTTTCTGATGTCAAAATCTGATGCCCTAACCTAATGTCCCTTTTATATGTTCAAATTGGCATATTCTGATGCCCAATCCTGCCCCTTTCTGAAGCCCAAACCTATATATAGTCTCAATATCAAAAGTTTAAACCTGTTTTCAATGTAGAATTGCTATCATTGATCTGTCTTTCCAAAATGAATTCCAAACCCTGATCGTAGAGGATAAGAACAGATCTGAGCCTTTATTATCATATATTGAAGTATGTTAAATGCACCAGATTGCATCATTTCAAATCTAGACCTTTAAAATTTTCCTAAATCTTTCCCTACATCTCATAGTATGTCCCAGACCTAATTATATAGGAAGGAAATCTAGATATGGGCTCCAATATATTGTGTCCTAAAATGCACCACATTGCATGATGTAAAATCTGGACCTTCCAAATTTTTTAAGACTAAGCTATAATATATATTGGCTGCCAAAATGCATCAGAACAGATCATTTGAAGTCTAGACTTTCAAAATCTTCTTAGGCCACGCCCCCAAAATTGTGAGCTAAAATGCATCAAAATGCACCATTTCAAGTCTTACATTCCAAAAATGCCCTAGGGTAATACCCCCAGACCCCCTGAAATTACTGACGTGCTTTGCTTGTTATTATATTTCCCTTTATCTATTTATCTATTTTATATATGAAAAAGATGTCTAAAATAATTGCCCCAATTTATACATTTGATCTTGAATGCATGAAAATCTACAATTCTTTGCATTTTTCAACGGGTGTAGGGTAAGGCCCATACATGCCTTGATAGCTGCCCCTCTTTCCCAAAGCTTGGCTACAGTTAGTCTTGTATTGGCTCCAGGGTTTTCACATGTGCCCACCCCTGTCCATATCTTCATCTTCCCTAAATAAACTGTTTTCTGTCAAGCCAGTCAAATATGTCACCCGGTCAAAGATGGCACCCGGTCAATGATTTTCACATTGGCCCGATCTAGTGAGACAAAGCCATCTCCTGAGTTGGCCTGAGTTGGCTCTACTCCCGGTCCCTGCACTCCCCATGGTAAAGGTACATCACCTGCGTTCCCTCTTCTCAAGAACACCCCCATTTCCACGGATCTTCAGACAGAAAATGACCCCTTTTTGTGGAAAAACACTGACTTTTAAAAGTGCAAATAACCCCCTTTTTGACAAAACGCTGATATTTTTCCAATGCCTTCTTTCTCCATGATCAGGAGAAATTGGTATTCAAAAAGGAATTAATACATGTACAAAGTTTGTAATAGAATAGCGTAGGCTACATCGAATTAAAAGTAGCCTAAACATCTGGCTTTGCAAAAAAAATAGGCTCGTCGATATAATTTATTTCTACAATTAAATGTGATTAAGCCCTGCCTAGGTTTAGAGTTCAAAGCCCAAACACGGCATGGGTGCATTGTGACTTCCTCTTTTTGCCGCTACAGTATCACATCTGCACCATCGATAGAAGAGCGCACGGGACGCAGGGCTGAGCGCGGGATCACTCTCCCATCCCACACAAATTGTGCTTGGAGAGGGCGCTGATGGCGGCCGCTGGGAGCATGCGCCTACACTGCACAGGAAGTTAGATCCTGGGCAGACGAAACTGCCAAGGTGTCCAAACTGTTCAAAGTTTCCTCTGTCTGCTACACCTTAACGGCCAGGGATTTCCTTCAGATTGTGGATGCTACGATTGAGGATGTTTGGGTGACCGCCCGGCTAGTTTGATGTGTGTTTTGTCTTGTGGATAGGAGTTTGTTCACTTGGAGTTTACTCGACGTCCGCGGGAGTGTGCTCCGCGCGTGTACCTCCCTGACAAGTCGTCAGGGGGGCACGGCCTACCGTCCTGAGAGAGTTTGTGTACAACTATTACCAAGGCTGGGATTGCCGTGTTATCTAATGTACTAAGTTGGCATTTACCATGGGGAAGGACCAGGAGCTTCTACAGTCCGTTAAGGACCAGGATGTAACGTCAATTCATCGGATCCTTTCGAAAAATAGGACTTCTAAAGCAAGTAAGTACGGGCTGTGTTAATCTGTCGGGCGGGTGGCACTGGCAGGGCCGGGGAGGCCGGGGCAGGTCCCGGGCGCTTCGGGGAGGGGAGGCCGACTCAGCCCCGGCCATGCCTCTCACTCATAGGCATAGCACCAGCCTGCCCTCCCTTCTGTGCCTATGCTGTGGTACACATACTTTGGTGGGCTAAATATAGTTCAGTTCAGACCTAGGTAAAGATTGCTAGGCGTACCTCTTGCTGATACTAGTGTGCTAAGCTTCTTAACTGTGTTGACTGTTTTACTTTTAGGATGTGATCATGATTTAAGAAATAAAAGGTGTTGTATATGCTATGGAGATATGGGCGGGGGGGGGGGTGACACCCCTGTGTGTGTGTGGGGGGGGGGGGGCAAAAGAATAATTTGACCACTAGCTTCACCAGCCTTGACATGATAAACTAACCTAGACCTATAAATTAGTCTCCGAATCTGAAGATGAACTTTGCAGGACATGAAGAAGCTATGCCTATGAGTGTGGGTTCTGTGTAGGCCTAGGGCTAGGTTCTGTGTTAATACACATACCTGTCTTTAGTTACATACATATTCTCTATCTGAATGTTTCTATTGCCAGTTTTGGGAAAGCTTAGTATACAATTCTAAAATATCCCTCCCGCTAAGCGACCATGGTCCATGGTATTGGCTCTGACCCTTGTGACCCACATATTAGGATTGTCCTACCATATTTCTAGTCTTTAGTAAAGACGAATTAACAAATATGATCGTCTCAATCTACTAAATGAGCTAGCCCTAGCCTAGACTGATTCCCACCATGCTAGAAACCCATACATCTAGTTATCTGTCTAGCTCCCAGTAGACAGCAGACTGCACGGGCAGTGCAGACAGACCAGCCAGGTGTTGTCAGAATACACAATTAGATGGTAGATCCAGAATGCTGCCAGTGCCTATCGTCTTCTACTAGTTCTAGTACCCGGTAGTTGACCAGATCTAAGTGAGATCTATGATATGTACCTCCAGGGGGAACGTTCACAAAAGCTATCATCCATTTTGAGAACCGCTGAACCTTTTCAATACACTCCTCCCATCCCCTGTCACTTTTTGTGTTGGCAAATTGGCCTTTGCAAATGCATATACTAAATGTTACCCATGTAAAATATACTAGGCCAGATTTAGACTACCGGTATACACATTATATTTCCTGAAATCCAACACCACCTTTGGCTTTGGGTATACAGAAAGTTAACGGGAGGGAGTAGACTGGGGAGTTTTATTGTTCAAGTCATTCAAAGCCGCACCTGAACTCAAAGTCTGCAAACTTACCGTACATATTATAAAGTTTAAAGATTGCCAAGAATTACCAGGTTCCATAGGGCTAGGCACGCTAGGCCTAGACATAAAACTTACAGTTACATACTGTCCATCAATCTGTATTCCAGAGTTCACTTGGGATTTCTTCATTCCTGCCAGATGCTAAGTGCTAGCACGTGCAGCTGAGTCGGTATAGCTCAAAGGGTGAATCACCTTGCATTGAACTCACTTAAATTGATTCCATACGTCTTTTGGTGGTAAACACTTTATCTTGTTCAGTTCCTACTATGTTACCACCACCCTGAACTGAAGTATGGTATCAATGTAGCCCTGTGGTCTGATGCCCCGTATGAAGCCCAGCTGCTATAAAGGTATATTATATCTAAATATCGTATTGATAGGAGAGCAGCCTTCTAAGTTCTATCCGTCCACACATAAGACATCAGTGGGGATAGTTGTTGGCCTAACAAGTCATTCAATCACTCACACTTCTTCAAATCCCTTTGTAATATTGTTTTACCAGTGCTTGTTTAATATGTAACTGTTACACCATTTGCAAGTTTAGTACCATATAAACACTTTTCTACAATGGGATCAATGTGTGTGTGTACTGGTGGAATCAGGATGATAGTATATATCATACACTGATAGCCAGGTCAAAGAGATACGGGTTATACTACCTGCATACTACTGGGAAGGTCGGGGATACCGGTACCAGGAAGAACCAGTCAGGATGGATGGAAAGGGAGTGGTCAGTACGCAGAGCATGACTCGGTCATCAGGCAGCCCAATCAAGGACCCGGGAGGGGCACCCCACCCCTCCCCCGGCACCCACCCGACCCCTGCCGACAGAAACACCAACTCAACACGGCCTCCCATTGTCACGGAGCCCCGGCGCTGATAAGCCGGCCGCTATTTCATTAAAGCCGGCCCGACATGATAACACGATCCCCTAAGGGCCACCTCGCCACCCCTTGGGAGCCCCAGATAATTTGCCAGTTCTGGGCCCTCTGATAAAAAGTGCCATTTTTTAGGAGGCCTGAGATACCTCAGGAGGCTCTGCTAGGAGATTGGGGACTACAGCTGCTTGGTGACTAGAGCCTGCAGCACTGGGCCATCTCATCTGGAGCCATCTGGACAATGGTACTCCAAATGTACAATGTCAAGAGAGCAGATATCTCAGGTGGTACTCAGTGGTGTGAAGAGCTTGGACATCAGGGAGGAGCTACTGATAAGCTTACTACAGCATTGTTTATCTCTCCTCCCACCATATGCCCAAAGGCATCAAGGGGGCGGAGGAGGAGCAGGCACATACAAGTCCCTCACTGAGATATTACAAGCTTAATACCAGATAAGTAGGCCAGCCAATTATGTACACACACATACCCCCTGACCCAGAACGTACTGGTTCAGTGCACAGCTAAGTTAAGGTACGGCCATCAAATGCTCAATTAAAACATCACACTTGACATACATTCTTTAGGAGAATATTGAACTACAACAACGATGGTATGAATACCCAATATACATTCTATTGTAATGTATGGAATTCCCAAGAACAATAGCAAGTAACTATACCCTTGCCTTGATTTCTTCTATTAGCTTCTATTAGATCTGTGCATCTACCAGATAGAATTATCTTGTTTTAAAAGCAGGTCACATAATAGAGTGATGTGTATCATAAATATAGTGAGAGCTGGAAGAAATTGTTGCTAATACACATGCCCGTACAAATGTATGCAATGTGGTTGCAATGCTTCCTAAATGCTTCCAACATCACATGGTAGAGTATACCCGCAATGAAAACACCACTCTGTCACTTCAACCAAGCCTCTACCCTCCAGTAAGTTGGCTGTGAAAATATTTAGGTCTACACCTGTTGAAAGTAGGCCTTAGTGATATAGGTGCACTAGGATCATGAATAGAGCCGATCTCTGTCTGAAACCCATGCAGCCGCCATATCAGAATCCAGACCGAATCTACAACAGAACAGACTTGGGAACAGACTGCAAAGCCTGTAATTAAACAGTGCTGCTGTATCCTGAAATAACTGTAATTTTAAAAAATGGAAAAAAACACCAAATCGTAATATACTTAATACATTTCTTAGTACAATATTGTACTCCAGCATTTAGACCTAGGAAAAGAGCAGTATGGACACTGTTTAGTGTTAAATGGTCTAATATATCCAGAGGGACTTTGCCTGGCTGACACACCTCTGTATGTAGATTGGCTTAGGAAGGACTTGGTCCCAGAGCTGTCCAACCTGGTGCAGACCTCCCTGTACCAACATGGTGACCCTTTAATGACGGCATGTCGATAAAAAGTCAAATTTATCATAATGATGCACCAATGCAGCCCACACTAATCCATGATGCTAACCCCTCGGAGTGTTAACCCCAAATGGTCGGCATGATGCACCAATGCATCACTGGCGAATTACTCGCCATGGCTCCATTCATGCATCATGACGATACAAGACATGATGCATTAATGCACTATGCGGCCCATAAAGGGTTAATCTCATGCTAATCGTAGGGGGACCTAATCACTCTGTACTTCAGTATCTTAGGTGATAAACTAATCACCTGGAGCTCTTATCTCCTCCAGGGGGGCATGATGTGACCTTAATGGATGTTTGCTGTGGAATCAGATATTAAGAGCCTGGTGTATATAAAGCGTATATCGGCAGGGGGGATACGTTTATACGGGCAAAACTGGTAATTGATTCCATTTGACGATACGATGCATTATAATTAAACATATTATCGGAAAAGATGATTTCTTAATGATTACCAACGGAATAGAATAAACAGCTTGATGGAATTTTGAAGTCAAGGTAGAGCAAGGCTGCTCCAATTTCCCATCCCATTCAAGAGAAAAATTGATTATTGGATTTGATTGACTTTGGTTTGTATAGTCTTTACTTGTCTTTCTATGTCTTTCAAAACAGAAACTTTAAGTAAGCCAAATTAATGTTGTTTTGATATCCCCGTCCTTCTGCTGTACATGTCTTTTGAACAGTGTCAAGGCGCGAAATCTCAAATTTCCATTTTCATGCCAGCCTCAGTGTCACTTGGTGGAAGCAGAGAGATAGAGAGAACTCTATCTCTCTGGTGGAAGTGACTTGAACTCGAAGAAAGATGAGTCTCCTCAGACAGAGGAACCTGTCTGTAAGATATAGGCCACCGCCACATGCCACCTACTGACCCATATAGGGGCTGGGTCACCAGCTGACCAACACAATGCCAAGCATTATCTGAAAAATATAAAAGTTCTTTTTGAGTTGGGGGTCATAAAACATATATTCAGTGTACATGTATTAGGAAGCTATAGTATACACTTGACGTAGAGGGTAGGTCTACAGACGCCCCTTCTAACCCTAGAGACAAGTACATGAATATGTGTGAAGAATAATGCAATATTAACTAGATGATGAATCTTTTTATAAATCTAGACTATTCTTGGACTCTAAACTCCAATCATAGTATACATTCTCTGTGCCTTCAATACCCTAGACTAGTCACTCAACGCCACAGGCAGGCTCACTGAACACTCACTGGCACCTGGGTCTTTAAACTAATTTAAACATTGAAAATCACTCATGTCATGATTCCCAATATAACCTTTATTCCAATCTCCCTTTTATTACCGGCACAGGTATTCTGTAGCCTTATATCAGCTATTGACAATTTGGCAGACATGGTTGTTTGATGACCTTATGGGCGTCACGAATTGACGTTCATGTTTACCTGGTGTAGGGTGTCTCTGCATTCCTCCATATTGTAAATATGAGACCCTTCAAACTGACTTTTGATATAAGCCCACTTGTGGTAGTTGTAAGGGGCGATTGGTACACGGTGGGCCACTTGTTCCACTGCTGCAATACATCTACCGTAAACATCTATTCTAACTTTTTTTTTTAATGTTTTCTAATTTTTAAGAAGAGATAAACACCCTGATTCCACCATGTTGATAACGTTTTTTCAGGAACATATCCCATGAGTAAGTCGTTAATAACACATTTTCTTCTTCATTGTTAAATCGATGGCATGTTGAATCTATGGTCAGATTTTGAACTCAGAAAAGTCGTTAAGATCCATACATCCTATAGTACAGAACTATGAATGATCTGGTTTAAAATGCCCCAGCTGCTGTGACCTAACCTGTAACCGTTAGAGGTGAGGGCTGCATGGGGTGGGCAGGTAAATGATAGGCTAGGTAAATACATGACCCTGGTTTGTGTCATTACACGTGCTCTTTTCGTGGTGGTATATACTGTCAGGCTATACACTTAGATATATCTATAATCACTATTGCTAAAATACCCCCCAGAAAAACACAGCTCAAATGCCTTTGTACCTTAGGCCTCCCTGTAGAGATGGCAGGTTCACCAAGTGCAGCCTACATGCAGAATCTAAGTAATTTCCATAAAGTTTGCTTTGTGAGCTTTTATATATATTATTTATTTAAACGTTTTGTAAAGGTCTTTGTTGCGGGCTAGTGGAGGAAATCGGCCCTGTATACATTAGGGCTCAATGGGGCTCAATGCATGCATGCATTAGGTGCACGTTTCACCCAAGCATATAGCTTGCAGCCATTCAAACCAACAGAGATTAGCATTCAGGGAAACATTATTTACTTAAGATAGTGCATGGTGTTACAGGTATATATGGAACTCCTCTAGTTGCCTACATTACTGGATAACATATGGTGTGTAGGTTAGTAAATCACTAATTAATTGGATAATTGATGTATCTGCAGGTAACGTCTAGCCTTCTATAATTGAGGGAGTAGCATGGTGCTCGTGTGGCAGGGGAGTTACCCTTGGAATGTTGACAATGTTAAATTGTCATTTAAACAGTCCACTTTGTAGGATTACCGTCATGGGAAAACGGTAGGTTTTATATCTAGCACCCATTAGTGTATTGCTCTATCCAGGGTCTTGTTGTTTTGCCTCAGCCCTTTTTAATTCATCTTATTCTCAACCATTGTCAGATTGTTTAAGTGTTTTTAAAAGCATACTTTAACATTCTTCCTACTTAATATACATATATAACTGTGTATTAACACAGAGCATTAAATGACCCTGGAGCTGGTACATATCAGATACTTGCATCTATATACTGAAGTAGGATTGAGAATGATCCAGTCCCTAACCCCCCCCCCCCCCCTCCGCCATATTGAGATCCACCCCCACCTGTCACCTGCCGTTCCTATTAAACAGCTGCAGTATAGTGCAGCGTCTACCGGGGGGACCCTGGGAGTCCCGCGGCATGTCCCATCGCATACTTTAATATTAAAGGACGCAGATGTAACGATATCAAGGTGATTGATGTGTTGATTATTTAAAAAAACTTTCTATAACTAAAATGACACACTCGAGCACTCTCCAAGCACATATATTGCCAGGTTTGGGCAGACGTTCTGCCCAGGGCTGTTCAAACAGTGCCAACACTGGGATGTATGTAATGGAAAACAAAGTGTTTTTCTGTCCTGGCTAAACATCTTCAAGTTTTTTAGCTTGACTTCCACACTCACGATCCGCCCACGATGTCTTCCCCAGTCAACTTAGATATAGGGACTACGTACCTGACTACATGTAATGTATATGACAAGGTGTGAACCACGCCTCATATGGATCACACCATACATGCGATAAACCAGTCATGTCCTGCCCAGTTCAATTCCTGGATCCATGAACCTGCTAACACACAGAGATTCCATAAACATACCGTATTTAAGAGCAATGGATGAAGACATAAGTGCAATTCATCAGACCAGAGTTATACATACATGTATATATAAAGGTCAATTGATGAGGATTAAGGTTGATTTATGTACAATAAATAAATCATTTCATATACAGCTCACCCAAATACCGGTCCAACCACAAATAAGCCCAATGTCCGCCACCCTAACTTCCAGTGGCTATGGGTATTGTATTATAATGTGCAGATGATATCTGGTGGTCAGACTGGTCAAATAATAGCACAGGGTTCAGGAGGTCAGTCTGCATCATGGCTTAATGTCATCATTAAGGCTGCTTAATGGGAGCCACACCACAGGGTGAGCACACAGACTCCTCCCCCCCTCCCCTGGCCTCTCCAGGACCCCCACCCTACACAATGACCACTGGTCATCTTTGCTGCATAAGGCGTTTGTCCAGTGAAGGTATCGATGGGAAAAGGGGATGGTGGTGTTGGTGGTGGGACGGGGGTATGTGGGTCAGTGATTGTTGCTACGAGTAATAATATCATATCCAATATATTACTGGATCATGTATTCAACATATTACTGGATCATATATCCAATATATAACTGATATCCAGTAATAACCCAGTGGGTGTTTCCGGGTTGTACCTGATCGGTCTGTTTATTAATTTATAAATGAAGTACAATGGACTAGCCGCGTATATAGCAGGGATATATTAGATGTTCAGGGATCTAATATGCATAACTTGCCATTATGTCCAACAAATTCATTGGCATGATATAGACTATTTAATGATTTTCTCTTTAAAGATCTACCCCATTAAACTTGTCGTCATCTAGAACATGCCAAATGCATTAGATTACACCCAATTGTATTACCTAATTAATGCACACCAAACGACCAGGACCATTTAAACTGATCACCATATCAATGACCTATCATTCAGCAGGACAACTGAGAGATTTATGATCCACCCAATGCACCTCCATCATAGATTTTCCCACGGCTTGTCGGCAGCCGTATAATAACCCCATATGTAGTACATGTACTACTACAGTGTACTAGTGGGACCGCCGATTAGCACTGTGTGTACTCATTGCTGGTGCTCGGTCAGCGAAATCCTAGCCGCTGACAGACTGATAGGGCCTAATAACAAAGGGGAAATTGGCCCAATGAAGCTGGCCCCACTCCATTACACGGGGCGCTACATGATAGCTGCTCAACCCTGTCAGCTGCAGCTAGAACTGGGAATTTCTTTAACCCCCACCCCACCCCACCACTAGCAAACACTGCCCTGGAATGGGAACGTTCACAAATGCCTTCACCTGTTTTGGTACCTTAAAAAAACAACTCTAACCCCCTATCACTATTTTGTGCAATTTAGTCTATAGAAATGTATCATGGCCCAGGTAATGTTTCATCAAAAAACCCAAAGACCCTCCTCCCCTCACACCCCTAGTGATGTCATTTGTCAACGTTCCCAATGGGGTACGAAAGTGAAAAAGACATCACATCTCCCTTTGGGGAATCCCTTATTGGGTTTTGCCATGTGTAGAAGACATAGATGTGGGTGGGGATCAATGTGGGGACATGTTCTCTAGAGCGTTACATACAACAGTCATTGTGGTAGGATCTAGGTTAGGATGACAGAAGCTCACAGTGACTCACTGCCAAATAATGACAACCATTAAGGAATAGGTGAAGCCAATAGTCTAACTACCGGTAGTTCTGGTCAATTTCACGCTCTCTGCTCATTTAAAATGCGATATAGGCCTTTCATCCGGGGCCATTTCTATCATTTCTCTGAGTATATTTAATGGGAAAAAAAGAGATTTAAATAAGGGAATATGCGGACGGTATAAATCTACACGTATTCTCAGATCGTAGTAAATAATTGTAGAAGATTATGTAGAAGATGGTGATGGTAACCTTGGGACACCCAGGTACATGTGAACAGAACACCCAGAGTGTGTCCACTCACCTGTGTCTACACAGGACGGTTTAGGACGGTTTAAAGTTCATTCCCACCTCGTTGTTAAGATTTATAAACAAGAGGGACGTTAAAAAGTGTCAGCCTCAGAGAAGAGGGCATGCTCGTACAACCCCCAGGTAATTACCCCCCTAGGGTATACTACCATGGTAAAGGGTGCTAGGGACATGTGGGGTCCAGACCTTTATTTCACCTGTGCCGGGCTCTCACCTGGAGGCCCTTTGATGTGCCCTATGCCAGGTGAGGTTGCTGCTCAGGTACGTAGCATGGGTGGACACTGGTACACCAGGAAGTGAGGGGGGGGGGGGTTAGCTTTAAAAAAAACTGAGTCCAGGTAACATGGCCAAAGAATAGGTAGATTCTTTTTAAAAGGATTATGGTGGGCGTTTTGCCCTTTTTTCAGTGTTTCGGTAAACAAAAAGACATTCATCTAGTAAAGAACCTAAGTCAGGGTAGATCTAGGGCCAAAAAGAACGGTCGGGATACCTGAACACAACAATTATTATTTTTGGCCCAGAGGTAGAGGGTCACCTGTAGGCCATGGTCACATATGATAATTACAAGAGAGGGGTTGGGGGTAGGTGAGGGGGGGGGGGTACCTGGCACACCCAGGTACTTGGTGTTCTTAGAACACTACCTCCATCCCCTATCCCCACCGATACACCTGTATGTGTGTGTCCCATGCATCTTACCCACCTGTCACTGCTGGTCACCACAGGGCTATTGGGGGTGATATTGATGGGCCTTAATTGTCTCAGATGACCCTGAACACATTACAGCCATTATGGGAATTTGAACCCAACGTCCGCGCTCTTGAGTTATGAGATGAGTGTAATTAATACAGGTTTCAATAGTGAAAGCAACCCAAGTTAAACAAACAATGGGTGAAATTTATGATTTTGTAATAATTTATATTCAAGGCCAGAGGGGAATATTTGATGGTGACATTGTAGATTGGATTCTTTGTTTAGCTGAAATACTAATGGCTTTTCTCTGTTTTTCAGGTAAGTGTGGCTGATATACTCCTACAGATGGTTACTACTATTAGCAATACCACCATAGAAATGCAGAGCCATCTATCTGTCTGACGTATTATTCTATCGGATGCATTGTGGCATAGAGATTTCAGAACTGTTTTCGGCTAAGCTGTATCTTAATTGGTTTTCTATCAAATATAAAATCAAATCAGTGAAATATGGGTATTTATTGGAGAAAATTGCAATGATAAACCTGTGGGCCGGTGGACCCCCCGGAATCCCCCCTGATTTATGAATTTTCAACTTTTTCTCAAGTAAAACCCAACATCAACTAAATAATTCTTAATTTTGACCACAAGCTCTGGTAATCATTTTGAAGAGGAAGTCATAAGCTTTTCAGAAATGCTAGTGCTAATTATCTGTGAAAAGAGCAACCTTTGCGGGATTTTAATTGAAATAGCTATGTTTTGACCTAAATATGAGATTTTTGGGTGTTTTCTTTTACTATAGAAATGTATGTAAAAGTGAATAAAATTTGTCTAACAAGGCTATTTCAGTTAAAATCCCGGAAAGGTTCCACTTAACCTAGAAAAATAATGTTTACATATTTGAAAAGCCCTAGATTTCCTCTCTAAGAAAGTGAATCTGGGTAGAGCCCTCAAAGCTATTATCATTGGTGCAAAATTGCTTTTTAAAAAGGGGACCATAAATTTCGTGAAAATCACAGAATATTCCTCCAATAGCCGTGTAGCTCCATGTGGTAATGCTACTACTATTAAACCAGAGGATGACCATGGTGAATGGTAAGGTAATTTATGATGCAACTATTGAGTATACTGTTAAACCAGCTGCCGTTTCCTGAAATATTGTGATGAAACTATACCTACCAGGAGTAACACTCATAGAGGGAGATATATCTTTGTGTTAGACCAAAGGTTTATGATCCAACAGTTTGCAAACATGTATTAAAATACTCTCTTTTAAACATTTACCTGATACATGTGTGCAAAGTTTTTCCTTTTTCTTTTGAATGCCACATTTTAGTTAAACATCGCCCCAGCAGTGTTTTCCCGCCCCTTTAGCCTTAAACACGGTCCCAAGGTCATGTCTGTTGATAGGCAGGTCACCTGTCGGCCCTACCCTACCCTGTACACCGGTCTCAGGTGTTTACTGGATACCTTGCCGCCCTGGAGGATTGGGTGTCACACCTGCGGCGTCTCCAGGCCCTGTCGGTGACGCACCACCCTGTGTACGTCCCATCTTTCTCACCCCCCCCTCACACACACCCTCACCATCTTTACTCTCTCCCCTCAGGCAGCAAAACGTCTGTAGCACTGTCAACTTTTCCCTTACTTTCCATGTTTACAACAGCAACAAAAATTTAGAAAAAAATGTAACCTGATATTTATTAATACTTGCCTCAAGACTTTCCTGTCCATGTTATACAGGAATGTTACGAAACATGCATGTATTTCCCATTTTGAATCTATCCCAACCAATCAGAAGGATGATGACGATGGACAGGTGTATGACCCCCCCCCCCCCTTCACCCTCCTCCAGGTTTGGGCCATTGTTATTGAGGGCGGCAATTCATGGTTTTAGTGTCAGTCTTGTGGTTAGACTGAAAATGTACCCTCTCTCACAATATGTTGACTGTCAAGGTGGGTGGCAGGTGGGAAGAAGTTCACACTTTGGCGGCGGCCTTTTTGATTGGGGTTCCTGTACTGCATATGCCTGGTTATCATGTACGTGGGACAGTATCGGGATGCGATATCTGGGTAAATACACATAAAACACTGAGGGATGATATCCTTTTTTGACATTTCTGATAGGTTTTCTGATTACATGGAGTATGTTATGTACAGAGATGTTGATAAAGGTGGAATAATAAAGTGAATATATAGAATGATACACAAGAGAAAATCACTCACTTCATCTTGTAAGGCCACTCAAAAAAAAAAGTGGTTTCTCATCACTAAGGTCTGAAAAATCTGACGAGGGAGGTTTTTTTTTTTTTTTTTTTTTGTTAACTCGCAGGCCAAAATGTATAGGATAATTTACGTTTTTGTGGGCAAAAATTCAAAGTTTATTGTTTAACAATTAATTGATCTTTAAAAGTGGGGAAAATGTAAGTTATTTCTATACCAATGCATTGCTGGTATTGTAAGGTTTAATTTGATACCAAATACGACCAATTTTGTCCATTTTTATCAGGTTTTTCATCAAAATTTGGAAAAAAAAAAAGAAGAAATTTCCTCAAAACCGGATTTTTATGATGCGTGCGGTGATGAGAAACCATTTTATTTTTTTAAGTGGCCTAAAGGATGTGCCAGCCTGGATAAAAAAAATAGACACTCCTGTTCATCCTAAAAGTACTAATTATTCTTCATCTTGGATGATGCAATCATAATCAAGATGAACTACTAGGGGTAGGTGAAATTAACTTCAATATAATGCGCCCTCCTAGTTCTACACACAGGCACACACCGTGACTAATTAGTGAGGTCCATGTTAAGACCCATCCCACATTGTTACCACTTTAAGTGGCACACATGGGAGGAGGACTCAATCACAGGCTGCCCCACGGCCACCAAGGTTAACACCCAGGGGGTCCTGGCCTTCTCTCAGGTCAATTGTAATTTTTCACAAAATTCTATTTTTTTCTTACCAACAAAAGGTAACTGAATGCCATTGGTGAGTTGAAAAGTGAGTGGGTAGCCACAAAACGACCCCTATGACCTCTACCCACCTCCCATATGACCTCAAGTCTCACTCACAAAAACACATACATAAAAGCAGACAGAGGCCCTAAAAACACTTTGCCTTCTATACCCGTATGGAGGTGTACAGCCCAAAACAGTGGGTACAACATATCTCTCCTGCCTTTCAGAGATTTGGTCACCCCCTGAAAGGCCTGGGACAGAAGCACGCATGAGTGTCATCGTTGTGGTCGAGGTGGTCAGAATGGTTTGGGTGCGGCTCATTGTGGATTATTCTTGGTCAATTTAGCATTTCTTGGTGTAAAGTACAGGGACACTGATTTAGAGTCTGTCATGCCATTCTGGGGATCTACTACTAAGAAGTAAACTGTTGTCAGCTATGTAGTATCACTGCCACTAGAACATGATGGTCCCTTTTTATATGCACAGAAAAGTAGCAGCAGGAAAAACATTTCACATGGCTGGACAATTTAAAAAGATGGTGTTAAACGTCATGGTATTTGTGCCGGGGTATTTGTGCTAAACGTGTGATATAAAAGCTGCTAAACTTGTGGAATAGACTGGGGCTGACTTTCACTGACTGCTTTTGAATTTGAATTCATCTTTGAATTTATTTTTAAAATCTTGGCACACAGGACCATAAAGCACACCTCTCAATTGTGGAGCTGATTTCACTAACTACTTTTAATGGTGCCCATGTACTGGGTCATTTAGCAGGTAGGGTGTGTTATAAACTCAGTGAGGTGTTCAATGTGAGTTGGTAGGTTTGGGGAGGGGTGGGGGTGAGGGTAGAGGGACCCCCCCCCCCCCTCCCCACCCCTTGTTCTGCAGGTGTGACCGGTTCCCGATGGCCCTGTCCACGTAATTGCCAAACGTGAGCTGGCATCGGTGATGAGATTTTTTAGGGACACGTGGGGGTGGGCGGCGGGGTGGAAGGGGTTAGGGGGGTTGATGATGTGTGTTGTAGGGGTAGAGTGTTTGGAATATTAGTTTGGACTGGGGGTGGGCAAGGGGTGGGGTAGGGAGGGTTCCAGTTCAACAACAAGCACCTCCCCGACACCCCCAGCCCTCCCACTGCGGTGTCTCTTTGTGCACACAGCGGGAATTGATCAAGTGAACTTTAAGGGAAAATAACCTTGTTTTTATGTCAAATCAGGTGTGGTGCTGATCAAATTAGATTGGAGTCGCCGCCAATGGGGACCTGGTTTTACCGCCCTCCATCTGTCACCTGGGCACACTGGCAGTCATTTCCTCCTACCTGACACTCATGGCAGGTATTAGGTTAGGCCAATGATGAGAAGGGAAACGTTTATTGAAGGTGTTTCAGGTATTAAAGAGATGGGCATTTCAATTGGTATAGCGGGCATTCATTCGATTTTAAGTATTATACTTAACGGTTTTCTCGAAACCATGATAGTTGTACATGATAAAAATGTTCTGCAATATTGTCGTCCAAAAGTAAAGTCGGCCCTAGTTTGCAGATGAAGCTTAGTAAAAGAAAAAGAAAAACAGCTCTTTTCTGGCCTAGGGAGTGGTGTGTGTGTGTTGGGGGGGGGGGGGGGGGGCTGGGGGTACTTAACCACTAATGTTAGTGTTCAAAGCATTATTTCCGCCTGCAACTGGCAACATTGAAGACAATTTAGCCGTTTTGTGCCATGCTGCAACAGCTAGATAGAGGTGAATTGGGACTTTAATTGTTACAATTGAAAATAAGTTAATAATACCGAGTGGGTAATTACTTCAATATTAATGTCTACTTGCGGTATATGATTATTCAGATACAATAGAAAACGAGCATCAGTAACGTCAAGTCATATTTGAAGAATAGGGGAAAAAATCAGCAGGAAACATTGGTTATGGTTAGGTGCAATGATACTAGTGGTTTCATATTTCAGAACTGAGCCTTTTGTGGAATGGAAAAATGTAGCTATTCTGTATCCTAGCCCCTCCCCCCCCCCCCCCTCGCCACACACACATAGTTAACTCACCAAAGTAACCCAGAACTGCAGCAAAGCAGCAAGGTATACTCACTAAGTCCAGTGCATTAGGAAATACCCACCGTGGCTCCCTGCTTCCCCTGTGGTCTGCCTCTCTAAACATCACAAAACCACAGCCACTGGAGAAACCAACCAGGTGCCCCACCAGGAGCACAAATCCTCCATGTACCTCGGCCACAGAGGCTGTTTTGAGCAGCAGCAGGAGGGGTGAGGTAAGAGTGAAGGGATGGGTATACATATGACATGAGGGTCTGACTTGGGTGGTTGCCAGTGCAAGGAAACAGTTTAGACACCAGGCCTAGTACACTGGAGGAGTATGGTCCAACCCTGGAGAAGTGGGTCTAACTAGTCACATACAATGTATGTATACATGTGAGAGAGGGTGTGTATACCAACCTTCAGCTTCTTGACCGACTTCCACAGGTGGCCCTGTAACATCCTCCAGTGTGTACTAGTCCCACACCCTGGAGGGACTAATCCTCTTTGATGTTAGCTCCCCGAGAAACCATCCCTCATCGTTATAAGCACCAGTGTACCTCCTCCATGGTTTGGATCATCCCTCTGGGTAGGCTCCCAATCACAAACCGTATAGTCTCCGTCAGCGGTCCAGTCCCCAAACACACTCACACAGGAGATAACAAAAACCTCCAGACAATGTCTGTGGTGTATCAGTGGGGGGTGGGGTGGGGGGTTAGGAAATAGTATTGGTGCACTGGGACTGTGGTATTTATAGACCTGTGTGAGTACTAGTGTGTTGATGAAGCAAGCCCTGTCGTAAGGACATGGGGGGGGGGGGGAGTTAATAATTATTATTGTTATTACTATCAGGAAATCATCATTGAACTCAATCTTACAATCTACTCCAAGCGTTTTGTGTGTCTTCTGAATATATCACCATTGTATAAACATGAAACAGGTAGCATCTATAATACGGTAGACTTGGTCACGAGTACTAGGACTCAGTCCATAGAGTGGTATATATTTGGCCTAGTGTTTGGGTTGTGGTGTAAGGGGTGGAGTGGGCGGGGGCACCGCCCCTGGTCTAATCACCTCTGATAGGGGTAAACATAGGATCCAGTTGTCTGAACCGGAAGTCGGTGTTCCCCATTTGAGCAGGTTCCGGATCCTGTGTGTAGTAGTACCCAGTAGTATAAGATAAGAACGTTAGTAATAGTATCTTATCTTCAGCTCGGCCCTTATCCTGGTCCTTAGCGGTTCCACCACCTGGAGTAGGTCCTGGACATGGGAGGGGCATTAGAAAAGTACCAGTAAATGTTTGAATAAAACGTCTACTTATATTGGGCAGGGGGATGTTTAAATAATGGATTGATGGATGTACTCTTGAAAAATCTAAATAGATGAATAATCGCTAAACTATTTAAGTCTTTATGAGTGATAACCCTTATAAATACAAACATCAATACCGGTAAATAACGTTTCCTATACATCTATTAACTGCCCCTGGATGCATACTAAATGTACCTTGTCTAGGTGTGGCCTGTAAAACACCCACCTAATATATGAGCTTTAATACCAATATAATAGACTATTCCTCAGTCTCATCCTCTCACTTCATAATATTGCCTCTCCTCACCCCCCCCCCCCCCACCCGATAACACCCAGCTTGGCGGCCAGCCCATTGGTGTATCAGGCTTATTTTACACCACTTGGTTCTATACAAAAGGCAGGCAGCCGTCAGCACCCCAGACACACAGCGTCATGCTAGACTGAATGAACCCCCAGTCAATGGGCGCACATCCTCCATTCACCTGATGAATATTGTCAATAATTAGGTTTGCATGTTGGCGTTTTTGGTACACAAAGAGGGGAGGGGTGTGAATGGGAGAGTGTTGGGTGTAGGCGTGCCTCCTGACACCCACCCAGACAAACACTATATGAATACACCTTCAAAAAGAAAATGAAAAATGAAAAAAAGAGACACATTTGAAAAGGAAATGTAGCCAGATCGATGTAATTAAATCCATCCGCCGTGTGTAAAGATATAACTAGGTGTGTACATAGCTGCTATAAGGACCTGGTGTTTTCAGGGATTCCAGGTGTATACATAGTTGATGCTAAGTGCAGTCGATAGAAGTTCCAGGTTAAAAAACACTACTTCAAAGATTCCCCACACAAGACCCGCCTTGTCAATAGTTTCAGTGAGGTAGCATCAAAGGATAGATAGCTATTATGTGATTGCTCTCAGGGGAAGGGGGAATTAGTAGTGGTTCACGACTTGCATGATGTAAACGCGTTAGGCCCCAGTTCAGTGGATGCAATGCTAAACGAAGCTGGCATCTCTGCTACTATTTGTGAAACTCCCTTTTAGCCACACTGCCTCCCAAGTCCTCTTTAATGGATGTAGACTTATAGTAACCGGAAATGCAATGGCAGCTTGTCGTGTGGGTCCTTTCATATGTGTCTACACCTAAAGTCCCAGTGTCAGTATGACCTGACAAAAATAATAAAGGAATTAATGAGCCGTCATGGTTGGTTTTGTACAAGTGGTTTTAGTAGAGGATTTAGATCCCCTGGGTACAATAATCACCAAGCTGCCTTTATATGTACAGTAACATTAGCATCGGTTACAAAAGCACGTTTTTTCTTTGAAAACGTAATCTGGAATTTGTACGGCGAATATGGCCTGGGCTTTGCCAATTGAAGCTATAACTTAGTATAATGCAGACTTTGTTGGTTGGGGATTGTCTAGCCCTCGCCAATACTGCACTGAGTAATGGGAGTATGTAGGATTTTAAGTAGGGATAACGTGGTGTTTAGGGAAAGTTGGAGTGCTCATTTGACTGCAATGCCAAGTGAATTGAGGTCTTTCTTTTAAACGTATTACGTTGTCTGAGCCAAGAATTAGTCAGAAATGAAGGGAGGATAGTCTAACTGGAGCTCAATATATTAGACATCTAAAGCCTTCTGAACGTTGGGTTTAGATGATAAATGTAAACAATTGTCATACATTTAAAGTTCAGAAATGTTAAAAAGTCATCAAAATTAAAATTTGAAGAAATGAATTTTACCAATGATTTCTTCGCCCAGAACACACAAAAGTGAAATCCTAAAGCTCCCCTTTCTACAGTCATATCCGCAGAACTAGCTCTCACATAGAAAGTGTGCCACATATACAGCATTATAGGGTAGATTCACCTTCAGTCGGACACATACCCTGAGACGGAATTAGAATTTATGTTGATTTGATCATTCTAATCTCTATATGTGTGACCAATGGCAAAGATCAAGTTTAATTTTTTCATCAAAGAGCACCTAGAACTCTTATCATACATGGATAATTAGATGTTTCAGTGTCCGTCTCACGGTACGTGTCCGACTCATGGTGAATCTACCCTAGTTGGCAGTGATAGCATTATGCACAGCATAACACACCAGTGTCCTCCATGAAAAGATGAGCCCCGCAGGTGAGCCCCCAAGAGAATACACCGCTGCAGGCACTTGATGCACACCTATCAGCAAAGGCTGGTCCTCCCTTTACCAAAGCTGAAAGGCATACAAAAGAAAACTAATTTTCCAAATTGTCTGAGAGAGCTGGGCTCTGTGGTGCTTGAGGGAAAACCTGACAACCATTTGAATGTTGACCAGTCTCAGCTGAAATACTTTCCTACTTGGGAATTGAATTTGGTCCTTTTTAACAGGTTGAGGAATAGACATCCTTAGTGTAGATGGTACTCTTAAATGCTAATAAAGATGAGACACATGAATTGCTGACCAATCATTTGTACTGTGTAGGAATAGACGTCAATTGGCACTCAATCACTGATCTGCAAAACAGCTCTATGCCAGTGTCCACCTATTGTAATGCAGACACGCATCTTTTGAAATGACCAACACTGGAGGTATACACACATGCCATGTGTTGCCTATGGTGACTTGGCGGCCAGTTCAAAGCCTCCCAGGGGTGGCCCTCATCCATCTCGCACAGGTGAGTGGTTTCTCAGGTGTGCCCAGTTGGAGCCCCACCCTTCTATACTCATACCTTAACCTTTTAAGATCCGTATACTACTTTATTGCATTATTTTGCCGGCATGCATGCATGCAACCCTGACGAGTAACTCGCACCAGGGTTGCATGCATGCACAATGCTGACCAAATGGGGCTGATTCACTCCCGAGGGTAGGCATGATGCACAAATGCAGTCATGACGAGTATACTACTCGCCAGTGCTGCATCCATGCATCATGACGACCCAGGACATTAAAGCGCTATGCAGCCCTTGAAGGGTTAGCCCCCCACATCAGCCCCTGGGACTGCCAGCACTGGGTGCAGATTTTAAGACCTCCCGTGGGTATTTGAGGCACGCCAGGTCAGTTGGCATGCTCACAATATGCTGTTGTACGTGTCCCAAAAGTGAAACTGCCAGCTTAAGACTTGAATACGGTCATGATTGAATGGAGGATAGTATTACTACTGATAATAGGGGTGGAGGGTTACATGTTAACTGTAGCATTGGTATTACAGTATCTGGGGTATTTGAGGTGAGCTTTGCAACTTTAGATCCCATTAGTAGATAGTATATGTATACATTAATGCTGCACATCGTCATCTGTTAGTGCCGAGTGTCATGTGGTCCATGCATTAACAGAAAGTTATAGTCCCAGCTCATATAATATCCGAAAGATTCCATCAAGCTTCTTTTTTTTTATAGGTCATACACGTTAACAATGTTTGGGGAATATTCTGCTAATATGTGTTAACACTAATGTGTAGCATTAGGTAAGCTAAGGACAGGATACTAAATATTCTGCTAATATGTGTTGACACTAAATGTGTAGCATTAGGTAAGCTAAGGACAGGATACTAATCCATTACATGTAATATGATGTATACATAGACAAATGCCAACGTCCATTGATACCGTCTCTGTTGTATTTCACGAGTGGGGGCTGGGGCAGTATCCCACGAAGCTGCAGGCTGAGTGGGATGCGCCCCAGCCCCCACTCGTGAAATACATCGGAGCGGTATCAATGTAGTTGGCATTTGTGTTTATTTTTTTATTTGAAGCCATTTAATGAATGAAAACCAACTTTTTCTTAGCCCTGCGGCTTCCTGGGATACTGCCCCAGCCCCCACTCGTGAAATACAACAGAGACGGTATCAATGTAGTTGGCATTTGTGTTAATTTTTTATTTGAAGCCATTTAATGAATGAAAACCAACTTTTTTCTTAGCCCATTGAATACTGCCATGTTGTATTCAATGGGGGCATTGAATACGGCCCTTCAGTGCTAAAGCATTGGACATCTTGTATTTCAAAAAAATAAATACATGTATTTCACAGAGGAACGCTTGCAAGCAAGCCCCAATGTCCTAAATGTAATTGGTGCAAACTAGAGGATGACACACGACACATAGATGCCAAACCTCATCCCACCTAGATGAGGCAATTAC
Source organism: Harmothoe impar (assembly GCA_947462335.1). Taxonomy (NCBI): domain Eukaryota; kingdom Metazoa; phylum Annelida; class Polychaeta; order Phyllodocida; family Polynoidae; genus Harmothoe; species Harmothoe impar. Next base: position 42,929,311 of record OX381709.1, on the reverse strand, counting down.
AGCTAATTGGCCCTTTAGCAGCCAGACCCATGGGAAGTGCTAGGGCCAAGAAAAAACTTGTGTTCAGGTAACAGGGCCAATATAATAAGGTGTGTAGGTATAATTTTCTTTTTCTTTTACCAGTTGGTAAATTCCGGACATTTTACATATACTTGTCATCTTTTTTGGTTCTAAAAAGACTCGTTTACCCCAAAAAAGCCCAACATTATTTCTTTTAGGCCTAGCCTTATAGTGCTGGGGTATAGGCCATCAGCAGAACAAGCTGGGGGTCCTTGACCCCTGTATGCTACCTTAGTGACCTAATACAGTGCTGGAGCATCCTCCACCTCCTGTGGAGTCGTCACTCCATTACCTTCATCACCTGACACCTGGCCATTTGTACCTTTGTTACACACTACCACCCCTCCACTCACCTCCCACTGAAATAACCGATTAAGGAAACACTATTGGTAGTGTCTCCTTTTGTGGAGCGTCCCATTGTTATGTATATAGTCAAGGGTGGGTCTATTTTCAGAAGCCCCTCGTGGAAATGGTGAAGTGCTTAAAGCTGCAGGTTTATGCCCTGGGGTGATTTCTAGTTGACAGTGATTCCCCGCTCCCAATATGTCCTTGTGATGGTTCAATATGTTTGATAAGAACTGGTAAATTTGGAAGTTCTTGTGCCAGTTTATTTAAAGTGATATATACGAGGTCCATTTGTAAGTACAGTCAACTCCCTGTAATGCGGCCACCCTTGGGACTATCCAAAACTGGCCGCATTAGCGAGGTGGCTGCACTGGAGGGAGTCAATGCCAAGTCTATAGAGCATATGGAACCAAAGCTCAGAGCCATATAAATTGATTATATAGCCTAAATATTGTATAAACAAATTATGTACATCAACATACATGAATTTTAACAGGCATTCTGGCGCTGGTCAATATAATAGTTAATTGATATTTTAGTATTTTTGAGAATAAATACATCTTGTAGGTACAGGACTTCTTTGTTAACCTTTTACCCCTCTCCTTGCTATAACTTGCCTCCCACGCCCCCCCCCCCAACCCCTCCCCCCCCCCCCCCTCGCGACTCTCTGGTCACCCAAGCAGAACCTGAGCGGAATGTGTCAGGTAGGTTGGGGGCTTCCATACGCACCAAGGGGGGTGGGGGGGGGGGGGTTCTATTTTCTGGAAATGTTTGCGTACATAAACCCTTTATTTTAATGCATACAAGAACTTCAGGGGGGTGGGAGCAATTTCTGCGTACATACTTTATGGAAGCCCCCGTTGTAGTCCATGACCTCCCCACCTCCTGTTGTCCTTCAGACATAGGTGGGTTGGGTGGGGGTTGTCCCATTGTTTTATAAGGGAATGTGTGAAGGGTTCGGACAGAAGGGGGGGGGGGGTGCCTTGATACAAGAAGGTGTTAAAGCTCCCGCAGCCCCCCCCCCCCGGCCCTCCCACCCCGACACATTCTCCTCAGCAACTGCAGGATAGCAAATACAGCCTGAATCCACATGTAAACGGAAATGCAGGTCAAAGTTTTACTGTCTTTTTCCACAAATGGCCGGATTAGAGGGAGTTTTACTTAATTTGGGACAGTAAAATAGGTGGCCGCAGGGCGAGGTGGCCGCATTAGAGGGGTGGCCGCAATAGGGGGAGTTTTTTTACATTAAAATAAAGGGGAAAAGGGTTGGGACTTTCCAAATATGGCCGCATTGATGAGGTGGCCGCTATAGAGGGGTGGCCGTTAGGAGGGAGTTGACTGTATAAGTGATATTAGTTATTTGATGCCGTAAGTTGAGCTAGATCCATACCAAGGGGTCTGTATACTTTGAGGAAGCAGTCTCGAGATTACACACATAGTTAAAATGGGATTTATTTGGCCATTAAGTTCAGGTCAATTAAGGGGTCAAAGCATGGACTCGACCAAGCATAGATGAGCAATAACTACATTTATGTTATTTGTATTGTACACATACTGTCAAGTGGAAAATGGGAGGAGTAGGTGGAGGTGTCAGCAAAACATGGTGCTGTTTCTTGGTGCATTTTCCAAGCATTTCATAGAGATCCACACAATACATCTCCACCCCCTTTAGCCCCTGATGGTTTGATGGGCGTTGAGTTGATCACACATGGCTGCTATGTGCATGCTAAATCTGGACGTAACTATGCCCATGACGGTACGACACGGCCTTCCCTCTTGTGACAGCAGCCTCAATTCTGCCGTCAGGTGTATAGGGTTGAATGTGGGAGGTGGGGGAGGGGGCAGAAAGAGAGAGGAGACCCCCTACTGCTCCCCAGCCTGATTTACCGCCGATTTTCATGGTTTGCTAGTGTGAATGGCGACGTGGGCCCCTCCTCTATAGGCGACATGGGCGGCAATTCGCGCGGTGAAAGCGCACAGGTCATCAACGCAACTTTTGATGGGTATTTATAGGGGTGGGCATTGTAGGGCTATAGGGAGCCCCGAGCCCCATTGTCCAGCTGGTTGTTCACCCTGGTGGTGATTCCCCTAGATGAGGAGGCAGGGTCCTGAGCTCCAGGGTCATATCCTTATATGCCGCATAGATTCATTCAGCGTTGTATTTATATTGGGGCCTCTGACCAGCGGTCAGCCTTGGATATATGTCATGAACATACGAGGTGCATGGAGAAAAGAAAGGTTTCTTTGGTTTATAGTATAGACCTATGCGTTTGAAGAAAAATGCGTTTGGAATTTAGTAGGGTACATGGGTTGAGGGGATAGTTTGAATGGCAGGAAGGGAGGGATGAGGAAGAGAACAGAGGGTAATGGTGTGTGGGGAATTGGGGAGAAAAAGAGACATGGAAATTAGGATATATCTTTTAAAAGCATGACTTTTCGTTGAACACGGCCCTATTTCTAGTCCCCATGCCCACGATACTTCTCAGAGAACGTGCCCAGAGGCAGTCACAAATGTCGACATTTCTTTCCCATCCGCTTGCCATTGTTCGCTTAGAGCATGAGCGGATGCAAAAGAAACCACATCATTTTATATCAAACGTAGGTAAATGTTAATAGGCCAATGGGACCTACAGTTCTTGTTAGTGCCTGGGAGAGCTCAGAGCAATATGCCACAGACTGATGATTATGTGTGCCTTTGATGCAGGCCTGTTTCATGTCAAGTGTATATAATACCCACTATATGGCCTTGATTATGCCTTCTCTTTGCTCTATATTCCCATAGCAAGAAACTGTAGGCCAAGGGTGTTCCTATTCCGTGATATAGCACAATTTGTGATCAATAATCAAAAAGGGGGAATATGTTTCCTAAACCTTTCTTGACTGTTCCGATTTTGCTTCAGTATTTAAATGCAACTTTCAACAAACTCGGCAGTGTGGTTGGATGAAGTTTACGCAGTCAGTGAGGTGGTCTAATGTACCTTACTGTGTACAATTTCACCGTTGGTTTCGCACATTTTAAGTCCCTTTCATCATCTGCCCCTTCATGAGCAGCTCCAACCCCTACTTTTGTCAGGTGAGCTGCTCCATGTTTATCATCAAAGGGCATAGGCAGGTAGACTCACATCATTGATGAGCTGACAAGTTAAACTTGCTTTTATCCTCCTCATCAATCGTTAATAGTACATCTCTGCACCCGGAAGAGTTCACTGAAGTGGACCACTGCTCATTGAAGGGGTGCCCTGTGGTAGATGGACCGATATATGTATCTTTACACCAGACTGGGTGGCTTTCTCTGTACCTGTTGCATCAAAGCAAGACATGACATATTTAAGCAGTGCTTGAATATTTCAACCACCGTTTTGAAGTCACCGGTGTCTAGGATAAAATTTGATGCAGCAGTATATTTCAGTATTTAAAATCAGTTCATACTTCTGCTCTACAACTGAAAAACTGCGATTACATGTAATTGTAAACACTGATGTAGTAACTCAGCTGATGATTTATTTCCCAACTCGTATACATGATCTAATATAATCACTAAATAAAAAGGCTAACAAAGTGTAGACAAATATGGCCCATGTGTAAGGTGTATACAGGTGTATATATATAGTAATGAGGCCAGTTAGTTGGCAACTTATCACTTAGCTGCTACATCAAAGACACCTCACCTGTTGGTTACCCAGGTGAGCAGGGCCCTGCCCAGGTGAGGGGTTCTCCAGGAGCAGGGCACACACCTCCAGGAGGTGGCTGACATTTACAGGGGGCCCCCTGCCCTGCCAGACACCCCCTACCGTCTGTTACCACTGGGTGATTAAGCGGAGATAGGTGGAAAAAAATAGGCAACATATTGGACCCAACGAGTTCATGTATATAGTCTACCAGCTGTTTGCTATTTTTTTGTTAGTGATATGAATATACAAGCTCAATTTTCTCCTTGGGTATACATGTAGGTAGATATAAGGTTGGTCCATCAGTTTGTTTATTTCTGTGTTGATGGATCACTCAGTTTTGTGCTGACCTTTCACATATTTATATAGGTTAAAAAACGAGACACGTGGCGAAAATGTGTCCTATCTCATCAGGTAAATATCAGTAGATGTATATATGATATGAATGGCAAGTTATGTGAAACATATGAGCTTAATATCTAACCAATACGTTTTATGACATGTTATGAAACATAAATAAATCGAAAGTTCTGGCTATCATAACCTTCCTCAAATTCTGTAAGTTCGGCAGAAAACACTTGTGAAAACTTCATGTGATAAGCTAAACACAAGGCATTATTGTAGAAATTATATATTTTCACATGAGGAAAGATACAGTAGTCTTCATGGAATGTCAAATGTCTATATAATGAATGTAATATGTACTGGGTATGTTTCAATATCACGACAGCACACAGACCGCTGTCTTGAGTAGGCGTGCAAATTAGCATTTTGATAGGATGGCGATAGGACGATGTGTGAGCCTAAGGATATGAACAGCTATTGAACTGGGATTAGTATTGAACCTGCCCTATCAATATAACTTTAAAGCCAAAATAAATTGGTTGTTGTATAAACATGCATGCAGATATGCAAAGTAAAGTATTGAGCAAGGCTATATGGTTGAAGTTGAGAGATATTCATATAGATACAGATAGTGGGTGTGCTTCTGAGGCCTGAAGCTATATCAGTGTACGATGTAGGACAAGGACGTGTGAACGTGACTGTCACACGGCATACTGCTCCATTCATATCTGCTTCATACAAGATTGTATTTCACTGATAGAGTTGAATACGCAAAGCAGCCTTCATTCTCTTTATCTGTGTCTTTTTTTACTCTGTGCTGCATATTAATAATAACTCTTTTCTTTGGATAGTCACTATAGTTGGCAACAAGGCGACGTATTAACTCGTTCATAACACAAAGGGGCTAGGAAAAGGGAGATGTTGAACGGGTATCCATTTTACATTAAAGGGTAATGTTTTGGAAAGGAATAAGATAAAAGGATTTATTCTTGACAAAGGATACATGAGTTCCATAATCCTGCCTTTCAACTTAGAAAGTACCACATCAGTATGAAACCCATACAGCTTCATGTGTATGAACAACTCTCAGCAGGTCTGGAGCAGCTCATACCATACATGATATAACACCCTTTTCAGCAGAATACTATGAAGATGAATATCCATAGCTCCACCCTACATACCCTGCCATTCATCCATTATGACAATAACCATCGGCGACTAGTGTACAACACTATATGAAATCACGTGTACCTGTCATGACTTATGCCTTATTAGCCGAACCCTTCACACTAATGAATGAGCTGAGCTAGTTTGGCTATGTCTTCAATCAACCCTCAATTATACAGCAACATTTCCCCTCTAAATTACTACCAGCTTTATGTATTACAGTTATTTACACCGAATGAAGTGATCTCAGTAATCTCAGGAAGCAATGACATTTTAAAGCAATGTAAAGCACTGATTGCACCAGGATAATGAATAGTATTTGTGCAAGAACAGGCTAAACTATATAAGACACAGAAGTGCATCCATTTATCACGAAATATACTGATGCCCTACTCATAAAGACTTATGGAGGGAATGTTTAATTTATTGAGCATTATTATTGTCCATAGAAAATAAGATGGGAATCATTATTGTATCTTCTACTATGAGGAACTTATACTCTTCCCCAATTTAATTCAATTCCATTTTAGTCACACCTCTCTATATCACAGCACTTTAAATCCATATTACATATTCTATTAGAGTAGTTATATCAAGACATAACCACCTTAGGGACCTCCCTGCAATCACCAATACCTCCTCCTAATATCCATACTTAATGCTGGCATCCCCTGGAGGAGTGGTTTTAGGAGTGAGTTGTGTCAGGATCATTAAGGATCCAGTACATGTGATTACAGAGCTGGGTGGGTTTTGAGTTGGTGCCAGACTACATATCATAGCCACCTTGGTGAGGTGTATTGTGACGGTGACAACTAGCCCCAGGCAGCTGTCAGCTTTACCTCTACCCTGTAGAACTGATGAACCTAATCCTTCACTTGTCTCAGGCTTTGTCAGGTAATGCCTTGGCTTCAAGCCCACTGTATGTGAATTGATATATTTGCCTTCTTTGTGTGTGAGGTCAAGTGTGTTTTGGTTCTGCTCTTGTTCAAGTTATTCTTCTGAATATTGGCAATCATCTTGTACCACATCTTGGGGCTTGTGTGTATAATAAGTGATGATATTAAATGCTAGATATGCATGGTCTATTAAAACTTTTCATTAATTGTTATATTCTGTATTCCGTACGTTTATTTAGAATGGCAACATGCAGCAGTTTTAATTAAATCAATTCAATTTGGAACTGCATTATGTTTGAAACACAGGTATTAACTGAATAAAATAAAGTTGGGTACTGCCTTCAATGAGTGTTGAAAATGTCATTATGTTACTTAACGCCTTATGATTCAGTATTCTAAAGGGCTTGAAACCTTGACATTATGCTTAAGGCATGTTTCATGATTTTGAAATAATTGATATGAAACCTCCCTGTTGTACAGAAAGGCATATACCTCCGAGCTTGTGCTCCAAATATTGTTGGGTTAGATTAACGGCAGTTTGAACATTTCAATTAATACCACTATTGGGAATATTGTGTGAGTCTCTTGGACTATTAGAATAGTAGGTAACACATATATATCACAGCTAGCAGACCGAATTGTCATAAAATCAATTTCAGCATAGAAGCATGTGGTCGTAAAATGTATCTTATTAAGCTGTGTATGAGCCATAACAGAAGCATTGCACTGGTTTTAGTGCCATTATAATTTCATATCACACAATCAATCATTTACCTCTGTCAGCCCCAATAGAAATTCCACACACAGACTGGTCCAGTGGGAGACTCTGATAGAGCAATGACTCTACAATAGAAAGAGCTGTATCACATACTCACATTGGATTACATTCTAGATGATAGAGTGACATCTAAAGAGCGACAGGAACTAACTGGAAGTGGGGAGCCTACATTGGAGAATTCCTCCAGGGGGTCTGAGGATTATTATCTATTCATTATATCGCAGGTGGTGATGGGGGAGTAATTAGATAAGGCAAAATTGGCAATTATTGTCTCCACGGTGAGCAAATCTAAGCTATACGCAAGCACATTGCCATCTACTTTTACATTTTGTAGTCAACTCACATGAGCTTTTACCATTGGTTCCTATGATAATCAATAATGATATAATCTGCTAGTTAATGTTTCTCAACATATTTAATGTTTCTCGGAGCATATATTAGTCCGTCACTACAGTAATCGTATACCTTGCCCATTCTTTAAGATCAACATAGGAGCTAGTATTCTTAATTATAGCATGGGGAGGATGATATAGGTAGGACCCCCTTTTTAGTTTAAAAAAACACGTGGAAATTTCAGAAATAGCAGGAAGAATGTACTATGAAATATATCTAGAAGTATTTCAGATGTTAGACATCTGATATAGAGTTGTCAGAAAATGGAACATCCATCCCTGTCCTTGTCTAGAATCCCCAAACTAGAGGTGAGGTGACACTGTGAGTATAGGAGATCCAGATCCAGGTATATCACAGCATACAGGTGGCGGTCAGGTAAGTTTTGCCTTTGAAATCGGGATCTCTGGATACCCTGGATGGGTCCATCCCAGGTACCCGACCCACGTCATGCCCGCCTTTATCCGCCTAGATCAACATCCCCCTGACAAGATCCACTTCTATCCCTGAAAGCTGGCCGCCCACGGGATATCTCCACCCAATCCTAATACAACGTGCGTGCGATTTCTATGGAGATTGAATCATAAGATGGCAGACTTCGGCCATTGGAAGGATGGTGTAAATTGTCAGGTATTTCTCTGAAAACAGGGACTTCAAAGTCCTCTGCCCTCTTGAGATGAACTCTGAAAAGAGAGATTTGAGGGTAAAAAGTTACCTTTTCAGTGATTATGTCGATATCCAACTTGCATTCCTATAAACAGTGTGTAAGGCTTGGCTACTAATAGTGCTAGTATTGGTGGGCTGTGGGACATGACTCTAGGTTGTGACATATCCGATAGGGGTGTGTCACCATTGTTGGCGTGTTGGGACCTTAAGGTCGGGGTATGGCATGTGTTGAAAGGTGCCTTTTAGTTAAGTGGGAGTAGTGTCACCAAGTACTTACTGATTGTTCCGAACAGAGGAGGCTTGTCCATACTGTGTAATGGCAGCTTTAGAATCCTGAGGAACGTTCACAAATGACGTGACTGGCTAGGGGTGGGAGGTCATTGGGTTTGGGTTTAGTGGTGAATCATGACACTAGCTGACCTTACATTTGTAGAGGGCAATTTACCTGGAATAGTGACAAGGAGGTGAGTTGGTCTTGAAAAAAGATCTCAGAATAGGTGACGTCATTTGTCAATGTTCCCCTACCTAACATGGTTCTGAAGCATTACAGCTGGTTTTGTAGCAGGCTTTATGTCTAACGGATATGTCGGAACTGATAGAGACATTCTAAACATGTTTAAAGTGTTTTGCCTTCAACTTCAAGACTTACTTAGATTATAAAAAATGTTTAAGAATCTCGAATTTGTGTCAATGACTGGGAGCTTATATAGTTTAATTATACGTACCAGGTATTTATAAATGTGAATCTGAGAATGTGTATGTTTAAACTAGTTTAATATTTACCATTATTGTAACAATGTATCTTTGTTATCTTTTCAGGTAAGTGTGACTGCCTCCTTCCCTGCGTTCTTTGGCGATGATTATAGGCAGGTAAGGTAGTTGCTACAACCAAGAAGAGGATATACTATATACATCCATTTCGGCATGTTTATCAAGTCGACCAATATTCTGGTGGAAACAATATCTTTCTGTTGTTCCAACATGTACATTGAACTTAACCAACTTTCCGAGAAATCCTGTGCCACTGGGAAATAACATTTTCCATGTTACCTATCACTGTATGAGTCATCATGTGACACTCACTGAGGGATCCAGACCTTATGTCAGTAATGGCTTATTGCTGTTACATGTATTAGAAATAATTAGAAAAAAATATTTAATTAGAACAAGCCGTACTCCTTGTGAATGGCCGATGTAAATATAGGTGAGTCAGTGATACAGACAGTCTAGTCAGGGAGGTAGTTGTACCTCCCCTCCTCCTCCTCCTGACCCACTTCACCACTCCTCACAAGAGCTGCAGTCATAAGATAGCACTACCTGGAGGGGGGGGGGGGCTGGAGGAGACTTACCTGAGGTGACCCTAAACTACTGATAACCTTGGTCCTCCCCACCACAAATACACACATACTGTAGTAGACGTCTTGCGGCACATCTCTTGGCTCAGGTTACTGGAGGAGACCCTGATGGACAACACTAGGTGTCTCCTCCAGTGCTTCAGTCTTTTTGTGGATCTTTGATACTGGTTTAATATACTGACCAAAGGTGTATCATAATGGCATAATGGGGCCTCAATGTGTACACGTTGATATTATGACATGGACATAGATCATACTTCTGACACCTAAAGAGACCACTATTAAACAATGTCACTGGGTCAGAAAAAGAAATGGCTACACATTTATGTACACATATGATAGCCTTGATGCAGGTAATGCAACTGTCACTGGGCCACATTATACAAACATACACCTCGACATTCCCCATTGTTGGAAGCACGCTCCATTGTTTACCTTTTATAAACCTGCCGAGCTCTCCTCCTCCTCGAGCCCACATCTATGGTTGATGACAACTGACCTCCACCCCCTCCCTCCCCCCACCATCCCTGCCGCAAACCTTCATACTTCTACACAACAAGGTCCTCCAGGGCTGGAACAGAGAGTGCACCAGTCCTCCAGGGCCCCAGGCCGGCCTTGGCAGCCTCCGTGACCCATTCCACCTCAGCTCACATGGAGAACACCTCCGGAGCAAGTGTATGTACCTCACAGGGCACTGCACCCCTGGTCGTCATACATTATCAATCACAAACTATATACACAGGACGGGCCTTCTGTCTAGTGCCTAGTAGTGGTATAGGTCATCTGGGTAAATTACTATAGATTGGGGTGGGAATAGTGGAAATCAATGTGAAGACATGAATATATATATGTGGTAGATTGTCTGGCACTCTCTATAATCATGATGTTTTTGGAGCCTCACGCTACTCTGGTATGTCAATTGATATTTGCATGTAAACAACCAATTAGCATATAAAACAAATATAATCATAAATCGCTCAAGGTGTAAAGTTGACTGACAAGTTAACCTCCACTCTGTAACTGCTAACAATATTCTTATGAAACTGTAATGGGTGAATTATACTAGATTTAAGGTACCAGGGGGTTCATGTTTACATAAGCTTTAGCACTGGGAGTGGAGGGAGGTAACTTGGGTTATATAGTTGGTGATTGGCCAGCATTGGAGGTGACATGTGCCGCTACCGTATCGTCGTGGCACCTAGCCAATTACATGTCCCCCTTAGTGTGGCCGTGTTTATGTTCATATGTATGTGATGATGTCAAGGAAAGTTTGAAAAGAAAATACTGAAGAAGAAAGTAAAGATTTCGCCTCAGTCCATATTGTGTCCGGACGAATGTGATTATTCCTTGACGTCCCTTCTCCGCCTGGGCTGAGTGATGGCCTCTCCTCTTGCTTAGGAGAAATCGAAGTAAAAACGCTTGTTTTGCTCTGTTAATGGTAATCATTTCCAGCGGACTTCCCCTAACTATAATCAGATAGTCAATTTATACATGTCATTTTATCCCCAATGTGTGTGTGCGGTGGAGAGGAGGAGGGGGTATAATTGTTGGCTTTCTACTTGACGTGCCCCATTTGCATTGACCTGGAACAAATTCAGTTTCCCCAGACAGACCAAAAAAAAGAGGAAAATTACGCTAAATTCCACACGAGACTAGTGCAATGATCCCATGCAGTAAATACATTTGATTGACTAAAAGTTTACGTATATCACTACAAATGTATTATCAGTGTGTTAACTGCTCACATATGTTATAAAGCGTAGCTTTGAAGCTTCATTCTCTCCATTAAACATGCCACTCGTTATTTGACTAGAATAATACAAGAAAACTACATTTAGACCCTTCATAAAATTGGCGCTTTAAATAAAACCAAACCTCCAAAAATGTACATACCAAGGGTTATCATCTAGATCAGCGAGATAGTTTGCACAATATACATTCTTAACTTACATCTACATCCGGTGACGAATCTAGTCCATCAGGTGTATCAAACATACGGTGTTTATCTGTAATAAATACTCCAAAATATTTTATTTCCTTTTCCCCTTTTCCTCTACTTTCCCCCAAGAAGTGGGGGTTTACGAGAGATGTGAGGTGTGTGTAGTGGTGGTGGATGGTGGCTGATAGTATTAACTTACAGGTGCTGATAAGTCATGGGTAAACAGCGTGTCAGGTGGGCCGTCTAGCCGTGTAGATGATACGATATATATACAGGATGTATAATACACTGTTAGACGTATAGGGGCTGCTGGGGGAAGCTGCACTGTAGGCTATGGACTTGTATACGTTATAGATTTACACACCTTAGAATTAAACACTCTCACTATATTCTATATAGTGATATAGTGACACACTGCCCCTCCCCTCCCCTCCCCTCCACTCCACTCCACTCCACTCCACTCCACTCCACCCCACTCCACAGAGGTAGCCTAAATATATCCAGGGTATCTGAAGATAGATAGAGGAGCAGACAAGAAGAAGATAGTTTCCCACATTTTCTTTCCTGTGACTTTTTTTATTCATTTATTTGCTTGTTCTTACATTTCTGCTGGATGAGTGGGATGAGATGTGGGGAACGGTGTCAGCAGCTAAAGGAACATGCAATTTGGCAGGGTTTGGGCCAGCAGCCACGAGAGTCAAGTCAAGCTTCCTTACGTTCTGGGCTTGTATAATATGTAGGGTCTTAGGTTAATATATGCTGATGGAGATCGCGTGAGACATGAATATGGTAAATCTTCTAACTTAGTAGTTTAGGGCACGTATCTAGTTCTGGTATATTGAGCTGTAACTTGTAAGGCAGGAAATGGTGTTTTACTAGAACATGCCTTTGGAATGAGGTGTCCTTTATTCTTGATACATTCACCTTCATTCATTGCAAGCAGATGTATTCAACGTTGGCTATCTATAGGTCCCTGGCATAAACAAGATTTACTTTCAAGTCAACGATTTCAGATACTAGTTTCCTTATCTTTCATCTAACCATAACATACAGTACGTTATCAGTCTCATCAGCTCCCATTCATAGATGGGAGTCGTGCGTTAGCTATACAAGGCTTCACAATCTGCAGTATCTGATAGTGTTTTTCTTTGATTGTGGTATAGATATGATTGTATGTAGCGAACTAGAGAACAGAATGCACAAACGGCAGCTGCAGCCAAAAAGCACAATTTAGGGAACGTTCACAAATGACGGCACCAACTGGGGAGTGTGTATGTATGTGTGTAGGGGAGTCCGGGAGGGGAGTTTGAGTTTAGTGACGGATCTTTTCTCAGGGCATATCTTTCTTAGTCTACTTTTCCCAAAATAGTGGGGTGGGGGTATCAAATGTACCAAATAGGTAACGTCATTTGTGAATGTTCCCTTAGCCTCTTGAACATGACATCATTCACTGACAATCGCACACTACAAGACATACACCTATGTAAGCAAAATAAAACCTCCCCCCACGGCCCCAGACCCGATGACATGTCACTTGAGCTTTGAAGTAATTCGCCAGAAATGCTAATGATATTTGCCCTGGCGTTATACCGAATTGGCTGCAAACTCTTTGAAGTGACAGGATTCAGGCCCCCAGGGTATAATAAAGGAGGAAATCCGCTGTAGGTGATGGATAGAGACTAGGTGTCGATCTGACGGCCACTGCCGCTGTATACAATGCCCACCCCTTGCTTGTAGGCTGGCCACTGGGCCCCAAGGAAGCAGTGTAATTGATGAAAGGACATCACTCAACAGAGAGGGGTGGGAAGGGTCAGGCTGAAAGATTTGGATGATGAATGAAGATCTGGTAGACACGCACAGCTAAGCTGCCTGCCTGCCCGAGGGTCTCACTGCGGTTGTATACGCTGTGGTACAACTCATCTTTACGGAAGATCGTAGCCCCTCAGTGTTGGGATAATTCACAAAAATAATAATTCATGAGAACTGCTGATATTTACTTGGAAACTAGACCGTGTAATAGGTTTATATCTTGGAGTGCTGAACCATTATGATATTTTATATGTATCCTCACTGACTTGTGACAGTTATGATCATGGGCGTTCTGAGATACCTTTAGTTTAATATCATGCATGTACGATATACAATGACAGTGTCTGTCAAGTTCTCCTATACGTTAAAAGCTAAAACAAGGTTACCCCTGTACATGTAACTATCCCCTGGAGGCAGTCAGGTATGCTGTACACCTGTGACACTGCTCCAGGTCGCCCCCATAAATAATACACCTCCAGGAGTCCAGCCAGCATAGTTTTACCTCCAGGAGTGTGGGAAAGGCGGCTGTGGCTGGCCAATAACAGGCCTTATCCCCCACAGGTGAGGCATGCAGTCAATACCTCCTCAGGTAGATCCCTCTCCAAACACCTGGGCCGTAATCACGTGTCCCGGGCGGGTCGCCAACACCGTCATTAACTCCTCCAGGGTCAATAGAATTAACAGATCGTGGTGGGAAGAGGTGGGCGGCTTGCAGTCGGGGATTAAGGCTTAAAGCAGCAGGGGTGGGTTGTATTACAGGGCCCAGGAGGAGGGGACAAAGGGGGGTTAACCAAGGGGGAGCTGGAGGTGAGGAAAGGAGAAAAAGAAGGGGTATGTTAAAGAAAAGTGTTACAAAGGTAGGAGGGATCTTAAGGTTGGATAAGTACACGGCAGCTTAGATCAGTTGAATACTGCTACGTTGTTTTTTGTATTGTATTCATGTAATACATTGCCTCCAGGGAGAGCAGGAAATGGCGGCTGTCAGCACCCTATGGGTTGTATGGCTGACCATTTTGCAGTCATTGAGTAAGGTGTGTAGTCCCATGGGGAGTCTGGTATGCTATATGCACTCCCCTTCCCTGTTATTTCTATTGGACATACTATTCCCCCAGGCACCCCCACCCCCACCCCACACACACATACAGAACGACTCATACACTTAAATATAGAGCCTTAATGGGCATTTGGTATTAAGCAGTAATCCTCTTTGATTGGGTCCAATAAAACCTCTCCAATTGTTGCATCAAGTTAGAGTTATTTGACTTGGGCAGTGGCCAATGTTTTCACAAAGAAACCCATTAAGGAAGAAATTACTCAATACTAAATTCAGTCTGATTGCACTACTTCAAATATACAAAGCTGGCCAATTGACATTATTTCGACCAATTCACGGTAGTTGGTGCAGTATAACACTACTAACTTGTACGATTATTCAGGCAGACATTATTTACCTTGCCATTCCCACTTCCATAAGAAGGCCACTTTGCACACAGTCTGGCGGTGTTTTTGATGGACATGTTTGGGGTATTGTTTGTAAACGTGCTGCGTCCATCACTTGGACTGACAGAACTGACTGGGTGCGGTCATATCAAGCCTCCTCCTCCCTGTGTATACCCTCCCACTCCCTCTCACTGACAGAGAAAGCACAAGTGCTGGACAGATCTCACTGGTACCTAATTCTACACCTATTATGAGATATGTAATAGAGAGATGCCATTTAGGATGTGGTTGGGTCGTCATAATGCTGGGATTTGGGGACGGACTGTTTTTGAATGGTCTGGCACCAAACGCCCACGCCGCTAAAATGTTTTCCGTATCAAGGTTGTGAGAGGTGTACAGCTTCTCAATGAACACTATCAGAATCTCTACCGTGGAGAGAATAAATACATTGAGTCGGGTGAGGGAAAAAAGCCAGCCATTTCGACAGAAGCACTATGCAAGAAGATTGCTATATACTCAACCGGTGGCACACTTATTAACCCCCCCCCCTCCTCCTCCCGCATCCACTCTATATAAGTCCCAGAGTGTCGGTCCTCACTCCAACCCCAATTCATGCTATATGGGAAGCAAGACTTCGACACTTAAATGTATTAGTTACACACGGAGAAGAACATCCTGCGACTGGGGATCCAGAGTTTAGGTGTGAATAGGGTATAGAGCTCCAACAAACGACGAACCAGTGTTGACTGCTGTTTTTGGAACTTACCCACTTTGTATAACCCGTTTAATATATTGATAAGCATGCTATTCTGGCAATGCCACTTCTGAATAAGTGCTAAATGGTTTGTCTGGCCCTACATATTTTAGATCTTGCCGACAGCTTTCGTTGGTGCTCAGTAGGATAAACATGCGATATCAAAAGAAGGAAAGTGGATTAACTAAGACCGTGATTTGCCAATATAGTCAATACAGTTGTGTTACTAACCGATTATTGCCTCAAACGCCAATGCTGGCAATTCCACTACTATGTATTCTAAACACAGTGTCAACTTTTAATAATCATGTAGCTTCACACTGTATTTAAGTTAGGTATTAAAGAGGCCAAACAGACCACCCCCCCCCCCCCCTAAATAGAATAAAATAAAATAAGAAAGGGGGGGGGGAGAAGAAAAAAGATCAGTAGAAGGCACAGGCCCCTAACTAAGCCCACAGCAATTCGCGCATTATATACTATCAATCTTCCCTCCTTATTTGATTTATAAAATTGGTTGTCAGAGTAACGAAGACCTACGTACTGGGCTAGGGGGTGGGCGGGTCTAACCATGTATGACAGCTCACGATCACCCCCCCCCTATCACCCCACCACCACCTATATACATCTTCATATGGTGAACCACCCAACTCACCCCCACCCCTAGCCACACCTCACCCTCTGGAGAACAGATGGGAGGATCAATGTTGTTGGACGTCTATATCACATGCAATATTCAAGTATCAGACCCACACCCTATCCTAAACCACATGGGTTCTTTTTATACGTGGGGGTTCATAGGGCATGAAATACAGGGTGGTCCAATGGTTTACATCTCATTCTATACATCTCATCATCCACTAGGTGAATTCATATAATGTGTCTACTTGATACCAGTTATTTAATACATCTATTTCAATATACCGGTATGGCTTGAACATATCGTGTACATCATTCATTCAAATCTTTGGAGTTCGAAAATGGTATTGCTATACTGATGCTATAGTATAGTATGTAGCGCTATGTAAAGATTCCCTCTACCTTACTCCTACCATACACACTCAGAGAAGTCAGCGTCATTGTCGCTAAAACCACTCTCCCCTGAAAGTCAAGCACTGCCAGACTTTCAGGTGAGAGTGGTTTTAGCGACAATGATGCTGACTTTTCTGAGTGTGTAGGGCAACATAATGGCCAGCATGGAACATAGCTTGAGTATGTCAAATATAGTCCAGATCGACAAGCCACCCGTACTGTCTGTTTACGCCCATTACCTAACTGATGATCACATCATGTGTACCCAGAGTTACCATACTCCCTACATACTGTACCGTCAGCCCCTGGTGATGACATAACGTCAACAATACAGCAGTCAGCCTTTAATATTGACGTTACTCTTGTATAGATTTGTTACGTCAATGCTCTGGCTAAAATCTTGCTCTGAGTGTAGCATTTGAGGCTGAATTCAACACCACCCAGTGTTCAACAAAACTATTTATCGGAATATATATGGGGAATTAATAGTAGTCACCCATTGTGGTTATCATGTGCTTTCCTGCTATGAATGATAGTACTTTGGCAGTGAGATTTGCTGATTGAAAATGTACACACTGGCATATTTTATTTGTGTTGCCAGCCCCCTGAACAAATCGACGTGAATCAATTCCAAATATGACTCAATATGGTGTGAGTATTGTGGACAGATGGTTCATTCATACCAGATTTGTGATTGAGGTCCAGTGTATGAGGTCGCAAATGTAAACGACTTCAAAGGCAGGAGGCTCAAATATTGACATCCAGATTCTGCAATGGAAAATTGTTTGACATAGAGACCCAGTCTATACTACAGTCTGTGTGATCAAAGGCTTTGAAGGGAGGCCCATTGATTTCATTCGTATTAACTGCTACAATACATAGAGACCTAAGGCCTGTGGTCGGCAAGCATCCCTATGTGTGTATTACCTAACACATAGAAAGCAGATTCTACCCTCAGAGAATAAAGCCGCACTTCCCAGGTAAACTGTTATAAATAAAGACATTGGGATTACGGAGGTGCCGTGCGTGCCTACGTCACATACCTACGTCCTGTGAGGTAGATAAAAGTCCAGGGTGGGCCTGTGTGACGTAAGGAGTACAGGGCTGGGCATGTTGTGATATGCTGGAGCAAACCTAGAAATCTTTGGAGCAAAGTATTTCAGACGGGCGCACACCAACTAGATGTGTGTGTGGCGAACCCCCTCCCCCCCCCAAATCATATCTCCTTGTGAATTTTGGGTGTGAGATAAAGGAAAATATCAATATGTCTGTCTTAAATTTGGTGTCCTCTGAGGGGTTTCGGGCACATTGTTAATAGGAATTCTCTAAATTCTACCTTTAGATTTGTGCATTTTGTTTTGGGCACATGCATTGCTCCCGGAAAATTACTTTAGAATGGTGCATTCTGAGAATTTGGTGGCACATAGCTCTAGGAAAATTTTGAAATTCTACTTTTAGATTGGTGCTTTCGATGAATTTTTGGGGGCATGTCGCCCCAGGAAACTTTGGATTTCTATTTTTAGAATGATATATTCTGAGGGGTTCGGGAGCATACTGCTCACCCAAAATTTGGAACTTCTAACTTTTAGATAGATGGTGTATGATGGTTTGGGGAGCATGTTCTTCTAGGAAAATTTAGAATTGTCACCTACTAGTATTAGTTAACTTTGATGTATTCTGATCATTTTTAGAAGCACATTGCTCCAGGAAAATTTTGAAAATCTACCTTTAGATTGGTGCATTTTGTGGTGTTTTGGGGGCATATTGGTCCAGGAGAAATTTGTAATTAGGTCTGTTGATTGGTATATTTTTGAGGCGATCATGAGACAATGTTCCAAGAAATTTGAGAAAATCTTATTTTAGATTGGCATAGGGCCTATAGTTTCTGAGCATATTGCTCCAAAAAATTTGGGCACATATTTTACTTTCAGATTTATGCAATCTGTGGGCATTTTGCTAGATAAGTGTATGTGAAATGTTAAAGGCTAATGTGAAAGGCTTGTAACTACATGAACTGTTGGCCAATAAAAATCAATCAATCAATTGATATACTGAGGGGTTTAAGGGGATATTCCACTGCGGGGTGAAATCTATTGAAATAGTCCTAACTTTGGTTCTAATTGGAATATTTACAAAATTCTTTCAGTTTTAGAAAGCCCAGACTTTCTCTAATGTCCCTGTCGCATTTTCCAAGACCCCTGTCGCATATTTTTGCGACATTGCGACAGCTGCCCAGCCCTGGAGTAGCGGATCTGGACGTAGTGTTGTGTTTGAACTATTGGTGAATGGGTGAGCTGGGGGGTGGGGGTGTTAGGAGGTTAGGATCGGGTTCAGAGAGGGACCTGCCTCTGTTTGCCCTCCCCTAGGGATAGGTTTACCACCCTTCACTACCCCTCAGCCTTAATCTTTCTGCCTCACTGCATCTCACCAATGCTACGAATGCTGCACCAGTCATCTTAAGCATATTTTGGTAGTTTCTTTTAGAAGCTCAAGACCATTATTGACCTGCTGGCGAAGCCATCCAGGTCATACAATGGGACACGGACTGGCCGTAAGCTCAAAGAGGGAACGAGCGCGTCCTATGCTACAACACTAACTCCGCGAACACTAGCTTTGTATGGAGGGGCAGTGGACCGGGACGTAGCCTCCACAGGCTCCAACTGGCGTTTCTGGCAGAGTCAGTTAGTAGTAGCACTTGAATCCTCATAGGGACTGATTATAACACACCAGTTGACGCCTGTAGCGCCCGCTCCACTCCTTCCCACAAGCTGTCAGAGCCTCAACATGTTTTTCACACGTCATGGCTCGGCCCGGGGGGGGCCACTCCCTCAGTATTGCTGACTATGTGTGAACACGATTCCAAGGGAAAGGGTATGTTTTGGACCCTAGGCGAGGGCCCACGAGGGCCCTTGAATAGGGGTGCTTTCTAGGCAATTTTGGAAGAAAAGGGGCACCTTTTAAGGCTGAAACTCTCAAATAAAACAAGAATCCACTTTTTTCAACGTTAAAGATACATATTTTATTATAGGGTAAGGGTAAGCCCTACCTTTTGCAGGCTAATTTTTTTTACACACTTCATAAGGGTATTCATCCTCGGTCCCCCAAATTAGAATATGCATTTTTGCTCATTTTCCAGTGAATAGGGTGCTATTTTGTAAAATTACCTCCCATGATAAGGGACCTAAATTTGAGGTGGTGTTCACACATAGTTACTATAGAAAAGGTAGGGAGTGGCCCCCCGGGTGGCTCGGCCACGGCAAGCAGTACTGTGTACAGGGCGGGGGGGGGTCTGGCTGTATTCGGAAATTTTAGGTTATTCTGCAGTGGACTCGTTCCCCGCTGGCAGGAGGGAGTGCATTCGTAAACTCATTTATACATCATACCTTCTGGACATAGCATACACAGTGATACACTCCTGCATCATGACTCCCTACATCAACCCTTTAGGGACAGCACACTGCCTCACCTACACAGTGATACACTCCTGCATCATGACTCCCTACATTAACCCTTTAGGGACAGCACACTGCCTCACCTACACAGTGATTCACTCCTGCATCATGACTCCCTACATTAACCCTTTAGGGACAGCACACTGCCTCACCTACACAGTGATACTCTCCTGCATCATGACTCCTTACATTAACCCTTTAGGGACAGCACACTGCCTCACCTACACAGTGATGCACTCCTGCATCATGACTCCTTACATTAACCCTTTAGAGACAGCACACTGCTCCAACTACACAGTGATGCACTCCTGCATCATGACTCCTTACATTAACCCTTTAGGGACAGCACACTGCTCCAACTACACAGTGATACACTCCTGCATCATAACTCCTTACATTAACCCTTTAGGGACAGCACACTGCTCCAACTACACAGTGATACACTCCTGCATCATGCCTCCTTACATCAACCGTTTAGGGACAGCACACTGCCTCACCTACACAGTGATACACTCCTGCATCATGCCTCCTTACATTAACCCTTTAGGGACAGCACACTGCTCCAACTACATAGTGATGCACTCCTGCATCATGACTCCTTACATTAACCCTTTAGGGACAGCACACTGCCTCACCTACACAGTGATACTCTCCTGCATCATGACCCCTTACATTAACCCTTTAGGGACAGCACACTGCCTCACCTACACAGTGATGCACTCCTGCATCATGACTCCTTACATTAACCCTTTAGGGACAGCACACTGCTCCAACTACACAGTGATGCACTCCTGCATCATGACTCCTTACATTCACCCTTTAGGCACAGCACACTGCTCCAACTACACAGTGATGCACTCCTGCATCATGACTCCTTACATTAACCCTTTAGGGACAGCACACTGCCTCACCTACACAGTGATGCACTCCTGCATCATGACTCCTTACATTAACCCTTTAGGGACAGCACACTGCTCCAACTACACAGTGATGCACTCCTGCATCATGACTCCTTACATTCACCCTTTAGGCACAGCACACTGCTCCAACTACACAGTGATGCACTCCTGCATCATGACTCCTTACATTAACCCTTTAGGGACAGCACACTGCCTCACCTACACAGTGATGCACTCCTGCATCATGACTCCTTACATTAACCCTTTAGGGACAGCACACTGCCTCACCTACACAGTGATGCACTCCTGCATCATGACTCCTTACATTAACCCTTAAGGGACAGCACACTGCCTCACCTACACAGTGATGCACTCCTGCATCATGACTCCTTACATTAACCCTTAAGGGACAGCACACTGCCTCACATACACAGTGATGCACTCTTGCATCATGACTCCATACATTAAAGTCAACTGACTTTTACTATCGCCCTTCAACCTTAGAATGAAGCAGGTCACCACAGCTATGCTGTGCAATTCCTTAACAATTGCATCCTCGTTCTATTAGATATTGTAAGAAATATCAGATACCAACGTTTTCCAGGTCATTTAAAAACAAATTTTGCTTCAGGCCGCACATATCAAAACAGTATCAGACCATGCACTTGATATCGATATTGACTAATAAGATGATTTTAGGACAACATGTATGTATACATTTTGTCATTGCTGTACCTTCAACTTTCTCTAAATGCTCAGAAATCCAATTTTGAGCATTTCACAGGAATTCTAGACAGCGGCACTTGATTCGCATGAAGCTGTCGGGTTAGGTATGTGTAGTTTGAGCTAAGCCGTCCACGTGCAGAGTTTGTTTGTAGGGTATGTAGTGTGAGGCAGTGTGACATAATGTGTGTATCTTATAGACAGGTTACCAAGGTTACAGTAATCTGCCTTAGGTCAACACCAGCTGCCCCCAACCCCAGCAGAACTCAACTTACTAGGGAAATAATGCCAAAGTGCCTAATGCAGCCAGGCAGTTTACTGTTAGGAGGCATTTGTGTCACTGACAAGTTACATTTGGTCAGAGGTATGCTCAGGAAGACATGTGTGTCTGTCAGGATTGAAGGAGGTTTGAGTCAGAAAATCTTAATAGAGTTTTTACCTGAGAGCCTGTTGGGAATTTACCTTTTTGTCATCAGATCAAACTGCCTTGATCAGCTTGATTCAATGGATCTCAGTGTTATAGCCGGGTGCTTAAATCCCTCCAGCTCAACTTAAACCGCCATCCTCTTATCTATAGTGGGGGTAGATCTACAATTGTTCACCCCAGGCTTGTCCACAGGTATAGAATCTCGTCTACTACTACCGGTACATGTAGTACCTTTTGGGTTTCCTAATCTGTTATCAAAAGGAAATTCCCTCAAAAGTTTTCCCTCTCATAGCTTCCAGCACTGTTTATAATCCACCCAGAATCGAGTCTGCAATGTCATTACATTTATTACATTTATTTAGTGAGATCTATAATAATGACAACAACAAAACGCCATACATATCTAAACATGTAGCCTATGGGAACCATGCTCTCCCGATGTACACGACAAGAATTTCCTATGAACTGGCCTTTTCCAGCATCCTGAACGTGTCAAACCAAGGGGCAGGCAGGGATGGAAGTAAAAAAAGACACGTCTTCCTGTGGTAGACCTTGACAGTAGGGAGAGGTCGTGCTACTGGCACCTCTGTGGGCTGGTTGGGGTGGGGGAGGTTAGGATGTGGACGGGGAAGGTGGGGCTATCAGACACAGATGTGTACTTTTCATGGACAATTGGATCCAGAGAATCAGGGATCCAGATAAGGCGCGTGCTGACGAGGCGCAGATGTCCCTCCCCACCCCGACCCTCTCTCCTCACCCTCCCTACTTGCCCCATGTGCCACATCCTACGACCCCACCACCCTGCCCTTCCACCCCGTGGGCTCTAACCAGTATCTCACCCGATATAGGAATCTATGAATGTGTGTGGTGGTACTGTGTTATGTACGATGAGGTAAGCTGTTTGTCTATAAGACATGTACAGTGCTGTACGCCGGGCTGTACGCTGCTCATACTGTCAGAGACTATTAGAGAACATTCACAAATGATGTGATTTGTCATGGGACATTTTTATTCAAGGCCCAACTACCCCCTCTCACTATTTTGGGCAAATTGGCCTAGACACTTGTATGGCACAGATCACGGTGCGTCACTATATAAAGACAAGCAAAGACCCGTACACCCCATAACTATCTATAGTGACGTCATTTGTGAACGTTCCCTAATGTCTGTACTAAAGATGATTAATAATTCATGCAGCCTTACCAGACCTTATCGCACCACCTGGCTGTGAGCAATTAGGGTACTAAATGCTATTTATAAAGACAGTGTGTATATTATGCAGCATTCGGATCGGTATTTCGGTATATATATATACTTGAAGTACTGGTATATATATAAAAAAAAAATTTGTACCGAGACATTTTTTACGTAAAAAATAAAAAATGAGGGACACCGATGTTAAGTGACAACAACGGGTAGGAACCTTGATACCTAATAAGTATCATCTTCCGCGTCCATTCTTGGACTCATACAAAATTTCACCAAATCAGTTAATACTGATGCTGACCCCATACTACCGGGACAAGTTTCCAGCTCCAACTGTTACTTGGTAACTTTTATACACCACCCACTTCTTGAATTGGGTCTTTCCCACAGGGAAATTAGCACACTGAGCTACCATCTTCTAATTCATTTTTACAAGAAGGTACTCTCACCAACCCCTTGGTATAGGGTTGGGGGGCAAGTCTACTAAATAGACCGCCCTACACAGGTACACCCTATTTGATTTAGAACCTAAAACTTCTATATCCTGGGACAACCTCCCTACCACCACAAAACTGCTGATGAGACTAGTGTCGAAACCGTATACCGGGCTCACCCTCACTCCTTTGAGAATTAAATTCTCACTAAAGATTCATTTTTTATTTACACAATAAAATGAATATCCCTGTCTGTTCTACATAGGCCTAGGGATGGTGGTAAGTCTAGTGACATAAAAACCTAGAACTTACACAACCCCCAGTCACCCCACCTTCCAGGTGGGAGCAGTGCCACTGAGGGGTGGGTGAACCCAACCCCCCATAGACACCCTGCTGGACAGGTGTGTATGTGTGTGGGTAGTGCTAGGTGTAGGACAAGAGCCACCTGACCTGGAGCCCTATAAAAGGCAGGTAGCTCTGGCTTGTCCGTCATACGGTAGAGTGTGGTCTCCGCGCCCTGTAAGAGTTCCCAACCGGGTTCTGCAACCTTGATTCACAAATCTCCACCGCTGTCCGTTGTAATCCCACAACAACAGATATCTCGCAGTGTCTAAAAACACACACAGAGATCTAGGCTCACATAGACTCCGTCCCACGGACAACCTATAGTAGACCTAAAACCCGCAATTTTGTTTGTCAAATCTCAAACATTATCGGTACTCACCCGTCACGCTCAACCAGACACTGAACGATGGCAGATCAATCCGGGGCGGCCGATAACCAGGCCAATCCCGGTGAACTGGATTTCGATTTCTCCGCCGGAGAGACAGACATCGAGGCCAGCGACGAAGATGTTGAGGTAAGCATATCCAATAATCAATCCCTGCTCACCGAATACTTCCATACACGCCCGGATAGTAAAAAATCCACACCAAAACCCTTGTTTAAACGACAAGGACGCCCAGTCAAACGTAAACACTCGCCGGAGCCCCCCACCGGGGGTATTGGGAAACGAAACCCATCCCCGCGGCCCACGCGCCCCTGCGCCCCCGTCTCCGAGAGGCCCCTAACGGACCTCCCACGACTTGCGAGCCCCGCCCGGGGGATTGGGAAACGAAACCCCTCCCCACGGCCCGCACGGCGCAGTACCCCTGTTGCCGAGAGGTCCCTTACGGACCGCCGGCGCTCTGCGAGCCTCGATCGGACTCTTGGGAAATTAACAACTCCCACCCGTACCGATCAACTCGATCACACTACCGCAGGGGGTTCCCTTACGAACCCCCCGCATCTGTTTAGCCCCGAAAGGGGAATTGGGAATTTAAAACCCTCCCAGCTAACCGCTCCTGACCCCGATAACACTAGGGGCCGCATTGACAAACCTCACAGCGTCTCCCTGCCTGCCACTATGCAGCAGGGCACCCCAAGTGGAGTGGGAAACGGAACCAACCCCGTTGTCCCTCCCACACACGGTCCCCCCAACCCTGAGAATCCCCCTACGACTGCTGAATGTGAGATTAACTCTCCGCCCGCTAAAAAACAGCGCTCTAACATCACGGTCGTGGATCTAACATCTGACAAAACGCCCGATGACAGTCTGGGAGATCTCAGACAGGTTTTGAATAATGCAACCAACCTGATTATCTCAAAAAGGAATAAAAATAAAAACAGCCTTAAAACACCTCTCAGTAAAAAAAGTAACATTTGTTCTGATAAAAGTCCCACCCCAAAAGGGACCGGACTCATACAGCCAACCACCCCACTGGAAGAAAACACTTATGTGTTCAACTTTAGTGAGGATGAAGACTCGAGTGAAAATGAAAATATTGACACTGAACCTTCTTTTTCTTTGCAGCCTGACTTCAAGCTCCATGAATTGCCAGGGGTCATCAAAGACATTTACCGGACTCATCGGCATAATGTAATCGAAGCAGGCAAGCATGGGGTCAGGAAGGCCTTTTACGACAAGCTACTCCTGACGGACCGTCATGAGGCCTGGGCCTGGGGATTCACCCCCCCACCCCCATGGATGCTCAAACACCCTGCCCTAAGCAAGAAGCTGACATCCATCACAAAAGATGCTGCCAAGCTGAAAACCGAAGCAGTCGCCTCATTTCTGAAAACAGAGATTGACTCCACGCTAGCACAGGCCAAAATAGCAAAGGACTGTGTAGATGCCAATATCCCCAATGACACGGGGACTCCAGCTGAGATAGCCACTCTGATGCAGAGAGCATACGGGAATGTGGCTGACGGAACAACCCGTGAAACAAGACGCATGTACCGCGAACTAAACGGTATAGCACGTCAGGGACTCAAAAAATTTGAACCCTCCGCCCTCAACCCCATCCAAGGATCCAGGGCCAGTTCCGACTTCAAGACTGGTCCCTGGAAGCCCAAGCAACCAAAACAGCCTGGAGGAGTACCGAGCCATACCAAAAAGGGCCCGGACCACAACAACGCACGCGGTAAAAACCGTGGCGGCCGCGGAGGACGTGGCGGCCGCGGAGGACGTGGCGGCCGCGGCAAGAAACGCGGCAGTGACGAAGCCTGGGGCTCCGACCTTAAAGATAAGGAAAACGAACCCAAGAAATTCGGACATGATCACCATGACAACAAGAAAACAAAATGACTATCCGACCCGGACGAACATGACTTGATCAATTTGGACAATTTATGTAATTTGTTTGATGACACTGTCTCGGAATTAAAAAACCTTTCCATTTACTCTGTCGTTGATGTTCCATCCTTTAACCTAGATGGCATTATGAATGAACAGACTGTTGATGTAACCACCAACACGACGGATCACTCATCAAACAAACTTGTTATCAACCTGTCTTCCTACCCCCTGTCTGAAGCAGAACAAAGTCTGCTTGAGAAAGGCCTTAAATTCTGTCCCACTAGATTAAGAACCGAGTCTAGTGACCTCAGAAAAGAATTGGATGTATTTCACAAAAAATTGAGAACGATCCATTACTGGTCCAAAGATGATGACAAAAAAGATCTAGGTAAATACCCAGAACTTCAGTCAGCACCTTACTCCAGGGAGTGTGACATGAAGAAATTCAAAGCACCCACTTCCTGGAAGCCACCAAATGGTCCCATAAACCTGGAGACCTACATTTCATTAAATGAAATAAGTCTGAATAAAAATGAACCCGTGGGTAACATTAAACAAAACATTACCCACTGTGAGAGAAGAGCACTAAGAACTCTGACTCGCAACAAAAATCTCATTTTTAAACCCGCAGACAAAGGTGGGGCCCTAGTAATCATGAACATAGAAGATTATGTCAAAGAAGCATTAAGACAACTCAATGACACCAACACATATGTCAGACTGGACAAAGATCCCAGTATGACATATATGACGGAGGTCAATGAATATGTGATGTCACTGGTTAACAAGGGTGAGATCACTAACACAGTAGCAGGTCTACTAACAAACACAGATGTGAAAACACCTCACATCTACTTCTTACCCAAAATACACAAGGGGGTAACACCTCCCCCTGGTAGACCCATTGTTAGCGCCAATGGTTGTGCCACCGAGAAAATATCTGCTTTTGTAGATATCTTTCTAAGGCCTCTTGTCAAACAGAGTACCTCCTATGTCAAAGACACCACCGATTTCATCAATATGATAGAATCAACTGAGCCCCTGTCCAGCAACACCATTATTGGTACCCTGGACGTGGGCTCTCTGTATACCAACATCCCAAACGATGAAGGTATGGAAGCTGTATCCAGGGTGTTGGCCAATAACCGACAACCTTGGGCAAATCCAAAAAATCAATCACTTTTGGATCTGCTGCAAATGGTTCTTAGAAAGAACAATTTTCAGTTTAATGGCACCCACTACCTACAAATAGGTGGCACAGCCATGGGCACACGCCTAGCACCCTCCTATGCGTGCACATTCATGAGTATCCTAGAAGAGGAAATGCTAGCACTCCATGAACACAGACCAAAGGTCTGGCTGAGGTACATTGATGATGTATTTTTCATCTGGGAACATGGCGCCGAAAAACTTAAAACCTGGCTCCAATTCCTCAACAACTCCCATCCCAGCATAAAATTCACAGCTGAACACGCACTAACCTCTGTGAATTTCCTGGACACCACTGTCATAAAAAACAGTGATGGCAAACTGTACACAGATCTGTACTGTAAACCTACAGACTCTCACAGTTACCTAAAGTATGACTCCGCACATCCCCCTAATTGCAAAAAGAGTCTACCGTACAGCCAGATGCTCAGACTAAAAAGGATCTGCAGCAGGACATCTGACTACAAAAGACATATCAGAACACTGATCCTGCACTTTAGGGCCAGAGGCTACCCAGACAAACTACTGGCTATGTCTCTGATCAAATGTGAAGGCAAGAGTAGAATAGAACTTCTCAGCCCAACACCCAAAGAGAAACAGCTGGCCATAGAAGAGAAAATCTTCATGACTACCACTTTCAGAACCAATGACCTAACACTAGAAAAAATAGTGCTAGAAAATTGGCCATACCTGGGAAGGTCTAAATCCACCAAAAAGATGCACCGCCGTGGCATCTGCAGAAGTTACAAGAGACCAAAAAATCTCAAGGATCACCTAGTGAGGGCAGCAACTCACTATGATCCAACTGTAACTAAAGACGCACCCTGCAAATCAACAAAAAACATTTGTAGGAGAAAAAATTGCCCACACTGTAAGAAAATTGACAGGAGCGGTCGTATCAACAAATATGACTCAAAACTCAGCTTTGAAACCAAAACAGTGGTCTCATGCTGTAGCTCAAATCTCATCTACTGTGTTGAATGCACCAAATGCAAGATCAGATATGTAGGTGAAACCCAGAACCCCTTGAAAATAAGACTTTCAAGGCACGTGTATGACACAAAAAAGTGCAACATCAAAACTGATGTACAGTACCACTTCGGTCTCCCAGACCACAACATGGACAAAGACATGAGAGTATACATACTTGACTATGTCTTTGAACATCCAGAAAGCAAGAGGGCCCTTAAACTAAGGCACCTCATAGAGTTCAACTGGATTTATCGTCTAGGGACTCAGGCTCCAATGGGACTTAACACTATGGACAGTGTGTATGGGTGAAGCAAACACTCGCGCCTCGTAGCAAAAATTTTGTACCGAGACATTTTTTACGTAAAAAATAAAAAATGAGGGACACCGATGTTAAGTGACAACAACGGGTAGGAACCTTGATACCTAATAAGTATCATCTTCCGCGTCCATTCTTGGACTCATACAAAATTTCACCAAATCAGTTAATACTGATGCTGACCCCATACTACCGGGACAAGTTTCCAGCTCCAACTGTTACTTGGTAACTTTTATACACCACCCACTTCTTGAATTGGGTCTTTCCCACAGGGAAATTAGCACACTGAGCTACCATCTTCTAATTCATTTTTACAAGAAGGTACTCTCACCAACCCCTTGGTATAGGGTTGGGGGGCAAGTCTACTAAATAGACCGCCCTACACAGGTACACCCTATTTGATTTAGAACCTAAAACTTCTATATCCTGGGACAACCTCCCTACCACCACAAAACTGCTGATGAGACTAGTGTCGAAACCGTATACCGGGCTCACCCTCACTCCTTTGAGAATTAAATTCTCACTAAAGATTCATTTTTTATTTACACAATAAAATGAATATCCCTGTCTGTTCTACATAGGCCTAGGGATGGTGGTAAGTCTAGTGACATAAAAACCTAGAACTTACACAACCCCCAGTCACCCCACCTTCCAGGTGGGAGCAGTGCCACTGAGGGGTGGGTGAACCCAACCCCCCATAGACACCCTGCTGGACAGGTGTGTATGTGTGTGGGTAGTGCTAGGTGTAGGACAAGAGCCACCTGACCTGGAGCCCTATAAAAGGCAGGTAGCTCTGGCTTGTCCGTCATACGGTAGAGTGTGGTCTCCGCGCCCTGTAAGAGTTCCCAACCGGGTTCTGCAACCTATATATATATATATCGATCACACTGACAGGTAAGAAGGGACCCTACGTCAGATTTGCGAGTATCCTTTTGTAAGAGATGTAATTAGGAAATGATTTTTTATCCAATATTTTAATGAGCTCAATAAACATAAAAGTGGTGCTTGCATGTGTTATAAATAGGCTGGGATATGTCCAGTGTGACTGGGTAGATACTGTAACCGTACACCACTGCATATTCAACTATTGAATGGAGCATATAATGCCTGTATATTATACCCATATATAATATGAGCCTAACATCCCAGTCTTTGCCTGTTATGATACACGATGTATAGCCTCCTATAATGTGTTGGCCTTGTGGTAACTGCATAGAGCCCCCACAACATACCCCTTCAGCACCACACCATGGAGGAGCGGTGCCCTCCCACACTACTACTCCATGAGCAGATTATAGTAGCCTGGCCACGGGGCAGATTGGCGTGCAACCTAAACACGGCTCCCCACTCAGAGAAAAACAGTCCAGTCAAGAGGCCACCATAAGTCATGCCAGTGTTTAGGCCCGCTGCTACTGGTAGAAGCAGAGAAGTGCACAGAGTTAGGCCTCAGATTGGGGGGATGGATCCAAGCTGTGATTATAGATCTAACGTTGGGCCCCCAGGCCTGTCCCTAAATGTGATCCTTCCAGTGCATTGCACCCAGTGTTGACGTTGATTTAGGAACACAAGAGATTGGGCAGAGATTGACCTCTGAGCAAATCGTCTTAAGCCTTAATGCAGTGAGTTAAGCCGCCAACACAGGAGTTGGTAAGTAAGATGTGCAGGCGGGTGGCAAATGGAATCAGAGCTGATGATCGTCTCCTGTGCCTCTTGATCCCAGTGTGGAGGGAGTTGAGTGAGCTCGGCTTAGAAGCTGGTCCCCGCCGTCAGTTTCTGTTGGTGAAGGTGTGGGGTTATCTGACCAGGAACACCTCAAAGTGTCAGCACAGGTTTACACCTTACGGCCATTATAATGAAGGGCTTCCTGCCTCCCCCGGCCCAGTCACTTACCTGATTACATGCACCTTTACCTGGTAGTGGTGATTTATTCCTGGAGAACATGTTTTCCTATGATCTCTGCTTGGAAACATGGAGCATGCTGTGTTTGCACTCTGCAAAGCCATAAACAAAGTGCGTATGCTGCACACTCAGGAATAATTTAAACTAAAACCGTTCACAAACTCAGTTTAAATCACTGATTATTTAGCATACCGTAAGCTATATGAGAAACAAAAATGAGAATCAATAGGATGATTATCAATAAATTGAATTTATTAAATTAATTCAACATCTTTCATAGAGAGTTTAATGACAGATGATTTACGCTTGAATATCCAGAATTAAGTGTTAAACAGCAGTACTTTCACCAGTTCACCTTGGTTCAGCGATCTCTGTAATTAGTGGTATTTATTCACTGTTATGTCTGTCAATATGTGGCTGCATAAGAGCAAATATATCACTGTTTACCATGGCCAGGTGTTCTAGGTAACAGGCATGTTAATAGATATCTCTTGTTATCAACTACCCCTTTAGGTAACTCTTACCAAATGGACTTTGCCATACTACATTTACACCTCATGCTTTTAAATTTTTTTATAACCATGAATATTCTATATAGAATTAGTCAATATGCCATTAAAAGAGTCCATTTATGCCCATTGACGTAATGAGTTTGCATTTGAAATATGGGAAACGATTTTTGAGATGGGATAGACAGTGGCTAATGTTGAAAATGTAATCGGTTCCAATTGATCAATGAAAAGTGGGATAGCATCACTAAATATGCGTTAGAGATACTTGACACCTACAAATATTCATTAATTAATCAATAAGAGGCGGCCTTTCTGAATCCATATTGGTGCATGCGAAAGTATTATTGAAATTAAGCACATGAGGTTAATATCAACCTGGCAATGCACATTTAACTGTAAGAATGTAATTCTTATAGAATGAAAACATTCTGAAAATTCATAAGTAGTCTATGTATTATTCTAGGGAACTTACCTTTGATATCATAAATCACATGCACGTGTACACACGTCTACAGGATGTACCGGTTCCCTTTTTGTGATACGAAAGTGCCTTACTTTTGAACATGAGTAAAAATGCACATTTAAATACTTCACTACCAAAACCACAAATAGTTATGCCCTTGAATAACCTGATTATCTAGGTTCTAGTAATAACAAACAAAAGATAGAGTCTATTAAAGTGCTGTTTAAAAAAAGAAAACAAGAAAATTATTGCAGTTGTACACAGCTTAGGCATGGTTGGCACGTTCCGGAGGCTGTGGATGGTTTTAGTGATGATGTATGCGTTGTAAAAAGCTGAACGGTAGAGGTTACATGTTGGCTTAGAGGGAGTAGTCTGGGAGGTGGGACTGTGTAAGACCTCTCAGACCAAGTTCCTGAATCGGTATCTAGTATTTGATTCTTCATTATAAACCTTTATTTAGGCAGTGGCGCCTTGTAACGCCCTGGGACATTGTGTACTGTGAAGACAGATGTTCTGGACCCTCCAACCTCAGATGAATATATACTTGCTCCGTATGTTATTGTTCGGTTACAACTTGAACTTTTACTCCTTAACGTGAGGCGCATACTGTAGGCTCTTCAATCCTTGGTAGGATGCCAACACCTCACAGTTACATATAATAAACCAGAAGATTTCTTGTTTTTTGGTCTTAAGATTTCCTGAGGTGTAATATGCACTCTTTCAAATAATAGAAATAAATTGATCGAGATAGTACTTTGTATGTTAATGAGTACACATTTATTTAGATACTGCATTAGCGTGACATTACCCTGGAATTAATCTTAGCTCTTAAACTCTCCCAATGAATAGGTGTATACATAAGGTCTGTGCAGCTTCCATTGAGTGAATAATCCCTTGTTACGATGAGAGTGCCTGTCCTGGTACTGAGGAGTGCAGATGGCCTGCCGGGCTGCTGGCAGGTAGAGTTGTACAGCCCTTTAAGGGCACACGGTGCTTTGCTGCATTTAATATGCCTTTGGACGTCGTGCTCTTTGAATGCAGCACTGGCGAGTAACTCGCCAGGGAGACATTCATGCATCATGTCGACCCTTTGGGATGTATCAACTCGGAGAGGTGCCATGATGCTTAAATACAGCAGCTGCATTCATGAATCATTACAACCAAGGGCATAATGCATTAAAACACATCGTTGTCCATAAAGGGTAGGGAGGCAGACTGTGTCTGGTGCTCTGTTTGCCTTGTGACCGTTATCCTAATCTTCATTACGTGTGGTGGATTATCTCTAATCCCACCAGGAGGACGGCTTCAACACGTGGTCGGCCATACTATCTCACTTGTGTGTATTCCCCTTTCAGAACTCCCCTGCCTTATACATGTATACATGCGGCTCCACTTTTACTTTCCATATTAGACTTGCACAAGTCATTGTCATTTTAAAGGAATTTAAATATGGCATAAAGTAGTTTTGATTTTCGTTTTTCTGAAATATATGGGCTCGAGGGGTCGGATGGGAGGCGAGACTTGCACAAGTCTTTGTCTTCTTAAAGGAATTGAAATATGGCAAAAAGTAGTTTAGATTTTCGTTCTTCTGCAATATTATATGGGCTCGAGGGGTGGGATGGGAGGCGAGTTGATCAGAGACTGGAGCCAGTCTATTTCCATCCATAGCCTGTCCTGTCCAAATACTTCCCTGTATTTCGTATGGCCCTTACTCACAGGCTACACTGGGGCTATATGGCTACAATGAACACCTATACTATACCTAGGCCTCCCCGTCTCCCACATAGATCATGTCATGGCCGGCATCTCTGCCAAATTACCATGTTTCCTCACTGCCAGAGGTCCAGTCAACACATACTTAATCTCAGTTTAGTGGTTTAAGGACAGAGCACAAATTCACGTTTTGTTGACTTTTAATTGGGGTCATAACCTGACCTTTACCATGATATGATGGATTGCCATGTAGCCCAGTGAACTCTCCTTTTTTACTGCAGAATATGTACTCTTCAAAGGGACCATATTGCAAAGTGGTTTGCTTGTAATGGGTGGGTGAAATAACGAATTTGCCGCAGGGTATGTTTTTGCGATTACTATTTGATAGTGGTACTGCAATATACGAGTAGTAATTATCTGATCCCGTGATGTAACGTGGACTTAACATTATACTTGTATATCTATTTGGTGTATGGTAGAGTATGACATTCTGAACTGTAACATTCTTCCCAGCAACATTCTGGCCAGTAAAATTCGGATGAATAAACTATACGCAATATTCCATCGTAAATGCCAACCAATTCAGATGTGATCACTAGCCTAGGGATAGAAGGCAAATATTATGTCATACCATGATTCCTAACTACTTCCTTTATTTATAAACCCCGTAAACTGCTAGGGGACAATTCTAATGTTTAGAATAGGGACTGATATAAAGGGTTTAGTTGAGGAGCTCCCTGGTGTCTAGTTGTGTTGTGGTACAGGAGGATCCAGGGGCTTGTGTAATACAGAGTAGAGGTCATCAGATACCACTGGTGTATACACGTCTGGGCTACACTCACGTAACCTGTCTACATCTCCCTCATTACTGGGATTAATGTACTATATAGGTTAGAGTATTTATGGGGGAAAACGTATTTAATGATAACCTCCCTAGGGCTGAGGCAATTAAAATGGTTATATGAGTTTATTGTTTATTTTTGTATAAGGCCTGAAGAAGAAATCATGTTTTAAGTTTAAGTTAAATTAATTAAGTTTTATTTTGGGTTATTTTTGGGAGGACAATTGTTTTGTGAATTAGCTCCTAAACTAAAATAAAATGATTCAGAAAATAAAAATGTATTTTCTTGTCCTAAAAATATAATTATAAGGAAAAGGACTGAAGCTGGCAATATCCCAATATCTACATGAAGTTCACACGCAGGAAACCGGACATTAAGTAAGGATTAATCCGCCTAAAATCGTAATGACATAGACTGGACTTTAAATGAGCTCCTCGTGGTTCACTTAACTTTATTCATAGCATCTTATACAGCACTCTGTCCGTAATCGTCTGGCACAACCTGGGTAGAGGGTCTCTGGAGGGTCAGGGGGTTGCTCTTATGTAGTACCTGGTATTGGATGGTGTTGAATGTTTACCTGTGGCTATTTGGGTTCATTATTTGCGTTTGGTCAGTTTGAGACTAGTCAGGCTGCTTTGACCCCTCAGGCCTATACCATTTCCATATATCCAAGGTTCTTGAAGGCTGACATTTAATAAAAATGGCTCTATGATATAGAGAGGCTGTATACTTGGTGCACTCGGCAAAATTTTAATCAAATATCACCTTACCCTTGTAAGTCTCATTTAATTTCACAATTCTAATAATGGCCAATTGTGTCAGACTATGTTATATCAAACACAGACATGTGTTTGCAGTTCAGTATACCACGGGAGATGCAACACGTGAGCAACTTGGAAATAACCCAAAAATCGTTCAATTACAACCCTTTACATGTTCAAGTAACCTCTATAATATACATGATGGATGTATATATTCAAACTAGAGGTCTGGGTAGAGTTAGGTCCTGAGTTAGGTATAGGATCAATGTAGTATACCATAAGTCACCAAACACCCATGTAGACCCTTTCAGAATAGCCTACTGGAGTATATCGCGCCGTATAATATACACCATCCAGGTGGTATAGCTGGGACTCTTAAATAGACCCTATTCAGAGATCCAAACCCACCTGGACTATTCATTCAAGAGAAAGCCCCCCAGAGAATTTAGTTATAGTGAATAGCAGTGCTAAAATAATCCTATAGACAAATTCGTTTGTGCAAAGGCATATGAAAGCGGTATATATTTGAGTAGTGTTTGGAAACCCTTTTATGTATATACGCTCTAAATTTATACCAATATAGCACAGGTATCCCTAAACTAAATAGGTTTAGTTAACAGGTCGGGCATATTGATCATGGCTCTTGTCCAAATCTGATAATTGCCTCATTAAAATTCGCATCTGTTATAATAACATTTTCTTTCAATTATTTTCCCTTATTAAATCGGTAATTATAGCAAGAAATAAGTTGGTCTTCCCCGTGACGTTCATGCCCATCGACAGGGATTTAATTAATTATACCCATGCTATTTAACACTGTGTCATTACCGACCAGTATGTAATCATGTAGTATGGCATTATTATTACCCATATATTATATTATAATATCTTGCATGATGTCTAACGGATTTCCTCAGGTTGGGTCACCCTATAGATGAATTGCACTACATGTATATCAAAGAACTACTTGAAGAGGGTTCTTAATCTTAGGAGGATTGCTGCTCACTAAATCGTGCCTAAAACCAGCTGGAGATGTTATCATGACTTCTAAGTGTATTTTCCCAATCTCCCGTTTTATCCCACTTGCTTCAGCTTTAGCTTAGGCTGTTTTCTTAAATGCTGTTGACACCGTGTATGTCTTACCGACGAGCATCATTTAGGAAACTCATTGCACTGGGTTAAAATGTGCTGGAACTCATTTCACTGGGTTAAAAATGTGTTGTTCAAACAGATATTTTCAAAGTTCTATGTGTATGGGACCTTACGGTTATACTGCCTCTGAAGTTATCAACATATTTGAATCTCATACCCAATTTAATTTTTTTTTGTGCAGGATGTTATAGATCAAGTTTAATTTCTGACTATGTTTTCCTCTTCAAATTGTGAGAAGAGGGATACAACGAAGTCATAATAATGTCGATATAATACATGTATCCTCACATGACCCTGTTTGTTTTGGTGATAATACTACTTCAGATTGAAACATCCTGCTTCACTTTGGTCACCAGACAAAGGTTTCACATTGATACCAATTGTTTGTATCGGTCCGGGTTCAAAGGTAATAGTACCATATAGTAAGTGCGTTATATGGCAACTCTATCCACATAGTTTATTGTGCCACAGGACAGAACAACAACAGACCCATGACGTATAGTTCCCAGGGTTCTCCCCACACTGCAATGACGCCGGCGTGCCGCCGGCGTCATTTTTACTGCCGCCGGTGTCAAATGACCCCATAATCGCCGCCGGTGTCATTTTAGCTATCTATAGGTTTTTGAATTTTGAAAATCCATCAATTATTAAAGAAGTTATTGGTATTTTAGCACTTTCCTATAAAAAAAAAGTGTTTTAAGCCGCACATGGGGTCTGTAAATTGCTATTGTACACTTTAAGTTGCACCAGGTTTTTGGCTCTCGTACAAGCCATGGTTTCTACGCAAAAATTTACGGTGTGATTTTTGAGTCTGTGGAGAACCCTGGTTCCATATCCAGATCAAAGGAATATGTGCCTGACACGTCAACTTGTTCAAACAAGGGTGTCCTGACCATTGTCATAAGTGAGAAGGAGAACCATGAGTCAGAGAAGAACATTAACATTGATGGCTCAAATGTTAGAGGAGATGCCAGCCATAGCCATTTCCTGACTTGCAATTTCTCTGTTCTCAATCAAGTACAAAATGTATATGGGTATACTATAGTTATATCTCTCGAAATATCCCACAAAACCACTATTTACCATATGATCCAATTATCTAGAATGATTTAACCTTAAAGCAGCAAAGCACTGGGGTGAGGCACTTTGACCCACCATAATAATTGTACTCTACACCATACGTCCCCATGGACCCCACCTGTCTATACCTTGCCTTGGGAGTTTCCACCTGTCCCTATGCAGCCCTATACACCTGCCCTCCTCCTCCCCCACCCCTCAACCTCTCAGAACTCTGCCAGGTATGCCATAGCTCCTAATGATCCCTGTATGGTCCTCCTGTGCCCTACCCCGACCCCTGGCGGCCTGGTCTGTGATCAGGGTGGGTTTATGGCATTGGGCTGATGGCTGCCATCATGGGGGCAGGGGACAGGTACCTGAGGGATTCTCAGACTAAAGTAGGATCCCTAGAGGTGGGGTATTCAGGTGGGGGTGCCCTTATAGTGAGGGCACCATAAAGACCCGGTGTAAACGGGACTTTTTATGGTTTGATGGCCGCATGCTTTATGTGAGAGGCACGTGCTCAAGTACACCCCACGTGATCTGCTTCAGCACAACATTCACTCGTTTAGTTGACAGACTTTTGGCCGAAATTGTCATCTACTCTATCTCTGTTTCAGACTATAGAATAAATGGTCACTTTCAAAATTTCTGATTTGCCTCAACGATGGTCTGATTCGACTTGGGATAATCCGATTGTACATGAATGTGCAAGCAACTTATTCACTTATCTACATGGACACAATAAAACTGTTTAAATGTATTTAGATTTTACCATATTTTCAAGGATTATCGGCAAAATATTTTGGTTTCTTGCACTTAATAAAACAATAAATACACACATAACACACATTCCAGATACCATGATGTCATGCCTTCCCCTCCCTTCCCCTCCCTCCTCCCTCCCATCTCCTATAGCATCCAGCCAATGAATGTTTCGCCTTTATTGGACCAATATCATAAACTGACTTACAATGCTACAAATAGGCGGCATGCTGGAGGGCTGTGTGTGCTGATATTGCTCCTGTCAGAGGCTCAGTTTCACACAGTGTGTGGGTGGGTTGTGGCTAGTTGTGGCGTGACTGTGTCTGGTTGGCATGTGTAGAGGTCACACCATTGTTGTCACCCCCAGGGCACGTGTATTAATGGCGGCTGCACCAGCCTAAACAACTGGATACTGATTGGGTTTCGTGTTCTATGGATACGGTATAAAGTGCAAACATGAACTGACATATATGGTTTAAATTCTATTATTTTCCCTCTTTCTTTTTAAATTCCAGACTGAAATTGTCTAGTTTAACATTCCTATGTTTACAAGTTAAAATCTGTATGTCACGCTATAATCATTCTGGGAAATAAAATTATGGATATTTAAATGTATTAAAAGTTTACACCATATATTATAATTGAAAAAAGAACACATCAGTTGATACATCTGAGTTCTATGCATTTATGCTTGGACCTCTGTACCTCGGCAACTCTTTACTATAGATGTGCACTCGGTGGGCAGGAGTCCTTTCACCTATAACAGGCTGCCCATGCATACATTTTCACCACAGGAAGGAAACTGGACCCATCTGCTTGTCCCCCCTGCCTGTCCAGCACCAGGCTCTAGCATCTGGTTGGTCTCAAACCCACATCCTTCCCTAAATCTGCCCCAACCCTTACCCCAACCCATGCCGTCACCATTCAGGGACATGGCCAGGTGCCTCTCTGGCTAATTAATCCATGGCCTTTATTTAGCTTTGCTGGCTGGACTAACAGCAGTTGCTAGGAGACCGTGTCCTCTCAGCACCCTTCACGTAGATAGAGTATCCTCAAACTGACGGCTTGACATCATTAGCCACCTACCCGACCTGGACTTTGATACCTGAAGTATTGAAAAAGCAGTATTTAGTAGAAAACAGGGAGAAAGACTGTGAGAAATAAATAGTGCCTCCTATGAGAAAAACAAAACATGCAGGCCTATCCCACAACATGGATTGACTGAAGGCTTTTTCGCAAAAGCCCAATTCTTACTCTCCCTCCACCAGCAGTCGGGGTTGAGCGAGCAACGGTACTGAGGGCTGTTTATAGGGTGGGTGAGAATTTAAAGAAACGATGGTAGACTAGGGTACTGACATGTGCACCCAATCAGGGTTCTTCATGTGCAGCTTTTTGCCTCTGGCTCCTCTGGTCTTTTTTTCTCCCATTACTGTTTTTGCCTGTGCCATGATTTCCGGGATCCAGGACACCCTGGGGTGCCGCATGGTGCCTACCCTCAGTAGGCCGTCCACCCCCTGTCTCCTTCCGCATTCACACATCTTGTACCACGCCCCCTAAAGGTGAGTGCATCACCAGGAGACCAACTGCTGACTAATATCCCCAACTCAGAATTGTGTTTTTTTAAAGAGAGAAGAGAAAAAGAAAGCACACAAAAAGCTGGTAGCCTATGGCAAGTTTAATCATTCAGCCCTTCCATGAGGACTGTTTTAATCTGTTTCAATTAAAAAGACATGAGCGAGAGTTAAAAAGGGTTAGAGGCATGTAATAATTATGCATGCCAGAACTTAAGCCTTTGATGGTAGAGGCACTGAAAGCATACACCTAGTTTAGGCTGTTCCCTCTGCCATGATGCCCCCATACCCAGCAGGCAGACACCCCTGGTGCACCCACAGATGGATGGCACCCGCTCCTACTTACACCAGGGGTCATACCAGGGGTCAGAGGTCAAGGGTTAACACCTGGTAGAAGAGAGGGTGGGCGGGAGGGTACCTCCCAGAACAAGGAAGCAATCATCCTGAAGATGTAGGCTGTCTCTATAGTGGAGGAATTATGACTCACCTGTGACTTATATAAGGTCTTCAGACGCTGCTGGGATGGATCAAACTACTTTTCAGTGGCTATTATGTTATAAAGTCATCAATAGTGGTATATAGAGAGCATGAGGGGAGTGTTAACTTTTATCTTAACCATTCGGTCCTGATGCTTTACCACTATACGAGATATAAGGACTAAATTACAACAGGGAGATCTTGAGAATGGTTGAGTGACATACATAATACTGAAATGCGTTCTCAACTATTGCAAAACACTTATAGGCCTGAGACAAAATTCGCTGTTGCACTAACCCACCCCATTGGACTCTGCACAGCATGATATTCAGATTAGATGGATCTTTCTTCACAAAATTATATTGGGGTTATTCACAATGTAGGGCACCAAAACCTGAAACCCAAAAGATTTATGATGCATAAATCCAATAACAGCCCCTTTATTACACGCCATTTAGTGTGCATGTAGCTGGCAATTTGGATCTGCACTTGCCTCTGAATCACCGGAATAGCTGACCGATTTTCCACTCACCATTACCCCAAACAAAAGTGACCTGACAGCAAACAAATCAACAATTGTGGCAGCTTTTTTTGTGTGAAGTTGATTGCCCATGGGCAACCGGAAGTTGAATCCGTAATTCAACCCCTATACCGGAAGGGCACAGCCTAAAACACAAAACTGGAAATTGGATGATTGGTTTGTGGCCCTGGGATATTTAGATGCAAATGCAGGCTTTTAGTGAATGGTGACCTGTCGCTTGTGCGTTGGTATTGGTTCATAGGCTTATTCAGATATGCTAAACTCCAATACTGTGACAAGCCTAACTTATGATTACCGGCATAAATGACAATATTATAATAATTTATCATATTACTGGAGCTAGAATTAAGATAAGTGATGATTGACTGGAGTATTTGTGACCTTCGTAGCTGGTTTATGGGAACGAATTTTCTATAATTATATTTACTTATTTTCACCAGTCTACCAAAGTAGTTCTTATGAAATATCACTGTAGCTATTACCGGTACATACAAGAAGTTATCCATAAACAAACCTGATATTGATGTATTCATGTCTCAATCTAATCATTTTAAATTCAGTAACAAGTGATCATACTACACTACACCTGTCTATATTTCTAATGCCTGTACTAAGCTCTATTACTGCCATGTTCTGGTTACTATGGCAACAGGCCAGCCTCATTTCATGACTTCCCTCATATTTTACTACTTTGCTCATCTTTTAGTCAGACACCTTTAAAGTTATTTCACATCTTTCCCGACACCATCCACCCCACGAAGTGATGGCTGTTTTACTTTACCCCTGCTGAGGTGAGGGAGTGCATGGAGATAACCGGTGTGGAAATAGCAACATCCTGCCCTAGAAGTATAGACTATGCCTATATCAGCTAAATAATGAAGGTGGTGCTACAGCTATCTGATAACCCTGTATCAAGTTATACATGAACCATCTGTAGCAAAATCCAGGGGGTAGGCAATGTGGCACAGGAAATGTTTCTTAAAGGATTTCATGGAGACTTTTTGTCCATAATGACATCATGTAGTTCATCCTTTCCCACAGAGCATCATAACATGGCGATGTTTATTCTTCTCAAAAAGATTTACACCTGACTAGAATTGGAAGAAGTTTTACAATGCACCCATTTCTATAATGAAAATATGAACTCTTTTCGTCCTATTTGTCGATTATTTATTTAAACCCTCCGACCACCATCTTGTTTAAATATCAGAGAGGATTTGGCAAAAGACGAATTCTTTTATACTTTTAAGTACGTCTTCTCCATTCTATTTAGAGTTGCACAAGTCTTTGGTTGTATGGTTATAGGAATACTGGGAGATATCCAATTACTATTTCCTCTCATCTAACCAGTGTTAAATCACTGTAAAAGGAGATTATTACTTAGGGGAATACAGCTAGTCTACAACATACCCTTATTCTATCTGAGAAGCCTAAGTCCCCTCTGGGCCAACTGCCTACAAGTCAGCATCAGAGCAGATTCAGCGGCTGTTGGTATGTCCCTCCCCTGAGCTTTCTTCTATGTCAAATAGATGTTTACCATGCAGTCTGGGTGCTGCCTGTTCCTCTATGAGAATTGATGGCTTCTGTTCCCATCTGCTTTATATTTTTCCTTGCTCCTGGTGTGTGTGCTTTTGTCTGACCCCCCTGGTCATCTCAGAGGCTTCGGCCACTGTCCAGCGTCTCCATGGTGCCGCCAAAGGCTGACCCCTACTTCCCTGCCCGTCAGAGGCCATAGGGGTCAGCTGGGCCAAAGTGGAAGGTTAGAAGGTCAAGCCACAAGACTACCTTTCTCCGCTATACATCTTTTATCCATTATATAATAGAGTCCTTTTCCTCCAGGGGAAGTATAATATTTGTTCATAGGTCCATCCAGATCCTCTTTTTTGTTGCTTTTCCGCTCCACTGCCTGCAGGGTTAAAAAACCAGAACAATTCCGGTCATTGACTGCATGATGTGTGTGGCATTGTTCCTTCCTCCCATTGGTTGGTCGTCCAGTTATAGGCATACGGCACTAGAACAATAACATGTTATAATAAGCGGGTTTATACATTATCTACTCAAAAGGTATACATTGGTTCATATTAAATACATATATACAAAGGGTCATGCTTGGGTATACAGTGAGTATTATTGATATGTTGCCGTTTAGGCTCTTTAATAGGCTATAAGGTCAGGTAAATATCTAGATGGTCTTTACCTCTATACATGCATGTAGCTTGGGGGTGGGTGACCAGGTGCACCCAGTCACCTTTAGGGTGATATACTGACCACTGAGTGGACACATGCACATTGTGACACACCCACCCTTTAAGGAGAACCCACACTGGACAACACAAGTACCGTACCCATCTGGACATCTGGCCCCTTCACTGCCCTCTAGCAATGTATTTATTTGCCTTAAAATAGCACAAAAAGTATATTATTACAAATCAGAAACATAAATTGAGAAGAATAAAAAATCATTCCTACATACGTCATTGAGTGGGTAGTTGTTTAGCATGCATGCTCGCCATGTCTATAATATATTATCGATCTATTGGATGGGCCTCCCACCTCTATGTGTAAAGCATCCTTTGTATATTGACACCCACGCTGTATAGTCAGCTTGAGGACACTAGTACTTATTGTAGTAAGTATAGTCTGCCCAAAACTAGCTGTTTGCTACAATCTACTATCAATGACAAATGTATGATTTACTTGGCTCATTGGCTCTCTAGTGATGCCATATTAAATTAGGTAAATGAAATTATCAAAATGTGATCGGGTCTATGGCTGGGGAAATAAAGTACTTTCGTGGTACAGATATTATACTATTTCATATTGTAGTCAGGTATTTGCATGAAAATAGCATTGTGTAATATACAGGATACCTTCAGTGTTTAATATGTAAAGTATAATATACTAGTATGTGATCAGGTAATGATGGATGGTGTATAGAAAGGTGAGATGGCCGGGTCAGATGTCAATCCCTGTAGGGTGTCTGACCCGCCACCTGCCGGACAGTGTGGGTGGGGCTCGGGGACACTAGGA
Source organism: Harmothoe impar (assembly GCA_947462335.1). Lineage (NCBI taxonomy): Eukaryota > Metazoa > Annelida > Polychaeta > Phyllodocida > Polynoidae > Harmothoe > Harmothoe impar. Next base: position 42,885,630 of record OX381709.1, on the reverse strand, counting down.
CCACTCTATTAGCCCCCGGTCTATATTTACTGACGTGACCGTGGAAATGGGAACTGTATCAGCTCAGTGAGGTATTGTTAGACATGGACAGGAGAGGCACACAGCTATATCTATTTATATACGTATTTAGCAAGACTCACGCGGTATGTCATCATCCACCCCACCTGGTATATATTCATATTAATGCATTAGAATTTAAAACCAATGGCAATGCGGTGTGTATAATCCTTTTGACAGGGTTTTTGTTGAGTATAGATTCACAATCTACACACAAGGTTTGGCCGTCTGCTCTGCCAAATTGAATTTCAACATTTCCCAGTACAGTGCTATCTGGATAGATATGCATGTAGACGGACAGTTTAATAGTCCTAGCTTTACACAGAGCATGAAAACGCTATATTACTGGTACTAAACCAATTCAGAGCACGCCCAATGGATGAGGGTATACGTAGGCCTTTGGGAAATTCAGCATGGTTTACGCATGAAGATCTCTGATGATCTAATGGTATGCGTTACCCATCAAGGTCCACTCATCTATTATGGATACAAGCCACAATTTAAAAGACAGAGAGTAAAAACTAAACCTCCCATACAGAATAATGCAGGACTGGTCTGGTTGGTGTGCAGACTATAATATGGGAACGTTCACAAATGCTGTTACTGGCTAGAGGGTATAGGGGCGGGGTTCTTTGGATTTACTAGTAGTGACGAAAGGTGACCCGAGTCATACTTTTGTATATTAGGCCTATAGGACAATCTGCGCAAAATAGTGACCGGGGTCGGGTGGGTCTTTACAAAAGGTCCCACAAAACGTTTGTGAACGTTCCCATATATGGTGGTTGAGCTATACTGTGGTGGCTAGAACACTGGGTGTTTGCTGAGTATCCCAGTGTGGAATAACAGATTCCGTATCCAGCCAGCAGAGCGTGTTCCTCATACTGAACAAGAATTCTTTATGGCCACAAAAATCATTCCCAGGCCACTCTCCACCCTGCCTGCATCCCACCACTATATGAATAGGTGATGTGGGGGCTATATGCTGATAGCATGCTGTGGGCATCTTACTGATTATCCCTCATGAAAAGTGGCGCCCAAAATGGAGAAACTGCACTCATCCATCAGATTATGCCCACTTTCCACCGGTAAAAAAGACCGTAAACAATGGGGGCAGCATCCAAAATGAGAGGCCTTTATTCCTTATTCATTGGGTGAACTGGTAATCCCATTTCCATCTGATTATTTACCGTGGGGCATTATGTTATTTGTGGTACACTGATGACAGGAATATTCACATGCTGTTGGATCCTAATGGATTATTGGGCATCTCTTTTTGTCTCTGTCACTCTATCATATATTGGGATCGTCTCTGAATACAGAAAAAAAGGTTCCCACATTTACCCGGTAGTATGGGTATTCCGTATGCTGTGCACGAGTAGGGTTGGACATGGGGCCCGATTCACTACTGGCCGATGATGGGAACTTAAATCTATCACTGCGTCTCTGTATAGGCATTCTGACAGTGGACGATGGGCTTAAGATTTCTAAATAATGTCCTTACTATTCCTCTTGATGTCCTGATAACTAAACTGTTCCCCATAGTCAGTCGAGTATCTTCTTCATTGACTCACGAATGGCCTCAAATATGGACACATCTGTCCTACCTGTGTGCTTCCCACCAGAGAATTGTTGTGTTTGGTGGTTCCGGTGTGACACCTGACAAAAATGTTGTGGGCGCTGTGTAGCCAAGTATACTAATATTAAAATGTTCAACTCATACATGGCTACCTCCGGACATTTAGAAGGGCTCGGCCACCAAAGTTGGTGTGGTCTGACGTTACTGTTTCTTATAGAACTTAAATATATCATAAGTTCTACAGGACGTGGATGGTGACCCTTAATCCTTGCATTGCTATGTTACAATTTAACTAAAGTTACATGTGTGTCGCAACAACATGTATAGGCTATAGTGTGAAAAGGTAGGGGAAATAATATTGGCAATTTGACCCACCCATTCCTACTCGACCATGTGAATTACCTCCATACCTGTATTAATTAAAGGGGTCAGCTGCAGTACCCACCCCTCCATAACCTGGTCAGGTGTCCTATATGGCTACATAGATTCCGGCCTGAGAAACCACCATTGCCTGGCTCCATACCAGAGTAGGAGGCACCCTGCTGAGGTGTAAGCGCCACAGGTAAAATAGCAATTACACCTGTAGGTGCTTGGCTGCTGGAGGTCTGCCACACCTTTAAACAGGCACAGCGGGGTCCCATAGGGATCCCCACCTCCAGGGTCCCACGGCTACCGCGGGAGACCTAAATACATTGTAAGAGCAAAAACTAGTTCACAAAAGTCATATTTATATGTGTTGTATTGGTGAGAAGACCACCGTGTGCCGCTCCAGTAAGGCGTGTGCACATATAGTAAATATAATCTGTCATAAATGTCTAAGGGAAAAACAATACAAAGGAATAAAAAAATAAAACATCCTCTAAAACATGAATTGTAAAATGGGTACATATCGAATTTTATAGATATTGTCAGCTTCTGTATTCATATTTACTTGTCGTATAGTTGATGTGTACATACAGCTACACAATCTTAAAACAAGAGTGCATACCTGTATATGCTTTTTATTATTTCTCACCTGTAGGTAATAAAACTCATATTTAGACTATTGCATTACTTGTGCTATTTGCCAATGTTGAGTAGTGTTAACATGGACTGATTGCAGTGGTGGACAGGTGATAAGATATAGCTCTACAGGTGTAACATGTCAAACTGGGGCAGGTAAGACCTGCAGCACACAGCATGCAGGTAATTGGTTTTCTCCCCGGTCATGTAGCTACCTGACCCTGGATCATTGAAACTTAAGGTTCAGTGCAGGAGATCAAAGAAACCCCACAACCTTGAAATTGGCCTCCAGTAAACAATGGTGATTGCAGTGAAGCAATGCTGTAAATTAGGATAAGGACTCAGGGTATTAAGGGAGCCCAATGTTTACAGTGCTCACCTATACGGATTAAGGTTACACTGAAGGAATGGCTTGTAATTGCCTTGATTTGTAAATAAATTGGTGTTTTCTTAATGTTCCCTCTCTCAACAGGAGGATAGAGTATAATCCCCATGAGAACCTTGGCATTTGTAATCTAATTTTGGACAAAGTAGAATTCCTGTTCTTGTGATTCGATGTACCGGTAAAGGGGGTGGGTGAACAGTTAAAGCCTCAAACCTATTAAAATGAATATTTGTACGTTGGCTACCAACTTTCATGCATGATGAAGTTTTGAAAGATACAATATATTCTTTCTTAATTAATGGCTTAAACATAATAGTTCATTTTCTATATTCTACTTACTGGAGACTTGTCACAGTCTAATTCCAGTGCACCTTGTGGAACAGTATGCTTCCCACCGATGCCTCAGACCGCTGCAAATAATTAAATTGTATTGTTCTCCCTATTGGCAGTCGGGAGGCGCCAGGCAAATGCCGTTACCATTCAGACCATTAAATCACTGTCCTCCAGTCGGCACGAGAATCTCACTACTGCTATCTCCAGGGCCCTACTTAAAAGTCTCACCCATTGTGCAATGCATATAGGCAGCCATAAGGCTTAATGTACTGTTCCTCCTGCCCATGCTTCGTTATCATATGGGCGCTATATCATACAATGGGGATTTCAAAGAGAACACCACCATAGGTGACAGTGTACAGCAACCTCCTCCAGTGCCATTGGCGTTCAATTGTCAGACTCTGGAAAAGGCAATTGGTGATGTGCCTCAGGAGCCGTAAACTGTATTATCACGTAACAAAATGTGAAACTCCACGCATACAAATGGTGCCTGATTCATTGGGAAGGGAACTGGACTTTGATTTCGAAAGACCCTTAGGGTAGTAGTATAGATTTTCATGACTTTGAGGTGGGCGGAAATGTAGTTGTGAATACCCCCAAACCACCCTTTTGCAATGGCTAGATGTATAGCCGGAGGTCTCTCTGTGGGACTATACTATTATAATATGCGAGCAGGTAAGCCAAAGGGATACTCCGGGTGGGACCCATCGAGTACCCTTTAATGGATATTCACTGTCGCCTATCGAGGTATTGGTGAACATATAGACAGGAACACCTTCAGTCTGGATCTAATATTTTATGTCTCGTCAACAAGCTTTGTACCGCGTTACGCACGTGTTTTCTGTTGAATAAATGAGTTCTTTGTAGGCTTATTAAAACAAAGAAGTCAGTTTGATTCTACCAAATTTATGTTATGAGAAATCCTCCCTGTTCCTTTTAACTCAAAGTCATGAGTTCTCAGAAGGTAGAAAGTCATGTCAGAAATGAAGTCATACAGAGAAATAAGTAACGCTATACACAATAACAAAGCTAGGCCTGCAGCCAAGGGGAAGCTCAGTCATGTAGAGATGGAGTAAATGGACATGTTTATCCGGCCCAGAAGCCACACATGGAAGTTGATTATGACAGGACGGTTACAGTACTCAGAACTCTAAAATTACACATCTACCTGGAACCCGACTGGAACTTTCTCAGGAGTATGCCCCAAGCAGGTTATGCTCCTTGTTTATATATACATGTATTGCTCATACATTCGCGCAACTTCTACACATATTACATGGATATACACATACAGAACCAATGAGCGCATATGATTACATTTATATTAACACATATGGACTTGCTAAAATAAAATAACTTGTAGCTCCTAAGATTTTATCATTTAACAAGGCATGAATATTCCCGTTGTTTTGAAAGCATCTACTGGCGTTTCTCTGCTTTGTTTGACTTTCTGTTTCCCTAATAGACAATCCCAATTACCAACAAAATCCTGTTACATTAATTGTGGCCATAGATCCAAATGAGAAGGACCCATCAAGGATACAAAAACACAAAACACATCGAGTGCGCATCCAACTGTTGATGGAATGAAAACATGACTGAATAAAGTGATCAGAATTCCAGAGTTCCGAAAACAATACGACATGACAGCCACAATTCGCCAATACTGACAGAAAATTCTGAATATCCCCCTGAAAATTCCCCCCTCATTAGACGAACATCCACCCACACCATACACGGCCGTCTGGCGGGTGGCGAGGGGAAAACAATACCGTGTGTAAATTACCAACTCGAGATTAAATATTTGCGCAACCATTCATCGTCGGAGGGACGCTAATTGAAACGGGAGATTATGGTCATGTTGGGTTAGTGACGGCCTCCCTGGGCCTGTACCAGTACAGGCTGGTGTGTGTAGCCTTGGATCACCACTCCCCTACCCACAACACTGTACACTGGGAGGTTTGGGGGATGGAAGTGTTGGGTGGGGGGGGGGTGTAATACAAATATCAATGTTGGTAGATTTATAGCTACCCCTCACACACACACACGCACACTGTTCCCACATTGCCCACGTGTAGGTGCTATGGAATAGTCCCGTTTCTAATTGCCCCCTATAGTTTTAAACATTTAATGACCGCATGGTGCATTAATGCACTGTGCCATTGGGCGTCATGATGCATTAATGCAGCTTATCCAGGGTTGATATACTCCCTGAGGGTCTGTATGAGTGCTTGGATGTATCCCCAGCGAGTTACTCGATAAGGCTACATTCATGCATCATGACGACCAATGATATTAAAGCAGTATGCGGCCCTTATAGTATTAACTTTAAACTGCAATACAGGTATTAGTTCTCTCTTGGGTGTCGTTGAGTGTCCCCGTCCGGTACTCTCGGTTCCAGATGGAGGCTCTAGATTGATCCCGCTGAATGTGACGTCTAAGTGATATTGGACTGGAAACATGTTACATCTATGAAATAGAGATATCTGAATCCCAATGGGAGAACAGTGAAAATCCGGGTGAAAAATGTTTTATTTCGTTTTATTTCCAATTTCAGTCTAGCAAATTAAAGATGAGTATATTATTCAGTATTAAATATACGTATAACGTTGCATAGATTTAAACCAGTGTGTGATGGTTTCTCTCTGATCTCTTGCAGAGTTGATAGGCGCCAGCAAAAAGCTAAATGTCAACTTCCAAGATAGTGATGGGTAAGTGTCACCTTTATCTAAGTATCTCATGGACATGACTATAACACGTAATGCATGTTCAACAGTCAATATAGAAGGCGTGTTTATTCCAATTGGTATAGTGAGTATTTATTTCAGTGGTGTCTGCACTATCTTAGACATCGGTATACCTAGTGCAAATAAGAATCCATTCCATACGAGACAATTCCAGGACTAAACACAATATTCCATTGGAGTCGCCCAAACACAGATGCATCAACCTTTTTCTACACCATGGTATTAGGATTACCTTCCTCCCAGAGACCAAATGGCCACCGTGTGATGTAGTGCACACGTTTGCAGTTTTCCCAGTATAAACGTGGCAAGCCGCCGTGGCTTAGCGGGTATGTTTAACTGCCATTGGGAACAGGTTAGGGGATTCTGGAGGTTCCCTATGGGGCCTTCTAAGCTGTAGAAGCTCCCCAAATGAGCAGGAGGAGTAGGTGGGGGATGTGTAGGGGGTCAACAGGCAGCAGAGGGGATACCACCAGGGACTCACAGTTCTTCGGTGCTTAATCTTAAAGTAAAGCTGAAAAGGGAGCATGCAAAGTTGTAATGACTTCACCATATTGTACATAGTACCTCCTATTTAATTAAAAGAGATGATAGTGTTGTAAAGGAGTGTGATGTGTCAAACAGACTGAATGCAAAGTCATGAAATTTATAAAAACATAATGAGAAGGCAATGGTGGAAAGCAGAAAGCAGAGTAATAGTCCCACCCATTTGTCTGTCCTCTATTACCTCATGTCTCTCTAATACAGCCCCATTGGCTCAGCAACCAGCCCCACTACCACTCTCAGCATGAGGTTATACAAACTAAGGTCTGAACAGTCTATTGGGAATGGGGTCCCCCACCAGCAGGGCTAACAGTCCTCCCAGCCCGTACAGTCGGCGTGTGAGTAGTAGAGGCAAATAGAGCGTTGTGACAGGCACCCATGGAAGGCTATTACCGCCACATTAACATGGTGCCGAGTAAACTCCCTCTTGTAACTGCCCCCTCCTCCAGGGTCACCCTCCATAAACCAGCCTCTTACAGCCCCTGTGTAGGCTACAAGGGGGAGGGGTCAGACATACCAGGGGAGATGGATGGTGGGTGTGAATGGGAGATGAAAGCTGACTAATTATAACCCAGACGGGGTCCCAGTAGATGCTGGAGGAGTTTCAGTTGTAGGGGTATAGGTGCAGAGGTCATACAAACACCGGATACATCCTCAGCTACTCCCACACAGACATGAATTAATTCACATAGTGTATAGTATCTCGGTTATTGAAGTAGTTTTAATGTATAAATAATAGATGCTGTGTTTGCAGTAGGTGCAGAGAGTTGAGTTACCCCATCCCATGGTGGTATAGCCACACAGTCCCGACCGCCCACTCTGTATTTACACGTTGGAGAAGCCCGCTTCCATTACTCACAGAGCCCACCTCCAGGGTTGGGCGCGGTGCCTGTCTCCTCCTACCACCCCTTCTTCACCTGCCCTGCAGGTAGGGCTCCTCCAGGGTGGTGATGGATATAGGGTAGGAGCTGGGCCTCCTGCAGGGGGAATAAAGGTGCTATATGGATTTACTGCGAGGAATACCCGCTGGGGGCAACAGTGGCAATGTGTATTTGCCAAACTAGCCTTTGTGGTGTAAATACCTCTAGATTACACCATTTAGAATTTACTAAGCTACTTAGGAGAAACTATAATGAACAGTCAGAGCAGAAGCATATGAAAACTGTACTAGGGGAAGCACAGCGTTGGTGGTCCTATATGAGTGTTATTTGTGAGTTTTCCCACATCTGGTGAGATGGAGATTGTTGAGAAACTATCCTAGATAAACACGTAGAGTAAGGTGGGATGCTTATAAGTGCACAGATGTAATTACATTGCATGTCAGTATACTTGGGAGCAGCTCAGGGGAGCTGTCAGCAGGCACTGTAGGCTTGGTGAGTGACTCAATGTCAGCTCACAACCCTATAGCTGTCTGCATACCCGGTACCACCCACCCCCATCCCGCACCCAACAGGCCTATTAGAGCAACCACAGTGCCCATCAAATGCTCCATTTTACCCTCATTACTGAAGAGAAATGCACACAGTAAAAAAATGAATCTCTGTACTGTGCACCCAAAAGTATCCACTGGACTCTCCTTTAGACGTATTCAAAGTGGCATTAACTCTATGTAGGGACGTTGCTGTATGTATTTACATAGTTTTTGTTAATGTAAAATATCTCTAGGGATGTGTATTTTTAAATGCAAATTAGAATGTAAATCGCTGAAGTCTTGAGGTGATGTGCTCAGATTTATTTGCATTTATAACGCTTTGACATCGTTATCGCTAGCTTCAACATGACCGAATAATCAAGTGTGTTCCATTAAAAGAAAATGAAAAAAAGGAGCTTAGGGTATGTACTAAAATGAATAAAAAATGATATAGCCACGCACTTGCCTGTGTCTGGTTAACACTATAGAGCTGGTTGCAGTGTACATCATGGTAGATAAATGATCTGGTACAAGCAAGTGCATTTTTCATTTAAATAGAATCTAGTAACTCTTAATATTGTATGTTAGAGATTCAATATAAACGCTTTGTGAATTGAATGAATCCTATAGGATAACGATTTAACTTTATTGTCATTTGTACACTATAAATATACATGCTCAAGTCTATTAAACATATACATGTACATGTAATATACAAATGTAAATGCATCTAGTTGTGTGTGAGTTTTATGTGAAACTACACACTACATACAGGAAGGTATAGAGGGTGGCTAAAGCGAGGTTACATATGGACTGTCCTATCATCGCCTGCTCTATCAACCACGTAATGTGGCCTTTCAGCTCATCGTCAGATTCATTGTCGGAATAAATGCAGCCGTACCGGCCCTTCATCATACTGTCTCCTATACCCCTACTCTATCTAGCACTGCTATCTCGTATACATTAGATACCAGCCTTATACTGTCCCAAATGTTCTTTATGACTGTCACCAACCATCAACCATCATAGTGTGATACTTCTTGCAGATACCATCTCATATAATCAACCGTATGGCATCAATGTTTTATCACCTTAGATACCTAAGTCGCTAAATCGGTGAAGGATTGGAAGGAAATCGTCAATGTCTTTGCAATTTATTTTCTCAGATAATACCATGGCCTTCTTGAAGTGAAGACTCTAGAAAATAACTCATAGAAATATAAGAGTTGGTATTGGATTTCAGTGCCTAGGGGGGCACAGATGGCCGATGCTGTAGCACCAACAGGGAGGAAGAGATAGTAATCTATCACTTATGCTAACGCTAACAATGCCTCGTCCAAGAGTAACCCCTATCTGTATGGTACTTGCCCGCTGGCTGTTTTCCCCCACAGGGTGGCGCTACGAGCAGACGCCGATAGCAGGGCCAATTACCGGCCGCGGGGGCTGCTGGGACGGTTGCAGCATTCAGTGGCGCCCCCTATACCCCACTCCAGTTCCCAGCAGATTAATTGCAATATGATTGTAGAGAGATGGCGGTGGGCAAGGTTGGGAGGAGAACTGTTTGCTCATTTTACTGGCCTGTCTGAACCCTTCTCCCAATGATAACCTAGCGGTGAGTCCATGAGAATAACCTAGTCTGAAAGAGATGCTCTGAGTTGCTCAGCTCGTCAGGGAATCTTCATCCTGGGGCCGATTTCCCCTTTTCTTGCAAATATGAATAGACTATAGCGAGGCTGAGGAGGGGTGTGGAGCTTTGAGAACCGATGCCATTCATGAGTTATCCAGAAAGCCGTTATACGCTGGGTATGTTTCAATTATGTGGAATAATAGCTCCGTATATCAACGCTATAGGAGGCTGTCGGTGTCTGGGATCCTGTATAACTCTAACGGCAGCGACTCTATATTGTGCCCAATTACCTCAGAGATGTCGGGATTAAGCCTCACTACTAAAATATTTATCACCCACATTGGCAAACTTCTCACGACTATAGTCTATAAGTATGCCCTTAAGACTTATAATTGGGTTTTCGTGTATACGTAATGCTATAGCTCAAGGGACGTCACACTCACTATTGAAAACTAAAAAGTTAATTAAACATATATCAGAGGACTCCCTCAGTGAACCCTTACGATTTATAGACTTGATATCTTGAATTTAAAATACATTTCAATCAAAGCAATTCACTCCCTTACCTTTTTACTGGCTTCTAGATACCATCTTAATTGTTCTAACGACACACCATACTTTAAAAGTATGAAATGTATGAAAAGTAAAACGGGATGGAAACCTATGGCATCCAACCAATTATAAATTCCTTCAATGAGCGTCCAGACTCAATATAAGGTGAATCTGACCGAGAAGCTCATCTATAGCTCAACCTGATGTCAGCGAGTAGTTCCCATCTCTCAGTGGGATGTTAGGGAGCAGCTCGATACCATTAGGAGACTGGACGTAATCTGACAAGCTGGGATCAGTGGCTGCCACTCACAAGAAGAGGATTGCCTCAACTTGTCTGTGGCTGTTGGATTCACTCCAGTAACTAGCCACAGGCTCGGGGGGGGGGGGGATGGATTGCCTCCAGGGCTGGAGGTCCCTGCTGGAGGAGGTTCATGGCCTGATCCCATTGACCCATAGGAGGCTTCAACATACTAGTCCATAATGGTTTACAGAGGTACATGATAAAGTGATATGATCATTCCTTTTATCATGACTCTTTCTATACATTGTCATCTATCTGTGTTCATACAAAAGCACTCTCACATGAAAGCCAGGCAGTGCCTGACTTTCAGGTGAGAGTGCTTTTGGCGACAGTGACGCTCACTTTTCTGAGGGTGCAAAATATTGTCACATGAGATTGAGTTTTCAATATCTATGTGTAAACATTTGGAATCAAGTATCCATTCCTTTTTCATTTGGAAAAAAAAAGTGTTCACTTGTTTAAAGCAATAAACTATCCAATGAGGACATTGGAGCCACTCCCTGTAAGCCGTGGTGTAGACCGATAAAGCTCTCACCGCCCGCCAGTTGGACGGCATACCTGGGGATCCGCGCGGGGATGCCGCCAGTAAACGTCGCCGCTAATGGCGCTGTAATCGCAACATGTGACGTCAGAGACGTCGTAGACGGGTCACATGGCCACACATGGAGTTGTATTGGGGCTCTGGTGCAGCAGAGGTTTAAAGCCATCAGATATACAGCATAGATCGTTGAGCATAGATCGCTGAGCACTGCTTGGAGATTGAATGTACACTGAAAACTCTATGGGGGGAAAAAGTAATCAAGAGTGATTACTTTTTGTCATCACAGTGATGACGACACCTGTGATTACTTAGTAATCACTAGAGTAATCATATGTGATGACCCAGTGTCATCACCGTGATTACTTTTTTGAAATCATCTATGATTAATTTCATATAACTTATTTCTCTGTTCAACAAGGTATCAATCCCTAATTATCAATAACACCCCCCCCCCCCCTTCACCTGTCATCATACATTGATTGAAAGCACTTCTAGCCCGCATAGCAAGCCCAACAAGGCATTATGTGTATAGTAACCAACAGTATATTCTTGCATTAGTAAATGTGGTTTAAGCCAGACAAAAGGTGTCCATGTGTACACATATGTCTGCTCTTGAGAAATTTGGTCAAAACTTAACTGTAAATTACTTGAGTTTCTAATGTGATAATATTCTTTAAATGTTTGATTTTATAAGATCCTTTAATTAGAGTTAATAAGGATATAAATCTATAGATGGCCTGTAGTAGGTCCTGCACATTCGATTATTGTCTAGTGGTGCCCTCTGGTGGCAAATATTGTAATCGAGATGATGACTTCGGTCATCACGTTGATGACTGAAAGTCATCACCGTGATGACTTTACTCTTACTAATCAGCATGATTACCCAAAGTAATCAGTAGTGATTAGTTTTAGATATGCCTAAGTTTTCAGTGTATGTGAGCAGTTACACAGAAAGGGGGGTGCGCGCTGAGCACCCTTTCCGCGTGGCTGATCACAACCATCCCCTTAGACCACCGTGATGGTGGGTTCAGTCGTGACAGCCGTAATACTAAGTGGTTAAACATGCCCTGGGGGGTCCGGAATGGCTTGTCCAGCTTGTGTTGAAATAAGGAGAATTCAATTATGGTTTATTGCCAACATGTCGTCCTTTACTACCACTGAGCTGCTCCGTGAGTAGATAGGTGCTGACAGGCTGAGCTACTCACCAGGAGGCGACTATGCCAGGGATTTCAAGCTGACGAATCAAATTGGGTTACTGAAATATAGTAGGCCTGATGAATATTATAAACCCACAGTTTATTGTTGGTATTGGAATCCACACAGGAACTACTTAGGAACATCTATTAATCATTTCCTAGTTCATGTTAGTTATGTCAAAGTACCATTAATCAATCACTGACAAGTGGTATAATTCCCATGCCTGTAGCTGTTTATTGATTATATTACCGATTATGATGGTATTCTATAATGATATGGACTTGGGGGAAGGCCGATTATGATGGTATTCTATTATGATATGGGCCTGAGGGAAGGATCTGATTTACAAGACTGGACAACTTCCTGTCTGCTGCCTTCAGATCCATGATCTAACCAGAGTCGTCCATTGTCCTGTAGGAAGCTGTGATTCATCGTTTCTAGTTAACAGGGTCAAAGAGGGCCTATCAATATATATATAACAATATTCCCACCACGGAAAGTAATTTGCCCATGGGAAACTGGCTGCTAGATTATGATAGGGAGTGTTCATAAATGACTTCCCCAAGTTTTACCCCAAGTTTGATGTCTATCCCCTCATCTAGCAGTTGTAAACACCCACCCACAAGCTGGTGATGCCATTTGTGAACGTTCCCTTTAATGTCATCCATGAACTACAAACCGTAACTCTGGCAATGTCTAGCATTGGTGAGGAGGTTTACTGCATGCATTGAAGCAATAAGGACATATCTTGTCTACCACATTGTCCGGTCCTATAGCTCTATGTCAGGGTCAGTAACTTAGGGTTGTCTGTGTGAGACTGAGCAGCTCATGTAACTTGCTCAGAACAGACTAAACCCCTTCCCAGCCCTTGGTAGTTAGAAGGGTCTGCACTTAGCTTTAGTAAAGCCCACTTGATGCCTGACATACCAGACATACCTGGGGGGCAGGTACAAGGCAAGGCTTGCACGTGCGGCACTGGAAGAGGGGGTGAACCCCCTTGGCTTCCACCCCCGTCTCTCGTCTCTAACCAGTCTGATTCAATTACCTTCCCCTCAATACACCCTTCTCAGCAAATGCAAAAATAAGATAGCATTTTTTAGTGCTCTGGTGTAAGAGTAATTTACTTGAGTTTCTTACCTGATCATGCAATTTCACATGGCTATGTAAAGGATTATTTTCTCCACAAGGTGTTCGTAGGATTTGTGTGTTTTGTCAGTACATTGATTATTCTTTAATATGCATACTGAAAAATTACCGTTTTTTCTTTTCCCATTAAAAAAAATCATCCAATTGATAAATGTCTGCAGCCATATTCATCATTGTGGTCCTAACATATCTACTCCCTCCATACCCCTTTCCATTCCAACCCTGATCTCTCGTCAATTCCCACACCTTACCCCACGTCAGAGCCCTAAGCCGCTCCCCTCCTCCCTCCACACCTTCTACTAAGCCAGAACTCCTCCTGCCCGGCTAGTCCCTAGAGTATACGACGTGTACCCCCCAATCAGTCTGCCTGCCCCGAATTCCTCCTGCTAGCTAGTAGCGCTAGCCGGCAGTGTGGTCCACTGCATTTCAATTTAAAACAAGCCATATTTACAAGTCCTCCAGTATCACCTAGAGGCCTCCCGCACGTCAAGAGCACTCATCATCCATGAGTTGCTCGTGCATGGTGCTATTTTTAGTAGGTGCTTACCACAAGGTCAGATAAGGTGTGACCTCCATGAGTAGAGTACCTGGATCTGTGCAGGGTCACTATACCTCATGGCCTCTGGAAGTTTGGATCCTTGTGGTCTTAAGAAGTCTGAAATAGTCTGAACAGAATACTGCCTGGTTTTAAATTGATGTTTTCCCCAAACTTTTTACTATATCCCTCTCCAAATTCGTGGTACTATTTTATATGGACGTTACATCATAGAGTATATATTAGTGACAGATAAAAGGAAAGTAATTGAGGGGTTGCAATAGATACCGGCAAAACTCTAGAACTGGATACAGGTTTGGCCTAAAGTTTAAGAAGACCGAAGAAACTAAATGAGAGACCCTTAGATAAAATGGCAGGCATATCATATTTAATACTAATAAAAATAAACATCAAAGCTGATGCTATGGATTATGGGCTACAGGTATTAATAGAACTGAGCTCGGGTAGTCTGGCTGTAATCTAGGTCACCATATCTCTGTGATATCGGAGCTGGATAAAAAGTTTTAACGTGCGGAGTAACTCAGCAGCGTGCGGAGCCTGGAGGAGGGTAGGGTGTGGGTTGGTGATAGCAGGCTGCAGGGTGACTGAAGGCTTTACAGCCCAGGAGGAGGCCTTGTGTACCAGCAGCTGATGTATCACTGCCTCCTGAGCCTGACCAGGTATCTGTGTCAAGTAGTGCACACAGCAAGGGTAGCATAGGGGCACACCTTCCAAAAAATGGGGGAAAATGACAGTTTATTCTATATGGTATTTTGAGTATACATGTATTTGTGAAAGAAAAAAAAACGTTGCCCCTAGTTATATCGCCCGATTGATTATTACACGTACAGTCAGGATTTCCAGGATTTGAATTTGGGAGAAAGGCTGGTGGGAAACCCATGGATTAGGGAGAAAAAGGACAGATGCCTTCCTATACAAACACTGCACACTATAGATCTATATAGTTTGAACAGTAGGTCCGCTGCATACTATGCTATTTGGGAAATTACAGGCCAGACCCCATTTCCGGTGTGAGCCCTAAGGCTTCCGCTGGTAAAGCTGGGCCTACCCTGTACACTGGTGCTCCACACACCTCCACACCAGACTAGGTCCCACTTACCCACCACAGTGCCGACCTAGCCCGCCACACTCCCATATTGAGCACTCTATACTCCACACTCCCACACCTTTTTGCCACCCATCATTACCTCCAGTACCTACTCCCACACTGGACGTCAAATTATACCAATAGCATGAGTTTGACAGCAATGGCGGCGGGTATTTTAGCCGAAGGCAGTTTTCCGATGTCTTTTTTTTTGCTCACTTTGGTCTCAAGTGAAGTGGTAGTTTTGAGGAAGGTGTGGGAGAAGGTGGACATGGCTGCCATCGATTTCTGAGTCCAGGTTGTGAGCTGCTCCCTTGTATGGTTGATGAGCATTATCGTATTCTTACCCATACCAATATTGCATAAACACAGGCCTATATCTAAATTCAAAAGAGAGTAAAATATCATATTATTGTGTTTTATGCATGTTTTAAAATGTTAAATACATTTGTAGATAAAGCGCTGATCGAGATGTACTCTCATCTTTATGATTGTTAAGAACATATTAATTAACATCTTATGTAAAGAAAATTTGATTTAAGAAAAAACAAACCACGAACCGAAGTTAATCAGTGTATATAATATACGCAATAGATTCCAAGAAGTGCCTAACAGATAGGGTTCCAGGAGTCGAATCTTCCACATAGCGATGGGATCGGCGCCTGTTATTTGATCACGTCCCTGTTGTCCATATCTGAACGGATGCAGCAGACCCCATTCAGAAGCCGATGCCCTACCCTTAGCCCTCTAGCTTGACTTCCAAATAAAAAAGTATCTCTTGCCTGAGCCGTTACATCCTAGCTGGGCATACCATCGCTTCTAGGCTCCTCTCCCAATGACATCCCTCATCCCTCTCTATAATCGCTACTAGGGGGCCTATTGCTTGCACAGCTCATAGATTACCTAGCATTGCCGTGTGGATCCCTAACCACCCTGAGTGAGGGGCGCAGAAACCAGACAATTTATAGCATTATCCGCCGTGCTATTGGCTGCCGCAGCCGCCCACACCAGGCCCTGGGGGGACGTTCACAAATGATGTCACTTATTTTGGGGGTTTATTTTCAAGACACCACCCAGCTCCAACTGCTGTCACTACCGTCTTAGTCTGGATAGAAATGTATGGCCTGTTCACTTTTCGTCTCTTAAGCCAAAAGACATCCGCCCACCCCACCCCACCCCTTAGGCTTAGCTGGTGACGTCATTTATGAAAGTTCCCCGGGTCACTGGAGGCTGTTTGCGATGGTCAGTAGATGGGGGTATTTATACAGATCTATGCTGCTTCCCACTGTCCAGGCACGCATAAGGTAGATTCCTCACCCTCCCCGTGCTGGCAGGGCCACAGGAGATGCTGGCCTCTTGGCCTCCCCACCAGCGTAAATCATGCCCGGATCCCATGTAGCCCAAGCCCCACAATCACTCGGGTAATCATCCCATTCTCACCTACAGCCGAGTGGGGCTTACCATTCACCCCATATTCAATGTACGTATTATCCTCCTCTGAAAAGGCTTATCCTGGGTATTCTCGGGTTGACCGCAAGGGTCTCGCGTGGTGCTTACCAATGGCCATGTGCCATCCTATATTATAGATCTGGACGTGAGGAGTTCAGGGGCTATAGATATATTGCTCAGCTGTAGACAGATGCTTCCCCTATATATAACATAGGCAGCCAACACCTTCAGTGATAGTATTCCTATAGATATACCAATATCAAAGTTACCGTGTAGTATCAATCCTTGATTTTATGGTGAAGGAGAACACAAACAATTGATACAAGTTATCCTTTAGTCATGTGATGTGACTTTAGATTCTTTTGCCAAGTAACCATGTACCTTCAAAACTGATGGATGGTTTCCCTGCTTTTACGAGCCAATCATGTTCAGGTCCAAAATCCTCCCAGTGTTTGAATACTTAATCACCGCCAAGAATAATATCCATATTACTACAGTGGGGTTAGCAACTTGAATTTGTATTGAACTTGAATTTGAAGATCAAATAACATAAGTCTATTTTAACCCCCAATACTTGTTGATCAAGTGTGTCCAAACTACTTGTATGATCAGAAGGCTTGGTCAGGCAGTGCTTGCCAATAGGTGTACGTTTCAAGCCACTTCCTGTATTGATTCCACGAGGGCGCGGTTTTCCACCTCACCAAGCTCAGAGCAGTTGGCCGAGTTCCTTCTATCGATTCTTACTCACCAACTACACTCAAACACCAAACCCCTCGTTGGACACATTTTGTTGTGGTCCATAAATTAGCTGTTATGACGCCCCTGGTGTTTCCTCCGAGGCACAGACGTGCAATATAATGAAATGGCCTGCTGGGTTTACAGTTGACTTTCTTTGGGACTGCATTCTGGGTTTCAAAGAGATAACTTCACACTGTAAAAAATAGATGTACTATTTACAGATTCACTCTGTAAAATTTAACGCTGATACACCGTTATTTGGAATACAATGAAGCATCGTAAATATCAGCCATTTCACAGTGGATCCTTGTTAGTTCCTAACCTGGTTTGGATTACAATGATTCAATGTAAATTCATCTTCTAATGTCAAATCCCAGAGGGAGCCACATATAGTGGATCCTGCCATAGATAGGTGGCCTGGTTTGTAAGAAGATTTTTCTGGAGAGTGTGAGCCCTTGAAGTGGAGTATACATGTTGAAATAATGGTAATTTTCAATTAATCTATATGTTTGACAATTTAACAATTCAATCTTGTGATAGGTTTGACAAAATACCATGATCACTTGATAGTATCCAGAAGAAAATAGCTGTATGGATCTATACACCTATTTTGTGGTAACATACTATGCATATATCCCCACCTCTGGAAACTCACCTTGTATCAATCCTATAGAGTAAAACCTCTTGTATAGGCCACGGCTAGTATGCAAGTCAGATCGCCAGTGTGGGGTATAGGATCAGGACAGAGTCAAAGTATGGCTTATCTGTACGTTTTAGATGTATACTACAGTAACTAAAGTCACCATAATCAGATCCCTGTGAGGCTTATTGAATATTCCCAAAGTCTGTAATAGCACTGGCAATAACGCTGAATCTCTGTATATTTGAATACTCTGAATCTATAAATGGTGATTCTAGATAAAATTAACAGTGATTCAAAGTAAAATTAACGGTGATTCTACATGAAATGAACAGTCATTCTACGTAAAATTAACGGTGACCGTCACTGTTAAAATAACGGTGAAAGTTATGTCCCAAAAGTTGCCGGTGATTCACCGTTATTTTGACGACTTTTTTTTTACAGTGCAAATGAAGAGAAGTGTGTACAACAACTTGGGTTTAGTATCTTAAAATTTAGAAACCCTGTTGGAGTAGGTCTCAGCTTGTGCACATGCTGACTTGGAGGGAATATGATACCATTGATGTGCATGATTTAATAAATGAAATACTTACTAGGACTATTGTGCGCCCGTGACCTGGGCGGCCTAGTCAAAAGCATTCAAAACGAATGACCCTCACATGACCCTCCAGCACTATGGACGGTTGGGAGAAACGAGACAAAGATGATTGACACTATTGGCAATTGATCCCTCACCAGTATATTACACCCCCTGTGATAATTTGTCAAGGTGGTTGCAGAAAACTGACAGCTTGTGCCAGACAGGTCTTTAAGCCGTTGCCCCTTTGACCAGCTCTGTGGAGGTAAAGGGATAGGGTTGGGGAATATGAAGGAAGGGGGTGAGGGGTTGTGTCCGTCCTAGCTGCACCTCAGGGATAAAAACGACCCACCCCTGACCCTCTCTTGGCTGTCAGTCCCAATCTCAGACCTTTCCCTTTATCATGTGGCTTTTCCTCCGGAGGCGATAAACAAATTTCATCACGTATTACGCTTCCCAAGTTAATCTGGCCTGACAGTGATGCTTTTGGAGAAGGGGAGATGAGTGGAGGGGAGTGGGGCTGATAGAGAAGTGGGGGTGGACTGTCAGTACTCAGTATTGGGTGGCCCTGTGCAAGGAACGTTCACAAATGACGTCACCCGGTAGATAATGGGGGGGGGGGGGGTTAGTGGCGAAACGTTACCTGAGTCTGGTCTACGTTTCTATATGATAATCTGTACAGGACATTGACAGGGAGGTGGGTGGGTCTAAAAAAACGGTTCCAATATAGGTGACATAATTTGTGAACGTTGCCTACAGGTGCCGTGAGTAGGAAGGTTGTCACCATCATCAGTCATTAACGTGTCACTACCGGTGGATGCATCTGTAGAGGGAAGCACTATATACCACTGCTATTTATTATAGAACGTGTCTGGCTTTATTGCATCCATCTTTCTAAAGGGAAATGACTGCTGATGTTCAGATTGGCTTTCCCCCTGCCTAGCTTACATATTTTAGTCACCGATTTCCAATTTGATTTTTATTCCAAGTAGTATAATTAATTAATACGTCCAAACACTTAGCCCCTTTAAAACAAATTGAATAGATGCTGAGAATATGCTGATTAAAAGTTGCTTTAGTCCGAAGCAAATGTATCTTTCATAAAGGACCCTATACAGAGAGTTATGAGAGATATCGTCGATATCACTCTACAGATAACATATGCAGTAGGAAGCAGTCTGGAAAGGCTTCCTATATGCTGCCTATTCTTCACCATTATACCTATCAGGTTCCCAGAGAGAAATGAGAGGACTGTTATAATACCACCTCCCTGTGTCCCTCATAAAGCTGCCTGATATCAGCAGGTGGGTACTGGAGGACCCACTACAGGGGCGGCAACTGCCCTGTGGGCGGCCGCTGCTGAAAAGGCATTGCTCAGGGAGTGGTCACCTACCCACCCATATACACACCATCCATCAGCTCACACTGCCTCCTAGCGGCAACAACTGTCACCAAAGGCTGGGGCTACCTTCCCCTCTCACTGTACCCTCCAGGCGCTGGTCCGCAACGCCGCCCCCTGAGTCAAACCGGAAACCAGCACTCCCACTGCAGCGCTGCAATCAATGAAGGCAATGCTTCTCATTGGTTGAGGTCAATGAGTAGCGGTCACCTGTGAATGACCGCTTGATGACAGGGTGCCAGTGTCCTTTTGTGCTTGGTGTAAAGTGATACCTTCTTGTCATGATCATCGGATGATGGATGTTGCTGGGATTTCATAGTTCATAGAAATCTAGTATAATTACTGCGAAATTAATCATTGTGGAAAATGACAATTATGTATCCTTTGATTCAAAGCCTTTTTGTCATAGCTATTTCAATGTTCAATACCATACGATGTTTTACCAATGATAACTACTTGATTTATTGTGATTCATTGAAATTGGTGACTCCCAAAGTCACATGGGAAATTGATATCGAGGAATATACACCTATAGCTATGTGATTAACGTAATAAGGACGACTGGATTAGTATCTCATGTTTAAAGTAGAATCATACTAACCAAAATCTATATTACTGTGAAAATAATTATTGATAAAAGTAACAAGAAATAGGATCATACATCCGATAATCCACAGACCTTTGTCAGAGTATTTCAATGTTCCATTTAAGATGTTTTATACCCATAAGAGCTAGCTGATTTGATTCATTGAAATTTGTGACTCCCAACATCACATGGGGAATTAATATCGAGAAAGATATAGACAAAGGTGCACGAGTTTTAGTCTGTTGGCCTGGTTATTGCACGAGCAGCCCTGTGGGCCGTATTGCACAAGGCCGTAGGCCGAGTGCAATGCGGCCCACAGGGCTGCAAGTGCAATAACCAGGCCTACATACTGAAACGAGTACTCCTTTGTGTTTATTTTTTACCTTTTTCGATTCAAAATGTCCAAATTATGGTAGGGGGGAGCCTAAAGTATACTTTTCTACGCTCTTCATTGCGCTTCAAATGTAAACAAACCGTCATTTTGATGACGTCATAGGGCCGTGCAATACGGCAATGGGTTATTGCACAGGGGGTGTGCAATACGGCGTTCATTGGTAAAGTCAAGGGGACTGCCGTATTTCATAAAAAATAAACATCAATAGCCCATCAGTAGCTCATCAATAGCTCATTGATTAAGTGATTAACCAAATGAGGACGAGTTAATCAGTTCCTCATGCTTAACATACAATCAGACATAACCGAAATATCGTATTGAAAGATACACCATCCTGATGGCGTCTACTCCCCCTAGTCCAGCAGGCAGCAGTCCAGGCGTCCCCACATAATCTGACTGACCACTGTGCTTGAGTGGTCGTGGTCATCCGCTTGACCAGGCAGGGAGTCCGCCTGCCTGTCCCGGGATGACCACGGATTATGTCGAGACACGACGACGATACGCTTGTCTGATTTTGATAGACCAGTGCTCCGGCCAAGTTGAAAAAATACACGCATTTTACAAGGAAAGGGGAAAGTACCCGGTTTTCTTTTTTTTGAAGTCAACATATCTATAAACAATGTTGACAAGGTCCGAAACCAGTTTTCATCGGCGGGTGTGACATGTGGTTGGGGGACGTCCACAATTGACCCCCGCTGGGAGGGGGGTCTTTTGGTTTAGTGATAAAACGAATCCGGACCAATATATGCCAATTTATGCCAATACAATGTATAAGCCAATTTGCGGTGAATAATGAGAAAGGGTGGGCGAATCTTGAAAAAAGTCCCAACAAAGTTGACGTCGTTTGTGAACGTTCCCTTGTCGATTTGGCATTATCGTTTATGATAGTACACATTGTGTGTTGATGCAACACAGTAGATACGACTGACTGTTGAGTTTATGAAAGATCTCACACACAACACTTTGCCCCGCCCCTTGCACATGTAGACTATATATACAACCATCCTGCATTCGAAGCTTGACCAATTGTCAGCCCCCCCCTCCTCTCCCACTACTACTCACTCATTGTCTTCCCTATTCCCCTCTCCCCTCCTGTCATTGTCTTCCCAAGTGCCCCTTCCTCTACTCTCCCCTTCTCTCCCCCACTGCCCGTTCCCCTACTCTTCCATTGTCCTCCCCACTGCCCCTTTCCCTAGTATCTCCCAATTTCTTCCCTACTGCTCCTTCCTCTAGTCTCCCATTCTCTTCCCCACTGCCCCTCCCCTACTCTCCTATTCTCTCCCCTCTGACCATATCCCCTCTCTCTCCCACCTCCTCTCCCACTCGGCAGTAGTATCTGCAGCAGATGGATGTCCCCTTGCCGACCCTATCAGCCTGTGGCGGCACGGAGCTGCTCGGGCGGCGACGTGAGTCTGGCCGTGAGCAGCTCCCGGAACAGCTCGTCCCCCTGGTCAATACTTGTCCCGGCTTTTGTTTCACCAAGACTCTCCCTCATACCAAAAGCCTGTGATGATGATCAAGGGTGGTGTGGGGGGCTGGAAGGAAACCAAAGCAAAAGAGAATGGTGGCTTCTGTATATATCGGGATTTATATATAATAGTCTGTAGGAGTACAGTTATATACAGTTTGTTCGCTGGCTACTTTGGGGGGCGCCCAGAGCGCTGGTCCGCGTCAATATATATGCTAACTCCCCCGACCCTTTGCCAGGATCTGTGTCTCCTCCTCTTGACGCTCCATCTCCTCACATCTGACTATCTATTACATTGCCCCGTCCCCAGCGCCACCCAATGCCTCCCGGACCCCTACTTTTAGACCCTCACTTGTGATGCCCTTGTCCTGGGGTGTAGAGGCATTTCACCCACCCGGCTCCTGCCAACAACACCATTGGAACTTCCCCCAAGCAGGCTTAGCTGAAACTCCAATAGTGATACAAGCACTGGCCAGCCACTTTTGGTGTTCTCCCCATTACAGGAGTTTATGGAGGTTGTGAGTAGCTCATACTAGTTGGAGCTGCTCGTCCAAGATGATGACCTAGGGGTGGTAGCTGTAGGATTACCATACTGAGCCTTAAGGGCCTTGAGACATGGAGGATTAGTACTACTGCTGCCTGGTTGGGGCCATGTGATTACTTGTGTCCAGGGGCCATGGGCAGTCTGTCCAGCTCCCACTGCTACTGCCTCAGATATCCCTGCCACTTCGCCTATCATCAATCACCGAGATGGCTACAGAAGAAATGCTGTTTGAAGGGTAGGGAAGATTTTGCCTTGTGATGTCCACATTTTGCATCTTTCTATCACTGGATATCATAGCATTTTTGGTGTGCTGCTGTAGGGTTCATCAGTGTATTTCTCCCCCATTTTTGTCGAATTTCCAACAGATAATTTATCAGCAGAGACTGAGTGACAGCTCAGCTTTCATATCAGAAGTATACATATCTGATATCCATATGATTGACAGTTGAAAGCTTTCAGATTAGGCTGTTTATCTTTGTAAGTTTGGACACTGCTGACAAGGGGAAGCATGTGAGTGCTGTCAATCTGGATTATGTAGACCCAGGGCAGAGAGAGTCCAATGCAGCTAAAATTTACACGACCTGAGAGAACCGGACCCAACTGGACTACATTACCCTTTCCAGATCTTACACCAATGCTCATTACTGGCTTGGGGTCTATTAGTTCATGTTACACCCAACCTTCAAGCCTATAGGACAATGACATTAACTGGAGGTTTTCCGCTATAGGGAGCAGCTGTGAGCTGGCGAGTTAGAACAACCTGCTCACCTGGTGCCCAGCTGGTTATAAGGGCCTCAGGGGGTCCTTGTACTAACACCAGCGTGCCCCCTGCCTAGCCATAGGCCCCCTGTATGTACCTGGAGGTCTGAGTACTACACCTGACCCCTGACCTTTCACACAGGTGGCTTGGTGGGTTTCTTCCAACAACTTGAGATATGCATGTGTTTATATGCCAATCCCCATAGCCTTAGGTTATCGTATATATAATATACTAGTAGTCCCATCAGGAACTTATAATTCTGAATTTGGTAAGTACTGAGAATCTGTACAAATAAATGTAACAAGCACAGGGGTAAAAAGTATGGTCGATGCTGTTATTCAGGTATCTACCGGGCAGTTACATTGTACTTTTATATCTGGATTATTTAGATAGCCCTTTTATTGGAGAGAGAGTGTAGAGGTGAGTCACGTGGATCGCCCACCTGGCACCTGTGTGTTGTTGGCTAGAGGTGTAGACCACCACCTGGTCTACACAGGAGGAAGTGTACATGCCCTATATCAACCTGTGGGTTAGCAGGTGGAGAACTATGAACTGAGCTGCTCACTCTACAGAGTAAAGGGAACTTTCACAAATGACACACCTACTTTGGGACTTTTTTGCAAGACCCCTACCCCACCTCGGCTAATGAATGTCTGGAGTCACCTTTGAATTTGTATCTGTCAATCCAAAGACCCACCGCTCTCACCCCTAGCCAGTGACACATTTTGTGAACGTTCCCCTACCTCTACATGCTTGCAGGGACCCCTTCACCTCCATGATCCACGACTACCCTGCCCACCTACCCAGGTGCAGCTGAATACGCCTAACTAGGGCCTGACTGACCTTTAGGGTTGTCCTTCTCAAAGGTCACATCAGGCACATGGGGTGGAGGTCAGAGTTTTTAAGGGAAGCAGGACCCTTGGTTTAACCATCTGTGGAGAGCAGCTGCTGAACTAGAAGTAGTGAAGGGCCTTTTGGAGTACTCTGAGTTTAACCACCATATTGGAGTTTACTGCACTTAAGGTGCACTTAAAGTGCACTCGTAGGTATTACAGGGAGGTTGAAATCTGGGTGGTCGGTGCAATTTTTATGTGTTGGGATTGTGGAACATCGATCCATGTAGCTTTTTTTGGTAATTTGTATGTTGGTTTATACTGAGAGCTAGTCTGGAAGCTCGCAATTGAGGGATCTTACACGGAAACAAATATCGTTATATCAAATTTATCAGATATATAAATGCATGCATTTGTTTGAAACAGATAATCCAATTCAATTTCTGGGAAGAGTGATAATGAGAAGATGAAGTTGTAAAATATGAAAATGAAGGAATTATGAAATAACATTGGATCACAGTTGAATGATCACATTAAGAAAACTATTTAAACAAAATACACATGCCTAGCTGCTTCCAGATACACTAATATGTACCCAATGGTCATTTCACCGTAGGGATCCTGGAGGAATGTCCATATCACAACATCATATCCCATATATATCAGAGGGTATCCTTTTAGCCGGGTCACAAGTTCACCCAGGCGGCAGGGGGTGAGGATATCTCTGTAGCAAACAACGGTAGCTGCAGGTTTATACAGGGACTGGATTGACTGATAGGACAGTGCCCTCTTAATCAACTAGTATAGGGTACAAAGGCACCTATGCGAACAAAGGGTACCATAAAGGGTATCATAATGCAGCATCTGATATGCAGTTAGGCTTGTCTAGATTTACCATATCATACCAAACTAAATCTAAGATCAGTAATGGCATACTCGGATACTGAACATTGGGCCCATGTACTCGCCGTAGTCAGTTTCTTAAAGTGTGCTATACTTTAAAATCAAGAAACATGGATTTCGATTACATGGTTTGCCATACGATGGATACTTGAAACGTACTACATAGAGGAGACATTTCGGAACAACGCGCAATATGTATGTACATGTATGATGTTATTGCTAAGTTAAATTGCTTCATCTTGGCAAATGCAATTCAACCTAGGCAAGATTCACAAATGATGTCACCTATTGTGGATCCCTTTTCAAGACCCACCCACCCCCTGTCTTTCCTTGGGGAGTCTATAAAAACGTATGGCACCTTTCGTCACGAAACCTAAAGCCTCAAGCCTCTCGCCGGTGAGGTCATTTCTGAACGTTCTGCTATCGTCCTTAAGTGAATAACACATTAAGTGATGAATCTGATGTCAGCTACCAGGAGATGGGTCAGAATGCGACATCAATCACAGGAGTGTGCACAATGCTGGTATCTACTCTATCAGGGAATGTTCACAAATTACATCACCATCTATAGGCCTATAGGGGCGGGTAGGTTTTTGGTTTAGTAACTAAATGTGACTTAGGCTATACATTTCTATCCACCAATTTCACCAAATTAGTGTTTGGGGAATTTGAAAGGTACCAACATAGGTGAATTCACTTGTGAACGTCCCCTAATATTGTTTGTGAGTATCAGAATCAGCGCCAGCCTTTGTAACAGTATTCATGCCAGGGTGTAAGCCATCCATCAGAGCGCTGGGCGATGGGTGTTTAATTGTTCATAGAGAGAATGGTAAAAGATGAAGATTGTTCTGATCACATTCCTGATCTTCATAGTGCCTCAGGGGGATTCACCCTTTCAATAGAGCTGCTATATCATGCGGCTAATTTACATATTGCCTTTGTATCTGGAGCAAGTTTAGAGGTGCAGCCAGTTTTATCTGCTCATATGGTGATCGGTCTAGTGGGGGCGGGGGTTGATAATCGTGACAAGTCCAATCAATTTAAATGGATGTTTGTGTACCATATTCAGCCATCTCCCTCTGTATTCTAATCAAAATTGAAGGACAGAACAACTTCAAGAACAGATGAAACACGAAGGTGATCTCCCCCACCCCCAACTCCCCCTCATCCTCAGTCCCCATACATTGATGGTACAAGAGGAGGACGACTGTCAGTTCTTTATTAAGACAACAAAGGTGCACACAGACCATCTTGATGACCCATCACCTACCCCACACGGGGGTCATCCAAGGTCATGGGATCTGTTTGACACAGGCCTCCACACATAAAAACAAAACATCTCATAGACCCCTTCCCCATGACAAGTATAAACAATAACATCTCCCTTTTTATGCCAACCTGTTTTTTCTTTGATTCAGACATCAGTGCAGTTAAAAGCAGTCAGACTAAATACTTTTTTTTCTGTCGGGCTGTATAGGCTATAATATTGCCCCTCCGGCTCTGGGTTTATATATGTATGTGTACTATAGGGGCTGCCACGATCAGGGTCCCACATGTAAACATTGGCAACACTGACCAACTGTTTGATGCCGCTCTGTCGTGACCAACATGATACAGCTGTCACGTGACTAAGGGTCATAGGTTAAGCCTTGATCACGTGACCTCTTGGTAGAGGTCAACTTTGTGGGAATAGAGGTGTTTGGAATGAAGTAAGTTGCGGCGTACTCCCAATGGTTTTTGCCTGCCAAGTTCACGTCATCTGGTCACGCTATGTATGGCATGTTTAATGTTAGAGGTTGGTAAGGTAGGAGAATAATATCTCTATGAAAGCCACTCCTGGCAGGATGCCTGTTTAGCTCACAACCACTTTAGGATGATTTAAGTAGGGTGCTTAATGGTTGAAGTAGAACTTTATCAAGGGATAGAACTAGGAGGTATTCTACAATATTTCTTCCTTCTTATGCCATTTAAAATAACTTCGGCCTACACCCTCAGAAAAGTCAGAGTCATTGTCGCTAAAACTACCCTCACCTGAGAGTGCCTGACCCTCAGGTGAGGGTAGTTTTAGCGACAACGACTCTGACTTTTCTGTGTGTGTATGACCTTCTGTGCGTTATATGTGAGTCCCCCATGGCACCTTACAAAGTGTCAAGCACCAGCCTATTTGTGCCCTTGAAGCTTGTACACGATCTGAAATACGCAGACGACATTCAGGATACACGCTGTATATACCCCGTATACCTATAGTCCTTGACAGACCGCATAGTGCTTTAATGCATTATTCATTGGTCTTCATGATGCATCAATGCAGTTCTTGAAAGTTACTCGCCAGGGCTGCCTTCTAGCATCATGCCGATCATACAGTGTTGATGCACTCCCCTGAAGCTTCAACATGATGCATGAATACAGGCTTGGTGAGTAAACACGCCAGAGCTGTATTCTGGCATCATATCGCCAAAGGATATAAAAGCAATATGTGGCCCTTAAAGGGTTAACCTTGATTAGGCCGTGGGATCAATTGCCTTTTTGCCTCTTCTCTTGTTGCCGGGCCCTGATGGCGGCTGCTCCATCACTTAGATGTGTCAATTAGCCCTGGAGCCTGTCCCGGATCATTAAGCCCTGTAGAGGTAATCCTACCCCTTGTAGTGTGCCCTCATCTTGCCTTTGTCACCTGGACACCCATCTCCCTTTATCCGATGACCTTCAGTGCTGGAGGAATACGCTTCATCTCATGCTGCTCTCCATCAGCCAGGGGATAATGGAGCCTACTTGTTGCTGCTGTGCATGCCAACCATATGATCCTTTCTTGGTTAAGGGAGTAGTCCTTTTCTAACAACAGGGGGGGGGGCAAAAAGGTCTCCTAAAAGAAAGCACCACCGCGCGTTACTATAAAGCCATATATTTTGACCCAGCTGTAATGGTTTTACATGTATGACCAATATCTCGGCTCCCATCATGACTACATCTGGGTACAAACTATATTGCGTGAAAAGATAAACACTACTTGATCCTATACTCAGTGCCCATGGCGCCACCATAGGGCCATCATGGTGCCTGTTAGAGCCCCTGACCTATAACATGGGTGTACACTGACTAGACAGCCTGTTGTGGTGATATCCCACCCATAATGTACATTATCATGTGAAGGGTGGGTGTGACATGTCGCCCTATGGTGAGCAGCTCACCATGCCGCCACTGAGCAGCTCAGTGTCCCACACAGGGTGAGCATCCACAGATCACGACCTGCTGACCCTGAGCACCACACATCATCACTTATACCACCCCCACTATTATGGGGCACAGCTACCCTCCCTACTATTTACCTCTGTCCCCTCACCCTAATACTGACTACCATAAGTGTGGGAAAAACCAATGGTAGGTCGGGATCCACTCAACGTTGTTCCCATTCAGAATCGCTAAACTACTAATAGTGTATGCATCTATGTCTCCCAGCTGGCATTGACTTCTGCCCGCTTTTGGCTTGAGTGACTCTACACAGTATTACCTACATGTAGCTAATAGTGAGATTTTCTATCATAATAGTTAGCTATAGTACATTTAAAAATATATAGTAGGCAAAGTGCCAGCATATCCATTTTGTCCAGCGTCAGTACCAATTAGCATATAAAAAGGAAACCATACAATGTCAATGATAGGCCTGTTTAGTAGGTGGGTAGGTAAAAAGAAAGGCAGTTTGGCTGGCAACACTGGCGCCTTTGTCATTACAAAGCACTGGGATGATTAAAGTAAACATGCTGTGTCATGTTTCTAGCCAATTTATCAGCAGTTCCATCAATTCAGCGTCTAATCATGAGACGAGAATGGAAGCCCAATAGTGAAAACAAGGTTCATGATTGATGGAAGTGGGAGTTGAAAATAGTGTTTATATTTCAGTGTAATATAGATAACGCATTGTGTGAATCCTCTGAAATATTTACCCTGGGGTCCAAGCTGATAAAAGATAAGATAAGAGTTCATGATTATTTATAGTTTAATATCCAGGGTAGTAATATTTAATCTAGGCTTATAGGTAGTTGCTCTCTTTTTTTCTTTTTCCTTTTTATAAATATTTAAATTGATTTTGATTATAAGTAGCCACACCACAAGACATACCCTGAAGTAGCCTATATACAAGTTCAATGTTTAAACTGTTATCTCCTAATCTCTGATACCCAGAGCATTACTATTATATACTTGAATAGAGCGTATAGACAGAACATATACATCTAGTTTAATATCACTGTCAAAAAAATATTTTTACGCACTTCTCAACTGATGTCCCATTTGTAGCCAATGATGCCCACGGTCCTTAGTCAAACATATCGTAACCTTCATCAATGATCATTCAGATCGTCTTAATAGGATTTCAATTTGTTGAATCCCCACAAATCTGAATTGATGAATATAGTCCTATGAAGTTGTAGTATATGTAACTAGTGGAATAGAAGTGTATTCCCTACTGGCCTGGTTATTGAACGGCCTGCACCGAAAACAGATAATTCAGGTGTTCCAATCGATAATCAGCAATGAATCAATAGAGATGTATTACTATTATAGACTCCCCTCAGGTGTGAAGTGTGCTGACTCCCTGGTGTACACTCAGTTGTAATTGTGATGCGTTATCGATAAATAATTGATTTGTTGCTCTAGTGGAAATCTGTGATATGTATTCCCAATGTAGGCTAATATACAGACGTATCTGAGATGAACAGTGAATAATGCACTAGAGCCTATATGTACAAATCATTTATTTAACTATCATGAAGTATTGCCATAACACGTTACATGATCCCTAGTATCAAAGCCTGAAGGATTTGTGAGTCTAGTGTGCCTGGGTGTAGATTAAAGATCAAAGATTGTCTGGATATCCAGATTAGTGATCAGATTTGCTAAGAGCTCCTTTGTCCTTGTTAGTAATAATCCAGGTACCCCACAGATCCAGGCCATGATCTGCTATCAGTGGCTAGCACGTGTGAGGTGG
Source organism: Harmothoe impar (assembly GCA_947462335.1). Classification (NCBI taxonomy): domain Eukaryota; kingdom Metazoa; phylum Annelida; class Polychaeta; order Phyllodocida; family Polynoidae; genus Harmothoe; species Harmothoe impar. Next base: position 42,855,303 of record OX381709.1, on the reverse strand, counting down.
ACCTGTTGGATCCCCAGATTGTACCCAATCTTTGATCCCTATTATAGATCATCCCAGGTACATAATGTAGTTAATTATCAGCCTAATGGGAGCACTATCAGTATTATCTCATGTGCATGGTATGTGTATGCAAGTCGTGACTGATATGGGGAGAGGGTTCCAAGTTATTTGCCTAGGATTGCTTTCCAACAAAGTGGATTTATTTCAACAGTACTTTTACTTCGGACCCAACGCTTTAGTGTTACCAGCGAATAAATTAAAGTCAAGTTCGCCATAGTTTCATCCTTTAGTAATAGAATTATTATGGTTATAACAGAAATGTTCACTACGTAAGAAATGGCCATGGGAACAGCCGCTAGACCTGATTTATCCTGAGGTATGCCACTAATTAATGTATGGGCAAGTGCTTAAGTAAAAAGAACAAATTAAGATTAATGTGTTGAGTATGTAACTGAATTATCAGTGAACAGCTGCGATGGAAAAACCTAAGAGCAGTCGCTTACACTGTGGAAAGGATGTGAAGTAACATTACCTATAGCTCTTTGTTTTTTTGCCCTGGGAATGCACCAACTGGCCTAGTCCTGTCTCACTATATTTTGTGAGATACGACCATATGTGGCTTAGCTTCTATACTTGTGAGTGTTACAAACTATAATTTCAGTCAGAAACACTGGTATCTTTGTTGAAATTATATTACGCACCTCGAAGAGAGATACCAGCATATATACCAGCAGGATAACATGTATCAGTTTGGGAACATGACAGCAAGAGTAAAACTGAATCAAATCAATCAACTCAACGACAAATGGCTTCATTTCAATACCTAAAATTCATTTAGTCAACTCTGAAATCAGTCACATAAAATAGACGGTCTATATATCTCCCTGTGTCCATATTAAAAAAAAACTATTTTTATATCCTCTACTGGAGCTTTGTTTGGTGTACACTGAGCATAGCTCAAAGTCTAACAATCCCCACACCACCTGCACGTCAGTGCTATTCAGGAAAGCAGCCAGATAACTTGGCTTCTGGTTGTTGCCATAGATACGAGACGCTTCTTCTTACTGGCCAATGGCCGTCCAGGTGGCCTGCCCATCAGAGCAACTCAGGCGGAACACATTGAGCAACTCTCCAAGCCTTTTGGCTCCAGGAAGATCCAACCCAATAAAACTAGTCGTCCCAGCAACTACATAGGCTGGCAGGCGATGGCCCATTCAGCATCATTTAGATTGTACTCAGCCGCCCTTTTTGGCATGGCAGGCTCTGCTGGCAGCAAAAAGGGGAGTGATTTCCACCTGTTATGTTGTAACTTGATTAAGCACTTCTGCCTTGTAGTTTTTATCTAACTGTCTGGGATGAAATGACGGCAGCAAGTGTGGGGGTAGCTTTTGCAATGCACAGTGTTCAATATTTCAATACTGAGACTGTAAGTTAAATGTTTATAAATACATTTGGTAGTGTAAGCCTACAGTGTCAACTTTGACTAGGGAACCTGCATGGTCACTGTCAAACTCCTTTCCTGGTGGTATATACATGTTTACCATTGGTAGCTGGATAGTTTACCATAGAAACCCCAGATGTTGATAATAGTTTGTTCAGTGCAGCCATATGGCATTCTTTATACTGCCATCAAAGAGGAAATTGCTCAGCATGACGTGGATAAAGTACAAGAAGTCAGATCCAGAGCCTTAAGGGTCTTTACGTAGATAACAGCTGACAATAATCCTCCAGGCACAGGAAGTAGGGGGGGGGGGGGCTAAACAAGAGGAAATGTGTTAGGGATAGTCCTCCTGCTATAGATGATGATGCTGTGGGAATGGGTTAGAGCACTTAAGAACGTGTACTCCTGACCCTGAGTCATGCCAAGCTGTATGTTACAGTCCAAACAGGAAGGGTACCTCCCCTAATATTTTTGTCAAAGAATCCACTCTCATATTGTCATATAGCATGGCACATTTGATAAATGCAGGTATAGATATATCTTAGCTATTGAATTAAATACATTTTCTTATGAATTTAACCCGTGCCATGAAAAGGACACTATTATTTCAGTGAAACGTTGTTATAACATGCCCCTTGGAACTAGCATTCAGTTTGTTATAATCAGAAATGGTTGTAAACAAGTCTCCACGTTTTAACCCCTCACAGAGAAAGAAGTGAAGGTCAGCCCGTGCGTCGAGCTGTCTCCGAAACAATTCAGTTTCCATGGTAAAACATGTAGACGCAGGGTCAGCTAATGCTAGGCTCATGTCAGGTCGTACTAGACTCTTCTCTCGGGATCATGGTTTTCAGATTGCAAGAGAGTCTGCCAATGCTGAACTCTTGGATATATGGAAGAGCTTCAAGAGTCCAGCATTACCAGACTCTCGAAGGAGAGGGAGAGTCCGGCATGGTCAAACTCTACTGCAGTCTGATAATGCTGGGAGAGAGCATCATCGCCTCACCCAGCGTGAATATCATGCTTGACCTTGGAAAGTGAGTCGTTTTGGAGAAAGTTCGTCAGGCTGACCAACCCCTTTTCCACTGTGCAGCCTGACTAGTCTTTGTCAATACAAGACGGCAACTTTCACAAAGCTGTACTAAAGCCGCCGGTGTACACAATTCTCTACCACTGACTCCTGTTCTCCCACCTACCAGGTGCAGCTACAGACTAAGCCAAGACTGGCTCGTCAGGGAAAACTGAGTCTGGAAATTGTTGAGTGATGCACATTCCCAACGTGCTCTCCATAGTAACAACATAGCCTACAGACCCAAGAAAAACACAAGCCTATTTAAAACAAAAAGAAGTATGTAGGATATCTTACAGGAAACATTGTGTATATTGATACCAGATATTGCAATGCCTACTGCTAACACATGTTCCCTGCCAGTAGGGGGATTCTTATCAGCGTATCTACTGTTATTCCCAAAGGATACAGAAGTATTGCATTTCTTTCCCCCCTGACACAACTAAGAAACACAGAATATCCAATTACAGCACTGTCTGCTGCAGATGCAGGCTATTTGAACATTCACCTGAGCTTCAATCAACTAACACTACTTTCCAATTGTAAAGGGAGAAGGAGCATAATAAATCAATAACACAAGGGAAATAAATGAGGACGTGATGAGGGAAAACAATACACCTAACCATGCATGCAAAAAGTGCAGATCCCGTAAGGTATGGTAATACAGCTAGGCTATTAAAGCGTCACTCTCACCACTCACTCTTCACCTGTTAGCTATGACAGTACTAGAAAATATGTCCTGTATGCACTGGTTGAGAATGCCGCTTTAACTAGGGTTGGCAGTGCCTGCGGTGTAGGCTGTGTATGGTTGTACATCCAAACATTCACTATTGTTCTATTACTATCAGCACCTATACACACATTGTCAGCAACATCCGTAAGTCTTTGTCTTCCTCTGCTACAATACTCACCCCCCAACCCACCACCCCACCAGAACCCACACACATATTGTAAAACTCCCCATGTTGTCAGGGGAAGTAAATGCATCCTGTTTCCCCAAAAGAGGCATATTGCATATTCATTGTTTCCCAGATATCGTGATTTACACTGTTAATTGGAAATGTAAGTATAACACCTCATTGCAATATTTCATTAGCAAACCATAAATTTTCCTAGAAATGATATTAGGGTCATATGAGGAAACAGTCGCTGTAATAGGTTTAACCAATTATTGATTTTGAATCATTTCTGTTTACGGCATCAACGCTCTGATACCATTTGATAGTAATTGTATAATTGATGTTGAGCTTCTATGACATATTTGAATTAGAAATTAGGGAAAACATTGCGAACTTTAGCAGCAGTAGGATCTAGGTAGCCATAGTGCTATCAGGGAGTGCCACTTTCACAGAAAGGATAAGAAAGACAATTATAAATCCATTTGAGAGTAAGCTGGGCTCCAATAGAGAGTCCAACCTTGTGTGATTCCACTTAAAAGAGACCCATGCAAGATAGAATCACGATACATGCAGGGTAAGCCTGGCGTCAACATGGGCTACATATAACTGTCTTACAGAAACCCTGTGTATAGATCATTCTGTAGGCCTATACAACCCTATTAACACAACCCATCCAACGGATGTACACATGGTCTATATAACGATTTACACCATGCATGCCTTCTTAAGATGCCAACCTTGTAGTATAAACTCATCAGCCATGAGGCCAAATAAGATTGAGGTTTATCTCAACATGAAAGACGTGCCTCTCCAGAACTCATTGTTATAATAGAATGCTAGCTCTGAGAGCCCTGTCTTTTGTGTTCCCTTTAGGTGACAATGAATGCGATTATAAGGGGCATACCCCTCAGCTTGTATCAACACCAGAATCTGTTTATAGTCTCGTGGATGACAAAGATGTGGAATTCACAAGTACATACTTTATCTTTGTGGTTTATCCATTTTGTGCCTTTTGTGTCCTCGGAAGCGTGGTATATTAATTGTCCTTTACAGTTTGCGGAGCGTGCCTTCATGCCTTAAAGTATACATCTATATAGGAGGCGGACACATAGTTTATATGAATGAGCCAAACTTCACAATGTGTATATTATCTGATTATCTATAGTTGAACCACACAATGGCCCTAAAGCTGATGTCTATATCAATGTCCACCACCCACTCTGATCTTGATCTGTGGGGGACGAAGTAGGTCTGTTTTAGGTCACATGGTCTACAAATCTAGGATAAGTGGGTAGGAATAATTATTATGTCTAGATGTCTCAAAAGTACCCAGAAATTGACTTGCGAACTACGGCCTCGACCCGTGGACAATCAAATCGACTTTAAGGAAAGTAGCCTAAAATCTAAAAGAAGATTCAAAATTGAACAAACATTTCTAGCGTCGGTCCTATTAATCTAGATGTAGGGTTGGGTATTCTAAAACTCACCCTCTCTTTGGCCTAGCCAAAGTGCTCTTTGATAAAACTAAAATAGTCAGTAAGTCTACCTGACTCCCCAAAATGACTTCCCGGAATGAAGGAGGCAGTGGGAGTAAACGAATTACCTTTGCCAATTAAAAAAACGAAGAACGCCTGGATTAAACGTATACAGTAAGATAGAAAAGCCATTACAGTATACAGAGAGCTAGGGGAGCTGACTCCTAAGTGTGCTAGTTTATGGATGACCAGTGTCAGGTCCCTGGCACCCAGAGAGAGAACATCATGGATCCAGACTCCACACATTGACAGTAACTGCCTCAGGGAGTCTGTCTGAGTGTAATGGTGGAGGTGATAGGGGTATGTGGCCGGGCTATAGGGTGAATGGTGGATGGGTATCTTAGGCCGTAGGGTGAGGCCCTCTAAAGAGCTTAGAAAAAATTTCCGTTCCCACGAGGGGGGCAGTACGAAATTTTTGTGGATTTGTGTAGACAATGACCCTACTAATCACCTAAAAAAAGTTCTCCGCTCAAAATCCTGCAGTATTTGCGTAGGTCAAGGTCAAAGGTCGGGAATTTCCCTCTATAATCCTATATAAAGCCTTTTAACACAAGACCTTGTTATGTGTTGTCTCTGAACAAGCCTTAAAGGTAAGAAGCTGATTTATAGGTCTTATCTGAATCAGAAAATCATGGGGATTCCAAATAAAGCATTCTTAATGGTCACAGCATGGTCAAAATGTCCAAAAAAATTAAGCTTAAAGATAAAAAATATTGAAAAATCCAAAAAAAACTAAAAAATTAAACAACAACTAAATTAGCCTCTATTTAAAACTCATCACCTAAAACTAGTGGATACTAAGTCAGAAGCATACTTATCACAAAATAATTAGGTCACATGACCTTGATATCCTTAATTAGGTCAAAGGTCACGAAAACAGTTTTTGCCATATCTTTGGTTCTTGAAGGGCTTTCTACAAGATTTTAAGTTCTAAATAAGGGTTTCTGGGACAGGGGAATCCATTGGTGTAGGTTTAAACTGCCTGGAATGAAGTGTTATGTATGTCAGCCTAAAACAAACAATGTCTATTTCTCAGTTTTGAGCATGTTCCGCAAGACAGAAGATGCAATGTATCACCTGGATACTGATATAAGTAATATTGCATTTAGTTGGTTAGTATACTTCATTGCATTATGTCATTTGATTTGAAAGGTAAAGAATAGAGGTATCAATGTATGGACGACACAGTTTAGCTGGCCAATATGTTTCTTTGGATAATGTAAACAATATGGACTTTGATGGATGGATGTTGGTGCCACATTACATACTTATTTCTCTCATTCTATACCTCAAACATGCCATAGGCTAGCCCTTTTTAGTTCATGTTCAATATAGGTGACTCGAAATTACTATCTCTGCTTGTCACTTGTGTGCAACCAGCCCAAAAAGAGCCTATATAACCCTAATCCTGACATCCTCACACCACATGAATTCTGAAAATGAAAGGAGTAGGTGCCCTTATACCCCCGGGGGGCCCTCTATGGTCTATAGTGACTATGTGCGTACACAAAATCCCGGGAAAGGGGTCCTTTTTGGGTCCCACTGCCGGGTCAGGCTGGACCCGGCAATAGGGGTGGATTTTAGGCTATTTTGGGGCAAAAGGGGTATGTTTTTAAACCAAGAATAACCAACCAATAAGTCCTAAATTACCTATGAAAAAGGGTACATTTTGAGGGAATTTGTCCCAAATTTAGTGTGGTATCCCACTAAAAGGGGTCCAAATTTGGCTCATATAATGGATTATTCCGCTATAAGGGGTCTAATTTAGGGCAATATAGGGTATCCCGATAAAAGGGGTCCACATTTGCCTATTTTGGGCGGTGTTCCTACAAAAAAGGGGTATGGTTTCTTCCCATTTTAGGAAAATTTTCTCCCGGGAAAAGGGTGTAAAATACATAGTGATGTACGCACATGGTATCCATACTTATACCCTACTGACTGGAACCCACCATACCAGCCACCATTAAATATCCTTATAACAGTAAGTCAATTGTAATTGTAATACAACACGGTGACTCACAATCTCTCCCCAAATACCAGTTCTGCCAACTGATAGGACACCGATCAGTTATTACTGAAGATGGGTCTGGTAGGCCCACAGCTGAAAGCATTGCTGTCTATCCCTGTCTACCTACTGCAGTATAGATAATTGTGGTTGCTTTTGTCTAATAGGGTAATGAAAGAACAACTGCAATGGAGAAAACATAACCAGCATCTGGCCTATAACCCATAAAACTTACAAATGTATCTACTAAAGTAAACTCTTTCAGGGTATCAGTCTCACAGACGTAATTAATATAAAGGATTAACATTTGGATTATGTCATGCTCCAGGGAGGGGGGAGGGGACATTTATATCGGCCTATCATTTACATCACTTGCTGATTATGTACTTGATGTAGTGACTTATCCAATATTCTAATTAACATGAGGGGAAATATATATAAGGATTTTTGCAAGCACTATTGTGTCAGGTAGTGAGGAATCCGACTTAATGAGGAACTTCCTCTTGCAACCAATTTACGCTCCACCCCAATCCATCATACCTTACCTGTTCTTAGATGACCGTTCACTAAATGGACTGCTACTGAAGTGACTTATGTTTGTATACATAAAAGGGTTAGGGGTGGTGGTCAGCGAAACCAACTCTATACGTTGATACCTTTATTCTTTACTTTTCAAATCAAATGACATAATGCAATGAAGTATACTGACAAACTAAATGCAATATTACTTGTATCAGTATCGGGGTGAATCTATTGCATCTTCTGTCCTGCGGAACATGCTCAAAACTGAGACATAGACATTGTTTGTTTTAGGCTGACATACATAACACTTCATTCCAGGCAGTTTAAACCTACACCAATGGATTCCCCTGTCCCAGAAACCCTAATTTAGAACTTAAAATCTTATAGAAAGCCCTCCAAGAACCAGAGATATGGCAAAAACTGTTTTCGTGACCTTTGACCTAATTAAGGATATCAAGGTCATGTGACCTAATTATTTTGTGATAAGTATGCTTCTGACTTAGTATCCACTAGTTTTAGGTGATGAGTTTTCAAATAGAGGCTAATTTAATTGTTGTTTGATTTTTTTTATTTCTGTATATTTTTCAATATTTTTTATTTTTAAACTTATTTTTTTTGGACATTTTGACCATACTGTGACCATTAAGAGTGCTATATTTGGAATCCTCATGATTTTCTGATTCAGATAAGACCTATTGATCAGCTTCTTACCTTTTAGGCTTGTTCAGAGACAACACATAACAAGGTCTTGTGTTAAAAGGCTTTATATAGGATTATAGAGGGAAATTCCCAACCTTTGACCTTGACCTACGCAAATACTGCAGGATTTTGAGCGGAGAACTTTTTTTAGGTGATTAGTAGGGTCATTGTCTACACAAATCCACAAAAATTTCGTACTGCCCCTCTCATGGGAACGAAAATTCACAACAGGGTGGCTCACCCTACGGCCTATCTAGGATGGAGCAGGCTACTGAGACCAGTAGGGGAAAGAGGCCACTTTGAGATACCTGTATATATTAACACTAGTATAGCCGGCTAGTCAATGCAGTGTCTGTCCTTTTCGTGGTAGGTCCCATGTTATACGGTACAACTTTAGTCTTCTTGTGTAGTGTAGTCTCAACTGCCTTGTTTTTCTATCATATTGCAACAATATAGTGACCTTACGACATGGTACATAAAAAATAATTCCCTAGAGAGTTTCTCATGGAACATTGTGGTTCTGAGAGTGCACACTGTTATATGGTGCATAGAGGGAGCACTGGTTCGTTTTTGCCCCCCCCCCCCCCCTCCTCAGCCCCTGATGAATTGGAGAATCAACAATTCGACATCATCTTTTGTCCGTAGAAATGCACATGTATTCACATGTTTGATTTGTGTTAATTTTATAATTCTTCTTATAATATTGGCCTAAGGTCATGAACACTTTTATACACAGAATATGACCTCTCATGCTGGGTTTAGCTGCCCCCGGGCATTCACCCTATGCACGGGTTGTGGCACGGGGGTATGATATGATTACCTGGTCTCAGCTGGCCTATGCTCCATAATGGGTGCCTTAAATCATCCACAACTGGATTTTGGAGGTGGGGGTTCCGCTAGGAAACATTGCATCATATGTAAATCAAACCCACAGTGGAAGTTCTGTATATCCTCGTGTATTAAGGCCTAGTTCGGTCCTCTAATGAGTAGCATACGGTAGTCATGCTTAGACGGTTGGAATCACATCAAACCTGAGCAATCAAAATATAGTAAATTAAAATTAGCATGTAAAAATTATCAACAGTTCAACTAATTAGGGTTTTTCATGACCCTTTGTATCATAGTCATTCGCATGGTCTCTGTTACATGTTAATCTTACCGTATTTTAATTACATGTAAACGGCATTGCCCTGTTATACACTTTTCCACCAGTGGTCCTCAGTCTAGATCGAGGCTGCAGCTGTTTCAGTTATGGATTAATGGAAATACTGGTTAAATCTGCCAATGGATCCATCAAACCACCAATGTCTGCTAAAACATGGTGTGTCTCCTTGTCAGATTCAATAGGGGAATAGTGTGTATGCCATTTTATACATTGATTAATTGAGTTGTATCGAGCTTATGTTTCCTCTCTCTGTTTTTTCCAGGTAAGTGTGATACATGGGCTACCTCGAGCTGGTGGTGAGTAAAAGGCCATAAACACAACAGCAGTCCGTTCGGAAATTGCCCCTCCTCCACCTTCCCTCTTGCCGACAGCCATTTGGCTATGGCCGTACAGCTGCGGTAGATCAACAGACAAAAACGGCGACGGGCATTTTCACTGCATATAGATCTGCACATTGATCGCTAGGCTGAAAAGGGTAAGAGGAGGAGGTTGGAGAGGGGTGGGGGTACAGTATTGGGGGGCAGGGGGGAAAAGGTAACAACCCCCTACTTGGCAATATGGGTGATGCCATTTGGAAAAGAGCGCCCGATCTATCAGGTTTTATGTGAAAGGGCTTCTATGTGATCATTTACCTCCACAGGCAGCAAAGGCAATCTTGGAGGAGGACAGTCAGAGATATATTGTGTTAGAGGAATTGGGATGATGAAACGACCGGTGGCATCAGGGCAATGGCCCATTTTACCTCTCTATTGGGTGCGTCTCACTGGCCTAGTTTGCCTTGGGAATTGGTATCTTGACATCACTGTATACACACATTATGCAGATATATGCGAATATGATCTGTGGACAATGTGATTCTACACTGAGGGCATCTTGGGGGGTTTCTGTGGAGGAAAGAGAATCATGCTTAGAACACGGGACATGCCATCTGAATGCTATTAATAGTACCTACTGTATGATCATATACTATTTCCCTAAATATATCTTGATTGTTTTTAAATTGCCTTCATCCACAATGTTTGCTATTGGAATGTGTAAAACAATAAGAAGAATCACAAATAATATGGGTAGACAGGAAAGGTCTGAAAAGACTGGGGTCAGTGACTTAACATTGATTATTCATATCCCCACATCCCTTAATGGACAGCATGGTATTAATACGGATATTCCTGGCCAGAGGTCCATTTGCATACTGAATGCGCAGCTTCACGCATGATTGAGCACTGGAAGCGGTGCGGCGGCGTTCCGCTAGGGGTCACTATGGGAGCTAGGATACTGCGCACGCGCACAACGGCGGTGCCAGCCCATAATAACACCATCATCACTCACATGTCCCCCGGTCACCCCAGTCTTTATCGGCCATGCTAATTGGCTGTGTAATTGAATGGAGCCCTCTATTGTGTAGTCTCTCGCCGTCAGACCCGCCCACCCGTGTCCCCATGCCGAGCAGGGTCTGACCCAGTGCCTTATCAGGCCCGGGGACGGCGTTGGGTTAGCAGTACTGTCTCCCAGCAGATATTGGGTGCATACACCAGCATTACTAAACCTCTGCTGGAGAGTGACACGCATGGGCGCCAACTGGTCACGCTACACTCGCCAGCATATACTTTGTCACGGTTATGCTTGAAGAGTGTAGGTGCGCGCTGCTGCTGCCTCCCAGTCTGTATTATATAGAGACGGGGGCCGAGTCTATCTATTGTGAGGCCATGTCATCTGTCGATGTGTGCAAGTGGCTGCTAGTTCTGATATTAGGATGGTATATGTACATATACATGGTATGGTTATAAATCTCCTCATAGATAACAGCATTGGGTGGGACATTGACAGTTTGTATGATGCTCAGTGTTGCTATTCCATCTGCCATTTCTAGTTGGAGGTACTTGAATTATTGTACCATGAAATGTAAAGTAGACCCTCTCAAAATGTTTCCCTTTCATCGGAATCACAGGTGTGAAATGTTTTCATCTTGGAAGTGGGTCCCATGCCTGCCTTGCATAGAAATAGGGTTTTCCCGTGGTATTTTGGGAATGACAAAGTTAGAAGGCAATCTATAAAACCCACAATGGCTTAATCAATACTTCAGATTGGAATAAAATAAAGCAAACAAGGCACGTGAGAGTCCTGGGAAATTTGGCGATCGACACGTTGTCACAACACCTTCAAGATCTATCCAGAAAGTAGTGCAAGGCGGGGGAGGCTAGGCATTGGTGATCGATCGCTCCCATGACGACGTTTTCCAGGGCGACTTCCTTGTTTACTCCTTTAATCAATGTCTGACACCATTCCTGTACATTTCTTATGGAGGTACAGGTATGGATTAGCATGACTAGTTGGAATGCTGACCATCAGACTCAGATGTTCATGACTTATTTTGATATGTTTTCATCTTCAATCCAGGGTCTATTGTTAAGTTACTCTGGGCCGCATAAGGGCTTTTATGTGTTAGTCGTCATGATGCATGGTTGCATCTTGCCAGGCCTGCATTCATGCATCATGACGGAATGTATCCCATAGGGTCAGTATGATGCAGCACAGGCAAGGATGCAGCACTGGCAAGTAACCAGGCCTGAATTCGTACATCATGACCACCAATGGAACACTGCACTACGCGGCCCTGAAAGAGTTAAGGAGCAGTGTTCCCTTTGATACTGATCACCTTGTCAGGGGTGGACACCAGACACAGCATGAAGGTGAAAGCAACACGTTCAGTTTGGGGTGGTTGGGATGCGGGCGGGGGACAGCTGGGTGGCATGTAATGTGGGAATCCTTGATTACATACACTGGACAAGTAAATGGTGGTTTTGAATTCAATACCAACACGTATGGCGTTGGGGGTTAACGTATATCGGCCATGTGTGACCCAAGGGTATGACAATCCGTTGATTTCAAAGGTGTGGTGGGGGCGGAGGGAGGGGAGAGATTTCTGACCAGAGTGTGTCACCTTCAACAGAGGACTAGCTAGCAAGGGTTTAATGATGTAGCACCTTCAGACGCATTAGATACAGTGCTCAGGAATGTGCGTCTCTTCAACAGCATTCATTTGATGCTGAATCATTAAACGCCTTAACCTAATAGATCTATACTTGTAAATGTATATATGCATTTGAACTTTTTAGTTCAAACGTTTTAAAATTAGATTTGTTATCCCCAATACACCCAATCATAAGTTACTATTGACTGCTCCCTTGTAAGAGCTCAGTGGGTTGACCAACCTGTCAGCTAGTGAGTCTGTGAAGCCCCTGATGCCTAGGGCCCTACATCATTATGGAGGGTGGCGTGAGGCAGTCCAGACCTCCCCTGCCCCCTGCCCTCCTCCCCTGCCCCCCGGCCGGGGATTAGGGCAAGTCGTCGGGGATTACGGCGAAAGGGCCCGTCCCTGTCCTGCTGTAATGGGCGCTCGGAGGAGCTGCTCGGAAATGCTCAGAGCAGCTCGCCATGAGTAGTTTGGTGAGAGTGGCGCACCGTCCAGCTTGTTTAAAGGTTGGGTCCTGGATCTGCATGCTGCAGCCTAAGGCGTCAAGGCTAAGTGCACCTCTAACCCTTTAAGCACCACATTGTGCTTTAATCCACTATCGGTATGACTTGAGTAACTCCTCAGTACTGCATTCGTGCATCATGCCGACCGTTCCGAGTGTCTCAACCCGATGGTGGTCGGCATAATGCTTCAACACAGCCCTGGTAAGTTACTCGCCAGGGTTGCATCCATGCATCATGCCAACAAATCGCATGAAAGAACTATGCAGTCCTAAAAGGGCTAGGTAGGATCCTGAGCCGGGAGGTGGGGATAGGGGATGGGGTGGACACATGGACGTATAAAAGAAGTATGGATGTGACGGGCAAATGCCTGTGAGGGGAATGGAAGAGGACGGTGCTTCATCTAGCTGATGTCTGTAGGGTAGTCAGTTACCGCGTTGCACCTCGTGTTGCATTTAAATCTGCACTGAGTATACTGGGACGATTTAGTCCTGGGGATAGGATATTTATTTTCCCATAGGATGTGAAGAGAGTCCCACCTCCCGCATACATGAAGACTCTAAGGTATATTCATACTTTCCTAGGTGAAGAGGTTATAAAAGAGCTGTATGTGTTCTTCTTGGAATAGCGTTATTGTAAGATTCCATATTAGTTCTTCTAATGCCCAAACAAATAGTATTTGTGTTCAGGTAACGGAGTCGAAATGAAATTGGATCCGGAATTGGATTCAAGATTTTGTTCTAAAGGATTTAGCGTAAATTATAATACATTCTACGGCTGGGGGTATGTAATAAATTGTCTTCCCCAAAAGGCCCATCAGAAAATAGGGTAGCGCCAAAAAATGAGGGAAGGTATCGTTACCTGAACACAGCAATTTGTTCAGGCCTAAGCAGAACCTGTAGAAAAATATGTTCAACACATACAGTGTTACCATACCAGCGCCATATCAGATATATCTGCACTCCCTTATCGCCCGACAGACTCCCTTCACTATAGTGTATCGCAATGTCCAGATGCCTAGATTCCTCTACGATGCCATGTAAGCGTAATCTCTTATGAGACTGACCCCTGTTTGGCCTTTTAGTCAGTCTGTGAGCAGCTCATATGACCCCATGTTATGCTCCAGCTCCCGACCCTATATAAACCTATTGTCCCAAGATTATCTCGAGTCCCTGTGGCTGGCCGTTCCATCTACCCATACAGACAAAGGCCTGCGACACGAAACAGCACTTGGACCGCGGGTATATCGTATATTGGATGTCAATAATCGGCAACCCCTAGGGTACGATCCAACAGAATAAACCCTGATAACGTTTTAACCCTTTAAGGGATGAATAGTACTTTAAAGTGATATTGCTTTGTCATCATGATGCATGGATACAACCCCGGTGAGTAACTCGCCAGTGCTGCCCCTTCAGGAGTGTATCAAACCCATAGGGTAGGCATGATGCTAGAAAGCAGCCCTGGCGAGTTACTCGCCAGGGCTGCATCCATGTATCATGACAACAAAGGCCATAGCACATAAAAGTGTTATGCGGCCCTTGAGAGGGTTAACTTAGGGACAGGATCTCTCTGGCCGAGTCAGCTGCCAGCAGATGGGTTCCCGTGTGTAGCAGGAGATTGGACCAGCCCTATAGGCAGTGGGATTGGAGTTTGAATAGGTTAGGTTGGCGATTGGAATCTAATGCAAGGCGATATAATGGAAGTAAAGGGGAGAGGAGGGAGTCTGACCAACTAAACAGTTGAATAGCGATTGTATTCGTATAGTCTGTATAGTCTGTACCCACATAGGCTTCTGTTTACTCAGACTAACACATTGATAGGTTTCTCTGCCATTTGTTCACTGTACGACACCTCTCTACCCCACGCCCACCACCCTGAACTTACCGATTAGACTTACATCTGCTATACAAATCATGAATAAGTGCCAAATAATTCAGACCTATTCCTATCTCTACCTGCTATAATATCATAGATAAGTGCCAAACAGGTCAGAGCCCACCACTGGGTAACTCCCTCTTCAAGGTAAGTTTATTGAGTTGCTCTATTTGCTGCCAATCCCCTCTCCCTATACACAGCTGGCAGACTGGCAGTGCTTGGTATGCACGGGGTGCCTTTCCCCTACTACCACAACAACATGGTCAGAAAATATTATCCTCCGCGCCCTGTCTACCAAGTAGTGGTCTAGGGCTTTGTGGTTATTGGCTCAGGAGTTTCTATATTCTGTGTTGGCTTGTGGGAAGATTGTTATTCTGCCACTGTGGTTAGATGGGAGTTTGACATCATAATCTGATGAATATAGGTCCTGTAAGATAATGAGTGATATCAAAACAGAGTATACAAATAAAACGTACACGCAGAACACAAAAAAAGGGTTACCTGGAAAGTTTGTGTGGGCTCCATGCATTCTGTCTATCGTTTGAAGGCAAGTGTAATAAGTTAATCATTGAGAATACCTGTTTCAAAAGTTAATTACAACATATATAAAGATCTATGCTATTATGACAAACCAGCAAAAGAAGAAAAGTATAGCAATTCATGTGACAAACATAAATTTTCCATTCTGACATTAATGTATTTACAAAATTCTCAAAATATGATAATATTTAAAAAAGAAACCGCCATCTTCCTCCTTTAATACTGGGGCCTGCGCCACAAGCTACTGCCATCAGTAATTCACTTACCCCACCATGCCGCTCAACGACATGTCAGCCCACATTTACCCAGCCATTCTCTCTTTTTCAAACTAAACCAATTTGTCTCCCGTCAGCCGTGTCATTTCACATCTCATCGTCTCCCTCCTACCGAGCCTTTGGTGGTGGTCCATGAAACAGACACATCCAGACATTGCAGTTGGGACAATACTGCCCTTTTTTCAGAGACTACCAATTTCTACTTGGTTTTCCTACCATTGTCCATTTTGATAATGCTATCTCAGCATCTCGTTATTAATCATGAGGAGTGATGGCGGAGACAATTCAATCTGAGGAAGCTTAATGTAGTGGTTACCCTGTTCTCTACAAACAGACCCCCACCCAACAACAACTAGTAATGTCACAATGTGTGCTCTGGTGTCCAAGTGCATTAACGCTCTAAGGGATGTATAGTGCTTAACTGCACCATGCCCTTTATCGTCATGCTGCCTGAATACAGCCCTGCATGGCGAGTAAATATAACTTTGTGCTTCCTTCAAGCATCATGCCGACCCTACATGGTTGATACATTCTCGAAGGTTCGGCATGATGCATGGATGGCTGCATCACTCACCATGTAGGGCTGCATTCAGGCATGCCACATTAGAGCACGATGCGGCTCTTAAAGAGTTGATAGTGAGCATGGTTTTGAGGAGCAGCTCTGCATTGTTCAGCCTTGGATTAGAGAGGATCTGGAGATAAAAGACTGACCCTGAATGGTGCGGCCATCTGGTGCACGGGGCTGATCCTTATCGCTGTCCACCATTGTCCTGGGAGGTGGTTCCTAGTGTGGACGTTGATGAGATGCCAGTGGCACCCTTGGGTTGCACCCAGTGGCCGGCAATTAGGGATATTTGTTGTTTTGCTGTCACTAAAGTACTCTTACCACGGAACGACGCCCACACTGATGGTGATCCCTTAAGGCAAACAATCAAAGATTGAGTAGCCTACCCCAACACGTTGCCTGCTTCCCAACACCCTGCAGATACATGCAATTGCCATTTGAACACAGTCTCATTCTTTTATAGGGAGGGGTTAGGTCAGTTTCTTCTTCTAGGGAAGTCCACCTTTTGTAAACAAGAACTATTAAGATTTTGTATACAAAAACATTATTAAATAACATGTTAAAACTCAAAAGCGAGTGAGCTCGTGCCTTGATAATAACAAGGGGTTTGCAGACGTTTTCAGTTATTCCAAGAGGTTCTTCTCAGAGAGCTGCTGCTGATACCTAATCAGGATATCCTAGAGAACGTTCACAAATGACGTTGGTGTCTAAAGGCGGTCTATGTTTTTGTGTGGAGGGGGGGGGGGTAATTTGGTGACAAAACGTGACCTGTGCGATACAATTGTAGAGGCCAATTTACCGAAATTAGTGACAGGGGGCGAGACCCCTCTTGAAAGAATCTCCCAAAATAGATGACGCCATTTGTGAATGTTCTCCAAGATACAGTTTCCTTTTTTCCTACCTCCACCCTCCATCCCAATACGCACACTTCACCTGTGCCGTGGGAAGTTGTCAGGTGGCCTGATATGGTGCCTAGTGGGTGTGAAGGCAAAAAACAGGCATCTGTGAAAAGTAACACCGGGAGATAGGCCTATGGCTCACCACATATTGACACTGACAAGAGGAAAAACTTGATATTTTCCTGATACAGTTATTTGTGGTCCATAATTAGGCTTTGTCATATATTTGTCAGGTCACTGAACGTCTGCGACATTTCCTCTGTGCGCCTCTTAATCCCCCCGTGGTAATGCGATCTACATACGTATGTATCCGATATGGCATCTAGATAATTCATTTTCATCCCATAGGCTAGTTTGGTATTGACAATAATTCCAACCAAATTAAAATGGGATTATGTACATGTATTCTGGACATTGACAATCTGGTATATTTAATATTTTTCAATATGGAAGCAGATGTCATCATCATTGTGCATTAACATGAAGATTCTGTATGAGCCTGTACGATGCATGTACCTCCAGAGAAAGTGTGGTTACTGTATTTGTGGGTATTAGTCAGAGACACCTATTATCAGTATCCAGGTTAGTTTGGTATTTTACATCCCCACAAACTATACCAAAGGAGGCGACTAGTCATCGTCCAGCCCCATTAGGTGTATGACGACATCCTGACTCACACAATAAGGCTATTGGTACTAGGCACATTATCTGTCATCTCCTCTCATGTCATGTATTGAAATTAGCAGGAGGCAAATATTTGACCATCCCACGGTGTCAGAATGACGATAAGTCATTTGGATCGGTCCTCCTCCGGTTATCATGGGAATTACAGAGTCTTTGTGTGGCATATCATCTCGTCAGACACAGGGTACATACATATATGCAGACTATAGGAGTATAATGTATGGCCTGCAATGTTGAGATGGATATAAAATAGCGGTACTTGCAGTAATTGGTATAATTAAGGCCTTTGCATCTAGACTAAGAACCAAAAAAGAAAGGTTGAACGATAATGAAACCCCCGACAGCAAATCCCCACAAAATCGGAGAGACCTGATCACATTTCCTTGCATAATTTTGTAATGTACAGGAAAGAGTCAACTGTGAGAAATTAGTCAGATGTATTCTATTGTTTCTATGAAATACCATGTATAATGGTCCCACACCACTCAAGCTCTAGTAGATGCAACAAAGATTGAATAGCTTAAAGAGAACAATGAAAGGGATGTGAGCAACATACTTTCAATCCTAATAAACACCTTCGTGGGGGTTCTCCTATAAGTTAACATGCAATGGGATATGATATCAGTGACCACACTGGGGGAGCAAAATCTAGCAGTTTCATTCAGGACACAGGGGTGACTAATAAATTCCTCCTGTTTTCTAGTGGATTGGTGGTATCTCTGATAAAGGGAGGAGAAAATGAGACGTGAGGGCCAACGATAAGAGAAGGTGCTCATCGATGCCACCTGGTCGGTAGAAATGGACAGGACAGCAAAATGATCCTGTGTAGGGGTCATCAGGTGCATG
Organism: Harmothoe impar; assembly: GCA_947462335.1. NCBI lineage: Eukaryota > Metazoa > Annelida > Polychaeta > Phyllodocida > Polynoidae > Harmothoe > Harmothoe impar. The sequence goes on along the minus strand of OX381709.1, from coordinate 42,836,810 downwards.
TTGGATATGGGTGGGACAAGTGGGGTGGTGGTGGGGGGGGGGGATAAGGGGGAGTGGGCTAGGAACAATGGAAGCAGGCGGGAAAACACCCGGATGTTGAGTTATTGTGTCATGTTGCAGGATGATTATCCATGCTGGGGGTGAAAGAGGGGTTTGACTCTGGCGACTACTGGGACCCTAGGTTGTCCCCTAGTATTAACCCTTTAGTGTCCACACAATCTAATGCATTATAATTACGCATAATCAATTTTATGGGAATAATTCGCCAGTGTATTCGAGCATCCTGCCGAACCTACAGGGTTGATACACTCCTGAAGAGTCGGGGTGATGCTTGAATGCAGCCCTGTCGAATTATTACAGTTTTTCGCCAGGGCTGCATTCATGCATCAGGACGAAAAGGGGTATAATGCACTATGTGGCCCTTAAAGGGTTAAAGCCCCCTTGTCTCACCAACCCACATGAAAGCCATCCCCTTGTGTCAAAGGTCTAGTTAAGGTTATCCCCACACGCAATGTTAAGGGTAGTGAGCCTGTCTGGTCGACATGCAAAGGGCTGGAGGTGACAGAGGACCACACAGTGTGGTAGCAGGAGGTCCCCCTGGATGGTCACTTAGCTGTAACCCTACAGAGAATAGATTACAGACCCCAATCCTCTGTCACCCACCCCTCTCACTCCCTGTCTTTACTCCATGTATGAGGTACAGAAATAGGCATATACCACAGAAACAAGTACAGATTGATTGGCGCTCGTTACACCATTGACTTAAAAAGAGGAATCAGACATAATGAGATGGCTCGATTAGAGATGATTAGTGTTAAGGATGGGGAGGCTAATTACCATGGAGCAGTGATTAAGATCTGAGGTGGTATAGTAAGGAGCCCCGTCAATGAGCTGTATTGTGTGGTGTATTGTGACCTCCTGAGGTAGGCCATGTCTGTAATAAGCTTGTTGTCAGTTGTAAACCCTTTGAGGGCCGCATATTGCTTTGATATTAATTTGATATGTCCTTTATCGTCATGATACATGAATCATTGAATGCAATATGCCAACTTTTAGGGATGTATGTACCAGCAGGGTCGGCATGATGTAAGTCTACTGATGTATAAACTGAGCCCTGTATGGCTAGTAGACTCGCCAGGGCTGCATTCCTGTATCATGGCGACAAAGGACATAAAACATCTATGCACTATGTGGGAGGTAAAGGGTTAACATGTTATCTGATCTCTAAGCCTGTTTGACTGGTCTTCTTAGACACACCTGAGTAACTACTCCAGGGTTAGCTAAATGCACATTGCCAATGGCAGATCTTACCTGTCCCAGGACCCAGCTGCAGACATCTAAAACCAGTTTCTTTCAGGATAAACTAAATCACATTGCCTTACGAAGAGGCCACGTACTAGACCTCACTGTTTTATGGATCTGGGGACAATGGTAGACCTGTCCAAGTCTTTGATTTTGAATAATAGATAAATTAGAATAAAGACTAGAAGCGGACATTTTTGATGATATACGTTTCTACAATTGAGAATCAAACCCCTGGGGGCGAAGCCCAGTGACACAAGCCAGTCTAGAGCAACGGCAATGATCCAAACTTGGTTAATACACTTCTTGTATTTGATACGACTAGTAAAGGACTTTGAAAAAAGAAGACAGATTATTACCTGGGATAGAAGAGCTATAAATATTAGCGCTAACTTTATAGATTAAAGATAGTGTAGAATGTATTGGACTATGAACTGTTTGTGATGGTGGTGTGTACAAAATGTAGTAGATGCGTGGTGGGAAGAGTGGTGCTAATGTGGTGATTGATACAGAAAAGGTGCAGGGATAAAAGGGATAATCAGAACCCACTTGGCTGGGCTCTATAATGGACATCCACTATGAATGAAATAGACGAGCAGCTCTCACGCCATCCATCCGAGCAGTTCCTTCACACGGAGCTACTCTCCCCAGCCCTTTAAGGGTCGCGGAATGCTCTAATGCATTATGTCCTTGGTCGTCATGATGCGTGGATGCAGCACAGGCGAGTCTACGTGCCAGGGCTACAAAATGCATGCATCATATAGAGACCGTTTGCGATTGCATCAATCCCATAGGGTCGGCATGATGCTTGAATACAGCACCTGCGAGTTACTAGCCGCCCAGGGGCGTGGCGAGCAGTTTTAAAGTAGGGGGGACTGAGGGGTATTTTGACCCTTTTTGACCCCATTTTGACTGACCTTTTTGGTTTGACCTTTTTTGGGGTTGGTCAAAAGTGGGGGGGACATGTCCCCCCCCCCCCGTCCCCCCCCGGTTGCCACGCCCCTGCTTAGCCAGTCCTGAAGAATGACGATAATACATGGCGTAATACATTAAAACTCGATACGGCCCTTAAAGGGCTAGGTGACTCTTTGTATGTGTCTAGGGTGTAGTAGATAGGCAGCCAGCAGAACGGCGACTTAGTGAGGGGTGGGGATGGGATTTACTTGTCAGTGTATCAGCGCCGCCCAGCATTATCAGCTACACTTCATGATTGATTTGAGGGAGCCGATAAGAGCGATAAGAGAGCCAACTGTGAGCTGCTCCTGAAACGACGGATACTGAGATAGAGTCAAATGTACACACGCCATCTGGTTCTACTCCTCTGGGGCTGTAGGTATCATCAAATGGGTATGTTTTGTATTCAGGGATAGGCTTGGAAGCCCGATTGGGACTTCAAGGTGTATTCACGAGTACGATATAGACCCTAATACAGCCCAGTTATACTAGAGGACGAATCCATGAATGCTACACTATTTAGAGGGTAGCAGAGAGTTAGGAAATAAACTATAGGGAGGGATTACATATGGCCACTGCAACCAGTCTTTTGCTGAGAACACGCGCATGGCCTTAAATTTCCTTTAATACACTCCTTTTCAACCCATTATCGTGACTAGGCAGTTTTGAGGGGAAAAGGCGTGTCTGAATTCAGAAAGGCGTGTTTTTCCCATTATTAGGGTTGTTTGTCCCTGATTTCTCAGCTGCAGCCGTGAGTGTAATCACAGAGACTTATTTCTGCCTGACTTGGCCCTGTGCGCTGCCGACTGCGGATTTCCCGCGTAAATGAGATGATTTAATCGTCTGCTTTTTGTGCACACCGCCGCGCTGGTCTCCGGCGACGCAATAGTCAATCACCAGACACGTGGCCGACAACCAGCGAAGTCGTCAAGTGGTCGTCAGGATCCGTCATGCTTTTGAACGACACACGTCATGCTCTCCACGCACATACTCACGTCACGCTCTCCAAGCAGACGCGAGGACGCTGTCACAAGTCGTCGTTAGCGTTCTGTCGCGCCTCAGCAAGCAATGAGATGGCAAACACAGGTTTTGAGGTTTTTTGTGACAAGGACGGAAGTTCTCTCGTCCTTACATGCCCTTTTGTGTTTGCGCATGCGTCGTCGGTTTTAGAGGTACACGTGCGGCTGTGCATGTCAGATGGACATGCGCGGAGGAAGCGGCACGTGACGTAGACTTGTGACGTGACGTCAGAGACAAAGGGTAGATATTGTGAGCTGCTCCGCGAGCAATGTGAGCAGATGGGGGACATTGGTGCGGATATTTCCTAGTGGGACATTTCAATACAGTCAATGGCATAGATAGATTAAGGCCTGTATGTTACGCCGATTGCAGTATGATATACGCCTACATGTACAAATGTACCAGTATGTCAGCTTGGAGACTTTTGTATATGCATTAATTAAATCATGGGCATTTAGTCCTTTATCCCTGTACCCGTGATACCACGTGCTCTATCAAACGGTTAGAGCCAGCCGAAGTCCATAGAAGTAGAACCTATTTTTAAGCATAGTGTAGATCTTTATCCACAGCCCTATTTTTGCCCCTCTATTTAATAGTGTCTATTTTTACCCCTCCCCGTATCCGATCTCCGTTCCCATTTCCACTTGTCCTGCAGCCCTCGCCGACCTGATGTCTCAATGCCCCGTAACCAGACCGGCTGGTGGGGGTGAGTTGGAGGTGTGTGTGTGTGGGGGGGGGGGGGGGGGGGTGTAGGATGAGAGGGGGGGGGGTTAGATTTGATGGGTGGACAGGATTATTGATGAGCCAATAACCCCCTCTCATTGTCTGGTCGTCTCCACGGCCGGCCACCCCGTGTTATCTGCCGTGAAACCCAGTGTAACTCTGTACATGCTTATCGGCCAGTTATTGTGTAGTATCTAAGGCGGGGTGGTATCAGTTACCCCGATACGGTTAGGGTGGGTTACACCATACCAACTGCTATTGTCAGATAGAAATATTTCATTTAGATCCGGGTGTTTTATGAGTCGGGAACAGTTTTAAAAACACACATTTCCTATCGCTCAAATGATCCTCCCTCCCTGTGGTCCGATTTGGATGTTTTTGTGGGTGTGGCTCTTGTGTTTAAAAAGAAAAAAGTGAGGTAATATGAGCTTACTGAGGGCATGGGGTTATAAAGTCAGATCAACAAAAAGACTAATGCAATTTCCAAAAGAACAATGTCTTCTGTCTTTCTGCGTGGCTTTGGATCAGCTGACATAAATACCGAAAGATTATTACGTTTCAGAAAGGATCCCTAACAATACAAGAACGTTATGGACATACTACCTAATTTTGAATCTTGTATTCAAATATTTCTTTAACAAGGGATACGATGGATTAAATACTTTCAGTGACAAAGGATACAGTGTAAAAGAAGATATGATCGTATCAGTTCCAAACTGATTATGAAAGCCCCATTAAAACATGGTCTATAGTCATTTGATGCAGCCATGAATAAAGCTCATTTCATTTCCCTTATTTTTTGCAAGCAACTTGCCCATATGTATGCATTATAAATATAGCGTCAGAGTAGGCTTAGTACTTGTATAAAATCGAAAAATCTGTATCCATGGCTCTCTTCAATCAACTCACTATCTTAGCTGGCTTCAATTTTGGATATTGTCAGCTATCAAATCAAAGTAGATTTGGTAGATTTGAAATACCGGTCATAGATCAAAATTAATGTAATGTCATATATATATGCATGTATCCCAATCTGTGTACATCAGAGCACGGCTTACTAACTTAAACTTTGTTGAATGCAATAACTATATAGGTAAAAACGAAAAAAAAAGTACTTTCAATTTACTTTTTATCTGAATACAGAAGAGACTGTGTCCGCTGGCTGTATTTCAATATCCAGAAGACACTGATAGATAGTGTGGCACAGTTGACCAGTATATATTCAGTAACCCTGAGACAGCCAATCCCTCTCTAGGGCCGCCTGTGTATTCTGTGAGCTGCTCTAATATCACACAAGTAGTATGTATGGAGGGGGATTTGGCTCAGGTCACCAGTGTACTCTCCATCCCTCAATGTCTCCACCCTGCCTACCCCCCTTCTGCCACTTCCCACCATATCCCCTATCGATAAACACCCCGGCCACCTCTCATGATGATGGGATTTCACGTCCTCACTCATCGCAGAGATATGAGTCTCAATTTGCCGTCAGTTATTTGATTTTGCCAGCCTTTGGCAAGTTGATACGTCTACGCGGCGACTTAACCCGTTAAAGGCCGCATAGTGCATAAATAGACCTGCGTTCAATCACCATGCAGACCCTACATAGTTTGTACACGCTCGAAGGGTCGCGGTGATGCTTGAATGCAGTGCGCGCGAGTCACTGGCGAGTCACTCGCCAGGGCTACATTCATGCATCATGGTGACCAAAGACACTGCATTTAAAGTACTAGGTGGCCTTTAGAGGGTTAACAAACTCTACCCTAGAGGCCTGCTCCTCCTGTCCCTCCCTTCCGTCCCTCCCTACCCTGCATCCTAGACTCCATTCTGCAGCAGCATCTATTAGCACTGATACGTCTCCCTCTATCTTGTAGCAGGCGGGGTGTAGACGTCAAGAAGTGTTTTTCCCTCCTATTTGATAATGGGGGATACTGTGAGACCTGGTCCCCTGGTATCAGAGCGAGCTCAGCTGTGAACACCACTAATAAAGATAGATTTTCTAGTCTTGAAGAAATTGCATTGAGGCACTTGGATAACGGAGCAGCTACTGAGGAGACTGAGTTATTGTTTAGTAGAACTTTGAATTAGTCAAATGTGACCGTTTATAGCTTCCCTATAACCCAGACCTATATACTATGGAGCCTTTCCAACCACTTCCAATTCAATCCACACTTCCACTTTCACTCAAACCCACATCCATATCTAAATCCACGCAGGCAGCAGCATGTCTAGAAGGCTGTCACATAGTATTTCGCCACACCCATTGGCCAAACCATGGGTCTCCAGATTTGGCCATCAAATTTTCACCCCCCCCCCCCGCTCCTCCCAGGTCCACCACCCTCCTGGGGTACTCCTGGAGTAGGGAACAGCAGGGAGAAGGGTTCTTATAAAGTTATTGATGACCCCTGAATCACCAGCAAACCCTAGCTGTATGGATCCATTGATAGGATAGATCAATAAGACCCAGTGACCTCAGATTCCCCCCTGAGGCTAAAGCCGACCCCTGAGAAAACACATCTCTTCTGAAGCATTGCAACCAGAGAAACAATTTGTCTACCACAGGACGCAGAGACTAGGATTTTCACTAATCTGTGAGAAGCGCATATGCCAGGGTACAAAGGTCCTTTTCCCCCCAGAACATGTCACACATATTTAGTGTTTACAATATATGTACAGAATTAAACCCGATATTTTATGATATTACTTGGGAAGTTAGAGAAATGGGAGCTAAAACGAACAGAAGTGACAGATAGTAGACTCAACCGCATATTAGCCCACAGGGATTAGCGTACATTAGCCCCCTCCCCTCCATGTAATAAAGTCCCGACTCGTGCCTTTCCTGTTATAATATCTAAGCCTACAATACAGCCCATGACTCCTTCCCCTGTCAGTGTATCAGTTGCAGGCTGGTTTGGGTGCCGACAGGAGAGTATTGAGTAGAGGTAATTGGCCTGTATGGTATCAGCCTACCCCTGTATTCTATAGGTGACAGTTTCCGTCAGCTGCACTGTCAGCTGTCAGTGCTATACTGACACCTGGGAGGTCAGACTGGTCAGGTAGGCTGATAAATGACACCCCCATACACCCCCCACTTTCACTCCCCATACTGGCACCCCCATCATGTAAGCCCCACCCCCAAACAGCTAGGATACTGCCAGGAGGTGACAAAGGTGACACCTCCAGGGTAATCGATCCCGAGTGGAACTGGGATTGTATTGTTATCTCTGACTTTCTGACACAAAGCCTTGTAACATTAGCAGGGCTAGGTAGGGTGAGGGGGTCACATACAACATGGAGCGACACTGTCGATTGACCTCCTTAAAAAGAGTGTTCAAACCCCTAAATGCAGAGCATATAAAGCAATTTTACCAGACATTATACCGAGAATTTGAAGGGTCTTCATTAAACCTATTTTCCATACGGCACATACAAGTATAGCAGCTTTACATTCCTATAAAACTGCACAGATATGCTACTACGAAGGGCAAGTTCCTGCACGGTGTAGGCTAAGCCCATTAAAACCCAAACGTCAGTTTATATAACATATTGATGATGTGTTTCCTTATTATTTCAGAATGGCGGCATTACACCAGGCCGCCCTGGTGGGTAACGTGGACATCATGAAGCTGTTACTGGACAGTGGGGCAGCTGTAGACATCAGGGATAGTAAAGGTAAGCCGTAGTGTCTTAATATTTAATATATGTTATAGACTCTGTAGTCCATGAATACATATTTATATTCCTTATTATGCACTTTGTTTTGGACTTATATAAGCTATTCACAGAGCAAAGCTTGCTTGACCCTGTATCCTTTTGACCCCAGAGAGGCAGACACCCCCTACAGAGTTATTTGTTGACTGTTGTGACGACAAGAGAAGAGAAATGGATCCTAGATTATTGGCTATAATGTATAACTACTATTTGCACCTTATACCCCTGACAGTGTCAGGTCCTGTTGGGGAGGCGGGTACATGTTAAAGGGGTGTTGACGCAGAGAGGGAGTGTTGACCCAAGTCATAAAGCACCTGTTGACATCTCTTAGCAGGGAATCGGTCATGTTAGCCTCTACATGTGATCGGGTCCATGGCCAAGCTTTGTAGGCATACCTGGTGTAGAGCACCCCCAACGTTTTGGATGATCATTTACATGGCCTGTCTATAACATAATGACACAGGGCAGGTAGTCTCCACCAAAGCCTACCTGCCAACACTGTACCCAAGGTTAGGGCTGGAACCTGAGGCTGACCCTGTTGTGTCTGAGGTCATTAGAAGGTCAGGAGGCTTAAAAGGGCCCGTCTTCGAGTGGCCCATATCATACTTGGGCCCTGCACCCCATGGTGTAGGCCCTACCCTGTTATTAACAAAATATGTCTGCACAGCCTTATTGACTCTGTAAGTCATCTGGGCCAAGGCAGACCCCCTGCTTACATCCTCCCCTGTTGTAGACATGAAAGGAAACCAGGAGAAGGATTGCTCTGCTTGGGTGGGACTACTGTCCTTGTCTGGTGTTGGGTTGCAGGTCCTTCCCTCCAGGGCTGTCAAGCATGGCCAGACTGGGGTGGGGAGGGGTACAGGAGACAGTGGAGGCTATAGACCCTATTGATGGTGCACCTTTGGGGTATCATAGCTCAAGTCCGCTTCCCACGCGCCCTGCAAACAGAAAAGGTGTAAGGCAAGATCTCCTCTACCTTTATCACCACCATCTTGTTTGCAGTGTTAACTGTGGCCACTATACTTTAGCACACTATCTTGTAAAACAGCAAAGCACGTAATCCTTGATAAATGGGATTATATCCTTTGGTTCAGCGACCAGAAGAAGGCTATAAGGGTACGGAAAGAAACGCAAACTCGAGAGGGGGAATAGACAGCAAGAAAAACATGAGGTTTATCTCTCTGGTCAGGAAATTTTAAAAAATCTAATAAATGGGCCATTCCACAGTATTTCAACAAGTGGTCCCCGCATGACCCCCTCAGATCCTTATAATTTTCCACCTACATGAAGATGTATGTAGTTCATAACCACATGCAAGATTATAGCATCTTACTCCCGTAATTTTCCGAGATTTTGGCCACTGAACATGAGGGGGTTTGGCCCTCAGTTTGCAAAATCCCAATTTGGTGTCATCTTCAAAGTGCAATATTTTCAAGATGCAGTGAGTTAGAGGTCTGGTATTGCTTCAGTTGTCTCACACATTCATACACTCTTGGGAAGTGCAAATATTGGGAGGTTTTGATTAAGCCTTATACTTGAACAATGAGCATAAAAGGTGGTAAGCTTTCCTGTTTGAACTGAAATTTGAAAAGGTTTGAAAATTCATAGCATCAAAACCGTTACTTTAAATGCCCTAGAAATTTGGATTCCAAATGGCAATGAAGGTCTCAACATGAAAATCAAAGATGCAGTGTCTGCCATGATATGCAAATCCAATATGGCCGCCTCAAAAAGGGCAAAAATCTATTTTTGCCACTTTTCAATGCCCAATTTTGGTAGGAGGGATAAATAGTACCAGCTAATGCTCTTCACCAATCAAAAGGCCATTATGTGCCTTAAGTCTGATAGCAATATGGTATTGGTCCTATGTCTCCTTCTGGTAAAAATCGGGGGACGGAAAATGGTAAAAATGGTATTTTCCAATGATTTGTATTTTTTATAATTCTCTTAGCAATAGTTAAATATACAAAATCAAAGCATAGTTTATATCAGGTGAAAGTAACTGATGCCCCCTAAATCATGGTACCAAACTTGTTTCAGTGCTTTGGTTTTTTCCATTGAAATAAAATATGTCAATATGAGGAAAAAAACCAGAGAATAAGCAAAAAAAAATGAATCTCTTTATCCTTTAGTTTAACTTTATTTTGTGTAAAGTAGGAGGACAACAACATGTTATATATAGCAGAAAGGTATCTCTATGCATACATCTATGCATATATAGGCTACTCTAAACCCCGGTTTGGTACTCAAATCCCTTCGATTTCAATTTGGCCAGGGGCTATGACGCATAATATTATATGTCAAATGCATTGTATTTAGACTGCATGTATCTGATTTGGCATTATTGAAAGTGAATAAATATGAAAGAGCTTAGGAGTTGGGTAACATGTATCTGCTTCTTTAGGTACTTAGTATGGAGATCAAATCCTCAATCCTAATGGGTCATGGTGGACGACAACCTTATAGTGGCATGGTCCGATTTTTCCCATATTTCAATTCCTACTGAAATGTGCTCCAAATGTTAGTACACTATCATATTTGAAGAATGGGGTGCATTAAAAATGCCCTCTATGGGAAATTATACCTTAAATAGAATGTCCCATATTGGTGCAGGTATAGTCTTTACAGTGTATTTTCAATGAGTGCAATCATAGCGTGCACTCCAAAAGTATTTAATTGAGCCTAAATCTGATAGTTGGTTGAATTCTAAGCTGAATCATATTGAATGAGATTAAATGAAGTAGGTAGTACATTAAATATGGCCATATGGAACATTTTGGTTTTTTTTAACAGGATTGATTTTTGAGTGCCAATTATCAGATCATGTCACTTTAACCGCTCCCACCCTGATGGAAATCAAAATTTGCTTGACATAGTCTATAACACATTGTAAGGGCTTACTTGATGAGAAAGATTGTTCAGGGTTAGATGTACTCAACCTTTTGATTCCTTTTAATACAATAGTTGTCTCAGGTAATCCCAAATCATCTTAATGTGATGAATGTTGTAACTGACTTGGCCAAATCGAAATGCACAAATTCATGTACCAAACCAGGTTCTAAATTATATTTATGGTATATTTCATTGTTCCCTACCAAAACAAACATGTTATGGTCTTATAACCCCTTTTTTACTCCAAAGAAGTTTGAGAAATAGGAGTAGCATGAGTGTGCTGGATTTTTTCTCTTATTTCAGTATTTTCCTCAATTTAACAGTGTTTCTTTCAATGGAAAGAACCAAAGCATTTAAACAAGTTTGGTACCATGATTTAGGGGGCATCAGTTACTTTCACCTGATATAAACTATGCTTTGATTTTGTATATTTAACTATTGCTAAGAGAATTATAAAAAATACAAATCATCAGAAAATACCATTTGTACCATTTTCCGTCCCCTGATTTTCACCAGAAGGAGACATAGGACCAATACCATATTGCTATCAGACTTAAGGCACATAATGGCCTTTTGATTGGTGAAGAGCATTAGCTGGTACTATTTATCCCTCCTACCAAAATTGGGCATTGAAAAGTGGCAAAAATCGATTTTTGCCCTTTTTGAGGCGGCCATATTGGATTTGCATATCATGGCAGACACTGCATCTTTGATTTTCATTTGAGACCTTCATTGCCATTTGGAATCCAAATTTCTAGGGTATTTAAAGTAACGGTTTTGATGCTATGAATTTTCAAACCTTTTCAAATTTCAGTTCAAACAGGAAAGCTTACCACCTTTTATGCTCATTGTTCAAGTATAAGGCTTAATCAAAACCTCCCAATATTTGCACTTCCCAAGAGTGTATGAATGTGTGAGACAACTGAAGCAATACCAGACCTCTAACTCATTGCACCTTGAAAATATTGCACTTTGAAGATGACACCAAATTGGGATTTTGCAAACTGAGGGCCAAACCCCCTCATGTTCAGCGGCCAAAATCTCGGAAAGTTGCGAGAGTTGGAAGCTACAATTTTGCATGTGGTCATGAACTACATACATCTTCATGTAGGTGGAAAATTATTAGGATCTGAGGGGGTCATGCGGGGAAAGTTCCTCAAATCTGTCTATATACGGCGGAATGGCTCAAATAGAGCTTCACAAGGGCGTTAATGATTTCCATCTGGGACTTAGATTACACTTTAGGACCACCCTCATAGTGGGAACACACCATGAGCAGTTACCTGGTGTACAGTGAGGGTCAGTCAGGATTGAAAACTATGATATGCTCTCTGCCAGTTTTGCACGGCTATAAAAGTATAAGTTTAAAGGATTTTATTGGGCACTTCAAAATGCATGATCTTCAGTTGCAAATCCTGTAACCCCCACCCTATATAACGTCATTTACTTATTGTTAACTTCAGTAGATATTGTACGGTTTCTGCTTATACCTCCCCACAGTGGATATGTTCCATCTAGGGTGTGTGCTACTGTACTTGTTTAGTGTACAAATATACTAAACAAGGTGTAGATCTTTTACTTGGGGTGACGAGATTAACCCCTCTGAATATACCACTCACCATGAACAACATATGGGAGGGGGAGGCTTCCTAGAAGGCAGGATGACCAGGAGCAGGGATCTTATAAAAGGGTTATAAATTCGTTCCATTTCCCGACATAGGAAGGAGATGCGGAACTTACTAGAAAGAGATATCCAAACTGTCCAATGGAAATATAAATCCTATTAAATAGTAGTAGGACAGTTTATGACATTACTGTCTTTAGCTGTCTCCTTAGTCCTCGTTATGGCCAGATGACAGGGCACACCTGGTAACAATTGAGCTAATTATAGATCATTATTTAATGAGGGTAATGGTTGCTGTCAGTGTCATGTGGATATGTGCTGTCATGTTAGGCTGTGCACATCATTGTACATACAGGGCCAGATTGCAGCTTTTGCATCACAATTAGTCGGTTATTTATATAGAGCAGGTCAATGATGGCCACAGAAGAGTCAGCTCCTGTCACAATGCCATACATCAACTACTCCAAGGTGTAGGAAGTCCACATTCTTTTACCATTCACTACTGCACTAAATGGGGTACTCGTACTTATACATATTAACAAGTGACATCACAGAATCCTCTGGTTTAATCAAGAATATTATCAGTTGCTCTTTGGTTAAATATTAGTCAATATATTTCTGTGGCATATATGAATTACAAGCTATAGATTTGTACTTATATTATTAGTGTCCGAGGACCTCTCGAAAAGCTGCCTAGTCTAGGTGCAGTTTAATTTCAAGAACTGCTTTCCACAGGGGTCCATTAAATGGTGCCTGGAGTTATAGATGTTTATGAAGATGTGAGGAGAGAGGTCCATTGCAAAAGTATGCCTGTTTATGAAGACCACAGCGTTTAGAAGATCACTTAGGCACTGCCCAACAGTCTGGTCTGGCGGGGTTGACTTAATGCCTGTAGCCGTGGAGGAGGAGTAGGAGGAGGTGGAGTGTTTGAAGGTCCCTGGCTGGTGCTATCCTCTGTCAGGTGTACATACTGTCAGGTGTGGGCAGGTAGATATAGAGGACCCTCCATATACACCTGGACGTCAAACATAACGCTCCCCATGTACCCCCTCCCCCATTCCACCCAGGCTAAAAACTGAGAGTAGGTGTGTTGCAGGTTACCTGATCCAACCTTACAAAACACAATATACGTTAGCAATCTTCATTTTGAAGAAAAAACAAATCACATTTCAATTTAACTTTTAATGTTGTCAGTTGACACGGAAATTCTCAAGTTATCGCGAAGAGTTGTGAGTAATCATCGTCACAGCACTCAGCAAGTTTATTCCCGGCTATTCTCTATAGGTAAAGCATGACAAAGAAACAATAACCGGCCCACAACTAACCTAGATTCTCGGACCATGTATCCTGAAACACAGTTTGATTTGGCCTCACAAACCAGCACACGTCATGTTACATGCAGGAGGAGACATAGCAGGCATTCCCTGTGGCAGCAGCCACCAGACATCACCTGAATATGGGGAGTGGTGGCTGGCATCCAGGGAGGCATACTAAACACCTTAGAGGCAGGTGAAAAACACTTGTTGTCCCATACCGATGCATTCATGGATAAGCACACAAACATACGGGAACAGGCACAACAGCATTGAAGAATACAATTTGAAAGAATGTAAGACATATTATATTGCATTTTTGATGCAAATCAGTATTTGACAACGATTTTTCTACAAAAAAGAAAATGTTGATTTCCTACAGCCAATTAAACAGGGAATGGGTAAATAATTTGTGAGTAGCCAAGCAAAAGGATACTCCTTGGCTTCTGGTAGAGGGTAATCACAGTGACTTTGTGTGTGAAGACATACCATATCTGACATATCCCTTTATAGATCAAGTTCTCCCTCAGAGTGTCAAACAGTTTGGACATGTATAGTCATCCAGAATCCCATCCATTCACTCAGAATTCTCTTATTATCTCCTTAAAATACCCATCATTGTTGGCCCCACTGAGACCTGGGGTGAATATGGAGAGGTCAACTCTAGGTCAAGTGGCAGGCTGACTTGGGGCAGGAATGACTAGAATCAGCCCTTTCATAACTGTGGCTTTGATGTGGCATCAGGTAGGGGGTTGGGCAGGTGAGATAGCCTTAGCGGGATACCTTGTCAGGGCGGGGTATGTACCTGTTGTGAGAGTCTTGTGTACTCAGTACAGGTGAGGTATTGTATCCCTGTTGGGGGTGGGGGTGGAGTGGAAAAGGGGTGGGGTTTATTTCGGTGGAGTGGACTTTACATGGATCCTAGCATGTCTATGAAAAGTATCTATATAAGGGGCCTTCACTTTCATAGACAGGTTATAGATTAGATAACAACAAAATACTTTTTCACTGATCTAAAAGGTTTAATGGGGGAGGGGGGCGTAGGCATTGTTGGTCTCATATCCCTGCATCACTATATATGTAAGTAGTATGTTGGCCGCTGGAGTCAGACCGCCAGGTGACATACAATACGACAGTACCAGCCACAGGTATGACATGCATACCTGCAGGTGGGCTTATAAAGGGGTAAGAGGGAGAGGTGTAAGGGGAGGTATTGGGTCTAACAGAGGTCCCATACAGAACTTCATAATACTACACTAAAGTGTTTTCAGCTAAACTTACACGGGTATCAAGATGGTTTATGGACGTGGTGAAGTTGTCTGTTGTCAGCATAGGCAGCTGGGAAATAGTTCATACATCTAAATCAGCATAGCAGGAGTATATACTTTTAGAAGGCACGTTTGTCCATGCAATGCAATACTATCTGTAAGACATACTGGGTGTGAGGGCATCACACTGCACATATTATAGTTAGTTATGGGACATGATATGGGTTACTACTGAAGGTGGGACCCTGGAGAAGCAGGGTTTCCTGCTGGGAACCCCTCAGCTGGTGGTGGTGGCCTCCCCCCCTCTACACACACCACCACACAGACATGCTACCTGACGGTGGGAGGTCGGAGGGGCATGCCTCTCAGCTCCCTCCACATACAATATTGTCACGTCCAACTCCCTTCCCCAAGCCTATGCAAGGGGCACGAGCTCCAACATCCCACCCCTGAGGAAGAACCTAAAGAAAAAGAACACAAGAGCATCAGATAGAACCACCGCTGTTATTTCTGTCCTTCTTTTCTTTTTATCATCCTATGTCTTTCACTACAGTGCTTGTCCCTTTCATTTGAGTCTCTTGAGCTTCCTTATGGCATGTTCCCTTTGGGGGAGGGACATACAGAGGTGTGGGATGCTTGTTTCCACATAGTCAGCTTCATATAACCCACTACTGGTTTAGCCATAGAAAACAGCTTGTAAATGCATGCAGACACATTGAATTATTGTTTTTATGAAGCCATTCAGGGAGTCGACCTGTGCCAAATGTGTCACGGGGAGATGTTGATTTTCAATTTGGCGGCCAAACATACACTTAAATGGGATTTTTCTCTGAGTTGTTAGTTTGTTTAGAAGCTTGTGCAGCATTGGGGTACTCTGAATAATGAAGTGTTCATGAGAAGCCCTGCGGCGAGGCATAGCTGTTCATGTAGCCTTTTTTGCCACTATTTTTATTTTTGCCCCTCTGAGTATTTACTTGCCAGAGGCATATAAAGGTACCCTGCTCCCTATTCACAAAGGTCTCAGTTTGTTGGGCGGTCCCCTATTGTGTTGGTGTACTGCTAAAAGTGATGGTTTCCCCCTAGACAGTGCATACCCCTCACATAGGTGTCCCTTTCTCCACTTGACTGAGAGATATAATCAGGGTTTTCTTCTTTTTCTCCCAAGTTTGACAGCACAGAAGCCAAGCATATTGCTGGAGGGAATATGCCATATTGGACAGGTACACTGTCCTTGGCTGTTTTCTCTTCACTTGATGTGGGTATATATATAGAAGTACAGCAAACCTCTATCCTTCCCTTAGGGACAAACGGAGGGTGTCCTATGTCCAGGACAAAATAAGACGACGACTTATCCTATATATGGGGGACAACACAGCTTTGTCAAAGCCAAAGGGAGACAAAGAGGGGAGGGGATGTGGATTATATTAGAGATACAAAAGGTCACACACACCTAAGCTATGAGTAAAAACACTTTCTGGCAAAAAAGGTTTCATCTCTGTTGTCATCTCGTACACACGTTTCATCTAGTAATTCTCTCCCTGTACCCAACGTTTATCTAGACCCGAGGGCAAAGGAAACCTCCCTTATTCAAACACTCACCTACCGGTTCCCAGCAAAGACGCTGATATCATTACTGCTAAAGGCAATGGGAGCATGGTTTGGATGAGGGCTAAGGCTGAGCTTTGGGTCACCTTTAGTGGGGTAGGAGGAGGGATGATCGTGGCTTTAGTGAAATGGTGCGATGTTTATCCTGCCTAGGGGAAGAAGGGCTGATGCTGTACAACCCTCCTCCAGGGTTGGTGTGGGAGGACAAGTTGTGGTTTAAACCTTTAAGTACCACATAGTGCTTTAATGTGCTATGCCCTTTGTCGTCATAATGCATGGATACATCAATCATGATGATCCTTCGTAAATGTAAAAAAGAAAAACACGTCGGTACGATGATTGAATGTAACCTGGAATGCAGCACAAGGAGCTTACTTGTCTTGGCTAAACTTGACTGAGAGATATAATCAGGGTTTTCTTCTTTTTCTCCCAAGTTTGACAGCACAGAAGCCAAGCATATTGCTGGAGGGAATATGCCATATTGGACAGGTACACTGTCCTTGGCTGTTTTCTCTTCACTTGATGTGGGTATATATATAGAAGTACAGCAAACCTCTATCCTTCCCTTAGGGACAAACGGAGGGTGTCCTATGTCCAGGACAAAATAAGACGACGACTTATCCTATATATGGGGGACAACACAGCTTTGTCAAAGCCAAAGGGAGACAAAGAGGGGAGGGGATGTGGATTATATTAGAGATACAAAAGGTCACACACACCTAAGCTATGAGTAAAAACACTTTCTGGCAAAAAAGGTTTCATCTCTGTTGTCATCTCGTACACACGTTTCATCTAGTAATTCTCTCCCTTTACCCAACGTTTATCTAGACCCGAGGGCAAAGGAAACCTCCCTTATTCAAACACTCACCTACCGGTTCCCAGCAAAGACGCTGATATCATTACTGCTAAAGGCAATGGGAGCATGGTTTGGATGAGGGCTAAGGCTGAGCTTTGGGTCACCTTTAGTGGGGTAGGAGGAGGGATGATCGTGGCTTTAGTGAAATGGTGCGATGTTTATCCTGCCTAGGGGAAGAAGGGCTGATGCTGTACAACCCTCCTCCAGGGTTGGTGTGGGAGGACAAGTTGTGGTTTAAACCTTTAAGTACCACATAGTGCTTTAATGTGCTATGCCCTTTGTCGTCATAATGCATGGATACATCAATCATGATGATCCTTCGTAAATGTAAAAAAGAAAAACACGTCGGTACGATGATTGAATGTAACCTGGAATGCAGCACAAGGAGCTTACTTGTCTTGGCTAAATCTATACACGATGCCGATAAAGGGTTAAGGGCATTAAAGGGTTAAGGTGCAGTGGACAAGGCCGGGCAGGGACTGATAGATAGCAATCAATAACTTCCATCAGCAGTGATGAGCAGCTCGGGCCCTCCCTGAGCAGCTCTGCTGATATAGGGCGGCTCCACATGAAATCCTGGTATCAAACATGGGATAGTGCTCGTGTGTTCGCAGATAGCCTTTAGTGAAAGGAGTAAGTGCTATCAGACATGTAAGTTTTAACCTGAAATCTAAAACCCACACCTAAAAATTGCATCCAATTTAAATAATGGTCGCTAGGAAGTTGTTCGGTATCATACAAAATGCGCCATAGATGGTATATTCACGGTCAGAACATGAGGCATTTACTCGACACTTATTTTAAATATATAAAACATAGAAATACATGGTGAAAATGGCAAAAAACGTGTGCCCTTGATATTAGGTTCGTTGCTCACATGCAGCCATAGCACTGAGTCAGAGTTTGCCCTTGACAAGCATGCCTCTGTGGACTTGTGGTTAATGAGTGACGTGACTAAGTAGCGGTTGACTGTTGTGCTTTACTTTGTGGGAACTATCGATGAGCATAGAACATGTCACGTCTTAACGCCTGCCTAATGAGGGCCCATAGACCAGTAAGCACGCCAAGGACGCTATACTATGTGACTCAGATGCTACATACAGAGATGTCACTTCTCACTTTTGTATTAATTCCTACCTTTTGCCAGAGATGTCTGTGTTAGATTATTTTCATCCCAATTAGTAAAGTGTCCAGAATATGATGATTGCTATATTTTGAGGACATCATACTGTAAGCTGTATCTTGTTGTATGTATAGTTGTGGCATAACTACTGTTACACAGTATTTCCAAAGTGAAATACTACAGGCCAAAAACCTTAAATATTCTTCTATTGATTATACCCTGAGCATTGGTATACTGAAGGGTATTAAAGTGATTTTTCCTATATGCATTATTTAACTTGTATAGGCATAATCAGTACCCATGGACGCAGGTTAGCCCAATGAAAAAAACGTTTCAGTATGAGATTCTATTTAAAATGTGATGTAAAAGTGGCCTGAAACAAAGGTTCTTTCCTAATTACTACTATGTTTAAACGATCATCGTTATAGCATGAGCGAACATCCTCCCAACCGTAAATCAGAGCTCCATTAATGGCTCTATTGTAGTTTAACCATTCATTTTCCTATCATTTCGCGAGTCGCTGTAGTAGGTGATTTAGTAAAATCGCTATGGACGTCAATCTGCCGTTGTTAATTACACTTTGTGTGGATACTTTAGACCACTTTAAGTGAGGTGCTGGAGCATTATGTGGTGGGAGGACTAGGGATCGATACTCCTCCAGGGTGGACGTGCTTTGTCTTGACTTTATCTCAGGAGGATTAAGATTGAGAGGTTCTTTTAAGCCTACAATGGGTGCTGATACATCTACATGACGCCATGCCTGTGGCCGTATGACGTACAGTATATTAGGGAACGTTCACAAATGACGTCACCTGCGAGGGGGTGGGTGGGTCTTTGGGTTTAGTGACAAGAAGTGACATGGGGGTGGGGGGTGTCAAGGTCTGTTTGACATCACCTTTTCAAGTCCAGACATTTTTATGAATAATAAGGCTGAACTTATAAGGCCAAAAAAAAAGAAGGTGTGTTTCAGGTTACATAGTCAGATAATCTAGGCAGGGTAGGTCGAATTTTTTTTTTTTTTTTAATTATTTTTTTTTACTTTGGCCCGAAAAGTACCCAAAACTGACTCGTAAAACTTCAGCGCTGACTTGTCGATAACGGCGTTGACTCGTAGACTGTCATATAGACTCTGAAATAGCCCCAAAATTACTTAAAATTTACTTTCTTTTTCAAAATTGGATAAAAATGTCTAGGGTCGGCCCTGTTTTGCTAGATAGGGTCGGGTAACCTGAAACACACCTTTTTTTTTGGCCTAAGTATTGCATATAGATAAAAATGAGATGAAAATGGCTAATGAGGCTGAGGGAATTCCACTGATATTGTGCCTATTATAACCTATGTTAATGTATTAGTATTTCTGCTATCTAGCTGGAATAGCAACCAATTGGCCATTGTCACATCTGCAGAAAGTGATTTAGACTAGTACTGGTCCTCAATGTATACATTATATATGGCTATGCTACTATAGGATGTGTGACTTATGAGGCTTATACAATTTTGTACAATTTTTACAAAGTCAAGGTGCGGTTAATAAGAGAGCAAGGCTTACCGGTATACACAGGATTCATACTGTACTGTCCCGGCACTGTCATAATATATGAGTGCCCTGGCATTTATTGATCTGGAGGCATGTAAAACTGCATTTAGGGGGTGGTCAATTTTTAACAACAGGGGGGGTCCGTGGATTTTCGCGCCAGCGGGTCGAAATTTTCTTGGTCCCCCCTCAGGCAAGTTGAAATTGAGCGCGGCCGACCCCTTTGAGCTATTGTAACGTGCTGGCTTTCCCCACCCCCCCTGTTGCTAAGAAATGACCACTCCCTTAGAGGGTTTGCTAGCGGAGGGAAGGGTGGGGGGTCTTCAAAATTAGTGACGTCTTTCTTAGGGGGGTTATTGCTGGTATTGACAAAAGGTGACAAGGGAGTGGGGGGGGGGGTCCTGAAAATGGCCCAAAATAAGGTGACGTCATTTGTGAATGTTCCCTTACTGTAAGGATGAAGCATACTCTCTCAACATGCACAATTCAAGGATTAATCCGTGTACGTGTATGTCAGCTCTGTTCCATTCTTAACATTTGATATCATTTTAACTCCATAATTTATCATCTCTTTGTCCAGCTGCTAGCACAGCTTGATTTCCCTCAAGAAGTGCACTTCTACTACGTAGAATATTACTGCAGTCCCCTAGAGTTTACATAACTTTGATAACCCGATTGGTTTGGTAACAGATACTAGTAGGCCTTGGACATTGATTTCCAAAATTGAGTCATGGTAGATGCCGCGGATAGGGTGACACACCATAGAGGTCAGGATTCCTTATTAGGGGGAATTCCCTAGAAAACCTATCTATATCACTTATTGCACTATAGCCACATATAGGGTGTACAGAAGGGAATGGTGTACACTAAAGTGGAAAATCTGTACAAACAAGATTTGATTAAAAAATGGCGAATTCTTCGATGCCTGATATCTTAGATATTTGAATTTTAGATACCGCTATTCTCGTCTGTTCTCAATAATATTGTCCTGCTATACGACTAGCAATAGTAGCATGTAACCTCAAGTCGAAATAAAGTGTGACCCTGGGCCTGGTTTAGTCAGAACTGATCTGGATCCCCTAGGGTTGGGTCTGGGCGTCCCCCAGTCTTCTCTGGTCACTTTTATTAACCATTACAAAGCCCTGGGCCACTCAGGGGTACTCCACATCCGGCTAGCATGGGGCAATGTCTGAATAAGCTAAATGGGTTGAGATTCTCAAGTTGAGATTCATTACGCTGTAGATAGATTGATAAGGCATTGGCGAAGAAGGCCAGTGGTAGGCTGAAATGGTCTCTGAGGGAATTGGGTGGATCCCCCACCCCTACATGTGCGGCGGTGATTTCACTCACTCTGAGAGCTGCTCCCAATTCTGATACAATTCAACTAGAGCTGCTCACTGAATGTTAAGTGGTTAACGATAGTTTGTATCGTACTATATCTGAATGATGCTGCATGTGTTGGTTCTGAAATTATGCATAGGAGTAATGCAAAATCTATATTTATTATAGTCATACATTGATTTGCAGATAGTGTAACATTTTATAGATGCATATCGACCATTAAGCCTTTGATTCTAGTTCTGATATGAGGACTAATATATATGACATACTTTTGTTCACAATGGATTCTGGAGTTTAATGATGTCCGATAGGGAACCTGAAATTGGACCTTGCAATATCCATCACATTCCACAATAACACAAAGCACTTCAACTTTTGTACTGTGGAAACCTTTTAATATTGTGCACTTTAATTGTGTGGCCATCCGCCATCCTTTATTATGACAGCACTCCATGCAAAAAACACACCAACGCCTTTAAATGCGTGATACGTACGTACTTGATATGAGCGGATTGAGAGGATGGGGGGTTGGGGAGGGGTTTTCCCAGTATTTTCACCGGTAGCATGCAGAGCCAGACGATGCAAAAACAGTGGTCCGAAAATGGTAAAAGCTGACCCACTGAAAGTTTGGTTAGAAAATAGAGCACTTTTCTCAGGCAGGTCCCCATGCGACCTGCGGAGACAGATGCATAAATACAAGGTCTCAAATAGCTCACACACTGAGCAGTGTTAGCCGCACGTAAAGGAAATAAAGCCACCCTCAACACAGCCAAGACACACCCACCAATAGGGGAATAGTGACTCTGGGCAAACAGTTATAATACGATTTGTTTTCCAATGTGTTTCCGTTTATTCAATATAACTGTTCTTACAAATTAAAGGTCGTTCGTCATAATATTGTACTGTTGCTATGTAGCACTATTGACACAAAGGAAATAAATCGTCTCATTTCCTTGAATTATAACTAGCACATGCACTATTTATCGGACAATGCCCAGTAGCAGTCTCATACATTAAAAGTCAGAAATATCCAAGAATGGATAGTCCATAAGTGTGCAAGTGTACGTATTATAGCATACAAGTAAGGCCCTAACAATAGGAAATGCCAGTATGTTTCATTGAATTCATACTCCGATTGTGTCATAAATGATAAAATGGCGCAGGATTCCTCCTGTTCAATCATGGTGTATAAAGCCGTGAGCTGCTCATGGTGTATAAGGCCGTGAGCTGCTCATGAGTCGGGGAGTAGAGACAAGGTCTGCTTTATAGACTTCCGACAGCCTGGCAGCTAGTATCAGTAGTTGGCTACCTGATAGTGCTGAGGGTGCCTGAAGGTGTGACTTGACGATGTGACTCCCCTATACAGCGTTCTACATGGCTGAGCAGCTCACCAGCTCGTATACAGACAGCTGCTCATCAAGTTACTTCTGTGCGTCTACTGGGGGAGCTGCTCATGCACCAGGTTGAAGAAGGCAGTCAGCGGCATGGTCAAATTGTACAATGTCTACAAGACCCGGGTATTTATCCCAGGAGTATACCTCTTGTTAAAGAAAAACAGAAAATCAAATCAAAACATGTATGCATTTACTTCTTGAGTTGGACTATACCCCTGGACTATACCTAATCATATATAAACAGGGACATATCATTATGTATAGCATGAATATGTATTGGGGGGGGGGGGGGGGTTATGGGATGGTTCAGGAATGTGATATGACAAATCAGATATTGGGGGGGGGGGGTCGGGGTTAAAATGGAGTGGACCAAAGGGCATTAACTGTGACATTGTGTAGATATGCGTATAACGGTTTCTGCCATCAACCTGTACCTTCAACAGTGCATGTGGAATTTGGAGTCAAACCTTATCCTAGATAAGGCACAACAGTTGCAATATATCAGAACGTAACAAAAAAACTGTTTGAGGAGTGTTTATAGCAACTGAGACGTGTTTTACTCTTCTTATCTACAAATGAGATAGCAATCCTAGTAGTAAAAACATTGGGGGATGGGGGGTGGGATGCAAAATACATGAAAATGCATACATGTTCACGTCTATCGGGAATGTATTGCAGCTATTTTCCATAAGGCAGCTGCTATAGCTCTCAAAGATGTTCTCTCGACTATCGGCTATCATTTTCCTTATTGATAGCGTATGCCATAAGGGAACATTCACAAATGACCTCAAATATTTTTGACCCTTTTGAAGATCCACCCAGCCCAAAGATCTCCCACCTCCCTACAGTGTTCTCCGTAACCGTTAAGATTGGAAATAACCTTCAACATAATTGATTCAAAAATATTCTTTATTCAACGAAGGATACAATGACAATATTTAGTAATGCCTGGTGGCATTTCATACACTTGTTTTTCCACGAAGCATACACAATGCTGAAAGTGAAATCCACACACCGAAAATATGTTGAAAAGAGCATGGATGTCCTGAGTTAGAAACAAACTGCATTTCACCCAAATTGATTTTACGTAATCTACAAGACTTCCTTGGTGATAGGTCTTACCTGGCTACACGCACGTTACAGTAGGTGATCTATAGCGTGCCGTGTGATGTGAGATAGTGTGGAGATAAGAAGGCCTGATTGATATCTGGTTTTACATTGGCTGTCAGGGTACGTGAGGTAGTGCTCGTGCCGCAACCCTGGACGTGTACTGGGTGATACATGAGGGCAGGCCATGCTCCCTGCCTCTCTAATCAAGGCTGTATTTACATGCCTCTTAATGCTGGGGGAATGGAACTCTGCGGTTCTGATAGCTCGTGTAGAGCATGTTGGTAGGCGTAGTAGAAACCGTACACAGAGAGTTCACCTATTTCTAGTTCTAGAAGGTTTAAGATAATGTGGCACCTTTCAGCAATAAAGGTGAGACATTTGCCAATCACAGGCAGTGATGCAGCCTGTTTGAATATAGTTGTTTAACTTGGTCTGTTGTTTGATTCATTCCTGGGATTACCATATTAAAATATACAAATGACGTCCCATTGGACATTGGCAACAGTTGACAGCTATGCTCAAATGAATACAGCTCTACCAAATGCAATACATTTAATTGAATTACATCCAGACATAACACAAATATGGCTCTGCTCTTTATTTAAAAAATAAATACACTCAATTAAGTATTGATAGATTACTGTATGGTGTGTATGTTTTCATACACCTAGTGATTGCCCATTCAGACTTCCTTCACACAGTGCTTAACGAATGCTCTTCATCCCCAGGTATGCGGCCGCTGCACTATGCGGCATGGCAGGGTAAGGAGGAGCCTGTGTCGGTACTACTCAAGTGGGGCGCAGGCACCAACGAACCAGCCCTGGATGGGGAGACACCCCTACATCTAGCCTGTCAGCATGGTCACTACGATGTGGTAAGTTGATTTAATCATAATATTTGATATATACGATGAAGCGGATCTTCCACCAAAGGTGGTTACACAAAATAGTGGTTTTGTAATGGGATCTTGTCATGTTGGCCATGGTGATGAATTTAATAAATTATCAAAGTGATTCAATAAATGGAATACATAATTATGTAATGATGTAAGTTCGTCTTAAACAAGTGTTAAATAAGAAATAAGTTGAGGGTGACAAATCGCTTCTGGTGGAACACAGGCTTTATTGGTGTATACGTTTACATCATATATTTGCGTTACATTTACAACGAAGCCGTCCTCTGTTTACTCTATAGAGTAAATACATTACATATGTTTTTACGCGAGCTATACATTTGACTACAATTCTGTATAGAATGTAAACACGTCTAACTCTTCCATATCACCGTTTATATCTATACGTAGATATCATTACCAGTCTAAAATGTCATATTGGCAAACAGCCCAACCAAAAGAACCTGATTGTTCCATAATATACACCGCCCTCACATCCAGAGGCCCTTTTTAACCCCGAGAAGAGAAAAATGATAAGTAAGAGTGAAATATGATGAGCTAGTTTATATTAGAAGGGCCCTGAGCATGGCGCCATGGTCCCCTTGCACAGACTGTTTGTGTAATGTAATGTGTAATATGTTTATTGTCAATCTCCCTACCTTTTTGTGTCCCCCTCGTTTCCTGAGACTTGTAGGCCACCACAAACAATAACTCCAGGGGAGGGGAGATGACTTCTCCTGCCACCTTTGTTTACAGTACACTGCCAGTCAAATGATCCCTCCAGACCCTCTTGTGCTTCTTTCTACAGGTTATCATAGCTGCTCAGTTATGTGTGAAATTGTATATTCTTTATGTCGGATAGCACTAGTTGTAGTAGGCCTACTTGGGCCACCATCAGATGTCAAAGTTAGAAAAAAGACATCGCAGAACCACAAGTAAGTGTATATATGGCCCAGCTAAAAGTCTCTAATTAGTGTTGATTCATCGGTCTAGCATTATTCAAATGATTCAGAAGGGGTGACATGATAACATTAAAGATTACGCAACACAGATATGGCCACCATTATCAATCACATAGCTCCCACCATATGGAAATCTATCTTCAAAGGTTATTTCGGTCCTTATATCACAATTTGTACTTTCTGTAATGAACAAATTGAAATGGAAATCATTTGGGAATTTGACATTTAAAGGCTTTGATATCAACGATGTATACTACATGGCAAATAATGATGTCACCGGCAATGGAAAGGGGGATCTTTATATGAAGTGACGAAACGTGACCTGGGCCATACACTTGTATAGGACAATCTGCCCAGAATAGTGATAGTGGGTGGGGTCTTGCAAAAGGTCCCAAACTAGGTGACGTAATTTGTGAACATTTCCAAGATCATGATATGACGTTTATGAAGTAACAGGGTAAGCATTATGGTGAAACTGAAAGGAGTGCTGGTGGAGTGGGGGGGGGGGGTGCTGTCATATATATGTGAGCACTATGCTCTCACCTGGTATCTTATCTCCAGGTACCAACTACTACGCAGTACATTAACTTCAATACCATGTGCCTGGATGTTAGCGAAGATAAGGCGTCATTCTGTACTGATTGACACAGGCATGACATAAATTATACCATAATCAGACCCTACAGAGATAAGGGCTCTGTCATGTTACTAGCATGTTATTGATTGTAAACTGGTATCTGTTGATTCCTGGGCTCGTTTAATCAATCATACACCTAGCTGTTTGTTGACGACGAGATGGTCCTTATGATTCGGGCATTACCGGTACTAAGGGATATTTCCACGGGTATATTCATAGTCTCTTTCAGTTTGATTCAGGATTTACAATAAGTCTAAGTAAATATAATATAAGTGGTTTCATATGAATGATTCTGAAATTCATCTATATTCCCTATTCAAGCCGTTTCCCTTTGTATTCCTCGGATGGCAAGACTAGATCCGTTTTTTTTCCTAGGAAGTCAGACATATGCAGGTCTTGAACATTTCTCTCCATTGACCGTGTCCTTTTTATCTGTGGTGGCAGCCTTAACATGGGGAGTTGGAGAAGCTCAGGAAAGTGATGGACCCCACATGCTGTGTATAACCAGCGAGCTGAATCTACATAAAAATAGGAATAAAGGAGCAAAAGAAATAGAAAATGTCCTACTCAGAATAAGCCGCACTTGTTATATCTACATGTATACACATAGTGCTTCTTTCTGTGTTTCCATACAAGTGTATCCATTTTTTTCAAATCCCCAGGTTGAGTTTCTTTGGTCAACCACATCCCACTTTGGTGATGACAGCTCCCACACAACACACCCTCAGAGAGTGCCGACCATACTGACTTAGCTCTCTGTAACAATGTATAAAAAAAGAAGGCATTGTTGTAAGCCACATACTTGTGCTAGATGTAGGGCTGAACCTGAGCTCACTGCATGTCACTGACACATACATTGACGATACAATATGTGATACCAACAATAGGCCAAAACTATCTGTGTGACAAAAAGGAAAAAAAGGGAGAAAAAGGGAAGCAATTGAGGGAATAATAAAAGGGTGTCGCAGGTGCCATCTTGGACTCCCAGTATGAGAAGCTCTTAGAGATATAGTAAGATTTTCTTTCTCGTCAGTCATAGCCAACCAACGTAACGGCCAAGAATAGTTATGGAATGACCACTGGACACCAACTATGCTATGTAAATATTATGGCAGCGCAACATAAAGTATAATATTATCAGCAGACAGCATTATTCTGTTCCATATTTCGTATTGATGTTATGCACTGGAGAGCTCCCAAGCATGGGGTCAGCATAGGGTGACCTAACATAAAACTAACTGTAGATGTATGGTATACAAACTATATCCCCAATGGTAGTGTCAATGTCTAAACCCTAAAGTACCATACCCAAGAAGCAAACACACTGTGGCCCCGGACGGGGCCAGACTGTGTTTGCAAGTCTGGCCCGGAGTGGGCTAACCGACGGGCTCCCGTCGGTTTAGGGCACTGGGCTTTGGTCTGGGCCCCGTGCGGGCTTCCCATGTTGGGCGCAGATCGGGTTTTGGATGGGAAGCCCGCTTTGGGCTCAGATCAGTTTTTGGACGGGCTTCCCACTTTGGGCTCAGATTGGTTTTTGGACGGGCTGAAAGTGGGTTCAGATCGGTTTTTGGATGGGTTGAAAGCGGGCTCAGATCGGTTTTTGGACAGGTTGAAAGCGGGCTCAGATTGGATAATTATGGGTTTTTAGAATCTATTCAATCATTCTCCAATGATTTCTTGTATTTGTTGAACCAGATATCCTAGGTCCTTCTAATCAACCCAAGGCATAATCATACTCTTCCTACCAAATAATGGAAGTATCAAGCAGGCCTATTATCATCAGGTTTGAGCCACATGCAGCATAGACAAGTGTCTATGGTGCACATTGGCCTTCAAAGCCATAGTTCATACCTACATGGGGCACATGAGTCTTATATTAAGCAGATTGGAATGCCACAGAAATAGTGTTTACACTGGATAGCTGCTTAGAGAACCTCCTTTTCATCATTCAAATATATATTCTATCTTATTTCCAAATTGTGAGAACATCTATTTATTGTTTCCTATTCTACATCACTTTAACATTTTATTGTATTATAATGTAATGTCAATTTCATCTGGTTTTGTTGGAAAACTCTAGATATTGTATAGTAGTGACATCTGGTGTCAATCATCAGAACTACTAGACCAGTTGCCCTGTCCAAACCCAACCTCAGCCCTCATCGGCCCGGAGTGGGCTAACCGATGGGCGCCCGTTGGTTTAGGGCACTGGGTTTTGGTGTGGCCCCAAGTAGGCTGCCCGAATTGGGCTCAGAACGGGTTTTGGATGGGTTTCCTATCATCTGGCCAACATGAACCCAAAGCGGGTAGCCCTCCTTGAAACTGATCTGAGCCCAAATCGGGCAGCCCGCTTTGAAACTGATCTGAGCCCAAAATGGGCAGCCCGATCGGGGCCACACTTCAGCCCAGCCATCTGCCCAATATGAAACCCAGCTCAGTTTTGCCCGACTTCAAACAGCAAATCCGAGCTAAAACCAAATTGGCCCCATGTGGGCTTGCTACTAGGGTACGCTGCCCTGCATGCTACATAACAATGTGCTGAAGATAAACATGTGCACATCTAAATTGAATTTGAATTAAAAAGTAAACAACTGACATAAATGCCTTGCTCAATATGGCCTTCCCTTGAGCAGGTATTTCTGAATTAAATACTGACAACAGACGATTGCCCTCTACACTCTGACCTTCATGGTTTAAGGTTAGTTGGGGTGCCATGTGTATGTATTACATCCAGACGTGTTTACCTGCGCCCACCTGGTACTAGGAATGTCAGGTGAGGAGGGCAATACAGGTGTTATGGGACCATGGAGGAGCTTACACCTGACCCTGGTTGTGTTGTGGTAGGCTGGGGGATCCAGGTATGAGATCTTCATTCCCAGACCTATGTCGCTGTCTATGGGGTGTTGGTACAGGGCAACTTGTGGTCCATGATAACAGCTCCTGCTGTGTATAGATGTGTATGTACTGTATACATGTCTGTGTCTGCCATGCAATTGAGAGGAGTCACCTCTGGGGACTATCCAGTTTTAATAATTGTTTTTATAGATTCATCAACGGGAGAGAAGTTGCCTCATCTAGTAAATAGTTATAACTGATTATTGGCCGGCGACGGAGTCCCCGGCCATGGTTATGGAGTTCACTTTTCCGTAAGGTTTCAACAGCAGCTGCGCGTCCATAGGATTAGCATTGGCTCGTTTGCTTATTGCACCCTATATACACATGGTCTATAGACTCCCACCCTTCACCACTGCAATCCGCTAAGGTGTGCTTTTCACTCCGTGCGCTGCGTCGTCTGCTCGTTCCCCTTACGCATTAGTCCTTACCTGCAGTCAGTCTATATGTTGTTCACACATCTAGAACCCAGAATGCACTGCTCATTCCGGTCTACTGACTTTTCAATAAGTACTATGTTGTTCATACGTATACCCCCTCCCCCTACTCACAAGCTGTCATATACATTTAGCTGCACACCTCAGCAGCCTGGTGGGTCAGGGTAATTAATTGTCACAGCTTACTGGTGTGAGGCCGCTTTAGTCTGTATATACCCACCCCTCTCATCCTGAAAGCTGTCAGACGTTTCTCCCTCACACCTCGTATATAGTACAATGTAGTCCCATTGACCTGCCCTCCCCCCCCCCCCCCCCCCCCCCGCCTCCCCCATTCACTGCCACTACAGACGACCAGCTGATTTGGTTCACGGGTCTGGCCACAGGAAGCAGTACTGTGTACAGGGCGGGCATGTGCCTAGCATGTGCCCATTGCATTCCTTCCGCTAGGGCCCCTTTAATGGCAATAATTCAGTTTAGATAAACATTTTAATGGCATGGCTATCACAGTTTAGTTACTAGATTTTCTACACACTGCAGCGGCCACACACTGCCAACACCTTAATGACCCTCACCTGCTCGGTTCGCTTTTAACAACCCCTACACTCCGTGGGTCTGGACACGGGAAGCAGTACTGTGTACAGGGAGGGTGGGGGTAATTATCAGCTCTCACCTGGCGCCGGGTCTGGCTATAATAACTGCGGCACCTCTCCCATACTGCACTACAGACCGAGCCAGGCGAGTCCTTCTCACAAGGGGCCATCCATTAATTACGTACGCACATTTTTGCCCAAAATAGACCCCCCCACCCCCCCCCGTTGCACCATGTACGCATTTGGACTACCCCCCCCCCCCATGCGTACATACTCATTTCACTTTGAGCCCCCCCCCCCCCACTACCAAATGATAGAATCCGGGGGGGGGGGGGGATGGAGGATTTCCTAAGTACAGTAGCTTTCTCCGAACCATCCCCACTACCAATAAGCTTAAAGCAACCTAGCCCCCCCCGTGACATTGAGAAATATCCTCTTCCCCTACTACAAAAGAAGAAACCTGGACCTAACACCCCCATGATATTGAGCAATATGCCCCCCCCCCCCCCCCACACACGCAAATAAAGTACTTGCATGTTATAATTCAATGCATATATCAACTCTCCCAAAAATATACATTTTTATAAATCACAGAAAAAAGCCTTTTTTTCACCTTAATGTAGTATCTGATTGGAAATTATTTAGAGTCATATATTACCACTGGGGTGGGGGGGGGGGGGGGGGGGCTTAGTGAATATCAGAGGGGGTCATAGTGAAAAAGGGCCCTTGGTGGGCAAATCTTCATGGGGGGGGGGGGGGCTCTTCAAAAAACGTTAAGCATCAGATTTTATGCATGATACAATTTAATGATGCATATACACGCTTATATTGGTAATGTATAGAAAAGTAGTATTTGAGTTCTGATTGGGTGCCCAGGCCCCTCTGTCCCCACCTTTTCCTAATGGGGGTGAGGAACGAATTCAAAATTGTATGGATTATTTTAGAGCGTCTTGGCAATTTTGGGGGCCCAAACATATTCAGCCCCAACCCCCTCAGTGATTGGGGGGGGGGGGGGGCTCTCCCCCCTCCCCCATACGCCACTGAATTTTTGTCTACAAATGAGTTGCATCTCGGAGAGAGTATTCTCCAAGAAAATTTTCAAAATTTAGTTGGATATTTAGCCCAAAAAGGTACCAATTTTAGTCCAAAATGGCCAGAAAATCAGCCCTATGCGTACACAATGCGTATGCCAAAATGGGTCTAGACCCCCCCCCCCACCCCTCCTGTACGCATCTGTACACATTTGGCCTAACCCACCCACCCCCTCTTGGTGCGTATGTAATTAATGGATGGCCCCCAAGCTGTCATATACATTATAGTTGCACACCTCGGTGGTCTGATGGTGGGGGTAACAATCAGCTTTCTGTAAGCTGTGTGCCTAAGGTATCAGCTTTTTGAGTCTCTCTTGTAGATGATGGATCCGTTCGGCATGATGCTTGAAGGAATTCATTCCAGGACCTTTGCCGTCTTGATGCATGAATGCAGCCATGGCGAATAATTCTACCCTGTATTAACCCATGGAGGTTAACATAGTGTATTATTATTATGCTGTATTCCATTTGTCGTCATGTTGCATGAATGCAACTCTGCTACATCATTAAGTGTAGAGTACACTAAGCCTTTAAGGACAGCATGGTGTTTCAAGTAAACAGCGATTCATTTATGCATTATGACTTTTTTAAATTAACCCTTTACGGACAGCATGGTGTTTCAAGTGAACGGCGATGCATTCATGCATCATGACTTCTTGATACTAACCCTTTAAGGACAGCATAGTGCTTCAAGTGAAGAGTGATGCATTCATGCATCATAACTTCTCTACACTTTACCCTTTTAGGACGGCTAGTGCATAAATTATTAAATATGTATTTGATCCAGAATCCTTGAAAGAAGCCGGCCACCACACCTATGGTGTGGATTTTCTCTATCCTTAAACATTGAATCCTAGTGACAAACTCATGGTATGTGGTAAGATCAGTGAAACATTGGCAATGATTAGATCAGAAAATGTTGATGGAACACATCCAACGTGGTTATACCATAACATGTTGTGAGAAGAAGTGATGTGGAGAATTGATCCCGGTATTGATTCTATTGATATTTCTCAAGCACCTATTTTAATGGAGAGATACATAGCATCCCCTTAGGAAGATAAAATATAAGCTACCAATGCATTGCCAGTGGACTGTTATGTTTAGTTCAGATGGAAGTCACTTGGTGTAGAATAAAATGTGAATCAACACTCCAGACTTTGGTAAAGGACCAGACTTGCCATACAGTTACACACCATCAGTCACTTAGACATTGTTGATACATAATTACGCCAACCCTTGTCAGTATTTGCACAACTAACATTACCAAGGGCGTAGTCCTGTCACTCCGCATCAGGCCACGACCATCTGCGAAATCTGCCTCACTGGGGAGATAATGGAAATAATAGCTTTGGCTTTTCCATCGAAAGATAATGCAGGACTGTGGCGCGCGGATGGGCTTTGTAAATAGACTGCCCATCCTGAATGACCATGACCCAAGGTGACCAGAGGTTGACCTCTGCAGGTCAATAATACCCCTACCCCACCCAGGGTCTAATGTGGCCGTCTGCATTGTGGAGTGACAGGTATCCATGGAAACAAGGTTTTGTGACTGTTCAGTGGCTTTCTTCTACATTAAATGTTTTATTTCGCCCCGGTACGCCCCCCCTCCCAGATTTCCTTTGCTCACTACTTTCAAATTCACTCAAATATACATCTGAAAGGAGTATAGTGTGTTGCCTAGAACTCTGTGTTTCCCATTCAGGCTCCAGGATTTAACTTGGGAGTCCCCTTTGGTACCATTTCTCCGACTGGCTCTGAACATTAGAACCCAACCTCCATACCTTTAAACATTTACTATTAAGCCTTGCCTACACCTATTCCCTATACACAACATCTAAAGCCTTTCCTTTATACCAGTTAGATGTTAGATATAGCCCATGCTAGAATCGCCTGGGGTACGTTGTGTACACTATGGAGCCGTTAATCCGACCATTAAGCCCAGCCTGGACCTGACCCCTGGTGAGAATCCTGCTAACTACGACTGGGGTGCAATATGTATACTGGGACCACCCAGTATGGAGCTGTATATCACATTATTCACACCTAAGGTTGCCAAAACCCCTGCTGAGTCAGCCAATTCCCACTGGTATCAGGTCATATGTTACTGTACTTGTGAGGTTAAACTGTTGCACAGACTGCAAATCCAACCATTGACTGCATTATACCGTAAAACTTGTGTATAAGCCTAACTCGCTGGCTGGCTGCACGGACGATCTGACTTGCGCACAAGCCGTGGTCTATACACAAGATTTTACGGTAATATGTCGATGGAGGAACCTATGGAGCCAAAATAGGTGTGATCGATTCATAGTTTATATAGCTGTTCCTGAAACTGGTATGAACATATCATATTCTATCAACAATCAATATATACATATTTAAAGCTGGATACAGTATAGTCCGTACCCAATAGAACACGTCCACACGGCTCCACAGATGCCCTTCTGTGTTTGCATTTGGCATATAAATCTTGACTGGCCAGCCCTTGAAGTACCCTCCCTGGCCTCCCATCTCTATAGCTCTGCACTGAGGCATTCCTCCCTAGTGTTCCTGGATGGTGTAGTCACTATACAGGCTCCTCCAGGGTTCCTCCAGCGGTCAAGGGTCCTGCAGAGGCCACAGAGTACCCAGCCTAGAAGCACACATACTCATGTCTGATGGTGCCGCCAGAGACAGGGCCTCTTCAGAATGTATATGAATATGTATCTGGCTGTATTGGGGTATATTGTAGGTCTAACAGCTCTGGGAGGCCTGGGAGTTGATATGCATGAAAGCTGTCTTCAGGATTATTATGATGACGGATTGTTTCCACCAGTGCAGTGTTGTGAGCAACTGAAATTATCTTGTCTCTTTTGCACAATATACATATACATAGATATCTTTTCTGTGCTGATGGGTAATAGGTGGGAATCGTTATACTTCAGTATGCCACTATATGTATTTGAAGATCTACTAGTAGCCCATTTGGGTAATACATGCCGCCTGCAAATGTATTCTTAAGGCCACAATAAAGTGCATTTCAGGCCAGTAGTTCAGAAGTCTTGACGGTCCCACATTCAGTGCACATCTGGGGGCAGTCTTTAAGATTTCATTGGTGGTGTATAAAGGGTGGCTACTACCCCATCCCCATAGACCTACTGCAAAGAATCACCAACAGCTAGGTATGCAGATACACCCCTCCTAACGCCCCCCAGAGAGCCATACCATGTCCTGACTGGCAGCAGTCATCATTTATCGAACCCTTACATCACCAGACTCCACACTCTGTAGCCTACCGTGCTGTTACTCTGCTGTTTGGCTACAGGTAACCCTTTCATCACCAAAACCCCAATTCTGTACTGTGCTGTTCAGTTACAGGTAACCCTTACATCACCAGAACCTCACCCTGTAATGTGATGTTTGGTTACCGGTAACCCTTACATCACCAGAACCTCACCGAGTATTGTGCTGTTTGGTTACCGGTAACCCTTACAGTAACATCACCAGAAGCCCAACTCTGTACTGTGCTGTTTGGTTACATGTAACCCTTTCATCACCAGAACCTCACCTGTATTGTGCTGTTTGGTTGCAGGTAAACCTGATGTTATACCACCATGGAAACCCCACGATATACAACAACCATTGGAAGACGCCACTAGACCTATCCTGCGAGTTTGGCCGTTATAGGGTAAGTAATTAAAAGATTTACTCATTAGAAACTAGGTGAACCACATTGCTGAAACCACATAATATGCTGCACATCAGAAAGGTACAATACAGTACACTCATGCAGAATGTACATACTGACTGATCAATTTCGCCCTTGATGAGTTTGGTTGTATCTGGAAGGATTTGAAATCGGGTTTAGAACATAAGGCAGGGTAATAAATAGTAGTTACACCGCCAATGAGATCAGTAACTTTCAACAGATAATGAACTGTATCTTAAGTAGGAAGGACGGGCTGATAATCAAAGGAAATTCGAGTGATGAAGACAGGTTGGTCCCTTGTTGTTTTCCCACAGACTTTTACCCATGAGAGTTGGAACTGACAATGGGAAAATTAGGGAGATTTAGGAACAGATTGAACAGCTTGGAATGATTGGGGGGTTTCAAAGATTGAAAAGAAGGGAAATGAGAAAGGAGATTTTGTTTTCCTTTTGTAAAGTAATAGCAGAATGTATGAGGGTTCGAGTAACAGAAGATAGGAGTCATTGCAGGTCAATTGGATGATAAGATAGGGTTGCTCAATTATTTCCTCTTGTTTTTGAGATAATATCAAAGTTATCAAGGAGGTGGAAGGAGATAACAACTTGAGTTGATTTTTTTTTACATTCAGCAGGCAAGAATTCAATGAATGAGTAGAATTCTTTTTTTTAATTAACTAGGGGTAGAAAGTAGTCATATCTAATCTCTCAGTGGTAAAAAACATTTGCCGAATCTAAGGTTTAGTGTGTTCTAATAGAAGCAGATCCAGTGTAAGTAGGAAATAAGTGCGAATAAGGGCCTAGGTGAGAGCCATGAGGTAGGCGCAGGAGTAATAATGGGTAGTGAGGAGATGGATGAGCATGTCAGGCCGATCAGATTAGGTTCACGTTAAGTTTAAGTCAACAGCCACCCGCCTGACGCCTCCTAGCGCCATGTGGACAGAGGGGGGCGTCACTGGGCGCCACCACAGGGGCGTGGTCCCGGACCTGCAGGTAAGGGGTCAGCCCCACACGGGGGGTGATAAGCACTCCCCTACCCCCACCCCTGTGTGCCCAGTGATTCACTCCCTCCCAGAACCCTGTCCCAAACCCAGGCGCCCCCTCCTCGTCCTAGCCCTACAGCCCCGCCTACCTTTGTTCTCAGTGGTCTCAGAGTGGGAGGGGGAGTCGGGGTGTACAAACAGTGACACGTGCAAGGACCCTAACCCATTGAGTGGGATGCGGGTGGGGGATTGGGGTTTGATAGGGCACTGCTTACATGTCATTAATGACGGGACCTCAAACTGATCCTCTACTAGGCAGAGTTGATTCTCCCTGATGCCATGGTGGCGAGTTGATCATCCCAGAACAGAGCAGCTCTGTGGATCCTCATTCTATGCCCAGCTTAGGAGGACCTACCTGCGTGATAGCTATTAGAGTACGGGAGGCATGTTAAACCTTACCTCCGGGAGACAGGCAGGTGACAATCCTAAGGTAAGCCACTTTCATACCCCAAAAAAGGACCACACAGTTATCACTGTAATAATCAACATATCAATGTTCCTAAAACTTTTCGGGATAGCAATTCAGTGATGCATAACTAGGTTCCTGAGTCTTGAGCATTAGGGAACTTCAGGGAAATACAACCAGTATGACATAGTCATAGAGGTATACATGTACGCATACCACCGATCCTACCTTGCCGGGCCTACTAAAGTAGACATTGACAGACTTAGCAGGGATCACAGATGACAAGCATACTGAGATGTGTAGCATACCGGGAGATGTAAAGGTGTACAGGCTGGATGCACAACATACCACCCAAAGTTACACGTTATACGTCTTCTACACACAGTCCCAGGACAGCTACCTGATAGATGAGTATATAGCAAACCACCAATACTGTCACAGAGCAGTCACACCTTCAGTCACCCCTTCACCCCAGAAACCATTAGAACCTGGCACAGGCCCCTACAACCTGAAGCAGCCTACAGCACTGTTATACCTCATGGAGGAGGGGTATTCAGGGAGCAGCTCGTGTTAATGAGGAGTAGCTCATCCATCCCATGGTTGTCCCTGTGTCTGTGGGGTGCTGGAGGAGGGGGGGGAGGGGTACACACCAGGAGGACATAGGGAGTTGTTTAGCTACAGCCAGCAGTTATAGATTACCTGTTCGTGTACATTATTGCTTAACCCCTGGGAGCAGCTCCCTGAGCAGCTTAGCGAGCAGCTCGGTCATTGGGTGGTTAGACTAAAAAAGCGCAGTGTTTGTGTGGGTTAATGTGAGGTTGGGACGTGTGGGGCGCTGTGTAATGCTATTCCCTCAGGGTATTGGGGTACCAGTGCATTATGGGACCTGTGTACGCCGAGTGACATTTGTTTAGGGTTCCCCAGTCTCCGGCTCCTAATACATGCTGTCTCTGTGCGGTGGGGTACAGGGAAGTGGCATTTGGGAAGCATGGGTAGTCAAGGGACGCCACCTGGCGAATTGCTATAGGGTGCCCACGACTGAGTACATGAGGACCGAACCCAACCCCCATGTACGCAGTTTCCATACAGCCCCCAATGTACCCATTATATACGTGTATTTATATAACCATATGTTCCCAGGTGTCTGTTTCTTAGTTATATGGGACTGGGACCCTGGATCCTGTAATATGACGCACATACTATTGGTTTACTTTCTATTAATTTCGTGATATATTTTTGATATGTATATTCAATTACGGTAGTGGAAGGAGAATATGAGCCCGCGAAATGGAAGAAATTCGATAAGGTCTAAGGAGCATTATAATCTATGTGGTAACCTCATGCATTGGTAGAGAAAACCGAATGAAAATAACTAGTAATATTGGCATGTGTGCTATCGGAAAAGATTTAAGGGAATCTATTTTGGGTAACTTGCTGACACTTTTATGTAGGCTCTGTTATGCTCTTTTTGACTAATAGGACGCGAAAGGGTTTTTGAACTAAAATCTTCAAAGTCTCCGTAGGCCTCTGGCTGCTCTCAAAGGGACAAAATACGAGTTGTGTTAACCCAAAACGATGTTGACGGAACGAGGTGCCTTTGGGAGATTTTAGATACCTCTGGGAACGGTGGTCCCTCCATAGCTCACTAACTGTGTCCATAGAGTCAAAAATTACCATCCGAATTGGGGAGAAGACAGCCCGATAACACTGTATAGTTAAATTGAAGTTAGACAAAAATTTGGTTAAACTTAATTAGGCTAATTCACCACAGATGCATCATTCAAGAGTCATATAATTACAAGTCAAATACTTGACAAATACCAAATGTGATTTTCAAGCTCAATCTAAAGGTTTATATCAGGTCAGCTTTGTCTTACATATTGGAATATGTGAAAACCTTCAGGCTTCTTTGTTAGAATCCATTTATTTTGCCATCCTCAGTTCAAATAAACCACAGCTTTTCGTGTCAGGCAGATGGCTGGGAACACCAGAAGTCACAACACCGGCCTTTTGTATGATTTCATGATGGGAAGGATCTCAGAACTGCGACCTCTAGAGGAGAGAATGCCTCCCATCTATGTCAACAGATAATATGAAACCCAACCCTAGATTTAATTAACCCAGATCAAGCAGTATGATCAGGAGTCACATTGTTTCCTGTGGTGGACATTATTATTGGGGTTCTAGCCCAGATGTGTGGATCAGTTGTGATTGTTTTGATTGGTTAGGCTAGGATAACCACACCCAGGGCTCAAATATTAAAGGGTCACCTAGGGTAGATATCTCCCCAACATTAATTGAATCTGAACACTTTGAGCTTAGATCTACCACATGTTTGAGCGATATCCCAAAAGAAAATGCAGTGACCTCTTTGATACATTTCTCTCATCAGCATAGATTTAAAGAATACTGCATGGTGTCACAGATGACTGCTACCTTAAAATGCCTAATGGCATGCACTATCTCGGCTATTCTTTCGCTGTAGAGTATTGGAGTCGTGATCACATGGATATAATTATGCTGCCAATGGCGATCCACCACTAGAAAAAGTGAATAACTATAACTATTATGACTATGCTCCTCCCATTGCTATAAGTTGTTGTACACACACATCCTGGCTGCCTGTCAAGTTGACCTTGGCTCTCATGCTGGCAGCCGAGAGAGGTCGTATAACGAGTGCAGCAACAAGGTGTCAGCAGGACCCAGGGTCACGTCAAGGTTATCGTAGGGTGACCCTGGTGTGCTGCTCACAGCAGGGTAGGGTGACTCGGCCAGATTAAAACAATACAGCACCAACACACTGCCACACAACCTACCCCCAACCATATAAGACCTAAAATAGAGTTATATGTTCTGGTAGCCCGACCTACTCTATGTCTTGGCCCTAACCTAAAGCTTTTGGGCCATTAGCAAATATATATATATATACTAAATTCACCAAATCATCATTTAGAAAGAAAATGTATTTAAAAAACATCGACATACCTCCCCTGTTTCTTTGGCCCATGTTACCTGAACACACCAAATATCTTTTCTTGGCCTAGGTTATAATCTGACACTCCCCCAGCTGATATTCCATAAGCTGCAGATTTGTATTATAGGCTGAATTATGCTTGAAAATTGACCCAGTACCACCCACCACGTGGCACTACCTTGTCTCATCATGTGACCACCCCCTCCAGGGTGAGAGGACCCCACACCAGGGGCAGACCCTGTTGATTTGAGGCCCTCTGCCCCTCAGTTTGCCCAGCCCTATGTCGTTCCACTGGAGGCAATGTTGGGACTAACAACTGATGTGTTTTTCAAGCACACCTGAGAAAATGGGAGCAAGGTGCCACCCTACAGCGTCGTGACCAGAGCCTGAGCTGCTTGTGACCCCACACAGTGAGCTGCTCGTGCCCCAATGACCTGCTCACAACCCTGCTCCATAGGCCTCACAAAGGTGCTGCCCAATAGCATTCTATAGTGACCTCAAATAGCCAACACCCTAGACACTGCCAGGTCACATGCTAAATGCATATGACCTGAAATACATCCAGGTGCTCGTGCCCCCTGGTCGTGCCCTGACAAGATGAGCTGCTCCAGGGGCGGCCTGCTCACCTACTGACACAGTAGCTAAATACATCTGGTCCATAATTAAAGACATCCATGTTTGACCTCCTCAGGGACACATACACTACAACTAGTAAGTGTCGACCTTGTTGAATCTACTGTTGCTTTGCAGTTAATTGTACTGTGAAAATACACTAAACTATACCGATACAATATAATAGATTATGCTACCTATAAAGAACTATTGCAACCAACAAAATTCAGTTTACTTTTTCTGTTGTCCGAGGGGCATGGCCAATATTTCAAAAAGTATGTCCATGTATTTATGTTGTCCTTCTTCTTGGCCATATAATAATGGTCATACAAAGATGACCAGTACCTATACTTCTCCCAATATGTTAACTCGTAAAGGTCATCTTGGGCCATCTCTGTACACATGTATACATACATACCAAGACTATGTCCAGGTACATAAATACCATTCTATATAACACAGACCTACTGACCGGTCAGTGGTACCTGCCATGCTGAGTGATGACCCCCTCACCTCACCTGTACAATCAGAACAGCACACCTGTGCGTCTTACCGACTGTCACAGCGCGGCTTATCTCCAAGACGGATTATCCAGGCGGCAGTAACAGCAGATAGATCATCCCCTGCACCATTACGGGTAGGGTATGGTGATGGGTGTCTAAACGCCGCGATAATCCCCATACGTCCTCTGATAGCACTGATACACACCAGACACGCCATCAGTACTGGGGCTGCTGCCCGGGGCTGCTTGAGCTTGGGTTGGGGGTGGGGGAGGGGAAAAGGGAAGCAAAGCAGGCCGAGGGGGATTTTTAAGGAAATTGTAAAGGGAACGTTCACAAATGACCTCACTTGTTAGGTGTGTGTCTCGGATGGGGGGGGGGGTCTTTGGGTTTAGTGACGAGAACAGTAACCCAGGCCATATATTATGTTATTTTGCCCAAAATAGTAACAGGGTGTCGGGGGAGTTGAGGGGGGGGGTCTTGAAAAGGCCCCAAACCATGTGACATCATTTGTGAATGCTCTGAACGAAGTGAAATGCGGCAACCAGTTTGAATGCACGACAACATGCGTTTTGATTATGAGACAAAAAATGAGATTCTTCAAATTCTCCAGCTCAGGAAAACATGCATTTTGATGATGAGAGAAAATGAGATTCTTCAAATTCTCCACCTCTTCTGTTCTTTGCATGTCGGTGCCCCGGTGACACTGACTGATGGACGCAGTAACGTAATGTAATACATCATGATATCGGTTGGTGTGAGCTCCATCTGAATCACCAGGTTGACTGCCAACACGTGAAGATAACACTACCGTTCTGTTCATGTTAAAAAAAAACATAGTGTAAGGTAATCCATCATCTAAATACGTTCATCCAAGGATAGCACCGTCTGGTGTCTTATATCCTATACGCGTATAATACCTTACCCTCTAAATCCAAAAATGTAATCCAGAATAAGCCATGAGACTGGGGATTGGGAAGGAATATTGCTAAATCACTCGCATGGCCAGAGGAGTTAAGTCTTAGAAGCGACTAGCGTCTGATATATTCGAACTTAAAAGAAGAAATCCTCTTCACTTCTTGAAGCCATAATAACCATGTAAAATACACCTGGGGATGTATGTACTCACTGTCCGCAGAGTTTATATGCAACGGAAAGCCTCATTAAACCCTTTACGGGCTGCATGATACTACTAGATGCCCTTTGTCGTCATAGTACATGAATGCAGCTCTGGTGTGTAACTCGGCAGTACTGCATCCAAGCAGCATGCCGACCATACCAAGACACAGGGTTGATACAAGGGTCGGCATGATGCATGAATGCAGCTCTGGCGAGTAGACTCGTCAGGGATGCATTCAATGATTCATGTATCATGCCGAATAGGGCATAGTGCATTAAAGCAATGTGCGGCTCTCAAAGGGTTAAAGCCCTCAGTGGCCCTTTCCTCCACGCTGATTAAGCCTGTGGGTGGAGCAGGGTACTGGAGGGAGGAAGAAGGTCACCCAGGAGGCTGGGGTGCAGGCCGGCCACATCACTGTGGATTAAGGTAGGGCATTGTGAGATGACAGAGGGCCCTATTAGCATACACTGGAGCAGCAGCACCCCCTCCCTCTCCCTGCCCAAATGCACTACACCCCTACACACCTACCACCACTACACACACCTATGCTCCATCCATTTAGTAGTAATCAGTGACCGAGGGGAGACTTATATCCAGACAAAGCAGGCAAAACAACCCTCATAGACACAATACCTTTAGGGTCCTATCCACACAAGGTCAGTTGATCTACCCCTGTAGGACACGCCATACCTCCTCCTCCGGGTGGCAAACAACCCCCACCCAACTCATGAATCCCTTCTCCAGGAGGAACCAATTACCATGGCAACAGGCCGCTTCTCCAGGGCACCTCTCCATAGCAACGAGCGGCACCCAGGTGGTAGCCAATGGTCTTTTAGTTACCTGAGGTCACACCAGGTGTCGTAGCGGCGTCTCAGATTCCCGGATGTGGCCATGATTGACGGAGACAAGTAATGTCGGGGTATCGTCTCCATTGGGGTCTAGGGGGATCCAAAGGTGGTACTTGGCCCTGTTCTCCTGTGCGCACCTCCCCCATAATGAAGATGAATAAATCAGATTGACAGTGTCTATCCAAGACATGTTTATTCCCGCGTGATATTTATGGTATTTGTTGATTGGACTGAATATGGGGGCGGGATTGGAGATACAGGTAGTGGCGAAAGGGAGAAGTACAATGGTAGAAAAAAGATTTGAGTGATTGCATATATATAGGTGAAAGCAGTGGCAAGTCCCTGATAGTAACTGTATGTAACCTAAAGTGTGTATTGCATGGACATATCAAACTACAGACCAAAAAGATAAG
This sequence comes from Harmothoe impar, assembly GCA_947462335.1. Lineage (NCBI taxonomy): Eukaryota > Metazoa > Annelida > Polychaeta > Phyllodocida > Polynoidae > Harmothoe > Harmothoe impar. Next base: position 42,793,939 of record OX381709.1, on the reverse strand, counting down.
ATACCCCAAACTAAGTGTCAAACTAAATCTCAAGCAATATGTATTACACGGATAATTATACCTCTTCAGTTGGTGGGTCTCCTTTTTGAAATTCCTCGTTGCTTATCTCATGATGTGACTCACAGCTGCCCTTTTATATAGGCTGTGAGATAGATGTGATCATTTCCCCCCTGATACCCCCCCCCCCCACATATCCCACCTGGAGGTAGGACCTTCCCACCCCAACCCCCATACGGCACCAGTACCACTCTCTAACCAAACGTAACCGAGCCCTGACCCCGACCACGTGACTGCAGAATACAGCGCCATCTGTGAACCTCACAAGACGACCGCCGCGCCCCCTGCTGCCTGGATCCGCCCTCACTTCCTATACTGGGGCCGATCTACCTCCCATCCAGCCCTCTTACACGTTTACCATAACATATAAACACTAGCCGGGGTCAGCGGGGGTCACGGGGAGGTCACGGAGGTCAGGCGGCACGTGCGGCACCCAGTGACCCCTGACGGGATCCTGGGTGGCCGCCGACGCGCCCCCTGGGAGCGGAGACGTGCATCACTCCTCCTAGTGGAAGCAGTGGTAACCAAAGAAGCCACCACCCCAAACTCACCTTTTCTTCACGTGCCATTTCTCCTTCTACCACCGCGGTACCCAACTTCATAGTAACCCCTACAAATAAGGTAGGAAATGTTCACAAATGACGTCATCGGCTAAGGGGTATGAGTATGGGATCTTTGGGTTTCACAACGACCATGGCATGCAATTCTATAGGCTAATTTTGCCCAAAATAGTGACAGGGGGTCTTAAATAAAGACTCAAAAAAGTACTCAGAAATGACCTCATTTGTAAACGTTTCCTTAGCCCCATCACCTTACAGGGTGGGGAGGGGGCTCGGCAGTGTGGGTTACCTGAGGGTGGGGCTCCAGTGACAAGTGATTAAGGACCGGACAGGTGAGAATACATCAGACTGATGAAGGGTCACCTGAGCAGCAGGGGAGACCTGTGCGGGGAGGGAGAGTCATATGAAGGGGAAACACGTAGTCTTTCATGTGGGCTCAGGACTGCCATCTTAATTTGTAACCATTCTGTTTACCATGCCCTTTTCCATAAGGAAAAGGTAAACTGAAAATATTTTCCTATTATCTGAATTTAAATCCAGACTTAAGAATGGCAACATGTAGAAAGGTATATTTCACCATGAATCTAAATAACATTCAAACATCATGACGACAGAGGGCATATCTTCGCGTCCATGATTTCACCATACAGATATGATTTCAGATCTTCCCACTGTTACCAGATCCGAAATCCTACACTGTATAATTCCATGGATTTCATCATTAATGGTGACTGGTTGAGTTGGTGGCAGAATGCCTCGGCGGTTCTGATGTCTTCTTACTTCTGGGTTGGTGCCACATAGTGCAGTATACCTTTTGTCGCCATGATGCATGAATGCAGCCCAGGTAAGTAATTCGCCAGTCCTGCATTAAAGCATCACGGAGTATTGCGCTATGCTGTCCTCAAAGGGTTAACAGCCGTATACAATGTGCTGCAGAAGGAGAGGAGCTCGGGGGGCGTGGTACTGGATGAGCAGCTCCCACTTGGAACACGTGTAGAGCGCGTGTCGTAGCTCGCGGCTGACAGAGGTCAGCGGGCAGGGTCAGGGGGTGAGAGGTCACTGACCACGTCTTCTACCTGGTGAGGTTCACACCTGGGCACAGGGAAGGGTTACAGTATTCAGGGGAGGGGAGGGGCTAAAGGGGGTCGTCGGATCCAGTGGAGATTGCAGAATAAGTGCTACTGGTCCACAGGGTCAGGGGCGTGGGGATACATGTATATTGGTTTATATATTAGCACTAATTACATACAATGAGGCAATAGAGAAGTAGTGTATGGATTGAACTAGATTATACAACTAACAAGAATGATAAAAAATAGATTGTTGAGTATATTCAGTACATGCATATAGTTAAGTTGCTATGATATGTACCAACACAGGAGGCGTACAGAGCAGCTCGTTGGTTTTGTATTACAGTAATCAGTATAATCAGTATACGTGCGTGTATTTAATTTGAGAACATCGAGGTTATCCCACCATATTTAGCATGGAGAGCGTTGGCAATATTACAAGAAATAATAAGATGATTTGTATAAGAGTTAGGAACACGAAGTACTTGACTGATCCTCTTGTATACAGGTATTCCCAAAGTTAAATTTGTTTAATAGAGAACTGCCTAGATGTTGAAGCTCTGGTCAGGTTGAATCAGGAAGAACACCTTCCCCTGGATATAAGAAAAGGGAAAGTTAGGTTTCTTCAAAGTGCCAATTTTTTCAAACATGCTATTTCTAGAGGTGTTTTCGCTTTGGTTTTGGGTTGGAAGCGTCCAAGGTTTGCATATTTCTTGCGACTGCTGGTGTTTCTTTTCCTGGCATTTCTTTGGAAAAGAAATTACCCAACTACATTATCAGAACCACATGTTCTAGCCGCTGCAGTTTGTGCTGAGCGCGCATGCATAAATAAAAACAAAGCCAGCCTAGATTTTTTGGTCCATGTGCAAACAGACTGCTCAAGTTATTTTGAAGAACCCCACTGGTGAGGCGAAGGGTGGTGTTCGAGTCCTTAAAAAGAGAAGAAAATATACAAGGATGGTGTTATAAAAAGCGTTGTTTCACTTGATTATAAGTACAGAATGTCCCATACATAATATTTTACACACATGTGTATACATGCCAATTTCAAAAAGCAATAGCAGTAAGATATGTTCTACAAGTAATGTTTATGCCATTTGTAAGCCTACTCATTCACTACGACTACTTCAATCATGCTTCAATATATATATAAGGAATGGTCATTTTAATGGATAATAAAGTAACAAAACCATACCCTAAATCTCAGGAGGGGAGAATCCCAAACTCTCCTCCCTCCTGGCTGGATACATACATTTTTGTCTAGACGTTACAAAAGCATGGCTATACATGGCCCATGTGTGTGGGTAAAGATAAGACCCATCCATCTCCCCCGTGGACGTTTTACGCCACCCTGGTCACCACACTGCTGATTAGACACTTCTACATACACACAGCTAGCAGACACGTATTGTACCCACCCAGAATGAACCCCTTTTGACTGCAGCCGCTGCATGGCTTTGTTCCCCTTGATACTATGGGCAGAAAACAGACAGGCACCACTGGGACCCTATGTTATGGGGAGGTTATGAGTGTGTTGGGAGGTTAGTATGGGGTTGTTGGGACTGCTCGGTAAATGAGGATGGTGGTCTGCGTGGTACAAACTAATAACACATACATGTACATCTTGTTAGGGGTGGGATTTCTGATCTTTTCACCAGCATTTCGGGGATTTTATACCCCAAAGACTTATGGGTGATTTTAAGGAAATTCTACCAAAAGATGTTCCGGTTTTGAAGTCTCGAGTTATATCATTGTCAGTTACCTTAATCCATGCATAGCATAGTATGTAGTTGAATATGATACAACTCAGACTATCACCGCCAGGTAGGTTGTGCTTTTGAATAGCTCAGCATTGACTTTAATAACTACATTGTACCAGACTTCCAGACACTTTCACCATGATTAATCTCGAACTTGATGAAAAATAAAAATAAATTCTGTTTCAATTCTCATGCCTGGTTGAATTTTGAAGTGCATTTAGATAACTAAGAAATAATCAGTCATGTGATGACACTAACGGCGGTAAAGCCATTGGGGCGGAAAATCAGATATTGATTGAAATCCGTCATATTTAAGAACAATTTGGCAAAAAGTATTTTCAATTAGTTCAGGCAGCAAGTCCATCTCGGTAACAAGAGAAAACGCCGTTCGGATTTCTGTTATAACATCCTGATGAATTCTAAATAAATGCTTATCCAATCACATGATACCCATGTATACCTCTGAATAAAATTAATGGTAATGCTCTGCTTTGATCCTCAAATGATGGTCTCTTTGACCAACAACTCACATCAAAAAAGAATTATTCTAACACTGCACCGTTAACCAATAAGTCCGATATGTAACACACCCTTGTACACTGGGTCTCTTTGCCAGTGTACAATGTTTTCCCCTTGTTATTATCCCTATACGAACAGCTCATGGCAAGCACAGACGGCATGTACAATAATAAAACACCTTTGCCACCGACTAAAGAGGTGACCCGTGACTGTATGACATTTCCCTCCAGGGTTGCAGCCACCTGTTGAGGATAGTGTGGTTGAGACCCCGAGTCTATTTACTGGAGGAGGAGTTGTGTATTATAATGCGGTATGTGGAGGTAACATGCTGCACAAGCTGACTAGACATCCACTGACATGATTAGTTTTTGTCCTGTTGGTGGAGGGGTGCTGGAGGAGGGGGTACTGGAGGAAGGGAAAGGGGGGGGGGTTGGCAGCAGATGGCCATAACCACTGGTTGTCCCAGGGACGTCATTTAAATTCATGTAGTATTACCTTCGAAATTTGATGAAAAGAGCTGAAAATTAGTCATGACAATTGAAATAAACTCAAGGTAAACACCTCCCGTCTCCCTTTGGATAAATGTATTTTCTAATCATTCCTCGACCTGCCGCGAACCCGTAAGTGTTCCCTTCATCCCTTTCAGAGTGTCAGGAGTCTCCCTCCGATATACATGTAGAGATGAAATGTGAAGATGGATCTTTGAAGTCGTTGATATGATCAGATGTGTATTTGCCGTTAGTAGTTTCACTATTCCCCTGGCTTCTCTCTATCTGTACTGATGTATGTCAGTTCTTCTGCTCTTATCACATATTAGACGATTGGGGGATATCACATGTGACATGAAAAGCAAACATTTCCCTCGTGAATGTGTGGGAAAGAGGGGTTTGATCTCACCTCTGGCCCCCTTATCTAAGATAGATGCAGTGCACCGTGAGACATTAAACCTGACCAAAAGAACCAACTTACAGGTACATTATGTACTTAGTTTACCATTTAAGACTCATATAGTGTATCAATGCTCTTGGTTGTCATGATGCATGAATGCATCCCTGGCAAGTAACTCACCACTGCTGCATGTCAACCCTTCAGGAAGTTATCATCCCAGCTGGGTCGGCGTGATGTTTGAATGCAGCCCTGGCGAGTAACTCGCATCATAATCATTGCACTTAAAAGCACAATGCAGTCCTTAAAGGGTTTACACTGCATTCTCTACATGCGATGCTACAAGCTGCGAGTTATGGGTATATTTTGGTGGTGGCTGTGACTGTTAGTTTAGCCTTGGTTAGTTTGTGGGAGGCTGGGGTATGGTGGTTATACTGATAGAGGTCCGCCCAGTCTGGGCCCTCAGTCCGCCACATTAGTCAAGTAACGCGGCGTACAGCGTAGGGTCAACCCTGCCTCAGCATGCCCACCATACCCACAGTCACTTCCCCACGCACTCTCACCTTTTAGCATATGGAACCTGGGTATATATGTCACAAAAATAATAGATAAAAGACTGGTGGGAGATTTCTTATTAGTAACTGCACCCACATGTTTTGAGGTCGGACGTCTAGTACATCATCCATATACAGATGATAATCTTTTTTCTCAAGGGCTTACCTCGGGGCTCACCTATCGGGGTAGCTAATCAGATCGACAGGTTCGATGAAGCGTTCGTATCAAGTTTTTAAATCGAACTTACTTTTTGAACTGAATTGAATTTTAATCAACTTAATGTATGCAGGTAGGGTGTTGTTGACTCAGGGTTTAATTAACCCTGAGTAATATACACCTACTAATTTTGCATTTTAAGACAATTTTGTGACATAGGAGAATCGTTGTATTTTGGTTATCATTCGAGATAGACAAAAGCGGAAAAAAAACATGAGATAGGCAAGGTCGGGGGACAGCATTTTCCGCAAATCTTTTTCTAAAAATCTCAATTTTTCTTGAAGAAATTGAACTGCGATCTTCACGAATTTATTTCTCTCTTTCACTATTATGGAAATGTAGTAAAAAAAAGCTACCACCTCCATGGGCCTCCATAGGCTGCAAGGCATTAAGTTTTTGGGTGCAAGATAGAAATGACATTTTGAGCGAATTTGCCCGTATTTCTCTCTTTCTACCCCCAAAGCGGGCAAAATCTGGGCACATTCTACCGCCAGGACCTATGCAACAAGTCACATCCACTCTATATCTATGTGTTAACAGATAGCGGTTATGATACAGATAGCGAATGTACACCAGGGGCGGGGGGACAGGGGATGCACGGCAAAGGCATGGACGCGTAACACACGCCGCCCTGTAGCCGACCGACACAGCGAAACGGAAACGGCGATGGTGTCGCTGCTGATGCTCCGATCGACTCGCTTTACGGCCGAGACGTAAAACAGTGGTTACGCGCTGCTGGGCGCTGACGCCGACAGCCACCTGCTCGCCCCCAGCCACCTGCTTTCCCACAGCCACCTGCTCACCTACAGCCACCACCTGGAATTTGATTATATATGACTTCCAATATATGAAATTAGGGTAGCTTTTTCTGGCGATTACGATTCTGCCGTCAGAAATGAGAAATAATGTATTGTACTCAAATTAGATCACTCGTTCGAATTCATTTCTGATGCCAGAATTGACAGATTACCCTGAGTCATCTGTGAGGCCACTCACACACTCCATTTTTCTTTCATGCTATGAGGTCTATCAATGCAAAGAGAACGATGAATGATAATCAATCATTCATCATCGGATACCAAAACAGTTCAGACATGAATAAGCTCTTGGGAACAGAGAGAGCACTATACTTTATAGTCTTAAAAACATTGATCCACAGTGGATATGTTCCCCATGATTTTAGGGATGTTGAACATGGTATCTTCTTGATAGTTATACGTATTACTACCATTGTTCAAAATCTAACGTCACATTCAAATGTTATATTACCCAAGTATTTTACCTTTCCATTTCCAAGGGAGATTAAGAGAACTTTCAATGATTACATATAATATGTCAAGTACGAAACTAAAACAGGGAGTCTTGAGAAAGGTCCCAAAAGAGGGGACGTCATTTGTGAACGTTCCCCTTTGAATGTGCACTGAACTACAAGTGTCATATGCCCCAAAAGTGGAGGGACCTACCTGTGTGGACATATACTGCTATACACGTGACACTAGGTGCCAATCAGTACAACAAAGTCTGCAGTGTGTAGCTGAGGTTAAGGAGGGTGAGATGGGCGAGGCCCTCTCCTCTCCTGCAGCAGTTATAACCGGCCATTTAACCTGTTTGTGTCACCCCTACCCTAACACTCCTCCACCTGGTGAACTTCATCTCCATGACAGGGCTATATCACCATGGTAACAATAGGGACCTTGTGTGGGACAGGTATGGTCTGTAAAACGAGGCACATTTCTTGGTGTTTCAGGCCACGAGACCTTGGAAAGCAAAACAATGTCGATCTTAATTTCCTTAAATTATCCATGCAATATTGAAGAAACTTCCCAATGAGAGATGTAAAAGCATCGTTGGTATGTCGGGGAATTTTCCCAAGATTCTCCCTGTACAATCTCATAAAAGAAAGTGCTTTTTTAAATATTGAAAGCCATGTTACTTGAAACAGAGCCTTTATTTGTGTATGCATTGGAGACCAGGTAGGGTTGCGTTGTCGAGGGGTGAGGGGCTACCTGGGAGGGTTTACTGCCTCATTTGGCCATACACCTGTGATAACGGGGTAATGGGGTATGATCGGCCACCATTCAGGGTTGTTACCTCCTCCATTTCACCCTTCCTCCCTGATTCACCTCAACCCAGGATGAACCATTGGAAGTGGCTATCTTACTCTACACGCTCTCAACATCTGATTCCTCCTAGGTCACAACCCTCCCACATGCCATTTGCTGACATATTTCACGGTCAACAACAATAATTTACAACTTCCTCAATGAAAATACACCATAAATTCAGCCGATTTCCCCTCATTAGCAATCTCCAAAATTTCCCCTCTCAATAAAAAAGCTTCAAATCCATATCCCAAACAGGAAATATGCCTTTCTATAGACTATGATGTGAACATAATACCCTGGGCTTCTGTGACCCTAAGAGGTGGTAATGCCTTTGGTATGATTTATAGGTAAACAGAGTGTGCTGGGTGTCCTGTGGTGAGTGTGACATATGAGAAGACACCAGTATGATATAGACGTGGGGCAGGGTGTGTTAAACGTCCACACCATCCCTGCTACCTTTACACGTCCTGGGTGGTCGGGGTCAGCTCCTGTGGTGTGGTCAACAGACGGTCAGTTTATGCCCTCAGGTGACCCTAAGGCTAAGGACAGGTGACAATGACAAACTCCCAGCATCATCTCCAAGCACAGGTTTGGGATGCTATCCTTGTACTACTACAAATATACATGTATATATCATCAAAGCAGAGCCTGCGGTCGTAGATATATGTACACATATATACATATTATTTTGTCTGTACACGTGAAGGTTACTATACATGTATTAACGTAATTCGTATGTTTTATGCTCTCAGACATTATGAATGATAATACATAAAAAGATATGTGAAAACTTTGTAAAATGTCCAAGTGTGCATGGTTAGGGTGATTTTGGGACGTTGCATTGGCAGCTATCAGCACTAACATGCATTTGAGCGGGGGAGGGGTGAGGGGTGAGGGTAAAAACGAAACCCTTATGAACTATAAGTCCGCTATCTTCATTTTCCGTCAAAGAGGTGTGATGAGGAGGTGGTAAAAGTCCACTTGAGCAGGTCTGAAGCTGTAGGGGTTAGGGTTAATGTCCGGGTCAGACACTAGATGGCGCCACAATGCAGCCCTGGTAGTTAGAGGGGTCAGGTGCTACGACTTCCTGTGATAACACGTAATCTATACTACTGCCCTGTATAGATAAGTCTGGTTTCGGCTACAAAAACTACTGCTGTTATCTGGTAGATAGTAACTGATGTAGGAGGTGTGAAGAAGCTGTGAGGAGTGTATATAAACTAGACTATTTAGTCCACTGTCCATCTTCTGTCCTACAACTAGTTTACATCAGATAGAGGCAATTACCTACTGGGCTGCTTGAGATGTGTTACACATAAATTCATATACAAGCTGCATAGACACTCCCTCTTCAGCTTATAATGATTATACATTATATGCCACTAACATGATGTTGTTGATACAGTCCCAAACCATCTTTTGTCCAGGTAGGCTTCAAGGTCTACCTTGTGTCCAGGATATCAAGCTCTTTTGTAATCTGAAGATGAAAGAGATACCTGGCTCAATACCGGTACTGACAAATTGATATACCGGTACCTGATATGAAAGTTGAAGTTGAAATCTGATATCTCAGTCTCAGTGAAAATAAAACTGACATGATGATCGAGTGGCATCTCATCTATTGTTATATCTTTTCATGTTTTTTTGTTTTTTTTTCATTTTTATATTATTCCTTAAAAAAAAACACCCACCAACACTCACAGTGTCTGTGTTTTATTTACAGTATTTATTCTTTGTATATTTCAGGTGGCCGACCTGTTAGTGAACAGTAAGCTGTGTGACGCGCTACTTAAGGAGCATCCTGAAGATATGATAGATAACAACAGGACCACGTGTCTACACCTAGCCGCCAAAAACGGACACAGCGATATCATTAAGTAAGTCAATGCACTCACCCCAGGCATAACCTGTAAAATACTCCATAGAAACTGCCACCCCCTGTATATTAATTAGTATTGTTTCATAGACTGAAGAATGAGTGAATAATGTGTTTAGGGCTCTAATCTGCGAATTAATTAGCTTTACATGCAGTTTCACCTTGATATTGTCTATTAAAATGGAAAGTTCCTAATCTTCAGAATGGAAATCCCATTCCATGCCATGTCTCATGGGTAGTTAGGTTCACAGAGGCCAGGTGGAGCATCGATCGGGGACTGCTTCTAGTTCCTGCTTTTGGAACCAGGTGGGGTTGGTGTGCTGTTACCGGGTCCTCTGTCAGCTGTTGGCGAGGGGATGGAAATGAATGGAACAGGGTCCCAAACATTATCGATGGTGTGTGCTGAAAAGTAAAAGATACAATTGGATATTAGTATCAGAGCCTTTTGTGGGCATTGAATATTATTTTCTTCCTATCTATTTTTCAACGGACCAATGTCAATGCAAATTAACACGCTCTCGTATCCTGTCTACGAACCCCTCCCTTTGTTATTCAGTTTCACTATTCGTTTTATCAAAAAATAAAGTGGAAAAAATGTATACACAGACTGCGGAATCGAATTAAGTAGTGCAATATAATGGCTCATGTGTAAAGCTAATTAATTTCACTTGATGGCTCTGAGTGAACGGGCCAATATTTGACTTCACTCCATCACTGAGGTAGACAAAGTGAGAAATCCCATTCATCAACAAAGGTTTTTTTGTCTGTATATTGTCACTAGTAGCAAGCAACCCATGCATCATAGACCCCCATCTTTGTTGTCACTTTGTCCCACTTCTCTCTATAACACGTTATAAAAGCCCACCCCAGGTGGTTGACATGGGTTCTTAGCTATGGTGACATTAGAATTGCCTCATGCACTAAGGTATCAGGTTATATTAACCCCCTCCCCGCTCCCTTAAAATATGAGGTGTGTTTCATGTAATATGGCCAGAAACTGTAGTAGCATAGATAATGTCTATGGTGATATGGTTTGATATAGTAAACATTTTATACAATTGGCATCGTAGAAAGAAGTTGGAAACTCTCGGTCCCAGAATGTCAGTGCTTATTCGCTTCAATTCAACCCCAGCTATGGTAAAGATTCCCGGGTAAAGATTCTCAACAAATATGCCACGGAGTTCAAAATTGTGAAAATGAATCGAGGTCGGCAATCTTTTTGCTGAGCAAGGTGCAGTAGCCTGAAACCCGTTGTTGCCTGAAACCCAGCCTCAGGTGAGTGAGGAGGCTGCAGGGTAGGTCGCTAACTCCTCCAGTAGGCAACGTTCACAAATGAGGTCACTGGCTAGCAGGTAAGGGGGGGGGGGTGGGCGGTTATTTGGGTTACCGTACCGGTAAGTAATGAAACGTGACCCGGTCCAAACATTTCTATACACTATTTACCCAAAATAGTGACAGGGATGGTGGTGTGGGGTGAGGTGGAGTCTTGGGAAAAAAGGCCCCAAAATAGGGGACGTCATCTGTGAACGTTGCCGTACTTGAGGACGGTATCAGTGTGACATCTGCCGCACACAGAGACCCTGACAAACACCAACCATGTAGAGCCTACACTCACCTCTCTGAGGGAAAAACTTACTCAAGTATGATTAATGAGCGAATAGCAGTGAGGGATTCCCCCGACCAGTAGCCTTTCTTGTCATCTAGGGAAAAAAGGTGCCATTCTCATGTAAATACTCTTGACACCAAACAAGGTTAAAGAAGCATACAAGGAAAGGGGGCAGGGGTGTATTAAAATGACCCTGGAGTAGAGTAGGGCAAGGATGAGTTAAGATATGGGTGTATGCCTACTCCAGGTGATGTGACAGCCTAACCTACCCTGTACACCCTCATATCAGGGTTGGGAGACCACTTGGTTCGGGCGGTAATGATAAGGTGTTTAGGGACACAAAGTATATGGGTGTGGGTGCTTTATGCTGGCAGGTCACGGCAATAAGAGTCAAAGTCTAAACCCTTTCCAATCTGGTGCACAGTGTCCCTAGTCTATACAGGGTGTTATAACCGGGGAGGAGTTGATGTTGTGATAATTTACCTTCTCTGAAAGAGTATCATTTTTATTTATCCTGCATATAGCTGGAAATGGTATTGAAATGACTGTAACATTTGTGTGGTCACATTTAACCTTTAAGCTGTCTTCCAAACCTCAGTCATTGGTAGTCCAGGGGTATCACAAATATACTTACTTGAGGCAATTTTGGGTTTCCACCACCCAAGTTTCATCAGTAGTTATGGTATGGACAGGGTATCGAAGCTTTATCATTATCAGGGAGGAGGAGCATGCATGGTCGTGGCGCCATCTCATGGGCAACAGGGGAACCAAGGTGGTCATTATTCAGAACCAGACTGTCACCATTTAGAAAACACACTACCAGTACCACTGTTGGACAGGTTTCGTTTGTTTCTCCTCACGTGTCATGTGTCCGTAACATACACTATGTTAACATACTGACATCGTTATTAGTCCTGGTTTCATACAGTCAGTAAAGGGGAGTAGTATTGTATGTATCGGAACGGGACTATAGTTAAGTACTGTTTATTACTCAATCGACCTGCAGCCAATCAGAGGCCTCCCTTTTGGCGGGAAATTCAAAAGCAGCCAATGAGAGGCCTCCCTTTTGGCGGGAAATTCAAATAGGTCACGTGACCGGAAGTGACCTACTTCCGGTCACGTGACCTTTGGGCGGAAAATTCAAATAGGTCACGTGACCGGAAGTGACCTACTTAAGAGGGTCACGTGACCACCATGTTGGCGGGAAATTCAAATAGGTCACGTGACGGGAAGTGACCTACTTAAGGGGGTCACGTGACTACTAGGTTGGCTTTCAAAATAAGTCACTTGAGATTTTGATGGATAAATAAATTTAAAAAAAGAAAAAAAAAGCAAGCTGAAAAAGCTTGCTAAAAAATAATTTAAAAATACGGCTCTTTTTTTCTAGGAGGGGGGGAGAGGGGCACTCTGGGGGGCACTCTTTAAGATGCATGGGGGGGGAGGGGGGGAGGGGGGGAGGGGCAGGGTTTTTTAAGAGTGAGACTCGCTTCTCTGCCCTCTCTAAAAGAGAGGGCAGAGAGGCGAGTCTACTTACAATGAAAGGTATCATGATCGCGTTTATGATGATGTGCATCTCTTGCTGGCTAGACTTTCAAGCAAATTTGCCAAAGTCCAGCCCGTTATTGAATGTCCGGCCTAGCCTGACCCTCAGTAGAACAGTCCTTGACCCATCTATTATAGTCTAGCAGCGCCTGACCCTTGTATGAGAGTAGTATTGGCGACATTGGCTGACTCTGATATTTACCTGTGTGTACGGAGAGAGGAGAGGGTTCACAGCCACAGCTCTCTTAAGGCAAAGCTTGCGCTTATAGAGCGCTACTAGTGGAGGTCTGGATAAGGAAGCTATGGCGGTTGTCTTCAAAAAAAATAAAAAATAGCCATGGCGCATGTCGATGTCGCTTAATTATGCTCATATCTCATGTCGATTTTAAGAATTGCTCATGTCACCTGTCACTATGTTTTTCAAGCTTCATGTCAAATGTCACTAGACCTCATGTCGAATGTCGATTCTAAGAAACAGATATGTCACCATCTCGAATTTAGCGGTCCACATTGCCGCTGCTGCTGCTGTTGCTGCTGCTGATTTGCTGTTGCTGCTGCTGTCGGTGCTGCTGCTTGTGCTGCTCGTGCAGCTGCTGCAGCTGCTGACAGCTGCTGCTGCTTGTACTGCTCGTGCAGCTGCTGCAGTTGCTGACGATGTCACGGATGCTGTTGACAGATGCTGCTGCTTGTGCTACTCGTGCAGCTGCTGCTGCTGCTGCTGCTGCCGCTGCTGACGATGTCACGGATGCTGCTGACAGATGCTGCTGCTTGTGCTGCTTGTGCAGCTGCTGCAGCAGCTGCTGCTTGTGCTGATCGTGCTGCTGCTGCAGCAGCTGCTGCTGACAGATGCTGCTGCTTGTGCTGCACGAGACCGAGTAGCCGCTATTACTAATGCTACTAATACTAGTATGAGAAAATACATTTAGTCAGTCGACTAAATCAAGGAGGTTTTCTGACTTCAGTGGATCGTTTAGCCATCGGCCACAGGCAAAACTTGAAACCATTTTATACATGGGACAATTGGCAGAGTCGAAACATGTTGGTACGACGGGGTCGATCATGTTCATCATCAGTTCAGGCAAAGGAAGTGTGTCGACAGCCCGCGAAAACTTCATGTCCGGATGTTTCAACACAACACTTTTTATCACACTCACACAGCTGCTTTGAAGAGTGAATCCTTGACCAAACTTGAGCTTTTCCAACACAGCTTTGGCCTCCTTCTGTGCAGTAAGGGATCTCTCTTTCGCGGTCATCGCAGTGCTGGCTAGCATGTCCTCAAAGTCTTTAACATAATGTTCCAACGGGCTACAAATGATGTACTCCAGATCATCGTCCGCATATGTCGTCTCCTCGCACCATACTTCTTTTGTTTCGAATTCCGTCATTTTCTGAACAATCTCCTCGTGAGTGCGTTGCATATATCGAAGCTTCTTCAAAGACCAGATAACTTGTATGCCGAACGCTGAAAAACCTGAAGGAATTTCACCACTACAGTCACGCCAACTATACGGAGCTAAGAAAAATAGCTCCAACAAAATTTTCTCCCTCTGTCCAAATGAAACTACTTCCGTTCCGATGAAGTTGAAGCATGCTTCTATCCATTGCTCCTTGGTGACGTCCTTCCAATGTTTCTTTACCTCACATGCATCATAGGGCACTGTTTCTCTTCTTGCTTCTAGTGGGAGTTGCTTTTTCTTTCTTGGACTCATTTGGAGAGTTTCGATGCTCTGTAGCGTCGACACTTCGATAAGAAAAGAAGCTGTAAAGGTAGAAATAACCCTCATAACATGCTGAGCGAGCGTGGAGTGGACGATGCTACGATGAATGAGAGCAGCGTTTCACTCCTTATGTACCCTGTCCTAGATAATCCTCTTAAACAGCTGAAAAGACTCTCTCAGTACAGAGTCTCTACTCAATTAAGTGATCTGTTAAGTAAGTTTTCACATGCTACTTGACTACTGCAGGGGGGTTTAGACTTAAGCAGCTTAGTGCACACACGTGTCTGTTAGAAAGCTACCTGCACACCTGTCTTCCTTTTTCACTAGTATTTACCCCTTGCCGACTAATAAGGCACCTATACACGTGTCAGCCTCCTTATATACGTCATTCTTCCTCTCGAGAGGAAGAAGTGTGTCTCTTCGTTTTTTTTGTTTAAGAAGTGAGGGTCTTTAAGATCACGTGCCTGGAAGCGACTTGATGAAGCAAGTGACTAGAAGCGACGACGTCACATGCTTTTAATGAGGTGATCAGCTGTGACTGGCGGCGGCGGCGGCGGTGGCAGCGACGGTGGTGCTGGTGGTGGTGGTAGTAGACGTTACTGTGGTCAAAGGTGCTATGGTTTTTTTCCAACAGAAATCAGAGCTTTTATACAGAGGGAGTTTAATCCTATTTCCAACAGCACCCCAGCTGTCCAGCAGCCGCTCCGCTCCGTAAGAGCTTCTTAAGAGCTTAGATGACGAGGAGCGTGTCATCATCATCTTTGGTGGCCAGCTGAAAATGGTGTTTTTTCTTTATCCATTAGCCTTACCTCCTACCCCCTACCTGAGGACGACTCTCTCCCCCTTTAGCATTCATTGTAACAAACGTCAGAGGTCAGGTGAAAATCTGATTTTCATGCACAGCCTTAGTCAGCTGTCACTCCTATTGAACTAGCTAGCCGCCGCCGGCCAGTCTACTCACCCCAGCTGTCCAGCAGCCGCTCCGCTCCGTAAGAGCTTCTTAAGAGCTTAGATGCCGAGGGGTATGTCATCGCCATCTGTGGTGGCCAGCTGAAAATGGTGTTTTTTTTTCCTTATCCATTAGCCTTACCTCCTACCCCCTACCTGAGGACAACTCTCTCCCCCTTTGGCATTCATTGTAACAAACGTCAGAGGTCAGGTGAAAATCGGATTTTCATGCACAGCCTTAGTCAGCTGTCACCCCTATTGAACTAGCCGGCCGCCGCCGGCCAGTCTACTCACCACGGCAGGAGGCGGTGATTTTTTTTTGTTTTACACTTAAGTCGCTCACCACATGCACACGACTCTACTCACAGACAGACACTCCCGTCTTAGGGGGTCCTGCTTCACACTACACGCCTCCTGTAGTTTTTTTGTATACACACTCTAAGCTCATGACTGCTTAATCCTTTATACAGCTAATGCGCGTTGAATTAGTACAGTCGGTACACCGCCCGCTCATGGCAGTCCATCTCTCAAAAAAAAAAGAGGGAGGGGGGAAAGAGATCCAGCTGAAAACGTCATGACTTATGTCTTTTGTTTCTCTTTGGGAATGTCCGCCGGTCAGCTGGCGGCAGCAACTGCTTAATCCTTTATACAGCTAACGCACGTTGAATTGCTGAACAAGGCAGTAAGTAGCTTAGCTCGTGTCAGTCGATCTCTCAAAGGGGAGGGGGAAAGGGATCCAGCTGAAAACATCATGCCTTATGACTTTTTGTTTCTCTTTGTGAATGGTCACCGGTCAGCCGGCGGGCAGCTGAAGAGAGCTGTAAGTAGCTTAGCTCTAGAAGCGAGAAGGCGTATATAAGAGGCCTGGAAACATCCGTTCACTCACTCAGTCTTTTGCTGCTCTCTACAGGCACCACCATGAGCAAAACACAACAACTACTGTCGTCCAAGGATCTAATCGAGTTCAAGAACAAGAAGAATACGCAGAACGGTGATCGTTTACTGTCAGCGTCTCCTCTTGCTACTGAAATTGAGACTACCGCCGCAACCGCTTGGTCTTATCACCCTCCCGCTGTAGCGAGCGCACACAGCAGTAGTAGCGACGTTGTTACACTCGCGACGGTTGTTGCTGCTGAGCACACTGCTGCCGCTACTGCTGCGCCTGCTGCGGCTGCTAGTGATCCTCGTGCTGCTAGTGCTGCTGCTACTGCTGCTGCTGCTGCTGTTGCTGCTGCCGCGCCTGTTACTGCTGTGCCTGCTGCTGCTGCTGCTGCTGCTGCTGCCACGCCTGTTACTGCGGCGCTTGCTGAGGCGGCTGTGCCTGCTGCTGCTGTGCCTGCTACTGCTGCGCCTGCTACTGCTGCACTTGCTAGCGCTGCGCTTGCTCCTGCTGCTGCTGCTGCTGCTGCTGCTGCTACTGCTGCTGCGCCTGCTACTGCTGCTGCTGCTACACCTCTTGCTGCGACTACCGCTACTAGTACTGACACGCAGTACGTTGCACAGAACTTCTCCACCGCTTCATCAACCGACGCCATCAACGCTGCTCGCGCTGAGACTTACAGCTATTCGGACACTCAGCCCCAGCAGCGCGTAGTAGACATACATGTCCTAAAGCAACAGGGTGAAACAGAGAACGACGCTGACGACGAGGCGTACGAGGAACCCGAAGGGTCACGGGCGCACAGTCCGTTTTTCGACCTCATTTCCACTGGTAGTGCGTCCGGTCCGTGGCGCCTGCCCTCACCAATACCTTACGAAGTCATGTGGTTGCCCTGTTCCGACAACGAGGCGTCTGATACCAGCGCAGACGCTGCTCCTGTTATTGGTTCTGCTGCAGTAGTACCTGTATCATCATACTTCAAAGCAGAGCCGTTAGGATACTTGTCAGACGCTATGCTACTGAAAATAAGTGGTAAGTTGCCGACATCAGATTACATACGGTTAGGTTCATTCCTTGAAGTGAACTTGAAGGATATGGGATATCTCAGTTGTGAGACAAGTGTCATAACTCAAGCTAGAGAAATGTTCACTACTTGGTACCAGAAAAGTTGTACTAGTAGGTGGAAGGACCTAGCCACCGCCTTGGAAGAATCTTACCGTATGGACCTCATCAAATTCTCACGTGAGTACATGGACAAGCATGACATGTGGGATGGCTTAGAGAGTGGAGACATGGAGTGGAAAGTGCAGAAATATTTCTCTCTTTTAGCTGAGCTCTGCCCTAGAGACTGGAAGACCATAGGGATCTACTTAGGGTTGACTTCTCATGAAGTAACTTCCATCTCTCAACCTGTGCCTTCTGACAGGACTGTGAAGAACCCTGTGTATGAAGTGCTGAAAGCTTGGAAGTACAACGAGACGTCTGAGCCTATGGCTCTGATGAAAGTGTTGGAAGACTACATGGGACGCGGCGACGTCGCAATGTATGTTCAAGGGTTGTATGCAGCTGTACCCAAAGAAATAAAAGTGAGCTGTGACACTCCAGTGTTGACGACTCTCGTCTGATCCCTGCAGTAAGATGGACATCTGTTGAAATCGATCCTACACTACAGACGTCTTTCACTATGCTAATAGCATCGTGTGGTAAGAGGCGTCTAGTATTCGAAGTGATAAACAACGTTTATTTTTTTAATATTTGGTAAATAAGTGAAAAAACAAAAAAAAGAAAAACATGCCGCAGGACGTTTGCGAAAAGTGTTTCAAAATTTTTAAAAGACCGTACAATCACGAGTGACCCGTAGAAAAATGAAGAACGATACCTAAGTTTTGCCCTCTATGCAGCGATGTCGGCTAGCGTCGCATACGACTTTCCGGGGTAGGAAGGGCAGCGTACGTCAGAGAATCCGACGCAGATTCCGACCCCTTGTTAGACCGAGTTTAAAAATCACATAAACGAGAACGTCAAAGTCATCGAGAAAGCTGTGCTAGAAGTTTACCGACCAACCTTAGCGAAGTTACATGTAGCGATAGGTGAAGCTCTCCTGCTAGAGGAAGCGACATTCACCCCTTCTCCAGGCGGCTTCGCTGCAGCTCACACCAGACAACCGTTAGTTCAACTGAAGAAGCGGCTTCTGAGATACATCCGTCAAGCTCCAGTCGTACGCTTCAACTCGGAGAGTTACGACTTGAACCTGATCAAAAAATACGCCTTCACTCGTTATTTGCCTCCGGAGACCGAAGAAACCAACAATTCAGCGTCATAAAGAGAAGCAATCAATAGTTGACGTAGTAGTCAACTTTTTTAGCACTTGGTTACAGCTACGCGAATTATTTGCGAGCTTTCACTACAACCGAAGAGAAAGGTTGCTTTACTTACGAATGGATGACGTATACCAAGAAACTAGTAAACAAAAAACCCCTGCCACCGAGATCGACTTTTGACAGCGACCTGACGGGCGTCAAAATGGCCGAAATCCGACTACGCCACATGTCAGAAAGTTTAGTATGACAAGAAGAAGCAAACTATGACAGATTACTCGATCCACTACAACAACGAAGACGTCAAATCTTTCATAGAAGCTTTTTGAAAAAATCACGCTATTTTTTTCCAACATAGCAGCATTGTCATGTTGAAAGACGCCATCTCTCTCGCCAGTTTGACTTTACAAGACCTCTTCCAAAAAACCTATAAGCTGTGTTCACAACGTTCCCTCCGTTCGACGCCGTCCTCCACGCTCTGATCAAAGAAAATGTAGTCAGTGGTCCTTCCATCATCTTCCATAGATTTCACGAGAAAGAGTGTATAGGTGTCTTATAAGTCGGCAGAGGGTGAATACTAGTGAAAAAAAAGGAAGGCGCGTGTGCAAGTAGCTTTTTCTAACAGACATGTGTGTGAACTAAGCTGCTTAAGTCTAAACCCACCTGCGGTAGAAGCTCTGTACTTAGAGAGTCTTTTCAGCCGTTTAAGAGGCTTATCTAGGACAGGGTACATAAGGAGTGAAACGCCCCTGTCACCAGTCACACTTTCTCCACCCGCCCTTCATCTTCGTAGCATCGTCCACTCTACGCTCGCTCAGCACGTTACGATGGTTAGTTCTGCTATTTTCTTTGTTTATGAAAGTGTTGACGCTACAGAGCATCGAAACCCTCTCGAAATGAGTCCAAGAAAGAAAAAGCAACTCCCACTTGAAGCAAGAAGAGAAACGGTGCCCTATGATGCATGTGAGGTAAAGAAACATTGGAAGGACGTCACCAAGGAGCAATGGATAGAAGCATGCTTCAACTTCATCGGAACAGTAGTTTCATTTGGACAGAGGGAGAAGATTTTGTTAGAGTTATTTTTCTTAGCTCCGTATACTTGGCCTGACTGTGGTGAAATTCCTTCAAGTTTGTCAGTCTTCGCCATACAAGTTATCAACTCCTTGAAGGAGCTTCGATATATGCAAGGCACTCAGGAGGAGATTGTCAAGAAAATGACGGAATTCGAAACAGGCGAAGACACAATATGGTGCGAGGAGACGACATATGCGGACGATGATCTGGAGTCCATCATTTGTAGTCCGTTGGAACATTATGTTAAAGACTTTGAGGACATGCTAGACAGCACTGAGATGAACCCGAAAGAGAGATCCCTTACTGCACAGAAAGAGGCCGAAGCTGTGTTGGAAAAGCACAAGTTTGGTCAAGGATTCACTCTTCAAAGCAGCTGTGTGAGTGTGATAAAAAGTCTTGTGTTGAAACATTCAGACATGAAGTTTTCGCGTGCTGTCGACACACTTCCTTTGCCTGAACTGATGATGAACATGATCGACCCTATGGTACCAACACGTTTCGAGTCTGCCAATTGTCCCATGTATAAAATGGTTTCAAGTTTTGCCCGTGGCCGATGGCTAAACGATCCACTGAAGTCAGAAAATCTCCTTGATTTAATCAATTGACTAAATGTATTTTCTCATACTAGTATTAGTAGCATTAGTAATAGCGGCTACTCAGTCTCGTGCAGCACAAGCAGCAGTATCTGTCAGCGGCATCCGTGACATCGTCAGCAGCAGCAGCAGCAGCTGCACAAGCAAAAGACAAACACCGTAGTCTCCTCATCCAGACCTCCGCTAGTAGCGCTCTATAAGCGCAAGCAGTAGCTGTGAACCCCCTCCTCCCGCCGTACACACGGGTAAATATCAGAGTCGGCCAATGTCGCCAATACTACTCTCATACAAGGGTCAGGCGCTGCTGACCTATAATAGATGAGTCAAGGACTATTCTACTGAGGGTCGGGCTACGCCGGAAATTCAATAACAAGCTGGACTTTGGCAAATTTGCTTGAAAGTCTGGCCAGCAAGAGTCCGGCATACTCTCCCAAGAGTTCAGCATTGCCAGACTACGGCATGAGGATCCCGCATGGTCAGACTTTCAAAAGCAAGTTTGCCAAACTCCAGCTTTTTATTGAATGTCCGGCGTAGCCTGACCCTCACTAGAATAGCCCTTGACCCATCTATTATAGGCCAGCCGTGCCTGACCTTTGTCTGAAGGTAGAATTAGCGCTATTGGGTGCCTCTGATGTTTGCCTGTGTGTAGTCAAACCTCGCCTGAGAGAGACATACTTCAGAAAGAAAAGAAAGCGGCGTGAGAAGGTGACGGGATCCCAAGTGTCAACCCTAAGACTTACATTTGCTACGATCAAATCAGCGGCACCGGTGAAAGAAAATCTCAAAAAAAAGTGTACAGAAGTAGTCGTCTTCTTAAAATGTTTTCGAAAACGAAAAACTCTCCTTGCGGTAAATATAAATTTCAAAAGTGGTACGAACCAAAAATGGCCACTTACACCATAGAGAAAGATGACGTGCGCTACTTGTATTATAAGCGTCGCGTGCATTCTAACGGTGTGACAACGAGTCCTTTAAAATATGAAAAAAGTGTGTTATTGATTGATTGAGCGCATCTTTTCAAAAATAGAGTGTTATTAGAATTGAAAAAAAGAAAATAAAAAAATAAAATAAAATTATTGTTGTGTTTATTTTCATACGTCTTCTTTTATTAGTAAGTAAAACAAATATAACAATTAACTAGCGTGTCCTCTTAAAGTGACACTTCCTCCGGTCGCTGCTGAATCGTCTAATTAAGGTATGTGTCGTCGTCACTTCTAGTCACGTGACTCATCAGGTCACTTCCGGTCGCGTGATCCTAAAATCGATCACTTCCTAAACAAAATTAAATTAAGAGACACATTTCTTCATGACCCAACCAATCAGAGGTCTCCATTTGACCAGAAGTAGGCCCCTCATTTGCATAAATGGGTCACTTCCGGTGTACCAGCCAATCAGAAGCCTCTAACTAAGTCAAGGTCGCTTGACGTCACTTCCGGTATGCCCTTATATGTACATGTGAAGGTCACATGACGTCACTTCCGGTATGCCCTTATATGGGCGTGTGACGTCACATGACGTCACTTCCGGTATGCCCTTATATGGGCGTGTGACGTCACTTCCGGTCAAATGGAAGCCTCTGATTGGCTGAGTCATGACCTTGACCTCTAACTAGGTCAAGGTCACGTGACGTCACTTCCGGTATGCCCTTATATGGGCATGTGACGTCACTTCCGGTCAAATGGAGGCCTCTGATTGGCTGCATGTCGATTGAGTAATAAACAGTACTTAACTATAGTCCCGTTCCGATACATACTATACTACTAAGGGGTGAGTTCCTACCTCCAGGAGTATGTTGAAGTCCCAACTAACAATCTCTGTAGACATTAAGTGAAAAGATAGTTCCAGTAGTAAACCTCTTGTCTGCAGCGCACATCAGTTAAAAAAAATTATAGGCACACCTATAAATGAATTTGCCCTATGGCATTTTCCATTAATTTCAAGAAGGTGCCTTTCATTCAATGTAAAGCTCACTGTGAACTTTGTAAGTCTTTGGAAAGGCGAATTATTTGGAACTGAATACACAGACAACCTATATAACACAGATGTGTGTTTCTGACAACAGATCTCCCCTTGTGGCACCAGAATAAAGTCGTTTTGAAATAACAGCTGCTGATTTCACTCTGAGTGCCCGTAGGCCTATATACCCACAGGTGCCTCATGCCTATGAATCCACCATTGTCAGATTCTATAGTAGATTATGCAGTTTTTCCTGCCTCCACTTTTTCATTCAAAAGAAAATTGATGGTGTTTAGTTCCACCTGAGAAAGTGCTCTGTTGTACTGGAAGTGCACTTTAGCCGTGTGTATTTACATACAATGACAAGTTATTCTGATCTTTAAATTAAAAAAGGAAAAATATAATGATCCGACGGTGGAAAACTGAGGTGTGCTAAGTAGTTGACACTTTGGAATTGAATTGCTCTCTGTGTTTGGAGAAATACAAAGGGACTGGTGTCAGATTGTAGGATTGTGGATGGGACATGGATGAAATTAGATTTAAAAGGATAGAGAAAAATGAGTCTGTCAGGGTGGAGTGAGAGGAATAGTTTGTGAGGAGCGATTTGACCCTTTTGAATTGGTATCATAGTGCACCCCTATGGTGAGATCCTTACGCCCTCCCACAAAGAACTACTTTCTGTTTCCATGCTCCCAGCACATGTTAGGTATCCAGCTTCTCTGTGTAAAACGGTTGGAGAATGTCTACATCATGATCAACTCGCTATTGTACTGCATTAAGGCTAATTTTGTCTATCCGCTCAGAAATAATTGTGATATATATTACGAATTATTCTCATCTCATATAAATACCATATTATTTGGAAATCCTAATCTGTGCCTTTGCTACTCTGCCTATAATTAATCATGTTTATTTTATGGTTATTCCAGATTATTATTACACGCTGGAGTCAATATAAACCGACAAACGCTACAAGGGACGTGTCTACACGAAGCTGCGCTCTGTGGGAAGATAGATGTAGTCAAGTTACTGCTAGATGTAAGTAGTTAATGCCATTGTCTCTATATAGCTTATAGCCATGTCTTTTGTATTCAGATTCTTAGTTTCTGGTAATGTAAATATGATGTAATATCTCTCCAGACCAATAATGCTTTATCTTAAATTGAACTCAATATTGATTTGTTGATACATCTATAGTTACCGGTATATATGCATATGCATCTACATTCCCTTACTTGTATCAATATCGGGACTCTTGGATATAACATTTTTTTGTCAGCACTTTAACGTAGCTATCAGTCGAGTCAATCTAAACCAACCTATCTATGAGCATCCCCGTGTTTTACATACATCCAAAATAGACTTTCACTAACCCAGGGTCCCGTCCTCTGATCCATACTACCGAGACAGGTCCATAAAGTAAAGGGGGTTCATAGATCTCCCCCACATACCTTCTTAGCATTAACCCCTGAGTAGAGTCAGCTAGGGCCTCCCCGCATGGTCACACACACCTCGCCGCCAGGTCTGTGTTCAAACACTAATAGCTCCACCCTTGTGAAATATTACCATGCTTTGTGACTCCTCACTCTGCAAGGCTTCCTTAGGAGCTGCAGGAGGAATTTGGAGATAACTTAAACAAGGTGTTGCCTGCTTATGAATGTGGCCATTGATATGGTGTCTATGCCACCGACAGAGCTGTCATGGTAAAGAAAGACCATACAGGGGATAATATTTAGACAGGTGTTCTAGTTTGTTACCTTATATTTATAGATTATTGTGATGGGGACTTGGGAAGATCTAGAAATCACCTGTGAAGCTGGGCACACAATTCTTGATAGTTAATAGAGCGTGAGGATGGTGTTGGTTGTGGTATAGGAGGAGGGGGTTGGGATTGTGGTTGGAGGTGAGTAGTTGTGTTAGTGTTGATATACTTGTGGACCAAGGGGATTTATCCACCTTCCCCTCTGCATTGTGTACAGAGAGGTGGGCACAAGGCAATATGTCAGCCGTCCTCTCTCTGACTCCCACATACTAAAGTATACAGTATTGCCCCGTGTAAACCCCCTTAAGGCCGGCCAGAGCACGCCCAGTCTAATCAAACCCGGGTTTTAATGGACTTAAATAGCCCCATGACAAGGATCCAAAGTGCAAAGCCAAAGCCCCAGCTCATTTCTTAATTATTTGAACAGGAGGTGCACGTTTGCTGCAAGTATTTACACTTAGAGACCCACAAGGAATGTCCCCTTCATTCTTTATTTAACCCTAACTTACACACATGCATGGACAAACATGCACGAGTGACTTCTGAGGTTTGCAATATGGGACAAGTACAAGTAATTGCAGGTTGCCTGTGTATAACTATGGACATGTTTTAAAACGGCACAGTTAACCTGTCAAGGCCCAGGTAATACCAGGGTATGGAGATGTCAGCCCAGGCTGGGGGTGGATGAGGGGGGAGTTCTTTCTCGCTTTTTATATGACAGCCTGACACTAAATCTTAACCCAGTTAAGAAAGCTAAGCCGCAGATAATCCTCTCAGTCAAGATGGTAAGGGCCTATTTTCATCCACAAGTTAGAACTATCCCTTTTTCTGAGGGACTTAAGACTTTGTATTTAAAAAAAAGAGAGATTTACTAACTGTTGGTTAGTTGCCCAAGGCTGAATGTATCAGTGGGTGTTGAATAAAATACTCACACACACCATGGACATTATATCTGAGGTCACTCATACAGTATGTTTAAATGCACTAGTCCATGTACCAACTATATAAACCCCGGTTTATCAGTATAGAAGAATCTGTCATCCTTAAATCAGTTCCCTGTCCGTCTGCCTAATAGAATTGCATTTCAAAACGAGATAGAGTTTATATATAACATCGAGTATTAGCAACCCTGGCCTGCTTAATCCAAACCAGTTTGATGGAGATAAACTGATCCAAGACCAGGGATTGGATGCACTATTTAAGCGCTGTCTAGGGTATAATAAAGCACCACTGCCACAGCGTAATTGTTGGAGAGGTGCTGCAGAAAAGGCTGCATACCCTCAAACATTGTATAATAGATGGTACATGGTATATGCTAGATATATTCCCAGCACCGTGTTTGGTCAATACCAAATGTGCCCTCTCACATCATATGTGGTTAAGGATCAGTAGGTGTGTTGGCCAGTAATATTAATGCAGCCCTGTAATTTAACTCGAAATGGACTCTGCACTAAGGGATGTACAAGCACAGCATACTGCCATTACATTGAATACATGGCATCTAGACCATAGCTGAATGAAGAATTGGGCGGGGGGCTATCGTTGATTTGGTGTCTAAAATGTTCAAATTGCCATCGCTGATATATAACAGTATCCATTGGCAACTTCCCTATAGCTTAAATATATACACTGTAAGCCCTACCCCCTCCCTTCATGCACCCCCAACCAATGTCCCTTTCCCTGGCGGCAGACCACATACCTATTGATCTCTATAATGAATCTTTACGGCCGTGGGCCACATTCTAAACGACCACTTGGCCGCCTGGAGAATATCAGAGTTAAGACTACTTTATGTCCTCCTGCCTTTCACTTGGAGGACCC
The DNA here is from genome assembly GCA_947462335.1 of Harmothoe impar. NCBI lineage: Eukaryota > Metazoa > Annelida > Polychaeta > Phyllodocida > Polynoidae > Harmothoe > Harmothoe impar. Next base: position 42,768,118 of record OX381709.1, on the reverse strand, counting down.
CAGTCCCAGGTCAGTGCACCTATAAATAGTGTGGGCATGTCTGATACGACCAGATTGTCCTTTACTTTGTTGGCTGCTTCAAAGGGCAGTGCGCTAAGGGGAATTCTGTCACTGATCTCTGGTGATAGTTGATAAGTTCAAAGTCTTCATTGTCCAATAAGACTTCTGAAAATCAATTCGATATCTTTTATTGTTAAATAAAGACTATTCACACAAAAACATGTCCTAGAAGTTGATAATACTGTAGATCCCCTGTATATTATAATATATGGATATATTGCCAATGACTTGGGTCTAGCCGGGATTATTGAATAGTATTTTACAATGCAGTTTAATAAATGGCCAGCACTTACTGTCACTCCATCAAAAGTCGGAACGGAACTAGGGCTGGTATTCTGGGCATTATATAGGGTGGGGGTTTCAGGCTGTACGCCACACATCTATAATCATTGTACATCTTCCAGTGTTCCTGGATATAGATTCTCTACTCCACACGTTAAGAAACAAACCCCCACTAAGGACCTCCCCTCAGCACTACCACACCCCCTCCTCCTGTACGTGGGCTGTCAGGCTGGGGCATCTCTGAGCATTAATATCAGGTACCAAGGGGGGAGATGATCGGGGTAACCGGCGGTCCTCCAGAGACCAGGTAATACCCTGCCAGAAACAAGCCAAAAACCTAGCCTTACTCCAGGGCCCTTAAGCAGATGGACTGGAGTGATAATAATAGCACCAATTACTCACCCACCCAGAACATTTGACTTTCCAAGCCAAAACTCAACAGCCAATTGCCTCGAGACAATTGCTTATCATCTGTACACCCCTAATTAGGAGTAATTGTCCAACAAACAAACTGGCTATTGTTTTGGGGTGTGAGGGTGGAAATGCAAATACTTTAAATTCCTCGTGTCATTTTGAAAGCATTGGTCTTACCCTGGGGCTTTGTTTTAAACGCTGAACCTCCATGACCTTCCTCATACCTACTTAAAACCAATGGGAACCCCAGCCAGGTGGTGAGCACTGAGGAAAGGTGTTGGTTTAGACATTGCCATAGGATAATAAACCATGAGTAAATGCTTCACTTTCATCTGACATTCCCCAAACAATTTGTTTATTTACTTTTAAATGACCCGTGTGTAAATACAACAATATAACAAACTTATTTCCTTCAGCTGCAAAACGTTCTAACACTGGAGTATACTGGTACCCTAGTTTCTCCGATGTCATGAGTTGCCCTTTCACATAGTTGAAGCTCACCTAGTTGTTCATAAATCATCTTCCAGGGTGGTGTACACTCTCCTGGCCAACTCTATACCTCCACCACCAACTGCCTTCTCCCCTTGCTGCCTCCCTACCCGTACCGTATGTCGGCCCCACTGCTGCTGGTCCGCTGAGTTATGTAAATTCTGGCCGACCCCTCCCAGCTTTGGTGGCTCGGGTCTGCCCCCAACCTTCCCTCCTGGAAGCGAACTCTACTTCTAGGACCCCCCCCCCCCCCCCACACACACACACGAGCTCCTCCATGGTCCCCTGTAGACTCTCTGAGATAAAGCCTCCCTCCTGGAGGTGGCCTCCCGGAAGGTTATCAGACTAATCAACCTCCAGTCTCTCCTCTCTAGATACTCCAGACATGGATAAAAATGTTCTTCTAGGAATGCATACATATATTCTTCATAATAATCTTGATTCGTTTTACCTAGTTTCTTTTTCCACATTTAGGGGGTTTCCTAATTTTGAGGTGATTGATTCTTTCCTGGGGAATCCCCCTCAATAAGTTGGTTAAGTATACATGCTAGGGGGTTTACAGTCACAGGGGGATTCCACCAAGCATGTGATCCTAGAACTAGATCTAGATCCCTGCCTGGATCCCAGCCAACCCCCACCCCTCCCCCAAACACACACAGAACCCTTCCTTCTTCCAACACAGCCACAACACTCACTCCAGTCCAGACCCCTATCCTGCAGGAGGCTTATACCCCTGGTACCCCGCCCACGACTCACACAACCCCACCCATGTGAGATCCAAACCCCCCACCCCTATCCTATACACCCCCTGTTCCTGGATGTACTCAGCTAGGACCGTCTGCATGGAGGAGTACCAGTAGTAGTTAGTTCTAGGGGTCCCTCCCCCCTCACAGTACCCGGTACCCAGACCTGCCTCCCGCTAGCAGTAAGGCCGGCCGCGCGTGCTGGCGTCCCGGCCAACTTTTTGTCGGCAGTCGGGGAGGCAGGAGGAGTGGAGGACTACATCTTTAGGAGTACCACCAGCACATCAGTCTATCAAAGCACACATGTGACTGAGTGTCACTGGAGGAGTAGCCCCAACACGGCTACTATCTCGAGTACTACTACTACCACTACAAGAAGTGCAGACCGTGCAGGAGACTTCTTGGCAGTGTTTAGTAGATGAGCTTTTGCAATTTCTTTCACATTGGAACCAAACCTTTCGCTGCTGGATTTTAAGTGAACCTATCTCTCTATCTCTACATGTACTTCTCCCAAAAGGTAATTGGCAGGGACCTGTCTGCATTGATTTTTCATTGTTTTTCGTTAAGTCCTTGATGAAATGGTTATCTTGGCTTTTTCTAGTTAATACTCGAAGGTGATGACTATGTAGGTATGTGTGCATAGGGGTTTCAGCGGTTTTCAGCATTGGGAATCCTTTTAGAAACTTGATATGTTTTAGGAGAGGAGTAAATGAGACAATACGTTTACACATAGTACAATGCCTGTAGTATTAAATCCCTTTGTCAATTTTCCCACCATTAGAAGTCGGGACCTTTTCTGCACTTCACCCTGAAGGGCCTTGTTGTCTCCCTCCTCCGCTTCCTCCTTTTGCTATTATGCGTGTGTGTTTTTGGACTATGGGGCAGTCTGATATGGCTGAGGGGTACAATAGGGGTGGTGTTGGTGATGTATGCTGAGGGTGGGAGAGGATCTGCCTCCCCTCCCACACACCTACTACTAGCCTTGGGAACGTTCACAAATGACGTCACTTGGGACCTCGTTGATACAAGATCCCCCCCACCCTTCTGTCACTATTTTGTGCAAATTAATCTATAGAGAGAAATGGATGGCCCAAGTCATGTTTTATAACTAAACCCAAAAACGCACCCCCTCCCCCTCATCTCAGGACAAACCGATGACGCCATTTGTGAACGTTCCCTTCCACACCTCACACCTGCCCTGATGCTCCTGCTGCCTCAGGTGGGGACAGGTAAGAAAAATAAGAGCAGCAAGGTGAGATGGGGGACTGGGATGTACATGTATAAGCCTGATCTCACCTGGAATCACAATAGCTGCCTGTAGGTGGGAGGCAGGGACATGGGGAACCACCTATAATATACCCCTGTACACCTATCTGTCTGCTCCCCCACAGGTTTGTACACACTGCCACATGAGCTGATTCACCTCCACCATGTCGCATTCAGAGCTAAAGTGCTGAAAAGCCATGTTGAATTATTACATTATTATCCATACATTTATAGATCTGGTCACAATATTTAGTCCCTGTATTTACTTCAGGGAGTAGTATTTAATGTAGGAGTGGGGGTAGATGGCACTCTTCCACTGGTTGGCACAAATGCATATGGGGCTAGCAGGACACACCCATCAGACAGGGTAATTGTGTTACACATTCACCGAGCTGCTCTACAACTGCTCACTGCTTCCTGAGCTGCTCATATCTCTATAGCTTACACCCTGAGCCCCCACAGACACCGCCTGTTTCTCATCAACCGCCAGTACTACCCTTTTGTTAGCTTTTCCCTCTTTCCTGACCCCATTTTGCTCTTATATACTTTTTTTCTCATCAAAGTGGGGTTGTCATTACTGTGGTGAGTTTATTCTATGAGTGGTATAAACACAACTGCAGTCTATCTCTATTAGGCATGTCAGGGTTGTCATAATAATGCCTGACCCAGTTGACTTTTATGCAGCAACAAAAACCTTTGGGTAATGACCCAGGCCTGCCATAGATGATAACACTGGCTTTCCATAAGATAGCCTCCAGTGTCAGTTCAAGGAAGGTGCAGTGTACATGGGCTGGAGGAGTCACCCCTAGGTCTGGGTGCACCTGGAGGAGGGGGTAGTGGTATGGGGTATGGGGGTAGGGGTGAGGAGTGGCTCCATCCGTTCACTCTGCTGCTGCTGCTGCCAGTGGTGGGCAGCCTGCAGCAGCAGTGTTCACCTACTGGAGGAGGAGGGGGATCACCCAGAGTACTCCAGTACCTACCTCCAGCACCCCCCCATCCCACCTTCCACTGGTTTACTCTGGAGGATTGTGTACACTTCAGAGGCTGCAATGCAAGTTTGTAGGTCGGGAACACCCCCCCCCCCCCCCGCCCCACAAACACAAACTGAGTGTATGATAACACGTCAGACAGGTAACGGTGGCCAGGTGGGGTGAGTAGTGGAGGTGAGGGACTGGAGGTTATAATAGATAACATTATAGGCAGTCTGAGGTTTAGGTTGTGCTCTTTACAAGTTCATCCACCACTACCCTCTGGATGAGCAATAAATTAAAGTATTTATTATGGAGGTCCATATGGGTGAGTGTATAAGCCTTATGTAAGGATAGCATGAATAGCTTTGGATAGCATTACCGGTAATGCGATGTATATACAGCAATATATTATATTCATGACTTGTCACATTCAACTTAATTCTCACTCAGCTTAATACTTTATATCTGTATGTAAACATGATTGGTTAATGGAACAGCTTTGTCGTCCCATTGCATGTTGGACCACGTGTTGTATTAAGTGACTAAATGGATAAGTATCCTAAATGTGACACAGTGTGGACATATAACGTGCTGGCATGCTATCGTCTTTAGAAGAGTCACTATCAGTCAAGTCATCCCTTCATCATGTCAATGTATATAATTATGAGGATATTTCGTGCCTGGGAGGCCGAACCACATGTCATATACACACATGTATGTATTAGTCCTGTCACTGCTTCTCCCTCCTCCTATAACTAACTAAATGTTGCATGTTAACACCATGTATTAACATTTTAACACCTGTAAAACTATTTCCCAGCGAGTATTTCTCCCCCATGATATAAAAGTATGATAATTCTAACAGTATACATGTATTGTAAAGGAAGCTTGTTGCATAGGCTCAAGTTTTTTTCTTACAAGTGTACCGTACTTTAAACCATTAACCCTAAAGGCTATCCAACATCATTTGAACATTCGAGCACCTCAGTTTCTAAATAAATAGAATTTAATCAACTTAAAGTCATTCCCTCAGTAATCTCAAACCGTATTCTCGACTGGGGAAACTCTTAGAAATCTCTAATCTACCCAGTGTTCAGTCCATCTGACCCTTGATGAGCGTGCTACGTCAGTTGGAGGTACTAGATTAGCCAGGTGTGTAGGACGACCCTTGAGAGGTTTAGTATATACCTGTACAGGCGTGAGATGATCCATAGCTTGGTGTGTGTATGTGTTGGGGGTGGGGGGGGGGGGTGTATGGAAGGTGTCTCAGTGGGCTCCTTCAGGTAGATGTACTCACTCAGTCTGCACGGCACGTCGGTCACATACCCCCTCCTCCTGCCCCTCCTCCTGCCCCTGCCCCATACACCACCACCATCCAGTACCCAGCCTGCTGTAGCCAACCACTGACAGTGGTAGTAGTAGTCACCCAGTCACTACCCCCTCCTCCTCCTGCATCCCACCTCCCACCTCCCACCCACCGCCACCACTACTCAGCTCTGTATCATCACACTCACATAGGACGACGTCTTAGGATCATACAGCATCTGTCCACTCCTACCCACTGGAGGGTTACTAAACTAGCAGTGTGGGATCAGAGAGTGAGGATGGGTAAACTATATGTATAGGAGAGACGCAGGATCAACCCCTACTGGTTGGATCATCCCGTCCTAATCTGGTTAGCCCCAGGAGGAGTTAGGGGCAGGGTTATAGTGTAGTAGGTGTACCTCAATGTCGTTACTACTGGAGGAGCCAGGATCTCATGTTCACCCCTGTTTGTGATGTTTCAGTGTGGAATAGACGTCAATAAACCCAACTCCTACGACCAAACCGCCCTGGATATAGTTAACAAGTTCACCACGTCTCGTGCTGCCAAGGAGCTCAAGCAACTACTGAAGGGTGAGTACCATGTTCATGTATACACATTTCTACATGCTGCATTTCTGACCTGTATATTGAAGGGAGGAGGAGGGGGTGGAGGAGTGTGTGGGGGTGAACTTTCCCACCCCTTGCTCCCCGCCCAACCCTCTCTGATTTCACCTCTCCTCCCCCCTCCAGCACCCTGAACACCCTGTCTCGCCGGGGGTGTTGGCAAAGGAGTGGCTAGCGCACCCAAATACCTCCAACGTTCAGGGTGTCCTACAGACCACCACTCTACCACTTGTGTTCTGCCACCACTTTGCTTGGCTGCCTCCTCCCGCCCACGGCGATGTGTATTACATGTACATGTAGGGTTCGCAGCTCACTGGAGGATGTACGATTTGACTGACAAGTGCAGGTGTAAGTCTGAAAAAAAAAGTTTGTATAGTTGTAAAAACAAAAACCTTGAAATATGATATCTTGTTGAGGGGGGAAATGGGTCAAAGGAAATGGAGGGATGATTTATCTTTCATGACAATATCTTAGAAATGAGAGGTTCATCATTGTCATAAGTTTTACAGATGCAATCAATTAATCCGAAAAAAGGGATGGAAAAATTTGAAATTAGATTTGAACATTGAGGCTATACGCTCGCAAGTTTGAGTGAGTCAGAAATCTGGATCATGTTCTGTTTTTATTCCCCACCATTGTCAACGAATTAAAAACAGTTCAACATCGATTTAGGACGCCCTATTTAAACCATGATGTTATAACTGAATGTGAAGTAGTGTATAGATTAGCCAGATCCAGCTGTTTAATTCACCATCAGCCCATTCATATGGAGATACTCACTCCGTTTTTCCCCACCTCCAATGTCCCACCATTACTCTTGTGCTATATATAGAAGTCAGAGCCAGTTTGGGAAGGTTTTTAACGACATATCCCCATATCAGTGACCTATGTCTATGCACCTGTTAGTGTAGAGGTTAGCCGACAATCTCACTCTTATCTGTTAAGAGTATACGACCTGGAGTCACAACTGTCAGTGTGTTACCAGCTGTCACAGTGCTGATCTATGGGTTGACACTGTCATTCCCAGCCTGTCATAATATGTCACCTTACAAGTGTCACTAATGATACACCTTAAGTGACCACTCACACCTGGTCAGGTAGATCATCACCATGACAACCAGCAGGTTGTTATGGGATTAGTGGTGGTCATCAGGTAGGGCTAACCACCACTGGTCAAACCTCTCAAGGGTCATCTTGTCCAGATTAAGCGTGGGTCTCACCTGGTTTTACAAGAAGTGGGTTTGTTTGATTCAGACGGTAAAGATGTGACTGTATTGATTAAAACCACCGTATATTTAGGCAGAGAATACTCAAATGTATGTTAGTTTAGGACATCCGCACTACCCCTTTTGGTGTGATACTCCTTCAAATCCTTCAAAATTCTTCAAGATTGAGATATAAACTTATGAATAATCAACACCTCATCATTTCCATATTCTGGGTGCATTATTTCTTTTCTTATTGACCATCCCAATGTTCTCTCAGGTCAAAACATCCACTGCCCCTTTTTGTGTGCTGGTCCTGTTGATTCTATAAAATTGAGAAATACATACATGAATAATAAACTGCAACTGCGATACAATATGGTACTACCTTACATTTGCCTATTTGGGCACTGACCCACACTTACTGTTGTCTACCTTTAAATAACAGTTGCCTCTTTTGGCTGGCCTCCCATGGCTATACCTTGTTGGGGTGGCCTGGGCGTTGACAGGTGAGTGTGCCGTGTCAGGGGGTCGTGCAGGTGTCTATAGGTGACTTACAGGAGACATCCAGGTGACCAGGTGTCATCTACTCCAGGGGGAGACCACCTCCAGGGCTGCCAACACCGAGTTCCTACCGCCAACCTGACTTAGCCCCAGGTGAGATGGGTAAAGATTAAGGCCTCTTTAAGTTTTTATCTGAGGCGGTTAGACACAAACAGTTTTACCTGCAGTGAGACGTAATAGGAGAATTATAGGCTATTGACCAGGGTTGGGAAATTGTGCAATTTACTCAGCCATATCTAATCAGAAATCTAGGAAGATTGTTGACTTCACAGATTTGATCAAGCAAATAAAACGCTTACATAATATCGAGGCCCACAGTGTGCATCGTATCTGTCTTCCTAAATCAAAGCTGTTACGGGTTAGGATAATTGGCACATCTAGAAACTGAAAAAATAACTTTCATACAAAAAGTTCAATTTCAGTTAATGAGAAATGGATAATTAGAAATGGGCTATTTCTAGGCTGCATATGCTATATGAGATACTGGTCTGGACACTGGTAGGCTTAGCCTCCCCTATTCTGAGTGTTTTGGTATGGTATGTGTGTAAAGTAGCATACCCGTATCACATAGTGAACTCTTTACTGCCCAGGGGGGTACTAACCTGTCTCCCTCCAGGAACCCAGGTATCACTATAACCTCACACGACTAGCATATGTAACAGAGTAAGGGGGGTTGGCTTTAGCACCTTCACTAGTCCTGTGGAATGGCTTAGTTGTAACCCATCCCTCAGGCAAACTATTTTTTCCACAGATGATGAACAGGTTTGCCTTGAAAGTGTAGGTTTCCCAAAAGTATGTGGTTAATAAGCCTAGACAAAACCCAATTATACACCCTATACCTCATCCACTACCAAGGACTTTCTACCTGTTTAGATTTTCTACCTTGAGCTTAGGGAGTGGTCATTTGTTAAGAATGGGGATGGGGTTGGTGGATTTAGATGGGACAAGTGGGACATAAATTGGAGGACCAAAGAATCCCCCCCCCCAATCCCCCCATATTATTAACATTGATAACACTCTCATAGGAGAGGACATCGTGGGGTTTCCTGAACCTAAGTTCATACCAAGGTGTATCATACTTCAATGGGACTCAGTAGACAAGGTTCGCTTTTGGGTGTTATTCTTTTGAAGTTGAACTTTTGTCTTGTCTTTTTGAGATTTTTCCACATCTCTTAAATCATTCTAAAGAGATACCCAAGCTGGGCTCTGACGTGGGTAAGTCAAACTCCTGACCATGCACACACATTCCCTTCCATCTCCCCTCCCACCCCACACTGCCCCCTCCTCCCTCCTCAACTAAGTCCAGACTACAAACCATCTGTTGGCGTGATCTATGGGTCCTCCACACCAGACACAAACTTGTTCACTAGAAGTGAAAACAGACAAAAATACTCACAGAACGCCAGTAGAAGTGGCCCTCACCAGACAGCTGGAATGGTGGTCACCCGCCCTCCTAACCTCCCAGGTGGATTCTGTCAGACCAAGCCCCTTGCTCCTGGGTTCCGACAAAAGGCAGGGAAAAGACTTGGAAAAGAAATAAAATGAAACAAAAAATTGCTACCACTGCATGTGGGGAACTCTCATGGCAAGGTCAGGTAAAGGGATCTGATCATGAACAGGAAAGAAATTCGTTTCCTGTAGGCTTTTGGGACTTTGCCATCTTTAACAGCTGTGTCTCATGTCTTAAGACAGCTATTCTCTCAGGTGAAGTACAGACAGGAGGGGAAGTATTAAAGAGTACATGTATATAGGCATGTGGCCCCTATAACCGCTGTTCTAGGGGTTATAAAAGGGTAACCTCAGTTAACCTGCGGTGCCTTTGTGGTGGACATAAAAGGTCCCTCTCATGCAGAGCACTAATATGTATAAATACACTTCAAACTAATACGTATAAAAGACCCTTCAAAATACTGCCTATACAAACTCCATTAAGTCTATTTAGGTCTCATCCATGACTGTAGAGCTCCATATGGGGTTTAATAGTTGATCTCATACGCTGTACCATATATGATGGTGTGGGTATTATTCAGGTTATGCTGGCTGGAGACCAGACTTGACGTGTGCCTGTGAGGGACAAACTGTATATCTATCTGGGCATGGCTCTGCTCCAAGGCCACACCATCACATAAAGTCTACAGTACATGCTCCATAAGCAACTCAAGACACAGACATGGGAACCAGTCTATACTGAGAGGGGTAGAGGGAGAGGAAGCTGCAGGATGCACCTACACTGGCCGTCGGTGCCCTTACTGACCAGTGTCCTTGGCTGCAGGAGTGTTGACAAGAATGCAGGGTGTAGGGTTGCATCCCTCTCCCTACCTGACCTAGGTAAAGGTGCGTTTACACGGGCCCGTTTACATGTTTGCCCGCCTCCCCTCGCGACAACGCCGTGTTTACACTCGGCCGTGGGGTCGCGCCAAAAGCTCGGCCTCCGACCTCTGACCCGGAAATATTCCCTCGTGAATGACCTGTGACCCCTGGCAGCATTCCCGCGCAGATTATACCTGGGTTTTGGAGAAGTATAGAGGTGGGTTGGGGGCTAGGCAGGTAGAAATGGGGTAGGGGTGGGGCATATACAGGCCCCTTTACTTTGTGGGGGTAGACCGTGGAGGAGACCAAGAGGGCCATCCACATACCTGCAGAACTTTGAAATGGCCCTTCAACTAACTCCCCTCCACTATATATGTATATTCACCCTCCGCCCCTGCCTCCTCACCCACCTTCCCTTTGAAGGTAAGGTAAACAAGGGCACGGCTGATGGAAATACGATCTCTCACAAGATTTTCACAGGTCTTCAAGATTTTTTCCCTGCCTTCCTTTGGGATTGATTGTAGTCACCAAAGATGGACAGATGGTGTGGTAGAGATGGCCCTTAATGTGGGCATCAACTCATCATGGTCCCTTTTCAATGGGACATTTTTGGTATCCATGACATCAGCCCTATGTTGTACCCTATGGAATGTGTGCACATGAATATCACACGAGGAAATATGTTAGATCCTGTGATATTGATAGCATCTTGCTGGGTAGGTTCAAGGCTGTAGAAGAAATCCCTAACCAATATTCCCAGACCAGACCTTTTTGAGGCCAATTAATGTATGTGGACAACCTATTTTCAGAGGAGACATTCTGAGAGTAATGATCAAGTTGCATTCAATATTGATTCATTTTTACCAGGTATAGGTTGGTAATGGTATTTATGAGGGGGGAAACATGAGTTGAAAATGACAAGGAATGTATAGAAGGCAAGAGTGAACGTCCAGCTCACTATACAGTATACCCTGGAGGTTGGAGGGATGCACCCAGGAGGAGCAGATGGCCATGCTTACAACAGGGGTTGAGTTACACCCAGCACCATAGCACCCAAACCCCAGCACCATCACATCCTGTCTGTGGGTGCTGGTACCTAGACAACATGGCCCCTCTGGGATGACGTACCTTGGGACGTCTACATGTGGAAATGACGTCATTTCTACAGTGTTCAGTGCATCATGTATGTCTCTGGTGCGACCTAGCGTTTGTACCCAGTGTGGCTCACTGGGTGAGCTTAGGGTAAAAGGTTTCAACCCCTCTTTTCATCAAGAAAAAACCCAGTCCTCCTAAGGGGGGGAGGTCTCATAGAAAATCCTTCCCTACCCCCTGTAAATAATAAAAGACCACTCCCTAACACCATCATATAAATGATATATTGGCACCAATGGTTGACCCAGACCCTGGAGGAAGAGGGATATAACCAAGGTGGGGGCTGGAGGAGGTGACATACTCACAGGTGACCCGTGAAAGTGACTTGTCATGGGAGCAGCAGGAGGCCTGGTGGTAGACTTAATAAGAAACACTGCTGCTGCCACCTACAGGTGACCTACATGTAATAGTGGCTATGAGTTGGAGTGGATTACCAAGTGCTGTTGAGGTCAAAGACCCTGAGCTGCTCGTATTTATATAAGTAGTCTAGAGAGTATGAGCTGCTCTCACGATTTAGTATTCATGCCTAATATAAGGAACACGGTCACACCATTTCGGTGAGCAGTTCCCAGAGTAGCTCATGTCCAAACGAGAAGAGCAGAGTCGGTCAATATGAGTTATGATTTTCACTAGTAAAATCGTATGGCTGACCTATGAGGTATACAAATGTACCCTTTTGAATGTCAGATTTCCTTGATAAGAAGAGCGATGTTCGATCAATATATTTGCAAGTGGAATACTACAAAGTAGGAATCGATTCTATGTGAGTCGCTCTGCTTTTCCTGATTTGACCTTTTTGAAGAGGGTGAATGGGAAAAGACGAGATGAAAGTAAAATTAAACCATGTATTCCTCTAGGTTCTAGTGTTTGAGATGGGTCATGTTGTTGTTTATACTACCTTAAGTGTTGGTAGTACTAAGAGTAACGACCGAGGGACACTTGTACTGCTGGGACTGCGACTGGGCGTGGATAATGCCGTTAGCTATGACGCCCCGAGACGTGGTCTGGGTTCTAAGTGACTGAAGATGAGCACACGTCTGCCCTCCCATCCACCCACTGGCACATGATTCATAATGGTATATTGCGCCTCCCCTGTACACCAGTCCAGCTCACCGGCCAAGTATTTCACACGACCGCGACCACCAGATCCTTCACACACTAACCCTAGCAGACAGGGACCTACATAACCCCTGTGCCCATTGCCCTTTTGATGTGAGCAGCAGGAGGTGCTAGGTATGTGTGTTTATGTGAGGGTATAGGGCGCCAGATTTGGGAAGCTTTCTGGCGGTATTAACAATATTTCTATATGGCTGGACTTGCACTAAACACAAGGAACTGTCTCGGTCCACCACCTCATGTGGTCGCTGCCCAGGTCCTTAACATACACAAGGTTCAACCATCACAAGGCACCCCTACCCCTTATCTGCTCTCATGTGTCCAACTCTCTCATATTATATTCCACTATAGGTATAGGTAAGGGACCAGAGGTGTGGGAATTTGATAGGGTCAGGTAAGGGTGTTATGGCTGCAGCCAGGTGTGATTCTGATCTCGTGTCCAGGTAGGATCTAAATGCGTTCCCAGGCCTGGAGGAAGGGACCTTCTCCGGCTGGCTTCACACAGGGGTGTAGCTAAAATACAAGGGGTCCCTTGTACCTTCCTCCCACCCCATCCCACCTGAACCTCACACATACACTTACAACTGCCTGCAAACCCAGAAATTGCTACAGGGAACGTTCATAAATGACGTCACTGGCAAGTGGGCTGGGGTGGGTGATCTTTTCGTTTCGTTACACCCAGGCCATACATTTCTATAGGTAAATCTGTACAAAGAGGTGACAATGGGGAAAGTGTGGTCTAGAGAAATGTTCCAACATATGGGATGTCATCTGTGAACGTACTCATGTGTATGGGAATGGCTGCAGACTGGAAGAGACCCACTTAATGCAGTGACAAGTTGAAGTTGGAGAGGACAGAGTTAAATGCCCTTGACACCTAATAAAGGATCAGGGACCTCCAGAGTGTTTTCCATTAACATAGGACACTCTCAAAATAACCTTTCCTTTTCAGGAATACCCCACGTAGTATTAACCTTTTGAGAGAAGATAAGGTATCTAAATGGGGTATGTAACTCTAAGGGAGCTGGAAAGAAAAAAAGAAGCTTTCCAATTGAAGTTCTCAAGACTTAAAAGATACCTTCACAGCACTGGCAGAGACATTTGCTGCCTTCCATCTGGTCTTGATTATACTGGTGTTAGAGACAATATAGTTGGCAGTTTGATAGGAATTGGAAGGTACATTAAAAAGTCAATCCCACTCTCTACCCAGTGTGTTGAATGGGGTTGGATGGGATTTAGTGTACAGATTTCCTGTACCCAGAGGGATGTGAGATGTTTGAGGACATGGCTGTCACAAATTGCTGGTGTCGTCGGCCACTGAGTTCAACATGTGCAGCATACGGGGCCCAGGTTCAGATGGGGAGGACGATAATGGGGCGGATTCCGCCCTACCTGGATGTTAAATGACTACCATCATGCTGCTTGACAGGTCAGGGACTCGGGCTATGGTAATCATTCCCAAGAGAATGTGACCCGGCTGGTGTTTAGAAGGCCAACGTCTCACTGTTTTAAAACATGTCATCTAATGTATTAGATCCATCACTGTTTGGTTATGATGTTTCTTTCATATCGTTGGCTTCTTTAAGGCCAAACTTTTGATATCTGATACATTTCCCCCCTTTGAGGTTCTCTTCAATATGATTCTCAAATCTTGATTCTGTCCCGATTTAGTGCTTGGCCCTATTCCCGATTTGCTGACCCACATACAGTGAGAACAGTCCAGATCGCGGGGGTCCAGATGTTATATGTTAAAGATCGTTGCAGGAGGATAATGTTATCAAGTACATTCACAAGAAAGGCGCTGAGAATAGCACTGTCTCAGTGTCTGAGACGTAACGTAGGTCTAGGCGAGATTGTATCTCTAGCTAGTCTCCCTGATCTCCCCATGCTGGTTGTACATAGCCAAATATAACGTTCTTTATAAGAAGATATAATAGAACTAGTCATAGGTCCGGAGATCAAGAAATCTCAAGATTTTACTTGAAATGAGAAAAAAGATCTGTAAATAATATAAGTTATTTTTGATTGACTTTCTGATTGCTTAACGGCCCTACAAAGGCTAGTACATACGGCAGGGGTTTGCCTCCATCCCGACAGAGGCAGAGTCCTATCTGACCTTAAAACAAGATACTCTCAATTAACTGAAGTACCACCACTCTACTACATCTACTGGACGTAGGACGTGTGACGTAATTAGATTGAGACGTGACGAGGGAGAGAACAGTCCGAGAGGAATCATTGTGGAATTCACTGCTAAAATTCCATAGATATGGACTTTTAAAGTTATATCAAGGAATTCCAGATATACTCCTATCAAATTGCACATACTTTAAATTGCATACTAGGTTATCAAAATGTGCCATGTGGAATGCTTTTGTCAGTCGGCTCATTAATATTATACCTCTTCTACAGACAAACTAACAGAGACCCATTTTAGCTTACTGTTCAGTGTATGTGATACCGGGATGTGATATAATGCAATCTTGAACTGAAGGTTCTAAATAGTACGTACAGTTAATATTCTTACACTTGTCAACAGGATTTATTATTTTCTCAATGTTTATAACCTCTAAGGTAGACCTTTCTTTGACCCCAAACCTGAAGATTAGAGGATGTATAGTGTAGGTGTCCGAGGGTTATCATGTTGGTGACCTGTCATTGAGGAGGTCCGATTAGGACTAGGGTCAGCCCCATGTCCCCTTGTCATCAGGCCTGATAACAGCATGGCTTATTGGCGGAAGGGGGGGGGGGCATGCTGATAGCAGGGTGAAATGGTCTACCTCAGTGGGCAGGGTTCTCTGATAGGGGCCGACACTGTTTGTCTCTCGACACGCCCTTCCAGTGGGCAGGGTCTTGGATCCCCTATTTGTCAGCTGCTATTTCCAACCATGCTGAGTGATACCAGCTCCTACACAAAGCTATTAAGACCTACACTGCCTTCTGTATGTTTTAAGATAAGGAAACCATGTGATGCTATAAAAAGAAGTCTGGTTTCAATATCTAAATGGCACTCATGTTTAAGCCTACTTATGTGACCTGAAATAAATGAGTGTTCCATAATGTCTGATCAAGATATTCATAAACTAATTCACCATTGCAGTTTCTAGACTTTTTGAAAGTTCTATGACATTACTCATCCTTCACCTTCACCTATTGGGTGGTGTTTACCAATCCTTGAAGTGGCCAGATAACATCGACAACCTCCTCCTGAACACACCTCTCCATGCTCACATGAAGTTTACGTGTACACCCCTCCCCCCCCCCCCCCCACACACACACATCCACACCCACACCCACACCACCACCTCCCAACACACCTGCCCCTAGGCCATAGTAGACCTGAGAACAAACTGTGGACAAACTACCCCCTTTGTAGGTGGCGCAGCTCTG
Organism: Harmothoe impar; assembly: GCA_947462335.1. Classification (NCBI taxonomy): domain Eukaryota; kingdom Metazoa; phylum Annelida; class Polychaeta; order Phyllodocida; family Polynoidae; genus Harmothoe; species Harmothoe impar. The sequence continues at coordinate 42,752,227 of OX381709.1, read as the reverse complement.
GGTGGTAGTGCTAGGAGCAGGGGCTATCTGTGCCTAGCCCCCATATCTACACTGCCTCTATACCCCGCCCTGTTTGCCATGACGGCTCACCACACACCATGACCCTAACCCACAGGGCATCTGACCCTGATGTGACCTTCACCCCATGACGGGGTCATTGAGGACGTATCAAATCAAATAGCTTTGGAATGGTTTCCCTGAAGACTCGAGTGCAGAGTGTGACAAGGGACACTGCATGAGGCTCTATTAACACTGTCAGATAAGGCGCTGGGTGTAATTGTTATAAATGGTCTCATTGAAGGTACTTGTCTAGATATAGAACCCATATTCGGTGGTTTTATCAGATATATCTATGTGTGACCTATTTAGGTGTGCTCCACCAAGAGGTTTTGTACACTGGTAAAGTTTGAAATCCAGTGAGCTTGAAGTGAACTTCTAAAGTATGTTACATCCACAGCTTAAATACATCTAGTGATGATCTACCAATTTTAGGCTTAGGTCTATTCAGAATTAATTAATCTTTGATTGTTCCTCTCCTGCCCGACCCCTGCGCCCTTCTCCAACGTGGATTTTCTGAAACCGAAATTGAAAATCATCAAAAGCACATATTTGTTGTACAGAAAGAGTATTCATTTTTTAAAAAGACAGCAGGGTACGTCCTTCAACAATGATGGGTAACAGACCAACTAGGTACATGTACAGTGGCAGAATTCTGGAATGGCCCGCCTCCAATCATGCCTGCCACACCGCAGCTGGTATGGACATTTAAGTCTGCAGCACAGGCACAGGTGAGATAGTCATTCCAAAAATGAAAGAATCAAAAAAATATGTATAAAGAGTTGAAAAGAAAAACTAGCACTTCATGTTTTGACATGACGCAGGAAGTCCTTCTGGGACGCAGCTGCAGGCCACGTGGTATCTCTGGCTGGTTCCTGGCGTCGTCTTCAAGCAGCATTAGCGTCCTGAGGGGACCAGCGAAACCTTCCCAGGGGGCGCCTGAAACTAGCCTATGTAGACCTACAGGGGTAGCCGAGAACCAGCTTCATGAAGACGTAAGAGATGTGTTGTCATGGCAACGAGTAACCACACAGGGGAAGCGGCTTCACTATAGGAGCCATGGTTACCGAACGTATAGAAAGGTCAGATGAGCATGATGGGGTGTGACTATAACACTATAGGAAGTGTGTAGAGATCTACTTTGGAAAGCAGTATACTTCAATTTGATATATGCACGTGGGTGTCTATGAGAAGATATGTTATGGATTAGTAACATTGTGAGTCATTAGCAGTGTCTATGTCACATGTGTGGGCACACGTTTAACTCTTCCCCGATCGAGAATTCAGGACCAATCTTGTGCCATACTGATCGTGACTAATCATCAGTTTCTGATTGGTTTGCCACTGCATATGTATAGGCCGAAATTGGGAGTATTATGTACATCTTAACCCTTTATGGGCAAGGTGCTCTAATACGCTGTGTCCTTTTGGTGGCATGCTGACCCGCAATGACATTTCACTCACTATCTCTGCAGCATAGCAGCAAAGTAGTTTCTACCTTAGGCTCTGTACGTCTACAACGTTAGTGATTGTATATACGACGGCATGGAACGGACACCTATGAATAGTTCTCTGTGTACAAACAGAGAAAATGTTCACGGCGTTCACTGTCTCACCCTGTGTCAACGTGTCTCAAACAAAGGGAAACAAATGGTATATACCTGCTAGTCAGGGGCATGGCAAGCAGTTTCAAAGTAGGGGGGTGAAAAGGATTTCTGACCATTTATTACCTCTTTTGGCTTGACCTTCTTTGAGGTTCAACCTCTTTGAGGGTTAGTCAAAAGTCGGGGAGGGGGTGGCCATGTCAGTGCTTGTAAGCCATACTGCATAAGGAATTTAGTGAAAGTAGGGATCGATTCCAACTGGGGAGGGAGTATATATTCTGTGGGATAACCAACAATAAGCAGAGCATCACTTAGGAGACGGCAGTGTACTGTATTATATAGTATATATCATGCAGACATAGATTGGGAGTGAAACAGATAAAACATTTAAGACCAGAAGTAATCAACTAAAGCTCCAACGTGTCTAAGCTACGTATCGAGAGGGCTGGAATTTGGGTTGGAGTTGGGTGAACCCCTCTCTCAACCATAACGTCCCCATGTAGTACCCTGCTAGTTGCAGCTCTCTACTCCAGGGGGAACCACCCTCGCCCTCCTCAGTGGAGCCGGCCTGAGGGAAGCTGTAGCTAGGCTTGTGCAGTTACTATCATGATCTACTGGTCATGCTGGTGGAGGAGCCAATAAATGATATGCCTTCCACAATATTTGTAAAGGCACATTTTTAATTACCAGATAACTTTAACGTTTAACGGAGAGTAATCTCTGAAGAAGGGATCTGGGAATGAATGCATCTGTCGCAAAGCAGAAGTATACATTAGTCTGTGAATTCTCCCGCATTCTCCTAGTCTTGACATATCACCAGTTAGCTATACACGACTATATCGATTACATTGTTATCATATCACTGGTATCAGTGTGTGATGCCTAGCCTGTAGATTTGGGTGGTTCTTATCGAGAGCGCACCATTATGTGATCCTGATAAGGCACCTTTTGTTCTCTCTCCATCGTGAAAATAATAAAGGTTAATAGTGTATTCAGTGCTGGGACGTTGTTGGAGTACTTACACTGTTGGATAGAAGAATAGGGAGCCAATGGGGGATACGATATGGGGTAAGAAATATTTCGTCGCAAAAATTGTGATAACTGAAGACAGAACGTCTTCCCGTGAAGTATACCAGAAAATACTGCTCTTATTATTTCATATCAAAATTTAAATGTGCTTATTGATACAAGAACCAACCAGAGCTAGTTCTACTATACATCTACGAGCCTTCTAGTTAAATAGGGCAGTTGCTGTGAAACCATGTAGGCCCTAATGGTCTCTGTGTTGCCAAGTTGTGTTGACCCTGAGAGTTCCTTGGTATCACATTCCCTATCTGTGGCAACACGCCTCCAGTGGCGTAAGAAAATGGATTGCCTTCTCCATAGTGATAACCAGAAATAGGATAATTATTTTACTATGACTTCACTATGGGACCCAATGCTCCTGATCTCGGGCACATCTCTATTAAAGGCACTGATATGGAAGGTCGTGCCTATAAATAAGCTTTTATTTCTAAATGCCCTACTCAATATTTATACTCCCATTAATAACCTTAACCCCCACCCATATCAGTGCAGTTATGTAAAATCAATCTGATGGCCACTCCTTTCCCATCTCTCCTCTTCCGTTCTTCGTTCTACTGAATTATCCCATGGTCGTTTTAGTGTGTCCCGACGATATTCTGTACCCTGACGTATTAGGGTTGTTTCCAGTCTCTGGTTTAGTAGTCTCGGCGCCAATGCTACCCGTACTCTTCTCTATTCTATGGTGAGAGGCTAGTGGTCTAGTGTGGTTACAGCGTGACACCTTAAAAGCCAAGAAGTTGGAAATTGTACTAAATTGTGTTCCAGGAACACTTGAGTATTGCTCCATTCTATGGCATTGTATAATTATTACTCCCGTTATTTTCTCCCGTAGTACATTGTACACCATTTTTATATAACGTATAACTCAGCAATATAGTGATTTATATTCAGCAGTGTGATACTTACGTCAAAAATTTAAAGTTAAAGAAGACCACTTTGGTCTGAGTCATATCAATAGCCCGTTGACGTTCCCCTGTTTGTTCTCCCCAGTTTGATGCTCCTCCCGGGTGGTGTTTTCTCTCCTCCAGGGTCAATAGCAATATCAGACCCCCCTTGACTGGCTTCCTGGAGTAGGGTGTTGTCCCCACCTCCAGTAGCTATTCATCAGGCGGCGTGCGCCGTGACCCCGGCTGGCGTATGTCGGTCAGGGGCAGCGGCGCACGCCTATACACGCCGGCCTGGCAGCATGCCTGACACAAACCCCCAACTGCCCCTTACCATGTACTACTACTCACGCACGGCCAGGGCAGGGGTAGTCTCACCGCCCCCGCCGGAGGGGGTGTGGGGGATGACGTGGGTTCATCACTCACCCCCTGCTGACGTTATGTCATGGCTGGGGGCCACACTGGCTGAAGGATCACTGGTCAAACTGCGGACACACGCATCGACTAGCGTCCACGCTGAGACACCCCTCTATCCACCACCCCCTGCCCCCTCACCCGTGGTACCCTCCTCCAGTGGGTTCACACACATCACTGTCACCGTGTGGTGATTACTACTCTGTCCTCCGGGCGGTAAGGTGTGTAGAAACGCAGGTAGGGAGCAGGGGTTAGATGGTATGGGGGAAGGCGGTGTAGGCAGGTGTAAGATCTCCAGTCTTATTAATGACCTCACATACTAGTAGGAGGCAGGTGAACAAGAGAAGATGTTATACGCCTACAGTATATATAACTTGATGAAAAATACCGACAGGCAATAAGGTCATGATGCCTACACTATACACTGATATGACACTATATATTATACACCTGCCCTCCTCTCATCCCCACTCTCTCGGGTATAACTCTATAGCCGAACGTCCTCACATGCTTCACATGCTTCAAGTGAGTCGGTCCTGAAGTACTACAATATAATTCCTCCTTGCTATCCACTCTTAACTATAGGAACAATAATCCTCCTATAATAAACTACGGCTGTTAGATCTCCACCAGCTTGCACCCACAGGAGGAGGCAGTTATAAGCAGGAGGCTGTGTGTGTGATTAAGATAAGACGCTATCTGCCCCTTCCTCCACACCATGACAGCCTGAGGTGGTGATGGATCAGGGAGGACCTCAATACACCCCTCCCCATCACCATGATACACCATCATGTTGTGACCATAGAGACTGCCTGCTATAATATCTGGGTTATTTTCAGAGTGTGTGTGTGTATGTTATCAGAACAAACACTGATTATAGGGCCTACACTTAATTATATTAATTGGAAATATACTTTATTACAGCTGGCGAAACACCTTGGTAGTGTTCAGTTATCTTAGATGTCCTCAGTATAACGGTAAACTGTCGCGGCCCATTTTTCCCAGCTTACAAGTAGTACCTAAAATAGCCCTTTATTGCCAGCATTCAATCACGATTACAAAGAGAGTATAATATGCCGCCATAAAGAGGGTATAGTATCTCTCATATACTGAGATATATATGAGCTTCTCATCATAACACCATGGATCTAAAGTGACCTTAATCTACTTCAGTGTGTTCTCTCTTGTATTTTGGTTTCATCGTTGTTCCTTAAACATGTTGTATCCCTTCAATTCTGATGCTAAAACCGAACTCGATGGACATTACTTGTAGCTTTAATGGGGATACATTTGGGGAAAAGTGCCCTTTCTACACCCCCAAACATTTATAATTATCCTGATTTCCTTACTTGCTTAGGTTTATGGCTAAAATCAAAGCAGGGCTGATTCTCTTTTAATAGAGCCACTTCGATGAAATACAATACAATGCAGCCCCCATCCTCTTCCAGCTCAGTTGCAGTCGGGCGTTAAGATATCCTATTCCCATTTCACTTAGTGGTTATCAGCAAGATTTTAACTCCCCAGCCCTCCGACCAGGTCTGATGGCCAAACACGTCGGGAACAATAGAGAGGATCCCTTGCCTTCTTATCATCTGAAATAAAACCAGAGTTTAGATAGAGGGCCTTAAGGGAGAGACAGGTCTGTTATCTCCACCCACCACGCCCCTAACACAAGGCTAGGGTTACCTGTGCCCCCAGCCACGCCCACATGGATGACCTGCAAGAGTGGTCACTGGACACTGGTCAGCAGATATCTACTGGTCAGGGCTCAATCGCCGCCCAGTGGGAGGCAGTGGTCAGATATCGGGCGTGGTGAATGGGCAGTACTCTGGGCATTGTCCTGCAGGTTCCGGTCGGCTTTGTGTTCACTAACACCCGGTACAAACAGGCTGTGACCACTGAGTAGGGGCACTGACCAGGGAGTAGAACAACCCCCACCTCTCTCTATCCCTAACCCCCTTCTCTGCTTACTTCCCATGTCGGTAAATGGGGAGTCTAGTGACATTCAATATCTAATAATCAATGAATGCAGGTATGGCGTCAATGGCGGATCAAACAATGTAATAGTATAGATCTACATGTATAATGAAATATGGTCCATGGATTCTACACTACTTCAGTTGGATGTCTGGTAAAATATATGGAATCATATTGAAAGGATATTTAACGATTTTCTCCAGTAGTATTAGGGAGGCGACCTCAGTGCTGCGCTGAATATTTTACATGCTTGATATCAGAAGTATTATATCATAATGTCACAACAGTGGGCACCTGAGTACATGCATGCAGTGTTCGCGTACATGCCTGGTCCTATACCACAGGATGTAGATATTATGTCCAGGGTATTTGATCATGGTGCACGTTGTGTATATAGTACATATAGCCCTGGTTTACATGCCACCTTCTGTTAGTCATAAATACATGCCTAACTGCTCCTGCACACAACTCTCCTGAATGTGTTCCCATGCCTGCTAGTCTACCATTGATCTTCTATTATAGCTCTGTTATCCAATACCTTGATTTCTACGAACACAAAGAAAAATAAATGGGGAAGTGGAAAATGAGCACTCAAGTGTGGGAACTCAGACGCAACAGGTTAGGTGTTGGTGGTGGATTATTAAGTGCCTTTAAATCAATGACTCTCACTCCTACCTCCCCTCCCCCTGTCTGGTACAGATACAAGGCCATCTCAGGTGTGAGGTGTTTAGGGGTTCAATCCGGCGTGAGACTGCAGTCTGGGCGGACAGGTGTGGGATGAGGGGAGTCTTTAACCATTTAAGGACTGCATAGTGCTTTAGTGCAGGATTCCCTTTAATGCTGATTCTACCGGGTTGATACACTCCTAAAAGGTCTGCATGATGCATGAATGGCGAGCCTACTGGCCAGGGCTGCACTCATACGCCATGGCGATAAAGTGATAAAGGGTGTAATCCATTAAAGCACTATGCGACCCTTAAAGGGTTAATGCAGAGAAAGGTGGCTCTAGTTTCACCTGAGCCCAGTGGGGTGTGCTAATAAAATCACACGGTGGTGGCAGGGACCAGGAGGAGTTAAGGGAGTGGGTGGGGTGAGGGGAGGGGATCCAGTTGAGCACAACCCACTACTACCTGGGCGGTGAAGTATTAGAGCTGTGTATACAAAGTGAATGTGTGGAGCTTGAAAGGATCAATCCACCCATTTGTGAGCATTAAACGCTATCATCTCCTCAGGATGTCACGCTATAACATTAACAGGCATGCTCCATATGTAACAGTGGATATAGATGAAAAGATTAGGAGTGAAATCATTCTATGTTTATGGTTTGAATCTGGCACGTCAAGTCATTGCTCATTCTGGTGAGGTTCTATGAGGTATACTACAAGCTCGTCAGTTATGGCCATGACAATGTATTGTCATGAAGCAATGTATTGTCATGAAGGGATGGCATTGGTGAGGTTGGGGGGGGGGGGGGGGTGATGCGTGAACACTGGAGGGGCCTCCTGCTCATGCTATTAGGTTGTGTGAGTGATGGGGGGCTGGGAGAGATGAAGGACACTGGAGGCCATTGATAAATGAGGCGTCAGTCACCAACATCTATAGAGCACACGTGCGGCACCTTGTTACTGACTGGTCCTCCTCCAGTACCACTAGGGGATCCACTATACCCATCACCACCCCATCCTCCTCCACGGTCAGAAGCACCAACAACCCACCCTCCCCACTCCATGTCGCACAAAACTGAATTATCCCACATCGGAGCAATCTCCCATCACTCCCACCAGCCTCAAGTTGATTTAGGGCCCTAATTACCCTGTGTGCGTTTCTATCTGTATTAGCATCGGTTTGTAAATTAGATTACCTCAATGTAATATGGGGTAGGAGGGATGGTGGGAGAATACTACCACTGTCCCCTCCATGACAAAGGCACCGGGACGAGCAGCAAACTCTACCAGAGGTTGTTGATGATAATTCCCCAATGGTGCTCCTCTATGATTGATGGGGTGGAGGGGGTGGGGGAGGGGTTGATGGGGGGATGCCTTATGCTTTGTATATAGCGTATGACGCGTGGACGTGTCGTGACGTGATTGCCGTGGTATGACGTAACCCCAAGGCGTGACCAATGTGGATAATGCAATATGAGTGATGTAGTGCTGAAGGTGTGTGGGGACGGGGCGGGAGGGTGTACAGTGACCATTACAGTGGCCAGTACTACTCCTGGACAATAGATGGCGTGCTGACCGCTGTCCATCTGTGTGTGCTGACCACTCGACTTGACCACTCCGGCTAGTAGTGACAAACCATAACTCACTCCGGGCGCCTTACGTAAGCCATGTGGGCTCCCTTTCACAAGGACTGACAGCTCGCAGACCGGTAACCAGCCCCATGGGATCCTGTCAGGATCCATACTAATAGAATTACAACATTGTGTACAACTGGTCAGGACATTTAGATATTTTAATGACAAACTTTTATAATAGTATATATATGACATATATGACATATTGGCTCAAAGAATAAGACATTGCCCTCATGCACATTATCATATTACAATGTACGTATGAAATGATGAATTGCAGTTTCCCTTTTACTTTGAAATACAGTGAGAATACCTAACATCACCATTGATTCACACATGCAGAAATACTAGCAGTAAGTGCACCAGATACCCCCTTAAAATGAACATGAACCCCTGCTGGGGATTGCTATTTTCGTGGTTCCCTGAAGATTGCCAAGTGGCTGCTCTAATAACTCAGCACAGGCTCTACAGCCTCCCCCCTCCCCCACACATGGTCTCCCATGGGGCTCATGTACCCTGCATTCTTATCCCAGTGCCCCACACCCTCAGGCCTTTCCCATTGAAACGCCAGACAAAATGAGAAGGCATCTGAATCTGATCATCAGCTCACAATGAGCATCAAATTGACGTCTTCAACTGCCTACTGCAATGATCACAGGCCTTTTGGAAATTTCTTCTTATTAAATTCTTCTCAGATGACACTGAAATTTCTCAGAGGATAAAAAGAAATAGGATGTGTTATTAGGACAGAAGTTGTCTGGTATCTGGATGTTTGGAGGCTGAGTCAAGGCAGGGACAGGTCCACATGCAGGCTTGGCTGCTGCTTCTGTATGGCCTGCCCTCCCATTGCACTCTCCAAGCCTAGCTTTCATGGGCGCTATTTTCATCTCTGCTAAGACGCCGCAGATCACCCTTGAGAGTTACATACGCCATACTTTTCAGAATTAACCTGTTATGTGTAATTAAAGGAATATAACAGATTCTGCGAGTTAGCGGCCTATCTGCCATATCATTTTATGAACATATTCCGAGGCACTATTTGTGTGTATATGGAGAATTTAGTGTATAATGGGGATAGGAGAGTAGGAAAGTAGTACTATTTCCTCCCCTTCTTCAGAGAAGCGTTCCTTTATATTCCGTAGCTTAAGGCAGAGATAATGTATGAATCGCTGGCAGTGAGAGTGCTGCCGATGGTCACTGGGCTGGAACCTCCTTGTCAACTGAGGGTGTCGTGCCCGCCCCACTGCCTGCCAGTAGGGGGTGATGTTAAATGGTATGGAAATAAGACGCGGCTCACCTCCCAAAGGGCCTAATGAAATTAAGCATATGGACCTGCCCCCGTGTAATTGGTCACATTTAGCATCCTAGAGCCGCCACTAGTAATGTCTGGCTGCAGATGCAAAGCAGTACCATATTTATCAACATGTTTGGAGTTCTCAATCGCTTTTTTTCACTAGGGATAATGACACACCAAGAATGGGTGACATGGATGTTTGTGAGAAGTTGAGATGGACAAATTAAGTATTTGAAATGGAGGGACTGAAAACCAGAGGATTAAAATTCAATTAATAACAGCAGTGGTGATGCTGTTAGGACTCATTGGGGGCTTAATTAAGGTAATGGGTTTGGTGTTATACTGAGGGATTAATACCTGTGGGGGAGGCTACCCATGTAGAGCCCCAATTGCTCCCACCCCATTGGTGGCATTGCGCCAGAGGCAATGTAGGGGGTTTGTTTGGGGTGGGGGTGGGGGGGTTCTTTTCCCCAGTCCCACACTGGAGCCCTTCTCCTCAGTACCAGCTGGCCTGTTCAGTACTGCCGCAGCAGCCACCACTGCCGCCGGCCACCAGCAGGCCTATTGGTGTGTGTGGATGGGATGTTTCACATGGGACACATCTCCCATCACTGAGCCCCTCCCAAACAGGACTCCAGTCTTCATCAGCTGCAGTAACAAGGACATTGCTGTTGTTACAATGGAGATTCATCCACACAACACTAGCCATGCAGGACACTCTGTACTTGGAGATAGGCAGTGGTGAACAATAACAACGAGTTGAATAAGATCTCCACAAGAATGCCCTTGTGAATGAATTGATTTTTTTTCGGCCTTCACCGCTGTGTGGCTACTGTTTGTGCGGGCAGTGAGGGTCAGCTGCGTGGGGGAGGGAGGGAGGGAGATCCAGAAGAGGAGGCGCGCAGGACGGAGCGGCAGGCGGACGGGAGGAGGAGCGCGGTGTGGCACAACGCTCAGGAGACACGCGTAGGGCGCTCTCACTCCCCACTCTCCACTCTCAACCCAGGGCCAGTTTGGATCTGGATCCCCCCACTACTGCCACTACCTACCACCTCTCCTACCACCACCACCGCCGCCACCACCACTACCAGCAAGCACCACCACCACCACCTATATACCTCTACCAGCAGGAGGACCCTCCGTATACAACAACTCTCAGCTGACTGGGTAGTAGGAGGCTTCCCCCTCCCACACCACCCTCCACCTCCTGCAGCAAAAGGATACCTTGCTTATACTTGTGCTGCTACTCCCACCCACCCCTATATACACCCACTCACACACAGGAGGAGAAGGTAGGTTGGTAGGTAGGTAGGAAGCTGGCAGGCACACCTGGATCTACCTGGATACGTCCATACCGGAGCGTGGGAACATGTACCTGGAGTTGGGATGGTGGCTGAGGTGCGGGGCATGGTGAGTGGTAGGCAGCCAGGCAGGCCGTCAGCAACAACTAACTACACTGGCCGCAGACAACGTCCACCTGTGTCTCCTCCCCTTACAGTCTACTCTCACTATAGTGGAAAAAAGGAGATCAAACTACATGCCTGAAACACACCTGTCGGTATTAAGGCCATGATTACACATTGGATGGTGTCATTTCATGTAGAAATACAATAGGTATCAATCAGGATTATAATTGAATTAAACCAGGAGCAATGAAGCTCTGACGAGAAAATTTAAGAAATAAGAAGCATTGTATTGGTTGACTTTGGGAGCCATCTAATCGTAGTACACAACCCTGCAACCTGCGGGCTAACCTGAGTCAACGCAATAAACGCCAATGGATTATTCTCTTGACGACGGAGCACAACAGAAAACAATGCCATGGTTATTGCACTGAGGCAGCCCGCCTAGTTCTAACACTGCCCAACATGTCTTTGCTGTTAGACTCCTAGTAGTGTTAAGGCACAGACCCTGGAGGGTTGGATATACCAGTCCTTACTGCTCTAGGTGCATGCTGGAGGTGGCACCATGGAGTGGCTCTGCTGTGCTAACAGGCTGAGCTGCGCCCACGGGGTGGCCCTCCAGGCGACCAGGGTCATCCTAGCCAGTGGTACCTGCAGGAGGGATAGGCCACCATCTGGAGATGTCATCAGGCCACAGGAGGAAGGTGAGATATCATACAGGTGGAGACGAGAAATAGAAGGCCTTACCTTGCAGATCTGATGTTGTGGAGTTGAACCATAATAGTATACATATGTCTGGAATTATATAGATTTATGGAGTCGTTGATAACTAATGTGATATACATGTCAGGATTCTACTGTCTGCAAATCTTTGTTAATTCTCCCAAATCTATCGTATTACCAGTATATGCATCTTTAAATGACAAGCTGAGGCTGGCTATCAAAATAAGAAAATCCCCCTTTACATTATATTAATGTTAACAGCTGCATATTTAAGCGGCTAGTCAGTCTTAGTGTATTGAGCTAGAAGGTTTGCAATTTAATTATTTCAGGATTATCTTGTAGTGCCTCAGGGGCAAACATACAGAAGAGATTTAGGGCTTCGGGTTGCCTCTCCTGTTGTTAATGTGTCACCTTCCTCCAGATACCTGGCCCAGAAGTGTTAAGGAAACATTCCTCCTGCTAGAGGCAAGGACAGCGTTTCAGGTAGTGTTTTGACAGTCTCGATAACACTGTGAATAAATAGATAAGGCCAACTGCCGGGGAGGTCTGGGCAGCTCATGCCACAGATATCATAATCCCACACATGTCGGGCTGTGCACAGCTGCTTATTTATTATCAGTATGGGTCGTCAGCACTTCTAAAAAAATACTTTAAAAGAAACTACTATAAAAAAAAGTAGGGAGATGATATCATACCATTCTCCTATAAAAATGACAAAAAAATCATTTCTTAATAATGTTAATGGGCCAGGGGCGATTAGACCTTTAGCATGTTTGAGGTCCATGATATTGTCAGGAAGTGTCGGTGCGGTCATTCGTAAACCGGGAATGTGTACTTTTTAAGTGACCAGGGCAGGTCACTTAGAATTGGGGTTTGCAAACTGCGCCAAACACGGAATGAAGCCATTGGGCGCTGATTGGGATCACAATGGTTCACCAATGCAGCTGCCGCGGTCCAGCCGCCCCCTGCAGAGCCAGAACAGAGCCCACCGTGAATATCTAATCTGATTCACGCAAATAACCATGATAAACCTAATTCCTCCTTCCCACGTAGCTCTAGAGGGATTGTGGTAATCTCTTAGAGTTCTATTAATGCCAGAAGGAGATATATAGTATCCTGTTATTTTCTGGTTGGGCCACCCAAATTCCCTCTTGAATGCCATATTCTTTTCACATTCATATATTCCTGAATCCCGTTGCCATTTGTCTGACGTCAAACAAATCAAATATTCAGTCTCCATCATGGAGGAAACCTACATGTAAGTGGAAATTTATGTTCTCATAAATTGTTGCAACGCCCCAACTGCTGAATTGGTCTCGTCAACCTACACAGGAGGAAACCCTGGAGGAAGCTTCTTCTAGTTTAATGTGCCAGTATATCATGTTTTAACAGATGGGGGATGGGTATATGTTCAGTTGCCCAATTCCACCAGGACATGGGTTCAGGGAGGATCCAGCAGCCATATGGCAGACATAGATATCAGAGTGGTGTAACAGCCAAAACACCCCAGAGAAGGGAGATGGTAGACCAATTCCTACCCTCGCAGCTCCTCCCTTTACCCATTGGTTCCTAAAAGGCCACGTGCTTTTAGCTTATTGAATGTAGCGATATGACAGATGGGAAGTTAGTATTATTTGAAAGCCTCCCATATCTCATAACCTATCTGAATGGAAATATTGACATTCTTCTGTCTGTGTCTGACATCGGCCTGTCTATGCCTACTCCTCTGGGAAAATCCAGGTTTATTATAGCTACAGCCGCGGGGAAAAAATTCGTTTTGGGTTTCAAGCTGCAGGGTTGTAGAAAGAAGTGTCTAGCTTGCTCCTGCCTGGTCATGATTGATGCACCAGGGGGGAAGGTAGGGTGCAGGCCAAGGGTTGGGGAGGGGAGTGGATGGGTGGGCTGCCTAAATCACCACTGATTCCAACTCACACACAACTACTAGGATGGTCCTGCCTGTCTCTCCTTTAGCGTTCTCATAGCCGTCCCTAAATCCTAATCCCCATGCTCATTCACATGGCATTTTACGACCTTATGATGACTGTAATATCTCTATTGCCATCCCGTGGGATTAGTTCTCTTCTGATATGAATGTGACTCACCCTCCAGCCTCATATAAGAGCAACTACATGACCAATGCATGGACATGGAGTTGTTCGTGGAAGGGTTAAGCATATTATGAATTATGGAGAATCTTTATCTATGGCTTTACTGGCTGAGTGACAGGGACTAGGGCAGTACGATTGGTCAGAGTGTGGGAGTCATTGCGAGCCTCCCATGCAGGGAGGAGCTGCTCTCCCATGGCGCTTCATGACAGGGATCATAAAGTAGAGATTTGGCCGGCTCAGTCGTGCAGCCCACACTCATATAACTGCTACAAGGCCACTAATAGAACAGGCTCAGATCCTGGAGGAGCCCCATGTAAATCTGTGTTAACTTGGACATATGGCAATAATGAGGGTATCAATGGGGCCTTATACTACAAGGTTCAGCATAGTATAGTAGAACTAGAACCCCATTTAGTAGCATTGTTTTTACCTACGATGAGCCATTCCTGTTCGCGAGCTGCTCTTCATGGGCTTCGCTGAGCAGCTTGGACATCTGGCCGTAGTGTATGTCACTCAGAGCTAGAAAGCAACTGGGGTTTGGTTTATAAGGGAAGAAAAAAATCGTTGCTGTACCACCAGATGCATTGATTTCCACTTGGGAGAGGGTGAGGGTAGTGGGTGGGTGCAGGATGGATCCAGCCCAGGGCTCTCCGTCTGGATCCCATCACCTCTCTCCCCGCTGTACCCCTGCACCATCATACCCCCGACCTACCTTACTAGTACCCCAATACCTTCACCTCCTAGCTGTTGGAATGAGTTACATTTTTCACCATCAGGGCGTACCCTTACTTCTGTAATGATGCCATCACACCCAAAGCCTTCCCTGTTTATGACCTGGGTAAGCTCCTGGCGCCGGGGTACCTCCAGAGTTAAACCTGAGGGGATTTTTCAAATTGATGCTATTTGACGAAAATATGTGAGGCAAATGGCAAAGGTGCCTCAGCGTATTAGATGAGATATGAGTACACGTCTACAATACCTCATTTGGTTTCACTATAGAATGCTAAACCCCCAGATGCCTCATGAAGGCATGTGTAACTGTAAGCTTTTAGTTGTTGGTGCTTAGTGAGTACCTTTATATCCTCCCTATGTTCTTTTAATTGGAGGTAAGGGTTTTCTTGAATATATTTATTACAGGGAAGACGTTTTTATAACGTCACTATTCATCATACATCACCCTTAGTCCTCCAGGTACACACACATCTATCAACACGAAGCTTTTTGGGGTAGTGTATATTTCTTGCGAGCGAGGGAAAAAGGCCACCCATAGGCCATATCTATCCTTATCCTAGTCCAGAAAAAACAACATAAGTGGGTTGATGTAGGGGGCGGTGCGATCGG
The DNA here is from genome assembly GCA_947462335.1 of Harmothoe impar. Classification (NCBI taxonomy): domain Eukaryota; kingdom Metazoa; phylum Annelida; class Polychaeta; order Phyllodocida; family Polynoidae; genus Harmothoe; species Harmothoe impar. The sequence goes on along the minus strand of OX381709.1, from coordinate 42,737,037 downwards.
AAGGGTGGGGCAAAAAATGGATCTACCAGGCATGAGGGCATCTTGATAAGATGGAGGGTTGTGAGCGTATAGGGGCAGGTGTAGAAGCCTATATAGATCTTAAACCCTCTTGCTCATACCCTCCTACCCACCAGTCCCCGACAGGTGAAGTAAGGGTTGGGTATATGGCAGGTGTAGCCCCATGCTTATCATGGGCACGAGCCTTTCCCACAGGGGGCGGGTCGCTAGGTAACCCTTAACTAATGGTTACCTTACGCACCAGTTTACAGAGGAGGTTCGACTCTCTCAAGTCTGAATCTAGTTCTACGCAGGTAGAAATAGCAATCCTACCGTGAATATCAATAGGTAAACGTGTATGTCTTTAACACGTGGATATAGCTGACATCCTACATTACATCTAAAATTATATATCAGTGATTTAAATTGCGAGTATGGCAAAGTGATTGAATACGGATGGCAATGTAATATATGTCCTCGTATGCCCCCCCCCACCCACCCCATGTACCACATGATATTTATCACCCACACTAAGATTTTACGTTCATGATCACTATAACAATATAGTACTCATCTTTAGGCTGTAAAACGAGTAGAACCATGAAGCTAGTACATAATCTGGGGTAATGCCATGTTGATATGAGCAATCTAAATCCATAGAGTACCCCTGTTAACATTTCACCAATGGGGAGCAATGTTTACTCATACCCTGGGTGTGTAATTCCACACCTCAGGCCCTACCATTAATGCAATTCACTTAATTTCCCTTTCATTAAGTCCTCTTCTGATTGTACCGCCCTAGTTTCCATGGAAACTGACCACTGTGTAGGCATTGAACAAATAGGATGAAAGTGTCAAGACATGTTATTGGGGTTGTAGCCTAATAAGAGGAGATGCCCTCATTGTGAGCTAGGCTCTTAGGTTGGATCTCCTTGAGAACTGGTTTCTCTACCACTGGCAATTGAGAATGTGTTGTGTAATTACTCATACATGTATACAATTATGTGGTCAAAAATTTAAAATACTTACCCAAGTTATTTTCTATGTATATCACACACTTATTGAATAGACAAATTAGTACAGTGCATATACCATTTATGACCAAATACATTGGAAAGATTCAGAAAGATGTAGGGCTGATACGATAATTAAGCAGACCCACACCATGACATGATTATGCCTTGAGGTGTTGAGCCTGACAGCCTATTTGATCAGCCAAGCCCGTAAAACACCGTTTAGATTAATGGCAGAGAAACCATTTAAAAAGGGAGATTTAATGAAAATTAATGACAAACAATGCGGTCCCTAAGTCGGGAGCGCTGGCAAGCTCTCCAGAATTCAATTAACTGGAAGTGGCTTCCCAGTACCATCTTGTCGGTGATTAGGATCCAGGCTGACTGTCCGACTGATGTCTGGCCAACAACAACGGAATACAGGGATAGCATGAGTCCCTGGCCAACTGGGTGCTGCAGTAACTGACCCTGGGCCAGTCTGGGTCAGATCTATAAGTCATTATTCAACTATATGTGCTATAATGTATAGGAGGTTATAGGTCACCCCAATGTCCACCAACACACACTGAACGCAGGAAGCATGCAGTGCCGATATACATGAACCCTAGTCAACACAGTTAGCCTAGTATGCCATATAGAATGAAGTAATTTTGGCTGAATAGGAAATATGATGTCATATGAAATGATGGGGGGGGGGGGGAGGGAGAAGTGCATTGATAAAAACCGTGAATCTTGTATGGTGTGTTCCTTAATGCAGTAACGACTTAACTGTTGAAGTTCGTGGTGTTGTGCCATTCTAAACCAGGTCTTACTTTTTACTTTCGAATGTCATCATGTGTGCATACCTCAATTTTATTCGTCATGACACCTTTAAGCATTGAGCCCATCCCTTGTTCCAGCCGACCTTTGTCCACTCTCCATGTTCCCACCCACCACTATGTCTGGTACTGAGCTGGTACAAGACATCAGACCTCTGAATTGTCCCAGGACCCCCACCCCCTCTCCCTCCCCCCCCCGCCCTGCACCACCATTTACCGCCATCAATGCTATACCTTTGTATATCATTTAGGGGTGGTGGGGAACCACCGGGACCGATCTTCAGTCTATTTTGTGCCTTTCACAAGTAAAAAGTGTAATATCTTTTGAGGAGAGGTAATGGCTGTGCTTAGAGGCCACTGACAGGCGGCAGTTGGGCCCAGCAGGAGGGCCATTGTGTGAGTCTCTTTGCCGGTGACTGGGATGAACGTTAAGTCATCAGTAAGGTATTTATAACGTTTATAGGAGTAAAGGTCCGATTAAGGTAGAATCTAAGCTTACATCTTCAGTAGCTCTCTTATGTTCCCGCTTGAATTACCAGTATTACCAGCTATACTGTAGAAAGCAGTAGATAGATAAGCTATATCATCTCGTATTGGCTAAATAAAGAGACATATACTGAGTTTCACACAGATCTGTATATCACCCCTACGCCTACAGCAGGTCTTAAAAAAACACCGAGCTGATTTTCATATAGATATGGCCATACATAGAAACCACGACCCTGGTGAAAACGCCTACGGCCGGTCGCATTTGTTGTTTGGTTGAATGGCATATATCTTAACATTTTACCCACAGTTTTAGCTTTTGCGCTGGAGAGGATCCCTTTATCATACTCCCACCACCCGTGGTCCCTGGGCGAATTCTACCTGTGGGGCTCCTCCAGGGGGTGTCGGGCTGTTAGTCAGGTGTTGTTGCCGACAGAAAGGTGAGGTGTAGGCCGCAGGTATACACAGGTACCGCCTGACTCCCACTGGGACACCTGTACAATAGTCCTACTGTCCTGTTTAGATCTCTTACCACACCTATACCGCCAGGCCCCTCCTGTCAACAGGCACTCCCCTCACCAACCTACCTACCCTATGGTCCTACCTCCAGTCCCTCAGACATCCCTGGTGGGCAGTGCTATCAGTGTTATATATGTATATATATATATTATATATATATATATATGTGTTCGTGTCCTCACATACCCTACCTCCTAGTACATGTAGTATTGCCCATCAGTCTGATTTTGGGTGTATGCACCCCTGGGTTTACACTCTTCGATACCAATTTCAAGCCTACCATTAGTATATATAATAATTCTCTTTGACGTTCCTCATTATACCATGCCCACTACTTAGCCAGGACCTGTCAGGAGCTCCCTACCAATGTCAAAATTCTGGCTCCATCTGAAGCTGCCATTCCTGCCTTAATTCTGCCCCGCCCCCGCAGCAGTCTGCCTACATGGCACGATGGCCTGCTGTGTCATGTAAATACCCTAAAATAGCAAACAGCTCCTGACACTTTCATCAGGATCTACTCATCTCAATCTGACCGCCATTGATTATCTTGTCAAAGGAGGTATCCCATTGGGGGCCACCCGTAAATAACACACTTGAGCAGCCTATACATAGAGTCGGTGACATGGGGGAAATGCTGTCCAATATATTAGTTGGACCTTGGAGGGGGAAATGCACAGGAGTGAAAGGGATGGTCCTGAAGTGGTGTTTTTGTACATGTGTGCTGGGAGTGAATTGTGGTGATGGCAGGTAATCTAACTGACATCCTATCGTTATCACTGACTATCCTATTATATCTGCACCTTCAGGATCCTTACAAAGTGCCTCAGATTCTGACCGGATTTAATCTAATAAATACTATGTGTATGCTGCAGCTATCTCTGAGTGATCAAAACTGAGAGGGGGGGGGATGGAAATTACTTCCTCTAACCTGATACCCCAGGCGCGGATTTGGGGGAGGGGGAAGAAGAACTGTTTGGGATTTTCTCAATAATCCCCCCCCCCCATTTTTTTCAAAATCCTGGGTCTGCCCCCTGTATTGCATAAATCTAGAGAGAGCAGGTGGTTGGCGGGTGGGAAGTGGGGTGGGTATATAGCAGCAATCTGCCATCCATCCCCTTATCGTGATATTGGCCCTGATTCAATATCTGTATGTACATAGACGAACACGGGGCCAAGTAGAGTGATCGCCGGGAGAAATGTGGACGCACGTAGGCAGGGTATCAGCCAGCCATCTTACAAGTACCTGTCCTATGTCTCAACTACGTCACGGGGGGGGGGGGCGATATACGTCATGAAGTGATGTCATATACATATGTAGCGTCTGACGGAATATTTTGGAAGGTTTTCTGAAAGATCTGTCAATGCCCAGCCAGCCACCCACACGGTTTTTCTCACCCCCGCTGTCTGGCCGATATTGCTTTTCTTTGTATGCTGCCATAGAATAGCTGGCAGCAGTCTTTGATGCATCCTGTGTATTTGTCATATAAAAATATACCTGACAGATGATGCCTGTTTACCAGGATATAGGTAGTTCACATAGGTTACCCCTGGTGGAGAAGCCATGGGGGTGAAAGTTAAGTGAAAGTCAAAAATATAAACCTGATATGTTCAAATGCAGGAGGCCCCTGAGTAGTCATCTTCTTAATGTAACCACAGGTCTTCACATCATTAAGAAGAAAAAAACCACTTAAATCCAGGAAAACTTCCTCAGAAGCCATGTCTGCAGTCATTTCATATGCCACTATATTGCGACATAAAGCTTTAGTGTTGGTGACAGCACAGGTAGAATGTGCCCCATGAGCGGGAGAAGAGCTGACAAAGGGAGAACATAATGCATGTAGAAGACCAGAGGGCCATTCTGCTTGTCCCTATGTCTATTAATAGAGATAGTATGAGCTACTGGTGAGGTTATGGAGATATGGATATTCAGTGTGTCAGAGCATGGAGTCTGGTTGTGTCCTCTTTAGTCAGACACATGGGTGGTCAGTGGACAGCTGGACTCTGACCCCCCCCCCCCTCCCCCCCCCAACACATTCCCTGGGGAGATGCTGGACAGTTCTGCCACACAAATGGTGAAGCAATGCCTGCAGCATGTTATCCTGATTGATTCACGCTTGTGTACATTGCGGCAATGCATCTCTGGTTTAACAGAGGCTTTCTGGCTTGGGAGTTTCAGATCAGGTCATATTGGCTGGGCTGGTTGACCTACCGAAGGCTAAGTCAATTTAAAAATCATAAGAAAGGTTGTCAAATGATATTTCCCAACGTTCTGCATATAACAGTACAAGTATATCCTCAGTTTTATCAAGAATTATCAGGACCCCCCCCCCCCCCCCCCCCAATAAAAAAAGAAGAATTAAAAGAAATGAAATAAAATGTAATAATTTAAAATACCCCAGGCCTCCCCGGACCAAGTAAACTATCAGAATGCGCCAAAGTAGTCAATATAATATGAACTGTCCAAAATAATTCTCTTGAGGCTAATTTGTGAAATGATGCCTGAAGATATTTTTCCACAGTGCAGCGCCATACGGTTGTCATTGGCCGGCTTGTATATATACTGGTCATGGATTAAGTGACCTGTTGACCCTGGAGCCTTGTAAATATTAACCTGGTAGATGTAACTGTCTATTTGCATATGCAATCCCTATTTACGTCCATGCAACAACAGGGCCATGATTAGTGTCAGTCCTGCAGGCTGCCCAAGCAAACACCCAAGGACATCCCAGACATGTGGGAGGACTCTGAGTCTTGTCGGTATACTGTCACAGGTCAATAGGGTGCGTCGAGGCATCTACTAAATTGCAAGGGTTCGCTATCCATAAGTAAAGGCATACGTTTGTTATATTGCACTCAATATCGTGCACAATCGATCGTATGGCAGACTGGGATATTTGATGGATCTGACTGTGAATTTCAGATGAAATATAGAATATCATTCTACTCAACGGTGATATGGCGCTAATAAGGTTAATGTATTTTGCTGATATAGCGGATTATAAAAGCAAAGCAATATTAGATTAGGCCTACTGTTTCACATTATGGACACACATGTCTTAGCTACAATATATCAACGAGCTATTCTCACCATGATGCAGTGAAGCTACCACCTTAGAGCAGACAATGGATATAGGGAGCTGCTCTCTGTTTAAAAAAAAACACCCTTGAGCAGCTCAACCCCAAGACGACCCCATGTCGTTAACCCTGCAGGCGCCGCCCCTTTTTACTGAAACAAGTTGATGAATGGTCTTAAATGATTAAGCACCCAGGAAGTACACAAACACGAGCAAATAAAACATAAAAATAGAATAGAAATACCCCAACTACCCCCACTGCTATCTACCACCAGTACCTCCTCCAGTGCCTCCAGTGGGCAGAGATCAATACCCTGATGGCTAGCGTCCAATCAGCCCTGGAGGAAGGGGGCGTGCTGTTTGGTGTCACCATCAGACCCTATTGTGCCTGTCGCCTGGAGTGGAAGGCGAGCAGGTTGTTCCGCCTCTTCTCCAGGTTCAGAGAGATCTTCCTCCAGTAGGTGCCTGTGAGTCTGAGGGGCTTGGGAGGAGACTGATTCTGTGATCAGGAGATGTTGGCTGTCTCCTGTCTGTAGTCAGTACTCTTGTTATTACAGACAGAGTCAAGTCTGGAGTTGTCAGGAGGAGAGGCCCCTGGTGTATTACACACATAGGTGATCACCATGAGTGTATGTAGTCTGTAAACTAAGGCCTAGGGGTAGACAACATCATGCCATCTCATCTCCGCTTCTAATATATACACTTTGCTGCCTGGAAATCATAGTTCCATTGTCAGGTTTATTGACACGTTGCCCTCCATGGCTGGATCAATTCTCAAGTTCCTAGAGTTTTGATATCCAGGTCAAATATATTTTTGTTTATGTTATTTATTTGATAATACCCTAGTTACTTAATGGACGTTGTTCCATATTTTCTCCTTGTTTGTCATTTTAAGTTTGCTTGTCTGTTTTGTACTCGCCTATCCATTTCATTCAATCATGCAAAATTGATTTTCCTTTTCAAGACTCGCTGCCCATGCTTGTAATTTGCTTTTAATTTATTTGATTACATTCCTTTTTAAGTTTATTTACCCGGCGAACCGTTTAAGCTGTAATTCCCCGACGTTGGCTAATTTCTCAATTTGAGTTTTCTTCCAATGGGCACTATATCAAATGACAGATACTGTGATTATCTTAAGCTGTACACTTGGCCTCGCAGGAGGGCACACCTCATTGGTAAAGGTGCTTCATGGCTTTGGTTTTAAGTTATGTTTTGTTTCTTACATTGCTTATTCTTTGTATTTGACACAGACCCTTTCAAGCCGAAAAGCAAATCAAGTAAGTAAGGCTTTAATTGTAAGAACAGGGAATGGCTCTCTGTGGGAGCACCCACCTCCTGCCCCTGTCAATAACAGCACCCCTTCCAGCTGCCCGGCCTCCCAGACTGGCCACCTGCAGTTAATCCTCTGATACTTAATAAACCCTGCATCTTGTTAAATAACTCTGTGAAAGTATCTGAACGGTCAGCAAAAGAAGAATGGGCTCTCTCTCCATGTGTCTCTCCATGTGTCTTCTCCAATAGTCAGCAAAATGGAAGAGGACTTTTGAATAAGGGTTTTATATGATAATGTTGAAGGGGTTTTGAACTGCGATTTGGACACTCACGGGATCCCATCGATTGAATGCCTTAGCATGATGGCAGTAAAAGTAGTTATGATGAATTACTGATTTGAAAGGGATGACTGCAAAAAAATTACGTTCCATTATAATGGACCTAGGGGCGGACCCATCAATTTGAAAAAAGGGGATGCATTGCGGTAGGTGAAGATATCTAAAAAAATAAATTTCCAATAGGGAGAGGGGGTGTCCGGAACCCCCTCCCACTCTGGATCTGCCCTGCATGCTGACCAACATGAGGAATCTATTTCACTTATATCATAGCTGGGACATGAAACCTGGTCGTGATTTACATGCCCAGAAGACCCAAACGCACCTTATTTTGCTAATTAACAGAGTTGGGGTAATACTATCGGTAATTAGGTTAACCAAGCTTATAGTATTGTAACAGCGACCTAATTAAATCCTAAGCACGTAGCAAGACCTCCTATTACCCTGCTTTATTACACAGTAAGAATAAGTCGCATTTCTTCCCGAATCCAATTAACTCCATATCTATTTTTCACAATAACATACTTTCAATCCCATAATATAAGTAGTATTCACCACTGACAACTGCAGGTAGCTTCTAATTGAATTTCAAGCATGTTGAGTGAAAAGGGATCCATATTTTGCCAATCACTGGGCATGTTGTGGTTATGTTGAGGTGTGTTAGAATGCAGCGCATGAACAGGACTGGAGGGGCCAACATGCCCACAACACCCACGCTCTTTATTAAGGCATCAACGTAATATCTCTGTATCCAATCTGCAGGGTCGTGCCCGTGCAGAGAATGCTGCATCAACTGCATGCAACATTGCCTCTCAATGTTGGCTTCTTCCTGGCAACTTCTTTATATTAGTTGGCGAACACATTGCCACATTATGGGATAAACTGTTGACATGCATTTGGAACCTGTTTTGCATGTTTGATGATTATTCTGATGAACAGAATTGTTGTGGGGCATGGCACAGATTATGAAATAATTACATGTACAGTGTCTATAGAATGTCATTGCTTAGCAGTCATAAGGTATCTATGTTCAACTTCAACTATGTTGGTGTCTGGACCATGGTAAGTGATTTCTGGAAAAGTAGTTTAGGGAAACCTCAGTTTCAGCACTGTTTTCAGCACCGTTTTCAGTACCAAAGTATGGACAAATGGCGTGTTTCCATCTGCTGGCTATTTTATCAATATCATACAGTATGGTATGGAGGTCCCTCAAGTTATTGCCCTCCCCATCACCCCCCCCCCCACCCCACACGCACACCACCACCACAATGTGCCCAGCAGTATTTGCCCCACAACTCACTGCCCTAAGCCTATAGCCCGACCTCTCTAAACGCTCCCTGCGTTACAAGTGTTTCACGAAACAATCCATCTCCGGCGCGTGCACGCTTAATCATGATGACCAAATACCCCTGGCACCCCTAACCCTTTCCCCCAACCCCCTCCCAGACCCAGCAATACCCCCATCTCTGCCCCCTCCCTACTCTAACCCTCCTAGACACCTTTCATGATCGGCCGAGGGGAGAAGATAGGGGCCTATTTGGGCAAATCGGCGACTGAATTAAATGACACATTCAAGGAGCGGTGTTTAATTGGAGCAGCTAGGTTGTCGAGCCGGGTGAGCTGCTCACGGCTTATTGGGAACTGCTCCTGAGTTGCTCGGTCGGGAGGTTAACCCTTTAAGGGCCGCATAGTGCTTTGGCGTCCTTGGATGCATGGATGTAGCTCTTGAGAGTCTACTCGCCAGGACTGCATTCAATCATCTTGTTGACCTTTTTGGGATTGTAGCAACCCTGTAGGGTCGGCATGATGCGGAAACGCAGTCATGGCGAATCACTCGCCACGGCTGCATTCATGCATCATGAGGACAAAGAGCATACTGCACCAATGCATTTTGCGGCCCTTAAAGGGTTAAAAGGACGCGGTAACGGTGAGCTGCTCCCCCCAGGGCACATGAATCAGCGAGAGGCGGTCACGGATGGTTTGTGTCGCTCAGCGAGCAGCTCGGAGCAGCTCCTCGTCTCAAAGTGACAATCCCCCAAATTAGCCGGCTCAGCCTCCCCCTGACTATATAGACCTCCACCCAGCCCACCCCACGCCAAGCCCTTTTCCCTCCGGCTGGCTGGGGGTCAACTCCGTTTGCTTTCATGTTAACAGGCCCCAAAGGCAGGGGCCAAATTGGAAATGCCACAACCTTTTAATATGATATCCAGCAGCTGAGTCTCCAGAGCCTCTGCCGATTAATCTGGGTAGTCCATCTGGTCTTTATGTTCGGATATTCCTTTCACCACAGTCATCTTTGTTACAGGAGAAACTGTTGTCAATTATTTAAAGCCGACTGACTCCCCCAGTTCCATATTGATGGTATTCATGAGGCAATACAATCGTGAAAGATAACCTCTTAAGATACGTTCATTGTTGAAACAAAAAAGGCTATTCTGATGATAACAATTTCCTCAAATTCTCTGAGAATAGGAACATGATCCATGTTTCAGTAGTACACATGCATACGTGCAGGTCTTTTGTTCAAAGAATTGTATTTCAAGATTTAAACATCAAAGAGGAGGGAAGAACCTGCACCCCCTGCACCCCCGGCAATCATAACTCAAATAGCGAAGGAAGCCCTTGCAGACTGCCTGGAGGAGTTGCCGTAAAGGTTGTCCACCACCTGCCACATTCCCCACACAGCCTGGAGGAAGGCAAACCTGGCATTAACAGGGGTGGAGTTATGCGTGGGTAGGGGGTTACACGTGTGCACGATGTGCCTGAACAGTTCGTCATATTCAGGATCCGGCCTACTCTTTCTTGGGACATGCTTTGATAATTATTGAAGTCTCAATGCAGTCTTTTCTAGTTGATTACTTTTATGAGATGACAGGGCCAGCCGTGAAAATGTATATGCATTCATTCAATGTATGCGTCTATAAAGTATTTATAAAAGAGTTTAAAATAGATTTTCGACATGCGTGGGAGTGGTAAGAGGACAACCCCCAAATTTACCTCACCCAGAGAGTCGAATAAAGAACACAAGTGACTAATAATCCCAAAAGACGAGGTTGAGTTGTGGATGCTCCACCCCATAGTGCTTGTGGATTCTCCTCCAGGGGACCAGACCTGACAGCAATGTGGCACCAGAACTAATTGTCGGCCACAGCAGGGGGCCTGACAGTGTCAGAACTACTTGTAGCTTAACCCGTTAAGGGCAGCATAGTGCTTTGATGCAGTATGCACTTTGTCTTCGTGGTGCATGAAATCCCCTGCCAGGGCTATATTATTGCAGCATGCCGACGCTATATGGGATTGATACACTTCCGAAGGGGTGGCATGATGCATGAATGCATGGTGTTGCATGAATGCATCATGACATAATGTCTAAGGACCTTAGAGTGTTAAACTCACAGACAGGATGAGCGCTGACAGTGCTCTGACAGGATCACTCTCACTCAGGCCTGTCAGTCGGTCTGTCCGTGACGTCACAACATGCTGATCGAACCCACTCACACCTCCACCATAGCGCCGCCCGCCCATCCATCAGAGCCCATTATGATTGGGCAGCCAGACAAAAAGTAATTAGTTGAAATGGAATGTGGATGGCAGATCAATTCGGCAAGCTGGTTTATCTTAGAAGCGCCGGCAACGGCTCTGGGTCGGGCCCAGCGATGACTTGACAAATGGAACTCGTCGGGCACCCAATGAGAATAACCTAATGCCACGGCAATTACTTTCACCGATCGATATATCTTCATGGAGCCAGCTTTTGATGGTTTCTGTAACGGCTGTATTTGTAGATGGAAAGTTTTATGACTTTTTAAGCACATGTAAGAATGCTTTTTAAAATAAAATGATGGTATAGTCGCTGGTATTAAAGGTATTGATGAGAAAGAGAGTATTTTATCAAATATCCATTTGATCACGATACCCTCAGTTGGATGGGGGGTTACCTCTCGTGTCGCACGGTAGATTATACTCCAAAGGGTGTTTTTATTACAGTGGATTTAATGCTTTCGACAGCATAAATCTACAACCTCCTCCGACAGCATAAATCTACGGCTTAGTACCCGCTTCTCATCCCCTCACGTGGTTTATACCTTTAGTATTAAGAACCGGGTCGTTATATTGGTACTGTCTGGACCAGCCCACTGGGGGAGCTTTAGAAGAAATATTTAGAGTAGAAAATAGACATATCAAATGCCTGGCAAAGCTGGCCGTCGGTGTAGACAGTTAGGTGACGATTTTAATCTTCCAATCGCTCCTCACTCCATAAACACATGAACGCCGAGCATTGAGTGCATGCAGCTCAGCAATCTGTTGATTGACACACCTACAACTTCCCTAGATTGCAGTCTGTCTTGGAGAGCTTCACAGGAGAGTTGCCCACTTCCGAATTGAGCAATAATACCGAGAAGGAAGACTGATTGTGTGGAACTGTGAGTTGTAATTACCATTAGGCAGGGTACCACCAGTCCCATAGCATAATAGAGCCTGACATCAAAGCCACACAAACACGGCGCCTACCTCCCTATCTCAGACCTGTACAGTACAATGAGCAGCACCCGAGCTGCTCTAGTCATTGACACGCGGCAGTGAGCAGATCGCCGAGCAGCTGACCCCTTCTAATTGGGATCAAAGAGGTGGGTAATGGTGGCGGCGGTCTGTGCCTACGTGCCCCCGCTTGATTGATGAGCAACTCCCTTTATTAGAGGGCGGGGCCCCCTCCGCTCTGGCACCATGTTACACTGTCTCCTAGTTCATGTTGAGCATGTTGAATTGCTCAAAGGGTCATGCATGCAGCTGTCGGTTTATGTATAGCCTGGTACCATATGGGTATGTTTTACAACCCGAATAAATATCCATATATACCACTGATAAAATAGGATCAAAGGTAACATTTAGAAGGGGAGGGGGTAATACTCAATGAGAGGGTTAACCCCCCTCCCTTCCTCCTTCCTCCAGGGAGCAGCTCAGAGGACGTGCTGCTCATACATACAGACCGGTAACCATGGCAAACAGTAGCTCCAGTGTCCAGTAGAGGGCAGTGGGAGGTCAGCAGGTCGTGTAGGGTGGGGGCGTACAGGGTGGGTAATTGCTTCTATACACTGCCGTAATTGTGTTAGATCAGTGAGAAGGTTATCTCCACCCAAACACCCCAGCCTACACGATCACCGTGTGATGGCGGCTAAAGACCATGGAGGGATTCAGAGGGGATTCAGAACCAGTAAAGCACGCCCTGGAGGCACCCTAGATAGGATAGGGGAGAGGGGGTGGTGGGTGCAAGTGTGGGGTGGGAAGGTACCTTCCTATATGCCATGTAGAAGCCAAGTTCCCTAACGCTTTTGTTGCGTGTCTAAATACAAGCGCTAATAGGCAAAGGGAAAAGAAAGATGTTGTAATGGGAAGGGGTTGGGCAAACGGACACTGGCAGGCATTATATTAATGACAAACGCGAGGAGACTGGTCTAGGTTCTAAGGATGTTGTAACAACAGGCGGTGATGCCTTAGTGTTGCAGACATTCTTAATTATATGTGGATTACCTACCACTATGCTTAAGGTAAAGCCTGTTACCCTTGCTCACATCCATTGGTGGGGGAGAGTGGGGAAGGGTTAAATTTAATGCCTGTTTGGCAATGGAGTAGGCCCTCTGGTGCTGTCCTTGCCAAACAAAGGGGACACCAAATGACCTGCCGCCGTCTACATAAATGAGATAAGTACTGAGAAACGTGCTGTATTGTGTGAAGTAGGCAGGTACGTATCACGATGTAGTGTTATACTGCATCGTTGTAATTCAGCACAGGTGTGTCCTGTCAGGTGATATGGCCAGGTAGGGTGTCTACATGGGTGGTGGAAGAGGGGTGGATGGTGTAGAGGGTGGCCACACTGCCTATATGAAGACACCTTTACAAGTTCATCCCTATCCCACATGCCTTTATAGAAAGAGGTAATACAGGTATCTTTGTTGTAGCAGTCACCATATTATGTATTCCGATTCCCACACACTAGAATTGAGATAACATCATAATTGTCACACTTACCACTTCCCTTGAACCGGTGCAACTTCAGTCTCCGCTAACAAACAATGTTAACACACCATTGTAGATACAGATTATCAGCACACATCTCCTAACACAGAGGTTATATCACCACACATTCTCAAACTCACACAATTTAATTCCCAACCACCCCCACATCGAGCACTTTTTTCTGTGGTTTTTTTTTTTAGAAAATCACCTGTGAAAAAACAACTTTATATTCTCAATTCATTTTTACCATGCACCCCTCCGCCTCAGGTGATGGCCCCAATGGGGGAGGATGGGGGAGGGATCCAGGATGCAGGTGGAGCCCACACCTGACGCCCCAGTTGGATCCTGCTCCCGTTGGATCCCTACTGGAGGATCCCTTGTGCAGTAGGTGCTGGGCAACAGGAAGATGCACCTGTTGATTGCATGACGCCGGCGCCGCACAAATACCCACCCCGGATCGCCTTACCCTTTAACTCTATAGTGCCTCCTCCTCTAGCAGACCTGCTAGATGTTTTAGCTCCATAGTTCACCAGTTTTTAAAAAATTGTCCAAATAGAGAGAAAACCACTGGCTGAGGTAAAATGTTGATTTACTGAGTAGACCGGCAGTAGTGGAGGTTATTCAGTCGGTTGGCACAATAGGCGGCCCCCACAGGGTGAAAGCTGACGGGAACCTGACCCCAGCCTGCTTCTCCTCCAGTACAAAAGGCAGACTGCAGGTATTTTAGGTCCCCTAGAGGCCATGACCCCTTTCTCCAGGTAAGGTCTGTGCCCCCCCCCCCCCCCCACTTATCACATCCCTACACACCTTCTGGTACAGCAGCTGCTCTTGTTACCATGACAACACAAGACAAGACGTCTCACGCTTGACCCCTGCCGTAAGTGGGTCATGTTACTGGAGCAGCTCCTCCTGTGTAGTCAGTGTATTGTGGACCCATTGGAGGAGCCCATGGTACCATTTTCAGCAAAGGTCCTCTGTGTTTAGTAGCCTTCTTTTGGATCAGAGTGGCGGAGCTCTCAGTGGCTTTGTGTGTCCTTTCCACCCAGCGCACAGGACAAGAGAGAGTTTAAACAGCCTGCTAAACCCCCTCCTAAAGGCATTTGTCGCAGGAACACTGTCCATGGATCCCTTATGAAAAAAGGTTTTGCCTTTTATAACCTTGGAGCCTTGTTCCTAGCCATGTTACGATGAGGAAATTGTTGGTGATGTAAGACACAATATCACCGAATGTTTGGAATGTTTGGGAGGCGTATAACATATATAGTTAAAAGAACTGCTCAATCACGTGTCAACAATTCTTAAATCACAACAATGTGATTTGAAAGAGTTAACTCAACACATACAGCCAATGGTAATCAGCCTTTTCCGTTAAATATATGATGAGTTCACATTGAAAGAAACTGCCCATATTGCATTGTAAGCACTGTGAGCTGCTCGATCTCTGAAGTATCCCCGAGCTGCTCACCAAACCTCCACACCTACCTACCACTTAGGGAGTGGTCATTCAGTAACAACAGGGGCGAGGGCTGACCAGCGGACGAAGCTGAACAAATTTCAAGGGGTGGCGTACAAAATCGGCACTTTTCCATTGAGAAAGCCGCCTCATTTAATGCCAAAATGATCCCTATAGAGGGTAGTTTGCAGAGAACAGATTACGCGCCTGCACACAATTTCCCCATCTCCCCCCCCCCGCCTGTTGTTATAGAATGGCCACTCCCTTACTATGAGGAGCCTAGGAGGACACGAGTGCCTCCTCAGTCAGGGTTCTCAGGGACACCAAGCCGACAGCAGGAAATGGAGGCTCTCCGTGAGAACACTGACCGACGTCCTCCCTAATCCCTCCTCCTGATTCCCCCTGTGTAGTGGGGACCTTCATGATGGGGGCATGAAGGAGTAGAATAACTTCATCGGGAGCCTTCCATAATACCAATGGGCATACCGGATTCGTAAAAGGCGACAAAACTTGAGGGGTCTCGTGCCTTACTGCTGTGATTAGTCACGTAAGCTGTTTGGCAACCGCTGCCCATATGCGCGGGCCCGGGCCTCCTTGCTGGTGGTCTGGCATGGGATCCCTCCTCAGTGAACCACGTCTGAGATATCAAAGGCCGTGGTTTGTCTGGCCCTGCCAACTATGGTACTCGCCCAGGTATGTAGGGCCAGGCAAATAAAAGAACACTTGCTATCCTTTGAAAAGAGTAGGGGACGTGCCCCGGTAGCGGTTTTCTCCCTCACCTCATAGATGCGGTCATTCATTTCATAGATTCGATCATCCATAGATGCGGTCACTGCTGTATTGGGCAAGCAGCATATAAATATCTGTCCTACTACTGCAAGGCAGACTACCACTGTTTGTGGATGACTCCTTGCCAACTTGAGATGTCCCGTGAGGTACTTGATGTACGTCTGGACGTTAAACAAATCAATCAATCAATCAATCAATCTCCTCCTGATGGCCCCTGGATGCCCTGTGTGTTGGCCTGAAAAGACACATTAGACTCATTCAAGTTTACTTTTTTCCTATCTTTTTTACTACAGTGTTAGCTGGACATATAGGGTACATTTGGCCCACGCGTCTTTCGCTAGAAGGGCACTTGTAAAACGCCACTCTGACCTTTAATTTTGCTGGCTTTGGGTAATCCATGCTGTTAGCATGGAGTAGGAACAAGTGAACAAGTGTTAGCTGGTATGGTGGGAATTTTCCCTTCACACTCTCTGGTTCCAGTTCCGGTTCCTGTTTGTTGGTTCCAAAATAACAGGAATTGGCCAAACCCAGGTTCATGGTCATAGTGGTGGTTACCAGAGGGTCCTGAGGAAGGCTATGGGAACGAAGGTAATTAAGATATAGTGTTCAACTTTAGGTCATGCTACTTGACTCAGGATTGCATATTTACGGTTGTTTAGGGGGTAATTCAGGTGTGGATATCCAAGAATATATGGCTGGGAATGGGAGTAGTTCTAGGTATTTGAATCAGACCAGCAGGGACCAGGGATCGCCTTTATGATCCAGTCCTCACCAACACCAGTGGTCCCTTGCGACCCCCTCCCACCCCCTCCTGAATCAACATCAGATCTCACAATGACCAGGGCCCTGCCCCCAACCCTTCCCAGAACCCACTAAAACCTGAAGTACCCACGACCCAACCTTAGCTACCATCTCTGAGATACTGTGAGAGAGTGGTATATAGGTGTCTCCTGTGGGATCAAGGGATCTGTACAAAGTGACGCTAACTGGTGTATACATGTGTACACCAGAGTGCACTCTGTAGGGGAACTATATACCTTATCTGATGCTTCCTGTACCTACAGATTTAGACCTTCAAGGTTTAGTGGCCATTCTCTAGAGGAGCTATCACTGCTCCAAGGAGCACGACTTGAATTCAGAACGATACCTTTCTACCTCAGTGTCCTCAATGGCCGGCCCAAAGGACATAAAGCTGATTTAATGGCCACACCAGAGAGTCCAGTCGGCAAGGGGGATGGCTGCGTCTTGTATTCAGCTGCCCCAACCCGGATACAGTATTGAATGGCAGAAGGGCATGCTGGGTAGTCTCTGGTGTACGTATTTGATGTATATATTTGTGGAAATGTAGACTCCTGTGTATAGCATTATGTAGCAGTCCATCATTGGGTGGTGTGGTGTGTGAGGTATTGGTTTTACGCTGTCTGTACCGTACACAGTGCCCTAGTGCAGACCCCTGTTGTACACAGTATACATGCACTGGGCTGGTCAGGCCGAGCTGGGATTAATAATTCACAGCATCATCAACGCTGCCATTTAATTTGGGTTCATGCCTGGAAATTCAGATAACGATCTGGCCAATGGCCGATGGAGTATAAACTCAATGGCTACAGCCTAGAAACCCTGGATCAGTATGCCTCATTGGATATACTCCATGGTGACATACAGCTTACACGTGAGACAGGTGTTTAGGGGTTGGTCATGGCCTGAACAGGGTGGGTATTGGCCACATATGAGTTGCCCCAGGGTGTGGTAGATGTCACTTGGGTGTCATTGGTAATCGTACTGGAAACCAGTAGGTAGGACCACAGGTGTTAAAGTGATGTTTCAGGTAACATGGCGAAAAGGGTTAAAGAAAAATCAATTTCCCTTTTATGGAAAAGAAGCACAGGTCAGGTTATAAGGTCGGTGACTTGAACCACAGCTCTATTTTGCCTCAGTGCAAGATTAATGGCGGTGCTTTTGGAGAGGAGGAAGGGTCTCAAACTGATTGCACATAACACTTTGTTCAAATACTGGCAGCTCTAAATAAACACAACTAAATTATTTAGATTGTGATTCATGGGAGCTAGGAGGGGAGGGGATGCTAATATGTCCCTTATCTCCCTATAGGAGAGGCCAGCTCTTTCCCTGGAAACCCAAGTCATCTCTAATACTATGGTCGGATGCTGATACACAGGATGAACAAATAGATTTATATATCATATGGGAGTGCGTGAGATAGGCAGAATGAATGATATCTATTAGACTCATTTAGAAATAATCAAATAAAGAAATGGTTGTTAATAAACCCTAGTCGAGCTGCCCAGAAGAGATGGAGAGTGGTTGCATGTTCACATAGAGTGTTTCTATTGCTTTATACAACATTTATGAATGATTAAGCCGGGGATTAAGCATACCTCTTGGTAACACGCCCCATTTAGCTTTCAGCATCAAATCCCTTTTAGCTTAGCCCTTGCTGAAACTTCTATGTATACATGTATGGGCACAGCGAGTAATTTGTAAAAGGTTTCGTTCAGCATTTTCTAAACATACAGGATATGAGGAAGCTCTACTCATAAGATTGTGAAGGTTCGAATGGCATTTCTTCTCTATAGAATTTCCCCTTAATGCTTGTTTTGTTCTGGAATTCAGAAACTAAGCAGTAGCATGAAATAACTCGGTTTTCCAAGTGTTTCTCTGGTTGTGATACATTACAACCATCCTTATTTATTGGTATTTACAAGAAGGCAAAAACACAAGGCAGATGGGAATGGGGAGACCTGGATAACATAAGCCAGGAGATTATCTTAACTCGGGTAGCAATCAATCATAACAATATGATTAAGTCTGAGGGAATGGAGTTAAATCCTATTTATATTATTTATCAGGCATTGAGGAGGCACAGAAAGGTTTCCATGGTTCCCTGGGCAGCGGGAATTTCAAAGGACTCCTGATATATTAAGTCTCACTTTAATGTGAAGTATTTCTATTGTGGTGACCACCGAGTAGGTTGGCCTCACTTGCCACTATGAAAGGAGGTTTCACTGAAGCGAGTGATTTTCCTGTCAATAACCTAAAGGGCTTTGACATGTTTTGAATTCCTAATGAAGTATCAGTAGTGAGTCTTGTCCATAACCCCCAATGTAATTCTCTCATGCATCATCTTTCTGTTGTTAATGTAATCGATGTTGGAGGGGATTGATATTAAAAATAATACGGGTTTAAGTTGGATGTTGATTACATTAGTATTATAAAGACGGATAATGTACTAATTGAAGCTATATCTAAGATATAACAGAAGGCTATGTGTGGAAAATAAATAGCCCATTTTTTGTAGAATGTGCTAGAACTGGTTCTGTATACATGCCTAGCCTTTGATATATGACTGGGGATCGATGTGCTGGATCTAGCTGATTTGTTAGATTACAGAGGCTGAACTTGTCATCAATCACAGTTTAACAGTTTAATCACGTATGCAAAGGCTTGTCCCTGATCGATAAGGCTATTTACCGTGAAGAGACAATCCTCCCCTCTGTGATTGACACATTGGAGGTTAGCTAATTGTCATGTCAATGAGAAACAAGAAATACAGAGCAATGAAATGATTGAAAAGAAAAGGGAGATTTAAACACAAACTATTAAAAGCAGTATGAAAAAAGTATATTCCATTTCAAACCACACCACCATCTGTACCTGTACCTGTTCGATAGTAGTATTTCAGACCATATTTTTGAAGTTTCAAAATGAATTCAAACATACTGTATCATTGTCTCAGAGAACAACAACAGAAACACCCCACCTCAACCACAAATATTCTTTGCTGATTTCTGAGCAAGCATAACTCATTTCAAATATGAAATTATGTGTAGGATAGTGTATTCACACAAAGTATATCCATACCAGATGGTTGAATATTCACAAAGTGATCTTATGTTCTCAGACATAATTGGTTTGAAACATAATATGGATATAGGGGCACTAAATAGGTTTAACAGTGCTATTGGAAATATTAGAAAACCACAGGTACAATCTAGTAAGCTTTCAACTTTTTCGTCAGATGAAAATGGATTTGCCAAATAAGCAAAAACATTGTTGAAAATCGCTGACAGTCTGACTGGAGTTCTTTATATGAGAACTTAAACATTAGTTAGTTCCCCATGTCTGTGTGTTAGATGATTATGGAATCCAACACCTGTGTACTTTACACCTGACATTCATGTGGTTTGGCTCACCTGTTAGCGGACCCCACAGGTAAGCATACCTGCTCCTCTCCCAAGCCACACTCTGTCTGTTTCCACACATGGAAATGACATGTTCCATACAGACACACTACACACTGTATCATACATAACACCTCATTTCTGTATCCAGACCATCTCTGGTATGATAATAAAAAAGAAAAAGGTATAGGTTACAGCTCACACATCACCATGTCGGTGGGGAGTGATGTTTTTGCTGGGGTCTGCACATGCTATTGTTCACTCAGTACTCTCCGTAAAGGTTCTGCTGGGTGGAGCTTTAGTATCATTTTATTTGCCCTCCTCTGGCCGACATAGGCGGCTCAGTTTCCAACTTTCTGAGAACTGGGGACTTTTGATTGCCTACACTGGCGCCACTCTGACTGTTTGTGTGCCCCATGCCATTCAGGTTTTTATGCTCAGGGTTATGGCTCGATAGGTTTTATGTGCGATTTTAGAACCCGAAAGTGATATATCAATATTGGGGCTTTTGGGGACATGTATCATAGTCCATGTACCAATGCATGTAGTATGTTTGACTGGATAGAGAAATAATCCCAAATTCTAAGTCCCCACCCCTTTCTCTACCCTCACACTTTGACGTACGGGTTTTGTCATATTGGGCTTATCACATGCACGCCAGTTCTAATATTTCTGGCAGGGAAGCCTGCAGTAAAAGCGATGGATTTTCACTTCACTACTGTGAAGCACGTACTGAGAAGTGCATCTTCCCACTAAATTCCCGACACACCAGGGCCATTGCCTAATTTACCTCAGGGTTTCCCTGAACCACATGACCGGTCACATGACACATCACATGACACAAGGTGTCGTACTGAGTCATCAGCAGAGTTACTCGCGGGTCTAATGAGCCGTCTAAGGACCGCATACTGCCTTAATGTGCTCTCCTTGGTCTGCATGATGCTTGAATGCAGCCCTGAGAACAAGACTTCTTTGGGAGAATATCAACCCAGTAGGGTCGGCACCATGCTTGAATGCTACCCTGACGAGTTACTCAGCAAGACTGCATGAATGCATCATGATGATAAAGAGCATATATTGCATCAATGCGCTGTACGGTGCTTAAAGGGTTATTAACACTGAACGCTGCTGCCCCCATTACACCCGGATTACCGACATTACCCGGATTACTGCCTTCCCGATAATCCCTCTACCCCCCCCCCCCCCCCATCCCATCCCAGACAACACACACACCCTCACATCACCACCCGCACGATGTGACGTGACCTGAGTCTGCGAGTTGGACGGGGCTGGTCTCCGTCCTAGCTGATTGATAAAAAGGGAAGTGGGGAAGAAATATTGGTTATGAGAGGGTAAAGTGGAAACGCGTGGGTGGGGCGGGAAGGGGCTGTCATTCCTTCAGAACTGTATTGAATGCTAGGCAACTTACTTCTGATGCCTATGAATTTATAGCAGCTTCATAGCATAACACTGCCGTGGTCTGAATGCCAGATATCTTGAGGTTGATATATTTACAGATTCATTCTTCCAAAGCCGTCGAATATGTCTTAAAGAGGCTTGTCAATGACTTTGATAAATGTATGAAAGAATTCGATATCTGTGGAACAATTGAGTGTGCTCTTTTATATGATGATCTCAAGATATGTATGCGGTTAGAGTATGCTCTTCATCTATAAGATTAAAATGGTATTTAACTTTTGTTGCATTTACAACTTATTTAAATAGCAAAATTCTCGGGCGTAACCCCACTCTAAAATATATGATAAAAGCTGATTCAGCGTTGGTAACATCTGCGGGACACGCCTTAATTCCGTGGCCTTTCTGACCCTTTGTGTCTAATGGCAGTTATTGCACATGTGTTTAACTGATGGCACTTCCATCCCATTTCTAGGTATGAAGGCATGTGCTGCACAGCCCAAGGCATTCTGTACTTAAAGCTGGATTTGTTGTGGAACCTAAGGCTGGAAGTATACCCTGGAGCGGGGCACAGAGGGCATCCCATTACCGCCCCTCCATGTTACCCCTGTCAGAACGTGAGGAACCCTGTATTACAGTTACAGCAGCAGGGGGTACCACTATGTCCTTTCTCGCCATGATGCATGCATGCAGCTCTGGCGAGTAACTCGCGAGAGCTGCATTCAAGCATCATGCCGACCCTACAGGGTTATTAAACTCGCGACGGGTCGGCATGGTGCATGCATGTAATGCTGGCGAGTTACTCACCAGGGCTGCATGCATACATGCATCATAACGACCAAGGACACAATGCATTAAAGCACTATGCGGCCCTTAAAGCGCGAGATATGATGAATCATGTCCTACTGCATTCTCACACCCTCCATTATCTCTACCTACCCTCCCCAAGCCACGATCAATGAAGCATTTTATGCCGCCTCAGATACACAGCCTTCCCTAACAGAGGGAACCGCCTGCGAACTCAGTCAGAACGGTTACTGTGTCACGTGGGGGCATGCTGTGTTGGGGAGGGCATACAGCCAAGGGGCTGGGATAGATGACTTTGAGTCAGTTTCATTTCTTGCCATCCTGATTCGTTTCTGTTTTAGGTCACCATATTTCCTCGGAGGCACGTGGGGGGTGAATGATGGAAATTGTCATCAATAGTAGTTTCTTTGCCTAGTTGAGCCAGTTCAGACACAATCTTTCCGGCCAGGCAGCTGAGCGTGTGGCTTAAATCCGTAAAGGGACAATTGCAATGGCAGTGTTTTGTTTGTATTGTAATGGAAGTTTGAATTGTTAACAAGGGGTTTGGCTTTTATGAAGTGATTCAGGTCAGCCAGAATCCGCAACACTTAAAAGGGGGTAGATAGTACCTATGTCAGACCACGATCTTCCAACGTACATGTATGTAAATTCCAATTCCAATATTTAAATACATTTAACATGTAATGCATTACCATCCTATATCACGTAGTTCAATGGCCTAATTAATGAATAAAGTAGTACTCACTTCTATAAATAGCTTTCTGAGTTCTATAGTTGCTAGTATACTATACAAGTGAACTGATGCTCAGGGTAACTCTGATTTACATATTACACCCAATGGACCCAAGTCTTGCACTGTGTAAATTACTCACTGCCTGAAAGATAATGCTTACACCAGTGCCCCTAGGACCTCCACCCTAGCAACGGTATCGCTTTGCCTAGTAGCAACGGAATGGCCACCCTTGTGTACCGCATACCAATGTGGTCCGGGGAGGATCCGGTCCTAGCTCGGGCCGACCAGGGGAGCAGTGCTAGACGACAAGGGTGGCTGACCTGTGACCTTGAGTTTTGACCTTGGGTTAATGGAGTGGTGACCTTGAGGCTGAGTGGTTTGTTAATGAGGGACCCAGGTGTGGCACAGACAGGTAGGTCGGCACCTTAAGGCGTAATGGCCACCTGGAGGAGGGCCTAGTTTAATAAGACAAGGCATGTGCCCCCCTTGAACCCTCGTCTATAGTTACACGGGGAGCTAAAGGTGAGGTGTTTTCATGGAGGAAGGTGGGAATATGATATAGAATGATATAAATAAGCCCATGGGTATATATAATAGTGGTCACAATTTATACATAGGTAAAACTAGTATTCAGCTGCCGACGATTTGACCGATGGTTTTCTGTATGACTACAATGGCAGAACGGATGACTGCCGGATGAGAAATACTACATTAAAGCTGAGCATAGGACCTCTCTTCTTATACCATGTCTAGAACCATTGCTTCACTAAATGTGTATTGGCAGGATTGCCGTCTTCTAGCACCAAAAATATGATCCTGTTCAGGTAAGTCTATTGACCCACCATTTATTATCAAGTGCCAGCCGTGCGATAAGCTACCCAAACAATCACTGGTCCATTGTCTATAGTAAATTGATCGATATGAATCATAATTGGAATCAAGGGCTACCTTACTGCAAACAGGAACATAGCTAGTTCCAATTCCATAGACCATATCCCCCCTTCATATCCAATGTGCTGCGTCATAATTCAGCCTGTATTGGACCACAACTTCCAGTAGATATCGGATATAGAACTAACACATACACAAATAATGCTTCTAGTCAGCAATATGGCCTTGCCCTAGTGGTGGGAATCTAACCACTTATACCCCAGATAGCAGTCTGGCCAGGGAAATGAGTGACTGGGCCAGTTTTATAGGCTTTATAGCTTGGTGGATATTGGATCGGTAGGGTCTGCCCTGGGTCTGTTTATGAACATGATGGAGTCAGATGATGGCCTGACCCTTCCAATGCAATATCCGCCATCCATAGGACTATACACACCCATGGCTAACATAGGGCCGCAGTGTGGGCCTATAACTTGAGGCACTGAGGATAGCGGATGGAGAGGGTTGACTGTAGACATGGCCATGTAATGACTGCACGGAAGTGGATTTATAACCTGGTCATGTTAGGTCTCAGGGGCAGTGTGTTTCCAGTTGATATAATAGGTAGTTTCATAATGATCACTATATCGATAAAAAAAAAGAATATTGGAAATGGAATACAAAGTAGATGATCTCAGAAGGCACAGTCAGCCCCCGTGATTCGGCCCCTGTACATCAATAATGTGAGAACTCTTTTGAGCAACATACAAACCATATTAATCATGTACTGGTATCCATTAGCATTTATAACTTTCATTGATTGTCTATACCCAGAATAGCTCAAATAATCTCTCCATTGAAATTAGAATAAACATAAATACCTTTACCCACAGTTGCAAATAGAGGGGATTCACTTATGTGATTTCATAGCAGTTACAGGTGCAGACACACTCACAACGGTGTACTTTGAGGTTGATTTGATGGTTATTGTATTCTCCTCCATCATAGCCACCCCTCCCCCATCCCACCCACCCCACCCACCTTTCCAACCCACACAGACTACTGTCGCCAATGGGATGAAATTAACATGGCGCCGACAACATGTCACGCATGTAGATGGCCATATCTTCATGTTAAAGTAGCCTGTAGCATCCATAATCCATGTGACCCCGGTGGTCACCCCCTAACACTCATTGTGTGACCCTGGCCACGTCGCACTCACTGACCCTGGGTGGGTTGATGTAGTCACTGACAACAATTGTGCCCTTTTCGCCACCATCCAGTATGAGTGTACTAAAATCATGTAAATGATACAAGGATTATTCAGAAGTGTGTATGGGGATGGGGGGGTCGACATCTGTGGCTTATGGGGGGGGGGCAGATATGATTAATAAAGTAGCACAGATTACCATTATGAGACCATAATAAAGGACAAAATAAACATCCCATTAGCACGGAAAGGGCTAATTCAGCGTTAAATCGTTGAAATAACCAATACAAAGCGAAATAATAGGACTGCAGTCCATTTATGTCCTGTAAACAGGCTATAACACAAATCCATGTTTCACCACCCAACCATTTCTCAATTTGTCCAACGTCATACCCAATTGCTCTGGATATTGTTAAGTGATTAGAATGGTAAAAACAAAGTGTTGGGAGTGGGAGCTTATACAAACTATTTGTCAGCACCAAATCATTGTCAGCCTAGACTAGGCCCATAAGACATGGCCTGCCTGGCTGTAGAGGGCAGTATACCGAGTGCCACGTGCAGAAAGATACCCTGCAGTCTCTAACACTGGAGACATAAAGGAGTCTAGGCAGGGTGCTGCTACCATGGCAGCCCTGCATGGATACCAGGGGTCAGCTATTCTTATAGGGACTGGAGCAGAAGAGATGGAGATAAAGTTGCATCTAAATGTGCTGTATTTGGTAAAGACTTGAATTTAAATCGGGTTTCTTGTAAATTTTCCAACAGGACCCACAGAAGCACAGGAAACATTACATGACCATATCTGGTTTATTTGATAATAAAAGTGCTACATCCATGTCTAAAAAGGCAGGATTTAAAGACTAGTGTGTATGAATTTTCAGAATGGCTGTCATCCAAATCATTTGAACCCAAAAACTAAACTCAGAATGAGCTCAGCTATGCTAGCAAAGAATGCGAAACATGAGCTTAGATTATCTCTGCAGAAATCGTGATAGATTCGTCGGTGTGAAGTTTTAGAAAGTAATCGTTCTGTTATTATACAGTCTACAGAGGGCGTGTGTTTGATCTAGATCTATCATTGTATAGTTCAAAGCAAAAGAAGAAACATTTCCTTGATCTTCAGTGAAGTTGGCCAGATCTACCTGTACACTCCCACCATATCCACTTGTTAATGCATAGCAACCTGGTAGATGTGAATATATTGACCTGACAGGTCGATGATGAGTGTGAATGGGTCCTCCATGTGGGTATAGACTAGTGTGAGTGGCGGCCAAGGGGACAGGTAGTTAGTCCTCATGTCACCGACCTGATTCACTCTTTACACCTGACAATCTGCATCCAAAATCTCCTCCATTGTAGGACGTTCATCATGTATACCTGTATCTATATACCCCACCCCCATCCCACCGAGGCCAACTGCAATTTTCCCATGGTTAGTGATGCAGGTTTTGTGCCGGATTCATAAAGCATTGCATACATGTGGAAGCATATATTTATACAGTCATGACATTTTGTGAAATCCCCTGTGTATGCATGCTCTACAAACTTTTTATTGAAACTGCCACCTTATGATTTTCAAAAGCCCATGGGTTATGGCTAATGCATTCACTGTTTAATAGTAGTTGAAGCAAGCAGATGATTTGTTAGATTAACAAACTGTGGCGGATCTCATCTAGGATTTGAGAGGGAAAAACTATTCTTAGTTGTGTAGATGTTAGCTAAAGTTTATCGTTCAGTATGAAATGGTCATGAGTGTACCTCCTTTTCTCACTCAATCCTCCCCGCCGCCTTCTCCAGGCACCCCACTCTTAGTACTAACAATGACGTGGAGACTGCTTCAAGTGACTAATTTACGTCTTCGGTTAGTGAGACCATATACGCCATACTTGTCCCACAACAGGAACGGGGCCCCTGCTTCATGTATCCGAGCATAAGAAATATAAAACAGACATAAATAAGACATGACCGTTGGTCGGTGTACATATCCGTCAGTGTGTTTTTATTGGCAACCTGCTGGAAATAAAAGGCAGAACAGGTCGGCGCCATAATGTGTCGGTGGGGCTCGGCGGGGGACCTCCAGCCCCCGTACAACCCTGTGGCCGCGGAGAACGCCAGTGGCGTGAGAGTTGTCATGGTTACAATGTTGGTTACCATAACACAGGGCCTCTCAAAGACGAATCAGATCCCAGAGTTTGCTTTGCTGTGGTGTAAGAAGAGGAAGGGCGTTGGTTCCTCGGCTACATAACTTTATGGTGGGAGGAGGCACAGTTATGGTACTGGAGGAGAAACTATAGCAGTGTCCCAGCATTGCCCATATGTAGACCTGTATACAAAACCACTGTGTGCTGCTCTACTACTGCTCCTGGGGCCCTGACTGTTTCATACTTTGCCTCAGTGGAGGGATTTCTCCACTCCAGTTCACTTGGCCGCGTGTCACAGTTACAAGTTAGAGCCCTGAGTTGGACGGGCGGCCACAGTTACCCCACCACTGGAGGAGAGCAGGTCTCAGGGTCCTGGAGGAGCAGCTCAGACCAGCTCACACAAAGACATGTGACGTCACAAGGGAGTGTGGTTTGATACACACATCAACACTCACTCAGGAGAATAAAACACAGTAACGTCCCAGACCGTTCATCCACCCACCCCTGGGAAGGCACGCTTTTGGATTACCCTTAACCATGGAACCTACCGAAACCACACAAATACTCCTTCAAATCTGATTTGACTCGATTTTAAGAAAACATGCAAAAAACAGCCACCTCGGTGGCTGGTACTATTTTTGCTTGTACTTGGAATAGCAGATTAGCTGGTGGCGTGACACGGCTTTATCTGAGGTGCTTAATCCATGTACCCCACAGGGTCTGGAGCCGCCCTGGAGGATCCCTGTACTAACCCTTTATCCACAAGGGATCGACTTCATGCTGGGCCAATCTTGCCGCCAGACAGAGTATGGTCTAGGCGGTCGTAGTAGGAGGGACGGCTCAGACAAAGTCTAAACTTGAGTTGTTTATAACTTCAAGAGCAGATCCTGAACAAGTATAACCTATACCATAGGCTGATGCTATGAGCTGATGTGAGCAGTTCAAAACTTGTTGACATGACCACCTCAAGATCCTCACACCAGACAATGAACATGTACTTTTAGGCTGGCCTGTTACATTGTGAGCAGCTCTGTATCACAGAAGATTTCAGTTGGTGTGTGGGCACTTTGAGTCAGTGTGAGCGGTTGATGCAGTCACGGTGAGTGGCTCACAGGTCAGCCCCATGTATGTGGTGACCGGCAGCCTGAGTACCCCTCACACAGTGGACATGGTGGGCTCCATGGCCTTCTTTGTGGCGTTGGCCAGTAAGCGCCCTCAGCCTACAGCAGGTAGGACTTGTGTGCTGCACAATGTAATATACTTTTGTTGTAGATAGACACCAATATTTTAACATAATGATAGAGGGGTTTTCCGAATGGTAGAGTAAATTCAAAACTCTCTGTTGGATGCAATACATTATACTACCTAATCATTCTATTCATGAACACGATTTGTCACTCTAGGGAATTTTCGATCTGGTGTTATATATGGCCTGTACAATGTATAGAGCTGTTGATGTGTATTTGGATATAGGTCACGTACATATAAAGCTTAAAAATATTACACACTGGGTTTATATATTCAGGTGATCCATATGCAGCTGACAGGTGAATATTCATCTTATATAGTCAGAACCTGACATCTGGATACAATTTCAGAAAGGTAAAAATGTGGCAATAAACTGAGCTACTCTTGAACACAGGTTATTACATGTTTTTCTTTGAATTCTATATCTGACAGATCAATCGGTGAGCAAGCGCACTCCAAACCTTATAGATTTAAACCATTTACATATTTTCTGAAATATTATACTAATGTTGTTCTCCTTGTCTGCTCTCTTCCAGAAGCCAGTTATGCCGTGCCTGCCCGCGCCGTGAAACAGTTCTCCAACCCCTACGACCCCAATGCCTTGGCCTTTCAAGAAGGGGACTTCATCAATGTAAGTAACCCTCATTGATTAAAGCCCCATCGGATAGGGCATCCTCCGCAGCCTGTACACAATTTGTCCATTTACCATCCAGCCTCCAATGGTGCAGTACTGCTCTGCGGGTGGCAGTAACGAAGGAGCCTTTTACCGACAGTGCTTTTAGCATGAACCGAACGACGTTTAGACGACCGGCCATGAAGATCTCTTAGCTTAAAGTGATGTTCTGCTCCTTTGTAGGAGGGTGTAATGCCCAAATCAGCCCATTTCACAGACATTATTCAATTAAAGATGTCATTTACAGGACGAGTTCCTCCACTAATAGATTTATCGTTTCCAGCAACCAGTTGGATAAATCCATGGTAACAGGTGGGTTCAGCAATTTCTGATACCAGAATAGTAGGGGTCGTCTGTTATTTGCCATTGGCATAGAGTAATATGGTTCAATACGTATTTGGTGGTAAAGGCATGTCCTGTATGGCATTGGTAAAGGTCTGATCCCCACTACCAGAAGGGTGCAAGAACAATGTGGGCAGGCAGTTTTGGAGAGAGCTAAGTAGGCCTACTAGGGCTGAAACCTCTGACCTTTACCACACTCAATCTGATCTAATCAATTAGGACCACTCCTGTAGGTAGCAGGAGAGTGTAGGGTGGGATGGAAATCACACTGCTAATCACGCCCTGGAAGAGCACCACCAGAGCACGCCACACCCACCAGGGTTGTGTCTAGAAAGGGTGAAAGTACTAGTCAGTCATGAGAGGCAATCAGCCCATGCTAACAGGCAACCTCAGTGACTGCCTGGAACCCTTTGGCCTTTCCACTTGCAGCCGCAGTGATAGGCTGTTAAAGTATTCTTACTGAGAGGAATAATTATACAAAAGGCAGGACATCTGATACATCTATATAATTTCAAACACCCCATGGTGTTTACCCCTTACATTATTTGTTTATTTTAGCAGTAACTATAGGCTACATGGTAGCTCTTATATATACGCTATAGGAATATTGGGCCTTCATATTGAGCAATGCCGGCACATATCGTATCCCTCAGTCGGTCTTGCATCCAGAGTCCCTTGGGGCTATACTCTGCATTTCCTGACATATATGCTGCCCTACCCGAGGCCCTATAATCAGTAAGGGCCATAAGAAGGTCTCTCAGACCGTGGAGGAAGGAGGTCCTTGCTGCAGGGCCTTGGGTAAGTAGCACATCCACTGCTGCTGGTGGAGTAGGTGGGTATCGACTGCTGAGCTGCTCCAGGCAGGACCTCCATATATATGCCCATTCAGAGTCATTGGCCAAAAAGGATTTGCTTGCCTGTCACTGTGTTATATTCACCATCTATTGCCGAGCGGCTCACTATATATAATCCCAGACCTACCCGATCTATCACTACCAATGTACATTCTCCTTCATAAATCTCCCATTATTCTTCTGAGCACATCATTAATTACCCAAGCCGTTCTCGGCCCCCAAACCTCCTTCCTCAATGGTAATCAAACTACATGTACCAAAACCACCTAGCATTTCACTCCTTTCCTCCAGCTTCTGCTGACACCACCTCCTTCTATATCTGCACCACCCCACACCATTCCTGCACGCCTCCACCATCTAAAGGTCCACATCTATCCCCAACCACTCTCCCTATAGTCCTTCCCTCAACCTCGATCACCTCCTGTAGCGCCCTCCGGCCGTGCCGCCTTGTAACTAGGGTTTCTCTACAGCAATGCCTTAACTCAGTTTGCCATCAGGGCTCTGCTGTACCATTACCGGCCGCCGCCCTGCCTGATGGCCTTGTTAGGCTTCCATGACATTTGTGAGAGGCAATGGGCCCCAATCTAGGCCAGTTACTGCCCGCGGCCAGCCTAGCCACTGCCATATTTGCCGCCTTTTGTGCACGCCCCGCCTTTCTGCATCACCTTATAACCTTGGCTGTGCTTCATTTGCCTCCTTGCTCACTCCACCCCTGCCATTTTATGTGACACGTGCTTGGTCAAGTTGGTGTATATGGTGTGAAATGGGTAGATTCTGAAGTGGTGTGGAGGAGATGTTGAGGTGCAATTATCCCTCCTCCTCCTGTTCACATTGCCCCTCCAGGATACAGCTGTTTACCAACAGCTCCAGTCGGTAGGCCTACTATTATAGTAAGACGACTTTCTGACCAGCTTCTGCAGTAGTAAATAACCTTAATGTATTAACCAGAAGCTGAATTATACTGACTCACTATTATGGCTGTACAATGGAGTATTTATAGCTGTAAGCTTGCATGTGAGTCTAACATCGATGCCTATACAGGCTATATATTTATATAAAGGATGTGAATGATCCAATTAATGGTTATTATCCAGACCTCCCTTTTCCATAATAAGCGCTGTCCCTTGCTCGTAACAGTAGCTCCCTGGATGAATCATTAAACATAATTGATGGTAAAAGATAATTAATGTGTACATTACACGGACCCCCTCCATCCTCCCTCCATGGTACAACATGGAGGTTCTGCCTGGAGCTGGAGTTAATCAACATTGTCACAGGGTGTACACAAGTCACAGGCCCCCTGGAGGCAAACCTCCTCCAGACGTCAATGTCTTGTAAAACTCCACTACATTCAGCATATGGACGTTAGACCCATTTAATGTCTGCTTAATCTGTGACAAACAACGTTTTGTGGGTGCTACTAGCCGTCCATCATTCTCCTCCAGACCCTCTAGGCTCCTCCAGACCGACCCCGGCCACATCTCCAGGACATTACACCAATCCCCACCACTTGCTACTGTCACCAATCTCTCCTCCCATGTCACATGTCCTTCCTGCTTTTTGGGCCCTACCTATTAGACAGAACTGGAGGCCATGTATTAAAGTCGACAGCCGCTAAATTGCTTCCAGTGGTGTGGACGCATTCATGTAGCAAGCATAGTCCTTTTCTAGGCCTAAAGTCTAAGGGATGGAGGATCTAAGTGTTAAAACAGAATGGATATCGACACCAGAGACATCACCATATTGGTTTGGCATACATATGCCGGTCAGGTCAATGGCTACTGATGCAACCTTAAAACGGTTTCGTACGAGCCAGACAAACTGCTTTCTAAGTAACCTGACAGTGGATAAGCTTTTAGATGGGCCCTAGAGTAACTCCATGGGGTAATGAAGGACACTGTGAGTTAATATTTGTTTGTTGAATGTCCTGGTCATATATGGTAACATGATTAAGTTGTCTAGCAAAAACCCCTAAATTTCAATTCATATTTGAAGGATTGGGTGGTATCTAGAAGTCAGGAGCTGCTTCTTGGAATAGGTATGGCGCTGTGCAGGCGGGTCATTAGAGCTGCTCCAGGGTTAGAGGAGCTGCTCACGCTGCTGGAGGTTGTCATGGTCACTGGAGCTGTCCCCATCAACTCACAGCAGGGTCCACACAGAAAGGACTCAGACCGTAACGTCAAGTTAAAGGTCTGGGATATCTGAAGAAGGCTTCTTTTTAAGTTACACATTTGAAAAAATACTTTATTTATGTTTTATGCAATTAGATAATTGCATTTGATAAATAAAGTCGTGATTTATCAGTTTGTAGTAATGACCACCTCGGCCCTTTCTCTAATTGAATTGATGTAATATCATCATGCTAGTTTGCCATGATATTCAAGTCAGTTCGAGTGCAAGTCAACAACATATCTGAATGGTGTCAATGTGAGGGTGGTATGTCGTGGTATATTTGTGTGGGATGTAATCCTGTTTTATGGGGTTCTTTAGGCCTATATGGATGTGGGTGTGGGATGTACATAAGCATACGTGATGTTGAGGTACTATCTCCTACCCCAGTCTCAAACCCTCCTCTCTGCCAGCCAGGCTATATACCCGCCACCAATAAGCCAGTCAGCCCAATACACATAAGATGTGGTATGTATGATTTAGGCACTGACTATGACTTTGGATATGGACACGCCCCTTTGTTATACTCTAGTCGTGCTGGTGGAAGGAGGAGTAAGAGCTCTCTGGTGGTACTCAAACATGTCCAGCCCCCACCAGGACCCTGGCCGTCCTAAGTGCTTCTCTGCACCGCTCCGTCAACAGTCATTCAGCCCGTTTGTCTTTCCTGTGTGAGCCCCTCTGCTCCTCCCTGTCCCTCAATGTTTGGCCTTCCCTTTAAAATGCCCCCAAGTCGCTGGCATGCAGGCCACACAGCAGAGCCTCTGTGTGCTGCTGTATAAAAGCCTCCTGCTCAAGATGAAATAAACAGATATCACTTTTAAAAAATAATATAGGGAAATAATCGTAAAGAAATTGAATGACATCAGGAGGGCTGACTGCTGAGAAGCAAGGTGATGTCCCTCTCCTGCATGGCAGCTCCTCCTGGGCCTACACAAACACTTCTGATAGAATTAAGATAACAATTAAAGCCTGTGCGGCCTGAGTGCGGCGTGCTGAGGGCCTGGAGGAGTGGGCGTGAAGGCAGGATGTAGTCACATGTACACGACTTGTCCTCCTGGTGTGGTGGTGGAGGGGTACAGAGTGGAGGTTCCTTCTGTTTTTAAACCACCTTGTTCGTTTCTCCAGGAGGGCCCTGTGGTATTACAGCTACCAGCAAACATGGGCCCGGCCCGTCGAGGAGATGGGTGAGAAAATGTTGCTTCTTTTCCTTGACCCGACCACGCAGAGAGAGAGACACACACACACATTCAGAGTGGCCTCATATCCTCCACACCATGAGAAAGAAACAGGTTAGTTTGGGAGGGGAGGACTTCATTTCCGCTGTCTCCCTTTTCCCTCTACACAGGTCCTCTTGGTATTGTTTTCTCATCTCAGAGACAAGGTCCAGACTGGGGAGTACTCAGCACCCAGCCACAACACTCCCTTCTTTTTTTTTCTTCTTTCTTTTCTATTTCCAGCGGCAATTTGGACTCTAACACAAAAAGGGTAATTTCCTTTTGTCTTTACCATGATGGGATCCAATACCACGGTCAGCATCTCTCCGGAGAGCCCTAACGCTAAAAACAAGGAAGAAGAAGGAGGGATTCAAACTGAGATCCAGATCCAATAAGGCGTCAGTGGGCTGGATCCCGGGTCCTATTGCCTCGGCCGTCAGCGGATCCAGATCCAGATTCAGATCTATGGGAGTCGACCGCCATCTGCCAACACTTTCCCGCAGAAGCCGGCCCAGACTGTTTAGTCTCTGGGATCGGGTGGGGTGGATAAGTAGCCGGTACTTGCTACTGGGTAAGGATTCGAGAGAAGAGTATAGGGAGGGGTGGACTCCTTTAGAGAAACACGAGTTAGTTTGTCTAATGATATTTCTATCCACAGGGCTGCATTTTTGGGGTTTCCTTATAAGTTTTAGT
This sequence comes from Harmothoe impar, assembly GCA_947462335.1. Classification (NCBI taxonomy): domain Eukaryota; kingdom Metazoa; phylum Annelida; class Polychaeta; order Phyllodocida; family Polynoidae; genus Harmothoe; species Harmothoe impar. The sequence goes on along the minus strand of OX381709.1, from coordinate 42,702,700 downwards.
ACCAAATTTGTCAGTTTAAGAGTTTCCCAAAGACATGCAATAATATATCAGGTCATGTATGGACAGTCCAACAGCAGGTAAACACGCTGGGCACCGTGGTTTGTTATGCGCTATTCATATCTCATGACGGTGATTTATAGAGGGGATGCGTGAAATATTACTGCAAATATACAGATCTTAGAGACCCATGTCCATGAAGTTAAAGCAATGAATAGTAGCCACACGCTTGACAATATAGGCTATATTAGTATATACATGTGCTGTACAGAGTCAATAGAGCAGTGTCACTGCTATACTTAAGAATACCAAAAGGAATACCATCGCATCTACTCAATGCATAATGGCCAAAGAGTACTGTATACCAACAAAATCTATTCTCCACAATATTGTAAGAAAAGAAAAAAGCCAAACTCCAGAGGGTTGGTGATACCCTCCCTTGTAGGCCTACGCCTGCTTACTGCCTGTCTCCAATGGCCTCTTAAGGCCCCTCCTCCAGTGTCTGACGCCGTTACTAGCCATACCACAGCAAGGCGTCCACGTCCCACCTCCTGCCCTCCTGTAGCTTTGAAGGTAGTGTTTGGTGGTGTGGAGAAGGCGCGAGAGGTAAAGGCGGCGTCATACATATTTCATTGCCTTCCTAAATTGTATTAGTGTTAGACCCGAGCTGCATGTTATCGATTCCGAATCCCAGTGTTATACAGGCGTCCCTATAGACACCCCCTCCCCCTACCTCCTCCAGGGCCAAGCAGGGATGCTGCACCTTATCAATGTATGGAGGAGACATGCGACTGGGAGAATAGTCCTCCAGCAGTTAACATGGAGCCGACGCTTAATTCACTCGATAGGGCAATATAGTTTGTTATTACCCCAACCTCCTCCAGTAGGGTCTGAATAACTGAGTCAAAGCACTGGTGAGATACCGTAGTCCCTGATAGCTCCCAACTGATAACAGCTGGATGGAATAGCCACCCCCTGGAGGAACCACTCAGAAAAGAAAAGCAAACAAATCAATAGAGCATTAAGGAGCTCTCCTTGGTGCATTGTGCAGATAGGCATGCAGATCAGGGGGGTAGGGAGTTCTTCTCTCTAATCAAATTATACCAACTAAGCTCATTAATTCTGGTTCGGATTTCAATCCAGAGTTAATGGGTCTGGGGATTGGGCATCCAATCATAGAGCAGTTTATATCTTTGTTTTCCATTTTTTACCCACAGACACACTCCAATTTGAGAGGGAGACCAATTTGAGTTCTCTCTTCCAAATGTCTGCATGTGGTTTTGGGGTACTTCATCAAAAATTGAGGCCACCTTGCATGTCTGTAAGTGATGTGGTATACGTGGGATATACCCCGATATACCATTAAAGAGTCCCATATGTGTGTATGGGCGGGGGGGGGGGGCATGTTCTTATAGTTATAAGCTGGACTTAGGGAAGCACAGGGATGTGGAGGATAGGCAGTAGCAGGTGCCACATGCAGCATAAGACTGACTGACGCCTTCCGAATAGGGTCATGTTTCCACGTCTGCTTTCTATATGTAATACAGATCCAAACTATTCGGTATACCCCATTCAGACCTAAAGTAACTTCAGAAAGACCATACAGAGAGTATGCACTGTGGCTATTGCCTTTTTCTGGGACATCTAGATGTATAGCCGTCTAATATCAAAGGCAACAAACCTGACTTTATTCCATCGTGTGATAGTCACTACCTTAGAGTATATTGTTACATATTTTCACATAAGCTTTAGTTGCAGTGATTTGACGTTCCCTCTATCCGTTGATCATGTTTTTATATACCGTTAACTAGTGCAGCATGTATACGTGGCGCCACTTTGCGGGGGGAGATGGAGTGAGTGGGTAGCTGGTGACCCTATAGGGTTTGGGGCAAGGACCCCACCAGGAAATGCTGAACCCCAGTGCTGAACCCTTGTGTGTTTGGGTTTCTCCCCACCAGCTGCCACCCCACATGGACAGGACATAGGGCCTACTGGTGACTGGTAACAGTTGCCACACGTCTGTCTTTCAGATAAGCCTGTCCTCTCCTAAACTGTACTCAGTCACCACTGGTGCTGGATCTAGGGCAGTCTTTCAACCCATTACATTGTGTTTGTTCTACATGTACCCAGAAGCCATATATATACACACATGTACCAGCACATAAACCATAGTTCAGATGTGTTCCTCTAACCGCCCCCCCCCCAACCCCCACCCCACACACATGCCCAATTCATGTGTACATGTACTATTAGTACTATGGTGCAACACAATTGAAAAGCCGCCAAGTTCCTAAATCATTTTCAGATTTAATTTGGATCAACACCGTTTAACAGTGTTGAAGCATGGTGACATACTGACTTTTAGGTGGCCCTGTTAGACCCGTTTAAAGCTCTGCTTTACTTGCCTGTTTGGATCCAATTTGATCCTATATTCATGGCGTCTTAGCCTTCAAAGCAGGGCGTTGTCTAAATAAGGCACGCGCCCCCGACATGTTTTGCTTTCTTATGTAGAATAAAAAGCTAACACCGTCTACCCTGATAGATCCTTGGTCCAAGCAGCTCCCGAGCTACTGTGTGAGCAGCTGCTGGGACGTGTCCAACTCTACAACAGAAATGGGGTTCATTGCAAAGGGTGTCTACTAGTAACCGTTTTAGGGTCGCATACTTCTCTAACGCATCATGCCTTTTGTCGTCATGATGCATAACTGCAGCTCAGGCGAGTAACTTGCCAAGCATGCATGCATTCAAGCATCATATCCTATGGGGAGTGAACACACACCCAAAGGGTCGACATTTCATGCAATCACAACGACAAATTAATAGTGCATGTGAGCACTATGCGGCCCTTAACGCTATCTAAAGACAGGAATCAGTGGGATCTGCTGACATGAGCTGCTCACGCTCCTGTTCATGGACGTGACACACCAGGAGGAGGTCTGGCACCATGGAGGGGCCCTGTATGTATTAATGCAGCTCCCACGGTGGTCATGCAGGTCCTATGATATAGTCTCAGATACCCAGATCTTTGGAAGATCTTGGATTTTCTTTTTCTCGTGGGTATAGACACACCCTGGAGAAAGGCATTGAAAGGATCTGGATCTTTACAGTGCCTATACATACAGGAGGAAGCTCACTACTGTGACGAACTGCTGACCCTTCATGTACTGACCTCCTCACCCTCTTGAGCTGCTCCGTGGTAGAACTTGAGCTGGGTATGAGGGGAATGGACATGAAAGACGCCACTATAATATAAGAGCTGCTCATGTATCAATGGCTATCTTCTTGTGATGCAATGCCAATGCAAAAAACGCCTTTATACTGGGTCCCAACACTTACCCAATCAGGACAGAACACGTACAGCCACTGTCGCTTGCCTTTTTAGAAAAAGTGACTGAATGAGAAATACTAGTTGGGTAGTTCCTGAGGACTAAAGGTTCTCTTGGGGAAACATCTACACAATTGACGCCAACAATATATCTCTGCTATCGTGGGATCCGGTAGCTGTGGTTCATCTCTGGGTTAGCCAAGGCTAAGTTGTAGAAAATGACGTAAACCTCTGTACTATGCTCTGCCATCACCAGTGATACAATCTCTGCGATAACTCACAACTTTTGGAGTCACGTTCATGGTCATAGAGCCCAGAGGGTCGTGCAACGTGTGGCGATAACTAGTTTGTGTTATACTGGAGGGCACAAGATTTTACAAGTGTATAGGGACGGCATAAAGTTAGAGTCATCTGCCGTGGAAATGGCGTTTATCTCCCAAGCACCACGTTGTATGCAATGGAGTGGCTAGAAAATAGCGTTTATGAGACTACTAAGCATTGTACATCCAGTAATGTAGTACGTGCTCTCACCTCTAATAATGACTCCCATAGATGGAAGTCACTGCCTCTAATACCCACTATTAACGCGACACTATTTGCATCAAGTTTTTTTTAAAATTCCTGTGAGGCTTTGGGTAGTGGAAAGAGAAGTGCTAATAATGGCGGAAAATTAACATGGAACTCTTGCAAAAAAGTTATGCACAGAGTTTGAGGGGTTTGGGGCGTGCAGACCCTACATGGGTACATGATGATAGGAGCACAGCACTTGCGCTGTGGGACATAGTCCCGGCATATTTCTGTTTATGATAATGCCTTTACATTTATACTCAGGATAAGATTTACTATAAAGACAAAAAAAACATCCTTTTCAGTATCAACTACTTGCAATTCGAAAGCATGAAATATTTGGTCTTGTTACAATTCATCTGGAAACGACTTAGAACAATACTGATACCTAACTCCTTGATAGGTAAGACTAAAAGAAAATAAAAACTCCTCGTTTCTAGCTATTAGCATTGAATTTTATCCATGTTAAGAATGTTGTGTAATACAGCTTAATCGTATGAGACATTCCCCCTCTCTACAGCGTGAGACTAAAATAGGAGCCTCCTACCTCCTCCCATTGCCTGCAACGATTAGTGTATGTTTGAGCCACGAGAGGTCCTGTCAGTCGCACTCCCCTGCCTGCATTAACCACATCTATACACACAGCATTATCTACCCCTTCTCTATCCCACCCATGGTCTGCAATTGTGGGACCATTCAAATAGTCTGACAACGTTTATTACCCACATCCTGCCTGGGAATAGCATAGAATTAGCATGGATTATCCTGCTATTGTCCGCCTCCATCTCGCCTGCTCCCAGCCGCAGACTTGACGACTACTGGGGTGGACAGTGAGGGGGTGAGTCAGTGCTCGGGTGCTGGAGAACAGGTGGGGTGCTCCCCCTCACCCCCTGGAGGAGTGGGGATGGGGATAAAGAGACAAATTACAAACAACCCCAGGTGCAATTGTCTACTCGCCCCGGCCACGTGTGTGACATGGCGGGGGGTTGTAATTGGTCAGCCATTGTGTGGGGTGACCAGTGCAGTTAACCTCATTATCGCCTACCATTGACCAAACCATAAAGTCGCCTCATCATGCCTTCCCCACCCTCCCTGTCCCACTCCCCTGGTCAACTACACAAACCCACACACATGATTGAGTGGGACAAAGCACTATCCAGAACAATCAAAATAATTGATCAACTCGGACAATACCAAATCTGTGGCTTGGGTTTTGTTGGTACTTCTACTTCTAGGATTGCATTTCTTGATATTTCATTCAAACGCCGATTTTACATCGTCTTTACATGAGTACTAAGTTAATACTTGTTCGATACTAAACGCAATGCAATATTTTAGAGTATTCATAATAGTTAGCAAGATGTATTTCAAGCATTCAAATGGCTTCAAGTCTTTCCGATCGCCAAATTAAATAAGGTCAAATTGATGAGGGGCAGGAAATTACTTCACTATATTGACATAATCATGAAATGGGATTATTATCGTTTACTGACCCCCGTCCTGGACGGTCCTAACTAAGTCTTTGAGCATCAATAACCAGCTTTTTTAGGGTCAACGTGACATGTGGCCGAGCGGGATCCCTTGAGGGGGTGGGGGTACTATTGGATTAAATAATAATTATCAATATTTCAGTTCAATTGTAATATCTGCCCTTATATTCGAGTTACCAAATGATCTAGGGTCCTGACATTTCTTTTTCTTGAAAATGAATTGGGGAGAATTTACATGTTGCCATTACAATGGCGAACAAATGTTGAGATCTAAGGAAAACACAGTAAATCTTTACAGTATTTACAAACCTTTTGCAATGGGCCATCTCTCCATTCCAAATATCCACTAAAGCTGTGCAATAGTAGCCATTTAGCATCGACGCTCCTTGTGAATAACAGCCAAAAGTACAATTCCCACTTGTCGTGGGGGGTAATTAGAGTTATAATTCTGTAATTAGCCAATTAGCAACAACACAAATGGCCACTGCACGACTGGGATCGATTTCTGGACTTGGGCTTGTTTTGTTGTTTTTGTTGTTGTTGGTTATCAGGTTATTGATGTTGTTGGTTGTTATCCCCTGCTGCTGTAGCTATCACGTTATGGGAGTATGTACACTAGCGCGTAATGACCAGTGGTCAGTATACACATAGTTGGGATGACCTCTGGGGGGTAGGTGTACAGGTGTGTGTACACTATAGTGGTCATCCCTCTGTCTATACTGACCACCCACACCACCATCTGGTCCTCCAGCCTGCAGCATATGCTGACTGACCAGTCTCTTTATATGGGCACTGGACAGTGGTCAGTTTATGAGCTGTGCACTATTAAAGGGTCAGACCAGCCTGTACTCATTGATTATCATCATATTGTCTATAACCAGTTTTAATCGTTGCGGCCATATGGACATGTGATTACCATCAAGGAGATAATCTCAGGATTTGTACTAACGGGGCCTAACTGGTCGTGATTTAACCTAATTTGGGATTTACCATATGTTCACATATATATCATAGTGAGGCACAAGTGGATTAGGACTAAGTCAATGTTCAGACTCAGGTAGGTGTATCTTCAATATTGTACACATATAGTATGTGCCTATATTTCACTCAGTAGGCCTAGTAGGCCTACTAATTCTACCAAAGCTAGACTCGGTGGACTGTTCTTGATTGCCATGGGAAATGAAAGGCTGAAAGATCCATTTTTATCTATGTATGACTTAGGGATTTTCAATTAGAAGCATGGCTGCCATATAATAACCTGGCTCATACATACCAGTGAGTTTATAGAAAAGTTTCTTTCTATTCTATCTCAAATAAAGCTGATAAGAAATGGCTTTTGACTAGTGGATGCTGTCAACAAGAACACCTAATTAAACACAGCCAGACAGTGCTAATTAAGTCGGATCTCCATCACTCTCAGCCTTGCCATATCATTACTATATGCAGCCCATTTCAATCTACATGCCTGTGTTTGGTCCCCATCACCCCAGCTGTCTATATCCCAAGCGTGAAATGAAATTATACTTGTGAATCAACAGCTCTGTCGACATTGTAGGACTTTTCCATTATTTGCGTTGTAGTCCCTACTGTGGATTTGTGTGGTTTTAGTTTTTAGAGGAGGGAGAGATATACCCAGTAGGTCGTTGCCTTATTCTACTAAATGAAAAATATGGCTCCGAAAGAGTGATTTGTTATAGCATGTCATGTTAGACATAATCTTGGACTGAACGGGCTGGTTTAGTCACATTAGAGCCTACGACACACTGTGATAGTGGTCCAAGAACTGGTCAACAGTTATAAATCAACTGCTAAAACATGCGCATTTTAGTCAAATTATTTGGTTAAGACCGTTCCAAAAGCTGGAGTGCTATAAATTAACAAATGAAAATGAAAATATTGGCCTGGTTATATTGTTGAGGCCCTATAGGTTAGACGAAGTGTGCTATATTGGTCGGAATGGGGGGGGGGGGAGTCACAAGAGTTCTACCAAAGTATCTCCAGTCGTGGTTTAGAACGTCGCAGCTGGATTTAATCATACTGTCTAGAGCAATATTGAACGACACAGCATATTGACTTGCAAACAAAACCCACCAGTTTGGTTTTCAAATATGCCATTCGATTTTAATTGAAAAATTAATATTACATTATGTCACCGCATAAGGGCCACATAGTTCTTTAATGTGCTATGTCCTTTGTCATTATGATGCATGAATGGAGCTACGTCCAAGCATCATTCCCGAAGGGTTGGCATGATGCGCATTAATTCACCATCATTCATCATAATCCTATGTGGCCCTTAAAGGGTAGCGACCTAATTGCTATGGAAGTAGATTGGTCACCTGGCTGATGCAGGTGGTAATTGCCGTTAGGTGCGGACCAGGTCAGTGGTCAGTCATTATAGTGACACCTGAGTTCTGACATCTGACCTCCTACAGCCAGCCTCGGGTGTCACATGCTACCTATACAGGTGTAATGGGCTGATTGCAGCACCATTCTGTCAGTGATAGCGGTCCAGAAAGGAACTAAATTGAAAATACTCCCTAGAATAATAATTCCAATAAAGAAATACATTCCTTCTAATCTTAAGGGTGAGGTGTCAGTTTGCAGGTACCTGGGATGGTTTTGGGGGACAAAATGGCGATCTACGTCGGTTAAACAATTACATCGTTATAAGTGTGTACCTGTGTAACATACCAATCGATGATGAAGGTGGGTCATTATGGCCAATTACCCTGGTCACCATCTCAGGCCATAAATATATAATGATATTCTCTTTGGTCATACTTACTCCCACATACGGTGTGATATGAATTAATGACATGGAGGCTTACATTATCTGAATTATCTCCCAATTATTATGGTTATCATGTCGTTCTATCACACCTAACATAAATATCATCATTGATGTAGACTATGTGATATTTCAAACCGTCTATGATAATTAGAATAATGGTGAAGCATTTCTCTTCAATATGACACTGGTGAATTACTAAATATTGCTCTCCAGACAAGTTGTGTACATTTCATACAGAATGTATCAAACATAACCATCAATAGAGCCTATGTGCAAAGACATTTTATTTCTAAACTTGAGGTCATGCGAGTCAAGTAAGGTTATTATATAACTGATAGGAAACTTGTGGATTTTAAAAGAAGTAAGCATTGCTCTTTACAATGGCAATGCTAGCGCTATTATAGTTGTTGCCTCGCTGGGTAGGGTATGGCCTTTAGGTGGTCAGCACCACTTTGTATCACCGACAAGTGACCAGTGAGCGATGGCCAGTGTCCAGCTGACCGGTCAGCAGCCCCCAACAGGACACTGGAGGGCCTCCTCCAGGGGGGTAAATATTTGAGCAGCAGTCAGCCTCTCATGGCCCTCAAATCATCCACACTGTGAGTCTGCCGCTCACATCTCACTCTCTCTACTCAGGCAGAACATGTCCTGTGTAGGCAGGGAGCCATTGATTTCTCCCCATTGCAGAAATATATTTCATTGCTACTCCCATATTTGCGAAATGATTGCATCTTTTATATGCGAGTTTATAAATGTATATGCAGAAGGGCTACTAATGCATATCCCTCGAGGAAAATGAAAGATATAAATAAAGGGGATGTGGTGTTGTGGGGCCTGTATATCGCCAGGGAAGGAATGTTGAATGGGAATGTCTAGATTATTGTTTGCACAAGCCAGTCTGGGACAACTGCCACACAGCTATCAATATCAACATTCATGCAGCCTTTTTAAACTCCTCTATTTCATATTTTACCGCCCGATAAATCCCTTGCTGATGGATCCAGTGGGCCCGTCCCTAACGTCGGCCGTTTGACACGTGTCTTTGGGATCTACTGAATCCAGAGGATCCAAAAACAAATACTGCCTCGCCTCTCAGATCCAGCCGCAGTGTCTAATTCAGTGTGTGTCTGATTATGACATGTCTACCGTCACCCTCTCCCTCCTCCATCCCCTTGTCACCCCCTCCTCCAAGCCCTTATCACACTCCCCTCCTCTCCCAGCCCCAGACCCAACATTAACCCCCTCCCCCACCCCTACACCCACCCATAGACTGTCAAGTCGATCAATGATGGCACCATCACCTACTGACGTCAAATGGCTGCAATACATGAGTTGCCTGCTTCCCCTTTTTTAAACGTATACGGTTTTCCCCTGACAGGGAATCCAAAACACTGCCAAAAGACACTTGATTGGACATTTTGGTAAACCTTGTTGTATACAGCCTTTCTTTCTATTGTCAATAATAGCAAAATTGGAGACATTGACAACTGGTACTTGTATAGTGACAAGGACCACCACGAGGGGGCATGTTGGAAGGCTAGTTCTCCGTCTGTGATGTAGGGGGCGAACAAGTCGTCCTGTATACCCCCCCCCCCCCCATTCTCATTGCTATGCATTGTTTACACGGCCTATCGCCGCCACCCATCAAACGGTGTCAACTTTTATGCATGAAATCCAGCCGCCACGTTTTGTCAGCAGCCTCCTCGAACTCTTGCTACCCACAAGACAAATACGATCGGGTTACCCAGGGATTGGTGTTGTGCTTTTTGTGCTGGTGAAATATGGATAGTACAGGGTTTTAAACGTAATAGCTGCTCGGGTTTTAAGTAGGTGTTCGATTTTGGAGGCCTCTGAATTATTGGCAGGTTCTGGGTTCCCTGTAGAACTGAAATGTAATAATAGTTTGTTTTATCTATGGCTCAATTATTAGGAAAGATAGAGTTGATATGGTTACAACTACCACCTGTGATACCACTGACTACATGAAGGATATTTGTTTGTGTATAGGAAGTATGCTTGCATCACCTTGTCAACGTTGAATCGTGCTTGGTTCCCTGAAATTAATGTAGTGCATCATGCCCCTTGTTCTGGAACTCACCCCTCTAGACACCCGCGCCTTTTCCTCGCCGTCGTTACTTGGTCATTGTGTTGCAATGGGTACCATGTAATCATAGCATGCTGGTCGTTAATAGTGCACTATAAGTATAAAACGAGGGCTTTATGGCCCAGACCAAATTTGAAGAGTAAATTAACTGAGGCCATTTAGCATGATCTAATCTAATAAATCACTAGAGGTGATGCGAGGGCAGCCTTTGTGGACTATCTATTTATAACGCCATGATCACATGTCTGCATACAATGCTGAGAAGACACTATGTCCCCAATCCCCTTTTAGAGGGCTGGTGAGCAGCCGATGGAACTGCTCTCTATAGCTCACAACGACTCAAGAGTGCCTCGACGATCTGCCCAGCCAGAATAAACAGACAGATGGGTAGTTGTAGTGGGTGTCTCTAATACCAATTACATGCTGTTCTACCCTCCTTTCAGTCGGAGCTGCTCCTGTCCCTATTGCTTCTGGTACTATCCTCTACTCGAGCTGCTCATATTTAAATAGGTCATATAGGCCTGATAGTGCTGCTCATCCTCGATCGTCTAGTAGCTGCTCTAGAACTGCCCCCTTGTCATCACTTCCCCGATTGCATTATCAAAAGTGTGCAGGTCATTGACACAGATGATTCTAGGAGCTGATAGTTTCAAACAGGAGACCCTGATTGAGTTTTAGCTATTTAGGACCCCAAGTACACTTCTGTGCTCTCCTGTGTAAATGTGGCAAGTCGGATATCAGTCTCAACTAATTATGGTTTGAATGTAAGGATTCTATTAGAACAGTGAATCAGATCTGTCAATTAAGGTACTGTATGATATTGAAATTGACTTTAAAAGGAAAACTATGATTCAATCTAATACCATGTTGCATATATACGTATTTTACTCTGAAGCAGCGTTACGATATTGATTGTACCATCTTCATTTTAGTTGTCTAATTATTATGATTTTATGAGGAGACGAGGCAATTTTCCTCTGCACGAATGCCAATTTTCTCAGTTGATTATAGTGATAGTCGATCTCCGGTGCGACAGTTAGAGCCATTTCTGGGCTACTTTTCTCAACAAAAAGGATGAGTACTAGTTGTAGTACCGTCAGTGAAGAAATATTAAAAAGAAAAGGATTGTAGTATGTATGACTTTAGTTCAGTGAAAAGCCTACTATGCCATTGAGTTCGGTATATACAGTAGTGGTATTCTTTTCTTGCTGGTGGCAACCCAAGTGGTGTGCCATAGCTATTTACCCAGACCCTGGAGGAGTGGAGGTAGGTAGGGTGGGGGGATCCAGGACAGGTCTATGGGGGATAGAGATACATGATACAGCACTTGTCTGCTGGTACTGGTGACAACAATGTGTTCTAGCTGGACATCTCCCGACATGTTTACCACCAACCTGACACCAGGACCAACGTCAAATCATCCCGACACAGTGGTTGTAATTAATGCCAATGTCTAACACAGGATACCACACACACAATATGTACAAATATTAAGCCATATTTACAGTGGTCTGTATTTGACTGTGTCTGTCATTCACTATCTCACTTGGATGTATGATGACGTCCCATTTGATAACATAAATATCCTTACCCTTCACAGTTGGAGCTGATATATACATAAAAGTGCAATAACCTTTTGCATTAAACACGGGGTAGTTATATATTGTATACACATGTATTACCTTATTAATCTTATGCATTGAACCAGCAGCAGTGTACAAGCAAGTCATATATGTTTAATACTAATCGCAATGCGTCGCTCACAGAACTGCCCTGGCTATTTCATCAAGTCAGAACACCAAAGATCATCAAAATGCACTATTGAACTTCTAGATTTCCAAATGTTCTCGGGGAATGCAGTGCTGTACTGGCATGTCATTAGCAAGTGAACAAAGCCAGACTTGAGGCTCATATCTGCTCAGGCTTGGAGTCTGTATGTATTCTAATAGCAGCACAGCCACCTCCAGGCAAGCTGCTCCTGCCAGGATCATTGAGCTCCTCCGAGTAGCTCCAGTAGCCGTGAATAGATGACCAGTGACTGGTGGCGGATCAGGGGGATCAGGGCAGGTAGCCGCCGCGGATGAGTCCTGGACCGGTCAGCAGCTGGTCAGTGTACTCTATATAGCACCCCTCACCCCATCCCTAGTAAATCTACAGCAGTGGCCGTTAAGGCTCGGGGCGGGTATGGAGGCATAGATGTCTGTGTAGGAATAGTTAGAGAAGACTATGTTTGGAGAGTCTAGTGTGGCCGCTGTAGCTGGAGAAGTGGACTGGGAATGGGGTTTGGGTATGGGTTTAGTATGGGATGTGGAGGATGAGGGGAATGGGTGTTATTTTGGTCAGGAAGCACAGCGGGCTTATAGGATAACCACATACAACTGGTGTCCATATTAAGCATACAACTTACAAGGTAACAGCCGCCCCATCACCCTACCATGCTCTTAAAGCTCAGGGTAGTATGAGCGATTGCATTGGCCAGGGCAATAGAAACAGATTTACCGAATCGATGCGAATGCTTTGGGTGTACTGGGAAACATAGCAGTTAGGTGCCTGGATGGGAGCTTCTATAGCACAGGTTCTTCTACCCAGTCTGGATAGTGATGTGCAGGAGAAGTTGTGATATATCATAAGTACTTGGAGGTGAATGCAGTGGTCTCCTTTGTGTCTTAGTATAAGGTAGATTCACCTAGAATCGACCACATACCGTGAGTCGCACTTGAATGTGTATGTAATCGTATTGAAGCGTGCTAAACCTCTATGGGTGTATAATAATACAATACAGACCCTGTGTTACTCATCCAACAAGGGACAGATAGAGAGCTTACCATGCATAGAAAACTTAAAATGTCCGACCCAAGGGGTGTTGTCGACTCTTGGTGGATCTACCCTAGGCACTCTTTGGGGGTATGTTGCGTGTCTGCACGACAAGGTAGCAAGCACCGTGCATAAACACCAATCACCAGGCCCATGAATAGTGAACCTGATGTATACTCAATCAATGTACTCCCATAGCAGCCTCCACAGTCACCTCTACAGCCATGAAAGGTGGGCTACAGGGGGGCTGAATCAACCTGCATTTATATGTTATCTGGCACTGCTATGTCGTATTACTGATTTACTGACTGGATATGTACATAAAGGACCCTCTATTCTTGTGACATTGCTGGTGTTGAATGCACTCATGGGCCATGTGAACCACCAGTTATACAGGTGTTACTGAATGTAGATGGATATCAGAATTTTAACCCATGGACAAGTATTAATTATTGTATTAATTATGTATGCTTGAACTCTGCTTATCTTAACGCATATATATAGCTGGCACTATAGCCACGCCCTTCACCGATAAGTTGACATGTGAGTGACAGGAATCCCCACCTCCAGTGATAGCTGCTGTCAGCACTGACCTACATATGTACTCTCTTTCTTTCTTTCATGTTGAACTGAGGTGAACCTTCCCAGGTGAAACCTTACAGTGTTAGCAGAAGGGAAGGCATTGTAAATCCCTTGTTGCGTAAAAATAACAAAATCATGTTAATTCTCTGCCTATCTGGGCAGACTTTGGTTCAAATGCTACCATATTGTCCTGCATTATATTCAGTGAATATAATATCTATTATAGGATTAACAGAACTGGCATTAAGACATTGATATTAAGGTAAATGGCCTATAGCAAATTTCAGCATACGTATTGTATATCAACCATGGTTCTAAGGGATGGAACTATTTACAAGCTGATGGTGATATAGGGAGCCATCTACATCTGTCACTATCACCAAGTCCCCCCCCCCCCCGCCCCCATCCTGACCGACCCCTCCTCCAGGGGGTGAAGGTATTTAGCATGCATCAGGGGATGGGGTTTCCCTCGGAGAGGCAGTGGACCGTGACAGCTCCTGCAGTGTGTGACGGTATGGGTTGTGGGTTGCAAACCTGTGGCCATGAGAGTCACTCACTACACTACGGGCTACCACTCATTTCCTCATTCATTTTCCCATTGCTACCCATACTAGTCCTGACTGTCAAATACGGCAGATATTTATGCATCAGCCATGTTACCCCTTCATGCTTAAAATTCGACAGGCCGTCCACCAAGGCACTGGTATTTCAAATGGTCCATGTATTAGACATATTATTGGTTATCACTATTTAAAATGTCACATTTGTTGATGGTACAATGACCACAAGGCATATCCCCTATATTGTTGTTTTTAAGGAACCCAAGACTTGAGATATACTTTAACGTCCAAAGATTTTTTTTTACCAGTTTGGTGTAGGAACTAGTGAAGCATGAAAAGTCAACCATCAAGACTACCACATTCTGACCACCTCTTTGGTCTCGGTGAATGGTCAGTCCGTTAGAATAATTACAAGGGGTTCCTACAGTGGTATGAATGGCACCAAAGACACCAAAGGAAACATGTAAGACAAATACAGCCTCCAAGCCCAAGATAAATAGCACCGGACCTATAGTTAAAGCCCGTGGTAGCCATGTAGAATAAGTACCATGTATCTGGGTAGTCCTCCAGGGTCATGTGGTACACTTGTGTCTCCCGCCGCCCACGCAGGAGGATCGCTTTCTCCTATTATCATATTAGGGCCCTTATTAAAGGGCATTCCTGTCCTGGAGTAATAAGCCCTTTAGTGAGGAATGAGGTCCCCTTCCTCCGCCATGCCCACCATGGAGGAGACTGAAGGAGCAGATTGAGTCCTGATCCCCTCCAGTGTCTGGCTGTCCTAGTGCCCAGTTATTGGGGATCAGACATGCCCTTGTCCACTCCCAAACCCAATAACCCTTTAACTGCCGCATAATACACTATACCCTTTGTCGCCTAGCATAGCTGCAGTTCTGGTGAGCAACTCGCCAGGACTGCATTCAAGCATAAAGCCGACTCCGGAGGATCGGCACGATGCGTGGATACATACAGCCCTGGCTAGTAGACTCGATCGCTGCACTCATGCATCATCACGACAAAGGACATAGCAGATTAAGGGACTGTGCGGCCCTTAAAGGGTTAAACCACCCACCACATCATACAGGCCTAATCTACCCCTGTCCTGCCCTGCTCACCCATGACCTGTGACCTGAACCCTGACCTTCAGGTCAGGTATTGATTCATAATGGTAGTCTGAACAAATTGCTACTATGGCGAGATCCCTTTCATTCATTCAGCCCTGGGCTGGCGTGGGGTGGATATAGAGGAAATAAGAGTAGTTCCGCTCTCTTTAAGCAAAGATGAGATATTGTTTAGACATGTCCAGAAAAGCATGTCGCATATAATATAATAGTATCGTTGTGTTTTAACCGATAATTCCTTTAAACCGCATATACCATTTAAAGCAGTGATAAGAAAGTACCCCTGTAGGCCTACATCCAGGAAAAATTAATGAGTTTATGGTGAATAACCATTGTTTTCCCACTCGTATACTACAAAACGACGATAAGAAAACCAGCGTTCACAATGTTTCTAATGTATTACCACCTGTATGAATACCAAACCACTGGAGGCACTGTATGCCTCCTCCTGGTGCTAGCATTAATTAACGGTGCCTGTGTGTTGTATGTTGCAGGTACTGGAGCAGGGTGCGGACGGCATATGGAAGGGCTACGTGATGCACGATGGTCAGATGGCCCGTACCGGCTACTTTCCTGCATCAGCTGTCGTCCTTGTTGACAGTGCAGGTCAGTTAACATTTACTGCTTGATAATTCAGTATATTCTACGAGATAACATTGGATTGTTCTATGACATAATTTGAAGTATATGCTGTGATACAATATTAAGTATAACCCATGACATATGCAGCTTTAAGTTTCATTTATGCCATGCAGTATGCCAATTTTGGACAATTTTCAGTTTTGGGTTGCCATGGGTGGATAGGTGGGTTGGTTGGGACGTTAGGGCTGAAGTAGTGAACTTGTTCCCTGCATGGTGGTATACCAAATGGAAGAGGGCAGGTGAACAATTTAAACGAACTCATAAGAAACACAACTTCCTTAAAATCTGATTAACGTTTTGCTTTCGCTGGTATCTTACAGTGGTAGCTTCAGGTATGCCGGGTCGCGGCGGGCGGCAGGTACTTCCGCCGCAGGTTCCGCCGGATGTGATACACCGGAACCAGCCGCCGCCCTCCTACACGTCGCTGCACCCCGAGCCGCACCGGGGGCCGCTCCACGCACCACACTACAACACGGTGGGGCAGGACGAGGGCTTCCCACCCCCACCCTCACCCCTGGTACCCCCCAAGAGCCCCAATAGAGGTAGGAAATATTTTGAGACTATTTATCAGGATTTTGAGACTGTCTGGCAAATTTGGGACTCTCTAGCCTGATGGTTGCGAGATACTTACAAAACCATGGTATTAACATCCCCTTAGAAAGGCGATGAATATTAATATTTAAAAAATATATATTAAAAAAAGTATTATCTCGCAGTTTTGAGCCCATCTATTAACACACACGCCCTCATGTCTTCAGGCATTTCTATACGCTATGTACAATGCATCCCAAATTTCTATGGATGTTTAAAGAAAGGTTCTGTCATAATTGGAATTATAATTTGGCTTTAGTCACTTCACTTGTTGCATTAGCTTCATTGGACTGAATATTAGTTATAGGTATTAGAATGTCATTGATAGCATTATGAAATACACTTTCAGTTAATAGCGGCCAACATATCGTCGACAACAACTACACCAAACCTTCACCTTTCAAAGGTAAGTTTATGGTTTTTTTAAAAACACAGTTATGATTGAAGATTGCTTTTTTATAGAACACATAACAATATCATTTGCTGAGTCGTGTAGTTTTGGTAAATTTTATTGGCCTAAAAATTCACTGCAAGTACCGTCTTTCAACAGACACCAAACCGTATCGTAAATTAACCAAATTACCTATATCACATTAATTCATCACGAGGGAAACTTCACAATTCCCTGATGAGAAGAAACAGGGAGAAATGACCAAACCATGCCTTTCTTAACTATTTTAGATGCAGACAGAGATAGTGGAATTTCGCCTCAACAAGGTTTCCCTCCTCATGGATTCCCCTCCATACATGTGAGTACTTGTATTGTTATCTTCCTCTGAACACATAAACAATCATTTATCAGGAAGCTACTTTTCAGCTACATGTAGGTTTATAAGAAACCCACCGTACTCACTATATTCCCATGTAAACCATACTTTGCCTATACTACTTACACTTGGAGTTGTCATTCTTTCATACAATACTTCATTTGAAATTTACTATGTATTCCCTCGCAAGAAAAAGAACTGGATATTACATGCAACAAGGTTCCAATAGAAAAAAATGCCCACAATATGAGATGACTTCCTTCTCGGTGATTGCTACCACCAAGGGACTCCCCTATTCTATAGTGCACTCTCTGTGCTATGCCCCCCTCCCCCCCCCCCCCCCCCCCCGAGTACCACCTCTCTGGTGTACCATGTTTTCTAGGTCAGCAGTCCGTTCAAGGAGGGCGGCCAGGCCAAGCGATATTGCTGCTGGCCTAAAGTGATCCAAATGACATTAGCGCTGCATACCAATGGACAGATATGATCTAAGGGAAGGGGTGGGGGTGAATGGGACGGTAAGAGGAGATTGGAGAATGGGCACGGTGGGTGTCAGGAGGACAACGTGTGGGTATGGGTACTAGAAGGGTTTTTGTGGACACGTATGTGGATAAACATGCTGGACAGCTTCTCATACTAAAGCTACAGGTTTAACGCTGATACAAAATGTATCTATATTCCATGCAGAATGTGTAGTTCATGAAGGTACATAAATAAATGAAACTGTAAATAGTAACGTTAGGAGTTGGAATAAGGCTTCTATGGAAGACTTTAAATGTACTGGAGGAGTCAGCTGGTAGGTGAGGAATGACTGGGGTCAGCAAGGGCATGGGGAGATTCTCTTCCAACTACTGAGAACAGCATAAATCAGGAGGGCAGGATGAGGTCCCAGATCGGTATTAGTACAGATGAGTAGGCAGCACTGGCCTTTTTTTACCTCCCACATCCCAATGTGATCCCTGGGTAATGAAGTGGTAGCCACATGTCAGGATGCAACCCACCCCAAGACTGTGTCCTCCAGGTTTACGGCGGCAGCGCCTGGAGGAGATGTGGGGAGGGGGTGGAGGTGCCTGGGGTCGGCCAGGGTGCTTCACGGCTGTTATTAATGGGATCAGATTGCCTCCATGTCCTGATGACCGCTCTGATCACACAACACTGCCCCGTCTTCTAACAGGTCCCACACAGAGTGCACACGACGCTAGAATAGACCGCTAGCAAGGCTCTGACACATAAGGCATGTTATAATACACACACATAATATTATATCTAAATAGCCACAACCGTATTTACATAGCCTTATACTGCTTACACAGATCCCCACCGAAGCAGGATATAAATATCTTTTCAAATGAGGCACATACTGCGAAGTTTATGTACTGCCAGTATTTTGCTTACATATGCCTGATGTTATAAAGGACCATCGCCCAGTGTCTAGCCACCTGTCACATATCCCTAGATCCCTCTACACATCCCCTATACCATGGGTAGCTGTAGAGTATTCCTGTTTTGGATGGGGCAAAGAAATTGACTGTCCATCACAGACCGTCCATCACTATAACGGTCGGCATAGGGCACACTAGGGACCAGTCCCACCCTGTGACCGGCCACACTTACATTCCTCCAGTAGTACTTAATCATTCCTCCTGGGTCGATAACACTCTTGTGTGGCTATCAGTCTCTGCCTGTCACTAAGGCTGGCCAACAGCCTCAGATTCCTTGGCAATATAATGAGGAGGTATCTCAGGGTTAACACTGGTCTGTTTCTTATCATTCTTACACTATAGTAAGACATACATATACCTATATACAGTTTGATGTAGTTGGGGTATTGCTGGACTCCTTAATGATAACTTCAGACAGCCAGCATGGCATTCGTCCTGGTGTTGGTGAATACTGATAGAAGGTGGGGTTCAAATGTCTTGACCCTTTGGTATTGATGGAAGCGTCATATTGTTTGCCATAGAAATTATACCATCAGAATATCAGGAGGGGCCCCACTCGTGATTCACTCTGAGTGATGCACATTGTGAGCTTATTGAGTAGCTCGTGAGCTGAACAGCCCATCCGATTAGTGCCACTGTCCCGACATGAACCTTCGTCACCGGAGCCCAAGCAGAGCGTGTAAGGAGCAGGGCTAGAATTAGCATGCCAGCAGCATCGGCGGGAGATTGGCCTCCTATCAAGCGACGAAGGGAAGAGATTGAATGAGAGATGGCCAATAATAAGAGCAGGCGCAATTGGGCAGAGTGGAATGACAGTGGTCGGTGGTGTCATGGTGGTGACGGAGAAGCGACTCCTCCAGGGTGGGCCATGCAGGGTAGATATGGATACGAGTTGACCTTGCACTAGATATTGGAAAGGGGGTGGGTGACAATATTGTACTAGACGGTTTGGGAAGAACCCCTGCGAATCGTCCTGTTGTTGCAAGAAGATATAAATTCCAATATATCCCCTAATAATTCGGTTAGGTTGGAAATGGCTGATATATCTTTACTGGGTCAGAGATATGTGGGAGAGTAGATCTTGCTTATCAATATCTTGGGTAGATCCCAGAGAGATATCTAGGGTAGACTTTTAAAAGGGCAGTGTAGGGGGATAGACCTGCTTGGCCTGTATTGCTCAGGAGTCAACCTGAAGCCTTGGTGAGTTCCTTTGATGCTTGCCCACTGCCTTTGCGGCCAGCGACGGCTGAATGGGGTCCCTATTGATTACCGGAGCCTTGAAATCAGCTCCGGATATAATGGAAGAATTGCATGATCGTACCCAGTGGCTGGCCTTGCCACCAGTGGCTGGGCAATGTGTGATGTAGAGGGCTCTTCATGGTAGGTTATGGATACCATGACCCCCGCCGCCCCGCCCTGCACACCCCAGTCACCAATACAAAGTGGCCCTTAACCAGCTTCCCATGCCTCCAGGGCAGCATGCGTGAGTGTTCAGTGCCTCTCCTCCAGCTCCTAGCCTCACACTATAGGGCTGCTCCATACCCTTGCAATAATATAGCAGAAGTTAGTATGTCTTATAAAACTGTGTATTGTGCTGTATAGGTTCACGGTGTTCTACTTGATGCCAACCTAACCTGAGTGAGATTTGTCTTTATACCTTCCATGTTTGTGATAAAAATAGTAAAGCCCTGTCCTCAGTATTACACCTATCAAAAATGTCCAGAACTGGCCTTTTCTTCTTCAACACAGATGCTACTAGTATCAGTGCTACTTAGTGATGCTACAAGACGCTGCTATTCCCATTGCTGTATAGTGTCCAAGTCCCCCCCCCCTCCACCTATGGCCCCTCCTTATCAGCCTCCATCTACCCCCATCTCCCCGTCCCTGTGGGAGGGACAAGGGACGCCGACAGGCTCCGGGTTGGCGGCACCACCGCCGGGCAGGAGACTTTTCAGCTGGGTGCTGGGGAGCAGAGGGCAGGTCTGATCGTCTGGGTCCAGATTGTGCAGCTAGGGGTGGGAGGGAGAGGGGTACAGGCCGTGCCTCTCCTCCAGGGCTGGTTCAGATTAAGCACCACCTACCACCCCATGTTTACTGGAAGTCCTACAGGAGGTGGTGATTGCTTCAATAAATATAATCTGTTGGAGCGATGAGAATCATTTCCACCGAATTTCCCCCACTTCCATTATGATGAGCATGTGAAAGTGGAGAAGGCAAATGAATTCACTGATGACAAAGTTGAGTTCATCCTGCATGTAAACATGTATACCAAAGAAATAGGACACTATTTGGTAACACATATGATACACAGAAATATGTGATATCCGAAATTGTCTTGGTGATTTAACATCAAACCTGATCATGAAGAACTTTTCTACTACTGTGGGGGGGGGGGGGGGGGGACTCTGAGTTGGGCTAAATGTAGTAGTGGGTAGACCAATTCATACTGTATGTATATCTGGAATCAGTTGGTAATAAGCATAGGCGTGCCTATATCCATGTTCCGTCGGACCATGTCCATGTCTGTCCATATCTGACACTGGACCTAACCATGATGGCTGTCTTGGTGCCTGGCCTGTAGACATGCCTGGTCATGCCTGCTCTCAGGGTGAAGGCACAATCCTACCAAAGCCAATGTTAATACGTGTACCACCTCGGAGAAAGAGAAGAAGGCCAGAGTTGCCTGTTCTGTGTGAGACATACATAATATAATCTAACCAAAGGCTATAGCACCTAACTACATGTTTGTATCAAACCAAATGATATAGTGCTTACATGTTTGTTTCAAAACAGAGGTTAGTGCCTACATTTTTGTGCCAAACCAGGGGATAGATAGCAACTACATGTTTGTGTCAAACCAGAGGCTATAGTGCCTACATCATTCTGTAGCTTATTGCCTTGACTGCCTACAGAGATAGGATGAGTTCAAAAAGGTCCGCTATTCCTTCAATGTGTTGATGCCGCTACCTGCATGTATCTCCTCCAGGGGACGTCCGTCTTCGTCTTCCTGGTTTGATAACCCGACCCGCCACTGTTATCTGGTCTGCCTAATTGGGGGCCCGGGGTCTGCATACATCTGGAGAGGTTTCTTTGAGTGTCAGATACCATAGTTCATGTGCGTGGTCTTAGAGCACGATCGGTGAATGTTTTCCTTTAGTGTAATGATCCATGAGAAGGCAATATCATAGCATCGTTAAACCATTAGGGGAGAGATGCAATACTGTCAGAATATAAGCAATATGTGTACAAAAAAAGATGTATGTGAAATTACATGCAGCTTCACCGATTGAAGAAGAAACTTCCACTGAGCATCAAACTGGGTCATCATTTGTGCTTGTAGAAAAAAAAGTTTCAATAGCCGACTGCTGTACTACATGGAATGAGGTTGTCACATGGGCCGAGTCACTGATGCAATAACATGCTATGTGCCTGTACTGTGTGCTTAACATACTGTACGTCCTCAGTGGGAATTGGTTTGATGCCTTCATGCGAAGTGCTCTATTTTGTCTCTTTTTTTTTGTTCCCTCATGCGGTATGGTTATCCATATAAGCCGGTCTCCATATAAGATATAAGATAAACTCGGGCATGGCGCACAGCCTTCTCTCTTCTACCCCTTACAATGCACACCCTTATTGAATAACACTTGGTAATCCGAGGCAGCATCTAATTCCTATCAACTTAGGTTTGTTTGCTGAGCTATCCTCAATAGATAAGACTACTGGAGGAGTGGCGGCCATTGGCAGAAGCCCTGGGAGGATTAGGGAGGGCTGCTACTGGGGTAGGCTGTCTCCAATACATTGGCACATCGACTATATTAACCGTCTGAATACTGACAGGCTTTCAATATATGATGTATTTGTACAGTTCTCTAGTATTAGCTTTCATCAAAGGAGTGTGCAATGTGCGACACAATGTCGATTAGATGCTTAGAATTCAAAACCGGTTGCTGTAATTGTTACAAACTCGAGTCTAGGACTAACTTGATTTAAAGTATTTGTACCGCTTGCCCTTAGCTGCCCATATACACCTCTCTTGCATACAGAACTATGTATCTCAAAAATCTCACTATAATATCACATCAAGTACAATACTGTCCGTGTGTCTGTATAGCTGCGCGGACGTCAGCTAGGACAGGGTCATGTACTCTAATTGAGGGGGTCGGGGCGAGAGGGCTGATGTATTATGGATGGTTTATGCAGAGGATGATCCCTCTAATAATACCTTTGTGTGATCAGAATTCAATAGAAATATCACAGCCCTCATAGCAACAGACTTTCTCAGAGATCAATATGTGTATGTTATATGTGTTGATTTTGAAACATCTAACTATGCAATATAGTTTATAAAGTGTGACGCTTTACAAACCTTCAGCATGAACGTGTGTGATATTGCGAGGGAAGATGTAGCTGTTACAATTCTATGATGGCATTCCGAACTGCATTGTGTGCCTAGTTGTATGGATTTTCGGGCCTGCCAAATTCGATGATCAAATCCCATCATTGCATCATATAATTGGCCTGCATTCCGACTCAAGCCCCACTTGATTCACCAGGGTGAAAAACCAATCATCACCACTGCCACACTCCCAGCCCAACAGGTCAGCCCACAACAGTTGGTGATAGGAGGTTACTCCCCTGTCCACCCCTTGACGCCACCTGCCAATTATGACGCCTTAACACGTCCTGGTGACGTCATGGCGGGTGTGATGTGACGTACTACTCGTTCAGGACCTACTGACCTACTACTACCCGCGGCAGGACATTATAAAACATCATTTGTGGACGATCACCCACCGCTTTTGGTTGATGTACGGTTATGCAAGGAGTCTCGTTGGGAATTTGCGTTTAGAGAGGAAGGGGTTGGAGAGATAATATGTTATTCCGTAGCCTGGCGTAGGTGGGCTAGAGGTGAGGGGTCATATTGTGATGAGAAAATGAAGAGCCACCTTAGGTTATAGGTGAATTGTACTAATTAGATGGCGATGTGCTATCACGGTGTTATGATAGATCGTGTACTTTAATAGAAATCTTTTTAACGCGTCGGTTCACTCCTGTTGAAATAGCCAATAGGGAAATGAGAATCGACAAGAGAGAGTCTGAAGTCAACGAAATGTATTCTATAGAAAGAAATGATATTCCAAGAGAGAACTCGAGAAAAGAGCCAGACAAAGAAATACTATTTTACCTAGAAGCATACGAGTAGGAGGGAAGTCAAAGGAGTAAACTAAACAGGTATGTGTATGGCAAAGCAGTCAAAGCGTGCAGCCGATGGGCAAATAGCATGAGCAGCCCATACTCCTATTGACTGAGTTGCTCGTCATTGGACCATCTTATGATAGTGTCCCTGGTAGCGGCCCTGGTGTCACCAGGCCTGTGCTGTGCTGTACCCCTCCCTGTGGGCATGTGACTACTGCCGCCTGGAGCACTGAGGCACTAGAGGAGGCCTCCAATAGTCGGTCCTGAACTGCTCTTGCCGCCCGAGTCACCGTGAGCTGCTCTCATAGCCACCACTGGAGGCAAACACCAACCAGCCCGGGACGGTTTTGTGGTGGACGCGACGCTTCTAGGCATTGTCCGCCCCCGACGCGCTCCTTCTATATCCTCCCCACCCACCCAGGTCGGACTCAGTAGCTCATACCCTCACACCCAGCCTACTTTGCTGGGGTGTATACCCCTGCATTTACAATAGGCAGAGTGGGTGCCGCCGCAGGGGGTAGGTGGGTGCACTTTGCAGTAGGGTGGTGTCCTCCAGGCGGGAATAAGAGGAGGACTTGGTGGTTAGTGTAGAGCACTGAGGAGCAGGAGGAGGAGGAGGGTGAGGGGGTAGGACGGGGACACAGTGCCACTCACGGGCCGGTCAGGAAGAGGAGGAGGCGCCGCGCATTGATTTTTGGTGGACTTCCTCCACGGTGGTGAACTGCATCATTGGCAACATATCTGCCGCCGTCTCTACCACCACCACCACCGCCGACACCACCACCACACCACCACCATGGCACCCTGGAGTTTTGCACCACCACCACTCCATGTAGCACCACCGTCTCCTGACTCGTCGGATACTGTACGGTTTGGCCGTGGGCGGTGTCTTGGGTCACATTTGGATTAAGTCTCACCCCTCGTGCCCCTCAGCCCCCTGGAAGCACAGCTACTGTATGATCGGGCCACTACAGTCTCAAAGTAAGTATAGTGAGTTCAGTCTACTGCCCCTAGGTGGTGTGCTCCTATAATGGTAAGCAGATACATACGCCTGCATTTATATATGTGTGCGGGTAACTTGTATACACGTCCATATCTCCCTCTGGTGTAATTGGCTTCCTCCAGCCAGACGATGCTTTACATAATATAGACGCCCCCGTCCCAGACATCGTTTGGGTTTTTGTGCAGGTTGTTCCAGTAGCAGTCTAGTAGTGCCAGAGTATTTGACTTCTTAGTTATAGCGTAGGAACGGCAGTCTAATAAGCTGAGACTATATCATTGGATGTAGACTAATCGTGGAGGATTTGGTTTATGCCAACACGACGTTAAAACCGTGAGTACCTGGTATTATCAAACATCAAGTATAGTTTCCACTTGATCTGGTTTTATGGGGTTTTATAATGTTCAGTCAGATGCAATTCCTGATTGATATCTGAGTCGGTTTATGGGTATGTGTGTCCACTGGGAGCACTGTGTTATATAGAGCCACAGGGGGTTCCCATGGGGTTTCAGGAATTGCACCATGGCACAAAGCCATGATAACACCCACCCACACTAGACCTCCTGTGGTTCCTATGCGTGCCTGAATGTGTGTAAAAAGTAGCATAGAATCAGTGGTACCCTGAGACCACACCCCCTCCCCTCCCCTCTCGGTCGAGTCTCGACTGACCCAATTTTCCCAAAACCCCATACCATCAAAGTTTCCCCTGTGATGCCAAGTGTCTAGAGGACCCCTACCAGCGTCCAGTAGATGAGGCCTAACATGAACCCAGGCCGTGTTCACGTCGGCTTGGGGGCGTGGTGGCCGGCCTCTATAAGGCCCTGTTTGTGTTAGGGTAGCAGGGGGTACTGGAGGAGAAGGGAGGTTGGTGTTTAACGCCACTCCCAGTGCAATGTCTCCCCACTTCCCCTGCCCCCAGATTCCCTCCCCTGACGCCGCCTACTGGCGGAGGGGCGGACTGACGTACACTGACGTGACGTGACGTGTGGGGAGGGCGCGGCACGTCCTTCTACTTACCCACCCTGCCACTTAACCTTACCCCCCCCCCACACACACACACCACACCCATAGTCTCCTTCTACTAAACAAGCCTCCCCTAGCTGGACCTCCACTTCCCAACCCCACTCTCGACTCCACACACCCCTGTCGTGATCCTCTCTTCCCCCCAGGTTCACATCATTCCTATGTCACCCATCTTATACCTCGACGAAAACGTTAATACTACCCCAAGCACCTCTCCCCACTTTAAATAACAGGCAAAGCCCTACTGTATAGTGCAAAGTGTATGTACCACAGTGCCGTCCCATCTGCTATCATAGTGTCCTCTTCTGACTCCAAGTGGGTTTGCCTTTCTTCCACCAAACGGTTCGTATATTGTCCTCCCAACGCTTCAAGGAGTGACTTATAGTTCCCACTATATTAGCCGCAAATAGAGCTAGTGAGGCCCATTGGCAGACAGAAACTACAGAGAGCCAGGAGCAAACCGCTATTTGACTATACTACTTAGGCATTCTCAATGCTAAGCTGCCATTTTCATATACTACTTACAAATAGCGCCTGGTGTGACTGCGGCTCCTTCGGCTCTGTGTTATTGGACATTTCAGTGTTATGCTAGCTGGTGTCAAATTAACATATCTATTTAATAAAACAGTTGTTAAATTATTAACTAGAAGAGACAATCTATTTGCTAATTGGAGATGCATACTAGACTATTCATTGGCAGACTACGGAATCGTACCTCAATGCACTGGGAGTTTAAATTTAGATAATTTGAACCCATCAACAATTATACCTTTTGATACTACGATCCATATATGCCAGTCTTCTCCAGACTCCATCCAATTTAATTGGATCTACATAAATAGTGACAATGTTAAATTGTTCCTAGTTTACATAGACAACTAATTTGAGTTTGAGAAGTTGGACACATCTCGGGTATCTGCACAGATTTGCCAGAGGAAATGGAGCAATTGGCGGTGAGGCATTAGGCGTTATGGTGGGTGTTTGGGGCGCCTGGCTGGTAGTCGGGGAGAGATGTGGACACTGGCTTCTGGAGGAGGGTGTTTGTAAGGTGTTGATCCCTACTGGAGGATGCACCGTCCCAGCCTGCAGAGACATAGGCTAAGGGTCAGATAATCTGTGTGGTGTTTGCCCCAGGATCTCACCCAATGATCACCAGTTGGTCGGTGGCAATGGAAGGGTACAACAACAGAGTGCAGACACTTGGACTTAATCATGTCCAGTCCTGGCCATGCTTTCTCCTTTAAGCCTAGCTTTGCATTTAAATCCATCATAAACCCTCAAGGCTCAATAGGACTCTCATTTCACATGATGGATCAAGCTATATTAAACTCGTAACGCCTCCCAAATAAATGCTTTCAGTTAAGCACTGTAGGCAACAGCATTAGAGGTCTGCAGAAAGTGCTGCATTTCCCACGTTACACCCAGTTCTCTACTATCCCTCAATAAGCCATAGTGACACTATGGGCAATACCGGCAGGAGGAAAGTCTATCCTCCAGGGTGCCCGTCCTATGTGTGGCTCCTCCATACACAGGGGAAATTCCTCCGAGATCGGTGCCGCTACAGTGGCCATGCATAGGTCTATGGATAATGTATGGTACGATTTATGACTTTTCACAATACAGAATATGTATTAACTCGGCTAGCAGCTGTATACATGCATACTCAGATGATTATCACTGTATATGGACGCATTTGTGGGAGGGAGTGGGGGGGGGGGGTTGATATGGGCTTTGTGTAGTGGTGAAGGGCCTTTATATCATTCAGGCTTGTTACATTATGTAAACCCCCAGATATTATCTCTATAATGCTGAAGGGAATAATGTATCCCACATTTGAAATAACATGGTGGTCCAAGCTTCCACAACATATACAGATTTTAATTAAAACAGTATGGGCGATAGCATGCAGTGAGTCATAGTGATACAATTATCCCACTTGGTCTCACCCCATAAACCTCTCTATGGCAGTTATATGATGACTCGGTGATATTTGCACAATGGCTATGTAGTCTGTAGAGCAGACACAAGGACAATGCTGGTAGCCTGTGTCTAATAGGACAGAAGTTATTACCGGTGTAAGTCGCAGAAGACTTACCGAGGGCTTCTTTCTTATCAGTCTCAGAAAGAAAAGAAGACTTACAACCTCGGAGGATGTCCGCCCAGTAGACATTGTACTCCAGTATCCCACACTGGAGGCCTCACAGGAGGAGGAGGAGGAGGGCTGTATAGGCTCGGTCTCCAATAGTCTGACCCCTTTATCGGTCCACACAGGACAGGAATAGACAGCGCTGGTAACAAAGCATATGTTCCACCATACATGCTTGATATCAGGTGTATCTTCTACACAGGGCTTCCCTTTAGAAGGTTATGTGATATTTGAATGTTTGAAGTTCAATTCTCGGCCTATGTCAAATACATGCACGTGATATTTGAATGTTTGAATGTTTGAATGTTTGAATGTCATATACATGCACTTGTATGTTAGGATAGTTAGAGGGATGTAGTTATTATCCTCAGATGAACCGTACTCCATAGTGCTTCTCTGATGATGAATAATCACGTTGTATTAATTAGGACTTTTGTCTTGTTAATTAGGTGAGCAACTCATCAGTACATACAGTATCCATTATTCTTTTTCGCATGACAGGCTCTCTTACATCGAACCCAGTTTCTGAGAATGGCATAGTTGAACAGATATTGCAGAGGCGGGGGTGATTCCCTGTGCATAGAGAAGAGGTAATTGTCAAACGACCCAAGTGAAATAGGATAGCTCCATGACAGAAAGGCAATAACAATGAGGAAAATAAGTTTTTCATCGAATTATTTCCCCTGTACCTTCGACCTTAGAAATGTGATTCCTCCAACTGAAAAGTATAAAGCCTCACACACTGACCTAATCCCGAGCACCAGTGGCAGAATGACCCAGCGTGGTAAAAATAGATTCAGGAGTCGCTCTGGTAAGCAGGTCAACCACTACATCAATATATGTCGGTGATATATACATATTGGCGTCCTTTGCTGCTGTCACTTTTACGTCACTGTGGCCTACATGGATTTGGGTTCAACTGGAAAGGGGAGAAGGGGGCGGGGCGCCGAGATAGGCTGGCACTTGACCACTAGGGGCGGAAAGACCCGACTTGGCATGTAGTCAATGTCTATCTAGCCGTGGCTTGAAACCAGCGGGCAATCTTAGGATGGGTGACAACCATTGGGTATGTTGCAAAGAGGTTCTCGGGATGGGAGATGGGCGGACGGTAAACTGTTAAAGAGCAAATTGTATAAAACTATTGTGGTGTGGGCTTCTGGCTAGGTATGGGTATTGACCATATGGTATACATCATGGTAAATAGCTTGCATCAGGTCATGTACATCTTGAAGGAAGGGCATCAGCATTCCTCATAGATGCTTGTCCAATGCAATTTACCTTCTATCACATTTGGAAACTCCTTAGTCTTCTCCCTTTTTAAAGGAAATCCACCAGGGTCACTCTTGTGAATTGCCCAGATTCAATCAAATGATTTTTCATTTAAATGCGGAATTTATGGTATGAACTGTCTGCAAAAAGCACAGTCATGTACCATTTGATTTCTGGATTTACTTTTAGTTCTACGGCTTATATTTGAAGGAGTTTACAGCTATGTTTTATGATTTCTAGTCTTGCATCTGGACAAGGAAAATTGTGGGGGAGTATGGCAGGCCGGTTCTGGTGGGTCTTCATTGGCGACAGGCCCCACGTAGCAAGATATCAGAGATTACAAGAATCCCTGTTTCCCTGACACGTATACTCCCATAATCCTACAGTGAGCTATAAGCCTGCTGTCAATACAGCTGTCAGTTGTCTTGACAGGTAGGTGGGCGGGCTGTCATCAGTGCAATTAGGCCCTTTTTGTGTGGAGATTGTGAGGTCAGGCTCCTTACTGATGGTAATGTGTGAAGCCATCTTGGCAGTGGATTACCAGTTACACAGTGAATTGTCTTGACTGTCAGACTATTATCCAAGTATCGGAAAAACTTTTTTTGTTGTTGTTGGTATTGTGGTTACGATCCTGATGTTCCAGTCTGGTTCCTCTATGTTGTACTGCTATATATTCAATTGTCACATACATGAAGGCAGTTGTGTAGTCATGGACATCTATAGGGTATCACATACATGTGTTTATGGACTTTGGGATTCTGTATAATCACCATGCAGTACTTGGGGTAATACACCTTTGATTTTGTCAAACCCATATGAATAGAATCCATCAATCTACCTTATCACTATTCTATTAGCAATGGTAAAACCCACTTATAGCAATTAGATCACTATCTCCGCAGAGGCAATCCATATACATCGGCTCCTTATCTACTTCCTTTTCACATTACTATCCCCCCATGGTTTTAAGGGTCCATTGACCCACTATAGAAAACTGATGAATGTGGGGTTTGTGAGATTGCTGGGGGCGATCTTGTGGTCAGGTGTGCTAATGGAGCTCTTCATTTATCCGAACAGAAACCAGGCTTTAAAGTAGCCCTACCTGGGCCAATTACTGGCACCCCTGCTGCACCCCACGTTTACAGGTGCACATTATTGACAGGTGGTTAGGGTAATTAGTGGGGTAGATAACTCACCTGAGTAGCAGCACACCCCATGCAGTCCCACTAGCCTCACCTGACCTGGCCCTTATCACATGAGAGTTTCTAAATCATTGATCTCACCCTATTATCAAAATGGCCATGGCTATTGGTTAAGTGAAGGAAATTGAGATGGAACTGTCAGAACCGCATGACCTCCTCCAACCCAAAAGGGGACATTACAATGAGGCCGTAGTTAGACTGAACTTTGGGTACGATGACAAATAGTGCAACCAGGGAGTGTATGTGTGATAAAGGAGTAGATATTGAGGTGTAGACACAGAACACAGTGAGACGGCCAACCCATAACAACCCGGGTTGTGACATTCTGCATACATATCCCTAGCAGTATTGGTTAGGAACCATCATATACAACCTCCCCCACAATGCGCTCGTCCAATGCAACCCCCAGCGACACTGGCCAACGTCGATAACGTTAGATTGGGGCCGTGTGACCCTGACCTGGCGAGCGGATAGTGAGTTGCTCATAGCATGTGAACAGCTCGTTCCTGAGCTATTCATCTGGGAGGGTCCATACACTAGGGTAAGATGGGTCTATGATTGTATAGTCTTTGCTGGAGAATCCCCAGGATCACGCATTTGTCTTTGATGGGTCATAAACGTCTGTTTATTTACTCACTTAAGCCAATTTCCAAAAGGGCCCGGATCAGCGTACTAGCTGTAGTAGTGTACCACCTTTCCTGATGATGAACCACTTGATATAGTTCAGAAAATAAGGAGTGCAGACGTTGCTTTTTTCTTCATTTGGTCCTCAGGCTTTCTCCATGCACACCTATATAACACTACTATGTAATTGACTCAGGTAGGTCACTACCTGAGTCTTATGCGACGCCTCGGTGAGACGCTTTTTTTGGAAAGGCAAAAAAAACTTCAACTCCTTTTTTTAAGCAGAAAGAGGAATTTTCCGTCAAAAATTCAAAATCCCACATGAAATACAACATTTCCCCTTACTTACTTCGCTGGAATTACCCTTCTAACTTAAAGCATTATATTAAAAAAAAGGATTACAATAAAGCATTGCCAAAATCTTGTTGCTTTTTTTGCAAAGTAGACAAACATCTAAGACCTGTAATCGCCTGGGATCGTCTATGGCAGTAGTAGTTAATTCAATGTGATCTCTAGCTGAGACGCTTCTTTTAAGACCAAAAACTCGATACGACAGCGGTGGAAATGATGGAATCGACGCCTTGTTGTCTACACAATTTTCGGCGCCCGGAGGAGTCGATATCTCGCGAACTACTCCGTTTTGAAGGCTCAAACCTGTCCCATTCTCTTTATTTTCGAATTCTACGCTTAAAACATGTACTGAGGGGGTGGAAATGATGCTTTTTTAGGTTATTTTGACCATTTTTATCGATTCGAATCGATGCGAGTTGACGCCCGCCATGTTGGATTTGAAGTCTCGTCTGCTCTCGTCGGGCGCGAGAGGGCGCGAGATTCGGAAATTGTTTTTGTTTTGACAATTTTCGGCGCCCCGAGGAGTCGATATCTCGCGAACTACTCCGTTTTGAAGGCTCAAACCTGTCCCATTCTCTTTATTTTCGAATTCTACGCAGAAAACATGTACTGAGGGGGTGGAAATGATGCTTTTTTAGGTTATTTTGACCATTTTTATCGATTCGAATCGATGCGAGTTGACGTCCGCCATGTTGGATTTGAAGTCTCGTCTGCTCTCGTCGGCCGCGAGAGGGCGCGAGATTCGGAGTGGCGGTAAACTGCAGTAAACTGCAGTAAACTCGCGTCGATTCCATCATTTCCAGCGCTGTCCTGTCCACTTTTTGGTCTTAAAAATTCTAATATTTTGATTTTTCCAGCTTCATTTATGCGAATACCTGAGTCTTTTGTGATTAGGATCACACGTTAGATCTTTAACCTAATTGATTCGATATGTGACTGCTAATAATACTTGAAATCATGGTAGTAGTAGCTATTGTATAACATAACTACATATATTGGACCTGGGATATAGGATCAGGCAATGTACTATACACCTAAGAAGATCCATACTGAGCTAAATTCTGCATAACATGGATTGTAGACCACTACTACTAGTACATCAACCCTACAACCCTACATAATCTAACCCATGTCCCATCGACCCTATATCCTGGGGTTAGTGCTACAGAATAGGGGTAGTTGGGTGGGGGATATCAATCAGTTGATCTGCTAGATCCTTACCGACATCACGCACCATCAACACTCAGGTGCCGCTTATCCGGGTACACTGTGTTAATCCCTCCTCCAGGGCCTGTCACTAATAGGTGAGGGATTATCCAGGAGGGCAGGTGTGTTCGTGTTACAATATGGTTGAGGAGGGATTGCGATTCTAGCATGGACTGAGGACGGTGCATTCACGTTGATGCCATTTATCTAGATTTGCATCTAGTCTAATGTATCTAACGAATCTATCTAACGGGGTAGTCTCAATGGGAAATCAAATCTGTTATTATATATGGAAGTGAAGCCATTCATTATTGCAAGCCGAAAGGAAAATTAGGATAAACATTTTAATAAGGTAGGAAGGCCTTGGTGACTTGCATTTAGTGAAGTCCATAGCTTAGGCAGGCGGGTTTGTTTGCTCTGGCTGAAATATAGGCCTAGTGTATCACAGCCTACGTCTAGGATGCAGACTCAGACTTGGGAACTGGTCAAATAGTCAGCACTCTATAACCTAGGGTTGCATGGGACGTATCCAGACAAGTAGGAGTCAAGCCTCCCACTTGTCTAGCTTGGTTAGGTCACCGGGGAGGGTGAAGTGTCTAGTTTGCAACTCCCTCCACCCACCAACATCTCCTCCCTCTTATACTGTCTCCAGTGGTACACCCACAACACCCATCCATCAGACCCCTCTGGACACCTCCAGGGTCCCCACCCCACTCCAACCCTGGAGAGGTCGGAGAGTAAGGCCGGGTGGAAGAGCAGGGGCGCAAGCTTTCAAAGTGTCAATAAATCCATCGGACTATTCTACTAGAAAACCATCCTTCCTGTCAGGTCGGCTGTAGCCCACATCTTCACATGGATCATTTTTTGACCTTCCTCCCATATGGGCCCTGTATGTATACATAGTATTGGGGTTGAAGGAGGAGCAACTGATGACCTTCTTGTCTTTTTGAAACCTCTAGATTGATACTTTAAGGTATCCAACGACACTATCGTTCACGCCATGTTATGTGTTTAATAATCCCATGGTACATCCTCAAAATAATAGGCA
Source organism: Harmothoe impar (assembly GCA_947462335.1). NCBI lineage: Eukaryota > Metazoa > Annelida > Polychaeta > Phyllodocida > Polynoidae > Harmothoe > Harmothoe impar. The sequence continues at coordinate 42,668,845 of OX381709.1, read as the reverse complement.
TCTGATAGAGACCAATATGACAATATTGGATAACTCAGCCGAGTGTTAGGTTTGGAAATAAAAGGTTTTGGATGGTGTGAGGATGGCCACTAAACATGAGCCATGCTCTTAAATACACCAGAATTAAGTAGCCATTCGCATGCAATGTCACCAGAATGGTCTCCAAATGAAATACAAGCCTGGTGTCCTTCTCAGGCGCCGACTGCCCTTGTGAATAACACGTCCTTGTTTTATGAGAGAGGGGGAGGGGTTGGGTGGGTGTGATAGAGGGAGGGAGAGTATATGACCGGAGGTATTATATTGGTGATGGGATTGGTATGGGAAAAGAAGCCTCAGTTAATTAACAATATGTAGACACATTGGAAGGTTCAGTCCAGGAAAGTCAATATCTTGTTGACTGGATAATGCAGACCCATCCTTCACTATACGAGCCGTAGGTTAATGACCTGGAGACTCCCGATGACGTCTGAGCTGCTCACTGTGACGTCACGAGCAGGAGGAGGAGGAGTAGTAGGTATCTGATGTGCAGGTGTGGTGGTTGATGTCACACCAGGACACCCCGCCTCCAGGAGGCAGTCGGGTAAACACACCCTGGAGGAGAGTCCTCCTGTGGATTAACGCTTTAAGGGCCGCATAGTGTTTTATTACATTAGGTCCTTTATCATCAAAATGCACAAACGCAGCCCTGGCGAGTAACTCGACAGTGCTGCATGCATTCAAATATCATGCCTACCATACAGGGTTGATGCACCTCCAACGGGTCCTCGTGATGCATTAATGCAGCCCTTACAAGCAGAATGACCAGGGCTGCATCATGACGACAATGAGCATCACACATAAAAGCACTATCCTGCACGTGAAGGGTTAACCCGAGTGGAGTGTGTGTGTGTGTGTTTTTATAGTGATGAGCAGTTGGTGAGGAGAGTCGTGGTTACTGCATGATTCTTGTTGTCAGCTTAATGAGCCTGTGATGGCATAAGGAGCTGCTCGCTTGAGGTGTCAGGAGCAGACCCGAGCAGTTTAAATAAAGAAATAAACGGCCATGTTTCCTATTCATAAGCACGTCTCATTGCAACGTGTGTTCGGCCTTGCATTAACGTTATGTTCCTCTTGAAACTGTGCATGAGGGGAATGTGAACAATTTTTTTTACCTCATTCATAACGATCGCTAATCGAATTGGAAATGGTCATGCATACGCACATTATGCTGTTTCATTCAGGTAAAATGTGTGTGAGATGTATTATATATTTGCGATAAGACACACTGCCCATTACGTTCCCTTTTCTAAAACTGTTGAAAAAAGAGACAGTACATCGCCTTGGTACCATTAATCACCGGTACATACAGTGTAATGCCAAAATGTACTTGGGTAAGTGTAGGATATGAACTGAGTACATATGTAATCTCCCCCAAGCTTCTCATGACCCACACAGAACCCCTTTCTGCTACCCCTTTCCCCACAAATACAACAGTATCTTCTACCCTGCTGTGGGAAACACCAAACAGCATCTATAGATCTGTCCCGGCTAAGTACCAATCTCCCAAACAACCCAAGCCCGCCCTAATGTCCCTCCCACCTACCACAACCCATATATAGACTCAATATACCACCAACAAATGACACCCCTATCGGACGGCAACGATGTAGGTAGGTGGGTGGATTGGGAGTCCTGGCCTCCGCTTCCGTTTTAAGTGGCACCCCAATCAGGGCAGGCTGTGAGATGAGTCGTCGATAGGTGGCGCGCTGGGCGGCGCAGGGGGCAGGAGATGGCGTCGTTGGCGCCCCGCCTTGTCACGCCTTGAGACGCCAACCCCCCTGGTGCCCACCCGTTATCGGCGCCCGCCTGGCCAGCCTGGCGCCTGCCGCACATGGCACTGTATCTGCCGCCCGCCTCGGTACCTCCCCTCTAAACCTCCTGCTCCTCCTACCCCTCCTCCTGTAGGCTGGTCACCTGGAGGAGGCCCTGTGTCAGGGTTCACACTGCTCCTCCTGGGTGTGTCACGTATATAGGTAGCCTAGGGCATGTTTCTCCGTGACCTCTGTGTGTTTACAAGGCCCACAATGGATAACCTCCAAGCACCCCTGTGCTCCCTATAGATCATTTGTACAAGGGCATGGGCAGATGGCATATATACCTATAGTATAGTACCGACTGCGAAAACTATATGGCATGCATGAGCATATGATATAGAGAAATGGGGTTGGCAACATCAGTAATAATTTAACAGGTGTGAAAGAGCTTGCAGATGTGACGATATCTCATGGCCTAGCAACTGTAAACTAGTCTCGCTTGTAGGAAATCATCGTCCTTATTCTCGCCCTTTATGAATATATTCGTATACTTAGTATTCTGAGCAAACAAGTACCTTTTGTCCTGGAGAGCCCTGACAGTACAGACAATTGGTTGCTGTTTCAACATGCTGCCCGAGATTATACGCTTGTCTACTTTTAGTCTTTAACCCTTGAACGTCCACATAATACTTTAACACATTGTGCCCTTGGTCGTCATGATACATGAATGCAGCCCTGCCCTGGGGAGTAACTTACCAGGACTAGATTCATGCATCATGCTGACTATTCGGGAGTGTATCAACCCTATACATTGGGTCGGCATGATGCACTGGCGAGTTAGTTACTCACCAGGGCTGGATGCATGCATTATTACGACCAGGGGATATCGTATTAAAGCACTATGATGCCCTTAAATGGTTAAAAGCCAAGTTTTTACGCCGACAAATTAAGCTTTGTTAAGGGGATGACGGAGGGTCTGTGCTCTGCTCAGCCTCGTGTTTGAATAGTTGGGGCTTCAAAGGGGAAGTAGACACTGTCTAGGACCCTCCAATCCCATACTCTTACACGGGTCGCAATCTGACAGTGATGCATAGGAGACTCACTTGATGGGGTATTTTTACCCGGAGCTTTATTATTGCAATGTCGCCGCCAATGCTCGCTGTAGGCCACTCGGCTGAGCTGCATTTGTGACATTTGAATATAGAGAGGGCGGTAACCGGAAATAGATCACTTTTATTATGGCGCCACCTGGGCACGTGATAAGAAAATACGATTTTACGCCAATTTGAACGATTTGGAGCCGAGGCCACTGAATGGAACTGGTTTGCGATATGGAGAACTATGTTATTGATATATGGGGCACTATATGTCGGTCATATCGACGTCTGGTATATAGTCAAGGAACAGAATGTAGGATGGGCCATTTGGGATTACTAAGTATAGTAGGGGTGGAATAACTGTAACTGCCATACATCCTATGTTCTCCATACAAGATCCTTTACAGGGCATTAGAGTGCATGTATACTGGAGGTAGTGATAGGGCAGTGGGCCGTGAGTAGTACACAGAGATGGGGGTACGCTGGCCTCTTGGTGGTCAGCCCTGTTATTAGAGCTATTTGACCAGTGGCCGCTACACTGACCGCCACCACCATTCACAGGGGCTGATCACACAGAGCCTACTGCCAACCTTCTGTAAACATACACTTATACCAGGGACTCTCTAGATAGGCTAGTGGTACGAGCAGCTAAGGCTTTGTTTGGGGGGGGGGGAGTGGAATATTTCTTGTTTTAGTTCCAGGAACATGATCACAAGAGTATCATGCATGTAATGCCTATACTTCTCCTCCCGGTCCTCCCGTCCCTCATATATCGTACTGCCGCACGACCATGGCCGCCTATAGTATTCTAACCAAGGCTGAAACGTTAAAGATACCCGTGTGTAGCACAGGGGAGTAGAGTAAAGACTGCTGGAGCCATCCTGCTTTTGAAGGCCGCCCAGGAGTGTTGACGTGGCTTAGTGGTATCGGCCCTGGCGCTGTTGCCGACAAATAGACCAATTTAGTGGTTGGTTGGTGCTGGCATTACGGCCGAGGAGGTTGGGCTGGATTGGACAGGGAGGGGCCAGTAAAGACCCCTCGGGGCACTCACCTCAGCAGTCCTGCCCTCCAGGGGGACCTGGAGCTCTGGAGGGACCTATATGGTCTAGATACTGGAGGGTGGGCTGCCAGCAGGGAGTTGGTCTCAATGGTAAGGCAAAGCAGCCGTCTCCAGGATGTCTGTTCTAGGGATACGACTGTGCCCCGTAGGTCCCTCCAGAATGCGGTGTACGTCATTAGTCTGGAGAAACATCTTATCTTGAGGTAATCCTACATTGACACTATACAGAAAATGTCTTTTCATTGCTGGCTTTCCTTGCAAATCTGTCTTACTATATGGCATCACATTTTCTTACTTTCAACTTTTTTGTTGTAGTATCTGTAGTCATTTATAAATAGATAAACATACCACTCATATGGTACCCAATGGTAGACTTAGGCCCTATATTGTACAGTCCGTCATTGATTCTGGGGATACTTGCAAGAGACCATAATGCTTAGTACATTGGATTACAATGGTGGAGCACTTCTGATGTTGGCTTGGCTTCTCCCTATAAGACACACAGTACATATATACAGCTTGGCATGGATGGTAGACACTTTATGGTATTGCATTACAATTGCCTGGTCCTTGCAGCAATCGCTATGTCTGGGAACCTAGCCAAGTACTTCCTCTTGATATAACCCAGTGATACCACTGTGTCACGCACGCCCAGCTATATATAGCTCCTTGGGCAGGACTATTACAGCTAATGGAGCAGGCTACACCTATTCCTGAAAAAAGGGAAAAGGAGCATTTGGCAAAATTGACGTTTTCAATTTCGATAAGTTATAACTATTAGATTTGCAGCTTCACTCTGCTTTTGAACCTTTGAAATTGCCGTCCCAGATAGCGTGTAATTGTATTGTGTGTGTTTTACATCTGGATCTATATGTTAACACTTAGGTACAGAGACAGGATAGAAGGGAGTAACTGCAACTTGACATGGCACAATTTGACAATAATAGGAAGTACACATACACCCAGGAAGAGTCACCTGCCGCTTCCTGTCATCTTTTATCGCTCACACTGCGAGTGGTGGAAGGATTGAGCATACTGGAAGGAGACAATCAAGCGGCGTCTACTCACAGTCTCGCCCTCTTTCATAAGAGCCAATTTCCTGTTAGTGTAATGCAGCTTTTCTTCTGCTTATTCCTGCCTTTTGTTTTGTTACGGGTAAATCAAATTGGACCAAGGAGCTTATCCTTAGGTGTGAAGATATGGCCAGTGTACCCAATATTGAATGTTTTCAAATTTGATTAGGCCATGTAATTACCAAAGCCTGGACACAGATTTAAGACACGTGGAATGTAATGCTGCCAATGTTTGTTTTCTGAGTGAGGGACAGTGGGATGGGAGATAGACAGTAGGACAGGACAGTCAAGCAACTGTCCCTCTACAGCCTTGCTGATTGATATCACTCGGTACTTTTTATAGTGCTTGCCCCAAGCTGGTTTTTCTTTTTCACTAGGGCTGCTTCTGACCCTAGACCAAGACACGTCTCTTCAGTGGTTTATATGTAGGCATGCTAGCCCTGAAGGCTTGTAGTTTTCTCACATTTTCCACTCCCCCACGACCAGACACTGTGTTGAGGGCAGTGAGCCAAATTAACAGCTTGTGTATTGGCAATGATGCCACTTTAACTATGTGGAATGAAGCACAAGAAAGACCCAGTTATGTCCCCAAGTATCTGGTAGGATGTGGCTGCAGTCTGGTGAGATTCTTTATGGCAGAATTAGGATTATTTATCTCAACCTCTCCTCAGCCCGAGCACCAAGACGCCGCTGCCACCACTGGTCGGCCCAGCACACACTACTCCTCCTGACCCTACTGTCTGGTTTCTTACAGTAAGGCGTGGCGCCAACCCTGGAGGAAATGGGCTGGAAACACCAGCCAGTACCAGTAGGAGGATGGAGCAAGGGGAGTTCCAATACTCCTGGGTGGTGGTTTCAGGGTGGTTGGGATACTCGGAGAGAGGGAGAAGGGATGATAGAAATGCAAGGACATTGGGTGGTTTTGTGGATGGCTAGCCACTTCTGGTTTTAGGGAAGGCCCATTGGGACATGTTCGCCTGTTTCAGTAAGACATTGGTCGTGCATGGTCAGAGATGCAATGTGAATTCAAACAAATTGTGAGAGGCTGGAATGATGAATGGTGAGCATTATTGATGCTGTAATTTCCATTCTAAGGCTGTTGAGGGATAACTGCAAGTCAAATAAATATGCTATATAGCCTCGCTTCAGCCTATTCCTATACATCTCGGTACACTTTTAGCAATACCAACTATAAAGGCAAATAACTTGCTGCCATTTCATTTCCGGCAGTCCCAGGGTTTAGGGCCATATCTGGCGTTTATCACAGCTATGCTGGGATAGGGTAGACTTAAGTTGTTGAGCTCTAGTATGTTGGCTGGTGATGTAGAAATAACATCCATCAGATGAGCATTGTCTTTTATTGTCATGGTCAACACTGAATGCTCCCTATTGCTCTACTATAGGCACACAGGGCCTGGCCCCCAATAGGTTCATGGGCATAACCCGGGGGTCAGCTGGGCAGGCATGGGCGGTTCTCCAGGGTCTTATCCATTGAACTAACCTCGTCACAGCCTTTGGGACTGTAGACTTTCTGCCTACATTGCTGTTTTCCCACTAACCCACAGTCAGTCCAGCGTAGCCTTGTTTGAGCTTTACTTCTTTCCTATTTAGGGTATAGGAGATTATAAATAATATGGGGTTCAATAGGGCGTTTAATATGTATTACAGTAAAAGGGTGTTAAGAAATAGATTAACTCATACAATAGACCTGACTATAGAAAATACCCCTCCCCCTCCCTCTGACGTGAAAGACTGCTAATATCTGCTGCCAACACTTGCCAGAATCTAATTCTCCATCCAATTACAACAACAAAAAAGACCCAACGTCTTCGCCTCTCCTGTAGTGGAAGTCTCTAATTCGTGCGATTCTGAAGGATAAAGTTGGCGACTTCCATATTGGTTTTAGATGTATAGGTTCGATATTTCTCCGTTCCTCTCGTGTGAAGTAGCAATGATAAGTTATTTATGGAGATTTACTCAAAGTAAACCACGTGCTACAGGTCAGCAAATCGGGGTGGCCGAGACAACTGGGGTCAAAGGTCATACCAGTTAGTACCGATATCCACCACCAGCGGCGTGACAGAACTGAGCAGATCAGAGAGCATGTCAGATCCAAGGAGCAGCTCAGGATCAAGCTTATTCCCCACCGGAGCTGCTCCCCCTCCCATTCCATCACCAACCCCACCCTCCTCCCAGTCCTCTTCCCCCCTCTCCCTCTTCCACTGTTATCCCTCTCCCCCGCCCCTCTATCCCCCACCCTCACAAACTCAATCAATACATAATGCCGCCCTATCGATGGAGCCGGGATGCTACCGGAAAATTTAATGATGTATAAAAATCTCTGTGTGCCTGTTCTACCTCAGGGTGTGGTGGTACCTCACTGCTGAGATGGGACGGCGGCACCAGTGAGCTGGGAGGGGAGGGGGAGGGGTAGGTGGCTGGGGTGGGGGGTGGGTTGGGGAAGCTGCTGGTTTTTGTTGTTATTGCTGGTTGGGCGTGATTTTATGCCCGTGCTATTTCCGAGAGTGCACTCGCCGTGAAATGGTGAAACGGTGGGGTCCCGGCTGAGAAGGTTGTAGCGGCGGGGTGGCTAGGGTAGATGTTCTCTGGTGCTGGGAGGGTTTACATTCTTTTTTCCCTCTTTAAATAGCAGTACGCTCTGTGGTGTGATCTTGTAGTGGGCTCACTGCGACATCCATCATTCCTCCAGTGATTGTGATGGTTATAACGGATAGGCCATGGAGGAATTCCTCCTCCCTCCTCACAGACCCCATATGAGAATGCAGACTCCCAAGTCATTCTCTACTTGGTTTCCAGTTGGTTTGCCAAGTCTTACCCCCTCCCCCTCCATCCAAGCAAAACCTCTGTTCATATCATTTTATACCGGTTCCCCTTCAACGAAGAAGACAGGCCATCTCAGACTGTGCCTTCTCCTTCTAACAAGAAGTTAATCAGTGATGTGCAATGGATCGCAGTCTCCGATAATGAGGGAGACCCGAGATTATCGTTCTCTTTTCCAATTTAAAGATTCCCATTAATTAATTCTGGGGAGCAAGTTTTCAGATGCTCGCACCCGTTGTGGAGCGGAATGCACATGAGCTGCTCGCCTTTGTCATTCCTACCAAATTAATGTTGGCAATTTGGCTGGGGCCTTTATCTTTGTATGGACCAGTGCGGAACTGTTGGTTCGTCATGTTTTCCTTCAGCATAAAAATGCTCACACGTTTAAGGTTATATTAAAACGAATATCCATTTGACACATTGACAGTGGATGGGCAGTGAATGAGTGAGTGGATTGACAGTGAATGGCCATCCTGATGTGTATCCTACGGTGATCTGAATGTATTGTGCCCATTATTTGAAAGTTGTATAATCTGGAAACCATGGCTTTCTTTTTATACTGACTGTGACACATACTTAAATGAAGGACTGCTATTGCCCAGGTGATCGACCATTGATAGCGTTATTTTCGTCCCCGTGGTACCGTGGACAATCTTTTTTGTTTGATATAGGAAGCGGGTAATAATATAGAAATAACAATAAAATGATTATAAACACATCCATTCTCACACCCACAATTTCCCAGCCCAGCCCAGCCCAACCCACACACACCTCTCCCACGTTGGGACAGACCCTATCCATAGTCATAACCCAAGTATCAGCTTCCAGTCCTGTTTGTTGCCATCTGAAGAGGTTTTTGGCGCCCTTAGTAGTGGTGGCGGCGTAGAAGGCATCGGTATGGGTGGGGGAGGGTGTGTAGGGGGTGTTGTAGTATGTCCTTTGTCGCCATGCATGATGCATGAATGCAGCCCTGGGACCTGGCGAGTAACTCGCCAATGCATTCAAGCATCATGCTGACCCAACAGGGCTGAAACACCCCCAAAGAGTGGACATCATTCATGAATGCAACCCTGACGAGTAGACTCGCCAGCGCTGCATTAATGCATCATGATGACCATAGCACATTAGGACACTCTGTGGCTCTTGAATGGTTAAAGGGGTGTGTAACATGCTACTCCCGTGTTATGGGAACAGGAGCTGCTCACTCTACTGCGTGGCTCCATGTTGTGGGTGGGGCCGGGTCAGGGGTGCTGGTTCTCTGAGTGGGCTGAGCTGCTCTTTGTAGGTGCAGGAGACTGAGCTACTCATAAACAGAAGGGTCCCTGGGTGAGCTGCTCAGGGAACTAGGGCACTGCCACCAGCCACGTGTCCCCTTACACCGAGCTGCTCTCAACACTCCTGGCTTCTTACCAAATATTACTCCGAGTCGTAGTTTGCGACAATGCAAAGAGCAATGTGAATAATGGCACAAAATATAATATAATTTGAATAGCTTGTGATGATGACAAAGTGATTGGTCGTTCAAGCCTTTAGACATTTCAATTCCAAAACCATTGGAGCTGTTTATATAGATCCAGCCGTATAGGCTTTTATTTATTTGTATAGTGATCAATACCATTAGTCTTTATTTTACTAGGAACGTAGAATGGATAATACCATCTAATTCTTACTTACACGTGGATTGAGAAAGTAGACCATGAATTTGCTTCCACAGAGATGATAATGACGATCTATAAAACAGAGGATAACTAATGAATGATTAACTGATCACTTCCTGACATTTGAATATTTGATGATATAATAATGAGCAATTGCTGGGCGGAGACTAACCCAATTACCAAACCTCCACCTCCAAGGTCACCTTACCATACTGTTCAAAGTCAGATGCTATATTTATGACCTTGTTTTGAGACTGCAGTCACATTGGCCCATGTTAACCAGGCGGCGACACGCGCAGTTCAGATAGGGTCCCGTTCACAGGAGCAGTGTTGGTACACTCCCACCCCGCCCTGGAGATAGCATCGTGTGGGTGGGTGGTGGTGCAAGGGGCCTATCAGTCCCCACGGGATGCCCAACACGCATGGCTAGGCACCACCCTTCTGCTCCCCAACACAAGACAAGGTCTCTTTGGTTCTTCCGATAGAAGATGCAGACTATGTTAATAGGGCCGAGTATCGACTATAGTCGATGCCATGGCTGGCCGAGCATCGACTATAGTCGATGCCATGGCTGGCCGAGCATCGACTATAGTCGACATAACTCTATGGGAAACAGCAAAGGCTCGGCCCTGGTAGGGTTCCTCTGAAAATGTCCCGGCCCCTTCACCAGCAATTCTTTTTTTTGGTCGGCCTTAAAGGGAAGGGGTGGAACGTTGGTTGCAGTCTCATATATATGTGCTATCTTATTCTTGTCATGGATCTAACATTCCAGTTGTAATGGAAAAGCAAGGAAATTGTTGGTGGATAATGGGTTTTATATGCAATAAGGTATGGAGTGATATTGAGCAATCGATGGTGTATGTGATGTCAAGTCGTGATTGGATCCCGAGTTATTAACCCCGTGAAAATGAATAGATATGCGACCAATATGTGACTAATATAGTAGTATGCATATAGGATGGAAGGATAGAATTAATCCCATCCATGGCAGCAAACACTCCATGACCATACATATACATATCCCCAGTTTGTGTCCTTTGCTGAGAACATATATAATTGACCATGGCCACACAGCGCCACTGCCTGGTCCGGTGGGGTTGCTGTAAAGGTGAGCTAACGTTGTAGAGGCCTACCCAGACCCTGGCCGGACACTACACAGAGCAGCTCTACCACTGGGTCAGCGGCCCTGAGCTGCTCCCCCCCCCCCCCCGGCCCCCAACACTCACATAACACACACACACACACACACACCTATTACCTAGGATATCAGTGGCCGAGCACCCCGTATCTCTGAGGTCATCGTGGCTATTGGTCAGTAACGGGTTGTGGGGTGGGGCATGATGAGAATTATTGGTATCCGTAGTATGTGAGCAGTATCCTGGCATGAGGGCTGTAGAATCCAGCAAACAGAATGATAATGTTTGGTATAGACAATGAATTAATGTTATCCGATTCACGATGCGTTGTGTATACAGCTGAAAGAGTGGCGTATGAGTACTTAGGGACTTGGGGATTGACTTCTTGCAAATGCAAATTACCCTTTCTGTATTACTACATTTGTATTACAACAGTTCTAGGTCCATTGAAATTCCGTCGCGATGACATCCTAGCATGTTGCATAAAAGACGTTCCTGTTAGTCACGGCTCAAGACTTTGTTATGGGAATCTAGTAAGCTTGCTCTTAGTTGTATTCCAGAGTAGTAAGTAGTATATGGAAATGGTTATTCTCACCAGGCTGTCAATGGGACTATTCATTGCCTATGTACCTTATGAATAATGATTATTTAAGTACACTTGAAGTCCAAGTCTTGTATTGTCTAGACTCCATTGCACTCTAATAGGGTTAATGTATTGTTGGTTACTCTGCCCCTATTGTATGAAGTGTCTACACTGTCAGTTCCACGATATATTTACTACACCACCCATTATTGGCCATAGGGGTTGGGTGTGGAATAGGGGCTTTTATGTGCATAGCAATGAAGTGCTCACCACAGCCCTGTCATACAGGATTGAGTTTAGAGAGAGACTAGAAAGACAAAATAGAGATACAACTATATTAATATTACACGTTAATCTTAACGCTGGGAGGACAGACAGTGGAAGGGGCTGGAGGAATAAGGGTAGAGCTAGGTATACCCTGGAGTAAGGAGGGGGGTGATGGTATGTATCTGGGGTTTATTCTAGATCATGCCTGGCGTGCCTTTATGTATGGAGGTCCAGACCCGTGGTCAAGCCAATGTCCTGTGCTGGTTTTAACCCGTGTCGCCGCCAACCTCTACGAGTGGGGTCACTGGTAGTGCTGGGACGTAGAGGAGGGGGGGGAGGGGAGGGGCAGGATCGGCCCTGCCATAAGGGCTTCAGGGTGCAGTGGGGGGAGGTCCTGTTTTGAATAGCAGCACATGGCTCATGCGGCTTTCTGAAGAGATTTGATGACGCGTCCCCGTGTCCCCTCCATCTCCGCCGGGTCAGGGGTCAGAGACAGAAGACCCCGGCACATAAAGGGCTCTATGAGATCAGGCGGGTAATCCCCAGTCTGTTGCCATAGAAACCCACTATAAAGGACCCAGGAGGAAGTGGAGGGGATAGGGGGTGGGGGGTTGGCCGTCAACGGGTACTTAGCCATCCGTCATCGTTATTGCCGCTCATTGCCGCTATTATCTCATAGAGCAGTCATTGAATTATTGAGTGACAAACCCAATGTTCACATTACTGATCACTCGAGGTAATTGTTTTCTGGCTATTCCTCAAATATCATGACGTGATTTTACCGTTATGCCACTTAGAGTCCTTAAATACTTAAATAGATTTTATTTTACTGGGGCCGACCATGAAACATTGTCTTTGTTCATGGCTGAAATGTGAAGGATAATGAATAGGCCTCGTATATATATTACCCTAGAATGAACTTTTTTGGGTTAGACCATGGCAATTCATATCCACATGAGCGATCAATAAAACATGAAAATAAACAACGACAAAAGATATATGTATGATTGACTATAAAAAAAAAAAGGCCTAATATAGAATGCATGTTAGAGAATGTTAGCATGTCATCCCTCTATTTCTGAAACACTCAAGAGACCGTCTGGAGCCCGTCCGTAATAGAAGAAAGGTTACAGCATGGCTACAATATGAAAATTGGTGTAGTGGAATGGCTGTGTCTATAATTACATGCAACATATTCTTTCACAATAGATAATGAAAGGAGGGGACGTGGCCTCACAGGGTCATGTATCCATGACCACATGGGTACAACCTGTTAACCCTTAGATCACCAGTCGGTAACTGACCCCCCCCCCCCCCCCATCTCAGCATTGTAGCCCCTCCCACCCCGTATGACCTCAGTGACCCCTGCTTACATTCCCAGGAGGGTTGGATCCTGAGATGACATTCCAGGATGCCATCAGCTGCAGAGTGTGATTGCTCATGGGCACTGATGTCCGAGTTATGGCCTATGGACGCTTTCAGGCCGGGTTGGTGTCATTTATATGGCGGCGTCTTAGTTACAGGGTTAATCAGGACACATTGTGGGTGTGGGATGGCCTCCGACTTAAACTGGTACTTGGGGCAGTGTAAAGGGGTAATCGTGTATTGTGACATCTTGACTACTAACGGTGGAGAGTAATGTGGCGTCACTTCATGATTGAGTCATAGCTCTGACACCGTTTCCTCACCCGGCATGTTAACACAGACACCCTGACTTACTCCTGTACCTCTTCCTGTACTTTAAACAGATCCATGTTATACCTGTACCCTCCTCCTATACTTTACACAGACTCATCTTTTATTACTTTTGAAATACAAGATTTACTATGATTAAGTTTTGGAAGCCCCCCCCCCCCCCCCCCATTGAATACAATGTTCTTAGGGGGTGTTCAATTATTAGTCACAGGGGAGGGGCATATGTATAATTTCAACTCCCTCCTAGGGGGGGGGGGGGCGTAAAAAATTCTGACCCCTCCAGTAAATGTCTTCAAATAAAAATCACAAATGCCAACTACACTGACTTAGCCCTGCACCTCTTCCTGTACTTTACACAGACCCATGTTATACCTTGACTTACCCCTGTACCTCTTGCTGTACTTTACACAGACCCATGTTATACCTTGACTTACCCCTGTACCTCTTGCTGTACTTTACACAGACCCATGTTTTACCTTGACTTACCCCTGAACCTCTTGCTGTACTTTACACAGACCCATGTTATACCTTGACTTACCCCTGTACCTCTTGCTGTACTTTACACAGACCCATGTTTTACCTTGACTTACCCCTGTACCTCTTGCTGTACTTTACACAGACCCATGTTATACCTTGACTTACCCCTGTACCTCTTGCTGTACTTTACACAGACCCATGTTATACCTTGACTTACCCCTGTACCTCTTGCTGTACTTTACACAGACCCATGTTTTACCTTGACTTACCCCTGAACCTCTTCCTGAACTTTACACAGACGTATCCGGGACACGAGAGGAGCCCTACCACACCGGAGCAGCAGGGTGGCGGTGATTGGTATGGGCGCCACCTGACGGATAACGATGGCCGCTCCGCCTCCCCCAGCCGTGACAGCCCCGGCAGCAGCAACCGCAACAGTGCGGCCAGCACGGGCAGCGGCGGCTCCTACCTGGTAAGTCACCTGTTACTCTTCAGTTCTTCAATGTCGATTCAAAGTTCTGTGCCCACTGGGTACCACCACCTATTTGTATATTACAGGGCTATTCATTTTAGGCCGCAGAATGATTTGATGATGTTATGCACTATTCCTATTGGTCGCCATGATGCATGGATGCAGCTGTTGTATGAATGCATCATGCTCATTGAGTCAACCTCTGGGAATGTTGCATGATGTTTGAATGCAGCACTGGCGAGTCACTTACCAGGGCTGCATTCATGCATCATGACAACCAATCTTTGCATGGGAGGCTAGTCTAGTTTGAGTTGTTACAAGCATAATGCTCAGTAGCTTATACCGCTCATTAAAAGATGCAGTCAAAGACAACATAGATAGCTATTGATCAAAGGATGTTAACTTCGATATCTGTGCATCGTGTCACACATGCATGGTAGTGTGCCTAAGGTAATGTACTCAGTCCTACTGCGTTCCATTGCCTAGCTCACTGATACACGTGGCCATGTCGAATTTTTTCTATATTTTAATAACAGTATACATTGAATTATGATTACATGATTATTCTTACACACATGCTTCTTCATGTGGTGTCTCTAGGCTACCATTTACATCCAGATATCCAACCCAGGGATACATTTCACATTGAACCCTGAGATACATTTTACACAGCAGCCACAGCAGCGAGGGTGATACATGAATATATAAAAGATAAATGCTCTTGAAGTCCTTGAAACCAAAGACGGGTGCCCGTTAGTAATGATGACATCCCCAGTGGTGGATCTCGTGTCAGTTCTGTCACCCTCCTCCTGGAGGAGCTGGAGCCGTCCTCCTCCAGGACCCATCTACTGCACACCCACACCCACCACCACCACCAGCAACCCAGGGCATCGCTCAAATCTGGCTGAGGTGCCATCCCCTCCCCTACTCCTCCCCCCCCCCCCCTAGAACCCAACACACCACCGTCAGTATGTCTGCTAATCAATGTGAACGACTTGGCCCAACGCTAGACGCTATCAGTCTGGGGGGAGGGGAGTGGGAGCTCCCATCACCCCCCCCCCCCCTAAAACCATCACTATCCCAGCCCCCATCTTCCCTCCCAGTCCCCCATCGACGTCAACCTGAGTCGACCTTCAGCATTGACTACTACCAGTACCAACCGTAGGAGGACAGAGGCGTCCTGATTCGGTTGCCATGGTAACCAAACTCTATCATAGACTGGGGTCCTGGTGTTTACGTGGGTCTCCAGATGAGGCCCCACTTCATGTTTTCATAGCTTCATGTTTTTATTTGTGTACAAAGATTGTAAAACTGTTGGCCCCTTTTTGATTTTCTTAAAAAGAAATATAGAACGGAAAGTCTTGTCGAACCAACTTTATAATACGTTCAGTCCTGTATGAATGGGAAGCCCTCAAGATGAAGAATAGTGTCGTTTACTTTAACCCACCCCTCATAAAAGAAAGTACCTACCAATGTAAAGATAGGAAAACAACGTTATTGTATACTGTGTACTGTAGGGATTGTTACTGGGGCATGTATTGCCAATGAACATTCTCAATATGATATTCCCGACAGAACGAATAAAGTAATTCTCAATGTAAAAGCAAAAAGCTTATGCCTATTTGCTTCTGATAATATTCAGTGCCAACATATCCCCACCTGATATCTTCTCCAAGATATATTGCACTTAATTCATGGAGAAATAGCATAAACAATCCCATATATTGTAAAACGAGTCAATTGGCCGGAGGGGTTATAGATTATATAGCCTTGTCAGAGTTGTAGCCTACACTGTCCAGGTATCTGCCTCTGGGTGTCTGTCTTGCTATAAGATGGGGGCAAGATAGATAGGTTGACGGTGCAGTCTGTAGGTACCCATCACACTAGACCCACCCTGGGTCTGGTGTTCTGATATACTTGCCTTATCAGCCATCCTCTACGTATACATCAGTTCGTCCAATTCCCCAGGATAAAGCTATGTATGGCACCATCTACTGGAATCTGTCCACTGGGGAAATAGGGTGTTTGCTTAGTATCAACTCTCTAGAACTCTGGTGGTGTGTGCATATGGGTACATGCCGATGGTAGTCGCTATGACTGCCTTGCTTTTTCTCAGTGGGCTACTTCTGAACTACTTAGGCCGCAATACCAGAGAATGTACGTATATATGTAGTAGTCTATAGCGAGAGAAACATGTGGTGGGCTTTAAAATTGAGTAACTTATCTCTCTAAATTCTTTTTTTTTTAATTATAAGGCTCAGTGTCACCAGAGTTGACCCATGACTAGATTCACGTGGACTGAAAGGCGAAAGAATAACACTTGTTATGTTCAAAATTGAATCAGGTCAATTACTTCCAGCATGGCTTCCTATGATGTTTATGCCATCTAGACAAAACAAAAGCTCTATTTGAGGAGTCATAGCCTGCTAGCATTTCTTCGCAAAGGTGGAGTAAAATCTCATTTGAAATATCCTATTACTTTTCATATGTGTGTACCATATTTCCCCACACATACTGAAGTTACACTGATCTACTCAAAGGTTTTCCATATCCCATGTTATAGCATGAGTGCCCACTCTTACATTGTGTATAGTGTGTGTACATACTGCCATGGTGTCTGTTTCCTATACTTTATCATGTGAGCTGCTCATTCCCCTGACATCCCCGAATGAGCAGCTCATTCATCAGTGTTTGCCACCCATCTCCACACCACGTGGAGTGTTTGGCAGTCCTTCTGTGGGGAATAGGACGTGTTATTGGCTAAGGGGGAAGAAGGGTTGTCCTTCCCATTTGGATGTGGGTAGCACGCAAGTTTGGGCAAACGCCCAAAAACAAAACTCATTCTAAAATATTGAAGAGTTATGGAAAGCCATAAAATATTTGAATTGGGACATGAGGGACTTGGTGGACTCATTGACATGGCCAAATGACATCTTTTGTGAAGTATTTACCGTCGATTTCCGTCCTCAAAATGGTACTTATTGATAAACACGTAGGGGGAAATGGGGAATGAATAAGCATGGTTCGATGGTATTTTACAGGCCACTGAAAAATAAACGCAGTTTCATCAGCTCAGTTGTGAGTTTGTATTAAAACCATGTTACTTTTTTTTATAGCATGTCACCAATGATTATGTGGCATCGTGGAGTCTAGGATGTAGATGCTCATTTTTAGAAACCACTGAGAATATATTTCAGAGTTTACACGTGTTGTACTTTTGTAGGAATTCCTACTGGAATTTCTGTATCAAATTATGTCAATTTACTGCGGAAAGGTGCCAAATAATCATCGTACTTTCTGCTTTGATGTCCAATATTCACAGTAAAAGACACCCACTTAAATAGCCCATCTTTTCCCTATTCTTTTCCCTATAGGGAGGCGGTCAGTATGTGAACATCCAGATCACGGCTCAGCACCGCCTTTCGGGGCAGAGCTACGAGTCGGGCGTGTCCTCACGTCAGTCCTACCACTCCGGCTCCTCGTCCTCGCTCGGCAGTCTGGATCGCCTGGAGGAGAGCGGGTACTCCAGTACCGTCAATGTGCACGAGCTGTTCCAGGCAGGCTTGTCGGTAAGTTAGATCTTAGTCTATGGGTAGGGAGAGAAAGGGGTAGGAGAGCAATTTAATATCTGACAAATCCTTTCTGATTTTCATACCGATATCGTCAATATTTTTCTAATTTATATCCCAGTACTTAATTTATGTTTGTTAAAGGTTAACTTTCTTTGGCATATACCTGAAAGAATGGAAATTTGTGATCCTAAGTGAGAGAACTCGAATAGACCCAGATAAATATTTTAAAATCCGGGTTAAAGCTTCCGGTTGATTGTTTTGTTAATGAACTATTTAAGACTCCCAACTCCACACTTTAGCCATTTTAAGACTCCAATGATTGCGTTACTTTTAATTCCTTTTGCTACGGCGATAAGATTTCAATCGTTAGATTTACTGATTAAATGTTTACTGTCTAAGGCACAGTGAAACAATTTCAAATAGAGAAAAATCTTCTGATTGAGTCCTCTGCCTGAATAGGCATGTTTTGAACTAGATTATGGACATTTTATTTGACAGTACGGAGTGAATAGATAGATCTCTGATTTTGGTCAATATTTTCACACACCACCTAGCATGATCTCCCGGATTTTCTGAGCTACTGACCACTAAGTGCCTTTTGTATTTTCTCCATCATCGAGAAAATATAAAGACGATTAGAATGTTTTGGTTATTTGCATTTTGATCCTTTCCCTGTGTTTCCTAGATTAAAATCTCCTTTCTTCACCCTGATCCTTATTTGCCCTTTTTTACGTAGACTTAATATGATCTAGAATACTGAGCAAGAAGGTTATGAACTTGGTTTAAGCAAGAGTTGGAATTAAGACTTAACTTTTTTGGACAGTGTGTGTTTCAGGTATACAGAGTCAGTTGTGTTTGCCAAGTAGTCATACCTGGATTTCAGAAAAGTAAAACTTGGTCAATAAGGTGTCACACCGGCTTGAAAAAAAACTATAAAAAGAAGAAAGATTCCTGGCGAGTCACACTCGGTCTCCAAACGTCAAACCTAGTTTTCAGTTTCGACATTTGATTACTAAGGAGTCACACTAGCAGTGTCTTACTAGTTACAAGGAAGTCACACCTATGAACTATAGAAGTCATGTTGGTCACACAGGAGTCCTGCTTCCTATTGGATCTCCCATAGCTACCAAGTTATATGACCTGGCTACTAGACTCCAACACTTGGTTACCAAGTAGTCTCAACTGTTTGCTAGGGAGTCACACGTGGTTACAAAGGGGTCACATCTGGTTTCTAGAGGACTATCACCTAAGTGCTAAAGAGCTATACCTGTCTGCTAGAGCCAAAGTGACACCTATGATAGGACTGACCTAGAAATATCTGTACACACCTGTCCTTAAGTAGTGTAAGATCAAAGGCTGATTGCCATTCCAGTATCTCTGCATTGCTATTGTACGGGCCACACCGGCAGCGATTTATAACCTCGTCGACAACAACACTATTCTAATCAGGGATAATTGGAAGTGAATTATCAATATATCCCCTTCTATTTGGGTCAGACTTTTGTAATGGGATCATTTAGTGTGAGGTTAAAAACAATTTAAAATTTCTTTTTATACCCATTCTTAAGAAACTTAAATCAAACACAGTTTGAGAAAAGTGCTCTTTGGCAACAAGCAATTGAAATGCTAGTGGAATTCCAGTAAACGGAGAATTTGCAAATTGAACTTTGAGATTACCTATGGAGGTAAATTGAGATAGAAATTGCAAATTGGGGAATTTGGAAATTGCCTATGGAGGTAGAAAGTGCAAATTGAACTTTGAGATTGCCTATGGAGTTAGAAATTGCAAATTGAATTTTGAGATTGCCTATGGAGATAGAAATTGCAAATTGAACTTTGAGATTGCCTAGATGAAGGAAAATTGAGATAGAAATTGCAAATTAAATTATAATAGATTGTCTATGGAGGTGTATAAAGCCTAGCCTGCTGGTGTGGCGGGTGGCCTGTGCCTGCTGCGTTGTGTGCCGCTAACTCCCTATTAACAAGACCTGTATCTGTACGTGGGTGACGTTTTGTGTCGTTCAGCAGGACTCGGAGGTGTTGCGAGCCTGGCTGGCGGATCTCCACTTTGAGGAGTACTACAATTTGTTCGTGCAGGCCGGCTACGATATGCCCACCATCTCGCGTATGACGCCCGAGGTAAGTTGTCTCATGTGTTCTAGCCTGACTCCTCCTCCTCCTGCTGGTCCTTAAGCCCAGGCTGGGAGCTGCTCTCCTGCTCATCATCTCTCCTGCTGCTGATGCACTCCTGCCTCCTCTGTGAGCTGCTCCAAGCTGATCAGGACATGTCGCCATCAGTGGTTTGGCTGAGCTGCTCCACAAGTCATCAGCAAGAAGCCAATGAGCAACTCAGATGATCAGTCTGGTGATTTCAGACTGTTACAACCAAAGCTTTCCAAGGACTGTATCCATAACTATTCCCTTACCCTCAATTGCTTTATCATGTACCATCATAGTGTTAAGCATCTATGTGTGTCGTTGCTTCTATTGTCCTAAATAGATCACTTAGTTTCAAGAAGCATGGCTTGGGCTAAAGTAAGTATGAGCATTACTACAATGGATGACATGACACATCAGCCATATACATAAACCTCCTAATCCCCATTCAGTTCCTCTAGCAATACATCTAGAAATCTTATCATACAATTAGCTGGTGCCTGAACTATCAAATGTGGGTATGTTTAATGCAGGTTGTGTTTATTGCACACCATTCGTACTACAACGAAGAAGTTAGCCCCATCCGAATACATTCCTCTCTGGTAATGGGAAAATTTAGAAAACTCCTCTCATCATAATACCTTTATTTTAACTGTAGAAAAACTATTAAAAAAATACTTTTTTGCGGGGGGGTCATACTAGTACCTGAACACAACTTGAGTGTGTAGTCTATGATGGGAGTAATGTTATAGTAACGTCCTGTAACCAGTGAGGGGATGGGCATCGGGGTGCTCCTGGGGGTGTGACTACTGCTGGAGGAGCTGCTGGCATTGGGTGAAGGCACAGGAGGAGTGGGAGGATATGATACAGATACATCCAGGTCCCATGGAGGAGAGATCGGGCATGGGACTGGTGGGTGGGGTAAGGGGGAGGGGGTGATGATGTATGACCAGAGGGACTTGGTACGTCTCAGGTGGCAGACTGGGAGGCTGTGGCTCCCGTCAACTGAGGGACCCTCGCCATGGGAAATACACCCCCTCCCTATATCCCCGACAAGATACATAAGGGTAGCAGTACATCGTTAGGTATGATGGGGGAAGGGGCACACAGGATGAGGTAGTGGATGGGTTCCTACCCACCCGCCCCTGTCGTTATAAATCTAGTATACATGTCTCGTATGATTCCATCATTTACGATGAGGTAGATTTGAGTCAATTTGTTCTTTGGGATGTATATAAGCATGCATATCTTTTGCTTTACATTATTGAGCGGACGTCAAGACTGCAAGATATAGTACCGAAATTCTCTACTATATTCAAGGCTTGTAATTCCAGTAGTTGCACCTTTTACAGAATGGTTAGGAACCAGAGGCATTTAAAATATAATCAGGGACCGTTTGCTGTTGTGCATATATATGATACCCTAGAGTACACAGACTACTTTTAATATGAATGTTGGATGGGTTAATGCTGAAGAGGTGGAACATTGACAAATGTACTTCTGAAAATCACCCAAAAACAAAAAAGGACATTAAACCCCCTTTTTGTTTGCTTCACACACACCACCCTCCAACCCCTGGGTCACGCTCCTATGTTTGAAGTACAGTTTCCTCCTGCATGAGTGGATTCACACATTAAACGTGTGACAGGGTAAATTAGCCACCACCATTAAGCCATAGGCCTGAGCCCCATTTAGCGGCTATTGGGTGGGAATGCACCGCTTGTCCCAATGTTAGCTCCCACCCCCTCAAGTCAAAAGGACGGTCGATAATGTAATGGTGTGTGAAAAGTCGTGTTTGCTCGATGAGGGAGAGAGGGGGAGAGAGAAAAGGGTGGGGAGGTAGGGAGAGAGTGGAGGTGCCCAGGGAGGAGGCTGAGTAATGAAGGGCCTCCTCCAGGGGAACATTGTCAGGGATAGAGTACTTGACATGTACTGTATTAACTAGTTGTCACCTCCCCCCTCTCTATGAATACAGCATTTTGAAGCCCTAGTATTTACCACAATTAAATTGGTAAATATGTGAACACACAAAACCTATTACCGTAGGATATTCTTTCTCAGTGTTGACCGAAACTAAATTAGATAATAACTTTTGAAGAAAAATTACTGTTGGCTATTCCCAGAAGTCTGATTCTCGGTGACCAAAGTAGTGATAGCGCAAGACAAAGAATGACGTGCCTTGTTATCCCAGTATAATGGATATACTGCCCTGTGGTATCACGTGGTAGCCATGACGTCACTAATGACGTCATAGAGTGGCACTGTCGGTATACATTGGTAATGATGGATGGGAGATAGATGGTGCCGCCCTCTCCTGGTCACCTCCCAAGGGCTGATCGGGGGGCTACCTCCCTGTCTGCCTGCCTCTCCGCGCTCAATGCTATGGGGAGGGTATCAATTAACCCTTTGAGGGCCGCCTTGTCATGATGCATGGATGCAGCTACTCACCAGGGCTGCATTCAACCACCATGTGGACCATTTGGGAGTGTATCAACTCCGTAGGCTTGGCATGATGCTTGAATGCAGCACTGGTTAGTTACTCGCCAGGGCTGCAGTCATGTATCAGGACGACCAAGGACATGATGCTTTAAAGTAATATGCGACCTTCAAAGGGTTAATGGTGTAGCCGGACACATAATGTCTGTTTCCCTTGTTGTACATGAACGACTTCTGCCAAATTATGTCCAGTTTATTTTGTGTGTTGATGGATTGAGTCTAATTCGGATTTACAGAAAGTATGTTGTCAACAATGTGTTTAATCTTACTAGACATGCCATCGAACTTTTGGTCACATGCATGTATATACATATATATAGATCTATACATAAATGTTGGGTTTGAAAAACTACCGGTGGAATTTCTGCCATTATAGAAATACTTTCTTTTAGCTGTATCATAATTCAGAATATGACAACTCAGCCTCAAGTTATTCCACTACATGCCTTCTCGTGTAGTATCTAGTGCATGGAGTCGTATGCAGTAGACTTCTAATGGCAAGCCTGTTTAAATATACAGCATCGACCAATCCCCTTGGAGCAATTTTCTTGAGTGTAAGATATCAGTGACGCACGTTGGGCGTGTCATAGAAATCCTGGCTCCTGGGGCAGGAACCTGGAATGAAGTTAAAACAGGAAACGGACACGATATACCCTATAATATAAACACGTCCCTTTAGATTCTAAAAGTCAATGGGGAGGAGGGAGAAGCGGGGGTTATTAGGTGAAAGGTTGCGGAGTTGGCCCTTAGTGAATACTGTCTGGCACGATAGTGCTTCTTGTCTGGATCTTATTTAGACCAGACATGGTGAAGTGTAGTCAGAAAAAAAAGGAGTTTACCAGTCTTTATAGACGCGACCTGATATCAGTGTTTTGAGTTTAAAGTGTATGTCAGTTAACAGGGCAAAAAGGGGAGGTCTGTGACTAGTGCCCAATACTGTCTTTTTACAAGCTGGGAGACTTGTCTTCTTACAGCCTGCCATACAGGACATCTGAGACGACGAGATATGCTAGATTTGTATTGGGTGTATTATATACAGCCTCTGGGTGTTTTGTGATATACATTTCTATAAGAAAAAAAACATACTCCAAACAGTAGGGATCAGCAGCAAAAATACCACCAAATGTCTTTTGATATGTACAGGCTAAATAAACAGGCAACTTGGGTAGCTTAGACGGGCTGAAAAGTATAACTTTGTTCGTGCTGGAGGTAAGACTGAGCTCTGCCTGAGCCACTCACCAAGTTAATTGGGAGTAGATTTATAGCTCCATAAGATCATACTCTATAAAAAGGCAGACTGGTATGTAGGAAGGGAACGAATGTCAATATTGTAGTTTTTGTGGAGTCCTGTGTATGATATATATATATATATATATATATACGTGTCTTTGCATATTGTTAGTCCATGTATTCTTAATTGCATCATACATATATTTGGTGTATTGACATTTTGGTTTAAGAGTGTAGGGGCTAGGGTTATACGGGTTTGTTATATGACGAGTGCTGTTGGATGCTGTGTTGCGAGCTCAGTCCGAACCCTTCAGTCCGACGGTAGGTGGCGACACCTACCCCGGGCTTGGGGTATGGACAGAGGTCGCTATAGGCTTCCGGTCTGCGTGTGCGCGCGCAGGCTGGCTGCCTATATATACCCAGCATCTGACGGTACTCGTCGGTTACTCTGAGCCACGCTGGTGAGGAGACCCCGTGATCATTACGGCTGATTAGCCTACTGACCCGTTCCGAACTCTATAGGGAGTTCGCACACATAGATACTGCTTGTCTAGGTTATCTGAATAAACCTGATTTGCAACCTGTAACACTTGATCCGAACTGTGTCGACTTTGTTCTTTAATTGATACTCTACCAATATCATAGAGAAACAAAGTATCGTTTATTATGTTCTGGTATATGGTACAAGTAGACGAGTGCGAGCTAGTATGGTCGTAAAGTAATAGATGTTGCCACGTGTCTCAATTCCGTTTTGTGTCTGGTCTCTAGTGTTTACAGTGGGCGTGCATCAGATGTATTTTATTGTAGTGTTTCAGACATGTAATATGTATTTCCTATTGCAGGACCTTACGGCGATCGGGATCACTAAGCCAGCCCACAGAAAACGGTTAAAATCGGAGATCAGCAAGCTACACATTCACGACGGAATACCTGACCATAAACCTGTGAGTTTGTTCTGCCAATACGCACAACTTATATTTGATATTCAAACCAATTTGCCGTAGGCCTTTTCCTTAACACAGTATAACTGTACGGTGAAATTTCACGTGAACCCATCTAAATGAGCACAGTTCTGGACTGAAAAAGGAGATGTTATAAGACTACTGTTGTATAGTTCCCTCAAATCAAGCGATTCTATTAACTTACGTCTCTCTGACTAGCAAAATTGAACCCCTGACCACAGGAATCCCTCTATAAAAGACAGAATTACCTTAACTCACAAAGTCTCAGTACTTTACCTCACAAAACCCTTAATACCTTCCCATCCCCTTACTTACAGCACGATGTAGGAGACTGGCTACGGCTCCTGAACCTGGACATCTACTACGACACGCTGACCAGCCAGGGCTACAGTAACATCGAGTATGTCACCGACATCACCTGGGAGGACCTGGAGGAGATCGGCATCAAGAAGCTGGGTACGTCCCCAAGGCTGCTGGAGGAGGTGGTCTAGAATCATCCGGATTATTGTGGCTCAGTATATGGAGACCAATATTTAAAGAGGGTTTCATGATAAGGGAATTTGGTCACAGTGCTGTAGTGTATAGTATCTGGTAACAGCTATCCTTCCTGGTCATTCAACGAATCTCACATTTTAAATAATGCCAATCATTGAGTTTTACTCAGGCATAGGCCTACAGTGATTTGACTATGATCAAACATTTAGTGCCACTTTAAAAAGTTATCGAACATTAAATGTTTCTTCAAAAACCATAAAGATATTTTGCAAAGTTTTCATCAGTAATCTCATCTTTTCCCAAAAGATCACCAAAAGAAGATAGTATTTTTTTCTTCTTGATCTCATCTTTTCCCATCTTATTTCTATAGGTCACCAAAAGAAGATCATGTTGGCCATTGACCGCCTAAAGCGCATCCAGTCGGGGTCACGGCGTCTGTCCACCCTGGAGAGGCGGAGTTCTTCCGAGCTGCTGGAGCCGCCCTCCTCCTATCCGACCCCCAAGTGGCTGCAGGGTGACCCGGGGGCACCGCCCTCCTCCCCCGGCCTGCCCTCTCACTATGCCACCCAGGACATGTTCTCCAAACCCAAGCGGTCACCGTCAGGGGAGAGTATTCCCTCCATGAGTGGCCCGCTGTCCTCCTTCTCCCAACAAGGGGGTAGTAAGTCCAACCTGGTGTATCAGCCGGACGTGGTGGCCATCCAGGTGAACAGGCCGTCGCCGGCACGGACTCAGAGTCAGGAGGATGGGGAGGGTGGCGGAGGCAGTCCTGCACACAACTTCCAGTCCTTCCACGGTCCGCTCACACATCATGGGGAATCCATGCGGGGTTCGAGTGAGGTGGTCGGGGGATACGACGAGGCCGACCGGAGTGGAGGTGGGCTGTCGTCGTCATCCGACACAGACACCGACTCGTCAACATTAAAGCGGCCATCAGCCATGGTGAGTCCGCGGATCTCCTCTCGCCCCAAACCCATTGCTAAGATCATCGCCAAGACGAAGCGAGCTAGCCGCGATGTGAGCGGCAGTAGCTTGGTGACATGCGGTGAAGTCATCAAGGTGGAGAGTCCCAATGTGGACGACCTCTTGGTCGGGGTCGGCTACTCGGGTACACTGGGCCGTAAGTCCAGCTTCACCAAGCCCGAGCATATCTACGACACGCCGTCCTCCGACGTGGGTCCGCCATCACCCTCCCTGATCACTGCTGTGCACCAGTCTCCGGTGGCCTCCCGGAGCAGCTCGGCCAACTCCACACCGACCGGCACCCCACAACATTATGCCAGTCCCATGGCACGGTCAGGCGGAGGGGGTAGCACCCCAACCGGACTTGCAGGCCGGAAGGCACCGCCACCGCCTCCCAAACGGACTAACTCTATAAAGAGTGATGGACCTGGGCCCTATGTGGCGGCACAGAGGGCAGGAGGAGGGGGTGGGGAGGGTAGTCAGTCCCCCTCTAGTCCTGCTCTACAGCCGCCACCGGCCTTTGCCACCTGTGTGAAAGACTTAACCGACCGTTTCCAGGACGCGGCTCCAACGGAAAAACCATCACCACAAAGGCACCATCCACAACCACCACAACAACAACAGCAACAACAACATTATCAACAACCACAACATCAAAATCACCAACAGCAACAAAAACCACAGATACAAGGTGCACGGCCTCCTGTGGCCCTCCGACCGGGAAAGGCTGCGGTGGATACGCGCGCCAAGGACGACGGTCGGCGGGACAGTAGCAGTAGCGACATCTCACTTCCGGAGGCTCCTGGTGATTACACTCCCCCACAGGAGGAGGACTTCCCCCCACCCCCTCCCCCCATCTCTGCACCCACTCCCACCCGCGCCTTCAGCGCTGACGTTGACGGTAGCGGCGGTAACCCGCTAACAGAGGTCATAGAGAGACTGGAGCGCCAGGGCGGTGGCTCCTCCAGTAATCTAGATGGCTCCTCATCTGGCTTTAGGCGCAACGAGTCTTCGTGTAGTCTAGACTCGACCACCTCCGTCTCCAGTACGGACCTTAATACGCTGCCCTTCGCTAACGAGAACGTGGGCACGATTAAACAGCGTAACCCGTCTAGTAAGCCGTCAATCATCAACGTCAACGCCGGGGGTGAGGACAGTGAGGGTGCAGACCGTAGTGTAGAACTCAACTCCAGTATGTTTGAGGACAATACAGGCACAATCAAAAGGAAGAAGCCCAGTAGTGCTTCTTCCAATGCTTCATCTTCCTCCTCGACTGCAACTCAACCCATGGCACAAGTACAACCATTACAAAGAGGTAAGAGTCCCTATTATGTTTTATTCATATGGTTGGCTTAGGACATTAGGGTCTATGCTGCACTTGTTCATAGTAGGAGAGCTGATCACCTGATTCTGATTTTGAGGTGCCTACCCCGCTATTTCCACCATTACCGGTAACTGTAGATATTAATGAGGGAACCCTTCATTGAAAGTGTCTCATGTACTCAAAGAGGAGGACACCAGAGAAGGCTCAGCAATGTGAAGTAATACATTTATTTGCTTTAACTTGTATCGCACACATATCTCAGACTTCTTTACCACACATAAATTCAAATACATTTGTAGTAGCTGGACACTAAAGCTTATGGATCATATTGATTGTGATGTTAACCTGGGCTTTACTAATATTACCAGGTGCAGAGTCGAGGAAGGTGCCCCCTCCCACCCCTACACGGAGAGAGAGTATGTGTGCAGCTGATGGTCAGAGCGCTGCAGAGGCAGGGTAAGTAGAGACTGGCTTATCTGGGATATCTCTTGTTATCTTTATTGTTAACCCTTTAAAAGTGCGGGTGATGTATTAAGGTATCATGTTCATTTGTCATCATGATGCCCTAAGGCAACGCTGGTGAATAACAAATGCTACCACAAATATAAACACTTTATGATCTGAAGTACTAAAACATTTATAAGATAATGATATGTATGATAATCACTAGAGGCCGGGAGAGGCCATTCAGAATAGAAAAGTTCCATTGACAAGTATCTAACAACAACTTGCCTTAAAGCTGCTATACTACTTGGCACACTCAAACCTATATTATTGACTCAGGTTTACTCTGAGTCTTGTGCGACGGGTAGCAGGGGGCCTCTCAGCCTAAAATTTAAAACAGCTGTCATTCCTTCAAAATTGGAGCTTTTTCTCTCAATTTTGTGTCTTTAGATGCGGTACAATGTTGTCCTTCCTATGTAATCGCGCTTTAATCCATTTTCAAACGCTTCCCCCTGAAAAGCATGATTTTAATTTTGTGTCTAAAATGGTGGTAATTTGCTTCAGCATAGAGCCCTATGGGAGCCTGTAGATAACCCTTGACATTTAACAGTTACATATTGAACGGGCTCAGTGCTAAGTCAATGGGACAGATCTCGGCAGCCGACCAAACCGGGGTGAGACACTTTTTTTCAGCAAGCTTTGACTGGATCCAATGGTAATTTAACACAGGGAAGTACTACACTACTTCCCAAAGGAGATGCCATCCTATATCATATACTAGGCCCAACATACGCTGCAGTATGTTAGATACCGGTATGGTAATTTAATGGTAATTTAATATATATGTTGCTGTCCAGTGTTGTTCAATACATGACAAATATTTTGAGAACAAAAACAGACAACCCTGTAGTAGGATATAGCTCAGACCCTACTAAGCACTATTCGCTGTTACTTACAATATGGACATGGGAGCTTTTTATTCAGTGTGGGTCTGACATAGACGTGAGAGGACAAAAGACATAGCCAAGATCGGGGAACATGAAAATTTGAATTTGGGCCTAAGTACCCCCCCAAAAGAAAGTCAATGTCCACATTTTTTTTGAGTATACCCTTCTTTTGCGCGGCTTGCCTCACTCGGTGTGGCTTTCTTAGGGCACCTGCGTCATGCGACCTATAGGTTGTGTGGTGCAGGCCTATAGGTAGTTGTGAGTTCCTGACTTGTGACGCACAATTTGGGTATGCTATCCGAAACAGTCCAGCCAGGATATAATAGGGGGAGCAATGGATGGATATGGATAGTGGACTAGGGTAGACCAAAGGTGCTGAATTCATTTCTGTTATGTGTAGGATGATATCTAGGTCGGAAAAAGGTCAAAATCAAGGTCAAAGGTCACATCTTTAAGAATCCCATTAATACAAGAGTGCACCCTTTCTCTTTCTTACTATGATGAATGATACATTTCCCTTCACACCTCTACCTGACCCTGAGTCTAGTTAACGGGGGAAGGGGAAGGGGAAGGGACTCGGGGTTGGGACTCGGGGGTGAGACTCGGGGGTGGGACTCGGGGTTGGGACTCAGGGGTGGAACTCGGGGGTGGGACTAGGGGTTGGGACTCGGGGTTGGGACTCGGGGTTGGGACTCGGGGTTGGGACTCGGGGTTGGGACTCGGGGTTGGGACTCGGGGTTGGGACTCGGGGTTGGGACTCGGGGGAGGGACTCGGGGTTGGGACTCGGGGTTGGGACTCGGGGGTGAGACTCGGGGGTGGGACTCGGGGGTGAGACTCGGGGGTTGGGACATGGGGTTGGGACATTAGCTTGGGATTTGGGGATGAACAATATTATTATATGTATACTCCTATATGATGATACTACATTTCCCCCCGAACCTGAGTCATTTGTGATGCAGTCACACGTTCGATTTTCTTCATTTGTATCTGAGATGATTGTATAACCCTTTCCCTATTATAATCTGTCATTTATTTTGACAAGAGATTCATAATATGTGCAAAACAAGACTCTAACTCCAGCTACTATTTATATTCGGGTGGGCTTTGATAAGTTAGTGTTAAAAAATGAGTGGACTGCTACCTGCAAGTCTTGCATTGCTGATCTTACCAACAGAGTCTACTATTTCCTAGTGTAACACTGTAGATGGCGCCAACTTGTTGATATAATTAAGTGCTGAATAGAATGCTGGAAGCATTCTATTTTTTCTGATCTTTATCTTTGAACTTAGCACAGTTAAAAGCCACAAATTTGATTGGGATCTTACCAGTACACTGTACTGAGGAGACCCTTTATAAATATGCAGAAAGTGAACGTTCTATATATCTGAGGTAGTATGGCAGCTTTAAGCCCTCTAAGGGGTTTTCATATCTCACTACTGCTTTAGTGGTCAGCTTAATCAGACATTGTACAGGGAGGCACATATCAACCCTTATATGGCCAGAAGAACTGGCCCCGATAGTTGATACACTCGGGTTTAACTTTATTTAATTATTAATTAATTTTCTTAAACTTAAACTTTAACTCCGTTCTTCTGGCTCTCTTCCTCAGACCGGCGACAGACCAATCTGGTGACGTGTTGAATGACATCGGCAACATGCTGCAGGATCTGACAGACGAGCTGGACGCTATGCTCGAGTTTGAACTCCAGTGATTGTTACAGTATATACATAATATAGTCATCAAATCTCCTCTTTTATACACCATTATCAATCATTACTTCTCTCCTACCCGCACCCGGAGCCTCACATCATTACTTTTACATACTGCTTACCTAAATAGTCACACAACAGAGGTACAGGCAACTTATACATCTATATGTATACATGTTACTATCTGGATGCTCATATTCACATACATCCGTTTTGCCATAATAATTATATTATTAATGGTTGATTGGAAGGAACCTATACTTTCATGTGTCAGTCATATCTGTAATATTTCCCCTGGATTGGGGGTACTTTTTGGGGAATTCCCATTTTGGCGAAAGGACTGGAAACCTACACAGTATCACAAGGAGTGTGCAAGTGGCAGCGAGGAATGGAACGTCTGTGATCTTCTTAATTTTTCATTTCCCTGGCAATGTTAATAGGCATATGAATGGATACCTACCCCCAATGACAGTCAACCCACCATGAGTGGGGCTACATAATGGTGTGTTGGATTGGCAGTGGGCTGTATATGGGCAATACCAATGATGTATAGGCTTGCAGAGGCACACACATAAAAAAAGAGAATAATAATTTCAAGCAGTTGGTTCTGGACATAGTTCCAATCAATAACGCCATTGTTACACCCTACATTAGTATATGTAAGGTTACAAACTACATATATAGCTTAAATGAAGTACATGTACTATGAGAAAGAGAGCCTGCTATAGATATGCATCCAGTGTGAATCACGTCCATAGGGCCCTGACATCTACATACATCAACTCTAGGTAAAGGATATCATGACGTTAATGGGGTATAATACATATTTCGGGTGAGCTCCTAAGGGCTATACTTTCTGTTTAAATATGAGGTTTTCATATGAGGAGTACCCCACCGGTATCTCATCCTGTTACCATAGACCTACGTCCTATCACACAAATTAAACACACAGTTAGTCCTGCCATCTTTTTGACCTCACTAGTACTATCTTGTTAAGTTAGATATAGCAACATTTCAACGAATGCTTCTTTAATATGTGTCAGAGCTTTATAGTTTTAAGGTGATATCTTCATTGACACTGACCTTTTTTTGTTAATTATAGAGGACTTTTTTTAAATCAGGCTTGACCTCAGTGAATTTTATAACTTCTCAATCAATGAACTATAGTTGTGTTAATTAAGCTACACGGACCCTACATGTATAATATACATGAATTCACATCATTTGCAGATCTTCCCTTATATGGCCTCTTTTCCATTCTCATATTTTCCATTGATATGAAAGTGCCTGAGTCTGTTAACCATATTATGTGCTAATTGTAAACACTTGTAATATATGAATTTATGTAAAGCCAAAAATAAAGCTGCCTTGTTTTAGGTCCTATGTGTGCTGTAGAGAGTAAAGAACTGAGATGGTGATTTATTTCTCAAAAATGTTTTGTTGTGAAACTGAAACATGGCTTTGTCTCGCTTTGCCTTAATGTTCTGTAAGTATCCATTCTCAACACTGGAGTTATCTTCAGGTACCTGTAGTTTCCATTTCAATCCCAACACACGGCACCCCACCCCACCACTCCCCTGACAAGATTGCACAGCCGATCTCAGGACATGACATGCATAATATTGACTTGGTCAAAACCTATCTAGGAAATAAAAGGGGAGTGGCCTGTTGGGTAGGGGACCCTGTGGCAAAGAACTAGAGATTTTGGGGACATTTGTCCATGCAGACATTGATTTGGACTTCTGTCTCGGTCTTTATCATACAATACTATTATGTTGAAGAATTGCACTATCCTCTTGAAGCTATAATGAGCAGTATAATCAACAACTAGTTAAGAGTGCCACTAGCTGGCACCAGTGGACAATAAGACCCACCCTAAGAGACTGTAAACCTCGGTTGTTAATAATATATCTTAGTTAAATGACTATTTATTGTGTGAGATTCAATGTACAGTGTTGGTTCCAGTGGCGGCCACAGGAGGGTGCCACTGGAGAGCGATGTTGCCATGACGACGGTATGGTTTATTGTTATCCCTAACTAAAGTTCCCTATCCAAGAAATGAAAAGTGAAAGTTGTTTCGAATGATGGTTTATATTGAGTTTCGATTGGAGTCCGCTGAATGGAAGTAGGCCTACTAATTCTAAGACGACTACCTACTTGTGTTGACTAGGTTGATCTACATGTCTGTATCGTGAACTAGGTGGACTTAATTTTCGTGGCAAGCAGCAGAAATACTTAAAAATGCGTTGTGAAGGGAACAGCGGTCTATATTGGATTACATTGTGTACATGAGGCTTGAATTGTAATTGTCTACATACTTGTACAGATCAAATGTGTTTGTATAGCAATTTTCCTCTTTTCTTAATATATTTATTATGAATGCGTCTCTGGCAATTTGGTTTTACTATCTTAGGTTGTAGACGTCTGTTGACGATGTTGCAGCCCTACAATTATGTTTTTATTTTCATTTTCACCCTTCATCGATAAGGGTGGCATGGTCAGTGGTGACACCAATATACAAGAGATAGATGTGTTTTGTTTGTGGACTGTATATAGGATAAAAGAAGTGATTTCAAATAAAATAAAATAAAGGTGCTACTGAGTCAATGCAGCTAGGTGTGTACTAGCTGGTGTCAATATACTAGTATAGGGGCGCTGTGCTCCTAGCTGAATGAGTTGTAGTTTGTTAACATTGTACCATACACACAGGCCTACCTCGAACAGGGGGAGGGGGAGATAGGTATTGTGGACGGACATGTCCACAGAGGTCAAGTCAGGAATCAAATCAACCACCTTCTTACATATTGTACCGGTGAACATGAGTGAGAGCCGCCACCAAATCAGTCACATTGGTTATTTTATATCATATGTGTACTATGTGTTGAACTTGGGCAAATAGGTGAAAAAATGGAAGGGCATTTATTATGTACTTATCTAGGTATATAGATATATATATTATGGAAACTCATGCTGTTCTTGCAAGGAAGGAAATACTTATGTGCTTTGTATTATGAATCAATTTACTACCACATATTTGGTTAAACTGGAGACATCCCATATAGGTACACATTCTTATTTGCAAATGAAAGCTTTATATTTTCGCTGAAATGGAAAACAAAATGGCTACAATTAGGATCATTTTAGGCAGACTGGATGCTGCTCACTCATGTTTACTGAGCGTCCCGTGTGGGGGCGGTAGTGTAGGAGTTGTACACAGTGGCTGCACCTGTGTGAGAGATATCAAACTATCATCACTCTGGGAGTGCTGTAATTCATACTGGTGGCTGAAATTCAGATGGGATTTCTTATCAACAACTTCATGAAAATAAAAATGTGTATAGACATTTGAACAGACTTTGACTTGATTTAATTTTGAATAGGATATGCTTCAAAGGGTGGGGCTATATTGGAATGCCATGAGTAATTTGTTTTATTACAGTAACGGATGACATCTTTGAATAATGGAAACTGATAAGATGTTTAGGGACATAGATTCCTCACTGAAAAAGTAACAGTCAGCCTTTCTGGAACCGTAAAAGGTGCCAAAACCTGAGGGTTACTTGGTGGACTACAGTGATTTTCACCAGAGAGATAGAGAGAACTTCTCTCTATCTCTATGTTTTCACTAACCAAGCTATATTGGCAGCCGCTGGCCATATGCGTGGGGCCAGGCCTTCATGCTGGTGGTCTACCTTGTGACCTTTTCTCAGTGAACCACGTCTGAGATATCAAAGGCAGTGGTTTGTCTAGCCCTGCCTACTATGTAAACTACTATGGTACTAGCCCATGTAGGTAGGACCAGGGCTGAGGCAAGGCAGACTACCACTATTTGTGGCCGATTCCCTACCAACTTGAGATATGTGCCGTGAGGTATTTGATGTACATCTGAACGTTAAACAAATTATTTAATCATCTATCTTTCTGGAACCTTTAATGATATGGACATACATATATACATTTCCACGCTAAACATGAATTGAATATAACAAAACCAGCCTACAGCTGCTTAGTTTGTGGCTAGCCTTCGGTAGATCCGTGTGGAATTTAACCTGCTTTGATGTTTTGTAAAAAAAAAAAAGAATACCACTAAAAGAAAGGCGTGGTTATCTCTTAATAAGTGTAGAGAGACATGGATAAGTAGAAATCTCCGTCAGAGGCAAGTTATATGGTTTTAAGTTTGACTAAATGTAGCTAGATGTCAGCACTATCATCCCATGGAGACCTCCTGGCCACACCCTGGCTGTGTTACAGTTACTGACACTAGTGATCGCCAACTCCAGGTGACGCTGCTGTCGTGCTACCCCAGCAACGTTAAACTATAGAAACTAGATGTATGGGAAAATATGACATCTAACTATTGATAACTAGGGAGTTAGAATGCAAGGAAACTGTTATGAATTGGGCTCAAGCTGAGATCTACTTATCTAAATAATTTCTCTTGCTCAACATGGAAACCTCTGCAAATTGAATTTATCCCAGAGGTTTATGATAGAAGAGGGGACACTCCAGATTACTTTTCATTATCAGCTCGTTCTTATATGGAATATTTTATAAAATAATCATTGTTTAGGTCACATTATCTAACAGAATGTGTACCTAATTCAATGAAAAATATACGGCCTACAACCCCAGCTAAATTTACACTCAACATTGGGATTTACAATTTGCAAGGATCCTAGAGAACCCTTGCAATTTAGAGAATATGCAAGGATTCCAATTTGCAATTTGGTGATCGTTTCAAATGCATTTCTAAAGAGGTATTTCCCAAATAACATCTTTGTAGTGAAAGCAATATTGATATGAGAAGCTATAAAAATACATCTCTTTGTCTTCATAGCATATAACCTGGCTATAGAGGTAATGCAGCGAATAGTAACATATTTTTATCAGTGTTTCCATTAGAGTGAGATCGTCCGAATACTAATTCAAATATATCATGAGGATATTCAAATGTGTAATCGTCTCCTTCTGAAGATATCGTTTCTTTTTTATGTGCAACAAACCCCAGTACTTTGTGTATCCACGGGGCGGGGTGGGTGCTGATTGGCAGTAGTAGGTGGGTGGCTTACTGATGTACATTATACACATTCACATTGTCGTTAAACTAGCTGTGTATACCTTTTGGGCACTAGGGGGAACTGTTGTAGTCACCATTTGATAAGGCCCCCTGTCCCTCCCCCTTTGGCTCCGGTTAGCATATAAGGGCATAGGTACTTGGGTTCACCTTCTGCTAATTATATCTGAGGCAATTGCAATAGCCTGAACCGGAGATGTGTTGGTATGGGAGTCCGAGACAGCCTTTGTTACCACACACATTATAATTACTTGCCCTATAGGGTAGGGGGCAGCTTGAGGGACCGTCTTGGTCACAGGGAGAGGTTATTCTTTGGAAGAGGGGGGTGGGGGCTTTTTACATACTGTCTGCGGATTATTCATGTATCCCCCCCCCCTCTGCTCTTCATGTAAGTTTGTTGGGGATGGGCGGATCCTTCTTTTAGTCATCTTTCATTGGGGTGGACACAGAGAAGATGGACTTGGCCTCACCAAGATTGACTTTTTACAAACATACAATATGAGCAGGTTGGGTGAGGGGATATCAAATTTTTCTGTCTTACATTATTCAATCATCCCCCTCCCCACCCAAATGATCACTCCCGTAGACCTTGAGTGAGGAGAGAGGGACAGGCCACTCCACACACTACCTGGTACTACTAGTATACAGTTGTAGCAGTGTGAGGCCACTCTGGGGCTCTTATGGTAAGGATATTTGTGGGTGGGAGGTGCATAACACAACCTGTGGGCGGGTCCTAGTGTGTGGTAATCATAGGATAGGGCACAAGATGGATGCGCTCTGGCGAGGACAGACCCCCTTTAAACATCCGACAAACCCTAATGTTCTCATAGTTTGTATGGTGTGACTACGCTGATAAGGGGAATGGGTAGGACAGTGGCCTCACCTGGTCAATGCGACTTCCAGATGAATGTGACTCAATGAGGTTAATAAGCATATTTATTACAAGGGATATGTTATTCATTTCATAAAGAAAATATGCCAGAAGCTTGAGGCCCTCTGGTATATCTAGGTTCCGATTGGTGACTTATACCACAGCTAGCACCTGAGGTAAAACGCATGTATTTTACTGGTCATAATATTCACGTCAAAACATCAAAATGGCCTCATCATGACGTCTTGATGGAGCTATCCTTCTACAGTAGTTTGACAGGAAATTGACATATTGTTTACATCTAAATTGCAATGTGAAAGGGAGATTACCATTTGATATCATCCATACATTTCTTTGTGGTCATTATTTGATGTAACGAGTGATTACATTTTGATCACGTCCTGATGTCAAATTCATGCCTTAAAATACATGCTAAAATGACGTGATAGATCCATCAACATTACATATACTTTACAAATGTCTTTATCTTGTAAGATTATGACGTCTAAAACACATCTAAAGGGGTGCCTCCACCAAAGACCGTCCATCCGTCCGTCCATAAAATCCGTCCAAAAAAGCATTTTTAGACCACAAACTGGACGAATTTGATGGACGGATGGACCAAACCCACTTCCACCAAGGACCGTCCGTCAATTCCGTCCATCAATCTGTCCAGTTTGTGGTCTAAAATGGACGGATTGGTAGACGGATTGATGGACAGAATCCGTCCGGCCATTCCGTCCATCAATCCGTCCATTCCGTCCATCAATCCGTCCAGTTTTTTACCTCAAACTGGACGGATTGATGGACGGATTGATGGACGGATTGATGGACGGATTGATGGACGGATTGATGGACGGATTGATGGACAGAATGGACGGACGGGAATATCAAAAAGATTTTATATATCCGTCCGTCCATTTTTCTACAGAATCCGTCCATCCGGATTGATGGACGGAATCCGTCCATCTATTCCGTCCATCAATCCGTCCAGTTTTTGACCAAAAACTGGATGGATTGATGGACGGAATGGACGGACGGACCTTGGTGGAAGTGGGTTTTGTCCGTCCGTCCATGAAAAAAGTCAATTCCCCTGCTTTTTTGGACGGTTTTTCTGGACGGACGGATGGACAGTCTTTGGTGGAGGCACCCCTTAAGGTGCCCTCATAACCATTTCAATAGAATTCAATCTACATTGGCAATAGTTTGACCATAAATGAGTATCTATTCAGCACAATGAATTTCCATAGATGATGAAACTTGAATAACATTTTGTCCGGAATGTATGATCTGCTATCTTTGCTTCTTTGACCCAGGAGATTAGGCCCAAAAAAAGGTTTGTTTCAGGTCACCGACCGACCCTATCTAAACAGGGCTGACCCTACGTTTTTTTATGCAATTTTGAAGACATTTTTATATCTTTATACTTTATTGGGGTAAATTTTAGGTTTACAAAATTTCGGAAAAAAATCTCCCCCTTTTTGACACTTTTTTGGGTCAATTTTAGAGGGAAAGTAAAAAAAAGAAAGTTAAAAAAAAAAGAAGCAGACCTACCGACCCTAGAGTTTCCTCCCATGTTACCTGAAACAAAACTTTTTTTTTATTTGGCCTTAGCACGAGCACCCTTTTCTGTTGTCACTAAATCTATTCAACCATAGTCAATAGAAGAGAAAATCAATTGCTCTTTCATATGTTTAAATTGTCTAATGTCCCAGATGATATTATTGTCACTGAAACCCCACACTCACAAGCAGACGACAAAGTGAAGTTTAAGATAGGAAGGACAAAGTTACATGTGGTAAAGAAATCACCACTGGCCAGAGGAATTATCCTCTGGAACTCATTAGACAAAGTTACACGTGGTAAAGAAATCACCACTGGCCAGAGGAATTATCCTCTGGAACTCATTAGACAGAGTCACCCAGCTATTAGACAGTCGTGCCAAGTTCAAGAATGCCTTAGAAAAAATTGATCTCACTGCAATAATACAGAGACATGCGGCTTTAAGATTTTACCTTGTCATTCAATGTTAAGAACCATTTGTTTATATATCAATGACAATCATTACTTCTATATTTAGTTGATAAGTATAGTGCACCAGCACTGCTATCAGTATCAGACTCCCATGATGGTAAGTATTTATCTCTCATATCATATCAATACATTTCTAATATCATATGTCTAAGGACAAGCCACCAGCATTGCTAGTCAATAGTCATTGAGTAAGAACATACACACGCTATAGTTAGTCC
The DNA here is from genome assembly GCA_947462335.1 of Harmothoe impar. Classification (NCBI taxonomy): domain Eukaryota; kingdom Metazoa; phylum Annelida; class Polychaeta; order Phyllodocida; family Polynoidae; genus Harmothoe; species Harmothoe impar. Next base: position 42,630,195 of record OX381709.1, on the reverse strand, counting down.
AGTGCACCAGCACTGCTACTACTGCTGAACCACCAAACATCAACTCTGGAAGGCCTAACCCCGAAGGATGAATCACATGAGACTCATTTCATGACATCATAAGTGCAAGGTATTGTGCGCCAGCAGTACCCCACACCATTCAGCTGTAACTATTTTCTTGTCACAACATTACTAGATGGTACATTGCACCAGCAATGCCCTCTATTAAGATATATTCCCTCATCTGCCACATGAGTTACCAACAATCATTATTTCTAAAACTCATGTTCCATAAAAAACAAATCACAATCCGCTACCAGTCTTCAATGTCATATTAACTTTGCAAAGAAAAGATTATGATACCACTATTTGTAAATATTGTTCCGTTCTTTCAACTTTTGAAAATCGTATTGTAAACCATGATTTAGTTTGAATAAAAAAAACTTACTATCTTACAAATCCAATATACTGACCATGAGCTGACATCACATCTTGGCCACTGTGCTAGGATCAATGTGCTAAGTCTCTGCAGGAATATTGATGATGTCTACAGTCAAAATACACTGATTAAATCAATTGCCTTGGATGTTAACTACTTCTGATGGATAAATACCACTCTAGTCTATAGGGTCTTTACCTGTACCACTGAGGGCCGCGAAAACGGCCGTTTCTCTGCCCTGCTTCACTATTTTCATATTTTAGCTAGGAACGGATTGGAATATCAGATATTTTCTGATACCCCCTGAAAGCCAATTCCTTGAGCTTTCTAATGATGCAAGGGCCAAATTATTGACGTGCCAATGTTGGGTCTAGGTCCATCGTCATTAAGCATACTATGCTTACTTCTTGTTGACGTGCCAATGTTGGGTCTAGGTCCATCGTCATTAAGCATACTATGCTTACTTCCAACTTGTTGACGTGCCAATGTTGGGTCTAGGTCCATCGTCATTAAGCATACTATGCTTACTTCTTGTTGACGTGCCAATGTTGGGTCTAGGTCCATCGTCATTAAGCATACTATGCTTACTTCCAACTTGTTGACGTGCCAATGTTGGGTCTAGGTCCATCGTCATTAAGCATACTATGCTTACTTCCAACTTGGCTAAGTTTATGTTTCCACCCTTGGCTAAGTTTATGTTTCCACCCTTTCTTCATGGTTAAATGGTCATAGTTTCTTCTGTAAGTGTTGTTTTCTTAAATTTTCTGGCCCATGTGTTAACTTTACCTATAACCCTTTACCAGGTGCTTTTTTGGGGGTAGGGGTTGCTAAAATCATTCTGCATAGTGAAATTTGATTTGCATCATGTTATTTTGCCCTTGCCCACTTTTAATTTTTATGCATAGACCCTACAGAAAGTTGAATAACACCATATTCCTATTGGGCATAGCTTTCAAAGACATATAATGCCTACTGGGGATCGTGTCCATCACTGTAATGTAATTTCTTTTCATCTTTGGTAAATATTTGTATATGATATCAATTTTTCCCCCAAAAAATCAAGCTATTACTATACTCTACATTTTGTCAGTTAGTGCATAGAATTAATTCCCCTGTAGTAGTAATATATGCATATCTAGATGCACAAGATATCGTCGCCTCAGAATACAAAGGTCGTAAGTGAAAAAAATTGATTTTTTTTTTATTCTTTGATATTTTTCTTCATCCCAAAATTTGTCCACAATTTTTGGAATTTTTCAAAAATGTCCATTTTTTGGGAGGTTATAGATCAGTATACAAAGGTCGTAACTGGCAAAATGGTGTTTTTCTCAGCATACAAAGGTCGTAAGTGGTGTGAAAATGTTAACCTCAATGTGTTTTATCATTAAAAACTTTATATTTTGTGTTTTTTTCTAAATATTTCATACAATTCCTATGATATATCATATATCATGTATATACGCATATTTGAACAAAAATGTGTCAATTTTGAAGTGTAACAGGGGTGGATTTATTGGGGAAATGACTGAAATTGCTCATTTTTGCAAAAATTTCACTGTTGCTAGGCAACAACAAAATGTGTATTATTTTGCAAAGTAGCCTATGGCAGTAAAAATATAAAAGATTCATCTAGTGAACATTAAGGATTGAATTAATCAATTATTGGAGTAATTATCTACAGTTTTAAACTGAAGAAATCACTTACAACCTTTGTTTACTGATTAGAAATACAAAAGTATACATGCTATTCAGTATACAAAGGTCATAAGTGACCTCATTTTCACCATTTTTCCCTACTTATTGCCACATTTCCTAAGGATTTAGGTAGAATATTTGATTATCATTCATTTAATTAGTTCTTACTTATTGTAGTCTACATATAGGACGTTTTTTGGGGTAATGACCCATATATTTGAGAAAATACAGCAGAAAGAAAATATAAAATTTTCTTATTTTGCCCATATCTCAAAACATGAATTTTCCACTTACGACCTTTGTATACTGAGGCGACGATATAGTGGCAACACCCTCCGTTTGAAAAATTACTAATTTCCCTCTAGAAAGGTGATATTTTGTCCACCTAAGTTTGACTGTACTCACATCTTGGTCTGGACAAGCATTGGCCATTTATTCATGTGCTGGTACCTCCTAGCTGATGTAAGCATCCACCATCCCCACCCTAACACCCAACCAGGAGTACTTTGCTGATAACTATTGTTCATCCCTGCTGTGATGGCATTTTGTATTTTGTATGAGCTTTTCCATTTTGAGTATTGGGAGTGACCCTTAAATTTGAGGAAAGTGCACAACATACTTCGCTGATAACTATAGTTCATCCCTGGTGTAATGGCATTTTAAATTCATAACCTTTTCAATTTTGAGTATTGGGAGTGACCATTAAATTTGAGGAAAGTGGACCACATACTTTGCTGATAACTATAGTTCATACCTGGTGTGATGGCATTTTACATAATCTTTTCGATTTTGAGTATTTGGAGGGACCATTAAAGGCCCAGCGCCCCTATATATACGGCTGAGTACCTGTCCCGACTGCGCTCTGACTGTTACTGCACGTGCAGTAAGAACTGCGAGTTTAAATTTGAGGAAAGTGGACCACATACTTTGCTGATAGCTATAGTTCATCCCTGGTGTGATGGCATTTTACATAATCTTTTCGATTTTGAGTATTTGGAGGGACCATTAAATTTGAGGAAAATGGACCACATACTTTGCTGATAACTATAGTTCATCCCTGCTGTGATGGCATTTAGTATTTTGTATGAGCTTTTCGATTTTGAGAATTGGGAGTGACCCTTAAATTTGAGGAAAGTGCACCACATACTTTGCTGATAACTATAGTTCATCCCTGGTGTAATGGCATTTCACATAATCTTTTCGATTTTGAGTATTCGGAGTGACCATTAAATTTGAGGAAAGTGGACCACATACTTTGCTGATAACTATAGTTCATCCCTGGTGTGATGCCATTTTACTTAATCTTTTCGATTTTGAGTATTGGGAGGGACCATTAAATTTGAGGAAAGTGGACCACATACTTTGCTGATAACTATAGTTCATCCCTGCTGTGATGGCATTTAGTATTTTGTATGAGCTTTTCAATTTTGAATATTGGGAGTGACCATTAAATTTGAGGAAAGTGGACCACATACTTTGCTGATAACTATAGTTCATCCCTGGTGTGATGCCATTTTACATAAGGCTGCATAAATTTTTTTATCAGCTTTGCAGGCACCGCCCACACCCTCTAAAAGGGGCCGCATGGGAGCTTTTTTTCATCATTTTACAAAAAGATAACATCAAAACCCCGCATCCCTGAATTCCATACATTTGACAGTTCTGGAATCCCTAAAAAGTACTCTATCATGCCATAGATTTACTTGAGAATCTCATGAGTACCTGGAATACTGTTTTCACATATCTGAATCTTAGGAATATGTTTCAAATAATGTATACATGTAGTATATGGGGTATCTGACATAGCGAAAAAAAGAAAAAGAGACCTCCCTCAACACTTGAAAATTATCAATTTTATGCAGCCTAATCTTTTCGATTTTGAGTATTCGGAGTGACCATTAAATTTGAGGAAAGTGGACCACATACTTTGCTGATAACTATAGTTCATCCCTGCTGTGATGGCATTTTACATAATCTTTTCGATTTTGAGTATTGGGAGTGACCATTAAATTTGAGGAAAGTGGACCACATGCTTTGCTGATAACTATAGTTCATCCCTGCTGTGATGGCATTTTACATAATCTTTTCGATTTTGAGTATTGGGAGTGACCATTACATTTGAGGAAAATGGACCACATACCCAGCTAGCACCTTATGTAAAAAGTACGTCTTTTACTGGTCATATTCACATTGATACATAAAAATGACCCCATAATGACATCTTGAGGGAATAAATCATTTTACATGGTGGTTTGGCAAGAAACTTACGTATTATTTACATCTAAATGGCCATGTGAAAGAGACATTAGTCATTTGATATCATCCATACGTTTGAATGTGGTCACTATTTAGCATAACAAGTGGTTAAATCTTGATCAGAATATTACTTCTTTTTTTGGAGAATTTATACACGTAATATATTGATGTTAAATTCATGACTTAAGGTGCATGCTAAAATGATGTGATAGATTTGACATCAATATTCCATATACTTTATATATGTGGTACATCCTTATCTGATCAGATTATGACGTCTATAACACATCTGTACTTTACCTTTCAAGTGGTTCACTCATTTAACACAAGATGTCTCCCTTAACCCTTTCCCTGCTGGCCTTGAAAAACATCATTTGGGACTTAACCACCGGCCCTATGCCATGGGAATATGCAACTTTCTAAGTATATGCTCCTTGGGATAGTGGCTAAGGAGTGAAATAAATTGTATTGGAGACAGAATTTACATCTTTCTGACAAGGGGACGTAGTATTCATGTTCAATATTTTTGGATCGATTCAAAAATTCCTATTCTTTGTACCATAGCAGGCTTTGTTATTTAGTGATATTGCTGCCCTAGGGTAGCAATTTTGCTGCCCTAGGGCAGCAGCGGTTTTTCAAGGGTATTTTAGATGCTGCACAGAGGCAGCAGCGGCCCTTAAAGGGTTAACCAATATCAATAGAATCCAATCTAAATTGGCAATACTTTGACCATGAATGAGTATTTATTCAACACAATGAATTTCCAAAGAAGATGAAATTTAAACAACTTTTGTCTGAAATGTATGATATGTTATTTATGTTCCTGTAGAATGATTGTTTAAGGGAGAACCAGGAGATTAGTATGGGCACACCTCTTCTGTGGTTGCTACAACTATTCAAATCAAAATACTGACCATGAGCTGGCATCACATCTTGGCCAATTTGCTAGGATCAATGAGCTAAGTCTCTGCAGGAATATTGGGGATGTCTACAGGCAAAATACGCTGATTAAATCAATTGCCTTCGATGTTACCTAGTTCTGATGGAGAAGTCTTACTCTAGGTGTAGGGTAGACGTTAGATACATGTCTTTTCATGATGTCTAAAATGTGTTTGCATCTGGCATCTTATTTATGAAATAAATTTATACCACAATTAAAATGATTTTGGAATATACCCACAAGGTTACAATTATTCCACTTACTTACATCTTTATGTCGCATCTTCCTGATGTCTTTTAAATCTTTCAAAGCAGGTCATATTAATATTATTATATTACATCAAAAAGATGTCTGAAGAATGATGTCTAAACCATTTGCATATAAGACGTCATGAGGCCAAGAATACGACGTAACCAAATGTAGTAAATATCTGTTGAGAAAAGATGTAGAGATGATGTGATTTACTACGAGTTTTGCTAGCTGGGTACTTTGCTGTTAACTATAGTGCATCATTGGTGTGGTGGTGGTGGCGGGCTGTGCCCACAGCCCGCCGGGTCATTACTCCCCCAGAGGGATCATACCTACACCTGCCACACTGGTGGCTCCACCTCCCCACCTATCCTCACACCATACCTGGCCTCCCTCCGGGCGGCCATTCCTCCTCTCCCTCCTCTACACTCCACACCTCTCAATTTCCGTCAGCGATACAAGCCACCTTACCGGTCAGGATTACCGCATTATCACCGTCCAGCCATCGACAGATAAGTATCACACACGCTTATCACACACAGACTATCAATTGTTGTCGATGCCACCCCATTTATAGTGATTTTGTTGGATTGTGCCCCCTCCCCATGCTCCGCCATGCCGCCGAAGAAGAAGGAGCCGGCTGGCCGGCGTCCAAAAACCAGGGCAGGGCAAAAGCCACGCACCTGGTCCCCCCGTCGCTCACCCAGGCGTGACCATCGGCACCGCTCCAGGTCCCGGCCCCGGCACCGAGGGGTGGATCAGTTCCTCCGCCTGGAGGACTACCAGGAGCAGTACCATGATGGTAAGACCCCCCAGGTTGACCCACTCCATGGCAGACGACCCATCATCAAGCCTTACATGTACATTAAAAGGGAGGGCCTTCATACAAACAGGCAGAAACTCGACATACGTCATAAAATCGGGGAATTTGAGTACATCCATGCAGCCATCACTCTGACATTGGATAAGCGGGCCTGCAGGGAGGAGGACAGAGACCACATCTTGGCCCATATTGCTGAGGTGGCCAGGGACCTCACCCGGCGAAAATGGCAGGACGTACGGCGATGGACACAGGCCATATGGGACAGGGTAGAGCTCGAGGAGATAGACTGGTGGGACACCCAGGCTATCCTCAACGAGAAAACAAGCCAAGCCCTCGTCCCGACCAACTCCCAGGGGTCGGGGGCGGGGCAACTCCTGGGGACTGATGGTGGGGACCCATACCATGTCCAAGGCGTCTATTGTCGGGACTTCAACTCCGACAAGGGTTGCCGTTACTCCACCCATCACCCCCACAATAACACTAACTTCCTCCACTTTTGTTCATACTGTTGGCGTCAGAACAACAAAAGGGCTAACCACACGTATATGGCATGCATCAACAGGACCCGGCCCAATACCCAGCCGGACCCCCGCCAACAAAACACCAACCCGCCGTGGGCGCAGACGGGCTACGCCGCACAACAAAACCCGGCAGCGTTTCCAAAAAACGCCTAGAAGATGCCCCCCATAACCCCACACGTGGGGAGGCGTCTGTCCCTTGACCCCCAGCCATCTTAGAACGCATTAATAGTGATAAAATGGACAATAATCATGTTTCATTCACCTGCAGCGATCGAGAATCCGCCATTCCGGAAGGAAGCCGCCATGATGCTCCGCGCGCATGCGCGGCCCTGCTGACTGAAGCTGGTTCCCGCCACCCCGCTGGCCCAGCGCACGTAACCCCGGGGCCTGATGGGTACAGTCCCACAGACGTAAACAAAGATGGCGGCGCCCATGGAAAGCCACGGACGCTCGAGTTGACAACAAAACATTGTGAATTTGTCGACGCAGCCCCCCAACACGCCAATCCCGATCGGGCGGGCGATGTAAGCGTGGCCTCACCCGCCCCGCACAAGCACTCCATCCAGCCCAACGCCCCTACAGCCGCAGATACACACACATTCGGCTCCGGGACGCCGGACTTTGAAAAAATCAGAGCCATGTGTGATGTTGACAGATGGGACCCGTCGGTCACAGGCGACCCTGCTGCATTCAGCGAGTACAGGCGCACAATGTGGCCTGACCCCGTGCAAGGCACTCTCCCACCTGATTTGTGTTACATATATTCCACTGTGAAAGCCACCGGCCTTCCCAACGCGGTCCAGGCACAAATTCCTCTGCCTACCGCCCTCAACATCCCGGCCTGGGAGCGGCTCCTCCCCGCCGATCAGGATGGTCACCAACTGTTATCATACATTAAGTATGGGTTCCCCACTGGCTACATGGGGCCGGTGAGCGACATACAGGACATACACAACCACCCCAGTGCTGATGACTACCCGACGCAGATCAAAGAGTTCATCGACAAAGAGGTGGCACTGGGAGCCATGCGGGGTCCATACCAAAGACCACCATTCGCCCCATGGTCACATGTGTCCCCGCTGATGTCGAGAGAAAAATCCAACAGCGCAGAAAGGCGGGTCATCACGGATCTGACGTACCCCCGCAGCCACTCTGTGAACGCATTTATCTTCAAAAATTGTGTTCTAGGTATGGAACGTGAGCACTCACTCCCAACTGTTAGACAATTTGTAGGTCTCCTCCAGGGCATGCCCCCCACACCCTGGATGGCCACTTTAGACATTTCTCGGGCGTACAAGAACTTCTATAGCTGTCCAATGTCATGGCCCCTGCTGTGTGTCGGCTGGCAAGGTCAGTATTACTGCGACCTCACAATGCCGTTTGGCACCAGAGCCAGCTCGGCCCACATGCAGAGGGTCGCCAATGCAATTATCGGCATGCTGGCCGCCCGAGGAGTGACCGCCACAATGTATCTGGATGACCTCATCCTGGTGGCGGACTCAGAACAGAAGGCCAACAGGGACTATGAACTAGCGAGGTCAATAATACATGAGCTGGGCCTCCCCGAGGCTGAGGCCAAGGCCCAACCCCCTGCCACTAAGCTCACGTGGCTGGGCGTGGTAATAGACTCAGTAAACATGACACTGTCCGTACCCCCCGACAAACTCACAGAGGTCGGCAAGAAGGTCACCAAGGTCATGGGCAAGCGATCCATAACAGTAAAGCAGCTACAGAGCCTGATAGGGAGCCTCCTGCACGTGGCAAAGTGCATTCCTCCAGCACGTCTGTTTGTGGGCCGGCTCTTAGACGCCCTGCGCGCAAACAGAGGCAAGTATATCAATGTGAGCAGCGATATGAAAAAGGACCTGGTATGGTTTACACAGTTTGCAGGCGACTGGAATGGCATCGGACTCATCCCCACCACAGAATTCTCCACCGAGATCTACCTGGACGCCAGCGGCACCGGCATCGGCGCCCATGATGGTACACACGCCTACTCCTCCAGGGTTACCCCCGACGCCGACCCAGTTGACAACATAGCATACCTCGAGGCCATTAACATTGTTATCGCACTGCATACCTTCATCAAAGACAGCAACAGAGGCACGGCGATACGCATCCACTGCGACAACCAAGCAACGGTCTCTGTCCTCACCTCCGGCCGCGGCAAAGACAGGACACTGATGGACATAGCGAGGGCTGCATGGATGATAGAGGCGACATTCTGCCTCACCCTGGTGTACGTGCACATCCCCGGCAAACTCAATGTGTTGGCTGATCGCCTCAGCCGGGCACACAACACTCCCGGGGCTGCCACTGAGGCTGAGCGCGCACTGAGTGACCTCTGCATCACCAGGGTGTGGCCATGCCTGTACTCCTTAGATAATGTCTCACCCCCTATTCTTTCCAGACAGAGAGTACCGTTCTCTACAACGACGTGCGGCAGCCAGACAACGATGCGCCCGGGCACCAGCGACCGACAAGGGGCGCCACTCCACCGTCCGCCAGTACGTCAGCTTCACCAAGAGGATGGGGATAGACCACCTCCACCCCACATTCCAAGACATTTGTGGGTGGATCGAGGAGAGGGTGGCCGTCGGGGACAAGCCCCTAACCATCAAGAACAAGCTGTCCCACATCAGGGTACACGCCATGTTGGCCGGCGCCCCACAGAAGCCATTCCACCACTACAGGATCGACAGGGCACTGGAGGCCCTGATGAGGGACAAGTCATACAGGCACAAGGAAACCAGGGCCATAAGTATGACACACCTGAGGAGGGTGGTGTGCGCCATCCCACGTTGCCCTGGAGGAAGGGCAACCAAGGCGGCCGCCCTCATCATGTTCCACGGCGCCCTACGCCAGTCAGAAACCACCCCCCCGTCGGTGAGGGGCATGGACCCACTCAGGCATCCTACACGTCAGGACATCACGATCACTTCCAAGGGGATGTGGCTGCGGGTCAAGTGGGCCAAGAACCTCCAACAGTACACAAAACACAAGAAGGTCTTCATGGCCCGTGCCCCCAAACCCACGTTCTGTGCGGTGGCCGCCATGGAGGCACATATCAAGGACTCCCCCACCATGCACGACCGCCAGCCCCTCTTTACATTCCCCCGCACAGAAAGGCCAATACCCGTGACATACGTCAGGAAGGGTTGGAAACAGGCCCTGGCCAATGCTGGACTCAGCCACAAGGGGTATACGTTGCACGCATTAAGGCGCGCCGCAGCGACCCAGGCTCACGTCCATGGCTGCAGCGAGCTGGACATTCAGGCCTTTGGCGGGTGGACCAGCAACGCCCACCGTGTATACATCAAGAAGAGACGGACAGTCGGTGTAAATAGGGTCATATCCAGGGCCCTGTGCAAGTGACTCAAAATCAACAAATTCTTAACTCATTCATTTTATACCTCTTCTTAATCCACTGCCACTACTATGTAAACCTACCCACCCACCACCCTCATTCATACATTATTCCTTGGCAGTTTGGGTCTTATTTTATACCGTAAAATATAAATAATGTATATCATCTCATACAACCTACTATTCATTCAGGTTACAATCATAAAATTTAGTTAATAAATTTTATAAACCCAATTCCTGCCTTCCTTTTCACTCTGGGGTTCTGAGTAATGGTGGTGGCGGGCTGTGCCCACAGCCCGCCGGGTCATTACTCCCCCAGAGGGATCATACCTACACCTGCCACACTGGTGGCTCCACCTCCCCACCTATCCTCACACCATACCTGGCCTCCCTCCGGGCGGCCATTCCTCCTCTCCCTCCTCTACACTCCACACCTCTCAATTTCCCACCCACCCACACCTTTACCACTCATTTCAATATTATATACTACACAAAGGGTCTATTATTTTATACCGTAAAATATAAATAATGTATATCATCTCATACAACCTACTATTCATTCAGGTTACAATCATAAAATTTAGTTAATAAATTTTATAAACCCAATTCCTGCCTTCCTTTTCACTCTGGGGTTCTGAGTAATGGAGGGTACCCTTACGCCCTTCTCGTTAAAGCAATACTTCCTTGAAAAGTTCTGGATACATCAACATTGGCATGTTCTTTTATGGGTTATTAGACCCATTTTTTCTGCTTTAAGATTTGCTGCTATTTGCTAACTTGTTGTATTTATGTGATCTACATGGAGAAACTCCCACAATAGCAGTTGCACGTACTGAGTTAGCTTTTTTCTAGAGGCTCTGGATTAGACACATCTTCTGTATTTCCATTTCCGTTCTAAGTAGCATTGAAATGGGTAAACTTGAGGGCACAGAGGACACTTTAAGCTGTGTCTGGGACCTACCTCAGTTTTCTACCATTAGGCCTATTCAAAGTTTATCTGCTAATGAAAAAAATAACTAAGCAGCTCAAATCATCAATATTGAAAATCATATTGGAGCACATTTTAAACACCTCTTATTCAGGCTTCAAAAGTTTATTGCATATTAGATTGAATTCCCAGTAGTTATGAATAGATATTAGGTTACATTAGGGCATATCCCTAGCTAAATAATGGATTCTCTAGATTTAGACAGTAACAGAATACTTGCAAAGTCCATAAGTAATATTATAGATGAATAGGGTTATTGTGTGATGTCATGGCTTGAATGTCCTTTTGGATTTTCTATTCTATTGTTCTTGATATACACATGATAGAGCATTGAAGTGTAACAAGTGGAGTTGAGAAAAGGCAGGTGTCACGGCCCCTAGTGCACAAGTAATCACCCTACCTAGAAGGGCGCCATAATCACCTTTCTTTGCTGTATCCTATGGGGAAGGTTTCACGAAATAGCTCAGACTCTGGCACATATTCTACTATTAACTAAATGGGGATAGATCTAAAACAGATATCAATATGCAGTCTTTTGCATTGTGGTCAAGACATGTTTCTCTTTCTAGGGATAGGTCTCACATATTTGTAGACATACTATTTCCATTTAGGGGTATACACCTTATAGTCTAGATTGTAAACATAAGATAGATGTCTTTTCATGTGTTTGAGTTTAGATTTTTATTGGCATTAAGAGATCATATTCAATACAGACGTTTTTCAAATAATACCATGAAGTTGTTATTCTTATTTCTGATGTATTTAATCAACAGACCATTCAAATGAACTTCATCACGGTCTTTCGTCATTGTTGCTGGTGTGGAATGTTTCAAGGATAAAATTACAAATCTTATCTGCTTTCTATATAATGGATGCGAGACAACACTAATCGACCTGAAAAAGGCTTTTGATACCGTAAATCACTTAATATTATTGGAAAAATAGGAGTGGGTGGAAATCTCTTAAAATGGTTAGAAAATTACTTAGAAAATAGGGAACAAAGAACTTTTGCAAATGGTATAACATCTAAGGAAGGAAATGTCGTCGGTGGAGTGCCTCATGGTTCAATTTTGGGTCCATGATGATGTATCTACTTAAACGTTTGTTTCATACTACTGCAGCTCTGTCACATGTGTGGGTAACCAGGTTTTCCATCACAGATGTAATTATTTATACAACCTTATACTACCCTTTTCTCTGGTAACTACTTAAATAAAGGTCACCCGAGCTGCTCACTGGGGTTAATACCTGCACCTCGAGCCCTTTAAAGACGGCATAATGTTTAAATGCCCCTTGTCCAAAATACATAATAGGGTCCTTTGGGAGTGTATCAATCCCGAAGGATCGGCACGATGAATGTAGCACTGGAGAGTTACTCAGGGGTGCATGCTTTCATTGTGACAAATATAATGGGCATAACAACTGGGGCATAATGTTAATCCGCTTAAAAGCATTCTGTGGCCATTAAAGAGTTAAACCCCATTGACTGAATCAGTATTTGGCAAAAGTCGAGTGGTCAATGACCTTTAAGGCTCCACTTCCGGTGCTTGCCGTCATGCTATATGTTAGTCTATTGTGTTTGCCCTTATAGACTATAAGTACTATACGTTATAGTTTCTTATACGGTTTAAACTATTTATGGTCTCATGATTGATTTGGAACATTAAAGGAGTTTATTGTACTCAATTCTAGCCTTTGCCAAACGACCCCGTCAACAGACGAGGACTATAAAGGTGTTTCCGTTTAAGACCTGACCTGTCTACCTCATCAGACAGTCTGATAAATCTATATTATAAACCAATTTGGCCTAAGTAAGAGGAAATGAGCAAATAAGACGCCATCTAGTATATTCAAGGCAATAGGTGTATGATGCAAGGTGTTCCCGTTTACGACTTGACCTGTCTACCTCATCAGACAGTCTGATAAAACTATATTATAAACACATAGATAAACCTATTTAGCCTAAGTAAGAGCAAATGAGCAAACAAGACGTCATCTATTATACTCAAGGCAATAGGTGCAACTTGGTAAAGATTGATTGAAACAAGAAAGCGGAGCTCTAGACATAGGCCTACGTCTCCCCCTTTCATCTCATTCAGAGACAAAGCTGAGATCTATACCATACACCTGTGTAGGCGTATTAAAATAATAAGCATGGAACAGGCGTCCTCGTGACAAATTGTAGTCGATGAAGTAATTGTATATTAAGAAAAGTTACAAAAGGAAAAAAAAGTCTATTGACAAAATCCCACCTACAGGACTTCTTGATCATAGCATATAGGCACACAGGTATGCTATCTGATATTGATCTTTCTTATCGTATTGATTCTTTAACGTTCGTATTGATCCCGGGTATATGAATTTGAATCTCATAGCCCTCGTGAACAGGGGAGTCTTGGAAGCAATGGCTCAGTAACCGTTAGTAATAGAAGTTGAGTTTGAGCTTTGTAAAGTGTTCGTGAACAATCATGGCGTTTGTCTTCCATCTCAATACAGTCGTAACCAGATCCTCAACAATCAAATGCATGAGTTAGTAGTATGAAATAATAACGTGGTACTGAAATGTCAAATAGAAAATCAATGTATCAAACAAGAGTAACAATTTGCAAGTATGTGTCGCTGTGTTTTCTTTTTTTCGTAATACACAATAGTCCAAAGTTTCCAGGATCAGTATGGCTCCGATATACTTTGCATATATACATACCTTTTTCTGAGAATATCGGTGGATAATAGGCCTGCCTCTGGATTCCTTTATATCGAGTTAGGGGGGTTGTAAGGGGGTCCTTAAACCAGTATTTTGTAAACCCTTTAACAGCATTGGAGAACGTCTAAATGACACTTATTACAAACATTCAGAAACGTTTCCAATATATATATATATATGTTTTTGAACAATGTCTTTTTGCAAATCGTTAAGAGACGCCTGGAAACGTAAATAGAACGTTTAGTATTCTAGCTAGATTAGTATTAGGAGTAGTGTAATGCCATAGCCTAGGTAACATGAACCATGTGAAGAGTTTGGATGCAAAACGACATAAATCCATTTTGTGAGTTTTGAGATAAAAGCACATTTCTAATTTTGAAGAAATGGTGAATAGAAAATATTTTTTTCAATCGCTAATGATTAATGGGCAATAAATAAAATACCTAGAAATCGATTTTTGAAATCCTTGATTGTTATTGAAAGAGAAAATAGCTGATTAAATGTGATTTTTCAGTTTTTTTGCAAAACGACATAAATCCAAAAGCTGTTTTTCTGTATTTACCCCTAAATTGGTACCAAGCTTCTTTTTTTTCTTTTTTCTTACTTTTCTGGTTTGAGTAGGACATCAATGAAACACCAACATGTGATCATTAAAGATCCTTGCATCATATTTCTTTGATTTAAATATATGCCCAATTATGTTTTTTTGCAAAACGACATAAATCCCAAAACAGTTTATTTGCAAAATGGCATAAATCCACATAATCATAAAATGTCACTTTTGTGTCCATTTTTCATATTTCTTTGAAGTAAGAGTGCTCATTTCGTTTTGAGATAATACTTTTAGCAGTAGAGAGTACCATCACATGTAATAATGTTTATTTAAGACATTTCACATGCAGGAATTGAGAGCTATACATGCAGAAACAATGTTTAGTAAGGTGGATTTATGTCGTTTTGCAAAAAAACGCTTTTGGATTTATGTCGTTTTGCAAAAAAACTGCATTTTAAGCAGGCTCTATCTACTATTTGAGGACACATTTTAAGATTTTTTTTCCACAATTTTTTTTATCTTGCCCTAGGCTATGGCTATAACCAGTTTTTCCCCGTATTTGCATTTTGGTGCTTATGTCGTTTTGCATCCAAACTCTTCATGTATACGGGGACCTTAAAAAAATTAAATCTTTTTGATAGTTTCTCTGATACTTGTAGCAGATTGTAAATGGTTGACACCTATTTCAAAGCAACCCCCATCATCTAAACAGTCCTGAGATTGATATCCAACTTTGAAAAATACAAATTGATAGATTTGGTGCTGAATTTTTCTGGATTGATATGAATGATATTCTGGTCATGAATATTTTGTAAACCCATCCTATTCATGTCCATGCCCTCCATATTCTTCTAGGGTTCTCTGTGAAGTGTGTACAGCCTCTACACACCCCATGCTATATCTCTATAGTATGTGATCGTATCTAGTGGGGTGAAGGTCAACCGATACATATATAACCAGGTGGTGCACCTGTCTCCAGGCTACCAGGGTGATCATATAGTATTGATCCTACTGGAGGAAGGTGCGTGTATATGTGTGTGTGTTGGGGCTGTGCTTTGACTTCACAAGTCTGGTTGCTATATTGGTGGTAGTTGGCATTGCTGGTAAAGTACAACACCTTAGATATAGGGATGTCGTCACACCTATTGACAGCGATTCGTTGTTAGTATATATGTATATGTGGTTGGTGAATCTATTTTTCCATTGTTTTTTCCCCGCTGGACAAGCTGGAACGTTCTATAGGGGTCGTACGCACATTACACCACTAAACTTTTTAAAGTATGATAATAACGGTTGGTAAGGTAAAAGAACTGGCTTAGACGTGTATCCGATGTGTTTAATGAAAAAGTTAGATTTGGGTGGGACACATTTCTGTTTCAAATAATTATTTTATTGCGCATTTAAAGATAACGATTAAGAATAGAATCTCGGAAAATCCGCAGCTTCTACGCGAGAATCAATTGTGTGTACGCAAGGCGCAAAAGACAGGGCTCCTGCCCAGTCCTTATAATATCAAGTACTTTTAATTATGGCAAAGTAACATAATCTTTAATTATCAGGGTAGTGAAATATACAAAATATGTCAATACCTTCCAATCCATAGCAGGTTTTCCATCAACAATTAGCTTTAGCCTTTTTCCTAAAACATGACTTTTGTCACACAGAGTGATAAGTAAGCAGGTGTGTTTTTAGACTGGCCTAATATGATACACATTATAGCCAGTAATAAATAACTATTTTCTTTCTCTCCCATAATCATTTCACCCACCTCCCACCCTGCGGTTTTGGCTTAAGTACAATTGTATCTACGGAATGTAGATTGGCCGGGTGCGGAAAGATTATTATTATTATTATTATTATTATCATCATCATCATCGGTACTACGCAATCAATTGGAGGAATACAGAAACGAGAATGGTCTATGTTCAGCTCTTTATTTCCACGATTCCCATACATTTGTCCGCTATATCAAGCACACATGTAATGGTTAACGTTGGTGTATTTTTATACAACTGTAATGTCATACTCCATGTTGCATCTTCACGACAGTCATACTATTGAGCGCAAACACAGAATAAGGTACCTACAATAGGGAGTTCTTAAATCTGTGAACCAAGTCTGTAAAAACACTCACCCACCACACTACAGGCCCAGCCTGTATCGCCAACTCTTCAGCACTAAGCCTTTGTCACATAGTGTCCAGTGGTAGAAGTGTGCATAACATTCACTACATTGCTATCGGCCACTAGTGAACTCACTCACCAACCGTCAGCTTTAAATCCTCCATATCTAATTACAGCACCCAATCTTCTTGCATGGAGAGGGACATGTACTGGTCAGTTCAATACTGCTAACTACAATGGATATATTTCCTTTAATACACAGCCAAAAATATTTTTTCTCAATCCAAGAAAATAAAACAAATCATCTTGTCTGATGGACAAATGACTAGTTTTAAAACTAGTCATTTGTCCACCAGGCGAGTTTATTTATCTTATTTTCTTGAAATGAGATTATCATTTTTGGCTTTGTACATGTACAATGGTAAATGTGCGACGTTTATCATCAACATACTACGTTATGAATTACACTGGATTAATGACCTTTTTATTCCATCTAGTGAGTTTAGAAGGTATAGAAATACTCTGAATTTTTTTCTCTCATAATTTCATGATATTCGGTATAAAATGTTGGACGTGGATATTAATTAGTATATTTGTATTTGAGTCCATAGTAGAGTGTACAGTGTATGCGTGCATGCATACATATATCGCGTATAGGCTGCAGCTAGTTCACAAATCAGATCGCCAGTGCGGCTTATGGGATTGGGGCAAAGTCAGGGTGCGGCTTATACATTAGTTTTTAAGTGTATAGCACAGTACTAAAGTAGCAATAAACCTCATGTGAGGCTTAAAGGATATTCCCAAAATGAAGGAGCGGCTAATACGCCAGTTAAGCTTATACGCAAGGTTTTACAATACATTTGGTCCAGGGGCAGACGGGTAATACGATAAGTCCATGTTATAATATAACGTGTGCTAGCCTATCCCCCTATGGAGCCCATCTCTAAGCGCCATACGTATGCACAAAGCCAGGGACTCAATACAGGCGTCTATTATTCCAGCACTATAGTACATGATATACAATGGAGGTATCAGCACTAGTTGATGCCTTGTCTCCCCAGGCAGAATGCAATACAATCAGTGAGCAGATAATAGGTCAGTTACAAGCACCCCGGCACCTCTGTACTGCCAACATGACCCTATCTCCCCTCGGCCATAAAGATAACCTGGTTACGGACCATACACTGAGCAGCTCAAGTGGTATCGAGGAGCACCTCATAGACTTACCGTTAGTGGGGGGGGGGGGGGAGCCAGTGTAGGTGTTACGTGTGTTTATTTCACACAATACCATTTCATGAATATAATTGGTATATTGAATTGTATTCTAATACACGCACACATGCAGGCATCATATTCGCACATATGTGGTATTTTAGATGCTGTATACGGATTCTCTTCCACCGTACTTCAGTGCAGTCTTTCCTCGGAATTTACCTCGCTGAAACACATTCCCCTTTTCTCTATAACTCAGCCCGAACAGGAATATTTCAGAAGAAATGTCATCCCAAACCCATCACTGAACATAGACGGCATTTCTCATCAGCAACAGATTTCCAGACCCAACATAAATAGTACCCGACCCACCCAATCAAAGTCAAATACACCAATGGCAAGGCTAGTTATCATTAATTAATCTGTGGCCTCAGTCGCCAGAGAAGTTAGTTCTGAGTGGGGCTATGTTGACGGCAATGTCTGTGGCCACCTCTGCCCGGAGAGCACTGCAGGCATGGCTGAGCTGGAGGGCGGCGTCAGGGTGGGCATTACCTGGCAGCATGGTGCACTCCCGCTCCAGGAGGATGGACACCTTCTCCAGGATCTCGTGGAAGCCCAGGGAGAGGGCCGCTCGCCGCAGTCGGTTAAGCTCCTGTGGGTACAAAAGTTAATAGGAGATTATTAAGATAGGATTAAAACATAGCATGTTTGTGTAAGTTTCTCTTTTTTTTCTTTAGGAGACGTTGCGCAGAAAGCAGTCTTCCCCCCACTGCGATGCACCCCAAACATAAATAAATTAGTTTCTCTTTTTGTGTGAGCATTGAATATGACCTTTCATTTTGTATGAACTAGGACAGCACCTTTGGTGTAAACAAGGAATCTCTTGATTTCAATGTTGTGGCCACATTGAATAACCCACGCCAGGAGTGCCCGTGTTATGTCTGTTGATTGGTTATATCCGTATTTTGAATTACCGGTATATTCACTTAGTTCAAGAAAACGTGTAGTATAGGCCGCATTCCACTCGGTATACGGTTTTGTGGAATATGGTCTACAAAAAATTGATTGTGTGATTAACAATGATACAAAATAATGTCCTTGCAGGTGCATTTCTTGCCATACATTTCTGTTTGAGGGGTACACTGATATATTTTATAATATATTTTATACTAATGTAGGAGTTCCGATATTGCGCAAATTCCGATATTGCGCGTGTAGCTCCAATAATCTATCTACCATTTCTTAATGTTAAGCCTGGCAGATATGGCAATCAATTAAAGAATATAACAAGATGCACGTCTGGAGGAGATATTTTTCAGAGAGAAATGATCTGGGGCACAGACGGATCGTGAATTGCATAATGTTATTAAAGATAACCCTGTCATACCCACACCAGAAGCAAGCTGACAGGTAGGCAGTCAACCAACTCATTCCCTTCCAATAAAGGCAATCAAAGTTAAACGTATTATGACGATAAGACAATGAAATGTCTCTGAGAGACATCAAATGTCAATGTGGGAGACAGGAAGATTACTTCTATTCTTTTTTTTAAACCTTTATTTCAATTTGCGTAGGTTTAAAGCATCTCAGAGTAAGATGGTCATAAACCGCTTTAATACGGATAATTACTTTTTAATTTCTTCTTGATAAAGTACTCTTATTCAATATGCTTAGGTTACCTTCAAAACACTTATTTCATTCGATAGAAGATGCCGTATATGACGGACACAGATCTATCCCTCTCTATGAATTTAAGAAAACAACTTCAAAGATTCAGTCCAGACTACTGTGGCGCATTTGAATTCAATCAATTATTTACAGAGGTCTACGGTACAGGAACAAGTCGATTTTCTGAATGGATTCTTTTACATAACGTCTCCCATAATTTATGCTATTGAAGAATTGATAACTTACTTTGTAAAAGTGTTGCTGCTTCTCCGGAAGTTTACGAGCATGTCGTAGAATCTTCTGTATATCAGCCTGTTAATGGATAATGTACAACTATGTCAACGCTTCCATCACAGCCTTTCATATCAGGCAAAAAAAAAGAAGGTTTGTTTCAGGTCACCCGACCGACCCTATCTAAACAGGGCCGACCCTACGATTTTTTATGCAATTTTGAAGAAATGTTTATGTTTTTAGACATTTGGGGTCAATTTTAGGTTTACAAAATTTTGGAAAAAAATCTCTCCATTTTTACACTTTTTGGGGTCAATTTTAGAGGGGAAGTAAAAAGAAATAAAAGCAAAAAAAAAAAAAAATCCGACCTACCGACCCTAGAGTTTCTTCCCATGTTACCTGAAACAATTTTTTTTTTATTTGGCCTAATTGTATGACCCACCCCTCCCCTCTTCAAGATGCGGAATAATTTTGACAATGCCTGAGATATTATTTAAGCTTAAAGCCTGTACCTTCTGTTCATCACAATCTGCACCTTCATGAAAATAAGAGTCATCTAAATACTGGTGGCATATGACCTCGAACAGGAGAGGTTTTAAGCTGCTTTGTCATGTCTTATTGAGATAAGCTCTCACAAGGTTTCCAAGGTTTAGAATGTCCCTGACGTAGCAGCATAATGCTTTATTTCACTTTTATACATTCTCCTGTCATCACGATGGACGAATGAATTCATGTATCATGCTGACCCTACGAGGTTGATACACTCCCGGAGACCGACGTGATGCAGCAATGCAGTGCCGGCTAAGTACACCGGTGAAGCGTTGGTGCATCATAATGGCATGATTCTTAAGGCATGATCCTGCCCAAAAGGGTTAATTAATTATCAGACATTGTGAAAACTGCGTTTTACCTGAAGTCCACTGGGTTTGATCCACACTACACAGTTCTGTGCGTAGCTGCGTCTGTCCATAGGACGCACGGGGAATGGGGTCCGGCTGTCATCATCTCCATAAGGTGGGTCGGTGAAGTCTCCAATCGGAGCCAGGTGCTTCAGGTTACCCAGCCATGGGATCATGTCGGAACCTGTGTTGGGAGAGTGGAAGAAGTCTTTATAAAGATACTGAAAGTGCTACCTACTGCTGATATGGTGGACGTGAGAACAATTTCAACCATATATTGCTGTAACAAGGATGACATTAGGAAACGACGCATTTGTAAACAAATGTGGAGATCCTTTGCTAGAGTTGAATAGATAGCAGTGAAAGTATTTACCAGAGTTTACTTCTTTTATGGTTTATGTTTAAATGATACTGTCTTCTTCATTTTCATTTCCGACTTACCTCCAGTCAAGTTAACATTTACCCCCAGAGAAATTTAAATAATGAGTTAGAAGCACATTTAGATTGGGTCAGAGATTGATAGCAAGACACCTCTGTTTGGAGAATCTTTGTTCCAATCAAAGTGTATAGTACTTGCATGGCTCTCTCTTTTTGACTATCATATATCTTTCCACCCATAAGATTGCTCCCACGCCATCCCTTAGGGTGATGTTTAGTTTTAAGTTTATTGTACGATTGCCTATACGAGGCCGTTTTTAACGTAGTACTATCCGTCATTACATTTCTTGTCCAAGAGGAGCAGTTGTATTGGCAGTAGCCTTTTAAAGTAAGATGAGAGAAAAGAAAAATTAAATTCCACAAGTGCCAATAATGCAATATCAGAATATGTAAACATGATAAATACATCTGTCATACAATCGTTTTTGAGTGCTGCTATTACCTCCTTGAAACTTTCAAGAGCTAGCTTGTCCCAGATATAAATGACCAACTGCAGTTTGTCCTAGATGATGGACCCCATAACCCTATGTCATACCGACCGTGACAACAACTGAATAAATTAGTGAATGTTCCTCAATTGGACATGGCCGAAGTAGATATGTTATACATGTATGATGCTGGAAGCTGGTGGGAGAATGAGCAGGTGGGCTATTGTGAAGGCTAAGTTAGCATCATCAGGTGACTAACTAGGTGTTTCTTGTGGCGGACCAGATCAATACTAACGGTGTGAGAATCCATATTAAATCTTGGCACCCAGCCGGCAAGTATGTGTAGAAGTAACAGGCCAGACAACATTGTGAAATCACTACGCAGTTGAAAGTTAGATAACCCTTTAAGTGTCGCATAGTGTTTCATGTCCTTAGTCGGCATGATGCTTAAATGCAGCCCTGGTGAGTCTACTCACCAGGGCTGCATTCATACCGACCCTCTGGGAGTGCATCAGCCCTAAAGGTTCAGTATGATAGTTGAATGCACCATTGGCGAGCTACTTGCCAGGGCTGGACTATACATGTGCTCCTTAAAGGGTTAATTGCTTGAAGAGTACAGGCCCCAGACGAGTCCTACAAGAAGAGATGTCTGAGGTAAAAGAAGCCATGTCATAACGACCATGACGGCTGAACGCGAAGCCTGACAATTTCTATTGTGATGTAGACCATTTTGTGGCTATTGAACTTTTAAAGACGGTATGATGTTTAACGCTTCATGGCTTCACCATTGTCCTCAAGATGCACTAATTTGATGCACTACAGTGAAGGCATACTATGTATTTAACCACAGAAGGTACTGCAGCGCACCATAGTAAATTTATTAAACTTAATTATATAAATCTGCTGGCTGGGTCGCATGCAATATGACGACAAAAGGCGGAAACCATCTTCATAACTGTGTTCCACCTTCTGACACCGGTACCTGTTTGGCGTTTTTAATTATTATGTTTTGAATATATATGGCGTCTGGGTGATAACGTGATCCTTTCCTAGGTTAAGGGGGGAACTGTATTGTATCTCCCTTAGATCATGGTGTAAAAAGCAATTGGAGCGGGGGGCTATAGACCTCTGTATAGCATTATATATACAACCGTTATATACGAGATAAACCCATATACAAATAGATATTTTACTCCTTGTATTGATTGATTGATTAATTGAAGGATCAATTAGGGTAATAATGGCAACACCTATGGTAATACAAACTCAAGATAGCGGATAACAGAGTTCTTTGCCTTAATATGTGTTATAGTACTGGCGGACTACCCTACACTGGGGGACATCGTTCTCACTAAACCCTTTGAGGGCCGCATACTACTTAAAGTAACTTTAACTCATTGTGTCTTTTGTCCTCTTGATGCACGGATGCAGCCTTGGCGAGTTACTCACCAGTGCTCCATGCTAGTATCATGCCGACCCCCTGGGATGAATGCAGCCCTGACAAGTTACTCCCCAGGACTGCATTCATTCGTCATGCCGAAAAAGGACTATGCTGCCATTAAAGGGTTAAATCAGATTAGTGTAGATCGATGGTGGTCAATGAGTTATCACCTGACTCTAATCCTGATGTAGAGGCTGCATGTCTGTTCAATCTGAGATAACTGATACACATGATCCCTGTTACTAAGTCTGGCTTATGTAGGATCAAACCTGGTTATGTAAGGCAGTGAGATACACATCGATATATGCTTGTAATTTAAAAATGGTAGACTTCCCGTTATATTACATTTTTGAGAAATTACTTAATTTCAACCATGACTGGGAATATAGGTGTCATTTTCAGTATAAACAAGACCTATAATCCCGGTAGGGTCGTCACGTATGATAATCAGATGGTGTCAATTTTACACAAATGGAAATGTCACATTTCTTACACAAGCGATACATTGTATACAAGACATATCCAGGGTTCAATTACATGATCTATCAAGTGATGTGGTAAAATGCACAAGAATCTAGACTGCGTTTGTATCTCCCTCTCTTTAACCAATTTAGATATAAAAGCCAAGTGCCACCACTCAATTCTCAAACCCCAATTAATCGTGATAGGAACTGAAGCACCACGTCTGTGGAGGAAATTAATTGCATCCCAAACATGGCAAAACAAGGCATTATTGGTGTGCTGCCCAGAGTATGCTCTTTCATAGTGATGCCCACAGAAGTTAATGATGAAGCCTTGTTCAAACAGGCTCTATGTACACTTGTGATGCTGGTAATGGTAGGGATGCCTCCCTCCAGGGTCCCTCCAGTGGGCGCCTGGAGTAATTACTACCAGTCAGCCTGTCATTAATCATACCAGAATTAAGGCCCGTAAAACATGAGACTAAATTAATCCTTTAAAGGGGCGTAGTACTTTAATACAGTCCAGAGTACAACACCGGCCTATCTTTCCCATCTCTTACATCAGCTTGTTATATAACCTACACTGGGGCCCTGTACCTACTCCTTTTCTCAGTGTCCTGGTGACCACAGGCGCTCTGGGTGTCAGGTTCTACGTCCCAATCTGAGACACTCTGAGAAGGTGGTGCCGAAGAGTGAATATGCTTTGAAACACTCCAGAAAGATCAGCATGATGCACTAACGCAGCCCCGATGAGTTCATAATAGCTGTGGCTGCGTTGGTGCATCATATAAACGACAAATGTCGCATGAATGCAACATGTTGTTCTGAAAGGGTTAAAAGTGTAACAGAACCGGTAGCTATCCAGACGTGTTGGTGAGTTATCTGCCCCGGACACCACGTTCTTGTTTAGTGTTTCACTTTCAGTACCCTCAGACAGTTCTATGGGGACATTCACAAATGATGTCACCTATTTGAGGACCTTTTTCAAGACCCCCGATCCCCACTGCCACTGTCATATTCAGATTTCCTATGGAAATTTAAGGCCCGGGTCACGTTTTAATTTTTTACTCATTCAAAGAACCCTCCGGTGATATCATTTGTGAACGTTCCCTATGGGCAGCGCAAACAGTGAGCTGGCCGTTATCAGTCAGAATGTACACGCTCGTCATGTATCTAATGTGTCATTGGTATGGGCTGGTTGCGTTTGTCACACGCTACTCACTAAACAGTTGGACTAGCCCTGTGGAAATGTATTCCTGCGTGTTATTTTCAAAATGCAGCCACAATTAAATTAAATTTCCAGAAATAAACAGGTAGTTAGCGAGAAACTAACCGATACATCGTTAACCCTAAAAGGGTGGCATAGCATTTTAATGAGCCGTGCCCTTAATCATGACTCCCAACAGGTTGGTATGGTGCACCACTGCAGTTCCAGCGAGTTACTCACCGGGACTGCATTACTGCATCATGACGACACATATTGTTTTAAACGGCAACATGCCATCCTTAAAGGGCTATTAAAGATTGGGTAATGAAGCAGAATTCTAACATGACAGTTTATGAGACAGTGTTTGGCCGTTGCCTTTGAGCTCACCTTCCACATAAGGCATCTACCCCCCTCCCCTCCCCCAGCGGCTGGGTTAGACTTAGTAAGAAATCAATATGACCTTACATACCTGGGGAAAACAAGGCTAACATAAGGTTAGACTTCTTTTTGCTGTCTGCCCACGAAAACATCTTGCCATACCAGTCGTCTCTGAAAATACAACGCATGATATCATTTAGTATGTGCAGTACATTCTGGGAAATAATAGACCTACTAAAAGAAAAAGAGGTCCGTTTCAGGCAATAATTATTATAGTCCGAAAATTAGAGTAGGATATTACTAAATGAATATTCTCCCAAAATTTGAGAAAAATGTATTTTGGGGGCGGCGGTGGAGGCAAAAAGGCTTCTCTACAGGGAGAGCTGTCCCAAAATTCCCCAGAATACAGGGGCAAACAAAAGAAAAAAGCATGGAAAACCTCTTTTTTGGACTATCAAACGAAGATATATCCCTGTTTGAAAGACATCATGTCGAGTTTATGGTAGTCAGCATGATAGTTTAAAAAAAATCAAATTCTCAACGAATCGCATTGGGTGGGAGTAAAAAAAAATATTCAAGAAGAAATTGCCAAAAGTCCCATTGGTGGCTCCGTAATCCAAGTTAGTAATACAAAATGGCCTATTGGTTTGCGCACTCGATTGCAATAAAGTTTGAAAGTACCAAGTTCATGTACACAGAAAATGTTGGAGCTCCACTCTCACAGTAAAGAACATTGAACACCTCTACATCTAATGCAACTTTTCACGAGAAAGCAAACTAAAGCTGCCCGTTTAGTATAGGGCGGTGCTTTGTATACTGCACTAGTTTCAGTGATGGTTATCACAAGGGATGCAGACAGCATGGCATGACCACAGATATCTATCTTATCTCAGAGGGTGGCCAGAGATAGGCCCCTGCTCTACCCCTGCAGATTGTTGACCTGCTGGTGGAACCCAGCCTGTCTGAGTACGTGTCGACACGCTACTACTGCCCCAGGCCGACTGCATAAAGCACCACACCAGTTTGTTGTACTTTATAGGGAGTGGTCATTATTTAACAACTGGGTTGTAGGTGGGGGAGGGGTTGTTGGTGGATTTGTGGATTTTCGCAATATAAATGCATGAAAAATATTCTGCCCCCCCCTCCCCGCTTTGAGATATGTAGCTATGCACGGATTTTTTTCGGTCTCTAGGCGGTTCAATTGATTGTTCATAGCTGTTTTAACGTCCTAATGATGGGTTTCTATTATCTGTCTTCCAAGAACCCAATTTAGATACCTGTAGCTCTGCTTTATTAACAGTACTATACACGATATACTATGTACTATATCTGAAAGCAAATACAGACTGTACACCACAATCTCTGCGGACGAGAAACCCTGAAACTGAAAATTTCAAAACAAGAAAAACAAAACACAAAAAAACAATAGACAGACTGTACACCTACCAGCAAACATGTGGTGCACATTTAACGAGAAAATAATAGAATCAAATATCAATACCTTCAGTGTGTCTACTTATATATAAGCAACCATGATTTCAGAATACAAAAAGCTTTTAAATATGCCTTAGCCTTCTATATGGTACTACACTAGGGTGATACTTACCCCACCTGAACTATGGCGACCATGCCGCCGACCTTGAGGGCACCGTGGAGGAGGACGGTGAAGGCGGCGGCCTTGCCCTCCTCCTGGGTGTCCTCACCCTCATCCTTGTCTTCTTTAGCCTCTCCCTCTTTAGGCTCCTCTCCTGTTTGACACACCAGGGTCAAGTGGAGTATTAGAGCAGGGTTAGATTCGCTATTATATATCTAGGGACCTGGGGCAGGGTTGAGACCTTTCAAAGAGTAAAGACTATTAAGAGGGTCCAACTTTTTCTTTTTAGATAATTGCCTAGCATTGTCAAATGGCAATTAAAGTGCCCAAATATAACCCACAAAGGGGCTAACTTGGGCATAATCATCTAGTTTAATCTATAGAGTAGTTTGAGTAAGGGTAATAGAAAAGAATTTTTCATGAGAATACTACAGCAAATCTCAATAGTCTACAGCCGAAAACCCCTCTTAGAATCAGTTTTACTAACCCTCTTCTGGAGCTAATAATTGTGATTAGATTTGTTCTAAATTAAACTTGGATATTGGGTGAACACTTAACAAATATCGAGTAAATGATTTCATCCAGCTACTTAATGTGGATTAATCTGTGGTGAAGTAAACATGGTGAAGGAAAATGTTTTCATAGGCTATAACATAGACACAAAATCGGACAGTGGGCTCTCTTGGTATGATTGCTCTTTGGTTAAGGTAATCTAGGTGCCTGTGACCTCAAGGTTGAGGGTCTCTTATCATGTCTTTCCAGTAGGTGTTGATATAATGGTAGTGAGCATGCATCTGGTAATTCTAGTAAATATTATCGCACATGGAGATTGCACAAAGAACTTTAGAATTTCGATAAACCTAATTATGCAGCCCGAATACTAACATACATCTAAGATGTATTAAGATCATGGACATATGTGTGTGTCAATATCACAGCTTAAAGTATAAACATTGTACCTACCTATAGGAAGACACAGATGTCTTGATATGCATGCTGGGCTGGCCACATCAGCAATGTCTAAGAAGCCACAAATCTCAATCTCCTTGTTCATGCGGCGTTGTGTATGTTCAAAATCTGTCTCCCTGAAAGAAAAGAGACATAATGTGAGTCATTCATAGCATACTCATGTGTAAAGTATCATACTCAGATAACTAATGATCCAATGCCACTCGAAAATATGATGTAAAGATAGAATGATGACCAGAACAGTGAGTGGTACAACACAGGGACCCTAACTAACCCTTTAAGGGCTGTACATGTATAGTGCATGCTGCTCTTTGACGTTATGATGCATGAATGCTGCCCTGGCAAGGACCGCCCGCATTTAAGCAGTATGCGGCTATTAAAGGGTTAATATATACATGCATAGCTTTAACTTATGATTCCTAGGTTATAAAAAAGTCAATTCCTAGAAACAGAACATTATAGCAATAGTACAGTATCGACGACAGTTTATTGTGGATAATTAGTTTTTATCTTATCTGATTTTCCTATACCTTAACACCAGTGCCTCCCCTGTCCTAATCATTGGTAATTCATCACCTTTTTCTTATGTCTATACATAACTATCACTGTACAGGTGTCGCTAAAAGTGTCCCAATACACCCCAAGCACTAACTATCCAATCAGGTACACCTACAGGGATACTCAAAAGCAATACCCCCCCTCCCCACGACACAGAGACACCTTTGTCTTTTCATCTACCGATCGTTACTTCACAAACAGGTAATTGGAGGTAATTTGGTGCCAGTTAACCATTTAAATGACACATGGTGCTTTGGCAGAGTATCAAACATGCAGGATACATTCATGCATCGATCATGTCGACTCTAGGGTATAATGTATTAAAGCACTATGCAACCCTTAAAGGATTTAAGAGGGAGATGGGGAAGCGGTCAATCATGGCCTGGTTGTGTGACTGAAGGGAGAGGAGATGTCACTGATGGGCTGGCATCAAAGGGATAGAGATCGATTGGAGCTAACTTGTATGACACTTAACGTGTGGTATCATACATACCCGCTACTAGAAACTGACACATGTAATGGGTACGTTTGTGTAGGTAAGGGTTGAGACCATGTGTACACACTATTGGCAGGGGCAGATACAGGCCAGAGGTGCGGGGGGGGGGGGGGGTGCTCTCGGGGATCCTCTTTTTGTAATACTGCCCAATAAGGATATATATGTATTCATTATATCGGTCACGACGTCGGTCACTGTGATAGTGTCGTTATCCTACACCAGGGGCACGTGATGTAACTGGATCACATGTACCCCAGCTAACAGAAATACATTAACTTACGTCAAAATAACATTTTAAACGTTATATAACATTTTTGCCATAATAAGGATCCATAGAGAAACGTTATATAACGTTGAACAACGTTTTTTGTTTACTGGGACATCTTGGCTGGGTCACCGGTAACAGGTATATGTATTTCATGGCTAGATTACATATACTTCATGACTGGAGTAGGGTAAAGTGACCATGAGTCGGCCACTTGGACCTCTGTGAAAGCTTTGTATTATTCTAGAAGCTGTGCTGCATGAGGCTAACATGTAGGGGCATCTAAAAATTCTTATGAAAGTTATCCTCATGTCTTGGACTTTCAAGCCAATAATGTCACAACTTTCATTTTCATGTCCATGAGGCCTTATAGGCTTGCACTACGTATGAGTGTGATTTTTCTTCATATGTACCATAAGTCAACCACTGTGGTACCTTGGGTCAACCACAACATACCATTATTCAGCTGTTGCATACTAGAATGTGTATGTTTGTACTTATTACAGGGAAATGGTTTATTTCGTTGTGACCAATGTCAGACAGAGTGTAAGTATAATGCATTAATTGATTTTAGTTAAGGTTCCTTGACCAATATCAAACTATTGCAAATATTACTTCATTTATTACTTCCACTTCATTTCAAGGTGGTTGGCAAATTATCAGAAACACAGCTCCAATTGCATAATATATTACAAAAAATTTGGTATTTCTGACTGACAGTGGAGAGGACTAGATCTGTATTTCCAAAAATGGTAAAATAGCATGGGCTGCATTTCTCCATATTGTATCAATATAAAAATAGTGAAATCCAATGAAATATTCATATATTACTTCAATTTGGTACCAAAACCAAGCAAAATGGCCTACTCAAGGTACATGGCCGACTCAAAGACAGTTTACCCTACATGTACTTCATGGTTGGTGTACATATATGTACTTATGGATGGGTAACATGTACTTAGGGCTGGAGTACATGTCCTAGTGGCTGGAATGCATGTGTGAGGGACATCCGTGCCCCTACACTGCCCCAACCAGCTTCCATCACGTCCTCTAGATTCTGATTTTCCGGGGGGTTACCAACCCTGGGCTTTCTCTCCCTCCAAGAAGGGGCTTTATCAAGCAGTTACAGAGAGTCTCAGCACCCGGAGTATAGAGGCACCTAGCACCAGGCGTTCTCACCCACTGGAGACCGAAGGTCCCAATGGGGCATTATCAAGCAGTGTTGAGATACCCTGACTTACCAGCGATGGATGCTTTCCACACCATACCGATTCAGTCAATTATTGTTGTAACCAAGTCTCTAACTGCGTAACCAACTACCTGTACTAGGACTCGGTTGCTCCAAGTGAAACAAAGGTCCCATTCCTGGGACCATCTGGGGCTGACCCTGTTTCCAAGGTCACCGAGCCCTAGCAAGTTGGAACGCTTCCTGCCGACTTCTCAACATTTTTTCACCGAGCATGCTCGGTGTCTCCACCAGTGTGAGGGACACGTTTTTTCCGAAAACGACATTTTTGGAGACACCGGGAGTCGAACCCGGGGCCTTCCACCTGCCAAGCGATTGCTCTACCACTGAGCTACATCCCCATGTCCTATCAGATAGACCGCGTCTCACGTTACTGGATCGGTATGGTACAGAGGGGAGCTTATTACCCGAGTGATACCCCCTTGCGGGTTTACCACCAGGGTACGGGGAATCCGTGCCCCTACACATGTATTTCATGACCGGATTACATGTGCTTTATGACTGGATTACATGTACCATACTTCATGGCTACATAGATGTACTTCAGGGCTGTGATCCTACATTAGTGAGGCTGGGATTTCTTAGAAATCCACAGGATGGACTCAGTGCTGAAAATGCTATTTACACAGTGCTACCATGAGGCATGTGCTGGAGGGGTGTGTGTGTGCGGGGGGGGGGGGGCTGCTAACTGTATCAATCATGCTAACTGTTGTAACTGCATTTAGCAGTCAACCATCCAACTGATAACTCTATCAAGTTATTGTTAACTCTATCAATCATCTTACTGTTATGTGTAGTAACCAACGCCATCTGTAGTAGCACCAGGGATATCCAACTGTTATATCTGTATCAACAAATGCTATGTCTATCATGATAGAAATATAGTCTATTATTTTTTTGAATACAAGATTTACTATGCTATACTATATGAACGACCGTATGCAATGCCCCTCTTCCATTGAATACAATGTGGCCATCTCCTTGCCCATCTAAGAAATATGTTGTCTTCTTTTTAGACCACAGAATCCATTCATTAAAGTTACAAAACTTATTGTCAGTGTAAAGGTTACAAAATCAACACACGGTTGGTTTGTATTTGATTCCCAAAGGTAAACTATGTTTGTTATACACTTAGCAAGGAAAGAACCGTTAGACTGCTGAGTGTTTGTTAGGTAGTTTAACGTCCGGAGGGCACATAGTATTTTGCATTCCAGACTGG
The DNA here is from genome assembly GCA_947462335.1 of Harmothoe impar. Taxonomy (NCBI): domain Eukaryota; kingdom Metazoa; phylum Annelida; class Polychaeta; order Phyllodocida; family Polynoidae; genus Harmothoe; species Harmothoe impar. Next base: position 42,598,849 of record OX381709.1, on the reverse strand, counting down.
AGAAGTTATTACAGTTGTTAGCAGGATTGATACCCTTAGCAGTTGTACACCAGGCAGAGGGGGGGGGGGTGGGGGTGACAGGTGAATGCACCACGTGCAGAGCACACCTGCAGTCACAGGTATGATAACCCGTCAACACGAGATCAACACAGGTAGACATCAAGGCCAGCCCCTACTGTTAACACTATAAACAAACCAGACGTTGTTACACGTCACTGGATACCCAACGTACTTCTAACCAAGGCAAAAATAGAATTTTTCATGTCCAAAAGTTACACGCGGTTCATCTTGACTTCAGCCAAGAAAATACCCTTTGTATCTCCATAATTTAGACAATAGGTAAATCACAATGACTGGCAGCGGAAGGACCTGGACTATTTATGATTGTGTATGGCCATGCAATGACATTGCCCTGGGCCCAACAAGTGAAGATAGTGTCAACTTGTCAATTTGGATAGAGTTGTTGTTTTATTTTTTTAATTCAGTTGAGGAAGTATGATATGAAAAGAGCTATTTTGATGAAGTCATAGTGGAGAAACATGCGGTGGAGAACAAGAAACAGTTTTCTTCACGATGGCGTGGAAAACGACCATCGCAGTATTAAGCATAGTCGCTTGTTTCCCCAGATTAAATAATAGGCTTATCTCAATCAGTTGAGTCCAGTAAGTTATACCAGATCACGGAACACATATCACTATTATCAGACAAGTTCATAAATCATTAGTATCCAATGTCACACCAGACGGTTATTAATACAGTAGGCAGGCTCCACTGCTTAATACTGTGACGTGCGATCACATCTCTCATTATAACATCTATTGTCTTCTCTGATTATTCCAATGACAAATATAGAGCCACGTTCAACATGGCTATAGAGGACATATTGCATTACCTACGTTACATATACTGTCTATTTATGTATTTATATATGATACAGGGACACCACCACGCCCTCAGCATCACTACATCTTTAATCCCTTTTGTAAGCTTCTATTCACCCAGTCTCTGCCTTAATCCTCTTTTAAGTTAAGACACACCCATTCTTACAATACCCTAGTGGAGCTTTGATATGACAAAGTCATTCAGGTTGGGGGGAAATGGTAGGAAGGGGGTAAACTTCTTATGTATTATTGTGTTGTTTTTTTCGGTTTAAATTCAGAGAGGCGGGGGGGGGCAGTGTAGGGGGACGAGGGATATCTATCTTATTCAGTGAATGTAAATAGGTCGAATCTATTTAGACCCCTAAAACTCTAGGGAATAGGAATGTGATTTCCTGTTGACCATAAAGTAGGAACCTCGATGGGGACAGCCTGTTGGGTCATGATCTCCCACAAAATTTGTCAAGGTATGAAATGGAAATTTCGGGCAAAATACAGACTTTTGCCTTATTTTATAGACTTAAGAACGAACCCTATAGTCTTCATGCGCTACAGGAATCATCAAAGCCCACTGGCATCTTCCTATATATTGATTCTTTTCTGATAATTCTATGTAGACATACTGGTATATGCATGGAAGACTTACCTGAGTTTTTGCGGGAAGAGGGCACTGAAAGAAGAGGCAAAATAAGTATTATTCGAAAAAGTCGGCCTTCTACCAGTACTATAGATATGAACTTACAGAATTAAGTTTGAAACAATGTACAAGTGATAATCTTAACAGCTGTATACAATTTGTGCGGTTACAAAATACATGTATGTACATCATTTCCACTCCAAAAATGCAATAGTTCTCCTAAATGATTTTGAATGTGCATTAGTTCACACATCTACGGCCAAGCTTACTATCCATACTTTATACCAAACATGTACAGTGTATGTCTATGTTTATACACATGGCTTAGGCAATGCCACTTAAGGTGGGCTACGGCCTTATTGTTCTAGGTGCTGGAAAGTACCGATGAATAATACATGTTCTGGAACTATTCCATGCCCTGTGCTCTGGGGCGACTACTGAAGCTTATACTAGTCTACTAGACCTTTTCCCTCCTGCCTATATACATATTTAAAAGGGATTGTAAACCTTAAGGGAATACTTTTGACAAAATAGAAAGCCTATTGTGGATACCGTGTTTGTATCTGGAATGTTACCGCACTGGACTTTACACACTATTTAAGAAGTTGCTGTAGACTGACTGTACAAATATAGATTCATACAAGTTATCCAAATATATAATTTTGAACCATCCTAATACTGCGCTTTTAGGGAGTGCTATTATTTTTTTAACACGAGGTAGGGCGGGGTCAAAAGTATTGTTGACCCGTACGTTACGACAACAGTTAAAATGGATTTCTGACCAGTCACTGTACGGTAGGGGGTGTAATTTTGTTGTTTTAGGTGTTGGCTGGGGAAACTACTTTAGACGATATAGTTGTATTCATACTCGCTTGGCAATCAGTAAAAGTTCTAAGTCTCAGGTAGAATCACTCGCTTAATGTAAGAATAGCCGTACATATCCTACTCAAACATAAACATGAGAGTCAGATACAGGTAAAAGAGTTTATTCATAATTGACAGATGAGCATCTCAGGCTTCTCCAATATAATGCACTCTAGATGTTAAGTAGTGCTTAGCCAATCATCCCGGAAAACACAGTCAATAATTCACTCAGTTATGCAGATTATGTAAGCACAGTGTAAACAGTGTGTAGTAGTAGAGTTCACAAGTCAGTCAGATTAGAATGTTTTCCATAATTCTCCAGTACTCATACATTGTAAGACCTGGGTGAGCCCTGAGTCAAATCCCATATGGGTTTCAGTTCCTTACTCAATACTCTTTAGGTATCCGTCACCACTTTCTGAGGATGGTGACAACAGGGGCTCACCCAAACTATTCCACAGTCACACTCATTTGGTAAATGCCTAAAGTACCTTTGTACTTCTGAGGTATAATGATTGTTCCTCTTCCTTGGGCATGTTATAACAACCAGTTGTTAGATTCTCCTTTTAGTTTAAAGAACATTTCGCATGTACATCTGGGATTATAATACTTCATGAATAAACAACAATAGACCATAATACAGTGGTGGCACAGGCGGCAGTACCTAAATGTCTATAACATATCTAACTGAATGGCAGTGTTTAAATGGTTTGGTAAAAGTACACTCCTTCAGACCTTCAAAAGGATTCTCCACAGTAACCAGGCGGTGCCTTCATGGAGTATATAAAGGTTTCTACTTACAATAAAGGAGGTAAGTTCATCCACTAACATGGTAGTGTACCTTCCTTTCAATTCCTGTAGGTCAGTGAGGTGTTTAGATAGTGATAAGGGTTCCCGACAATGCTGAATGTTTGCTTGTTGCAACTTAGTGCCTGGATACCAGTCCTGTCCTCAGCATGGGGGGGGGGGGGGCCTCAATCCCCAACCCCCCCCCAACAACTGCTGACTGTTCCTCACTCTATCTCTGCATGACAGGTCGGCTCTCTCCCGACTCACTTCTCCTACTCCCTTCCTTTCAACTAACAGGGATTATATATGTTGCCATTTCATCTTTCCTACTACGTAATACCTTAAGAAATATGACCACTGTTTTATTACCCTTCTTTCTTTTCTTTTATTTCTTCCAGACAGTGACGACTGAGCGTCCTCTTTTTCCCTTCATGGACGGCCACCAGATGTTCTACAGCGATTTATTCTGCCTGGACTTTCAAAACACCCATATATTTAACGGACTATATTTTTGCAATTTGGAACAATAATGTTATTCCTCACAAAGCCCTATTGTTGCTTTTTCCCGTTCACTGCACAAGCTCTCATCCTTAACCAAACAAACAACAGACTATACTCCCCTCCTAATGGATTACACAGGGGGACATGTTTTCTGGAGACGCAATTCATCATCTCTTGCTGCCTAAAGGCCCGTTTCCACATGAACTTATATCTGTTATGTACATGTACATCACAACAATAGTTTTTTTTCTAAATCCTACAGATGTCAGTCCATAATTAATGGACATCACCATATTAGTCATTATCCTCCACACAATAGGACATTTGATTCTTTTTCATACACGGGACTGGACGCTGGCTTATCCAAACAAACAACCTTCCCCTGATGAGTTAAACACAGGGCACATGTTTACTTGCGACGCAGTTACTAAAAGCTCCCTTCCTAAAGGACTGTTTCCACCACTATGTATTTTCATATATCTTTAGTACCTAATTAAACCTGCCTGCTTGAACCTAGTCTTTTGTTTACTTTATTAATTAAAACTACCTGTGCCATTATAAAAGTAAGGAGAGACAGGCTTGCTGTACTTTAACAGTACATCACTGTGGGGGCAGAGTGGGGGAGGGGGGGGTATGCGCCCGCGCGATATTTTACCCCCCCCCTCCTCCCGTTTAAAAAAGAAAAAGAGCACCCCCTTAGCAACTACCCCTGTATCTTTTCACACACATTTACAGTCGCATAATACCAAGTATACTTACTTATCATAGGGTTTCGGGGGCGGGAAGAGGGAGACAGGACAGTGGATGTTACCACACGTGAGTTGCCCAGTGAAGGGCATAAAGTGTTCCTCGGCCAGCTTGGTAAAGAGCTGCTGTACAGACTTGAGCCCTAGTGGTGCCTCTGGGAAGAGCAGCTCACCCTGGCCGTGATTCATCTGTATGAGCCGCTCATACATGGGTATGGACGCCTCCAGGGCAGGGTCGTCACGGGCCGCCAGGCACACAATGTGGAGACGGCTGAGGAAGGGGAAGGGCAGCGGGAAGGGGGCCTCCTCCTGGGGGTCGTAGTGAGAGAGCGTCTCCATGGACTGCTTAAGGGAACCCTCCCCTACTCCAGTGCTGCCATCTGTGATCAGGATCACCTGCAGGAGGCATCAACAGGGTGGATGGGTTATTATATGGTGAAGTATTGTTATAATTGTAATTGCCGTATTCAATGGCCTGTGACATCACAAAATCCGTGGCATATGTTACAATAATTATATCTAAAAAAAAAGACTTACAATATTTGTCGCTGCTAAACCAAACCAATTTCAATAATTTTTAGACAGCAAGTAATAAATACAAAGCCCTCTCAGCAGAGTCGTTCTTCACTCGTTGGACACTGGGTCGAATCAACGCAATATACTTGTAAGTTTGATCATGAAATTAATGCAACCCAATACTTTTTTCAGATTCGATGATTTCTAAGCCATCACCTCCCACAAGCATACAATAGATGTTTAAGTATGATACTCATACAATTATATTCCTATTATTATATATAAATGCAATAAAGACACCAATGGATTATATGGAGTCTCCAATAGCGAACTGTTACAAATATGTTAGGTTAACGCGCCGACCTCCATGGTCGATATCAGCCTTTATACGTACATATATCATGTAGTATTGCCACTGGCTATAGCCCTATCCTAAAGCTAACAGTGCGTGAGCATAACGCATGAACGGGGGTTCTGGGTGACGAACCACAACCCATATATAAAACGATTGCAAAATTGATGATGCACTTAGTTTATCTTTCCTCCTGACTGCGGGGAAACCCATGTAATTTTTCACAGTGCTGTATACATACATAATGCTAGCGTAGATTCCTCGTTGTAGGAGTTACAACAAACATAACATAGGGTATTAGATCCTGGGCATTAGATCCACAGTGTTATCAGATAATACCATCTAATGCAATCAATTACCGACCGGTATACATTTATATTATTGTGGCAATTTATGCTAAAATACGGAAGAAACATGCATCATGTTTGGCTCCTTTTCTCCTGTTTATGAAACTATCGACACTTATTTATAAACCTTTAATATATGTAGAAAATATGCACCGTCCAGCAGAAAGAGGATAGGCATGGGAATGGGAATGACAGCGAATCTGCACAAAGGAGAAAAATGACAATAAAATTGAAAGAACCTAACATCTTGGAGAACTAAATAAAGCCCTCCGCTTTGTTTGCTGCACAGCAGCTTTCAAAGTCAACCCGTTATTATTGTCTGAGGTTGGCAGCAATGACAAGTGCCCGGCAGCTGTTCAAGTCAAAATGCTTACACTATAAGAGCAAGCCTCGACCCCCATAGTAAATCCAATCCAATTAATAACCATCAAATAAACGTTTGAGGGAAAGGTCTAAAGAAAATATGCAGTGATTCCCATAAGGAAACAATGATAAACGGGATGCACATTACACGCTTGGAGAGAAGGCATCCTTTATGGGGCCTGATTGATAAAGATTCCACATCCGATCTGCCCAGGAGGTCTGTCTTATTTTTGAATCTTTCTTGCGGCCACCCTGGAGGACATTAAAGACCTGGATCGGTTCTGGCGGTTCACTGACCGTATAATGACTACTGGAAAGGTATTAGGTTTACTCAGTTCACCACACACAGGGAGGAATCTGGGAACAAATTATTGGTTTGATAAAATCACCAGCACGACGTGCTAGTCAAACAGTTTAGAGGTTGGCTGCCATTCTATAATTAGCCCAGAGAACAAGCATTAATTCAAGATTTAAGGGTGATATTTGGGGGGCAATTTAAACTACTAAAGTAGTACACTGTAAGACCTACTAAAGTACCCTGTACAGTACACTAGAAGGAAAGGCCCGAAATCTATATTTTCAGAAGGAAAATGCCACAGGCCACTCAAAGAATAAGTTGTTTCTCATCACCAAGCAGTCAAAAATATGACGAGGGCGTTTTTTATTTTTAAAATCTTCTTTTTTTACTCGGGGCATAACTGCATAGGGAAATTTGGATTTTCGTGACCAATTACATTTACATTTTAGTAATTCTGAGTTTATTGATCAGCAAAAGTTATTATAATGCAGCTTATTCCTAGCTGACTGCATTACTGACAGCATAAGCTTTCATTTGATACCAAATTTGGTATTTCTTCGATTTTAACATATTTTCCAACAAAAAATGTAAAAAAACTGACTGCTTTATCCAATCCTCTTAAAAAAAACCACCTATTTTCGACTGAAATTAAGTACATACCAGGGTATATACAATTTGTTTCCCTACCTGTGTATATGTGGAGACGCCCCACTCCTCTACCACCAGACCGGAGACCCCCCTGAGCGCCGCCTCAACACAGGTCTTGTCGTAGTCCACCACTTTGTTTAGAGCTGCTCGGACCGTCTCGTAGTCCCGCGTGAAGGGCGCGAGCTGCTCCCATAGTGACGAGAACACCACCTACAACAAGCATGGTACATATGACATTAACCATTTATACACCACCTACAGGCACAGCAAGCAATGGCCACATGACATTAACCCTTTATACACCACCTACAGGCACAGCAAGAATGGTATACATGGCCATTAACCATCTATACACTACCTATATGCACAACAAGCAATGTACAATCCTTTATACAATAACATGATACAAGGTATAATTACTACAGGGTTCCCCAAAAAATCATATTGAAATTCCATGACATTCTATTACAAAAATGACCATTTTCCACAACATTATTTGACATACAACGCAATACAGCGTCCTGAGATCTTTAAAAAAAAACAAAAAACGTAGAGAGCAAAATTAATGGTTCCTTCTAGGGATTTTGTTATAATTGTTTTCAGATTCCATGACTTTTATTCCATCACTTTCCCTGACGTTCCATGAGACATGGAAACACCTGGTAGGCTTGCTAATCGTTGTAACAAAGAATACACTTTAATAAGAAAACTATTAGGTGTCACAACAGGATGTCATTCTGCACAGGAATATGAGCAATCTGGGCATGTCGTAACAATGTAATGATTAGGGTTCTAATTGCTATGAGCAGAGACACGGCTTCAAGTAGTTGGACAACATTATAATAATCATGGCAAACAAACACCACAAAGCCTAGCAGCAAAGTCTGGCAGCGCAGTGTGATTTGAAATACAATATCCCCTGGTCTATTGGAACAATATCTGCCAGATAGTGTCAATAAGTGCCAAGTACAATTACTACACGATGGATGGACCAGCGTGTGGATGGTAATACCAACACAGGGGGATGTGTCACAAAGAGTCACTAATGTGCCGCAGTGGTGACGTCACGTCGGGACAGATAATGGTGAGTTACTGTCATTAAAGATAACTGCAACGACAAAGAAGTGACGTCAGAACACAAGGACTGCCAACTCAGCGCATTTTCTTGCCATGCCAATATAGACACGTACGACCCAACAAAGGCTTATTGGAGAGTCAGCGGTAATAAAAGCACATCTATTTTCATTATCCAGGGATTGAATGATGCAGAGAATTGATCAACAGAGACCGACTATTATACGATACTGGATAGTCTGTAATTATCAAAGCATCTGGGAATGTGTGACCTATACACTTGTCACTTAAGCAGCTATGTTCTTTCGCTTTCGTATAATCATTTCACATGTGGTAATAGTATTACTACAATTAAGGTGTAATACCTTACACATTTCAAGATAATGAAAGTCGGTCAAGTGCTCAACCTTAGATATCATATTCATTCGCAACATGGCTTTTCAATCAGCAAGAGAAACCATTGTAGAAGTGATTTCTACAGCAGCATTAGAGCCCGACTTCTGCAGCAGTCAGGGGTGATTCCCCTTGCACTATTTACTGAAGCTGTATACAAATACAAAGGGTGACTAATACTGGAATTACTTCTTCGGAATATATATATATATATATAGCGAGAGAGAGAGAGAGTGAACCCCGCCCTCTATGCATGACATAGCCTGTCACCCTATTCTACAGTGCCGTTAACCCTTTCAGGACTGCATAGTACCTTAATGTGGTGTGCTCTATGTCATCATGATGCATGAATGCAGCCCTGGTAAGACTGCTCGCCAGGGCTGTATCAATACATCATGACGACCCTTCGGGAGTGTATCAACCCAGTAGGATCGGCATCATGCATGAATGCAGCCCTGCTGAGCAGACTCACTAGGACAGCATTCATGCATCATCACGACAAAGGGTTTCGTACGCTAACGCACTATGCGGCCCTTAAAGTTCCCCGACCACCCCACAAGGACCTCTCCCATACTAAGGGCGTGGTCCTTATATACATCAAAACACCCCGCCTATTCCATTTCACCCCGGGTGTTTCCCGTATGGAAGGGATGCATAGAGGGTATTTATACGTCTACATGCAACAAAGCAGTATATATCTCCACTTACATTATTAATCCTATTCAGTGCAGAACTAAGTGTAGCCAGTTCTCCGCGGTTTGTGTAAGGAAGGACATTCTCATACTTGCTTTCTCTCAATGTATCGTTTTATAACGCTTATTCAGGGAAAGTTATGGTTACAAAATCAAGTGATTCTACCAGTCTGAGAGAAAACTTCCCCTTGAAGATAATATCTGGTTTGGATGGAATAAAAACAGGGAGGCTCATACAGCCTTTGTTATAGCAGAGACACCTGGCTCAGAACTGTATTCTCTGATGTGTATGGTGCTGGGAACCGATTTTACAAAGTTTTCAGACAAACAACAATTCATGGCACAGTTTTTCACAAAGTTGAAAGAGATGTCATTGTTGTGCTGCTCCAATGTAAGGTTAGATGCCGCGTTTGCCCTCTAAGGGCCACATAGTGCTTTAATGCATCACATCCCTCGCCATCATGCCAGGGCTGCATCCAGGCATCATACCGACCCTATGGGGTTGATACACTCTCAAAGGGCCAGTATGGTGCTTACTGGTGAGTTACTCACCAGGGCTGCATCCATGCATCATGACGACCAAGGGTATTGAAGCATTATGCGGGTAATTATAAAGGGTTAAGGACTGTTTTCTTCTTCTGCTCAATACGTGGGGGTAGTTTTTCCCCCTTTTACAGATATACCACTGATGGTGCACTAAGGGTAGGGTGTATAACAACTACTCTAACTTACCTGTTATATCTACTAACATCAAAGCCTCAATAGAAAACAAAAAGTTTAAAAGTCACTTTTACCAATAGGACGTATATATATAAGACCCGTATGTCTCAGGTACATTTATTTCATCCATCTCTCAATGCCACAAACTCAAAGCAGATATAGATTATTTACCCTCTATTAAGGGGTGGAAATGTGCTACTAGAAACATAGTTCCACCTGGTTTTACCAAAGAGGAAGACATCTCCTGAAGTCATGTTCCCCAAAGATTATCATCAATTTCCTGTGATTCCCTTTCATTGCTGGGATGCGTGGCGTTTTCCTGCTGTAACCAGAGATCACTGCACGCTTTTCTGCCAAGTGGCAGAAAAAAACACCGTGTTATGATTGATTTATTGAAGTCGCACACAAATCAACCCTAGATCAAAGAGCAAGCGAGGCAGGGTAAGAATGCCTGTAGACGTTAATATGGACATAATAATATATATGGCGCTAGGAATACATACCAGCAAAAAGAGCTGCAGTACAGAGGCCCTGACCTTGGTAGTAGTAAGGGGTGGTCGCTATACAGGTATCATACCCTCTAGTCAGCCTCTGTCAGAGCTGCTCCCGGCAGGACGGGAGTTGCTCAACCAGGAGGAATAGACAGCTATACATAGTAGTGGCTGCACCTGCACCCTACCACCCTCATACCTCACTATCCAAGTACTATAGGCAGTTAGTTACTACTACCCTCAGGTCCTATTCCTTGCACCTCTTTCCCTGTCCCTTTAAATCAATTATTTGTGAATAAATATAAGGGGGAGATAACCAGAAGTTGCAATATTTCTCAATATGATACACCATATTGGCCCCTGGCGACCTATTACAAGCATGTTCATGTCATGGGCGGATGTTGCATGTAAGCATTATACATCTGCGTCTGAGTAGCTAGAATAGACATTACATGCAGCACCCATGTTGCATGTCATCGTATACATGCTCTTTTTAACCAGTGGTCGTGTCTTGTAGATGGACCTTAATGTCTGAGCTACAACATAAAAGCAGCCAGCCAGGCGACCATACTTCTTCACACTCTCACTAGGTAGCAGTGTTGTCGACGCCTCTTACCATATTCCCCATAGACTGGTGACTAGAGTGGGGGTATCTGCTGGACTGGGTGCAGGGCTAGCAGGTGGCCGACTCCAGACACATTAGAGTTAAATCTAATCTTAAGTGTGACCTACTGAAAGTTATCAGCTGGTTTAAGCTGCAATCAATTCCAGAACCAGAACCAACCTTGTCCAGGCTATTGCCATTTAGTTCCATCTGTTATTAATATCGGCTTTTGTTTATACTTGAACTATCGATAGTAATGTATAAAGCATGTATAAACTTAAATCCCGAGGGAAAAAAATCACATTATTTTAAAGACTTGAAAATGTATTTATCCTGCTTCATAATGTACAGCATTATTTTATAAAACAAACCATAACCGATTTAATGAGGAAATTGCATAACCCTGCCCATCCTTACAAGACATTATTAGTTGGATTAGTAAGTATTTATAAAAGAAATCCGGTTATGTGTAATTTTCTTAGAAAATGCCATACTTCAATGTTACAGAGTTAAAAGATGAAGGGCCTTGACCAGAATCGACTTCATTATGAGTGATGTGCGTGATCAGAGGTATAACAACAAGAAAGATGGCCGGCTCCTTGTAGACAGTGATACAGTGGGGGCACCTCCCAAGGTAAACTAAGTCGATATGTCATACCTGCTGTCTCCCCTTATGATCCCTACAAACTGCATTATAGCTAATTTACTACACCAAATCTTTTAATAGATTCTTATACCAGGGATGAAAGTGACCCACCGCAAAAGACCTTGAAGTGTTGAGATTGAGCCTCCTGAATAGAGGTTATCTATAGGTACGCGGTAGTTATATGTCTTCTAAACCAAAGATAAAATACTTTTAAACATCAAGGAAAACCTTGAGTAATTTCATTCCTGTAGTTATGGAGGACCTTCATCCCTGTGACGCAGTTGTTAGATATTTCAGGATTTTTTCCTTAATATATGACATTAGATAATATAATGGTGTACCGTATTCGACGTAATAAGCGCCCTGGGCGCTTAAAATATTATTTTGAGTGGAAAAATCTGCCTCAAATATTCATTTTAATAAGCGCCCCCTTTGGTTGTTTAATGCAGACTACCGGCTCACCTCAGTGGCTTATAATCACCCCTGTGCCTTCACACTTGGCTTGGCTTAACACCTGCACAGGTGTGAAGTGCTCCATGACACACAAGGGTGTGAAAACAGGAACAAAATCGGAGGTACACATGAAAAAAACCTGGAGAAATATCTGAAAAAGGGGGGGGGCGCTTATTAGGGGGAGGGCGCTTATTACGTCGAATACGGTAAGTGAAATTATATAATTATAGACTATAGTAGGGGCCTATAGGTATCATGATTCCAGGGGCGTGGCAAGCAGTTTCAAAGTAGGGGGGACTTTGGGGTATTTTGAACGTTTTTGACCCCTTTTACTTGACCTTTTCGGTTTGACCTTTTTGGGGGTTAGCCAAAAGTTGGGGGGGGGGGGGGGTACAGAAGCCCAGAAGGGTCAGAAAAGTTTTTTTAATTTTCAAACAAGAAAAGTTTTTTTTCCGTTTTTTTGGAAAAGTTTTTTTTTTTTTCACTTTTGTGAAAGTTTTTTTTTCACTTTTGTGGAATTTAATTTTTTCACTTTTGCAAAAGTTTTTTTTTCTTCACTTTAACAAAAAGTTTTTTTTTCAATTTCGTAATTTTTTTTTTTAATTTTGAAAAAAGTTTTTTTTTTCCTTTCCTTAGAATTTTTTTTTTTTTTTTTAAAGTTTTTTTTTCATTTCTGGGAAAATGGCCGATTTGCCGAGAAAATGGGTCAAAAACAGGAAATTGTCGATTTTAGGGAAAATAGCCGATTTGGCGAGAAATTGGGTCAAATTCGTAATAAATGATGATTTTCAGCAAAATGGCCGATTTGGCGAGAAAATGGGTCAAATTCGGAAAAATGTTGATTTGAGGGAAAATGGCCGATTTGGCGAGAAAATTGGTCAAATTCGGAGAAATGTCGATTTGGCGAGAAAATTGCCGATTTGGCGAGAAAATGGGTCAAATTCGGAAAAATGTTGATTTTTCTCCCCAAATCAGCCATTTTCCCTAAAATCAACATTTTTCCAAATATGACCAATTTTCTCGCCAAATCGGCCACTTTCCCTCAAATCGACATTTTTCCGAATTTGACCCATTTTCTCGCCAAATCGGCCATTTTCCTGAAAATCATCATTTATTACGAATTTGACCCAATTTCTCATCCGGGCCACCTCGTCAACTCAAATGCGGGACTTGACTCGGTCATTATGGACCACTTCTCATGGTGGGTGTATCCTCGCGCGCCCTTTTACAGCTCAAGTCCATGTGCACATACATTACATAATGTAGTCCAGCCATTTTTCGGCTAGAAATCTAAAATGCCTCACTAAATAGTAACAGTATTCGATTCAATTCATATGAGAATACAATATTCTAAAAAAATATGTCACAATAAGGTCTATAATTAACACTATTAAAGCTAAATTCGGTACACAATTTTGGGCATGGCAGTTGGGATTTCGAAATGTTGTTTACAAACAAGGTGAGCTGTCATCTTTGTGAAAAGCTATTTTACAGCAGAAATGGTGTGTTTCAGGATTTGTATAGACAATCTGAAGTATATCTATGAATGAATTAGGTAAAATAGCAGGGTGACAATGCCTATGTAGAATGTTAGAAAATCTGACAGATTCAGTAGTCCGGGGTACCATGTAAGATATAGATTGCCGCATTACAATCTGAGCTTGTAAGTGTAGGTAGGACAGCACATATTGAGAAAATTTGTGAAATCCATCACGAAGTATATAATATCTGCAGGGGATCAACTAGAGTAAGGAATTGAAAACATTATTTACCTATCATATATAGAATATTTTCTATGATTTTTTGAAAAAAGAATGTTGCTAAACTCAACCTGTCACTTTCTGCCTGCCTGCGTGGGGCAGCTGTGCACTGCTCCACTCACTATGAGGGCCTTTACAACTGGAACTGCCCTGCGGTATGCTGTAGGAATATACCTCTCATTCGGTGAATAGTTCCTTGATTGACTAGCTGTTTTCAGAATTGAATAATACAGGACCCAAACTCAGAACATGGGTCTAGTTTCTTCATGAAAAAATCAAATTCCCTATGAAAATTAGAAAGAACAGGGACTTACAGGGATAATATGCATGCTGCAGGGCAAGACTTTTAGCCAATTTTCGCCAGCATATTCTTACACCATACTAAAAGAATATTACTCAAAAACCTCCATTTTACCTGATGGTTGGGGTTTTGGGGGGTTTTAGGGGGTACCTGACTATATAAATTGCCTGAAAAAGTGATGTAATTTTATCTCGAATAGTTTTATATAGTAATTGTTGTGACAGAAAGTAAAAAAATATACCTATCAAACCTGCTCTGTCAGGAGAGTCTATATGCATAAGATACCACATACATAAGTGAAAATTCTCATGACTGACCCCCCCTTCTGTGAAGGTAGCACCAGTGCCTCCCACTTAGAAACCGTTCCAATCTAGTTGTCTGCAGTACAGTTGCATTTATTATACCAATGTATATCTCAGTACATATTGCCCTGACATCTAAAGATGGGTCAGAAGAAAAAAAGAGACAGTCTTCCTCTGTCCTGTGATATGTCATTTAATATTGTAATATGTTTCAATGCTGAGTAATGAATTGTTTCCTATGGGCTGTTTAGCACTGTGACACATACAGTCCCGGGAGCTCAGGTGTTGCTTGCCCTTCCTAGTAAGTGTGCCAATTTCTCGCCAAATCGGCTATTTTCCCTAAAATCGACAATTTCCTGTTTTAGACCCATTTTCTCGGCAAATCGGCCATTTTCCCAGAAATGAAAAAAAAACGCAAGAAAAAAAAAATTCTAAGGAAAGGAAAAAAAATTACGAAATTGAAAAAAAAACATTTTGTAAAAGTGAATAAAAAAACTTTTGCTAAAGTGAAAAAAAAAAATTCCACAAAAGTGAAAAAAAAACTTTTACAAAAGTGAAAAAAAAAAAAACTTTTACAAAAAAATGGAAAAAAAACTTTTCTTGTTTGAAAATAAAAAAAACTTTTCTGACCCTTCTGGGCTTCTGTAGGGGGGGCATACGTGTCCCCCTCCCCCCGGCCCCCCGGTTACCACGCCCCTGTCATGCTGGGGTCTCATCACACTGACTGTGTACACAATGGGATAGCCCTCACCGGGGACTTAGCCAGTATCAATACACCCAATGATGAAATCCTACTATTCAGCTGAAATTTGCTATGTGACTGCGAAAAGTGTGTAATGGGTTGCAATTTGGCCACACCAAAAGGGTGGTCCAAGATCAATAACCAACGTAGAGGGGACAAAATAAAACTTGTAATCGTTTTTTACAAGGTCAGGACATCCCTCTCCTCCCCACTTACACACAACCTCTACAGTACCATCTATGAGCGACATGACGTTCAAGAAAATTTCTCTAACCCTTTAAAGGCAGCGCGGGGCTTTAATGTGCTATGCACTTATTGTCATGATACATGGGTGCAGTCCTGGCGAGTACACTCCCCAGAAAGGCATTCATGCATCATACATATCCGTTATAAGTGTATCAATCCCTTAGAGACAGCATGATGTTTGAATGTAGCAAAGACTGGCGAGTTACTCTCTCGGACTGAATCAATGCATCCTATTTTATTAATGAACTATGCAGCCCTTTAATGGTAAACAGAGATTAGTGAACATAATTCATCTCCTCCATCTTGCCTAATTTTCCCCCAGCTTGGATTTGAAACGCAACTTTGTAGATAGCTTGACATTACACAGACGGAAATCTTCAGATTAAAGAAGTATGGTAATACATCAATTCTAATTGAAAGTACAAATAATTCCCAGACCGTCTATTCTATTGAATAAAAGTTGAATATTGCAACCAATCATGTGGGAACTCTATTGGAATTAGCACTGGCCGAGACTGCTGCTTCACTCAGCTTCCAGACACTAACTGGTACACCTCATTAACCTTGCCTGTATTTCTCCCATACCCTCAGTGGTATCTCATTAACATTCTCTGTACATAGCAGTGGATACCTTCAAAGACAGAGAGTTCAATGAGAGATATCATCAGCACTGAGACTCCCCTTATATGACTCTGAGCGTGCTCACCATTTGCACATTCATACAGACAAGAGGTCTTGGCATCGACCACAGCCATGGACTAATTAAATTCCACTTCCTGTATAGCTGAATGGAAAAGAAATATGATACCCGGGAAAAGAAAAGCAGTTAAATTCATACTAGGGTATTGCGAGAGTTTTCTCTCCCCCCCCCCCCCATTGATTTTGCCATTAAGGTTCTTCAATTGAAGTGCATCATAAATTAATGGCCAGTTATGGGGGAAAAGAAACCGAATAAAACTGATAAATCGGAGGGGTTTGCATTCAAATTCAAGTGTCCTACTCAGGGTATATTTCCAACTCATGGTGAATCTAGCCAGGCCTGTACAGTGATAAGCCTAAATGGGCCTAATACGGGACAAGAGTTTTAGAAAAAATAATAGCCCTCGGACAGCCTCGGCACACAATCAAATCTTAAACAGGTAGGTCTACACAGGTACCTGGATCTCAACACTAAAACTACTCATGATCTTCTGCAAGTACATGGTGACATCTTCTTAGAAAATGGACACATTTAGCTTACCCTCACCTGTGCAGATGATACACAGGTAACAATGACCGGCCAGGTAGATGGTACTAGGGCATTCCCTGTTCTCCTGTCTCCTGGGGGCCACCACTTAAAACATGGCTACTAAATAATGCACCATGTCAGATACATCGTGTCTCTTCTTCGAACAAATGTGAATACTTAATTCTATTGATCTTTTGTGGTAGGCAGTACAGGCAAATTGAGGTAATATGCCCAACGTCGTAAATACATAGATAAGCCATCAGTCTATGGCTCCATGCATCCAGGCTAGGTTATTAGTGATTTTTATTTAATGAGTCATGGTTTACTAAGAACCCTCCACTTTCAAAATAACCTTGGTTTATGATCTTTTGAAGTATTCGTTAATAATGAATGAAAGAAAGGTTGACTACTGCCAGGGTTGGCAGTTTCCTATCTGGCAATCTTTTTAATGGGACGGGGGCTTCCATAAAGTACGGTCAAGTTTACCTGATACAAAACAGACGTTTTTATACATCACAATAATTTATTTATTTAACATTTATTTTACACCTTTCACCTGTAGTGAGTTTTAATGTTGACACTCAGCTTGTTACTTGGAACAGACTCCTTAATGATATTCAGCCGGACCTCAAAAAGATTAAAACCAAAAAAAAAAGGCTCACTTTACGGGCAGAAGAAAACTCATCATCTCTCATAAATACCCCCCGCTTCCTACGGTAGTTGCCAGACTGTACCCCCACACTTTACCCCATTCATCAAATGTATATTTTCTCATTATCTTTGTTGAAAGTCTGCCTCATGCAATCAAATAGACCTTCTTTCTGTTATCAATTTCCATGTTCAGATTTTATCTAGATGTACACCAGAAACCTATTTCTTCTATACCTGGTTGGTCAGCCAATATATGGAACGGAATATCATCAACTTTCCAATAAACGGCTACTATGAGTTTCATAGAAAGATAAGTATCTAGAGAGACGATGATGGGTGTTCCTCTCACCTTGACGCTACTAATCAATGAGCTGTTCAGAAAGATAAGTATGGCTGTCTTTAGAAACTGATCTAAAAGCATGTAATAGAATGTGTGCGAGTTACCAACTTACGAGGGATTCGGGGAGACGGTGTGAAACAGACACCGAAGTGAACTGTCTAACCCTATGGTCCTGGACGGCATAAGCTCGTCAAATAAGGCCAATTAAGAATACTAGTAGACTCAGCCTGAAGACTACAGCATTGTACGATAGGTCACTATACATCCCTAACGGGGTACAGATATATGATAGGCACAAAAGCAAAAACAAATTTGAAAGATAGAGGATTTATTAAGGATTTTCTTTCACCCTTCAAGGATCGCATTATAATGTTTTAATACATGTCCTTGGTTGTCCTTTTGCATCCCTGCAGCCCTGGCAGTGATGGGCATGATGCTTAATAAATGCAACACTGGCGAGTTACTCACCAGTGCTTCATTTATGTCTCATAATGACAAAAGGCATAGCGCATTAAGGCATTATGCGACCCTTAGAGGGTTAAAGAGAGGGCTACAGTATGGGTGGGCAGGCTTTTCAGTTAACTACTGCCGGCAGCACAGGTTTTAACAAGACCTCAGCTTGGCGAGTGAGGAGGCTATATACAGGGTATCATAGGAAGGTGTGCAACCAAAAGTCCGCACCCATCCTTATAGACTCTACATACCAGTAGTGTTCACAGCAGTCCCTAGGTGGTGCTACTGCACACCCTAGGTTCATTCATTGGAACTACTGGTATGTAGAGTCTACACTGAAAATCCATAAGTTGAAAGGGTTAGTCAGTAGAGACTGTCCTAGGTTCGTCATATGTGTGTTAGTCACAATGGCAAAGTTATATTCAAAAATGACTGAGGGGTCAGTCAGTAGTGGCTAACCTTGGTTCATCATTGGTGTGTTGTATTTGTATACCACTAGTTGGTTCCACCTGTAAGATACTATTATGACCACTCAGTGGCTCCCCCTGGAAATTAGAAGACTAAGGTGGGTTGGTCAGTACTGACCAACCTGACAATAATAACTTACCTAGGTTAGGGAGCCAAAAAAAAAGACTAACTAGGTTAGGAACCAGTGGCTGAGAGATTGGGCGTATAGGGAGCCTGGGAATATCAGTTTATTTTTTTGAAATACAAGATTTCCTATGCTTTAGCATTGAAGGGCCGTATTCAATGCCCCCCATTGAATACAATGTGGCCGTATTCAATAGGCTGGGAAAATATAAATTTTCTTCATTTAATGGCTTCAAATAAAAAATAAACACAAATGCCGACTACATTGATACTGTTTCTGATGTATTTCACTCGTGGGGGCTGGGGCATATCCCACTCAGCCTGCGGCTTCGTGGGATATGGCCCCAGCCCCCACTCGTGAAATACAACAGAGACAGTATCAATGGGCGTTGGCATTTGTCTATGTATGTCACCTCCAAGGATGGGTGCGTACTTTTAGTTGCACACCTTCCTATGACCTTACTTGTCAAGCTGAGTCTTGTTAAAACCTGTGGCCGGTAGTGCCATAATAATCAAGTTACCTAGTATTGGTGGACATGCGTCCCCCTGACTGTAACATGCAGTGGGTTAGGCACTGAGGACACTGGTCATGGGCGTGGAGGCTAAGATGACTGGTAGGACAGAAGGAAACCCTCCTGTTATATACATATAGTATAGGGTGGACAAGTGTTCACCAAGCCGTGTGGATGTCCTCCTCAAGTCGATAGCCCTGCCACATTGATAAGTCCAGTTGTAAAATATGAGAGGCTGTCGTCCTGTTTTAAAAGATGGGTTCTAGGTGAGGGTCGTCGTGGTTTTAGGGGATTGGGGTCATCATAATTCAGATATCAAATGGAGGTACTGTTCTCCATATAAGGTTAATTCAAGTATGTACTCATTATAAGTATCAAGCTCTTCTGTTATCTAATGTATTCAACTTAAATGTTTTTTTAAATCAGCAGTATAAAAACATTACAAACTGAATTGAATTGAAAACTTGTGTCCCTCGTATTTACATTAGCAATTGACAACCCTGAATATAGCCAAGCCTCCTGCCCTTCTAAAACCTGCTCACTAGGCTTCATCAGAGTGCATGAATTCGAACGGCATTATAGATTTCGAGGCACACTTCACCGTAGTTAATACTACGTATTCTGATGTTAAATTAGGAAGCTTAAGATGTAACTAAATATCACCAGGTAATGGGATTCAAAACTATATGATATAACATCCCATTTAGAGAGTGGACATTATATAACAAATTCCACTCTGGTCACGCTGCCACACATTAAACCGGGCCGCCGTATACAAAGGGCTAAGTACCTGACATGCCTGCACTAAAGTAATATGCCTTTAAGTTACATGTGCAATGTAACAAGGCACTGCACACCAAAGACTGCAGAGGTAATTCTTTATTCATTGAGCCTACTTTGACATGGGGCCGTCCCGTAGAAGGTTTGTAAGGGTCAGGTCAGGGTGTGGTCATCCCTAACAATAAATAAAGGCAGTACTGCCATTATCACCAAGGCAAAGGGAATTGGTAATACACGGTTACATCGATGAGACACGCCTCCCTTCACTCAATTTTAGGTGTTTTCCCCATTCATCTTAATTACCTAAAGTCATTCTTAATGTAGGCTACTTAAAGTCATTCCTCAATTGCAAAAGTGACTGAATATGAAATATTATAGTAATTAGATTATGTAATCAATAATTTAATCATTTTACAAGTTGGTGAGAGTGAAATAATTATCAGGATTATATGAGCTACATCACAATTTTTGACTAGATCTCAAAATGTCCCAAAATCAGGATGACAATCACTCTTACGTGTGTAGAGTTTAGTATTTTACGGTCGCAGAATAAACAACTCGGAAGGTTCTTTATACGTTCTGGATGCAAAGAGAGAGAGTTTTATTCACGTTTCCTACTACAGTAATCTAAGTTCGGTTCTTGTTCGGGACGAGACCTGATGAGGTCTGTCTACCACTGAGCCTTCTGGCCTTATATATCCCACCCTACCCGATCGCAGCGCCCCCTTTATCAACACTCGCGCCCTCTGTATACGGGTCACGAACTAGCATCTTATGGTGGTTTACATAACTGCGATCCGAGTGGGATTCGAGTCCCCTACACGTGGGCAATTTCAAGGTAAGGCCCAATTTGTGAGAATAGCTCCCTCCCCCCTTTCTTATCTTTGATACTAAAGCAGAGAGGTAGTCTGGGAGCTAGCTAGTGCACTGCTTTGTGTTCATGACTTTTGCTCGTGGCATTTTAGCACCCTATGCAAACTCATGTTATCTACAAGATTTACACAGTAGCAGGAACAGTTTATTCTGAGCTAAAAGCAGAGCACTAAACTAAAGTAGCACAGATAACGAACACGTTTAATGATAAGAGCTCAGACATGCATTAATGTTCTCTACTAAACGATAAGACTGGAGAGTGTTTAATATTTATATATTCGGGAAATGATAGCTTTCATTAGTAATTTTATTCATAATTTATACAATCCAAGAATCCATTAGGAAAGAAACCGTTTCTCACAATGCGCTATCATGCACTGAAACTTTTTTTTAAAGACATCACCCTTCACCCATTGAACATTTATCTAAACATATATCTTCCTCCATTGAACTTTTTATTAATACATCAATCTTCATCCACTGAACCCTTTTTAAACATCAATCTTTATTTTTGATATCTATCTTCATCCACGTCCACAAGCCATTTGGTGACCCATAATTACGCCACACAAATATGGCTCATTTCAACAACCCCCCCCCCCCCCACCAGTCCCCTATCATGTTTTTCACCCATAGCTTTATTACTGTGTGTCACACACAGACCAACACCCCCTACACCCCCGGCAAGATGTAAACAAGTAATATATATATTTATTTCATGGTAAATACGGCACTCACATTGACTTAACCAAGGAAGGCCGTATTTAACACCCCCCGTGAAATAACCCTCGCCCGTATTTCACGGCCTTTAAAATCATTAAAATTGATGATTTAAACACTATAAAATTGCTTTTTCAGACCAATTAAGTGGAATTTTGACATAAATAGTTAACTATGACATGAAATAAACACAAAGGATCACTCGTATAGTTCCCCACTGAGGGTTATTTCACTCGGCTTCGCCTCGTGAAATAACCCTCAGTGGGGAACTATACTCGTGAACCTTTGTCTATTTATTTCATGGTAAATACGGCACTCACATTGACTTAACCAAGGAAGGCCGTATTTAACACCCCCCGTGAAATAACCCTCGCCCGTATTTCACGGCCTTTAAAATCATTAAAATTGATGATTTAAACACTATAAAATTGCTTTTTCAGACCAATCAGACATATACATATATACATATATTCCTCCATGTACATCTACTGAACAGCACCACCCCACATGAACTCTCACCCAGATCTCAACTAGGCATTCTCAGATCCATATAAAGGACCTACCCCCACAAGCCAATATCATCCCAACAGTCATGCTCTATAACAAATATATACACACTTGCCACCCGCCCCTCCTCTGTCCATTCACAGAAGGGGGATGCGGAAGGTGGGAGGGCAAACCTTATAGTGTATGGAGGAAGGATATAAGACTAATACGAGTCGCCCACACGAGGCTACCATATTGTCCCCTATTAAAAGTATTTGCTAACAAGCACAGGAATTACCACACCACTTTTAGTAGGATACTGAACCGCAGAAACAGGCAAAGGCACCAGCTTCACCTTGGTCCCCTTGTTTGACACTGTTATTGTCACCATGTGGAAGTGGCCTGATTACACCCTTATCGCTCCTATGTGACATCCACGCGGACCTCATCTCGTCAAAGACTGTTTACTAACCCCGGCTTACAAGTATAAGCCATAGGTCAGTACTGGGCCACCACATAGATATAAATAGACCCTATATCAACAAAC
Source organism: Harmothoe impar (assembly GCA_947462335.1). NCBI lineage: Eukaryota > Metazoa > Annelida > Polychaeta > Phyllodocida > Polynoidae > Harmothoe > Harmothoe impar. The sequence goes on along the minus strand of OX381709.1, from coordinate 42,576,305 downwards.
ATCGCGATAACAGGTGCAGGGTATAACCTTTTCTTTGGCTTCGGAAAAGTTATTGAGATCTCTTCTGGAAATATGTACACGTATTATTTCCTTTTTAGGCCGAAAATATCCCCAGATGTGAGACAGGTATTAATGCATTTGCTGGTTAGATCTGGTATTTTGGCATGGGGGGGATTCTGGGTTCCTCCCCACTCCTTGTTGGGGTACAAAGGGTGTGTGTGTTGGAAGGGGGTGTGAGCTGCTCGGGAGGGCTCAGGGAGCAGCTCAGGGAGCGGGGTCTCTCTGTATACACCGTCTACAGCCCCATAGGACAGCCCTATAGTGGTTAGTGCTCAGGGGGTGCAGTCAAAGGGACATGGTGGGACCCAGTGGGAATCACCAGTGAGGTGGGGCTTACACTAGGGGTGGGGTTTTAGGGGTGTGGAGTTAATGGGGTTGGGGGACGATGGATAGAATTGGGGAATACACATTGGCAGTGTTGGAGAGATACAGACAAAGGGAGGAGGGAGTAAAACCTGGATAAGGCATGGCGTGAAGAAGGGATACGCTGGATTCGGAGTGGATTTAGGGGAGTAGCTTTCAATCTAGCATAGTGGGCTGTCCTATCGCTGGAGGAGATTGCGTTAGTGGTGTGGGGGAGAGGGGAGGGGTGGTAACATGGGCCATGGATATAAATGTGGGGGAGATAGAAATGTAGCTTGCACATTAAAAGGGAGGGACTGGACATGGGGCTTTGAGTGAAAAGACGCAGGCTTGGGGGATGGAAGCACTGGTGATGATAGTGGGAGTCGGGAGGGCGAGATGTGGTGTGCGTTCTTATCGCCCCCCCATGTGGACTTGTGACTGCGCCGGGGGAACACGCAAACACCATCAAACACGGCCCAGGTTAAATTAGAAGAGAGAGGGAGGTGATGGTGGCGTATACACGGCCTGGAGCAGTGGTCTGCTGCTGGAGGACATGGTGTGGAGAAGGAGCAGGTCTGTACACCTCCTCCTCCTACACGTGCCTATATAACCACTCCAGCTACCAATAGCTGCTGGAGGTGGGGGAGGTCTCCTCCACACACACACACACACCTCCTCCATCCTCTACCCACACACAGGCCCAACACTGTGTGGTGTCTATGGTACTGTTGGCTTGTCCTGGGGGAAATACATCCAAGGCCATTCACCCCCGCTGCCTTCTCACGCCATTGAAGTGGGCCAGCCATCCAATACCCGGCCTCCCTTAGCGGGTGGTGCACACACCATGGAGCCCTGCGCCATCAAATCCTAACGGTCAGAGAACAGGGCTTGAAGGTCTGAAAGGGACCGGTAATAAAACACCACCCAGCCTATATGCTGGTCACCATGCTCCAAAAGCTGGGGGCAATCCGTGCCTAATAACTCCTGCAAACAGGCGTTGTAGGCATTGTAGGTGGTGCACAGAGAAGAGTCATTGAATGCCAATTTCTTCTTTGGGATGAGACATCTATCGACTCTAGCCAACCAGTAATTGCGTGTGTTTAAGCATTAAACTATCTCTGTTTCTGTCTCTGAATTGATTTATCAATCATTCAAAGTAATTTGTTGTTCAAATACATATAATATATGATAGGCGTACCAAAGATGTATTTAGATCGACTTTTAAAGCTTAGCGATTGGAATATTCAATCCAGAACAGATTACTTTGCCCATCGCAATGGTGAGAGTACTCATCTTTCTGTACTGCTCTCAATAGACATCTCTGTAAACTTCTCCCATTAGACATCTTTGTATACTACTCACAGTAGTCATCTTCCTATACCACTCATAGTAGACATCTCTATATTTGACTTTTTGACTAGTATGTAACTATTCACGGTAGCCATCTTCATATACTGCTCAGTGTACCATCTTTATATACTACTCACTGAAGTCATCTTTGTACACTACTCACAGGGGACATCTTAGTATACTACTCACAATAGCCATCTTTGTATGTACTGGATGTGGGACCTGCTGGCATGCCCCTCAACTGTGCGGCCATTATGGTCCACATTGGCGATAGCAATTAATATGCGGACAAATCCTACCCTAAGTGTTATTAAGTGATTTACAGATATTGTCAATAAAGTTTGCACTCTCTTGGTTGTCACATTTGTCACTAGTTTTATACCCCACTGTGGGATTACTTGAAGAGAGCACCGAACCCTACCCACATTTTATTGCCCTTCTGATTTGTCGAAGACATGGGGTATCCAGTCCAGCTGTAAGATAATTAAGAAATCTCTGTGTCGGCCATGACAGCTAGTGTCAGATCCAGTATACTGTTCACAGTACCCATCTTAGTATACTACTCACAGTACCGTCTCTGTATGCTACTCACAATACCATCTTTGTAAACTACTCACAGCACCATCTCTATATACTACTCACAGTACCATCTCTGTATACTACTCACAGTACCATCTCTATATATACTACTCACAGTACCATCTCTGTATACTACTCACAGTACCATCTCTGTATACTACTCACAGTACCATCTCTATATACTACTCACAGTACCATCTCTGTATACTACTCACAGTACCATCTCTGTATACTACTCACAGTACCATCTCTATATACTTCTTACAGCACCATCTCTATATACTACTCACAGAATCACCTGTATACACTACTCATAGTGCCCATCTTTCTTTACTACTCACAGTAGTAATCTCTCTATACGACTCACACTAAGAATCTTTGTAAACTTCTAGCACTGGATATTTCTGCATACTAATCACAGTACCCATCGCTGCATTCTACAAGTGCCCCCGTATTTGCATTTTGGGTCATATTCCCAAAAGTAAATGGGATTCAAATTCCCCACCCAAGACTGCAGAACTAATATTCATTAATATCAATAGACGCTTTCAGCCATACTTCAGAATCTGCAGTCCAATGAAGATCCAAGACAATTACACAGACACCAACCACAACCCCTGGCAATAAGCCAGACAACAAATTGAATTATTGTTACCAAACAAACTTGAATTATTGCTACCATTTTTCAAAACTTAAAATAGTGTCGTTGTTATTGGTAAACTGTACCTGCTAAAGAGACATTCCAGCATCGCTGCTCAAAACACAGTGCGTCATTGCAAAACAAGACAGAAATAAAGCCACTCATCAACTTTAATTGCTTGTTGTGTTATCATTTTTATCTTAGACCACTCAAATAAAAAAAGTTGTTTCTCATCACCAGGGAGTGGAAAATTTGACGAGGGCGTTATTTTTTCATTAAATTACCAGGGGGGGCGTTAAAAAATATAGGGAAATGTAGATCATTATCTTTTTTGAGAGGCCTTATAATGAATATCAAAAGATTGATTGCTGTTATTAAATCTTCAGCACTAACCAGTGACATGAACTCAAGCTTGGTGTTGGCGGCGCAGTGGTCAAGCAGGGTGTTGACGCCGTGCGCTGCCAGGTGGCGCCTCTGGTACTCCTCCACACAGTCCGCCATGACGACAGGCCGCGTCATGGACAAGGACACGTCAAGCAGGATCACCGTTGGCATGGTTACCGTCAACAGCAACAAGAACCTTCAAAGAAACACACTGCTGTCAGTATCGGAGCTCCGGGAGGAAGGATGAGACAAGAGGATTGATTTATGCCACACGTGCACGGGGCATGGGTGGGATTGGAGAGGGGTTGAGTCATATAGAGGGGAGTGGGGGCTGGGTATATAGCTATATAGGGTGTATCCTGGTGGGGTTGGTGTTATGGGTTAAGGGTGGGGTTGTCACACATGTTGACCTCTACTGAAAACTGCTGTGTCATGATGTCCTGTCTTATGGAGTCGGTCCGGGACCTACATAACAAGTATGATGACATAGGGGATTCCCAATGTTGATAATGTATTCGACATAACGAGCACTCAGAACGCTCAATACATATGTTGAACATAGCTATTGGGTTAACTAGTTATTCTAATTTCCTTTGGTTGTAGAACTCACCTCTTTTAAGATCACAAGTTTCCATGATTATTATAAAATTTGAAGTAAAAGCTGCGGCTTGAATGAGTCTGAACCTCAGTGCGGCTTTTAGGATTTGTCAGGGCTTAGAGTCGGCTTATGTGAGGGGGTTAGTTTGCATAGTACAGTACCCGGTACTAAAGTAGCCATAATTAGACCCCAGATGCAGCTTTTAGTATTTGCTCAAACTCAGGCTGCGATTTTTATATGAGCGTTAGGCTTATTAATTTCAATTTTCAATTTGACAAGTTTATATTCTGGATTTCTCAATAAACATAAAAGTGAAAATATGACTACATTCGTTTTCGTTCAATGGAATGCAGAAGAGGTTGATGATACAATCATGACAAAATTTAATATAGCAGAAGTGACACAGCACCTCTTTTACAAGTGAGAATTCACGGAATGTCAAACCCCAAGTCAATTATCATTTGATACAGCTCCAACGAGATAATGATTTTCCATCATCATGTTCATGTCCTGTCCATTGAAAATTACCCGGCTACTTACAAAATGCCATCCCTAACAGCATAGCTATTACCTATATCGGCATTACTAGTAATATACACATATATATATATATGTATATATATATACTTATAGATAACATTTGGTTACAGTGAATCAATTGTAGCTAGCTCGGTTGTAGACAAATTGCACCTAATGGTTCTTGTAATCTATAGACTGTGTGCGATGGCCTAGTGGTAGTTGGCTTGGTGATGGGCTTAAATGTGTAGGTGGTTGAATTGGTGTGTGGCGTGCATGTGTGTGGTGGGTAGGGGGTAATAGGATAGCAAGTGCGGGCGGGGGTGGGCGAGTGTTTGAAGGTTGGATGGGGAAATCCCCTGACTGATCCCTTAGTGCTCACCATGATGAGAATCGGGCCAACTTTTATTTATTTCCTGATTTTTTTATTTCCTTTACATCCCATTGCCATTAAAGCAAGTGACCTTAAAACTGGACGTCAATTTTATTTGGTTATCACTTCCTTAGTCATGTAGAAGGAAAACAAGTGCATATAGTGAAACATATTTTCTTGTGATATAATTATTTGGTATATATCTACTTTTCTTCTAAAGATCAGATTAAAAAAGTATCGAAAAATACAGAAAAAAAATTATCATAAAGTTGGAGGGCGGAGTCCGCTCAAGGGAATGAAATAATTCTCTACCTGGATATATGAGTAGATGAGCCTCATCCTTTAATACTGATTCTGAGAAATACGAGATAATTATCATCCCACCGATGACTGCTAGATTTACATGGTAATTAGATATTATATTCAGGTGAGTCTCATAGGATTGCTCATGGTCAATAAAATGAAGCTTTTGGTGAAATTAATCAACTCAAAAGGAAGAAAATGCGAAACGTTGAATTGAACATTGTATTGTAGATTTTAATTTGATATGTTAGTGTTCTGTATAGTTAGCCCTTAAAATGCCGCATAGTGCTTTTATGCATTATGTTATTTATCTTCTTTTTTTGTAATGCTATTTGTCGTCATGATGCATGAATGCAGCCCAGACGAGTAACTCGCCAGTGTTGTATGCACGCATCATGCCGGCCCAACAGGGTTGATACACTCCTGAAGGTCATAGCACATTAAAGCACTATGCGGCCCTTAACGGTTTAGTGACGCGTGCCGAATGTCTTGGTGTTTACATTACATACCTGTATTCCAAGACCTCAGCTCCAACGCACAACTCCTCCCATGGAGGTACTCCTGAAAGAAAACCAAAAACACCGAAATTCAAATAAATATATCGACTATCGGTATAGAGTTGAATCGATGGTCGCCCAGTGCACCCCACATGCCACAGTCTAACTAGTCTAACTTCTAGCAGCCAAATTAACTTGTGATTTCTGAGAATCAACACCCACACTATAGTTAGCATGCACGCTACCCCTCCATACATCAATCATTATTTAGGGGAGCTAATGACGGTATTTGTAGCCTTCAGGAAAAGAATTCAAGGTCTTCATGAATAGTGTAAACATATTTGGTATCGGCTGGGAGGTGCACAATATTGGGACATGGTAATTAAGTGACTTATTTCATCCGTAAAAAGGCAGTATTATATCATCTATACTTGTGTAGACGATGTGCGCATTACATGATACTCAAATCTGCAGCTTACATAGCCATAATATACTCTACAGCATCATTTAACTGCTTTGTCTCAATTGTAGTAAAAAATGTATCGCCACATAGGACGTACGTTTGGGGTATCGGGGTATATGGATTATCATTAGGCTCCAGATTCTTTCATTTGTAACATAATTATATATCCAAATCTCCTATCTTTGTAAATCGTAAATAATGACCATGTCACATCGATTAAACTCTTTTTTTTTCGCAAACCCCTGTTCTTAAATTGAATCACGCAAGACGATATTTAATTCGAAGTTGATCAGGAGAAAACCAATTACACTAATCACTATAAACAGACAAAAAAAAGTCCCCACTTCAGGCCAAACAGGCTTCTTGGTTACGTCCAAAGTTTAGCATGGATTAACCAACACCTAAAAGATCACGCAGTGTATATTTACCTCATTAGACTATTCCAGTCACAATTAAGACCTGTCTAGACGTAATTGTACGTCAACTATTTATACAGCCAGAGGGAAGGCTCTGTTGACAGCTACGTCAATATGATCAGGTATTAGGCACGATGTGTTCGGCCTTTGTGTTGCCTATCCCTCAGTCATTAAAACAGGGACGTAATATTGATCCCTGAATGATGAAGACATGCCCATCCTTCAATATTGTAACGTATATACCTGAGTCCTTGTCCCTGAATTCTAAGATGTATCAGGTTGACAGTACTATCACGTACGTCACAAATAATAACATCCCTATCGTGTACGTCACAAGGGAGATACATCACATTGATACAGATGTGTAGTGACGGGGAGTACACAATAATTAAGGTACATACCGCTAAGATGGCTAATATGTGCGGAAGCGTTATTCCATCAGAAACCCTTTTTACCACACCATCGCTCAAAAGAGCACCCGTCTATTAGGCCCAAAAAAAAAGAAGTGTGTTTCAGGTTACCCGACCCTACCTAGCAAAACAGGGCCGACCCTGGAAATTTTTATCCAATTTTGAAAAAAAAGTATATTTTAAGTAATTTTGGGACTATTTCAGAGTAAATTTGATGGTCCACGAGTCAATACCAGTGTTGGCGAGTCAGCGCTGAAGTTTGAGAGTCAATTTTTTTTTAGGTACTTTTCATGCCATGGAATCAATCTGTCTTTATAAAACAATTTTTGGGCTATTTCAGAGTCAATTTGATAGTCCGCGAGTCAATGCTGTTGCCGATGAGTCAGCGCTGAAGTTTGCGAGTCAGTTTTTGGGTACTTTTCGGGCCAAAGTAAAAAAAAGAATTAAAAAAAAAAAAAAATCCGACCTACCCTACCTAGATTTTCAGACGATGTAACCTGAAACACACCTTTTTTTTTGGGGCCTTTTAAGCACGGGTGATTGAACGGAATTTACTTTGTTCCCGAGCACTAAAAATGATCTTAAGCACTAAAAATGTCCTTTATTTTGCCATGACCTTTGTCCTCGTGATGCATGAATGTAGCCGTGGCGAGTCCAGTCGCCAGGACTGCATTCATGCATCATGCGAACCCTTCGAGAGCTAGTGTATCAACTACATAAGATCTGCAGTGCTATACCTGCATCCACCATGGCGACTAAGAGCATAGCACCATTAAAGCCCCAGCGACCCTATAAATAGGGCCGAGTACCTGTCCCGGCTCCACTCCGACTGTCGCTGGAGGGGTACCTAGACCTGGGCTTTTAAGCACTTTGCAGCCTTCAAAGGGTTAGATTCAGCACACGTTATGAGGGTGGTACACTGCTTGTTGGGGACCCCATCACGTGCTACCTGTGCCACCTAGAGCAGCTCATTTAGCTAACGCTTTAAGGGCCGCATAGTGCTTTAATACTGCATGCCATTTTGTCATCATAATACATGAATGCAGCGCCTGACACTGTACCCACTGACACTGTACCTACTGACACTGTAGCCACTGACACTGTCCCAACACCCCAACCCCACAAGCAATGTACAGGTGGTTTGGCCTTTACAGATCACCTGGTCCCCACTGACCTTCCTTTAGAGTTGAAACTGCACCAAAAGCGTCTTATAAAACAGTCTCACCCTCCCTTCAACACTGAGCTCTATGGGTGTCTGTGTGAACATGACTCTTTTAAAGGGTGGATTCAAGGTCACTGTCCTATACTTTAGCACTAGTTCATACAGAGGGAGAATTTGAGGCAAAAGTGACACATTTTCTCCCATTTTTTTCAAGTAGTTATGTTTATTTCTCCGTTTCTTTTTACATGGCAGGGGAGAGACATGATCAGAAAGTATCTTGTGATACAATTAGATATACTCTGCATGCAATAACAATAAAATGCCAGGCAGTTGAAAACATGCCAGCGAAGCTGTGCTTTTCGGACAAAACCGTCTCCCAGAGACCCAGGGTTCCCTGGGTCAATAAAGCACTATGCAGTCCTTAAAGGGTTAACATGCAGAGAGCAGCTCGTCCCTACTAACCAGACCAGGTGTCCTATGCCTCCGTCTGCCTGTGGTACTAACCACGTTACACTCTCCTACTTACAGACTAACCCTGCGTCAACAAGCTGCTCAACAAGGGAGGGGTACTGGTACTGTGGGTGTTCACACACTGGAGGATACATACATGTACAGCTGTCAACAGGTCCCTCCAGGGGAGCACTCCAGTACGGAATTGGTCATTTTATAACCACTAAAAAGGGTAACATTTTGTTGGTCCTCTCCCCTCAAGAGGGGTTTCTAGAAAATCAAGCAACCCTCCTGATGTTACAAAAATGGCCACTCCCTGTGTGAAGGCCTATACATGTCACACATCTAGGCACGCTTAAATAAAAATTCGCCTAACCCTCATCTGTTGTAAACAGAAAATTGCGGTAGAGGAACCCGGAAAATGATAAGGCCCCTGAGGGCGGAAGGAGGAAATATATGTGGATCAACAAGGGAAAAAGGACCTCCGCGGGGTATTTTTAGTACCAACTCTGGCCACCAGGGGGCTCCATATAGCCAAAAAGGACCAAGATATAGCAAAAACTTGTCTATACTACTTTTTTATATAGAATAAGATAGGCCACGCTAGAGGATTCCATTTTTGGTGAAAACATTTCATATTTGGAATGGAAAAGAACGTTTTTGGGCCTAAATTGGTGTTTTTGCACATGTTGGTTGCCATGGAAACATGATTTTCATTCTAAATTGAAATTTTTTAAAAATTGAATGAAAGAAGGCCCCAAAACGATTTCTATGCTGAAAACAGAATGTAAATACCATTTTTAGATCAAAAGCTGTGGCAAATTGTTTGAAAAAGTTTGGATATTTGGTAATTAGCATAATTATGCTAATTAGATAGGAATATCTCTAAAACAAAGGAAGGTAGAGCTTATTGGCATTTAAGATTAGACAGTGACCACACATATTCAGAGAGCCAGTACTCAAAAACTGGAAGTGGTACCTGCTTATAAAAGATATCACTGGAAAGCTGATGACATCAATTTTATTATTAAGTTTTTACCTTGGAGGACCCTTTTCCCTCGACTGTCCACATATATGTCACCCAGTGTAGCTAAAATCCTGCGCGTTACAAGAGCTACCGCACCAGTAATATGTGATGGCAGCGATAAATTTAAACACTGCTGGGTTAATGTTAGACCCCTCTCACAGGGATGGCGGGGGGGGGGGGGCGGGGCCGAAAAAGATTTGGCGAAAATTTACCAACCTCCCACTGTTAAAAAATAACCACTCCCTAAACATTGCATAACAATACTTGTAAGTATTACTTGTGTACGTCACAATGTAGGCACGTCACAACTGATATAGGAGTGGTGACGGAAATCACACAATTAGGTTACAGAAGATGACGATCAAGGGGCCAGCGCGTGTCCCAAATGTAATTTAACCAGAATGATTTAAGTCTTAACTACCGGTACTTAAGTAGCAGTGTAGGGTAAATCACAATGGTATAAAAGTTGAAACTCAAATTGAAAAATTGCATTATTACCTTCAATTGCTGGTACATTTGTATTGGATGAATCATGGGGTATATCCCTGGATGAATCTATTACCGGTAGTAACAATTAGTAATACAGTATAGCCTTTCCCAGCATCATATTTTGAGAAGTTACATTAGCATCTGTCTAAAGATGCATTTTGCATGTAGCCGAGAAAGGAATATCTCCACATTGCTGTAATAGACAAAATACAGGGCCCTAGGTCCCGTCTGTTGCAGTTAAAATAAAGAATATTGAATTGAATTGAATTGAATTGAAATTTGACTTTAACTTCGTATAGTAAACATATTGAACGTGTGATATACAATTATACATCCTTATTGGAAGATATTACCAAAAGATGTGTCACGCAGCGGCACCTTTACTACACACAACATAGTGAAAAGTCCTGTGTGTTAATGCGGGTAAAGGGAGTTGGATACATTTGAACCGGGGAGGGGGAGATCGAACCCCATCCATGTTTGGGTCGCTGTTAAACGTCACTAGGGATTAAAGCTCCCAGATTACACTAAATTATTAGTAGAAAGAAGAGGAGTTGAGATTGTCAACTATCTATCTTTTCATTACATACTCTGTTAAATGGGACAGTAAAAAGATCGCTATAATAATAGTGTCCCTTCGGACTAATGATATACAGGGATATATTACAATATATACCATTATATTATGACATTTTAATGTGACATTTCAATCAAATCAGGCAGATTTTGTTGTAATATAACACTACGCATACCCATAGCCAGCTCTTAATGACTAAATTGTCATACGGGAAGCCATTGACAGGTGGCGGAGAACGTTCTAGGTGGAAGAATAGAATGGGGGAAGAAAACATATAAGATCAATATCACCTAAGATATAAATACGTATGGTTAAACCCCAGAATCAAAGAGAATATGTACGGGAAACAGATCGGTTACCTGTACATCCCGTATGGCGGGGACTGGGTGATAAGCACCTGGAGTGTGGAGCGGGAGGAGGAGAGGCGGGGGGGTTGGGGGTGACTAAGTGGCGTAGAATCGGGAGGGGTGGGGGTACACAGGATGGGGGCATTGGGTAGGGGGGGGGGGAGGGGCTACCAGGGGCTGGGGTGGCAGACATGTTCTGAGTGATTGCCTATTGATTGTATAGTAAGGTCGGCTCTGTCGCTAGGATGGTATGAGCTAAACACCGCCTGGGTCTCTATCCTTCACCCCGAGATACATCAACAAAATACTCACCACTGCCAGTCTAAACAGAAGTTATATAAACTCAACTGTAACTCAGAGAAGTTCATATCTCCCTCCCCCTAACAAGCCTTCCCCTTTTTGAAAGTGCCCTTTTAAGGTAGTATGCGGCCCTGAGAGGGGTAAACCAGCATGTATTGGGCCACCATTTTATCAATTTTATTAATTGTCTCAGAACTGTGTCCATTTGAGATTGAAACCACTGTATCTGAGCAATTGAATGTATGTCATATTTTAACATATTGCAGCCCAAGGAGAACAATACACACTTAACATGGACAGGGTAGCTCCTTCATAATCCCTCAGACAGTGGGTTAATCTACAAGTTCAATGTCTTCAAGTTCAAGTTCAAATGGTTTTATTGAAACTTCAAATTAATGATTTCAAGTTTTACAAAAATGGGCCGACCGACCCTCCGGGGTAATGTACAATTCACATTGTTTAAATAAATGCACTCGGATTACATGGCTTACAATTTTGTGATAAAGTTGATATACTTCAATACATCATATGTCATTGTCTGTCCACAACTAAGCTAACAGTTAATACTCGCGTTCTAATCATTGCGTAGTAATTGATCGCTTAATAAAAATAAAATACAAAGTTTACCCTTTGAAAGCCGAGTTTCTCTGTAGAGGTCTATATATAAAAGAACAGCTACTTGGCGTGTTTGTGTTTACATTAATGTAGATAATAAAAATAAACTACCTATTACCAAGTGCCCTACAAAAATAAATACCTGTTGGGTACCGGCTGTTTGCTCGGTCCCTGTGGTCTAGGGGCTGCGACAATGGAGTATAACGTGGGTACAAATAATCAATTAAATACATCTTGAATTGCCCCACCTGACAAGCTAATTATTTCAAAATTTCAAATTAGTCGTATTTCCGAGTAGCAATTACTCTATGGTTTGTAATAACTGGTAACAACTTGTATGTCTACCGCGTCAATATAAGAGAGCTTCATGATATAACATAGGAGCCGCTTAGTGTCTAAGTAGGCAATAGGATGAGTAACTCTAGATGATATTGACATCTGGATGAGTCACTCAGTGCCGAGCTCCTTATACACTATCACGGTGTTGCCATTGACAACAGTCACCTTGGCAACGCTAGCTGTTTATGGATAACAGAGATAAGGCGACGTCTGTATTATAACTTTTTATTTTATCCTATTGACCGCTCCCTCTATCAGACACGTCTGCTTATCAGAGTCTGTATTTGAAGTGGCCATTAAAGACTTTATCTTTTTTATTCATTTTTGGGGTAGGGGGTAAACAACAAATATAGAGAGAGGAAAAGAATCACCGATAACAACAGTAAAGGAAGGGAGATGTCAAAAGATAAGGATATAGATAGCACAGTGCGGTTGCCTCCTATTGGCTCCTCCCGAAGTTGGCCTCTGAGAAGACAGGCCTAGAAGTCGACACCGTCCAATTTGGCGTCGCTTGGGTGGAAAGCTTTGGGTTACAGTGCGTCACACATGGCCCCTCATCTCGTGGCCTCTGAGCTGCACTGCCATCTTTTCCATTAAATACCATATCATATACGACCTAGCGTACATTTTCGCATATAAGCATAACCCTCAAACAGGCCGAAATCTGAGTTTGAAGGAATCCTATAAGCCACATTGGGGGTCTGATTATGCTTACTATTCTCAGTACATCTTTTTAAACAAAACCTCCAGGTAACCCCCTACCTAGGTCTCCTAAAGGTCTCAACCTGGAATTGTATTAGAAGTTTAGTGGCAGAGGATGGAACTAGTTTTCAGTCGATAATGCCACATAAAACTGATAACGGATATCAGCACGAAGGGGACTGGCGACAGAGAGGGTGGGTACCTGGTGGGTGGGTATCAGAGATCTGCTAGTTGGTATCAGAGGGGAGTAAATTACCCTACCTCGAGTATCAATCGCGGCTGTTTCTATGGATAAGAATTTAATTCAATTTCAGCCGTAAAGTGTGAAACTAGCTGAGAGAGGTATGTTAAAGTACATAGTGTGTATGGGTTTATTTAAGTGTTAATACACAAGCCCTATGTAAAGCCCCGGCCACACTAGCGTTTTTTTCAACCAACTCCGTCCAACTCGACCAGACAGTCGGGACAAAATTACCTGGCCGGTCTGATAGAGTTGTGCATGCCAAACTCTTACGACCGTCGGGTCAGGTTGGGTCGGATCTAGGTCGGACCACGTCGGGTCAGGTGAAATCGCCTAGGTGTGGCCGGGGCTTAAGGATGGTATACAATATTGTACTTTACACGTAATCTCCTGCGGTAGATCTTTATTGCAATATAGATTTCTTGTCTCTTTGTTTGTTTGTTTTTTGATTGATTAATTGAAACGTCATCAGCTTTTATTACATTCATGTTTTCCGTTCCTTCTTTTTGTTATCATCATACATGTATTAAATATATATGTACATAAAATGTAAACACACACACACATAGAAGAGTTATCCTACCTCATACTTTGTAAAGAAACACATAAAGGATAGGGATGTAATAAAGCAATACCTATGGTAGTATAATTGTGACAGGACTGAGGAATCCCTTGAGGAATACCGGTAGCAGCCAGTAGTATAGGCTGGCTGGTGGGTTGGTGGGGGTGGGGGGGGGGGGGAGTTAGAGAAATCAATGGGCAGTTAACGATGTGGTATAGATTCTGTAAAGCCTTTCCTCTGTGAAGAAAGCCTAATGACCCTTCTGAGTGCTTATCACAGAAGACAGTCTGCTCTGAAGTTATTGCAAAACTTTATTGTTTATCCTTTTCCATATGTCTGGATACAGTACCATAGACCTGTATATATTATTCGAGTAAACTATATTTAACAGGGGTAAAAATCATGTCGACAAGTTGGGAGTGCATTGAGTGTAGCATGAGGCGTAGTGACGCCATGATACGATGCTTGCATCATGGCAACAAATGTTGCTCAAAGGCAACACGCCGCCCTTAAAGTTATATATATATATTTATGTATATCTCTTTTGACCTTAAAGTGGCATAGTCCGATGATTAGGGCTCAAAAATTGAACCAGAATGTTCAATATGGCCATACTTCATGTCCTACCTACTTTATTAAACATTATTGCCCGCAATTTAGCTTAGATTTCAGCTAATAATCATTTTTTTGCCCAATTTAAGACTTTAGGAGTGCACGCTATAATTCCACCCATTGAATATACACTGTAAAAAGGCTATACCTGTGTTTGATGGGACCATTTTAATTGCCTCTTATTGCCCATGAATGATATTCTATTGTATCCCATCCTCCAAAAATGATATTGCACTGCCATTTTGAACATATTTAAATAGAATTCAAAATATGGAAAAAATCGGACCATCGTCTCTCTTTATTGACAGTGCTATCAGAAAGAAATTAACAATTGACTCCTATCTTTCTGGTGCCATAATGGGGGGGGGGGGGGGCCGAATACTATATAACCATTCAATTAAAGAGATCCAATGCAAATCCATACTGATTTGCGACTGACAAAAAAATTTTCCAAATAGGATTGTGATGAGAGAAATACCATTGGAAGGCGGCTGCCCAGGGGTACTCTATATTATACCCTGAGTGGCCAATTCCCTGGACCAAATTCCCCACCCTATAACCCCCCCCCCCCCCAGCCATTCCAAGCACCATCCAGCCTCTCCAATCTCATATTTCAGCCTACATCCCCCTCTACCCCACACATACACACAGACTCAAAGACCCACCACCTTCCCTGCCCCCTCGGCTAATTCGGCGTGAAAGTCGAGCGGAGGAATGATAGCGATTTGGGATTGATTTCCCATGGAGACAATCAATTTCTATTTACTTATTTAAAGATGCCGAGGAGATCGATAGTAGGGCGGGCAGACGCACACCTGACTTTGCCCAGAGACCAGTATAGGCAGTGGCCAAATCAAGTCTGAACACTGCTGTATCAATGAGCAGCCGACATTTAGGTAGGCAGACGACATTTAGGATTTAGCAGACGACTTTCAGGAAACGCTAGTACAGTACAAGATGGCCACCACCAGGAGGCATCACGCCACAAATTAGCCCTGTTTAACTTCCGCTTCCGGATATATTCACCCTGTCTCTGACGGCCTTTAAATGACGTAAGCTTACACGTCATGTCATTCAATAAGGCAGACCCAAATAGAGACCCAAATAAAGGTGGCCTATAATCTATATTATATATATATATGTAGTAGGAGAGAGTGCCTTTTAGGGAACGTTCGCAAGTATGTCTCTGAGTTGGGTACCTTTCTTTGATTCCATTTTTTTTCATACCCACTCCCTACTTCTCTTTGGCCGACTTTGACTAGTATATCACCGGATGCATCATCACTGCATCCCTAACCTTCAATTCTTCTCTCTTCCTTTTTGCAGGTGGCTGGGGGATAGGAGGAACTTCAAACGTTCTACCTTCCGTCAGAGGCGGTGACATTATTTGACACAATAATCTGGCATTTGCTTACAGATATTCCAATATCTTATGTAACAAATGTCATCTCCGTTTATCGTAAAACCTCGCGTACGCGAGTCAGACTCAGCTTTCTTTTGATAACAAACATGCCTTCGTAGGGTGCGGCTTATACAAGAGTATTTATAACTATACTACAGTACCAAATTTGAAAAATGTTCAGACCTCCTCTGTGGCTTGTGAAAGTTAGGAGTGCGACTTATAGATACATGTACGCGAATTAGGCTTATACGCGAGGTTTTACCGTTTCCCTTTTAACCAAGGAAGTTAATGAGAAGTGTACTTGTCAATACAGAAGGAATCTTTTCTAAAACTGACTAGATATGAATGTAGAAGTGAGTTGCAGAACTTTATAACAATGTTCAGTAGGAGTATAAAGGTTACCGGTATTAAATGCTTTTATATTAAATCCATATCACAAAAGCTGTATTTATCATAAATATGGCTAGATATGATGCACATATAGCAATATAGACTATCTAGTCAATCTGATATCGTCACATGAAAACTACACTAGTAGGGCCTACAGTATGTTATCCTAAAAACCTACATTATATACCAATTGAATTCAACCTTTTTTTTAACCATCAAAAAGGAGATACAGGTTGATCCCTTGTATAAGCGCACTGATTGAGCTAATGACTGGCTCTGACTCCTCTATCCTATCAGTAGACCAGACACTGAAGTACACTGAACCCACTCTCACCCCCAGACCATTGAGTGCAATAGGGACAGGGCAACTGAATTTATAAAACATTTGTCATACCCCCCCCCCCCCCTGTCCGCTACTCATGCTAGTGTTGTATATACTACATGACCAATGTAAATGTACACAGACTTGATTCTAGTACAATTGTGACCCCAATAAAGTACTACTCTGCCGCAGAGCCAGGCTCGTAGAGATGTACGTGAGATCTGTTGGACCGAGCAGTGGATACCTAGCCTCTTGGTAGGTGACCAAATACGTGCATAGATATCATAACATCCGTTATGTCATGGTATGTTTAAGTATGCATAGGCAGTCTGTGATAATGCTAGCACATATTCTTTGTTAGCCTTTCTTTGGCGAATTTTTATAGATTTTGATATGCCGAATTCAGTATCAATTAGCCAAATATATCTAGGTCCATATGTCCGAGTTTATCATATTTGCTGAAAATACATTGATAAAATTCTCTAACTGATCAGATAATAGATAGCCCAGATGACCCTCTGTTAACCCCTTTTAATAAGTATATAACATTGAGCGTTTCTATAGAAATTAATACCCCCATCTCCTCCCTCCTGCAGTTATGGATACCTTATAAAGCAGGGACCTAAACAATGAAAAGGCAGCCTCCCCCCTTGACCAGTTAGCCAATTTGGCGAATCATGATGTAGTTCTCCTAGCCAAAATAGTTGTAAAGGTGGGTTAGTTCGGGGTACTAACCTGAATCAAACCCATCTTTTTCTCTGAGTACCGTAGGTCGGATTCGTTATAAATTACATTTTATGTACAACAACTGACCTTTCTCCCTTCCCCATTAAATTTTAAAGAATCCCTTCATGTAGAAAATGGGTTAAAATATTTCAGAATATAAAAAGGAGGATCGCCAGGTAGGATCCAGTTATCTGACAAACCTAGGTACCCGGTAGACGTCAATTGTTCAGACCTTGTAAGGCATGCATAGATCCAATGATGTATCTCTATGATAGATCTGACTCCCTTTTTCCTTTGATGGCAACATAGTTGCTAAGGGGAGAGCAAATGGTCTATACCGGTATAGACAGGCAATGTAGGCCCTTCAACTAGGAAGTCACTTTTTTGCTATTTTCTCTTCAAATATTTGTATCAGATCTTAGTGGATCTCATTTCTAAAGCATATTTTGAATATTTTTCTGATTTTGCAATGCCTTTTGTTGTAGGTAAACTGGTTCAGCGGTAGAACTGGAAGACATGGACCTTTGGGTTAACCAAGTCACTCTGCCAATTCCATATGCACCCCAACAAATATAATCCTAGCTGTGTTTCATGTCAACTCCACTCCTCTGAGGTACTCACCTCCCCTGCTAAATCATGAAATCAAAACATCTACGGTAACATACACTAATATTGACATGTTTGCAGCAATATAACTTTGTTGGACATGCTTCATCATAGTGGCGGTAGCGCCAGATCATGGTAGATGTGTCGGACTAGACTACAGTCGGTGCGACTAAAAATAGACATGGCAGGGTTTTATAAAAAAATATTCGGAAAATTTCCCAAACTACATAAATGAACAGTATGGAGTCAGAGTAGGGTAGAAAATAGTTGTTGTTAAAAAATTATCACTCCCTAAGGGAGTGCTAATTCTTAAGCCTTAACTTAAGGGGGGGGGCGGGTATAGAGATTCAAGATTCAAGAAGGCTTTATTGACTAATGTAAGGATACATTTATGTCAGCACCGAGTTAGCATTGATGGCATTATACACAGTTTTTATATAAGAATATATACAGTTGATGGCTCCTGGCCTTGATGATATACAATAAGGTTCTACAGCTAGTATTTGAGAGACCTTTCTATTGTCGCGATGCTTATCATAAGCAGTGGCAAACTTAATATATTTTTCTTCAAAGCTTTTGCGAGCATTTTGAATTTCTGGCAGGTTACAATATAGTATTACATGCTCAACATTTTGCTTCACGTTACAGTGTGTGCACATATCAGTTTAAATCCGCGAAATTCTTATATGCTACAGTATGGAATAAATACCCGCAAATTAGTATTTTTTGCCACATCAGCGAAAATTTACACCCGTGAATATAAGTACTTTCACAGTATAATAGTGAGTATAGGGGGAATGTGTGTGACCTAGATACTCCCACTCCCCATAGGGATAGTTCAAATCCTCCTGACAAGTTTTAACGATATCACACTTGCCAGAATTGTCATTTATATACTGGTTGTATTTTTGAATATGGATTTCTGAGAGCCTCCTCTTTATGAGAGATTTGAGTGAGTTCTTGGACAAAGTGTAGATCTATGGATCCAGCTAAATGTTTTTACAGCCAAACTCGCATAAGATTAAGAGATACTGTAGGCCTATGTCTTTTTGTTGGATTGCTTCCAACCTTACATCGACAGTACCGGGGTACGCTGTACCTTGGTACTGTCGCTGTGTGGTTTGAAGCATTCCAACAAATGTCTTTTAGCCACTGGTGATTCTCGCTCTTCATAGTGGAGAAAGCTTCATTTAGAATAGGGTTCTTTGAACCCTGTTCAAGCCTTAACCAGTACAATATGTTTAGCAAAATTATTTTAGATTCAATAGGGATTCCCCTAGCTCTCCCACTCCAGTGGAAGAGTGGTATATACCAGGTACTACGAGAGGTAGGCCTACTTGAGTAGCCAGTAGGGTGCTGGGATTTAGCGACGAATGCGCAATTTTTTTCACATCTCCCCTGGGCTAAAGTAGAGATACAGGTCTCTCACCAGCTTCACTGGGCTAGAGGGTCGTAACCCCCCCCCCCCCCCCCCCCCCCCCCACCCAAACTGGGCCAAAGCCAAAGGCGGGTTGAATTTAGTCCGACACATCTGGCGCTACTGCGCCAGACTGCAGCTACATAGGGATCCTATAGTGAGAATTAAAAGGGTGTTGTTCTCATAAATGTACTCACTGTCAGTCCCCCAAAATGGTCAATCCTGTTCCCCAAAAGGTACTCCACATGTCCAGGATACTTATACTGCTGCAAACATGTCAATGTTAGTGTATATCACACATTTTGATTTCAGCAGCAGGGAGAAGTGGTGAGAGGAGTGTCCAAGAGGAGTGGAGTTGACATCAAACAATGTCAAGATTACAGATCTATTTATGTATTAGGAATGCCTTGTTGGTGGTGAACAGGTGGGAATATATTGAGGGACATGTGGCTGGAAGCATTGGACTGTAGAGTAAATACTTCCATCAAATTAGCTACTCTGCCAGATTGGCAGAGTGACTTGGTTAGCCCAAAGGCACATGGTTTCTACCCCTGTTACAGGGGTAGAAGTGTCGAACTAGTTGAATTTGGTAAAATTATCATGTTTTTGACAGTGACTGAGTGAGCGATAAAGGGGGACTGGCTGAACACATCACGATTTCACGGCTGTTATTGCGTAAATTCACAGATCTATTCGACCTGCGTGTTCAGTATATATTCAACGATATGACTACCATGTATGAATGGATGTAGATCGCCTACCTGATTCAGAAAATTGATGTTTGCGTCGTCTTCGACGGGCACCTGTCTCCCAACAAATTGAAAAACGCCGGTCGCGTGTGAGCGCGGATCGACGAAGAGTATTTACCAAATACGCGATGTCAATTAGATATAGTTATGCCATTTACTTACTAAAAGAGCTGTTAGACTACATATATCCTGGTATATGTCAATACACAAAGAATACTATCAGAAACGGGGAGATTATTTTAGAACTACTTTGTTTACAACACTGCCTCATCACGGCCGCGTAGGCGTCCAGGAACTACATACCAAACGCTGGGATATCCATGCGCGACCGGTGAAAGCGAAATGACCGCCACTGCAGCAGCACTAGGTAAGCCAGCTGTTATTACATGCTTCTCACGCCTGTGTTTATTCTCACGCTACAAGCCTAACACCCTGTAGGTGTATCTTAAATAAATTGGTGTTTTACTAGCCTCCAAGTTGTTTAGTAGGCATAGAGAAAGTAAAAATGATTGGGAACCAAGTGGGCTGGGTAGGCCTCTATGACTATGAGTCGATCGTGCCTTGCTCAGTATTGGCATAGAGTAGCTCAAGGTTCACCCACCTATGACAGCTCAATCAGCCCATAGCATACCTATTGGTGCCGATGGTTGCTATGGCACAAACCATCACCCAAATACAGCTCTTGGTATTGCCCAACGGGTAGGCTATGAACATGATATAGGTCCTAACCCTAGCTATATAATTGTAACCCACAACCCACATAAATTGGCAACATAGGGGCCTATGGTACGGCCTAATTTGCCCAGGGGTGTAAAGTGCCTAGATACAGTATAGTGTGACCCATTGGCATGATTTAAAGGCTACTACAAGTATTAGCTATAGCAGTCACTTGGCCTATGATACCAAAGCACCATTGCCTGTTGTAACGTCATATGGGCTAGATTTAATTTTGCCTAACCCCTGGGGCCTAGCTTTACTTTCTGTTGGACCATTATTATTATTAAGTCCGTAATATGGACCACATTATGGTTTGGCATGGATCAATGACTGGGTCTTGGTTCAATACTGGTGTGGTATCACCTGACTCAAGGCAAATTTCTGCGTTCATAAAAATGTAATTATTAATTGACCATGCTAATACATTGTATCACGGTGTTTATGTACACTACCACCCCCTGACAAACACTGCCCAAGGCAGTGGTATAGCCTACTGTAGTGGTGGCCATCACTGACTAGCTCATCTGGTTGCACAGTGGTAGCCTATGCAGCACTGGACAGTGTGCAGAGAGCTCTCTAACCTAAAATCGATTGCTGGGATCGCGTCAAAGAATGCTAGGGCAAATAACGTCTAGCTGGCTCTGGCTCTGCTGGATACAGTCTCTTATATATGTAGGTCTGCCACAGCTGATATTGGCCATCTCTACATTTATGCTCTGAACATTGATCTCACAGAAGCCAAATTCCCAATAAAGCCCAGCTACAAGGAAATGAGCTAAACTATGCATATAGTATATCCACCAGCTTGCATGTGCCTCCACCCTAGGCCCTATGGTATAGTGCACGTGTGTAGAGATGCCACAGTCTAGATATAAGGTGGTGCAGTTCAAGCTTATTGATCCTTCTCCAGTGGCTGATCGCAAACTCAAACAGTGGGCAACCAGCCACACAGTTTGCTTTCTAAACAAATTAAAGCTAATAATTCAACCATTGGAATTGGAAAACGTCAGGTGGCCAGTAATGATTGATCCATTCCCCTCCTCCTTTAAACAATTCATATGGGTTCATACTTGTCCTTAATGAGATTTGGTTAAACAGCTCCTTGGTCTGCAGTAGGTGTAAAGCTATTACACCTCGTTAAGACAATTGTAAACCTATAATTCCATCTAGAGGGCCTATTATCAATTACCCTAATGAGTGCATGCATGACATTTCTGTATCACGTTCTTACGCCTATTACCAATTAATTGTATTGTTATCTTTGATAATAACCAGAAACGCCTACGTCTGTCCTAAGTAGGCCCTATAGTACAGAACCAATCACTCCCGGCCGCCCTATGCAGGCCCTATCACTGGCATTTTTAAAATGACCCGAAACAAAGTGCCGACTCCTTATACTACTTACAGTGGTTACACAGGAATTGCTATCTCACACACCGGCGTTACTGGCATCAGGCCTATACATATTTAAACCAGAATAAACAGGATGTTTTGGAGGGGTAAAGTGTTTACGTGTGGCGAGAATGTTCAAGTTGTTTGCAATTAATAGGTATGGGCCTTATGGGTTTGACCCAGCAGGAACGTTATTCTAGAAGCTACATTATAGTATATCTGGGTTATCACTGTCTGACTGCAGCATAAAGATGAACAGAAACGACTCTGGAGTTGGATTAGGACTATATCCTATCACAGAAGAGAGAACTTATAGTTGTAACTAAGTTCCCTAGAACTATAACTTATTGAACCAGGGCACAGTAGTGCCAGGTTCTTTAGAGACAGGTATTTTTGGACTTTTTGTCAAAAAAGTCCCTTGCTTTCTGTCCCTTTTTTTCCCTGTGAAACATTTGGAAATAAAATATTTAAATGCTGCCACAAACAAGTTTTGATCAATGCCAATCCATGCCATCAAAGATTGAAACCAAAAAGCAATATTTCATACATAAAATTGATATTGAAAAAGGGTCACTAAAATAGCACAAAACCAACTTTTTCGGCGCAATGCTAAAGGGTGGGGTTTCAAGTAAACCACAGACCTTCCTAAAGTGTCCCTTTACACAGAATCCTCTTTGTTCTTATATAAAAACAGGGTGAGACGCTTTTTGAGACGCTCTGTGGGCTGAATATTGCATGTACCTTCGGTAACCTTCATGAAAACGAAGGTAAAGCACTACTTTACACAGAACATGACCGAAAAACACCAAAAATCATCAGGGCGGCCTGTTGACAAAAGCTGAAATTCTTTATTTCTGTAACATATGAAGAGAAGTACAGATGCCCTGGTTCACATTCATAGCCTTAATATATCAGATCTATGCAAACGTGATCCACCGATCAGCAGTGGATTTAAACAGTGAAATACTACTTCAAAACAGACACATTTCACCGGTAGCGTGCTGGATGGAATGAAATACATGCTGCGCTTACTATTGCGCATGCTCAGTAGGACTACAAAAGTGAGCAACACAGTGCAGACCGCAGTTTCTCGTCGAAGATGGTGTCGCTGCTGACGCTCTGATCGACTCGCTTTTCGGCCGAGACGTAAAACGGCGGTTGCGCCGACGGGCGCTGACGTCCACAGCCACCTGCTTGCCTAGACGCACTTGCTCACCCACACATCACCAGCTCACCCACACCCACCGGCTCGCCCACACCCACTGGCTCGCCCACACCCACCGGCTCGCCCACACCCACCTGCTATAACATACTAGTGTGACACATGATTTGAGGGTAGTTTTGACCCAGGAATACATTCCTGCTCTCAGAATTGACAAATAATTCATTGTTCCTGAAATAAAAATGCCCTGGTTCACATGTGATATATATCACATATACCATTCATTCCTTTATCCACGATGTTAGCCATAATATAAGCTCCACTTTAAACCCATTTTCAAAAGAACATGTACATAATTGAAAATAATTGTCTAAAATTAAATATAAAGATTGGTTCTAAATCCATATGTGTGTGGCATATAAACTGTTATTGTTGAAGTCCATGCCCTCAAGTGGCCGCGTGTAGACCTATGGTGACAGTTTGGATCAGTAGCTACTTCAACAGCTGGGCCCGCCTCCCACGCATCCCATTCAGCCATTATTGTCATTATTGGAACACGAACACGTGTCCACCCCATTAAGGGCAGTGCTCAAGATTTGGGATCACTCGCAATGGTGGCACAATGGGCCTATAGGGCATATGTATATACATCTCTGAATCTTGTTGACATCTGTTGACAATGGGCTTATATATGTTTAAGGTGCGTAATTTGTTGAAATGTCGCACATCACGCCCTCATGACCTGACTTAACAATGATATCAACCCTCCATCCTATACCCTAAAGTCGTTCCTCCCTTGTTATATACCACTGTTAGACTGGTATAAGCAAGGTTTAAAGGGATAGCAGGATGGGTTCCATCGTATATATATATATGCGTGTATACATATGGCTTCCTGGGTTAGACAAAATGTAAAACTATATTTATCCTGAATATTGTCTATGGATCAGGTGCTATACAGTGCACATAAACCAAGGAAGCCTTTCATAAGAAATGGAGTAATAGGCCTACAACATGCAGCATTTGCTTACAAAGGAAGCGCTTTTTTGTAAGTAGTCGGTGCATATAAAAAGAATGCACGCTCTATACTGTTGTTGTCAGGCTTAAAGGGTATTTTTTGGCCATTTTTTACTTGACCTTTTTGGTTTGACCTTTTTTGAGGTTGGCCAAAAGTAAGAGGGACATGCCCCGCCCGTCCCCCCGGTTGCCACGCCCCTGGCCTGATATGATCATGGCCCTGATTATATACAATTAATCCCTCCCACCAAGCATTTCAGAAGTATGTGCTTCACTATAAAGCTATTATATTATTAAAGCAGAGTTTATTTTATCCTCACTTAATTGTGCTTCATACATAACAGACGTCATAGTTTAGAAACACTTCCTCATGAAAAATATGACAAATTGTTGACAAAGAGCAATATCATTGCCTTGATGAGGAAATTAGGGCGAAGAATAGATGCAAGAAGATAATTCAAAAACGATTTTTTTAAATTCTAAAACTCTACCAGTACATTTGTACAATGTTAGAAAGATAAGAACTAGAAAACAGTAGCCTATACGGTGAGTATTGATTGGATGGTATAGTGTATAATTCTTCTCAATACATCTAACCATAGATGTGGGTAATACATGTATGCCTACCACAAAGAGTTGCCTTTCTGGGGCGTGAGTGGTCTGATGTCTCAAGTTCAAGGCTTTGAAGATAAGCATAATCTATACCTGCCCTTTCTTCTGTTATATCCATGTACTCTCTGAAGCCTTATGTAATTGGATAATATGTTCAGCATTGACTTGGAAGCGTTGTTATAGGGTGATCATAAGCTATGGAGCAATATAGGAGACCTAGGACTACGAACAGTAGACCTTTGGTATCACATTGCTGGACAATGATATTGCAGGCACACTGAAAAAGTAAACTTGTCTCCAGACTCGTTGAAGTGACTATCATAAAATAAACGAGTCAAAAGTTGTCTAACCTATCAGGTTACCATCCCACAAATAGAATCTGGAGCTGGAAAATGTCGGGTTTTGGGCTGGCACATGCCAAGTGGGTCTTCTATCTCCAGCTAGAAGATCCGCTTCCTTGTCACTTAGACAAGTTTTTGACTCGTTTATTTTATGACTGTCACTTGGAAGAGTCTGGAGACAAGTTTACTTTTTGAGTGCAGTTATTTATACAAAATAGGTGGATGTACATATAATATATTCTATTAGCACTCCTGCACATCACTGAGGCAGAGCATCTACTTTATGGATGGCATGACTAGACACAAAATGAGATGAATAGGCAGTTGGTACATTACAATGTCCACCGCAGCAGTGATGTGGTAGCCAGATGAGTGCGGCCTCGACTCATGGGCCATCAACTTACTCTAAGATACCCACACAAAAAAGTCTATGGTCTGTTTTGCTAGGTAGAGTCGGGTAACCTGAAAGAAACCTTCTTTTGGGGCCCAACCCCTAAGTAGGGGCAAAGGTATTGAACACTCCTTAAACACTCCTTCAAACTTAATCCTCGTATGTAATGCATCCCTACCCCTATATAATATAGTTTATCAATAACCACAGTTATGTTACAAGATATGAATAATCTATCAATACAACCAGGGTGTACGTATGCATGTGTCCACACATAGGCCTATGGGCTTCCTGTATTCCTGGTTGCTGGTTATAAGAACTGGATGGCAGTCATTGTTCCCCTGACGCAGTATATATCCCATTGTTCCTATGCTCCTGTGCTCGTATCCCCCGGGGCGTAATGCTTGTATTCCCCATCGTCCTACTGCATCATCCCCGGGGCATGCTGTGAATGTTGGTGCCAGAGGAAACCATGGCCTAGATTGGTGCTGGGCATGGCTTCTGTGAAGTCCCTTTCCACTGATAAACCGACGGGCTGAGTCTAAACCTGTCAAGTGTGTGGGCATTAATAAAAGTAGGTGCCAATCTTATGAAAAGGACAATCCACAGGAAAGGCCAAGGGATATCTTTAATAATCCAAATGTCAGGCTCTAAAGGTTAAGGCTGCATACCAGTCTATATAATGCAGTTGTCAATACATGACCCTCGGGTAAAAGCCTATTAGACCCATGGGGGTTGGGTGAGCAGACCAGGGGCTCACTTTGCAATTCCCGACTGGAGTGGCTAGCTGGAGGTCACAAAGTGAATGTATATTCCCTTGGCACCCCAGCGTGGGAGTGTGAGAAGGTGTTACAGGAAAGGGGTGCATTTATGGGGCTCTGAGTTGGGTAGGAATGTGCCTGGTGAGGATTGTAGCCAATGACATAGTGGTAATGGTCCCTGATGTAATGGTCCTTTCTGAGAGTCATGCCATTTCTGCAATTACAATCTTGGTAGTTTAGAGTATTTATGTTGCCAATTCTGATTCCACACGTCCTATAGTTTATTTTCTAAATATACACATTATCTTAAGATAGTTATAAAACCAGAGTAAGTACACTTTGGGACAATTAACTGACAACTGTAGGTTTCACTTTCAAGGCACAAAAGATGCCTGCATGTGGTGGAACTACCCCGACAGTAAAAAATGCAGCATTTGACAAGAATGGCAGGAATAATATACATTATACAGGTGCGTATTTGAGCGGATATCATGTCAAGTATAAGTCACCGTTTTTCTTTTTCAAAATAGTGTGAAAGCGTTCTATCTTGCTTGTCACAACCTCATACCCCCCCCCCCCAACACACACACTACCCCCCCCCCCCTCCCCCACGCCCACTGCCAACAGCACACGTCAAACATCCCCTTGACGGCCCGGACGGCCCTGGGGACAACAAAGTATTCGCATCAATATGGACCACTTTCCCCATCCAATTTTCGGCCATGCTCCATGCTTCTACGGCTCTCAGTGTATATTGGATAGGAGATAAAGGTCAATATGGTCCTCCACATAGACACCATACATGCATGTGTATTAGTAAATTAATCCTCTACATAGACATAGTGTTTATGGCACGAATATGTACACATATATGAGGTATGGCATACATCTAAGGATGGAGATATGGATGCTGTTTGATAACTTTAAGATGTGGGCTATATTGAGTTTTGAACCACATTAACTGAGGTCCTTTATTAACGTGTGGATGTGGAGGCTGCAATGTTGTCATGTTGGTTGCCATTACCTAATTTATTCCTAACTCATATGCCAAGCACTAACTGCGTAAGCATATACTACAAGTGTGTCAATTTACTAATGTCAAGAAGGAGTGGCTGATCGGGAACATTTCCAGTCGTCATAATCATACCTACCGTAGTGGCTTGAAAACGCTCACCCGCTTTTATGAATTCAGAAGGTACCAATGAAACTGCGCTTATACACTAAGTACGCTTATTCAAGATACAAAATAGCTTAAAATTTCATTTCAATCCCCTCAATAACGCTGCGCTTATTCAAGACTTGCGCATATTTGATACCCCCATGTTTATTCAAGCCACTACGGTAAGTAATAAAGAGTATTATGGGAATAGCTAGGCACCGTTCATATTACTGATCATGTGATTTTGATATCTATCAAGCAATAAGCATGGGTGAATTGCGCCCAGGAAATTGGCTAAAGCCAAGGCCAAAACCATGCACTCGTTAACATTTCGTTTGGTATGCTAAGCTATCACATCCTGTCCACAAAATTGCCGTTATCCTACAAAACCTATATCAGGTAGGTTTTGTAATATAAGGGCTCACTCAAGCCCTTATCCTACAAAACTAGATTTCCTGAAATATATCAAAATAAGCATTTTCCGGGTGTAGTGCATTTATCAGGCCCTTATCTTATAAACCCTTCCTTATATAGAGGTTGTGTAGGATAAGGGCAATTTTGTAGGATAAGGGCTTGACTGATTGCCCTTATCCTACAAAAATGGTATAGGTTTTGTAGGATAAGGGCAATTTTGTAGGATAAGGGCAATTTTGTAGGATAAGGACCTGATAGACAACCTTTAACCTACAAAACTATATATTTTTGTAGGATAAGGGCAATTTTGTAGGATAAGGGCTTAACAGGTGTTTTGTAGGATAAGGGCAGATTTTGTAGGATAAAGGCATGACCGACAGCCCTTATACTACAAACCTATATGATTTTGTAGGATAAGGGCAATTTTGTAGGATAAGGGCTTCACATATCGCCAATTCCTGCCGGTAGCTTGGAACCACTGAACAAGAACCAGATGTATGATGGTAGCTTTTCCATCACACTTTCTGGTTTAATATCCAGTTCCTGTTCACTGGTTTCAAGCTAACCACAAGGACTACCTAAACTTAGCAAAAACTCAAAGTTCAATGTCACAGTATTAGTTTACATAGCATTCCTTCGGAAGGACCTGGGAATGAGAGTACATCGTCCAGCAGATCAGTACGCATTTATCATATAGGTCGAGTTACATATAAAGGTCTACAACGTCAAGGGGACTGTGGGACGGGGGTTCCCATGTCACATGTCGAATTTAAGAAATGTTCATGTCATGTCACTGAAAATCCACATGTCCCATGTCACCTTTAAGCACCTGTTATGTCCAATGTCGATTTTAGCAGATACCCTATGTCATGGCACTTAATTTTCCCTTGTTTCACTAAGCTCCATGTCGCACGTCGATTTTTAAGAAAAGGTCATGTCGCCATGTCGAATGTAGCCATCCATCCTCATTAGTGTCAACTAGCCTATTGTATATGTAACACTCTACAACACACTGTACTCAACCTAACAGGTCAGATCAAGATACTTTGACACTCCATGAAACTCTCCTACACCCTTGAGATACATGTGTTATATTTCTGAGAAAAATACTCTCAAAAATGTCACTGGTTTAGCCCCTTCCACGCGGTAAGCCAATATATTGCACAAAATTGCATTGAGTTACAAGAAATCCAGTGGTGAAGGGGTTCTTAAACTAAGAGGAAAGTAGGGTGGATAGAAATGGCTCCATATTGTCATATTGCTCCATGACGGCAATGTCGGACAGAGAAGTCCTACGTCCTTCTCTACATGCTTGTCAGCTGACTGTCAAGACTCGTCGGTTATACTGATTCTCCTACCGAATTCAACACATGATATTGAAGACCGGCCCTGGAGCTCAGATTCTATTTTGGCTCTCACAGGCACAGGTTTTAACAAGACCTCAGCTTGGCGAGTGAGGAGACTATACAGGGCATCATAGACACCTTCCTATGATATCCTGTATAGCCTCTTCACTCGCCAAGCTGAGTCTTGTTAAAGCCTGTGCTCACAGGCCCCCCTAGCATGGACGTAACCGTCTGAATAGTCCTTGGTGTTATAACCATACTAATCTCGGGACTAATCTGCATATCCCCACCTGCTCCAATAACTAGGCGGTTCCTCTAGGCCTTGGCCATGCTTATAGTTATACGTTGTACTAGATGGCTATACCCTGAGTCTCAGTCTGCCACCCAAACACACACTTGTCTTGAGGTGTGCCATGAGTATGTGTATACCCTGTGTCCCGTGGTCGCTATAGAGAGTGTTGATCTGACAAGTCCTACTCACACAACCTTACTCACACTATGTAGGTTCCATGCGGACACAAAGGGACCAGGCTGGATCGACACATACCTGAAAGCCTTTAGTGCCAGTGTCAGAGAGCCTTCGGGATTTTAGCCTTCATGTTGGGATCTAACTTAGTCTTTCTGAGGAATATGCAACAGAGCCAACAGGATCAAAGGTATCGTAATACGATTTAATAGCTTGAACAGGCTTGGTATAAGCGATCTCCATCTGTTGGCTTACCTGTTATGTATACATTCGTACTGCACAGTCTCATATGTAAAACCCACAACTGTATATATATATATATATATATATATATATATATATATATATATATATATATATATATATATATATATATATATATATATATATACATATATATATATATAAACATATATATATATATATATATATATATATATATATATATATATATATAAATATAAATAAATATATATATATATATATATATATATATATATATATATATATATATATATATATAGGGTTTCAGGAGTACCTGTCCCGGCTCCACTCCGACTGTAACTTGCTGTCCTTTAACCTCATTATAATTAAGTACAATTATTACTGAAAATAATGATTGATTATCCAAATACAATGTACCTGCAATTTGCTCCTGCTATTCTATTATGTTGTCATTTAATGTCTTGGGCTCGAACTATGAGCAACCACACAAGTCATGTTGACCTGTTTGGTGATATTGCGTGATACGAAAAGTGTAATTTCTCGTTTTATACAGTTCATATGGACCACATACAGATTTGATTGTGCATATTCATCTACAAACAACCGGACTTGCTTGAGTCAGCAAGTGGGATTTATTTTACAATGATTTTACAAGTAACATTTACCATTGCAATAATAACGTTGAGTATAAGATTGCGTCCCTATAATCGGCTCTTTTACTGTGTAAGGTGTAGGCCGGGTTCAATTTAATAATCATATTATCCATGTCGATGTGTGAAAAGCGAGCTTGCTGACTGGGGTATTTTAGATCTACATGTATCAATCATAGTACGAGTTTTAAAAATACCATTGGGTTAGTTCTGGACTTTGTAACAAGATACCCCCTTTTGACAGGTGCCCATTTCACCGTTTCTTTCAAGTTCGATTCCAGCAACCACAGAACATTGATCCTGACGTCATTATAGGACTGGGTTCTGAGTGTGTTCTTAAATGGTGACACACATTAATATTATACAGCAGTTACCTAAGAGTAGAATAGATTGGCACACGATGGTCAGGGTGTGAAAGCATAAGCCAACTTCACAGCAGGTGCACCGGTCCCCTATTCCATACAGGTACCTGCAAACTGCCAAAGCGATCAACACGGTAGTTAGTAATCACTGACAATTCACTCTGTGCATCATGGGTAGGATCCAAAAGGTAGTGCCTTGGATTTTAATAGCCAATTGGATAGGAGAGGAAGTATCGGCAATGAAACTTGACATGATTATAGCCTTTAGAGAAGCACACATCAGTGACCTAGCCCATAGACTATGGTGGACCACTATGGTGAGGTGGAGTGCAGTTGCCATTTATAGCATGTGAATTATATGTCTTGTAGTGAGGATATGCCAGAAATTCAAGTTGATTTATATGTTTTTTTGGGAGGGAGTTGACCCAATGATCTATGCATACCATTAGCAGTTAGCTACTCAAGAGTACACTGAATTAATCGTCAGTGTTTAGAAACCACACCGATTTAACATCGTTCCAAAAACTGCTCAGTATGCGCACACCCAATGTGGCTCCTGTCGTAACATTCGGGGGGGGGGGGGGGGGTTGAGCTGGTTGGGCATTGGTTCACTCACATCACTAGTAGCACTAGCAGAACCTGTAATCTGTCACAAAGTCTGGTCACATACTAGACAACGTGTCCACACCCTGGTGTATCCCTTGCTACCTGGGGGACACCAGCCTTCATCATCCAGTCTGTAACTGTACCGCTGCATTCTACGGGCCTGGACCGGGATCTAGCTCCCCTTCAGCCCATAGGGTAGGCACTTTTGCACCAGAGAGCTGATTGACCAGCAGTTAAGTAATGAATATTCATATTACTTTGCTTGAATTGTCACCTCACTGTCCACCTGCACCTGCACTACTCAGAGCCATTGGAAAGTATTCTGCGTGAGTCAACTTAATACTGTCATTGATTGTTTAAAAAAAATTGTTACATTGTATCCTGGGGAGTGGTAAATGAGCAGGGGACCAAATTGATGACCCGAGTGGGCGGGAGGGGCAGGGGTGACAGGTAGGGATGGGGGCAGGTGGGGCAAGGCAGTCACCAGAACATAAGCGGCCCAGACACTGTAGTCCGGCTGAGATTCGAAACTGAAAAATATACACAAGTTAGATTTATGTTCTCTGCACATTGTTATTACTTAACATCAATTCTCTTGTCTCTTTGTAGCTCTATAGTGATAGATGCCCAGTTTTATACTTCAGACCAGGGGCTCATTTTGGCTGTATTTTGCCTCACAGATTGCTCCTAGGGCAAAATCCTGACTAGGTGTCAATATATTCTCAATGCCAATGTGTAATATGAGGGTAGAAAACACTGGAACCTCAGTTAGAAAAAATCCTACTGAACAGTTTTTGAGAAAATTGGGGTTTTGTTGCCTTTTTTCGCTGTTTTTAGTACATTTCCTACATAAACCGTGAACGTCAACATTTTTTAATTTTCAGGTATTTATAATTCACAGTAGGATTCCTGAGTATCAGGTCATTCTACACAGGGTGTTATGTTGAAAAAATATATATCATTTGATAGTGTATTTGGTCTCCGAAATAGAGGGAGTTTTGCCATAGTTTAATTGATTGTTGACAATCCAGTCAAGGGCTATAGGTTTAGTTCAGTCCAAGTTGCAAAACAAGTGACTTGCACTTTTCAACTTGACCTAATGTCCACTATCTAGGTCTTCACTATGCATGGGTCTATCCAGAGTCCATCAATGGGATCACGCATGGAGGCAGATTCTGCAGCTTTTGGCAAAAAAAAAGTTCAACATCGCAAAAAAGATGAAATTTCCCTAAAAACACCTTATTTGGCGAGAAAAAAGTTCAAAATCGCAAAAAAGTGAAATTTGCCTAAAAAAACCCTATTTGGTGAGAAAAAAATTCAAAATCGCAAAAAAAGGAAATTTCCCTAAAACACCCTATGACTGTAGCATGAATGCAGACACTCATGGACACAGACTCATGTACACCTACACAGACATACACATAGGCTAACAGTATAATATAACCATCATTTTAATAACATTTACTATCTTTTTGGAAGACAACTAAAATTACACTCATGGTACAAACTATGTGTGCGAAACAGACTGAAGCTGTCGGAGTATCATGTTACTCAAGCATATTCAGTGTGCTCTTTCTAGAGGTTTGGCGTTAGACTGAAAAAGTTACATATTGTGAGCAGCTCCCATCTGGTGCTGCTTATTTTGCAAGCTTATGGAGCTGCTCACCTGTAGAGCTGTTTATGGAGTTGCTCACCTGTAGAACGGCGTGGCTTTTGTCTCATCCAGACAAAGTTCTCTTTCTGCAGTAGATAACCGGAAATAGATATGTAATTATTGTTGCAAATATTCCGGCTCATTACTTCAGCTGTCTCAACCATGGGCCTGTTTATTAAGAAACGGCAAATGCATTTTAAGTGGACCAGTGCATTTTAGTGCTTTGTGTGGCCAATGTTCTCTACAATCAGTCCCCACCTTACTCTAATGACAACCACTATGACCTTGAATTTAGATTTTTCTGGTTTTAGGCAGTCCCTGTGCTTAGCTTGGAATCAGCGAACAGGAATCGGAAATGGAACCAGAGAGTATGAGGTAAAACTACCATCATCCATTCTGGTTCATATTCACTGGCTCAAAGCTACCAGCAGGGATTGCTCAAACTCAGCAAAATCCAAGGTCAAGGTCATAGTGGCTCTCATAAGAGCCTTCCTTTGGAAGGATATATCAGAACGAGAGTATCCCCACCTCGGCTTTGGCCTGTATAGTAGACGTATATGTAGGCCCTTAGGCCCTGGTAATACTGTCAAACAATGATTCAGGAAACAGATTCCTTTGGGACCATCTTAGACAGTATTTAGTGTCAAGTTGAAGTGTCTTGATTTCAGACGATTCACACAGTATACACAGTGAAAAAGTAACCCTGTCCCAAGACTCTTCTGATTGACGATGTTGCAGGTCTTAAATCAAGAGTTGTCAGATGGAACGCCCATTTGGCATGTGTCAGCCCAAAAAAATAAGTACATGTCAGCCTCTAATTGGGCACTGCATCAGCCCAGGCTCGTCGCCGAGCTGGTCCCTGTGTCACCTCTAAACCTGTCAACCAAAGAAATTCATTATTCCGCTGTAGATGCCATCATTTCATCATGCAGTATGTGTAGTGGGGGACTGAATTGATTAATTTCTGTGTTGATCTTTATAATGATGAAAATACACATGCATATCATGGATAATCTTGAGAAATATCTAGGAGTGCTATATAACGGACCCGTAAGAGAAGGTTTAGACATAATTAAGACAAAAACAATGATGGAGGGCATGGGCACCATTTTTGTTAAATTCTATGGTACAATAGTTGCATCTAACTTTCATTAGTATGGGACACACATACGTGTTCACAGTGTATTACCAAAGGGTAGACATAATCTCAATAAAACGATGAGATAATCATATGACAGAGAAACCTTTGGTAGGCCTGGGATGCATCCCCTTACCTCTATACTTGTATGATATATTACAAACCTCAAAAGTTGAGACAAACATGAACCATAATTATGCCTAGGCTCAGAACCCTGTGAGACTCACCTGTGGTAAAGGTGATAGTACACAGGTTAACAACCTTAGAATTGTGGCTTCGGCAACGCCACAGCCTGGGCTAATATTGTCAGTCAGGCGAGTCTAGTGTACTCTTGTGGGATGGTAAGCTGGCAGGTCATCGGATATACAACTCATTTATTGACTTAGGGAGCCTCTTCGGCTCCTAGAGTCTTATACGACGCCTCTGCAGGACGTTTTTCACCAAAAAAGTAAATAATTCATTTTCCATTTTTTGGGTCAAATGCTTTGGCCTACATACAATATCATTACAATCAACTAATTCACCTGTTTTCCTTCCCAACAATGTAAAAAACATCCTTCTAAGTGTACAGAGACCCCCTGAGAAAAATGACCAAATGCACCTTCCCCAAAAACTTTTTTTTTCTGTATGTATACAAACATGAATGCAGTAGTGTGGATGTTTCGTCTACTTTGCCAAATGTTCAGTGTTAAACCTATGGGAGATCACATTTGAGAGATCAGAATAGGGTAGGAACAGATCTGTGGACGAAAGTAGTGCACGGTAGGGCCTGTGGGTGCTGCTGCAGGTGGGTAGGGATAGGGGCACGGGAGGGGCAAGGGCAGGGGTAGGCGTACACATGCACACTATGTGTCCACACTAGGCATGCACACTATGCATGCACACAAAATTAATACACACTACGAATGTACACTATGTATGTACACTACAGGCATACGCACTACAGGCATGCACACTTCAGGTATACACACTTCAGGCATGCACACTTCACGCAGCTACCCTGAGTCCTTTGTGATTAGGATCACACGCTAGAGTTTTCTTATGACAGATACTTAGAAGAACCTTATTTCTCCTTTATATGATGACTCTCTGACAACCTCAGATGCTTAAATTATGTAACAGACTATGGTTATGAAATGGTAAATAGAATAAGGCCAAAAAAAGCGGTTTGTTTTAAGTGACCCGACCGACCCCATCAAAACAGGGCCGACCCTTAGTTTTTTCATGCAATTTTGAAGAAATTCCCGTAATTTTACCATTTTTTGGTAAATTTTTGGGTCTTCGGACCGGCCGGCTGGTTTTTTCATGTTAAAAAAAAAAGTGAAAAAAAAAGAAATCCGACCCACCGACCCTACATATTTTACCCATGTTACCTGAAACAAACCTTTTTTTTGGCCTTAAGTATTTCACAGCTTACTGGTGGCGCCAGACGAGGGCAAGGCCCAAGTCACCCTACCAATAAGCTGTGGTTTATTCTAATACCCTTTCATAACCATTGTAGACATGTTGTAGATAACACACAAGGACCTGAGGATATGTAAAGCTAACCATGACAGACTGACTGCTGGCCTCATGGGCCACCAGTCACTCTACCATTGTTATTATTACATAACTCAGTTCCGAGGGAGTTATCTGACTTAACCTTCGGTTATGTGAAAATAACCAAGGTGTGAAATTCTTTGTCTTAGCCCTCCACCGTGGGTTAACTGTTTTAAACCACGGTATGCAATCTAACTAAGGTGTGAAGCCTTTGTCATAGCCGTCCACCGTGGTTTAAGGGTCATTAAGACTATCTCAAAATAGCATATAAACCCCTTGAGACTTCTCATAGGTCATTTACAACATATAATCAATGCTCAACCCAAATATGGAAGTGATTGACCACGCCATATTGATACTGCAGCCTAGGCTTCCACAAGATGTGTATCTCTATATTGAAAATGACAGAGTTCTGTCCTAATGACATGACATTTATCAAGAATGGTGTATGGACTCCTCACAAGACTTAGTCATAGGTTGGGGACCTATCCATACTGTAACATATCAAAATATCAGAGTGGGTTATCATTATAATTTCTATGATAACTTAGGAAATGAATAGCCAACATATCATCCAAATGGAACATTCTAAACTATAGTCATGAACCATTGACTATCTCATCAATAGATCATGCTGACACTTGCCTGGTTAGCTGAGTCAGTTGGGTACCTGCCTCTAAATCCGAGGGTCGAGGGTTCAAGGCTCTCTTGGGGAAACTTACTAAAATGTTTTCAAAAATTAGCCCTGAACCAATACACACCGTGGGGAGTATGCATGTGCATTTTAAAGATTCAGAGAATGTCCACCAGCTGGAGTTAGTGAGTTTCTAAAGGTTCTAAACATCTTCACCGTGTCCCGCCACCAGTTTGTACGAATTATGCTTCTGTGTTTCTTGCTACCGGAATTGTCAATGCGGATGAGATTTGGTACGCAAAATCTACATCTACATCTTCACGTGCATCTACAGCAATGTAAAAACATGAAGTCCCCCTCTCTGATTCCACAGTTCAGGAATGGAATTTCAATATAATATCTGATTATCACACATACAAGAATTATGACATTGCAGTTTGGATAGGAGGCATTTTAATTATACCAGCATATCGTGTACGTGGGGAATCAATATTTGGTTCAATATCAAATCAGGCCGGGTGGATTAGGGCCAACATGGACTGGGATTGGGCATCCAGATCTTCCACCACCTCTCTTTCCACCTCCCATCATTACATGCCTACATCAAATCCTTAAAGAGATAAGTGACTTACACCGGAGTGAAAAAAACCTGAAAGGAGACCATTTTCCCCTTACCTAAATCAGTTACCACTAGGTGCTTTATACTAGGATCAATGGTAAACCCAGCAAACCGGGCTCCCCGCAGAGAAGCCAATTTCGATGGGCTAGAACGGGGCTGCCACCAACCGGAAGTGCTCAGAAGTCGGAGCTTGGGGCGCATGCGCGTTGACCTTGAGCCGTGATAAGGTCAGCGTGGCTGCGGCCTGTATGTAGGTGGCAGGCTGCAGGGGGGAGAGGGCAGGCCAAGGCCGCGGGACACCAGTGAACGGCCACTAATTGGCGATTAGCATGGCGACATGACCAACAAGCCAAAGGGTGGAGGCACGAGCAACTCGAGCAGCTCCGACAAGAGACCTACACGGAGTAGCTGTGATGGAGATTAACTCACAAGATTAATAACAATTGACTCTCTCAATTGCCTTTGTAGCTATGGAAATATGGTTTGAATTCCTATCAGATACTCATAGTTGCAGCTGTTGTAATAACCATGTTTACTTGCCTAAATCTGCCGTGAAACCAGCATAAGTGATTTTCAGACCATTGTGGTACTTGCCCCAAGTAGGTAGAACTGCATCAGAGACATGTTGACATCAGACTCTATGGACCTTCGATAGTAGGCTATTAAGGGGTTCATTATTATCAGTCAATACATCACACAGGGTATGGTTCTAGAACACACCGTGGAGGTCCCATCATACTATTTCCGTTGGTTATGGGACACTTTCTATCGTCATTGCTTCCTTCTGTTCATTAGGCCCTATGTGTACTGCTATGGAGAATGTTTGGCCCGTTGTTTCATGGGTGGGTTGCTAAATATATCTCACAAGAACATGCAGAACCAACTCTTACCCAGTATTCTCTATATCGTACGGATGGAATGTACCCTTCCGATTTTTCTCATATTGGTTATTGTATTTAAAACCATGCGAGTTTTTACCTTATATTATTGGACTACTATTGCCTATATATACATATAGGCACTTAATGAGTAGCTCAAATTAGACTAGTTAACCTTAGAGAGTTCTGATCCGTGGGAAATTGCTCATCTGAGATGAATTCCTCTCTGAATGGATAAAATTGATTTTTCCCAAATCGGATTAGAATCTGAGTGGACAAGATTGATTTTTGGAGGATTTATCGTTTCTGAACAGCATGCCCGTGTGTCTTGTCATTTAAAACTGAATTTACGACTTAACAGTCCATTGCTATTTACAATGTCTGTTCCAATTGATATGTTTGTCAGCAATGGACTTATCCTTTTAGAATTCACATGGACCATGTCAGTTAAGTATTAGGCTATCCATTTGGGGAGTAGAGCCCTCCCTATATTGATTAACACGATGAGTATAATCAATAATGAAACCTCTGTTAACATGTTGGGACAACAGGGATGGGACACTCTTGGGGGACTCTTCAACTGTATGGACTTACAATACAGTCCATAGCATCACATCGTCTTCATAGGGCAATCTGTGGGAAGAGAGGCCTCCTTCCGACCTCCTGTGGAGGCCATTGCCCACCTTATCTGACCACTCAATTGGCTTTTAATTATTACACCACGGGGTGCCAGATGTGAGACCACCCAGGGGGAGCTCATTGTGATCATGACATAAAAAAAAGCATTTGTGTTAATCACCGAATTATGGGATCTGAATAAACATTAATATGGGGCATTATTTGACAGGTTTACACCTATGTTCACACACAGCTCTGGCGTTTGATCAATTGAGAGAGGAAACAAAGCCACTCATTTTTAGTTTTAAACTGTTAAAAATCACCAAGAAAAAACAACAACAACGCATTACTATATCTCCAAGGGGGTATATATATATGCTGGTATGAAAATCCATCAACCCCTGTTGTATAATGATGTCCAAGCCGTTGTCCTGCAGTCTTTCAATGATAATTTAGTGTCACCCCGTTACCACCAAATACCAGGATAGGCGTAGACACACGTGAGTAGTATAGGAATAGCCGTAAACAACAGGCGTTCCTAACCAAGGCGTGATTTGTCTGGGAACTATTACCTTTAGGTTATCTCATGTTGATCAATCTAAGCTTATTAGGCATCCTTCCTCCTCGTGGCCAACACTAAATATTACAGACGTTATTTTGATCACCATAGTAGAAGATTGAAGAAATTAAAGATTAATCGAGGCGGAGCCCACATTGCATCGGCCCACCATCTAGTGCTATTGTCTAAGGTGAGACGATCCTTAGTCACGAATGGCATGATGAAGCTCCCATTACAACTCACACCAAGGTAGCCAAATTATTGTAAACACGTCCTTGAGATTGGTAGAGGGGGGGGGGGGGGTGGGAGAGAAACCAAATGGTAAAAAGTGTCGGGGATACAAGGGGAACGCCCTGGTCCCAGTAGTTGAACACGGCTTAAAGGTAGCGTTTAGCTCGGTTCATTGCCCCCCACCACGCATGAGTAGTAGTATTAGCCACAGGAGATGACACAACCGGGCGGCGGAGAAAATTGGATGAAGGAGAAGTGTGGGGGGATGGGTGCAAGGTGGGGGTGGGACTGGTGGAGGGGAGGGCGGGGCGGGGGTACCTAATGGTAGAGAGGGCAGGCAAGCATGGTGGGCACACACGGAGGGCAAGCAGAAGGGTGCCAGACCGAATTATGACGTGGGATAGCGAGAAATCTACTCAATTCCATTTCTCTGTGGGGATGGTAGTGGAAAGGGGATGGGTGGGGGATGGGTGGGGGATGGGTGGGGGATGGGTGGGGGATGGGTGGTGGTGGTTGTGGTGGGGGGTTATATGGACGTGGGAAGATGCTAGGTTTGGGGAGAGAGACCCAGCCCCTGGAGGAAGGGGTCGGTGAGTGTGTACACTGGTGTACCCAGTGTGTGCCACCCACACCAGGAGACCTTCTCCCCCAGCCCCCACACCACCCTTCCCCATCCCCTTTAACAGCAGCAAATCTCCTCCGGTACCCCTGTCCTCCTCTGCGATATAACCTACCCTAACCTACCCAACTCCACCCTACACCGCACAGGACATGTAGGCCTCAGTATAACGAGGTATGAGGGCAGGTATTACACCAGCGGGAGCCTCGTGTGATACGCTGGAAATTGGGCGGGGGTTGAGTGATGGAGCATGGGCGAGGGGAGAATTCAATTTCCAAATGTTGGTCGCCATCGTGTCGTTTCCGATAAGATCCCCTCACTCACCCCCGTGCCAAGCCGAGCCCAACAAGCCGGTGGATATCCCAGCAGCTCGGCCGCGCTATTGTTTCTGTAAATATTTCAGCGACCCGTTGTCAGCTGGCTTCTGTTTCAATGTTCTACTCTGCCGTCCCCCCTGTTCCTCCATGCAACTCTCTTGTTATTGGTTCCTCAAGAGATCACTACTCCGTGGACACCATTGTGGAGGGTTGGAGGGCGATTAGATTGCTTTTGTATGGCTTCCATTTACACCTACCCATCTTTTTTGTGTTTGTTTATTCTGTTGTTATCCGAGTCATTAGGCCTTTGACTATATATAATATTAGTCATATTACACATTTGGGCCATTACACGCATGTGTTTTTTTAAACATAGAATTGCCAATTGCGTAGAAAACCCAATGTACGATTTCTGAGGAAACCTAGAGTACATTGTACAACATCCTAGTTCTATTAAGGGTTTAATCTGGGTTTAACATCCCTATTCCCTGTTCTCTATACATGTACATGTACCATCTTCTTCTCTCTTTCATTATACATATCAGGCCCTACCACCTCCATCCCTTCATTTCATTGAGCTGCATAAAATCCTTCCCCTCCAGTGGCCCCCAGTAACCCCCCCCCCCCCATCCACCCCCCCCCCCCCAGTGCGGTCTGTTTAGGTGTAGAGGATGGCAGCGCCCTTGACGTAATCAATATACGTCGAATGGGGGGAGATATGAATTCAATATCCGTCCCACGTCATGGGTGCCCGCCCGCACAGGTCGCTGGTTGCGGCAGGAGGCAGGATCAATGCTGACCTTCCATAGAGAAGTTAGAAACAGGCCGACACCAGCGCAGCGTCCGCTTTACCATCTCACCCCGAGGTCGTTGTGAAAACGGCCCACAACGACCACAGATACCTGTTCATGGGCTGAATCTAACTGAGGCATTCACACAGGCCCTTCCTGGACAGAGGTAATGGCACATGGGAATCTGGCAAGGAGGAGGCCTATTGCATGTTAAAACGTTGTAAAATATTCAATTCGGTTTGGCCTCAAACTCAAATAATAGGTACTTCTATTGAGTTACTCCTACAATGGGGAAAGTAAAAAAGAGTATATTCCACCTTGGGATCAAAATGTCATCATGGGAGAGGTCACTGACATTTCCCAATCACCCAATAGCTTACTGTCGGAGAAGCCGGAGGTAAACATACCTTTGTAGCTTTGATCTCCCATTGTTGGGGCAGCTTTTTGAGCAGCTTTTGGGGCAGCTTTAGATCTATTGAAAGGACAGTCTGTGATATGTCATGAGGCACATAGCCAGGTCAGCTGGAAGCCACCATTCAGGCCTGTGTTCATTCAGCCATGAAGCCGACTATCTGGTCCTCGGTGCAACAATAGGTAGAGGCCAATACCCTGGAGGTCCCCTTTTCACAATGCTTTGGCGGATGGCTTTAGACTCAGGGAGGGAGGTAGGGCCCGGGGTGGGTACTGGCTCTTTGATGGTAGGTAACGAAACATAAACTACAGCCCACACATTCCATTCTCCCATGGCTAATTAACAGCCCCCCATTTTACTCAGATGACAGCTTCTTGCTGGGCCAGGCTATTGTTATCTAAACATTTTGGAAAGCTAATTACAGTTTTCTGGGCATGAAATATGAGTACACTTGACTGTAACAACAACCTTGTTACCATGCATCTTCCAACAGCCCATGTTTTAGAGCCTTTTGGTTAGGGACAGCCCCCCTTTTTCATATCTTACGGACGTTCACCGCCACAGCTCCCGGGGCCTGTTTTGCAGTGGGTACCCAAACTGAGGTTGAGTGCCCCTCCTGGAGGTAGGGGTGGGTGGGTGCGTGAACCTAGGTTCTGTGATCCCTCCAGCACAGGCACCGAGGCTGCCTTGTCCATCCACACAACTGAAGGGGGCAAGATATATGGAGGTATTATTGCATTTCTATTTCTCTTTCAGTCATATCTTGCCTAGACCATGCAGCCCTTCCCTGGTCATTCTATGGTATGCTATAGGTATGGAGCTTAGAAGCTGATTGCTGCCGTGAAAGGGGTCAGGTTGCACTTAGTGCAATAGCCTAAACCTGCTGTGTTTTGGCAACGAGTGAGGTTATTAAGAGAAATCGGTTTTCAGCAGGATTGACCTGGGCTCACCGGCTGACCCTCGTCCCTGAATGGTCAGACTCTTTATGGGAAAGCACCCCACAGCTTATTATGGCAAACTTCATATCCAGTCACCCTCCCTATTTATCGGTCTCCCAGGGGTATTATGGCCCCCTAATGGTAATCCAAACCAATGGGTGAAGATTGTGTGTTTCAGGCATCCCTACTCTAGATCCATTTTCTCCCGATTTTGGGGGATTTTCTTTTCTTTTTTTCTTGTTGTTGTTGTAAAATATTCAAATTCTTGGTGAGGAAGAAAGTGTCTCATGCCCAATTAATTGTCTGACCCTGGGTATTTGCTTTTAAACAGGAATATCCAACAATTTCATGATATTCCTAGTTACTGTACGAATCAGTGTGTCATCCTGATGACCAATGAGTGGACAGAGCGATTCATGATTAATTCCAGGTACTTTCAACATTAAATTGTTATTGGCTTTGGGACCTTGTCCCAAAGCCATTTACACCACAGACCAGAGTGTCGCTTTTTCGACAAGAAAAGACTAGCATAGGCCCCCTTGTTCATTGTTATATATAGCCCTACCTGGCCCTAAAACCTTGCCTAGGACTGGTATCCCCATGTGTCCTTATAGGTGTGTTCAAGACTAATTTATCCTAGATCTTGTTTTCAGTTACTACATGTAGAACCAATGTACCTTGTGGTAAGGCCTAGATATCTTGTGAACAGCCATATTTTGAGTTCTCTAATGTGGCTGTCAATGGCAAGGATAGGTACCAGCCTAATAACTATTGACTCCTATGTCAAGCCAAGCTGTCAATGTCAATCCCAATTCCCATACAGGACCTATACTAGAGGTTGAGTGGTCCAGGGTGGCTCTTGAAATCACTCAAGCCCGCCCAAAGACAAACTGTGAAGTCCAACATAATTACCCCTCCCCCACCCCACACACACATGCACCAACCCTGAAATAATATTCTACAGTCTTTAAAGGAAGGTCATCACAAGTCCTCCTTCTGCCCCCCTCCTCTTCCCTGTGCCTGCCTGTGCCCTCTCCTCCTCCTCCTCCCTCTGCCCTCTCCTCCTCCCTCTGCCCCTCCTACTACCCCATCTTTACCCTCCTCCCCACTCTACCTCCTTCTTGTTACCTTCTCCTCCCTCTGCCCACTCTACCCCATTTTCTTCCTTCCTGTTACCTTCTCCCCCCCTCTGCCTTCCCTCCTCCCTCTGCCCCCTCCTCCTCCCTCTGGCTGCCAAGATGGCTGCCGAAAACTCAAGATTGTCTGATTTCCTTGTGTGATACATGGATAATAGGGTTTTCTGGGATGTAGAATCCGTTTTCAGGCTCAGATTTTCAAACCGGGAAATTTCCAAGATGGCTGCCAAGATGGCCACCAAAAACTCAAGATTGTCTGATTTCCTTGTGTGATACATGGATATTAGGGTTTTCTGGGATGTAGAATCCATTTTCAGGCTCAGATTTTCAATCCGAGAAATTTCCAAGATGGCTGCCAAGATGGCTGCCGAAAACTCAAGATTGTGTAAGGGCATTGGTTACCGAACCGACCCAGTAACGTACGGCGCTGTTAGATTGTCAGACTGGGAAGTAGCTCAGTGGTAGAGCACTTGGCTCCGGAGTCAGGGGGTCGTGGGTTCGAGTCCCGCTTTCTCCAGACGATTTTTCCGCGACCGTTACAAT
Source organism: Harmothoe impar (assembly GCA_947462335.1). Taxonomy (NCBI): domain Eukaryota; kingdom Metazoa; phylum Annelida; class Polychaeta; order Phyllodocida; family Polynoidae; genus Harmothoe; species Harmothoe impar. The sequence goes on along the minus strand of OX381709.1, from coordinate 42,532,089 downwards.
TGTTTGATTTCCTTGTGTGATACATGGATAATCAGGTTTTCTGGGATGTAAAATCCATTTTCAGACTCAAATTTTTAATCCGGGAAATTTCCAAGATGGCTGCCAAGATGGCCACCAAAAACTCAAGATTGTCTGATTTCCTTGTGTGATACATGGATAATAGGGTTTTCTGGGATGTAGAATCCATTTTCAGACCCAAATTTTCAATCCGAGAAATTTCCAAGATGGCTGCCAAGATGGCCACCAAAAACTCAAGATTGTCTGATTTCCTTGTATGACACATGTATAATCGGGTTTTCTGGTGTGTAGAATCCATTTTTAGGCTCCGATTTTTGATCCATGTAATTTTCAAGATGGCTGCCAAGATGGTATTTGCATAGGCATCAATGGAGTGCATCGCCACCAATGGAATTGCATTGGTACCTATTTGATTCCATTAGTACATATTGGATTCTATAGTTATACCAGCTGCAGTAAAACCAATTAAAATCAAAAAGATTTAGCTAAGTGCATGTAGTTAACTGACCATGCAGTGTTGCTGCAAACCATCAAATATGAATTGCATAAGAACCCCAGAAACTCCAACAATTATAAATATATGCCCCCTTTTTTTTCTCACCTGTAGTTCATAACAATCCTATAAAAACCCAAAGCCACTACGGCTTTGCCGTAAAATCCTTGAATTTGTCCCCTTGTTTTTGAATACCACCTAGCTACCCTAATTTCTGGACCATGCTGCCTGAAAGATTCCTCTTTTTTGGGCATAATCATACCTCATCAATAGAATAATGTACCTAGTAGACCTGTATCACTCCAGTTTTGAATGTTTTCTGTAACTCAACTGTAGTTTCATCATTGATGTGTAATCAAAATAATCTGTTCTTAAATGATTGATTAAACAATCTGATATCACTAGTATTCCAAGTATAATAACTAAAGGATCTCACGTTCAAGGTTTAGTTTATTTGAAAGGTAAATTACAGAGAGACATGTTTGTCTACATAACTTTTATCACAGAGAGACTGTGTAATATAAGGGCATATACCTATGTCAGACTGAGTAAGTGAGTGATAGATTTGAATCAAGCCTGGCCAGTCTGATATAGTTACATAACCACATGTATACGTGTTAGATAGACTACACCTGGACACGGTTCTTCCATATACCCACTGCCCCACCAGGTCTAGATGAGGTGTTATACACCGAGTCGCTGACCAGTGGGCAGTGGGTATGTGGGAGAAGCCTGGCCAGGTGTAGTCTATCTGATTTAACCCTCGGTTATGTCAGTGTATACAATATACCCAAGGTGTGATTCCTTTGTCTTTGCCCTGCACTGTGGGTTAACTGACTTAACCCTCGGTTATACAATATACCCAAAGTGTGAAACCTTTGTCTCAGCCGTCCACCGTGGGTTAAACTGTACATATAGTCGGTTGCCTTACAGTACAGTTCACAAGAATATGTGCGCGACATATCTAACCAAACCAAGTAATCCGTTTACACTCGACAACTAATCATAATTGTTGCTGATGGCCTCGTGCCATTGGAAGCCGATTTCATGTTATGGAGGAAGGACCTACCTGTACAAAGAAAATGTACCAGATCTACTAGCTGACAAGAACCAGCTTATGCAAAGACATGTAGGGTTTAGGGCCACTTATGCATTACCAATGGAATGCCTTAATAATGGTGTGGTCGCCTTGGAGGGAGGGGATGGGGATTTATACAGAAAAGGGCATGCGTCAATAAAGGGGGTGCTGACAAGTTTTAGTATGTCCGAGTGAAAATTCCCCATGCACCCCCGCTGTTGACATAAAAAAGACCACTCCCTATCGTGGTGTCCTCTACACAATAAAACACATCCTGGTAGTGGGTCTTCATCCAGGCATTCATTCCAGGCGAAAGAGGAAATTAAATAATGTAATTACAAGGCAATGGATCATGAACTCTGGTCAGAAAACGTCAGAGGACGGCACATTGTCGGTATATCATAAGCAAAATAACTTCGTATATGGCTATTGAGCAGGGTTATTCAGGTAGACAATGTCCATCTCATATTCTAAAAGTTAGCTATGAAGGCATTGATTAAAATACAATTAGTTGTATGTAACCTAGACTTGTATTTCATTACACTTTCAGATAAATCTGACCATAAACAAGTACCCCCCCTCCCAAGAAAAAAAGGAAAAAAAGAAACCCAACAAAAAGATACGTTAGGGTAGGCCCAATTATATTTTATTCCTAGCAAATCTAAAGAAGAAATTGGTTGTCTATTCAATGATTTGAGATCAAAATAATTGTCCCATTTGGGCATTATGTAAGATGCTATATCATAATACAAAAGACACGGAGCACTTAGGGCAAAAAAAAGGTGTGTTTCAGGCAAAATGGTCCAAAAATTTAGGGTAGGTAGGTCGGATTTTTTCTTTTTTCCTTTTTTGAATGTTGGAGGTACCTTGAATAAGTCAAGGACTGCCATATCGACTCGCGGGTCATCAAGACGACTCACCGATTGTTACTATAACTAGGAATATCATGAAATTATTGGACATTCTTGTTAATAAGCAATTTCATGAGGCTGGACAGTTAATTAGGCATGTGATCTGTTCTTCCTGACCAAAAAATTGCTAACATTTCCGAAAAAATAGGAATATTTTGCAAAAGAAAAGAAAATTCTCCAAAATCGGAAAAAAAATGCTAGGGTCGGCCCTTTTTTTAAACTAGGGTCGGGTTGCCTGAAACACACCTTTTTTTTTGGCCTTACCATAAACACCTCTCGACGTCAACATAAACATGTATTATAATATGGAGCCAGCAAAGTATTGACTAGTTATATGGTGGTCAATATATTTCAGAATTCGAGCCAACAATCATTATGTAATCATATCATGCATATTGATCACATGTACATGCAGTTGTTCGGGTAGAAAGCGTCTCGTTCATTAAAAGATTCAATTCGATTCGATTCAGCTATCTCATCTGAGATATGCCATCATGATAATTTTGGTGCCATAAAAACAACTGATAATATCCCTCTTTGTAGAGCAAATACATACATGTATTAGCTATTCCGCATGAGAGGTAACCAGTACCATAACCAATGTAATTCTATGAGGGCCTAGTATTTTTATTTAGACGATCGGAAATGCAACTGAGCAATTCTTTCTCCACGCATCTAACAAATTTACACACACGTAAAAGTTAGTTTGCCCATACTAATTGAGCTATTGGCAAGGGCAGGAGGTGTTCTCAACCTCCTGCAGTAAAAAAACATACACAATTGAGACACAATGACATCCCCATAACAAATATAAGAAGAGAGCGATTATGGTAGTTCATCAATTTATATGATTAGTATGTCACCAAAAGTTGGACGCAAGGGGATTGAAGCAGAACACACTTTGGTATTAATTGAGTTCTTGAGCCTGGTTATCGTCAGTGATACCGCAAACAGAGGTAGTTAGCCAATGCTTCACCAGCGTCACAAAGTCGGCTTCAAAAGAACCCGTCCTCCTAGCAGGCCCTGAATAATACATAACACATCTATAAGTAAACTCTAACATGTACTCACATACCACTGGTTGAGAAAATGTTTGCAGTGGTAAGTCTCCTCCTAGCACAGGCTTACACAATGTGGCACATTACATAAGGTCTGATATAGTATAAGTACATAGTAAAGAAATCGCCCTAGAGCTACCGTTACATTTAGTACTTGTGGGGAGGGGCGCAGAAGGGGGCCCTGTGAGCTAAGGGATCCAGGTTAGAAAGTCGCTTTTTTTTAAAATCGCTAGGTCATAGGTGACTTTTTCAAAAATATGCCGAATCAAAACCAGCAGGTCGCAGTTCACAAAATTAGTGATCCCGGTGGAAAGTCGCATGGAAAACAGCCAACCGTGTTGTAATGATGGGTCAAGGGAATGTTCCACTGACCAACTACATAGAAATGAAAACCTGAGCCAGTCAGGTCTTCAGAATAGCCCACCGTTGCACTTGGAGTTTTGTCTGGAGTTGCACTACACAAATATATTGAATAGTAGCGATAAAGTTAGACTGCATGTTCAACATGTTTATCTCGTTTGGTAATTACTTCCACCATCATGTCGTAAATTTAAGTGTATAAATGTTCCATTCCTATACCCAAATAATGAAACACATTATCTGCCTCTCAGCAGGCAATATAAAGTATAACGGGGTAGTGTGCGCAGGTATTAGCCATTGATTTCTGTGTAGAAAATTATAAACTAAACAGCTCTTCATGGGAGTCTACTTAACAAAGGTATAACTATATGCTACCTGGTGCTTATACACTACAGTTGCAAGTTGTGGCTTTTAATGCGGACAATAGACATTAAATCTGCCCCTTGTGAAGCTAGTGTGCACTGGTGGACGCAAAAACAATGAAGTCAAAGCATAAAACTTGTACACATATGGGAGGTCTGTTGCAGATTGCCTTTGTATCAACTGTCTCAGTGTTAGTTTAATCAAAATCATTATGTGTAGCATTAAACATGCACTTGTAGCGCTTTGATCCTGTCCGGGAACGCATTACGTCGTGTTGCTGAAACAATGTTAGTGCAATATCCTTTCTATATACTTGCTGTCGACATGACATTTGGTAAACAAAGTAAAGTTTTAGTTTACTCTCTTATAAAACATGGTACACACCACTACTACTTCACTACATGTAGTTGGACATGGACCTTCTTAGGGAGTGATCATTTTTTAACAACAGGGGGGGGTGGTGGGTTTCCGCGCGGAGCGCGCGAAATTTTTTACACCCCCCCCGGTCAAGGGGTCAACATTTCCCCCCCCCCCCCTTAGGGTCGAAAATCGGCTCGCGCGCGGGCCCTTTGAAGCATAGTAACACGCGGGCTTTTTGGCTCAAAACTGGTTAAATTTTTTTGCCCCCCCCCCCCTAAGAGGGGTCCAAATTTTTTTGCCCCCCCCCCGGTCAAGGGGTCCAAATTTTTTTGCCCCCCCCCCCAAAACCCACCACCCCCCTCCTGTTGATAATAAATGATCACTCCCTTAATGCTACTGTTGGCACCGGAGGCAGTGTACATGATCTAAGCTGTGCTCACCTTGTTTCCCCTTAAGGTGCATGAACTATTTATACAACTACCGGTAGAACTCGCAGGGTTGGTAGCTTGGCCGCACCGACGCATATTGTGTTTAAGATACAATGATAATAAGGCAACAGCATTTATTTCCCTTTGACTACTGCCTTAGTTATACAGGCTTAATGTAGGCCTACAAACTGATACCAGCATAGCACTATTTTCCAACATTAATCCATACTTATCGAAGAGTACAATACCATTGAACCCCTTTTATTGGGCGATTAGTGATTTCCAGGAAATTTCCCCCTTTTGATAGCATGTCAATACCTCTGCTTTTGTGTTAGCCAGTCTTAGTTAACTTTGGTGAGGCCAAGAAAAAGAACGTGTATTTCAACTCAGGTTAAAAATCTAGGTAGGGTAGGTCGGATTCTTCTTTGATTGAAAAAATCTTTGGCCTGAAAAAGCACCCACAAATTGACTTGCAAACTTAAGCCCTGATTTGCTGACAATGGTGTTGACTCGTGAACTATCAATTTGACTCTGAAATACCCCCAAAATTACTTAGAATATAAATGTTTTTTCAAAATTGGATAAAAATGTCTATGGTGGGCCCTGTTTTGCTAGGTAGGGGCGGGTAACCTGAAACATACCTTTTTTTATTTGGCCTGAGCAATTACACCTGCTAAAATGAATGAATGTTTTGGAGCTGCCTATTGATATAATTTAGTGTACACTGACATATTGGTGAATTTAATTCATAGATTGTATCATCAGAACAATGTCTTCCTAAATTTAGGATAACAAAGTCTCATGACAATCCAGCCATGGTAAAACAAGACAGTCTCATGATGCCATAAAATGATTAAATCGCTAATGCAATATACATGCTTACTCATTTCGATGAATAAAACGTCGAAAACAGCTACCATGACATCAAACTGTTCATGGGTTATAACAGGAACACCTATCACTTTAATCGACTGATCAATTATCGCCGGGCCACAGAGTTTTATCCACTTTGCCATAAACAAAAAGTCATAAATCATGTTAAGCCAAACGTACATAATTACATTTTGTGTGATGCGGAACAGACTGAGTAATTGGTTTATTAAATGTAAGTGGAAGAACGCCCTTTTTAGGGCGATTCTTGCAATAAATATTTCAATCTCAATATATTTTTCAATCTCATGAGGCGGGAAAAGTGATCCCATGAATGTTGTTTTGAGAACGCCCCTGGTTATCTCCAATTGTACACGAGAGCCTGGAGTACTTTAATGTATCAATTACTGTATCTATGTTTGCAGGTTCATGTGATTAGCCGTATCTGTAAGGTACATGTGATGATTTGGCTTCGTTATACATGTCCATAGTTCCTGCCCGAGCTAATGTAGGTATCTAGTCAATTAGATATTATTCGTGTATTTGAATAACATGTTTTTTGAAATTTCTGCAGCCTGGACAGTGAGGCACTTCAAAACAACTTACGTAGACGGTTCTTTTCAACGAGTTTATGCTAAGAAGTGACCTTCATAGGCTCAATATCCTGTGCCATTGTGGGGCATTCTATAGTTCTGTTTTATAAGACAGCTTAATTGGGTATAGCTTATGCCTGGTTCTCAAGGGGAAATATAATTAGTGTTGGTCCATATACTTTGGTACGACCCGTTAATACAGAGGTAACCACATCCTTTTGTTTTGTATGACCTACGTTGTTGTTGTTGATATTTTTATTTGGCAAAACAGAATTGTTACATGGGAACTTTTTCATTTGAATGCCAAAGTGGGGCACCATCGGGATGCCAAGGATAGAGGAATTGATTATAGTAGATCAATTTATAGTCCAAAAGGAGAGTTTATAAATGTACACAGCTAGGCTAATGTGTCCTTGAGTTCATTATCAGAACAAAGTGCTCGGCCTACGACCTCGTGAAATACGGCCCAAGGTCAACTCGTGAAATAACCCAGTCAACAGACTGAAACTCGTGCACCTTTGTCTATGTATTTACAGTTAACGACTGTAGTTGTCCTTGAATATGTCCCAATTAGAATATCTGACAATGGGCGTAAAATTTCATTCCGCGGACATCGCACAGTTCCATATTGCACTAGTGTAGGGAAATAATGAGAAGATCCCTTGTACAAGCTCATGTGGCCTATAGGGCTCCCAACATATAATTACATATGTATTACACCATCAAAGCACATGTCAGAGGATTGTTCGGGAAGAAAGCGTCGGAAGACGCTACGTTCAATAAAGATTCAATTCAATTCAAAGACTCTAGCTTGTGTCCACCTCTCAAATAAAAATGTGCCTCCTACGCCCCTGTCTTGGGATTCAACGAATAACGGAACAGCGTGGGTGATTGACACCTGCTTAAACTGATGCCTAGGCCAAATAAACAGAAATATGTTTCAGGCAACCCAACCCTAGTTTCAAAATAGGGCCAACTGTATAGCTTTTTTCTTTTCTCCAATTTTGGGGATTCTTAATCATTTTCATTTGTAGATAATTTTCTAGATTTTAGCAATTTATTTCTCCAGAAAAAAGAAGCCTTCACTGACATCAGTGGCCTTATTGATTGTCTGATTTCAGAGAAGTTCTTTTTGACAGGAATACTCAACAATGTCATGATGTTTCTAGTTTCTGAAAGAATCAATGAGTCATCCTGATGAGCCGCGAGTGGATGTGGTGATCTGTTTGACTCATCCCCCTACTTTCAACACTAATAACGAAAATGTCTAAATCTGACCAACCTACCTTAATTTTCGGACCCATGCTGCCTGAAACACACCTTTTTTGCCTTATGTCAGAGTTAATAAGTATTCAACTTATGACGATGGTGGCAGCATGCAGTATACATCACTATGACCATCCAACACCACACAAAAAATCGAAATGCCCCGGCCCTTAGCCCCAAGTGGCTATCCCAGTTTAGTCAGAGTGACATTAGTCAGGCATGACCAAATGCTATTCAGAATTCCTGAGGCATTACAACATAATAATTGTGACTAATGCCGCACTCAAAAAGGACAACTCATTGAAATGGAGAAGACTAGGGTAGGTCTGTCAGTACTGACCAACCTGACAATATAAACTAATCTAGGTTGGTCGTATAGGGAGCCAAAAAATTACTAACTTGGTTAGGCTATAGTAACTTAGAGATTAGTCATATAGGGAGCCAAAGAATATTAGCGCTGCTGCTAAGTACACTGCCTTGCCACCCCAAGTCTGGGGATATAACCGCGGATGGGTGGCTGTTTGTCTTGTGGGCCCCTGTGGGTGCAGCTAGACCTGTGTTGAGTGTTGGTAGGAGGTGTCAGCCTGGTTCTGCTGTTGCATGTCCTCCAGGGAATCACCCTCACCCTCAATCGCTTAATGCCCGTCGCCCAGAGACCACGGGGAAATTGACCAGAAAAGTTGGTCGGCGAGCTGAGTGCACGCCCTAAGTGGTGCGCCGATTAAAACAAAAAACCACCACCAACTCATGGGAGGAGGAAGCAAACAGTAGCTCCCGTCGTCATGGCGAGATCGGGCGAGATGCTAGATTCCTACACCATAGAATGACCCATAACAATAACCAGCCCCAACCATACATACTAAAACTGACTAGAAACCAAACAAGCACCATATTTAAGGCCAGAAACCGGATGACCCGCATTAAGGAGAACTACAAGAACGAACACGACAATATGGAGTGCAGGGGCTGTGGCCACAAACAGGAGACCCTAATCCATGTAATGAACACATGCACAGCCATACACACAAACAACACACACAAAATCCACATCAATGAATTATTTAAGGAAAACATTAATATAATGAGAGAAATAGCTAAGAAACTAACCCACATAGACGAAATAATCGACCAGTGGAATAAGCCAACAAGGAATAACACAACCCACACCCCATAAAACATCCCAAAAAATATAAGCACAGCTCATGAGAAACACTCCTCATTCGAGCGACCTGGCTATCCAGGAAAGTGCAAGTAGTAGTAGTAGTAGGGGTGCGCGCGCAGTCCCCCAGAAGGCAGCAGCTTTAGTGAGGGACGCCGTCGTCCTGTATACTGCTTTCCATCCTTCTTTCCGCCCTCCCCGGCATCTACCGGTGCTATATATCTTTTTATTATACAGAACGCCTGCCACCCCCGCCCACCGATGCCTGCCTGGGCCTTGTGGTAAATAAAACAGTCTACTTGTGGTTTTCCCCCTCATGCACCAATAGAGGTAAATTTAAACAAAACAATGGCGGGTCTTTATTATTGCATCGTCAGCGCTTCTTGCTGCGCACAGCGGAATCTGCTACTACTAAAAACAAGATGGCGCCCGCTGCCGACTGCTCATCCGATTCAATCGGCGACAGGTCTTTCGGCGTCCGTGCTATTCCTTTCCGGGGAGATAAAGGACTTGGGGTTGACTTGCGTATACAATGGGACGTGGGGCGAGAGGGGGCATGATGAATGAAGGGGTTGTATTGGGAGGCGGAAGATTGAGCGGCGGAAGGGTTTAAGGACCCACTACAGCAGTAGAGATAGGGCCCGCAACCCCTGACTCATTCAATAAAGGGGAGTTCACTCCTTGCAATTCTATTTGAATCCGAGGTCGATAGACTCCCCGGCGCAGTGATAATACAATTTGTATGTCACACTTTCCTCTGTTGGACTGGGAGGTGTGGATATTGTTTTCCCCGGAAAACCAATATCGAAGTGCTAATAGTGGAATTTGATACAGTCCCATCAGGTCTCTGCTAATAGTTGCTAACATACGGTGGTGTGATGGCAAACCACACAAACTTACCAAGCAATCCCAACACATTAGCACCTCATACACCAGGCTCATATATAATTATAGGGTCGACACAAGGTGAAGCATCAGGAATCAAATGCCAGACATCATAATTATGATAAATAGAAATAGGGAAAAAACACAACCATCACACACATAGATGCCATATACCCCTGCCCCGTGTAATATGGCTGTGTATCAGTGCGGAGACTGTTATAGACTGGATGAATCAATCTGATTTCCTCTGAGACATTACAAAACACAGTATTCTGGCTGCGGCCGCGCGGTGGCGTGACCAGCGCCCAGCCCTGGTTCCCCTTTGTTATGGATACTCTGTGTGATATGGTTCCCACTCACCGTCAGTGTCATGTACTTAAGCGGCACCAGTAGGATGGCACTGGGATGCAGCGGGGCAGGCAGGGCAGTCACTCCGCCCCATCCTCCTCACAACCAAGGAAATAGATGAAAAATACCCAGCAGATAAGGGGATTGAATTGGTTTGATCATTGGAGCCGACTACTTTCGTAATTGAACGAATCTTTGCATCCCAGCAATTTGTGTCTTGTGGCTTTGGTTGATAAAGGGGATGAAGTATTTGTCTAAAAGAATCCCTATTGGTACAGTCTATAGATGGTGGGTTTTGCAATGATGTAAATCCATTACCACGCAACGGGTAGTGCTCCTTTTCATTCAGACTATATTTTTGTTATTGGAAGCCATGCTGGCGTCCCTTTAATGGCGGCATATATGCAGTTGGGAAGAATTCCTGGTGTCATCAGGTATATATAGACTCGTCCCTATTCATCATAGGTGTTTTTCTGCTACTTGACACAGACATACACATGGCTTACAGTAGACTCTGGTTAATTGCATCAAAGAAATGGAGGGTTAGAGATAGAAATAGGGGAAATTGATAGATAGAGAGAAGAGGGGAGAGCAACAATAGATGAAAACAATAAAGCAGTGAGAAGGAGGGAGAGAGAGAATAGAAGCCACTATGAGGACATCGAAGTATATATCATGAAGATATTTTCTTTGGCAATGAGAAGGAGGGAGAGAGGGAAGAGACGCCACTAACAAAACGTCTGATTATGGTACATTATACCCCATACGTGTCCTTATTAAGGTAATAAGAAGGATAATGAATAGAAGCTACTATGAGGACATCTGAGTATACCATGAAGTCCTTTCTTGAGGTATTGAGAAGCAGGAGGGAGACTGAAGATCGAAGCCACTGTAAGGAGATCTAAGTATACCATGTACCATAAAGGCATTTTCTGAATATAAGAAGAAGGATGGAGGGAGACACTGTATCTATCTGAGGCAGTCAAAATGGGAGAGAATAGAATCCATAAAAGTCTGCAAGCAAGGCTTCCTGAGGCAATGCTCCGAGATAGAGTGAGAATGACCTTTCCGAGGCAATGGGAGAGGAAATATGAGAGAATGTAAGAAAACACTTTTGTCAGGCATTGAGAGGGGACGAGAAAGATGAAAGCAGAAAATCCCAGAAATTCTATAAGATGGGGCTTTCTTCCTGTATATATTCTGCATCATTCTGGGCAGCTTATTCATCAAGATAGATGTGCTTTTTGATAGGTTAGGCAGGCGGAGGGGGCTGCCCCGTCGGGATAGGGGTAATAACTCAAAGATCTGATGAGGTGGTCTCATAATTCAATTTGTGCTAGCAATAAGAAACCGGCTGCCATAAATTGATACGCTATGACCGAAGAGAGGATGCTCCCACCTCCAAGCATTACACCCTCCCCCACCACTCATTTAGTGTAGGCTACTTGTAATGTGATATATACAGCAAAGCGATGTGGCGAGTGTTGCTGTCCTCAAATAGGATCAAATACTTTTGAACAACTACCACGCACATACTTATCCTTAGAATCATTATATATGATACTAAAGTGTTAATTTTTACTATATAATATATTATAGTGAGTAGCGACATTACAGCATGCGCCAGAGACTTGATTTTAAAATGTCTTTGTAGACTAATCTTTATCATTGAGCTTGGAGTAGAATCTTTTGATCCTGCTTGAATCTGGCTTCAGGCTTTTCAGATGTCAGATTTGGCAACAAAGTAGTTTGTGCAAGCATGCCCAGTTTCATTTAGAAGATCGTGTTTCAATGTGGTGATTAAATAAACAATGTACCTTGCAGTACAATTACACATGTAACTTGCAATACGTCAGCCTTTTCATTTTATCTCCGTTGTCATGAGAATAAAAGTGATCTTTAAATGTATTGAATTATAACATGAATCAATATAGCTTTATTTATGGAGGAAAACTCAGGGCGACTAGAGGAAATTCCCAGCTCCTACTTGATATACCCCGGCTACATACAATCCCAGGCTTTTTGGCACCCAACGTATAATCATGGTCTCAGCACCCTATTGTCGAGCATAAAAGGTTACATACTTGGATACCATTCTTTTGCCATAATCAAATCCCACCAGGAGGAAGTTATGGCATTTCGCCATCACCGGAGGCATGACGCTGCAGGCATGACATATATGAGTGCAACTAGGGTACCCAAGTCATACTACATGTACATTTAACCAGTACAGTTAGTTTTTTTTTATTGTCCTAGTGTAGTTAAAACGTTAGTATCTTATTTACCTGATGAAAGATAATTTATAAGTTTACAATGTGGCTTTATTCATGCTATCTTACCTACGCAGTCGATTGATGTACATGTGTATAACAATCAGAGGTGTAGGAAACACATCTTTAATGGGGGTTTAAGTGTCGGTTAACGCATGGACCTGCTTTTATAAATAGGAATAATTGTGACAGGATCTACGAAAAAAAGGCTCTTAGTGCAGGGTCACTAAGGTCCCTTTTCCCATGTTATGTCACAATTATAGAAAAGTAGTTGGCGAATTTTGGGGAGGCCCACACAAAAAAAGGCCTCCTCCCCTGTGATTGGCGGGTGGGGTTGGGGTTCGCCACTGAAGAACTGTTTCAAGAATATGGATCATTACATAATGTTCATACATTCTGGCATGTTTAGCATTAACCTTACACAGCTTGTGTATAACATCCATGTTCTTGCATTTTCAGGAGTGGTAAACGCGTGTCTCCAATGGACTCCAGCTAGCTGTCATTAAGTCATAATATCAAGGTAGGCCTGAGAATACATATTCCTTATCGATATATACACACACCGCGGGAAATCGCATAATTTATGGTATATTGACAGGTAGAAGGCAGGTCGAGCCAGAGCCTTTGTTTGTAATGTAGCGGTTTGTACAATGGCCAATATAACAATATTTCGTAGCTTCCAACATTGCTTGCGCAGTGAAGAGAGAATTAAGAGTATACATGTTGATGTAATTATTCACCAGATGCCTAAGTCTTCAAGTGTCCTAACCAACCATATTTTCTCTTCTGAACTTTCTGGAATTCTTACCTATTGGAAATGGTCTGAGACATACAGCCGAAAACACGAATTACTACCCCTAATCGCATTTATGTCTTGACCATTTCCTGATGGTTGTCTGCGCCACATGTGACGATGTGTCACATGTGTAGCTATTGAACGTAACCATAACCAATGTTTATCTGTATGTGGCAGGTTTCTCATGAAGGTACACTAACAGTAACACTCTGTACTTGGTCACCTTTGCCCTCCATGCTTATCATTCACTCCCCTTGTTACTGACTCCCATATAATGTATAGTAAACTGGACTGCGCATGTCATGCCATATGATGTGGACATAATTAAAAATCGGTATACAAATACTAGGCAACATAATAATTATTTATGAAGAGGGCAGGACCTGCTATGGTGACATTATCAACCTTTTGTGGGAAACAATCATTTGAGTATACGAGCAAAAATATACAACGTGTCAAGGAGCGCTGGAGAGGGTGGAAGGGGTGGACAGGTGGGGAGGTGTCTGGGGGCAAGAGGCTCACTTGTCAGGGGCCGCAGGTGTCGACTTCCGCGCGGCCGCCGTTATTAACACAACTCCAGGGCGCGGGGAGGCGCCTGGAGGAGGGAGCTGAGGGAGGGAGGAGCAGGCTCTCTGTTTTGATAAATGACAGAGCGGATGCGAATATGTCAGCAACTTCCCAAAGGCACCCTCAACACTTGAGAACATCCTCTTTTAAGCAGGGGCCTGTGGATGGACAGTTGCAATGGTTGTTAGCTGGCATGGTGGTCAGTGTGGATTGGGGTAGGGTGTAGGAAACATGGGGGATGCTACAGGATAAAGTATACTTCCGTCTTCCCTCCTCCCCCGCCCCCCAAAAAAAAGAAAAGAGCTGGGAGGTGAATATGGGAGATGTGTCTTTCCTTTAATATGTCCTTCTTTTGCCCATCCAAGAAGGAAGACCCACATCATTGACAATGCTGTGAGTTTCTTTTTAGTTTTTACCGCCCGAGTTCGGAGCAGAGCAGCCGACTTTTTGCTCATTCATGGGACTTCTGGATATCTACTGACTTTGGAACTTTCAAAAGGGGAATTCAAAGGAACAGTATACATATGGAAGCGCACACATACTCATATACATTCAAACATACAATCACAGCCTTGAGAGGGGGCAAGTTCCTAGAACGACCACTAACAGTGCCAATGCTATATATGTCATTGAGATTCGGGAGGTTGCGGTTGTCTTGGTCCGTGCCTCCCATACTGCCCATTAAAGTGCACACCCTTGAGTGGGTGCCATCCAGGCAGGCTCTCTGCCAAACAGCCCAAGTGAGATCCTTCACACATCTGCTGTGTGGTTAGGGAATGGTTATTTTTTAACAACAGGGGGGATATTTTGTCCCCCGTGAGGGAAGGGTCAACTTTTTTTTCAGCCCCCCCAGGTAGGTTGAAATTGAGCGCGGCCGACCCCTTTGAGCTATAGAAACGCGCGGGCTTTTTCGCTTTTTTGGTCCCCCCCTTCAAGGGGTCTACATTTGGTCCTCCCCCCGAATCCACCAACCCCCCTGTTGTTAAAAAATGACCACTTCCTTACTATTGGGGGAGGGGAGGGGGAGGACGTGTGCTGCGCCTAGTTACGAGCACATTGCTCACCCCACCATCCTACAATCCACCCATATACTTTTTTACCACATCCCTCCCCAATTCCCCCCTACCCCTCAACTGCCCAAAATATCTGCTTCAAGCAGTAGCATTGTTCCTCGAGTGCCTTTCCTCAACCAATGCTCCCCGACGTGAAGATCATTCTTTTTTTTCAAGGTGAATCTTCCACTCCCTTGTTTTCAGTTCCATACCCCCTCTCTCTCTCACTTCCACTCACCCGTCCATGGTCTGTTGGGCACGTAGAGTCTTGGACAGGGCCCAGATTATAATGACTATGGAGTAAGCAGGGCATCCCGTGAAGCCCCCAGAAGACGGGTGTATGTACACGTTGTGGAAGGGTTACCCAAGTCCAGGCAGGGTCTCTGGTGTACTATGAATAATGAGAGATGTGTGACAGACGTAGCGGAAAGACAGTGTGCACTCGGATAACTCTCCTCCAGTACTATAAGCCCACCCACCCCCATCGCCTCCTCCTCCAGGGTGGTGCTGAGACGGTAAGCTTCTGGTACTGGCTCCTGGGTGGGGTGGGGTGGGGTGGGGTGGGGGAAGGGTTGGGGGCTGTGTGTATGGGCCTATATGTACATGGCTGTCATATAGAAGAGGGCATGCAGGTCATTTTGGCCGGTGGGAGGGATGGTGTAAAGAGATAGAGGAGGTATATAGACTAGTGTCTGTGTGTTGCTAGCCATTTCGGTTCAGCTTATACCCACCGCCCACAGAGCTCTCTAGTCATACATTTCATGAATTGTGCTTAAAACACCCAGTGTGGCCATAAAGGTACATGTACATGCAAAAATGTACATATCGTACACTCAGGAAAAATAGCTATAGGTCATAAAAGTTTGGGTTACACAATTTTTGCATTGAGGAGATGATATACATGTGGCAATTACAATTTGCTTGGTGAATAGTTCATGGGGCGATGCTCATTTTCATATACTACTTGGCATTGTATCAATTGAGTCCGTGTAGCACTCAAGTACACTGTGGTAAAGTAAACACCATATCATGTATGTGTAACAAACCCCTTATACAATAACCCTGCATGATAGTACCACAGTTTCTTTTCAAATATCTAAAACAAAACAGTATACAATAGGCCTAATGCTAAGTAAACAACCAGCTATATTAGATATACAAGCCAGATCACGTGACCCATTGACAAAGCTCTTACTATGGCAGTACGTTTGTGCCGCATGGGAGTGAAAGGACCAGTAACATTTAAAAAATGATTTTCATGATGAACTTCATTTATATAGGACAGCATTATTTCTGGTAGTTAGCATCAGCAATAATTGATAATTCTCCTATGTCAAATTACTCGAGAAAGTTTCCTAGACATTTGTCTAATATTTCCAATCAAAAACTACTTAGACCTAACATGTCTACATCTAGGCTAACCTGAATACCATCAACTAGACCACAGTGTCTTGCAAGACTTGGCCTTGTACCACTAATGTCTCCCCCTTTTTTAGAATCTAGCTGTGTTTCTAGGTATAGTCCGAATATTAAGGTAGATAGATCGGATTTAAACACATTCCTCCAACAAAGCCAATGCCCTCCCGTACAGTGACACAATGAATATTTGAATATTTTTTTATTTGGCATTGAATCCATTACAAGTAACGTCTTTCGATTACAGCCAAAGCAGGGATCCACCCAAATACGTTTTTGTATAGGACGGAGAAGAAAATACGACACAAACTCAGATTCTCATCATTAATATAATTAAACACACTGTACGTGTTACACATGTACTAGAGTACCACGAGGTATTAATAACCAGCACGTTTCTAGGACTTCGTCTCCCTTTCCCTCTATTAGTGAGCCCTCTGCCAACAAGACAAGGGCACTGAGGCGATAACATGTAAAGTTCTCTTTATACATGTGCACGACGACCATATACCAGTCTATATAACGTGTCCATCACCACAATCACGGTCTCACTGTGTGCCAACTGCGTCCCTGTGGAAAATAACACATACTCCCTGAGGTCATATAATACAGTCCATTGCAAACTGTATGATTTCAGTGTGACAGTTGCCAGAGTTCATGTAGTGTCATCAGCCACCACTTCTTACTAATAAGCCACCCTCTTTTGGGGCCTTATCCAGACACGGAAAATGCCCACATTTTCACGATTTCGGAGACAGTTAAACGCTTAAGTTCTAAAGTTTGAAAGAAATGATTTTAAAAGTGCCCAATTACGTCTAATGCGGTATTTGTGATTACACAAGATGATTTTTCAGACCATTTGATTTATACCTGGAACACCCCGGGGAGGTAATTATCAAGGTTCGTAAATCCCCGCCCACCCTAGTTTCATCATTATAATACACATGGACTCAAGTGGTGCTCCCATCCACACAATTACCCGAATCATGAACCTTGCGAAACAGCAGCCCAACTGAATGGTATTAATCTGTTGCCGGGGATGATTATCGTGCGCTTGGTCTAATGGATAATCCATGGAAGATCCTGGAGGAGATCAGCTGGGATTTATCTCTAGGGACAACGTATAAAGTGTCGATGATGGAGTTTGAGGCACTACCTCCAACACCCCTAACTGCTCCCTCAGCTCCAGTGCCCACCTCCATCATAGTCCTCCAGGGGGCTGGTGCAGAATAGGGAGGGTGCCTTATACTTGTTTGCTGCTTGCTGTTAGACCTATAGCTGGCATAGAATGAGGGATTTGCTGCTCAGAGACTATAGGAGAACATAGCTTTAATGTGTTGATGTATTGGTAATGGCGGCTTTATATCATGTTCACTACCCCCGCTGCCATACTAACTATAAGGCCTAGCCACCGCCACAATCAGCTTAGTGGGAGCAGAATAGCATCACACTCTACTCCTGTACCTACTCGGTGTTCTCACCCCCAATCCACAACTGCACCAGCGACACACCCAGTTCATCTAAATCAACATCGTATTTCTTTTAAAGGCAAATTGATACTGACACTAAAAGGGGGACTGATACACAGGGGAATGTCATTTAGGCTAGTAAGAATGGAAGTTTTATAGGTATTAGAAGTGGGAAAGGGGGGGGGCGGTCGTTATAATTTGTTAGCCTGATCAATATCGTAATTTCCTTGTGCTACTGCTACATACACTAAGCAGTTGTTTGAAGACTATTCTTGGACTTTCAGATTTGGGACCGTGTCTGACCTTAATTGCTCCTCAAGTTCTTTCATCTATCCCTTGAGCTATACGTTCTGAGCACTGAGACACTGGCTCTATGTCAGTCTAAATTTAGCAGTGTCTTCCAAAATACTTTCCTCTTTACTATATAAAAACGGTGACCAACTAATAAACCTTTCTTCAACATCAAAACCCACGCTTTTGATATAAGACTACCACCCATACTGTACCTCTTGGGTCCTTGGGAGGGGAATCCATGATCCATAGAAAATAGATCTAACTGTTTCTTTACTAGGCAACTTTTCTTTTCTTTCCCTCGCACAGCAGTTTTCATGTCCTAACACATACATATTCAATTTACATCTAGGTAAGCATAAATGATGATAATGTATGTGAACACCGTAAGGTTGGAAATAGCAATGGAGATATATTTTTTGCCAGCTTGATGTAGACCTATGGCTTCTAGCAATGAGGAGTAGTGTCCCCGTTACTATATACATTCCCTTAAAGCACTGCAGTGTCACACCCACTCATCCCACATGATCCACTACCATAATCTAGTAAAATCCCTCACCACTCTAACCACACAGCCCATAACCCCTCCCCCCAACACACACACACACACTAACGGCTGTCACAGGCAGCTCCCTGTTATGAAGGTTATGGATCTCGGCTGTTGGTAAATATTTAAGCAGACCATAATCTAATGAGCCGAAAGGAAACAAGCGCCGGATCTTTTGTCAATCTCGCTCTGCTACGTTGCAATCACCGCCTTCTACCAAGGACATTTCTAAGGGAGGACCACGGCAAATGCCGTTATTCAATAGACCTCTAATGGCTTATAGCTTGTTTGAACGCTCCCCTCTCGTTGGTATAAGGATAAAAACGTTTGTGGTTATCTAATGCTATCCATTTGAGAGTTCTTTTACAAGGAGCTTGTATCCAGTTCCACATTGTATATCACCCTCCTACGTTATACCTATCCTTTAATACATATAAAAAAGCACCGCAGCCCTCCTTGTAGACAAATTAGTTTAGGTCCTCCTGGTTCTGTGTATATTTCTCCAGGGGCATTAAGTATATAGACATAATACATGGTGCGTGTGTTGGATTTATGCAGCCTAAGAAGTGCGCCGCATATATAGAAGTAGCGCCAACGGGCGATATCCCAATGGACTAACTATAAGGTAGAGAAACCAGAAGACAAATCACCAATACAAATCAATATGGCGTCTGGTACGAGGGGCCTGTGGGGCCACCCGTAGCATGGTGGCCACGTTTGTCGTTAGTTTGGTATCCTCAGGCAATTCACTCGTATTGAATACCATTACAATTTACAGGTCATCATTTCGCACTTCGAGAAGGGTTACAGGCGTCGGTGTTGAATTCAAATCATGATATAATTGTTTATAGAGTCAGGTTCAGGGAATCCCTTTGATTTTATTCAAAATGATTCGGGGGGGGGGGGGTTATTTGGTGCGACACACATCAAATATAATAAGTGGGCTTGTTGAATAGTAGGAATCGCCATAAAGACACGAACTATGTTTTTTTGGTAATACATTTCAGAATCCGTGAAAAGCCCTTTACTTTCTTATGCTTCTTACCCAGCTTGTTTTCTATCGCTTAATCTAGATGAAAAATCAATTACATTTATTTTACATTATATATTGTTCCTATCTAAAATAACTGAATCAATTTTGGACTATTATGTTATACCTAACAGGTTCTGTCTACATTGTACTTGTCACACATGAATGGGCTAAATCACCTATCTAATGTCAAGTAAATGTAAAACCGAAAACAAAGCTTAGCTGTTTGTATCTACAGCGATGTTATGATACACATTGAATCTCACTGCCAAATATACCCATCCCACACAACCGGTGTATTATAAGCCTAGCTCCAGATGTATCCAGACTGCTGTAGCGACGGTGGGTAGACCTGCCTTTCCATCACCCTCCGACCACCCACTCCCCTCCCCCCGGTCCTCACCACTCACACCCCACCCTCCATCCTCCTCCTTCCACCCTCCTGCCTGTATGCCAGCAACCCCCTCCTCTACCAGCACTCAGAGCAACCCCCTGCAAAGACATAAATTATTTCTGGGGCTCCCAGGACTTTGCTCAAACAGGCGGGCTCTCAGGCCTGACCAACCAGCCAACCATTGGAGCTGGACATATCTCCATTTAACTGCCTCCCCATTTCATATCCCACACCCAACCCTATCGAGGTTTATCTCACTTCAAGGACTCTGACCACAGCACACGTGGTCTATATCTCACTTCATACAATGTATATCCATTATCACGTTCTCTCACTCTCATTAGCCATTATCACCTACTCTCTTTCTCACCATCCATTGTGGCCAGTTCCACTATCTCAGTCCACAGCATAATTATCTCTCTCATCTATAACACTCTCCATTCCATTCTGCTCTCATGTCTGTTCATGCAATTGTCTCCTAGTTTCTCTTCACTTCATCCCCTGTTCTTATACCAACCATAATAGAACAGACCTCCAATTGAATTAGGTCCCCTCTTATTACATGTACTACCCTCGTCTACTGCAATTTACCCCATTCACGTTCTATCGAATTGATACATAGGACGTACCCTAACACCGATGTACGACTTTGAACAATAAAAGCTTTGTCCTTTCCCCATTCTCCATCTCAGCACTGCTCCTCCATGTACCCACCACCCCAACTCATATCTGCAACACCATACTAGCCACACAATATAAAGTATTCACCCCGCATCTGAACAGCAATGCTTCATCAAGGGCAGTTGTCACTACACTGATAATAATACCTATAGTCAGTAGTGACTATACCACCATATTTTGACCCCCGTAGTCAGGGGACTATACAACTTAGTCACATATTAGTCATAAGATAGTCAGTAGTGACTATATGTGGATCACACAAATTGATGATGTCACAGGAATGTGTGCACAGGAAACAGTTAGGATTCAAATTTGAATGGTCCATGGACTTCAGGTAGGCACATCCTCTTCTAAACCACTGTTCTATGGATATCCCTGCTTGTAATATGTTATGTTACTGTTGTCTATGACAACTTAAGATGTTCTAGGGTGCATGAGTTCTCATGTTTGATAGAGTAATCATGGTATTTTGTCTACCCTGCCTTATCCTAACCTGTCCCCTGGCCTGCCGTATCCTAGCCTGTCCCTTGCCCTGCCTAATCCTAGCCCATCCCCTGGCCTGCCTTATCCTAGCCTGTCCCCTGGCCTGCCTTATCCTAGCCTGTTCCCTGTCTTGCCTTATCCTAGCCTGTCACCTGTCCTACCTATACTAGCCTATCCCCTGTCCTGCCTTATCCTAGCCTGTCCCTTGCCCTGCCCTATCCTAGCCTGTCCCCTACCCTGCCTTATCCAAACTGTTCCCTGCCCTGCCTTATCCTAGCCTGTCCCCTGTCCTGCCTTATCCTAGCCTGTCACCTGCCCTACCTATCCTAGCCTGTTCCATGTCATGCCTTATCCTAGCCTGTCACCTGCCCTGCCCTAGCCTGGCCTGTCCCCTACCCTGCCTTATCCTAACCTGTCCCCTGGCCTGCCTTATCCTAGCCTGTCCCTTGCCCTGCCTAATCCTAGCCCATCCCCTGGCCTGCCTTATCCTAGCCTGTCCCCTGGCCTGCCTTATCCTAGCCTGTTCCCTGTCCTGCCTTATCCTAGCCTGTCACCTGTCCTACCTATACTAGCCTATCCCCTGTCCTGCCTTATCCTAGCCTGTCCCTTGCCCTGCCCTATCCTAGCCTGTCCCCTACCCTGCCTTATCCTAAACTGTTCCCTGTCCTGCCTTATCCTAGCCTGTCCCCTGTCCTGCCTTATCCTAGCCTGTCCCTTTCCCTGCCCTATCCCTACTACTCTGCTCTACCTTGCTTTGCCCTGCCCTGCTCTACATTATTTTGCCCTGCCTTATTCTGCCTTGATCTACCCTACTATACTCTACATTACTCTGCTCTGCCATGCTCTGCCTTGCTCTACTTTCCATTACTCTGCTCTGCCTTACTCTGCCTTGCTCTGCCTTGCTCTGCCTTGCTCTGCCTTGCTCTGCCTTGCTCTACCCTTCTGAACCTTGACCTGCCTTTCGCTTATTTCTCATGATTGACTATATCTATTAGTCATAGTGACTACTTTAGACCATGAAACCATTAAATTCATAGTCACTTGACTATATAGCCCAAATCAGCTGATTTAATGGCTGACTATAGGTTGACTATATGACTAACTTACATTAGACATAGGTGACTAACTAGGTATAGCCGTTTTTTCTACGTTCACGTGACTATAGAAATGTAGTCCGTAGTGACTAACATTTCCAGGCCCATCATTATCAGTGTAGTCACTGACACAAGTATTCCAACATTAAGCTACCCACCTATATATACATACACAGTACAAAGAGCAGCTCCCGTGGTGAGCACAAGTGAGTTGGGTGTGGGTTATCAGTGATTGTACCACTCCTGTGTACAACCCACCCACCCCCTCTCACACAACCAACCCCCCCCCCCCTCCACACGAGCTCCCACCCTCACTCTCAGCCTCAAGCCGCTTCTGCCACCAAAGGCCCGTGGATGGGGAGCTATAGGGCGATGTAAATCGGGCTGCTGCGTGCAGGTATGCCTTACTTCCCCCAGACGACGGCCGCTATTACTGCATGGCAGGTGACTGGTGATAGAAGGGGTGGTAGGGGGGTGGGGAGGGATTGTACAGCAGGTTCACTATAGAGGACTCAATCTCAATATACACTCAATAGGAGCTTGGGGGTTTATAATGTTCCTATCACTGAAAATGTGTTGTTTTAATGCATTTCGCATGACTGATGTCAATTTGCAAACTCCATACTGCCTCATGTATGCACGATTTGTTATACTGATAAGTTTTGATGATACGTATAGTAACGCCTTATTCTATACTTTTAATATTAAGAATCCGTAATTCCATGTCCTTGGTAGGTTCACAGGAAGCAATGCTTTATTAGGGATGGCGGGTCCAACCCTTCCCCCATTGAGCAACACAACCCCACCTTGTTTGCTACGCCAATACACCCCCCCCCTATATGTACATGGGATATGCTCTGATTCATAGGTCAATGTTAATGGCGAGTTACTTTCGTATCGGTATGCTTGTAGGCTTTATTGACTTGTCCCCTAAACCAATTGATCCACTGCCTTTATTATCAGTCATCCATAACTTACGTAATGATAGAATAGTTCCTGGGTTGTAAGATAACACAATACTCAAAAGCATAAATTGCGTAGACACTGAATATTTACACACATGTAAATGAAGACAATGATGGGTGGTAGGTATCCTTACTCATATCCCTGTGAAGATACTTATGGAGGGTAGACATCGTCACACACATCCCTGTGGACACACTGATGGGTAGGCATCTTTACCCACATCCCTATAGAGACACTGAGTGAGGGTATAGACATCTTCACCCATATATATATCCCTGTGGAGACTTACAGTGGTAGGTTCATATGAATTTCTATTTCTTTTCTTCTGAGCATTACGACTCTGTTTTGTAGTATAGATATAAGGGTACCAGCGGGGACAGTCATAATTGTAGGGTTCTTTACCAGATCCTATGAATAATTTCTCCTTTGCTTCTCAGCATTACCAGTTGATTTTCATGGACAGAACCATAGTTCAAGTTTGGTGTATTTGCTTTAAGAAGTGTGCGTTTCTTTCTGCTAGTGCACTCAGAGCATAACCCTTGTATGCTCTTAGTTATGCAATTGGCATGGAACGTAACACGTTCAGATCCAATAGCCAAAAGTCAATATAACTAGCTGGTGCTGAAGCATTGCTTCAGTAGTAAGTACATGAATCCATTAACAACAATAGCCCACAACCCATGTTCTTTGCTTCTTGGTAGATCTATAGCAGTTAAGATCACATCCCAACTTGAATCAGGTGATCCCTCAGGGGCATAAAGGCATAACAATGCATATTTATGCTTTGCTACTGCAACTATAAAAACATTTGTCAAGAGTGGCTCTTAAATGATGATTTGTTAGCGAGGATTTTATGATGGTATACCACAAAGTGTTTTTTTTTCAAGCATAGAGAGGATAATAGCACTACTCAATCAGATTTTATTGCTAAAGCAATCTTAGTATAAGTAGGAAAGGAACTATGCTCTATAATATATTTTTATAGCTCAATATGTCAATTAGAAAATAGAAAAAGTAACCTTTAGATGTAAACGACTGTTTTATAGACCTATGCCAAGTACTA
The DNA here is from genome assembly GCA_947462335.1 of Harmothoe impar. Lineage (NCBI taxonomy): Eukaryota > Metazoa > Annelida > Polychaeta > Phyllodocida > Polynoidae > Harmothoe > Harmothoe impar. The sequence continues at coordinate 42,507,780 of OX381709.1, read as the reverse complement.
TAGATCTTACTCCATGATAGCCTAAGGCGATTTTGTCATTCGGAGCAGTGTTGTTGTTGTTGGTAAGATTTTTATTGGCAATAATTCGTTGAACAAGTCACGTTTTTCAATCAGAGCCAAAACAAACGAATGATTGAATGAATAGATAAATGTTCATATGGTCACACATAACCAGTACCACATGGGCGACCTTCAAAAATATTTGCCTTGATTACTTGTTCATTTTGAAAAAAGGTATCATTTCGAAACAATATTGGTAATATATCAAACTACGCACTCGGCTATGAAATCACAGCACACTAGAGTCAAATGAGTGCTTTAATATATGTGGCCAGGTGAGGGAAAACGTGCCTCCAGGGTGGAAATGGCTTTTCAAAGTCCATGTTACAGGCTTTAAAATGAGATATCTTGAGCTAAAATATCCCAAGTAGTTTTGCTGTAACTGCTTGTCAAACTGGGGTTGGTGTGTACAACTGAAAATGGCAAATAAGCTCTTAATCCACTATATCCTATTATGAATACTAATAATGTAAAAATTAGAGTTTTGTTGAAAAATAACCAAAGACATCTGACGTTTTTGTCATAAAATTGGTTCTAGAGGTAATTTCTGAGGACTGTTTTCGCTTCTGAGTTCCTTGTGAAATTTTCAAAAACATTTGTGGCAAAAAAAATCCCATTTGGAATAATGGAGTGTTTCCATGGCAACCAGAAATTGCCATATATGCCAATTTTCCATGTTTCCATGGCAACAAATTTTTTAGTATATTTTTCAGTGTTGGCCAAAACCGGTACTAAAAATCCCCCCTGGAGGCACGTTTTCCCTCACCTGGAATGTTTAATGCAAAAATAGACAATACTTTACTAATTGTCCACCGGAAACACAGGACATAACATGATTCATATAGTAGGTGATAAAGTGAGTATCTTAAATCTGCAAGGATGTGCATATAATGTAGGAAGCACGATACCATTTTGGTTACTTTAATGTATATTTTCAACCTGGCCGAATAGAAATATATTAAGGTATACAGATCAGAGTGTTCTGGCAGAAGAAAATATTAACAGCTCTATTAAGCCATACGTTTTTATTGACTGGATCATTTAGAAAATCTAAAAAAAACATAGATTAGTGGTCTGTTCAAGCTCTCCAATAAACACATAAAGGTTAGACCCGCCTGAAGCTCGGTCTATATAGTTTAGGTCCAGGGTTTGTAATGAGTAATGGCATATGTAACAAAATGATTTCTCTATTAGCTCTATATAATTATAATGTTTGGTTAATGACGCAGATACCATCATACAATGACGACAAAGCTTCTCGGGAAGGATTTGCCTTAGGAGGATTTAACCTTTGGCCAGCCTTATTATTTCTGGGATTTATGCTAGTAGACAATCAGCTTTCTATCAATATCATACCAACGAAGTCTATACTGTATACCCTACGTATACTTTCACTATTTGACCAAGTCCATAAGCTGTATGAACATCAGTGTTATATGTACTATCCATCCGAAATCTAGCTAAATCGAAGGTTACACAATGCCTTCTAGATTGAGACCCTCTGAAGCGAAAGTAAACCAATCTGATCGAGATGGAATCTGCCTGTTAGCGCCCAAAGAGTGTATGTGGCAGAAAGGCTAGGACCTACTTATTTGACCTGCGCCATGGGCTGGAGTCAGGAAGTGTAAGGAAAGCCTTTGTCATCAAGAATTAATCGCCACCAGCCAGTTGCCGGACACGCGATCCGCAATTAATCATGCATGGCATTGCCGGCTCATGTTCCGCATGGCTGGCGTGCAGTCCCAGGCCAGCCCAACAACCCTTTTGTTTTCATCCAGGCTTAGGTTTGTTTGGTCCTTAGATATACCCGTTCGTATTATATACATCTATGCCCACTGCATCGGGGATATGTGGGCGTTGTGCAATATAATAGCAAGTATTTTTTTCAGGTCAGTTTTTAAAGCTAATTCAAATTTGGTGATACTGAGTATTTCTTTTATTGGTTTTCCTGGGTGCCATTGTAGGGCTAATGGATTCAGTCAAAGGTATCACTTCACTAAGTGAATAGTCAATAAAGAACATTTTAAAAAGTCAAGGTCATACAAGAAACGCCATACCAATTGCTGTCATACGAATGACCTGTTATACCAGGCTCAAAATCTGATACACCGGTAATTTAAACTCAGATGACAGCCTTCTTTTCTATACTAAGTGCTATGGTCTGCATTTTGGCTGTAATCCGTCGGCAGTGAAACGATCGATCAGCATCTTTTGATGTGGGGTAGGTGTGGGTTGACTTTCTGCAGACCAAGGGCCTCAGCCTGATGGAACCTGCAGGGGAGATATAAAAAATGTCCATCATAATGCTGGAGCGCATTAAGTACACAAAGGGGGAACTGCACCCACTTCTTGCGTACCTACACGTTTTTAGTTCAATGGTAATTGGTACAGGTAAATGTTGGGGTTAAAATATAGTTTGTATCCAACCTTTTTGGGGGTTAAAACGCAAAGTGTATATTACATATTATACAGCAATGGTATAAACGCCGCCCAAACAACTTATTGTGTGCTATTAGGCATATGTGATACATTATTATCATGGTGTTGGATATGTCTGTATCAATATCAATGCTACCCCTCAATTATGATTATAATCAAGCTACTTCATGGACGTTTTATTTGATGAATAAATAATATTCTTCGATTTGGAATCTACGTGCACTCCAATCCTCCAATCCTACCATGCACTTGTAAGCTAAATATTTTCCTAGTCATGTTTAGGTCAATAATGTGCTTGACTAAGGTGCTTACATTTCCAGTGCCTAGTTGATTGAGTGTTTTAGCCACCGAATGTCTGCAAGAAAATAATTTAGTTTAGGTCAGTATACGGGAAGGTCCTATGAGGGAGAGATTCATATTTATCTAAACTTGTCTTCCTCGGAATTTGTCAAGGAAAAGTATAGATATACGTAAGAATACCCCATATTCCATTTCTGACATATAATTCAATGAATTATGAATGGTTTAGTAAAACAAAAGATGCATCTATGTGAGTGATAATAGGGGGCGATTCACTGATACACCCGTTATGATTGTACATGTCAAGCTGGCTCAGCTCACGGGAAGCTCTCTGGTAGAGGTGATGGTGAGGGGTGGATAGGGTTACTTTCATTATTTTCAATGTGATATGCAGCCCGAGGTTAATGTAATACGTAAACGTTCTCTGGTTTTAATGAGTTAATGGAGGTGCATGTCCGAATCATGGATAGCCCATATCACATGCAGGTAAGCTCAAGTCTTGATTGGATTGAATTGAGCCACAATGGGATCATACCAGCTCTAATAGGATCCATCCCTTATACTGGACTCCTGTATTTTCATCATTTTGCTGGAAAAGGAGAAAAGGATTTGGCAGTGGCTGATTGAGCATGATTCATATTGTTGGTGACACACTGCCAAGTGAACGGTTCAGAGAAGGTCAGGAGATGTACATAGATTGACAGATGGTCCCTGACCTGACTTATTAGGAAATTTACACTGATTACTCTGAGTATATAGATGAAACACAGGGCAAATTGAAACTGAAAACCCTTTTAAAACATTGCAAATTAGCTACCGAACACCAACTCTAAATATGACTCACTATTTGTATTACAAGAAATCAAGATGAACCCCAAAGGGTTATCTAAATATATTTGAAACCCAAACCATTCTTCTAGATCAAAGGCTGTTTTGAAATTCTAACCATCCCTTTAGGGGTCAACATTTATAACGTTGGGCTGCAGGCTTACAATATAGGGACTGTGCAGTTTGAAGAGGTGAAAATATTATATGAGTCATATATCAGTCAGCTGCTACAAGCAAGCCCACAGATGGTGAAGTGAATGGGGCTCACAGAGGGTCTCTCGTCCACCTGTCCACCATGTCACAATAGAAGCTACATCCCCCACCCACCTACTCACACACTCACAGACGTATCTGTACAACAACGGGGTTAGGGATGGGTCAATAATTAATAATAAGGTGGGGAGGGGTGATGAAACTTTGCAGGGAGGTGCGAGATTTTTTACGCCCCTCCCCCGCTACTACATCTAGATAATATATATAATAGGACGTGCATTTTGTGGCCCCTCGCCTTAGTACTGAAGGTTTTCACCCCTTTTCGAACTATGTGGGACTAGCATATCCTGGTACCTAAGGTAGTCAGGGACTAGACCCACGTCTCCTTATCAAGCTAATCCCCTCATTTTAAACCTGGAACAAAGGGACTGATAAGAAATTCGCCCATACCATAATGCACTGCTCTGGAGTCGGCCACCTAACCATTCTGAGTCAAAATGGCGGCCTCCATAGCCTAATGTGCCAGTCCCGTTATAAAGCCCTGGCTATTTTACTCCCACCCCTCATGAGGGGTTGACAATTTCCAGCCCCCAACCCCAATAAGAGGATAAATGACCACTCCCTTAGTTAGCTGGAGTGGATCTCCTCCGGCGTTGTTCATCAGGCTTCGGTGGCCAGGCTGGCGCCAAATGTAATACCGTTACTCGCATCATGCTCGCCCATCCAGATATCGACACGCCTGTTCTGATAGGCGTTACGCAAGGCCAGCCTCAATGCATGCTATTGACAGCCCTGGAGGCCGTTGTACAAGCGCAGGCAGGCAGGCAGCCACCCTGACATTGCTCCATGGCTGCCTTCAACCCCTCACTCCCCCACCTCCTCCTGCCACCTTAAGCACCATTAACACCAGCCGGCCGACCCAAAGACAAGCCCACCCAACCCACCAGATCCTGGAGGCAGATCTGAATGCTCAGGATCTGGAGGATCGTTAATTACTCCGTGGCCCACATCGGTCCCAGGGGGAATGGGCTGGAGGCGGCTGGTGCCCATTGGCTCACACCCCACCCACTCCCGGCATCCTTGTCTCCCGGTTATATACTATCTGTTCTGTACACTCCTCCTGTTTTCATTGTCCTGGATGGCTATTTATATTATATATATATATATATATATATATATATATATATATATATATATATATATATATATATATATAATGTGTGTGTGTATGTGTGTTTATATGCATACACAAACACGCTCACAGTGTTGTCCATCTCAAATGTATTCTCCTCTTACCTCACTGTTACGTGCCTAATCCTCCTGGGCCAATCCTAGAACCTCTGCTATGCATTCATTCTGTCCTCTAATCCACGATCTTGTTCTCCCTTCTCAGACTTGATTCAACGCAATTACCTTCCCCGTTTCAACCAACCAACTTCCTCGTATATCCTCTTTTATCGGAGGCCGTTACCTCCCAGGCACTCCATTGGCTTTACCAGAGACGTGTGAAGGTGTTTCCTGTCTATTTTGCTTCTTTCCCATCTCCGATTTCCCATTTGTCACCCCCTGCCCAAATCCGTTGCGCTTTCTTCCCAGTCATCCTCACCCACCTCATTTCCAATGTCCTTAATGTCACTGTTTCAAATTGATAAACGTATTCGTCTTGCCCCCAAGCTATGTCCATACCTACACTTCTACTTCCATGTAATTGCTATTTGCGTATGATATCATATTTGCTAATGTGTGTGCACGATTTAATGTACTTTGCATTATATATCAGCAACCAAATTTGTACATGTGGATAGTGTATCTATCCCATTTATCCCACATTGTTTGTGAAAAAGAGCAGCACATCTATTTTAGAATCACAACCCCTATACATGTATTATACCCATATAGATACAGATCAATGGCTCACGCATACACAAACTGCCTGCATCTGCCCCACGATACACCATAGGGGATGTATTTACTCTCTTTGTACATGTCCTGTTCCCAAGGGGACGACTCGTGGGGGGGGGGGGGGGCAGTCAAGGAAAACACCAATGTTAAAGCCTGCCGAAAACGTCGTATCGATCGTAATGTCATTAGATTTCTCTTTTCTTTTTTCAAAAAGAATTATTCAAAAGGGAAAAGGGGAAGAAAAAGAAAAAAAAGGGGGCGGTCCGGACCCCCTGAACCCCCTGGATCCACCCATGCACCCGTACCACTGCCACTCTTCATCACAGTTTGTAACCCTACTCCTCAATACCTCTCCTCACTGTCATCGTTTGCAAACCCTTATAATCATCCTGTCACCAGACTCCCTCCCGCTCATCATCAATTCACCTCCTCTACCAGTCTCACCACCCCAGTAACCAACCCCAGCCTAGTCGCATGCCCCCTCCCCTCCATCGACCTCTGAACATGGTTTCCTCGGCCGTCTACAAAGACGTTAGGCTAGATTATGCTAGATGACCATCAATAACCCCTTATGATCTGAGGTCCATGCCTGAATCCTCACTCTCTAGGTAACAGGCCGTGAGAAGTCCATGTTTAGGATTCTGTCCTTTTGGATCAGGTGCTACTGCCCCATTTCTTGGATATATTGAGCCGTCCTCTTTCCTGGATAAACGGTATGGAAAGAGGTACACAATGATATCAGCTTTTGAGCAAGTGCCACAATGCTGATACTGTGTCTTTTACGAGTATGTTTTATTGAGATACACTCAATTAATTCTGTCAAAAGAGAATATTTATCAGGGGCTGAAGGTTGGGTAATGAATGGAAATGGGGAAAATATGGGACTGTAAGAAAATAGGAAAATAATTCAATTCCATTGGGTGACTGCCTATGGGCAACAGCTCTATATGAGAACACATTGAATAGGCTCTATATAAGAATACATTGAATAGACCCTAATGGGATATACAGCTCAGCAGGGTGGGCCTACATAGCCATATATCTGGGTCTTGCCCGATGGCGTCCGAGAATTTAGAAGGACTGAGGGAACACAGTTCAGTGTGTATATCGTGTACACATTGGTTGTCGGGACCACGCCGTACAGCCTTCAAATGGATATAAAGTAGGTAGGGGTGCGGGCCCTGATTTCCAATGGTAATTTGATTTAGTGCCTGTGTCACTCTGCCCCTACCCCCGACTCCATGCCAAGAACTACTCCGCAGTCCTTCGCGCCAGCGCCATGAGCAGCTCGGCGAGCAGCTCGGGCGGGGAGTACATCTTTGCATACGGGCCGTGCGGGGAGGGGCTCACTGCACGGTGGTAGGCTGTGGTGAGGTGGTGGCAGTGAGTGGGCGGAGGGATCCAGGCGGGGGGGGGGGGGGGGGGGTGACAAGGAGGAGGAGGACGCGCATGCGCAGTATTACCCCCAAAAGCCCTAGCATGAGCAGCTCGAAGGCGGCAGCATCGGCCCGGCAGTGGTTAGGGCACAAGACTTATGGGATGCTAAATAAAGCCCAATAAAAATACGGACGCCCGTTAGCGGCCGGCCTGGGAAGGGGGGGGGGGACGTCGCACACGGGAAGGATGGATGTCTACCATGGGAGGGATGGCGGGATGGCGTGAGGGGAGAGAGAGGGATGGGTCCATGTTTAGGACTGAGGCGGTAAAAGGAGGTATATGGTACATGGTGGGCAGATATGCAAAGGTCCAGTGATTCCTTGCACACTCCCCTACCCCCTGCCCAAAACCCACCATCCATACACCCAAAAGACATCTGTCAAGCAAAAACATAGGCTCAGTCTGATGGTCTGGAAGGACAGGCTTCTAATGCTTGTCCCTTCGTCAGATGTATATATAGGCCTACACACAGTCCGTTCCAGACAATACCAAAGCAAATGCATAGGCAGTTTGATTATAATGTTTCCCCAAAGCATTATTACCCTACAACTCTCATTTAATCAAATCAAAACAGCTGGATTATACCCGGTCAGTGCCCCTCATCCCATCAGTCAGCCCAATCCCATGCTACGGCTCATAATCCTATCTGGGTTGGACGATGATGAGCAGTTGCTATATAGGATGCCTTGTCCTCAACAGCTCCCCCCTCTCCTCCCTCCACCCCCGTCCACCAGCCCTGCCATTCAGAGACGTTTGCCTGCGTCAGCAACGTCCTTGAGAAGGGCACAGGACCCCATCTGACAGACAGTCCCACGACGAGTACCGCCCGAGCACCAGCTCCATCCGGTCCAGTCAGAAACAAACGGAGCAGCTCGTAGCGCGGTGAGCAGCTCGTGAGCTGCTGCTCCCCTCTCATTGGTAGTCATTTGACAGTCCATCGTTCGTTGTTATCTTTACAAGCCGACTGTCACTGGGCGGCGGGCCCCGCCGGCCGATTAGCTCGACTGGGCGCCCGCCGCGCTCCGGCTGGTGGCGCCGATACGCCCGGCCTGCCGGGCCCTGGTATCTGAGCTACACAGAGCAGCTCCCAAAATGAACCCCATTACCACGCCCTCCCTCTGGAGGAAGCCGTAATCACTCCTACCCCTGGTCCCCTCTACTCCACACCCCCTTTTCACCCAGCTGACCCAACCTCCTCGACCACCTCCCAAATGCCCCCCACCGCCCCACCCACCCTAAACATATATGGAGAGCACAAAAAGTTGGAAAGTATAGAATGGGCCAGAGCCAACAGTGCCTCTGGGTCTGGTCTCCGGTGGTCGGCTACAGAGGGTTGGTCGTGCTTAGGGCCCCTTTCTCTGGGACAGTGCAGCCTGCCGTGAAATGTACAGCACCATCCTGGACGCCATTGTGGCCACCGGAAGTGGACCAGGCAACCCCAGCGGAATATCGCCGCGCCGCCGGCAAATGGGAAAGTCGGGTCGTATACGTATACTGTGATCTGATGGCGGAGTGTATGTATATACAGTGACCTGCTTGGTCTATATCTAGCACTTATGGTTTTTTTTCTGGTCGACATGTTTACTTTGTTGCAACAACTCTGTGGGCCATTTGGTTGGGGGGTAGCCATGTGGCAGACGTTTCATTTCTACGAGCCGTCGTGTAAATACTCTAAACTTAGGTGTGCATACAGTGAAGATGTGATATCCATGTTACCCCTTGTGTAGGGTTTCTTTTCCAGTGGAACTGGTAGCACAAATATTAGGTTTCTACTTTCCAGATACTGGTTCTTGTGGTCCAACTGTAGAAGGCCAGTGTTTAGTTAGTTGGTGACTTGCGTATTGTACATATCTACCACGGCCACAATGAAGCCTATCCATAACTCCCTCCATGCCTCCACTCCCTCCCATTTTCAAACTTCACTGTTTCTCTTGTGGGCATGATATTCATATATAAGTAGACATATTTATAGCTTACTAAAATATAAGCCCATCCATTTTTATGTCGACTTCTATCGATCATACGTATTCTAAACCCGTTTTCTAAATTGCACAATTTTGGAACATGTAGCATATATAGCATTAATTCCATCAGCCCATGCAATAAGTGAAGTCAAAATATTTGTTTTATTTCGTTGGCTATTGTTGCTCTCTTAGTGACTTCCCATGTTGATTACAATGGATAACAGGGTTTGAATCACTTGTGACGTCACTCACTGCACGAGAGTTCAACAGCATATGGGTAGGCTGTTCTTTTAATGGCATGATGAGACGATGCTCGCATGCTAAATTTCTGTATTAATTGTATGTATCAAGTTTGCCAAACTCGGACGGATCAGTTATCATTATGGTGATTATGCATCATCTTATTTTCTCATGATAGGACAGAGAGCATGAACATTATCATCCCATTGATGATAGATCAACAATCATGATGATGGTGGATGTATGAGACACTGAAGTGATGCTGTGCATGGTTTTAGTCTTCTGGTCAATACATTCCTTGCCTACTAGTCTATATCTATACCAAATGCTACCAGCAGGATAGATGGGCATACATAAATATATGTATAATAATAGTGTACTCCAGAACCTGGGTCTTAAAGGCTAGAGCTTGCTGCCGAGGCAAAAACCGTTGGCGTGCAGGCATGGCAGGTACTCAGCCCTTTATACACGGCGGGCCGGGGTTTAAATGTTATAAAAATATTATATAGCTATTGGTCTGATTAAACAGTGGTGTTAAATAAAAGGTGCACTTTGGTTACAGGTGAAAAGTAGAATTACCTCAGGATGAGCAGTATATTATATCAATAATGTGTATTTACAGTGCAGGGTAGACACCAGCGCTGGCTAGGGGGCCAATAGCCCATACTTCTAGTTCCGGGCCCATACTTTTCTCAGAAATTAACTTCTGAGTGACCCATGGAAGTGAACTCATAAAACTGAACAGACCCATTCACTATAGACATATCATGTATCGTCAAAAAGAGAAACTGCTGGTAGAGACATCCATTCTATTCATGTCATGATATATTCCAATCAGGAATATTCATGAGTTCTCTTGATAAAAACAAAATCACCCGGGCCTACAGTTTAAGCTGTAGGCCCGGGTGGTCCACGATACAAGAAGTTGATGTCATGCATCTAAAACATTCGTATGACTCATCATTTATAGGTACAATATTAGTTTTGCATGGTAATTTTTGCAGCAAAGGGCATTGTCTCAATGTTCTCAATGGGGGGCGATGGCGGGGAGGTCTTTAGTACTGTTTGACATGGGGAGCAGCTCTTATTCACTGAGACACACATAGGGCCCCCCTTGGAGGAATGACTCATGCTGGTGTGACTCACACCTGAAGAAATATTTCTGTCAATAGTACAGATGCTCCAGAATACCAGGAACCTAACATGCTATGGAACTTGTGCATGTATTGGGATTTAAGCAAATCTGTTTTGCAGGGAGTTCATCTACATTGACATTGGTAGATTTTACATTATCGTGTCATGACAGTATTAAAGGCCTTTAGACTATGTCATATTGAGATCATTAAATCCTATGTAAATGTGGAATTTGTTGACATCAAGTGCAAAATAAAATTATATTGACTACATGTTCACATGTTGGTCAGGCCAAAATAAGAAGGTGTGTTCAGGCAACCCGACCCTAGCTTAAAAAAATGACCGAACCTAGCATTTTACTCATTTGTTTGATTTTTTAAAACAAGTATTTTGAATATTCATATCATTCTAGATTGCTAGGAAAATAAGCCCCCACTGACTTCAGTGGCCTTAATAATGTTTTGACTTCAGGAAATTGATTTCTATTAAACAAGAATACCCAACAATCAGTGGTGTCACCCAGGAGTCGTTGTGGTGATTCACGACTCACAATCAGTGATAACTGGTACTTTCAACATTAAAAAAAGAGAGAAAATATCCGCCTACCGTAATTCTTCGGACCGTATTGGCCTCACCCCAGTGGAACCTTCGCCTGGGAAGTGTTAGGGATTAATTGATATAGTTTTATGAATTAATGCATTCTTCTTCAATAGAAATCAATTAATCATGTTATCGACTTTCGGATGTGTGAAAAAATCCACCGAAGTAGCCGCATAAGAAGAAAACCACCTATAAAACACTTCGGACTGTTATTCACTGTCAAAAGCGTACAAATTTACCATCATTTAGAGTCCTCAAAGGCTACACTACCATACTGTTTGTCATAATTCTGTCAGCATAAATCGGAAAAGAGGTGGAGGCAACCCATGCGTACGTTCTACAACATTTGGGTTGTGATTAGGGGTCGATACGGACATTTAACCTATGCAGATAAGTGGGGCGCGCCCGACAACAGAACCCACACATGCAGAGCCCCTAGCGTGCATACCCTGCATAAAACTGCCCACTGTGATGGTGATGTCGCCTGTTGCGATGGGGTGGGGGAGGTAGAACCATTTTGATCTATACTGTTGGGGGCAGGTAGGAGAATGGCTCTTCCCCCTTCTCCCTAGAGGCGAGATCCAAACGTTAACCCTATTTTACCCCCACTTCCCCTTTAAATCCCCACTGGGTGGGCTGTACGGTGAAGTTGGGTTGCCTCAGTATTGAGTAATATACATTGATATGGGAAATCTTGGTGGGGTGGGGGGGGGGGGGCATTTTCGAATGTTTCTGAACTGTCATCATTGCACCAATTCTGGAATTTGAATTGATCGATGCTGTACCGAATGCCCCCGCGCCACTCTCCCTCAGTGCATTGTTTCATAAACTCACTGGTGCACCCATTTCCACCCTTCGATTGTATAATAACCTACTTTCCTTAATATTATACGTTTATCTATCAACGCCCCTTTCGACAAAATCCTAACACGGAACTGCCTACTTCCCAATTTTGACACAGCAAATTGACACAAGTGTAGCCGTCAGTCAATTGAAGCATCGTGGTGGTATTGAATACATTGAATAACGCCATGCACCGCAGTACCATGGGGCTCCATAGTCGATGGAGCTAGGTACATGCAGTGCATTATGCACTTCCTGTTGTAAAACGAGGAAGTTAGATAATGTAGACAGGGAGTTGTGGCGTCGTGGAACCTGACACTGCCATACCAGCATCTAAGCAATTATTATGGATGGCTTGACAGGCCAATGCATGCTTCTGTCAGCAACTATTGTTGGACCTGATACTAGCATGGAAATGCAGTCTTCTGTCAGCACCTGACATGCCAATGTAGGCTTCTGTGTGCAATTATTGTGGAAACTGCAATGGCATGCCAATGTAGGCTCATCCTCAGAAAAGTGAGGGTCATTGTCGCTAAAACTACCCTCACCTGAGAGTCAGGCAGTGCCTGACCCTCAGGTGAGGGTAGTTTTAGCGACAATGACTCTCACTTTTCTGTGTGTGCTTCTGTATGCAATTATTGCGGAATCTGACATGTAGTGGCATGTCAATGTAGGCTTTTGTGTGCATTTATTGTGGAAACTGCAATGACATGCCAATGTAGGCTTCTGTATGCAATTATTGCGGAATCTGACATGTAGTGGCATGCCAATGTAGGCTTTTGTGTGCATTTATTGTGGAAACTGCAATGGCATGCCAATGTAGGCTTCTGTATGCAATTATTGCGGAATCTGACATGTACTGGCAATGTGGGCTTCTGTGTGCAAATTTTGTGGAACCTGATGCTGGAGTGTCAAATTAAGCTTACCAATTGACCAATTGATGACCAATTGCTCAAAGTACTGATGGATGGGTTAACATGTTTTATTGACAATGTGAGTAGATCCTACTTGCGACCTACTTCTAACATGTTGCGCTATTTGATGGACAAAAGGGCCTGTTCATCGACTCTTGCAGCGTACTAACATCTATGTCGCATGCCATTCTACTATCTTATCCTCTAGTTCTGGGCATATCATTTCCTATTCAATGTATACCATTATACCTGCACCTAACCCAATGTAGACATATGTTGTAAAGCACTGGGAGTAATATGTTAACATTTTGTGTAAAGCAAGCTTATATACCTCATCTGGGGACTGCATTTGGGGACGCAATACATGGGACGTGGCATTCTGTAACTTTAGATGATTGGATATCAAGGTCGAGTGTAATGCCACGAACCTATCGTATACATTATATATGTAGCACAGAACAGAGGATCAAGTCAAAAGGAAATGGAAATATATGATGCTCATATTTATATAATGAAAATTTTGTATCAATACATTGCAAATACAATGTGATATTCGATCTTTGAGCTTAGACTCAGCCTTAGTTACGAAAGGTAAGATATTGAACAGCCTACCAAGAACAATACAACAGTGCAGGGGAGGGGTGTGAAAGCTGACCAGAAGGTGCAGTGGGCCCTGGCACTGGGCAGTCATTGCCTCCAACAAATGGCGAGCAAATTGCAACTTCTGTTGGTGTGCCTTATACCACCAGTAGGCTTACAACAGACAGCAAAGTGCACCAGCAGCTTTTACAAGAAGGAGTAGTATAGGGTGAAGGAGGCGTTCTGTCGATGCACCGTACGGCCCTATGCTATGTAGCGTGTCTGGATACTGAGGCCGTGATTTTGAAGACATTGATCGGCCGCTGCAGCCTGCCTCTACCACCACCACCGCCCCTGCCAGGTCCAAGGGGGGAAAGTCGCGAAGTTGCATGTATCGATCCTGCTGGAGGAACTGGCGGCCGGGAGGTTAAAAGGGGGGGGGGGGAGTGTAGGATCGTGGGATGGCTGGTCGACCGGTCCGCGCCATCCTACCATGCCATACCATACCACGACAGCCTGCCTTAGTTCAAGCTGATGAATCCAGGTGGCGCGGCAGCGAGGCGCTGTGGTTGGTCGCTGGGTCCCGGCGACTGTCGATCGGACGCTGGTAACTGCAGTGGTGGCAGGCTGACACCAGCGTAGTCGGAGACGTGCGTACGCCGCGTACAGACCAGGCCGGCGGTGGTGCTGTAGCCACACTGCTTATTGCAGCAGGAGCAGGAGACGCAGCAGGCGGTGGTACTGGAGGAATACTACTACTCACTACTGCTTACTACGGCAGGCCTTCCCGCCCGCCTGGAGCGAGGCGAGGAGAAGCCTTCCAACACTACCACTATATACCACCATCACTGGGACCTTATCAGCACTGACAGAGGAACCCTTGTGGCGGGGGCTTTAGTATAGTCACACCCAGGAGGAGGATTACACGTTAACACTTGTGTTTACACCATATCTATATAGCCACCCTGCTACCACCCTGCTACCACCCATGTGTTTATGAACCCACATAGCTACTACCCCATGGCAACCCCACACAGCCACCACCAGCCATGGGGCGTCCAGGCAGCACCAACACCACCCGGGCCTTGTCCTTGAGGGAACCTTGTCTGTGACCAGCCCTACTGGGCGCCTGCGTCCTGGGACAAGCCCAGGAGGAGCAGCTCACAGATTGTGCTGAAGAACACAGGAGCAGTCATCCTCCTGCTGCTTAAGAGGACTACCACCTCTGGGGTCTTCTACACTCCCACTGTGTATAATACCACACAGTCATCATACAGTGGATGCTGGCTGCGGTGTATAATACCGGGAGACGTCAGACTCAGCATGTGTTGTACAATGACGACTCCCCGTGTGAATGGCCCACCTGTCAGCGGCAGCAGGTGAAACCAGACGAGCTGCTCTGACCTGCTCGGCCGCTGATCGGATGACTCTGAGGCATATTATTAACACGACCGCCGCTTTCTTGGACGCGAAGGGACGACCGGGGTTTGACCAGTCGCCTCCTTCCGCCCGCAGGCATTTGGAACACAAGAGGTAGGTTGGTGATACAACAAGACAGTAATTAAACGACCGTGCTCAGCGATTACCCTGGGAATGTTATCAAGTTGTAATATACACCACACTTCTTAAGGTTTAAACCATGTTGCGGGATTTAAGTATAAGAAAGGGAAGAATGAAGACGGGAACTACGTAGTATGTATACTATTGATTGCCATATACCTTTTAATATAATATTACTACTACATGTGTGGTATAGATATGTCTATTGAATTGAATTTGCATGACATTGTTTCGTAATAATCCTATGCCCGACTGCAGGCCTGACTCACCATGCAATCCCCACGAACAAGTATGATTCATTTTAGAGTAATTTCATTTTAGAGTACCCGGTAACTCTCTACCAGGTAGTGCCTAATTAGTAGCTCTATTTTAGTTTAATGTACTCAGTTCAATTACCCAGGCATCAGTTGTATCTTTGCTAATGAGTAGTATATAGGAATGGGTGTGGTGGAAGATTCTGCGTCAACTGCCATATAGTAGGCCTTTTGGGCAGACGTCATGAGGAGGAGGGGGGGGGGGGGGTAGGTGCCCGTGTTGTGTTGTGGAGAAGAGGGGAGACAGACAGAGAGACAGACAGAGCGCCATTATTAGATTGCTTAGACCGGAAGCTCCAGCATTCCGTCGACCTTTTGCCCACAAAAGGTATGCACTGCTCTACACGGCAACCAGCGCTAAACCTAGTTGTGCCGCCGCCGCGGTAGCCGCTGCCTACAGGCCCCTCCATCCCTCAACCCACCCCCTCCTCCAGCCCCCCTTCCCTCCTCCAGCCCCCTCCCCCTCACCAGAACCCCCCGCTCCCCACCCTCCCCTCACCAGCACTCGCAGCTCGCCGCGGGGCCGTCCGAGGACAGAACGACGTAGATACGTCAAGGAGAAGCCCTTCTGACATTATTCCCAAAGCGTCGGTTCCGCTTCCGGTGAATGGAGGGTGTTGGGAAGGCCTCGTCAACGGAGTTAAGGTAGAGAGTAGGGCTTTGGTTAGGAGGCTGGTTGGGTTGGAAACAGGTATAGGGGGGAGGATTGACGATGCTCGTTGAGAGAGGATAGATGGGGGGTGGGTGTCGGTGATGTCGTGAATTGCATCTCCCCTAGGACCTCCTATATAGGCAGTAAGGTGGGCACCTATATGGGTAGGTGTGTAGAAGGAACGCTGCCACCATGGCCTCGGCGGATGTGCAGGGACGAGTGGGCAGGTGGTTTCCGGGGGCAGATGCGCGCGCACTTACCAATTTGTATGGGCGTTGCGCTGGGCCACCCGACCCAGGCGCGACGACCCGGGCCCTGGCCTTAACCCGAGGTCCGATTGAAAAGCATGACCAGCGGCAGGGCCGAGGGCGCCCGCACCCCGACTAATGTAAGAGGGCTTGAGGGGAATATATTGGCTCCGTATTGGATGGTCGCCCAGATAAATAGAGTAATGCGGTCTGTGGCCGGGCCTTGGTTTCCACAGGGCTGTGGTCTTGCTCCTAGCTGCCCCCGCAAAGGGATCAGGAGGGCTTTTATTCCACTACTGCATTGAGTTGCGGGCGTGGGCCTCAGTAGCCTTTAGAATGTGTTGGGTAATCATTCTGTGTCCGGTACCATATCCACCCAGTGCCGCTGTAGTACTGTATATATATACGAGTCGAGGTGTCCCTAGTACATGTTGGGGCCAGGGTAAAGCTGCTTACTTACACTACAGATAAAAAGAGCCAGCATCCGATACATATAGCCTGAAGACTTAGACTAAAACTGCAACCACCCTCCCTACTTCAGCGCTAATACTAATAGCATTGGTGGGTCACTATGCATATGCACATGGGAGAGATGCCCAACACAAGGCATGGCCTCCAGGCTTTGAACAGGATTTATCTGGCTTTAGTAGGCGACTCTTGCGGCCAAATGCTCTCAACTGTGTATCAACAAATCTGGTACTATACTGGACCCTCTTATGCCCTATCCGCTTGGATGTAATCAGTGCAAGTAGGAGCTAACCATTTATTGACCACATACTGCGATACCCTTTGTCTTCATGATGCATGAATGCAGCCATGGCATGTAACGTGCCAATGCTGCACTGAAGCATCATTCGGACCATGCATGTACACAGCGTTGATACACTCCTGAAGGATCAGCATGATGCATTGATGCAACCCTGGCGAGTAGGATCATCCGGACTACATGCATGGGCAATAGCTCATGCAAGTACAATGCCGCCCCTAAAGAGCTAACAAGGGTATGTTGGGGACAAACAGGCACATGTGGCAACCCGTGCAAATAATTGAGCATTGGGAACCAGAAAGAATAATTGGCACAGTAAGAGCAATACATTATCAACGTTGACTTTGGAACAGTGTGACCCTCCCACACTGAAAAGGTTCTTCCAGGATCTAGAAATGACACAGCAAATATGGAGGTAAATATGGTAGAAATAGCCACATATCAATGGCTTATTTTAGAGGTTGTGACGTCATGGTTTGCAGAGTTACCGCTAGGGAACAACAAACATGGCTTGAGAACACTGGTGGCCAAACAATGAGTATTCATTTAAGGCTATTATGGCATTAATTTATGTGTATACTACGCTGTCATTTCAAAGCAGTTTAGACTTAACCAAAAGGCTTTTGACTGCCGTTTTGTGCCCATTGAATTACGTCCGAAGAGGTATTGGGCCAGTTCCAAATAGCAGTTCTGTATTTGGGTAGTAGGGTTAATATATATATATATATGGTTTGGGAAATACTCCTTAGCGACTAGGCCGGCGAGGTTAACAATAACAGACAACAAGTCAACATCAGGGATTTCCTTTATTCCGTTAAAATGACCAATTCGCAATTACCTTGTGCACACCCCTGATTTTATTGCTTACAGGGTTCGAGGATTTATATTTTGAGTGTGCACGCCCGCCAAAACTGTGTATTTAGTGGAAATATTTGCTCTTCATTCTTTGCTAACACCAGACAGGTATTTGAGTAGAGATCAATATGACAGTTTGCCCTGGGTACAAGTCGGCTAGCTTAACAATTACTGTAACTTTACTTTTATTGGTATTGAACTAACTGGCATACTTTGTACAGTTGTCTTTGATGGACATCTCCCACACAATATAATATAGGCTATGTTGCCACAGGGAGCATCAAGCTACCAGTGCACATCATACATAAAACATGCATTTTAACCCAATTTAATTCAGATCTCTCTCATTTCCTGCTGATGCTATAGACTTGAGTCAAGGATATAACTCGTCCGAAACACCCCCTATTATAAGCCCCCCTGCACCCACTAGGAGGAGCCAGCAGCCCCTGACTAATCGATGCCGATCAATAAGACAATAATCCCATCTTCATAAACCAGGATTAGTTCCTACAACACCCACCAGGGAGATCACGTGTGTGCTCCCTGATTGGTTCAGTCCCTTTCCGCTCTCCACCCGGAGGTTGCATGGACGGTGTCACTGCATGCCTGGGGATAGGCAGAGAGATAGACAGAACCCAGGCATTGATCCGGCATGTGTTGTGAGAGTGGAAGCATGGCTATCTGTCTGCTGGGTTATCTCTCCGTCCGCATGGGGTGATAGGCTGGCCATCCCCCTACAATACACGGGTCCTTATTATTTGCGCCTGGCTGCCCTGATATGCATATACAGCTACGCCAAGAATAATTAATACCCTGGAGAAGATTATTGATAATCACGACGAGGCCATTGTGGCGACGAGGCAATGGAGTGTAAATTATCTAGGGGACTATGGGACCCTCTGATGGTCCCCCAGTATTGCACACTTAATAAAGACTCCTCGGCCTGTATTCTATCTGCATGCTCACCAGGGCTTTCCTGGAGGGGATAAGGATTAATCATCATCATTGCATGGTGTTTAGATTGATGGTCATATGTCTTAAATGACGGAGGGCTGTTAAAATCTGATCATCTGCATACGAGATGGTTACTTTTTTCTTCTAATATATTTCCCGGGGAAAATATTGGCATGGCCATGTGAGAAACAGATATAATTATAATCATTTATATAGGGAGAGATTGTAGAAGTGGGGGGGGGGGGGGGGTTGGTATTACATAAACACCATACAGTAGACACAATATTATACAACACAATAGCAATATAATTATGAAACGGCCATGGTATTGGTCGCTATATAATGCCAACCCCACCACCACAGCATTACCAATGGCTATACTTATTGACTACTTACTACATAATACTGGTAGATAGTCGGTAGAACATGGCAGCGGAATATAACTCTGTGCATAACGTCTTATTGTCAGCATAATGATATATAAAGGAGGTCAGGGAGGATACTTTTAATGGCTGTTTTATTGTCAAATAATGGTTGATCTAACATTGTGACTATCAGCACAATGAATTTTAACAACGTACCCTCATCAGCGTATGACATGATAAGAAAACCAAGCCTTTATACTATGGGTACATCACTGATCAAACCGACATGTACATACTACATAAACACTGATAAATGGACAATTGCTTACGATAGTTGCTCGTTACTGATGGTTATCTCACGGAACGAAGCATGTGAAGTAGTAAACAACTCTTGTGAAATCTTGTATTCGTTTCAGGTAATTTTAACTACATTTGTTGAAATTGCACTTAATTGATCTGAAAAGTTTTTTAGTTAGGGTACATGATCATCTATGATGATGTTACATGTCATGAAATATTAGTAAGGGTTATTTCACGTGTGTGTGTGTGTGGCTTTCTTGCTGTATGCACCATGAAATAAGTACATGTTTATGTATCTACTGGGATGACGTATTAGCATGTCCCTGTCAACTAGTCCATTGGCAGGAATATTTCTCATCGATCAGGTTTGGCATTTAGAAACCCAACTATTCTACCATGTCATGTCACGTGCTATCGCAGTTACCTATCGCTAATTATCATAATGACCATGCGATATTACCGACTAACTACGTGCATTAGTTATTAGGTATGAGCCTGGGGTATGGGGCACCGTAACCATTGGTGACATGTACTGCCCAAATCAATTATATCATTATCAT
The DNA here is from genome assembly GCA_947462335.1 of Harmothoe impar. Lineage (NCBI taxonomy): Eukaryota > Metazoa > Annelida > Polychaeta > Phyllodocida > Polynoidae > Harmothoe > Harmothoe impar. Next base: position 42,487,753 of record OX381709.1, on the reverse strand, counting down.
AATCACCAATCAAATCTATTTTGACACACGAAAAGTCCCTAGTTTTGTGGTAATGAGAATGTGATTAGTGTGACCAGCTGCTGACATCTCATATGTACTCACATGTTAAAAAAATGCAGACCAAGGTGTATGCCCATAGCGCTCCCCACCGTTCTAATGTAAGATTAATAGAATAATAATGACCAACTAGTAACCCGCCTAGCCGCTTTTTATGTGTGAAAAATAGGTATCAAAGGAAGTGAGACAAAGAACACCTTACCTGAGCAAAATACAATATTAAACGGAATTTCTTTAGCGGTCATTAGCGCGAGGAACGTGCTTAAACTTGCTGACGGTATACATCAGACAATAGTTTATTAAGGGGATAGTTTTAGATATTAGTACTTAATACTGCTTAAGGCAGATGGAGACTGCTTATAGTTCTGAGCCATACTTGTCAGGTTACTATGGACAAAGTCAGTAGTTTGTATATATACGTCCACGTCACTCTAGACCAATCACATGGGGGTCATATTGATCGCTCTACATATTGGAAAACTTACTGAGGGGGAGGGAGTGGCTTTCACATAAATAATCCAGCCCTCTATTGACGGGAACAAGTACTTTCCTACCACTCTAAGCCATATGTTTATTGCTCACTATTGTTGAAAATTACCAATAACATCTTATGAATGAAATATGTATAGGCCAAGGCCATAGGGCCAGTCTAATCATTGACATCAATGACTGATCGTAACCCATGATAGGTGAAATACTAATGATGACCTGAAGATGAAACAACAACAACTAAGTAGGATTTCTCATGTATAAAGAGTAATATAATATTCTCTTTTCTCCTGCATGAATACATTCATGAGAGAGACCTCTAATGCGGAAGGTATTTTCTCTACAGATCAGTTTGCAAATTATCCTACTTTGATCGGTCTGTCGTTGCAAATGGATCTTTCCAGCGAGAATAGTTTCTGATCAAATCTCAGATTAGGTTGGTTGTGAGAGGTGGTGACAAAATAAATGACTGCAAACCACAATCCAATTCCAAGGAAATTGGCTCTTCCTGGAAGTTATGATCTTGCAATGCCGAGGAGTGGCATCTATTGATGGTGTCTTCATTGAGGGACGACAAAAGCCGCGGTTACTCAAAGCCTCCAATAATTCCCAGTTATGTCATCTTCATCAGACATTCTCACATGTTTATCCTCTTAGACACTTGAAACAAGCGGGGGCAGTCAATAGAGAACCACGTAGGTAATCATAACAAATGCATAGTATCTGAAGATAGAAGTCGGACATTGAATGCATTCCAAATCATGTTTAAAACGAAATTATAATGGAGAACATCTGGAATAAAGGGATACAAAAACACTTATAACTGGTTGAGGGATGTTGATATGATATGAGTATGCATATTTATCCATTCACAGCTATGGCACCGATTCTTTTAAATAAAAGACATCCCAGTTGTATGCATAAGTACATTATTGTCTCTAATCCATGGTTTCTCTATAGAACACAGTCATAGTTAATGGTCTTGTAAACCGTCACGCCAACCATCACGTGTAACATGATTCCAGCAATTGGGTTTCAATAGTGGCAAATCCCTTATTGAATGCAGTAGTAGAGGACGTGCCTTCCCAGCCACTAATGTTTGCATGCCACACCCTCGTTCTGTCCTTGTGTACCAGCTCCCTACGAGCCGCTGGTGGTATTAATAAGTGGAAACCATAGACACTGCAACTGTAGAAGACTCCAGGAATAACTCCCAGTATTGCTAGATGTCTGTTTATGTAACCACCCATCACCTCGACCAGCCATTATTGTTGCGGCACCGTTATGTTATATATTATGATTGCCTCTCTAGTTTCATTTACAGTGTAAATTACACACACATGGTTGGAAGCATGATGTGCTATCTCTGTTATTCTCCAGTCATGAGTCCCTATACCCTTATGCTATATGGTCTCAGCCTAGACGTTATCAACCAGCTATTTGTAACCGCATTACATTAACACATGAAATAACCATATCAATGTGCAATGGAGAGTAATTATTAAACATACTCAGCCCAGAATCCCTAGAACAGACTATAACCCAATGGGACACTAAAACAGTATAATAAGGTATACTCTAGCTATTTCTACGGGGGGGGGGGGTCATATGCTTCAGTACATCAGTGTAACACTGTCAGGCAAATCAAGGTGTGCATGAGGCCTGTCACTGTGTTAGTTAGCACTAGGTGTGATACAGGTGTGTCTGTCAGTGATCCACCACAAGTGTACATATAGGGTGTACATGTACACAGGTGGCATGTGCCGTTACAATAGCTGCAATCCCTGCCAGCATTGTCAACCCCTCCTCCTCCCCTAGCCCCACCCCACACACAGCCTCACTCTATCACTAACCCACCAACCCCACCTCCACCCTAGTATCACCCCAGGGCCGGCTACAGAGCACATCTGATAGCCACTGACGAAGGGGGATCGTTGTCGTCATGGCAACAACTGGTAGCATCATCGGCAGCAAGGTGACGCTATATAGGGATGACTCTGCTGCCTCTGTACTACACGCACGTGGGTATGTCACACTGCTAAATACCACCCATTGATTGGCGCAGTGATCGTCTGAAGCTATAGTGGGTGATACGTCTGAGCCAGGGTGCACCGCCCTTTACCCTCCTTGGCGACGCCTCCGCGCGACAACCAAGTCCTCCTGTTGTCATATCGTATCCTTCCTTTAAGTGGGGAGCAGGTGTCCCTGAGATGACTACACATACCGAGATGATAACCTGATAGTGGTGATTAGGGGAGGGTACTTGTCAATTCAATCTTGGTGGATGTGGATGTGGGTACTGGGGTATGTGGTTTGGGAAATTCAGGAATATTAATAATGAGGGTTTCAAGTCTCATACATTACCGTAACCGTTAATACAGGAGATAATATATATCATAAAATAGTTCCCATGATATTAAATCTCGCAAATTTTACTCTGATTTACAAAATTCCAAAGGTCTTTTCTTCTCAGATCTAGCCCCATTAGAAATGCGTTTGAATGATATGATGAATGAATAATACAGTCTCCAATTCACGTAGCTACCTGTATTGGAGTACAGGCATGGAGGTGACAACAGCTCATGTGAGGGATCAGTTGAAAGGATAGTAGACACATTCTCTTAGCTTCGCTACTCAGGTATCATATATTGTCCAGGTATTACTAAGAAGGTGGCAGAACAATTGTGGACATGCGAGGCACTGATAGCTCATGCATAAAGATGTATAATACATTGACAATACATAGTTGAGCCTCATTAACCCTCGAGTCACTTCTATACATGTCCACTAATTAACACCATTCATAACAACTCAATGATCCTACTTTGACAAGCCAGGCCACCCCAATCAAACAAGGTGTACAGTGTCAGGGAACAGGTATCCACTAACTAGGTGCATGATCTGATATTCAGAATGACGTCATTAGTGTAGCAGTATCTGCAAGGGGTACTGTGGTACGGAGACTCATTGATTACCGTATCAGGTGACATATTCCACCTCCCAGCTACCCTCCTCCACCCCTATCCCATCTGGGGCCTCCTCCAGCAGGTAGACGTACAGGTAGAAGCAGCAGGAAGGCACTGGCGGTGCACATCAAAGCTAGTTACCTGTGTCGCCTGGAGGTCAGACTAAACCAGCCCCCTCCCCCCTTCCCACTCACACTCCTCACCACACTCACTTTTACTCAGCCACCCCATAGGCGGTCTCTTTTCCACGTATGCAGGTTGCATAAGACTGGCTCCACTTACCTGTGGCTGTGCCCTTTTGATAACGATGTATAAATCTCAGGACTTAAACTCCCACCTCCTCAATGTTAAGACCCAGAGGAATTGCCCAGTTTACTTATATGGTGCTATTTGCTGTGAGATACTTTGCATTTCAAAGAAGTGGTGAAAATCTTGAATAGATGTTACTAATGTATTGCTTCTGACTGTTATTAAGGCAACATGTTCTGTGTGCTGCAAATAATAGTAAATCCACACAGAATTAAATAGGATTTGATTAATATGGATGCTAAGTAATGGAAATTGAAAGGTTAAAATATGTATCATAGGTTCAAACTAAAATGCCTGGATAATATGATCAGCACACGGACCTAATAGGTCACCCCTAAACGAAATAAACATGGAATTATGGGTCACTGATTCCAGTTAATGGTAACAGGAACTCGGGATTTTCCAATCAATGAAAATTAATTGAAGGACTTGTCAAAGGACGTTGATGAACAAATAAAATGAGGCATAATTAAAAGGTTATTAAAACCACTGAAATTAAAGCATCTCAGTTGGTAATGTGATGATTATAATATGGCAATTATAGCATTTAAAGTACAATACTCGGACTTTTCTCCCAGCATAGGTTCTCCAGTTGAATTTGAATGAATAGAAAAGTAACAATTCTGCAGAGCTATGTGAAATAGTTCATTGACTGGATTAATTGTAGATGCTAATTATGTAATAGGCGCAGCTGGCAGGTGATGAACGTTCATCAATATTATTGTCAGGTTTTGTTTTAATTATGCAATAATTGACAGTCATAATGAATGGCAGAAGGCGATGAAGATCCAAATTGGCAACACAGAAATAGAAGGATTTCCGATTACCCGTTTTGCAATCTCATCAATTCCATTTTCCTGAAGTTTCCCATGGGGGGGGGGGGGTGTTACAGGGGGTCTGTCACTTCCGCCAGTTCTCTAGCTTTTCTTTGTACAAATACAATAATCTATTTGACTAAAAGTATTGTTTTTGTTTCTGTCTTCCACAGACTCAAGTCAGGATGAAGGAAAAGAAGCTTTGACATCAGAAAGACAATTTGCAACAGGAAGCCATTGCAAGAAATCCCTAACTACTTCAAGTCTACCCGAGCTTCCAGCCTAAGCCTTAGTGTGACAAATATGCAAGTGTACAACACCTTCAATATCGCCCTTTCACATTGGACCCTTACGACGCGGCGGAAACGATTCTACTCTACTACTCTCATCCACTTCGCCTAGTATTGTCACAAGTACATGTGAATCTACCACTATTTCTCCACCACCACCACCTCCTCCTCCCCCAAGTTGATGTACGCGTCCATCGATGGAAGACTCTTACCCTAAAGACTCCTGACCGGGATAAAAGGGAGACGCTTATCTTAAACACGTGTACATTGAGGCTGTGATATGGCCGGGATACAGGTACACCGCTGCATGCGGAGGCGCTGGCGGGGCCCGCGGCTCCTCATCATGATCAGCATCTTCGTGGTGGGCTACCTGGGTACCTTTATGGCGCTAAACGTGGTAATACAGTCTAACGACCCGCTACATCAGCAGGGCAACTTTCTGGAGCTGGACGAGCGGTCACTCCATCGGAAACTGCTCCAGTCCACGTCAGACCCGGTAACAGAGGCCACAACATCCGAGGTGACGACCGTTAAGAGGGGACTGTACCCCCCTGATGTCTTCACCAAAGAGCAACTCTCACAAGGAGCCCTCGTGCTCTACGTGATTGGCATAATGTACATGTTCGTCGCCCTCGCCATAGTCTGTGATGAATTCTTCGTGCCGGCTCTCGAGGTCATCATCGTCAAACTCAAAATCTCTGAGGACGTTGCCGGTGCCACGTTCATGGCGGCGGGAGGAAGTGCCCCCGAACTGTTCACCAGTATCATCGGTGTGTTCATAGCATTCAGCGATGTTGGTATCGGCACCATCGTCGGTTCTGCTGTCTTCAACATCCTATTTGTGATCGGCATGTGCGCCATGTTCAGTAAAGGCCTCCTCGAATTGACTTGGTGGCCTCTCTTCCGAGATGTTACCTTCTATAGCATCAGTCTCATATGCTTGATTATATTTTTCCAGGACGAACATATAGAGTGGTATGAATCACTAATATTACTACTATGTTACGTTAGTTATGTGATATTTATGAAGTTCAATGCGTCTGTAGAACAATGGGTGAAGTCCAAAATACAACGAAACCGCGTAACGACTGTCAGAAGCACAGACAACCTGATAAATTCGGACGCTGCCGTAAGTAGATCTGTTCAATTATTCTACATACACCGTTATAGCATAAAAAAGCCATATTCTTAATATAAAACCATCACCTCCAATGTTACAATCACATTATGTAGGTTTAATGTTCAAAGGGTGATGACTTAGCCCTCTCACTTTGGAATGCCAGATATTCTGGACATATCTATGCACTATGGCTTTAACCTTTGCTCCCAGTTTACACTTCCAACCCCAGGTAACGGTTTGGTGTTTGTGTGCTAATGGTACTGGCATGTGTGTTTACGATGGGTTTATTTTAACCTAAGAAACCAAACCAAAGATCTATTGTGTTCTTGAATTGGTGAAGGCATTACTATAGCTTTGGGATTACATAACCACTATATCCCTAGTATGACCGTTCTCACAATGTTTTCCCCTTTCCCAGCGGAGGGTAAGTCCATTTCATGAGGGCATGGCAGTTTTATATACATCTTATTTCATTTCTGTAGATTTTATCATTTCATTTTAACATAGTCTTTGCAAGGAAATACCATTGTTGTGGTCAATTTAATGAATATTATTATTGCTATGCGTTTACATGCTTGCTTATACTTATATAGAGTCACTGGGGACCAGTTTTCTTGATTTATATATGCTTTTATCATAACTAATGCATGCATTGATTTTATCTAGACAGAAGAGCTCAATCATAATACCGAGATAGCTTTGGCATGCGTTTAGTATGAATGCAAATAATATTATATAATCTTAGAAATTGTTTACCCATCCTATCAATTTCCTCTCAGAATTAACCATTATTTTTTTAGAAAAGTTTTTCCCTTATAGATGTGCAATAAATAGACCATTGCCATACATGTTGCGATTTGAATCTTACTACTGATGTTACTTCTAAGATAGCTCTTTGCATAAGTTACTTAACATCTTATTCAAGCTGATATCGTGGTATTCTGATGGAATACTGATGCCTGAGGAGTAAACATATTTATACAGGAAAGATATTAATCATTGTGGTGAATGACGACAACGATTCTCATGTATAGCTTCCAGCTTGCGAAATGTCAAATTACCAGGCTTCTCTAATTATTGCAATATAGTATTATAGTAACGAAATCAGATCCCTGGGCCTTGACCTCAGCGCGATTGACCCATGTACTCACCAAATATAGAAAGTACAGCCATGCTATTAGGCCACCCAGTGTTGAAGAGATTCGCAGTAAAAATGGCTTCAGCTTGACTCCCCTTTCCAGTGTCATACATATGTTGTCAAAATGACTGATTCCCTTTCCAAAGAGGGTTGGAAGCTCGTCTAGCGAGAGACAGACATTGCTAGACTCTCATTAAAAAGAGAGTCAGGCAGTGGCTGACTACCTTTCGAAAAGGAGTCAGGCATGGGTGAAGTCTCTGTAGAGAGGAACAGGACTTGTCGAGCTCTGTTTCTAATAAGATCCAGGTCCTCTGAACGAAAATTGTCTATCGTGGCAACACACCGTTTTAGTCCCGTCAAACACAGCTGAAACTGCCAGTGGATGGAGTGGGATACAATATCAGAGATCCCCGGAGGCAGTTGCACCTGACCATCCAGCGCCTATGTCCTGTATTAATGATGCCCCACACCTCTCAAGTGTCTATTGCCGCCAATCGCTTCAGGTATGCCAGCATCTACCTGCCACCAAAACACACAGGCTACCCCTCTCTATCCTCCTCTTCCCCTGATGCCCTGCTGCTATAATTATAACAGCTACCTGCCACCACAAACACACAGTCTGCCCCCCTCTATCCTCTCCCCCTGCTGCCCTGCTTCTATATAACATCTACCTGCCACCACAAACACACACACGTCACCCTCTCCATCCCCTCTCATTCTTTTTCTACAATGATAAAATAATAACAACTGGTTCCCATTACGTCCCTTATCAACCTATGTAGTGTGTGAGCTTGGTACCCAGCTGAAACCTCCCGAGATCATCAAGATATTGGCCGCGCGTTTTACCTTGGGGGGGGGGGGGGGGGGGCATCAGCCTGCGTCACAGGGACGTGCTTACGAATGACGTAAAAAACGTCATGCCTAAAGCCCGTAACCATGATGCACATTGTTTTTCGTGTGTGTGTGTACATTGTGTTCATAACATTTTACAGCCAACATAATAAATAGGTGGTTTTTACCCTTTCGGACGTCACTATAGTGCTATGACGGCACGTTATCGTCTGTTTATATATGCGCGATAGACAAGCCATGAGTACCGGGTAACCCGCTCCAGAACAGTACATTGATTTGAATATGGGGCATAGTTTATGGGCCATGCGTCCCGTTGACCTTCCCCGTATGGCGGTTGTATGGACAAGCTCCTGTTATCGCTGATTGGCACTTTTGATAACAATATCAATACCACGGTAAAACATTAACATATACGGTAGGAGTTAAGGGAATGTTTACAAATGACGTCACCGTCTGGAGGTAGGGGAGTGGGTGGTGACGAAATGTGACCCTGACTACATGTACTAGTATACATTTTATTACACTGGTTTGTGCACCGCTGTAATCTAGGTAGGGGTCTTAAGAAATAGGTGACATCACCTGTGAACGTTCCCTAAAAGATGTAAGAAACCTAGTCTAGCATGTCTATTCAATCTGTAGGGTGCCAATTGACTCCGTTAACTCATCACGGACGGACCCTAAAAGCTTCATGCCCTGACTCTAATGGGTTGTGTATATAGGGCTGTGGGGTTAGTTCTAAAGTGGGTATATGCATGGTCATGGCATGGATGACACTACGTAAGCCTACACGGTAAATAGTTAGTGTAGGTGCACAGTAGAATCTACAGTAGATCTACAGTAGAATCTACTTTAGAATGGATTTACAGTAGAATCTACAGTAGATCTACAGTAGAATCTACTTTAGAATGGATTTACAGTAGGATCTACTGTAGATTTACAGTAGATTTTACTGTTTACCTACAATAAGCTGTACACCTACAGTAGAATCTACTGAATACCTATAAAAATGGCAACCAATTTCTAAAGTGTACACCCAACGCTGCACAGTCATAGAAAAAACGGGAATCTATTCATCAGTGTTCATATATAAGGTATAAACATGTTCTTTATAATTTACTCAGAAGTCCCTAAAACCGTCATACCCATTGTATTTTCAAACAGGCGTGTACTAATCAACACTATCTTCATTCATCATGTTATATCAACACGAGGGTTCAATACACCTTTCGACAGGTAACATTCAGCAATGCTAATGTGCCCCACTGTAGTGTATGCTATGGGCTGCACAATGGAATGCCACTGATATATTATATGCTGACTGGTCCCGATAAGCTTACAAGGTCTGTCTTAACCCACCTGTGGGGGTGTTACCCAGGGTTACTCCATCAACCCAGGTATAGTCGGCCTCTGTGCAGAGCCGTTGTCCGTTTACACGGCCCGCCCCCACTGCGTGGCCAGCCACTCGGGGGAGGCTTACTCAGGGTTGGGTCATAGCAACAAGCATAACAAATCCGACCTGTAGGCAGCCTTCCTTCTCTCTAGAGTCCGCTTATCTAGACGTTAAGTACTTTTATCATAATTTACCGAGGTTTCCACCATGGGAACATGGCACCGATGAGAAGGGGATTTCTCCAATCCCTCTATATGCCTTACCTTTTCTTTGCTTGCTTTCACATGCCCAGTATCCACAAGTAGCTCATATACTTACAAGTATAGCTCTTATACTTCGCCTGTATAGCCACACTTGGCCGCAGGTGAAGTTGCTGATTTCCAAGTGGTACTAACCATTGCTACTGGAATTATGAAGGTCTATTTTGTGAAGGTTGCAGGCAATTTGGTAAGCATGGAGTGGCCCAACACTATCCCTGAGTGGTCTCATTTATTATTTTCCATTGGCGCTATAACGTAAAAACGGTCAAGGTTTCTACTCCACTTGTGAAAATGCTCTCTCCCTTCCCTATTTCAACCTCACTTCACAACCCCCACCCCCAGCGCCCAACAGCACCCTCAGCCGGAATCAGACCCGTCCAGGAAGTGAAGTTGGCTGGTATGGCTCCCCTTCCAGAAGAGTGGAGAAAAATCTCGAGAATGAAAAAGCAGCCCACATTAAACGTATCAAAAGCATGCGACAAAAAGAGACAGCACGCGGGTAGTGATTATGACGCCGTCGTCGCCGTGGGAAAGCCAACCCGCAAAAGCCGGAAATGATTATGACTGCCTGTTTAAGGATTTCCTGGGCGGTCTTTCAGTGTTTTTATGTTATTTTGTAGTCGGTGGCTGTTGAAGCTGTTACGTCGGCGGTAAATGTCAGAAAGGGGAGGGGAGGAGCTGGGTTGGGGCCTGGGGGGAGGTAGAGAGGTAGAGATGCCCTCCCCCTCCCCTTGTGGCCGACGGCAGTTTGTAAGGCTCGGACGGCGGGTGGAGTAGGTGGGTGTCTCCGGTGGTGGTTAAATGCCGACGGTGACTTATAACACCACCGGTAACGGCCCGCTCGCTATGTCCGCCGTCGGCACCAGCCACTTCCGCTGGGCCGCTTCCGCTGAGGCACTTCCGGTCTATGTGCGGCGGCGGCGGCGGCGGGGTGGGGGAGGGAGGTATAGGGGTAGATAGGGTCGTTGTTTCAGTGTTTGCCGGGACACATAGACGGCGACTGGAAGGTGGCAGGGATAACGGATGAAGCTGAGGTGATGTAGGATCATTAATACGGCGGTCGTCGTATACTGTATATGTAAGCTACAGCAAACCGCAGCCTATTTTATGCTACCTTTTGCATATTGACTGAGTGATCGATCGGGAAGCCTCTGACGGCAGAGGGCTGATCGATAATTCACTGGTCCTGATGGTCAGGTAGCTTGAGGCGGCCTGTCTATAGGATAAGGTTGGCAGCCCATACTACACATATACACCTCCTGCACCCCCTCCCCACCTCAACTACTCACCCAATCACACCCCCACCCCCATCCCAATCCCAGTCTATACCCGTTAAACCAGCCACTTTGAAGTCACCTTTAACCTTTAAGTTATCGTTAACGTGTAAGAAATGGCCCCAGTTGCCTAGGGCGCCTGGCTGTACCCGCAGCATCTGTATGCAGGGTGGATGCGGCCGGATTAACGGAGCTACTCCCACCCTCAATGATCTGCTCCGAGTAGCCCACAACCCAATGACAGAGCAGCTTAACAAGAGGCGCTCAAGTGGGTCTGAGATATAGTGGGTTGCATCAGGATTCCAGCAAGTGAGGGAAGGGTTTATATGTGTGTGGCTGTGGGGCGGGGGGGGGGGATGAGGCTTGCTTTTGACCAATTATTGATGAATTGGTATAAAGTTGGGTCTGGCTCCAGGTAGATTATTGAGACATGCCTGCCTGGCCGGCTACCAGGGTTTGCGTTAGTGAGCTCCATTTCACTGAACTGTTATGATGAATCTATGGAACGTCATACATATGCAAGACATTGTATACACAGCCTGCCATTGAAGCTGTTGAGTTATCAGAAGTGTACTATATTCATGTAGATGTTAGTATTTAGTTTAAAAGAAAAACGTTGCCATATAATTGTGACAGTGAAAGTGTGATAACCGTAACATACCATGCAATCCATTTACACTTTAAAAAAATGAAGATTGAAAAAATGACGCATATATACCACCAGGCAACCTCTTGTGTAAACAGCATACCAACCCCAACTGCATGCTAGAAATAACCACCAGAATTCATGGCTGTATGTAGCTGCTAACCGGAAGTGAAATCTTGGAACGCTGGGCAGATGTTGCATGATGGGATGTCCCTGATGCCCTCTCGCCAGGCCCTGATCGATGTTGGACAGAGGCGCCCCCTGGCCGCTGCCGTCAGAGATATCACGGCCAATGATTATCTATGTTTATAACGGCGGGCAGCCCTGCCAGGTGCTGGCTGGTCGGGGTAGGGGGGTATATTAGGGGTAGGGCTAGAGGGACGGTGGGCGCGTTTGCAGTATGGAGGTTTAACATGTTATTATTCAGCATTCACGTTTCAGTTATTCAGATGTAAAATTGTTCAAACTGTAAAGGCAGATTTGGTGCAGTTGGACCCAAAGAGAAGGCTATCGGAACATGCAATCATCTGTATCAGTAATAACGTCATTTCATTTGTTTCAATAACCCGAAAACACCAGCAGCAACCATTTTAAAACAGGACAAAACCCATCAATTGTTATTGTAGATGTAGTACTGTTTAAAACGGGATCGCTCCCGTTTTTCCTGCAGTTCAACACAGACAAATACACTCCCCCGACGACTCAATCTCCAGTCGGCCCAGAGACTCCTCCTCGCACTCTGCTTGCCAATGGCATGATGAGATACAAATTACAGCTCACGTTATCCTCAACCCCTAGCCTCCCCCCTCCCCACTACCTGCTGTGGGTGGGAGCCCGATATCGATATGACTGTTTTGACAGTATCTCCCCCTTCCAAGCAGCAGGCTGGAGCTGCACCTGTGTCGCGTGACAAGACAAGAAATCTGATTTGGATGTGACATTTAACTGATCCGCCGGCCTTAGCTACCCTTGGTACGCCAACAATAAACAGAAACAGCCACGCTGAAAGGATGCTGCAGGCCTCTGTGAACGGACCATCCTTTCTGCTTGGTGGCTCGTAATTATCCCGTCGATATTCATCAAAATGCTACCCAGCCTCAGTGGGCTCAGAGGATGGGATATGAAAAAATAACATGTGAAAGATTGATTGATTAATAGATTAGACTGCTGGCAAAATGTGGCATCGTCGGTTTAAATGTTGCACCCATGAAAGATGGTATTAACTTGTTTATGTAAAGCCTATGAAGGCAGGGACCAGCACGCAAGGCTTTCGCGAAATGTGCTCACTGGGCTGAATCGAGTTCAACCAATGCTTTTGGCACTGAATTGGTTAATGGCCGCTCGGCCAACGGAACAATCAAATTGATTAGTGGCCGCACGATTCCCTTTTTCTCTTCTGGCAACTTGACTGGGGATCGGTTTCGTAGTTAAGGAGGGGAGGAAACCATGGTTGGTGTTGTTGGTTGATCAGGTGTTTAGGATTCAGCTTCTAGTTACTGTAACTGTCGTCTATACCCATGGCTTATTGCCGTAACGGATATACAAAATGTAGTCATCAATGAAAGAGGCTCAACTGCTTTGCTCAGATTTCTTATAATTGACATTTCGCTATTCCAATCCTTCCTATACGACACCTTATTCTACGCAGTGAGTGGAAGACCCAAATCTAAAATCTTCTCCTTATAATCGTCATCTGATTGTGAACAACTGAGTCTAACTTCTAAAATGTCAACTAAGACATAGTTTGCTTTCTCATCCTGACTTCAATTTAATACATAGTACCCTGCTCCCGATCTCCTGTTCAGCATTTTAGCGCTGGTTCGTCCCATTTCCCTCCCATCCATGTATTCTTCATTCGCGTGACATGCATCCTTACCTATCTAAAAGGTCTCATTGGCCTTGCCCCCACCCACCCACCTCTCGTGACGTTCACAAAGGATGTCACCGATTCTGAAATCCCTTTCAAGCCCCCCCCCCCTCCCCTCCACACACCCACGCATCTCACTAATCTTTAGACATTTTTCTATATAAATGTACAGCCCCTGTATCAAGAATTCATCGCATGACAACCCAAAGACTGCCCCACCATCTAGCCGTTGACGTCATTTGTGGACGTTCTCCCTACCCTACTTTGACACTGCACCCTGTACACAGTCTCCTCCTAGCCCACCCCATTCCCACTTTAGCCTCATGTCGTCCTCCAGAGTGTACACGTACACACCTCCAGTGCCTCTTTGACCACCACTGGTGGCGCAGGTGTTTGTTCACGTGATCCATCAAAGGTCTAAGCGGCCAGGTCAGGCTGCTCCAGCAGGCAGTAATTGCAATGTAGTGTCCTCCAGGGTGGCCATTATCGCGTGTCCTGGAACCGACGTCTCTAGCCTACTACAGGAAGTTATTATCTCCCAGTCCTGCGCCTGTTAATAGCAGCGGGAGTGAGGTGCTGGAGGAGGATGGGGAGGAAGGGGGGGGGGGGGGGCTGGTGGTAGTGACCACGGGGCTGGACATACTACAAGTGCAAGCGGCTATTGCGTATTTTGCTCACACAAAGTTGCTGCTGTTGCCACGAGATTGGACTATGGACTTAACATCTTATTTATAGCTCGGCTGAATTGAGTAATTCGCATTTTCTGGAATTTGTTTCTAAATATGTGATTCCCAACAGAATAATTATGGAGATACTCAAGCTACACTAGCTCTGACGTAAGAAATGAGTCACTTGCCATACATTTAACATTTAAGGCCCGTATAGTGCTTTACTAGACGTCATGCCCATTTATAGTCACTATGCACGAATGCAGCCCTGACGAGTAATTCGCCAGTGCTGCATTCGTGCATCATGCCGACCATACGGAATTGATACACTCTCAAAGGATCGACATGATGCATGGATCCCTGCCTATCGAGCACACATGCACCATGCCGACAAATGGCACGATGCAATAAAGCAGTATGCGGCCCGTAAAGGGTTAACGAGCAGATAGTGTAGCTAGTTCAGCGAGAGCACGTCAACATAACCATGAAAACATTCAATGTGTCGGCTGACTAGGACCTGGTAAGCTATCAGAAAAAACATGCTGCTATATCTGCAAGCATCATGCCGATCCTACAGGGTTGATGCACTCCAAAAAGCGTCGGCATGATGCATGGATGCATGCAGGTGCTGCGGATAGACTCACTAGAGCTGCATTACTTCAGTACGGTGATAAAGGAAATGACACAGTCATTAAAACACTATGTAGCCCTGAAAGGGTTAATGTAGAAAATGAATACACGTGCAGAGCTGCAGGATCGAATCTGAGCTGCTCACCAACACACTGACACGTCCCGGGAGGGGCTCACGAGTCGTTATGATGAGACCACTATTAAAAAGTCGCTCATTAATGCAATATCCTCATACGAGTGAGAAACTCAATGCCTCGAGTCACTCAGGTAAACATGATGAAGCAATAACGTGCCATCCCAGGACAAGCAACTATAAAAAGGACCCATCTGAGACGACTCTTAGAAGAAAAACACATATATATGAAAAGAGATATAGGAAAACGCCGAGTATGTGGTTTCTGTGTAGGTCCGACAGGGGTCATGACACACTGTAAACCGTTTTACTCTATATATACACTGGAGAAGGTGTTTAGCAGGGATGGAAGGCTACTGCCACTGGAGGAGGTATATGATGGGTGGGTGGGTGAGTGGGAGGCGGGGGCAAAGGTCTGGGTGCGCTCAATATATCTACTACATGACAACAACACGGCTATCGAACTCCACTCACCTGGTCTATATTTGCACTACTGTACACAAACCCTCTTCGGTGGTGTTGCTACAGGTACAAGATAGCTATGGTCTCATGTATTACTATAATCCATGTATGAGGAATTTTATATGAATGGGAGCCCGTCCATACAGCATTATAATTAAGTCCCCATCTGCAACAGGAGAGCAACAGCCCATTGGTGTTCGATGCTAATATATATAGGACAGCATTCTAGCCTAAATGGGTTATAATATACTTTCCCAGCTTTTAGTCCAGCCCGACGGTGGTTTTTGGCAGCTCTCATTGAAAATAAAACGATGAAAAATGTTCAGTCTAGCATGGCTATTTTGCGCTGCCATTTCAATAGGGACTCCCATGTACGGTTGGGTAGCGAACGCCGCCAAGTTTGATTTGTGTGAAATGAGTCGCGAGTGTTGTGGCCTATGATTAAGGCCGACTTGGGGCTGGCGCAGTGTCGGCCATGCAGGTCGATACAGCCTCCATGGGAACGGTGTTTTTGTTGAGGCTTCTGGAGGTGGCCGGACCCTTATACCAAGGCACCCCCGCCCACCCACCCTGTCCTCCCCATCCTCACCCACCCAGCCCACCCGGGCTGCCCTCATCCCTGCCCCCGGCACTGTCCGTCTGATGACCCGAGATGGGGAGCTGTAAGAGGCTTAAGGCCTGATCCAAGTGGTTCAGTTCAATTCAATCAGTTAAATTACATAGATGCCTCGGCCATCAATCAGCCTGTAGGGGTCCCTAAGCTACCCACAGTAGTAGGGTCGTCTATTGCAGTCCCTAAGCCACCCACAGCACGACCGGCTAGGTACGTATATATAGGCTCTCTAATGCCTGAACTCCACTGGGGCGGTGCTGTAGGTGATTAAACATGTTTATAAAATCGTCGACTATCGCTACCAAATCGGACCAGTGCTTTAGGGATAAGCCATTCCTAAGTAGATGTCTATGTGCATCAAGTTCCAACGTCATATCATTTTGATATACATTATGAAATAATCTGCGAACAAAGGAGCTTAATGCAGAGTGCACAAAGGTATATTTCCAACTACACCTGACCCTTATAGAATACATGTGAGTAAGTCTAGCTAAGATCTCCATCTACACTCATTAGATGACTTTGCTTTCTATTCAAATGTGCAGATAGAAGGAACAAGGGCTATAATGAAGCATGCCTTTGACAGACACTTTTGCTACAATACCATAAGGACAACTGTGCGATTTATATGGCTTCAGAACTAGAACGAGAAACAAGGACTAGAACCCTGGTTATAAATGATTGAACTCTGTTGAAGCTAGAAGTGAAAAGAAGCAATATATTATGCATGCATACGCATATAGCAACTGCATTGCTATGCTGTCTTTAGGTATCTGACACATGTCAATGGCCATTTCAATAATTTTATGAGTCATCGTATATGTAGGGTGATTTCTATTATAAACGCCAACTCTACCAGAAACGTCGCATTTATTTATTCATCACTTTACTGAAAAGTCCCCATAAGTTCATGCATCGCAGACCCATAAATAGTTTTTGTCGTGGGGCGGTTCCTTTTGTTTGAATATACAATAGATTCAATGATGAAAATTGTGAACATTTGAAACGCATTACCTCATTTGAGCTTGTTTAGTTTAACTAACCTTGACTTAAAGCGGCATTGGCACCAATAATGTATAAGTCATGTTTATAGTACTGAAGGTGAAGCGTGGTGAGTGGTGAGAGTGCTGCTTTAACCTAACTCGGGCATTGTCTGCTATACAGACTGTATATATATAGCCCATGTACAGGTATGCTCTGTTACCTTCAGTTTTTTATAGCATTCTGTGTGCGTTCATATTATAAACGCACGAGCAATAATACGCCCATATATACAGCGCTCTCTATGGCACCGACATCCCCAAGTTATGAATACCAGTACCTACGACTGCCAATAGAGAACACTATTATAGCATTGCTATAGATATCACATAAGGCTTATGTATAGATGAATTGACCTATAATGATACCAGTGGGTATATACAAGATCACTATAGAGGTGTTTACCAGTGAGTATATACAAGATCACTATAGTGGTGTATACATCTTTGACAGCTGTCATAGATAAGAATACAAGGTGCATGCATGCCACTCAGATGTACATCAACCTATACACAATGGCTCTATATAGAAGTGCATGTAACCCTGGTGTCACCACAGATAAAACCAACACAGGAGGTCAACCTGGCAATCAGGTAGTCAGCATGCACTGGACTGCTGCCACATCCGTGTCCCTGAGCAGCAGGCCACCTTTGGTCTGCTATGAGACCTGCCAGTACCTGCAGGAGGATACAGGAGCAACACCCCTACACCCAGCTCCTCCAGGGGATCAATAGCGTACTCTCATCTGCCTCAGCCCCCCTGACACACCCTATCACCCTTCTCCATCACCCTGCTATAGCTGAATGTACTAAGGTACTGCATCTATACCTGTCACCTCGCTACCATGCATGCAGCCATCCTTGTGTATTATGCATTATCAGCAGGTAGTCGACTTCTGTTTCTTCGTAACCCTCCTTGACATACTATATGATAAGTAATTGGTAATCTTATCTCTCTTTGTCCAGATTATGGTACCACTGACTGTCTGCACGTAGCCCACCACCCCCCACCATCCCAGCACATTTTCCTCTTTCTGTTGATAATGGTAATGGGTCGGATCAATTACCAATATCATTGTCCTGATCTGTTATATGATTATGCTGGCAGTGCTTCTATAAAACGACCAGGGTACCTGGTTCAGTTTATAATACATCTTAATGACCACCACGTTTTAGACTGTGGTACGTATGATATCGTAATCAGCCAATTCAGGCGCACTAGTTCTTTATATACCTTCTATGATTAAACCTTATTTGCTACATAGCTGTCTTTACCTTGTTATGATGTCAGGTAAAAATCATTTGTACTTGGTGAGCTATTCATTACTTTATTAATCTGTAGATTTAATTATTGCGTTGGAGGTAATCGCCCTCAAGCTCCACTTCCCTTTGTGGAATACAGTATTTACCATTATAAGACAGTAAGGAGTATGATCACCAGTACAAAAATCTGTTGTTGAAATATAACTTCACGTGGGGGAAAGAGAGGCGGGGGGGGGGGGGGGTGCTACCATTGCGTGGTAATGCTGATCAATGTATTTAGTTTCTTATAAAATAGACTCCCCATAAATTGACATTGTTTATACTGGGGCTCCCCTGACACTTCAAAGTCAAAGACTAATCACCATGGCGTTATTACCCTTCCCGGAATAGCACTAAATAGCATGAAAGCTAAGTGCATCAGGGGGCAGACATGCGGAATGACATGAATAAAACAGTTGCCGTCGCCTGACTTCCGACTGGAAGCCGTACATTAATTATAGGTAAATAAGGAAGTAAATTAAACATTCATACCTGGGCTAAATTCCCATAGGTTTCTCCTGAGAGGGGAAATAGACTTTCAGGTGATGACATTTTACAATTATAGACCTTAGTAACGGACGTTTTTGATAGTGTTTCCACCTCCATACTCCACTTTTTATGCACTACTTACAGGCTGGAGCCATAAACTAGGTACAGATTCAATATACTACTTACGGATTTTGTATAGCCCAAGTACTGTGATACTAATAGATAGTATTTCCACCTCCATAGTCCACTCTGCATGTACTACTTACAGCCTAACGCCATATACAAGGTCCAGATCCCATAAACTACTTACGGATTCCGTATAGACCAACCACTGTAATACTAATAGATAGTAGTCCCATCTCCATATGCCACTCTTTATACACTACTTACAGCCTAACGCCATATACAAGGTCCAGATTCCATATACTACTTACGGATTCCGTACAGTCCCAGTACTGTATTACTAATGTAAAGGAGAAATCTTGAACAGTGCACCAGATTATAGATAAGCTTATATTGATGGTGTCGCCTCCGCGTTAAATTTGCAAAACAAATCATCAATTTCCCACTCTTTGCCTAACACACTTTGTTACATTGCTCCAATGCTATTTAAAACAGTTTAAGAAGCTCTATAGTGATGGTATCACAAGTTGATTGTTGCAATACCTCTGATACATTATTACTTTGATATTTAACGCTAAATACGAAACCAGATGCAAATTGGAGCTCAATCAGACATACTGTTTGATATATAGAGGCGTATACGGACCCTTTCCCCCATGGGCAGGGCCTAATACATGTCCCTTTCTGGAGTCCATTGAATCACTGTCCCCCGCCAGTGTTGGGCCAATCAAGTCTAGGCCCTCCCGGGTGTCAAAATAAACATGTCATTTCCCAACGACAACAGTTTCTCCTTCGCCTCCCGTCCCCCTTTCTCCCACCACTACTGAATGTAATCACTGTTCCATCAGATCCAATTACAATCTAGTCTGATAAAGTCTACCGCAGGCCGGTGTAAATGATTGGACGTTACACAGCAATAAGCATCGTCTTTATTTCTCTTAACAACGATGGTTTAACAGAATCACCCTCCCCATACAAACACGTCTCACCCTGATTGTTCTGCTGATCGATGATATCGATCCTTGGGGTTTGATTGGTGATGGATTTCTTTTATCGACAGTTTAGCACGTTAGGGTAGCCTCTGCGGGCCTGCCGTCTGAAAAGCTACCTAATCACGGGCATTAGCAGCGCACACAGAGGCCTTGGGGGCCCATCGTGTTGTACTTGTGCAGCCTATGGATCTGGCTATGTCTAAACTTGGGTGTCGTGATTAGTGTATACGCGCCAAAGTCCCCTGCACAAACATTTGGCCAACGCAGTCGGCGTGTTTGTATGTGTTAGTTGGGTGCGTATTGGAGACATTCCCACGGGCGGTAAATGGGTTAATGAACCACTCACCCCCGAAGGCCACCTACCCCTCCTCCTCCCCCTCCTCCTCATATCATGACGACCACGACCACAAAATGGCCGCCATGGTGAGACGCTGCTCGGCAGACGACAATTAGCCTCATGTTAACTCCCTCCCCCGCCGTCGAGTGGCGCCATCGGGAGAGGCAAGAGGGGAGAGGCGGTGCGGGAGAGAAGTGTTATGCACACTGGTGTCCTTTGCAGTCGTTTAACCTCCCGAGCACCGAGAACCAGTATATGACTGAGTCTTATATACCTCCCGCTCACCTGTCAAGTGTTTAGTGCGTATAAAGGCCACGGGGGCGCGAATCGATCTATGTACTAGCCTCTACCGGTTATTTCTTTCTTACCCCCTACCCCACCCCTAGAGACACAAACACAATTTCCCGCCAGATCTGACTCGCAACACCTGCGTACCACACCTGTTTAGTACATATTCACCCCAAATATAGACATCCAAAATGAAGACGCCCAACCCTCTGACACTACGCTTTGTGTTCGGCCTGTATCACAATTCGTACAGTTCTCAATCCTAGGATCGAAAGCACCCGTTTCTACGCACAAATGTATCAGATAAGAAAAATGCCCACTATGACTAACAGGGTCACTGATGTTTTTCTAATCCACTTGTCTTTGCACGGACAGCTCCATGACAAGCGCAGGTGCAGAGATTATTTAATTTCCTGACATCTTCTGTAAATACCTGGTCAGCACATGTGGCTCGCCCCCAACATGTCTCGCTACCTGTTATTGGGATGTCCCTATGTATAAACACCTGTCATGGACCAGACCTCTAGGAGCATATTAAGTGCTACGGGAAACCTCATAGAATATATACCATCATAGTATCTAATCTACAACCAATGGCTATTCCTTGATCAGTACTGTATAGTGTTACAATGCAGTAAACCCGTGGTCGTCGTGATGCATCAGGCAGCCCTGGCTAGTATCTTTCCCAGTGGGCACAAAATTCTGTCCAACGTTGAATCCACATTGATCCAACATTGAATCAACATTGACAACCATTTATCAATGTTGATTCAATGTTCTGTGCCCACTGGGTTAGGGATCAACCTCGTAGGGTCCGTATGATGCTTTAATGCAGGCATGGCAAGTTACTTCACAGCACAGCACGATGAAGCACTATGTGGCCCTCAACGAATTAAGACAAGACGTCATGCTTCAGATTGAATATTGCCTTGTCAGCAGTCTGTTTATTCTGCTGCATTTTGTTGGGTAATGTACCGTACAAAGAAGAAGCATTAAGATAACACTTGCATATGGCGCATTCATTTAATCAGGGTAATAGTGAAATATGGAGATGTCTGGGAGAGTGGTATCCACATACCACTATATCAGAGCAGTGACTATCACTTTCCAGTTTAATTACACTTGGATTCACACTTGTGTCACCAGCCTGTCGACATAGGTGGCAACCTGTGCAATCAATACTCCACCCACGCATGTCTTACCAGTACGTGATAGATATGGTACGAGTTAGTAGTTGTACAAGTGTTATGAGCCAAGGACAGGATGATTACCATTGTCCAATGCTTATAGCATGTATACATGTAGCTACTGATGTATATCTATATCGGACTTATACCCAGTGATTCGTCTGTGCGTGCTATACAAAATGGCATTTTCGTTTATTCTCCCAGCCAACTGTGGTATAAAGCACAATGTGTATACCTTCCTGGCACCTGGCAACACCCGTAATAGGGCCTATACTATGTAGACAGAGATAGTTGGTAGAGTAGTCTCCGGGTGTTATATGTACCTATACAAGGGCCTTGTTTGGATACCATGATTAGGCTTCCTCCAGCAGGTGGAGGGTTCTCACACACCTCATTCAGTAGCAGTAAGCACACACCATGCAGCCTCAGGGGGACTCCTCCTGCATCTACAGACTCTAGTTGTCATCCAATACAGCACATTCCTGGTAATAGGCCTACCAATTCTGCTGGTACCTGTAGCTTCTAGTCGTATTCGAATTCCAAGAATATAGCAGTAAGAACATATTTATAGTGTGCATAGCTCAGTTCAAGAAGGATTATTAAGTGCTTATTAAGCATAATTCAGGGCTAAATAAGCACTTAATAAGTGGTATATTCCAACTAGGTCGTGTTCCAGGTTGTATCCAGCCTAATAGACATGTCAGCACTATCATAAGATAATGAGCATTAAAGTGCATGCATTTTGAAATGAGGCCAAAATAGAGAAAGTACCAGGAATGAGTCACGAATCAACAAATCAACACGCGACCCACCAGAATGATTGAATAATTCCTCCATTGACTAGGAATATCAAGAAGTTGTTGGAAATTCCCCTTAAAAAACATTTCCTGAAGTTAATCAATTATTCAGGCCTCTGAGGTCACTGGGAGCTTGTTATTTGTGAAAAAATTAATAAAGATTGAGAAAAAAAATCTCCAAAATTGGGGAAAAAATGCTAGGGTTAGCCCTTCTTTGAATCTAGGGTCGAGTTGCCTAAAACACACCCTTTTTTCTGGTCTGAGGTACATGCATATTAGGTTCCAGATGCGGAGGCATACATGATTTCCCTCAACAAGATATGCAGCAATATTTTCTTGGCATCAAGGACATTCATAAAGTTCATGAAAGAACATGTTTGGGTTACTTTCTGGTTGCAGGAAAGGGGTATAGAAAGACATTGCTTAAATGCCCCAAACAACACAGGTGCTCGCGTTAGAACTCACGTAAAAAGGTAATGGACAGAGACAAAGGGGCCCTCTGTCCGTGTGAGTGTACAGGTATGTAGGCACAACACTCTCTCGCCTTTCGGAGCTACTCACAAATGGCTCGCTCTATTGACAGGTGTGCCCGGCCTCAGGCTCCTGGAGCCCGGTGTCTACTAGCCTGCCGGCCGACCATGTTGCCATGACGCACCATGGCACATATTGACCGCACACCGGAGCTGGAGGAAGTTTGCCCATACTGATCATGTTGCCACAATGCCACACCGACTAACTTAGGTAGCCACCTCTTACGTAATCAAGCAACGGCCAGGGGCGACGTGCTGTAGGCTGGTGTTCGGGTTACCCAGAACATGACCGTTTCCGGCCGGCTACTTTGGCCTTGTTCTCAGATGTGATCTTATAGTCACAGCCAAGACCTTTATATAACGGCACATAGCGTATTCTAGTTGACGAGGAGAAACTTCACAGAGAAAAGTAAAGGAGTCAACTATGTGTCCCACGTGGCTCTGGTAAAGAATGAAGCTATTGACTCTGCGTATATGATAGTGTCTAGTCAACTCTATTTGACACTTCAACAGCCAGAGTCATAAGCGGTTTGACTCTATTTTACCAGAGCCACGTGTCAGACGCAGTTGGCACCATTACTCTTCTCTGTGTTACTGCCAGCTATTCAGTTGATAAAGCACACTTTCCTTTTTAAATATATACGTAAGAACTGAAGTTGATATTAGATTGACCTGGGTACTAACTGTGCTTGCTGATAGGTTTTGAACATGAAAGAACAATGTCAAAATAACTGCCGTATAGTATGATGCAGCAGGTATACTATACAAATAAGCTTACAAGGGCATCACCTATACTGTGTACCTCTATATTCCCGTTTATCCCCCTCATCCTTACTTATAGTGCTTCGCAAAGCCACCAATGGGCCTGTGGTGGTATTGTATGGATTATAGGCACAGTCTATCACGTTACCCTCCCAGTAAATGATTGTGCTGCAGCCTTAGCCCAGCGCTATTTATGAGCATGCAGATAAACCGGAAATTGGATATGTCGCCTGAGCTGCATCCATCGCATCCTGCATCATCATAAGACCAAGTGGAAGGAAAATTAGATTCAAAAACCTTCTATGGTGTCCTTCCTACCGTGCCTAATCACATATCGTTGTTTCTGCCTGATGGAGGGTTGGCAGGTAGGTGTAGGGATGAGGACGGATGGGTCACTTATGATCCTCTATTCCCACACCCTACCCTTCAGCAATCACCCTCACCAATCACAGTCACTAATGCATAAAACTGGCTTCCTGCTCCTCGCGAAAAGGCATTGGTCGCGTTGCGGCCATTCAGGCCGTTTTACACCACGAAATGTGTGAAGAAGAGAATGATCCATACGACGAGGAAAAAATGATATTACTACAGTCATATCCTGTTATATTTGTACACTGGACCCTTGTTCTACTACTGAACGAATAATATATAGATAGAAGAATGCTTAGTGAACAATGCTTAGTCAAGAAAGATATATTTAACATCTCAGCGCAACAAAGTGCAACAGAGTTCACTCTACGAAGCTGATTAATTCCCCAGCCATCTGGTGCAACCTTTTTTAATCATATAAAAGATTTAATGTTTTAATTGTCACACGAGTTATTAAACTACTAAGTACATCTAGCGCCCCATGTATAGATCTCCCAATCACCAATGCCAAATACCGGTAAATATTACTATTGCTATCACCACGGGTGTCTCCCTCATAAAGCACCAAATCTATGGCCAGGGCGAACAGATATCCAACCAACAAGCATGCAGGTCAGTCCTTAAGCTCTATTTCAAGGCTCACTGCTGGGGGATCTCTCCCATCATCTCGTGCCCCCCTGTTGACAGGGAAGCCATCAGGGTGTCCCCTCCGTCCACACGGGACCACAGGCTGCGGCGGCCATTAATACAAAAGCGCTGAATATTTAATGTTTAATACCAGAGTCGACCAGCGCTCCCTGTCACATTGTGATGTGATCCTTTATACAGAGGCCCCTACCCACCCAAAGTGATCACCAGCTGGCATGACCGTTGGCCCCCTCGTGGCATGCGCATGCTATAGAGGTGTGTGCTGATGATGTGTGTGCTGATGGGAGGTGGATGATACAGGGTGGGGGGTGTCTATGAACAAGACCCCTGAGCCACTCTATGATGCTACATCCTCAACCCTAGGACGCCGCATTGTGCTTTAATATGTGCTTGGCCGTCATGGTGCATGAATGCAGCCTTGGCGAATAACCCAACATGACGACCTACAGGGTTGATACATCCTCCCTACGGGTCGGCATGATACATGAATACAAATGACGAGTAGACTGAATAGGGCTACATTAAAGAGCTATGTTGCCCTTAAAGGGCTAAAGGACAATACTAACTGCCAGCGGTTAATAGCAGTTGGTATTGCTGGCACAGATTGATAAGTAGGGTGATGGCATCAGAAATGGGTTGATGGATGATTGCACAGGATGCCAAGAACGCTGATTCTACATTCCACATGGATTGGCTATCTATGGGTTGATAAAGCTTAAGGTACTGGGGGTGGGTGTAGGCGATCGGTGATCCTGGCAGAATCTAGAGGGGTTTCTCTAGTCATGACGTCAA
This sequence comes from Harmothoe impar, assembly GCA_947462335.1. NCBI lineage: Eukaryota > Metazoa > Annelida > Polychaeta > Phyllodocida > Polynoidae > Harmothoe > Harmothoe impar. The sequence goes on along the minus strand of OX381709.1, from coordinate 42,462,118 downwards.
AGGCATGTGACACATGATGCGAATCATCCCCCTGCATCCATGTTAGATTATTAACAAATGGAAGGGCAAAACATGGATCTGACAGTTCATTACAGTCCATTCCGATACAGGCACGTTTAACCCATGTTGTCTACAACTTGATCAGATTACAATTTTGTATTTTGAATAAGTTCAATTTTTACACAATGGGATATCCTAGTCGGAGACAGTGAATTCCTATTTAGATCCATATAAACATAGATTATGAGTAGGTTGATTAAAGGGTGCATATGATGAATTGCCGAGAAGCCACTTTATTCTATTGATATAACCTGACTCATGACTTGAATGCCCCATAACAGGCAGGAGTTATAACAACAAGGCGGTCCTTGTGAGAAGTAGCAACTCTGAAATAGCCCAACCTTCAAGGAATTGCTGCTTCAGCATTTATAGCGATAGGAGCAGCACACTATTGCGGCGATCCCACTTTGTGTGTTGATCCCAGGGGCTAAACCCTGATGTGTTTTGATTGTAGTACGTGTATATACACCCTTTGTGATACCCTATACTGTGAAGAGATAGTTGACCTTGGATCAACCACAAACCCCCTCCCCATATGTGGCGGATTCATAGTGTCTGTGTGGAGACATTAAAGATTCATCTGTAGGGGCAAATATAGACCCAGAGTCTCTGGATACAGAACCTGATCTAATGGTTAAGGGTATAGTTACACCACTTTATGCATACAAAGCGTGCCTTTCTTTTTCTTTCAAGCCGAAGTTAACCTTCCAGCAGGATCAAGTTAAGCTTTTCTGAACATTCTTCTCTGAATGTCCAATTTCTAGATTGACTATTAATTAATCCAGGAGTGGTGAGAGATAGTGTTTTAATCATCAACAGGCTGAGGTGAACTCTACTAACACTAGTTGTACAATAAACCTATACCTGTTTTTAAGTCATTCATCGTATATTGCATTTCAGCTAGGTGTATTTAGGTAACCCCATGTATCACATAAGGGGTACACAGACTAGGTTGGGAGTTGTTCTCTCCCTTGTATTGCTTTCAGCATCGAATTATGTACAGCAGCATGATTTCGAGTAGATAGAGCCATGGAGAGTAACAACTTCAGGAAAATAACTAATGTAAATTAGTTAATTACGATTTTTGGCTTACATTATTCATCCCTTTCAGAATACATTTAAATTGGTTGTCTTAATCGTACACCACATTAATGGAGGATTGATTGAGACTACCGGTATTCATTTGTGGTCATTATTTTTGGATTAGTATACGTGTCAGATCTACTTAGTGATATGAATGTTAGTATACCTGCCTGCATGACCTGTGTTACACTGGGATGGAAACAGCCGAGGGGAGATATGGATTGCTTCTGTTTCACGAGGGTGGCCGCTCAGTGATGACGCAATACGAAGCTAATGGAAGAGCGACCACCCAAGATGGAGGAAAGCAAATTCCACCCCTACCCGATGGCGTTTCTATATATTTACTTCCAATGTTCTTCCAAAAAATGATAAAAATCAAGCAAATTTTGGAAAAGTGCTTCGATGCTCCTCCCTTCTCCGATGGAACAGATTTTGAGCGGTTCAACAGCATTTCACATGGGAAGTAAATGACATAGTGCAGGATCAGCCCCCTGTAGAACCACCCCACGTGTAGAATCCTGCTAGATAGATGTCTCCTCTGCACCCCACTAGCTGTGGCCAGGTGTTTAACGCTTTGCTCTTTCCTTGCTTCTTTGTAATAGCAAAAATACGTCCAATCCACGGAGGTGAGTAATAAAGTAGTTATGTAATTGCGGCTTGTGGATGCTCTACCCTCCTATCATTGCTACCTCTGAGATCTCCCTACTATTCTATCTCTTTATGAAATTCTCTTTGAATGGCATACAGGTTTCTTCATTTCTCTTAATTACTCCTTGCTTGATTCCTTCCTTTCTCTCCAACTCCTTACCTTCTCTCATGTCCATGACAGTGCTATACTCACGCTATACTGGTTTGTGTCTATTGCCATAACTATCTAAGTAGGCCTGCCCCTAGATAAAATTCCCGTCCCTCCCCAGAAAACAATTTCGGCCTTCCAAAGCGTTGTCTCCCAAGTCCCCAATGTAATGAGATAAGGTTACGCCCAAACTCCTTTTTAAAGACCCCACTTGGTCCATGCATCTTTTATTTTCTGGTTCTGACAAATATAGCCCCCTCCTAGTTAAGCCTCATCCGCCAATAGAACCATGCATTACACTTTACAGAATTAGCTTATTATTTGGAGTATAATTTTTGTCTTTCACACAGACCCTCGCCGCGTCCAGCCAGACATATTTGATTTTATCTCCAAATCTCCCCTCTCTATACTGATAACTTGACAGGGCTTGTCCTTCTGAATTAAGGTTGCTGTTTTCCCTTTTCATTCTATCCTATACCTTCTACAGCCATTCTGGCTACCCGCAGTGAGCGCATGATCTCCCTCTTAGCATGGCCTGTGATGGCATATTGGGATGAGTTTATCTTTGTTTGTCTTTCTAGATTTGTTATGGGGGCTATCTGGTAATGGCCACTCATCTAATTCTCCAAAATGATAATCTGAAATGGATGAGGTGTAACCAGATTGTGAGTTTATTGGTGAAGCTAACCTACTGTTTAAACCGTGCATCTCTTAACGCAGGTATTGGCAGTGAAATCCGACAGAATACAATCATTATGTTCCTCTGTATGACACTTCTATTCACAAGTCTTTGTCATACACTTGTCATATTGGTCTCTTCAAAGGCTTTTGCAACAACTGCATTGTGGTGGGTTCAAAATATCCCATTTTGATATCTTTCAGGTCCAGGACATGATTTCTCTTTGTACAAAAGCTTTTATTTTTTTAACTATAAGCACACACCATGACGATTTCCAAGAATGTGTATACATTGTACTTTTTGAATTTCACTATTTTGAATTGATCTTTACCTTTTGTAACTTGGTCATACTGCGATGAGCTCATGCAAAGTTAATCCTACAGATTACAGATTACAGAACTCAGATAGGTATACATGTTCTCCGTAGGATCAAGCAACTGAAAAATGGCTTTATAAATGGACCTGCATTCATTATTTATAGTCTAAACGAAGTAATTGGGAGTAGAATGATGTTGCGTTTATAAATATTTAACAGTGAATGGGGAGATATCCAGTCCATGTATAGGTAGATACTCCATTATATCAATGCCAGCAGCCCAGCCGAGTAGAGGCAGACCTGTGTGCATAATCTAGGCACTGGGCCGTGACGGGCGGTCCACTAGCAGGTTGAGCTGCTCCCTGAGCTGCTCCAGCTTGTTGGCTGGCCGCACCATGCCAACGGCAGTGTTGTGAGTCGGTAATCTGCTCTCCAGACATGGCTGCAGGCGCCCTGTGCATACAGCCACCACTACCCCTCAGCCACCCTACCCCACCTACCAACAAAGGACTCCCACCAGCTACTGAGCAGCTCCCATATCGGCCCCCACGGTGACCTGCTCACTGCCCCCAAACAATCACACACTGTATTTCCATTCATAGCCAACTCCCCACAGGATATTACCAAACAACGTTTGTTGTTATTTTTCTTCTGGCTTTCCAGCTCATTTCTCGCCACTCCCACCATCATCAACACCCCCCCCCCCCCCCACACGCACACCGTCTGTCTATTACTCGTTGCTGGCCGACCCCTGTGAGCCGTTGGGTGGGGGCTGGGGGCGAAATCAACTGATTTCCGGGTCCGAGTCGGCCGACGGCCAGCCCTCAGCCAGACGGGAGCGGTGAGAGCGCCTGCCGAGCAAACTTAACAACACAGACAATAGGCTGCGATCAATACTTCTCGTTTGGTTTCTCCAAATCGGGCCTGAGATGGAGGGGATAAATGGTAGGGCGATGAGGGAGAGGGGGGGTGTTGGATAGGGTGCTGGAGGAGGAGAGCAATGCCCTCCTGAACAAACCTGCCAAATGTAAAAATAAGACAAAAGGGAAAGAATAAGAGAGACAAAAAAAAAAAAAAGGGGTATCAATGTTGGGATTATTTTCATGGCGTTTCCTAGGTAACAGTCAATGGTCCTTCACGGGGCTGGAACAGGGCGCAGTTCGTGAAAGCCTTCCTGTGTACACACGTCGGGAAAATTGCCGGGGATCTTATGGTGACTGGGTAGTATAGGGGGAGCAGCTCAGGGGTGGGGCGAAAAGGCCACTGGTTGTTACGCCTTCCCCTGTACACCCTGTCCCACGTCACCCCTTCTACTGCCCCCTTTCTACGAGCTGCTCGGAGCTGCTCACCGGCCGTTTTGATTTATCACGACGCTGCATGGGAGCTGGTGGACTCCCTGGCAGGGGTTGGGGGTGGGGGTGCTGGCGGAGAGCGCTGATTTATGGTCCTGCCATTATTTCTGGGATCAAAAACCGCTCTTGACGCGGCGCGGAGGGCTCTGTGGGCTGACTGCACATTTAGAAAAGACCTTGAGTCGCATGAGCGAATTTAATGCAAAAATGTCGTGCCAGGGCGCTGAGAGTGGTGAACGGTATAGAGACCGAGATAAGCCTTTGCACACACAGTGAGCCTGTAACCCAATACGTACTAATGTGCTTCAGGTGGGCGAGCAGCTCATTGTGTGGGAGCTTCTCACGAGCAGTAATTTAGTCTATTGTATTTCTCTGCTATAGGCCGGCTTGTAATCCAGGACTGGAGGAGGATTGCTGCCTGCATGGCATGACCCAAGGTGAGGGATTAGCACGTGCTAGTCCCCCTGCTCAAGGGTAACTAGGGTGGTTAGGTCACCGTTGCCAAGGACTTATATAGACTGATCACCTGTCCTTAAACTAGGTATAGTTAATAATGAGTGAGAGGGAATTACACTTCTCAGCCGACTCACATACACAACCTGCCCATTCTTACATATTGCATCCACCATTACTCCAGCATGAGTTGCATGTAATCATACTAATGCGTGCTCTGTAATATGGCTTCAGTTGATGGAGTTATTATTGGTTGCTCTCTCTCTAGATACCTTTTAATGCAGTACAAAATGGGATATTACGCACCAATGACCAAATAATATTCCACACCTCAAATACCCAATAATCCAGTGGCCAGTACAGGCGCGTTGGGGACAGAAGCCTTCCCACAATGTTGAGCCCTTGGTTGCATGTCCCGGAAACCCGGTGTGGTACCGAATGACCCTGAATCCAGACTGTTCCCAATTCCACTAAAATCCTCCTTCCATAGGAAAAAGAGGATAAAATGTAGAAAAGGGGGGTAATGGCTGCGGCCTGTGGGCTGTGCGTGAGGCACTATACTGACGTCCATCAACGTTTCCCCGTTGAGCAACCTCTGGAAGACTGAGCTTCTGAACGATGGCACCCCCCCCCCCCCCCACACACACACACCACATACCGCCCCGACCCTCACACTCACTATCCATACATCCAGTCTTTCATTCCTCCCCCTCCCGATCCCCCCCTGACCATTTCCCTTCAATCACCCTCCTCCTCCGCCAGCCGAAATCACAGCTGGCCTCCCAGTTGGACCTTCACTCACGTGGGTGTACATGCATGGAGGCATGAAGAGTGAGGCTTGGGGAAGGTAAGGGAGTGGTCAGTTTTTAACAACAGGGAGGGGGCTAGTGAAATTTTGCAGTAGCACGTGAAACTTTTTAGCCCCTCTCGAGAATCGTTGGCGTGCAAGCCCTTTATGCGTAGTAACACGCACGCTTTTAAGCTGGAAACAGGTCGAATCTTTTTACCCCCCCTCCCCCGAGGGGCTGAATCCCCCCTACCCCCCCCCCCCCGTTGTTAAAAAAAAAGATCACTCCCTAAGAGGGGTATGAGGGTGTGCGACTGGCAAGAGGCCTGACAAAGGCTGGTGCCAGGAGGAGGCAATGGGATGGGATGAGAGGGCAGCGTGCCGTGCTGGGGTGGGGGAGGGTACGGGTACCGCTTCCCTGTTGTTGGGTAAAAAGGTTATTGTCAGTGCTGGGCCGGCTTCCAAGTGATTGATGTGAGCTCGGCCCGTTTGGGGGCGCTACACCACCATGGATGATCCGATCACGCAGAGCCTCCAGAGCCCATAGACCAATACCTCCACCCTGCAGTCCCTCCCCCCCTCAACACTCACACTGTATTCTATAAGGATCTTGCCCTTAGTAGTGCCTGTACATTTCGCCAATTTGGCCAGACAGCAACCATATCATACAATGACCTGTTTTGAAATATTTATATACCCTTGTTGGTCTTGTCTTGAAACACAATTACATAGCAGCCAGTCGAGGCCACCAGACGGCATGGTAATATAGTGTGAATGGATGTATAATAGACCAAGACCAAGCTCACAGAACCGGATTAAGGATTTTGAAAAGAAAATGGAGGGAGCGGACCATGGTTCAAAACCCCCCCAAAATGTATTAAAAAAATAATTTTGAACCAAAAAGGTGTCCTCGAGCATATGCCTCAACCCACTCTAAATCGGCGCAAAGGGCTCATCAGCTAAAGGCAGCACATCGGCATGAATGCTCCAACCAGCGCAATATCATGTCCCTACACATGGCCTCGTACAAATACATCCATCCTGCTCCTCCTGCTCACACCCATTCAGCCCTCTGTAAACACACACTCATAACGATCTACAACCAATAAACACACCCCCACAACCCCTCCTGTCAGCCCACTGCCTGCACTCCTGTACCCTAACACCCATCTATAACCCATGCCTCTACCCTACACTGTGCCCAGCCCCATGACCCCTCCAACCCTTCACCCTCCTCACCCTGGAGGCAGAGCTGGGTCGCCAGTGCCAGTGCCAGTGCGTGCGGGTGATCTGTTGAACTGTTTGATTACGCCGTACGCTCGTTGCTAGTCAGGCGACCGAAAACAAAATAATAGCTATCAATCAGTCAGTGACACCGCTTATCGAGTGACCGTGACGCCAGGCTGTGGAAAACATGCATAAAATTCGTCATGAAATCTAATTTAGCCTCATGATGCCAGGCGCCGCGCATATAGATATGAATATGTATGAGGGAAAGGGGGTGGGGCAGTGTGAACTAAGGCTGTTTATAAAGCATTCATCACGTTGAGACCTCGACACTAGAGCTGTTGACACCAAACTCGGGAGTAGCATAGATCTACTTCATTATTATTATGGGAAAAGCATGCTGCCTTGCATAGTCATATCGACGCGCAAATAAATGATGGATCGCTCGGGCACCTTGAGCCGAAGGTTTATTCCACGCTGGCGTGCTTGGATTTATTTATCTTCCAGGAGCTCCTGCACAGAATAGATAAGCCTCCCTTTCTCTCGACAAATGTGTGCATTCCGTTATTGTGTACATTAGACTGTATTCTCCCTGGTGAGCCAATCGAATTGGTCTTATAACCTGAAAATTAGCGTAGATTGAACGCAATGGCACGTTTAATTTGAGGTGAAGCCTGCATCAATTCGTTGTGGTATTTATAAACATGCGATAGAGAGACCCCCTCAGAGTGTATGCAATACTATTATACTGCTTCATTAATACATTGTATAGTACATATAATATCAAATATAAAACAGGTACTTTTGGACAAGGAACCTTTTGCATTTCATCTACGTCATCTACATTGTTTCCCTCAAAAATAGCTCATACTTAGATTGTCGTTTTTATCCCCAACAAGCATTGCTGTGCCATCCTTTAATAAACTGTAGTAGCTACATGCCGTTACTAGGCCATATAGCAACTCATAGTGACATGACTTTCAATTGCTCCTTCATTGTCCTGAAACTGTGATATTTTTATTTTACCTTCTAATTGACAGCTTACATAACTAAATCAAAAAAACAAAAACAAATGGCAACTATAACAATTACTGTAACAAAGCATAATTAGTATCTCAGTCCATATAATTTTTCACAATTAATCACAATTAATTAAACATTTCTTATTAATCCTTTTTGCAGAAGGCGGCCGCGGACGGACAGCTGCCACCACCACAGCAGCAGCAACAACAGCCGGCGCTGCAACCGCAGAACGGCGCCCTTCCAGCACTGAAGGGTAGCCACAAGTTCCGTCACGGCCTCCTCCAGTTGATGATTCACACCATCGACCCTCTGGGCGAAGGTAAGAGCAACTCTAGAGCAACTCATAGCGTTGTGATTGCTGTAGCTGTTAATTGCTATTTAGCCGTGCTATACATGTGTCTGTGGATGCTGTTGCTGCCTCCTTCCATTGCCTTCGCCTCCCATTAACCCTACTCCCCATAATGCTGCTGTCTATCCTTCTCTGCCACCCACCCACCCACTCTGTCTCCCTCAGTCTCTCACCTGTCTCCTCCTGTAGGTGGCCACAGGTGTGAGAGCAGCTGAGATCAATACCCACTCCAGAGTCCAGCCATCCCGCCTGAGGCTCAAGCAGCCTGCTACTGACAGCTACTGGATGGTGTAGACTTATATAAGTTAGGATTATAATGCTCAGATTACACGATGTGGTTTCATAATTATTCTGCCACAGTCCATTCAAAGTGCAAAAGGCAAGTCATGAATTTCATTTGGTACTCTGCAATGTGAAAAGGTCTTTTAAAGGCATTATCCATTATTTGATAATCACCCATCGGGAGAGCCATATTGATCCCATTAAACATTAAACATGATTAATGGTGATTTGGAATTATGCTTAAAATTCGCTTGCCAAGCACAAGAGCTGCTGCTATTGTCATCTAAACTTCGTATTCGTTTATATTGGCTTATCATTCATCCTTTACTGATCATAACGATATTCAAACTGCAAAGTGAAACCATTAAAGAAGAGCATTTATCCTAACTTCAAGGTAATGAACTGCTCGATATTTAACCTATCAATCCTGCCTACCCACCCTGCCTTGACACCCCTTGCTACAACCCCCTTTACCAATCAGCTGCCTTTGATACTTTCTATAAGTGGCTTCATTCCTAATGCCACCACCACTACCACACAACCACCACTGCCACCACTATCACCACCACGACCACCGCCAGGCCAATTTCTAACACCATTCCAATCTCACCAGCCTATGACACTTTTTTAATTTGACTGTTCACCATTCTCCTCCAGTATAATTTCGGTATAATGAGTTCTTGTTATTTTGATTTCATTGGAATTATTTCAAACGTTTCAAACATTTCAAAATTAAACCAGCACCAACAACAAATTAACTACCCGAAAATTTTAGCATAGGCTCCAACACTTTCTAAATGCAAGATCCCACACATGAGAACTAAATAATACCGGTATAATTATGACCATCTAATAGCTAAGCCATGACCTTGATGGCACTGACTTGGTAGAGAGTATCACTGGGTGGTAGATAAGCCTGTGGAGGAGCTCACTCTCGGCATGGCAGTGGGTTGTGTGCCCATGTTTAGGTAGGGCATGGTGTAGCTCAGGACTATATATTCATATGACATTTTGTGTGACAGCGACCTCAGACAGGTCCTACACATCAGCATGACATGCTCCTATCTGTGTGCCCCTTCTCTTCTCCAAACCCAGAACAAAGAGATCATCCTCAGCTATGTCTTGGCATTATGTTTCTTATCCAACCCTTGCCATGCGTGTCCCCTGAAAGTACGCTAGCTAGGAATGCGCCTGTCTACTCGTGACCTACGATTTTACTTGACAATAATAACCTAGCATTGGCAATGATAGGAAATAAACTAACAATCTTAGTAATACTGCCTAACATATTTTTGCTTGTGGTTTCCCGTTTTTACGCTAATACATAACAGAGTTTCCTGATTTATTTCGGTTGTTTTATTCGATCTAACTGAGTGCAAAATATATAATCTTATCGATAACATAGATAACAATAGCAATCTTGAGCTTTTCTGATAATCTTTGACCCATGTATACCCAAGTGTTTGCTTCTGAGAAGGACCTCGTGTATAGGATGGGTCCTAGTAGATTGAAGCTTTAGATATGCCATTCTTAATGTGCTTCGAGATACCTGCATTTTTTCCTTAGATATACGTGAACATGTGTGAACAGTTTCACATTTCTTTCATAAATTTCCGCCATGAAGCAACTGCAGACTGTAAGTAACCATTCTAACTTTTCACTGAAGTGATGTCTTGTGGCCATTTTTCTCCACTGCTTCTTAACACTCTTCCTATGGCCTCCGTATATACCGATCCCTTGTAGATTCCAGAGTATGACCAGGCTTTTTCTGCCAAGCGATTGTAGATTCAAGTGCAATGAAAGAAACACAACTGTGTTAATTTAAATGCATATTTCAATATCGCATCTATCTGGGCATGCAGGTTAGGTTAAAATCACCACAGTATCCCCTGTCAGCATTGATTGTCTATGGTAATGTAACTGTGTAAATGCGGTAGTGGTAAACCCAGTGTTGACTTCAAATTAAATGTTTTTTAGTATCTCCTCAGCAACTAGAAACCCAGTTTAAAAAAGGTCAAGAGATTGATTGATATTCTCACATAAAGTGTCCAGAAGATTCATTGAATAAAATGTATAATGTTAGGTTATTCCTGTATGAAGGGAGGTTTTCACAGTAATTTACATGAAAACATGTTCATGATTTATTCGGCATAGATATATGGATGTTCATGACACATACGTTTAAAAAAATGGAATTCCATTTTATAATTGTGTTGGTAGCCCTGGCATGCGAATGAAGAAAAAACCATCATTTTTTAAAGTTTCTTTTCATTTGAACAGCATTATGGGGTTGGGAAGTGATATAATTATCACTTCTAATAATTCTAGAATAATCTAGATGTGATTTCCTGCAGAAAATATTTTTCTTGTATTGGAATTGAAACGATATGTGAGAAATATATTCAATATCTATACCATAATGTAGTTGAAATGAAAAGAAGCTACAAAGGAAGTTCTTATGCTATTCACATTCCAGTGCTATTAAAGGCTTATAAAATGGAACAAATTTGGACGGGGCATTTAACAACCTAATGTGTCATACATATATAGTTCCAATATATTCAGGTGCCCAAATCATGCATGCAAATGTTTTCATATGAATTGCTGTGAATACCTACCTTAAATCATACTTGAAGGTAAATCCCCCAGGATCGCTTGTCAGTTGGGCATTGGCCCGTGTCTTGTCAACCATAGGTCCAGATAAAGAAATCCATGTCATTCTGTGGTGACGGTTTCTGACGTATGCCTGACGTACTTCTGCCTTACGGGCTACATAACATTGTGATGCCAGTCTTGTTGATAGTTAGTCCCAGTATTGTTCCTTGATACAGATTACTGATCACAGGAACAAGCTGCCTGTCGTCAGTCGTCCCCGTCTGATCATGTATGACAGTTGTCTTTACTTCAGTCCCAACAGTTTATACCCGTTAAAATAATATTTTCATATTTCATCGTAGATTCCCCTTCAAGCGTAACCCCATGTAGCTGTCATTTTGAATTGAACTTTTTGCCTTAGTGGGGATTCACTGCGGCAAAGGAATATTCGAATTTTTAATATGAGTGAAATATGAATACTTCTAATGATGTTATTGATATGAATATGCCTATACTATAAAGCAAAGCGATATAAATGTAATAATACATTGTCATCCTCTCAAAGGGTGGTGTCAGATCAAGAGCTGAGCTTAATTTCCTTATGTGAAGTGCTTGGTACATTGTGGTGTACGTTCTAATTTTACTGCCGTATTATGAATGCAAGAACGATACTTAAACCATTTATTATTCCACACCCCATGATGTTACAGCCAAGGTAATGAGGAGTACATACAAGCATCATTGAACGCAGCTCTAAATAACCATAAACTGTCCTAGCTGTTTCCTGTGACCCGATAGAAGTATTGATCCCAGTGAGAACAACTATATATAGTTCTTGTCCCGTACTTTACAGGCTCTAATCTAAACACACAAGGCCTGCACTAAAATAGTCCTGACTCTATTGAATTTTACAGGACAATGGCCAGCAAACTAGCATGAGCATTAGGCATACCTTTCCCACACTGAACCAACCCGGGTCAATTTGATTTATTGGGCATCTCCATTTGAACAGACTAAACACTAGGCAGGTATTATTACCAGTACCAGATAACGAAATAAAAAGTTGGTCATGATTATGAATAATCCTATTTAGGAGACGTCCATTCCTTCATGAAGGGGTACCAGAACCAATACAACGTTTCAATGCCCAACTTTTAGATAAAAGCATACAATGTTAAGGTATCTTATTGCCAAGCCTAACCCTTGAATCGACGGTCAAACACAAACAGGGGGATGGGCATGCTTTGATAGGACAAGGTCAAGTGTCCGACTCAAGGTATGCCTCCGCTTCATAGCAAATATACCCATATCGCAACAAAGGCATCTCATACAACCCACCTATTCTATATTCAGCTATTAGGCAAAAGGAACCGGGATTATCTGGCACACACATGCACCATATGGCTTTGGGTACTAAGGTGTGAAGTTGTATATGGCGGAATGTTAGAACACACAGAATCCAGGATACATATTTATAATGTGCTTCCCTGTATACATATAGATGACAATTTCACGTTTAATTTAATTAAGACATGACCTCCTGTACACAACACAGACGCAATTTTGAGCACATGTCTAGAGGTCCTCACCCACACATCATAGTAATATCCGACTGAATCATAAGAACGCACACAGTTGGTCATAGTTAGACATGTTGTACTTAGTTTTAAGTGATCAAATTTCCATCACTTGTCACAGGCATCTGGTACCTTTGTACCAGGTATTCACCTATGTCAAGAAAAAACAACACTGTGTTGTAAATAAAAACAATTTTCAACTTTGATTTCGATGGAGTTTCTCTTTCAGTATATATTCAATTTTAGTATTGAGAAGCAGTCCAATGAAACCTAAATACTGACTTAATATTCATATCATGTAAGACCTTGGTCATTTAGTTCCTACAAAAATAAGGAGAAATAAGGGTTGTCACTTTTCGTTAGTAATGGGTATGCTTGCTAACCACGTCTCTGCTATGCAGACAACTGTACAGGTAGGCTTTGAGGAGGCACCTGCTGGTATGGGGTGTCACCTCATATAAAGCCAGAACACTGTTCCAATCTCATAGCTGGAAGGGTATGCCACTATTGATGTATACCTATGGTTAGCCTATCCATATAGCTCTGATATCAAAGCTGGTCTATCTTTGGAAGGACAGTATACTACCCATCACACATTTCAGCTATTGAGAGTATGGATATCAAGGAAGTGGCGGCCAAGGCACAAGTACTGTACAAGGTTAAAGACGAGCTAATAAAGTCTTGGTATTCTGGGAGATGGGCAAACTGTTTTCCAACATCAAACTATTTCTACTGTTTCCAGTAGACGTTACGTCATTTCCTCTCTATTATCTTTTTTTCAGTGCTGTCCCTTAACAATAGCACTGGACTGTAGATGGCCGTGTTGAGAATATATTGTTGAGAAGGGGCTGGCATTGTATACAGCTTAAAGAAGTTGAAATTCAAGTTGCCACTGGCCACTAGTAGGCCTCTAATTTAGAGCCCAGAGAGTTTTAAATAGCATAGTTACGAGCGGCCAAGGGGTAGAGGCAGAGGTGGCGTCTCTAGACAAGTGTTTTACACAAAATGTCACTCGACTATCTGCAGGCTAATAGGACATAGCAGAGGACTGGCCATCATAAGGCAGTGCTACTGCGTAACAACGTGCCCCTTCTATCATTCAGAGCACACTCTGGGCAATAGAAGCAATTGTCTTCAGCCACCGAGAACTCATACCCCCACCCTTATTTTTTCAGTGGCATCATTTGCTGGAGCTGATTATCAAATTGAGCTCTACACGAAAAAGTGCATGTAAATCGTTTACGACAGAAAATACAGATAGATATCTACAATTATGAGGTATTCCCATCCCATTTCAGTGATACGATGTACTTTATTTTATTTCCGGTCTTGCCTTCTCCGTCCCTTGCACAACTGCACAAGGCAGTAGTGTGTAGTCGGCTAGTTGATGGCAAAGGGGGTGGTGAGGTTATTTTGTGGCTACTGCATCGGGCACCTGTGATGTTCAGAATCTGACCTGTACACAAAGTATCTCTGGGGCTGGAGGGGGACTGGAGGAGCAGTCGTTGTGGGGGGGGGGGGGGAGTCTCACCTGCCGCGGCTGTCATACAAGAAGCAGTGGCATTCACACAGCCGCTGTGACTGCCCGCCATACACAGGAGGCTAAAGTTAGAGTCCCTCTTTGTGGGTGGTGAGCAGCTCCCGGAGCAGCTCCTGTCGTCAGCGCTGACACGACAAACTCGTGGGCGGGGGGGGGGGGGTGTTGAGGAGGGCGTTTAAGAGCTAGGCGGTACCAGGCTATGGGGAGGAGGATGGGTAGATAAGGGGCCAGCTCTTGCTCTTTGGTGTTGCGGAATGTGACAGTTTCTATTGAATACCGCGCCCCCTTCTTCCCACCTCAACGACTGTGGTCTACGTGTACACAGACATGTCCTATATACTTTACCCACAATCTCAAGAAATATTACATTGAAGTCATTTAAGCCCCCTCCTCCATGCTACTTTACAGTTTGCCACCCCCCCCCCCTCTCCAGACAAGTTCTCTATTGTTCTATCTTTCACTCTGAACTCTCCACCCCATTGTACTCTCTCTGTGCTCCTCATCTTGTTAATTGTCTCTGCCACTGACCCCATCTCCTTTTGCCCTTCACTGGATGACCACTGTCACTCTCTTCTACTCTACTATGGGCTCCCATTCCCAATTATAGAAAAGGACACTAAAACAACAACTTTAATAAAGGTGTTTTTCCAATCTGCCATCCCTCCAAGCACGTCCTTGTCTGCCTGATACATGGGGACCAGCCAGTGTTTCTCTGTCTAGCGTTAAGTATCTCATCTTATTGACCATCTGGTACTGAGGATGTTACTAGGCAACTGGTCAGCAGCGTTCCTACGGGCCAAGGAAAGTCATGGCAAGGGAAGTGGTCAGGAAATCTCATGGACAAAGTGGTCAGGAAAACTCATGGAAAGTCATGGAATTTTACCACAGGTCAGGGAAAGTCTGGTGAAAAAAGAAGAAGGCAAGAAAGTAAACGAATGTCATGAAATAATCTATAGTAGCATGGGGGTAAAGCTACATCAAATGGCTATATCTCGGCGTATGGTAAATGTGGTCAGCGAAAATTGTTCATCTTTGGTCATGGAACAAAGTCTGTGAATATCAATCGGATTTTTTTTTGTCTGAACCATGTGCTGCTGTTGCCTATTACTATTATGCCTAGTGAAACAGCGCCGTGTGGTCAGGTATAATGCAAAAGATCCACAATGTGTTGGCTCCTCAGTGAACCAAGATCATTATTTCCCCCCTGAGATCTGTGCATGTGGGCATACATGTCAAGGTTATGACCTGGGTAATGTCAATCAAGACATGTCGGAAAAGATACAGCGGTTATATCATATAACTATCACAAAGGCCTTGATTAGTAGTGGTGGGTCTCTATGTAGACTGGTATCATCGTATTAGGTAATTCAGTCGTTGGGCGTCAATTCTACCTGGAGCCTATTTTGCTGTCATGTTAGCTAACACCCAGCCCCAGTCTCCATCATTAATCAATGGTGATGACCACGGACATGGAGGATAGACCCAACCCCCCGTTACTCAGTGTCACATAATGACAAGCTTAATAGATCGTTTGTATCGGATAATAATCATCGGAGAGTGATTCTTCTTTTTGTTGTAGACCTCCCTTTCCTCCTTTTCAAGTTTCATGTCTGAGTCACTCTGACTAGATATCCCCGCATGTGTTGCCTGTGATATTAAATGTGACCCTCGTTTTCCTCTTCACCCGATGTGGATATAAAAAAAGAGACTTCTGTGCCTGATCAATGGTCATGATTAACACAAAATGAGTTATACAGGGATAATAGTTATTGGCACTCACAGCTGATGGCGTTAGGCGTGATACTTATTTGAAGGGATAGAAAGGAAGTCATGTGGGGTTAGTATATAGAAACCGATGGCAGTACAGAAATGAGTAACTCACAGAGCAGCTCATAGAGCAGTTCCCAACAGCTCACACTCTAGTACCACATACCTCTATGTAATCTACATTTACATGCATATTAATTATCTCCTACTCCTTACCCACTTTACAGCTAAGGTGCACGACAAGGCGCTGAAACTACACGCAGTGGCCTCGCTGAAAGCGATGGCCACGCTGAATCAGGAGAATCACAACGAACCCAACGAGAACAATAAGAACGGCGCCATTCCCGCCATCTCCAACGGTCAAGTAGTGGACGGGGAGAACACGGGCGGTGCCGAAGGGGGAGACCCGGCCGTCACCACTCGCCAGGTGGTCGTCACCGGAGAGAACAACGCCGATAAGGACGACCCTAACCAGGTCAACGGCGAAGTCGGGTCTCAGGTGAGGTTTCTAAAGAATGTTTGCTGTATCTAAAATTTCTTTTTGTATCATTGTCTTTGTTTCATTTGTCACTATGGGTATAATATACGTAATGACTCATTTTCCTATGGTGTTGCTGGTCTTAAGGTCAGAGGACCAATATCAAACATCCTTCTGAATTGGAATTCATTATGATACTTCCTTTAGTGACCCATGGGCATTTTTACATAAGATTTAGGCCACTAAGGCACGTACCTCATTGAAGAAATAGTGAACAATAGTGTATGCTGTAGGTGACCTGCATTGGAAAATGTCAAGGAGGTAACATTTCTGCGAGTTTTAGCTGATCGTCATAAGGGCCTAAATACTCAATGGCGAGATTTATGATTTTAATAACTCATTATGATTTGCAACCATGTATAAAGAATGCTCCGGGCGCGAACCTTCATTCCTGGTTTGCTGCTCACATTTCTATTTGGTGGCCCGTGGGGATGCCATATGAAATGAAGGTATTCAGTCCCCTGCATTCGATATGCATTAAATATCCACAGTACAGGGCATTGAATTCGTATAGTTGAATAAACAGTTATTTCATACCCTCAAACCTACTCATATGACTGTCGGTATAGGTCGGCTGGTGTTTCAAAACACTAAGACTTGCGGTAAATGTAAATATTGTTTGTTAAATAGCCCAGGGCCATGCCCATTGTCTGGTAGACATCCCAAACAACTTTACCTGTCCATAGAGTATATCGCATTCTCATGTACATTCACAGATGAACCCTCATCATCAAAATCGAAGGTACTATACACTAAAGAGCTACTAAGAATACAACAAAATTAAGCAGAAGGGGCATTTGGACAACTTATCAAATCAAAAAGCCACGACAATGGACAATTAGATAGGAGAACCCAAAGCACGTACAAATGTCAGGTGGGTGAGGACGGACACAAAGTCTCAGACAAAGACGCACAGGTGTGCATGTGGTTCCTAGAACCTACAGGTAGACGGAAGAAGGCAGTGCAGATGTGTCTTGGCATGTTGTACAACCGTGATCTGCAGTACCTGACGTGATCTGCAGTAGTGCAGATCACGTCAGACCATCCAACCGTGATCTGCATCAAATCAACGTGATCTGCATCAATTTATGTGTTGCAAAGGGTTGTAAGCTGCATCAATAGAATTCTACTTTGCATTACTCAGATGGACACATGCAGCATCTAGTAAGTAACTGGGGTGTATTTCATAGTACCCAGCTCTTTTATTGGGCAATGGTGGTTTACTATGGGTACTATTCCCATTCCATGTCATGATAATTCCCCAATAATAATGGATATACTGATTAGATTGAGATGTCTCGGAATATATGAGACTTGATACTGGATAGGGCATTGCCCATCCATAATATTCACAAAGCAGATGGTTGCAAGATTAATGCAGATCACGTTGATTTGATGCAGATCACGGTTGGACGGTCTGACGTGATCTGCACTACTGCAGATCACGTCAGGTACTGCAGATCACGGTTGTACACATGTCCTTGCACCTGTACACTTAGAATTGCTAATTCCTGCATGTCAGAATAAAACTTAATTATTCTCTAAGATAGAAATACAGCTAATCATCTTATTATATGCGCATGGACCGAAGGGGGGAATGACAGGTATTCTATTGAAACAGTAATTCGTAAACATAGACATAATATCCTAAAGTAGATGAAAAATGTATCTTGATGAAATTAGCTGGTTCTAATCATTATCTTATAGTCTAGGTTGAATTGGTAGAGCAGGGCTGGCTCCGTTTTCCTCATCCACTCCGGCTACTACATTCAAACCATTTGAAAACGTTAAAACAGTGATTACCCTGGTACAGATATTGTAAATGCTCAAGTATGACGTAAGCAAAGGAATTATGCTGACTGAGACTATTTCAAATGCTCATTTAATGGTATTTACTTTGAATATCACAAATGGATGGGTTTGGTTGTCGATCACCATCATCATCTCGGTAGATTAATTTAAACCCGTCCACACTGACCAAACCTTACTACCCCTCCACCAAGAGTCAGAGTGGATCGGGGACTGGAGGTCAGGGCATTTTATAGTGCAGATGCATGTTTAAGACAAACAGATGATATCCGGTATTCAAATTAACAATGAATGGTTTGCATTGACATTCGATAACACCCATGATTCAGATATAAAACCCAGAAAAATATAGAAAGACTCCTCAGTTTTTCCCGCTCTGTCTTTTTATCATTAAAGAACAATTTTACACATACTTATAACTAAACGATAAATTATTCGGATGCAGACATTAAAACTTGATGTCCTTTTAAAAAGAGCAACAGCATTTCTTAGAAATACTTCTTCTTTATCAATCAAAGTGTCAATATAACATTGAGTGAAAACGTGTAAGACACAATCCCCATATTATTATATGCATATTGACACGTTTAAGCGCATTAGTGAGGTGCGACCCAGTAAACAAAATGCGCTATACAACATTTTATAACGTTACAAATTATAACGTTTCTCCAATGCTCCTTACAATGGCATGACGTTATATAAAGTTTTAATACGTTATTTTGACGTAAACTAACGTTTTTTTCGTTAGCTGGGGAGCCATGAGCTATAATGCTATCCAATAACATGAAGGTTCTCTCTGTAATTCCGAATGCAGGCAGAAACAATGACCACTGTCCTGTCGAGTAACGCCTCGACTGACAGTGTCCGAGATGACAATGTGAGTAAGACGGTGTTAGCTTAAAAATAACTTCCACTACATATGTCTCACTGAAGGGAAGCCTTTTCTCTCTCGCTGGTATATTTCTGGTTGACAAACTGTTCAATGTCTCTGTCCCTCTACCTGAACCTTTCGTATAGAATATAGGAATCGGAAGTTGCTTTTGACGGTGGTTTCTACCTGGATATTAGTTTAGTAATTGATGGTTTGGGAACCTGAGTCTAATCTATAAAAATACCACTTGGACACATGCCTATCATAATCTAGGCTACATAAGAACCCAAGTCGGGTCAGTGAGTTCAATATTGTATATCTTTTGTTGTACCATGTAAGAACGTAATCTCATTTCAGCATTTCTAGGATTGTTATTCTTTTATTTGTTTGTCATTGACTTTCCTTTATTTATACCTCAAATCAGCAGAACAAAGGGTCCGTCCTTTCCTTTCCATATAGAGTATGTAAGACTTCAACTTGGTGTAACCTTAAGACTCTTTTATTTACATTGTCTGTTGTCTGATATTTTAAAGTATAGATCCGATACAGTGTTTCAACAGTGATACTTACCATATGAATCGGTACAAACACTGCACATGGAAATGTTATGGCAACAAGCTTTTGAATAAGAGCAAATAATATTCCCTTAGCCCCTCTTAAAATGAGGGCGTGTTTTAGGTAACCCGGTCTCTCCTAACACACATCGTACTTTCAGATTTAAATAGACGACAAAATGTTCTTTTCCTTTTACCCAAAAAGCATATTTTTGGCTCAATTACAACCTTGGTTTTTAGGTAGGTATACTATTTGAATCAAGTCTCTCGTACTCGGGGGTCTGATTTATGTATACCCGCGAGATGTACGCGCAAATGTAGCGTACCAGCAGAAAAAAAAAGTGACACACCGATGAACTATTAGAACTCTTGCCATAGCCTGGAACAATATGGTTACCTTATCAATCACACTTTCCTTTGTTAATTTCTTGCAGAGTGGTGAACCAGACGAAGATGAAGATGACAACAAGCCATTAGATCTGAGTTGGCCTAAGACATGGCGGAAGCGCATCACTTACATATTGGTGGCGCCTCTCATCTTTCCATTGTTCATCACACTTCCCGATCCCCGCAGACCAGTAAGTTTCTTATCTATCATTATACCACAGCGGGCACAGAGAACAAAGCATTTCACACCTCTTGTATACTGCATACAGCTATTGGTATAAAGTAGTTATATGCCTTGTACCAAGCTGTAGGGGTATTCAGTGATAAGGCTCCCTTCACTGTATTTCGTGTACAGTATGGTACTTTTCCTATAACTACTATAAACAAAATATGCCAGAGCTAGTTTTTGAGGTCCAGATAGACCCAATAAACACCTTTTTAAATTAAAAAAAGGAGTTTCCTATAAGTAGTATATAAAGTAGATTAGAAACAACTAAGGTGTGAGTAGTTCACTATTATACAAAGTAAGCTCTCAATACACAAAGTGTAAGTAGTATATAGAAAGTAGACTTTCAATTACCAAGGTATAAGCAGTATATGCAAAGAGGGTTTTTACTACACATAGCATAAGTAGTATATACAAAGTAAGCTTTCAACAACCAAAGTAAATAGTACGGTATATACAAAGTAGGCTTTCAATACTCAAAGTATAAGTAGTATGTAACAAGTAGACTTCAGATACACAAGGTACAGTCTATTACCCTGATTGAATAGTGGATACTGCAGAAAGGCAACTACATATATACAACAACTACATATGTGTAAGTTTGTGGGAACTTAGTATGATAAAGACGATGATTCATTCTGCCCACAGTCTATGCGAAAGTTCTTCCCCTGGACTTTTCTCGGGAGCATCATTTGGATCGCTGTATTCTCCTATCTGATGACCTGGTGGGCTACAGTTGTTGGGGAAACTATCGGTATTCCCGATGCGGTACGTGTTGAAATGAATTAACCCAACTTATTATCTTAATCATGTATTGTAATTCCTTTGAATGTCATGTTATCTTGCAATTGATACCAATATGCCATACCTGAGAAGAACACGCGTAATCTCTTCTCTATCTCCCATAGTTTTGATTTTGATGCTCTCAGGATGAGGTCATTACAAAACTTTACATTACAAACCAAATGTAATAATCCAATCTACTCACAATATAACGAGAATAGATGCATCAAAAGACAGGCCTACCACCTGAACGATTTACTACTACAAATAAAAGCCTTAGTTTACTCCAATGTTCATGATATACTAAAAGGGATTTGCTTGTACCCACAGGTCATGGGACTAACCTTCCTGGCCGCAGGAACCAGCATTCCTGACTTGATCACCAGCGTCATCGTTGCCAAGAAAGGCTTCGGCGACATGGCCGTGTCCAGTTCTGTCGGCAGTAATATCTTTGACGTCACTGTTGGGTAAGTCAGTAAGAAATGAAGAATATAATTTTAGCCCATATTATTTAATCAAAGGGACTGGGCAAATGGTAAAAAGCCCCTGTTGCATTCTCCATAAATTATACACCTTTGGATTATAATATTATATGCCAATACTTAAGCTTGCATTCCACCAGAGATGCATGCTATTTGATGCTCGTATACTATATGAGAAAATATAAACCAGAATCAATTCATAAAGATATACTTTTTCTTTTATGAGTAGTAAAAGCTTTTGCTACATTCAAATTATGTGTAAAATTAGTAAGAGTAACATGGATAATGTATCTTATACCTCATGGCAAGACATTCAAGTAACTACTGTACACTACTAGAAACACAGCCGTTGCTCACTTCACGGCATTTAATAACACATGTTTTTTTTGTCTATTCACAGGTTGCCTTTTCCGTGGCTTCTGTATAGTCTCATCTTTCAACAGTCTTACTCGGTTAGCAGCAAAGGACTCTTCTGTTCCATCATCTTGCTCTTCCTTATGCTCATCCTTGTCGTTTCCTCGATTGCAATCATGAAATGGAAGATGAATAAGCTCCTGGGGAGCTTAATGTTCGTGTTTTACTTCATCTTCGTGGCACTGAGTCTTCTTCTGGAGTACGAGGTCATCATATGCAGAATCTAACAGTACTAGTTGGAAGATGTACGAAGCGCATGAGTACGGAGTGCATTACACATGCGCAGAGACCTTCACAAAGGAACTTTCGAGATGAACGAGAGTAAGCAAAGTTCACGGGGAAAGGTGATTTGCATTATCTAAAACCGTGAAGTTTCTTCTGGGCATTCCTTATTTTATGGACGTTTCATGTATATATATATAAGTCAATGGACAGACGCACTAGCTGCCAGACTTCATTTACGGTAAAGCGAAGGTATAGAAGGGAAAGACTAAAATGTATTTACATATATATATATATATATATATATATATATATATATATATATATATATATATATATATATACATATATATATATATATATAATATATGCATATACATACATGATATCCATACGGATAGGTTTCTTCGCAACCAGAACACTGTTAACCTGTTAACATAAAGTGCCAATTGCATACCAGTTTCTTTCTACTTTCTACTTATAATAACCTTCAATGATTGACGCCACTGGGGCCACTGACTACCACAGCAATATCTTCACTACATAGGGTAGGTGTAGTGACGGTTTGATGTTGATGCTATGTACGGGTTTTTGTTCTGGCCGTGCGTGTTTTACACAAAGAAGCGTGTACATTGGGGAAGTGCTGCCTGCTGTCATTTATGTCAATGTAGACTGGGTCTGTTGTAGAAACGAGACAAGAAGCAGATCTTCTCATAGGATGGGGTTCTCAGTGCAAAGAACAAGGGACCCACCACATAGGAACATTATGGTTAGCTGAAAAGGAAACCCGAACTGGCATATTCTAATTATTATAGGCGTTATACCCTTGACGGAAATAATGACGCAAGTAGACTGGAAAGCCTCTGCATAAACTCCTTATGTCTTTCTACTCTTCGGACGGGCATATACACATGTTTCAATAGAGACATGATGGATCGGCCAGCCCCTCTAGAAATGAGCCATTAGAGCTCCTATACTAGCACCATTGAACAGGACGAAGAACCATGGGAACAAGCAACAAAATGAGGATATTCTCTGATGGAATAGCCTACGATTCAGGATTCACATTCTTACATAATATGAGTGGTGTTTTGACATTATAGAAATATAGAGGACTTCGTCATAATGATGTGTTTCTTTTATTTACTTCAACTGTCTTGCGGTGTAATACATAGTCATATAATCACGAGCATAATTTAAAGTATATTCATTTTGTTATTATTCCAAGCTAAGGGAAATCCTTCTTTCATTAGTAACCGTTATGTTATTACATGGTTTATCATCTCGTTATACATGTCGATGAGTACATGACAAATATTAGATGTAAGCTCACTTCCACATGTTGGTGTACATAATTAAGAATACGACTTTGTTAGTTCATACTGACTGGGGTTGTACAATTTGAACAACCTCCAAACATGCTATGTTGTTTACTATAACTGTTCATGCATATGATATATGTATATATACAGAGTTTAAGTAAGAACAGTTCGTTTGCTATAGTTTCAACTTCTGTGTTTCGTTTTTGGCCGTTTGGATGCCTACCGATGTAACTTATTCCCCTGTGACGATGTAACATATTGTAGCCCGGACTTTATCCTTTGTATAGATGTAACCCAGGGACGGTTGTACAGTTTGATGATTGTAATACGGTGGAAATTTATTGTTTGCATTTATGTACCCCGCGTTGAGTGCTTGTACGACAAGAAGAAAGTTGATGATCATCTCTTTGTTTTCAAAGCATTGTTGTGATACCTTACCCTATAGTTTTTGTTCTCATTGGCCTCCTTCTGTTCCACATTTGTATGTATACTGTCCCCTCTAATGTATAAAACCCCCGTTCACTCAACACTTTGTCATCTGCAACGCACATCCATGTACATGACGCCTGTGAATATAACAAGTGCACTAGTCATACGGTGTGGACCGCCGGCGCACGAGATAAATATATAAATATGCATGCACATATATACATACATATATTATGCATCTATATTCGTAACCCCCTCCCCCCAATGCACAGACCGTCATTGCAATATGCCGACCTCCGTATAACAATCAGTATTCATTGTTTACAGTCAACTCACTAGGAACACTCCATATCGGTTACAAACATATCCCAATAAGTAATTCACCTCAAAAGGGAGAGCACACAATTCAGAATATGGAGTGATCACATCTTTAAATGCCCCGTGTGTCGTCCCCTCCTATGCCCCTATCCGCCTAGAAATAACCACGGAACATCAAGTCAATTGAGTAATAGCTAGTGGAATTATGGTCTTTTTTTTTGCTTGGTGATACTCTGGTATAGTCGTCCCCGTGATCTATACACTACTGCGTCTGGTCTATTATCGGGTCTATTGTTGATGTACTACATACTGCCCCCTAATCGTGTTCCCTTTGTCTTGTCTGTCTTATATACTGTGCCAATTTATCCCACGTCCTTGTGCTTACAACTTGTTGGTGGAATGCACATGGATTAAACGTGATAATGTGATGTCAAAATCAGTGACTTTATATCCTTAAAGCCTGTCAAAACTTTCAAGGTGTATTAATTAATGTTTACCTATTCTATTCTCCCCCTCCACACTATTGTTGAATATTTGCGATGTATAATCCACCACGTGGTCAAAAACTTAAGTATAGAAGAATAAGTGTGAGTGAGTCGAATATATTATAATGAAATGAGCATTGTTACAAAATGAAACTAAGTCAAGATAATACTCCCATCCATGTGATACTTTGATTATGTAAATGATGTATTATTGTTATGAACAAATACTTTTAATAATAATAATGATAATGAATAGAGATTTGCCACCAACGCAATAGCCATATTATACGAATTAATGCTAGGATTACTGGGATCTCGGCACTGAATGTCTGGTGTATGGCATGACTCCTATGTGTGTCTTCTGCGTAAGGCCCTCTCTACCTGTATAGGGTCTTCCAGTACACCTGATAGGTGTGGCTTTTGCATTACTATGTTACAATGTGTCTACTATAACCAAAATAACCGGGTATTGGATTTTCGTATGAGAGAAAAAAATAAGACATGATATAGTTATTACCATGCTGCACAGACTGCGTGATTAGTAGTAAAGTTTAAGATTTCTTTCAGGTTTCCCATTCGGCATCTTGCCCGTCATCCCAAGGATAGAGTTAGGTTTTCTTACAAAGCAATGCTCTGGGTGTGGATGTTGGGGTTTTGGGTATCGTGATTTTGGCCTGTTGTAGAGTACTAACTGCTGGTATTACTTGTCAGTACCCTCTACAACATGTCGTAAATCATCAGTGTACATAGTGGTATTCTTCTCGGGGAATTCAAGCAATTGATTCTCCCATCTTTATCTATCCCTGGCAGAAACATCCTTGGGAAGGGGGTAGACGTTTAGATGATCAATGATAGTGTATCCCTGCTAGAGTAAGATATGTGAGCGGATACATACGCCCACACACACATACACACTGGGAACGGCGCGTGTGTATACATCCCACATACACAGTTACTGGCTACTTGAATTGCTGAAACATGAGTGGGACTTGACACTTAGGGTGTAGGAACCTATTTACTCCTTATCATCATATCCAACTTAGGATAGAAAATCGCCCCATTATCAGGTATAATAATAATGATAATAATAATACTACAGTGTGGCTTTATTCTGTCCTAGACCTCCCAGATAGTGAATAGCCACAACTCCCCTTTACACCATCTCTAACCTGCATGTAGATCCCCTTCTTATCTATGACTAGAACAGTGGTGACGACTTGGAGTGTGGCGGTGGGCAGAAGTAGTAGTGAAGGCACCCATCTCACCCATATGGGGTGGACAGAAGTAGGCTTCTACGCAAGTTAACCCGACTTTCAGACTGTTGAGGCTGGGCCTTTCAGGGCAATGTTGTTACGAGGGCGATTAAGTCCATTACATTCTCCATTAAGATGGTCATATTTTACATGTCAAGTGTTCTATTGAAGGTTTTTGTGGTTAGTTATAGAAGTTGTAGAATACTAATAAGATGAGAAGGCTTGATAGACCAACAAAATATGTGTTTCTTTCTTTTGCCACTCGACTGGGAGGAACTGTTTTGAGGTTTGGAATGTTGAAGTCCAAGAGGGCTTAATCGGGATGAGAATGCGAACTAATTCCCCTAAACTCGTAAGTATTGTGGTGTTAGACAATCTTCAACCGGTCCTCCAGTCGCCGGTCATTGTGGCATTATGGATGTTGCCATGGAAACATGATGCTGTTTCTATGGTGATACAGTGTGGTCAAGGGCAAGATTAAACTACCAAACAAAATGAAAAAGAGACGATGAAAAATCAGGAGAAAACCATTACTACCATTACTACTACTCATACTATTATCCTAATTATTGTAGACAGAGTCTTTCCGTGCCTCACGCTTATTTCCCAAAATTGTAGATATTGTAAATAAGAATTGAACTCTTGCTGCATACAAAACAAGAGCTATAAGGTTCTGAACTCAAGACAATCGGCATGCAGACGCGAAATCACGGACACTTTTTATATACTTGCACCAATATGGGGAAGCCGGGAACTACCTTTTTTGTGTATATATAATGGCTATCCACTAAGTGCAGTTCCTGCCTCACTTCCGGTTAGAAGAACCATGTGTTATATTGTTAAAACCGGATGAAGCAGTGCTTGTTAACTATCTGGTATAAGCGTGGGGAGAAATCAAACCAATACGCGAGCTGAACAGTACAATTATGTAAAAAAAAATGTTAAAAAGAGTGCGAGTTAGAAAACATAATGAAAGATTTAAACAAAATTGTTGGTGATATATGAAGGTCACTCTCTTTTTTGTTGGGATGATATGTTATTAATTGTAATACACTGAGACTTCTTCTAATATTACATACATACATATATATCTCTATATACGTAGAAGCAGAAACTACCATTTCCCCCCCTGAGATGAGTTTTCACACATTCCTTAGTCTTTCTCGCTAGGTAACAGGGTTTATGTTCTAGTCGCCATTCCTACTCCTTCGGCCCTTGATAGGGACAGTTCACTCTTTGTTATACTTGAGTCTCCCAGCTCTCTGGGATCACGCGTCCTTTGGTCGCTTCACATTCAAGTCATCCCACTTGTCATTTCGCTCTGTGTGTACCTGAAAATATGCAGTTATTCTAATAAAAGCAATCTACAAGTATATATAACAAATCTTGTTGAATCTTACTTACTCCAGTGTCTTTCTTTTCAGTATGATATGACTTACAAACTACCAGGTATTTAATTCATTATAGTGGACACTTTTAAAGTTTTCTCTCACAGGATAGAGCTGCAGATTGTGGGGGTTCATTTATATTTTATATTGATATTAATAGTCCCTACTGTTATGCAATAGCTTGCCCCAATATACCTCTATCCGTTTCAAATGTAATCTATGCTCGAGTCATATGTACTCCATACGATACATGGGCTCTGGCCAACTCGAAGAAAGATTACACTAAATTGCAATTAAATATCAAAATCATTGTTATTTATTTTTACAGAGCAATGGTTTACCATTTAAATCTGAGGTTATTATTCAGGCAGTTTATTTTAGAACCGTGTGGGAGTATGGTAAAAGGGACTGTGAAATGAGACTGTCATAGCAGCGACATGTAGGGAAGATCGACTTAGAGTCAACCACGTACCATGAGATGTCCACCCCAACTTTATAGTCATTTATGCATGATCAGCCCTCTTTTTGCATCACAGTACACTTTAAGTAATACTCTTTCCAGCAAAGGACAAATAGAGGCGATACCATACATGAATAACTACATAATTACGGTGGACATCTCCGAGTACACGGTTGACTCTAGGTCAATCTACCCTATACTATACCCCATGGTCATAGAGAAGGACGATCACGATCAGCTTCTATCCAGTGTTATAATTCATAAATCCTGCTAAAGAGCAATGACTCCTCAATACATAATGATGCAACCACCATAAACCACAGTCCCTAATGAAAAAAAAGGTTTGTTAAATAACTTAGAAATCCTACTCTTCTTTGTTCCTACCAGGGTAGATCTTGGCAACGCACACAGTTCCCTGAATACACGTTGCATGTATACATAATATACCTCCATTTCACAACTCCAACTAGGCAGGCTCTAAATCGGTTCAATACTAGCTCATAGTGACACAACAACATGGTCGTCTACATGTCAAACACCATATGCCCTTGGTCCTAACTGAGGTGCTCCTACACAAACAACTCAATACTAATCAATGCTGTAGGCCAGAGCCGAGACTCTATCAACTTCTAAATAAATCTACACCTGTCTCCTATATGGATAGATTGAGACTAGTTTATACCTGTACCATAGAGGCACAGAGGTGTTTGCTAAATCCCCATGAATTAGAAAGGTTATCCCCAGATCTATTTGCCAAGCAAAGATCAATACATATTTACAATAAACCTCAAGACACTATAACCATGGAGATTGGACTGGTCATTATCCCTATCCCTGGGATTGGCTTCAATAGTAAATTATATTCACAGCATTATTTAGAAATAAGACCACTACTTTATGCCGGGTCACATGCACCATAATATTATCTACGCCACATAAATGTATTATATTATATAACACTATTAGGTCGGAGCCAACTGTAGCTTGTTATGCCATAGGTAATATTAGCACTCTATTGCTACATTATTAATTATAGGCACCTATTATGTAATAATGTCCATCTCTGGCCAAGCATTTTTTTATACAAGCAACTGACTACCCGTCAGGCATATCGAATGTAAAACATTCTCCATATGAAATGATTCTCAAAATTTAATGAAGAATGTTCTAAACTGATGTGAGAACTGTTTAGTGAGGGAGTAATCTCTCTGACAAGCACCATGGGCAGCGATCCATTGATTGACAATGTTATTGACACAATGGTAACTGCCATTGTTATAGCAAACACACTAGTGCTGTTAATACTTAATTAGGACCACATCAACACCTCAAGGTCACCACAACAGATTTACCCTAAACTAAGGGTTAAATGAATCTAATGTAAATCCACTATACACATACTTAATGTTATAGTCAGCGCATCGTGATAACCATATCATTCAGTAGAATGTATGCAATGATAAACTCATTCGCACTGCTGATTATGATTTACAGTTGAAGGGAGCCTAGTTTTTGGTACCGATATCCACCGTTCCATGTGTCAGTGACGTCATGGGCTAACACTTCATAGCAGGGGTGTCTACACTATCCACAACATCCAAGGCTGTCCAATCAGCCTTCACAGCAACTCACATGCTGATGGTACAGCCACCTGGTGTTGAAGCGTGTACCAATGCCTATTGAAGTCAAATGCTGTTTCCTATGGCCTCTCTGTAATGATTGCAAGTGGATTTTGTTTGTGGCACAGGTACCCAGCGTTTGAGCTTAGACTTCTTGAGTATAGCATTGATATCCTTGCCGCCACCTAGTGTTTCTTTGTTATCATCATGTTGCCTGTTACTGTCAGGCATTTCATCATACTACTCACAATGGGATTCGAGGTAGGTATAAGTTACTTATGATAGGGTGATACATCGAAAATGAACTATTGTCCTCAGAGTATATTTATCTACTGGTCCAGAGAGAAACAATGCAAAAAACCAGAATAAGGATATATGTTGTATTAATGCTATGATAAAGCTGTAAAGTTGAAAAAGTCCTTATATGTTTACCCCTGCTGCTCTATATATAGCCTACCAGGCCCATGACACTCACACTGAGGGAGACACAGTGGTCACTGCAGGGTGCTGAGGGCTGAGTAACCACCCTGCAGGCAGCCCCAGGCACTGGGAGTAGAATGTTCATTCAATGTAGGATTTATTAGCTCAACAAGTATATCAAATAGACTGTTGATTATTGTACCATCATTATATATGAATGTGTGTCTTTCATTATGGTTGAGGTGTTATTTGTGTAAGGACTTATAGTCTTAACATGACCACAAGTCTACTCAGAATATGGAGAGCTACTTTGACTTCAAGTATTGGAGATTTGGCTCTAGCTATATAATGTTACTTGGATGCACATTTTCTAAAAAGTTGATGTATGGTGATAACAATTTACATAATATGTCATAAAAGCTAAACTATTGCTCACAATAAAAATGTGCACCTGTCATAGGATACACCACTATGTATAGAAACCGCCAGTAGCTTTGAATTCATTTGGAATTTCATAGATTCTCCCATATTTGACATCGACTGAGGCCATGCATAGCTTTCCTACTGCAGATGTAGGTGCCACAGGCTACCCACTCATGCAGTGCCAAGACTCAGGGGTAACTGCACATTCACAGGTCTTGAAAGATAGTTGTGAATTAAACAAGATAAGAATCACTACCCAGCTAACAAAAAAACTTTATTTTACGTCAAAATAGCGTTTTAAACTTTACATAACGTTATGCCATACTAAAGAGCCTTAGAAAAACGTTGACGTATAACGATGGTATGCCTATCAGGAGCCCATATTCATTGGGATTAAATGAAGGGCTCAACCAATATTGTGGATTGTACATATTAAAGTTTTGGGGAGCATATCTACCAATCTGTAGGGGTATCTATAAGGCTTCTTCACTGTATTTCGCGTACAGATCAGTACACGTCCTATAACTACTACATAATTGCCCTGCGGCCGATGTAACACATTTAAAGCAGACATACTACGGAAGATCTGTAAACAATAGTATTAGTATATTGGTCAACCTACTATAGTTATTGAGAATGGTAATTTTGGAGCATGGATCCCTTTGGTCCTCCACTATCCCCCATCAATCTAGATCAGGACAGTCCTCATGTGGTGTCACCCATATGGAAATATTGCGGTTTTAGCACACACCAGCTAGTGACACAGAAAAGATGGATCTGTGTGTGTCAGCAATGGCACTCCCCTAGCGACATCGGTATTGGGACGGGGGATTGGGTAGGGGGTTACAATGGTGGTGTGGTGGGAGGATGTGAAGGTAGGATTGTACTGTGGGGATATAAGACATTATGGCATATCATGTGTGTGCATGAAAGGGTGTTGTTAGGCCATTGTCTAACAAAACTACCACGAAGTGACAATAGATTGACATATAAGGGCTGTTAGTAAAGTAATCTACTTATCTAACAAAATTTCCCTCACAAAGACATTGCCCTAATCTCGCAAAAGAAAGTGTATATGAAAGCCTCATTAAATAGCCGTTTAAAGATCTCAGAAAGTATCATGATTATTGCCAGCTTTTCCAAGGTTCCAAGCTTGGTCATCATCTTGTGTTTTGCCAGAATTTGTATATCTACTGAACAAGGACCCTGGCTTTGGGAGTATTACTCTTAAAATACCAACATTACCGGTCATGCATCTTGAATCTATAATTCCGAACATGTTGTGCAGCCATCTCGCGCTTCAAATTCCAAGGAGTTTGCTGTCATCTTGGATTTTGTGCAAAAGGTCGATTTTGAATCAATATGTCATTATTTCATAAAACAAAGATTTCCGAGATGAGGGTAATTTTGTCAGATAAGGGCCTAACAACAGGGGCGGGGTGAACTGTAACCCCTGGAGGTGTTTGAGAGAATCGGACAGTCATATGGCACTAGTTAATGTTCTTTGACCTCCCCCCCCTCCCCCGGGAGTCAACCTTTATGTATATATAGCCCCCCCCCCCCCGAATCCACCACCCCCTGTTGCCTTAGCTCACAAACCTTTACAT
Organism: Harmothoe impar; assembly: GCA_947462335.1. NCBI lineage: Eukaryota > Metazoa > Annelida > Polychaeta > Phyllodocida > Polynoidae > Harmothoe > Harmothoe impar. The sequence goes on along the minus strand of OX381709.1, from coordinate 42,430,222 downwards.
TATATTTTTCAGAGTAAAGAAGTTTTGTCACATAATTGCCACACAGGGAATCTACTAGAGAGCGGGGCATACTGGCTCGTTGCATCCCTTTCAGCTCGAGGGTACCAATCGCTCCAACTCATAGAAAGTATTAGATCGAATCGCTCCAACTCATAGAACGTATTAGATGGATACATGGTATACTAATACCTTCATAATGATTCTAGAATTGGTAGCTTCGCTTTTACCATAGACAGACATAAAGTGAATCGTTTCATTTTAGCCACCATTTGATTCTATAAGATCTTGAACAAATGTTAAAAGAATAATCAAGAGTTTTCAGAGTATAAACTCTTAGTGTTGAAAGGTCAAGATTCTTGGACGATTAGTGAGAATTTCCACATGATACTCTAGATGGCGACACATCTTCTGGGGCAGCAATATTAGTGTCATGTCATGAGCACACGCAGCGTTATGTTTTAAAGATGGAAATGATAGTTTTTATAACAATGTCTAGTCTGTGGGTATCACAATAATATCACTGCATTGATCAGGAGTCCAAGTTTGTATTTGAGGGGTATATCAATGATGTGAGAATACACATATATTTTGCTTATGGATGGTGGTAAGTGTGAAATGGGAGATCTCAAAATACCTCATAGATCCCCCCCCCCCCCCCCACAGGGAGGAACGCTCCCGAGGGTAATGCCCCAACGTAGCCTACTCTAGAGAATTCTCTTTACTCTTGTAGGGTGTTTACCTGTACCGCTGAGAGCCACGAAAACGGCCGGTTGTCTGCCCTTCTTCAGTATTTCTATATTTTCGCCAAGAACGAAGTGGAATATTTAATATAATTCTGAGATCCTCTGAAAGACAAGGGTTCGGGCTTTCTAATGACATATGAGTTATCTAATCATTTAATTATACGCAGTATAATTCTGGCACCTATGAGGAGAAACTCTCAGACTAGCAGTTATTGCACTGAGTGGGCTTCTTTCTGGAGTCTCTGAATTAGACACACCTTCTATGTTTCCATTTTCGTTCTAAGTGACATTGAAATGAGTTAATCTGGTGCTCTGCAGGTATAGTAGACACTTTAAGCTAGGTTTGGGCCCTACCTCCATTTTTCTATCATTATTTAAAGTATATCTACTCATGAAAAACAGAACAGAGTAGCTCAAATCATCATTAAAAATTGATAAAATCATAATGAAGTTGGGCACATTTTGAAGAGCTATAATTTAGGTTTCAAAAAGTTATTGCATGTTAGAGTGTATCTCCAGTGGTTATCAATGGATTTTAGGTTATATTAGAGAACATTCCTTGCTAAATAATGGGTTCTCTAGATGTAGGAGGTCACAGAATATTTACAAAGTTCACAAATACCAAAGGAGATCTATAGGCATATTGTGTGATGTTATGCCTTTAATATCCTTTGGAATTTCTGTTTTTATATTCATTTTTATAGACATGATTGACCATTGAAGTGCACCAAGTAGAGTAGAGGAATTGCCTTGTTCGCAGCCCTTAGTGCTACAGTAGGCCTACAGGTAACCACCCTAGCTAAGGGTGTGCAGTGACCACCTTTCTCTGCTGAGGTCTATGGCAAGTTTTTCATGAAATAGCCCAGACTTTACCTCACATTCTGCTTTGTACCACTGGATCTAAAGCAGATATCAATATGCAGTCTTTTGCATTCTTTTTGGGATAGGTCTCACTCGTTTGTAGACGTATTATTTCAATTGTAAAGAGTGTTAACCTAACCTAAAACTCAAGAACAGAACTATAATATACACACTACAATTATTGACCTCTATCTTTTATTTCATGGCGGATACAATGATCACTATGCTTAAGTACTAGAAATCCCGTATCCCATGCCCCCCATGGGATACAATGTTCCTGTATCACATGGCCTATGACATCATCATTTGTTCAAATTCTTATGGCCATTTATATGCAATTTAACATATTCTTAAGGTTAAAAACCATGAAATAAAGGCAAAGGCCTATGGTCAGAGAATTTTTGGTATCGTTCCCCCCTCGGTGGGGCTGGGGCGCATCCCACTCAGCCTGCGGCTTCGTGGGATACTGCCCCAGCCCCACCTCGGGGGAAACGATACCAAAATATCCTCTGGCCATGGGCCTTTGTCTATGTACCCCCTAAAAAAGACCAAGAGCTCCAAGGCAGACCAGCCTAGCTAAACCAATTTGTGGTCACTGAATCTAAAAATGAGGGTAAAAGTTGCTCAATAAGTCTCACTTTTAAGATATTTCAACTATGATTATTTTTCGGTCTCATACTAAATATGTGGATCAACAAGGGAAAAGGGACCTCCGCGGGGGATTTTTAGTACCAACTTTGGCCACCAGGGGGCTATATAAAGCCAACAATGTTCAAAATATCATAAAAATTGTTCTATACTACTTTTTGATGGAGAATACAATAAGCTACTTTAGAAAATTCCAACTTTAGTGAAAACCTTCCATATTTGGAATGTAAACTTCTTGGTTGCCATGGAAACATAATTTCATTCTAAATTGAGTTTTTTTAATAAATTAATGATTACAGGCCCCACAAAGATTTCTATGCTGAAAACGGAATGTAAATCCCATTTTAAGATCAAAAGCTGTGACCAAATGTCTGAAAAAGTTAGGATATTTGGGAATTTTCATAATTATGCTTATTAGATAGAGATATCTCTAAAACAAAGTAAGATAGAGCTTATTGGCATTTGAGATTGGACAGTGCCCACACATATTCAAGGAGCCAGTTCTCAAAAACTAGAAGTGGTACCTGCTAATGAAATATATCACTGGAAAGCTGATGATCTCAATTTTATTATTGAGTTTAACCTTTGGAGGACCCTTTTCCCTCGACTGTCCACATATATGGTATAATTGTGTCCCCCTGGCAGATATAACAAGACATTGGCTCACATTCAATGGTAATAGACAATTAGAAACATAATTCTACACCGTCATGGCTATACATTTGTGATATTTTGCTGATATTAATAGAAAAACACCACAAATACACATCTTTATTTCATGGCGGATACAATGATCACTATGCTTAAGTACTAGACATCCCGTATCCCATGCCCCCCATGGGATACAATGCTCCTGTATCACATGGCCTATGAGATCATCATTTGTTCAAATTCTTATGGCCATTTATATGCAATTTAACATATTTTAAGGTTAAAAACCATGAAATAAAGGCAAAGGCCCATGGTCAGAGAATTTTTGGTATCGTTCCCCCCTCGGTGGGGCTGGGGCGCATCCCACTCAGCCTGCGGCTTCGTGGGATACTGCCCCAGCCCCACCTCGGGGGGAACGATACCAAAATATCCTCTGGCCATGGGCCTTTGTCTATATCTATCCTTAAGGGATATAGCATTTGTTAAAGCTACTGCAATCAGAATTGTGATCCATTCTGACAAAAGTACTGTCAGTATTGTTTTTAGCCACCACAGGGCACCAGAATGGCAAAAAGAGTAAAAAGATAGCCCGAAGTGCCTTCTTATCCAGAATAGAAGCGTGTTCTATCTTTGGTGATAGAATGTTATATATGTAGTGTAAACATTATGCCACTCCCTGGTTACCATGACAGACATGTAACTGGATTAAAATACGTTTTATGTGATAAAAGGCATCGTTCTACTTTTTGATTAAATAATCACTAGTTGGTGATACATAGACATGTAGTTGGCATTTGTGTTTATATTTTATTTGAGGCTATATTATGAAGAAAAACAATCTTTTCCTAGCCCATTGAATACGGCCACATTGTATTCAATGGGGGGCATTGAATACGGCCCTTCAGTGCTAAAGCATAGGAGATCTTGTATTTCCAAAAAAACAAACAATTCCTCAGGATAACTGTGTCTGGTCCATGGGTTTTCAACTTTGGAAATTAGTTGAACAGTGTAATAATAAGGCAACAACACTTTTTATAAATTGGTAATTGTAGCCTGTGAGTTTTTAAGACAGATAAATTGAGTCTGCTTGATAATAACATGTCAACGACAATATCTTTTTTTGCTTGGCAGCACCACCCACACCCATTTCCTTTGCCATATTTAATAAAGAATGACAAATATGGGCAGATTTGGTATCCAGTTACAGCATACAGCATCTGGAGTGCATTGAACTAGAGTAGACATAAATTCCAAGGATCATTAAACTTGTAATTGCTAAAATGTAAATTGAGTTCTCCGAACGCCTATGCATTTCCTTATCCATTTGGTCCACAGGAAAGAAAAAGAGAGTCTTAGTAGCAGACGCTGACTTTTTATCATCACCTTGAAATTTAGCAATTACCCGTAGTTATACTATTTGGTCCATTAAGAAGGTTTGTCATTATTTCAGTATAAATAAGTCTAATTCTGTTGTTAAACAGGTATAAGCTGATTTATCAACAACCTTAACTTTGCAGGGTTGGCAAATATAGTTGTCGACAGTAGCACAATACAAATGCCGGTAATGATGATAAGGCTCAATATCTCTTTCTTCCGCTAGCTACTCCCACCCCACCCACTAGCTGTCCACTAGCAGCCGCAATTCAATACGTACATCCACTCCCAGCCGTCCATCTGCCCACGCAGGCGCCGGATACGGAAGTCTGCAGTCGCCGCCGCCTGTTGGCCTACTTTACAACTAACCACCGGAAATACATCAAGGCCTGTCACCAGGGGTCACGGCAGGTTGTGGGTGGTGGGCGGTGGGTGAAAGGGTGGGTGGGTGGTGGTGGGTGGAAGGGTGGAAGGGTGGAAGGATGGAAGGGTGAAAGGGTGGAAGGGTGGAGGGATGGAAGGATGGAAGGGTGGAAGGGTGGTAGGGTGGAAGGATGGAAGGGTGGAAGGATGGAAGGGTGGGAGAGTGGAAGGGTGGAAGGGTGGGAGGTGCCTGGTGAGAAAGGCGCAGGCTGACATGAGACAGACCTGAAGCGCCGTTGGGGAGTTACATCTCACACCCCTACCCCCTCCTCCTACCTACCCCTCAGCTGCATCCCACACAACCAGCCCTGGTGAAAAGCAGAACCTGAATTAGTGAGCCACTCCCTTCACCAGTCGGCGCCACCGTGGAGGAGGAGATGCTCCATGGCTACAAGTCAGTATTGAATGGTGTGCTGCCACTTGGATCTGTCAGGGCCTTTAAAGCGATTGGAATCAGCCTTTTCAACAGTGTACAGGATTAGCTTGCCACCGATTGCCGTCAGCAATATTGTACCTTCTTTCTAACTCTCTCCTATCCTTCTGAACATTCCCAATGGCATGAACAATTAAGATTGTGAGAAGTGTATCTTCTTTGTGGTCTGTACTATTGGGTTTTAACATTTTGTTAGACATATCGTGGGTGGAGATGTAATATCATAAATCCAACGTTTCTCAGTGGGTGTACATGTAATATCACAAGTCCAACGTTTCTCAATGTGGGATTCGTATGCATTTCTAAATTCGTTTCAATGGTTTGTGATTTTAACTATGAAATTCTAAAAGGCACGCTGCAAGAAAAACGGTCGACACGTAAACACAATGGTATTGTTGTAGCCTGCAAACATAATTTTCAATCAGATAAGCTGGGCTCTGAAGCGTTGTTTTTGTGTCTGGGATGGGCTTTACCATTTTTATTATTAATCCAGTTAACATACACGACTTGTACTTACAGAAATTGGCAATTCCTCTTGTATTCAATGCATACACAGTTATATCAAAGGACATTGCTTGAGGCAGCAGCAGTGGGATGCCATCACCCCTGAAGTATAATTACATATAGGGACACTGACAGAAGATGCGTCGGTAGGTAGATGAAGTGTATATTATGTGGAAATGGATAAAAGGCCAAACACAGGTCCTATCTGTGGGCCTCATGAAGGGACCCTTATTTACATGAAAGGAGATAAAAGGTCGAAAAGTGTACCATAATGTCCTATTTCCATCGAGATGAACTGCATTTTATATAGAGGTAGGTGTGATGCTGAAATGGACCATTAACGTTCAACTAAGCAAACAAATTTCCAAAGGAGGTATTCCATTCCCTGGTCTATTGATTTAGTTCTGACTTGATTTATTCCAATCTATATCTCTTCTAACTCAGATATTGGTCAGTTTGTACTGCGTATTTGATTTGGAATCACTTTCACCTAAAACACGTAATGCATACTTCCCGAGAAGAATTGAAATATTGATCTTGGCATAATTTTGCATAAAACTGTTTTCCTTATTGCCATTATGATATGATTCCGTGTGTGAATGGGCTCTCCAGCTATAAAGATCATAATGATTGTCCTCAATATTATAACCAACGAATTGCAATGGCGGTTCCATGCACCGCTAAGCAATAGCTAAATTTCAGCCTGGTTTAAGCCACACATAGAGAGGGAACCGCCCAACTAGACTCTTAATTACTCCCCAATCAATCTCAATCCACATGTCTTTTTAGACGGACGAAATAAGGCACACACGATCTAACAAACGAAGCAGGTCCAATGATGATTTATCATATTGTACACACTATTCTAGATCAATATCCATCAACACATTTCATAACACAAGTATATTATAGCATTTTCAATGTGCACATTTTTACTGAACTCATCCACACGCATATATATATATATATATATATATATATATATATATATATATATATATATATATATATATATATATATATATATAATTATATATATATACAACAATTTCTACAGGCATGTTGAGTTTCAATCAATCTCAATGATGGAGACGAGGGATAGCTCTCAACATACCGACCCTATCAAACTGACATGGTTATTGGATAAATGGACACAATGAGACAGACTATGTACATATATAATATGCATAAGGCACATGTAACGTTATGTCTGGGACTGGCCCAAGGCTATTGGGTGGGCTCATTTCCTTAATTAAGATCGCAACGCGTCTTACAAAACTGTCTGTGACATGACGTCACCATGACGTCACCATGACGTCATGACGTCACTGGTGCGAGCATGCGTTGTTGATGGACCAGACCATGCCTGTGCTGTACCTGGGTGGTACGGGTTCCTCGTCATCCGAGTCGCCGCCATGGTATATAGTCCCTTTACGTCTCAGGTGTCCTTCGACGTAACCCTCCTCCCAAGCCGGCCCCTCCCTGACGTCCACCATCACACCATCGTCATTGTCCTCCTCCATGTATTCCCCCCGCATTTTGCTTTTGTCTTTCTGGTTGCCGCTGCCAGTGGCTGCAGCAGCAGAAGCCTTCCGTGCCTCACTCACCGAGGTGGCCAGGGCAGCCAGACTCCGCCCCGTAGACTCCGAGCCCGTCGAGTCAAGCCTCTGCACAGACGTCGTCGTCACACCGGATATGGAATATGCGCTTGCGCAGTTGGCGCTGTGCAGGGAGGGCGTTCCCTGTGATGGCGTCTCTGGCTCATCCGGTTCGTATAGGAAGTAATCTTCTTCGTAGGCGGCCTTCCGCGACCGCCGCGCATCCTCATCAGGGATATTCAGGAAGGGGTTATTCCGACTGGGCCGCTTTGGTCGGAAAATCTGTCCTGCCAGATGCGCTGGAATTTGAATTAATTAAAAATATAACACTAATGATTCTCTTCCTGTTCAAAAGTATGGTTGGTATAGAATCAAAGCTTCCGATATTATAGACCGAAGCAAACACAGAGCTAGCAAGGGAGCGGGAGAGACAGACGTGTGCTTACAAACACAGGGACAGACACTGAGACAGAGGCAGAAGAAGATAATGAAGACTCTCCAGCATAAACAAGCAGCCATCGTTTCCTCACATGTTGTTCATTTTCGAATCAACGAGATCATTGTGCTGCAATTGTTTTTTGTTTGCATGACATATAGCGCTGGACTGTGGTGCACTGATATGTGTGTTCTGTCTATGGAAGAGTGAATTTCTTATATTTTGTGAATAATTATTTCCGTTCATTGATATTACCCATTGTTGAAAGACGCAACCTGTTTGTGAATTTAATGGTCAATAAAATTGTTATCAAACTCAACTCAACTCAATAAAGGTGAGAGGGTTGTGGTCGTGGGTGGATAGTTTTCAAACAGAAGTAAAATAGTATTGTTTATTGAAGTGATTTCATGCAAATACTGCCATAGTCGGTCGTTCAACGTGGGATGGACTACAACTTTTAGATTAAATCGCAAGTGCCTTTTGATTAATGTTATTCAGCAAAAGCCTGGTTCATATTGTAGTTTACAGGATATATGTGTGAAATCTGCAACATTATTATGTGAGCAAATCCAGGGTGCGGTGGTACAAAGGAGGTATCCATGTACACTGATATTCTTTGGCTACCTTTACAACCACTATTTCAGCCACTAGCACCAAACCTAGTTAGTTATTTTTGGCTCCCTATACGACCAACCAAGGTTAATTACTATTGTCAGGTTGGCCAGTACTGACCAATTCACCCTAGACTTTCTATTCAAGGCTACGTCATTTTGAGTAATTAAGGCAGTAGTTGCTATTACTAACCTGGGATAGCCACTAGAGACTAAGGGCTGGGACTGTTAGATTATCTGTGTAGATGGACCCACCTGACAGGGGTGGTAATGGGTCCCTGTTAATTCTTGGTACCAGAAGTGAAACTTCACTACACACTCAGAAAAGTCAGCGTCATTGTCGCTAAAACCACTCTGATATGAAAGTCAAACACTGCCTGACTTTCATGTGAGAGTGGTTTTAGCGACAATGACGCTGACTTTTCTGAGTGTGTACAAGTCATGTTTTCTAAATTATAGGGCTTCATTAAGTTGTGTTGTATCTTAGCTCTAGAAGTGACTTAAATGGGGTGTAATAAGTTCGACAATTATATCATACTTTGAGTGTTTGTGCAGGTCACAGAGTGTAAGGTCCCTCTGAGTGCCACTGTTCATGTTACTCAAGTAGGGTCTTTAAATAGAACTAGCCAGTAAACAAAATACTCATACATTCATATAACGTTTCTCTATGGCTCATTACTGTGGAAACATGTTATATAACGTTAAAAACGTTATTTTGCCGTAAACTAATGTATTTTTGTTAGCTAACTAGTACTGCTAAATACAGTACCCCCCTCTGGTTAGAGTGGCCAAGTTCAACCAGGAACCATAATACTAATGGGTTAGAAATAAAGAATCTAGAAACAGTGTAGAATCTATTCAAGGGGTATACAATGGATGGTAACATAGTGGACAGATAACAGCAAGTCAGGACAGTACATAACAGTGAAGTCAACACAATCTGATCGCAGAATGCCATATCCTGTGTATGGTTCTGGATTAAACCTATCTTGAATGTATATATCATGTATATATCATGTATATATCATGGAGGCAGCACCTCCAAATCGGCTGATGGAAAATGGGCATAAAAGAGAGAAACACATACCCTAGATTATGCAACTCTGTTTGGCAATATAAGAATTCCCCACTAGCTACAATTATGAGATATTTCCATGGTGAATGAATGGAAATCGATTTATACTTCACAATATTCACAATGTGGTATCAGCTTTGTGTGTATATGTGTAATTATTAGGCTATTGATCGAAGCCACCTGATATATCCCAGCTCTCTTCCTATATGAAAACAAATGTTTTTTTGGGGGGTAGGCAAATTACGTTAATGGCTATGCTGAATTCAATCATAAACCAATCAAAATAAAAACAGCATGTATATATATGTATTATATCCGTGTATGCGTTGCGGTGAATATATACCACACTATCCATTTAAATAGAAATGAAATCCGAGTCTATAGTAGGGTCTCATAAATGAATTTCTTAATTCTGTAGTCCAGTTTTACGTCGATTTCTCTCATTTGCTGAGTCACGAAACCTATAATTGGTTTATTAACAAGACACATTTTGGCTTAGTATCTGCTGGTATAGTGTGCATGCATTTGTGTGTTATAATTACTGAAGTGAGAGCATCAGCAGAACCCTTCAATTAGTGGGCAATATGCTCTTCATACTAAATAATAAAAAGCCCTGTCAAGCCACAGCACAGGAAAGCCACCCACAATTATCATATGAACTGTTAATCTAGATAGCAAAAACCGTTGTTGATATTACACTGCATGTATTTAGAGATTGCAATTAGTGGTCTTTCAGTCATTATAATTATACCATGGACATGCGACGTTGTATCCAGCTCTACGCTGATAATCAACCACAGTAAGATAAATCCGTTAGAGTAAAATAATAGAAGACATAAAACTCCTAGGTATTGCACCAGCTAACATGCAATGCCTAAGGCTAAGGGTTCGTCATCCCCTTTCAGAGTACGCTATGCTATGTATGCTTTGATAGCTGGTGGACTGACGAAATACCTCAGAGATACAGCGCGAACAAGGTAACACTTGACCGTGGGCAGTGTTTGCCCTTAGAGGGTCACATTGCTTTGTGTACAATGCCCTGTATCACTATGGTGCATGCATACAGTCCTGGATAGTCTAACCGCCAGGGCTGCATGCAAGCATCATGCTAACCCTGTAGGGGTGATACATACATACAGCACTAGCATATCCCACTCACAATTCTAGTATTGTTCTAGTCTACTATATGGTAAAGTGCGAGTGGTGAGAATGCCCCTTTAAGAGATGACCCATGTTGCCATGGCTACTTACAGAATACTGCGGAGGTGAGGATGTCCCCCGCGAAGTCCTCCACGTCTTCCCCGGCACATACGTCACACTTGACGCACCTGTCACAGCAGCACCGACACTTGATGTCGTGCATCGACCGCTGGTGACAGCATCCATCACCGCAACACATAGTGTACCCTTGGAGAACCAGCCTGACAACGGGATGAGCGATAATGAGGGAGTTTAGTTACAGCGTACATTTAGATATATAGCGTTACACATATATGCTGACTAGGCCAGTGGCGCCTGATAAACATGGTATCCCATAGTGTAAAGGGATCCGTAGTATATAAGATAGAATATCTGTCGAGGATGTAGTGGTTGTCTAAGGATATAAGCATTAAGATACAATCAGTAGACATGCCATTCTTCTTCAATGCACATCACTCTTCTCCAATGCACATCCTCCCTTTGTGTTGGGGAGATAGCCTTCCTTGTAAATTTAATCTATACATAAAACATTCTTTCGATGTGTACAGGATAATGTGGAAGGATGAACAGGAAATATTGTATTCATGAAGCACTTTCTCTTTAAACCATCTCTTCTATGAGTACCTTCTGTTGTTCTCACACGGGTTCTGTATGTGAATTTAAAAGACCTTGCACTGTTGTAGGGTGTCTAAGGTGCACTGGTTATCTTAAAAAAGACGGCTACTTACAGGGCCATGTAGTATCTAAGAAAGGAAGAACAACAGATGCAATGTTCTCCTTTAATAGACCCTCTGTTTTAACTTAAAGGGAATGCTCAGTGTATATGCATACGGCACCTCTTGGCAAAGAACTACCCAATACTTCAAGCCATGATACTAAAAGCACATGCTCGTTTTCTATAATTCACAACTCATGCACCCTAATCAACTCTATAAATGGCATTCAACAATTTGATTGAAAAAAGTTCTTGAAGATCCCTTAACATGGCCATGGTTTCGGTTACAACTTTTGGGCAATCTGTGTTGCAAAAAGTAGGGAACAACATTTAACATTCTTAAGTGAAGATGTATTGTGGTTAATGACTATACTAATGATGCAAAGATATAGCATTCAGCCCATACTTTTCTGAAATTCTGACTCCTGAAAATGAGAGGGTTTGTTTCTTAGTCTCTTAATTGTGCCAATTATGTACAGTTTTGATGAAGCCTTATACTTGAAAATGAGGGTAAAATGTAGTGATTTCTCCAAATGCAGCTGATCTGAAGGCCAGGTTTGAAAATCAATAGCATCAAGACCATTATTTGATTCAAATATTTTGTTCATGAAGGTCTCATCATAAAATTCAAAGATAACGTGTCTCCTATTATGTACAAATCCAATATGGCCGCCTCAAAACAGCCCAAACTATTATCACTTTTCAAGGTCGGATTATTGTCGCAGGGATAGGTAGTGCTAAGTAGTATCTATCAATGCTATCTATCCATCAGCATTTGATAGAAAATTGTGCGTCTCTAAGGAAAATAGTGAAAGTAGTAATGATTCTTTTTAAATTATGTAATATTATTATAGAAGGCTATAGCATAACATATTTTGTCATGTAAAACTATTTTATAATGTCTGCTTTCCAACCTATTTTAGCATTTTGATTCTGGAAGCATATGCAAGATAAGCAATGTGTGATGTGAGGTAACCAACAGCTGTACATAAAGGAAACCAACTGGTAATGGACATCAACTGTTGTAAAGGACATCAATCGAAGCTGGGACCCACCCTCCACTGCTGTCATGTGGGATCTAAAACCTTTGTAAGCTAGACAAGTGACATGTAAATGACATATAATTATTATATGGATTTTTATTGAACTACCATAACAGTAGGTCACATAGTACAATCATTAAGTGAAACAGATAACCCCCTGCATTCTAGGCCTATTGCAGTTCCTTGCTTATTCTTCAATTCGCAGGGGTGCTCACACACCATTTCAAAGTCCCACTGTTGTACATTATATGGTACTGAATCGCTGCAGATTGGAATATAATATTATTGAATTCACATGTAATAAGTACATTTTTTATTTCAGGGTAGTTATTTCACAATAATAGTGGTTACAGATTAGCTACGATGTTGGGATACCCATTGAACTATTATTTTAAATGTCTTAAATGATATATCATGTAGGTCTTCATCTTGGAATAAGATAGACAGTATTCACGATCAAGGCCTAATAAATGATGTCTGTCTATTATCAGCAATCTTAAGATATACGATATACATTGTATGGAGAGTGGATTCGCCGAGATTTTCATATTAAGGGGGGAAAATATCAAATTATCTAGATCTTAGTGTGTGCCCAATTCACAACATATTCCTTGAAGTTACACCTCCCTCTTGTAGTTAAATCTGTTGAGAATGGGTGAGAGATCTCCAATTCGCAAAAGATCCCAAATTGGTGTTGGTCTAGAGCAAAGAAAGATTCCCCAATACATGTTCATTTAGTATGGCTTTGACCTATAGGTAGTCCCTATACTTCCCAACTATGATTAGATATGTCATGACCCCTCCGACAAATGCTGATGTCTCTACCTTCTGTATAGAAGGAAGGACAATAAAGGGCAAAGAGGGAGAAGGGCGAATGTGAGAAAATAAGTAAAGCTATGTATGGATTAACATCATTCTGTATATATACATCCCCGCACTACAAGCTAGACCCCAGACACATAGGGACTACATTCATGGTTATCGGAAGTGTTTCTCAATGGTTAAACTTTGGAGGAACGGACTGCACACTGTATATGTATCATTAAGCCTGATAATGGTATCTCATCACAGTATATCTTGTTCGTATCCTTCCCTGTGATCATACAGCAGTATACATACACTGTTGAATGTCAGGTAGGTTCGGCCCTCGGGATACATAGGTATAGCACTGTGACATTGAGTGCCTAATGCAGCATGCCAGACGAAGGGATGACAGACGGCTATATTAGACGACCCTGTAATCAGAGTCTCTGAAGACTCAACAACCTATAGCATTACCCAACCTCTAATTAACTTATTAAGACACTGGTTATGCATATCCTGTTGGGATTGTAGACCTGCAGCTTCCTAGGCACTGTTATCATCCTATAGCTCAATTAGAGTGGTCATTATCCTACAACAAGGGGTCAATGAGGGGTCCAATTTTCCAGCCCGTGGTTTGATAAAGGTGTGGGCTTTTCATCTGGAAATTGGTGAATGGTTTTGCTCTCATCAACCCTGCATGTACACTGTTGAATGTCAGGTATGTTCTACCTTCGGGATACAAAAGTATAGCACTGCCACATTTAGTGCCTAATGCAGCATGCCATTCCCCGTATTGAATGTACTCATATATCCACAGAAAAACAACCATTTTGAAATATTAGCCAAAGGTTTGGAGGTCCCACTAACTTTTGAGCCAATTGATGCATATCGTTAAAAAACATATGCCTAAACTTCCTATCTTATCTTATCGTTTTGCTATTAACACTTAGCTAAACGTTAGAAGTTATTAGTAATTTATTAGTAATTTATATATCAGTAATAAGACATTATTTTTCAGTGGTAACTTATAAGGACGGTTGCCTAAAATCAGTGGAAGGAAGGTATGGTCAGGCAAAGTCTGGTACAAATGTACATATATTATCTACACTGTAGATTACTTCAATATAGCGGCGTTGATCCTGCAGATTGCGTAGCTGCAATCACCCACTGCATACAAAGTGCTTGTTTTGGCTCAGTATGAAGCCATTGTTCCTATAGTGTGGTAACAGTGAGGTGAGGTTAGGAATGTTCACAAATTATGTCACCTGCTAGGGGGTAGGTGGGTCTTTGGGTTTAGTGACAAAAGTGACATGGGGGTGGGGGGAGGGTATCAGGGTCTGCATGTGTGACATCACCTTTTTAAGTGCAGACATATGTATCAATAAAAACAACAAAATAGAGCATGGATAAAAATGGAAAGACAATGACTAATTAGGATGTGGGGATTCCACTGATCTGTTTAATCAACACTTTAAGGGTGGTTAGAAATTGTTAATGGGAGCTGTGGGGGCAAGCACTTTTACATAAATTTTCCCTAGGGGCAAGGCTTTGGTAATTCCGATAGAGTTATAGTTGATGCTCGCCCAGCTGTGGTATCAACTATAGTTGATGGTCGCCCAGCCATGGCATAGACTTTATCGTAAACCCTTGCATATAAGTATAACCTATAACTCGTGTATTAGCCCCACCTAGACTTTTGGCTGATCTTATTAGTACTGTAATATAGTAGCAAAAACTCGGGTATAAGCCACACCCAGACCCTGGGCCAATCTTTAAGCTGTACTTGGGTGAGGTTTTACGGTAAGTGATGCTCGCCCACAAAGGGTCAAGATTATAATTGAAGACTTCTATACCCCAGGTGCTTATACACAGTCATGGGGCAGGTAATACAAGGGCCTTTGAAAGTATAGAACGGTTATAAAATAAAAAATTTCAGACCCCAGGTGCGGGTTATAGGATTCTCCCAAAGGGAAGGTGGGGGCTATAAGTGAGTTGAGGGTTATGTGCGAAAATTTACGGTAACTGTTTTCCAGTGGTTGTAAATATGAAAGCCTTAAATAAAACTGGCCAATTGGTGTGAGTATTTCAATATCAATTTTAACTCTCTGAGACTACATATAGATGGTAGCCTGCCGGTGGCGGGTGTTCAAAATTAGTGACGTCTTTCTTAGGGGTTATTGCTGGTATGTGACAAAAGGTAACAGGAGGTGGGGGGGGGGGGTCCTGAAAATGACCTAAAAAGGTGACGTCATTTGTGAATGTTCCCATATTAGGGTCGATACCCAATATGGGACCCTCATACTGAAAAAGGAATGCATGTAGCCATCTGCATTTTATACTGTATGTCCACATAGTTTGTGTAAGGGAATATCTAGATCAGCATCTTAATGGCTGATGTACAGATATGGTATTGGCGATGTGTTGATAAGATCCGATGTAATTATTTTTTTCTTCATAGCACAGAGGCCCAATGAATCCCATTGCCAGAACTAGGCATTAAATTGTAGACATATAGCATGCATGCGACGTCGCTACAAGCGTCAATATTTTCCCACGTCTCTATCAGGTTTTATGGGTGTTTCCCACAGTGTTGTAAAGCCCAGAAACATTAGGGTAAAGGGCATGCATACAGTAATGGACATCTGGTATTATGGTTAGTTGGATTATCTGATTTATAATATATGATCCCCAAAGACTACTGGATCTCATGTGGAATCTAATATGTGAAAATGAGATAGACACATAAACTTATTACTGGAACTGGTACCTGGAATTGTCTGGGCAGCCACTGGCCACACAATTACTATTATAGTAGTGCACGCCTTATTGTTTTTCAACATCAACCCGACCAAGCTATGGACACTCAGAAAATAATGGCTATGGAAACATAACAAATACGAAATTGCAGGGAACAATTAGAATCAGTCGGTCTGTGGGGCCTTTATCCCTCAAATTGCCCTTATCCCTCAAAATGGGACCCTTTTGAGGGATAAAGGCCCTGTCGGGCCCCTATCCCTCAAAAATGGCGTTAAAGCTCAAAAGCCTTTATCCCTCAAAATATTTGCCTTTATCCCTCAAAAGCCTTTATCCCTCAAAATCTATACGAGTACCAGCTGTAATTGCCTTTATCCCTCAAAACCTATATGCTGGTCTCAGAAACCAATCTGCACTCACATATTGACTTGCCTTTATCCCTCAAAACCTATATACTTTTCTCAGGTACCAATCTGGTGTTGAATATAAACTTGCCTTTATCCCTCAAAACCTATATGCTGGTCTCAGAAACCAATCTGCACTGAGATATTGACTTGCCTTGATCCCTCAAAACCTATATACTGGTCTCAGGTACCAATCTGGTGTTGAATAGAAACTTGCCTTTATCCCTCAAATCGGTTTCTGAGACCAGTATATAGGTTTTGAGGGATAAAGGCAAGTCAATATGTGAGTGCAGATTGGTTTCTGAGACAAGTATATAGGTTTTGAGGGAAAGGCAAGTCAATATCTGTATGCAGATTGGTTTCTGCGACCAGCAAATAGGTTTTGAGGGATAAAGGCAAGTTTATATTCAGCATAAGATTGGTAACTGAGACCAGTATATAGGTTTTGAGGGATAAAGGCAAGGCAATATCTGAGTGCAGATTGGTTTCTGAGACCAGTATATAGGTTTTGAGGGATAAAGGCAAGTTCATGTTCAGCACCAGATTGGTACCTGAGACCAGTATATAGGTTTTGAGGGATAAAGGCAAGTCAATATCTCAGTGCAGAGTAGTTTCTCAGACCAGCATATATAGGTTTTGAGGGATAAAGGCAAGTTTTTATTCAACACCAGATTGGTACCTGAGACCAGTATATAGGTTTTGAGGGAAAGGCAAGTCAATATCTGAATGATGATTGGTTTCTGCGACCAGCAAATAGGTTTGAGGGATAAAGGCAAGTTTATATTCAGCACCAGATTGGTTTCTGAGACCAGTATATAGGTTTTAAGGGACAGGCAAGTCAATATCTGAATGACGATTGGTTTCTGCGACCAGCAAATAGGTTTTGAGGGATAAAGGCAAGTTTATATTCAGCACCAGATTGGTTTCTGAGACCAGTATATAGGTTTTGAGGGACAGGCAAGTCAATATCTGAGTGCAGATTGGTTTCTGAGACGAGTATATAGGTTTTGAGGGATAAAGGCAAGTCAATATCTGAGTGCAGATTGGTACCTGAGACCAGCATAATGGTTTTGAGGGATAAAGGCAAGTTTATATTCAGCACCAGATTGGTACCTGAGACCAGTATATAGGTTTTGAGGGATAAAGGCAAGTCAATATGTGAGTGCAGATTGGTTTTCGAGACCAGCATATAGGTTTTGAGGGATAAAGGCAAGTTTATATTCATTACCAGATTGGTTTCTGAGACCAGTATATAGGTTTTGAGGGACAGGCAAGTCAATATCTGAGTGCAGATTGGTTTCTGAGACCAGCATATAGGTTTTGAGGGATAAAGGCAAGTCAATATCTGAATGCAGATTGGTTTCTGAGACCAACATATAGGTTTTGAGGGATAAAGGCAAGTTTATATTCAACACCAGATTGGTACCTGAGACCAGTATATGACCAAATGTCATGAATCGTCCGGATTTGAGCTGGCAGGGGGGTCAAAAGTAAATGTCTGAGTAAGGTTAAAACTTTTTTTGCACATACAGTATAGTTATTGGAGATTAGGCTCCATATATTTGGGAAAGTTAAATATAATTAGTTAACTCACAATACAGGATCAGATATTAGTACCCTAGCTATCAAGTAGACATGACAGAGCCCAATTGTAAAAGTCTATAACCTTGTACAGGTATCTGGGATGTTGATAATCACTGTTTTAAATGATAGAATATGTAATTATCTACAATCTGATATATAGATGTAAGGGGTGGAACTGCCCTATTGGTTTCTATAGTAGCTCAAAAATGAGTTAGTCAGGCCTATTAAATAAAGGTAAAAAAGGGGCTCAGTCGTGTCTATGGTTTTTGTGAAAGCTATGTGGTCTATTAGGCCACAACTAGTTACAAATTTCTGTTTAAAATTTAGTTAATTCAATCTAAACTATGGTAGAAATAACTTGAGATGTATATTATATATCCTCTTAGTACCTTTTCACCCAAGGGCTCAGTCGTGTCTACTCGGGCTCAGTCGTGTCTACTCGGGCTCAGTCGTGTCTACTCGGGCTCAGTCGTGTCTACTATGGATGTATCGAGCCTACATATGGCCATGGCAGGGGTGGAATATTGTTACTGTGTGGGATCTTTCCTTCCATATAGGGGTACATTTATATGTGATGGACAATAATTAAACATATAATGCATGGAGGCTAGGAGTGGAAGCTTGGGCTCAGTCGTGTCTATGGTCAAACTACCCCTGGAACATGGTTAGAAGTCAATTGGCTCTACAGGACATGCTATTGGAGGTAGACTTACAATTTTTTTTTTATTGCATAGGTACATAATTTACACATTTTCTGAAATAGCTTTATTATGTTTATACTACATTTATATTTAGGCAGGGCCATGTTTTTTTTGGGCTCAGTCGTGTCTATGCAAAACTACCCCAGCACTTTTGACCATACATAATATTAATCAAACATATCACACACACCTAAATGGTCTTAAAATGTTCTGTACCATATAGGGGAACTGGCAAAAAAAAGATTGTGCAGATAGCTCTATTTATAGAGGGGTACTTACAGCATAATATCAAATTGTTAGTTTTTTTTTGTCAAAAAAGGCCAATTTTTGGGTGTTTTTGCCCCCCTGGACCCCTAAATTAGGGTCTGACATAGGTGAAACCATTGTTTCCCTCGTAGATCTATCCAAGCCCGATCATCCTAGACCAAAATGATAACTATATATGACATTTGGAATATTTTATTGATCGGAGAAGGAAAAAAGTTCAAATCAGGATGATCTGTGACATTTGGTCATATAGGTTTTGAGGGATAAAGGCAAGTCAATATGTGAGTGCAGATTGGTTTTCGAGACCAGCATATAGGTTTTGAGGGATAAAGGCAAGTCAATATGTGAGTGCAGATTGGTTTTCGAGACCAGCATATAGGTTTTGAGGGATAAAGGCAAGTTTATATTCATTACCAGATTGGTTTCTGAGACCAGTATATAGGTTTTGAGGGACAGGCAAGTCAATATCTGAGTGCAGATTGGTTTCTGAGACCAGCATATAGGTTTTGAGGGATAAAGGCAAGTCAATATCTGAATGCAGATTGGTTTCTGAGACCAACATATAGGTTTTGAGGGATAAAGGCAAGTTTATATTCAACACCAGATTGGTACCTGAGACCAGTATATAGGTTTTGAGGGATAAAGGCAAGTCAATATTTGAATGCAGATTGGTTTCTGAGACCAGCATATAGGTTTTGAGGGATAAAGGCAAGTTTATATTTTCAACACCAGATTGGTACCTGAGACCAGTATATAGTTTTTGAGGGATAAAGGCAAGTCAATATCTGAGTGCAGATTGGTTTCTGAGACCAGCATATATAGGTTTTGAGGGATAAAGGCAAGTCAATATCTGAGTGCAGATTGGTTTCTGAGACCAGCATATAGGTTTTGAGGGATAAAGGCAAGTTTATATTCAGCATCAGATTGGTACCTAAGACCAGCATATAGGTTTTGAGGGATAAAGGCAAGTCGATATGTGAGTGCAGATTGGTTTCTGAGACGAGCATATATAGGTTTTGAGGGATAAAGGCAAGTCAATATCTGAGTACAGATTGGTTTCTGAGACCAGCATATAGGTTTTGAGGGATAAAGGCAAGTTCATATTTAGCACCAGATTGGTACCTGAGACCAGTATATAGGTTTTGAGGGATAAAGGCAAGTCGATATGTGAGTGCAGATTGGTTTCTGAGACGAGTATATAGGTTTTGAGGGATAAAGGCAAGTCAATATCTCAGTGCAGATTGGTACCCGAGACCAGCATATAGATTTTGAGGGATAAAGGCAAGTTTATATTCAGCACCAGATTGGTTTCTGAGACCAGTATATAGGTTTTGAGGGATAAAGGCAAGTCAATATGTGAGTGCAGATTGGTTTCTGAGACCAGTTTATAGGTTTTGAGGGATAAAGGCAAGTCAATATCTGAATGCAGATTGGTTTCTGAGACCAGCATATAGGTTTGGAGGGATAAAGGCAAGTTTATATTGAACACCAGATTGGTATCTGAGACCAGTATATAGGTTTTGAGGGAAAAACAAGTCAATATCTGAGTGCAGATTGGTTTCTGAGACAAGCATATAGGTTTTGAGGGATAAAGGCAAGTTTATATTCAGCACCAGATTGGTTTCTGAGACCAGTATATAGGTTTTGAGGGACAGGCAAGTCAATATCTGAGTGCAGATTGGTTTCTGAGACCAGCATATAGGTTTTGAGGGATAAAGGCAAGTCAATATCTGAATGCAGATTGGTTTCTGAGACCAACATATAGGTTTTGAGGGATAAAGGCAAGTTTATATTCAGCACCAGATTGGTACCTGAGACCAGTATATAGGTTTTGAGGGATAAAGGCAAGTCGATATCTGAGTACAGATTGGTTTCTGAGACCAGTATATAGGTTTTGAGGGATAAAGGCAAGTCAATATTTGAATGCAGATTGGCTTCTGAGACCAGCATATAGGTTTTGAGGGATAAAGGCAAGTTTATATTTAGCACCAGATTGGTACCTGAGACCAGTATATAGGTTTTGAGGGATAAAGGCAAGTCAATATCTGAGTGCAGATTGGTTTCTGAGACCAGCATATAGGTTCTGAGGGATAAAGGCAAGTTTGTATTCAACACCAGATAGGTACCTGAGACCAGTAAATAGGTTTTGAGGGATAAAGGCAAGTCGATATGTGAGTGCAGATTGGTTTCTGAGACGAGTATATAAGTTTTGAGGGATAAAGGCAAGTCAATATCTGAGTGCAGATTGGTTTCTGAGACCAGCATATATAGGTTTTGAGGGATAAAGGCAAGTCGATATGTGAGTGCAGATTGGTTTCTGAGACCAGCATATAGGTTTTGAGGGATAAAGGCAAGTCGATATGTGAGTGCAGATTGGTTTCTGAGACGAGTATATAAGTTTTGAGGGATAAAGGCAAGTCAATATCTGAGTGCAGATTGGTTTCTGAGACCAGCATATAGGTTTTGAGGGATAAAGGCAAGTTTATATGTGAGTGCAGATTGGTTTCTGAGACCAGTATATATAGGTTTTGAGGGATAAAGGCAAGTCAATATCTGAATGCAGATTGGTTTCTGAGACCAGCATATAGGTTTGGAGGGATAAAGGCAAGTTTATATTGAACACCAGATTGGAATCTGAGACCAGTATAAAGGTTTTGAGGGAAAGGCAAGTCAATATCTGAATGCAGATTGGTTTCTGAGACCAGCATATAGGTTTTGAGGGATAAAGGCAAGTTTGTATTCAACACCAGATTGGTACCTGAGACCAGTATATAGTTTTTGAGGGATAAAGGCAAGTTAATATCTGAGTGCAGATTGGTTTCTGAGACCAGTATATAGGTTTTGAGGGATAAAGGCAAGTCAATATCTGAGTGCAGATTGGTTTCTGAGACCAGCATATAGGTTTTGAGGGATAAAGGCAATTACAGCTGGGACTCATATAGGTTTTGAGGGATAAAGGCTTTTGAGGGATAAAGGCAAATATTTTGAGGGATAAAGGCTTTTGAGCTTTAACGCCATTTTTGAGGGATAAAGGCCCGACAAGTTGCCTGACCAGGGGTCTATATAGGTAATTAAAAGTGGGATGTGAAACACTTTGAATCATTTGTTTCATCTGACCGTCCGTCATATTAAACAGAAATTACCATAGGGCACATTAGCAGAAAGAAGCTGTTGTTGGTGTTTGCATTCTATTTCATTCAATCAGGTCCCTACCAGTGCAATGTAGGTCTGATGAATGTTGTGTCATATCAACCATAAACCATTAACAGTTTACATATGTAGCAGAAGTAAGCCAGACCTTTATACAAATATGTGTATACAACATAGGAATGATGTATACATATTATGGTCTAGCCCTCTATACCCTATAGCATGGGCTCCATTAGGGCGGCACAGGTACCTGCGAAATGTGCTGATCTTTTCAGCCCCTTTGCCCTAGCTTATTTTGCCTCATTTCGCCCCATCTTTGCGGTCACCCCAAGTGTCACCCTGCTCCTGGCGATACATAGGGCGAGATTGGTCCTGCCACACTGCCCTACACTGGGACATTATCTGACAATATTTCAGAGCATGGCATACACCCAGGATTAGTATACCAGGTAGTTTAAATAAGGGTTGAAAAAAAGCAAATCATTGTGAGCATATTCCAGTGTTTGAAACTTACAGAGTGTGTGAGGCTTGTTCTCTTTGGCATAATGGTACACATGCACTGAAAATTCCGGGGGTTAGTCAATGCTAATATATCTTAGTCAAAACCACTAACTTATCAGCATTATCAAATCGAACTAAGATTTTGCTAAACTATGAATAACTTTTTACTAACCAGCTACCCACAGGAACTCCACACCAGGTGACAGCACAAGCAAATCATGAGATATTTATCTATATGATGAGATCGTAATTGCACTTGTTATCATGCTTAGAGGTAACCTTTTCTAATATGGAATATGATATGGAGTGTAACTTAATATATGTATGTATCTACTTAGCCAGATTTTTTTTAAACTGATCAACCTATTCCAATGAGGTTTTTTGAATGGGACACCTTTTTTGTGTTTTGGAAAAATGCATATATCAAAGACAGACTCAAGTCTCTATATGGCCACTTCTACAGAACATTAATTGTTATGTAGACAAACTGGCTTCAATCGATGGAGTTACCATGGCACAGGTAACTCATGCTGTGGTTGTTGCATATCAACCAGGGCCATGCCACTGACTGGTAATAGGTGTACTATAGTCACTAATGAATGACTACCGTAAATTCCTGCATGTAACTTGTGGGTTATACTAGAACCAAACCTGTAGTGCAGGTTATACAATATTCTCAGGTCTATGGGCGGGTAATACAAAGGTTTTTGAAGGTACAGTACTAAAATCACAATTTTCAAGCCCTAGGTAGAGGTTATAGGATTCTCTCAAAGTCAGGGTGTGAGTTATATGTGAGATGCGGGTGTACACTAGATTTTATGGTAGCCTCATAAGTTCAGGTGACCTGGGCAATGCTAACTTTTAGCTAAGGGTTAGCAGCAAAACGCTAAGATAGGATGTGAACTTTGGGCACGTAATTTTCGCTGATGTTTGTACAAAAGTTAGTAAAAAGTTAGTATACCCTACTAACTTTTGACTAACATTTGAGATTCAATATTTTCAGTGTGGGAAGTGTTCCATTTTGTATGGTAATGTCATATGCTAACACAATACCAGAAATGATCAAACATAATTCTATGGTCGATAGTACCATAGGACAAGCTTCATACAAAATTACCGATATTTTGGGTAGGGCCAAAAAAAAAGAAGGTGTGTTTCAAGCAACCCGACCCTAGATTTAAAAAATGGCCCAACCTAGCATTTTTTTCTATTTTTTTCCTATTTTTTCTCAATTTTTACAAATTCTTACAAGAATATTAAGCTCCCAGTGACCTCAAAGGTCTGGATAGTTGATTAACTTCAGGAAATGGCCTTTTAATATGAATATGCAATAACTTCTTGATATTCCTAGTCAATAGAGGAATTATTGAATCATTCTGGTGAGTTGCGAGTCGCTTTGTCGATTCACAACTCATTCGCGGTACTCTCTCTATGTAAAATTTGTATTAAAAAAAATCCGACTTACCTACCCTAGAAATTCTGACCATGTTGCCTGAAACACACCTTTTTTGGCCTAGGTAACCTGAAAGACACATTCTTCTTTCATAGTATCAATACAATTCTTTTTGTGTCTAATCGTCACTGATCCATGAAATATCTAAATGTCTTTCTCCCACGGCACAGATGTATCCTAAATTCAATTTGCCTAAAGGATCAGTGGCGGGTGTGTAATCTTTATGGCCCTTAATCCCCCCTGACGGTGGAGGGAGCCCTTAAGTGGCTGAAGAGCGATAATATTTTAACTTGACAATGTAAAATCGAAATATTTACATTGCTCTTTGAATTCTGAAGTGATTTGAGATCAACCCATTTAATGCCGCATGGCCAATGGCCAAAGAAACACCCCCTCGGGCACAGCTTTACATGTATAAGTGGTTCTTATGGATGACAGATGGCGCTAATGGGGGTTATATGAATCCTTTATAATGATATTTGATTTTTGTTATTGTCCCTCTGTGTAAACCCTTACAGCCGGCGATCTGGCTTAATTCAGACGCCTTTCGCCCTTTCAGACCAAACACACCTATAATCCGCCTTTAGCATTGGACTAAGCGATCATTGCCCACAGGGGTAATCATTAAGAAGCTGATGGGGTGGGGTGTGGCGAGAAGCGCCGCATTAGGCATGGGGACCATTGCATTTAGCGACAGAATATAATGGTCATGAAATGAAGGCTGCCACAAAGCCAAAACCTGGCCAGATGGGGGAATTATCGCTCCGTGGGCTTAGCTGATATAATCTGGCAAGTTTAATAGATCCGTAATTATCCGTCCGAGCTTGTATTCCTCTTGTTCGTATCCTTGGACAGTTCCCAAAATATTGTCAGCAGGCATTCTACAGGTAGTGGTGCCAAACACAGGGGAGGCGAGGATAATAAGTTAACACACCCATATGAATTCGCATGTTTGCATAACCATTATTACCTCAGAGAAAGTATGTGACTTGAATAATGTCCTTAAAAAACTGAATTGATAGTGGCTATACATGAATGAAACGATTTGATGAAAAGCAACATAAACGCCTTTTTTTTTAAAAGAGACAAAGATCTGGGCTGGGGATTGTTCGATGTATACTAAACAATTTCCCCAAGATTAACTATATATTTCTCATGTCAGTAGGGTCAGCTCTGCTACCAAAATACTAGAATTGGCCTCAAATATCGACCCTAGGGTGTCTTTACCAAAGAAATGCATCAATTCTGTAATGAATTTATGTTGTTAAATACACACATGCATAAACGGTTATATTACTCATGCAACAATACATACATGCACATACTGTCACCAAAGGACAAATCTGTTCACTGAAATACCTGTAATGGGGAACAATGTTTTGCATGATGTATGTTCACTCATGAGAGTATCTAAATCATGTTCCTAGACCAGCCTTGAAATTGTATGTATTAATGCACACGAAAAGACATGTCATACTTGCGAAAAATGCTATAGGCATAATAATATGATCCCTCATAACCTAGATATTAAAGTAGAACCAGACAGTGTCACAAACCTTTCAATGGATTACTTCAGTCCAGTGTCGACTTCCTCCGAGTTCAGATGTTCCTTGAGAGGCATATGGTTCTCCTGCGCATGCGTGCATGCTGAGGCCGCAGCCCGACTGGTCCTTGGGCAAGGCCAAGTCTAATAGTGCACGGCTTCTTGACTTTGTTATTCCTTTTCTCTGGCAGATTATTAGATAAATGTATTCTGTGTTTCTTGCCGATAAATGTTGCGTGGTGTCAAGCTTGATATAATACACTAGACAATCACAGTATTTTTGAGAATGTTAGGTTTGATCAATTCCTCGATAAATAGGTAATATTACAATCTAGCGTTATCTACTAATTGTATACACATGTATACATGATTGTATTCAATTCATTTTATTTATACAGAAAAAGTCGCAAAGCTGTATTCGTCAATATCCAGTTGATCCAGTTTTCAGCACCATGCTTATGATAATAAATCATAAAGAAGTTTGAAGAATGTGCCTACATGCGATCTGAATGTAATCTTAATCAGAACCAGCCCCCGTTTTCCTATGCACGTCCATCTCACTTCTGACACGAGGGTAATTTAGTCCTCATGACGTTTCCAAAAGGAGCAGTAACTCACATCAGCAACTTTAGGGTGTGGGTAGCAGAGCTATAAACATGATTTCTCTTATTAAGAACATATTCAGGGCATACTTGCCAGAAATGGTTGAAATAGAGAAAGGGATATTGAAAGGTGAGAACTACCTTTCACAGCCGTCCATTCTGGTGATTTGTTCCTGGATGATGACAGAATTCAAATTAAACGTCGAATTTTAGATGAGGTTTCATATTATGAAAGGTGCTACACAGGACAGACAGGAAACCTTATTAGGGGCTGTCATGGCGTAGGCACATGATTCTTAACGGGCGTTGAAGCTTGCATGAATCGATTGTAAACGGCACTCGCAGTATACGCTGAAGTATTTAAGAATGTCACTTACTATGATTACTATTATAAACCTATTGTACATGTATATAACATATTCCCAATGCTAAGCATTAATGGCCTTATATAATATGGCCTAGTCAATAGTGTTGACAAGGTCACTGATGATGGCCTGTAGGTCCAAACATATTACATTTTGTAATTGCCTCGCTGTAAAGTGGTGAACGATCAGGTGAACAATTAACCTAATGGCAGCGTGGATTACCCCAAGTGTCGATGGCTGGTCTAATGGGTTTGGGTAAGCTATCTGAAGTACCCTCCAACACCCTGGAGACAATCGTACAAAACCCGCCAGCACAATCCCTGGATGGATATTAATTGCCTCTCTCAATACAAGTCAATCGGGCCCTCCCTGAGCCCTCCTTGAAGACTGGCTGCAGTCCGACAAGTGCTTCATCACGCTGAAGCCATGGTCGGATTTCCTCCAGGCCAGACCTGCTATTGAAGCCTATAGGGCAGGGCCTCCAGGGTGGGGGCACAGTGACTTAGCCTGCGTTAGTAGCCTGTCAATGCAAGCAGCAACTCACACAGCCCTCCCCAGACCTTCTCTTAAAGAAGATAGAAAGAGAAAATCATTCGGTGGGTCCACCCACTTGGTGTTCTCTCAGGGGGCTTAATGTTGGTCCCCGCCAGTGTAGGGCCGGCCACTCATGCCCATTTGGTGGTTGACGGCTGAGGTGAAGGGGATCCTTTTTGTGATATTAAAGACATACTTGACCTTATATTGTACTGTGTAGTGGTTTTACTCCGAATCCTACCCACTCCAGCATAAACTCTATGAAATTAGGTTATACTCCATATGTATGTATGCATATATGTATAAGTATAAGTATCTGTAGCCTATCTGTATATAATATATATATAATATATATGTAATACATATAATATATAAATTATGATATATATATAATATGTATCATATATATATATATATATATATATATATATATATATATATAAATATATATATATATATATATATATATATATATATATATATATATATATATATATATATATGGGAGGTTGGGTGATAGAGGGAAAGGAGAGGGGAAATGGGGTTTGAAGAAAGGAGATTTGCAGTGTCTAACGGTGCCAACTATGGATTTTTATCCAAACCACTAGCGCCGGTGAAAAGAAACAACACATACAAAAATTTGGCTTTGTCAGTTAAAATGGAAAGAATAGTTTTTGTAATCAGAAAGGAAGCAGGACGCTGCTGTATACACCTAGTGCTGATACTCTCTGGGAAAAGTACAATGGGAACAGTTCCTGAAATAAACCTATTCCTACAAAGAGCACCCTTTCAGTAATCTGTTGTCTTCGCGAGCTCATCTCATCAAACGGAAAATACCTCATAGCTTCATAGGTTCAGTTAATAAGACACCTACAGCCTATCTTAAAAGTTATACTTTCTCATCGCCATTCATTCTATGCTCTCTTTGGGAAGTACCCAATAGATGTCCTGTATCTTGGCGCTACGTGGGTGGAGACATGGTAGGGATCGCACAAAAGCCCCCCCCCCCCACACCCTATAAAGGCCACAGTACCAGTCCTCTCTGCACTGCGAGTGTTGGTGGAGGGGCAGTAAGTTACGAGTCAAGCAAATGGTAATGGTAGGCCTATGGGTGGTGTCATTTGCTAATTGTGACAACCGGTCTTGTCAGTGCGTCATTTGTCAACGTGTCAGTATTTCCCCCATGATGTGTCAATATGTGGTTTGACGTTGCAGTACTCACTTCACTACCAAGGTTATCCAAGAGGCCGTATGGCGCCCTGTGCTGTCCCTTATGTACCCCACTGGATTTGCATAAAATTGTTTATGTCCAGCATGCACTGTAAAAATGGCCACTTCCTATAATATTGATCCCTCATTGGTCACTGACCCTGTGAGGTCATAGCTACATGGACTGACCCATGTTAAGGGGTGTAGGGTAGGCTGGCTCTGCCAGATTATCCTATTTATTTTGTGGCTATCATGGCTAAAGATCTACACAGTAAAGTTTAGTCATGCTATGAAGTCTGGGGTAATGCTCTTGGAGGCTTGGTTTCGAACAAATGTTCTCATCAGGTGAATTATAGTGGGTATGTTTTTAGTCTGAGTTCCCTCAGGTTGATTGGTTTGACCCAGGGTGACTCTGCCACCCTGGGTGTGTGTAGACTGAGTGTACCTGGATGTCCAGGGACATCAGGTACCGAGTTACACTAGTGGTGTGCATTTAAAGAGTGTACCCGGGTGGCCGGGGACATTAAATATGGGTTTTAATGGGCAGCGGCGCCAATAGGCCATGGATGTAGTAGTGAGGGGGTGCATGGGTCCATACTTTGGACAGTATTCTTATAAAAAATTCAATTGATAATGCATTCTAACCTTTTATAAAAAAGGCTGCGTATTTTTATCAATCAAAAATTTTTTTGACGTTGCATTTGGGGTTAGATGTATGGTCCCTTCACCCGTATCTGTTATCCATTGTATTCAGTCCTTTTGGAGTCTGGCTTTTGATCCTATGGATCCAGTTATATTCTACGATCAGTCGTAGTTCTTTCCCCCTTGTGCTTTGTGGGTGCATTTCCACAAAGTCTAGGATGTAACACTCCATGTCGTTTGCCCCATCATGGTCGGCGCAGCCGAAATGTAAGGGCACTTCATTGTGTTCTATCTTCTTTCTTCGTCCGACTCTGTTCTTGTTCGGTCTCCTTTTTCTTCTCCCTTTCTTTCTTTCTGCTCTTCCCATGTGTTCATCTAATCTGAATCTTATCTCTCTCTCGGTCTGGCCTACATATTGTTTGCCACATCTCTTGCAGTTGATGCAGTATACTAGGTTTGAGCTCCTACATGTCACGTTCCATCTAGTGTCATGTGAGTTACCAGTGACATTGGAGGTCATGGTTCCATCTTTTCTTATCATTTTGCAGAATTTGCAGTTGGGTGTGTCACAGTTGTTTCTGCCTTTGTTCCTCTCTCTTTTTGCCATTTTGGCTTCTTCCGATGGCTTTTCAGGGTGCCAGTCTGTTCTGGCCCTGACCAGATGGTCTCTCAGGTTCTTCGGTCTTTTGTAGCCACTGACCACTTTTGAATTGAAGAAATCCTTTGTGGTCTTGGACCCACCAAGTACTGGCCAGTTGTTTTTTACAACATTCTGGACATTGTTCATTCCTGGGTGGAAGGTGGTGGTCAGATATATCTGTTTCTCTCTCTTCTTTTTCTTCTTTTCCCTCTTCAGGAGATCTTTCCTGGCTTTATTCTCGGCTTTTTCTACACATTGTTGTAGGATGTGTTCGGGGTAGCCTTTGATGTGTCACACTAACGACGTTGTATTAGGCCCAAAAAAGGTGTGTTTCAGGTTACCCGACCTAGCAAAACAGGGCCGACCCTAGATATGTTGTATCAAATTTTAGAGAGAAAAAAAAATCAAGAACTTTTTTGGGCTATTTCAGAGTTGATTTGATAGTCCATGAGTCAATGCTGTTGTCAGCGAGTGGGTACTTAAGTTTGTGAGTCAATTTTTGGCTACTTCTCAGCCCAAAGTAAAAAAAAAACATTTCAAAAAGAAAAAAAAAAGATCCGACCTACCCTACCGAGATTTTCAGACTATCTAACTTGAAACACGCCTTTTGTTTTGCCTTATACCACTGTGAGGAGGTGCACATCCAAAAAGTGATGACCAGAGTTCCATTTACACAAATGAGATATTATCCGAAACATATGGGTGTATGTAGCAATTAGGAGCGTGCCTAGGTAGTTAGTCTTTATTCTGAGAATTATCGGGATTCCTCACCATGATTCGTAGAATAGGGTAGGGTGCACCAGAAAGGTTGCAACCAGGTATGGACCTGAATAATTGTTCTCTTAGCTAATCAACTCCAGTCAGGAATAGGGCAACTAGACAGGGGTTTGCGGGTAAAAGAGAATATTATGTAGAGCATAGAGCTGGAGGCACTACTTAAAGGTCATATTCAGTGGGGAAAAGGATGCATACGGACGCGGTTATTTAAGCAACCGAGCTCTTGTATAGCCATTGATATAACTGTACCCCGGTACAAGAAATGGGCTTTATTCAAGATACAGATTTATCATGTTTATGTCCTCACCATATTTTTCAATACTCATTTTAATATACAAATTGATACCACCATCTGCATATCTCACAAGTCCGAAGAAGCCGATTGCGCAGAAAACAATATCAATTGAGTAATCCTGCAGTTGCACATTTTACTGCGTTTTACCATTTACATTAAAGGCGACCCATGTGGTTAAGAAAAGTAAGATAAAACGAGACCATGCAATATGCAACGTCACAAGAGCATTATTATGGTGATGACTTGCATAATCAACGATATTTATCAAGTGAACCTTCCACCTTTATGGAAATTGTGGCAATGATTACCTAACATTGCACAGGAACGTGATCCATTCGCTATGTCCTACTGGAATGTGGTGAATACCCCATAAAGTTTGTACTACTCTGTTGCAGAAAGATCTGTTGTATGGACGTCACAGACAATGCATATAGAAGCAGAGAGAATATTCATGACCTTCCCAATGGGACGTCTATTCCCATTGTGGGAATTGCAGGTGTATCACAAAATGCTAACACCTCTATACCACGTAGTGAGGCATAGTAAGACCAAAAATAAAGGTTTGTTTTAGGTCACCCGGCCAACTCTATCGAAACAGGGCCGACGCTACATTTTCTATGCTATTTTGAAGAAAATTCTGTATTTTTACCCCCTTTGGGTCAATTTTAGGGTCTTTAAGGTTGGCTAGTACTTTCATGTTTTAAAAAAAGGTTTTAAAAAAAATCCGACCTACCGTCCCTACATTAATGAAGTGTTTGGTTCCAAAACGCTTTGACAAATGGCACCAAGTTTTGATAAAGTTGTAGGTCAGGAATAGGTAAATGCAATTTTTAAACAATTTTTGCTCAAAATTCTATTTTTCATGTCTTTTGGTCCTCTCTGGTGTACACATTATATACGAGGCACTATACTTGCCAATATGGTAGCCTTAGAGCAAGCACTACATGCTTCAATTCTGAAATGGATTTGTTGCCTTTTGCAACAAAACTCTTAATTTTCTTTCCATGTTACCTGAAATACCTTTTATTGGCCTAACGGTTAGGGGGCATGATGGTGGCACCCTAAATGGAGCTCTTTGCCAGCAATTATTTATTACACCGTAAATAGTGAACCCCAAGTACTATCTATTCTATTGTGAACTAATGGCAGATTCTACTGCTCATGTATGTACTGTAAGACTATAGTAGGATATATGCTCATCTACACTGACCATTAACAGTGTAACCAATCAAGAGGATATAGTCCCTTCTAAGTGATGCGCTACGCATCCTTGTCTGAGTACCAACCCTATCGTATGACGCACCAATGCAGAGGTAGCGAGTTACTCGTCATGCAGCTGTGTGCTTTTGAATCATGACGAGATCATACCCGACCCAGATGTGTTTTTCTTTATTCACTTGACTCGGTGCCACAGACGAATTTCAGTGCTTTAGTCTCTGACCAGTGCAAACTTGCAACACTAAAGTACACAGAACCTCAAACATGGTGTGCATCTCCATTCATTGCCCCTCTAAAGTGATATAGGTTTTTACAGTCCTCCGTTGTATTTGTATCTCCAGGGTGCTCTTTCACAATAGATTCGTCAGTCGTGAGGATCGAATATCCAATATAAACCCCACAGGAAAAAAACCGCTCACGAAATCGTGGCGTGTTCTGAAAGAGCTGCCATGCCAACCTTTGGGAAGACAGTACTGCTACAGTAAATTATCCCTATACACCTTGTTTCATGCAGGAATTTCTACGGCCCTCGCCTTACCTTTTTGCAAGGTTCTCTTCTGAATCGTAATCACCATTATGATGGATGCATTCATCAATGAATAGCTCGCTGCCTGCTTATCGTAGAGGCAGGCCAAGCACTCCTTAATCACACACTTTGATTAGATTCCTCCAGAAGGGAACCTGACGGATGTGATACCCCATATAGCCCATATGTCAAAGTGACCACAGGCACTGGCCGCCATCTTGTTGGGGGTCGGCCATAGATCTTGACACTGACGTAGAGCGGCTGTGTCGTAAAGGTCTTAAGGAGCAATCTCAGCCTGCAGGGGGGCTGACTTTACATTGTTGTAGCTTCGAAATTGAAGTCTCGGCCTGATATACTAGCTGTGGGGTTACCAGTCGATGTCAGGCAGGTTGGATAATCTCCGGCCCCTTTATTCCATATGAATATCTTTAATATGAATAGAAGAGACTGCGCATGCATGGACGTGCGTTAATATGGAATTTATGTAAAGCTAAGTCAATTTGCGTATAGGCAAGAATTTAGATATTCAATTTCAGATTAGAAAGGTCTGGAGAGATTTCGAAGGGTAAACACTAGAAGAGAGTATGCCTCCCCATAAATCCATTTTCACTGCTCTGCATCGACACCTCGCCCGTTTGGGTTTCATAAGAACCTAAACACTCTGCTCAGGATGGCCTCAGGTGCTGTTTTAAGACCGAGCCGCTAGGGGGAGTCAGCAGGGTGGCGCATGCGCGTTGCATACCTAGCTGCGTCTCCCAGCAGGGCGTGCTGGGGCCGACATGCTAATTGCCACGCCTTGTAGCTTATTGGCATGGTGGGTTGCGTTTGCCACACCCAGGGGGTATAGTGGCAATATGTCTGAGGCAACGGCTTCCTAAGAACAACATAGGCTACAGGAAGTTGTTCTGCAGATCTCTCCGACGTGAGTAAGCATGGCTGATGTTTAATATGAAGGTATTATATACAGTCGAGATTTGATTGTATTGCATTGCAAAATATTATCTACTATTGATATTTGGTAGGAAATAATTATGATTTTGGTTTCATATATGTACATTGTTTTGACAATATGTATGCGGTCAGGTCAAGTGTGACATGAACTTAGGCGAATAAACTGTTTCAAATCAGAATCTTTCTCGAAGGATTGATCTGCTAAGGTTCTGAACGTCCAACCCATAAGACATTGATTGGTTTGTGGAACAGGGGTGCCCTAAGCCCCTTACCCTTCACTCAAAGCAGTTATGCAATGGTCACCCATTGCTGTCCCATTGGTTGGCAGAGCTCGCATGGCAAAATCAGCATGAATAAAATACGAAATATAACTATATAAAATACCTACTGAAATTGACGTCGTGGCCAAGAGATTAACTCTGCGGACACAGTAACATAACACAGGCATTCTTAGGACCTAAGCTGGTCTTAAGTTTAAATAGGTGGTTCATTTGGCCCATATATATTCCCCTCCCCATCAAATAGATCAAATAGGTTCTTTCAATGCCCAATATATCTCATTAATTTTGCTAAGTCTGAAACGTAGCCAAAAGGGCATCGACATTGCCTGAAGTGCAAATCCGGAATATCTAATCACGAGACTTCTAAAAAGGGATGGGTCAACGCCTAGCGAGTGAATATAAGCATCTTATGTGAGCTTAAGGACATGGGTTGTCTTGTCTGAAGAAAGGATGGGAGAGATAATGCCCCTCCTGAAATAGGTGTAATATCAGAAGTCACCTGAGATGGCCATTTCTTGGCAATCAGTGACTATCATATTACCCGAGCCCAGAGTATCTACCATATCGGGTTTTATGCTGAGTTGACCTAGTTGGGAATTAACTATAAAGATCATTTCAATACAGCAGATAGTTGGACATACAATTGGATATTTAGAATCTCTCTCTCTCTCTCTCTCTCTCTCTCTCTCTCTCTCTCTCTCTCTCTCTCTCTCTCTCTCTCTCTCTCTCTCTCTCTATATATATATATATATATATATATATATATATATATATATAGATAGATAGATAGATATATATACAGTAAAAAACAACTTAAATCAGCTAAGGTCCAAATTGTTCCGCCCCTTTTTAACCTGGGATGTCATTCCCATGATAAATGATATTAATAGATTTTCTTGGTAATAAAATTCAGAGGGATCTTTATGGATTGTTAAGGTACTGGTTAATGCTCAACAGATGGCTTAGATGACCTCCTTATGAACAACAGGCAGTTGGTCCGGAACGCCAGACCACTCTATCTTGAGATAATAGAATTAGATAAGCCAGAACACTACTGGACCATGGCTAGGAGATTCAATAGGAATGATAGAGTGGTTCAAATAGTTCTCTTACAATTATGTTGACAGCCTCCCGCCGTTCCCAAACAGAGGGAGGTGACAGGAGGCTACTAGATGGATTAGATTTCTCGCTGATTTTTCTCATTAAAATCCGAGCTCAAGTCTAAATTTGTTCTCCCCATTTTATTCTAGGGATATGATGCCCATGAGAAAGGATTCTTATAGGTTTAGTTGGTCCTAGACTTCAAAGAGACGCCCACTGACGACATCCCCAAACCAGGACAGCCTTAACCAAGCATGAGTTCTATCGGGATTTAAGGACAGTCAATATAAAAGTTGCAATCTTAACTTCTATTAACGATCCTAGTTGTTTTAGTAGTTTTAGGTTTCATATTCTTCTTAAAATACTTTCTAACATTCAACAGATGGCTTAGGAGCCTTGTAATGCATGATATTAAGTCAACAGGGGGTTGGTGCAGACCGCCAGACCACTTTGTCCTGGGATAATGTAATTAGATAAGCCAGAGCATTGCTGGATGATGTCTTAGAGATCCAATAGGAATGATTGAGCGGTTAAGATGGTTTTCCTATAATCATGTATTTGGGACAATATTCCACCGTCCCCACACTGCAAATAGGCGTGAATGGAGAAGGGCATGCATTACAATATAGTGCACCACTGAAATAATAATAATCATTCATCTGTCATGTGTATCTACTGGTATTAACTTTATTCAAATATCCAGTCTCTCCTACGAGAGAAGAAACAGGAGCTTATAAAGTAACTCATTAACGGCAGCTCAATGATATTTTCCCTTTCCCCTTACTGAGAATCCCTAATGTGTATTCAGCTGATACCAGCCACTTCTTTTAGAACCTTTATTTAGCCAAGAAAGCATTTCCATGTAATCTCCCCATACATCAACATACTGACATAAGCAGGGACACTATATATAAATATCTACACTGAGGCATGATAGTGCAACACATTGCTGCTGTCGAATAATTCAAAAAGGGCAAACACTTCTGAAGAGAGATAATCTGGAAACTACCTTTTACTGAAGAAAATGCTATGAAGCAGTAACTAGGGAAGAAAGTATACGAACACATAGGAGCGCCGTCTGTCTGACAGCATAATATAATGTTCACTCGCAGTATCAGTTAAAGCATCCACGTAATATACCTGCTCGATCACTGGGAGAACATTATACACTTTAAAATACATTAATCTGTTATCTCACCCCTACATAAGCATCAAAATTATGATACCGCTCCACCTTTCCCATCAGCCAGTCTACGCAATTTTCCCCCAACTGTTTTACTGCCGTTTTACTTGGATCTTACTCGGTTATCAAATGGGAATGCCTCGCGTTATCGCATGGCACATGCCTCATGCACGTGGGGAACTGTGAGGCAGGCCCCCACGTAGCTAGAATGATAAGTGATGTCTGTAGAGAGGTCTGGAATCCCTAGTTATAGGTTTTTGCCCAGCATGTGTTCCACAATTCACTCTGCTCAGAATCATGTTGTTGGGCAAATATGATGAATGTATCCTGTATGCTTGTGTATCTCAAAGGAGGTGTTTCATTGATGATACATTATGATGGACGGTGATTATCTCACACAGGCATCGCTTGTACAGACCACCCAGGAACGCTGCAAATTAATTGTATGTGGCATATTTACTTGAAAAGGTGTGTTTATATCACCGAAATGAGTTTCCAGGTATTTATGCTCACCGTCTACTGGGCTGACCAAATGGTTTAGGGTAGGTTCACCCCAAATCGGCCACATACCTCAAGTCATCCATTCCTATAACTTCCAAAGTCAGTATGGCGTTGAATGAACATTTGCATCTGTTTTGGATTTATACATAGGAAATGCGTGGCTAAAGCGGCCATATAGCCGGGGGCCAAAACGCTTTTATTTCTTGGCATATCAGATATCGTCTGACCCGATGGCATCTATTGTAACTACATACAGGAGAAAACAGAATTCAACAGTACAATGACCTATACGGTACGAACAATTATATCGTCTTTCAACAAACACCTATCTCTTTACTGAAAAGTACCAACATGACCTTCTGGAACGAAATGGGCAATCTTCAATGCATTGTCATGGAGGAGAAAAGATTTGGCATTTTTATAAACAGATTTATTCACATACTTACACAAGTTTCATGTTGCCACTTGCAACTATTGTCACACGAGAGAGCACACCCAGAGATCCAATACAATAATAACCATCTTCTCATGAGCAGTGACTAGTTTCTGAACACCCTCAGGTTACATTCACATCTCAGTGGTGGCAAAGGGAATACCCAATCTCCTATAACACCCATAAATCTTTCACCAATGATAATATTAGTGCACTATAATGGAGACACTTTAAACACAACAGTACAACTGTGGCAAGGTGAAGTAGTAGAAAAGGACATATCTTATAAGCCATGTGCCGCAACAATATTGTATTTCATTTCATTTCATCACACAATTATTGGTTTGACAGAAACCTTAAATGCACTATTTTGGTACACTATTTATACTCATTCGGTCAACGACGTGTCAGCCTATGGTAGCATGCAAATATTAAAAAATAATCCATACCAGTCTGTCATGTTTGCTACATCATTGCTGTTTGATATCAAATGGCGCTGCAGTTTTTGATAAAGGCCAGTGCTGTTTGGTAATTCATATTTTATATGAATGACTCTCTGGGAAACATTCATCACATGGATCCATGTCGTGGTCTGTGTACTTCAGTTGACACATCTTCCAGATTCCTAGAGGAACTAATAAATCATCATTCTACTCACAACTTAAGGGACATTTTCCATCAGCCGATTTGGACATGATATCGATAGGTACGTTGGTACGTCAATCGGTGGAATAAAGCTGCATACTGCATGTTTCTGGGAGTGTTCAAGTACTGCTGCAATTTTCATGTAGGTCTATCGGCCGATAGGACATCCAAATCGGCTGGTGGAAAATGCACCTTAACCTTGCTGATGTGGTCTATTCGTAGCACCAATTGCCGTCTTGCTTTCTTGTTAAAGATAACGCGGTATAGCCTATACATCTACAATGTTGTATTCAGCGTCAAATGATAGTTAAAACCTAGGCTAGACCAATGAAATCCTAGTGGACTCATGCCATCGTGTTAACACACTCCCAAATAGGCATGGATGGCTCTCCAATAAAAGTGCATGTAGTATATCGACATAGGAATGATCCCAAATTATATTCACACTTTCGATAACAAGATGGTCCTCAGTACAGGGCAGCAGCAATAAGAGTGAGCGTTTGGGGATTGGGCATATATAATGGGATAATGCACAGGCTGTATACTGGAAAATGTATGAGTATACTCTCACCATAACTATGCGTTATCATAGGATGAGGTAAGTGTGACAGTGTACGCTGGTGGGAGTAATAAGCTCATCATAGATATACACATCAATAGGGGGACAAGATAGAGGACACTACATGTCGACATTTTCTTTGCAGTATCATGCTCAGCCCATGGTTGTATTATGGAATACATCTAAAATGCTCAATACAAAATATACACACATATACCTGCTCATAATCCATAAATAGTCACTCATGCTTTCAGGTAACAGCAACTTTTCAGATCAATAACATACAATGCCTTGTAACATTATATAGTTCAGCCTCTACGATATATTACACATTATGTAAATGCAATTGGCCAGACAACAGAAAGACTGAATTATTAAGCCTGATAATTATAAGGTAATAGAAGGATCAACTAGGGATAGGCCCGGTGTAGCATGGGGGTTCAGTATGTTGCATCACATATGTATATGGACGTATTATGTCACCCTCGTCACCATACACACACCCAACCTTAGCTAACTGTAATATACATAATTATGGTATGGTCGGATAGCCGTTAAACCATCGCATCAATTAATAGATTCGAGAGGAGCCTTTCAAGTTAATTTGAATTGAAATGGACATCCATGGATCTAACTTTGGGGAAGTCAATTCCTTTAGTTTAGCCTGGCAGATATACAAGACAAAGTTTTACTGTTGCAAAGAGTACAGGAATTGATGATTGCCCACATATTCTGAAAAGCCCTATTAGAGACTTATGAAAAAAAATTGACAATTTTCATATTTGGTGCCTAGATTCCTCAACAATCATGACCTGCATTAACATCAGAAGTAGAAGGTAGTTCTCTGACTACTGTAGATTATTTTGACATATCAGGGAGGTGCTCTCTGGGTCCCTTTACCTTCTAGATCTAGTAGAAACACTGACAATTGACATTGGTGCCTGAAGCAGAAGAGCTCTAAAGGCGCCAATCACAATCCTTATGTTGACTCTATATTGCACCCCTTCTTTCCATCAGAACAACCTGAGTGGAAATACATTTGTTTAGACTGGGCTAGTGCTGGTGCATGATGTTTGTCCAGACGGATGTTTTGTCTGAGGAATACTGGTGGAGACTTCTCTGCGGGAAATGATTGCTAGACGCTGGTCGGCAAATGACGTGGGCAGGAGGGTTTCATTGGGAGAGGGTCTCCTCTAATATGGTCTGCCCCAGTGAGTGATGGAAGTTGGGCGGAGATCAGGAGCAAAGGGATTTGTGATGATACGCCGCAGTCATCCACTATTACCCTGCGGACCTTCTGCCTCAAATTGACCTTTCCCCCCAATGGAGGCAACACTACACGCTAAAATCTGATATTCTGCTTGACCTATTTGTTTTTTAGTTTGGGTCTGATGACTTCCCGAGATCCGCAGAGAATCGTTTTTTTCTATAGCTAGCCTCATTGTAATCTGATACGGAAATGGCAAGTCCAAAATTGGCGCTTCAAAACCTTGATGCACAAATTGTCGCCTCAACAAACTACAACTCTAATCTAAAGTTTATTGATATGATATGTTTATGTTTCAACCTTGTTTAAACAGTAGCCATTCGTTTGAATCTACTCGTGGGCCAAGATAATAGAATAACTGCAACCATGTCTAGAGATGTTTCCTTCTAATGTGTAAACCTATACAATGATATCCTCTACTTAATTAAAGTAATCAATATCCTGTAATTAATGTAAAAGGACACTTGTGATAGTCAAGGTGGCCACAGTTGCTGGCACAATCAACAATAAAGTCTTTCCATGGAATCTGAAAGCCCTACAGCCTAGCAGTGCAGGGCCAGTGCTACACCAAGAAGACAGGAAAGTATGAACAGCGATGGTCACCACGCTTTTCAAAATCATATCCCTTTCCCATATACTTGAGAGTTATGCGTCACACCACAGTGGTATCCAACGTCGAGAAGCGGATGCTACCACGAACTATGACCCGTGACGGTGCCCGGATGCAGCACGGGAAACAGGAAGCGAACATGCGGTGGTAGGCGTCGCGGATCTCGCGCATGCGTATACCATAGATGAGCGGGTCGGTGATAAAGTTCAGCATGGGCATGAAGTCGAAGAAGTAGAACTTCATATACAGCACAAAGTCTGAGATGGACTCTATGTCAACGTGTGCTGAGATGAAGTTGAAGGCAAGGTAGGGGAGCCAGAAGACCACCAGTGTACCAGCCAGCAGGAAGGTCGTAACAAAGGCCTTGTAGTTGTGCTCTGCTTCAGAGTCACCTCTCGTGCGACGGTTCAGCTGCGGAGTTCGTCGCCGGTAGCGAACCACCTCGCTGTAGATACGAACGTACAGTATGACAATCACTATGATGAGCGCCGCCAGGGCATAGGTGCATATCTCAAAGGAGGCCTGGCCCATACTGCTCACATAAAAGGCGCAGTGCTCGAAACGCGTCTTAATCAGCATCAACATGGCGGGCACATGCGCACTGATGACGGAGAGCATCCAGATGATGAGGATGCAGAAGCAGGCCTTGCGCTTGGTGATCTTGGTGGTGGAGAAGAGCGGGTCGCATATCGCAATATACTGGTTCAGCGCCAGGGTGAGGAGTGACAACGAGCTGCAGCAGAGGCTGAGGATGAAGGGTGCCACGAGCACCATGATGATGAAGAGGCAGTGCTCTATGGTGGCCGTGCGGAACCGCGGGAAGATTAACGGTGAGTTGTAGTACATCCAGAGCAGCACCGACCCCACCATGTCACACACCGACAGGTTCATGAGCAGGGTGTGGTGCACGGTGCGCGTGCCGCGGATCCTGGTCATGGCCAACAAGGAGAGCACGTTGAAGATCAACCCGCTGGCGGCCAGGACTGTGTAAGGGATGAAGCGTGAGCCGAACGTCTCTCCCATGATCTGGGTGTCGGATATGTTCGTGGTGCCATTGTG
The DNA here is from genome assembly GCA_947462335.1 of Harmothoe impar. Classification (NCBI taxonomy): domain Eukaryota; kingdom Metazoa; phylum Annelida; class Polychaeta; order Phyllodocida; family Polynoidae; genus Harmothoe; species Harmothoe impar. Next base: position 42,389,348 of record OX381709.1, on the reverse strand, counting down.
CGGCACGAGATGGACACTGTTAGCACCTGCACCAGCACCAGTTCCAGCACCAGCCACACCCCCGCCAGCAAGGTCACTTAGGTTGTAGGGGCGGTACAGGCCTGTAGCACCCGTGCTTGCCACACTGGTATTCATCGTAGCAAGGTCCACCATTGGGAGCATAGTGAGGAGAAGCTCCTCCCTGTTTTCAATTCCTTTTTATTTTTCCCTTCTGTTATTCCAACTATTCTCTCTCTCAAATCACTCCTTTATATACCCCGTCTTTATCTGGATCTCCCACTATCCTATTTCCCTATAGCACCACCGATTTGCCTGGTATCTCACCTTTTTTTTTGTTAAAGAAGGCGACTCCCAGTGCACATTGGGGTTGTTGCTTGGGTTGCTAGTTGCTCGTGGAGTAGCTCCTCCGGGGTCTGCAGAAGCCACTGAGTGGCCAAACTCTCTGCTTTGATGTCCGAAATGTTTACAGCCATTGGGTAAATCCTGATCAATGTGTCTCTCCCTCTCTCATCCCTTTGTTGTAGATTGTCCACCTAACACAATATCCACTCACGCAGCACTGCCTGTACATTCACACTTCCGCCGCGGGGTTTATTTCATTTCCACCGGACAGCAGCACAGACCATCCTCTGACATCACTACCTGTGGGAATACATGAGAAAGAAACCCAGAGAATTCCACAGGAAACTAATACCTTGAGTTCTATTCTCATTTCACGTTTACAGAGCTCATCTTCCTTTGAATCAGCAACTCCGTTGGGACCCGTGGTGTATATAGCTGGATGGCATCAGTGCACCGTAACTCTCCTCGGAGACATGGGTTGCACATCAATCATATCCATGTCATTGTGCCTGCTGCGTTCTCAGCCGTGCTTAGCTAACCCGGACCACGGAGTAGGACGAGCCGGGACCGCTTTGTCCCTCCTGCCATCGGCGTCTCATTGTGGTTCCGCTTCCGCTTGCCCCGCTGGTCTCGCCCTGGACGTGATTACGCGAGAAGGCACGTGGTGATGGTTTGGTCGACAATTTGCCGGTAGCACTGGCAGCTCCAGCTAGGGCAGGGCGTGTAGGGGGGGTGGGGGCCTGGGCTGGGCCGGCTGATGCGCTGCAAGTCTGCAAGGAAGCAAGGAGATGATAAGCTGCCTGGACAGTACTGACCTTTTCATGTCTCTTTGAAAAGAAACTAGCATTAGCATTAATGGGTTCACCGAGCTGATAGTACCAATGATGGACGAGTATGCCTGGAGAATTATTGTTCTTTTTTATTAGCTATATTATTTTTATGTGAGCTAAAAATGCAATGATCTCAACGATGGAAGCGACTTAAATGCGCATCTCCTACTTTCATAATTATAATACAATACTTATGCTTGAATTAAAGCAGAAACATGATCTCAACGATAGAAGCATCTATAATGCGCATCCTCTATTCTTTCTCATAGAATACAGTCTTATAGTTAAATTAAGGCAGAAACATAGGTAATGAAATGAATCAGGGTATTGCTACAACAATCGTGATAATGATCTATGATGCCATAGAGCTGCTTTATAAAAACACAATTAACGGCCGCAGCCAGCGACTGCCAAGTCCTTCACGTCTCAATGCCGCGTAGCGTGAATCCAATTTAATTCTAAGTCGTGATTTATTGATGAAAACATCCCTGCAGAGATGTCTTCCCTAGAGCCAGTCTCAATAAGCCAAGTCAAGTGAAATAGAAATCATGAGGGTTTTATACAATTAGAGGTGTGTCTTTGCATTTGATGCTGACCAATAGCCCCCTTGTAATGCCTAGAAAAAAGAACAATCTAGGGACCAGGTCCTTAACCACTGAACAAGTGACTCAAACCGAGGTGAGTTCCTCAGAAATGTCACTGTAAAGACGAGTATGGTGACTGGCTCGGGTAATCAGGATACTTTCTGGACGGGATTGGATTGACAATGCGGTACTGTCCTTGCCCGTAAAACACTGCCCCTGTCCGCACGCGTTAGCTAGCTAATCGTGTGACGAGCCGAGCTGCTCACTATATAGAGCCACCACCTCTGTCTCCTACACTGCCAAACCTCCATGGAGTATTTCCCTCCTGAGAACCCGACGCAAGTGTTCTTATTCCCAATGCGAGTTTCGTTGGCAAACCTAATTTGTAGCCACAGCTTTAACACAGCAGTGTACGCTGATGGTGGTTTTATGGATGCTGTGTGACAGGCTGTGTACTGTATATAGTACACAGGCCCAGTTCACTCAGAGTAGGTTTGAGTTGATCGCTGAATAAGTTATCACACATGCATGATACACTTTTTCACTAATACAACCTGAATCCTCTTCTGAAGAGCTTTCGCATATTAACGGAGACGGAATATAGTATAGTGAAAGCAATAAAGCTAGATGAAAACCTAGCATATATATGTATATTATGGTATGACATATAGTATGGGATGTCATTTCTAAAGGCAATGTGCTTTATGGTAAGGCGTGATTCGTACTATAGCCTTACTTTAGATAAAACATGCTGTGGTTAACCCACGTTGAGCCAGGTACAACGTCATGTTGTAATATATCCGTACACATGATATCTTAGGCCACTCAACAAAATAAAATGGTTTCTCATCACCGCGCGCATCATAAAAATCAGCTTTTGAGGAAAACTTTTTTAAATTTTGCTAATTTTTGATGAAAAATATGATTGAAAATGGACAAATATTGGGGTATTTGGTATCAAATTAAAGCTAATACTACCAGTAATGCATTAGGATAGAAATAACTTACGTTTTCCCTACTTTAAAGATCCATAAATTCTTGACCACTAACATGTGAATTTTGGCCATGAAAAACGTATATAATCCCATACATTTTAACCTGCATGTAAAAAAAAAGCAAAAAAAACCCTCCTTCCTCACATTTTTCAGACCTTGATGATCAGAAACTACTTTTTCTTTTGAGTGGCCTTACCCCAGCTCTCACGGTTTAGCTTGAATGGAGCTGCCTGAATACTCTTTTAGTCAATGGAACATCGGCTCTTAAGGGAGACTACCCGAGGATATATTTGACATTAGAATACGAGAATTGTAGCTTGGACTTCGTCTATATGTCACATGAGTAATTATCACTGATACTGTTAAAGCATTTCTATGGTTACGAAATAACGCATGCAAGAGAGATCCGCTGTGTTTGTCAAAATGTGATCTCCTTTAGTTGACATATAATACATAATGCAGCGTTCATAATCGATCTAAAAAGACCAGTGCATACTTTGGGTTGTAGGATGTCACAGGCGGACAGCAAGATCCACAAAGGATTTTGGCGAACGTGACAGGGGCTAAAGTGGTCTACTGTCCAACACAAAGTACCCATACCCTGAAACGTGACACTGCAATATTCTGAACCCAAGATGTGGTCCTATGCATAGCATTTCAGTGTCTATAGGGCCTTCTCATTGAGGGACACATCAAACAAATGCAATAGGCTTGCCTTTAACATTATTTTAATCACATTTCTGTGGATTGAGCTATTTTGATATCTTTTGAGCAACCTAATGATAAAAAAACAGGAAGACAATACACTATAACATACTCGTTGCAAAAGGTGATGCATTGCATTTTGCTAAATGTACGTATCTGCAACTAATATGCAATTTGTGCATAATTTTAATATTTCCCTAGCATTTCCCATGTTACACTTTCCAATTGAGATGCTTCTCTATAATTTACCTTTCCTTTACTGTTGCCTCAAGTACATGTATGATACGTCGTAACGTATTGCATTCTCTTTATCTATATCCACTTAAGTTTTATCCAAAATCCACTGTCGACAGCAGGACCATCCTCCCTTATCGAATAATATAATGCACCGCTGTGTACATAATAAGGTCGAAGCTGTGCACCCCCCTCCCCCCGCAAAAGAAAAGACTGCAGAGGAGAATATTCTGGTTTAGATTTAATTATTAAGGGAACCCTTCTACGTTCATTCCTGGGAAACTGAATAATGGTCGTTGGAGGGTATGAGTAGGAGGGCTGCATTGTACACATTCTGCCATTGTCATTTCAAAGGGTGGTTCAAAATGGATCCATCCGTTTTGTTAGGCAATGATCTGAGGATTGAAAGCAGACTTTTTGTAAGGCCAATGTCCCCCAAGGGAGGAGGCACCAGCCCTTGTTCAATGGCCATGGACGATTGATCTATTAACGCCTATCGAAGATCTAAAGAACACACTCTGCACAGGTCTGGAATGCCTATCCATTATGCCCTACCACTGCTTATATAAAACAGCCACCTTCAACGCTCATGGAAATAAGTTGCTTTCTTCTCGGTAACAAGGGATTCAGTTGGCCGTATTTGCGTTCAGGGCAACATGATACAAGAGGATGTTTGTGTTTTAAATGCTAATCAACAATGACTCGAGACTTAATGTCACTGTCTGTAGAATGGCATCTGAGATGAGCCCCAGCAAATTAATTCTAGTCTGTTTCTGGAACGGGAACCTTGTGTCACTGCTGTTCCATTTAACTGATTATCGTACTATGGAACTAGCTGTGCTCTTTGGCACAATAATAGGCACAGGTTGGCTCAGATTGGCACACCATGGCACATATAACCACACATCAGGTACTATAGCAGAAATAATATTTTGTTGGTATTTGCATTCTATTTCATTCAATCAGGTTCCTATCAGTATAATGTAGGTCTGACGAATATTGTATATTGAATGCTATCAACCATTAACACAACAGTTTACATAATATATAGCAGAAGTAAGCCAGACCTTTATACACATATGTGTATACAACACAGGAATGATGTAAACATTATGGTCTAGCCCTCTATACCCAACGATGATAACTCTGTATTAGCTATGGGGGTATCAATAGATAACAATGAGGGCATCTGAAGTCAAAATGGGGACAATGCATGCTCATGTGTTTGTAAATGTGTAATTTTGTGCCAGTTGGGAAACAATATGAACGGTATCACACACTGTGCCTAGGATACCTGCAATGTGTGCCAGCAAGTGCCATCAGCGTTGTTTCAGCTTCTTTCCAAATTCACACCACATCATTCTCTTTGAATATAAGTATCTCAACAGGTTTACAACGTGATATGAATCACACAATGTATCCCTCTATTCAGGAAGATGCATTATGAAAAAAGGTATATTTGGGCAAGGGTCGCGTGTGAACTGTTATGTTACTGGTTGGTATATATATGACCAGACACACAAATATCAAACCTGCAATAGGATCAAATCCCATGATGCAATTTTTGCTGGAAATGTCTGCAATTTTATAACATATTGCAATATGCATGGCTCACTCCGATTCGCAACAGAATCTACTGTTACTACAACAGGGAGATATAATTGCTAAGAATCTGTTGCAATTTGGGCCTATTGCCATTCACACACTACAGAGTGTTGGGACCCACCTTCCTAAAACTAAAAGAACTGGAAATATGAAGCACTATTCAGTACCATAGGCTTTAAACTTTACACTTTGAGTAAAAAAAATGAACCGGACATTTTTAGCAACTTATAATTAAGCCTAAACTTCGTATGGAGAAAACTCAATCCACCCATCAGACCAACCCCAGGGTCACGCCTGAATAGACATTCAATTGCAAGTTGAAACCACCTTCAAGTACAAATAAATTAACATTTACAAAAACTGAGAGAAAATGTCCTACAAGGCAAAAGTAGCAATAATAATCACAGACGTGGGACATTTCTCAATTACAGCTAAGACATATTTACATGTGCCTACGCTAGCATACAGCAGTATTAGGTTGGTTGATTCAACAAGGTAATTGCCATTGTCTACTACACAGAGGTTAAGTAACAGTCTCAATGCTTATTGTGATGTTATTAGATAACGACTGGCTCTAAAGGCCTCAGATCATGCAATGTCAGACTGGCGAGAAACAGATCTCTGGTTGGTTGCTTGTGTTGAGCTGCTTGTAGCCGACTCCACAGGCGTTCACCCCTATATAGAGGTGACTTGGTGTAGATGTCCTTTAGTGGCCTCTTGACCACCAGCTTGATCTTGTTATCGTTTCGTAGTGCATGGGGCGGTACTACAACACAGTCTGGTATCCTAGAATGCTGGTACATCTGTGTTAGGATCTGCTTATTTCTCCTGCACACTAGTTTGTCCATCTTTTCATCTCAGTGTAGGTCATCAATCCTAGCATCTCTCGGATCATGGATGCTATGGCAGGCGCGCAGACAGTCATTTTGTAGGGTTTGCAGTTTCTTTACTGCCCATGTGGGCGCACCGTCCAGTATCACAGGACAGTACTCCAGGCATGGTAGTATCATCTGTTTATACAGTAGTACTGCAGTGGCCTTGTCAGTACAATTCCTTGTGTGCTGCAAATTTGGGAGTTTGGAGTTCACAGTGCCTGTGATCTTCTTGCAGTGGGGGCCCAGGGTCATATGGCGGTCCAGAGTGACCCCCAGGTAGTTGAATGTGTGCACCACCTGTAGTTGTACACCAACATCCTACCAAGTCCAGGGCAGTGTTGATGGGATAGAACCACACATGTTTCTGTTGCAGTTTTAGCATATTGACCTGAAATTGTGGATAACTATCTGTTTCCTCCACTGTCTATATTGAAATATAATGCCAAAATTGCAGTTTTTGTGCCACATATAGTATACTATGGGGTTTGGGGTAGGCACTTTTGCCATAGAACCCTTGCAGTTTGGAATACCAGTTAATGCAAGGCTTCCAAACAGCAACGGGCACAAATTGCAGAGGTTTTGCTGGCATAGGAATTTAGCTTTAACATGATGAAAACCTCATTGAATGAACTAAGTTTGCCTAAACCAGCAATGTATTCACCTACTTTGTACGGCGAGACCCTGTGGTAAGTGCTGCTGGATTTTAAGAGTAATACAAAAATGGCACATTTGCCAAATTTTAGCACACTGTGATGAAAGTGCACCAGCCAACAGTTCTATTTATACCATTGTACATTTTGTCATGGGATGTGAATATGATTTTAGTGGACTCTAGAAACGCTGTGGATATGTTCCATGGAACACAATGTAAGTGTGTGTCAGCCTGTGACACAAGCTGCTATGAACTTGAACTAATTTGTTGGGATGTAGCTGTCATTCCTCTCATGGTCGAAAACACACAGTGTATGCATGGGAAATAAATGTAAAAGAAATGTAAAAGAAATCAACTAGGAAAAGGTATTACAAATTAGATAAGCCCATAATACTATGTTCACACCACCCTCACAGGGGGCAGATAAAAGGGAAAGCCCTAGCCTCTATAAATATACTGACTGATCCTTTCAGACATTCATTTCCAATATATATTACCAGTCTGTTTTATAATATACTCTGCTTTGCCATATAGAAAGTGCATTAATGCTACCATGAGCGCAATATTATAGGCCTAGAGATACAAATATGTTATGTTGTGAATGGGGAAGTTATGAATTGTGTGCTCAGTCACCATCATGATAAACAGGCAAGCATTCACAGGGTTCTATGAAACTGACATGCTAAGCATGTCATGTAATGTCCGTCATATATCAAAGACCAACACCCGGCACATTATCAGATTATTACACCAACCGGAAGTCCCATTTTTATTAATGCATGGCTACGACATTATGCTCCATTTACGACCTTTTTGATCAAAAGGTTGGTCCAAACATAGCCATGATACTAGATTAAAACACTGATTCACTCGATTAAGTGGCGCGTTGCTATTGGTTTTACGTATACACCAGTGTAATTGCTCGTGTTCTAGCAAGTGGCCACTCTCCTCAGCGTGGCCTTCCTAGTCTAAAAGCCCTCCGGTCGTAACCTAACCTCTAATACCCCTAATGAACTCTGCCCTAGCTGCCGGACTGTATTCCCGCAACAGGAATGTTCCACATTCATTGCAGAATGAAGAGGCTCCACTTGATGCCACTCTCCCGGACCTCCCGTGATTGGTTGGGTAATTCTGGTCATGTCCCCTCCTCCTGACCATCACCTGAGGCCAGTTGAACAGGACACAGAAGCTGGAGGCATTCCCCATCCTACTCCAGTACATGGTCGTGGCTAAAGGTCACAGCATTGTCAACATGGTGGTATGTTAAATTGGTCCGTCTCTGTTCTACAAAATAAACCTGGAGATCCTTTAGCTAACACGGGTTCAGTTAGTGGTAATATATTTTGGGACTGCAAAGTTGATTGTGTGATATGAAAATTCCCCATTTTCCTTTGCTGGTTTATGTTTTCATGTTGTGCCAGATGCAGATTATATTACCTATGTTTGTGTTTTACAGAAGTTACATGAAATAGGACGGGTTTACTTTAAGAACCCATAAAACTTAAACACTAGGAGTAAGGTAGTATGGGTGGGTGCTTAAGACAGAAGTTGTAATAACGTTGTTCAAAATAATTGTGACTTTTGCTAATCTATTACTTTTCACTGTTCCGACCAAATGTACATGGCCACTTGACCCATATAAAGGTCAGATCCCACAACGCGAGAGACGGTCAGAAAATATTGTGATTTGGTACAATTGCTAATTTTGGGGTCTATATTGGCCAAGATAGGCCCAAATTGGTGAGAAAGTGTTGCTTATGCCTTGTGATTTAGGAAATCACAAGGATCAAAAAAGTTATTTTTCCCAATAAGGCCTAGAAAATGTTGTCTATTGGAATATCTCAAGGTTTCTTGCTAAATCACAATGGTTGTAGCACTCATTTATCTCTACCCAAATCCCACATGCTCCATATTATAAGCAGTCTTGCTCTGTGATTTATAGCAAAGTGGCACCTGCATATATTGATGGATGTAGTTGCCTATGGTATGATTGCATCAGGTTCTCTTACGATTTTAATATTAAAGTCCCTTCTGTTGCTAATTCAAACTCTACACTTCCCCAGATAGACTATGAACTACTTGTAGTAGCGGCCAATACACAGCATATTCTATGACTAAATCAGCCACAGTGGGATTTGGGACAGCCTGAATTCGCGGGACAAGACTTAGTGTTGCGATTTACATTATTGGCAACAGTTGCCCCTTGTTTTTATCACAATAATCAACACTTCTGGCCCATTTTTCGCGTTGTGGGATTTGACCTTGATAGGAGCAGTCTTTTTAGTTTTGTTACCTTATTATGGTATTGACATTTGCATAACGAATATACATGATACATCTCTATCACCACCTATTCTATGGGAATAGTCTGAAATTTATGGCAACTACCACACACAAGTATACAATAAAATGCTAAAATAAGCATAGCAGGAATTCATTAAGTACATGACTCGGGCGTCTATCAACATCCCTTCCACCTGCATGCCAAGTGATAAGTTTGAATGACCTCTCCAAGACTGTTTGTATCCTTGCCATTACCATCTACCTGTGAGTGGGGGATGGAGATACTGCATGTTTCAGCCCCACTACAAAAGGCGGCGACGGGAGACGACGACGGGGACTGTTTCCTGCAGTACCTTTGTGGCTACCCCAGCTCACAGGCCCAGCCCCACATTCTGCCGAGCCGATGGGACTGGCAACAAAGACTGTCGGAGCCAGGCATCCACATTATATGGATCGGTTATGGCACTGCCAGCCACATGGATGGCCTTAATAATACGACAATGGGGCACTTTAGAGCTGCAGTTATAGAAAGACTTTCTGGCATTTCGCTGCCTTCTATATGAAGGGGGCTCTTTGGTGGATCAAACCAACGCCTGCTTTACTCGGCCATTCCCCAATGTGGAGACAGCCATGCTTAAGTAAGGGCGTCAGGAGAGACTGGAAGTACAAGACTGTCGGGGCGGGGGGGGGGGGGGGGTGTTGGATTGGAGTGGGGATACAGCTATAGGGGATAAGGCATGGGGAGGGAAGGGGTGGTGGGAGTACAGGTATAGGAAGATTGTGGACAAGGCACCAGGGGCAAACTAGTCAGGGGAGTAAGGGACGGGGATTTACTGTGTCAGCGTGTGGCCTCAGATGCAATTACCGCCTGCTGGAGGTGTAATTGGTGCCTCACCCCCTCACCCGGGGTGTGAGCAGCTCGGAGCAGCTCAACACTTGTAGTAGTAGGGAGCAGCTCACCCAGCGACTCACCCACCAGCTCCCAGTAGGGGCACCTTCACCGTGACGTCTTCTACACGATTGTGACGTCAGCCTCCCACTGCCACCCCCACTTGGTGGACTTATCTAGGCCCCTCAACACCCACACCCACACCTAGAATGATCATTTCGGCTGACAAGGAAGTCCCACTCCAACCCCCCCCCCCCTCCTCCCACCTCATATGGTGCATGATAGCTGGTTTCTTCATTTGGCTTATTATTCCAAATCATAATTTAATAACATAAGGTAATACCTATTTTACTATATTATACCATCAGCGACTGCATGATAGCTTTAACGTTTGATATGCACGTTATGTCAAACCTCCTGACATAGGCATCTGGGCTCCTACAGGAATTCCCACAATAGACATCTCCTCCTGAAAGTGACAGCTGGGCGGATGAAATATTTCCATAAATCGAACAGAAGCTATGATTATGCCCCATAAATGGACGTGCTTATAATAGAAGTCACCCTCTACTGACAAGAACACCTGGACCGGAAAGCCTGCCGAGGATATTGACTTCCCAATCCAGGGGGCTCAGATATTCTGGAGGGGCCTCCAGAGGGTACAGATGATGGTGTCCTCCAGGGTCAGATTGCAGCTACTTACCTGCCAAACTCCAGCAAGTAGGACAGGGTAGGCTGGGCACTGCTCTGGCTATAGCGGCCAGGGACGGCTTATCTCCGTCTGCCTGAGGTCTTCCCTCTGAGGCAGACCTGCCTAGAATGCACTGACTACCAAATACTGTTCCCCAGGTCAACGGATGTCCATGAATTATAAGTAGGAGCACAAATACAGCCCGACTCCCTGACAAACTCCCATGCTCTGGCTTCTCGTTTCTTTTGCCTGTTCTGTCAAAGGCAATCGGAAAGGGCTGTAGCTAGCGATAGGTAAAACGTGTCCATCTGTCAGAAGGGTCGTCAAAACGATCGCCCTTATATTGCTATGAGTTGCTCTGAGTTAGTCCACGTGTTAAACATATATGTACTAACCTACCCTACCCTCTAAAGCTACACCGCACCTAACCCATCAGCTCCCGGCGCGTAGCGCACACTTAAACATCGTTAAGCCCCCGCCTAGCCAAACCTACCCCCTTGGGTGTGAGAAGAGTATTACCTCGGCCAAAAATCGAAGTTAAGGTATGCTTGATCGTTGCCAGATCCTCCTCCTCCTGCTCCTCCTCCTTCCGTCTGTTTGTCCTGTTTTTACTCCCAACTTCTTACTACTTTTTGTGTGTGCTAAGTCTGTAAAGGCGCGGTAATCCGAATCACTCCCGTCGACCTGCTGCCTGGTCGGGGCCTGGCCGTAGTCTGAGCTGCTCCGTAGCCTGAGCGCCTCACGCCGCAGTGTGACCGACCCGTGCGTGTCGCTCCCCAGCCTGCAGAGACACCCAGCGGCCGGGCTGCGCGTCATGTGACCGTTGGAGGAGGATCTGCTCAGAGCTGCTCAATGTGAGGCACTCAGAGCAGGGTTAGCGCTTGTTGTGTGTTGGATGGGGAGAGGGGAAGGGATGGTGGTGGGGGAGGAGAGAGGGGGAAAATATAGAGAGAGGGGGAAGAAAGAGACAGACATAGACAGAGAGAGAGAGAGGGAGAGAGAGAGAGAGAGAGAGAGAGAGAGAGAGAGAGAGAGAGAGAGAGAGAGAGAGAGAGAGAGAGAGAGAGAAAGAAAGAGAGAGAGAGAGAGAGAGAAAGAGAGACAGACAGACAGACAGAGACAGAGAGACATAGACAGAGACCGAGACATATAGGGGAGACAGAGACAAACATATGCACAGAAGTAGGGGTAGCGAGACAAAAGAGACAGAAACCAGAACCAGCTAAAGTGATAAAATGAAATATCCCCAAAGCCCGATATCATCTACTGATCGAAAAACATCATTTGAGGAAGGTCTCAGTTTCTCCCCCATTGTAATTGTAAAATGGCGCAAAGCTGTCATAATACAAACAGAGGCACAAACATGGTCTGCATCTGAGAATACTATTTTAAATACCAGCGTTCCCATAAGCAAGGCTGTATTCCATCTCAAACTACCGTGAAATGACCCTTCCCAATGTTTTATGTTCTACTAAAAAGTGAAATGGTTTCTCGCACGCACGCGTCATAGAAATCAGGTTTTCCAACTTACATTTTCCCACTTATAAAAATCAATGAATTCTTGACTGCTAAAATGTCACGAAAACATTATTATCCTATACATGTTAGCCCCAAAGTAAAAAGCCTCCTTCGTCATATTTACCAGTCCTTGGTGATGAGAACCCGTTTTCGGTGAGTGGCCTTACATCAACAATTTGCAAAACTCCATAGATGGAACTGTGGTTAGAATGTAATACAGATGAGCATTCAATAACTCTGATGAATATTTCAACAACTCCTCAGTTTTGTACGATTCTCTGCATAATATAATCATTAGTTCAGATATTTCTTAGCAACAAGGGATTCAATTTGTTTCTTCAATTGCTAGCACTCATAGGGAACTAATGCTTATGTAAATAAAGCAACAAGTATATAAGGTCTTCACCGTGGAAAGCAAGATGTATAACACCAGTACATCTATGAGTTATTCAGAAGCTCACACGATGAGATGAAGGTAGCTGTATGGCTGTATATATGTACTCCCTGTGGTATAAGAGCTCATGAGCAGCTCATCACACCGTGCCCCATAGACCTACCTTAGCAGCTCGGATAAATGTGTCGGTGTAAACTATGCAGGAACTGCTAAGAGACAGGGGCTACTAAGGGGCAGATGATGTATGTTCCCTCCCAGGGAACGACGCTAATTCACAAAAGGGTAAGAAAATTATATATTTTGGCCAGATGATTATTGACAGCATTCCATGCTCGATGTCAACATTACTATTTTCTAGGTTACATTTATTTATCAAATATATGTACCAAAATGAAATAACTAATAAGTATTGACTGCTAGGGATGCATCATAGTGCTGAACAACAGTCTTCCGCTTATAGGCGAGGTTATATGTGAAGGAGACCACCTTCCTGCTTTCATAATCGCATCACACACTCTGGACACTGTTTCTCTGCCGACACAAGAAACAGTTCCCTCGGATTTTTACCTCGGAACCATGGCTGATTCCTGCATCTCTAACTCTCAGATATTTAACTTTTTTTTAAAATATATGAATTGTTTCACAGAGAACGGAGAGTGGACAGAATTTTGTTCATTCTGCGTGTGCAGAGGCAGGTTGACGCCGAGATGCATCAAAACATTTGCAAACATGAGGTTATGTGAAGGTTAGGGAGTGGTCATTTTTTAACAACAGGGGGGGGGGGGGGGTTGGTGGATTTGGGGGGGGGACCAAAAAAATTTGGACCCCTTGAAGGGGGGGGACCTAAAAAATTTGGACCCCTCCTGAGGGGGGGACCAAAAAAATTACACCCCTTTATAGCGGAAAAGCCCGCGCGTTACTATAGCTCAAAGGGGTCGACCTCGCTCAATTTCAACCTGCCTGGAGGGGGGGGGCTGAAAAAATTTCGACCCCTCTCGCGGGGGGGACCAAAAACTTCTGACCCGCTCGCGCGAAAATCCACCAACCCCCCCCTGTTGTTAAAAAATGACCACTCCCTTACTGATGTTGATACTTAGACTAACACACATGATGTATAGGTTTGAATCCCAAGTGCAGTATGTCTGTAAAAGTTATTGGCTAGGGGATTATCAATGTGCTACTTCATGATAATTCAGACGTCATATGGCCAGAAGAGTTGCCCTAAGTGGGACTTCAGCCCAGCTAGGAGGCTGGGGTAATGTCTGAGTAATGTCTAAACTGGCCAGAGTAAATATATGTAGAGTCAAAACCAGACACAGCAAATTATGATTAATAACTATATATTGTTCAGAAACGGTACACCCTTTGAATACAAGCTAGTCACAATCAGCAGCGATAAACGATTTCCTAAACTGTTATAAATCCCACCAAAACGAACACACCTGGGGCTTACCTTCTTGATTGGATTCCTGGACAGTTCTGAGGCAGAGAGCTGTCTTAGCCTCCTGACCATGGCACCACCCATCATAGTGACTGTTCCAGGAACCCACCCAAGAGAGCGCATTCAGAAACCCCTTCTCATTATCAAATAAGTATACGTAATTCGCTGACGCCTTGAGTGGGTCTGGTTTCCCTTGGGTGACGTACCACACCTACGACAGCTGCTCTCCATCGGAAGAATGTAACATCTATGTAATCGACACAATCAACGTATTTTGCCTGGAGATATTAGCAATATTCCTGCAGAGATGTAATCCATAGATCCTACAGCACAATGGCATTTAGGACGTCATGATGTGCTCATTTGGACATATTGACGTCAAAATGACAGGTAATCTTATGATGTGCTTTGTACAGAGGGTGCTAGTTGGGATATCATGATATAACCATTTTTGTGTAGGCCCCTTTCTTAATTTAAGCTGCAGACCAAAAGAATAATGCAATCAGAAAGAATTTCCATTAGCAATTAATATCTAATGGTACAGAATCAGAAAGTATGCAATGCATTCTGTGGTGTACGTTTTAACTTCCTTTTCACATAATACTCAATGTCCCAATACAACCAGCTGGCCAAGGGCCCATGTTGAATAATTTACCCCAATTCAAATTGACGAGATACCTTGAATAAGTTATCAAATCAAGTATAGAACGATAATGATAGGTCGCCAAGATATAATTATAGTCATATTACAAAATTGTACAATTATCGGGTTTTATTCACGGGGTCCATTTCCACACTATTTGATATATATATATATATATATATATATATATATATATATATATATATATATATATATATATATATATATATATATAATATTATATTCTCTACTTATCAGCTACATGTAGACGAAATACATTGCCTTTGGGAAGCGCTGGCTTCCCTCAGATCGTCTGCCTTTAAAGGCGTCCATCGTGTACCTTTACCTCAATTCGGTTCTAATTCATTTAAATGGTCGGGAGGACAGCCATCCACACTCCATCACCCAGGCCGCTGCACACCTGCTGGAGGACGCCTCATTAAGCAGCCACCTGATTAGATGCCACTCCAGTGGTATTTTAATCTAGCCACCACCAGTCCATGTGTGCTGCGTGGGCTGCGTTATCGGACCCTCCCACTGTTATAGCAGTGAGAATGATTTTACTTCATTTTAAAGAATGGTCGCATGATTCGTTTTGACACAATGAGAATTTTAATTATAAAATCAAGGCTAAATGGATTATTTCTGTTTAATTTTTTTTTATATAAAAGGTCCATGGGGTGGGATGGGGTGGGGAGGGGTGGGGCGGGACTTAGTTGGTTGTTGAGGGAGTGACCAAATATGTTGTACTCTTCTTCAAGGGGGTGGGGGTGGAGGGGGCATATGCCACCCCTTTTACTCTTTAGAAAAAAACACCTTTGCGTAACTATAAATAATAGAGGTCGTACGTATACGATAACATTGTTAACCCTGTTAGGGGAGAGGGAGGGAGGGGGGTTGGACGAAAATGAGGACCCCTTACACCTGGGGGGGGGCGGAGTAAACATTAACCTGATATCCATAATTGATGATGATACAGTGTACCATAATCTGAGCGTTAAGTGATGTGGTAATCACTGCTCCATGTTTCTGTTTCTTTGAGTAGAAACACCTTTGCAGGATAATTTTCAGGGAGCTTGAAGGTTTGAATGAAAAATCCCTCAACAAACATGACTTGTAGTGAGAATATTAAAAGAGATGAAATAATGTTATGGAATTCCGAACAAAACACTAAAAAATGCCGATTGCCATTGTCACGTCTTTACCTTTTAAGAAGGTTGCTTTTAACATTGAGCTTGGCCATAGGCGATGACAAGAACTTTCACAACAACAAAACAAGGGCATGATGCCTTTTTGATAAATAGATATTCAATTAGAATTTATTCACCATGTCATTTTTATTGGGTGGGTTGTATTTGATCAGCTTGTACTATGGTATCATTCTGACCTGTGAGTTAAATCAACTGGAAAATCTATGCCTTTGCACGACTTGTTAGCCAACAACCGGATTAGCTGCAGGACATTTATTGCATTTGGTCCCAGGTTCCATAAGACAGGGGCAAGTAGCACGTGGGTCAGGGAGTCGAACCTCAAATGGCCTTACACATGTTCCAGATGGAATGGTATTTTTTTTACTATTTTATTATATAGTTTTTGGGTAAATTTAAGGTTATTTGGGTAAATAATACAATTACAAAAGCAAAGCACTATTATCATTCAATAATCCTATAGGCCTAGTAGTGTCTCACATTCCGATTCAAAGGCACATAGTGCAAAAATTCCATCATCATGATAAAGGGGGGGGCAAACCTGGCCAACCTGGAGTGACTATAATGTTTCCCGCATCAGCTATTCTGTGAGGGGGGGGGGGGTGGAGATGGGGGCATGCCGTTCAAACACATTTTGGTGAACTAGACCTGAAATGGTGCATTCTCACGCATTGTAGGACAGAATATTTTAGGACTCAGCCCCCTCCCCTCCTCATCCAGATCAGGGCCCTCAGAATCAGGCCCTATGAATTATACTTCATAATCTCTTTCCGTCTTTTCTTCTATTGTCTTTCTTTTCCTCCTCCTCCTCCTCTTTATTTTTTTGGGGGAGGGGGAGGGGGAGGCCCGTCGCCCCCCTTGGATCCGCCAATGAATGAAGCCTAGTTCTATCTACCTACTTTTACCCCTACTTTAGTTATTGAAACGGGGGGCAATATTCATGTTTTAATATTAATCTAACTAAACAATTGAGTATCGTTCTGCTGAACGATATGTGTGCATTTACATCACATAATAACTGGATTAAATAGTAATAAACAACGTTCACATTAAGACAAACCTATATGAAAATTGAATCAGTATGAAGGGAGTGTGATTTGTCGACAGAATAGTATTGCGGTTTTTTTCCGAGATTATGCTGCACGTAATCTGTAGACATCTTATTTTCTCATGTGCCATCATCTCTCAGAAAATGTAGCTTGATTCCATTCCCCCCCCCCCAAACTTTTCTCATCTCCATTCTTTAGTGTTCTTTGCATGGGTTTCACAGATGGAAAGGCACAATCTTCACCATCACACAAAATCCATGAATGTTCTCAGTTTGCAACTTTGTCTAAAGATGGAGAAATAGCAGGGTATGGTTTATTTTACAAAATAGATAGCGTAAACCTCAAACGCGACTTTCTTCTAGGGTCGATGTAAGTCTGACCTCTATTCTAACATAAGATGGGCTGGCTTGAGATCACAATTATGGCCATTAGCGTGTCGCACCATGGTTTAAGCCTAGGGGTTTAAACAGAGAGACAACCACGCCCCAATCAGCTAACACAGGTGATTAGATGCCATTCCAACAAGTTAACCCAATGAAGGATGAATATAACTGAGCTGGACTACCGCGATTGATCATTTGTCCCATTCATCTATCTTTTTCTATCCTTCTATCTATCTATCTATCTATCTATCTATCTATCTATCTATCTATCTATCTATCTATCTATCTATCTATCTATCTATCTATCTATCTATCTATCTATCTATCTATCTATCTATCTATCTATCTATCTATCTATCTATCTATCTATCTATCTATCTATCTATCTATCTATCTATCCATCTATCTATCTATCTATCTATCTATCTATCTATCTATATATCTATTCCTATCTATCTATCTATCTATCTCTATATCTATCTATCTATCTATCTAGAGATAAGAAAAACGTGTTATTGTGAAGAGCTCGTATTTTCCTCATGGACAGGAAACCAAAGCTACAATGTGTAAAAAGATTCAGAAACATTCACATATTCTCGTGAATTACTTAAAACATACTTTCAACCATAAATATCAAAATTACTAAAATCATTGAAAATGGTTACCACGATTTAGGCTTCAGTTATTGAAGAATTTCTTTTCTTAATGCCGTTAGTCCTCATATATCTCTCGGAACCCATCCACTGACCAATTTTGATAATTCACAAAATAATTAGGAGTTATGGGTAGTGTAATGATGATGCATTGACTGGGAACTGACTCTGCTAATTCTTCACTACTTTTGAGAAATGACCTCCCGGAGACATTTATTATAGTAAATTGAATTTACAGAAATACAGATTGCATTCAGAGACGGCTTGCGATGCATTCTCGAATGGTTCATCCTTTTAGTGGCCCCAAGAGGTGGAGTGACTTGCCCGAGGCCATGTCACTGCCAGAGATGGAGCCGCTCAGAGGCTGGGGAAGCCAGGGAGCAGCTCATGGGGAAATATCATTAGTGGACAGGTGGCCGCCATGACAGTTGGCGAAATAGAGCCCACAGGAGTAGGTGAGGTGACTTAGTGAGGGGATTGAAATGCTGACATCTCTCTTATAGTGCGCTGTATCCCACTGGGATCCACTGGGACATGTAGGGGAATAGCTGGGGGAGTGGGCGACGATGGTCGCACGGGTGTGGGTGGTCGGGGGGTACAACTGCATGGAAGCCAAGCTGGAAGCCACATCGCAAATGCAATAAGGACAGGAAGGGATAAGGGCAAAGGAGGTTGCTGTAGGGAGAGGGTATTGTGGTACATAGGGATCATTGGGGATCAGGGAAAGGCGTCTGACCGTCGGTGCTATTTCGGACTAGGATCTTGGACTTTTAGTCAACACTATGATACATTGTGGTGGGAAATCCACCCGAACTTTTCTTTCGATTATTATCAAAGTATGTGAGTGTTATAATTTATTTCATGTTGAGAAACAAAGTAACGATGCTCAATTAGGTATTAGGATGACAATTCTACACCCCTCCCACCCCCGTGCAGAAACTGTATCTCGTTCTGCAGAGCCCCGTGTCATCAAAATAGCTAGGAAAACCAACCTTTCAATGACTATTTCGATGGATTTAAATAAATAGTTTCATGAACTAGATACAGAGATTCACTCTAATCTATCCAAACTAACAGTTCCTGCACTCGTTGAGCACTGCGTCCCATTTCACAGGCTCAACTCGTGAATGAACATTCAGTTCGGATAGGTTATTGTTCACCTCTGTCTAAAGTTATATGACAACGAGTGGCAGAGGAAGCCTCAATATATGTTGCTAATAAATTATTGTATCATGTTTGTGCGAGCTGTAGTCTGGAGATACAGCTGGGGCTGCTTAGCTGTAGGCGCCATATATAAGGCTGCTGATAAGAGGACCTTACTACAGGTAAACAGTCGGTGATGATCATCTGCTGATACTTATGGTGTGAAAGGTAAGTTCATGCAACTGAAGGGGTTGATGACTGCATGACAATTTGCACAGGGTAATTAATAAGGATAATGCGCCATACAATATCTATGCTATACAGTCATGGTTACACAAATATGAGCTTCAACAAAAGAGCCTTTCATCCAGGGCCTATATGGTCATGGAGTGATGATAGCCACAGGCTTCCTAACTGGCTTCATAGAATTGACATACTTAAAAGGTCGTATTTATATACCAAATAGGAATCTAACACAATTTTAGCGCAAACGAATCCATGCAGGCTATTAATAGCTTCCATTGTTCCGTTTCATGACGGTAAGACCACTATGCTGAACTGCAGTGCCTTCCCATCACAGTAGCTAGGGGCCGTGTCTCACCACTTTGGACCAATGTGAAAGTCTTTGACCGGGTGCCATCTTTGACCAGGTGACGTCTTTGACCAGGTGCTATCTTTGACCACCTGACAGAAAAATGTTTATTTAGGGCAGGTGAAGATAATACATGTATATATGGAGATATAACCACCGCCATTTTCTTTATTTTCGCCCTTACATATCAAAGAAGAATTTTTTTAAATCATATTTTTTATGGTGGCCGGTCAAAATTGGCACCCGGTCAAAGATGGCACCCAGTCAAAGATGGCACCCGGTCAAAGACATTCACATAGGCCCAAAGTGGTGAGACACGGCCTTGGCCAATTTTTGTTTATTTTTCTATTTCATCTTTACCATTGATCCCACAAAGGGTTCCTGTCATATCTCCTACTTGGCTCAGAGTACCAAGCGTGCTAGCTTCTCCTAAGCCATTATGAATACGTCAATAAAAGAGGGGAATTGTTTATGCTCTATCCGGAGAGTGTTCTATCCATCGCCTATAGAAGATAAAGTGCACTATCCAGGCACTAGATGGGATGTATTATTCCCCCAATCCCCCTTAGAACATCTTTAACTGATACATAGGGGAGATATATCTATTGGTATGCAGTCTGTAGAATGTCCCATGGTGTCATATTGCCCAGTAGCTCCTTCTATTTGACAAGGCCTATGGGTATTGCAGGATCCTCTCTTCCTGTGTTTCCAACAGAGGTGATATGTTGCACATTGAGCTGACAATGTTGTGATTTCATATCCAACATAAGAGACCACCCCACCTCTCAACGTTCGTTCCATTTTATGTATCAAGGGAATCAAAATACCGAGGGCTTATAAAAGAAACTATTAGAAGCACCATCATAAAGTCATCCGCATTTCTTTATAGAACAAAACATGGTTGTAAATTTCTCAGTAGAGATTCAGACAGAATCCGAGCTTCTTTAACAACCTTTTAATCCAATATGGAAGAGTGGCCTGATTGGGAGGCGACAACATCAATAAGTATCTAAAATCTTCCGAGGGTCAGATCTAAGAACCATTGATAGGGTAAGTTGCAAGGCGATTGCGATTACTGTCCTTGTCTCATATTTATTGAATAACGAAGCCTCTGTCCATCAGACTATTAAGGGGACCCACAGGTCTGCTTTGAGCGGACTGGAAAGAGTGCTGTGGTCGCTTCTTATTAGCTTAAGCCACACGTAAAGGCCAATTCCTCTGACCTTAGACTGGAGGACACCTTACTGGGAGGGATGCCAACAGCACCCGCTGACAGTTTGTGGGATGGGGGTGGGGGAGTGGGTGGCCAAGTGCTTAGCCCTGGGTGTATGGGTGAAAGTGTGAAGGGTGGCCGGGATTGAGACTTGTCAACCTTTAGCCTGAAGCTCTATGGAAGACGTGTGCAGCTGTCCACTATAGTCCCTGATGGCAAAGGAGCAGCTTCCTTACATGTGAGCGTCTCACCATCTCCCCCCACTGTTACTGCCATCAGCTCCACATTTCTTCTTCTATACTGGGTCTAGACCTTCACAGAGAAAAGAAACAGCGTCAAAAAGAAGTCCAGGTTGCCTCCGGAGTGACTCCCCTCTCTGGGGGAGCCCTGGTCCTTATGTGACTTAGGTGAGCCAGGAAGCTATGTGATTCCCTTTGGCCAGGGAGTCACCTGGGCTCCCTTGTGCAGCCTGCGCTCCCCTGAAGAGGGGAGTCATTCTGGAGGCAACTTGGACTCCCTTTTGACGCTGTTTCTTTTCTCTGTACAGGCCAGATGTTATCTATCCAGTGGTTGACCATCCAGGGTCCATGAGTCTACTAATGTTGGCAAATATTCCCATGCTGCCCCTGCGTTTATGTCCAACAGAGATGTTGACCCTGGCACTCACCCCGAGGGGAAGCATCTAGGACTGACCACTCCCTATTCCACAGGCATCATTGCCCATCAGTCAAGGTTAACCTGACCAAGTGGCTGCTATTGACACTCTATTATGCCCCTCCCATCTCAGGTCGCAGGTTCTGACCCTCCACTGAGTGGCATTCGTTTAGAAGGAGAATCTTGTGACTTGCTTTCCTCTGGCAATGAGATACTCAGGGCCACCCACACATTATACAGCTGTAAAGCTCCTCTTCCAAAGCCATCTATGATATTTCAATTAAACCTCCTATAGAGCCCAGTTGGTTTAGCATGCAGTAGCAAAGGTATACATGTCTATCAGAGGTTAGCAGCGATAAGTATATGGGTAAGCTTATAGCAGTGCATCGTTAAAGGGATAGAACTAAGTATATAAACATTATTCAACCACCATTTGGAATATCTATGCATGTAAGGCAGCAGTGGAGGAATACAATGTCATGTTCTTTGACTCCCACATCTCTTGCAGCTCAAAGGGGGAAATGCTTCTAACCGAAAATACGCATAAATATCGATAAATTATATTGCTTATTCAGTCTAGTTCGGGAGAGCGGCCAATCTAACCCATCTCTTACATCAACCTGTTATGTAACCTACACTGGCCCCCTGTACCTCTCCTTGTTTCAGTGTTCTGGTGACCCCAGACGCTCTCGGTGTCAGGTTTCATTTCCCCATTTTGGACATTTTTGTGTTGACAAATAATCCGGTTTTGCATTAGGCCAACAGCAACTTTAATGAGCGTTATGCATGTAATAGAAGCGACATAATGCTTGAGCTAGACACATTTCCCCATAGAATGCACTTAGTCTCTCACCTTCCTTTCCATCCCCTGTATTGTTATGTGCTAGACGAGATAGGAGATCAAATAGTTTATCGGATATATAAAAGAATTTCAGCCTTATAATAATCCACACAGTTGTCAGATCATGTATGATCGACTATCTTTCACAAAGGAGTAGATACCTCTTTGCTGGCGTCGATCACATTGGTTTACAACCCAACATTGGTGACCGACCTGCCCTTAAGGTGAGAACACCTGTCCAGCCAAAGTGGTCATTTCCTGTGAATACAGAAGCCCTAAAAAGGTCGATGGCAGAGAGAGAGAGAGAGAGATAGAGAGAGACTCTAACTGGGGATTTGAAGGTCTTTCGTTAGTAGGTCCTACTCAAGCCACATGTGTTTCCTCGAGATTAATTTAGATTGACATACATATTGGATTTTGCAGGCAACAGGCGTATTTTACATAGTAAACATACTATAATATTTGAATTTTCAACTTCAAACATAGTCCACTGCTTTATGCTATTATTCCAGAATCTAATGTTTCACTCTCCATACCTTTATTAAACCAGAGTTATTTCAAATAAAAGTAGGTTATGCATGTGAAGATAATTTCAAACAAGTATACATAACTACTACAGAAATGCACCTGATGGACAAGGTCCCTGTGTGATAACAGCTTTGAGTCGGGTAACGTTATTTATTTTACGTCTAAATAACGTTTTAACGTTATATAACGTTTTGCCACAATAAGGAGCCATAGAGAACCATTACATAACGTTGTATAACGTGTTTTGTTTACTGGGAATTTCACTCGTAATGGCTTGCAAGCGATTCTTTGAAGTCTCCCCCATCAGCAATAGAAACCATGTTGTTCCCGTTGCAGGTTACTGCAGTCTATTGCATGAAGACCCTGACAAGATCTAAAACCCAATATGCATCAAACATTATTGTAAGAAATAGAGGACAAGTGCTTTTAGTTTCAGAAGCAATCATCTTTTTT
Organism: Harmothoe impar; assembly: GCA_947462335.1. Taxonomy (NCBI): domain Eukaryota; kingdom Metazoa; phylum Annelida; class Polychaeta; order Phyllodocida; family Polynoidae; genus Harmothoe; species Harmothoe impar. Next base: position 42,365,950 of record OX381709.1, on the reverse strand, counting down.
AGCTTGAGGAATAATGCAAAGGCTCGGGAAGCATTTTATTCTTACAAAATTACAAAATGACAAAGATGTTTGTTTTAAAATGACAGAAAAGTCGGAAATGACGGAAGCCAGTTTTAAGTGTGCCTGACATCTTACTGACGGATGTCTTCCCAAGGGTGCATTTGGTGAGCGACTAAGATGTGGTAAAGCCCATAAGATCAATTGGCGATTAAAAAAATGAATTAGAATGAAACCCACTCATTTCCCTAATATCTGCGTCCACAACAGTACCCGAACACAAATGCACAGAAAAGATAACGCTTCCTCCATTTCTGTGCCTCATGCTTTCTCTTTATTTACAAAGATTGTTTGATTATATTTTTCTTGTGTTTGCCTTGAAATTATGAGGCCTGTCCCATGAATGCATCAATATTTGTTTTTTCAAGGCCACCGCAAGTCGGTTCTCAGCTGGTTCTGACTCTCACTTACGGACAAATCCCTAAAACCTTTATTGTAATCATCATACTCAGAGCCGCGATAAGGAAAGACAGAAAATCCCCCATGAGAGCGGGCCAATGATTTTCGGTCCCTTGCGAGGTGGGTTCAAATTGACCACAGTCGACCCCTTTTAGCTATCTTATTTGGCGACAAGGAGACACAGAGAGAAATCAGAGTCAAATCCAGTTTTAATGATATCCACATATGTTATCAAGTACTCAATGTGATCACAGTCTTGGAGTAAGGGTACCCCTCACATTAATTTATATATTTCGAGCATGTACAAGAACAGGTCATAGCTTAACCTCAGCATATAACATAGATACGGTAATAACTCGAGCATGCCACTCATCAGCCTCCAGGCGGGATAAGATTAGGCTCTGGGTGTTCCCTGAGGTCAACATATACCCTACATGGTAGTGAAGGCCGGGTGGTAACTCTTGTGTCTCTCCAATTGGTATTTCCCAATACCCGGGATAGAACATATGCCCGGGCGTGAGGTCTTATACAAGTCCCCACTCCACCGACAATAGACCCTGTGGTCTGTTGCACAGCAAATAATGATATCTTCAAAATATAACGATTATGAAACTGAAGATGAGCATGCTATCTTTAAAACCAATCGTTATAAAAGCATTAAATACGAAAGCTATAGTTTCTTTAGAGAGAAATACACTTGTAACGATCACCAGATGGAGATCATCATCATAGCATTTCTATAGTCTTAAGGCTAACTAAATCGTAATTAAATTTTAGCTGTGCAAAAACCCACTGGCGTGGGGAGCATAGACATATACACCGCTTCCAGGGGAAGCCCAACTCCCTGTCGTGGTGATCTATGTGGATGCATTTCAGGATTGCCAGGAATGCGGTCCTGGGGTAATGTCGTAATGTGGATGTGAGAAATGAGTTCGGTGCATCATGGTGAGTCCTTCACAAAAGCGTCGATTCATGTCTAAATGGGTGCAATAATGATATTATCTAGGACCGATGCCCAAAATAATATACTTCTCGATGAATGGTAATATAGTGATTGAAAATATGACATTTATTAAACACTGTAGTTAATAATACTAGAAATGAATAAGGGCTGCTAGGAACACAAGCAATCGCACAATATTCCATTCCAACCGAGCACATACAAATAGTATTCTGGACTCTAACTTTACTGATCTACAATTTATGAAGAAGAATATGTGCCAAAGAATAGGGAGGCTTGTATTAGAGGATGTTTAATTCCTGGGGAGTTTGTCTCCTGAGACGTATCATTTCATAAAGAGACTGCTAGAGAAGATGTGGACATACTGAGGCTAAGCTGGGATTTCCATTTCTTGTAGATGGCTATTAGATCGTTTAAGCTCAGGGTAAAATATATAATAGCCTAGACAGAGCTTTGTGCCTGACTGCTATTCCATCCTCGCTTTATTCTAAAAAGCATCATGTTTTGTCTTTAATATTATGGCCGCTATGATAGTGGGCCTTATGTGCACCTCATACAGTTTATAATCACATATAATATATAATAATTTAATATTATTGGGACCACTCTACTGAGCAAGACCATGGTGCACACCAACCATTATCATCAACAACATAACAAGGTTGCTTATTGGTTACGTGGTAGCTTGTAGAAGTAAACAATTGATCTTAATTATTGATCTCTGACTTACAACCACAGAGAGACATCTCTTAACAAAGAAACTGTATTATGTCAATCGTAAAAATGCTGTACCTTATCAGGATAAATTATTTAATGACACCTTCCTTACATGCTCTGAATTGTTGTTCGAGAGGCAGCTACTATAACTTAGTTGGGAAATTAATTTGACATTGTATAGCACCTTCTCCTTTTTATACTTCTTACTAGATTCATCTTTTGCCCAGCTTGTAATACAATATAACGTACATAATTATTATCATACCAAAAAATCATTAGATTATGAGACTGATAGATCTCGAGACTAGCAGAATCTTAAGCAATGTCTAGACAAATTCTATTTAATTCAATGGCCATTTGCGTAGATCATATCAGGGGCTAGTTTACAAGATATACATACATCAAATGGTTCGTACAATATAAAGTGAATGATGGGTTGAATTCTATCCCCATTAACATACTTTCAATGCTCCCAGAAATTAAACGAAGACCCATCATCTGTAGATGCACATGTGTGTTTGGCAGTGAATACATATTAATGATGTCTCCTCATTGGGGGTACTAAGTTGCTAATAATGTATCTTCTTTGGATACAGTCATTCCTTCTTATCGTAAGCTACATATTAAGACTAACCATGCACCTGTGATCTTAGAACCAGTTGATTAAACCATGCCAGATGAAATGTCAACAGCATCACCTAAGGTAATGAAGTGGAGAGCTCTGATATGAAGGGAGAGGAGCAAGGGACCACACCCTTTGAATACAGATGCTACAGCCACAGTCTTGCCTCTCCACCTATTGCTACCATCACCTACACACATCTACCTCTGTTATGACCACTATCCCATTGTTGGATAGATTCCAGTGGCTGCCCCATGAAGGACAACCCCTGCATTTATTTCAGAGTTGGATGTCGACCCCAGAACTATCCCTGAGAGTCCTGAGGGTGAAGCCACAGGCTTGACTGCCCCCTCAAAATCTGGCCACTCTGATTCCTCAATATCAGTGGTGTTTTGCAGACAACCATGGTGTTTTAGCAACATGGTCTATGCAATCTGAGGGCAGAAATTGTGACGCTCTGTGGACCTGTCTTGATATCCACCTGTATAGAAGGAAATGTGTCTGGCTACATTCAAAGCATCTACTGGTAATGCAATGATCTGAACAGCTCACAACAAGCTGCTCTTTCTATTGGACCCCCTAAATACCCCAGTATATTGGTACAGATAGCCTACCAATATGTATTATAGCGAACTTGCTGTGTTCCAGTCACAGCTGTGGGGCTTGCCTCATGTAACATTATTCAGATTCATTTCATAACCTCCTGGCAAATGACCATCAGAGGACTAACTAAGGATACATATGGCAGTCAAGTGATCCAATAATGGAAGTACAAGAATGCAGAAGTGATACATTGCTCCTTGAAGTATCCGTTTCTTCATAACAATGAAATGCAAACAGAATTATCTAAAGAATCTATAAAGGTACCTGTAATTTCGGCTCCTGGGATGGTTTCCATGACAAACAAAAGGTGTCATATGTGTTAATTCTTCATAAAAACGTTATTATTGCATTCCAAAATATAGAATATTAGTTTTTTGAATAATTTCATGAATATTATTACATTCTACATGAAAAATGGTCCTAGAACATTAAATTTTGTTCATGCATTTAACACTGTTTTGCAACTCTGGTGCCCCTAGAACTAAAAATCCTGCCCGAAGGGGTCCTTTCCCTAGATGGGTCACATTTGTTCATCATGTTGCATCCTTCGGAATAAATTGGTATGTTTTTGGTTATAAGGTTCAAATATCTGTAGGCTAAGTAGGTCAAACTCATTTCCTGAGGACATAACAGGTCTCACAAATTCTCTTCCTTCCTACCCCATTATAACCTTCAGTTACACAACCCAACCTCTGCTGATTCTGGGCCTACTTATTGTATACACAGCTCCATATTCCTTAACCCTTTAAGGATGGCAAAATGCCTTAATGCATCATGCCCTTGGTCGTTATGATGCATGGATGCAGCCCTGGCAAGTAACTCGCCAGTGCTGCATTCAAGAATCATCAGTGATCATGCCAACCAGTCCTTATAAACTTGAGACACTCCTGAAGGTTCGGCATGATGCACCAAGGACATTGGTGCATCATGCTGACAAGTGTCATCTTTTAGCGACATCTGCCCTTAAAGGGTTGAGGAAATAGTCACTGCTGGGCTAGGTTGACCGATGCCTATCCAATCACTCACCAACTTTCCTCTTTTTGGGCAGGGGGTGAGTCTGCCCATGTTAGCAAATATTGCCACACCACCCGTGCGTTTATTTCCAACAAAGGTGGCTGTTGACCCAGCTACTAGCCCTAAAGGGGAGACTACAGGACTGACCACTCCCTATTCCATAGGCATCATTGCCCATCAGTCAAGGTTAACTTAACCAAGTAGCTGCTATTGACACTATTATGCCTCTCCCATCTCAGGAAGGAGGTTATGACCCTCCATTGGCCATCATCGGTTTCCCCCTATAGAAGGAGGATCTGCTGACAGTCATAATCAAGCTTTCCTCTATCAATGAGATACTCATATAGCCATTTACAACTATAGATCCTCTTCTGAAGGCATCTGGTTATCAAACCTACTAAAGAGTCCACCCAGCTAGCAAACATACTTTATTTTACGTCAAAATAACGTTTTTAACGTTAAATAACGTTTAGCCACACTGAGGAGCCATGGTGAAACGTTATATAACGTATAACCGTTGATAACGTTTTTTTTTGTTTACTGTTGCTTTAGTATACTGTAGCATTAGGCTCTTTCAAATATGTCACTGTAGACCTATAGATATCTATTACACGGCGGTATACAGTTGTTGACAGCGCGAAAGTCACTGTCAATGGTGAGGCAGTAACAGTTCAAAGAATTTGCATGTTAAACAACATAATCATATCATCAATTATCTTAGTCGTTGCCATTGAGTGGGAAAGGCATGTAGTGGATGAACAATTCTTTATTTTCACCTCCCTGCCCTAAGTGGGCCAGGTGGGCCAAGTGGGCCAAGTGGGACAAGTGGGCCAAGTGGGCCAATTTCCCTGGCAGCCCAGTTGTGTTTAGGACTAGTGTGAGAAAGTGTGACAGGTGGAACAGGCTCCCAGAAGGGCAGCATGATATGGTGTCCCAAATTATTGAGACTATTAATGAGCCTGTCTCAAGGTTCACATAAAAGATACAAGGTTCGGTGGTCTAACGTGGCCATTTACATAGGACCTGGTCCCATCGACTCCTCTCAGGTATGCTGAGTCAGGTAGTTTTTCTTACTATACCTGACACCACTCATAGGGCTTGTGCAAAAGGTAGAAGCGTCATGTGATTTGTGGAGTTTGTTAAGCTTAATGGGCGAAATAAACCGCAGATTTATTTGTGTATAAATGACTCACGGCAGAGACTGCACATCTACTCTCAAGTCTACCTGGAGGTCACCCTGGGTCAGGGTGTATGGACTGACCAATCACAGGTGGGCCTGGTCACTGGGCTGACCCCCCTCCCCCACAGCCACCGCCGGCTGTGGGTCCCGCACTTGTCGTGTAACAGCCAGCCCTGCAGGACCACCCTCATACTACTGAGAGACTCTCTGACGCTAAAATTTTCTGAAGAAATGGGTGAATGTAGCTGCTGGTATGCTTTAATGTATGAATGTAAGTGTACATGAATCAGAAACTGCTTCATGTGAGATGAAAATGCAATGCAATTCTATAGATAACCATTATAATGCACAAACTAACATTTGAGAACAGGTACAACCTTTCCACTGATAGGGTCTTTGCGATTTATGCTGATAAGGCATATATTTGTTAAAACATCTAATGCGGAGATAAAAACTTGATGGCTGACATCAACACTACATTGGGGGTATGGCTGTGGTCATGTCTACAAGCTGCTGTCACATTTGCTATAATATTATGCATGACTTGTTGCTCCCTAATTTATTGCTATGGGAACTGGCTAGTCTCCTGCCAGTTCCTTTCTTTTACGGTACCGGTGGTTGTATTTTGTAGTTTGGATTATGTTTAATTGTCTGAGCCTAGGTTCTATTGATCCCTGAACCCAGCGCCAAATAAAATATCGTCAAATCTAGTTCAGAGTTCTTGCATGTAACATTTATCTAATGCATGCTTCTGTCATGCCCAACTCCCTCAGGTTGGACTTAAATGTCACTTCCAAACAGGGGAGGAGCGAACTGATCTCAGTGATGGTTAAACAAGTTGATACAGGCAGACTCGAAAGGAAAGTGGTGAACAGGGTCCTTAACCTCTCCATACTCCAGGCACTATCAGCTCCTGGGATGAAAATATTGAACTCTTGCATGTGCATGTTAGGATGAAAACTTTCTTTACAGACAGACAGGCCAGTTGAGGCCTGTGAGAGAAGTGAGTAGGTGAGGTTATTGCCCAAGAGAGGTCAATGATAACCACCAAACTATTCCTTGTGTGAGAGGGCTATGTTAAACATTTCCCTTATCCACAAATATGGTGACTAAACTTTATAATGTTGATGTTCTTGCTGATGGATATTGGATATACAGGGGTTAATAAGCGCTTATTAAGGGTTACCTCTTGAACTGTGAACTGTGCATACTGGTATATGATAATTCTGATGCACACTTTTATAAGTATGAATAGCACCTGTTAAACAAGGCCCTCTGGACAACCATAGTTGAATAACTTTTCAAGCCTAATGTGGTCCAACTGGGGTCAGTAAAGCATGGCTGCCATGTTAGTTGCGTGACTACAACTGCTATCGTCTCCCAGTGAATCAGACTAAAATATACTACAGACTAGACAAAATAATTTCTTTGTACCTGTTTGTTATCCCATCCCCACTTTATTCTAAAAGGCATGATGTTCTGTCTTTAATATTTAAGGTCTGTGATACATGCCAGGGCAAAATCCCAACACTACAAAACAAACAAGATAATTTATATTACCAAACTCACACCTTATGATACCTTTGACCTTATTCCCACCTATACTTATTTAGAATCATCAGTACCCAACTTTCTGCTGCTGCAATGACAAAAGTTTCTTTCCATTATTCACCTCATTATGCATCCATTACAGAGGAAAGCATTGCATATTGCCTTAACACTATAGAGGAATCTTCCAACAAAGAATTTGTATTATGTCAACAATAAAGTGTATTTCATTAAAGATGTTCAGTATAATTAATTTTTAATGATATCTTCGTTACATGCACTGAATAGAGATTTAAGAAGGCAGCTACCATAATTTAGTTGGGAAGTTTATTTGACATTGTACAGCACCTTCTCCATTATACATCCTACTAGATTATTTTCTGAGCTTGCAATACACATTATAACGTGAACATCATCATACCAATGAGATCAATATATCATGAGATAGGCAGATCATGAGATCATGAGATCAGCAGAATCTTGAGCAATATCTAAACAAATTCAATCCGATTAAATTGTTATTTGATTAGATCACATCAGGGGTTAGCTTACAATGTACATTAAAATATTCAATTATTTCGCATACAATAATAAATGAATGATCAGATAAATTGGATTACAGAACATTCAGTGTTATAGGAAACCATCAATATTATATTTGGTATGCACAGGGAGTATGTGCTTAAAATAGCAACCTTGATTTTGGTGGTTATGGGAGATTCTGCCTTCCCATGGTACTAACAGTAACAACGTGGTTTATTTAGTGACATTACTCGATATCTATCTATTGATGAGCTGAATTCTATTCCCATTGGCTGGTAATATTGAATCATTATTGAGATGATAAAATACACATAATGTTCACTATTGCATTGAATATAATGCTCTTTGTGGTACAAATGAACCAGTGCTTTTGTTTATTTTGTTAATTGGTCTGCATGGGTTTTATCAAAAACATTTATGATAAAAGAAACCTGTTAAGATATAAATATTGCAAAAACATCTTGATTAAGCTGATCCTGAGACAAAAGAAAAGTTGCATTTCAGTTCATCAAACCTTTCTAAAAAAAGGAGTCGTCAGTTGTCCTCATTTGTTTTAGGGAGAATATCAAAGTAGTTCTGGTTTTGTGAACTTTTGAAATTTCCACATACGTCCATGTTAATCCCCCACCCCCAGAATTAATCCGTAGACCCGTCATATATAGATGTAGATGACATTGTGTGTTTGGTAATGAATGCATATTAATGATGTCTCCTCATTGGGAGTACTAAGAGAGAAATACATCGGCTTTGGATACAATGGACAGCCTAAGCCACATAATATTATCAAGGCTAACTAAGCACCCAATGATCTTAGAACCAGCTAGTTGATGACACCATGCTAGATAAGATGTCAACAGCATCCTCCAAGGTAATGAAGTACAGAGCTCTGAATGTATGGATGAGCGTGTGCAGGAAGGGGCAACGGACCAGATAATATAAAGGCATATGCCATACCCTTTGAATGCAGATGCCACACGCTTTGTCGTCCCCCTTCGCCCTCACTGCCATTACCTAATAACATCTATATCTACATTCACTAGCTAGTTCTTGGATAGCTTCTAGTGCCTGCCCGACCGATGATCCATCCTTTGTTTATTGAGTTGAATATTGACCCTGGCACTCATCCTGAGGGCAAGACCTGACTACTCGCTATATCATAATCTGACCACTCTGATTCCTCAATCAGTGGTGTTTTGCAGAATTAGGTATAATGCTCGTTCATTTAACAACGTGGTCAATCTAATCTGAGGTCAGAGATTGTGACTCTTCATTGACCTGTCTTGACATCCACCTGTATAGATCGAAAGAGGGATGTCTGGCTATTTTCAAAGCATCTACTCACAATGCAATGATCTGAGCGGCTCATGGCAGGCTGGTCTGCCTCAAGCATCTTTCTATTGAACCTACAAACCTCGCCCAGTTAGAACATAATCTGGCCTGGCTTGTACCACCTGGGTTTTATAAACTAAGTAATCAGAAGGAAAGAGATAATTTGACATAGTGTGGCAATGATAGCTGGATACCTTGCCTTACAGCATTGTTCAGATTCCTTTCAATATCCACCTAGCAAAAGAGCATCAGTAGGTCGGTTCTGTATATATCACTGATGCTAGGGGTAAATTTATCTGATATATATATGGGGGTCAAGTAATCCGATTTTGAAAATATAATACTGAAGAAGTAACATATATTGTCCTTTGAAGTATCCATTTCACCATAACAATGAAATGCAAGATGACAGTAAACCTGGATATTGGTATCAAATGTTGACTTGGACCCATCCCAGGCAATGTTTGAAACCAATATCTGATTACTTGAGTACTTCTTGTATCCAAGTAATCAAGGGGAGAGGGTAATCTTACAACGAATCTAGAGATGATATTAAGATGAATAATTATTCATCATGTTTCATATACTGCAGGATAGATTGGTAGGTTTCTTGTTACATGGTTCAAAGATCTCTCGGCTAAGTAGGTCAAATTCAAATATTACAAGTGGAAGTCTCACCAATTCCCTTCTCTCCTACCCCATTATAGCCATCAGTTACACACCCTAACCTCTGCTGAGTCTGGGACCTACTTACTGTACATAGAGCTCTGAGTTGTTAAATAATCTTTGAGTAAATGGTCAATACTGGGCAATGTTAGACGCTGCCCATTCAGTAACTCACTCACTGAGCAAGGGGTGAATCTGTTTGCAAATATTGCCCCACCACCCATGCATTCATTTCCAACAAACGTGGCTGTTGACCCAGCCACTCTCCCTAAAGGGGGAGACTACAGGGCTGACCACTCCCTATTCCCCAGGCATCATTGCCCATCATTCAAGGTTATATATAACGTCACCAAGTGGCGGTTATTGACACTCTATTTTGCCTCTCCCATTTCAGGTCGGACCCGCCACTGAGAAGTATTGGTTTCATCCTATGTAACCTATTATACTTCTGGCAATGAGATGATCATAATCAAACCTTACAGAATGGGCTCTTCTTAAATATGTCACTCTTTTTTGCTCATGCCAATTTCCCTCTCCTGCTGATGAGATCTTATTCCATTCCTCAACGCCTGCTTATCTATAGTTATATTTTACACTGGGGGAGCTAGCTTTACATACATCTTATAAATCAGATGATAAACCCACAGCAAGTACAAGTGCATAGTTTTCACAGCCCCAGACCCAATTGCATCTCAATGAAATACTAGCAGAGAGAAGCAAAGAGGGTTACATAATCATGACACCCATGTCTTATTAGTTGGATATAGAAATCATAACCTTAGAAGTAAAGCACTATAACCAAAAGTTGACAACAATTAAGAGCAATAAAACCGTTTCCTACGGCCCTGGTTCATTACGTTATTTTCATAATTGTCCAATTCCTGTCCACCATAGGCTGATGACTCATGGGGGTAGACTGGTAGCAAAAAAGGGCTCTGGCCTGTGGCCTGGAAGAATGACACACCTGCCATTAATGTGAGGATATCTGTCCAACGAGAGCGGCCATTTCCTGTCATTATAGAAGCCCCCAAGCAGTAACAAGTGGAGAGAGGAAACGATCATAACTAAGGCTTCTAACGTCCTTCTGTTGCCACGGTCTCTTGGAACTGAAAACATTGTGTAGCAGCCCACGGCTGTTATTCATTTAACGATTAAATTTAATTAAATCTAATACCTTACGATTGCATGATGTCTTTAAAACTTCCCTCACAGACTGTAATGATGACCACCAGAGACAAAAAAGAGCTTTTAGGCAGCATTTCCTTTGTCTCATCCAGACATGCAAACAAATTCTCCTCCCTGGAGACTAAGCTACTTTAACTCATTGTCATGGGAAATAAGCATTTCACATCCGCTTCATCTCTCTACAAATAGAATGAAGGGACATGTAATAGTCAATCGATTATTGTCAATTTTCTGTTCTTGCACCGACAGTGATTTAACCAAACCTTCTACAATAGTTTTCATTTAACACAATAGTCATACTTTAAGAGGAGCATAATAACCAGAAGCAATTTGAAGAACAAAAATCGAAAGTTTCACATGCTTGCATTGTCTGCATGACTTTCCTCTCCATAAGCGTTTTAACTTTGTCAATCCTGATCAATATGTACGATTGCTGGTCAAATGGGAAAGCATTCCATATTGAGAACAACAGGATTTAGAGCGAAAAAAGCTAAAGGGTGTACATTGAACCAGTCCGTTGCCTATAGCTATGTGACATATGTATCACCCATATATACAAGTCACTGTCCTCTGTACTGTTCATGTTGAGAGCCCTGTTTGGTCCCCGAGCCACTCACTGCATTTTAGATGAACAACTCACAGGATCCTTTATAAGACCCTCTTCAGAGGACACAAAGAGTCAGTATGGGGGAGTATGCCTGCCATAAAGGGGAATTGTGTATAATCTAAGATATTTTTGAGACTATCCCAAACATCGAAACATTGTGATTATCCCAAACAAACAACTCAAGCACACTATTGAACAGTCCATTAATCCAACACTTAACAGATATTGTGTCAGGGGTTAACCAAAGCTGAATTAACCCATTGTTTTTGCTACTAAAAGTGTCCGTTTACAACCATACAGTATGTTTGTAGATTTTATAATCTCTCTCATGTGCTCGATACCTTTCCCAGTTTCCAGCATGTATCTATCCTTCTACAATGAAGGGCATGTTCTTTGGTCATTACGCTCATTTACTACATGAGCCGTGTATTTATTCAATGGGGATACTTAGGGAGTGGTCATATTTTAACAACAGGGGGGGGGGGCGGTGGATTTTCGCGTCAGCGAGTCGAATTATTTTTGGTCCCCCCCACCAGAAGTCCCTCCCTCAGGCATGTTGAAATTGAGTGCGACGACCCCTTTGAGCTATAGTAACGCGCAGGCTTTTTTTTTTTTTTTTTTACTAAAAAAGGGTGCAGTTTTTGGTCCCCCCTTTCAAGGGGTCCAAATTTTGTTGGTCCCCCCAAATCCACCACCCCGCCCGTTGTAAAAAAAATGACCACTCCCTTAGAATAACTCCATACATTTTCATTGCTACAAAGAGGGTAATTTACTATACCACACATGAAAGTGAACGTTGGCGTTAGAGTTAATAAAACTGTTATACCATATATTATTAAAGGCTATTCTAAATTTAACAATGCTACATCCAGAGCCTAGTGTTATCACCAGCTAAACTGCCACCTGGTGAAATCAACTGGAATCAGAACGTTTCTTGGAACCTGAACATTCTCATTATTTGACAATTATAAAATCCCCTTTAGAAAGGATACTGCAGACCCTAATACATTTTACATTGAAAGGTCCTCCTGAATAGAGGACAACGATTTTTTCAAATAGTTTTATTGACAACATTTCATATCAAACAATACGATCTTCCAATGAAGTCATGACGGGACGGGGAGGATACAGTTATGATGGATTTCAAAGAGACTTAGAGTACACATAACTGCTTATAACTCGGGAATTAAAACATTTTGAAACCTGTCTCTCGTCAATTATCTAGTTCACTTCTGTAGATGTGTCTTATGTTTCAAAGTTCATCTGTTTTGGTTCAGAGGAGAGAGGGATTTCATATTACATCATCACACTTTAACATGTTGACCTTTAAGAGACAGAGACTATAGAATATCATTGAATTGGTCATTTTAGTGGCGGGCGAGTGCAATAGTTCACGTAAAAGATACAAGGATTGTTACTCATCAGCTTAATTACTGCCCTTTTTACGTCATCTGAGACAGGCTTAGTCGGGGTTTTACACTACCGAGCTAGGTACGTATACAAAGGGATCAGCATATTTAATTCGCTGTACACAGGGAAAGACCCATACAACGTGTAAGGGCTTTCTAATTTCAGCAATCAAGCAGCTGTAGGTGTAACTGTTAACTGGTTATAATGTCATGTGGACATTCAGGTGCTTCTCCTTAGAATATACATCTAACACTGAAGAGGAATGATAGTAGGTTCTATTTTTAGTCAATTGTTCAACCTGGTCAACATAAGATGTTTGATGAGTAGGGTATCTGCGCTAGTAATCTATCAAACCACCATTGGGACACTTTTGACTACGGCAGATTCTTCTATATGGCCACAATGGGGAGGTGACATCAGAAAGTTGAAGAGGTTGCAGAACCGAGGGCTACCAGAACACTGCTAATCTAGTGCATACTGTACACGAGCCCCATGCAGTGGGCTCAGTGCAGTATCTGCCAAGAAGATGGGATGAATATAAGAGGTATGGTAAAGAGATTGGCCATGCCACCCGAGTGCCTCCTTCAGGTTGAGGCTGAGAGCTACAACAGGTCAACTGTCTACGGAGGAAACACACTGTAGAACTTCCATCTAGAGTGGGTAAAGGAATGTGTCTTGTGATCACAGTTCAAGGGACATTTGGAAAGTGTATAGGGGCCTAGATAACTTGGGTGTAGGATGATAGTATAGTCTAAAGTAATTTCAATATTGTACATCAAGTAATAAGCCCTGATCGGAAATGTCGCCAATACGAATAAATTTTGTATTTTGTGAAATATTCTGCCTTAGCTAAAGCCAAGGATATAAAGTGTACCCCATGCTAAAGCTGACCAGTTGGCTAATTAAGTTGTGTATCATCTTAGCGTTAATATTGAAAGACGAAGTTAAATGTGATTTCCTCTTGTCTCTGCTTGTGTAGTAAATTTATCCATCTGTTTGCATACTCATGCCTCACTGCAGATGTATACTATAAACTAAGTATGGAGGTGGAAAGAATGTGCCATGGAATATTTTTCTTGGTTAAATTCAGCAGATTGTACCGCGTCCACATACGTGTATTTTTGTCATAATAAAGGTGTGCGCTGAGTCCTCATTGAACCAAAATATACGATCATTAATTTGGCAGTCAAGATACGTCATAATTCCTATGAACCAGTAACGCACATAGCAGAGATACACCCCCGAATGATGTTATTAAACCTGTCAGGGCGTCGGTATGGTGACTTTATTATAGCTGTTAGTTACATGCCTCTGCTTCCGAACTACGTGACCTCACAGTTTAGACAGTCCTGGTTGTGACATCGACTCCTCCCAGTTCCTGGAATATTAATTGATGTCATTCTTACAGTAGGCGTACATGTCAAACTTTGACATGTACGCCTACTAATTGATAAAGTGAACCACAAACAATTTCTTAATAATATCATGCGCCATCAAAACCATCTTACTTGTGCAGAAGCAATTACTCATCAGGTGATGTTTTGAGTGATGTGTTTTCATTAAAGGTGTATGATTACCAATACTTATCAAAAATAACTGGTTCATTATGGTCCAAAGTCAAAGATTGCAAAGCCACTAACAATACACGTTATTTTGTGCTCAATTCAATTTTGATGTATTTTAGGTCCAGCACTAGTCTTTTCTGCCCAGTCCTCTTTGTAGGCCAATTATGACCTTGGACCACATGAGGTCTGTTATCGCGGATGTCAGAAAATCGAAGGACGATTTGAAAGATTAATTTAAATTTTCACTATTTTTACTACTGCTAATTGAAATACAACCATTTTTTTGTCCAATATCCAAGATTCCGATTGCAAAGGCTATCAGTGAAGATGTATACTCCATATAACCCTTGGGTTTATGTGAGGTAAATCAGCGAGTGGATACTAAAGTCTTTATAGTGTAGTTATACAAAGCGTATAATAAAGCAATGGAAGTATCATCATCTGATCATGTAACAAAGCTGAGCATTTTTCGTGGTAGTGTCCCGCCTCCAATTTAGTGGGTAACCGTCGTCATACCTGATGCAACGACCAGGATCATGTGGCTATTGTAGGCAAATATTAGCAAAAGGTAACACAGTGCAAAGTGCAGTATTGCAGGCAACGCCCAGACACCATGGGACCGGATATGGCCTTTTGTCAACAACTTAGCATAGGAATTTGAAAACCTTATCCTCTATAGGCAATGCATTATTTAAGGCCCTCCCTTCCACAACCTTACCGAACTTTTTGTGTGCTGAATAGGTCAAAGTAAGAGGTGACGACTTTAGAAGCTTAATTCATTGTAAACTCTGACGTCAGGAGAAAATAAATTGAAGTGGAAAAACCATGGATTTCTTATTTCTCATGATTGTGGAGGCTGGCTTAAAGTTCATCACTCAGGTTATTTGGGCCTTCGTCACACATCCCCTGTTTACAACTAGAAAAGCATGGCAAGAACCAGACTGCGGACAGGAAGCAGGAACTAATTTGTTTATATCCAACCTAATGGTGATTTAATAGGGCAAAGCTAATGCTAGCAATCTCTGATGCCAATCAATGCGATGACCTTTAGATTTACCATTAAGGGATCATCAAAACACTAAGAAACAGACACACAAATCAGGCAGCCTAATTTCGACATGCATAGTAGGTATTATTGGTGGAGGATATAAAAAGGGGACCAATAAATGGGGAGGAGGAAATACAGTAATCGTGACAATATAATAATGATTGGACGAGTCATGTTGACCGGATTAGACGATGTTCTATTAGACAATGTTTACCTCCCATTAGCTCTCTGTTGACGTCAATTAAACTTCATTTGCAGATATTTGATACATGGGATCGGAGGGTTAGGATTATATTGGGTAATGGCTTTTTTTAAGATCCACAAGGCAGTTCCGGGAGGCTGTTAGTCAACGTCGTATTCAAGGCGCTGGAATTTCAGTAGAACTGAGCCTGATAATAGGGACTTTTAGCAGACCTGACCCTAGGCTATAAAACGTAGACGTACCCTATACTTTTAGCACTGATACGGCTCATACGTCCACTAACATTTAACCAGACCGTTGTTTTAATAGGGATACCATCAAGCTGATACAGGTCTCGCTCCCACAGCCGCATAGTGACAGAGTCGATCAATCCTTTTGAAACACTTGATATTGTGCTAATTCTACATTTCAAAACCATCACTCTTATACACTATAGATTAATCCTTACATGAAGTATTCCTTGTGAAACATCTTCCTGGTGACACACACTGCGATAGCATCTGTTGGTGGGTGAAGCATATATGTAAAGTGACACAGAAAGGCCAAAGTCTAATTTGAAAATGGGGGCTCTCAATTTGTCAACTGATGTAGGACAACTTGTGGCAGGTATCCCTTACCATGGAGTTAGGAAAAACTCAACTTCCAAAGTCAAAAGTGATTTTCATTTTTGGAAATGGGTGCTGTCAATCTGGCAAGTCATGCAAAACAGATTGCAACAGGCAGCTTTTAGCAGTGGGCCTGGTCCGGAAGCCTTACAGGGAAAGTAGAACAGAAGTGAGAGACTTATACGAGTGGAGAAATACAAAATTAATGGGGCATTGGATTGAGGGATAAATCAATCCGTATACATCTATGAATAGACTCATATAATTATATTGATGAGGTAAATATATTATTCAATTTACCTTATCTGCATATATCTTACATCATAATAGCAACTTCCTGTAAAATGTATTATGTTATGTGTGTTGTATAACTGGAATACTCAGCTGAACAGGCTCTTTTTCACGTACCAGCATAGAATAAACGGGATAGGTGTTGTCTATTAATTACCATCGCATACCAAAAGAAAGGGAGTAGAGGAGTAGAAAAGTGAGAGAGTGAGGGGATAGGGAAATATGGGACTAGGGGAGTGGGGGAGAAGGGTAGTGAGCAACAGAACTGTATACAGACAAGGGAAATGGGTACTCTAACGAAAAGGCCCACTTTAAAATTGATGTCATTAGCTTTCCAGTGATAATAATTACACTAGAAGATTTTTGAGAAATGGCTTCATGAATATGTGCGGGCATTGCCCTATTCAAAACCCCAATAAGTCTCATAGTTTGCGAGATATCTCTATCTAATTAGCATAATTATGATTATTAGAAATTTGGAATGACAATCATGCCTCACTGGCAACATGTACATATCAACAAGGAGACCAATTTATGCTTTAAAACTTCTTTTTCCATTCTAAATATGGAAGAGTTTTACGAAAAATGGAATGTTTCGTGTAATCCTATTGAATTCTACAGGAAAAAATACCCTAGAGCTTTTTTCAGCCTGATTCTTCCATTTTAAGCCATGGTGTGTTGGCGTCTCCTGGTGGCTAAAATCGGAACTCTCCCCCACGGAGTATCCTTTTTGTTTTGCTGCTTGCAGATATGCCCAACCACGCGACTCCAATGTGGCCTATTAATGCCACATATCAAGGCTTCAGAAATCCTTCCTCTTTCTCATCTAATACATTCCTACATAGGTCAATTTTGCAATGAATCAAACTCATCATGGAACAATGCTCCAACACCTATTTCCTTATATTATTCGTGTGCCATGAGCTCCCCCTACTCCTACCATTCATCAACAAAAATAACGAGGCGCTCATTGGTCAATTTGAATGTGACAGCATGTATGAAGGGATGATTGCACAATGAGATATGTCACATTAGCTAATCTCTGGCACATTATGTGATGCATTAGCAATGCGTGAAGACAATTAGCTAGATATATTCCACCCATACACAGCCAAAAATAATTGTCTCATTTCAAGAAAGTCTGATTATTAAATTCGTCTGGTCGACAAAAATCACTTGTTTTAAGAAAAAAACACACATTTTTTAGCAATATAGAATTCCAAGTATGAGATTTCTGCAAATTGCTTTACTCCGCCGGAAATGTATAAAAGCTACTTGAGAATCATTGGAGAAGTGGTCCTTTAGATTTGTCCATTACTATTCTTGACTCATATGGTTTTTGCTCTATCAGTGGCTCTCTCGGTGCATCTGGTTATCACTCGAGAACCATCAAATCTAAATATGGCTGGAGGATCCTGATGGAGAGATGGGAGGACATGATGGGCTCCTTCAAGGAATGTGAGATTTAATCCGAATGTGCTAGATCAATGTACTAAGTTGAGTTAAGTTTTATATATTTATTGGCGCCAAACAATCTTCAGTATACACAAGGTGTTGTTCCTATTAAGGCCAGATTATGTAGATTAACTAAACCGGTACATTTAGGTACCCTTGAGTGTTAAAGGGGCATTCTCACCACTCGCACTTACCACATAGCAGACTAGAACAGTACTAGAATTGTGAGTGGGAAACGCTCGGTGAGAATTTTTTAAATAGTTTTATTGACAACATTTCACATAAATTAATGCGATCCTCCAATGAAGTCAGGGTAGAAAGGAAACAGGAATGATGACACAAATAAAAATATAACAGTATGTCTGTGACATTTGAAATTATTGTTTGATCAGATTAAACTTGCATTTACATTTAGATTTAGATTTAAGATTTAGATTTAGATTTAGATTTGCAGCAGCAGTTCATGTGGTATTTTCCAGCCGTGAATAAGTCAGTTCATTTATGAAATTGATAATGGTTGTAATCCAGGAGCTAATTATAACGAGTGAAAATTATATCTACTTGAATTTAATTTTTGCAATTTTGGCTTTAAAGATATGGCCAGAGTCACTTTTTTGGACATCAGATGGGATTTGATCCCACAAGTTCATTCCTCTGTATAAAGGTCCTTTTTTGTACTTCTCTCGTTTTGGACGTTCAACTTTCAATTTGACCTTCTTGTCAGATCTCGTCCGGTTTTGTTGGATCACCCTGTTGTTGGGATCTTGAGCAATCTTATATATAAGAGATGCAAGGTGTCTTTTGCGTCTGGGACCCAGCCTTTCAACTTTGCATTTCCTGTGAATAGCGTTTGTTGACAGTTCTAATGGCTTTACTCTGAGACAGCATCGTAGCCCTTTATTTTGAGTTGTCTGGAGCTGCTTGATGTGGGACTTCGGGGCCGATTCTACTAGGAAGTCCCCATATTCCAGTATGGGGACAATTGCATGTTTGAATAGGCATATAGAGTCATCTTTGTTCATAAAGTAACGTATCCTTTGAAGTTGTCTCACACTCAAGTCAGTCTTTATAACCGTTTCATCCAATTGCTTTTTAAACTTGAGCGCACTGTCCAGCCAGACACCTAGGTATTTAAATTGGGCAGCGTTGTGCATAGGCTCGTTTTGGAGGGTTACCTGTAGGAGTTTAGTTTGACCTAATTTGGAATCAGGAGCGAACCACATGCCCTTTGACTTTTTTAAGTTAGGGGTCAGTCTATTGGTTCTGCACCACACATTAATACTGTTTATATCTTCCTGCATTAGGGTTAGAGCTCTATGAGGATCTTTAGCTCTAGTCACTATGACTAAGTCGTCTGCATATAATATGACACGTCCATGGTTTACTACTTCGGGAAGGTCGTTGATGTAAACCAGGAAAAGTAAGGGTCCTAGTATACTCCCCTGGGGAACTCCGTAGGTAATGTCACAATTGTTTGAGCGCTTGTTGTTTGCTAGAGTGCAGCATTCTCGATCCGTGAGGTAACTAGAGACTAATCGGAGTGCACTGTGGGTAAGTCCTAGATGTTTTAGCTTAAAGTGATAAGGCAAGTTAAGAAACTGTTGTTATATAGCTGCTAACTCCATTTGATTATTATTACTATGCCTTCTGTATACTGTTCTGTAGTTGCTACAATATTCAAATATTCATAATACATAATGCATAGGTGAACAGCGTAAGGGTGGTATCTGGTGCTACAACACAGGCAGCCACATTATCTATCATGCCACTATGAGAGACATCCCACACCTACTCGCATGCTGCAATACATCTGGATGATTATATACCATTGTAATACATGTACTACATTTAGAGCCTAAGTTAAGTCTAACAGGCAAACAAAATGTTTGTTTCAAATTGGAGAAAAAATGTCCTGAAGAAGAAAATTAGTTTTCGATAGGGGGCATCTATCTAAATGTATAGGATAAACCTGAGCCATAACGTTGAATATCAAATTAATCATTAAATTTGCATAAATGCATTTAGAAAGGATGAGCGACAACACACGCCCTTTTATACGTGGTGGCGGGGTGTGTTGAAGACAAAATATCCCAAGCATATAAATCTCTGCACAGGGCGTCTAGCTTTCTGGTAGGGGGAGGGTGGACCTGAAACTTAACATTTATTTAGCCCCTCTGTACTTATACGTCAGGACAAACTCACTCAGAATGCTAATGATATACAGTCGGCTAGACATTGGTCTATTCCGTACTCTGTATTGCATGAGAAACTGTCAGGGGCTGGGTGGGGGTCTTGGCAAATGTCTCAAATAAAGTGACGTTTTATGGTTCAAGATAGTGCCTTACTATCTGCACAAACTATGTCCCTACTATCTGACTATGTGGCTTTTCCGCTCCTAATAAGGTGAGTGACTGTCAGGCAGAAGCACTAATAAATATAATGGTGTCTTTCCATCCCAAGGCAAAGGGGCTATATAGCTGGATGGTGATAGCTTATGATGAAATATTGGACGGCAGGGTGTAAGGTTTTGTTCGGTCTATAGGAGTTATGTCGAGGAGGTCTAAAGAAGATGACTGCGTTTTAGCTAATATTAACACTCCAATGTGGTATACGTAAGCCATATAGCCTATATACAAGGGTTATTGGATTATGTTGGCTTACTATAAGTATCACGGCAATATATCAACTAGCTCTAGAGGAGTTACAATGTTCATACATGTTATCGTTAAACTTTCGGATAATATTTGGTCTCTTTAGTTGCGCTTTCTCACTACATTTGAATATCACATTTGGACAATAAAATCAAATGAAGTTTCAAAGTATCCAAATTAATCCTTACATTACTCCCTTACAGAGGTTGATTGTCAGTTTTAACTATAATGTCGAATGAATGAAGATGATCTGATAGATACGCGTTTGTTGTTATACTTGGCTAACTATAATGGGGTTATATGGTTTCAATAATAAAAAAACAACAGATTATTAAAGAGAGAAGGTCAATACTGATGTGGGATTGTTTACCTTCATGAACCCCCATCCCCAATGAGGGCCAGCCAATGATTGTTATCTTTGCCATGGAATAAAGAAACAGCCACCAGAAGAAGACTATCAGAAAATTAAGAGTAAAAACACCTACAGCAGGTTACTAATTTCCTCACCCATGTTCTAAAACCCTGAGGCACACTTGGGCTGGGTATAGTAAATGGAGACCACCTTTTCCCAAGTATAGAACATCAGTCTTTTTGTGCGCACCTCCGCTCATTAGTACCCTACAGGGTTGCAGCTAATGCTGTTTGCAGTGCCATTGGCAGCTCTGTGGGAGAGCCTCCACCCATAGTGGTTGTTAACCCTTTAAGGGCCGCTGCTGCCTCTGGGCAGCATCTAAAATACCCTTGAAAAACCGCTGCTGCCATAGGACAGCAAAATTGATACCCACCGGCATTAATACCACTAAATTACAGCTCCAGTTATGAAACAAAGAATAAGAATTTTTGAATCAATCCAAAAATATTTAACATTAATACTACCTCCCCTTGTCAAAAAGGTGTAAATTCTGTCTCCAATACAATTTATTTCACTCCTTAGCCACTATCCCAGGGAGCACATACTTTCAAAATTGCATATTTCCATGGCACAGGGCCGGTGGTTAAGTCCCAAATGACATGTTTCAATGCCAGCAGGGAAAGGGTTAATGGATGTTTCCGGACAGGACCCACTTACAGAGAAGCAGATGTTATAGCCACACACTCCCTATCAAAGTGGGCAACTCAATAAGATTAAAGTCCATACAATAGCCTCTGATTGCAGGAAAACCGAGCTTGGTATCACGTTTTTGTTAACGTGATTGAATGTTAGATAGCATCCTGCTCTATCAGGCTCCTGCCCTAATCAGCTGCTAATAGATTTATAAGCCCTTTTATATTTTTTTCATAGTCTTTGGGTAAACGACCACCTTAATTGATCAGTCCATCCGATATACACTACCATATATTTTAGTGATATTATAGGTGATATAGGGCAGAATATGAGTGGATGGTGATTAAATTTGCCATCCATAGTACTAGCAGCCGGTCTAATCAGGGTATATGTGGGAGGAGTGGGTGGACTATAGACTCTGTAATATTCTATGATAGAGGTGAGTGGGGGAAGTGGAGTGGGATAATCTATGGCAGCTACTCCATTTAATTTTAAAGGATTACACCCTAATTGCATGGACGGAAGGAGAGGGCAGGTCGCTAGTGCAATACCGTCCGTAGGGAGGAGGGATGAAAGCACACTATACCTGGAACAAAGAGCGAGTTGAAATTAAGATATTGCCGAGAGAAATGGAGGCGTGTAAAAAGAGGCTATGGTAAGATCAAGGAGACATACAATGTCATTGAGATCTTAGAGAGAAATCAAACAGAAAACACACACTAGAAAAACACCTATGACAAAGGAGAAAGATCATTCATTGCCAGGCTATATATCTGCAGAGCAATAGGATCATACTATTTAATTTGCCATCAAGAGTATCGTGGTTTTGATACCGTGTTTAGTCATAAGCCATGTTGAGCTGCTAAGTTTACACTTCTTTGATATTTTCATCAGTAGCTGGTTAACTATCTTAGCTTTATAACGGCACATACCTTGCCATAGTTCAAGGATACACTACAGGGGACATCCGTCCCATTACAATCTCTTAGATATGGCTGGATCATGTAAATCCCCCCTGTAGTCAACTTTGTATTGTACATGTTGCTCTAAACAGCACTAAAACAACGCCATCACCGTCACCATGTTTTATGCACCCCTAACCAGTGCTGTGATTGCACCTGGAGGAGCAAAGTAATGCATCTAACGTCCCTTTTTGTATCTACCCTGGACGCCTCCAGTCGCTGATCTAATACAGACGTGTAAGCACATGTACCTAGATCCCAGCCTCCCTGGTTACTTCCCTCCTCCCCCAGCTCCTTCCCCTCTCCGGAGGATGCCGGCTCTGCCCTATTAGCCTTAATTGCGTCAGCGTGTGACATTTCACCGGCTCTATTCAGCTCGGAGCAGCTCGCGCGGTCCCCACCCGTTTGTCGACGGCCTGGAGACTCCCCTGGAGCCACCAGCGGCAAGCTGCGATTGAGGCTAACGACCGACGAGGGCTGCAACTGACCGGAGGCGTTTTGTGCTGCCCGGACGCACGACTACCGCCCGTCTGCATGACAGGGTGGGATTATTGAGAAGGGGAGGACTACAGGAGGGGGAGGAGGGGAGGGGGAGGCAAGAGGGGGGAGTGGGGGAGGGGGAGAGGGGGGAGTGGGGGAGCCTCCTTTGGTGCAGGACCAGCCGTGCCGTGACCAACATACTTAAGCCACCAGTCTCCTCACAAATCAGCCGTGTATGACGCGTGTCCAGGGATGTTGGGACTGTGAGAAGAAAGCTCTGGTGCCAGACAGTCGCTGTATATTGGCCGACTGGGGACTATGCGGTTGCAGGGAGGACTACAGTAGTGTATAGTGACGTTAGGAGAAATCGCTGCATGGCATGAATATATACATCCTGGAACATATGTAAAACCGGCTGAAAACAACAATTCCGGATCTGGTAATTTTTGTCATGCATATTTTGTATATAATGTAGACCACCCAGAATTGTGATGTGAGTGGATGGTCTCAACTGAGGCTTGGGGAACAGGAAGGGGAACATAATTATGACATCGGAGGGTTATGATGTAAAGAAACACAAGTGTATATAACTAAAGCATGTCTATGAATGTTGAGTACAGAACTATAATTAGAATGAGCATGTAGAAAGCTCTAGGCATTGCATTGTACACAAACTGAAAGAAAAGAGCAAGCCCTGGCAGACATCGCTAACACTCTGCCTTAATTTTGATAGAGAAATAATAGTGCAAGGAGAAGTAATCACACCGAGACCTCATATTTTGTTTAACACAGAAGTCATTATAGTATCTCTCATATTTGATATTCATTAGGGGTGGGGGTCTCGCTTGCTTTACATTGGTAAAATAAGATAATAAAAATAATGGAAGAAAAAAACACAAACTCTGCACAACAGCCCAGTAGAGTCTGATATCAGCCACCTGCAAGACACAGCTCAATTCTACTCTGTCAAGGGAAGGGGATTTGACTCTTTATTTTCGGCCTCTTGCTGTCTGACTAGAATGGAGTATGTGATCGGACTGGGAATAGCTATTTAAAGCGTAATCAATGATGAAAGTAGAAGGGGGTTCAATGTCCCTCTTTTATTACATGATCTCCTTTGATCATTTCTGAATTGCTTGCTAACAGAGTAAGTGTCAAGGCTAATGTCGGGTGTTCTACATTAATAGTCACAGACTATTTGTGAGCTTATGTCGGATGTTCTACATTGATAGTCATAGACTTTTTGTGATCTACAATTGGAGATGAAATTATAAACTGGCCTGACGTCTTAAGCTGGTGTAATAACTGCTTGGTAATAGGTGTCACCCCAGCTACCATGGCTCTTATTCAAGTGAATATTACCTAAACAGCTGGTAAAAACGACGAGTAACTCTTCGGCTTTACATAATGATGATCTTACTCAGACGAGTGGTGCTAGAAGGGACGAGGAAGATGTCATGGTGATACAAACATTTCGATATTGATTAAATATCACAAAAAGAAGCTCTGAAATACTGCAAAAATGTCATATTAAACCAGTCCCAGCAAATATTTGTTATGGTATATTGCTTTTACATCATTGATATGCTACAGTCTGAGTCTAACTGCATTTCCCGAACTAAACCTCTTCCTACTGTCATACCATATAAATAA
Organism: Harmothoe impar; assembly: GCA_947462335.1. NCBI lineage: Eukaryota > Metazoa > Annelida > Polychaeta > Phyllodocida > Polynoidae > Harmothoe > Harmothoe impar. Next base: position 42,341,152 of record OX381709.1, on the reverse strand, counting down.
ACGAAATAGCTGTTGTTATATCCATCATACACAATGTATACTTTTCAAATCGACTTCAAATGATACTGAACGGTGCAAAACCATAAATATTTACCAGAATCATTCAGAAATCATGTTTTCCTGCTCCTAGGTAATAAGAAATGTGAGCAGCTCCCTTGTTACTGTACAGCACCCTATTACCCACCGTGCAGCACGCCAGATTGCTCATCTTCTGGATTTTTGTGCAGCAAATTGCTGGGTTTTGGTGACGTGGCAAATGCCACCTGAGCGCCTTTGTCTGACTAGGGTGAGGATAGCCAGCTGCAGGAAGGCACCGCACCACCACATGTCCTGTTGGCGAGAGGCTTCCTTTTACAGCTTACCTGTCGGAAGTGTCGGTTTCTAGGGGACAAATAAGGGGGATTAGCAAAGATAAAATATCCCCACAAAAATACTGGTAAATGGCTGTCAGCAATAGACGTCAGCCCCGATTGAAAGCAGATTCCTATGGCTGATAAATCAGTATCGGATTCACTGTGGTCATTGTGATGAAGACACAGTCATTACCAGTACCATAACCAGAGAAAACGTCGATCCTTGGACTTATCCACTAAAGGCTTGTTTTCCAAGGTGCTTTGCTGTACTAAGGTTGTAGTTATTCTGTCTGATAAAGATCAATTAGCAAGGGCTATTAGGGGTTTGCATTCACTTAACATTCTGACTTTGAAATACAATTGCCTTATAATGCACTAGTAAATGTCATTTAAATTTCCATATCCAAATAATTGATAAACAAGGCTTACCTTATAGAATCATGCACTTGTAACCCCTACTGCAGTATTATGTAAGCATGCTGCATCTATGAGGAATCAACCACATTATTGAATGGGCAACAGATCCCATTAGGATTGTGACCATACTAGATACTATACTATATAGATCACATCCGTTTTTTGATTGTTGTATTTTGAAAATCATTCCATGAATAAATACGCATTACAAAATCAAAAAAATGTATATCCGGGTACATTTCTCATTTATAGAAAAAATACTCTATAGTCAGCCTTTACCAAATGCAAGAGTAATGGACATTTGTGTACAGGCAAGGGAAAAGGGATATCCAACGAAAATGTCAACTTTAAAATTGATATTTTAAGCTTTCCAGTGATATATTACACAAGAAGATATCATTTCTAGTTTTTGAGAAATGGCTGTTTGAATATGGGTAGGCATTGCCCTATCCAAAACTCAAATTAGCTCTAAGTCTCATAGTTTCGAAGATATCTCTATCTAATGAGCATAATTAGAATTATTAGAAAATGACCATACATTTTCATTCTATAGGCCATCGATTTTGATCTAGAAATGATAATTTTATTCTGTTTTGACCATAGTAATCCTCGTGAATCATTCTATCATTGGGATTCTTTATTTTCTTTATTTGGAATGAAAATCATGTTTCCATGGCAACACATATCAACAAAAACACCCATTTAGGCTCTAAAACGTTCTTTTCACATTCCAAATAAGGAAGCTTTACACCAAAAATGGAATGTTTTGTATAGAATTACTGAATTCTCCATAAAAAAGTACCCAAAAGCAAATATTAGCCTGTTTCTACCATTCTAGGCCATGGTGGAGCCCCCTGGTGGCTAAAATTGGTACTATTCCTGCGGGGATACCCCTTTCTGCTTGCCTGCTCACATTTCACTAGCAAAGTGTCAACAATAATTATCCTAGTTCGGAGACTTGCGTGGGTATTTGAATGCTGCATTTATAATGGTAGTAAATGGCAAGTGGGTTGTAAAGAACGGGAGCAGTGGCCCACGAATTACCTATACTGAATCTGGCATCTGCTGGCGAGGCCCCTTACTGTGAGGTCATTATGGTCGACATTGATAATATCAATTAAAATATAGACAACACCTAACCATAGTGTCATTTACAGCCACCATCAATAAACTTTGCATCCTCCTGGTTACCACATTTACTACCAATTTTACAACTCACAGTGGAAACCCTTGAAGATAACACCAGTCCCACTCCATATTTTATTGCCCTGCTAATTTTCCTCAGACATTGGCTATCCTGTCCAGCTGTGAGCTCATTAGGGCAGCCCTTTGTTGGCCTCGCCAGCAGATGCCAGATTCAGTATACTATGGTATTAAAATGTGGATAATCAAATATCCATGTTGAGTACTATCTAAATTGTATTCTTAAAACTTCCATTACTGTTCTCCCACAATTCATGATTAGATAGCATCTCATGTGCAGAGAATAAAATATAGGAAATAAATTGTTATTTCCCCATTACATCTGTCGCACATAATGAATATGATAATTACCATCTAAATACTCATTTATAACTAGGTTAATGATGGTAATACTTTTATATCACAACCTCGAGACCATCTGAGGACAAGTATGAATACAAGTAAAATAATGAACATAATTATGTGTTTTTTCTTGCTGTACGACTAAGTATCAAATATATTTAGCATTGTGAGTCATATCTACTTAGTGCTACATTTGCCAATGCATCTCAACTGATTCATCGCAATAATGTATTTCTCACTCTTAGATGTTATTTTGACCTTCTTGAGCATGATCCATTAACTTCCAGACCCTTTGGAAGGAGCCTTCAATTAGTTTGTAACTCATCAAGACTCTGTTGATGGATTTCTATGAACTTCTTCGTAATTGTATTTAATTATATTTCAGCTATATCTCAACACTGACCTTGGCCTTGGTCCTCAGGGGTTATCCATAGTGAGAAATTGACACAGCTAGTGTGCAATCTGAGTGTTGATTCCTCTTTGTTACCTGTTACATTCACTATTGGGGAGTAGTCTCTTTTGAACAACGGAAGAGGAGGCGTAATCCTCTTGGTCCTCCCGCGATTTGTTTGGTCCCTTCTCTCGAGAGGTCCCATTGATTCAATGTTGAATCAACATTGGTTAAGGGTGGACCTAATGTTTTCATCTGGCCATGGGTTCTTTGTGTCAGCTTGTGTCTTCTATGATTTAGAGCTACATACATAATATGTATATTATACGTGGATAGCATGGGGTAATTTACCATTGCATTCTGAGAACAATATATATGTTCAGATGCTCATGTGGAGAGCTAATTGACAAAAACTACATTTTCTTTTCAAATAAAAAGAAAAAGGATTCATCACCAGTCTAATTACCAACTATAGATACTATTTTGTATTGAATTTCCTTACTCTTGGTCGCTGCGGTATAGACAAAAGGGGAATTTCTCAGTGGAAGGTGGTGGCTGGACTGACCAAAGGCAGCTACACCCAAGTATAGCCAGGCCTGATGTTAAACTCACTGGAAACCATGAGATGTGGCATTAAGGAAGGGGCAAGCTAACTACTGATGTCAGCCCACGTATAGTGGTTAATGCATCAGCTGGAGGATGGGTAGCCACGTGTTCTACTTAGATGTACACTATGGGGGTAGGAAGGCGGGATAGGCGATGTGGCCGGACTGAAGCCTTGTGTACAACCGTGATCTGCAGTAACTAACGTGATCTGCAGTAGTGCAGATAATGGTAGACCATCCAAACGTGATCTGCATCAAATCAACGTGATCTGCATCACTTTATATGGTGCAGAAGACTGATATCTGCCTCAATTGAAATTAACTTTGCATTACACAGAGGGTACATACAGTATCTATGAAGTATCTGGAGGTTGTTTCACAACACCCAACTCTTTTATTGGAAAATGGTGATTTATCATAGGCACAATTCTTGGTCTATTTCATGATACTTTTCTAATTATCATAGTTATACTGATTAGAAAGAGATATCTTGGTAAACTATGAAACTTAGAACACATTGGAATTTTAGATAGAGCAATGCCCATGCATAATCTTCACAAAGCCAATGGCTGCAAGATTGATGCAGATCACGTTGATTTGATGCAGATCACGTTTGGATGGTCTGACGTGATCTGCAGTACTGCAGATCACGTCAGTTACTGCAGATCACGGTTGTACACCTTGTCTAGAAGCAATCTAAGATTTAACCGTGCACGATAAGGCATAGTCTTATCCACGTTAGCAAATTGACCCAATTTGTAAGTAGTACACTCGGTTTCATCATTGTGTCAGGAAATATTAAACTTGATGTATCATGTATAGATGCAATTATATACCACTAGTGATTGGTTTGTAAGTATATTATATATATACATGTTGTTTCCTTTGCTCTCCCAGTCAACTGGGGTATAATGTTCCCTACACTAGCATTACAAAACCAGAGAGGAAATGACCTTTCTACCTACATTAATATTGTATAGCGACCTGTAGTCAGTAGAAAAATAATTGCTTCCCCCATGTTGTGATAGCAAATCAGACAGGCACGCTAATGAAAGTGCAAGCAAGCAACCATTGTCTCGGTGCATTGTAGGCAGATAATCTAAATGGCCCGGCCCGTAGTCTGTAGTGGCTATCCTAGGCTGGTCATGGGGACATTGGTCAGGCATGATCAAGGGCTATTCAAGAATGACTGAGGCAAAACAACATATTATTACCAATGCCTTTCTCAAAAAGGACAATATTAACTTAACTAGGTTGGTCGTATGTATAAGGAACCGAAAATGATTAACTTGGTTCGGCACTATAGTGACTGAGAGATTGGTTGTATATAGTCAAAGGATATCAGTGTAGACCACTATCTCGGGGTATGACTGAGAGGATGATAAGGTACTAACAATATAACAAATCCTCATTAATCACATATACACATACACTTCACTCTGTGCATTTAGTGCGTTTTATCCACATCAAAATGTAGATTTAAATGCAAGACTTTCGTCCGGTGATCTATGAAACATTGAGGAAATACTACGTGTTATCCCACCAGCTCAGTCCCTCAGCCATCATCCCTGGTGATGGCAGCTACTGCTCTTCCTTCTGATCCATTCCACATAAAAAATCCAAATGCCCCGGCCCTTAGTCTTAAGTGGCTATCCCAGGTTAGTCATAGGACTTCGACATCGGTCTATCATGACCAAGCGTTATTCAAAAATGACTGAGGCATAACAACATAAGTATGACTAATGACTTACTCAAAGTGACTTAGCCTAAAACTCATTGAAATGGAGAGGGCTAAGATGAATAGACCAGTGCTGACCAACCTGACAATATTAACATACCTAGGTTGATTGTTTAGGGAGCCAAAAAACTTAACTTGGTTAAGCAAAAGTAACTGAGAGATTGGTCGTATAGGGAGCCAAAGAATATCAATACAGTGCAGATGTGTCGCTTAGTGGGAGTGTAGGTAAGCAAGGACTAGCTGAGTGTCAGTCTAACATGAAGTACCGGTGGCCCGCCCAGACTGTCAATAGTTGGTACAGCATTAACGTCCTTGGTGTGTCATGTCCAGGCTGAAGTGCAAAAAAGAAATACACCCTCACCACTGCTGATGTTCTCCCCACATAGTACAGTATGTAAGAGAATGGTGTTTCGGAGTGAAATATAAAGAGAAGGACGGACTTGGAAGCCATGCCAGAAGGGGTTATAATTGATAATGCTATTTGTGACCAACATGTAAATAGTTGGATGCATATTTTGTATATGTACAGTAGAATCTATTATAGGTGTACTGTTTAGTGTAGTTTCACAGCATAATCTACTATAAAGCTACAGTGTATGCTGTAAAACTACTGTCGATTCTACCGGATTCCTACACTTACTTTTTACAGTGGATACTAGATGGGCAACAGGTGTCTGTTTCTATGAGTCGTCGCCCATTATGATATCTCTTATTGACCAACCTCCTATCAATGTTCTTATGATTTACAATGTGTCTTAACAAACTTTATATTTGGTTGTACATTTTCTCTGCATTATTCTCAGAATGTACTCCATGTTATGCTGACATTGTAATTGGATTACCAGTCACATACTGTCAGACTCATCAGTCCTGTAATCTCACTGCAGAACGCTCTTACAATTTGTAAATTAAACTGTCAATTTGCTATTTTTCTAATTATTGAAAATTGGCGTGTTTAATAGCAGTCACAATAATTATTGATTACAGTAATACGTAACAGGTTATGTCTAAGAAGGTATATGGATTATGATTGTAATCAGACTAAGAATGGCTGTAGAAGAAGCTTCACTATCAATAAACACTGTGGATGCAGATTCATACAAAACTTATATGTCGTTCACTTCAAATATATATGAATGCTGAAAAGCACTAATCACTTGAGAGAATAACTTAGAAATCTCGTTTTCCAGCCCTGTGTGAACAGCCCCCTTTTGATTTCTGAGCAGCTCGTTTGCAACCATACAGCATACAGATTGCTCATCTTCTGGGTCTTGGTGGAGCAAATTGGTGGGTTTTAGTGACACAGCAAATGCCACCTGAGCGCCTTTGTCCAACTCAGTGAGAAATGGGAAAGGAGACACGTTGTTGAGCCCTTATCCTACAAAATCGCCCTTATAGTATAATGGCTGACAGTCAAACCCTAATCCTACAAAATTGCCCTTATCCTATGAAACCTATTTCAGGGATGATTTGTAGGATAAGGGGTATCAGTCAGGCCTAATAAATGCACCTCACCAAAAAACAACTTATTTTCATATATTTCACAGGGAAATCCAGTGAGCTCTAGCTTTTGTGAGCCATCCTGACACACCAGACAACCTTAACTTTCATATATAACAGAAGGGGATGGAGAAAACCTAAATTTTAGGTGATCATCTTGGTAACCATTCTGGATTACACAAGGAAATCAAATAAACGTATTCCTACAGCATACCTGTAGGCCCTACACCTCGACCAGCATCAGGGATATTTTTGTAGGATAAGGGCAATTTTGAAGGAATAGGGCCTAACACACGTCCTGTTTGGGAGATGCTTCTTTACCGCTTATGTGTTGAAGGCAACATTTACCGCTTACGTTGGTTTGTGGGCAATAGATGGAGGGAGCTAGGGAAAAAATCACTAAAAAATCGGTAATAACAAATATAAATGGCTGATACCAATCGAGTCCTTTAATTAGTATCTGATTCAGAAGAGACATGATGATGAGGAAACCATCATTGCCAACAAACAAGAAGACTCACACACTGATGAAGGTTTAAGGTTAACATCTTATATATGTGGATCAACAAGGGAAAAGGGACCTCCGCGGGGGATTTTTAGTACCAACTTTGGCCACCAGGGGGCTCCATATACCAACAATGTTCAAAATGTCATAAAAATTGTTCTATACTACTTTTTGATGGAGAATACAATAAGCCACTTTAGAAAATTCCAACTTTAGTGAAAACATTCCATATTTGGAATGTAAAAAGAACGTTTTTGGGCCTGAATTGGTGTTTTTGCACTTGTTGGTTGCCATGGAAACATAATTTTCATTGTAAATTGAATTTTTCAAGAAATTAATGATTACAGGCCTGATAAAGATTTCTATGCTGAAAACGGAGTGTAAATCCCATTTTAAGATTAAAAAGCTGTGACCAAATATTTGAAAAAGTTTGGATATTTGGGAATTTTCACAATTATGCTAATTAGATAGAGATATCTCTAAAACAAAGTAAGATAGAGCTTATTGGCATTTGAGATTGGACAGTGCCCACACATATTCAAGGAGCCAGTTCTCAAAAACTAGAAGTGGTACCTGCTAATGAAATATATCACTGGAAAGCTGATGACCTCAATTTTATAATTAAGTTTAACCTTTGGAGGACCCTTTTCCCTCGACTGTCCACATATATGATTTTCACTGACATTCCATAATAGCGCTGTCTGCTACGGCTGAAAGCCTAGAACCCATTACTCCATCGAGTAGTAAAGTCCCTGACAAAATGCTTTAACTGCATTTGCAGACATTAAGTTATAATACACAAGATAAAGCAACAATATCTAGAATTAGCAGATGGGGCCGGTTGGCATAAAGCTTCAGTCAGAAGCAGACTTGGGCAAAGTCAAATAGTGCTCCATAAGGCATTGTATTACATTTTGGCATCAATTACATTGCAGAATTATCCCAGATCTCTCATGTTATGTCCTCATTAAGATGGACACCCTGAGGCATAATCACACCAATGCTGGCCTCGCACATGAAAAAATGACACCGGTAATATACTTAGTTTTAAAGCTGCTAGACTATCTCAGAATGCAGCTTTTCATTACCTAAGCCCAGCAGTGCCAGATGTAGTCATACACCATACACTATATTCTAACTATAAAGCTGGCAAAATACTACTACGTAGCACTGCCACACTTTGTTTGTAATCAGCACCAAATACTATAATTTCTTCCTTCCCACCAGAAAGTAGAGAAGCGTTGAAATTAGAAGCTTATTCTTCGGATATTAAGACTTACTCCTTGTCATCATCAACAACATATGTGACACGATCTGCGAAAAGGGACCTTAGTGCAGGGTACAGTAAGGACCCTTTTCCCAGTACATGTCACATATTATAAGGGGTTTACAGTCATCAGATACAAATGAACAAAATGTAGTATTAGTGTTCTTACTTGTATCGCAGCTTTAAACACCATTGTTTCAGGACAATGCATGTTTACATGAAGCATGAAGCATAGATGCTGGAGGTGACGGAACCTGCACTCAACCCACTCATATGTCCCTCAGAAATCAGACCGAGGAGTATGAACCTTCAACCAGACCATTAGCTATAGCTTCATGAAGATTCCACATGCAAATATCCCATTCTGTACTTTTAAGATACTTTTGCATTGACCCCTACACCTGCAATGTACTGCCACAGGGTGGATATAATAATTATTACTTACGGTAGTTAGCAAAACCTAATGCCAATACCCTTGAAGAGTTTAATTTAAGAGACATGTCTGGTGGTTTCTAGGGGAACAACACATACTATATCAATTACCTACTGTCACTACCTGCTGCCATTATTGTCATAATAAAACATCCTATTAGGAACAACAATACAAATGAAAGCCAATTGATACTACCAGCACCCTGTGTGGCTGCTACCTGTTGCTGACATTGAGATGATTACTATATAGAGTCGGTGACGTAACATGGGAGACGGTGACATAAGGGGAAATAGCCAATAATGCTCTGAACATAATATTTCAGGAGATATTACAAGAAAGGTAAATAGATATGAGAACATTGCCCTAGTCCAACATTTTCTGAAGATTTTGATTACGCCATCATAAACATTCCATCTTGATTCTAAATGGGTCTTATTTGAAACATGAAAGGCTGTTTTTGTCCAAATCTAGCATATTTTGATGATGTTTGGTTGCCATGAAAACCAACTTTGCATGATATTAGAGTAAACACTTTCTTGTTCATTTTTCTTTCATTCCATAAGCAGCTGATAAGGGTCCCAAAACTGAAACATAGTACCATTATTCCTTCTAGATCAAAATATATAGTCCACAATTCACATTTATTCATTTATTTTTTAATGTGATTATTTAGATGGATAACTAAAAGAGCTATGCTCTATTCTGAATTTCTACATGACATTGTTCCTACCATCTCATGTTTGAGAGGTCCGTTTTCTGCAACCTGTAGGACTAACTTCACAATAAAAGCAGCAAACTGTATCTCAAAACACGAACCTAAAAATAGGGATTTACCCCTAATGTCACTTTATGCCATGTCTTGTCAATACTATTAGCTGTGGTATCATCACAGATGGCACTACATTGTTGATGTAATTAAGAGCATTTTGTTTCTCCTGATCTGAATTTAGGACCATTAAAAGTCACAAAATAAATTGAGATCCTACAAGTACACTGCACTAAAGGAGACTATTTATAAATATGCATCAATGGAAATCTAAGGTAGTATGCCAGCTTTAATCATTATAAGCAGGTATCACAATTCGTATATAATAGGACCAATTGCTTGAGCTCTTTGAGTCATATATCAAACTGTGGGTGGTGGCAACTACCACAGCTCTGCCCTTCATGAGAGAGGAGAGAAAGGTGTAGTTTATGAGGAAACCTGTGTCTCTTGGCCGAAATTGCTGGGGTATATTGGCTATAAGGGAGCCAATATCGGCTAAGATGGGCCAATATCTGCCAGGAAGTGCAATGTATTACATAATAGCAAATATGAAATCACTTAGATATGTTCTCCTATTTCTGCTGCAAAATGATGCATCTTACAGTATGTTTAAGGTAGGGTATATACAGGGGGCAATATCCCATTGCATGTTACGTGTAGGTTTGCGATCCTATTATACACGTAAGTAAGTTAGCAAATGTTTATTGGGGGATTGATGTTACATCAACGTAGTGGAGGGAAAATAGTGGTTGTCACGAAGAGACAATGGAATTTATCCACGTTCAGGCAATGTAAGTATGTGATTGTTACCCTTGGTGCACAGCCCAAAATAATTATCTCGTTCTAAGAAAATAAGATAAATAAATACACTTTCACAAACATTGCCAGTTCTTCTCGGCAATACATGAGAACACAATCACAGTATATAGGTCTACACACATAAGATACATTGCGAGGGACAGATGATAAACGTATGAATCGTAGATACTTAAACTTAAAGTCTGGTTGGAGAGATGGTCTAGCCACATTCTATAGGGTGTTTACCTTACCGCTGAGGGCCACGAAAACGGCCGTTTCTCTTCAGTATATTCACATTTTTCATATGAAATATACGGATTCTCAGAAATATAATGACACCTCATGAAAGCCAAGGGTTTGGGCTGCCAGACCACTCATGGGGCTACCTTTTAAGGAAAAAAGATCAACATTCTGCGGAGAGTCTCTCCCACAGTAGCAGCTGCACTGAGTGGGCTTCTTTGTAGCATGAAAAATCAAGATGATCATAATGGAGATAGGAGCACTTTAAAGAACATTCTATTAGCTCTTAGAAAGTTATTGTATGTTAGATTGTATTTCCAGTGGTTACAAACAGATATTAAATTATATCAGGACTTATCCCTGGCCAAATAATAGGTTCCCTGATTGTAGGAGGTAACAGAATATTTATTAAGTCCACAAATACCAAAAGAGATATATTGACCTATTGTATGATGCCATGGCTTTAGTATCCTTCTGGAATTTCTATTATATATCCATTATTGTAGACATAATTGACCATTGAAATGCACCAAGTGGAGTAGAGAAATTGGCCTGTTTGCAGTCCCTAGTGCGACTGTAGGCCTACTGGTAATTACTGCAGCTATGGTCCTCAGTGACCACCTTTCTCAGCTAGGGTCTATGGCGAGATTTTCACAAAATAACCCAGACTCTAGCTCACATTCTGCTTAATAACGCTGGATTTAAAGCAAATATCAATATGTAGTCTTTTGTATTTTATTATAAACATGTTTCCCTTTCCGTTTGTGGGTCTCACACTTTTGTTGACATATTATTTCAATTTAGAGGTAAACACCCTACATTCTACCTTCATGTATGGGTGGACGGTTGATGGGAGATGGTGTGCCATGGTGTGCTATTATGACATAAAGGGCAATGGGTTCATCTTTATTCAAAATAATATAGCATCCTTTTCATTAAGGTCATTTAATCATATTCAATATCACTATTCCTGTGTATTGTTACCGATACTGGCATCTGCATTTAGTATCCATGGGTAAATGAAGAGGATGCGGACTATTTCAGGAATGGAAACAGGAACTCCTCCCCCACACTCTAATCCGACCGTTCAACATTAGGTGGAAAACATAGCGCACTGATTGTTGCGAAGCGTGTCAATTAGGAACCCCTAGTGGCGTAAAAATCTGTCTAACCATATTCCCTCGCTAATGACATTGTCCCTGCTGAAAGCTTAGCCTATTCAACTGTTTCTGTTGTATTCAGCACACCCTATCCTCAGCTTGAGGAGATGTGATCTGAGACCACTGATAGTCAAACAAACTGCCATTAATTGTTCTGCCAACAGCACTTCGGCACATTTCAGGAACAAGAAAACTAATGATTTAGTTTTATGAATCCGCTAACACTACATTTCGCTGCAAAGGAACCTAGTATAATAGAATATTGATGCGAGGCAATGGTGTGTTCTCAGATACTAGTGTGTTAGAGCAGTTCTAATATCAAATATGTGTGCACTCCATTCAGAGGTATGTTAGGTTAATTAACTTTCATTCTCTGGTGAATATGAAAGCATGTCATACAGATATCAACTATATATAATTACAAGTCGATACATAAAAAAAGGTGTGTTTCAGGAAAAAAACAGTCATTTGCATCTGACTCTCAGATCCACTAGTCTATAACCCTAGTTCATATAATCCAAGTAAGGTAATTTATAATTACAGTCAAACTGACGAGCTGCGGTTCAATACAAAGATAGGAGATATAATATTCCACTATTCAATTCTCAGGGTCAAAGTAAAATATGAAAGGTAAAAGGAAGAATCCGACCCATCAAGCCTAGGTATTCTCAATATGTAACATCTTGTAATACAATTAATCATAGATAAATCATTATCAATCTCAAAGAACCGGTTGTTTAGCCGTGCGGGCTCTGTCATTGGACCCTCTCAGTTCTCCTGCGGCACACCGTCTTTCATACCCATTTGTCCATATAGGACCTACCCTCTCTGGGGTCAGCAGCAGGCTAGTCTGGCTCAGCGACACACCATTAATTAACTCCACTTTCCGCGACCATTATTCACCCATCTGTCTATAAGCTCACCGATTGCTTGGAACAGACCCTTCCAACCGATTCGTCACCTTCTCTCTGATCACAGCTATATAACCCAGCTCTGTGTATTTATTTTTATCCTTCATCTATGTCTCTTTATCCTCAGGCCATCCACTATCCCAGTAGCTGACCACCATGGACCTTCCCCCCTGTTGGCAATCAATAATACTCCAGTTGCCCACTCAAAGACCCCCAATTTCCTCCTGGCTCTGTATAGCATTAACAAGGCTGGCAGTCGCTAGCCCTCCTCCAGCAGGTAACAGATATGATATTGCACGGCACTGGTTATGTGGGCAGCCGGCTGGAAAATGAGTTCTGCCTCCCCAAGCTGCTCCCCCATCACATAGGAAACTCGAGGCGAGCTGACAGCAGTGCATCTATCTTCGTGTTCCTCTCTGGCACCTGGGAGGCAAAACGATGGATGTCCCCCTATTATAATCACAGCTGATGGGCAATTTTCTTTGGAGCAATACAAATTATTGGGGATAGAAACAAGTGCTCCTCAAACAGTGTCAAAGACAATAGTTAATCATGTTAGTCACTCTGCATGGGCAAAAAATTCAATCATATTGCTTGATTTACGTCATGGACTGGAAAGAAAAAGTACGTTTGGAGCTAAATATCCTGCATGAACAGAGGGCCGGATAATTTGGCCATTACCATCACAACTGAAAGAGAGCACTCAGAATCTGGGTGTTAATTCTCACATTATTTTGATCGTGAAATTCCCGAGTGAATGGGAAGCAAATGCCTTCACACTTTTCATTTCCTTCCTGCCAGGATTTACAGCACAATTAAATGTAATTTTATTAATGGGATCTTTAAATGGGTTTAGCAATGTCTCATAATCGTTTTCAGTGTTAACCTGAAATGTAGATGTCCTCCCTCTGTTAAAGGCCTTGTTAGGTGTGCAGTGGGTGACTAATCACTACCCAAGTGGAAGGGGGCAGCTGAACGTGAGGTGGGTGTAGTGTTGAGGTACATGAGACAGCCATCAGTCTGCCACCAGCCAAAGCCCTTCTGTTGTTGGTTGTCTTGACGACCACTAACGACCACCACATGTCTAGCAGTGAGCCACTGATGCCACCCGCCTCACCAACACCTTCACTTTGAAGGTCAGTTTGACATATATGTCAGGCAACTGACCTCCCCTCTATTCTCCTTACAGGGTGTCTGGACAACACTGTACCTCAAAAAAGTGGTATTGTGACAGGAAAATACAGGACTGCAAAGCAGGGACTCGCATACACACTATCCCGTTAGGATTGCTTGATCATGTCTGGTAACCTCTGGTATCTCAAGTTATGACTGATAAAAAAGAGAACTTGAGGTATCAATTTCCTTGGTCCTGTCACTAGCCTATGGATTCTGCAAGCGTCGTCAATGCACAAATGGAGATTTTTCATATCACAAAGCCATAGAATAAGCTGAGACAACTGCTATATAAACCATAATTATGTGGTGGAGTCACTGCATCAATAGGCCTACCTATGCCAAGAAAAAGTGTGTTTCAGGTTACATGGTCTAAGCATCTATTGTAGGTAGGTCAGATAATTTTTACCTTTTCCTTATTCTTACTTGGGCCTCAAAAGTACCCATAAATTGCTGGACACTTCCACGGCAAAAATAATTGGATAAGGCCACTCAAAAAAATAAACTGGTTTCTCATCACCGCGCGCATCATGAAAAACGTGATATAAGGAAAACTTTTTTTTTTTTTCAAAGATTTTTAATGAAAAAATAATTATGTCAAAAATCGGACAAATAGTGGCATATTTGGTATCAAATTAAAGCTTAGACAGTCCGTAATGCAGTGAGCTATAGCTAGGAATAACTTCCAATATAACATATTTTGTGGATCACTAAACTCTTTACTACTAAAATGTGAAAATCCTTTCGCGAAAAGTCTTAATTTTCCCATACATTTTAGACCTGAGTAAAAAAAAAGAAGGTAAAATACAAAACGACCTCGTCATATTTTTCACTGCTGGGTGATGAGAAACAACTTTTTTTTTGAGTGGCCTAAAATTGGATAGCATTTTCGGTGGTCAGTCCTGTTTTGATTAGGTAAATGTAGGATCTGGTAACCAGAAACTACGCTTTTGTTTGGCCTTACTTGTAATGAGTGTAGCAGCAGCATCTCTGCTGAGAGCACCCTTCTCTATGTTACACAAATGTATGTCATCATGGAGATGAGGTAAACTACTGGCAGCTGAAATCGATAGGGCACTTCTACCCGTCAGAATCAAGCTTTTACAATGGAGGTGGGCACACAGACACATTTTCAAATCTGGTACATGCTTTATTATACTACAGCTTGTCATGCACATACTTATAGATAGACATCAGGTGGACATAATGAACCGTCTGGCTTAGAAAACAGACATCATTCCATTGGTTGATGGACATACAGCTTAAAAGGTGGTTGTCCACTTGCTTATGGAATGATGTTTGTTGGACATTTCTAGAAAATGTTTTTGATTTGGACAAATAATACATTTATTATTGGATACGCAATACGCATATGCTAGGTTTAACAGAGTATAACTAAGCTCTCACAGGAGTGCCAGTGGTTGCGTGTAAAAGACATTCATCACTCATGATGTCACAGATATGCCAAAAAACATTAATGAAGACTTGAGGTTGCCTCATTTGAAGGCTGCACAGCATTTACTCCGTGGTACGCCCAGGCATTGTAACCCCTATCTGATGTTTCTGCAGATGACAGCCCAGTCTTGTAGTCCTTTTGGGAATAGATTTCGTCACAATTGAAATACCAAAGCAGCTAACACACTCAGAAACGAGGTCTGCATGAGATTAGCCTAACTTTGCCCTAATTTGGCCACTAATTCAGTGGCAGTGGCTTCTGATCTATAAAGTGGTTGATGCTCACACCTTGTGTTTTCCTTCAGCTGGCATAAAATAAAGTGCTTTGCATCAGCTTTTCTAATTATCTTTTTCATATTAAATAGTTCTTTTTTCTTAGACTATTTGCAATCATTATTGACTAAAAATCAAATAAGGCTATCAACAGCCATTCTCTACAACAAAGAGAACACTTTTTAAACTGTTATTAGGTCTAGCTAGCTATAGGTTTTCCTAGTCCAGTAACACAGTAACTCGTTATAACAGGCAGTCTGCTGACTCTTGATTCACGGATAGCCATACGTGACTTTTACACTACAAGCTAACCCTACTTATCCATTTGCTCTCCTGGTGATCTTTGTTAAAAGTAGCGACCTAAAGGAGCATCGGTAAGCATATACTTCTATATACTTTAGATTCTGTGTTTCTTATGATCGTATTCAAATGCAAAGTCGTGTCTTAGAAATTATGTATTGTTTTACTGCATCAGTTTGGCACTATATTTTATAACCTAGTACTGACCTACTGGTGGTTGTCAGATGTGCATTATTAAAAAGCATAGGTGGCAAACCACTTCATAATTCCTCAATGTATAGGATATAAAGGCTAACAGTCTCTTACCCTCAACCAGTAGATTACATTGCATGGTAGTGGTTATATGCTCGACCAACTGTAAAATGAGTCTTATTCCCCCAGACTCCTCTCTGTTCACATAGGGGATTTGGGCCAGATGGCAGCAGTACATCTGTCCTTGTATTCCTACATGGCACTAGGGAGGCTAATATGATGGATGTCCTCCAATAATTATTCACAGCTGATGGGAGCAATATTATGAGTATATCTTAGAGAAATTGCCCCTTAAAGATGATGGCTAATTACATTAGTTCCCCTGCATAGACCACACAATCATGGATAAATGACCTGCATTTAGATATCCTGGATGATTTTATACCATAAGAGCATTAAAAGGATTTATTTCAGGGTAAATACGGCGCTCCCATTCACTTAACCAAGGAAGGCCGTATTTAACACCCCCCCCCCCCCCGTGAAATAACCCTTGCCCGTATTTGTTAATAAGGGCATGAATAAACACAAAGGAGCACTCGTAGAGTTCCCCACTGAGGGTTATTTCACTCGGCTTCACCTCGTGAAATAACCCTCAGTGAGGAACTCTACTTGTGCACCTTTGTCTAATGTTGTTTAATGGAATTCCCAAACAATATGAAAGCACCATAATTCAGCTAAGTTTATGAAATCCTTCAATAGGTTGAGCAATATGCCTTGATTAATTTCAGAGTAAGGCTTAAATCTAGATCTCCTCCCTCTTTTTAAAGCCTTGTTGGGTGTGCAGTGGGTGACTAATCACTACCCGAGTGGAAGGGGGCAACTGGGCGTGAGGTGGGTGTAGTGTTGAGGGACATATGAGACGGCCATCAGTCCACCACCAGCCAAAACCCTTCTGTTGTTGTTTGTCCTGACGACCACTGACCACCACCACATGTCCAGCAGTGAGCCACTGATGCCACCCGCCTCACCAACACCTTCACTTTGAAGGTCAGTTTGACATTTATGTCAGGCAACTGACCTCCCCCCTCCTTCCCTTACAGGGTGGCTTGACAACACTATACCTCAAAAAACAATGTAACAGGAAAATACAGAATTGCTAAGCAGAGACTTATACACGCTATTCCCTTGGGATTGCTTATCTTTGTCCGGCAACATCTGGTACATTAGGTTTTGTCTTTTACATGATGTAACCTTGGAATTTGCTGAGACTACTGCTATTCTAAACTATAGCGGGATGCAGTGATTCTACCTTGTGAGACCTACAGCTGAAACTGGTTCATTGCATGTAAAAATAGGCAGTTTTAGGGGTCATAACCTTTTGAATGAGTGATACGGTAGTTCATTATTCCTCATGTCAACTGTCCAGATCGGGGAAGTGGTTAGGACACTGGCCTACCAATCCAAGGTTCACATCTTCAAATCCATGCCAAGGCTGCACGGTAAGCTGAGCATTTTTCCTACAACATTTTTGATCAACCAAAAAAGCTTTTAAAAATGGGTCGTGAACCGAACAATCTTGGCAAGGATTCAAATCCAGCTTTTCCTTGATTCATGGGCCAGTGTCCTAACCACTCGCTCAATCTGTAAGGTGGCATGAGGAATATTCAACCACCACTCATTAAGGAGATTATGACCCCTTATCTAGTCCACAATATTTGCCTAAGCTTGTTGCCGCAGAACAGAGGGAATCCATGGGTACAAACAGCATGGTGCTTTACACTGGACATATTTTTAAGGCAGAATATAAAACTTATTCCATGGTGGTAGTTGATACACTGTATATGCTTACGTTAGACCATACAAATGTGTGTTCAGGTCATATAGTCTGAGCATAGATCAAATATAATTTTCCCCCTTTTTCTTTATTTAACAAGAAAAATGTGGCTTTGACCACTGTTGGGGTTGCTGGCAACGCCTCCCGTGGTCAAAGCCACACACGGAAGCACAAAATCCCCCCCTCCCCCGCAAGAGCATGTTGAAGTACAGAAACCCCTAAGCCTTTTCGCTAAAAAAAAAATAATAGGGGGGGCCTACTCTTATCCGCCCCTCAAACTTTTTACGCCCCCACAGCCCACCCCAACCCCCCCCCCCCCACCCCCACCCCCCCGAGCCAGATTAGATATCAACATTACGGCCGGTATTACTGGCCCCAAGAAGCAAGCCCCCAGCGCAGGAACAGGACAGCGTGTCAGCGTCCTTGGCGCCGACTTCATGGCGAATCTCTAGGCGACGGTACCCTCTCCATGGCTACAAGTAGACAATGAGTGTTGGCCACTGGTAGACCGGAATGCGGCCCGCCATCGTAACAGTGTATTTACAGCAGAATTTACAAGATTGAAGGCGTATTTACAGTTTTTGAGATACTTTGTTTGTTCTCAAAACCAAATTTAACCACGTCGCACATTTGAGTTACCGCTGTTGTCAGTGTGGGCAGTTTCCCTCTACGTTATTCTCTTTGCCACAAGCGGCCCTGACCGCCACAATTTTATTTTCATTGCCACAATCGATCTTGTGACGTCACAGTGCCCCATGAGCTCCAGGCAAACCGAAAACATTAATAGGCTTGCCATGACGTTGCTCCGCAACGTCAGGTCGCTACGTTCCGGGCAACCCCCAAAAAAAACTAGTTTCCAGAAATTGACTGCGGCACCATTTAACAGACTGTGGCTTTGACTTGTGGACCATTAGATCGGCGGCAAAAATAATTGAATAAAATAGGATAACATTTAAATGGTGTGTCCTGTTTTGCTGGGTAGGGTCGTGTATCTGGGAACACACATTTTCCTTTTGTTTGGCCTTACTCATAATGAGTGTAGCAGCAGCAGCTCCACTGAGAGCACCCCTCTGTATGTTACATGAATGTATGGCATCATGGATAAGAGGTCAACTACTGGCAATAGGAATCGATAGGGCTCGAGTTTAGAACTGGCAGAATCAAACTTTGTTGATGGAGGGAGGCCTACAGACAAGTTTACATTTGATCAAATCTGATGCATGTTTTATTATGATTTGCTGGTCATCCATATGCAGATGGATAGACATCTGTTGGCCGATATCTGAAGACATGCTGTATCGGCTGACAGATATCATTCAAATGGCTGTTGGACATACAGCTTTAAAAGGCTGTTGTCCGCTAGCCAATAGAAATGATGTTTGTTAAGTTGTTTAAAAAAAAGTGTTTTGTTCAAACAAATATTACAATTATCAATAAAAATGCATGTGCATGTGCTAGGAATTACTAGGTAATTTTATTTAGCCAAATAAAATACTTCAACAACTTGCTGACAGCCACCATAACATCGGCCAGTGCACAATTCTTTCTAATTTAGTGAACAGACTACTGAAGGAAGTACTCATATAGGGAACTGACAGGTACACTGGCCTAGATTAAAAGAGGGCATCTCTCCTATAGGAATGGCTGTTCTTCTCAATACTGTATCTGATCTTGTCAATTTAAGGTTCTGTAGTACATTTCAGCACAACTTCCCCAAGTCACATAATTTCTCTGAAGAATTGATAATAATCTAACTATAACTGTGTTACATTAAGTATGTCAAGACGATATAACTTCATGTATATAATTTATACAGACCTCTAATTTGAACAATTTCTTAGGAAGTATTATTCTTTCTTTCTTCTTGTTTGTGGAGAAGGGGGCGGATGGAGCTAGCAATCTGTACTATTCATGTAACCTTTACTTACGTTACATTATTTGAGAACAAGGCTATATCATGAAACTAATCATTACATTCAAAGAATTCCTCATCTGACATAATTGAACTGAGATGTTCCCCGCTCACTTCCGCACATATCTGTTTGTAGAGGAAAGGGGGGGGGGAGGGCTGCCAGTCTTTTTGAGTATTAATGTAATGATAGATTATTCAGCTAGCCTTATAGCCCTTATAGTATTTGAGAACTAGACTATTTTATAATACTTTTCATCAAATTCAAAGAATTCCCCATCAGATATAATTGAACTGGAAGGTTCCCCCCGTATTGTCCATGCTGCAAAGCGTCTACATCACAGTATGTTCACAGCCTACCATCACAAACTGTCCATAATGTGATATGGAAACTTTCTAGCCTGGGGACAATACGGGGTACAACAGAGGAGCTTCCAGTTTGTGAATATCCCTGGACTGGTAAAGTATTCAAGCAACCTTTACCTCGCTAACTAGATAGCTACATAATTCGAGAAGTATTCATTATCAGAAAGTCAATTACCATTTATGAAAATCCTCCTCTGCCAATATGGAACTGGGAGGCAAAGTATATAATATATATATATAAGAGTAACCTAACTGAACTCTGAGTCAGGGGCCAGTGGTTGCATGTAAGAGATATTCTTCACTCATGCCGTCACAGATATGCAAATAAATGTTAGTAGAGACTTGAGATTGGTCCATTTGTAAGCTGCACAGTGTCTTTGCAGTGGTACTAATGCCCAGACGTCCTGACCCCTTCTGATGTTTCTGCAGATGATAGCCCGGTCACGCTGTTCTCTTGGGAACTGCTTCCGTCATGGTTGAAAGGCTAATAGACACTTACCAAAGCTGCTGACAAACTCAGAGACGAGGTCTGCATGAGTTGAAACAAACATTGCCCTACTTTGGACAAAAAGTCAGTGGCAGTGGCTTCTGATATTTAAAGTGATTGATGCTCACACCTACTCTTTTTCTTCAGCTGACATAAATAAAGTGCTTTGCATCAGGCTTTTAAATCATCTTTTTCATCTTAGTTCTTTTTTCTTGGACTATTTGCATTAATTATTGACTACAACTCAATTAAGGCTGTCAACAGCAACTCTACATAAAAGAGAACAATCTTTAAACTGTTATTGGATCTAGCTAGGTTTTCCTAAACTTCTTATAATGGGCAGTCTGCTGACTCCTGATTTACAGATAGCCATACATGATTCTTACACTACGAGTAACCCCTAATTATTCATTTGCTCTCCTATATAGGTGATCTTTTGTTAAAATATCAACCTAAAGGAGCATCAGTAAACATACACTTCTATATATGGAACTTTAGATTCTGTGTTCTATGACTGTATTCAAGTTTATGCAAAGCAAATACTAAACAAAGTGGCTATTATAGTCCTGTTATATGTACTCTGCTGTTTTACATGAATAAGAAGCAGGGGCATGAAAGCTGCATTAAGTAGTAAGTACTGAACTACTGGTGGTTGTTGGATGTCCATCATTCAGACGCATAGGTAGAAACCCATTTCACAATTCCTCAAGTCTCTTACCCTCAATCAATAAATTACATTACAGGTTAGTGGTTATGCGTTCAACCAACTGAACTGTAAAATGAGTCTTGTTTCCACAGACTCTTCTTCGATCACATAGGGATTTGGGCCAGATGGCAGGAGCATATCTCTCCTTGTATTTTGTGTTCCTACATGGCACTAGGGAGGCAAATATGATAATCATGCACAGCTGATGGGATTTTTTCTTGTGAGTATTTTTTTGAGTATATGCCTCTGAAAGATCAGTTCACCTGCACAGACCACAAAGTTGATTTACAGTTTATTGTTTGAATGAGTTGTGATTTTGAAAGGAAAGCTAATTTAACTACATTTGAATATTTTGAATGGACATAGGGCTAGATGATTTGACCATAAGAGTGCTAAATGTGCTAAATAAGAGTGCTGAAATGAAAGTAACATAAGGCTGCAATAATTTATGAAATCCTTCAATAGGTTGAACAATAGGCCTTAATTGATTGATTACAGAGTAAGGCTTAAATCTAGATATCCTCCCTCTGTTAAAGAGGCCTTATTGGGTGTGTAGTGGGTGAGTAATCACTACTCGAGTTGAAGGTGGCAGCTGAACGTGAGGTGGCTGTAGTATTGAGGTTCATGAGACGGCCATCAGTCCACCACCAGCCAAAGCCCCTCTGTTGTTGGTTGTCTTGACGACCACTGACGACCACCACATGTCTAGCAGTGAGCCACTGATGCCACCCACCTCACCAACACCTTTGAAGGTCAGTTTGACATTTGCCCCCTGCCCGCTCCAAAAGGCTGGACAGTAGAAGGTGAACTAAAAAGTACAATAGCTATATAGATGTAGGTACAAGATTGTGTTTCCCACTACCAGGATAGCATTCAATATATAACTGCAGCTTGGACATTGCTCATACGCAGCCTAAATATGACACACTCATATATTTTTGACTAATAGAACATGGATGGTCTTCCCTTTTCTGTATGGATCTACGTTTGGTAGTGTAACAGGTTAGCTATGAGTCTAACTGTTAACATGGTATATCTATTATATGTTGTTATGATGTAAAACGACACCGTCTTATTGTATACATAACTTGTTTATTACTTAACGTGTGTCGTCGGTCTGTAACATATACCGTCGTTCTCTAGTTCGGTTGTATACGGTAGGTTACCGGTACTACCTTCGGTTCTATCTCTGTAGTACTTATATAAACGTGTTACATAATTATACATACCAGCTGGCGCCGCTGGTGTGGTCAAGTGACCCCCGCAGAGCTGTATATAAGGCGGACTCCTTCCCCAGTGAAGGCAGTCAGGTTTTGGGACTGTTGAGGCAAGACCACCCTGCACTCCGGGTTTAACACTATGTTGTAGCGTTACTTCCCTGTATTATTTCGATCCTGATCTGATCACTGTATAACGGTTGGTTGTACTGGTAAATAATACTCAAGCATTCTCCTTTCAATAAAGTTGCTGTATATTAAAGTCTAATTTTACCTTGTCTGGTATTTTGTTCTCATGCGTTCACACTAGTAGTACTAGACCAACTACAGTATCAATTACCACAGACAATTCATTTGTCTTATCATGGTGTAGTTTTATCATTAAATTTTGAAGGTTTCTTATATGTTTCGCAATAACCATGCCTTCAGTGAGCTGGAAGGAAAATACACATTAAGAGTTTGAAACATTCAGAGCAGAAATTGCAAGCTATTATTCAGACTCTTTGTTTCAATATGTTTGCCAACTTTTTTAGTGAGCTGGGGGTATTATTGTTCTTTTATCTTGTGGTAAAAGAAAACATTTTCTTTTCAAGGTGTAGCCCTAAATGCATCCGTAGATTTCAATCCTAATTCCATTGAGGCCTTGGTGTTTTAAATCTGTGTGGACTAAATACTTCAGAGGCGTTACATGTCGATAATGGATTCCTATTTGATATCACTGTCACTCCTTAATATCCCAGACATGCAATGCAAAATGGACAGCTGCTAGGGGCTCACGCTATTGTAGTCAAAACTAATAAAACGGAATTTAAGGTCCCCATACGTGTGGTCTTACACATAGCCTAGTTTTTGTCATTTTAATTATTGTGGGTGTCTACCTTTATTAAATACAATTAAATGTGGTCGTAATACATTCAGAAATCCGTACTATCAGTTGGTGTGTGCTAACTAAAGACAGTAGGTACACTGAACACATTCAGTTCGTCAAGAATCTACAATTACAAAGTAAGGTCGTCAGTTTGATGACCCAAGATGGTCAAGCTGAATCCAAAAACATCTGTTCAATGTTCATGGACAGTCTCACATGCATAAGAAAGATAGACTATTGTGAAAAGCATTTGGTTGCGATCCAATACGTCTGTCTGAGTATGTGTCACCTAAACACTGCGATTCTCCCAGGGGAACGCCACCTCCAAAATCAGGTTCTCTTGTGTCTCCACCAGGGAGGCAAAATAACTTACTGTCTGGCCCTGCCTAGTTAATGAGCTGTGTGCTCCTGCAAAGTACGTGCTACCTTCAAGAGATACCTACGTACAGCCCTCGAATTCCTCGAATTTCGTTTAGGAATAAGTCACTGACAGTGCTTTGACATTGGGGTGGCAGTAAGAGGGACTAACTGGAGTGTTGGGGCAGCTGACCAAGCTTGACAAATCTAATGTTAACCTAGCTGTAAAGAGGAATAGTCTGATATTAAGGAAGAGGTAGACTAAGCACTGATGTCAAACCATGGTAGACCTACATTATGGGGCTGCTAGAGTGGGAGGGCATGGAGGGTTACCCAGGTCCAGACTGAAACTAATCAGGCAGTGCGCCATAAAAGATTGTGTCATATTCTATGTATCAGCTCCAGTGCAAAATATGGCAGAATTATCCCAGATCTCTCATGTCAAGACCTCATTGAGATGAACACCCTGAGGCAAAATCTCACCAAACGCTAGCTGATGGTATGTCGCGTCACAAAATCTTTTTGAAGAAATAACACGGACAGTATGTCGACTTAGTTTTACCAGTGTGGCATGGTGATGATTATTATGCACATCTTAACATAAAACATGTAGGCCTAGTATGGTGTGTTATAACCATCACTCAACCATTCTGGTAATGCCTGTTAAGTAACTGGACATGACAGCATGAATTTCTATGCTAAACAATAGCCATGATAATCGCCTCATCTCTGATGAGGGTCCAATGATATGCAAATATCCCATCCTCATAAGAAAGGAATTTAGCTATGTGCAAATCGCATACAGAGCTCAAACATAAATTTGGATATTTAAAGGCAGCTTTCAATGCATAAAAAGTGTAAGGCAACTAAAATATGATGTACCATTCTGCTTGCATCTTATGTTAATGTGCCATACGAGCTGCATGCTGCTCGGTTATTTGTTTGTAATTATGATGTATACTGTCTTTATACAGGCGTATGGTCTGTATTCTTATTTAGAACAGTTCCTCTGGTCTGATACAACGCAAACTACAGTAGTGGTGCAGTGGAAGTGTAAGGTTATCAAGGTCAGAGTGTCGTCCAACATGAACATTCGGACGGCTTGCCAAGCTTATCAACAGTCAGTATTATCTGTATGTCCTTGATATGTCAACTGTCATACTTAGGATGGACTAAGCAGGACACGCAACAAGCAGCTGCTGGGTATCCCAGGTCTCAGCTGTTCAGCTCCTGATGTATCTGGCACACAAAATAATATACTATTACACATAGCCCGAAATTATCTTACTAAAAGCAGGATGTTTATGTTTTAAAAACTAGTTCCTGCAGTCAAATAAGTATATTCAAGGCAGCTTTGCCAGATGGGCACCAACTGGTCTTAAACTGGGCTGCCAGATGCCAGATATGAGTGTAGCCGCCGTCCAACCACCTATTTAAAGTGAACTAGTTTACATGCCAGTCTCCTACAATCTGTCTCCTCGATGTACCGTAATCTAGTTGGAAGCAGTGGCAACTTTGAAGGAAATACGTTTCTATCGGTGGTTCTTTCTATGAACACGGAAAATTCGAAAAACAGGGGGAAGTTATGTCACTTCAGTTTCTTGTTCGGTAAGCTTTTTCTTTCGGAAATGGGAATGATGTAATTTCCCGCTTGTTCCCACGTTTTTCTTGCCAATGGAAGCAGCCAATAAGTGTAATGATTCAAAATGGCGCTGGTACCAACAACCAAATAACTATGGTATGTTTGTATGCATTCAGGAATTGACTTCCACTGCTGTACATGTATACCTTCCACTCACTTTGTAAATACCATTATCGTCCCTCTGGAAATGGACAAATTTGGAGCCTTTTTGTAAACCTCCGGTCATAACTATTAATTCATCATTAGTGTCATGTTGGCTAATATGGAAATATATATCATGTGAACTATCAATCTAGCAGTAGAACCTTGAAGCCTTGTTATCCTGTCTTACGGCAGGAATACACAAGAACTATCAAGCTAGTGTAAGAAATATTTCAATTTGTGCAATAAATGTTTAACCATAAAGACTCCTTATCAGTCCTCAGTGAATAGGCTTGTTGACAGTGCCCTGTCATTGGGCCCTCTCTGCTCTCCTGTG
This sequence comes from Harmothoe impar, assembly GCA_947462335.1. Taxonomy (NCBI): domain Eukaryota; kingdom Metazoa; phylum Annelida; class Polychaeta; order Phyllodocida; family Polynoidae; genus Harmothoe; species Harmothoe impar. Next base: position 42,315,266 of record OX381709.1, on the reverse strand, counting down.
ATACAGGAATCAGTGGTCCTTTACCTCATCCGGTGACCATTTATCCATACCCTGCCTGCAGGACACCTGTCCGACTCGGCAAGAACTCATTAGTTATCCCCAGCTACCCCTGCCATCAATCCACCTTCTGCATATATAAAGCATGTGTAGGCCAATTGAGTTAATCAGACACTTCAAACCGATTTGTCACTATATTTCACATCATATCAATTAGACAAAAAACGTTATACAACATTTTATAACGTTATATAACGCTCCTTACTATGGCAGAACGTTATATAAAGTTGTAAAACGTTATTTTGACGTAAAATAACGTTTTCTTTTGTTAGCTGGGTAATTATATAAATAGTTTATACCCGTGACTGCTGGAGCGTCATGTGTGTCTTTATTACTAACAGAAAAGATGCGGGCCTTTGTCTTCCTTAGAGTTATCACTTTAATGATGTCTGCATATGTAACACGATAAGGAAAATCATGCAATTAATCAAAATCAAACAGTCAATAATATAAGGTCTATAGAAACCAGGGGAAGTGAAATGTGCCTGCCCAATGTAGTGAAAACAAAGATGATGCATTTACTTCGTTTGAACATGCTTCCTGAAACAAATTGAGAAGTTTACAAGGGCTGTGATGAGACTTTAAGACATATCATAACTTTAAGAATAAACCTTATGATCCTTCGGATATACGAATGAGACATTTGAAGTGTTCCTTAAGGATGCTTAATCTTCCCTCTCAAGTGTGTAAAGCATGACCAGGCTCTCTAGCCCTTTATCCGTATGTTCCAATGGGATGATAGATGGCAATGATTATGGGGTTAGGCAGGTTGAAAATGAGTTAAGCTCTCCTAGGTTGTCCCAATGCAAGAAGATATTGATCAGCATGATTATTGGTCGTCATGTTCCACATGGGACGCCAATAAACTTAAAGTAAGTTATGATCTGAAAAGAAAATTAAGTACTAGGACCAATCTCAGCTGGAGCTTAATATTTTGGACAATCTGAGGGCTGCATAATTTGGACATGGCCATCAATAATGAAAAGAAGCACCCAGACTCTGATTCAGCTAGGGAACGGTTCAATCACCAGATGATTCTGAGAATCATAATTGCATTCTTTAATCCTGAAATTAATTAGCAATTGAATTGAAAGTAAATGCCTTCATTTGCATGCAGTGGGTAAACCTCCTGGAATTGAAACAGTGTATCAAAATGAGGATATAATTATGGTTGTAGTGTGGTTAGGTCTATAGTACATGGACATCAGTCTGGCATCTTGGCCCGTCTGTTGCAGGTCAACCTGATCACCACTACAAACATCCGCTTCTACGCCTCACCAACACCTTTGAAGGTCAGTTTGACATTTGTGTCAGACCCAGGTGACTTGTCCCCCTCCCCTCAAGTACCTTTCCCTACGGGGTGTCTGGTCAACAATGTGTACCTTCAAAACACTCAGTAAATGGCAATGCAGTAATTAAATCTAGGCACACGATAGTGTTTACCCTGGTCAAGCAATCATACCCATAACGATATTAACAAAGACACTAATGAAAGTAAAACGATTTGAATAATAAAATCTTATTGCATAATAAGGCCCTGTTTCCTGTCATTTATCCCTTATCTGTTTATGGCTTGTATGCTGACACCATGATTGTAGGCGGCCTGGATATTGCACATCTGTATTCATATGACCATTAGATAATGTGTCAGGCCCAGTCCTCCCAGCCTGCTTCCTATGTCTCATCACTATCTTAGGGATTTACCATCAACGTCAATTCATACTGACAAGCCTTTTGTCTTTTTGCCATGTAGCCATCGGACCGACCTAAGCGACATTCAATGTATATAACCAGAGATCAATAAAGGCCTTTCATAATTCCGGGGCCTGTTTCTATACCTTATGTTATGTCAGACTAGCTGGCGAGGCTGACAAAGGGATTCTGTAATGAGAGCACAGCAGGGTAAGGGCATCGGATATTAGAGCTCCTGGAGATCAGCCACATCACTGTGGGGAGCCAGTCTGAACCATAAATTGACCACTGAGGGTTATAAAAGATGAGCTTAATGGATTAGCTTCAAGTGCTGACAGTTATTAGTTGCTGGTGTTAATGTGCAATATACTGCATTGCAGGGGGTGATATTCATGGCTCAAGTGATACCAAGAATTGAGGTAATATAAACCTCACAGTGAGGGTCCTTGCCAGGAGGTTTGACATATGGGGTACATGGTTGTAATGTGGGTAGAAGGTGTGGGAATAGGATGTTGCGAAAACTGCATCAGGTGTTGCAAACACCAAATGATATGAATACTCTCTTAACCCATTTGGATTTGTTCATTTAGAAATGCAACATGATTGTTGTTCGCACATTGCTCTAGCACCTGCAATATTTAATAAATATCATTGGTAGGGGACTTTGGAGAAGGGTGTTTCTCCTCCTGCTCTTGCTCCTCCTGTGCCTCTTCCTCCAGGGTTGTCCCCTCACTACTCTATGGTCTCCCTATTCTCCTCCTTCGGGGATGCCATCCCTTCCCCGGTCGCCTCCAACTACTTTTTCCATGTCACTGTATCCCTATCCCCAGGGTCTCTGACCTCTCCACAGTGACTACGTCCTTCTACCCAAATATAGATTGGATTGTGATATCAGTGTACTGTTTCTTAAGTTGAGTTAGTAGATGCACTGTTAGAGCCACTGAAAGGGCACAGACCTGATGCGTTTGCTCTGATATTAACTATGCAAGAAGAATTAGGAAGAATTGGAGCACTGAATGAAAAGATTAGTTCAATTCAGACTAGAGAGGACTAAACTATCTGTGCATTTACGTATAGGGCCTGCTAAAGCACACTGTCAGAAGTAAGTGTAGCTGCACCGTGGATATAAAATGACGTATTTTTTGTTTCAAAACCAAAGATACATCCTTTTATACTGTAGATCTACAGTATAACTCACTGTGCAGCTGTGTAGCCTCTCATTGAACATCTGTTGAATGCATCGCTGCATAAATGTGTTAACACTAGTTTTGTACATTGTATCATAATTATATAGTGTATCATGTATAATGTAGTATGCATGACCGACACAATGCTGCTATCTTAACCTTCTTCCTGCGATTGTGATGTCTGACTCATTATCATATAATTATGTATAGGCCTAGTTATGATTTTTCATTACCCCACTGTGCCTATATAAACCTGCTATGTCCGACTGCAAACTGACCACAGCACTATTTACACATGCTGGTAATCTGTGTCATTACAGACAAGTTGACAAGGATATGGAATAGGATTGGAATGTAAAAGGATCTTTTTATAGCTCAAATAGGGGCTAAATAACTGATCTGCTCCAAAGGTCTTGTCATGGTAATATGAACTTCATTCTAACTTTAATAATACAATCCAATGAAATTTAGTACGCCACTCTGTGTAAGATGGGGTCAACCAGTGGCAATCAATAAGGTACCTGTTATCCCTAGTATAATGGGGCTCTATGCTTGTTTGTGAAAGCAAATGCACAGAGACATGTCAACTCTAATGTCTGCACTCAAACAGGTCCATTTAGTTATAAAGAGTGCTATTCATAAGCTGGAGCCGTTCATTTGTGGGCCACTTGTTAGGTTGGATTATGTTGGGTAAAATAATACGTAAAGATTATATCAAGTAGTGCCCTTTAGCACTCACCTATAGAAGTGTTCTGTAAGGATTAATATAGAATTAAAGAAATGCATTAAGGTAATTTCACGTCAGGTGTGTATGTGTGACCCTTAAGCTGGGACTCCACTACCCGATTTTGTCGTCTGATCGGACCTATTCTCACAAATCAGACCCAAACAGATATAAATATAAACAACCCTATGCTTTAGGGTTTGTTTATATTTACATCTGTTTGCGTCGAATTTGTAAGAATAGGTCCGATCAGAGGAGAAAATCGGGTAGTGGAGTCCCAGCTTTACGCTAACTCCATTCCCAAGCAATGTTGGTCATAGATAGAGGTGCCACTCTAGTTCCCGTCTTGCAGGGGTACTTATATTCTCCTAGTACAAATGTCACAAAAGTTACTTTCCCTTATTGACTATGGCTTTACCTCGCAGAAATTAAGATGCCATGCTGTGAGGGCTGGAGGCACCAAATGCTTCATATTCTGTTAATGATAAATATGAAATCAATACACTCTCACATATTCGCTATAAATCACCCCAAATGTCTGAGCAATCTAGCAAAAAGGATAAGGTGAAACATCAGCAGACTTTATTGATGGTAGGTTCCTTACCTAATCAAAAACTATGGTAAATGTTATAACTTTGGAACTGTCGATATATCTTCCTATTCCCTTATTAGTTTTCTACACTCTTGCTAGACGTAAATGCAGGTCAGAGCAGTAAACATCTTAGAGATTAGCTTAATTAATGGTTAGATGGATGTGTAGGGTGTCTATAATGTCAGTGGTTTCTCAGTGAATTCTCAGTGAATACCTTACCATACCATCCGTGTACTGTTCGTTATAAGCAGATCCTTTTCACTCCTGAAAGTGACGAGGGATATGTATATATACATGATAGCGAACACTTTGCTGTGTTGACATTTGGAATTACAGTTGGTTATGAAACGTATATCTTATTTCAAAATTCACAAAACTTCAATTTATCAGAGTAACTTCAAATGTCGTTATTGCTGCCATCCATCCAAAGGTTTCTCAGGAGGATTACTACTGTGATACCTGTCTTTTTTTCCTAGTTTGCAGCAGTTAAAATAGGCAGCAGGGAAATGAAGATAACCATTTCTAAATGTAACGGACCATCTAAAATGTCAATGCCCACGAGGCACTTTATGTCACATACCGTACAGGGCCTCGATTCATAAGTTTATACTACTAAGTAAATTTTTGGGTTACAGTCGTAAGTAAAGCTACAACTTTTAGAAAAAACGATTGCATACCCATTTCACAAGAGGAAGTAGTATCTCCTTCAAAAACAGTCAGAAGTAAATTGATTTACGATTAGGAACATCTGCAGTTGTAAAGTATAATTGAAATCGTATGTGCCCCTGTTGTACAATGTGGGGGAAACCAATTTATTTCAATATTTATTGCAATATTGGGGTGTTTCCAATCAATATGACGTCATTTCCGGTGAGGAGTTTCCACCTAGTCGTACAAAGAAAGTTGAGGAAATGGTTATGTGAGGCTAACTCAAAATATGACACCTGTAGACTGACAGGCACCCTATATTTCTATATAGCATATAATAAAAATAGTAAATAAACCAGGTCGGAAATTTCCTTCCTATCCTGCTGTCATGTTATCCCACTGCACCATGCGGTATACAAAATACAGTATGATTTCTTATAACGACCAATGTTTTATTTATATTACATCCACTTGATAAAGCATTGTATTGTAATACACAACATATTGACATAGTGCAGTACATGTTTCTCTTTCTTTTGCACCGGGTTTGGAATCTCTAAAGGTTGAAATGGAGAAAAAATCATTGGCTGAGATGAGTTTGGACCCTGTCTCAGCCGTTGATTGTGAAATGACATAAAAAGGACTTACGACCAGCTATTACCCTTGTTTTGTAAGACTTCATGACCAGTAATATTCTTACGACTGCATTGTGAAATGCACTATATATGACCTTACGACTGCAAAAGGAACATGTCTTTAACTTACCCATATGACAATGTACTACACCTACTATTTTGTACGAGAAATGGTAATGTTCTGTCGTAATAGTATTTGACTATCGTACATTGTTATGAATCGAGCCCCAGTGCATTTGGCCCTGGACCTGTTTATAACTTAAACCTTGGGGGGGGGGGTCAACTCGCAATATGTTTTAGTAATTGTAACTCCAAGGGTTAGAGTTACTAAAACGTATTCCATGGGATTGCAGACTCATATTCCGTTGGAGTGTAGGTTCATATTCTACCCTATTGGTTGTAGCATTCCGTGCGATTGTAGGCACTATGCCAAGGGATCCCCCAGATATATATGTGATATAAGCAAGAGAAAAAAAATCGAATTATCTAAATCCTAGTTTGGGATCAATTTGCAACAGATTCTTTGCTGTTATACGGCAATATTGTAGTGGCATATATTATGCTGCGATTCGCAGAGAAATTCAAACATAAATTGACTTGTGGGTGTTGACCTATAGATGATATGTAACAATGGCAATTAGTGATTAACTCCTTAACCGATTGAGGGTGCCCCAAGTAAATGTTAGGCGAGATTTTATGTACACGGAATACAGCAATATAACTAATTGCTACGGAAAACATTATTCTGTAGTTTAATATTAACTTTAATACCCTGAAACCGAAGTAAGAGGCATTTCCTTAAATGTCCTTTGAACGATCTTGAAGGTCGAATGTATTGAATTCCAGTTTACTTAGATTTCATAAGCATGTGATAGCTGTACTTTAAATACCTGTGAGATAGACTACCATAATTATGTTCTAGCAATGTACATGACCACAATGGCTCTATATTATGTCAGTAGTGACAGAATAGAATATACAAATTGATATCAGAGTTATAGATCAGTTAGTAATATATTATCTTAAGATAAAATCTACAGTTAACCAGTCTCCAGGATGGGGGACGGTCCTTGGTTGGTAAAGGTTTTATATGGAATAGGGTTTTATGACAACTGACGGTGTATCTAAATGAAGACATATTTAAGTGAGCGATTCTGAGAAAAGATAGGGCAGTATATAGCATATGCACACGGGCAGTGTATAACATATGCACATGCGATTAAGTTAAAACCAGTCAGAATCTGCTGTGTTTCACCTCTTCCCGTCATGGCCCCATCGAGCTATGGCCAGTTCCAAGACTTTATGGTAAGATTAAGCCGTTGGTTGAGCCGTCACAGAATTGGAAATCATACTCATATGCACTCATTGTGACCCTTCAGGTGCCTCTGCATTGAATGCACTCACTTTTAATATGCCCCCATGAGAATGGAAGATATGGTAAAAGCAATATCACAGATCAACCTCCTGTTTACAACCTGGTACATTTGGTAGCTTGTAATCTCCTGAAATGTTTCAACTGTCATGAGCAGAGGTGTCCACACTGTAGCATCCGGTGGCATAGAATAAACCTTCACTGCTTGCTTAAGCGAGGGAAGATGGAACTTGCTATAGAAAAGGAATGAAAAAAAGAATAAAAAAAAAAGACAGATACATCTGAGGAAGATGCTTTAGAATTCTACATACAGTAGCCTCAGTGTTCTTACATGGCGAGTTTTTCCCTACCTGCGTCTCTGACTGCATCAAAGACATAGGTCTAGATTCTATATTCACATAGATAGATGTCTGTATGGAGCAGCATATTATAATATATTCAAGTAACCATTGCATGAGAGAGTTTATCCAACATACTACGGTGTATATGCCCCTTGGATGTTTCCATCGCATAAACAACAGTGGCCATTTTGGAAAGAAGAAATAGCTTACTTTACAGTAAATTTCAGCATATAACTATAACCTACACTAAGTCTTATGTGCGGTAGCTTTTAAGCAGTATAGTACAATTGATAATGAAATTGCAATTTTTACACCCCATGTGCAGGTTATACGGTTCTCTAAATGTCTGGGTGCGGGTTATATGCAAGATGCGGGTTATACGTGGACATTTATGGTAATTACTATTTGAAGTAGAGCTATGATCTTGGTTTAAATCTAAGGGGATATAATAATGGCTATCTAAGTTAGAATATCCCGGGTGGTATAATATGATCAAACAATTGCCAATGGTACCACATGTCTGTTATTGGTAGCGATTGTCATGGTGTTTGTAGTTCCACTGTAGGCCAATACACCCATGTACTTGGGGGGCCAGGAAGACCAAAATTTAATGTAAAGTGATATCTGTGTCGCAACAAGGTCAAATTCAAGGTCAAAGGTCACGATTTGATGGAAAAATGAGACTGAAATGAGTAAACACATTTTGGAACAAATACACAAATATTACAGGTGAAGCTTATTCATCATAATTATGTGACATGGCCCGGGAAAAGGGACCTAAGTGCACCCTGCAATAAGGTCCCTTTTCGCAGATCATATCACATATGTAAGTGACTTGCATCTGTCTAAGTCATACTGTTGATGAAGTACCAGCACAAGTAATAAAAAATACAAATATAAGATGCAAGTAAGATAGAATGAACTATTTAACTGCTATTACCCTGCTTAAATTGCTATTAGTTTATTGACTGATATATTTCATATTGTAATGTGTAATTTGACCTTATTGCGACACAGATATCACTTTACACATGGCAGATTCAGAATTAGCACCTTTAGACTACATTAAAACAAGTTTCAGACAAAGTATTGGTCACCATACCAACCCTCCCTCACATTGCTAGCCTGGTCCCCGAATTAATGGCTATTGTAGGTCAACAATCTGTCAGATTGTAGGACTATGTTGCATGATATTTTAGACTCATATTATAATGCTTATTAAAAATGATGTTTGAACAGAATTAAGAAAACTATGTTAAACTGTCCCATACTCTTAACCTATATATCAACAACCACCCCCTCTTGCTACACCAATTCCCTTTATTCCCCTTCAGAGCCTGGCCCAATTTCCACACCCTCAGCCTCATCCTCGAGACAATTCTAATGCATACACCATCTTCATCATCTTCGTACATATCTGTATAGGAGACAAATAGGTTGCTCAGCAGTCCTCACCAACATGGTCATTGGGTGCAGGCACTGCTAATGGGACACACAGATGCAATAAGGCAAGGTGGGCCTCTCTATTACAGGGGCCCAGTAGATCCTTACTGACCTGCTGTTCACTGGCCTAGTCTGAGCTGCTCCATATATCCATATATGGATGTGGACAGAAGGGAGATATCCTTATGTGTAATCAGGGCAATTGACCAAAATGCACTCTATGATAATATGGTTGTTGGCATTGCTTGCAGTGGATGTTCCCTGATAGCTACTAGCGATGACTGTTCCATGTATTGTATCTTTTCAAGCTAAGGCTTTGCTTTGTGTCATTGGTATGAAACTCACAGTTCATGGATGGATAGTAGACTATTATGATAAGGAAAATGAAACTAACAGGATGGAATATAAACTAGATGAGTGGTGCCAGAAGGCCTCATCTGGGGCCCAATCCGCTTTTGGTCAATATAATATTACATGTATCAGTGATTTGAGCAGAGTGTTGTCAGAAAAATGTATATGCTTACGATAGCTTGACATTGACTAGCAACATGAACGCTACTCTGTGTTTCCTGTTTCAGAGGGAATAGAGACTTTATATCTTTATTCCGCACTAAAAAAGGACATAGGGGCCAATTATTTTTGGGTATAGGATCAATATCAAAATGTATCATCCATCCCATCCTGTTGAGCCTGGAGATGAAACCTCCTATTTCATTTTATATAAATATCCACATTCATGTGTGTACCAAGACTTGTTATTCCCAATACTAGGTTAGTTGAGTAACACCCATCTATAAACATGTGTGCAACCTGAACAATTATTGTTGTTAGAACTAGGCTAGTGACAGGTATAACAGAGCTCAGGAATTAGATTGTGGACATTTCAAAACGACAGGTGTGTGTTATAGTCGTTGTAACATGTGGGGCTCATGTGACATTTGCTCATGTGACATTTGCTGAAGAATTAAATTCATAAAAAGTTACAGTCTGATAGAATTAAAATTAATGGCTCTTATATTATATTGCATGAAACTGATTGGAAAATGGCAAGAAAAGAGTCCGTCTAATATCTTCACATGCGGCTGTCCATATTCTTCATTGTAGCAAGACATATTAAACAAGTCAGATATGGGAACACTGCATACTGTTATTACATCAAATGGAGGCATATGGGTTAAATCGTATCTGAAACCTTAATTACTTGACATATAAAACTAGTTGTGAAACTCGTATCTTAATTCTTAGTAATGCAACTGAAAAGGCCCACCCAGGTATGAATGTAAGTTTCTTCTTAATTGCCATATGGAGAATTTATACAATCAGTCGCTCTTAAAGCCCTGCTACAGACTGATGGTGAGCTTACTACATTGGTCGTGACATTTTGAAAGGGCCTTTTAGTTCATTGGCTATTTGATGTTGTGTATTGCAGCTAGGGGAGTCTATTTATAATTCACTTTACGTCAATCACTTTGTATGTGAATGTTATCAAAGGAAATGCCTAATATATAGATACAGGACCATGGATTGGGACTTTCTTAGCTGTGTTACTCAGGGCATTATATCAAAATGCAGCTTAGAAAGGATCTGCATATAATATGTCCTATCCATCTCCATGATAATATAATTATGTTGTTACAATGCTGATGATTACATTCAGCACTACACCTCATGCCACTACACTGCTACACTACAGCAAAAATCAATATTCAAATACCACTAGTAGAATGCAAAAGACCCCTTTCAAAGCAAGCAATATGGAATGAGACCCAGGGATCAAGGTTCAACACTAGAACGTTTTGGGTCACACTGGTGGGTTCTATACCTTGTGATCTACAGAAATGTGTCAGTTTTCACTGTCAATGCTGTCAACATTGTAACATCCATTGGCATAAAATGTAATTTTACTGCTTCTTTAAAGACAGGAAAGATGTCAGCCCACATCATAATCTCCACTTTATGTGTGTGGATGCCTGTCCTGCTGCTCCTCCTGTATGGGTTTCCACAGCTACACCTCTTAATAAAAGGCATGTTATATTCATGCAAGGATTGCATCACTGAACAATGATGGACATGTGATATGGACTGGAATTCATTGCTTTAATCACATCTAGAATAGTTGTGTCATCATAGGGCATTAAAGTTGAATCATGAATGTATTTATTGTATCATGTTTATGCTCCACCCTCTATAATCTCCAGGCGTGTATATTTCGCATGACATCACAAATTTATTATTCTCATTATTCTGGTGTTGCCACATCGTCAGTGGTTGTGCTTTGCATAGGTAGATTATTGAAATTACAAATGTTCAAGTGTTTGCTCTGGACCCTGATGTTAGCCCACTCAGGGCCACACTTGCAAACACAGTGTGGCCCCAAGTTTGCTACTAGGGAAAGCATTGATTGTATGGGCAGCTGTTTATTATACACATTGTTTTCTTTTCTTATTCTCCTTCTTTTATAAATCTCATTGGCCTAGCCTGTTACGGCCTAGAGGAATGGTGGCTGTCCACAACCCAGGAGGTTGACACCCTCCAAACAGAACTCAAGAATGACACAAGTTAGTATCTTGTGTATTTCCCGGGAAAAGCACAAGCTGTGTGTACCCAAGATAGACTTGGGATATTTACAATAAAGTAGAATGATGACATGAATTCCACGTGTTTCACTAATTCAAAAAATGTCCAGAGAACATATTGGAAACGTTCAGAGAATTCCAGGGAATAGGACTGGCATGAGTTCCGCTTCAGATTTTGTTTGCAGGGGAGACATGTGCCTGGACGGCATCGAAAAGGCATCAAATGTGGTCTGAATACCAGGTGTAGAGTCCCCAATATATCTCCAACAGGATGGTTTACAGTGGGTGATCCAGAGAGAACTCCTTTCTGTGAACAGAATACAGTTGATGGTGGTGTAAGAGGGTAGGGTAGTAGGGAGGATATGGAGAGGATGTGGACTGGGATAGTGATTCTATGTGATCGGCTGATCTTCCTGGACCCTTATCAAACTGGTATATCAGCAGTGCCTCAGGTTTGGGTTGTGGTAGGACAGTGGAGAGCTAGGTAGTAATTGGAGATGGTAAACTAAGTCTATAAGATTAATAATTCTCTTAGTATCGTACATTATGCCATAGCGTACTTTTTCATACCTTCAGAACAGTTATCACACGCTATGAAGTATACAGGAGATGGTAAGAATGGTTACTGTTTATTATGGAGAGTCCTCTCTTAATGTAAAGATAATTATTTATTATATATGTAATATCCAAAAAGGTTACACATAAACATAAAACTGATCTGTTTTGGCTAAGATACATATTGAGGCACTTCTATAACAAACAGGATGTAATCTGCATTAGGAAAGCCAGGTTTACGGAATACATCAATACGGATTGCTATTTGAAACATCACTCTTTGAATGGCAGAGAGTCCGTTAAATGATTCAGAAGGTCGAAGGTATTGCATTACAGTTTACTTGGATTTCACAAGCTTCCGATTGCTCTTCTTTAAATGTTTGTAAGGGAGGTGTTCTAGCTAGGTGTTCTAGCTATACACATGATCACAATGGCCTTATAATTTTATGTCAGTAGTGACAGAATAGAAGATTTAAGCAGTCCCTCTATAGCTACAACACTGACATTTATAAGATTGTGGGGGGGGGGGTCTAGGTTGGTAATGGCTCCATGCGATTCTATAATTATTGGAATAGGAATATAAATGAGAGATACTGAAGCACTATATATAGGGCAGTGTATAAGACAGAAACTGCCATCAGTGTTAAGTAGTTTGACAAATAAAGCGAATCCTTATCACTCTCTTAGATTCTATTATAAGCACATACTATGATGATATAAAGATGGTTATATACACATGATATATAGAGATGAGCATACAGAGTAGCTACATAGAAATACAATAATATTTACATTGGTGAGCCATGGCCAGTCTGAGACATTATGGTAATATTGTAAGAAAATATTGATCTTGTGCAGCAATTGTTCATAACTTTGAGTCTACAGGGAATTGGAAATCATAACAGCACTCTTTCTGAACCTTACCCGCATGTGCCTCCGCATTGCTTGCACCCAATTTCAATAGGCCAAGCTGAGATGCGAAGATAATGGTAAAAGCAATATGAAATGGGTACCAAGGATCATGGGTCAGGATCCTGAGATTTGGGGTTACACTCTACTACAATCTATAGCTTGAATTCTGTTGCAATGTGTCAATTATGATGAGTAGAGCTGTCCACACTGAAGCATCCGGTAGCACGGATCTTCACTCCCTGCTTTTAAAAGGGATGGAAAATAGGAATTGCTATAGAAAAGGAATGAACAGACCTGAGATCTATTTACTTGCAGACACATCATAGAAATGAACAGTGGCCTCTGGTGGTTATATGGTAGGGGTTTTCCCATGTTTCTCCTTCTGCATAGAAGACATAGATCTATATTTCATATTCACACTGATACACTTCTGTATGGAACAACAACATAATTGTGACCAGGCAAGGGGAAATTTCCGTCTGTCAGGGAATCTTTACTTCTGGTCTCGGCTACCAGGGGCACCAGGGCTAAAATACAACTGCAAACTACGTGAAAAAAATGTAGGGGATACCTTTTCATGTAGAATATATTAATTCTCTCAGACCTTTTCAATCGTTGCTACCAATATTCTATATTTAGAAAGCCAAGGAAAGTTTTCTATGGAAAAGGATATGACACTTTCTGGTTGCCATGGAAACCATCCCAATACATTAAATCGGCCACACTGGTGAGAATGTCCTGGAAATCTTATCAGTCACTCTAAATTGAAAACAAACCATGAAAATATCCAGTAGATATGGACTAAAAAGTCCCATTTTGTAATTCATCAATAAACCAATTTTCTAATATCAGCACTATATTTATATGTTAACCAATGCATTCCCCGGACATCCCATTTTGCCTACATGGTCACATTATTAAGTAAAGATTGTATGGTTTTGGTGTTAATCTTTGGGGAGGGTAGATATGGAGAGGGGTGAGTAAGATTCTGAATACACTAATCGTAGGTGGTATTTGTGATTAAGGTGGGTCGATCCCATTGAATCAAATGTTCAGATTAATTTCTGAGGCAACCCTAAATCAATTGAAAACGTAAAATGACAAGAAAACTGGGGGGTCCCGAGCTACATTTCAAGATATGGAGTTTTGAAAAAAATGTATTTTAATTTTACATTAAAAAAACACACAAAATAATCCAACTTTTCCTTTGATTTTATTTTTCAACCAATAACCACAGAATTTTGAAACATCACAAAATGAACACAAGGATATACTTTTATTCTACAAATAGTTTTAGAGTGTTATATAACTTTGCATTCTGGGTAAAAAATGTCATATTTCAGTAGGGATAATTTTCATCTCTTTACATTATCAAAGAAAAATAGTAGTAAAAGTGTTCAGATTCTTCATAAACTTTCCCATTTGATGATGAATAAGAGTGACTTTGATATGGAGTCCCCATGCATAATTTGAGGGTTTTGGCCCTTTAAATTAAAGTAAAAAAGTAATGCAAAAACGGACTAAATCAAATCTTTAAAGCATTGGATTGTGGGTAAATCTTTAACAATCTGCATATAAAATGATCTCATCATGTGGCTTTGGATATAGTCAAACAATTTATTCACTTTTATGCTCTTTTAGATGCCTTTTATTACTTCATAAATGAATGGTATAAAATGTTTAAAATACCTATAATTATTATATCAAAATATTTACAATCTGCTCTAAAATGCTCCATCTTGCTCGAAAACTGGAGTCCAAAAAAAAAGTTAAGTGTAGAAAACCATACTGAGCATACCCCTACCAGAAATTACATTATTCTGACATATTGAAGCCATAATGCACAGAAGGGTGCGCAGTAGTCCATTCTGCACTGGCTGCAACCCACCATGAACCAAAGCCAATGGTATCACATGTTGGTTGTTGGCGATTTGCCATGGTCATTGTAATGGTTCTACTGTCCAACTCAATTATGTATTTTAATTCAGACGGTTCACAGACCGGAATCTTACAACAAAAGTGATGGACAATAACTCTACTTGGGGAAAGAGAGAGTGATGCAGCTTGAGTCTACACAGATAATCTTTAGACTCCAAATCTTGGTTAGTCATTTTTTGGCTCCTTATACGACCAGCCATGGTTAGTTAATGCTATCAGGTATAGTCAGTGGTGACCAACCCACCTTATTCATTCTATTCCTATGAGTATAAGGCTAAGTGTTTTATGGTAAGGTCCTACTCTTGCCTTAATAGTACTTTTTGAATACCAGTTCATCATTCTGACCAATATCCCTATTGACTTACCTGGGATAGGCACTACAGACTAAGGCCCGGAGCATTTAGGCTATCAGTGTACTAGGGTCTTAAGATATGTACACCCTTAGAATGATCACTTCACATTACATTACGTTAGATAGTGCTGTTGGAAGCCTTCATTTCATGGAGATATAGCTTCGTGTGCGATAAGCAACCGTACAGGAATATAGGCTCAATTTAGTCTAGTGATCACTTCCATCTTAGTAGTATTACTAATCCATGCATATTTTCCTTTCTTTTCCTCAGCGCAGTAAATATCATAGGACATACAGATTGAAACTCTATGACCGACGCACCTCTATGACCGGCACACTTCTGTGACCAGTGCACATCTATGACCGGCAAAACCGAAAATGGTTTATTTAGAGCGGATGTACATAGAAATGTGATGAATCTATTTTTACCATGTCCTAGAAAGTAATGAACCAGTCATATAGGTATACGAGTCATAATGGTACAACCTGTATTGATTTGGTGAGACACAGCCATGGGCATAAAGGTCAGAATTTCAATGCAGATTCAGCAGAAATCTATAAAATTCTAACATAATTATATGCCTCAGCTATAGGACTACTGACTGTGTATGTAACTAGAACACTGAACTGTGCAAGGCATTGTGTTCTATTATCAGTTAATCAGGCGCTGTAGTATATTTCATGGATATTAAATCGAGTTCCTACATAGTTCCATGTGGTGCTATATCTATAGTTTAGTCTAACATGGCTAGATTTGGCCAGATATTTATTTTTCAATGTTTTGTTTAGTTCCTCCTCCAACATATTTTGGTATCATTCTCCCTTGTTAATCCAGAATGAAAATAACTGTGTTAAGCTGTGCCATCCCTTGGGTCGGAACTTATATACACTAACAGCCACCCCCCCCCCTTTGCTACACTCATTCCCCTATCCTCCTCCAGTGCCTGGCCCCATTTCCACGCCATCAACCTCGCCCTGGAGACGATCCTAATGCACACTTGTCCATCATCTTCATGTGGAGACAAACCAGGTGCTCAGCAGTCCTCACCAACATGGTGCTGAATCGGTGCAGGGAGTGCTAATGTGACACACAGATGCAATAAAGCAGGGGGGACCTCTCCATTACACGGACCTAAGCCTCAGAAAATACCATACATTAAACAGATGAGCTACTATTTCCTTAGCTTCCGTTACCAGCAATGTGAACAACTATATTGTTATTGATTATAATTATATCCATGCTGGTCGATTGCCCTGATTGCACATAAGGTCATCTGTCTTCTGTTTCTAAATAATTGTACCCTTTGAATTGAAGTCAGAAGCTTTCCAATAAGGTATAACGGGTTGAGATTCCCTCTATTCTTGTGCAATTGTTTCAGAATATTGGGGTGACGTCTCTCTACCCAGTATGAATGAATGTATCTCCCTTATTGGCATACTTCTGGTCATAACTAGACAATCAGTTGCCCTTAAAGCGCTGCTGCAAGCTGATGGTGGGCTCGGTATATTGGCCAGGACATTTTGATGGGCCTTTTAGTTTATTGGTTATTAGATGTTGTGTGTTGCAGCTAGGGAGTTTATAATTCATTTTGTATCGATCTATTACAACCACTGTATGTGGACGTTATGAAGGTAATACTTAAAAGATACAAGAGCATGGATAGGGATTTTCTTGACTGTGTTAATCAGGAAATTGAATCAAAATACAGCTCAGACCATTGATATCTGGCCAAATAACTATATTCAGCACTATATGCCTCATGCAATTCAATACAGCCCTTGATTAGCAAATGATTCTAGGGTGCAGCAAAAATCAATATTCAAAGTACC
Source organism: Harmothoe impar (assembly GCA_947462335.1). Taxonomy (NCBI): domain Eukaryota; kingdom Metazoa; phylum Annelida; class Polychaeta; order Phyllodocida; family Polynoidae; genus Harmothoe; species Harmothoe impar. Next base: position 42,298,412 of record OX381709.1, on the reverse strand, counting down.
ACTAGTAGAATGCGAAAGACCTCTCTGACAGCAAGCAATATGGAATGGGACCCAGGGGTCCACACTTGGAAGTTTCGGGTCACACTGGTGAACACCATACCTTGTGATCTACAGAAATGTGTCAGTTGTCACTGTCAGTGCTATCACTGCTGTAACATCTAGTGGCATAGAATGTAATTTTACTGCTTCCTTAAAGACAGGAAAGATTCAGCCCACGTCATAATCTCCATCATATGTGTGGATACTGCATGTCCTACTGCTCCTCCTGTGAGGGTTTCAATTTATATTACCGCAGCAATAGCTCCTCACAATGGTAAACATGTGATATGGACTGGAATTCATTGCTTTATTCACACCTGGAATAGTCGTGTTATCATATTATCATATTGTTATAGTCAAATGGGCAAGTTTATATTGGCATTCAAGCTGAATCATGAATGCACTAATTATATTAGGCATATGCTTCATCCACTACAGACTCCAGCCATGTGTATTTTCAATGATGTCTTAAATCAGTTATTCGCAATTATTGGCAGCATGCTTGGGGCGTAGCAAAAATATCAGTGGTTGTGCTTGGTATATAGGTGAACAGGAACCTCAGAACGGTAGGTTCAGCACTCTCATTTCCTGTTATACCACTGTATACAGGTCTATACTTATGGTATTCCCACACAGAAATTTAAGTGTGGATCAATCACTGTTTTTGAGTAACAATGCAACATCGGTAACCATACCAGAAATCCAGCCCAATCATTGAAACGTAGAGGTACACAATTACTTCTGTCCGATAATATTAAAAAAGGAAGCTAAATAAGAGCTTTTTGTCCCATTCACATTCGACAGGAATCAAATGCTAGAAATGGAAGAAATTAGATAACAGCATTGTATACCATAAAACAATCTAAAATGTGGCCAGGTGAGGGAAAACGTGCCTCCAGGGGGGATTTTTAGTACAGGTTTTGGCCACCAGGGGGCAGTATATGGGTACAACATTGAAAAATATACTAAAAAATGCTTGAGACCAATTTTTCATGGGGATTCAAGTGATATGGTTAGAATTATTCCATCTTCACTGAAAACGTTCCATTTTTGGAATGCAGAAGGAACATTTGTTGCCATGGAAACATGGAAAATTGGCATATATGGCAATTTCTGGTTGCCATGGAAACACTGAACTCAGAATCAAAAACAGACCTCCGAAATTTCCTCTAGAACCAATTTTATGATAAAAACATCAGATGTCTTTTGTTATTTTTCAACAAAACTGTATCTTTTACATTATTAGTAGGCCTATTCATAATAGGCTATAGTAGATTTAGAGCTTATTTGCCATTTTCAGTTGTACACACCAACCCCGCTTTGACAAGCAGTTACAGCAAAACTACTTGGGATATTTTAGCTCAAGATATCTCATTTTAAAGCCGGTAACATGAACTTTGAAAAGCCATTTCCCCCCTAGAGGCACGTTTTCCCTCACCTGGTCACAAATGTGTACAGGTCTAACATGTTTCAACTAAATTGCACATGTGTAGGGGTATGATATAATGTGTGTCAACTCCATATTGAGTGTTTCCAAGTAAGGTCTGTGATCCGGCTTGGTCTCTACACCTGGAGTTAGCGCACACAGTTCCCGGGAGAGGCCGACCTCACCTGTCCACGTGACCTTAGTGCAGGTTATATAAGAGGTGTTTACAACCCGTAGTGGCCAGTCAGTTCTGACTCAACTCATGATACTTCACATAGTCCTATTGTGCGGCAGAACGGTATACTATGAGAATACCTGGGGTTTATTATTGCAATAAACTGATATATTCTCACACCTGGAAACTGCCGTTCTCTGTTGTTCTTTAAACTAAAGGAATAGCCACGAGTCTTTCCTTAAAACATTACACTGGAGATAGTTTGAAAATGAATGCATGTCAATATCAGAGCTCCAAAGTAAATGAGATTCACCTCACGGTGTCGCTATCAGCCTGAATAGTGCAGGTAGATAGGGAGACACTGTTCACACTTAAATCGCTTTCTATGTCACTTACGTGACTCAGCATTCACAGCTCTGCCAGCTAACACAGATTTCGTTTTGATTGCGGTGTCAATTACTGCATTTGATCATTCTCTGTCTTTGTGTTTCATATAAAGGTACTGGTAGCCATAAATTAAATTCTATCCCTACGGTTATTCATACATGAAGGAAGATAAGGGTGATAGTAATTACTTACTGTTGACCTTGATGTTATATCAATTTAGTAGTCCTGGGTATGAAGACATTTCGTAATATTCAATATACCCACCATTATACAGGACCTAAATAATACTAAGATTCCTACCTACCTGTCAGTATCGTCAAATAATAGTGCACATACCTAGATCTGTCAATATTGAGTTCTATAGTATATATTCAAACACATTGTATCGCTATCTTCTGCACGTGTCCACGGTGCATGTGTACACCACACAACTAACTACTGGTAGGTAGTAGATTTAATTCATTAATCTTCTTTTTCTACATCAAAATAAATAGATGCCGCTTCACCTGAATTGGTGCAATATAGTATAGAATAGTGCTATTTTACATCATTGAATGATAGGGCTTTAAGTTTAAAATTAGAGAACTCTACTATTATTATAAAGTATGTACATACATATTAGATATATATGTCTAAGTGAAATGTGGAAATAGTGGGGTACAATGTTTGGAATTAGTGGGGAACATGGTCAGACTCACATTGGTATTGCTATTGGTCCTTATTTTCCCCTTAAGGTGCCCTGATGGGGGATGTAGTTGTAGGCTTATAAGATGAGCCATGTCTGAACTTAGTCAACCCCACAGGGATACATGTTGCCTTCCCTTACCCTTAAAGTCTACTTGGTCCTTTGCCTCCTGGCCTTTTGCATCTAGGGATGAAAGCATTGATCGTATGGGCAAGCCCCTTTTTAAAAAACTCTTCTTTTTTGCTACTTCCTCTTCCCTTAACCTGATGGACCAGCGGGCCTGTAAAGGTTCCAAGACCAGGCTATAGAGCAGTGAGGCCCCCTAGAGGGATGCTGGCTGGCCACAGCCCAAGAGGCCGAGGGACGCATGCCTGGAAGGCATGGAAATGGCACCAAATGTGGTCTAAATATCGTCTGCTGCCAGATGTAGATTCCTCAATACATCTCCAACAGGATGGCTCACAGTGGGCGCCCAATCACACTGGGAGATCCAGGAAGGGTCCTTTCTGTGGACAGAATAGCTGTGATGGAGGCGTAAGATGGTAGGGAAGTAGGGAGGATACGGGGAGGGTTGTGAGGCTCCTATCTCTCAAAATTTTGGGTTTTATTATTATAGGGACGTCTTGCATATCATTAGTAAAGTGAATTTTCATATCAATTTTCAAAAAATGAATTTTCATTTCAATTTTCATTTCTGAAATGGAATTTCACTTTTTTTTACCCTCCTGGGCCACTGTACTACAAGGATGATTAATAAATGTTTTTGTTTGTTTGTTAAGATTTTAGCTGAGGGAATTGTGATCCTAGACTTAGAAGATCACAACGATTTTATGGTAGCTTCATCCGGATGATTAATTTTTGTGGTACAGTTGTAATCTAAAGGTAAAAAGACACTCTAAACTACTTTAGAATTATCATGTTTGATAGATAGTGCATGTGGCAGTAAAGTGGAGGTCTTGGTAGATATTGGAAATATCCTATTACATTACTTTATCTTTAGGGGATCGCACACTCTTATCGAAATATCTACAATACTAAATAAAAGACGGTTTGCACACAACTCGTGTTTCTACATAGAGCATACATTTCAAGGCAATATTCTGGGGCTTTTCATCTCATTTTTACATGAAGTGGTACTAATTCATTTTCTATAGCATACATGACACATGTCAGCTGCGCCTATAGATGAGAGAGAGGAAAACTACTTGAGGATCTTTGGACGTTCAGAACTTTTCTATCCAATATACTTTTCATGGTTGCGTCCGGAGCCACGTTATGTTCTGGTCTGACACAGTATCTAAACCGCTATCGGCACAAAACTGTGATTCAAAGTTAAAAACTGGACGATATACTATGACAAGGTTGATAAACCTAGATCATGTTACCATTGATCCAAGTTACGGTTTCAATGTTGTCAATCAACCCCTGTTGCAATATCGATGTTCTGTGTGGATATTAACCTGGATCAACAATCAAAAAACACAGTAATTAAGGAATTAATTGGCTGATACTTCACTTAGTTCCTACTTCAGCTTACAGGCCCAAAACACCGAGAGTCCATTATGATGCACTTATCTTCAAAGGGTCCAAGGCCTTTTGGCACTTTTTGCCAGTACTCATCTTCCATTTTTTAGCTGTTCTGTGGTCAGCATTCAGAAAACGTTTTGTTAACACGTTGGTGTCTGTCACAATACTGGTGTATCGGATGTGTGTGTTAGTGTAACAGAAGGAGTTATTTCCTGCTCTACCGTATACTATTCCAGCTTCAGAAGTTAAGAAGGTGATGAAGGGATCGGTTCGCTAGACATTGGCTTTTGAAATGAAACAATGGATTGATTGAAAATCCAGGTACCTAATTCTTTCAAACGATAAACTCTAGAACACTATTAATTCATCTTAGTATCCAACATGTGCACCTATGAGACATTAAAATATTAGAGGATAAGAAAGAATAAAAAAGTACACTTTGTACTGACAAAAGCCCAAGTAGCTGCCCAGCTTGAGCCCAGTGGGTTTGGTCATTTTTGCTGTGGCCCCATGTGGGCTAACCAATTCGGGCTTAGCTTGGGTTTTGGTCGGGTTGCCCAATTTGGTCATGTGGATCATACTCTTCCTATCCAGTCATGGAAAAGCATCAAGTATAATGATCAGAGTTGAGTCATGCAAATTAGACAAGTCACACTTATCTGATCTAGGGACACATTGGCATTGAAGCCCATAGTTCCTACCTGCGTGAAGTTGGTGCCCCATCTTAAGGTAATTGAAAATTACAGGAATGGGGTCTACGGTTTATTGCTACTTGGAGAACCTCATTTTGTACATTCAAATGTGAACCATCATATATTTCCAAACTTTTAGAAAATCTCTCATTACCTTTTCAGCAACTTAGTAATCTATTTTGGTTTCATTGTATTAATGAAAATAGATCCTACTTTGGATAAAAGCTCTACATATTGTATAGTAGGGGCCATCTAGTGTCAAGTTCCAGAACTACCACATCAATTTGTCATGTCAAAACCCCACTTCAGCCCACATCAGGTAGCCCACTTTGAAACTGATCTGTGCCTGCATGGGGGCCACACCGAAACTCAATGACCATAACCAATGGGCTCAAGACAGGTTCTGATCAGTTTTCCCAATTCAGGCAAACTGTTCGGGACCTGCCTGAAAACCAGCCACTAGCCCAGGTAAAACCCAGGTACAGAGATGTGCCCAACCAAAAACCAATTTGGCCCTTTTCGGACTTGCTACTAGGTAGAACCTAATGTAGGTAGGAATATTAGAATGAAATCAGACAATGAACGTTTAACCATAGGATTATATGCACATCGGAGTGTAGGGGAATGCAAGTCATTTGTTGTAAGAATCCATGTCTACAGTTGCCATTCAAACTTTTACTCCTAGAAAAGTGAATGAGAATATTTAAAACAGCTTGATAACTTGAGCTCTTCTCAGAATTAACATTTAAGGAACAAAAACAAAGACGAGTAGACGCATGGAATACATTGCAATAGGATGAGGGGGCTGAAACGTGACCCTGCCATCTTGGGTATTCAAATATCAGAAGGGCAAAGACTGCCCTTTCAATGGCAAGATGGTACATAAAATGCTATGCTCATGCAATACTGCTCTATCATTGTCAATGGTATGCACGAGACCAGTTGCATGAGAGTTATCTGATCATGCACTTTATGAGACATATAATGATAAAAACTATACTTCATGTTCATGGCTGATCGGCGAACATATTAAATTTATCCTTACACCAATTGTGTGTACATGTTCATCTTCCGGATATGTGATATATAATGTTATAATCAACTAGTATTTTATTCTTTCCATTATGAATTTGTAAAGTGTGTTCTCATTTTAATACGAAAGGACTTATATACACAGAGCATGAAAGAACTCGTGCAATGTCTATTAATTCTGAAATAAAAAATGGACTCATTTCAAATGAGTTTTCAATCCCATGTACCTTGCGGGTATGCTGCCTACGGCCATGTGTTTCAATCAGTTTGTAACCTTTACATCAGGAACAAATTATTCATTAGTTGTGTTCTTAATGAGCCATCATGCAGGCAATCCCCAGGAATGTTTGTCAAAACCCCTAACCACCCATCGATACCATGGGGGCGTCATTCATTAAAGAAAGTTAAATATTGTATTTTTGTGATCGACAATATGTTCAAAAATTGAATTTCATTTTCTGAAATTGACTACAAGGTTGGACTCCTACATGATGACAAATAAGACACAATAATTGGCAAAGTAATAATCGTGTCACCATACGAAAATAACCTTTGTCATATTAATACATGAAACTCTTTTTAGACCACCAACATAAGAGGCAATCTCCCGTGAGCGTAACATCCAATTTAGGGATGCTTCTAGAAAACAGCTGAATAATGCTTAAAATGGAGTCTTTAAATGTCAGATGAAGCAGAGAACAAAGGGTCGATCTTTTGAGAAAGGGCAATTCCCTTAGTAAACCCTTTACGGGCCCTCTTCTAAATCCCTAGATGAATAATTATTATCAAGTACAGATGCACCATTGAGAAGAATGGAGAAGGAGCACAATAATGCACTATCCTGTTTTTAAGCTATAGTGTGCAGCTAATTTAAATAGTGTGCAGCTAATTTAAACTGAGAGTCAACGCAGTGTCTGTGCGAATAACCTGCCATACTGATGTAGATATACCCCATACTGATAACATCAAATTCACCTTACACGTCATCCTACTTGCAGAAGATAACAAGAACAAGCCGTTGGAGCGGAATCCTCTCTATACTTATATTATCTTTATTTTTTGGAAATACAAGATTTACTATGCTTTAGCACTGAAACACCGTATTCAATGGGCCCCATTGAATACAATGTGGCCGTATTTAATGTGCTCAGAAAAAGTTGTCTTTCCTTCATTAAATGGCTTTAAATAAAAGAAAACGCAAATGCCAACTACATTGATACCTATCTGACGCATTTCACTAGTATCAATGGGCGTTGGTATTTGTCTATACATTATATCATACTGATATTCAAGATTTTCATCACCGTATTCTTTGCACACGTGGATTGACGAGCGTGTTTGCTGCTTTTGCGGGTATAGTCAGCAGCTTTCTGAGGATTTATTTTTAACGGTATATGCCAGTGGTTTTTCTGATTGCTATGTAATTGTGATTTTGCTGGGAGGTTCAGAGGGAATATTTCGAGACTTTTGTTGTCAGCTGCTGATAACCCATACCGTAAAGGCATTTTGTCAAAGGCGAGACGACGTTTGTCATACTGCATTTCCCTCTCTTTAGAATTTAATGTGTAGCAAATATTTAAATCTGCATAGGTGTAACATATCGTAAGATATGTTCACTAGCAGAGATATGGCTATTGTCTCCTATAGTTACTATCATTCTGAAGTGCAATTCCCTATGGCAGAAATAACGGTATGCTCAAATAATCAAGGAAGAGGGGAGCAGCTTACAGGGACAATAATGACTCAGCTTCTAAATCACACATTGTTTGCTGGCAGTGGAATCGTCATCTTGGTGAAACAAAGCTCTAGTAGTTCACAGCTGACACAGACTATTCATCACTCATTACCCCCATCCACCCCTCCCCCTAAACCAACCTCACAAGCAATCCAACACAGGTCTTCATCACGCCTGCTCCTTCAAGCACAGCCCAACCCCAACCCAGACCCCGACTGCTCTGATTGCTCTTATCTTCCCTTTGAAGGTGCTTCCATTGGGTGCTGTGGAGGGGTGGGAAGAGCCCTTGGTGCAGTAGCCACTGCCCAGCTGTTTATCCCATTATGTCCCTAGCAGACAGGGCCTGAGGGTTGCAGGCCATCCTTCCTACTGTGGAGATAACATGGTATCTCCTCTATTGGATGCAGATAACAACCAGTGTCTAAAGGTCTGAACCTTCTGGTAACAAGTTGATGATAAAGAATTGTATTCATCTGTTTATAGTGGGGATTTCTTTATTGCTAGCAAGCTGGAATATGTTATGCAATATCATGTCTGTTTGCTCTGCCCCCTTGGGTAATGCATCAAAAGGGAGGTTTTTAAATAACAGTCCCTGCTGGGACACTGATAGCTTTGGCTAAGCAGCTGCTTCTTCTAGGACGTTCTCTTCACGTTCAAAACAATTTCAGCAGTATAGGTGTACATGTTATACTATATCTTTGAAACATGTAGACTAATATGAATGCATAAAGGCATATGATAACATAATATGATTTACAATTGTGTGCCTCCTTATTCTCCTTTTCTATCAACAATTCGACAAACAATGCTCTGACATACTCTGGTGTTTGGGTGAAGATTTCATATATCTTAAGCTCGTGACATTCTTTTGTAACAATTTAACTTTATTTGGCATTTTTAATATTAAACCAGTCCTTTGATAGTGTTCGGGTATCCAGAATGATAGATGACAATCAGATTACACATAGGATCTTGTTGAAGTTCACCATAAGTATGTAACACCTGTTGGCTTGTTTTCTTAGATACAACTGAAATCATGTACAATGTATGAGGAAATACTGTTCCAAAAAGAGTCAGGAGATATCCTCGGCGTAGCTGATTTTAAAACGTCCCTGCATGATAATGTCAAATCCCGGAAAGTTTCGGAGGTTATGCAAAATGTCAAACCTTTGAAACAAATGCACAGTTTTCAATCTCAACTCTCGCCAGAAAAAAAGAGGCAGTCCAATTTTCCTCTCCTGTATCTACGTACTGCTGATTCTGCAGTATACTTATTTCATCATAATTACGCCAAATCCTTTCTTTCACAGTTCAACACTTCACCCATGATTAGAAATTGGCTACCCCTCACGTGTGAACCGGTAAGAAACACAAGAACCATCATCCTGTCAGATCCCCCGTTATGCTGCATACAATACGTTCCCTCATTCTCTCCCGTCTGACCCCATGTCTACACACCCATCTCCATCATCTTCTATGTAGCAGACAAGCCCAGTCCTCTGTAGTCCTCACCAATAAGGTTGTGAGTCCCGGGCATCGGCCCACTAATGTGACTCACAGATACAATAGGGCAGGGTGAACCTCTCTGTTATAGGGTCTCTACTGGATACCCCAGCTAGACTACATCCTTCTGCTGGCTGGGTTGGTTGATGTGCTCTATATGGGTCCGAACGAAATGGAGATGTTCTCATGGATAATATGGACAATTGACCGCAATATTCCGCAGTATTGCTGCTTGCAGAGGCTACTCCTGAACAAGAGCCTCTATCTTATTTCATATGTAGTGTGTCTTATAAGGCTGGAATATTGCTTCGGGTTATTGGTATAAAACCCATGGTTTAAACAGTCACATAATACATGATAGAGGTATTTTGAGTTGCTGTATTTACACGAAGTTTAATTTATCTGGCTTAAATCAAGTGTAGTATTTTTCAAAACTTCTTTCAATTAAGAAAAGAATAAGTCAATAAATCAACAGCACCCACTACATACCAGATCAAGCGTCTACCTTTTGTAAATTGACAGTTTTTTGTTTTTTTTGTATTGCTGGCCAGCATGCCAACTTCAGATCTCTAAAGTAAATGGGATTCAATTTATGGGACGCATGATTGGTCTTCATTGCATGGGTGTATTATGTTCCATTACAAATTGAGAGGCTTTCCCTATGTAATTCCCTTTCCCTGTCCCCTACATGCCTCGGCATTAAGAACAATTCCGACTGGCACAGTATTCATTTTGATCACGGAATCATTTATTGCCTGGGAATTGTCTGTGTTTGTGTTTCATACCAATGTAGTTTTCTAGATGATATTGTTAGAGGCTGGACAATACCTGTTGCAAGCTGCACATACATAAAGCATTTCCCTTAATGCTGTTATTCTATAGAGGAATAGAAATGTGATTTTGATTGTCTCAATGTCATTTGTATTCATGTATGAACAAACACGTCTTCACAATAATTGCGTTCTGTCTTGATATTTTACAAAGGTCCCTTATATTGAGCCAAACACACAACAATCTAGGACAATGTCCCAACTGAAACAAGAGCTGAAAATCGACAAATTTCTATTGGGAACATAAGTATACATACTTTTATACACACAGGAAAGTAAAGGTGTCAACTAAGTCTCCTACGTGGCTCTGGTAAAATAGAGAGTCAAACTGCTAATGACTCTGCTCATATGAAGGGTCAACTTGAGTTGACTCTGTACAATTAGTGTCAACCCAAATTGACTCTGTACAATCAGAGTCAACTCAAGTTGACCCTGAATATAAACAGTATAAGTGTGTATATGTACTATAGTTCTCCATAAACACATATACTGACATTTTGCTGTTCCGCTAAAACTTGTTTATGACTAACCCTCTTTTTTACGATCTTTTTATCCTGATGCAATTATTTTCAGGATGATAAACCGAATTAAAATCGACCAGGCAATCAAGCAATCAAAAGTATGCTCTGTATTAAAGTAGTCTGCCAGGGACCTCAATCGACTAGGAAACGCTAGAGATCTTGGTTTCGAACACATCACATTACTTGGAGCCAGCTGCAATGGCCATGGTAACAGGTATTGATACATCCAACCAGAAAGGTGTTCCCAGGCTGAATGAACCACGCTCCTATCATACAAAGTGTGTCAGCAGTGCAAGAGGAGTGCAATTTTCCAAAGCTGATACGCGAAGATCCAGCACGGCTAAATGTTACCATACAAACAGGAAATGTGCAGGTCAAGCACGGTTTGCTAAGCTTCGTATAATGGTTCTGTGCAGGTTCTTGCACGTGTGCTAAAATGCGTAATGGAACTGTTCAGGTTAAGCAGGGTGTGCTAAGATTCGTAATGGAACTGTGCAGGTTAACAGCTGGTTAAGCACGGTGTGTTAAATAAAATTTGTAATGGAACTGCGCAAATCGAGCATCCATTAAGGGCCGTCCACAAGTAAGTCACACCATGCAGAGGGACTTCGGTTATGTGAGGGTATTCAATATACCCATGGTGTGAAGCCTTTGTCTTAGGCGCCCACCGTAGGTTATGTATTAATTCAGCTTCTCTATGTGTGTGTTTGTGTCCAATGTTAACAACCTGATGAACGACCTTACAAACAAGGTAATTGCTACAATTCCTAAGCTGGGTGTGACCGAGTACTGGAAGACTGTGTAAGTAAACATAGATCTATCAAGGTTAATTGCCATTCGTAGCAGAGCATTAGATTAGTGTGCTGTTATTTGATGATACATGAGATGTATTCTGTATGTTCTCAATGTAGGTTAATGTCTTATTTCTACCACTGGTATCGATTGTGAATGGTTCAAACGCTTGTGATCAGCGTCTTTCATCGATAAAATAGAATTTGCATCTTCTACGACAGCTCTTTGCACCAGTCAGATGGTTAATAGTTCACGCCATCTGTCCAAAAGACTGTCATGGTTTTAAGCTTTGGAAATTAAACCAGAGAAATCGTCTCACTGCATTAGCTCAAGAAAAAATGGTTTCCTGATAAGGGCTGTTGGTACGGAGTTGCACCAGTTTTCCGCAAATGCCAATCTGTCATGCATCTTTCATCATCTGGATGCGTTAGGTACCTTATTGATGACGATTGGTATTCCTTTTCTATCTAGAAATAATTAATTGGTTATTGTGCTATTTGTTAATATAACACTTTTGATTTGCTTCTTATTGACTCAGAAATTAATTCTATCCACTGCATCTTTCACAAAAATATTATAGTTCATCCCAGATACCCCCAATAAAATCTTTAGATCACAGCTAGCCAGAGTGGATTTGTGTGCCAGTAATCACAATTTGCTAAAAATCAGACATGCATAAAATTGCATCATCTCATGTGTGGGCGCACAGCCTGAAATTGAAAACTAATCCACATAATTATGCCTCCATCGAACTGTATTGTTATCTTCCATATTGATGTACCGCATATGGATATATCCTTAGGAGCGCCAGTGCTTTCTGTGCTGAGATCCCCAGAACGTACTGATGTGGGATGTATCACGCTGATGTGTTGATTTATAAGCGTCTGAGAAGCATAATGCAAACAAGGACATCATTTTGTGAATTCACTGTGGCTTAGAAGAAGTTTTAGGCTGGCTCGTCGTAACCATTCTAGGGGATTTCAATTAGTGTGTTTTTAAACGAGCGTCTGAGGCAGAACTCCAGATCAAGAGTGTTCATCCTTCCAACGAACTGTCCCTTACATTTGATTTATTATAAAAATTCACCGCCACCCTGCAGTAAACATCCTGTCGCATAATGCATATAATGAAATTAAAGAATATTATCATCAGTCCCACTTTACTAACTAATATTATGATGTGTACATAGTTGTGAGGATTGAATAAAGCAAGTATTGGTGTGGCTTTGTTCAACCTATCAAAAAATGTATGCCCATGCTTCTATAATACCTATCTATACCGTAAGTTGTAGTGTCATCCACCTATAAGGTGAGCAGAATCTGCAAAGCCTGAGCCTATCAGGTAGATGCAGGTTCCCATAACATCGAAGATATTTTGTGCATTAAACCACAACCTTAAGCCAATGGTATCTGGATCGTTCTATTTTCTTTTGGTATCTTATCATATTATATTCAGGTTTAATAAAGCTTATTTAAGATTCAGCTCCGCAATATATAGCCTTTTGGCAAAAGCAGCAGTCAAATATGTGATGACGATGTAGCATTTACCATCAAAATATGGCAGGGCTTCTATTGAAATAGGCCATATGACTTTTCCATCCCAGTTGCATTAGCCTACGTACTTTCAAAGGCCCCAAAGACGTGTATACATAAGGTGCCCTTACACTCAACTCTGGGAACAGTCACATGGTCAGACTCACGGTTCTTCTCCTCTTAGTCAACTACACAAGAATACATGTTATCCCTGGTCCTTAAAGAGTCTCCACCATCCTCTGCATCAAACTAGAGCCTTTTTGCCAAAGGATGAAAGCATCAATTGATTGTAGTTGTAGTTGGAGATCTATATATATCTATACCGCAGCGGGCATGGAGAACAAACCATTTCACACCTCTTGTATACTGCATACAGCTAGTGGTTTGAACAAGGCTCCCTTCACTGTATTTCACGTACAGCTCAGTACTCGTGCCATAACAACTACTACATATACTTCTCTTTACGGATGGCACTCGCAGGAGGTGCATTGGTGCATCATAACATCAAAGTGTCGACTTTTAGTGACATGCCGGCCTTGTCGAGTCAATGCACACTTTTTTATTTTAGGTTCTTGCTCTTCTTTTAACCCGATGGGCCTGACTTCCCCAGACTGCCAAATATGGGGACCTTGATGGGGGTTCCCCAAGTCCCATGTCGATTTTAAGAAATGCTCATGTCGCCATATCGATTTTAAGAAATGCTCATGTCGCCATATCGATTTGAAGAAATGCTTCATGTCCCATGTCACTATCTATTTTTTGCTCATGTCCCATGTCACTAAGGCTCAAAATGGCCCATGTCGCCATATCGAATTTAAGGGTCTAGGGCCATAAATATGGCTATAGAGCAGTGAGGTCCCTCGGAGAGGTGCATGGTGCATGGCAGGCCACACCCCAGGAAGCCAAGGGATGCATGCCTGGAAGGTACGAAAATAGTGTCAATGTGGTCTGAATGTGGTCTCCAGGTCCCTTAACACATCCCCCGCAGAGCAGCTCACAGCATGCACTCAATCGAGCTGGAGGATCTCGGAAGGGGTTCTTTCTCCGGTCAGACCAGAGCTGATGGAGGGGAAAGATGGTAGGGTATAGGAGAGAATATAGGGAGGATGTGCACTGGGATGGGAATCCTAGGTGGTTATATATAGCGCCATCGCTGCATGGAGCCTCACCCTGCAGCTGGATTGGGACTTTTCGCAGTAGACCTTAAAGTGGCAATGAAATATATAACTGGTTGGTTATATATCTCAAAAAGACAACCAACCAAGCCTAAAGGCTGTGTGTGAAAGATAAATCAGTAAAGAGGGAGTAATTTGATAATGGGAATTTTGATACAGCACATTAAATTTCATTCAAATCTAAGTGGAATACCTGCCAGAAAATGGACACAGGCTTCCTCAATTACAGTGATTGGGTAATTCGATAAAAGTGTATTGCCTTTGTTTTTGGCCTCAGAGGAATTCATGTGAATACATATCTGGAGAAGTGTCCTACGAGAAAGAAAGTAAATGAAAGTAATCTCCATACTAAAATACTCCATCAGGGGCAGGATTCACCTTGGACTGGACAATGATTAACGGGAGGGTGTTTTTACTCCCCAAACCCTCTTCCTTTACATCATAGTTGCCAGCCATGGGTGATAGTGTCACACAGGGCAGTCTCTGACCACCACTTTGTCAAAGCCGATCTTTAAGGAATGGTGACGGCTGTCCGAAGGGGTTTGACCTGCTTTGAACTGAATGCTGATTCTTTAAACTTTTTTTATTATTATTATTTGAGCATAATTATCTAGTCGCTTGAAACCCTACCAGAGATGTTTCCAGAAATGTATGTGTATTGTCTTTAGTCGTTTTAGTAATCTTAAAGGTGTGATAGATAGAAGGATACACTGTGGAAGCAATTCTGGGGACTTTAAAAAAATATTTTCCACTTCTGTTAAATGGTTTTGTAAGATAGGGGCTTTTTACCAGATATAGGGGCCTGATATGGTCCCTATTTAACAAAATGGATTAGTTTGTGAGATAGGGGCCGTTTGTAAGATAGGGGCCTCACAGGTGTTGGGGCTCGGCTAGGGCTGAACTACACAAGCCTGGTCTGATGTTGGTTGTAAGTTACCTGTCACAATCTAAGAGAACATTAGGGGAAAGCAGTGCAACTGAAACAAGTGGAATGGGTGACTGAGTGCCGTCAGGTAAAATGCAGCTTCCTTTAGTCCTGTTTCAATCAGACCTGTCCTTGATTGGATAGAATATGTTAAAATGTTGTGAAGTGTTTGTCCTAAGCAAAGGTGCATATAAAAGCTGGTTGGGCATAATTTGAACATTTGCACCTATCTCGGTGATCCCTCCGTGCTTTTAGGTTAGCTTTTGCAACGTGATTGTGGATGTTTCCTTACAATGCACCAACCAAATAAGAGTTAAATGTTTTTTATACAGCGTAGGGGATATATACTACTCGTAACATTTGGCACCATCATGTTAAACTGTTTTTGAATAAGGGTGAAATGAGAATTGCTTTGCACATACTTGTTGGAAAATAAATGATTTAAACCCTTCCAGAAAAACATGGTAAGATGTCAAAAGTAAAAGATGATATTTATTAGTGTTCTGTTACTATCTTTTATGAAAGTGTAGGGGCCGTGTTGGCATGGTGTTTTTAGAGCAACCTTTTCTAGGTTTTTAAATTCTAAAATGTACACAATAATTCTTAGGTCGACAAGACGGGAGTTCTGGACACTACATTCATATGCTGCGCAGTGAACTGGTGAATGGTGTAATACATCATTTCTCCTGGTTCAATCAAAGGACTTGGCATTTGGACATCTCTTATATGCTTTACTTGGAATCAGAATACAAGATGTATGAGAAATGGAAGAAGGATGATATATTACTCTAAGGGTTGGAAATACAACGATGATACGATGTTAGAGAATCAGGAGACTAGGCTTTGATAAGTCATTCAAATCGTCAAGGGGATGCAATGTTCTCCCCTTATGCCAGTAGTTAGAGTAATTTGATCCTGAGAATTTGCCTTACCCAGCAGATGTACACAGAATTGGTCAATCACAGTGATTGAGCAATTCGACTCTTGGTGTGCCCACTCCTATATGCCTACCTCCAGGGGAAACCACCATCTTTAGAAGTAGAATTTTAGCTGACTTTGTGAAGGGTAATCAAGCCTACAGGAAGTGACGTAGAAGTGCTGAGTCACATGTTTTACAATGGATTCCTCAAGAATTGCCGTATGAATGCAGCAAGAATACAGTGATAGAGAATGATATAGATATTTTCTAACTCACTGTTATTGAATTTGTGATACATTGATAATATAATGTGTCCGTGACACCTGAGCTCAATAATAATCCATGTCCCTCCAGACAACGGTTTAAATTAATAAATTGCTATTAATATGAGAAGAAATATATCAGATATCAAAAGCCAATCACGTGACATTGTGTCTCCAAGGAATGCAAATGTCTCTTCCATGAAAGATATGTACATAATTTTCAGGAAATCATCAAGTTAGAATACAATAGTGATAAAAGGAGTGAGAAATTTTTGCTGACTCTGGGAAAGGGGTAATCATCCTATTAGTAAGTGATCTAAGGGCTGAGTCCAAAGATTCCCATTGTTCAGTTGATGTATTACATGATCTGCTCCTATGGATACAGCAAGAATGACAGCTTGCTTATACTGTTGAATTGTTTTCAAGCCAAAATTATACGCAATCATCTATATGTCAAGTCAGTTCGGTGATCAATGCTCAGTGTTCGTGAAGTGTTCAAGTCTTCAAGACTCTTATGAGTCATCACTACTTCTACTCTTTATCACATTATAGAGTAACTTATATTACTACTGGCTCAAGTGGCCTCAGGTCATGTTCAGTTAGACTAGCAATGAATTTGTCTTTGGTTGGTTGTTTTTTTTGCACCGCCTTGAGTCCGTTCCACAGTCTGTGACCCCAGTAGAGTGGTGATCTTGTGTAGATGTCTTTGACTGGTCTTTTGACAGCCAATTTAATCTTGCTATTGCCCCTTAAGGCCCTCACTGGTTTTTTTGACCGGTAGTACATTTGAGTTAGTATCTGCTTGTTCCTGCGGCAGACTAGTTTGTCGATATGTTCCTCATGATGGAGGTTGTCCACTCGGGCATCTCTGGGACTGTTGATGTTGTGGCAGGATCTCAGACAGTCATTTTGGAGTGTCTGTAACTTGGTAACGGCCCAGGCAGGGGAGCCATCCAGGATCATTGGGCAGTACTCCAAACAGGGTAGGATCATCTGTTTGTATAGGAGTACTGCAGTCGCACTGTTTGTACAGTTTATTGTGTGCCTGAGGCTAGGGAGCTTAGACCTCACTGTGTCTATGATCTTCTTGCAGTGTGGACCAAGTGTTATTTGGGTGCCCTAGCTAGCAATCCATTGATTATTTATGATGGATAAAGAACTGTTTTGTCAAAAGTTCACTCTTACCACAAACCTGCTAGTCGCTGTCTGACTGTCACAGTATTAGAAACACTACGATCATGTAAACTGTTGGTGAGAATGTTGCCTCAACGTGCCACACGTGGCATATGAACGGACCTTTTGTAATTTTGTTTAATTCTGAAATTAAAAGAGATTTCAGCGATAGATGATTTCAAATGAGTTTTCAATCCAATGAATCTCCAGGGTATGTTCCCCATGGCAACGTGTTTCAATCACTTTTTACACTTACCAGCTGTTTAAACTGGGAACAAAATATTCATTAGTTGTGTTCTTAATGAGCCACCAGCCAGGCCCCATAACGATCTCCTAAACTGGTTCTCGATACCATATATGGGAGTACTCTTTGCGATGAAAGAAATCAAATATTGCTCTCTTGCATGTTGGGATATGTTTAGAATTATCACATCCTTGTTCAAAGTTGATGAGGTTCATAATGATGCATGGATCCTTGCTTTCAGAAAAGAATATCCTTGCCTAGGAGACGGGGTATGCTTGTATTTAATCTGACAATGTGTTAGAGAAAAAGAAGTGATTCTAGAGAATCAGAAAAGAGCTTCATCATATTAGATGCCGCTTTTTGTAGCGACAGTAGTGATTTGGATGTTGTTCACAGCGTGAAGATATCATGACGCTAATCATTGTCAAACTAAACCTGTAATCATATGAGATGGAGGCTATTCCTTCTGTAATGTGAATCAGGTAGTGGTGGGTTCAGATGGTATATGAGAACTACCTATGCCATATGTCTATAGGTAGATTTGATCTTGGATAATGTTCTATCAAGCTTTAAATAAAAGGCAATGTGTCAGTATAGCCTACTATCATTGTTCAAGTGATATTGTCCATATTTAAATATATCATTGTGGCCTAGAATGTTGGACAGTAGGTACCATGTGTTATGAATTATCAATTATGGAGATTATGTGTCTGGTTGTGCGGATACTTACTGTTCGATTCTTCGGAAGTTTGTTCAATTTAGATTTTCAAATCTGCACATGATTTCCGGGTACGAAATTATGTGTATGCTCCATGGCATTTTAGCTTCAAATAAATATCTTTACTAAGATTTTAATCCTGAATAATGCTTCATTCCTCCTATGAAAATGTGTCTTTATACAATCGATCAATTACGTTGATAAGCATTGTTAATGAGACATTATACTATGTCATTATGTCACATTATTAATGATGATATATATTTTTTAATGTAGTCAATGCTGCAGGGCTAGTGCACTAGCAGCCTCACCTGCTCACTAGCTGGTCAGGTAATAATAGTAAATATTCCCTCAGGTAGTAAGAGCAAGCAGGTTACATTCAGCATTTCTTCGTGTGCTTGCTTATTCATGTGAAAGGCAATCATAATAAACATAGGGAGGCAGAAAATCAAATGGAGATGACACAATAGGATGAAAAGAGAAGTTCCAAGCACTAAGACTGCCACGACTACAATGGCCATGTTTGTCAAAGTCAAAGTTGTCAGTCTTTCATATCTACTTGGTCCCTTTTTATACTTTTTAAGAAGAGTCAGGTTTACCATGTTCCTCTTGTATAGGTAATATAATAAATCACTCCTTGAGCCTATCTTCCCATCATAAAGCACACAGTAATGCTTGCCTGCAGTGCCATAATCACCATAGCAAAATAAAGCACCAGTAGTTCACGGATGGCATGGACTATCCATCACTCGTTACACCCTAACTAGACCAACCCCTAAGGCATTTCCACCACCTCCATCACCCCCGCCCCCTTAAACACAATCGGCCCCAACCTTCCCAGTGCTCCGACTGCTCTGATTGCTCTTATCTACTCTTTGAAGAATCTTTTATTGAGTGCTGAGAAGAGCCTCTGGTGACTTACCACTGCCCCGCTGCTTATCTCCTCGTGTCCCTATGGGAGCGGGTCTGTAGCCTAGAGGCCATCCCTCCTCCCACGGAGACAACATGGTATATGCACTGTTGAAGCAGCTAGAAGGCAGTGCCCAATGGTTTGAACATCCAACAGACATGTAGATATTAAAGAATCCTCTTTTATGGAAGTGCCGTATTGTCCCACGTAAGCGCCGCTGCAAGCAGCCAGTAGAAGCGCCAGGGTCTTATCATGAGTGCCGGGCCTAAATAAGCACGCTAACCCTAAGCCTAACCCTAACTGTAATCAGAAAGAACTAAGCTAACCCTAACCCGTACCCTAATCATTGGGCAGGTATGCAGTGTAGTTGGTTTCTTGATGAAGCATCCCCTGGGCGAGTAGGGGATGATCAAGCATGATGGATTCTTACAAAGCATCCCCTGGGGATACAGGGGAGTCCCTGTCTGTGGGTGAAGCATAAGATATGGCCAAAAAGCTTATGCTTGAAGAATAAGATATTGTGCTAATATGGTGCACCTTCGGTCAGTACGGGCAGTGTGAACCTGCTGACCAGCCTTCAGCTGTGTTGGTTTTAAAGTTAGAACTATCGAAGCACAAAGTACCTGTAGTTGTATTGAAATATATCACTAGAGTATAGTTGTTCTGGTCTCGAATAAACGCCGGTCTGGTGTAAGCGCCTAGTAATGTGATATATACTTGAGATTATTTGTCATACCATATCATGTTATTGTAACGGGTTGACTATAAAGTCTAACTGTTATTGTTGTATATCTATTGTATGTTGTATGATGTAAGACAACACGGTTCTATTGTGTTTAATAACTGTTTCATTCATCTAACTAGTGTCGTCGGTTCGTTACATACACCGACTCCTCTAGTTCGGTTATCTATACGGTAGTGTACCGGTACCACCTTCGGTTACCGTCGGTAGTTGTTACATAAGCATTTTACATAACTAAACCTAACAGGTGGCGCTGCTAGTACGGTCACGTGGCTATGCAGCGCTGTATATAAGACGGCTACTTCTCCATTGGAAGTCAGTCAGGTTTGGAACTGTCGTGACATGACCACCCTGTGCTCACGGGCTTAACTCTATGCTATAGGGTTGCCCCACTGTATTATATATCTGTTCTGATCTTGTATATCCGCTGGTTATACTTGTACTATAATACCCAAGAGTTACCTTTACAATAAAGTCGCCGTATATTAAAGTCTAATTTACCTTGTCTGGTTTTTGTACTCAAGTGTTACATACGTAGTAAGAGACCAACTACATTGGTGCCGTGACCACTTGATCGAACCGACCATTGATAGGGTATTAAATAGACTTACAGTATATGGATTACCTATACGATTTTGTCAGCTCGTTCAGCGGCAGGACTAAAACCCCTGCTGAGGAACGTGAAGAAGCCGTACAGAATGTACGCTTCTTCACAGGCAAATCCAATAGGCGGGAGAGCCGGGCAGCCTTGGAGGTGCCCGGTGACGACCTCTCCCAAGAAGCAATAGGTGATCCTATTGTGGAAGCCTTTACCAAAGGAGAGGATGGGGAGCAATCTCCAATCCCGGGACCCTTTGATATAAGCTCCAGGAGATCGTTGGACTCCCTTTCCACGAATCTTTTCTGTCCTGAGGGTCAGAAAATACCGGGTAGAGAGCCTAAAACTCTCGGCCCAGCTGCCTTCGGTTCTACACCGACGGTAGCAGATCCTTCATTGGATCCAGACACGTCGGTTTTCACTGATGGTGCCACTCCTACACCGAACGGTATGGGGGGTGGCGGTCTATCAAAGAAGACTAATGTGGCAACAGAAGCTCCTGGTAAGGGGTACCCGCCAGCAGTAGATGAGCCATCCAGTTTACCACTGGATGGGGACCTACTAGCTGCCATGGGTATCCCTACTAGGAAAACTGAGTTGCATGAGCTCGCGGAAGCCCGGAGGGAACTTGCTTCCATCAATCAAACTAGGAAGTTATTCCTAAGGGAGGTTGATGAGAAGAAAAAGTTCCTACTGGAACTCCAGAACGAGATGGCTTCCCACAAGGTGGAGGTTGACAAACTTTTGCACCAGAGGGTGTCTGGCGAATGTGAGGTTGCAAGCTTAACTTCCTTGGGAAAGGATTTGAGCACGCAGCTCCACTTAGCCAGACAGGACCTCGCAAGCTTAAGGCAAGTCAATCAGGACCTGAAGACGAAGTCGGAGCAAGTACCACCACCTACCACGGTGGTACCTCCAGTCATACCCGTACCCAGTGTGTACACGACAGTGACACCTTCAAGTGTCCCGCCGCTAGTACACACCACGGTAACAGGTATGACACCTCAGATGGGGGCTAGCTATCTACAGACTCCGGTCTGTGGTGGCGCCTTTGGAGGCACGGCAACACCTCCAGGGTACACCCACCCATCTACTGGTTCAACGATGTTGAACCAACAGCAGACCATGGTCTCAGTTCCAGTACCGAAACCCAGAGCTAGACAAGGCTTAACTCCTGTCCAGCGGGCTAAGTACGACCGGAACCCGGCTATTGAGAAGCTGGGGACAGACATCGTCCCGCGGGACATCGATGAACTGGATGAACGGTATGCTCCTTTCAACTTTGGGGAGATCAAACATCCTGATGCAGCCCGTCAAAAGGCCATCGATATTCCGCCTTTCACAGGGTCGCCACCCTGGAGAAAGTACAAAGTTCGGTTCAAGGCTATTGTGGAGAGCAATCGCTGGAACAATCAGCAAGCGCTGGTTGCTCTGAAGCAGGCACTCTGCAACGGGCCAGGTGAACCAGCCCTTTTGGCGTTCGAGAGAGTGAAGATCAAGACATTGAGCTCACTTGAAGAAACAGCTGAATGGGCGATTGGGAAGATTGGTGAGCATGACCCAAGGACTCAGCTGCTCAAACGTGTCCAACGCAAGGACGAGCATCTGAGATCCTACGGATTTGCTCTACAGGAACTGATATCCGAGTGTTATCAGGGATGTAGACCTGACACCCCCACTGTCATCCAGGAGTTAACCTCCAGGTTTGTCAATGGAGTCAGGGACACCAATCTCCAGGCATATCTGCGGGAGAAATGGCAGCCGGACTTATCTCTAGCTGACCTTTTTGACCATGCAGATGTGTATGACACCAAACAGGCTGTTTTTCCTAGTGGAGGAGTGTCGGCAGTGGCCCCATCTGTGGCCCCGAAAGGAGCTCAGGTGGTAGAGGCCGCCACAAAACCACCTAAGAAGAAACAGCCCGCCTCCGAGGAGGTGGCGGCAGTAATGCCTGACAGGGACATGGAAAAGATGATTGAGGGTTTGTTGCGGAAGCACTTAGAAAAGAGCTCTGCGTCCACTTCTGATTCTGGATCTGGAAAGAGAAGGAAAAAGAAGAGAAAGGACACGAAACCTCAGCCATGTAGACGCTGTCAAAAGATGGGTCATTGGGCTAGCGAATGCAAAGCCCCTGCACCCGTCGCTGCTAAAACCGAAAAGGAGACGGAAAACTGAATGGGGCCCATCCTCTTGGCAAGGATGGCGCCCCCACAGTTAGCCATGCCTGTAAGGGATTGGTAGACGGTGTTAACTCTTCCATGAACCAAGGCCGCGCAGAGGCAGAAGGGTCTGTACAACCTGTAAGCGTCTGGCAAGGCGGGGCTGGCAAGGACGAACGGAATCCGGAGGATTCTGTTGTCGCTGGCTTAGAGGAGTCTTGGTTAGAATCGATTGCCCAGAGCAGTGTGATTCAAGACTCCCCGAGCGACCCGTGTTGGGATTATCTCCTGACAAAAGGGGTTGCTATGGATGGAGGGGGAAGCCCGATGCTGACCTCTGAGTGTGTCCCTTTACGGGGACAGCGTTGGTACCTGAGTCTGGTTATTTCCGGGACGCGTGGTGAATTTTTGGTCGACACGGGTGCATCCCACACCTTGGTCGATCGTAAATTCATGGCCCGTCTTTGCAACCAGCCCGAAGCTCCGCTACTAGGAGTAAAGGCTCGGACTGCTACGGGAGATAGTATGCAGACTTATGGCAGAACTGTAAAACCTATGTTGGTTGATGGCAAGACATACTGGATATGTCCAACCATCACCGACATCACTGATGATGGCATACTGGGGATGGACTTTGCTGCTCTTTACGGGGTAACAATGAACACCGCAACGGGCCGACTTCAGATTAAACATCCTTATAAACAATCTGTACAGTGCGTTTTAAGGAATGGTTCTTCTGTGGCGTCAGTGGCACAAGACACAAAGTTGGCAGCAGGACATGTATCCGATGTCCTAGTCAGCTGCGTGGGAGTGCAGGCCAAACGGCCGGGAATGTTTGAACCAGAAGATCAAAAGCTCTCTGAGTTAGGTCTTGCTGGCTATCATACTTACCTGGCCAACGCTCGTTGGGGGGTGATACCGATTTGTAACTCGAGTAGTAGAGAAATCACTCTACGAAAGGGGACGCCTATTGGTAACACCACGCGAGCATATGGGGTAGACTCACTAACTACGGACTTTGTGGAAGTAGGTGTGGTGGCGGGAGACTCTTCCCACGAAGAGGCTCTAGCTAAATCCAACCTACCGAAACACTTAAGGTCCCTGTTGTGTGAGTCACACCTCACAACCCTAGAGAGCGAAATGGTGGCAAATGAGCTGTCGGAGTTATCTGACGCCTTTGCGCAACCAGGAGATCCTCTAGGGCGTACCAATACGGTACAACACCGGGTTGACACTGGGGACGCGCTTCCCAGTAGAATCCCCTACCGTCGGTTACCCATGGCTAAAAAAAGTGCTATGGAGGCTGAGGTAGAAAAGATGTTGGATGAAGATGTGATTCAACCTAGTGAGAGTCCATGGTCAAGTCCTGTGGTGATGGTCACCAAGAAGGATGGTTCCTGTCGATTTTGCATCGACTATAGGAAGTTGAACGGACTCACTAGGAAGAATGCATATCCTCTACCTCGGATAGATGAATGTGTGGAATCTCTGGGTGGGGCGAAATGGTTCTGTACACTAGATTTACAATCTGGTTATTGGCAGATCGGCATGGACCCCCGGGACCGAGAAAAAACCGCATTTTCTACCCATATGGGACTATTTGAGTTCAACGTCATGCCATTTGGGCTATGCAATGCCCCGGCAACCTTCGAGGCAATGATGGAAACCATGTTACGGGGTTTACTTTGGAAAAAGTGCCTAGTATACTTGGACGACATCATCGTCTTCGGTGGTTCTGTGGAGGAAACTCTACAGAACCTCCAAGCTGTGCTGAAACGCATCTTATCATATGGTCTGAAATTGAAACCTTCAAAGTGCAAGCTTTTTAGGAAGTCAGTTGAATACCTAGGTAGAATTGTTTCTGAACATGGCATCATGGCTGATCCTCATAAGATCGAAGTGGTACAGAACTGGCCTCGTCCGATGGACACGAAGGAGATACGCTCTTTCATCGGGTTTTGTTCATACTACAGAGATTTTATACCTGGATTCTCGAGAGTCGCAGCTCCCTTACAAGAGCTGATGATTGGAGAGAAGAAGGCTAAGGCTAAGATAGTCTGGTCTCCAGCCGCAGAACAGTCTTTCAGTGAGTTAAAGAGACTCTTCTTAGAAACACCTGTTTTGCACTACCCTGCACCTGTTGGTAAGTTCATCTTGGACACTGATGCTTCTAATACAAGTATTGGTGCTGCCTTGTCGCAGATCCAGGATGGGCGAGAAGTGCCGCTGGCATTTTCGTCCAACAGTCTAAGCAAAACACAACGTAACTACTGCACAACCAAGCGTGAACTCTTGGCAGTGGTGGTTTACACAAAAAAGTACAGACATTTCCTATATGGTGGGAATTATCTCGTACGGACGGATCATTCATCTCTGCAGTGGCTCCTTAACTTCAAGGACGCTGAGGGGATGATGGGTAGATGGTTGAACCACCTCTCTGAGTTTGGCATGACGAATGAGCATATCATACACAGGAGTGGAGTAGATCATGTGAATGCGGACAGCCTGTCCCGCTATCCTATCCGGAACTGTCACCGTGTAGACTGCCGAGACTGTGGGTCTCACAATGCAGTGATTGCGTCTGTGGGTGCGAAAGTTCCTAACTGGACGTTAAATCACTTGAAGGATGAGCAAAGATTAAGAGTAGATATTACTGGCCTGGTATGACTTTGGACATACGGCGTTGGGTGAAACAATGTCCCCAATGCTGTTTATCAAAGCCTGGACCTGGTATTGGTAAACTACCTCTAAGTCAAGAGCTATTCGGTGTTCGATTTGCCCGGATCGCTGTTGATATCATTAGTGGTTTCAACACGACCCCCCGTGGGAATACCTGTATGATGGTGGTACAGGACTACTATACCAAGTATGTCCAAGTATATCCGTTGGTAAATCATACAGCTGTTACCTGCGCAGAAGCACTTTTCGAGAATTGGATCCTCACGTGGGGAGGTCCTTTAATGCTTCACTCCGACCAGGGTCGTGAGTTTGAATCTCGACTGTGGGCAGAACTGTGTAGTAAAATACACATCTGCAAGACGCATACGAACCCCTACCGACCTCAATCGGATGGTATGGTGGAACGTTTCAATCGGACGTTGATCCAATGTCTCACGACAATGGTTAATGAGCACCGGGATGATTGGGATGAGCACGCTCGCTATATCTCCCATGCTTACAATGCTACCGAACATGCGTCGACGGGCTGTACGCCTAATATGCTCGTAATGGGTGAAGACATAGTCATGCCTAGTGACATGGTCTATGGAGTGCAGGGACACCAGCTCGAGCAACCCTGCACAGTGATGTTTGTTGAATCACTTCGACAATCATTACGCGAGTCCTATGGAGTAGTAAGGGACAACTTGGAAAAGTCTGCTAGTTTGCAGAAGGTGGGCTATGACACGGGCCTTAAACTCCGCCAATTCAAGGTGGGGGATAAGGTCGCGAGATTTAGCACACCAAATTCCAAAGTCAAGACCCTGTACTCCTGGGATGGTCCGCATACGGTTACTATGGTGGTTAGTGAAACTACTGTAGTAATACGGTTGCAAAAAGGGACTCTCACTAAATCACATGTGGCTAGACTCCGACCTTGGTATGGAGTTCCATATATAGATGACGGTGAAGATTCCCTCGGTGCTGGTCGAGTACCAGCACCAACCGACCCTGCGCTACCGAAGATACCGAAGGCAGGACCAACGGTCATACCGTCGGTACCGACGGTAGCGCGCCGAAGGGGTCGTCCTAGGAAATTACCGATTGAACCACAGTCGTGTGTTACCAAGCCCAAGCGCGGTAGGCCTCGTAAAAAAGGGTCAGCTGTGCGTAAAGGACTAACCGTAGACACCGGTAAACAAAGCAAGGTGATACCTCCGGTGTCATCATTGCTGGACATACCGGTACAAGGTCTACGGAGGAGCACACGTGTCAGAGAGCGAGATAAAATTGTGTAAACATTTTTTTCTTACCTTGTTGACGACATTTAGCTGCTGGCTTGATTAAATTTCCATGGACAGTTCCGTACTGGGCCGGTGGTCATTGGCCCGGTGCTCGATCACCAAAACACAACGAGAAGAGACGGGTTATCCGGTGTGGTTATCCGTTGGAGGTAGAAATGCACGTGTCCAGGGCGGGTGGCTGGCTTTGCCGATTAATTCTAAGTATGGGATTAGTTTAGACCACATATTGCTTAGTGACACGCTGCTGTGTATATCCTCTAACGCCGGTATATCATTCCCGGGTTTTCCGGTGGCTCCGCCACGAAAATTGTAAACAACAGTGAGAGTTCCCACCGTCGGATATGCCAGGCGTGGGAAGGGCGCTGCCCGCGTCACCTGATCGATTTCTCCCGCCAAATGAGCCGTGAGAAATTGGGTCACCTCGGTGCGTCTTGGAGACGCGACCCCTGATTGGCTGAGAAGCCGGTCAAGGGGCGGGGTCACGGGGGACGGGTGGGGTATATAAGCCCCACAGGCAGCCAGGCTTCTTCAGATCAGCACGTTTGCCCGTAGGGTAACGTGTTGATCAGTGGTGCCTAGGTCTGCCCGGCAGTACCTACACTATTGTTTACTTGCTGTGCTACTAAAAGCTCGGGTGAGTGAACCGTGAGGTTCACCTACGCCTGAGCTAACAGTATGGCAGCCCGTGTAGATGGCACATGCACGGCCCCGGAGAAGGCTGAGGCCTCCGACGGGGAAGACCGAGTTCTCGAGTCTGACACGGAAATGGACACTACCGGTGCTCCAACCGTCGGTCAAGGCTCGGCTTCGGTACCAGCTGAACCTAACCCTGAGGGGTCGGGTGATGTTGTTCCGAAAACAGAACCTGGTCTGGGTGGTAGTAATACCAACCAGGAGGAGAACCCTGCAGGGGGATCTTCTCCGAAACCCGCCGGTGTAGTGGCACAAGAACCGACGGTCCCTGATGGTGATTCATCAGACGGGTCCACGGTTCGTGTCAAGACCAAACGGAAGCGGAAGCGTAAGAGGAGGATTGCATCTTCCCCTGAAACTCCTGCTACCGAAGAAGTCGCACCGACTGAGGCAGATAGGCTCAAAGCTGTTGCTGATA
Organism: Harmothoe impar; assembly: GCA_947462335.1. Taxonomy (NCBI): domain Eukaryota; kingdom Metazoa; phylum Annelida; class Polychaeta; order Phyllodocida; family Polynoidae; genus Harmothoe; species Harmothoe impar. Next base: position 42,270,637 of record OX381709.1, on the reverse strand, counting down.
GACTGTCCAAGGCGGAAGCCGAGGGATGGTCTGTCGCAGAGAGCAGGGCCAATCGCCGCCTCCGCGCCAAGGCAGCGCATGTTCGTCTGAACCTGTGTCTCCGTGATGATGACCGGAAGAACCTGAGCCTTTCTGACTTAGTTCAGGAAAATGGCAAAATGGCTCTTCCTGCACCTCACACGACCGAGGGTTCGGACGACGAAGACTGGTTGACAGGTGATTCCCACCCCATTGACTGGTACCTCGTGTACCTCAGGGCAGTGTTGGAAGGGAATAAACCTAACATCCACAGGTCATGCCGCCCCAAGCTGAAATATGCTTGGAAGAACTACGTGCCAGGGGATCCCTGCCCGTATGTTCGCTGTCAGCGCCTGAAAGGGGCTTCGACAGCCGCAAAACGGTGGCCGAACCTGTTCAAGTTCGCCCGTCATTTAGTAGAGAAGCACATGAATGTGCGTCCCTACTTGTACTGTGTGAGTGGGAGTACCTCAACTTCCTGCCCTGAGTACAGTGACGGGGAGCTATTCCGTTGCCAACGGAGGGATGGTTTGGTAAGGCATCTTTGCGACAATAAGGGCGTTCACAAGCGCACTATTAGTCGTGGAGTTGAGGCTGCACTGAAGGTTTGGGGGTGCCACAAACGTGTAGGGAATCTACAGTATAAGTGGCGAACCAACAAACTTAAACAGTGGAATTACCTCACGGAGGCTGACTGGGAGAGATTGTGTAAGGGCGCCAAGTGCGAACAAACCGATCTCGGGCCAGATACAGAAACTCCGATGCCCACTGTCAGAAAGGATACCCCTCCTAAGAAGAAAGATCTGAAAAGGGGCCGCCAGTCATCCAAAGATGATACCAAAGGTGGACGTGACCGTTCCCGCAGTGAACCTGCGAAGAAACGTGTCGCCACCGCCACGGTAACATCTGAGGTCGACCGTAGCCAAACCGTCGGTACCGTCACGGTATCTTCGGTTGCATTGCCCCCGGTTGCTGATCAACTGCCCAGGCAGGAGAGACAGAAACTGGGTGATGCACTGGCTATTGTTCAGAACTCTTTGGGTGACGAGCAGGCGGGTCAGGTTGCTGCTGACTATGTCAAGCAGTACAAGTGGAGCCAGAAGCAAAAGAAAGCTTCAGCTCCACAGGAGAGTATCTCACCTATCAGTGACGCTGAACAGGTAGAGGTACAACAGCCGGATGGGGCGTCAGCCCAGCCGACTGCTCCACCCCAGCACGGAGCAACCTCTGACCCCGCAAGGGATGACGAGGTGACTCCAGTACCTGAGCACAGGGCTGTTGACGAAGGGCTAGCAGGGTTACCTGTGTTGCCTGGAGACGGTCCTGCTTATGACACTGGATTCTCTGACACTCTAGTCCCCGGATTTGAGTGCTACAGAGCTAAGATGGCTGAAAACGCAAGTAAGCTACTCCAGTTTCAGGTTTCTTTCTTGGAGAAGTCCTACTTTGAGCAGTACAAGTTGCTCAGAGAACAGGCTATCCGGGAAGGGAAAGCTTGGGTTGCTGAACGCACCAGAGTCCTTGCCGAGCGTGAGGCAAATCTGGAGCAAGATCATGCCCTCTGGAGGGCTACGATCGATCAGCTTGAATCAAGGTTGACAACTTGTGACGCCAAGTTCTTCCGGCAGTTCGGGCTAAAGCTGACAGAGTGGGAGAGAACTGGTTTTCCAGATCTCCAGTCCAGGTTGGGGCTTGCCGCAAGGCCTGCTCCTCCTGTGACCCCGGTACTGTCAGTACACCCACCTAGGTATGAGATGCCATTCTCTTTCATGGCACACTCTACCCGGGTGGTCAGTGGCGGGGAGCCTACTGCGGCGCCGAGTACCCTCTCGGTAGCCCCAGGTGGAGCCCTTCCTCTCCAGGTGGAGGCTGCTGTGGTTTACACCACGGAGGCCCCTCCTGGAGGAAGTCCTGATGGGGAAGGAAAGCCATCCGGCGGTGTCCCTATGGACACCTAAGGATGGTCCCCTGTCAGGCCCTCTGGGGTGCACTGTTCCGCCCCTCGGAGGTAAAACTAAACCATCGACGCAGCTACACGCCCCTGGACAACCGAAGCAGACCGACGGTGCTGTCGTGACTTAACCTAGTCACTACTGCCACCACACTGGAAGCAGCCTGATGTCTTCAAACCGTGGTTTACTACTAAGCCACAACCGTCGGTTCTCTACTACTGTCCAGGGCTCCTGATCCTGTGGTCGCATTCTACCATTGTGACCTATGAACTATTATGGATCATCCTCCTGTGATAATTATTTATAGGGAGGCACGGACCTACCTTTTTATATTTATATTTCACAAGAGATGGAAGTACTATACCGGTACTGGACTCTATCCATCTCTACCACCATAAACTGCTAGGTACTGGAGTACCGCCCCTAATAAGGATGACGATCTATCCCACCTTATTTAGGATACGCTACTATGGATTTTTATATATAAACTTTTCTACGCCAAAGGAAGTGGGAACTGCTATAGTTCCAATTATAAAACTTTTCTTCGCCAAAGGAAGTGAGAGCTATTATAGTTCTATTATTTATATATAAGGACACTAACTCCACACGGATTCGCACCATTGCTGAATGTAGTAGGTGATGTGTTGAGTTTCCAAGGTGGTTATTTGGTGCCTTTACTTTTAACTGATACTAGTCTAGGACTATCAGTTGGACAGTTTTTATATCATGTGCCTACGGGACTATGGTTTGATACCAAAGACTATATTGTTGATATAAACTGTTATATACATGTTAACCTGGTTGTTCATGTATGTATGCCTGTTGTTACTATGAGTAGAAATGTTACTTGTTGATAAATAGATATACGTGGTATATAATGTATCCAAGAGGTATTATTATTATAAAACCAACCCTTCCTACATTCTTAAGGGGGGTAGTGTAACGGGTTGACTATAAAGTCTAACTGTTATTGTTGTATATCTATTGTATGTTGTATGATGTAAGACAACACGGTTCTATTGTGTTTAATAACTGTTTTATTCATCTAACTAGTGTCGTCGGTTCGTTACATACACCGACTCCTCTAGTTCGGTTATCTATACGGTAGTGTACCGGTACCACCTTCGGTTACCGTCGGTAGTTGTTACATAAGCATTTTACATAACTAAACCTAACAGGTGGCGCTGCTAGTACGGTCACGTGGCTATGCAGCGCTGTATATAAGACGGCTACTTCTCCATTGGAAGTCAGTCAGGTTTGGGACTGTCGTGACATGACCACCCTGTGCTCACGGGCTTAACTCTATGCTATAGGGTTGCCCCACTGTATTATATATCTGTTCTGATCTTGTATATCCGCTGGTTATACTTGTACTATAATACCCAAGAGTTACCTTTACAATAAAGTCGCCGTATATTAAAGTCTAATTTACCTTGTCTGGTTTTTGTACTCAAGTGTTACATACGTAGTAAGAGACCAACTACATTATCAATGAGAAAGACTTGTAGGAAAATATATGTTGTCAGTTATTTGCATTTTGCAACACTTTTGCAATCAGGTGAACAAAACAATATAAGTTAGTACCTCCTACCATGTCAAGGCGTTTGCCTCTTATACATGAAGGCACATAATTATATTATAGTTTTAAATAGTAACTAGCGTAAGTAATGCAATTTACTATGTATTGCTTATTATTCAATCCAATAGAACACTATAAAAACTATAACAGTTGTTTATCATGTCGATTTTATAATTATATTATATGCATAAAAAGCACAAAGAAGCTACTTCTTTTGTAATGCCTGTCAGATATTTGCCTTGGTTGCTGAGCACACGTCTGTCCTCTCCTGCTTCTGAGCAAACCTTTGTGTCCAGTCTGTAACTTGAACCATTCACTATTAGGGACCTTTCCAATTATTCAGTACAGATAGAAATCGATACTTATTATCACAATGAGCAGGATATTGTGTCCCTGCATGGTTTTCCTCCCTGCTCACAATATTCAGTACCAAATTATGTATTGAAAGAGAATCCAAGGGATAATGACAGTAACATGCACCATTATTATGTAGTCCGGGGAAAGACACATCTACCTGGAACCATTGCCCATAATTAGTGCTCCTCAAAAAAATAAATCTAGTTTTAATCGATTTTGTTGATTTTTTTGTCACCAAGGAAGATTTGATCACATTAAGAGCCCTCCCAGATGGAAGCTTTGATGTGAAAGGATCCTGTTTATATCTGATATTTAATACAAATCCATACAGTTACAGTTGCATCTCTAATTTGGGTTTTCCAATTTCTCAAAATCAAAATTGTAAACGGTCCACAGTCCACAGTCAGATTTGGTAGTCAATTCATAGGTTATTAGACCACAGTTCAGGTTAGACACAGGTCATTTTACTGCACTGAACCTGAGGCTATAATTAAAAGGGGACAAGATAGTGCCATCTAAATGCAATCTAGCTTCATCATTTCTATAGTAATGACGTATCATAAAATAGGTCTCATGGCTACACATCGTAATAAATGAGGGCAGTGTCTTCAGCATTATGATCGACAACTATGGCATCACTTACATTGAGACAATACATGTGTGCAATGGGGACTCATATTCCTTCAAGTCATGAGATGATGATCCAAGATACGAAGGCACATTCCGGCACGGATATCTACATTACCGAGAATTACATTGAAGAGGCCATTTGTTTTTTCCTTATTCCTCTCCATGACATTCAAAGGATCATTTGACTAATTGTGCTGTGTTCCATTCCTAGTTAGAATCCTGTAATTTCACTGCAAATAGAGAAAGGAGTAAAAGGAATAGGGTACCTTCTGAACCTTAATGATCGAAGTTTTCAAAGACTTTTCATTTTATTTATTGACATAATGCTGTGGCAATGTTTATAATGGTATACAGATGTACATCATGAAATGACCAAACTATATTGAAACCTCTTTTCGGGTTGAACAATGGACATCTTATCGACAAATCCAAAAAATGAAGCTGTCACAATAGAACAATAAGCAGCTCATACATTGCCCCTCCCCCATCGACCAATACCTCCATTGCAGACCCAACCCCGACCTCCACTGACCGTTATTATCTGCTCTTCCAGGGCTCTTTCAAAGAGATGTGGAGTGATGTGGAGTTATCTTGGTGCAGTGACCTGCAGACCCCCTGCCCACTGCTTATCTCCTTGTGTCCCACAGCGGAGAAGGTCTGTAGGCTGAAGGCGATTTATCTTCCAATTCAGATCCATAACATGGGATCATGAGGACCCTTGTAAACAGATAGCATGCGGTGCCCACATGTTTGAAAGTCCAACGGAACAAGTTGTTTTAAATGATTTCAAGCAACTAGCAATAACATGAGGGCTGCATTACATAATCTCTCAGCTATCAATACTGCCCTGGGCAACTGTGTACTTACAGTAGCTTCACATGCTGCGCGGGAACCAGATAAAGACGTCTGTTGAAATTTCACATGGTAAAATGACTAAGAAACTACAGCAGTGCGGTGAATGCCATGAGGCACACAGGCCAAAAGGTGGTGGGAAATGCCCGTTCATGGAGTTGGCTAAGAAAAAAGCTATTCATGCTACGCAATTGGACAAGGATTGGAAACTCTACGTGGACTCCAATGCTATAAGGGAAGACAACGTGGCATACCTGCAGGAAGGTAACGGGGGGGGGGACTGAAAAGGATAAAAGTACCCCCCTTCAGACAGTGACATCCTCAAGGAATTGGTCACAGAGTGCCAGGGATCCCGGAAGGTTATGCAACAGTAAATGGCATTGATCATGGCTATAGGACTCGTGTTGGTCATCGCCGGCATGGGCCACGGGCGAGGTGTTAATGTTAAGGCAGTGGCAGGGGCCCTCGGGCCCGATGAGCTGGTACACAAGATGGTACTCAGGACAGAGGATGATAAGGATAGTATGAATGGGGAGGTTGAGAATGTGGAGAAGAGAAGCGGAGCCTATATGGACTGATGGGTAGTATCTTGGGATCTAGACTGGCTTCAGGATCTGGTGGCGGTCAGATGGGCGGTCAGTGGGGTGGTGGTCAGTGGGGTAGAGGCGTCACTGCCTCTCACTTGACATTGGGAGAGCCCATATAAAGGGTCATGTATTCCCCCTCCACAGCCTACCAATCGGTTCATAAGTCATCCATACAACAGCTACTACAGCCACAGGCTCAACAACGCTAACAGCAACAGTCAGATCTCCATAGGGTGTTACACGGGCAGCAACAGCAACTGGTACCGCATCAGTCGTCAAAGGCCCAACAGTATCTAGTTGACCAATTGAAGGGGTTTCTGCAGGGGGGGGGGGGCACCCTTGCAACAGCACCAACAGCACCAACAGCAATCTACCTTCGTCATCTCTGAGAAGTCTACCAAACGTAGGTATACGGTATTTGATTTGGAGCCTCACATGACAATGTTAAGAAACCAGGTATACATGATGTTATCTCTGCCATGGTTGTCTAGTAAGATATGACATGGCCATGAGGGATAGGGCAGAGCTACATGGGCTCAAATCCTTTAGCTATGGGGGCCATGAATTGTGGATGAGATATGTTGGACCTGAAGGGTTGCCAAAAAATAGGGGAGGTTTTGACCAGGGTCGTGGTAGAGGCAGCTATAAAGGGGGACCTTGGGGTAGAGGTACATAAATAATTATGGAGGAGGTCAGAAAGGCGGTTACAGTGGTTACCAGGGTGGTTATGGTGGTTCCTCAGGGTCACACAGGTGGTGCGGGGAGGGGAAGTGGTAGAATAACTTGTAACCAGTACAACAGTCCATATTTTTCACAGAAATCATAGTGATTCGTTGATGAATTAATTCATCAATGAATCACTATTATTTTGATAGTGAAATGTATCACATGATCTTATGTACAGATGTTTTGGTTACAAATTGTTGGCAATTTTTTTTCTGTGTTGCAAAATGTAAAAAAAAAAGTTTTTTCTAGATTTGTGTTTTTCCCCTAAATTGGTCATGGCTCTTCAGTTTCACCTATGACAACTAATTTCTTTGGATTGATTGTGCTACTAATAATATCCTCTAAACATTTGAGAAGTTTGGTTGAGATATTATTGGTCAATCTTTCAAAAAGTTGTAAAATGTTGAAAAAATAGGGATTTTTCCATAGCCAGCTTTTGTTAAGGGTGTCCTATCATCAATTGTCAGTATATCAAAATCTAGCACTATGAAGTATTGATTTTTTGCTTTTATTATATCATTTATGTATTAAACTAATATAGTCCCAAGTGATTAAGAGAAATTGTTGGTAGATCAAAATTGACCGAACCCCCCCTTCTACCTTTAATTAAGTAACCATTACTCTTTAACTAAATCTTTGATAAAGTGCTATTAGGTTGACCTATTACATAGGTTGAAGCATATTTAGATTAGCAGTAACCAATTTCCTTTTTATGTATCCAGAAATACTTGCATTAGTTCAGAGAAAGAAATAATATTCCAGTGTCGTATACCTTCACCGGAGAAAAACCTGTGACAACTGTTATATTGAGATGTACAATATTGGAGAAATTAGACATAAACACAGTAGTGAACGCTAAATATATCCACAACAACCATTAGTCACACAATTTATTGCTTCCCACTGTTATATCCAATTGCTCCGCCTGAAATACCTGCTGCCAGCATCAATTTATAGAATCGATCTGCACTACATTAGGCACACCCACAATTACATAGATATCTATAGATAGACTATCGGAGCAGTAAATATTATGTGAACTCACACAAAAATGACCATGTTTCAGGTCCTCTACCTAGACACACAGAGTCTCTACCTAGCATTCATAGACATTTGTCTGTCTGTCATGGCATGGACTGCTTATCGATCTCCGAATGGTGATAACTATAGCATATATTGCGATGAAAGGGATATTTTGATATAGAATCTACACTGTTTTGGTGCCCAGTTCTTATTCTATAAACTATACTTTTTATTTGCACATCCAGCCACTTGATACATGTTTACACGTGAATGGTCTCCTCACTAGTGCATTACTATAACACGTTCATCCCAGGATAAACAGCAAGAGGTGAAAATAACGTAAAATGTCCACCTCAATTTAATGTCATATGCAAGGAATGATATTCATCTTTAATATTTAATCTCACTGCTTTTCACAGTACATGTGGTAGAGATGTGATCAAAGAAACTATTTCTTTATATTGTCTGGGATACATTTTGTCATATTTTCAGGCAACATAACAATAACTTCCCTGCTCTGTTGCTGAGCAAGATGTCATGTGTGTGAATTGAGCTAAATAACAGTGAAATGACAGGATCGAAGATTCATGACAAACAGATATCAATATCTATTGTTGCAATCATATGATATTGTGTCCCTGCTTTTCTATCAGTCAGGACCACACCATGTATCGGAATAAACTCATGAGAGGAAGATCCACCGGTGGGTTAACACTCGCGATTGGATGAATACGCTGCGTGTTGAGCCTGCAGCACATGTATTCTTTTTTGATGAAAGAGAATCTTCCTCTTATTTCTCGGTCAGATGGAATATTGACCCTACTTCTCCAAATACCTAGAAAACGTGGGCCCAGGATAATTATATACTATAGAAGAAATGGCGTAAAACCTATTCCAACAACCCTCATGAGCAGTTTTATATCAGCTGGAAAGTCTTCCCCTTACATGTGGTCCCTCAAATGAAATGACACTTATTCTAGATCATGCCATTGTAACATGCCTCCCCTCAGAGTACAAATCCGGCTTTAATGGCTGCTCAAGCGAACAATGACATTGGCATTCAACACAATTTTAAATTGTCTCTGGTTCTAATCCAGATTGCAGATTATTGTTGGCTCAGCGGAGACACATCAACCTCCCCCTATTACCCATAATGGATTCTCTTCCCTCGGAAACTAGATTTGGAGTTAATTCCAAAAAGATATTGGATCCACTTGTGAACATCAATTTGGTCGAGAGTTGTTCTACTGGTCTCTAGAGCGTTGTTTGGTGATAAGCGTCTCCTTGGATGCATGGAGAACATGTTAGATAATGTGTATTTTCTGAAATATCTAAGCAAAGGTAGTTTTTGATCATATGAAATTGATAAATTACAATCGGTAGAGCATCATATGGCAACATCTCAGTTATTAATAGTGTGTGGATTCCTAGCAGATAGAGGAAATGTAAGTTCACTGGGTGAAAATAGGGAGTGATGAAAGCACACGGTGATGCATTTGCAGCTACTGTAGTAATAGGAGCTGCTCTGCACTTTTTACTAGCCACTGTAACTTCATCCCTAAAAAGGGGATCCCTAGCAACTACTTATAGAATATGCTCATAATTAGCAAGTAATATTAAGCCCTGAAACAGGTGGCATAAATGATCATTGTTTCTGCAGCCCCACATTTGTAGCTTCTAATAAGAGCTTACAGGCAGTTCTTATTATGCACTTAGTAAACCAGGTCCAAGCATAAACTAATAAGTACTTCATGTGCAGGACTTATTCAACCACTCATGATCACCCCTTATTATGCATGGCTTTTGCAGCATTTCAATATGCTGCTCTGTATAAGAGCTCTGCTTAAACACTGATAAATCAGCCCCTTTTAAGCCAACTTAAAGCTTTGAGTTATAAGCAATAAATATGGAGGCCCTACTAGCAATCATAAAAACAGCCCTTAATATTAACTGTTTCTGCAGCCCTGCAATTAGAGCTACTAATCAGGGCTGTATCACCCCACTTAATATGGCCTGCACATGAATCACTGCATATGCACCAGAAGCTTGATAATATGCTATTATATTTTGGAAATATGTTGCAAAATATGACCTACTATTGGGTGTTGCCTGAATTACTAATAAGGGCTGCAAGGCCACTAGCCACTCAGGCAACGACTAGTATAAGTGGTGGTGTGCCCACTGGGTAATATCAAGGTCCAGTGCTGGACTTCCATTAACGACATCTAAGCACATTAATTTAAGAATCTTATTATATTCAAAGCACATTGCTATAACTGTTCTAGTTTTACTTATGCATAGTTGCGTCATCACATTCAGCTTAAATTGTTTATTCTTTAAATGGGGATAGGCACTAGTTTTTTGTGGGGGATCAATGACAGGTTTTTAAATCTTGGGCCGGATCCTGGAGGCCAGGCCGGGTCCTGAGGACCCACAGGAGTCAAATGAAGATGACTCCATATCACTTATGGCTAGCGGGTCATAGAGGTATGACTTCTATAGAACAGGAGTCGTGTTAGAGTTGCGTTAGAGTCCAGCTCATGTGACCCCCATCGTGACTCTCTCTACCCAGACTTGACTCATTCTCTTCTCCATGTGTATGTTTCCTTTGGCCTCTTGCCACTGCATGCAGACTTTATTTCGCATCTTACAGACATGATCCCATATGTAGGCTATACATATGTGAATGTCACGGTTCACTGAAAAGCGTTTTTGGAGATACCAAGAATCTAACCCAGGGCTTCTCGCATGCCGTCGTATATATAAGAGATCTGAAGAAGCATGTTGAAGTGTTTTCAATATATAGCATAGCGCACATCATGGAGCCATCAATTCGTCGCAATCAAATCCTCTCAGTACCGATAAAAACGATGTCGACTACATATGATTTACTGTTTCGCTAGCTTGATTAGCATCACATATAGGTCTCGGGAGTCTCTGAAAGGGGAAGAACCATTTCTTTCTGGCTATAAGATGCTGATTCAAGATCCAAGGACAAAATTAGAGAAGGCATTCTAGATTACAGAAGATTAGATTTAAAAACACCATCACTATTTCCTCATGCAACCCCGCGCCACTCTGAGCACGTATTTAATCCTGCTTTAATTCCATTCTTAATTAGAAATCCATGGCACGAATTTGTTATTTCATTATAAGAAGTGAGAAGGCTGAGTGGGATAAGGTATCTAATGAGACATGGTTAATACAGTTTCCAAATTGCGTTTTTTTTTGTTAAAGTATTTTTGTGGCAATTACTATGCAGCCTCAATGAAAACAATGTAGTCTTACTTTAATTTGATTTTCCATTATTAGCTCAATGTATAGTCATGTACATGTATGTTTGCATTTTATATAAATATTCTTGTATTGTGATAACGATAAACACTATTGAAACACTCAATTAAAATGATTTACAATAATTCTACAAGTCTATCAACGTTTTTCACGTTGGTCAGAACTTGTGGAATTTTGGATTCGAGAGAAAAATATTTAAAGTCATTTTAACCTGTAGTTGTAGAAAGAAAATATCACCAAGTGCATGAGAACTAATTGAGATTTCGGGGAATAGTAGGCCTATGGACGATTAAGAAATAGAACGTCCTTTCGGAGACTAGGGCCACAGGTGGGGCTTTTGACATTGTGTCTGGGCCTCTGGAATTACATTACCTAAAACCAACTCCCATCAAAGCGCATGAGAACCGTTTAACATGCCCTGCTTATATGATATGGCTCAAAGCAGGAGACTGTCCCTGGAATTAAATACGATTGATTTCTAAAGGAGTATTTTAACTTAACTTTAATGAACTTTAAAGCTTTAACCCTTTAAGGCCGACCAAAATATTTTTTTTCTCCTTAAAGTAATACAACTTCATTTCGTAATAGCCAGCAGTGATTGGCAGCATGTTTTCTGACATCAACGACGTTGGTTCAATTGGCAGAGCAACGCATGTACGAGGGCGCCAGAGCATTTACAATCAGTTGCCGATTCCAAACGGGAAAAAACGCTTGACCACAATTGAAGCAGAGCATAAAACCATGGCGTGATGAAAAAATTTAAGTATTGCTTTCAATCTGGGGCATGGGATACCAGCTGAGCGGCTCAGCAGATATGGCTATGAGAGTAGCTCCCGTGGTGTCTGCGCGGTCCATCACGGCTATGGTAAAGGGGGAAGGTCAGGTTTGGATGATCTCAGTAAGACTAAGTATTCTTTACAGTGTGATTCCTGTCTACATGAGTTCACTGGGTGCATCTCCAATAGTTTGATATTGGAATGATAATGTGGTGCAGTTATGCTTCTGATTATGGTGTGTGTACCGGTAGCATTGAAATGTGAAATCAAAATATCTGGCAACAACATTGATAAATAAAGAAATGCTAAGGAATGCTGTCTAACATTTTCATGAATTTTGTGTGGTTTTGGAGCTGTACTGAATTTGAAAAGTAACAACAGGAACCAGCAAGCATTAGAGATTTAACCAGATATAAACGCTTAAACAGAACTCAAAAAAGAAATCTTGAAATGTACATGTGCTCCTTTTAACGCATAGTAACCCCCACTTCCATCAAAGCACCATCCTTTACAGAGACATAGCATATGGCCGGCTCCCAGAGGCCTGCCTAGGTGCCTGGGCGAACTTGGATTTCCAGTCGAGGGTGCTATTGAACCATTAGAACGGGAGAGGGAAGCTAGAAGCCGAATGAGCAGGTCGCCGAGCAGCTCATGGCCTGTACATATTCATCAGGTCACCTCAGTGTCCATCCACCCACCCATAAAACAGCCCAACAGCTCAGCGCCATATTAGCCTCAGGGTCCCGTTTATGGCACGTTTTACGCCCCTTCGCGTCAACCCAACCGGCCTGCCACCTACATCCGGGCGTCCAGATCCAACCTATCACGTGACCACGCTCTCATGGGACGCTCGTGCGCAGAGGCAAAAATATTAAACCGGAAGCAGTCACTATGAGCGAGGGAGTTGTGAGTAGGGGCGGCTGGAAACCCTTACGGGACCAGCGGTCTGTGTGGGTTAGATGGGAGCTGCCATGGGCTGTACTCTTTACTGCCATCATCCCCCAGGTAGTGCGGCAATTCAGTTTGACATAGAGCTGTGCATATACAGGCTTTACAGGCCATAGATTGTGTATGCCCCCAGCTGGAACCTGACTATTATAGGCATATCAGTTATGGCTTTATAGCGTCGGAGGTGAAAGGTGAACTTCCATACTACGTCTTGCCGTCTGTTTTTCTACCACCCCATATCTCTCGTTTAGATTGATGCATGTGTACGCTGATAATCTTTATCCCTCAGAACCTATAGTCAGTGACTCATACCTGGCTCCCTATATATTCCCAACTCAGGTTAGTCAGGATGCTCCGTAGTCTGAGAGTGATAGTAATATTAGGGTAAGTCTTTTTGCCTACAGCGATAGTGATATTTTATTTGGAACTGTTAGGCAATTAGTCATTTTCTAATATCAGTTCGTTATTTTTGACCAATGCATTAGTTTTTCATGCCTATTTGATCACTCTCAGCAAATTACGAAAAACAGTAAAACATGACTTTTCTTTTGCCTTTTGTTCTCAATGACCTCCTCACCATTCGGAGTAGGGCCAAAGAAGATGGGGTATGTACGTCAGGTTACCAAAAAACAACTTCTTTAATCTTGTTCTCCTTTATATGAAATTGAAATCCTTTGCATCACGACTCGCCAAAACAAAAATTGTCATGCAAAGTGAACTCCAGCGATTCCACTTGTAAAGATCAATGAGCTAAAAGCAGATGATCTACATAGCCGGTTCGTTCTCTAAGACACCTGAGTCGCATGTGTAAGGTGTTATGTTGTCTGCAGAGAGCAAGTTGAGATAAGAAAAAAATATCTCTGCATAATCTAGGATGTAGTTGTCTAATAGGAAGCCAAATACCCCACGACCTCTTTAGTAACAATTAATTAAGCTCCAAACCCACGATTGATGGCATGCCTTTTCACACCTGCCACGACATAATTAAAATTGCATGGATAGTCTGAAAGTATAATTTATGGAATACGACTAAGATATATTATAGAGCCGTTACCCTGACTCTTGAAATTAAGTTGGTTTGTAATCCCTCAACACTTTTCTTTTCGATGCTGACCAATCAGAACTCCAAGATAAGTGAAGATGACAAGGGGCTAACAATGGTGGTCTTGCTAACCTTACTCCCTAATAAGGGTCTGGTCAAGGATCCTTATAAGATCTTCCCTACACATAAGGACATGTCTCTCATATAAGGAGTAATCAGTGCAGCCCTTATATCGGTAATTCTAGAGAGCTAAAGGTTCTCTTGGCTGGAATTACACGGAGAGCACGTACGTTATAACAGTATTATGCCTCACATTCGCATGTATTTAGTATCGGCAAGTTTTGTCCCATTCCTACCTATTTCGCAGGACACTTTACTCTTTCCAGATGACATGTAGAAGGCATACACAGATTTAATGTGTGTCTCTTCCCTTAATTGCTCATTTACCTAGATCATGTTTAAGCAAGCCAAATGATTAGTACGTTGTGCATTACATAGTCATGTATATATTGATATTTCTACTTGGATAATCAGTATGATTGTCTGCGATGGAAGTATAAACAATCAACTAAGTCAGGGAAAAACAGGCACCTCTATCTATTACTCTCACTGCATGAATGTTTGCATTTAATCGAATTAAAAATGCTTAAAGTGTTCCTTTGAGTTTATTTAATTTGCTTAAATTCAAACATTGATGCAGTGTGTCCGACGGCCCAGCTGCAATCTGAGAGTTGCCGCTGTAGTTAAGGTATTACCTGCTCCCCTTGCTTCACAATGTGAATTCGGTTTCCATAGATGCTGAACACTGAAATTCAATATCGCCATAATTTGTCCCAAATTCTAATCCAGATTTCAGATTATTGTTGGCTGAGTGGAGACGTAGATTTACTTGCAACTACCTCGAACGCATGCTCTTTAAGTAAAAATTAGATCTGCAATAATTATAAGAAATAAAGTGTCTTCTGAGTATAAATTTGGTGAAGCATTATTTTGTTACAGATAAAGTTTGATTACATATGTCCTCTCAGTATAAGAGACCATGATAAGTTCTATCCCTTCAATTTTTGTAAAGAGATTGAATTCGAAGATTATAATCAGCATTTCTAAATCAAAATTCTGCAGCCAGCTCTCAGAAGAACTTGATGTAACACAGGGGCAGCTGAAAAAAGGTCGTAAGAAGGACACAGGGAGTTTCAGTATTGTACCTTTCTACTAGTAACATGCGTCGTGGATAAATTAAAAGGGGTGGTTCGGTGTAAATCGGTATGTAAATTGGATGATTGCCAAAGAGCGTCGTGAGTTCTTCCTGCCTGCCCTACATTGCATTGCATGAGAATATTATGCGGGAGCAGGTCATAGTTCATATCATTTACCATAATGCCATTTGATACGACCTTCTGAATTAGTAATTGAAGACGACAGGAGACAATACAATGTCTTTATGTTAGGATTCAATCGGTACATCTTCAACTCATGGATGAGCACAGAGAGCAACCGAGTTCATCAGTACTGTTATCCTTAGTCTACCTTTCTTGACAACTGAGTTATTATACCTAGCATATGATAGTCCTATCTCTTAACCACTGAAACTCATATGCCCACTGCAGTGGCGTATTGAGCCAATACGCCCACTGGGTGGGCGTATGGGAAAGGTCACGTGACCACCTATTGACCAATCACAGCACAGCTAAGCTGAAGCCGATTTGTGTTTGAATCTTCTCGATTGCCGATTTATATCACGAGTTTTGATAATCATGCAGCATATTTCTGATGATTTAATGGTTGAGAAAGGTAGCTAGTATGTGCGGGCATGCTTATGAAACTTTACAGCTCGTAAATCGGATCAGAAATATGGATTTTAGAGAGAATTTGTCTATAACTGAAAGGAGACACCTAGGCCTAGCGGCCAAGATTTGAATTGTGAACCAAAACAATCGGCGATCAGCCGATTTTGCCGATTTTTGCCGCGTTTTTTCTGTTGTTTTAAACTTAAATCGGTAGGACTATCATATGCTAGGTATAATAAATCAAAAACATAACTTGTGGTCATACAGAAGCCACATGCCCATTCGTGACCCTTATGAAGGGTCACTCATGGGTATATGGCTTCTGTATGCCCACTCGTTATGTTTTTGCTTATTATGATAATAGTTCGATTATATATGGCACATCAATATCAGGTGTAATTAAATTTAGCGATTGGATAACTATTCTATATATAATATAAAATCCCGTCACCTATTTGAAGTACCAGGTCATGCTATTTAAACTGTGTGTATATGGAGTGTCTGCAACTTCTTAGTATTATGAATTCTAAATCTTTATAGTAGACACTGGCTGTACTACATCGTTTTCAATGTTGCCTCCATATAATCTGCATGTAAACATATTAGACGGTGAGTATAGGCCTAGGGAGAGGACCATGCACATTAGGTGTGTGAACTCAAACGTACAAGTGAGGTGGCGGTGCACAGGGAAGCGTGATCGAAGGGAAGCCAGCGGCCTGGAGGGATGCAGCGGCTGGAGGTTTGTAGTGTGAGGGTAGGGCCTAGCCCAGGGCTGGAGATGACAGGAGGGGTACAGGGACTTGATCAGATTTACCACCGTGTAATGGGGTTGACAACCATTAGCTTAAGCCAGGACTATATACAGGATCAGTCAAGGAGAACCTCCCCTTGACACATCAGGCTAATGCCTGGATTTCTCAATCTAGCTTTTGAGTCTCATCTCCATCATTCTTCAGGAGTTGAAGCCCAGGCCCCAACGAGTGGATAACGATATCATGCTGAGTGGGGTCTTATTCATTACATGTTCTCACTGGCTAGCTATAGACTTTAAGGAAATCAACAAACCTGAAGCCATGAAGATGATTCATAAGCTACACCCTACTGTACAGGGTACAGAGCACGGGGCTTCCCTATACAGTTTAACATAGAGAGTGCCCTATCAGCCATGTAATAAATACTTGAGCTTGGGAGAAAAAAATCTACACTAGTGGTAGACTGCAAAAATATGATTGCATCAAGAATACGGCCATTGCATAAACATACGGATAATCATTCCACTATTTTCACATGCGATTTACAGTGAAGTAGCAGCCTAGTAATAGTGGTATGGAGCAGATGGTGTTGCATTTTAAACACTGGCCCTGTCAGACAACGGTCGGTTTGTTCCATACATAATATTTCCATAGTCGATGTAACTCCTTCTGTCCTACAGGAAAGTCATGCAATGTAACATGACTGTGTATCCACCTTACCTCGGGTGCAGTTTGGAAGCTGCTATCAGTATTACGCGTAACACGAGTCAACTATTTCAGTATTGAGATTATATTATTCAATCAATTATAACCACCGTTCATACCTGCCGTGGGTGAGCACGGTATAATAGATAGACATGAAATTATATCTAAAATTTCGAAAAATGGTAAAATTGTATACAATAAGTAGTAATAACGTTAGTAAACTTAGTCAAATTTCCATGTCCAGTATACACTTTATGGTCCAACATAAAGTCGATATTGATTTATTTATGATTACTGTTCCAAGTACATCACACTACAACGTCTTTAAATATCGACACAAGGGAGTGGTAAAGTCTCATTTTAGTTGTAAATATTTATGATCCGCGACTGGATTCTTCAACGCATGTAGCATAAATAATTCATACAAATAAATGGGTCATAGAATAGCCATAGTAACATGAATGTGTGGAATCACTATTCATTGCTACCTCTGAGTGTGTGTTCACTGATAAGACTCTCCATAAATTCTATTGAGTATCCCCGAAGAAACAAGCTCTTACAGGCATGAACGATTTAATCTTTTCTTTATCAGCTCCTAACCCAATACATAAAACGCTATTGCTTCCGTCTATGGAAACTGTATAAATGGGTCATGCCCCATGAATGATGGCCAGGTATAATTTCTGGGTGTGCCAGGATTCATTGACCGACTTTTATAAGGACAATGCATTTTGACCTCTATATCGTCTCATTCCAAGTGGGCATGATCTGTTATAACAGGGCTCATATGGCAGGCCTCAGGCTATAATATTCTGATGGGTTCGCATTTCAAAATCATGTGGGTAGATCTACTTATATGCACTATTAGAATGAACAATGTTTTCGAGTAACAGACCTCACCTCATGATCAAAGACCTGAAAAGTCATTTTCAGAATCCAATACGGCCAGGAGTGTGCTTGGTGGAAAACAATCTGGTAATTTATTGTCTAATCTTGGCTAACTCTGCTTTCCTTGACCCCATGTGACTGTTCATAAAATATGACCTTGGTGACGCATGAGGTATATAACCTTTGAACTCTGTGAGAAAACCACGGGTCATGCTTCCCCTTTTAGGCCAGACCTATGATTACACATGTAAAAAGGTACTACCCTAAAACTGTACTGTATGAGTTGCATATCTTAGTTACAGAAGGGGCAGGGGAGTTGTACTTATTTTTTTTATTGTGGTCGTATTTGTTAGGGAGGTGCTTTGCTTTGGAATTACTACTACTTGAATGTCACTATGATAGTCTGGACAGTGGCTACTACTAGTTTACTTCTAAATACACTTAAAATGTATGTCAAATCTATGTAATAAAAAAAAGGGTATATTCAAAATTCACATCGCATTTGAATATTGTGGTGCATGATGATTATTACACAATGATATAATATGACATGAAAATTGCTAAAACTAATTCAATTAGTATAAGGTTTTGAAAATCTCGTTCACTACCGACCAGCCAAAACATTGCTTATTCGATCGGAAGCTGCTGTTTGAGTTTGTTAAGTGTTTATTTCATAAGATGATTTTCTAAACACAGTATATGTCAACGAGATGGTATATGTAAGGTACAGTACAGAGTAACATGACATATTATGTTCACTGATGGAGTTGTGGCATCTCTTAAGTGGTGTAATTCACATATACGTAATAGAATTCATATACAGGTATATGACCTCAATATTACATACATATTGATTATTGGTGTTCTGGTATACAATATAGTAATTTATGAATCAGTTGTTCTTCACAGCCCTCTGTACTATATTGTTACTGAACTCAGACATACACAAAAATGTATAACAAGGTAGATATTTTGATAATCATAATGATAGAGATAGTAATAACGAAGTAGCCTCATACAACGGCACACGTTTTCAGATAAGCTAAAGCCCTATCCAGAATAGGACCAGATTACCAAACACTGTGCACACCATAACAGGATCATCTCTAATACCTATTCTGCGTATAATCTCTTCAATCTACTTACACCTTGGCTTAACCCTTTAGACCCCAAAACGGCCGCAAACGGCCGTGCTTCATTTCCTTAAAACGGCCGCAAACGGCCGCAAAATGGCCGTTTTTATGCCTTGATTAAAGTCTATATCTATGATGCAACATTCCCAAAACGATTTTGATTTTATTTACCATTGATCACTTGTCATATATCATTAAAAACTAACTGTATTTCAGGTCATGAATAATATTCTGGAAAGCTTAAACATGGGGTTGATCAGAACAGTGTGCCTCAACAAAACTCATTTCTCTGGGGCATCCCATTGTGAATCTCAATGGAAAATTGATAATATGTATATATTGATGATCACTCTACTCAGAAATATCACTTTCATTGATGCATGTTATATTATGTTTTTAATGTGTAGCCCATGTCTAGCAGAATGTTTATATTCAGATTTGATAACCCAAATGGTTGTTTTTCTCATTTGAATTAGACATCTCAAAGAGGATTTAGAAATTTCCCCCCAAAAAACAGGAAATTTTACCCCAGCGCCAGCGATTGAGGGTATCATCAAAGATGCAAGAACAACACTTATTCAATGTCCTGCCATGAATTCAAAAATGGACATTTTAAATTCCTTTTTGAAATATGTTCTTGGAATCAATACAATGTTTAATATGATATATGGATAAAGAAATAGTTGTTGAACATTATATTGTACACTAAAGGCGATCAATGGCCGAATTCAGCTAAATTAGCAGAAAATCCTGGGGAAATGAGCCACTTAATTATGCAGATGTCTGGGGTCTAAAGGGTTAATAGCGCATTGCATTATACATACAAAGGTGAGGGAAGGCAGACCACGGAGGGATATAACGTGATGTTTTACCTGTAAAGAAAGGTTCACACTATAATGGCTAGTTATCGATTGGCACAAATGCTGCTGCAGGGATGCTATGGAATAGGTATACTGTCGTTTTGCTGATGTTGTAACAATACGGTCGACCATATTTCTTGCCATGATAAATAAAGGAATTTAATTTGAAGTGAATTGAATTGTTTCTGAGCGGCGTTAATTCTTTGCAATATAAAAAGGTTAGGCCATAGCAATAGAGTAATTCCGATAAAAAACTAAGATTATTGTGAATCTTTCTTCCCTTCATTACACCTCATGAACCGCCAACATTGCCTCACAAATTAAATTCAGAAATCAAGAGCATAACTAATTGGCAAAACCGTCTCCATTCTAGGAAAGATAAAAGGGTTTTGGAGGAAAGTGCCATCTTTGGATTATTTCAATCAGGGGAATAGAGACATTGGAATAGTAGCTGTGATCTTGCGGAGTCCAGCTCCAAATTATTAACTTCTAAAATGATTATTTTATGGCAAATGAAACAATAACTCGGATTATCTACGAGAGAGCCATGGACCCATTCAATTAAAGCAGGGTCTAATATAGTGAATTGCTGTTGGCAATGAACAATTATATCTATAATGTACAGACCGAACCAGACACTGGTAGGGAAGCGGAATAGGGATACAGCACTTTATCCAAGGAAGTTAATCACACCAGCAGAACAGTATAGTATATTTGCTGATTCACTAATCTTAATCAATGGAAAATGATTTGGCCATAAAATTTGAAAGACTAATTTATGTGAAGGCAAGAAAATATCATAATATGAACCTTTCATCCCTGCACTTATATATCAGCACATATACATTGTAACCCATTAACCTTGCTGCGCTAATTAAACTCAGAACATTGACAGGATGATTAATTGTTAATCAGTCCTTTTAATCTCCATGCTGAGAGAGAGAAAAAACTATCTTTTACTTGGATCAATTCAATCCTTTGTTCGGGGACACCTGAATGGTGCCATGGCCTTAGGGAGCCTAAAAGGCAGTGCCATTCAGGCACCCTAAGCCATCGGTATGGGCTGCCCTCAGTAGGTGGTGAAAGGGTGGGGTAGGAAACCCACGTGTGTTCTAGGGTTATCCATTAAAGCCATGGGTGTAATCAAGAAGGTCTGATTAAAGGAGACGTCTCAGGAAAAGGGTAGCCTGTGAGGCAACCTTACCATAGGCATGGGTTGTGTGTAATACTGAGCTGTCTGTGTCAAGGGGACCTTAAAGGGTGACTAAGGGCTATGGATGGTCGGTCTCAGCATTGTCAGCAGAAAGACAAGGTCCGAAAGACATGAAAGGCACCCAAGATGTAGAGGACTGCATGGTCAGGACTATAGGCGATATAGCTCACTGATGAAACTCCATTTTACAAAACTGCATGTTACAAAATGGGAACTTTGAGTGATTTATATAAACTTTGTCTATTTCTCAAAAGCAATTGTTCTAGAAATAATTATGAATAATATATTTACTAGGAAATATCTATTAGCTGGCTATAATATAACTTACATAGAAAGGAGGAAGAATACAATGTCATATCTAGGTACACTTCACAAGGAGGTAGTGGACACGTGGGAGAGAGCTGGCTATATTACAATGTCCTCAATTAGAAAGACGAGAGAATGCTGTAAGGACCAGCTATGCTGTATCCACCATCCACCAGAAGATCATTTTGTTTCAAAGAGCCCTCTCGAGACTCGTTTATTAACAAAATACACTTTTGAGACGCGGCGTAACATTTGTTAACATATGATACAAAAACTCATCACTCCGTGAAAAGTATGTCAGGCATGTTCATTTTTGCATGTTCATTTGGAATTTACAGACACATTTATCAGAGGAATCATCGGGATGATAATGTAGGAATTTACAGCCTACTAGGACTGTAGATATATAAATTATAACTTACCAGGTACACATAAGCACTAAACCTTCTATATCGTCCGCTGCTTGTCATAAGACTCCCTACACCGGCATCTTAATGGGCATTTCTAATATTAGTATCCACTGGTATTATCCTGAGCACCGCTAATAGTTACTTTCAACAATCAAGAGCAGCTAATGCACAATACTGATGTTCTCTTATATCAAGAATATCGCAATATCTGTAATAGCTTACATTGAAATGCTGGATTACTGAACTAGCATTTTCTCGGCACTTTAACCCGAACATAGAACCGGCTGGAAATAGTCAAGATCACAGTAGGAAGGGAGGGCGTGGCCACTGGTGTATAAACCTCTTGGTGAGATCACACTCTACCCAGCACCAATAGCTAAGTGCGTATAGATATGTCTAGTAAATGCGATAGACAATGCCATCAGCCACCTCTGCTGTCTCATCTGTCTTGAAGTAACATCACGCTCAGAAAAGTCAGCGTCATTGTCGCTAAAACCACTCTCACATGAAAGTCAGGCAGTGTCTGACTTTCATATGAGAGTAGTTTTAGCGACAATGACGCTGACTTTTTTGAGTGTCATGTTCTACGGGAATGAACCTTAAACTGGATGATGACGCATAGGCTGTTAAAACTATTAGATATCTTTGGGAAATTGCTCACTTGGAGACAGAAGGTTTGAAGAAAATCTGCCACTTTGTGGTTATCATACGAGCTTCGGTCTGACCAAAAAAGGCTGTTTCCGGCCAGTGTCATTTTCCACACATCCGAATGTCAAAAAGTTTTGAATTGATTTGGTTTGCCTGGAGAATGATCAGGTGTACAAGGCCTTCAAGCTTTGGCTTTTCCTACTATTTCCTACTATTTTTTGTCATTGGGATTTGGTACGGCATGTAAACACTACTGATACATTTATACAACATTATTATTATCGTCATACGTACATTTCAGGTATTAAACCGAATTTATTTGCATAAGGAACCAGATATGAAACATCAGACTAATATGCACTTTAGATGTAAATAAAGTGATTCAGAATAATCAGCCTCTCTTCGTGTTCTGTATCCCACAAGAATTCTATTGTCCTTCAATGCCAAACCCAGCTTGTTACATCCATGCAACTTTGGTATTATCAACTATATCTGCTACCTAGCCTATATTCGCTTTAGGCCAACATGCTCTCGGAGGTGAAAGGTGGACAAAGCAAGACTGGATGATACTTAGTACTGATATGGAACCGAGGCAAGGCAAACTAAAGATGGATAATGGTGACACTATGCTGGCTATGGCAAATACCTTTTTAATTTTTCAATGTCCATTTAAAATTAGTGTATAATCAGCACTGTTCGATTAATTTTCTTAAATTTTCATATTCCAAAATAATGGGTAGGTGAAATATGTTCTGATACAACTTGTGGCGGGTCAACTTCTATAATAAATGATAAAGTGACTGGACTGTATTAGCAAAAACGTTGTCCGTGTCCATTTAGGTGCATGGAACAGTGACTATAGCTAGAGAATTCCCCTTAGGACAGTGAACCAGCAGATCATATTCAGGATCAATGACCAAAGCGGTTGGACGTCAGCAAAACAAAAACTCTTTTTGTTTATGTTCTACGTCAATCGGATCAGACTGTAATATTTTACAAGTCCAATTGCACATTTTATATATCAGTTTTTTATAGCCTGACAAGAAAGTTGAGCAGGCAGCAGTTGTGTACACTTACGCGAAGGTGTGTCAGCATGTTTGTTTTTATTTGAATGATCCTTAACTTGCCTATGTGCAAGGGAGTCGGGTGGTTGGTTGATTGGGGGGGGGGGGCAACATAACGGGGAAGCTGTGAGGGGCGAGTACAAAGAAGTGCACTTCTTTTTAGTGAAAAAAACAACCTCCGCATTACTATAACTTAAAAGGATCGGCGGTAACAGATTTGAACATTCCTAAGGGGGACTAAAGAGGTTTGACCCCCCCTCTCCTGTTGTTAGAAAGGTGATCACTCCCTACTATGACCACTCCCTACTATGACCATGTATACACAGTACAAGCGCGATTTACTTCATCTGTTTATTACAGCATTCTGGGTGGAACATAATATTATCAAAAGTCTGAAATGGCGTATTTACAACGTTTTACAAAATCATACTGTATCTCACCTCATTTAAAGTCCATCTAGATCAATCCCTTACAGACTGAATTACATAAGATAAAACCTGAAGGCTGAATAATGGGCAGGGTCTACATTTAGTAGGTTGCATTACACACAGCCTGCAGCTGCATGTTCTTTAATTGTAATCAGTCACTAATGTGTGAGCCAAATCAGAAAACATCCTTGTTACCATATTGCCCCCTCCTCCTACTCCTCCTGGCCTTGTGACGATGAGATCCAGGCCAGCTGATGGGAAAAGTAATTGTATCAGTTACGGGCTTATGCTATAGGCAGATAGGCTGCCAGCACCACCACCACAGTAAACAGTTGGGAAAGACCAGCAACGAAATGAGCAAAATGTTCCGCTCACAACTCTGGCTGCTGTCATCTCATGGAAAGTGCTTTTTCCTCTGTTTTTTTTTTCGAGGTTTCGCTGCTTATTCTGCCAATAATACAGTATGAAACATAGGTTTAATGTAGGTGTTTTTATATATGTTCATGTTTGAAACTCAAAGGCTTTTACACAATATTGAACATTCCGCATGTGCTTTAAACACCCAACGGCCCGGAGTTTAAGGTTTAAATAACAAAGGTTATAAACAAATAACAAATTCCGACACTAGTTTCACGGACTACAGTACTGGAAACCAACCTCTTTTTCATATAGACTATGAATCAGTAAAATAATTGTAGTAGCTATGGAGATATCAAATTCATGATATTTTGTATCAATTGTTGAGTGATGAATATCACTGTTCATTAGAACCATGTTTGAAACAGGCAGCCACCTTTTTTATTTATAAGAGTTTTTTTTTTAAATTCTCAATGTTAGACAATGGAAATGTTATGCCTCAAAGCTCTTTATCTGAGTAATTAGCGTATATTCTGAGAGAATTAAGGGCTAAAGTATAACTATGATATTATAGCGTTGACTGAGCCATGTATTAACATGTATGGATCATGATCGGCTGGGTAAATCCTGGCATTCATACCGTGCAGGGAAAAAAGAGAATGAGGGGGTTTCTCCCCTTGATTTCGGGTTAATATAAATGCAATTCAGTAAATCAAATTTGCTGATGTCTAAACATTATTTGCTGAAATTGATTAACCCATGTGCAGGTAGACAATGTGTTTATCTTGGTATATGTGAATGGGCTTGTATTTCGGTTTTGTATTTCGTGAAATATATTGATTTGAATGACAGAATATAGCCGAAATAAGGTACATTTATATGTGGAACCCCCTCCCCCCTTACCCCTCCCATATCATCACACCTGTATAAGATACTGCACTGGGAGATTCCCCCTTGGTGGGGCGGACCGGCGGCGGCCCTTATCTCTCCCGGCGGCCCTTATCTATACAGAGATAAGGGCAGGAGGCCGACCTGGGGCTGCACTAAGTAAGGGGAGATTTGCCCTTGCTGGAAGAAACTCCCCTGTAGGCTAATATACCTGTAATGGTAAATGTCCCGGATTGTCCAGGCCTGATGATTGCTATGCATTGAACTGTGAGACCCTAACAGACAAGGCTGAGGTCTACTCGATGAGGTCCCTACGTCAACCATCATTATTCATTACCAGAACCCCATGGTACGCCTCTAGAGGCACACATTGCATTCGTAAGTTAATTAACTGTTAGGCCAAAACAAATCCACGCTGCCTTAGTTGTGGGAGGGGACAGAGGCAAAAGTATTAGGCTACTGTAAGTAAACCAGAGGTTGATGAATTATATAATAATGTAAGTGTCCAAATCATGCTGTACACCTTCCATACAAGAAATTCAGAATATGCGTTCAGGTGAAATCTAAAAATGATATTGCTCATGTTCTGTAACTAAAAATATTATGACAGTCTCAATATAGTGTCCGTTATATGGCCATCGAGGTATCAGCGGTGTTACTATTGTTCCGTTTGCAGGACAGATTTGCCTCAGTTGAAGGATGCTAGGATTCTCAAAACACTAAGTTAATTACAGGGGAAGTGTGTCAATACTATAGCTCTGAGCAATCTGCTGATTAGATTATGTCCATTTCCTTTCGGAAGAAACCTCCTGTCATATTCTGCATGGGTCTGGTCATAGGCCCTCGGGTTAATGATTATAAGATGGGGGCCAGGAAGACAATGAACTTTTACCAAAGGGCCCAGGTAAAAAAATACCATGGTATTAACCATGGTAAACCATGGTAAATTTACCCTGGTTATTTGGCCAAACCATGGTATTATTACTATAATATACTATAATATTTACTATGGTATATAATGATATCAACTATGATGAAATGTAGTATTTTACTATATATTCCATTACTGTCTATTATCATATATCATGGTTGATATCATAGTATATCATAGTAATTCTATCAGGGTTTGGCCAAATAAACAGGGTAAATTAACCATAGTTTACTATGATGAATACTATGATAAACTATATTCTATTCTATGATAGTTTACAATGGTAACTATTGTAATGTACCATAGTAAATATCATGGTAAACTATCGTCAAAATACTATGGTTTGGCCAAATAACCAGGGTAAATTAACCATAGTTGACTATGGTGAATAATACAATAAACTATATTCTTAACAATAGTTACTATTTTTGTATACCATAGTAAATACCATGATATGGTTTGGCCAAAAGACTGGCTAATTGACAATGGTTTACTATGATGAATACTATCTTGTATTTTCTTCAGTGTCACTGTCAGGTTATCATCAATTGGGGGCTTTTTCTGGGAGGCTAGGGCCGGGTACTGGAGTCTAGGGGCGGGTACTGGATGCTATAGGCCTGAAGACTCATACCCAGTGGGTCCGCCATTTAAAATTTCGCTGGGTGCGGTTACCATCACTGATAAGAGTCACACTGACTGGTACTTTGTCTCTGGGTAACCATCACTTCCAGGGACATTCTGGTACCCAGCCTATCAGCTCTTATCAGTGCAGGCCGCCGCAACCAGCTCCAGTCCGGCCTAGGCCCTATAAGGCCTTGTACAGGAGGCTTGGGCTGAGTTGGGTCCTGTAAGCTGGGCAGTCAGGTTGGCAGCTGGGCAGTCAATCCGGCAGAGGAATGGCAGGCAGGGGGTAGCAGCAGGTGTGTTCAGTAGCCCAGGCACTGATGAAGTGTGGAGCATCCCCTGCACCACCCCCCATTATAAAGGGGGTGCGGTCACGGTCACATGACCGCCACGAGACCTCCCTCTGATTGGCTAGGGGGGTCACATGACCTCTAATGTGCACTGAAGCGGATCAGTGTCGCATTGGCTGTCATTGTGTGAAGATGGTAGCGCTGCATGCATGTTCACCTCATGTACCTCCAGGTAGCTCTCAGGCCGCCCACTTCTGTATAGGTGTGACTGCTCCGAGCATGACATCTGTACTCCACCCCCTGTATCCCCAAATGCCCCTCAGGCCGCCCACACCTCTGTATGTGTGAGTGCTCGGAGCCTGACACCTATAGCTCTCTAACTCTACCCCCAGGTACCTCTCAGGCCGCACACACCTTTGTAGGTGTGAGTGCTCGGAGCCTGACACGTATAGCTTACAAACTCTACCCCCCAGGTACCTCTCACCCCATCCATGATGGAGCATGACGCCAACACCTCTCCTTGAAGTAACCATAGTATACCATAATAGTATCAAAGTATGTGTTTGAATACCCAAGTACACCCAATTAACCATGGTATTCCTGTACATCATGTATAGTAGCAAGTGCTAGGTTTGAATGCCTAAGTCCGACCTATCAGGGTTTGTCCAAATAACTATGGTAAATCAATGATGATAAATACTACAATAAACTATTCTATTCTATGATAGGTTACAATGGTAATTATTGTAATGTACCATAGTAAATACCATGGTAAACATTTGTCCGAATACTATGGTTTGGCCAAATAACCAGGGTAAATTAATTATAGTTTACTATGGTAAATATCATAATAAACTATGTTCTATGATAGTTTACGATGGTAAGTATTACATGTATCATGTACCATGGTAAACTATTATCTAAAAACGGTGGTAAATTGACAATGGTTTACTATATTATGAATACTAGCTTCTTATACTTTATTCAAGGTCAAGTTACAAATCATCAATTGAGGGGCTATAGGTACCTTCCAGGCCGCCCACACCTCTGTAGGTGTGGGTGCTCGGTGTATGGCACCTACAGCTCACTCCCTGCATCCCCAGGTACCCCTCAGGCCGCCCACACCTCTGTATGTGTGAGTGCTCGGTGTATGGCACCTACAGCTCACTCCCTGCATCCCCAGGTACCCCTCAGGCCTAAATATAGTTTACTATATTATTTCCTGCACACCTTGACACTATACTGATCTGTAGTTTATTCTACTATAGTTTATTCTAGTATTTCCCGCACACCTTGACATTATAGTAAACTGTAGCATGTTTTACTATAGCATTTCCCACACACCTTGACAATAAACTGTAGTATAATTTACTATAGTTTACTACAGTATATCCCGCACACCTTGACACTATTGTAAACTGTAGTCTATTTTACTATAGTTTACTACAGTATTTCCCGCACACTTGTAAACTGTAGTATAATTTACTATGGATTACAATAGTATTTCCCGCACACCTTGACATTACAGTAAACAAACATATTTTAATAATTCACTATAATAGACTACACCACATACATATTATAGTTGCATATAACTACAGTATCGAAACAATAGTTAATTAAATCACAAAGTATGTGTTTATACTACCATACAAAAGATTGTAGTATACTACAATAACATAAACCATGGTACATGTATACCATAGTTGCATATGTTAGGTGTAACTACATTGTTCTGTAGCATTATCAACTAAACTATGGTGCCAGAACCAGAGTTTACTATCATCCAAACATATTGTGGTATACCATGGTGAGAACAATACCATAGTATATCATGGCAGCATATATTCAATGTAAACACCCTAGTATACCTGCGTTAACCATGATAAACTAAAGTATATAAACCATTGTTTATCATTATATTGATAAACAATGGTAAATCATAGTAACAACAATACCTATATACCATGGTAGGATATATTACCATGATATATTATGATAAACCATGGTGAACAGTTGTTCAATAATTGTGGTAGATAGTGAGTTTGATGCTTGCGGAATGGCTTCTTGTAAACTATGGTATTCAGTGATGCTATTCTAAACAGTTAACTAGTGTTTACTATAGTGTTAAATGTAACCATAGTTTACCACAGTGTACAATGGTAAACTAGAGTCATGTATACACTGGTTTAACATAGTATATCATAGTACATCGGGGTAAACCATGATATACCATGGTGCAGAATTGTAAACCATGGTAATGACCATGGTATTTTTTTACCTGGGGGATTTGTCATACAGCAACAGTGGTGAAAAGCATCCCGCTACTTTACAGTGGCATGAATTTTGTCTTGAGTGAAGGTATCGTTAATTGGGAACAACGGCTCTTTTAATCTTCACTGCTGCGGTAGAGAAAAAAAACTTTCTTGAGCAGTTGGTAGCACCAGTTATGGATCACTTTAATCAGGGGAATAGAGAACCTAAATGGAGAATATGGCCTTGGAGATCCCAGAGAAAAGAGCTATCCAGGTACCATAAGCCATCGTTATGGGGTTGGGGTAGGACAGTCATGTGCCCATGTGGTCTATGGTTATCGATCACAGCTGTAGGTGTAATCAATAAGGCCTGGTTAAAGGAGACGTCCTAGAAAGACGTGTCCTGTAATGTACACTCTAATCTGATGTCGGAGTGTGATACTGGGTGCTGTAGACAGTAGCAGTGGCCAACAGAAAAGTAGTACTTTTTATTAAATGTCGCCTGAAGGCGGTCATCCGCTAGCCGATGGAATGGTGTTTGGCGGCCTCAAACCATGCAGGCCACTTCCATCTTTAATTGCCAAGCAGTCCCGATCTAAAAAACGATGTGTTTAAATATGAGGAAATCTCCCCCCAAACCAAAACATTTACACTACATGTGTTCACAGTTACATTGTAAAAAGAAGTCGAATCTGACTTTGTTAGGTTAGAAATAATTATGGTCTGTAGTAGCATTATCCCGTAGAACACCCACTACAAGGTCCGTAATGAGCTACCAGCAAACAACAAAGAAAGAATCTGCAGTTCCTGATCGAATCTGATGTAAATTTGACAGTTTCATCAGAACAATGGAATTTTCATAACTTACAGTATATAGACATATCTAAGTCTAATACCCTTTGAAGCGTCATCCCCACGGATAGTGTACAGATAATTTTCTAGTACTGTTCTAGTCTATGAATTGGTGAAACGTGAGTGGTGAGATCGAAGCATTAAACAAGCTTTAAAAGACGCTGATAAGATGAGGTAAAATAGGCGTCACTTGGGTAGCCACCTTGAAGCATACAACATCTATTTCGAAAGCACACATTTCATTTTTTAAATGACTCTCACATAGCATAAGAACTCTGTTGGAATATAGAATAAAATGATATATTCAATCTACATTTGTGTAAATTTATGCGTAGATTGTCATGGAAACCGGCTGGTTGATTTTGCGTAATGGTACTTGAACACATCAATTTCTACATAAGGGCATTTGCACCCCCTATAATCATTTGCTATTTCTATTTTTACAAAAAAGAATTTTTTGGAAATCATTCACAAGCCCTGTGGACAATTCTTACAGATGAAGAAGGACAATAACCCCTTTTAGCCAGATCTGGGACAGCAAATGAAGAAATAATACGGTTATTATTTGGAGATTATTTGGCCATTTAACCCAAATGTGGCCTGCTTTAGGACGGTAACACATAATGGGGT
This sequence comes from Harmothoe impar, assembly GCA_947462335.1. NCBI lineage: Eukaryota > Metazoa > Annelida > Polychaeta > Phyllodocida > Polynoidae > Harmothoe > Harmothoe impar. Next base: position 42,239,832 of record OX381709.1, on the reverse strand, counting down.
GAGATGCCACTTTGGATCACAGTGAAAGGGATGGGTGTTGCCTTTGGTGTGAACACATTTTGATGAGCTCACACTCATCTCAGCGTTAATGGTTAAGTGCCACTGTGTATGACGAATCTGATGGCAGACACTACTATCCATATTTCTATTCCTTCTATGTTAAAGTAAAAGTACAAGGATGAAAGCAGGCGGGCTCATTGCGATATCAGACCTCCACTATTTTAAGAAAGAAAAAATGAAGAGGAGATCCGGTTATGGATCTGCTTTAAACATACACAGCCCATGACATTTGGTGTGAACAGCGAATGTCCTGAAAATGAAGGTTGCTCTTTTGAGAGAATATTACGGTTTGGTTCGGAGCTCACACACACAAAAAACTAACTTTCTTTTTCTCCTTGAGCAATTTTGGTCACCTTCTTCTCTGACAATTCGATGTAAAGAAATCTGCCAGTTTGTGGTTATTGTGCAAGCTTGAGTCTGGAGAAAATAAGCTGTGGCCGTTCAGTGTCAAGTTCCACACATCCAAATGTGGAAAAATGGCTTCGAATGGATTTGTTTTACTGGCAGATCGACCAATTGTACAAAGACCCCCATTTTTGCCATTCCCCATTTTGTTTCGGTCCTTTAGATGAAACGGTTCTGGCACTGGCTGCCAATAATGTTGAGGTCTGAAATGGTTTGAATAAAATAATAGTGTGGTATTGTATTGGATTATTGACTTAAGGATTCTCCTCTTTTGTACTTCTCAAGTTTTTAACTAAATTCATTTGTACATTTTGAACACCAATGTCGGATTTGCAAATGGAAACATATAGAAATGGACTAATCTGGTGCATGGATCTGCAACATAAAATATCCAATGGATTAATCCAGCTCTTTTTGTGTCGTACATTTGCTTCTCAGAATTCTGCTGTATTTTGCTCCTAATCTCCGTCTTTTTTTAACGTCCAATTTATGAGGATGAAGATAGAAAGAAGAAAGTTATTTAAAACAGCGTGCATAAGGAGTTTCTTTTTATAGAACAGGATTTACACCAAAAGTTAAGGTACACAATAAAACTACCGCCTCTATTAATATCACCGAGAACTATTTCTATTGTACCCAAGCTGGCAAAGACATACCCTGTCTCTGGCTGTGCCAAGCTTTTAAATGTAGAGAAAGCATGCAAGGATGAGATTGCATGGGTTGGAAATGAACATGCTGTGGGATGTGGCCGAGCAAGTATTTGGTTAAAAGATGTAGAGAGCTGTGAAGAACAACCTGCCAAATCAATATCATTTCAGACGTTAGGGGAGCTCAATGCAGGACCCAATCCTGCAATAGGCAGCCCGTTCACGAACATGGCCGGTGTTCCGCAAACTGCTTTGCAAGCAATTATTGGATTCTTACTGAAACTAATTGCTGAGCTGACAGGAGACAATTGGCTTGCCTATCAATTCACAAATCGTTGTTTGTACTAGGTCTGTCTGGTCTGCCTGTCACACATAATCATACTGCTGCAAGAAAGATCTGACACCTGGATAACGCATTCCTTTTGTTTCTAAATGTGTGTCTGTCGGACCGGACGGGGGTGCCTGTTCTTTATCAGATGTATACACTACTCACAACAGTGGAAGCAGGCAGATATTGCAAATAAATCGAGCCTTGATTCCTTGTGAGTCTTGGATACTTAGAAAAGAAAGTTACAGGAAATTGCCGACATGTATTAACTTATCGTTTTGATTTGTCTATGTGTTACCTTCAACTTGGGCTAATAAGCAGCATTTTTAAAGATTTCAGACACAATTAATTTGAACCATTATGTTGTTAAATTGTGATGCAATGGCAAATATTTTTGAGAAGTGTAGGGTACATACCCTGCAAACAAGATCTCAAGCAGAACTTGTGCGGTTCTTGAGTCACAACTCGGGATCCCTGCGAGAATTGTGCACGTATCTGGCACAAGAATATGTGAGCAGCTTTTGACTGTGTCATATTCTGTGGAATTCCACATTATTTATATCAAACAGAACTTTTGAATAGAACATGGGTAGAATCTGGGTAGGTCACAATGACACAAGAAAGGCATGAGATATTCCCAAGAATTGTGAACATGTCCTTATTACAATCAGAACTTGGGAATTGAACGTTTGCAACTGGGTAGAATCCGGGAAGGTCGCAAACGTTCAATTCCCAAGTTCTGATTGTAATAAGGACATGTTCACAATTTTTGGGAATATCTCTTGCCCTTCTTGTGTCATTGTGGCCTACCCGGATTCTACCCAGTTGCGAATGTTCAATTCCCAAGTTCTGTTTGGAGGGTAGTCATGGTGGTTGTACTAAAGCCCTATATCACATATTCTTTGTTTCTCTAATGAGAAACCATAGTAACATATCTTAAGGTCAAATCCCACAACGCGAGAGAGGGTCAGAAAATGTTGTGAATTGGTCTTATTGCTGATTTTGGGCCCTATATTGGTTAAGACAGGCCCAAATTGGTGAGAAAGTGGTGCCTTTGTCTTGTGATTTGGGAATTCGCAAGGATCAAAAGAGTTAGATATTTTCCCCAGAAGGCCTAGGAAATGTTGGTTATTGGAATATGTCTATGATTTGGTTTATATAGGGGGGACACTCCAAATATCTTTAGGCTAATTGAGAGGGAATAGTGAGAACAAGTCATACTGTGAAGTAACTCCCCTCAAACAGATCCATTAACCAGTCCTGCACACAACACTTTGCATGCCCTATTATTGACCACTGTGGGATTTGGAAAGGTATAAGATCATGGGACAAGTGTTGTGATTTTCAATATTGGCAACAGTTGCCCCTTGTTTTTATGTCAATAATCAACACTTTCTGGCCCATTTTTCGCGTTGTGGGATTTGACCTAAACAGATCCTTTAACCAGTCCTGCATGCAACACTTTGCTTGCCTATTATTGACCACTGTGGGATTTGGAGAGGCATAGGGCTCAGTCTCATGAGTTTGTAACATTTCAAACATCTTTGACCGGTGGCGTCTTTGACCGGTGGCGTCTTTGACCGGTGGCGTCTTTGACCGGGTATGTGATTAAAATGAAGAAAAAAGTAGTCTATAGTAAAGAAATTTAAGCTTCAACTTCTTCATGTAATAAACAGTCTATGGTTGTTTTACCCAATTAAAAAAATATATTTTAATGCACATATTAAGGGTTCCTTTTGGGCTTTTTTTCTTCAGCAGGTCAAAGACGTCACAGGTCAAAGACGACGCCGGTCAAAGACGTTTCAACTGTTACAAACTCATGAGACTGAGCCAGTAACATAACTATATGAAATATATCAATTTTAGATAATGCCTCGAAATGATGTGTTATAACATATTATACAAAATATTTACCCATTTCTTTACTATACACTACTTTTTTCTTCATTTTAATCACATACCCGGTCAAAGACGGCTCCGGTCAAAGACGGCTCCGGTCAAAGACGGCACCGGTCAAAGACGTTTGAAACGTTACAAACTCATGAGACTGAGCCATAAGATCATGGGACAAGTGTTGCAATTTACAATAATGGCAACAGCTGCCCCTTGTTTTTAAGTCAATAATCAACACTTTCTGACCCATTTTTCGCGTTGAGGTCAAGATGATAAGTGATGCAAAGTTCGTAGTACCCAGGCTAGATACTTCTACATGGATATGATAGCAATTGGGCCAAGCAATTTAGTCCATCATATTAATCACTATATACAAGTGTATACATGATGTATCATATTTGGAGTGTACCAGATATTTCAAATCATTCTTGTGTCCAAGAAATGGAGACCGCAGCAAACTGTAGCAGAACGTGCAGATTTTAAATATTATTTGCCGAAAAGCGAATACTAAAATATGCATAATACACTTTCCAGCAAATGTTATAATATCAAAATAAATAGGTAAATGCAAACGCCTATTGATACAGTCTCTGCTGTATTTCACAATAATAAGTAATAGAATTTCACCGCTTTTTATTAGGGCTGTTGGATTATCGATGAGCCTGCTACCTGCATATATCTTCTTGACAGGTGCAAAAAGATCTTCAGACCTTCAATAAAACCCCTGGTAGTTCCCATATGTGAAAATATCTCTGCCCAGCCTGTTTCCATACTGGCCGAACATACTATAATATAGTGCAAATAGCATTTGTAAGAAGTGCATAACATTATATTGTTGTTTTTCTTAGTAAGTGAGGCACACTCAATTGTCTTATCAATTAGCATAAATCTATAGTGCCTAGGTTCAAATAGAAGCTATCCTTGTCTATATCTAAATATGAAATATGTTCGGTCCCATTTTTCGCGTTGTGTGATTTGGCTATAAGAAACACTCAGACCTGTCCCCAGGAGGTTTTCTATGGTCAGCTCCCATGACTGATAAATAACCTGTGACTTGGTCTTTGCCATAAGGGACCCACAACGGTGCTCCGCGCTACTCGGTCTCTTATAAAGCATTACCTCTTAATGCTAGCCTCCATTAATTCATGCCATGTCCCAGACATTTGCAGTTTGCCCTGGGTTCCTGTAATCTCGTTACCATTTCCCATCGTCAGATTGTAGCTTAAGAGTATGGAAAATGAAGTGTTAACTCTTCCTTTACCAATCGCACATTTATACGAATCTACTCCTCAGGACCGATCGCGCATTTATAAATGTAAATGCACAAAATCGGCCGGTTTTTGGCCGATTTTCGCCGATTTTTGACCCCCTGTGGCTTACTCAAAGTTAGTTGAATCCCATGATTTTTCCTGACAGTGGTCAATGGCATATTGTCTCTGCATATCTTAATCTGTTTGTATATACATCCAATATTTCAGAAATGCTTGACATCTCAACTCATTTTCAATATGATTTGAGCAATATTTCAGGCAAAAATTGTGAAAAATGTCAAACAATATTGTTTTTCGAGTGAAAAATCGTTATGTACAATTTTTCATGCTGAAACGGATGGTACCAAAAGTTAAGGTCTACTTCAATGCATTCTGGCCTAAGTGTAAGTTTCAATGGCAACATATACACTAAAATAAGCTATATTTAATTTCAAATAGGACTTTATCTCCGTAATTGAAACTTACTTTATGGTTATTCAATAATGTTCATTCTGTCACAGATGTACTTCTAGTTGAATATATTTGATATTTACGAAATACCTTCAATTTCTAAAAGGTTAGGCCATCCCCTAAATATCAATATCCCATTTGAATTTCATCTGAAAAAATCTGATTTTGGGAGGGGTGTCTTTATGTGGAGCCTGGTAAAGGAAGAGTTAAAGAGGAAGGAAGAATAAAGGAGGTTTCAAGAATGTATTTTGCAAAATATATGAAGTGGATGGGCATACAGCCCTAAGCTACAAGCAGACTTTGGAAGGTTTCAATTATCAGATTAACGCAGGATTTAATTCCACTCATCACTGGTGTTTTATGCTAATACATTGTCGCTACTATTTAGTAATCCCAAGAGGCTCTGATTTCTTTTTGGGCACAATTACTGCTGAAAGGTAGCTCCCTTATCTGAGAGACTGATCAAGTTCTTTTAAATAAGTTATCCGAGGATAAGCGTAGTTGATAATGACACACATACAGAAGGCTTCAGATACTTGGCTACTGCCACATGAGAAAATCGTCAATACATATGCCAGGTTTTCAATAGGCCTTAACTCTGACGCTTCATAAATGGGAACACTATTGCAAACAACGTGGGCCAGTTAGCAATTCACAAGCTGGACGATGGTGCCAACTATGTTTCCAGGACAATATATAGGATGCTGCTGAACATATTATAAACATGAAAGGTGTACCGGCTTCAATACATCCAGTACACCTTTGGCCCTTCTGCCTCACACTGATCCACATACTGACCCCTGGGCTGGCACCTTTAATCAGTGCTCTATCCTCCCTCTGCTCCAACACCCGACCCCAATGTCCCTAGCAGATTAGCCACTGGTCCCGGGCTCGCTGCCCTTTGGTTTATTCATCTTCAACAGAAGAAAAGCCTTTCTTTAACAAAAGCGTGCAGATTTTATATATTGCCAAAAGCCGAATACTAAAATATGCAGAATATACTTTCCATGATTTATCCAAACGTTAGATACCAAGAAACCTAACCATCCTCATAAATTTCCATCCATTGCCTTATACTTCACAACTACAATATTAATATACAGGGTTACTAAGGGCTGCAGAGCAAGGTCGATGAAACATCTCATCCTATGTATGTAGCATTGATAACTATATGTAGTATAGGCTCAGGACAGAACCTAGACGACACGCTTGCTGCCCCTCCAGTAACAGCCGGAGCTGACCGGGCCTTTATAGAGGAGGTGGGATGCAGTAGGGTGAAGCTATTGGACAGCATCCTTATCCATCCAATTATTGTCCAAGCATGCCCCATTTGAGGCTACTACCACCATTAGACTAGGAGAGGGATACAGAAGGCCGCCTTCCTACAGTTCACTGTAATCAGTGATTAGACAATTGAAATGGATTGGATCTACGACAGATTCAGCACAAGATATATCTGTTCACCTGGCCTGGGCCACCCGGGGGTTGTGTGCTTCGAACTGAGAGAGTAAGAAAATACTAGAGGAGGAGTTATATACAAAAATCTACCATATGGGATTTTCAGCTCGATTCAAATAAAAAATGCTGTAACTCATGGTTCATAAAAGCCATAAGCAAAATTGCAAATTAAATAGATCAATTAAAATGAAATAAATTACTGATATACCTGGGAGCCGAACCTGTTATGACAATAGTCTTACTTAATAGAACTGATGAAATAGTTTTGCCTTAGGAATCGAAAGGTGTTGATATAAATACTGAAAATAAATGTGATTGTACTTTAATCTTTCTTCTTGATATTCAACAAGATAACCTATTAACCTCGTCTTATTATTCTATTAAACATATCAAGAGGACTATTAATTAATTGGAAAATTGCCCTTTTTAATCTCCAGGTTGAGGGAAAGAAAAATGGCTTGAGCGCCAGCCTTGGATCACTTTCATCAGAGAAATAGTGACACCGTTACCTAAACAGTGAGTATGGCCTTGTAGAGCCCAAAAGAAAGTACCATTTAGGTACCTAAGCCTTTGGTATGGCCTGCTCTCAGTTGGTGGTGCAGGGTAAGGGTGTGAGAGACATGTGCCCATATGTTCTATGGTTATCAATCACCGCCATGGGTTTGATCAATAAGGTCTGATTAAAGGAGACGTCCAAAGAAGAAGTGGCCTGTTAGGTACATACTGGAAGCTGGGGGCCTCTGGTAAGGGAAGCTAAAGAGAAGAATAGGGTTAGACCCATGTGTGGCAGGTTCTAGTCTTGACAGCCGAGACAGAAGGTCTCAATGAAGAGATTGAAGGCCAACAGAAATAGACAGGAAATTGTTTACCTGGAACCCGCCTGGCCTGTACTATACTACAGGACGTAACCTATAACCTATACCAAACTTCCAGGCATCAGCTAAGGCTCTGCTTCCCTTCATTCATAATTATAATTATTCAAAATAGACAATTGAGATTTTGATTCACTGAAAGAATAGGTTCTTCAATAGACTGGTATAATTGTCACACCGCAGAACCCCTCTTTCCTTTTACCCCAATTGTATATTGTATGATTACGTAATGTTATGTAATATTAAGTCATAGTTATGAATTTTTTATAATTATAATTCATAACTCATCACTGATTATCATCTATTAGTTATTTTCAGGATATACATTTGGTAATAAGTGAATAAGAACCACATGTAGGTTTCCCAGGACCTCAATCTAGCCAGGCCAAGTAAACCCCCATTCATAATTAATCCATATAGCCATGCCGCAGAACCGATACAGATGGACCGATGGTTAGAAGATAAAGCTCCAGGTAAATGCAGGTGTTAAAGGCGCACTGAACCCACGACGTCATTTGCGTACAAAACTCGGCAGGGTTAGGTCCTCAACTCAGTGCGCCTTTAAAGCACTGGCGTCAGGTTATGTAAATATAACAGTAATTAGCATCTGCACCCCTGGAGGACGTCTGGGAAGCCGCCACCAGGTGGTGCACAACGCCACTGACCATTAATTAACCAATCATGATTGTATCGTGTGTTATATTATTAGCCTTCAGTATATTATTCAATCAGGATCCATGTACCATATACCACACCTGTGACATCATGAGCCTACTCTCCAGCCAGAGCCCTATGTAAGGGGAAGGCTGGGGGAGGAGAGTATCAGAGGACGGGCAGGTGGTCACTACCCAGTAAACACCCTACGTAGTTCCAACGTAGCTCAGAGGTTTCTCTAGGTAGATGTCCAACCAAAAGGTTTGAAATTGGTAATTTTGGAAGGTTTGTAGACGTCAAAACGTTAAGGTTTATTTACATTCAACAGACGTAGACGTCTCTGGGTTAGCGCTAGGACATGTATTTCATTAGCCAATTTGGCGAATTTGTACCAATTTTGATTAGCCAAATTCAGCATTGGTTAGCCAAATCTTTTTATATGAATTGTTAGCCTTTTCCATTGACAAGGGAGGCGGTGTGGTTTCAAGAAAAAGGGGTACATTTTCACTTGATCCTGGCCAGAAGCCGCGGAGATCTGCTAATTGGTGACTAAATTTATATCCTAGAATAATGCTTTTACTTTCTTTTGGAAACATTCATGATTAGATTTGATATATCGAAATATAAACAAAATGGCTGGCTGCTCGTTAATATCCGCTTTCCAATGATACCTGGTATATAACATGACTGCAGTGAACAGGTAGAAACTGCCCCATTGCCACAATTAGCCAATTTGGCGAATTTTCAGTGGATGACATTAGCCAAATTTAACTTTGATTCGCCATTGGCGATTTGGCGAGTGGCTAGTGCGAACCCTGCGTCTGATATACGTTTATCTACCTCATTCAGACGTAATAAATTTACGTAGATCTACGTTAAAAGACGTAGCTTTTCAACTTCAATTGGGTAGATGATCTTTCCATGTTACACTAGGTGGCAGCACTATCAATTATGGAGAGAATATTACAGCTCTTTAACAAATCTACGACATTCAAGCAGTAAATTCTCCTTGATTATGAATTCAATATCATGCAAATAAACCATATTCAATAGATTATTTATATATAAAGGACAGGTGATTAAAGTGTTGTGCATGAATAGGTGCTTTGTGACACTTTACTGCATGGACACCACATTAGTGGTAATGGAAGAAATGCAAAGCCTCTCTGCAGCCAAAACTATTCAACAGATCTATACTTTCAGGCTGTTCAATTGAACTACAAGAATATACTATGTAGAATGAAATGAGATTGAAAATTATAGTAGTCATTTTGTATGACTATTGTTTGTTAATGTGAATTTGTCTGCAATATATGACAAGACTCTGTCTAAATCCCACTGTGTGTTAAACGTAGATTTACTTAAATCAGTTACGTAAATCAGACCTGCAGGTTTGAGATTGGTAAATAAACCTTAATGTTTTGAAGTTGATAAACCTACTAAAATTACGTAGTTCGGACCAAAAATCAACGTAGATTTACGTCTGACCAACGTGGTTGTGTTTACTGGGTATTCACGCACTAATCTGAATAAACCACAAGTATCACTTTAATCTGGTGTCCGTAGACTCATCTAACAGAAGTATTCCATACCCACACAATGTTAACCGCTTTTAATACATGTACAACGCTACCATCAAACCTGCTGTGTGAATAGGAAATGCAAAGATTTGCAGAACTCAAAGGATACTATTACAAAAGGATATCAAGCTTTGGTAAGGAGGTAAAACAGGCCCTTCCAAAAAAAAGTATGTTATGGATGACAACATTTAATCCTTTCCACCCATCCAGCAGGCGACCTGTGGAAGCATGCCGGTTTGTGGTTATCATGCCGGTTTTGGTTTGAAGAAAATAATCTTAGGCTTGATAGTAGCACCTTTTTGTGTAAAATCGATTTGCTTAACCTGCTAAACAATAAATTGAATAAAGCCGTCCACTTTTGGCCATGTTCCCATCTCCAAGAGTTGCTATGGTCAGTTAGATTGACATGAAAGTTTTGGCACTGACTGTAAATACTACTGAGGTGTGTGGGAAACAGCAGGTTTCTTTCATTGATTAGAGATTGTGTTATTGCATTGGATTCTTGACTACAACATCCTCTTATTTCTTTGAGAACAGAGATGTCAAACAAAACGTAAAGCTCCGTTCTTCAATGTAAGTGGTACGACCTCGGATTAAGTTTACTACCCAAAGGGCCTTAAATTTCTATAGGCCTAGGACTGCATGGTTTAGCTATTGTATGTAGAATATAGTAGTATTGGAGTATATGTAACTTTCTGGATGCCATTGAAACCATTCCATTATACTAAATGTGACATAGTCCTAAATATCTTCACTTACTTAAATCTGAAAATGCACATTGGATATTCCTCATAATACGTATTACACTAAAGAGTCATATCTTGTTACATCATTAATCACTAAAACCAAATATTTATTGTTATGATTATCATCACTTATTATGGGATAAGATATATTCAGGCTTCATTCCCCCTTCTCATCAACTCATGTTTAAGAAGCACTTACTTCGAGAATATTCGGAATAATTTATCTCATAATGTCTCATTTTTAAGATCCTGATACAAACAATTGTAAATTACCCGGAAGATCCCCTTCAGCCTATCTGATCATTAATTCAAGAAAAAAACGTATATCGAGATGTAGTCCCTTTGGGGTCCGGTTGGCGTCTGTGGAGACGAGAAGTGGGAAGGAGGTGAGTGAGTCCCCCTAGTGTTGGTTGTAAGAACCTTAGGTATGGTCTGTCACAAACAATATATCACCATATTCCCGCGCGTGAATATGCTACACATACATATTTATGTATGTATATATATATATATATATATATATATATATATATATATATATATATGAATATGCTACACATACATATTTATGTATATATATATATATATATATATATATATATATATATATATATATATATATATATATATATATATATATATATATATAGATACACACACACACATATATACAACCTGTGTCCACCACCCTGCCTTGCAAGCAATTATTGGATTCTTAGCAAAACAAATCATGGAGGTGACAGGAGACGATTACCCTGCCCATCAATTATCTCTTCACAAATGTTTGTTTATGCCCGGCCTGCCTGGTTCACATGTCACACATCCGTAACAAAATGATGCATTCTTTTTTCAAGCGTGTGTGCCTGCAGGAAGAAGGCAGGGTTTATTCTTTGTCAGACCTCTGCTCTAGTGGTGTGTATTACAGTAAAGGTAGGCAGCGGTTCCAGCTAACTCAGTCCTCACTTCCTCATTTATCTCAGATACCCGGTACTTGAAATAATTATATTATTTGAACAGGGTGGTAAACTATTATGTCATAATGTGGAAATAGATAGTATGTACTAGCATTCATATTTTTTTCTATCAATTACTACAGTCTAAGTGCCCATAACTGGTAACCGTTTTTATAAAATACTATGCCACATATCAGTAAAAAGTATAAAGCCATTCTGAGATGTTCTTAGACATGAAAACCCTCCCATATATCAATATATCAATATATCAATATATATATATATATATATATATATATATATATATATAAATATATATCAGAGGAAAATTACAGAGTATCGTTATAGTATTATGTGACAAAACGTGCCAGAATGTGACATTAGGGGGAAACAGCTTTATTAAGATGATGTCTTCAGCTACAATTTGGTTCTTGCTATGGTAGTTGGCATCAGAGTAGGCCGTAGGCCAGGTGGGATACGATCCAAAGTCCAATGAGTGAAGATTTATCCAAATGTTTAATGCTGAGTGCTGATAGACCATGGCATACGGACACATTAGAGTAGGAGTCTGCAAAATTAAGTGGAAAAGGGTAATTCACGCAGGCAGAACTTATGAGAAAACATTTGGTAATATCTCAAAAGCAGGAAGAGATAAGATGAATAAGCTACAAGTAGTTGTTGGCAAGCTGATCTAATGAGAGGAAAAAGGATTCCCTCGCTAATGGTTCGTGAGCAGACTCTTTCTTGCAGATTATAGCTTCTTTACACTAACCCCCTAAACCAAGTCCTCATCCCATGCGCAGATGCCTAAGTATAAGTTCCATTCAAACGTTTATCCTTAGATAAACCTCTTAAATGATGACGTCCAAAATAATTGAGGCTTTGAGAGCTTGGGTCAATGACAATTAACTGATTAAGTAACTTTAGATAATTGGAACACTGAGAAAGGTTATATATATTATAAAGGTAAGACCCTCTGTACTATTATGGTGTGTAGATCAGGGTAATATTGGCTCACATAAACACATCCATGGGCAGCCAAGCAGAAAGGATAGTCCCCGCGGGATTAGTTACGATTTTAGCCACCAGGGGGCGCCACTATGGCCTAAAATGAAAGAATTAGGCTAAAAATAGCTCTTGGGTACTGTTTTTCTGGATAATTCAATAGGATTACATAAAACATTCCATTTTTGGTAAAAAGCTTCTATATTTGGAAGGTAAAAGGAACGTTTTAAAGCCTAAATGGGTGTGCTTGTTGATATGTGTTGCCATGGAAACATGATTTTTATTCCAAATAGAGGAAATTAAGACATAGATTGATAGAATGATTTCTGATGATTGCGATGGTGAAGACAAAATAAAATTACCGTTTCTAGATCGAATTTTATGACTTAAAGAATGAAAATGTATCATAAATTTCTAATTATCATAGATAATGCTAATTAAATAGGGATATCTTGGAAAATATGAGACATAGAGCTTATTGGGATTTTGGAGCTCTAGGGTGATGCCCACACATATTTATGAAACCATTTCTCAAAAACTAGAAATAATATCTTCTAGAGTAATATATCACTGGAAAGCTTATGACATCAATTTCAAAATTGGCTTTTTCCTTGGACTACCCTTTTCCCTTGCCTGTACACATCTGAGCAGAATTAGAACTTAAGTAGCACTTTACAATGTGGTAGCAGATATCAACTATAGACCGGTTCTCCTGGCTAACACAACTTACCTGTTCTTTCTGAACCTTTCAATACTAAAAAGATGCATTGACTCTAAAACAGTCAGTGCCAGTATACATATAACCACACCAGGGAGGGATAGTGCTAACAATCTGTACACCTTTAACCTGTCTGGTTCACATGCCCAGCGCTGGGCAGGCCACTTTTAAAATCAGTTTTCTATCTTCCCTGTATATTACGCAACCATGTTGTATCTATAGGACTGACACATAATATTGAAGCCAAACACCTCAGCACCCACCCCCACCCCAACAGCTTACAAAATATTACAAGGCATTTACAAAGGGGGAAGTATAGTAGGAAGGAGGCATGGATTGTTCTTTATCAGACCTCTTCTCTATTGATGATTGCCACAGTGGAAGCAGGCAGAGGTTGCAGCTAACTCAGTCCTCACTTCATCACTTATCGCAGATACTTGAAATATATATCATTTAGGGGGATTCACCATGTCATAACATGGAATTGCATAATAATTATGTATGAGTATTTTTGTCTACGTGTTATTATAGGATTGTATAGTCTAAGGACCCATAACTAGTAATTATGAAAAATCATATCTATGTCTACAATGAATAATGCTGATATCAGTTCTGGGATCCGCCTAAGAGATAGTCTGATACAAGTGTTCTGTATCCTAAAATTAACAAGAGAATATAATAGTTATTTTGTATAAGGGAACATCGCAGATTTGCATATTAAGGCCCTTAATTAGCATATTCTTATTAGGTAGCCAAATATCAGGTTGTGTAGGAAAAAGTACTGTCAAATTGGTCCAAATCTTTTAGAAATGATATTAAACCTTCAGATGGGGCTGAGGATCAGAATTACATCCCTTCATAAATTTTCATTAAAGCCTAATTAGCATAATTTATGCAAAACTGAGGATAATTTCACTCTCAAAATACCAGATGATAAAAGCACCTGCCCAGTCAGCATTGGTCACTGGGGCCATACGTGTTTTACTTGGGCCAGCTGGGCTTGCCTATATCTGGGTTATGGTCCTTTTTGTTCAGGGCCACCAGTGGAAGCCCAGATCTGTCAGCCCACAAAAACTCTTTTTTTTCTCATAAATACATTGTAAATATTTCAAAACATACTGACATCTGATTTCCCTCAAGAAATAACCATGATTGTATTGTACATTTTTATAGTGTGTGCTAAATCTGGGCTAGGGCTGGGCACTTTGAATGTGGGCTGACCCATCTGGGTTCCCACTGGTAGCCCTGGACAAAAAGGACCAAAACCCAGTGTGGGCAAATAAGCTTGCCCAAGTAGAACACATATGGGCCCCATTATGGGGGTTCGATACTCTTTACTTCCAACCAATAGATTTACCCAGGGTTTCAGCAGGTAATTCTTACATGTATTTACTGTATTAAAGTGAAAAGAAAATAGGACCCTGCGGTTGAAATAACCATAGTAGGGCATTGGCTCACTAGTGACATGTGTGAAATTATTGAAATGAATATAACTTAAAGATTCATGATCTAAACACCTAGTTCTGACCTTGATTTCTATTCAAATCACATATATATCAGTACTTTCAATGAAAAATATAGATGGGATGATATTTATGGGAAATTGTAACTATTTTTAACCTCAAAGTCCCACGATGAAAGGGAAAAAACACATTTACTTTAGATGTCATCCAAAATAAAAAAGATCCTACCAATATATCCTGTCTATATTAGAAATCTGGAACAACTTTACACTTGGGCACAACATGAAAAAATTAAAATGGCATGTAGCTGCACTCGTTCTTCCACAAAAAACTGTTATCTGAAGTAGAGATTATTCTGAGAAAGGGGTAAGTTTAAGGGGTTGATTTAAATGATAAATCTTTTTCTAGAAAGGAACTACCTTACTTTATCTGAGGTTTGTAATGACTACAATCCACTGATTCAATCATATATACCATAACATGTTCCTAATCTTCAAAATATCATTCCAGGTATTTCTCATTTTGAGCCACCGCAGCACTTCCACTGCCTGCCTGCCTGTAGTAGGTACAGGTGGCCAGTGTGTCTGCTCCCCTGTAAACCCACAGGCTGCGCGAACTGGATGTCTGTGGACAAATGTAGCGACTCTCTTTAAGCAATGTCGACTGGGTGATTCACTGCAGGAAAAAATCTCAAATTTTGCACACACATTCTCGGGGCCATGATAAGCAATTATTAATTTGGGGACATACCAGATATAGACTGTAGATTGTTGCAGTCATATTTAAAGATGGCCGCTACTGAAAATTTCTAAATCATTTATCTCCTCTTCTAATCAACTTAGAATCATGATTCCAAAAGCTAAATATCAATTTCAATTCAATTTCAATTTAATCGTTTATTATACTGAAAAGAGCAATCTACAAATAAATGCAGTTATCAACAGTCTCCTCAGTTGGAATACAAGAAGATTCGAATAATTCCTTAATTTCAACATACATTTATACATAACCAAACCTTCTTTTTGCTTGTTAATCAACAAAAGAATTAAATAATTTTTGGATGATATTACTGGGGGGGGGTTGGAGGTGAAAAAGATGATTAATATGGAATGTATGCACATGTGAGGTCAAGGAATGCAATGGTGTACATTTTGAGTAGATGAAGGGCAGCCATCTTGGATTTTGTGACGTATTTTGGGAACCATGCTGTAGTACGTTAACCAGTATGGGTCTCTAAAAGATTGTTCCTTTTTTTTCTAAAGTCCTAGGCATTATAAAAAATGAAGTCCCCACTTTCAAATCTAAGACATCGGGGCCTTATTTGGTTACTTTGACAATAATCAATATGATGTCTTAAATGGGCTAAAACAGGTACCCATTTCCACTGATAAAGGCCTTAGATATTGCCATGATTGTGATACAACAAAAACAAACACAAATACATAGATTACATATCTTGTAATTTATCTACATGTTGATAGTGGATGCCTCAACCTGACAGAGATTTAAATGGATTCATTACAGCTACTGCCATTTTGACCAGTATCGTATCCCATATGCTTTGCCTACAACCCAGACTATGAAATTGTAAATGCTGTCGGCCGGCCAAGAGTCTGTTGCTGCCATACACACACTAATTCTCAGTATAGTGCAACTATGACTATGGCTACCATGTCTAAAACACCATCAAATCTAACATGGTGCTCAGATTATTGCTTATATCACTGCAGTTGGCATACCGAAAACATTTCTATTGATAGAGAGAAATTGATCTAGAAATATTCAGTAACAATGCAACAATAGCTACAGACTATATCTGCTATGTTCCCAAATTTATAATTGCCTTTTATGGCCCAGGGAATGTATGTGCAAAATTTGAGATTTTTTCCTGCAGTGAATCAGGTGCTTTTATCGATTGAAATTATGCAGATAATTATGCTCAGTTTTGCATAAATTATGCTAATTAGGCTTCAATGAAAATTTATGAAGGGATGCAATTTTGATCCTCAGCCCTATCTGAAGGTTAAATATCATTTCTAAAAGATTTGGAACAATTTGACAGTAGTTTTGCTTATGCAACCTGATATTTGGCTACCTAATTAGAATGTGCTAATTAAGGGCCTTAAAATGCAAAATCTGCAATGTCCCCTGGCAGATTTGAATTCTCTGAAAAAAACTACTTAAGAATCAATTCTCAAAAGATAGTCTCTCATTTGGGTGAGTAACTTATACAAAATGACCTGTCTATAAAGTCTGCTCAGATTGTGTCATGTTTAATTAAAGTATAAATGGTTATTTCCTCCGATGTTATACCATCTACCCAACACATATATGTTGGAGTACACAGAATGCATGCAATTCCCTTCACAAAACTACAAGTGTACTAGTATGCTATTCTAAGTGGCATGCCTTTGTATAAATTCGTGTTTTTTTTAAAGATTAAATTCGGTGCTGTCCACAAAGTGAGGTGGGCACCTAGGTCAGAGCAGGGTTGTGCGATGAAAACACAGGCCTTTCTCAGAAGAGGGGGGCAACTTTTACTAGCCAGCTTGCAGTCCTGACAAATTACCTGTGACTTGGTCTCTGGCCTGAGGGGCTTCACCAAGTGAGGTGCTCTGAGCTGCTCAGTCTCAGACGTCTCACACAGCACTAACACTTAATGCTCTCCTCCATTAATTGATGCCATGTGCCAGACACTTGCAGATCACCCTGGGTTCCTGTAATCCCATTAGCATAGGAGTTTACAAAATTAAGTGGAAAAGAGTAAGTAATGTAGGCAGTTGTAAGAAAATATTCAGTAAAGTATCAAAAACAGGAAACATAATCTAAGCTACAAGTAGATGTTGGCAAGCTGATCTGGTGAGAGGAAACAGGATCCATTGCTAATACTTCATGTACAGGCTCTTTCTTATGGCTTCTTTTCATTAATTCCTAAAGCCAGGTCCTCATTCCTGAGATATGGAACCTTAATCTGAGTGACTAAGCAAAAATTCCAACAAGATTTTTACTCTTCTAGAGATGAACCTTGAGGGAAAATAACATCCAAAAGGGAGGCATTGCCAACTTAAGGCAATGACAAGAAAGTGATTAATTAACTTTAGATAAATGAAAATCTTAAAACATTGATAGGAAGAAGGCAAGGACCTTGAACACATGTGTACAGAATTAAGGCTCATCTTACGTTGAAGGTGAGAGCAGATATCAACTAGCTTCTCCTGGTCACCATAATGATTTGGTTCCTACTGAACCTTTCAATAATAAAAGGTAGCCTTGACTCTAAACTACCCAGTAGAAGTGCACCTTTAACCCTTCTGCTTCTAACTCGTACACATGCCGAGCCCTGGACTGGCCACTTTTAATCAGTGTCGCTCGCTCTGGTGTATCGCCAGGCCCTATTGTACCTAGAGAAGTGACACATAATATATAGAGGCCAAATACATCAGCAACCCCCAGAAGAGCTTAGAGAGCATTGTCTTAGAAGGTATTGTCTTACAAAGTATTGTCTTACAAAGTAGTGTCATACAAGTCAAGGCATTGCACCTATAGTCTACTCATATCAAAATGAATATGCCTTGGCTGTCAGTCCTTTATCCCCCTCTCATAAAGCCCGAGGCGCTGCACTGTTGAGACGGCTTTGCTTTGACATCTGAGTGGCTATAACAGTTGCTTAATGTCTCATAACCTTGCCATGTAGGATATCAGTTAAGTCTAGGCAAAGTTCTGTTCTAGAAATTTGATTTTCGAATATAAGCATAGATCTATTCTATTTATAAAGTATATATACTATGGGCATTGCGGTAAAAAATTATCAAATGATTTGCAATGTGCATTTATTGTCAGATTATATCAAAACCAATGCCTTCAAAGCTGAGATACATGTCGCATGTGCCATCCAAACGTGACTTCAAGGGTGTGGTGCTTTCCGCTTCTTCAGTTGGCAGTTTGGGATGAAAAATGCAGGCATGATTTTAGGCTTCACTGATGTTTTATGCAGAGACTTTATGCAGAGAGATTGCGGCTGTGTTTCCCTAATCCCCCATGGTTCTGAGGTGTAGATCCCTAATCTGAGTGACTGAGCATGAATCCACGGAAGAACATTATCCTGGGATTAACCTTTTGTAAAAAGGTCTTTAATGGCGGAATTGATTACTGAGCTTTAAATACAGAAAGCTGAGAAGGAACGCATGGTTAGGAAGTCAATGAGGATAATTGACACTTGGGTGTGTATTTCCTCGGATGGTTCTGCAATTTGCAAACCACGCAGGAATTAATTTGAAATACTACTTCTCATATTGTGAGTGAAGTTAGGGATCAAATATATTGCACTTTACCATACAACCTGTGGACAACAGCTGACCAGCTGGTGTTTTGGCTGAAATACATGCTTTATATATATTTCATGTTTATTCATCTACAGATAAGTGTAGTGGGTCGCCGCTGTACTATTTCTAGAGAGCCAGTTTGGGTTATATTGAGTATGTGTGTTGCCGTGTATCCAGGCCGCACTCCTGTCCAGTGCCGGGTATGTGGTTACATAAGCCTGCACCTGAGGATTGGTGGAGTGCGACCTGGTAATATGCATTGAGCCAAGACCGCCACGTGTTACCCCATATATCCCGGGTACCGTGTCGGTCCAGATGAACCGGTGCAAGGTTACCCGGAGTTCCTCGGAAACTCAAGTGTTTACGAGTAATGGAGAGAATTACATAAGGCTCAGTATATAAATCTGGAGGTTCTGCTAATCGAGGACCCAGTCTTGCTGTGCACTTCGGCCAGCCTGACTGCTCCACAACAGAGATTCCTCGAACTCTGTTGTACTCTTTTGGCCTAGTCCTGCTGCTGCTCCTAACCTGGTCGCCCTGCGTCTTTCTCTGTTCTACCCTCTGGGGGAACAAGAGGAGATAGACGCACTGGTAGATAACTCCGGACACAGAACTCCCTCTGAGGAGTCTGGTCCATATGGAGTCGACCAAGATGGGAGAGAGCCTTGGATCTCTGGGAATTGTATACTGGACCGTGAGCGTATACCTCCTGTATGTTCATATGACCACTGGTGTTCAGAAGTATCTTTAATTGTCACTACCCAGTAAACAAATAACGTTATACACCATTTTATAACGTTATATAACGTTATATGTCAACGTTTTTCTAAGGCTCTTCAGTATGACATAACGTTATGTAAAATTTAAAACGTTATTTTGACGTAAAATAACGTTTTTTTGTTAGCTGGGTATCCGTCTGTATGATTACGAGCCGTATGTCTGAATGAATAAAGTGTAATTTCTGAACAACCTATTTTCGAATCTGGAGTTTTTCATAGCCGATGCCTATTTTAGAATAGCCAACAGCTACATAAGAGACAACTCATGTAGATGCTAAGGACCTCAGCAAACTATACAGCAGAGCTTGCGGACTTTCAATAATCACTAGCATGGATAGATGTTCTGTGATACAAAAGGATGTGTCTCTCCAGATGGCAGATACAAATAACGTGGCCCCATCAGCGCCACTCTCTTAGTAAAGAACATGTATTCCGAAGCTTGAAAGCTTAAATGCAATACTCTGCTCGAAGTACATCAACTATACCTGATGCTGTTAATGCAGTCATTGTAGCCAATCCTATAGGGATATATATCCTCTATATCTGCTTATTGTGATGCCGTTATTATCACATTGGTTTGTATTATTGTGCCTTCTCGACCTGATAGCTGAAATGATATTAACGTCATAATACCTGTAAATATGGCTGTTTAAATCAAACACGTATTCTGTCTTGCTGAGCCGTAAGACGTTTTGTCATTATGTGTTGCAATTACAATATACATCGGTGTTGTATGACATCAATGTCGAATACAAATTTAGCAAACCCAACAGCTCAACCAATCTCTGAAATTGTAATTCAAGTGGCCTTTATGATTTTATTGATACAATATATACTGATCATTTGTCTGGACACGGACCCTCTCCTAAATATGTCTATTGTTTTTCAAAGTTAAATCGTCCTTATAACATAACAATCACTCCAATTTGCTCTACTGACTTTGAAGTATTGAAAGGTTCATTGTATAATTATCTAAATGAGGAGAATGGCATACGGTATATCCTATCTCATGGTCTGTGGCGTCATCAATTGTTTAAATTCAATGGCCATTTAATGTATTTAACATATTTTGAATAGAAAAAAAGACATAAAAGAAAGGCATAAGCTTTTGTTAATGTGCAACCTAGAAAGATGATGAATACAATAACTAGTACTCATATCTCATTAAATGTCATATAATCAGTCCATGAAGCATCTTAACCCCTTCACCACTGGATTTCCTGTAACTCAATGCAATTTTGTGCAATATATTGGCTTACCGTGTGGAAGGGGTTAAGCATAAAACATCAAAATAGAGGGTGAAATGACAACGCAGTTAGGTATTTTATAGAAATGAGAAATCAAGTGGGGGTGGGGGGGGGGTGGGGGGCAGCGTGGAGGAAGATATTAGCTTTTGTTGACATGGTACCTATATAAATGACATCTGTATACTTTGGCCTAGGATATGGGGAATGTTTGCTTCCTTCTGCAAAGAACGCATTGACAAACCCAGATTCTGTCGCTGAGTGTGGCCTTTTAAAAGCAGAACTGAACCACTGGGATTGATTCTGTACTGTTTGCTTTAATCAAAGTCAGTCAAGGTAATACCACAGGTTATGGACTCCACAGAAAATCGAATTTCCTGATGTGGGCGTTCTCAAATGTGAGCTTTCTTTTCTAGATAGTGGGCAGTGCCTAAAACGTATGCATAATTTCTCTTCAGAAATTTCCTGTGTTTTTGGTGTTTTAGTAATAGAGGACTAAATGATTTAGTTCATAGGTAATAGGTTATCTAGAATTATTTAGTTCATAGGTAATAGATGACTGGTAGCTTGCAGTATCTGACCTGTATACGACCGTGTATGAATATGACGAAGGTTTATGATAATGTTCTGTCAAAAACTTTACTTTGTCCCAATATTCCACCACTTCCCATCGCTAACTGGCCTACAATGAAACTAACAACTTAAAAGGGGTGAGGCTGTGTGTCAATACCATCCAATATATGGGACCGACCTAATGGGTTTTATAGTATGTGTACCTGACTAGATCTACCTGGGCTACAAATGTATCTATTTGATAGAGCTTTGCTTTCACAGCACAGACAGACATATAGACAAGTTTATAATGGACCCAGTTGGAGAAAAGGAACGTTTTTAACCAATGTTTTGCCACAATAAGGAGCCATAGAGAAACGCTCTGAAACGGTGTATAGTGTTTTCTGTTAGCTGGGAAAGGGAACACTGAGCAAAATGAATGAACTCTAGGATCAGCTTCTATACCGTCACTCTTTATTTCAACGTTAGATAAAACGTATATGAAAATAACCAAAGAACTACTTTATATAATTATATCCTACTAAGAACTATATGGGAAAGATCGCCCGCACTCAGCTCTTAGTGAATAGTGATTTCAGCTATGGTGACTATTGAACACAACTGCCTGGAGATGCTCACTCTCCACCACAGACAGGGTGGCACCGTTTGATACACGGTCTGTTTAGTCATAGCCGACAGGTGGGGAGGGATGGGAGCAGTCAGACGGATCACCACACTCAACCACACACCCTCCCCCACATCCCACCCTTACCAACCCACTAGCATCTAAAGGGCCAACTCCACATGACCAATGGAGGCGCATTTGTCCAAAAGAATAATATCGCTGCAATGACAGGGCAGTCGAGTCTTTGACACTTAATATAATTATTAACTCCTAAATATGTCTATTGTTTTTCAAAGTTAAATCGTCCTTATAACATAACAATCACTCCAATTTGCTCTACTGACTTTGAAGTATTGAAAGGTTCATTGTATAATTATCTAAATCAGGAGAATGGCATACGGTATATCCTATCTCATGGTCTGTGGCGTCATCAATTGTTTAAATTCAATGGCCATTTAATGTATTTACCATATTTTGAATAGAAAAAAAGACATAAAAGAAAGGCATAAGCTTTTGTTAATGTGCAACCTAGAAAGATGATGAATACAATAACTAATACTCATATCTCATTAAATGTCATATAATCAGTCCATGAAGCATCTTAAGCATAAAACATCAAAATAGAGGGTGAAATGACAACGCAGTTAGGTATTTTATAGAAATGAGAAATCAAGTGGGGGTGGGGGGGGGTGGGGGGCAGCGTGGAGGAAGATATTAGCTTTTGTTGACATGGTACCTATATAAATGACATCTGTATACTTTGGCCTAGGATATGGGGAATGTCTGCTTCCTTCTGCAAAGAACGCATTGACAAACCCAGATTCTGTCGCTGAGTGTGGCCTTTTAAAAGCAGAACTGAACCACTGGGATTGATTCTGTACTGTTTGCTTTAATCAAAGTCAGTCATGGTAATACCACAGGTTATGGACTCCACAGAAAATCGAATTTCCTGATGTGGGCGTTCTCAAATGTGAGCTTTCTTTTCTAGATAGTGGGCAGTGCCTAAAACGTATGCATAATTTCTCTTCAGAAATTTCCTGTGTTTTTGGTGTTTTAGTAATAGAGGACTAAATGATTTAGTTCATAGGTAATAGGTTATCTAGAATTATTTAGTTCATAGGTAATAGATGACTGGTAGCTTGCAGTATCTGACGTGTATGAATATGACGAAGGTTTATGATAATGTTCTGTCATAAACTTTACTTTGTCCCAATATTCCACCACTTCCCATCGCTAACTGGCCTACAATGAAACTAACAACTTAAAAGGGGTGAGGCTGTGTGTCAATACCATCCAATATATGGGACCGACCTAATGGGTTTTATAGTATGTGTACCTGACTAGATCTACCTGGGCTACAAATGTATCTATTTGATAGAGCTTTGCTTTCACAGCACAGACAGACATATAGACAAGTTTATAATGGACCCAGTTGGAGAAAAGGAACGTTTTTAACCAATGTTTTGCCACAATAAGGAGCCATAGAGAAACGCTCTGAAACGGTGTATAGTGTTTTCTGTTAGCTGGGAAAGGGAACACTGAGCAAAATGAATGAACTCTAGGATCAGCTTCTATACCGTCACTCTTTATTTCAACGTTAGATAAAACATATATGAAAATAACCAAAGAACTACTTTATATAATTATATCCTACTAAGAACTATATGGGAAAGATCGCCCGCACTCAGCTCTTAGTGAATAGTGATTTCAGCTATGGTGACTATTGAACACAACTGCCTGGAGATGCTCACTCTCCACCACAGACAGGGTGGCACCGTTTGATACACGGTCTGTTTAGTCATAGCCGACAGGTGGGGAGGGATGGGAGCAGTCAGACGGATCACCACACTCAACCACACCCCCTCCCCCACATCCCACCCTTACCAACGCACTAGCATCTAAAGGGCCAACTCCACATGACCAATGGAGGCGCATTTGTCAAAAAGAATGATATCGCTGCAATGGCAGGACATGCAGTCGAGTCTTTGGATCTTATATCAATATGCCATAAGGGCCTTTTCCACGTGTAGGGATTGATGATACAGTTCTACATGATTTATCTACAGACCGATGTTAATATTCCATATTTCTAAATACATCTAACATGCTTTGAAATCGCCATAGACTGCTACATTATAGGTTTACTATATGCAACCCAATTAATCAGCTCATTTGAAAAATAGACTATGAAACCTGAATGGAATTCTGCCATAGGACCTAGGTCCACTGTGCAATAGCCTACTGACCATTTGAAAAAAGCTATTTAACACTGGAGTCTATGTAGCCAACTTGTTCTCATCTGGAAAAAGTGGAGAAAAGTGGAATCCATTCATATGGTGGAAGACCTCCTTTAAAGGGCGGACAGGTAAAACAGACCACGTCCGGTCGGACGTCCGCACCATCTGCTTTGTGTCTCTGTTTTACTGCAGTGACTCATTATAATTAAGGTTAATTGAAGTTTTGTTTTACCCTTCAGGTTCTCAGGTTTTACAAAAGCTAGGTATCAATTAATAAGTTTTTCTCCTACAGTATTGCCATGTTAATGCAGGGTAGTTGCTACGTTTCGGATTTCAACATTTTGGTTTTATCATTGATTCTGCAATCAGGATAGATCTAGCTGAATTCAGATCACTCTGTCATTCGATAATCCTTCATAATTAACGTCAGACAGCTAATTAACGGGAAATTAATTCAAACCAATTGGATTTAATCAATATACTCCATCATCTGGTTGATCATATTTCTTATATCAAGTCGCTTCTCGCTGGTATTCTGTTTTTTTAGGTGATAAAATATCTAAGAATTTATGTTGTATATCATTCTGTAGAGCAATGACAAACGGTAGTTGAGTTTGAATATATCACTTTGGGGAACGGGGATTCATAACAAATTCGAGTCAAAGGAGAATCCATTGTTATTTTAAAAGCACAAGGTAATGTATCAGGAAGAAAATTATTTCATGATCATATTCATGAAGGATACTTGGATATGCAACAGGGACAACTTGATAGGCCCTCTATTCTATAGATTCGATCTTATACACCAATGTACTAGATAACTAGACTGTTTAAAGACGGTCCATTACCATTTATGACACTAAAAATGTAATAGTTTCTCCTCCTGTATTGATTAAGACCCGAACTTATTTTTTTGGGAGGGGGTGGTAGAGGTCAGGTTCTTTCATTACCACCGACTGTTCTACCTGTTATTCTTTTGGTTAATATCGGCACTTTATTCGGAAAAACAGCTAATCGAATGATATGAAAAAGATATGGCCAAAATTGGATAAAGTATAGAATATTGTCCTTGAATTTTTTGTCATCATGAGACTAGGCAATATTCTATCCGTGGGTGTTGACTCTCATTACATTCAGTTAAGATAATCATTCCTGGTTTTAGTAAGACAAGAAAGCAGAGGTCTGAGAACGTCGGCGTGAGCACTTTAATTACCCTCATCTATCTAGAATAACGTCATTTGAAGGACATGGGCAGGTATGTAGGCCATGGATTGATAGCGCAATAAATGTATTCTCCATTGAGTTTGTTATCCAATTCATAGGTTATGCATACAGTCAATATCTATTGCATACGAGAGGCCCCCCCCCTAAATTGTTTGTCTTGGGTTCTAGATAAGCCAAAGAAATGATAATTAGAATAATTTCATGCTATCAATGGGAACTACTTAATTCAACCTCAATTGAAAATGCACATTTTGTAACATTCTTGGGTATAGGCCCAGACCTGTCTTAGTTATAATATAGAAAGCCATGAGAGGTACACGGTGAAATCATTAAGTCTCAAGAGTAGCACAACGCAGACTGCAAAAGAATGTGAACAGATTGCAAGAGAACTGCGACAACCTATGGATAACAAGAAATGAAAAAAATCAACGTTGTGCTGTTATCAGTGGTTATGGCAACAGCAGATCAAAGATGCACCACTGCATAACTGGTGATTGGTAGGAGGGGAATTGCTCTTCTACAGTTGTCTAGGAGCAATAATATAGATTAATGATTAATCTTTCAGAAACAATCAAGTAATACTTAGCTTTCCATCTAGGAAAACTGAGAAACGGACGGTAGTAATGAAAATCTTCATGCAGACAATAACTACGTGCCGTGTAACTACTTCTCTGTACAAAATCGGATGCTTGAAAGTAACAATCAGAGAAATGTCTAATAAGAAACTCTACCAAATAATCTTTAAAAGGCAACCTCCAACGAGAAAGGGGCTACTTACGACAAAATAGAGCACACTAATCCAGGAAGCTACGTGCCTCCCAGGGAAAGACACAACATTTATAAATCACTAAAGAATAGAAAGCTTATACGGAAGAAAGCGCTGTACTATTAAAGAGAGGATCGGATCATGAGGGGTTTCAAGACCAGTCATGAAGAAAACCCATAGCTAGATAAGCCAAAGACCTTTAAACCACGAGTGTATGGCTCCTTATTATGGCCTTATTATTTTGACGTAAAATAAGGTATTTTCGTTTGCTGGGACGTCAGAACTTTATAATATATTGACTTAGTTCCCTATAAAACTTCGCCAAAAAGGTAATAGATCAAGATTAAACGTTTGCTGAAAGAGTTATGAATCATTTTACTTCTCCCTGTTCTGTGGAACGCTCAAAATCCACACATTGAGTTTTCTACTTTTGGACACACAGCAAAGTGTCAGTAGTTCCTTCTAACATAAAACGACCTGTCACTATGGCCATTTATACCGCTGTAGCAATCGGAATATGGTCACGAAGCCTAGTTGAATTTTGATTACACCATTTAGCGCAGGCTGTATCAAATATTCATAGATAAACCGCTTTGCGGAAATCCCCAAAATGATTGGCAATGTTTCTTGATTTTTGCCCCCTCGGCAGTGCGAGAGCCAAATGGATGATTGCCTCATTTTTAGAACCATGACGTGTTCTGAATGAAATCCTACCACAAGGTATTTGTTGTATCAGGGTGTTTGTCACTATGAGTTATTGGACGCATGCGCGGTGTGTCTGTGTTCGGACTATCTGTTTGCCTCCCCACCCCCTCCGCCACCCCCGCCCAGCGGATTACTTTCTAGTTGGTAAGTTGTCCCGTCTTTACCAACAACAGCGCCATCTGTTGGACTAAGATAACACTACCGAGAGTAAAGCATCCTTTTCTGACCCTACCCCACGAGTTCATCAACAGAAATAGGGTCAGTGGGCGCCGCCAACCCTGCCTTACTGGTCACGAGCAACATTCCCTCCAAAGGCTTCATATTTGAAAGCACTGTCCAAGCGCAATTTCCGTTAGTCTTTTCTTTTTTGGTATTCCTTTTTTCATTTAATGCGCTGGTTGGTTGTGCCAGGTTCGCCCCCTGAGTATATAGACAAAGCTCTTGGGAGAGCCCTGTCTGTAGATACTGCTTAGATATGGGCTCGAGCACTCACAATAGCACACGAGTATGTGGGCTTTTTAGGGAGACTAACGGGTCTAGAAGACACATCATTAAGAGGGGTAACTGTTTTAACTACCTACGATCAATGGCGTTTGAGCGTTTAAAAACAATATGCATGTGCGCTGTTCATTGAAAAAGACTATTCTATAGGATGTAATTCAATTTTCAGAAGGTAAAAAAGGAACTATCTGGGCCAAAGTCGGGGAGGTGTGCCAATATTTTTACTACATGCAATTGACGTCTCCTTACAGGTCTTCTCTTGGTGACAAAACAATCTCTATGCAAACTAGTTTTCACATCAAGTTTCCTTTTTCAAGATGTCAGTAGCATGAAAAGTATATAACACGTTATCTGTCATGCTGAAAAGGGTATAGGCAATATAATAACGAACGTAGTGGGTGTAAAATAAAATCTGCCCCCTCCTTTAGCTATAGTAGCACGCGGGTTGTTGCTTTTGCCCAAAAGGGTGGCATTTTTTGGTTCTCTCCTCTCAAGAGGTCCAACTTCCCTTTGGTCCCCCCCCCCCCTCCGATTTCTATACCAAACGCCGCCCCCCTCCATATTTGTCTTGCGAATACACACTAAGGTCTATTACATAAATTTAAAATTATTATCGACAAGAGGTGTTTCTCGATTGATTTGCTAACTCAGGCAGTTTTATCAGAGTCATAACATTGGGAAAAGATTAACCAGCCGCCAACGATAGTCCCCTACTAATCTTCTGCAAAATCGTTAAATGGCACATTCCATCAACAAGCATTTTAAGTTGACTCCTTTTTCGTAATTGACCTTTTGCGAGAAGAAAGGTCGTCTCAAACGTTACTCAAAAGGTGGATTGAGTGTTTGGCCGACCGAACCCGCTTGGAACCAGCTGACATAACCATGTTTTGTATCCCCTAAACAGTGGAGCACTTTGAGCACTGGAACTGAGATACCATGTTTTGCCCTTAATAAATAGAAAGATGTATGGGTAACTGATGGAGGAACTGATGGAGAAACGTTGGTTGATAGGATGAATCCTTATTCCAGAAGTGCATCCAGCAGGGGTTAACACTTTCCAATTAACTCCACACAAATAACACAAAGATCAATGTCTCTCTCTGACACGTTTACCATCTTGACCCTGGCTATTTTTTTTATTTTTTTTATCTCTTCCTGAATGTTTTTTTTTTTTTTGGGGGGGGGGGGGTTCTTGTATTGTTTCGGTTTACCTCTTAACCTTTTTCTTTCCTGTCATGAATGGACTGGTCAGGCTATAGTTTGGTGGTCAGCTCTACTCACCTGGGGAATGGCCACGCCCCATATACCAGATGAATGGGTATGTTTTATTAGCCTTCATACTTTATCAGACCCTACACTGCTCCCCACCTCTACAACAGCCCCACGGCTGTAATGGAGAGTTATCCTTTTCGTGGCAATAACTTGCTACCTCAGATCCCCCAGGAGATGCCCACTGGACACATTGCTCATGATAGATACTGAGCAATATGATGTATAGCACATTCTATAACTCACTCCTCCAGTAAATCTCACTCAGCACGTCAGGGTATGTCTGCCCTTGTAAAAAAAAAAACTGGCAGATCCCACCTGGGGTATTGGACAGAAGCAGGGGAAAAGGGGGGAGGTTCTACTTACCCACACATCAATAATGAGGTATGGCTATTTTCCCATGCTGCAGCAATAAAGGTAGAAACAATGTGATGAGCAGCTCATTCTGTGAGGAGCAGCTCATCATCCTCAGACACTCAAACTCAGCTAAATCACCACTACTGATAATGTCTATTCCCCTTGGGTCATCAACTATTGACCCCCAGCACCCAGGACGCCTCACATCAGTATGGTCTGTGCATGGCTGCCCTGTGGGGATCGTGCATGGTATTAATAAGGATGAGATTTATTTGGATCCCCATGGTAATGTGCATAGAACAGGAGGGATGGACAGGGGCCTCACAGGTGCTATCTGCTCAGTGTATTAATGAAGGGTCCCCTGGAGTGTGGGATTGGATGATGGTACCTAGGTTAATGCTGGACCACCTCTGTGGAACCAGACACATTAGCTACACAGTCAAACATGTTGTGTATGATAGAAAGATCCTCATGAATATAGCCCTTTATTATTACACGTTTAATCACTTGTACAACAATTACAGAGTTGCTTAATAAAACAGTTGGTATCATACCTTTAAGTTGGCCGATTTCAATAGACATTGCGAAAAGTCGTAAAATAACGTGAATTGGGGAGTACCCTACTCACTCATGCACATAAACAGACAAAACCTGTATACATAATTATCAAAAAATACAATTGTGTGTACAATTTAAATTCAGATTCCCTGATGCACATGTCACTTCAGTATATAGATATATGTAACATACTTTTTGAGTTTTATAAATGTATTTATTTGATCAGATCATCTTCGAATATACACTCACATTATCAAAGTACATTATTACTTGTTCTACCCTTTCTATGCGTTCTCAGCACATGATTAAATATTTCGAATACTGATCAAGCAATCCATATACAGTTTTCTCCCCTTGGCCACTATGAAATACTGCACCTATATTTGAGAGAGAAGAAGACACACGTGTGAAGCCGTCCCACTGGAATGTAAAACGTAACCTTGCTGTATATATTGCGATGTAGATCTATGCAGTCCTGAGAGAGAGAAAAACAATTGCTAGGCAGGAGCATTTATCCTGATATCACACCTGCCCCCACACCCTTAGAGGTGTATAACAGGTTACAATTAGTATTACCCTGAGTATTGTTATTCCCATATACTGAAATTCGACTACCGGTAGGCAGTATTTCCCCTAAACATGTGAACAATAATATACGAAAGTATATCCTGGATTGACCACGTATTTTTGAATTTGTTGATTATTTTGAGGGGAAATGTGGCTAAATGTGACTTCATCTTATTTGATTACAACTCTGCTAAAATATGGATGTATAGTGCATTCTGAATAGGCAATCTGGATGATGTCACATTAAGTTAAAAGAGTGACACGTTTTTCACATTAAATCCAACCCTTCCTTGCAAAGTGCCTAGAACTTTACAATATTATGGTCTTTATATGTATGCCCCAAATCTGTCAGGATAATATGGTCTTAGAGAATCTAGAATAACAGCCCTTGAGGCTCCGATTCTCCTCTATAAATACATGCATAATCACATTCCATAGATACCCATGACCTTAGAGCCATATGGAGCCTATGCTGCACCATTCCTCAAAGCATATTATCACCAACCAAGACTATGTGATACGATATCGGACAAATGCCATTAACGTCTCCCTAAGGCTGACGTCTCCTTTGGCCCCCATTAAGATTGTGGTTGGTGGTAAACATGTTGATAATGATAGCCTTGGTGTTGTCCTAGATCGAGGTCTCCTTCCGGGAGATCATATACTTAGTTGGATCTTCATATGGACGCTGAAGGCACATACTAATGTATCAGGTATAATACGTATACATTAGGAAAGCATATTGGATTGAACGAGAGGCGTTTTTTTATTGTCTCTGATCTTGCTATCAAGATTTGTGGACTCTAACCAATGTTGAATTGATATTGATCTAACGTTGAATTATATGGTTTACCCAATGTTGAGGTAACCTTCAATTCTGATACACCAATTTATACTGTAAAACATTCTTTTTACATTCCAAATATGGAAGGTTTTGACCAAAGTAAGATCGAATTTTCTAATGTGGCCTATTGTATTCAAAATAAAAAGTAGTATACCGTATTCGACGTAATAAGCGCCCTGGGCGCTTATAAAATGATTTTTATGGCGTTTTAGTACATAATAGTTTAATTGTTTCCAAAATCGTGAAATTTGAGCCTTTGTTGTAGTCTAAAAATCCCCCAAAGGGGGGAGGGGTGCTTATTTGGGGGAGGGCGCTTATTACGTCGAATACGGTAGATCAGTTTTGTTATATTTTGAACTTATTTGGCTATATAGAGCCTCCTGGTGGCCGAAGCTGGTACAAAAATCCCTTTATAGGATTTTTGTATACCTTAACAACTACATTCGTTTGAAAGGTGATGATGAGGTCATTCAATGGGTATCTTTAGAAATTTATGAATAAGTAGGGGGGGGGGAGAGAAACAGTTCCTTTACTAGTTTAACCTGGTGTCTGTGGCAAGGGGGTCTGTCAGGGGAAAGAGTGGGTGGGCCAAAGCAGGATAGTCTCTTGGCCTCCTCTTCGGGACACCATAGTTTCTTTTATGGTATCTCTCCTTTGTATTCCAAAGAGCAACCATGAGTTCCTCTGACCGGAAACAAGCTAAAGATGTCTATCTAGGGCAACGCCCACATGGGTCGTGCCACGTGACCACACTCAGCCAATCAGGTCGTCACTATGGCACGGGTGTATATACCGTTTTGGCCTGTATGAACACCGGGGCTTTTGGGGAAAAATGTCATTTTTTAAATGATATTTTGATCTGCCGTGAGTGGCAGAGCGATGTTTTTCAGTAGGCCTACTTCAGTGTTCAGTGGACTCACCCTTTTCAAATTCCTGCTGCGGCCTAACTGTAGTGAATAATGATAGGCACCGGGGTAGACTACACTGTGAATATTGAACCCAAAAATAATAGTATATTTTGTACTGCAAACTAATAATGAATCAATGTACACAATACAATGAACTAGCACGTGTATATTGTAAAACTAGAGTAGATTCTATCTTCACGAACTATGTTAATAGTGTAGCTAAAACTCTTCCACGGATTGTGACACAAGATGTTCCCAAAAACAACAGCAACTGTGAAAGCATAACAGATAACAGTTAACACAAAAGAGCCAATATGAAAATCAGGAAATTGAGGAGGACGATAAAGGTCCATATTGCTGTGTGCCGACAGATTCATACTGCTGTTTCAATACACAGTGAAGGGTGAAACTGAAATGAGCCTCATCATTCATCGTCTTTATAATAGAAATGTCCATTATTATTCAAATATGGGTACCCACATCTAGGTGTGCATCCCCATAGACCATCCCATGAGATCCCTTTTAATAGCCATAGGAGTGTGTGTGTGTGTGTGTGTGTGTGTGTGTGTGTTGGGAGGGGAGGGGCAGCCCAATTATAACACTGCTTAAAGCTGCTATACTTGCTGCACATTCAAACCTACTTTTTCTTCATTTTTATATCTCAGATGATTGTATAACCCTTTCCCTATTATAATGTGTCATTTATTTCAGCAAGCAATTCTTAATTATGTACAATACAAGACTCCAATTCCAACTGTTATCTATATTCTGGTGGTGTTTGATAATTTGATGTTGACAAATGACATTAGGTGGCAGCACTGGCTAAGCTCCTACCTGAAAGGTTTCCATTGCAATGCTGGAAGCATTTTATTTTTCCTGGTCTATTTCTTTGAATTTAGCAAAGTTATAGTCACGAAATATATTGAGATCCCACCAGTACATTGCACTAAGGAGACTACTAATAAATATGCACACAGGGAAATATCTATATATGGCAGCTTTAATTCCGAAGTATTGCTCGGTATGGTTCCGACCAAAGATGTGAGCTATGTTCTTTCGAAAGGGTTGAATGCATTAAAATATTGAAGTTTGTTTACTTCCTACAGATTTATGTCCATGCCTGGACTACGCTCAGCCACCTATTTAAACATGTCTTTAATGGTCAATAGAGGTAGATTTATAAGTTTCAACTTCAGTTGTTTCACCGAAAATCGATTTTGGGATGTTAGATCCAACATCCTACAGGTTGCCACCTTGGTTACTATGGATGGTGGTACTACAGTAGCAAACTGAATGAATGTAGAAATCTAGTACATATTATAGATACTGTGTCCCATGCATTATCTGTGACGCAAGCTATCGATGATGTAGACTGACCTAACTCACGCGAGTGCATGGACAAATGCATACAGCGAGTCTTGTTAATGTGTATGTTATGGGGAGCACTACCCCCCAACCCCCGTTTTTTTCACTTTATACATCACTCGATTACCAATAGTCTTAATGAGGTGTATCAACGCTTTGTAGCAGAACAATATTTAAGACTAAGATTAAGACTTCAGAAT
Organism: Harmothoe impar; assembly: GCA_947462335.1. Lineage (NCBI taxonomy): Eukaryota > Metazoa > Annelida > Polychaeta > Phyllodocida > Polynoidae > Harmothoe > Harmothoe impar. The sequence continues at coordinate 42,206,306 of OX381709.1, read as the reverse complement.
GATTGCTGTAAACGTTTGTCTATGCACTCGCGTGATCGAGCTAGGTACCATCTGCTCCAGTGACCAAAGTGTTATGCTGTTCATCAGAGAAGACACCAATTGATAGATACCAAAGGTTTTGACTTTATTCTATTAAAAGCAGAATGTACTGAAGGTAGTATCTAAGAGTTGATATTGAATACACATCACTATTGGGCATGTCGCTAGGAATGTTCACTATCCTTTAGAATCTCCCATGCAATTTGAAACGGTGAAAGAATCTATGCAGGTGAGATTGACTCCCCCGAGAGATCTCAAGAAACATAATGATTAAAGATCTATCTTTGTTACTAAATAAGCAGATGATATTCCCTATCTTTGATTATGATAGCTGTATGATCAGTGGTGCTACGAACAATGATAGTATAAAAAATCTGCAAAGCATTCAAAATCACTATTACGATGCTGCCTTGGTATCATTAATGCTCTGGCTATCACACCCCTGGAAACAAATTCTCGTGAATTCCCCCTGAATAACACGGGTTGAACTGGGGTCAGTCCCAGGAATAACCCGGGTTCTATTCCCGTGATATCACGGGATTTTGTGAGCAAAAGTTCCCATTATATCACAGGATTCTGTTAAAGAGGGGTGCATGGGTTCGAATCCCATACTAGTAGACCTGAATGGTTCCAGTGAACCTGTCTAGTGTGTCTGATGTAGCAATGGCAAAATTGTAGGCTACATCTGAGTCTAATGAACTACCTTAGGTTTGCTAAAGGTCCCTATTTTTCCCATCATAGCTCATTAGGGATTCGACCTCTCGACCTTCAGATCTAAAGTGCTAGGCTCTACAGACTGAGCTAACCGGGCTTGATGCATGGAAAGGTAATAGGGACCTGTAGCAATGTTGACGCATCCCATTTAGAGATGATGTAGCCTATGCCTGTGTAAGGGCAGTGGTTACCGAACCGACCCAGTAACGTACGGCGCTGTTAGATTGTCAGAAGGGGAAGTAGCTCAGTGGTAGAGCACTTGGCTCCGGAGTCAGGGGGTCGTGGGTTCGAGTCCCGCTTTCTCCAGACGATTTTTCCGCGACCGTTACACTGGTGGAGAAAGCGAGCGCACTCGCTGGTACGGTTGACTTAGACGGTTGGAGCATCCCAACTTGCTGGGGATTGGCCACCTGCTGGCGGTTGGTAGTTGGAGGAGCAGGTAGTGAAGAGTTGGTTCTCAGTACGGGCAGTTGGAGTTCAGCATGGAGTCAAGTCAACAAATTGGCTGGATCGGTTTGGCACTGTGAGCTTCTATCATTGGCTGCTACGGGGCATGATAGAGGCTGGGGGAGCTGTGTAAGGGCAGTGGTTACCGAACCGACCCAGTAACGTACGGCGCTGTTAGATTGTCAGAAGGGGAAGTAGCTCAGTGGTAGAGCACTTGGCTCCGGAGTCAGGGGGTCGTGGGTTCGAGTCCCGCTTTCTCCAGACGATTTTTCCGCGACCGTTACACCTGTAACATTGCTATGTTTGTGTTTAATGAGATATGTCAGGTTGCTAAAGGTCTCTAATGTTTCATTCTGCACCCTCTCTCTCTCCAATAAAAGTCAGGAGATTCATTGTCCTGGCTTATTTCTAATTCTAAAGTAGTTAGTAATAGAAACCAAGCTTTCCAACTACAAATACAAATAGCAACCACGTAAAAGCTCATTAAACGCAGACGTAGCCTATCCCTTTAGCACCACTACGTCTGTGTTTAATGAGTTATGTCGGGTTTGCTAAAGTTCCCTATTGTCCCATGCACTAGCATGTGGCCCATTGAGACAGGGAGAGGGTGCAGATTAAACACTACCACTCCATGCATCAACCATTCAGCAAGCCCGGTTAGCTCAGGCTGTAGAGCCTAGCACTCTAGATCTGAAGGTGGAGAGGTCGAATCCCTAGTTATCTCTTTTTTTTTGTATCTGTCATTTAGAAAACATTTCTTTCACACCAACATGTAGAAGATACATTTTTAATGTTTTTTATCATCAACTCATGCTTGAATAAGGTAGAAATACGCCTATGCTATGGTGTGCACACTTCTACCCTATCGGTTCAATGAGTCAACTGACACAGGGGTTCGAACCCACATCATGCTGATTTGCTAGGGTAAATCCCGTGATTTTACAAGATTCTACATGTAAAATCATGTCTTTTAATCCCGTGATATCACGGGAAATTTTGCTCACAGAATCCCCAAAACTTCCCGGGAATATCTCGTGACTTGTTACCAGGGACGTAATGAATTGCATGGTTGTGCCTGGGTGCAGGTTTATAGACAACGCTATCTTTTAGAACTATAATTTTAGTGAATCTTTAAAAGAATAAGAATATCCAAACTAAAAAACTCAAACCGCAATATAAAAATAAAAATAAATATTTTGTGAAGTTGGGATGCAGGTATGAGAATAAAGTACATATTGATGTTAAACCTGCAGTCACGATCGCGAAGTGATGGCAACTAAAGTTTGTTTTCGGAAATTCTCAATTGAGCTCCGGGAATTTGCATATCTTGCGTTCCAAGGCCAGCTATTTTATGGGGGTTATTACACTGACAACAGAAGGATGTATTATCTCTAATGCATTATTTGTGAAAAACATATTTGGTGACGCCAATGGCTTCGTGGACATGGCAGGAGAGCTATTTACTGCATGCACCCTGGTAAAAGTCTTGTGAAGCCTTTCAGTGGGTTATCCCCAGACTGCAGTCTACTAACACTCACATGGAGCGCCTGCCTGCTGTCCATAAAAGCAACGCTCCTTTGACATCAATCTAGATTTAGGTGTCTGAGACATACACCCTCAGAAAAGCGAGCGTCAATGTCACCAAAAAGCACTCTCCCCTAAAAATCAGGCACTGCCTGGATTTCAGGTGAGAGTGCTTTCGGTGACAGTGACTCACCTTTCTGGCAGTGTACATACAGTTAAACTCCAATATAATGGGCCATGCATGAACACAAACACTTTACCCTCTGCCTGCCTGTATGTCTGCCTGTTCATACTAACCAACAGGTGATAAATCCTCAATAATAGTCACCTACCCATCCATTTCAGAACAGAATAAAGACCGCCAAAGGCTGTCATATCATCAGAGATATCAGTTTATTCAAGTGTTCTCAAATGCTCATTTACAATTTACATTCACATTAGGTAGAAATAGCAACTTTACAAACATATAAACATAAAGGTGGTCATAATACGTGTCTTGTATATATATGAGTCTTAGCCATGTTGGTGGGAACACCATACTTTTTAATGACATAATGCTATGTTTTAAGGGATTTCCACTGCTATATTGTCTTCCACTAGTAATTCTGCTGATCTTGTCTGGCTACTCTATGTGGCCGCCTCAATAATATGGCGGCCTCATGGACCTATAGCAACAGGGAATTGCAGTCTATGGTGGAAAATACCTAATACAGCCAGATGAAGTAATGTGTTTTATGTCTCTGAGACTACAGTACCAACTGCTATATCAATATAGCAGTTCTCGGCAACATGCTATAGCCTATAACCTCTACAAATAAGTCTATAACAGAAAACACATGGGCACATTTAGCTATATTACGTGTGATATACGCTAAGCGCCAATAGGGCTACTATAACGCCTTGCGAATAACATGTCTCAGGGACCTGTTTCATAACCAATAATTGGGAAACCAACGTTTTTTCTCCATTTTATAGATCGCTATACAAGTAGATTTGCTACATCAGTGCTACACTAGGGTTCACCCCACCAACAGAGCTTATTCTCACTAATTTCGTAACGTCTTGCTGAACCTATTTTGAGTGGTAGCGGGCGTTATTTTAAGGGCGTTGTTATAGCGTTTAGCCTGTTGCAATAGAGCAGTCTAGGACCATGTCCAGGGGTAGTCGCAAACATTACATAACAAAAATGTAGACACAATTTATATATATAATGTGATGTCCCCACCAAATTTTGGATCCAAAAAATCTAATATTTAAGTACTTGAAAATAGGTTTATAAACAAATGTCATGATACGAAATCGCTAAATTAGTGAGAACGAGCTTCATTGGAGGAGCACACTCTAGTGTAGCACTAACGAAGCAAAACTACTAATACAGGAAAAGATATTGTTATCCCAATTACTGGTTATGAAACAGGCCCCTGGAGATATGGGTATGATATAACGCCTCTATACCTCGGGTTTAGGATATGACTGCTGGACGGAAAGCCGGGTATAGTTACTTAAATTGTCAAAGATGCTTAATTATCACTGGCAAACACGTAGAACATGAGCAGGTGATTTAAACGTCATATGAAATAATTCTCGTTGAAAATTCCAAATATTATTAAAGGAATGTCATGTATCCAGCTATACCTCGTTATCAAAAGGAAATACATTGTAGCAGGCGCCACTTTGTGCACAGTTGAGACAGTGTAACTAACTGCCAATCCACTGCTATTGATGAAGCTGTTACATGCTTAACACAGGTCACACCTGTCCCATTTATCACAACCAGGTCTGATATAAATAAGATAAAAGAAGACATCTCTTCAATGAGGGTTACTCAGTTCATGTGGGCTGCAGATGATGGGAGGCTCAAAATAACTACTCCTACATGTTCAACCAACCACCCACAGATCCACAGCTATAACCTGCCAACCTCCCACCTCCCCTCGCCCTGTCTCAAGGGCCTTAGCTGGTCCCTATGGCAGTGGGGCCCGCTCATCACCCTGCGGATTGTGCCATGTCATGTTCCTGGAGGCAGTCATGATGAATGAGAACCCCACAGGATGCTTTGCGAACATGGCGGTTTCCCCTGAATGCCATACCGCCCAGTCTGGGTCTGCACAGGGTTCCGCTGCCACATGGCAGGGGTCCAACAAGTTGATCTTCAGAGAGTAATGCCTGTTTCCGCCAGACGAGTTATTGGGAAGGGCAGACTTGCTGAAAGTGTGTCAGGAAGCTTCCTCATTTTGTAAGGTAAATAGGCAGCTTGATTACAGATTGGCTGAGGAATGGCCGGATCTTGGTAACACCATACTGCAATGTCCTTTTTTCAGATTTCTCTTTTCTTTCTCTCTCATTTAAGCCTAGCTTTGACTTTAAACTGTCGATATCTATAACCAACATGGAGGTAGACAACTAAGGATAATTCTCAATTATTGCTGAAAAGGTAAAGTCAAATGTCTAATCTAGAACACATTAGGTCTTCTTTTCATTGTAGGATAACCATGCAGCTGTGTGATTCTAGAGAAGAAGTAAACCAATAACACCCTCGGCGTTTCAGTAACGCAGTATTGCTATGAGGTTAGTATGAGATCTACGTCTATTTTGTTTCTCTGAGATGAGATTTATGAAGAATTTACCCCCTCCCCCCCCCTCCAAAAAAAGAGAGTAAGAATTGTGTATATAATTAAAATAATGCTGACCTGGGAACACTCAACATTACTATGTTCGATAGCAGATATTCATACACCTTGATGTTTCTATTTCTAGCAGATTAATAGGAGCGAGGCAATATCCCTGTATATCGCTTTGCATTCCCCTTTGCCATCAGTGTATCCCTGAGAGCCGCCTCTAGATTTCCCTAGTCTATATCTAGCTGGAGATTGCTATAGGGTATTGCTGTCAGCCAAAATAAACTACACATCCCGACCTATGCCACACGAATTAATCTTGAGTTTCATAATGAAGATAGACGAAAAACACTTTTCTGCAGCATCTTGATCAGGGGGATCCCTATAGTTATTTACACACATATTATATATTTAAAGCCTAAGACATTATGAAGCCTACTTTGGCACAATTTTCTGTAGGCATGTAAAAATGTGTCTGGACTGGTTATTGACAATTACAGATGTTTCTAATTATAAGTTTATTATAAACATATCCTGCCTAATTACGACCTCTTAAAGAATTTCTAAACAGTTACTGTTAACCCTGAAACTAAAATGTGTTGTCATGGCGGGCAGTACAAATTATAATGGAATAGACAGCCGAAACTAACGGGTAAGTGCACTAATTTAAGGGGACACCCATACTCGAAACGCCGAGCCATTTCTGGTCACATTCTATCTCAGACATCGGGTATCTCATTACTGATGAAAGTTAGTAGATAACTGTTAAAAGAGAGCCTAGAGATTCTTAAACTGGGTTATCGAATTGAGTTTTCAAAATCTCCTCGATGTATAATCTGGACCTAAATTAAGTGCGTTCACTAATGGGAATCAAATTCTGGATGAGACCTGAAGTAGATGAGTTATTATGTTTATACAATTTACACTGTGCCTTGCTCTAATTAACATTCTGTGAGATATTGAAGTGTGTATGCTTAGAATAATGGTGACGTCTCGCTAGTTCGGTCCTTCGGCTACATTGATAAAATGTAGAACTGCTGACAGTGAGTTTATATTATAGAATAATACACATTTCATATTTCTTTCCTTTCATATTCTGTCAAAGCATTCTGTATGGAAAGGGTCATTTTCTCTTCTCCAACTGATCCTTATCGTTGCACCAATGTCATTTCCTTCTGTGGAATTAAATTCATGTCTATACAATTCATGAATGATTATTTATCTAATCTTATCTTTCCTTGAAACTTCTAAAAGTTGCCATTATCTTTAGACAGCAGCCACTGGCCAGCATCAGCATTCTTGAACCAAGCATAAGTATTGAAGTCTTCAGATCTGTAGTCCGTTTAGAGATGGCTGACCCTATCCGTCAATCCTATAGACACAGGAAGAAGAGATTAACTCTAAAAGGTTTCTACAGTTTGAAAGTTTGAAGCTGAACTTCTGTCATCGATTATCTAATTTGTTCTTTTATCTAATCCATTAGGCCACAGGTTGTCCTGAATGTTTTACAGCAAACATTGCCGTAAACCCTAGGGGTGAAGCAATGAAACTAAAATCAAATCATCCTGAATACTTGACAGCAAACAACTACCGTGAACTGTGAGAGTTCAAGTGAAAGAAACATTTTGAATATTTTACAGCAAACCTTACCGTAAACTGTGGGGGTTCATGCAATAAACTAAAATCAAATCATCCTGAATATTGTACAGCAACATTATCGTAAACTGCGGGAGTTCAAGTGATAAAACTAAACTAAAAGAGGTTTGTGTAAATTCCAACTCTGAACAGCTTATGGCCACCGTCCACAGAGCATAAATCGGCCGCATATGGATAAAATTGCCCTACATTCGCTATGTAAATTATGTATAGAATGGCCGTATACGGCCGATTTATGCTCTGTGGACGGTGACCCTCAGTGATAAATGAGTGAGCAGCTAGGTAGCTACATGAGTGGGATAGTTGAACTATAACTAACACGTGTTCCTTGATATTAGTCTGACCGGACCAATAATCAGCCATGTCAAATTGAACACTCCGATTATAAATGTTGTTTTCCTATGACGCTTTTTCAGATTTTAGGGTAGGGTGTCCCGTACCAAAGAGAAAGGCGCGTATATATCACTAGTGGGAAAAATGCAAGACCAATATATATGGGAGATTTGAATTGTTTTGTTTGGCACACAACTTATCTTTACATAACTACATAGGAATTCTTTCCAAAAGGCCAGAGGTGTGAGAAATCAATTCCAAACAGGAAATAAAATACTGCAATTAATATCACATGCCCAATCTCCCTGGTGAGTGCCCGAGGCGACGTGTCTGCCCCCGGATATTGCTGCAGGACAGTTGTGTGAATCTTGAAGGATAATCTCACTAATGGGGGCCATTCTGTTCATGAGGTCTGGACATGATGAGCAGTACATCAAAACTCCTCTTGCATGTACCATCAACTACCCTTAAACCCACAGACCTATGTATAACCTGCACACAGTTTCCTTCCTCCTGGCCTAAAGACCTTAGGTGTTCCCTATGTCGGTGGGGGCCTTCTCATCATCCCGCAAAGTTTGCGTTGTCATGTTCCTGAATGTCATTGCAGAATATAGGCCAAAGCCTGCTTCTGCCAGAAACGTTATTCGGAGGGCAGATCTGTGGAACTGTGTCAGGGACAAGTAGGAACTGCAGGAATGAGTGCACACAGGTGCAAGGTGGCTGACCACAACCCAAGGGTCTTATGCAAATTAGCCATGTGATTCCAGGTCTGCAGATTTGTTGACACATAGCATGTGGTAGACAAATCCGAAACTGCTTAAACCCGCAGATCTTACTGCACGTCCAGTAACAGTCAGAGTGCAGTCGGGACAGGTACTCAGCCCTATATATAGGGATGCTGGGGGTTTAAATTAAGTTACTGCACCTAACAGGAGGTTGTAGACAAATAGTTTCCGACACCCTTAGTACTATATAAGAACATCAGGCTGGAGATTGTACTCAGTTGAGGCATAATGAGTATGCCTGAAGAATGATTGGACTTAGTTTATGCTTCACTGCCATAGCTCATGTTTCACATTTTACATATTCATTATTTCTCTCCATTGGGCCCAGCCTAACATGATGACTTAAACTGTCTATATTCATAAATAAAGTTTTAAAGTACCAATAAAGTGGTGCGTAACAATAACCTATTCCTGTCCCCTACCTGGCTAAAGCTTATTTTTAGTTTATGTTGGTGTAGGTGAAATCTGATGTCTCATTTACCACACACTGTGTTTTTTTATATTTTAGACCACAATGAGGGAAGCAACCACCGCGACTGATATCATATCCACAGGATCAAGTTATAGTTTCATTTCAAACAATATATTGAAGCATGATATATTTAACTTTGACTTGCTTGTCTTAAATAATGTATATTTTTATATGTTGTTTCCATATAAACTATTAACAATAACCAGCTTTAAGATAGTTGTGATATGTGTAGGACATACACATACTTTATTGTGATATATAGAATATAATTATATGTTTCTACTCTTGGCAGATGGATAAAAAGCTGAGTGGTATTTTATTACCTTTGTCATCAGCTTACTCCCAGGAGTCTCATCTAGATTTCCCAAGTCTATCCTGTTAAAGGTGGCAATAGGATATTGCTGTCCACCACCATAAGCTACACATCCCTTAGACTTCCACAGACATTTGGGTTGCTGATGCACTTTTGTTTTGTCAGTAAAACTTCTTCTTGCGGGGAAGGCTATATTACCTATATTGTACCTGTACGTGGGGGCCTGAAATACTCTGATGGAAAAGTTTGTAACCAATTTTCATCTAGCCTGAACACTATTTAGAGGATTTTCATGGACAGTGTAAAACCAATGGGTGGCGATAGTTCCAATATTATTGTAACTACGATACTATAATGGTTATCGCACTAACGTTTTGGATGACAGTATAAACTTCCAGCGTCAAAACCTTGTCTCAAATCAAGCTCTGCCTAAAATGGCGTACACAGTGTGTGCAAATACATATAATCAGTGTTGACTTTTGCTTGAGGCTATAGGACAACTGAAAGAATCACCCAACCACACATTCACTTCTCACTCCCTAATTCACTCAACCACTGCTTCCTAATAGTATTGTCACACCCTAGGGAGCAAAGCAGCAACAGCGGAAATAATTGGGTAACGTTTTCATCAATCAAGACATTGCTGCTGGGTGACCTAAGGCTTCCCTGTCCTTGTTTGAGGAGAAGACAGTCTGATGAGAGTCACCCCTCGAAAAGTATCCAGCAGTTTCTATCATGAAAGGGAAAAAAGCTAGATCAAGGAGTTAATTTACCGGGTTAATTATTGAACATTGCACTAACAAGATGATATGCTTTAAATAATATGCAAATCCAATGTTATTTTGTGTCTTACATTATTTCTATAATTTTATAGAATAATTTTACGTTATGCCACTGCACGAGTACGTGCACCACTGCATGAAAATCCCTGTTTAAGTACATTTAAGGTTTACTTAAACATCCAGGAAAGGTCACGGCAATGTCATATGATATTTCCGGTAAATTTAAGTTCACCGGAAATTCACCGGAAATGTCATATGACAATCCTGGTAAATTTAATATGAACGTAAATTTACCGGAAATGTCATATGACATTTCAAGTAGATTTAAGTTCACCCTAAATCTATTGGAAGTGTCATATGACATTTCCGGTGAATTTAAGTTGCCCTTAAATTCATTGTCAATATCATATGATATTTCCAGAGAATTTTGGCTCCTCTTAAATTTACTGGAAAGCTACTGCAAAAGTACAGTCATAGTATTACATGGCCGTGTTTGTGGCACTATAGAGCCGCCAGGAGGTAGCATATGATGCCTTGTACACGCCCTTGGAGTGCAGGTAGCTGGGGGAGAGGTGTGGCCGTGTTTGTGGCACTATAGAGCCGCCAGGAGGTAGCATATGATGCCTTGTACGCGCCCTGGGAGTGCAGGTAGCTGGGGGGGGGGGGGGGGGTGGCCGTGTTTGTGGCGCTATAGAGCCGCCAGGAGGTAGCATATGATGCCTTGTACGCGTCCTGGGAGTGCAGGTAGCTGGGGGAGAGGTGTGGCCGTGTTTGTGGCGCTATAGAGCCGCCAGGAGGTAGCATATGATGCCTTGTACGCGTCCTGGGGGTGCAGGTAGCTGGGGGAGAGGTGTGGCGGTATATGTGGCAGTATAGAGCCGCGAGGAGGGAGCATATGACACCTTGTACGCGCCCTGGAGGTGCAGGTAGCTGGAGGAGAGGTGTGGCGGTATGTGTGGCAGTATAGAGCCGCCAGGAGGTAGCATATGATGCCTTGTACGCGTCCTGGGGGTGCAGGTAGCTGGGGGAGAGGTGTGGCCGTGTTTGTGGCGCTATAGAGCCGCCAGGAGGTAGCATATGATGCCTTGTACGCGCCCTGGGAGTGCAGGTAGCTGGGGGGGGGGGGGGTGGCCGTGTTTGTGGCGCTATAGAGCCGCCAGGAGGTAGCATATGATGCCTTGTACGCGTCCTAGGAGTGCAGGTAGCTGGGGGGGGGGGTGTTTTGCTGTAAAATGTATGTTAGCTTCCCAAACGCCCCTGAAGCTACAATACACATTTGTAGCTGTAGATCCAGAACGGCTTGGAGGACAGCGAGATTTACATGTAGGCTTCTTAGGAGTCCCGGGGGCTTTCCAATGAGCCCTCCTGGGACTCCCTAGCCCCTCTAGGAGCGCCACAATCCGCACCCAACGGCGGTCAATGTGACACTGATCTGCCTCAGTGCACATCAGAGGTCACGTGACACCTTTAGCCAATCAGAGGGAGGTCTCGCGGAGGTCACGCGGAGGTCACGTGTCCATGAGAGCACCCCCTATATAATGGGGGGAGCTGCTTGGGGAGGTCCTCACTTCACTCCTGCCTGGACTACTGGATACACCTGCCGCCCACCTGACTGCCCAGCTGCCAACCTAACTGCCTCCAAGGGGGCTCTCCCGGCCTCCCTGGTGCCTCTCCCGGCCTCCCTGGTGCCTCTGCCAGCCTCCCTGGTGCCTCACCCGGCCTTCCTGGTGCCTCTCCCGGCCTCCCTGGTGCCTCTCCCGGCCTCCCAGGAGCCTCTCCCGGCCTCCCTGGTGCCTCTCCCGGCCTCCCTGGTGCCTCTCCCGGCCTCCCTGGTGCCTCTCCCGGCCTCCCTGGTGCCTCTGCCAGCCTCCCTGGTGCCTCACCCGGCCTTCCTGGTGCCTCTCCCGGCCTCCCTGGTGCCTCTCCCGGCCTCCCAGGAGCCTCTCCCGGCCTCCCTAGAGGGTCCCTCGGGGGCTGGGGAGCTACCCCAGTAGTTGAGTCCCCCAAAAATGATGAGATTGAGAAAAAAAAACATCCCACTACAATCCAAAATAAGCTGATTTTGGTATATTAATGACATTTATGTAAAAAATGGCAATATCTGTTAAAAGGTGAGGTAAAGGTCATTAAAATTGCTTAAATGTGAATTTCTGGTGAGCAGCACCTGGACGTTGAAATTTGGTTTAATCACATTTAAGTAGATTTCTCATGGTCTTGAAATTTGGTTTAATCACATTTAAGTAAATTTTCCATGGCCTTGACATTTTGTTTAATTACCTATAATCACATTTAGGTAAATATTTTGGTGCATTTAGGTTAACTTAAATCTGCTTAAATATACCAAAATAGTCACTTTTGGTATACCAAAATATGCTTAAATGTGAAAGCTTTGACATTTAAGTCTTCCCGGCAAGGTTGATTAAAGGTCATTATAGCTACTTATCTACCACATTTAAGCATATATAATGACTTTTAGGGAAAACTTAAATGAACTTATATCGAGTTTTTCATGCAGTGGTGGCAGAACGTCCGAGAGGGTTAGGATTGAGAGATATAATAATAAATCATTGAATACAAACATTTATTTCATGCCAACATTTGGCAGTGCGTGTACCAAATTAACGCATGGGAAATCCAGTATTTCAAGCTCCTGTGAAAAAGCCCTCCCACTTTTTTACTCATAAAATGGGTTAAGCCAATTAAGTCAATAGAACTTTTACAAAATGGCGTAAATAAGTTACAATATTATTTGTATAAGCCTCATGAAATAGCTCTCCGTTGTACCTATTGTCATGAACCTCGGTCTGTTTATTGACTGCATTCAATTGGGGGAATAGGAAGAAAACTGCATTCTTCGGGGGTGGGGCAAGAAATTGCCGCGAAAGGGCACCTCATTCAAGATTTTTTTTTGAACAAATTTAAACTTTATTGACCAGATTTAGAATTAAAGTACAATGTATGACATACATGTGTTCTCTTCTCCTTTCATCATGGATAACTCGCTTGTAATAAATATTACTCCTGGTGTAATAGCGATCGGGTTACAATATTCAGTCAATAAGTTCATGATATGCACCGTCAGGTAAACCTGTTTAGATGGTGCAATCATCATATAAAGTGTACATAACAATATAAAAATAACAAGTCTTTTTAGGAAAATGATTTCACATCTTGACAGCAGTAATGAGCCTTACATTGAGATATACCCCCCCGTAAAATTCACTTCTGTACAAGTCTACTGAGTCTAAAGCATATTAAGTACCGGGTAGTTTAGGAATGGTATTTTCAAGAACATCTTTCATTTTTTTCTTGAAAGTATCAACACAAGCAATACTTCTAGTGGGAACATCAAGGGCATTCCAGCTCTGGCCACATTTAACTAATACTGAACGCTCATAAGATGCACACTTTATAATAGAGTATCTTAACAAAGGAGCCCTGGATAACCGAGTAACACTTGGTTTTACATGAAGATATTTTTCCATAGTAGACCTTTTAAAGGCATACATTTTAGTGTGAAATTCACGTCTATGTAGTAGTAAAGGCAGCTTAGCTTTAGCATGTACTAACTCAGTCGGTGTTAGTATATGATCATGGGAACATGTCTTTAAGCATTTATTTTGAACCCTTTGCAACTCTTCCAGTAATTCGGCACTACCTCTATCATATAATATATCACAGTAGTCAATGACTGGAAGCGCATGTGTCTTGTAGACTCTTAACGATGACTCTTTGGATAAGGAGTCACGTGACCGATACATCAAAATCGACTTAAATCTAAGGTTTTTTATCAGATTTCTGATGTGCATAGAGAAATTTAGTTCCTCATCAAGGATTACCCCTAGGTACTTGTAGGAGACAACATTTTTTAGATCGACATTATTAAGTTTAATTTTGGATTTTTGAATTTTATTTAATTTGATCCTGGAGGCAAAGGTCATAATTTTGGTTTTGGATTCATTCATAGTTAATTTATTAGTTGCAGTCCATGTTAGAAAAGAGCCTAAAGCTGTGGTTAATTGATCAGATAAAGTGTTTAAATTTTTACCAGAAACATATAGGACCGAATCATCAGCATAAAGCAAAGTTTTATGTTGATCGAGAGGTGAAATACAATCATTTATATACAATAAAAAGAACAAAGGGCCTAAAATTGACCCCTGTGGAACGCCACAGGTGAGGGGTAATATATTAGATTTAATATTATTAGCTACAGTACATTGTTGTCTCCTAGACAAATAGTTTTCAATGACCGTCAAGGTCCTGTTGCGGATACCATACTGCTCTAATTTTTTTTATAATATGGAGTAATTTACAGAATCAAACGCTTTCTTAATGTCAATAAATGCAGCTAGTGTAATATTCCCTTTATTTCTATGTTCTAGAATATCATCTACTAAAATACTGATAGAGTCAAGAGTTGATTTATTTTTTTGATAACCCCCCTGATTTTTCGACAAGATTGAATTTAATTCTAGGTGGGTAGATATAGCAGTATGTATTAGTCGCTCCAGAACCTTGCCGGGTACAGGTAACACACTGATAGGCCTGTAATTTGAAACATTAGTAAGATCACCACCCTTGGGATGGGGGGTCACCGTAGCAATCTTCCAAGAATCAGGAATTTCTCCTGTCGAGATACACAACTTAATTATCCTAGTAAAACGTGTAGGATTTTTAATAACTGCCTCCTTAAATATGTTAGTAGGCAGGTATTCAATAGCAGACGACTTAGAAATGTCTATGTCTTTGACACAAGATATAATATCATCGTCTGAGAAATCTAAATCAGGCATGTCATTCTGACAGCGTTCGCCCATAAACTGAAAAGGCACATCATGATTGTCTGCAAGTTTAGGACCGATCTCAGCAAAATACTTATTAACATAAGCACTTGCCTTTTCATTAGATACAGGAGTAGCAGCCTCGTCAACCAGATTCACAGATTTAGTCATATGTTTACTGGAGGGTAAAATGTCTTTCAAAATTGACCAAAATTGTTTAGAATCCTTAAAGTGTGTTTTACTTAAATTATTGTAATATTTATTTCTAGCTTCATCATTTTCTAGATTTACTATATTTCTAAGTTGACGAGCTACTATGTTTGATATCAATTTTGGCCACTATAGGGAGCCACATTATCCAGAATGTAGAAAATGGGCCAAAATATGCTCTCTGTAATTTTCCATGACCCTTGACGTCTTAAGCTAGTGCAGGGTGACAATAAAGCATGTACGTGACATATACTGGGAAAGGGGAGCTTACTGCACCCTGCACTAAGGGCCTTTTTCGCAGATCCTAGCTGTCAAATATTGTGAAGGCTCGCGACCATAGTTCGTTATATAGCCCAACAGAGACGTGAGGACACAGTCAGCTATCGTCTTTATAAAACCGTAACAAATGTCATTTCCTTTCGATTGTATATCATATAATTAGTTCTTTAGAAATCCTCAATAGCCAAAGTGAAGGAAATAAATATAACACACAAAATAGTCTGAGACCAAATTAATCAGTAATTTGTAATTGATTGGCCTTTAATTGGTTTAGCTATAGTGAAATGAACATGAAATGTTGCCTACGTGCACCAATTGGCTGTCTGATACATCACCTATAACATTATAATTATGTTATTTGCTGGGTATTCCGCATTGGCAAGATGTCCTGTGTACAGCGTCATGTTAATTGGTACCAGTGTCACCAGTCTAACCTCCAGCAACAAGCTCGGCCAAATCTCAGGTCCAAAATTAGGGTACAAACAGGGTGTGAGTATTGTGAGTGGGTTGTACCTGGGCATTACTTGTGTCACCTGTCCCTTATAGAGTAGTAGTGGTTAGCATGGTGGATTCATGATGTAGAGGACCTAAGCTCAAATCCCTCCCAGGCCACATGTTGTCAACATACCATTAACAACCAATACCTTTTCTTATTTATATACATATAGTTCCTTTGAAGCAATCGGAATAGAAAATTTGTTCAAAGACTATTGATATTTCTTTGATATCATTTCAAGGTTGTTACTCACTTCTACCTATCAAAGCAAAATCTATTTGATATATAAGAATGTAAATTCATGGTATGGTCACCAAGATATTACTTGACAGGGATTTGAGCTTAGGACCTCTGCATCATGAATCCACCATGCTAACCACTACTCTATGAGGGACAGGCGACATAAGGAATGCCCAGGTACAACCCACTCACACCCTGTTTGTACCCTAATCTTGGACATGAGATTTGGCTGAGCTGGTTGCTGGTGACAAGGGGGACACCATTGGTACCATAGCAACACCTTGTGACAGCACCAGTATCTTGCTAGTGGCTTATACAACGCTGCGGATGGAACCATGTGGGTGATCCTTTATATAGTATTAGAAGATAGTATTGTATCTTACTCAGTCACAGTTCAATATCCAAACATGTCAGTGTGTATGTTCACAAATAGCGAGATTTGAGAGGATCTAAACCTTCACAATCCATAATTATGCAGCTAGCTGTTATTAGTTAACTACTTTGAACTAACTGACAGACAGCATGCCCATCCATATTGCAGCAGATGGCACATAGGTTCTATAAATAAGTGAATAGATTGATGAATTTATGAATATGTTTCGATAAACCGATAGCTTCAACATCCGGCCGTAAATTTCCTGGAAAGGGGTCGTTCGGATTGCCGAGGTCTGACTGTAGCGATCATGTGTGGTTTTGGTCTAGGGTAGATTCACCACTTTCGGACGCTCGTTGGCAGTGCAAACGTGACCCATTTTCTCTGAGCTGTTGCTATGTTAGTATGCTACACAAAGTTATCCTGAAGATATGTATAGAAAGAACAGTGTTGAAACATCATAGCCAGCCAATAATATGCATATTTCTTTGGGAATTTAGATGAAATAATCCTCATCAAAGTTAGGAAATTAATTGTCTCAATTTCACCTGATGTCGGACACTTTTGGTTTCTTCATTTTTATACAAGTAATATTAACTGATATCTTTGAGTACAACAGGTATGACATTATTTATTCAGGGTATTGAATCTGCCCCATACAGAAAAACCTATACTGACATAAATTCATATATTCTGGTCAATGGCACTTGAGAATGTATTTCGAGTTATATAGATTTAATAATATTTACTGGAACAGTTACAGCATTACTCCTTCTGTAAGTGTAATGATGAGAAAGAACCAGTGCCCAGTGCTGTCCGGCTTATGGTGTAATTATGTCATATATTTAGAAGGTCTTCAAAATAAACATCCTAGCAATTATTTGTACCTTTTTATATTATAAACCTTAGAATGGAAATACACCGCCATGCTTACTTATTACCAAGTTGACAAATATTGTGTTTATGAACATCACTTAGTGACAACAAACGCAATATAAACTCAAACTCAAGAATACATATACCTTATAGTCTATGTCCGGATATGTTGCCTAAGTGTAGATATAATAGCAGAATTTACCATAACAGCACCCTGCCCGAAGTTCTTGCATATATGGAATTTCATTGGTTGGTAAGAATAATAGTTAGATATTACTGTAGTAATCACACATAGGGCATAGCATTTACTATGTATTGTGTTTTTTAATGCCAAAAGTGTCCGTCTCTGGGTGAATCTACCCTAGTCTGGTCACGGAACCAATAATATTGCTTTTCTGACCTGTGTACCTGCCACCATTAGTCTTCTTATCCTTTTACAACAAACCTGGGTTAAGTATACCGAAATACCAAGTTAGTGGAATACATGTACCACTGACCACGCCATTTAGGTACTGCACTTGTAGGGCTAAGGACTTGTTTAAATGAAACACGTCAGTTGAGTATGATATATACCCATGCACAAAAAGTATATGGGCTTTTCCTGCCCGGGGTTTTCCTGTCAGGTATTTTTATTATGTCTTCCAAACGTGACCAGTATCTGACATGTGGTAAACATATTATGCTAACATACATCATAAGACGTTAATGCATGACGAATGTATCATTTGTATGGCAGAAAGTTGTATATATATATATATATATATATATATATATATATATATATATATATTGGGGTGTAGTGTTGAGTTAGTCGTTTCTGCCCTTTAATAGAAGGGAGAGCAGCAAAATGATATATATAATGTGATAGGTATTCGGACAATAAGTGCATACTGCCAAAAGATGACATCATTGGTCACAAGCAGAAAAGGTCACTTTTCTAGTAGAAAGCAAAGGTCTATTGAAGTTGATGTATTCATACTAATTTAATATCTTGCCAGCCTGTTTTCGAGTCACAGAAACAAGTTAGGTTTTACACGATAGATCTGTCATTCTTTTTTGGTAATAGGTTATACGTATATCCGCACTTCTGCAAAACAACATATCAGGCCGCACTTCTAATACATCCTATAGAGCTATTCATGTCTTATTATTATGAGTTACTTAAATCATTCGATGGGCTTCTCCAGAGATAAGCCTGTCATCCACCAAGTCTGAATGTTAAAAAAACAGACCTGTGTATGGGTTCACTGTGTATGGTAAAACAATCTTACACGAGGGAGGGATGTGGTCATTGTGGCTTTTCAAACACATTTCTATAGCGTAATGCATCTGCAATGGAAGGATTCCTATATAACGACATTAATCACCTTAGTCATTTGAGTCTAGAGGCCTGCGAGATTGGGACTGTGTGGATCCTAACGCTTTTTTTTCTCACTTTATTGTCTTGTCTGCCAATGTATTGTATGTATGAGTATGTAAATCGGTCGTTAATTGATTTTTGCTCGAGGCGCGATTCTATCAGAAACAAGGGCTCTTAATGGATGAATGCCGACAGGACCCATATTAATACATTGCCAAGCATGTATATAATGTACTTAAAAGGCAGCCCAAGCCAAATGCAGCACACATCAAACATACATGTATCACCTTCCGATTTTTGCTCACAGCCCCAGTCGTATTTCATAGAGGTTTCATATTGCCGCTGTCTTTGAAGGAATGCCAATTAATGTACTGCTTACACCGGAGGGATGTATCAGATACATAGAACGTATGATAGAAAGACGTGCCATTATAATTATTATTAGCGAGTATCAACAGGTTCTGCAATGTGACATACTTAATGTGCACCTATATACTAATAGGTGATTGACTGACAAAACAGCTAATGAGAACGACTTTTGTAAGGGTCACCGTCCACAGAGCATAAATCGGCCGTATACGGCCATTTTATGCGCAATTTTACATAGGAAATGTATGGCAATTTTATCCATACACGGCCGATTTATGCTCTGTGGACGGTGGACATTATTGGAACGAACCGTAGTGTAGCACTGATGTAACAAAGCTACTAATATAGCGACCTATGAAACGGAAAAAAAGAGTTATCATAATATTGGTTATGAAACAGGCCCCTGGGCGTGGTTGCCATCTTAATAATACAAATAGCCACAATATTATCATGAGAGCAGAACATTTTCAGAGTTATTAGAAAAAAATAAGGGTATACTGTATTGAGATCGAGATATTATACTCAGACTACTGTAATGCATACAGGTACAGTCAGTTAATTAAAACGCATTTTTCTCCTTTCCTGAACTTCCCCTCCCTCCAGAAAAACAACAACACCGATGTGAATGCCCGATAGTATACATCTATGTCATAAATGCTTATACAGGTGCCTGGCCCATCTTTTGGCATATTCATGATAGTGACATGGACAATTAGAATAGCCTTGTCGGGACCCTCCATAATGATACTGGGCGTACCAGCGGCGTAAAGGCAATAAGGCCCTGAGGGATCCTGTAGCAGACTGCCCTGGCGACAGATGTCCAGACCAGCAAGCCTTAGTGAGCCACATCTGGGATATAAATGATTATGGTTTGAACGGTCCATATTGCAGTTTCTTCCTTCATCCCTTCCATTTCATAGGTGCGCTCACTGCGGTTCCCCCTGGACATCTACCCCCGACCATCTACCCCCTTGGATATCTACTCCTAAGATTATCTACGCCCTGGACTTTTATACTCCCTTGGACATCTATACCCCCTGGACTTTTACCCCTTAGGACTTTCACCCCCTAGGACATCCACCCCTTATTGACTTCTACCCCCTAGGACATCCACCCTCTAGGACTTCTACCCCCTAGGACATCCACTCTTTGGACATCTACCCCTTGGACTTTTACCAGTTAGGACTTCTACCCATGGGGGACATCCGCCCTCTCCATATGCCCATATTATGGTTAGTCACATCATATGGAGATAGCATATGGACAGATGTAGGGACTAGTCAGCATGACCAGTCAGTTTGAGTTAATGATCTTTTCTATCACGAGGTGGCATCATTGTAACCACTGTAACCAATAAAAGTTGTATGAGGACACTTATTTCACGGATTCGAACATCAAATCGAGCGAGGATTCTCAGAATTCTCAGATATACTCAAACGGTAAAGAGGGCAAAGTAGCCTAAAACGCATTGGTAGAGACACCTGTGATTGGGTAGAAAAGCAGACATGAAGGCTTATTTCAGGTACGGTAAACAGGCAAGCTGACTCACGCATATATGGCAAGCCATTTATTCACTCATAATATCAACGTTTCTACATTTTATACCAACGTTTTTTGAATTAACATAAAAGGGTATAATGTATAATGTGCTGAGACATGAGGTTTTATAGATCCCCATAGTGTAATTCCTTATGTTCTTGTAGTTCTTTTCATCGTTTGAAAAGGTGTAGTAGTAGCAATTTAGTTGGATTTACTAATTAAACTATGATTTATGAATTGATGTATGTGACATAGTATCTTCATCCGAAGTCGTCCACAATTTCATCCCCTTATACACCAAGCCAGCCACACGAGAGAAGTGATGAAAAGGGTGTACAGGAGCGACCGACTTCAGCTGAATCTACCCTATCCAAGTGTTAAAACTTTAATATCAAGGGTGGTCACTTGGCTTGCCATACTTATACATCAAGTGGGAGGACACCAGGTGAGGTGACAAATGTTAACAGGTTAAATGTAGTCTTGGATGTGTGGTGCCAAAACTGTTGTCCTTAGGCAGAGGTCAGTCCCGAGCCTCATGCACCAGGTCTACATGGAGCACAGGGCAACCACGCATGGCAGGTGGCAGTATTCGCACAGCATGTTCCATCTATTGACTCGAACAAATCGCGAGTATTGTTCTTTGTTTGTTTGTGAAGGCCATGAGAGTATAGCTCGGGCTCCATTAGGGCGACACAGATACCTACGAAACGTGGCGTTGTTTTTAATGTTTTGTTTAAAAATGTCTGACACATTTTGACACATTTCGCCACATTGTTGTCCTAAGTATTACCCTGCTCCTGGTGATAAATAGGGCGACTCTGCCGCGAAATGAAGCAATCATTTCTTGAACAGAGTATTGAAAGAACGCCATGTTTTGCAGGGACCAGTGTCGCCATAGTGTAGTCCGGCCTTAAGAGAGGGAGTGGGACAAGGTGTTCAAAATCCTGTATTGGTTTCTACTTGCTCCTAGGACACGTTCCCATCACAAGTGTGGGCATACTATCTACGTTTTAGCATGTGGAATAAAGGTGAATGGTTTTAGCAGGAAGGTAGAAGGCATGTAGACCAAGATACCAACCGGTGAAGCAGTAAAGCACAGATATATGTGTAACCCTCCCCCAATTCTCTCTGTAGTACCAACGGATGGGCAGGAATGCAAGCACTTCTGCCATCTAGTGCAATATGAGGACATAAGTATCTAAAGTCATGCTGGTTCAATCTCGGCCCTGTGAAGCACTGATACATATGGGCTGTGGTTCCAGTGTAATTGTTTGTGCTCCCTATCCCCCACAACTATACCTGACAGACCAGGTAAGATGGCCCAGATGCGTTAACACATGTCATTGATCCTCTGTGTGAACTAGTAATAAAGTCTATCACAACCAGCTTTCTTGTCGCTCCAACTTGGTGTCAGAAGTGGGTTTATGTTCTGCATGTAACTCACTGCACTGATGAGAAGCGCGCTGAGGTACAAGTTGGTAGCGTGACCTCTACTGCTAGACTGAACATGGAAATCCATACTGAGAGCTCGAGGTAGTATGTCACAAAAGGAATAGTTCCCTAAGTATATACATTTTTTTGTAGTTCCCACACTACCATTACCAGTCGTACCGGGAACATTTTCCAAATAGATACAGCTCTGTTTTAATAACTGTATTACTTCATCAAGGCGTGGTAAGCAGTTCAAAGAAGGAAGAATAAGGTTTTCCCCCTTTTATCCATTTTCATTTGACCTTTTTGGGGGTCAAAAATAGTGCCCTGTGCCCCCCCCCCTCCCCATTCATCCGGATTTACACGCCCCTGTTCGAAAGGCTTCATGAGGCCTAAATCATACTTCAAGTTGACTTGGTCTACTGTCATAGATTCTCCTGAAACACCCAGGTGGCGACACTGAGCTTCCAATACCAATAACCATGGGGCTGTAGTATAGTTCTGCCTATTATACACAGACGGCAGTAGTTCTTGCTAATGTACCATGGATGCATGGGTATGGATAGAGACCTCACTCCGAAGACATTACTACCCTTCCATCTGCTGTTCTGAGGCTGATCTATATCCGTGGAAAGAAACTACAACTATGTCTAAGCAAGTTTACCCTTTGTAGTATTCAAAACAAACTAACAACAAATTCAACACAAACAGTGCTAAATTGATGTGTTTCACAGCTTCAAAGAAAGAATCAAATTCCCTAGACATTACAAAGCTATCACAAAATAGAAGTTCCCTCTTACAAATACCCAGGTGTAACACTAGATCCCCACCTAAAATACAATGTTCACATTCGTCTGATGCTCCAAACAGGTTTTTTTTAAATTTAACTTATGTGCTAGCTGGACTACATGAATTTATGACACAGAGTATATCTCGTCAGTTAGATAATGCATCTACTAAAGTAGAGAAAGGTTTACAAAAAAACATGGCGTTACCGTATTTCTGATCAAGGTGATATTTCGTTTCATGTGCTCGAATCAGAGCAGATAGCACAGACTATAGATAATATATCAAGATTAAATTTACTCTAAAGGTCCCACGTTTGAACGACACAAATCTTATTAACCTTGTAACCTAGATTCCAAAACCCCATGATAGACTATTGTTCTGTCCAGACAATTTCGTATCAAAGGGCAAGTGATCCTTGCTAATTAGTTAATTAGTTAGTTTGTGTACAAGAGGGTTCCAATGACCGGAAGTGAGTGACAAGCCAGACACCGCTTGTGTTACATTAGATTGTTACATTATGATTGTTAATTTAATAACGGGATGATATATTACTACTAGGTCACGTAACTAGTTAACTGTATTTCTATTCATACCCAATGATCGATTCTTTTAAAGGAAGGATCCCCAATAAATATCAGCCAATCACCAAGAGGTGAGATGAGGAGGACCTTTCTATCTTTCTATGTCAGGGAAACACTAAACGCTTTATTTGCATGTCTGTAACCTTGTTCTCTTATGGGATATACAGGCCTCAGTATTATATTTGAACTACAAGTACCGTCTGATTTCTTGACAAATGACAAAAGAATGTTACAAAAAGAAAAAGAATTACTAGGTCATTTCTTCCCTGATTATCATAATACACTCATATCCGATTCTTTTATGAATAAATATACATAATAATATACCTCTTGTTACTGAGCCATCGAATGACGTACATACATACAAATCGCTTTATGTGCCTTGTCATTAAATGTCGATCAAAAGCAACGTTTATTTCGATAAACCTGTAAATGACTAGGTGCGTGGTATTTCATGGGCATTTGATTATAGTTAACACCAGAGTTGTGACGTAAAAGTATAACGTGGTAGTGATTTATGGTTAAACCTTGGAACACGGATATGCATGGTATCAAATGATATTATCTATAAATAGAAAATGCTGGGTGGATGCCAAAGAGGTATTTATTACTTTCATTCTGTAATTGTTTATGTGGTTATACCCAAAAACAAACAACAATATAAATTTAATGTTAATTCAGAGTTAATAATTGCTTAGATTAACCTCAGGGAACAGTGTTAAGTTGTAGCGACACTCGTGCACTTAAATCAACGTGTAATCCCCGCACCCTCATTTCATAACAATTGAAAGAAAAGGCAAAGGGAGTTTCTGGTATTACATTAATTTGTCTTTCGGCCGTTTAATTTATCATCACAGCGGTTGCTTTTTTTTGGGTGTGGTGGGGGGGGGGGCTGTTATTCCTCATTTCCCCAACTGTCCCGATTTGCTCCCTAAAGCCTAACATTATTTTCATTACTTTGGGTTCACTGTTCCCAGTTTTCTGTTTCCATCTAAGGTATGTGGGGGTAGGTACAGGAGTGTACATTGTAATTTCTGGATGATTTTTCGATAACCTTTATGAATAACATATATGTCATTGCCTGTTCTTTGGTTAAGGTTGCACTATTTCTCGAATATACAATTTACAGCAAGAATAGTGGTCCCATTAGAATCGTGAGGTCATGTGCTTCATTATGGGGGGAAAAACGTAGGAATTGACCCAGTAGAAGTGTGGGGATGAAGCCTTACTCCAGCATAGCTGTTTTAGGCCTAAAACCGCGCCAATTGGCGCGGTTGGGCACGAAAGGGTTATGGTACAAAACCATTATTTCCGTTTCCTTTAAATAAAAAGAAATATTGCAGCTTAAGACACGGTGGAAACCACAGCCATAATTAAATGAGTGCCAATTGACCCACACCTGTAGATTTACAGAACTTTGTACAACTACAACTGTCAGCATCATCCTAGGTATCAAGTTGGGGATTTATACGGAGAACAGTACTACTCTACTACTACTACACGCACAGGCTTAAACTGATCAGCTCAGTTATACCGGGAGTAGATGACTGTATATATAGCGCAATGTATGACACAGCTAGACACCTTTCATCTTTATACTCTAGATGGCCCTACGGTCCCATGGGTTGGGACATAGACATGTGGCTCCATCTGAAGTATGAAGATAATGGTGGAATAAACAGTTTGTATATTTCTAAATAGAGGGTGCTACTTTGCGCTATTTTGTATTTCAGCTGTCACAGAGACACTGCCATGCAGGCTTACTCCAGTATGGTACACTCTATAATGAACAAGGAGGCGTTCAACTATAGTTTGGAACAACATTTTATTCTACAAATTACATGTTTCAAACATACATGATTATAGAATGTATGACACATACGACAAACACTTTTGTCAACCTTTTGAGTACATAAACAATTACGACAACTACCTTGTCTACCTTTTGAGTTCATAAACAAATACGACAATGACCTTGTCAACCTTTAGAACAGCGGTGTATACATGTTGATATGAGTACATAACAATACGAGAGTTCATGGTATATATAACACAGGTAAACATATGAATAACAATATGTTTATGATAAAACAACATGGTTAAGGGTGGGACGGTGGGAAATAAATTCTGCCTTCCTGTAGCAGGTAGCGGCGTGAAGAGAGGACGAGTTGCGGGCGGAGTGTCTTTATATAGTGTGTGAGGGCGCCACCGTCGTGAGTCGTTCCAAGCGTCCACACCAGGGGAACTAGCGTTTCCCGCCACCGTTCATTACTAGGAATTGGCACCCAATTCCTCACCGATGAACAAGGAGGCGTTCAACTATAGTTTGGAACAACATTTTATTCTACAAATTACATGTTTCAAACATACATGATTATAAAATGTATGACACATACGACAAACACTTTTGTCAACCTTTTGAGTACATAAACAATTACGACAACTACCTTGTCTACCTTTTGAGTTCATAAACAAATACGACAATGACCTTGTCAACCTTTAGAACAGCGGTGTATACATGTTGATATGAGTACATAACAATACGAGAGTTCATGGTGCAAATAGGCTGGCCAGGGACTGGGCGACCCTAGTCGAGTATTGGGCTGGAAGGTAGGTTTTCATGGACCCACAGCACTTCCAAGTACCGTGTGCTTGGATGTCTATTGGGTCAGCCCCAGCGGCTTGGGCTGCTTGAGCCCCGCCGCGACGGAGGGAGTGTGCTGACACAGAGTGTGCATAAGAGCATTTAGCAGCCACCAGGATGGCTCTTACTACCGCCATCATGGCATTTGTGGTGAGAGGCTTGTAGTCACTGAGGAGGCTGGCATGGAGGGGTCAGCCTTCACAATGGATGTGTAGTCTGTCCAAGCTTGCACAGGACAAGCTGGGGACCCAGGGATGTGTGGCAGGGCCAACACCGCTGGAGTGTCACTGTTAGATATTGTCTTTGAGGATCTTATCATGATTGCCAGTCCAGCAGAGTGAGGGAGCACGTCCCTTCTGCAGAGTGTGTGGGGGCCACTCCAAGTTGTGGCCGCAGGGGTGAGAAGGTTGGAGGCCCTTAAAGCCAATTGTTAGGGCTGCTTTGATGGACGCACCTTCCTGCATATAGTCCAGTATGGAGCACACTTGAATCAAGTCACGTGGTAACAGTGCTGGGGCAGGAGAGGGGAGATAAGGACTGAGTCGTAGGGCTCCTGTTAGAACAGCCTTAGACTCAGTGGAGTAGAGGGGGGTTGGGTCACCACCATGGTCATGGATCCAGGTGGCCGCCCCAGACTTAAAGTTCTTGTGGGAGGTTGGTGATTTTAGACTGTTTACCAAAAACTGTGAGAATTCACAGGCATCACCAATGGTGGGGTGCAGGACGTCTGTGCCATAATATATGGCATAGGTGAGGTAGAACTGAGCTTGCCTTGCCTTGTTGGCCGATGTTCTTTCAGTGCAGGATGCCCCCAGGGATGTCAGTGCCTGACTGCCTAGAGGTGTTTCTGTAACAACATTTAATGAATATATTTATATACAATCAAAAACAGGGTTTGGGAGAACGTGAGGGACCCTTGTTAAGTGTCTTTGGGAAACCAGGTGTGATGCACCTGAGACCATGGATTTGTCATGTGGCCGGGAGAGGGCATCCGCCAAAGGAAGCTGACTGCCCGGCTTGTGCCTGACTTCAAATGTTTGGTCTCTGACTGATGCCTCTAGCCACAATTGTCTGGCGCAGGCCGCCAAGATGGGCTCCTGAGTTTTCCCTGTCTGAAGGGCCTGCTGGCTACCCGCATTGTCTGTATGCACTACAATCAGGAAGCCTGCTGTGTCAGAGGGCACCAGTGACTTGTAGGCTATGATGAGATTTACAGCTTCTCTCTGCACTATGTCTTTGAACTGCTTCTTGAAGGCTGAGTCATACACAAGCTGGTAGTATGTAGACTCAGTGTTGCCTCCCCCTCCCTCCATGGAAGAGTCACACTCAATGTGCCACTCTTGTCTGGATGGCTGTAGGAGGTGAATGCCATTTGTCTTCTTAGCAAACTGAAGGAACCATGAGATGTCAGACCTGAAGTCGTTGGATAGCCAGGACCTACCCTGGTCGGGGGACCTACGAAGTGCGTCCAGAATCCTGAATAGGAATCTGCGAGCTGGAGGTATGCACTTGCTGATGTGCATAAGCTTCCCAACCACAGATTGTATTTCTTTCTTTGTAGCTGCCCGTCTGTATAACCATACTTGACATTCAGAGATGACCTCGACCAGTTTTGCTGGTGGTATGGTGATGGTCATGTCCACTGAGTCCATGATGAAACCCAACCACTCAAGGCGGGTTGTTGGGGGTTGGCACTTCTTTGGAGCGAGCACTAGTCCTAGGTCTGATGTGAGGTCTTGGAATTGTTGGTACTGAGCTTGAGCCTGAGTGACAGTAGGGGCTGCTCCACAGTAATCATCCAAATATGCCAGGCACCAAGCTCCCATCTTGCCCATCAGGTGGTGACTGCATTGCTGGTCCTCTGGCACGCCATACTAGAAAGACGAGCGCCAAAGGGGGGGCAAATGTCCACCCAGAACATACCATCAAATTTAAGGCCCATAAGAGAAATGTCTATGGGGTCCAGGTGCAGCTGCCTGTAAGCCCTTGCCAAATCAGCCTTCCACATCAAGCAACCAGGTCCCAGTGTGCAAACCTTGGTTGCCAAGTCAGCAATGGACGGGAGTGTGTAAGGCAGTAACTGACCCTCTAGGATATTTTTAGTGATGCCACTGTTCACCCCTGTGCCCTCAGGGTAGGACAGGTCCAGTACTATCCTCCTGGTGTGTGAGTCCTTCTTTGGTGCCGTGAGTATCGGGGCAGTGTGAAACCAGGGACTGAACGGTGGAGCCGGGAATGGACCTAGCAGGGCTCCCATCCTTTTCTCAATGTCAATGAACTCCCTTACTTGGACAGCATACTGGTCTGTGGAGTGATTTGAATCCACCTCTTGTGGAGGAAGGTCAGCGGTGCAACCCGCTGGCCAGCCATAGCGGAGATAATCACACAGAATTTTGTCATGGTAATCGGCTAGCCTAAACTCCCACTCATGCAGATTTAATGCAGAGGGGACTGTGAGGCGTGCCCCTAGTCTATTTGGGAGGCATGTAGTTCTTGCCGCATTGACCAAAAGTGCATACTGAGTGTGGTCAGCCCATAGGCTGGGAACCGTGGTGGGCCAGAAGTCCACCTTGATGAGGGCAAACTCTCTGGGGGAAGGACCAGCTTTTGGTTGTGTGTGGTGACACAAGTCAGGCTGGAAGTCCAGGGGTATGTGAATCTGATCGAGGTAAGGGTTAAATACAGTCAACTCTCACTTAACGACCACCTCTCCAGTGCGACCACCCCATCATTGCGACCATATTTGAAAAGTCCCAACCATTTTTCCCTTTGTTTTAATGTAAAAAAACTCCCTTGAATGCGACCACCCCTCTATTGCGACCACCTCACCCTGCGACCACCAAATTCTCAGTCCCAAATCATACTTTTCTTCCTCTATTGCGACCATTAGGGTTGCCTTTTGTCCCTCCCCACTCCAACCACTGGTCAGGTTAGTGCTGGGGGCTTCTGACCCCCCCCTCCCCCCACACCCCCTGGGTGGAGTCGCTCTCCTAACTTGTGTGGGAGACCTTTGCCTACCCCCCCCCCCCCGCCTCACCTTCTCCTCTGAATAGGCATCAAAGAGGGGGGGGGGTAGGTACAGGACTTCTCCCCTGAGGCTCACGGGGTGGAGGGGGGGAGGTAGGTGTGGCAACAGGTAGGTGCGACAACAGAGTGGCAGGAGTCGCTCACATCTTACCACCCATCCAACCCCATCCACAGATGTTTCTTGCCCCTTTGATATCCGTCATACCCTGAGGAGGAAGTGGTGGAGGGGGGGGGGGTGTAAAAAATACCAAAAAACACCGAAAAATAACTGTGTCACCCCCCTCCTTTCAGTGTTAAAATCTATCTTTAGTTGCTATCAATGTCTAACCTAGCATTTGTGTACATGGGTCAATTGAATAAGTATACTACATGCAAGATTATTAACAACAATAAAATCTTTATCATGACTTTCCCAGAACTGAGGAACTTACTTCCTCTAATGCGACCACCTCACTATTGCGACCACTTTTGGATAGTCCCAAGGGTGGTCGGATTAGAGGGAGTTGACTGTACTCCTCCAGAGAGCCCGGTGGTATCATGTTGTCTGAGTTACACTGTAGTGTGCCACCTGGCGGTAATTCAGCGGGCCTGGCAGTAGGTAGCCTAGCGGCCCTATCACCTAGGTGAGTGTGAGAGTAGTCCATGTACAGGTTGGGGGTCGGCTTCATGTCATAGTCCATATACAGGCCGGCCATGTCCGGCCTAGGCCTGAAAGGATGGGAGGTGTGTGTATGTGTAGGGGTCATCCCTGATGCGGCATACAACTTCTGAATGGTAGTGGATCTTTTGGATGTTAGACCTGCACCATTGACAATGATGTCCATACTGCTGGCCCGCCTCTACATGACCATCTGGAAGTGTGCAGCCTGAGCCTGAGTTGAACAGTCTGCATGGGATGTCTGACCTGTTCAGGGCACTCCTAGGCCTATTGGGGCGTTTGTCCTGTTGCTGTACTGAAGGCTCGTGAGTAGTAGGCCTAGCGCTGTGGTTAGCGGCATGAGATGCGGAGGCAGCGTTCTTATAGTTGGAGTTCCCAGACTGGGCTTGAGCCTGCCTAGCCGAGCCAGCGACGGCTGAGGCATTGGGGACATGAAGTCTGCCTTGGCGAGCTCTGGAGGTGGCATCTCTCAGTGACCTAATTTCCAGTAAATCAGTCCACAACACGCGGGCGTCAGCTACCTTTGTTAATACATCTTCCGACCACTCACGTACCTGGTCCCATCTATACAAAGACCCGTCCTCAATTACTTGTGCTATGTGGCGTGCTATATGAGGTTTGTCCTCAGTGGGGGTTTTTGGGTCCTTAGCTAACTGGGATAAGCCGAAAACATACTCCATTTCAGACAGTGAATTAAGGGTAGTTTTGACTCTATTAGGGCCGCGAAAGATGTACTTATGGGCGTGAATTTTCCTACCTTTTAGGCTAGAGAGTTGATGTGCACTGTTTAAAAGTGCCTGTACCTGTTGACCTAGGGCCGGGTTGTTGGCCTGGTTAAAAGACATTGGAAGGTCATGAGGCGTCGACGCCGGTCTCGGGGGAATGGCGTCAGCGAACAGTTCAAAAATATTGTCATGATTTGTGCGGCCCGCTGCTTGTTGCGCACATGACTTGTGTGTCATGTGAGCAGGATCCCCGTGTGTCTTACCATAAGGTGACGTTCTGACAGCAGACCTCATGGCATTGACACGGGTGGGGGACCTGCCTGTCGTCGGACCACGTGGCTTTGACGTTGGATCCACGGCGGGTACGACGTCAACCTGCACCGCGGGTTGGGGTTCTGGGATGACGACCGTAGATTTTTCAATCAGAGGAATAGCTACCTTTAATCTGGCCAGAATGTCTGTCGTATCTTTCCCAACGTCACCAACCTTTTCCTCTAAGACGCCGATGCGAGATTCCAAGCCAACAACCTTTCGCGCCAAGTCATCATGACGTGTGTCATCTGCCGTCACGGTCGGCTCAGTCACATCTGTTGACGGCGCTTCTGGATTCTTGGATTTTTTTCTTTGCGGCCTGGCGCGCTGATTTCTTTGTTGGTTCCATGACTGGAGCCGGTACCTTAGTGGGTTTTGTGGCCTTCTTGGGAGGCATGATTGCTATGAGAACACTGATTTTAAACTACAAAGCGATTCTAAAATAAATTCTGCCTTCCTGTAGCGGGTAGCGGCGTGAAGAGAGGACGAGTTGCGGGCGGAGTGTCTTTATATAGTGTGTGAGGGCGCCACCGTCGTGAGTCGTTCCAAGCGTCCACACCAGGGGGAACTAGCGTTTTCCGCCACCGTTCATTACTAGGAATTGGCGCCCAATTCCTCACCAATGGCATATTGCAGCTTCGTCACAGACGGTGGACCAGTCTGGGCTGTACGCAAGATGCAAATACTGCAGAATGATGCACTGTGAATCTGTAAGTGTATCTGAATCTGTGAGTGTATCCGAGACCCAAGCAGAGTGGATATCAATGACCTACACACACACCAGACACAAGATGAAGATGCTTCTGCCGGTGAGGACCCGGGATTGACTGAGCCATCTCCACAAAATGTCCCTGGACCCAGACAACCTGATCACCCTGACCCGGGTGCTAAGAGGGCCAGAAACTCAAGGTCCCTCACTCAACGAAATAGATATATGACAAAAGCCCACTCTATCGTGGTGCCCCAATGTGGAACGAACTGCTCCCAGGCATCCAGCACCTGCCACATGAAGCCTTTATGAAGGCACTTAAAAAGTAACTGTTGTTTGGACACTTAGTGCAGAGTGCACTAACCTAGACTAGAGACTGCATATCTTGAGTGACCCTTGAAATAACTGATAATTATTAAAATATTCTATCTGCTCTATTTCTATTCATGGAGTCCCTCTTGGCTAGGCAATGAAAAGGTGCTTGTATACTACATTACTTAGGGAGTGTTTATTAATAAATTTTATTAATTACGGGGGAGGGGGTGGTGAGATCTCGCGCGAAGGGGCGAAAATGTTTTACACCCCCCCTCGAGAGCGCATGGAATGTTTTCAGAAGGGGTCAGAATTTCTTACGCCCCCCCTCAGGAGGGGTCGGAAATTTTTACGCCCCCCCAAACCCACCACCCCCCCCCGTAACTAATAAATGAACACTCCCTTAGCCAATAAAAATATCAAACAACAACAACCAAATATAATTCAATCAATCAATTCAACGTTTTTCACGTCACATATAAGCAGATCAATACTCAAGTAACCATTGAATAACGTTGATAAACTTGTTTGTTTTAACGATATCTATTGAGTCACATATCAGTTTACACTAATACATATACTGTTTTAACGTATCCCAGCTAACAAAAGAACGTTTCTAGAACGTTTTAAAACGTTTGTATTTGGTTTGGAAACAAACGTTTGTGTTAGAACATTTTAAAATATTTGTATAATTATGGTTTGCAAAATGTTTGCATGCAAACATTTGCAACCCATTTGGGGGACGACCATTGTTACACGAAAAGACCCCACAGAGGAGGCAACCCACGGTCTTTAGATGCAAAGTTCCAGGCTGTCCTTGCTGTGCTAGCGAGGCTGTTGGTGAAAGTAGGTAAGCCTACAAAAGGTATTGTATAAGAGCAGTGTGCATAGTACAAATGTACCATCAAAGTTTATAAGCGCAGGTGCGCTTATTCAATCCATTAGGGTAGATATTCAAAATTGGATAACCAGAGAAAGTCTTGGATATGTTGGTGAAAGTTTTTATGAGATAGGACGTGGTTGCTGAAGGTCCCTAATATTTAAATCGACTTACTGGGTCCCTAAAATGTCTCCCTATAAATCAGTACCTATATGTAGTAACCTAATAGGGACCTTCAGCAATAGGGACCTGTAGCAAACCGGACGTAGCTCAATTAACCCAGACGTATCCTATGCCTTCAGCAATGCCAAGTCTGCGTTTATTGAACTTTTAATGTAAAAGCTCATTTTGGCAAAAAAAAAAGAGGGAGTGCACCGCTCTGTAAATCCACCACTGACATGGAACAGATATATTGGCTCTTTTACACCCCCTATATAACTAATCACCCCATCGATTACTATGAAAACACTGACAAGGTCTATAAGTATGTAAACAAACCTTTTGCAAACCTTTTGTAAACGTTTTTTTTTGCAACGTTTTTTGTGTCAACGTTTTAACGTTTTTGCAAACGTTTGCAAACCTCCTGCAAACGTTTTCCAACCGTTAGGAAAACGTTTTTTTGTTAGCTTGGTTATGGCTGACAGAGGTATACGATACACAATGAGCAGACAATCTGGTCATCCTGTAAAGATATGCTGACCATAGGCCAGTTGAATGCATACCACCAATAGTCCTGATATGGTGAACCCAGACTCTAAGACGTGAGTATTTCGGGGGCTGCCTACACTAAGATAACTAGACAAAGGTTTGTGTGACATTTTTATAACTTACATCGGATGGTAACCGTCAGTTGGGAATAATTTGAGTGCTCCTTTGTTTTCACATGTATTTCATGCACTTGTAAACTTCATCAATCAATAGAACACTTTGCATTTAAAAAGATTAGGTAATACTATGTTTTACCGTGAAATTGGATAGGCCGTGAGATACTTAAGGGGTGGGGATGATATAATCATAAGTTTTGGTCAATTTGCCCATTAAAAAATGTACAGCATTCTTCAGCTAAATCACTCGAGCTTCTTGTTCCAAGTGCAATATTTGCAGGAAGAGTACTTTCTTAAACTTTACAGTGACTGCCTGATCCAGATCCAGATATATACATTTATCCATGCGTACATACAGCTAATATCAACATGCAGTATACATACATGTGTGAACTTCACAAGAAGCCCTAGAAACAGGTCCATACCTCATCACACCGAAGACCTACCCTTTGGTGCGAGATGATCATGACACAAATGATTCATATAACCTATCACATCATATAACCTATCACATTGAGCATCCTTAGATACGTTTCTCTGTACACCCCCACTTCCTCCCACGTAACCAATAGAGACAAGAAAATGTCATTGACCCTATGATAAACATGCAAATGTATCTACATACATTTACAAGATATATCTTTACATAGTAAACGGGTCACATATATATCAATTAGGCGCGACATATTGCCAATTGACTACAGTGGCCATCCATCCTGTCAGGGCGCCCATGCACCTGATCATCATCATCACCTTTTCTACTTTTTTAGATGGTCTGTGGTAGCCTCTGCAGACCATGGGGAAAACACTGTCTTAAACCGTAATATACAGACAACATATATGAAAATCAGCTATAATAATCAAGGAGCCCCGACTGCATATATAGGCCTGCACCTTCAAATGAAGCTAGTTTGGCGGAAAACCGTGTGTACACAGTATACTAGATGGTGGGTTGCTAACCCGCAAAGCTCAAACATTCACTGTTAGAGTGATCATATTGGGCCATGGTAATTAATTGGAGTGGGTAGGAAAACTGCTGAGTAGCCAGATGCTGATATAAAGCCTAAACTTCTGCGCCCAAGCAGCAACCAAGAAGGCAACGTTGGTTACCCCAGCCCAGTGGACACAGAACATTGAATCAACATTCACAAACAGTCGTCAATGTTGATTCAATGTTGATTCAATGTTGATTCATCGTTGAACTGAATTTTGTGCTGACTGGAAAGGACTATACAACCACCACACCGCTCAAGCACGCAGAATCATGATGCAAATTGACATTACTCTTCTAGAAAATAAGGAAGAGCTCACATTGAACAATCGTCAAAGGCAAGGAATGATAGCTCTGGTTAGTACTGACGGTGCTTTTAACCGCTCGTCGGAGCCACTCATGCCGAGACATTCCCACTTGTAGTATTGTGCTGTGAATAATCATTAGTTGAATGTGATCAACTTTTATTGTAACCTTGACTGAGACAACTGGGGAAGACATTATCGAGACAATAGAGGACACCAAGTCTTCGGGAATTGATCATGCAAGGATATAACATTCCTGAAGAATGTTTTCACAACAATTCCTGAAGTGATCACCTAGCTAGTTAGTAGTACAAAATGTAGTCCCGTGTAGGGTAGACACTCACAGGGCACAATTTGGATGAATCCAGGATCTGTGTGTGGCTCAGCCTAACTGTTGTTTAATCGAAGTGAAAGTCCAACAGGCTCTCTCCCTAGGGTCAGGCGGTGTCCGACCCTGGAGAGCTCGAGAGTCCAGCTGACGCTTACTTTCTCCGTGTATTTAATACGGGTGTGTGATAGTAAGTCTGAGATGTGACATTCTTTGGGATGTTAAATCACAGAGGTTAGCGTATCTCCCATGAAATAAGATGGCAGAAGTGCCGGAGTGCCTTGTTTCATATCCATACAAAAGCGAACAAGGAAGAGGGATGGGTATGAAATTGAGTCGTCTCATGAATGAATATGAGTATTAAGTAAGGGGCTAAGACTGGAAGGGTTTTGTTATCCTGCCCCTGGGCAGGGCAATTGTGTGGGTGGGGACCGGAAGATATCGTCAATAGCAAAGCCGTCTGTGAATTTCTGAACTAGTCAGCAGCCGGACATGGTGACCAGCCGCCCAGGTCTCGGAATCGGAAAATAGGTTGACCATGATCTACAAGCCTCGTTTTGATACACGGGGTGGCTTTGCGTGGGCGGATCAATTGGGCATGTGATTTACCAGTTTAGTGAAGGCGAAGAAGAAAAAGAAGTTACAAAAATGAACCAGAAAATCAAAGTCATTCGAGTTTTCTGGTCCAATATATGAAGGATTTAGAGGTTGTATATCTTGGTCAGGGTCATGAAAGTGGTCTGGTGAGTACAGTGGTCTGGGGCATGGGATACATGGGCTTGATCATGGGTGGGGAGAGCTGTCTGTCACCTTTTTTAGGCTAATGCACTTCCCAAATGCTCTGATTCAGCAGCCGCAGGGGCTTGTTTCTTAAGCAGCTTCTAATAGTGCAATCTGGTTTTCTGTTTCTCCAACAGCCATCATTTATTGTGATACATTAGAGTGCAATCACTGTTTGCATTTGTGTTCATGATGGATAGAGGTTATGTGAGCTGTGTTTCTCAATCAGTTGGCAGGAGGTATGAGAGCTCTTGGGCGAAGAGTATATTTGCGTTTCATAATGCGTTTTTTTTATGCACACCCTAATACATGTTAGTGGACATTGGCCATTTAAAAATGAAAAACAAGATTTACAGGTTAAATGCATATTAGTTGTAATTCTTGCAGTTTGTCTTGTAACGGAATTGCATCATTTTGCATTCTTAGGGACTTATTTCATTTCCATTAATGCTCTTCCACTTAGCCTAACACCATGTCTTTGCACTGAGTTTGAGTTTATTGGCATGATCATTCGTAAGCGATACAGACGTTTTTCAAGAAAATGCCATATTAATAATGTCTATACTATTCAAAGTTTAGGATACTAGTCAGATTCTGGAATACTACTGCGAGCATGTTTAGCTCCACTAGTTTGTCCTGAGGTTCAATATTCCTCTAAGAAATCGTAGTTCCACAAATTTCTCAGAGATTTAAAGAAATCTAACATTTAACGTTTAAGCAGATGCCTGCTCTAGATCAACAACTGCTCCAGGGACCTTAACTCAGCCGGTTTTAAACTCTTATTGAAGCTGTCTTTGGTGGCACTTCCTTGTTGCTCGGCGGTGAGTCTGTCCCAGAGATGAGAGCCTCTATATTCAGGGCTATTTACGTAGCAGTTCTTGATTGGGCGTCTCAGTTTGAATTTCGGCTTGTCATTCCCTCTAAGTGTTCTAGCCGGTAGCAGCAGGTTCTCAGCATCCGATGCTCGTTTGTACATAAAATTTAGTCTTGGTAGTAGCAAAGACTAAGTGAAGACTTGGCAAAGACTTTTTCAAAGTCTTGGGGAAGACTTGGCCAAGGCTATATTCTGTCCCTCTGCCTATTCTCCTGTTACTGAATAATTATTCAGTCACTAAGGCCTAATATAAGTTCTTAACAAGACCCTTTACCTCAAAACACGTCTAAACAGCATCCTGTATCATGGGCCCTTGAGGACCTGTGTTTATGCCCCAGAAACTGATCCTTTCTCTTGGATTTGTGTTCACAAATAATGACTAAAACTGAGGGAGTGACCTCCCCCCAGGGACTGGCTGGCGGAATGAGTACCAATAGAGCTCATGGAGAAGACAGAACTACCTTACTGTTTCAGAATGACCTCTGCCACATCAGCTTCTGGCGAAGGCTAGTGGCAGAGACTGGTTAAGAAACAGAATCTCATACTGATTACTTAGTCTTCGCTAGTTTGCATTCGTCAACACTGGATAGAGCTATCAGAATCCATTTGGTTAAGAAACAAGCCCCAGGGGTGTCAGACTATAAAAATCATGGCCCCCTGCCACCCCCGCCCCTCCAATCCAAGACATCTAAGGAATTACTATCCAGGTAGCAAGGGTATATTGGGCCAATGTCGGCAATGATCGACTCCATCGCAATTGTTATACCAACCATGGCCCATTGGAGGTAATGCATACATTGACTCAACATACAAATTACAATGATGGCCCACCCTTGGCAATTCTGATAATGGGCCATTGCTGGTTTGACCGCTGGGCCAGAGCTGGTCTATGCCTGATATTGCTGATATTGTCTCAGTATTGGCCCATTGTTGGAACATTTCAGGGCCATCATATTATTTCTGATGTTGGACCAACATCAATTCTAAATACACTGGTCCAATATTGGCTGCAATCTCTACCAGAGGGATTCAATGTTGCCTGAAAAGCTTCTGACAGGTTGGCCCCTACTTTGCCATCATATTGGGTTATAAATGTAATTACCAAGTGTGCCCTACATGTATAAAGGTCAAAGGAAGTTCATGGATGAAATTTAATATCTAAAAGTGCCATTTACTGTGTAGCACAACTGAGAATTTGTCAAAAGTAACTTGAAGACACCTCATGTGTGGGTAATGAAGTTAGCCGTTTCACCACTGGGTTTCTTGTAACTCAATGCAATTTTGTGCAATATAGTGGCTTACAGCGTGGAAGGGGTTAAATAAGTCCTAAATGATAGTAATACAGTTTGTATTATTTCTAACCATTTTGGGAGAGAGATTAAGATGAATTGAAAAGACAAAAATGGCTTTTTCTAAACTGATGTTACTTGGCAGTCATGTCTTAAGTATGCTTACACATTTAATCATACACATAAAAATAGTATTGTTCAATATTAGTGATTGGTCCTATATTGAAAATTATATGTTAAAAGGTAATATGTGACATGGACTGGGAAAAGGGACCTTAATGCACCATGCACTAAGGGCCCTTTTCACAGATCGTGCCACATATGTATTACAAGATTGCCCTGATGTTTAATTTCTAACCTTGGAATAATGCTAAAACATCAAAATGTTTGCCGACCGTTGGGCCAACATGAAATCAATATCTCTTTCTCCAAACATGGGCCATTACTGGGCCAGCAGTCAAACACGGTGGACCAATACCAAAATGCCAATATTGGCCCATTTTTTTTGTGGTATACTGGCCCAATCATGGCCCAATGTACCTTTGTTACCTGAGATATATATATATATATATATATATATATATATATATATATATATATATATATATATATATATATATATATACACACACACTGTAAAAAGTTGCTGCTCATGAACAGCAAAATGTGCTGTAACTATATTATGATGTAGTCTGAGGGCCAGCGGTTCCACTCCCGACAGGAAACTCATACAAACTACATTTCTCCTGATGCAATTCTAAAGTATAATATATTTTGGTACACTGAAATGTTACTATTGACAATATGTAGAGGATGAAACCAATGTATCTCTACAATCTGCAGGAAAGATAGTAAAATTCACTTTGAAAAACATAGACCAGCAAGATTTCACTCCAACTAATGGTAGTTCAGTACTTATTAACTAGTACATTACTGGAATAGGGTAATTTTCATATCAACCCTAAGTCTAGTTCTAAAATTGCCCCCAGGGATCCTGCGTTGACCTCTTTACCATTTACACATAAGTAGGAGTTGTTTCAATGCACCTGACATGCAGGATTCACTGGTGTAGTGGTCATGGGTTGGGACTATGGATCGGACGCTGGGGGTTCAAATCTCCGAGAAAATATGAGCCCTTTTAGAACTTAGGTCCGCGTCTACAGTAGATTCAACAGTAATTCTACAGCAGAATTTACTGGAACCAAACTTGCCCCCAATATTTGCTGTATACATAGGAACACTGCTTAATTCAACAGTGTATATATATATACATCGGAGACTTGGTCTTTATTCCCCAGACCCCTCCCAGATTTATATTCACGGCCGATTATACCATAT
Organism: Harmothoe impar; assembly: GCA_947462335.1. NCBI lineage: Eukaryota > Metazoa > Annelida > Polychaeta > Phyllodocida > Polynoidae > Harmothoe > Harmothoe impar. The sequence goes on along the minus strand of OX381709.1, from coordinate 42,167,300 downwards.
CCTTTTGGATTTCAATGGTGAGTAGTTACAGACTTGAATAGGACACAAACACATCTAGTCTCGAACCAAGAGACACAGCAGCATCCCAGACTGTTTACTTGGGTTGCTGCTACTTTGCAGACACCTGTGGCCGGTATACGTCTACGTCCGCGTACCGAGGGCAGAGGCAGTGGACCGTGAAGGGACCCCGCCTTTCCGCATTGATTGATTATTGACGCCAGCATCGGCGCCCGACGGAAATGGGGGCTGGCTATATCCGGCGCTTCCGCCGCGAGAAGGATGTTGGGAACACAGGATGGGATTGCCCTCAGCCAATCAGCGCGTCGCATGTGTCTCACGTGGGCGTGGATGGGAGGTAGGAGGGTGAGCGGCGGAGGCATGAGGAGGAGGAGGAGGAGGAGGAGGAGGGTTAGTGGCGAGTTAAGCAGGGGGAGAGGGGGGTATAAAGGGCACTGAGGGTGTGGCTGCTTAGAGGGAGGGAGGGGCGCTGATTGGGATGGAATGAGGGTGGCAAGCGATGGAGGCGAGGTGGAGATCTATAATGCGGATGGGGGAAAACGGCTCAAATATCGACCGGGACGATTCCATAAATACACAACCAGACGGCGGGCGGACCTGAATGGCGTGCGATCGGGTGGGGCGAGGTGCGTGACGTCGGTATCTGGGTTAACTACTTTAAGTGTGTCTGGACGGGGAGCCGCCCCGGGGCCATGTCAGGTACCTTTCTTTGCCCGATCACATCCAGAGAAAGCCCTCTGGCAGCCCCCCGACAACCCCCACCACCACCACCACAGAGGCCCCACCACGTGAGCCCCTCCTGCACTCTAGCCGTCACTGATTCCTTTTACTTTCTATTTCACACATCCTAGCCAGACACATTTTGGTGACTTTTATTCTCCCCATTATTCCCTTATGTCCAAAGTGTACCCTTTTTTTTCTCTCATCGCTTCCCTGGAGCTGGAATCAGGTTAACTGGCAAGGAGAAGTGGGTGGATGGGAGTGTCGGGTTTATAGGGAAATCGGACTTCCATGGACCTATATCACGTAGGTGTCTGCTGTGGTGTTTCGCCTGATATATAGCTTTACATAATATTTGTATTTGTAACTCTCTTCTCGATGCGGATGGAGAGGGCATTTTCTCACACCTTGCAAAAGAGGCCGCCCTGTGCATCATTGTTCTTTTTTATATCCCTCGTTTATCCCTTGATTTCAAGGTCCAACAATAATCATTGATTACACTGAAGGAGAGTGGGGGAAGCAGCAGTGCATGGGTATGCGCCTAAGGGTAGATGGACGTAAAGGTAACCACGTACCACGAGATGTCCACCTCAATTGTGTACTCATTCATGCATTATAAGCCCTGTTTTCGTGTATCACAGTACACTTTAAGTGACACTCTTTCCAGCAAAGGATAATTAAAGACACTACCACACATGAATAACTACACAATCAAGGTGGACATCTCAAGGTACATGGTTACCTTTAGGTCCCTATATATAATATTGTAGTTGGATGGGAGTTGTGTTCTTGCCACCCCTTAAGCCAGGGTATTTGCCTACTTGAGTTAGACCTGAAGATTTCGGTTGATGTCGTTCGGCTGCTCTAGTTGTGGTAATACTGGTGTTAATGCTTGAATGATAAGTCCTTGTCACTCGTCTATTACTATTAGCCTGATAAATCAGGTCCAAAACTTAATTAATCTGTATGTGGTGTGTCTCTTTGAATTCTGCTGTACTATGAACATATTTGGTAATGTAAGGGTCAGATTCTCTAATGCATACGGTCTATAACTGTCCGAAATTGTAAGAGGTACTTCAATGTAAATTTCAACTAACATATGGGAATTGTCCCTGTGCAAATAGAGAGAAATGTCCACCTTTATTAGTTATGAAGTCGCCAATGAGAATCAGTCACTGTGTATTTGTAACATAATTTATTTTATCCTTACCGTTTTTAATTTTGTCTTGAAATATCTGTTTTGCTCGTTTGTTAACCCATGTATGCGACCTGTATTGCATGTTGATGTAATCAGTTATTGTAACATGAATATTGCTTATCACATATGTATTTGGTGTAAAGAATCATTTCAATGGATTATTGAGAGATTGTCTGTAATCACTTTTTTAATTGTGGAAGACAATAAACATTTTCAAACCAAAAAAATATACCCCCGGTGCGTCTGAGTACCTGCCCTGCATCCACCTCACCTGGACTTCCACTGTCCGGGCAGAAACATCCGGACATTTAACTACAACCCTAAAGTAGTTCAATAATTTACCACCAAATGGTTCCATGCATGGTCACGAGTATGTTCTCATGAGAGGGGGTTATGGAGACTACTGAGAAGAGGTTTATGGGCACTATAGTCTGGGAGGGGGATATAAGCACCCGTCTAGCAGGAGGTTATAATAATTGGTCGAGTGTGAGACAATTTATTGGGATCATATCCAAGTTAATTTTGAATGTGACTCAAACCGGAGTTGGCAAACCCTCCATTCAGAGACCGTCTGCCCTAACAAGTTTGCACCCACTACCTTCTGATCCATAGTCCTATGTGATATTGACATCTTGGTTTAAGGATCCACAAATATATGCTTCTATCGAACTGAGTAAGCAGTTTTAAGGGGAAATGCGAGTTCCTAAACATAGGCCACCTAGTGGCAAAGATCGAAACTCATGAAAAATTTTCCTTTGACTAAATTCATATACCAATATATAGTACTTTACCTAAATCAACCATTGTATTTGACATCTCGAGATTATACCTATATGTGCGGCATTTATAAATAGCCAACGACACAATTAACCATAGGTTCCTATACAAATGTAGAAAACAAAACAAAATTCATGGTTTTCTCCTTTCGTCGGTGACACCCTATTTTCTATACTGAAATGTTTATTATAGATGCCTCTAACACATTCTCAAATTGTGGTCGATGCATCGACAGAAGGGGATTATCCCTGACAAATAATGTGAAAAGTACTGATTTCCCTTTCGTTTCTTTAATTGACATACTCCTTTGCTCAAATGGCTGTATTATGAAAGTTAGCATGGTGACCTGTCTTTTTGTATGCATTTTCTATTTGATGATAAATAAAATTAATATAATCCTGAGTTGTATGCAAATAGCAATATAATTTCAGTTATCTCCCAACAACTATCATTTCCCTTACACCAGTACACTACGACCGGTATATGCCTACCGTACATCCTACGCATCACATCCTACACATCTAACCACTATAGTCAGACAAACTAATTGAGCCAAGACATAAAGATGTCTATGGATTTGTGGGTAATACTGCCATTTCTTCTGCCACTGTGTAAACATTTTGAAAGGTCCTGATGACAGGCAGGGCAGAGGCAACTCGGTGAGGGCATCTTGGGTTAGACAGTCAGGGCTCAAGTCATGCAATGTTAGGGCCCAACAGCCAGTGTCACTCTTAGTGCATATTGCCATGCACAAAAGGGACATGACATATCTTTCATAGCTTGACACACGTATGTCAAGTACCGCGAGGTTAATGTTAGTACAAGATGTTTGATGTAGGAGTTGCATTTAAACAGGGCCAACTTATAAGTTATATAAGCTGTTCCTGAAAAAGGAAAGGACATTTTAAATATGACCCAAAAGTACTAACGGTTCCGTTTAAAAAGACCTACTTTTGTTGCTTATAATTATGCCCCATGTGCACTGACATCACCTGCCTGTATAATTCATACCTTTAAAACTTTATGCCTATAGAAACCGAGGGTTTTCATTATGATGCAAAATATTATAATATAAAGATAACAAGCTTAGCATCTAATGGATGGATTCAACATTTATTTCATAGATCATCCATTTCCTCTTACACTAATTTCAATTCAGGTGGAAATTCCATCGTTCTAGATGAAATACATGCCCTGCACTAAAGTTGCTGGTTTCAGCTCCACCCCCACACTCCTAAAATCGTTAATGGTCTTTAAACGGTTCCTGCTCTTCCACTCAAAAGAAGAGCGGCAGCTTAGAAACGACCCTAGACCGGCTAAAAAAGCCTCCCTGGAAGGTGTTTCACAACAGCTGTAATAGATTAATCTTTTTCAATGTGTTTCACAAGCTCCACAACTCATAATTTGACTTACAACTATTCTCTGTGGGGTGTTTCACAAGGAGAAAATAGATACAATTGATTTTACATGTTTTCTAAGACCAACTTAATATCACCCAATGTTAATTTTATCTTGGTGTTTCACAAGTTCCAATTGTATCTATGGTCATATACTTAGGTACAATTGAAGATAATAATGCGTCTTGTGAAACACCAACATAAGACTAACATTTGGTAAAAGTTAGTCAACTTTAATAACCATGTAGCATTAATCTTAACCCCTTCACCACTGGATTTCATGTAACTCAATGCAATTTTGTGCAATATATTGGCTTACCGCGTGGAAGGGGTTAAATACGCTCCCCTTGTATGATGATCACATAGGATCAACATAAGTGTTGTTTAAATGTGTATAACCAGTTTATTTTCATCCTGAATAAACAGATATTTGCAAGGATTCTTGTGTGTAGTATGACACATATTTTGCATGAAAAAAACGTGAAAAAATATGTAAAGAAAATATTAGCGGGCATGGTATGAGCTCCACGCTAATATTTTTTGTGAAACACTTATACATTAGTTGTATCTAGATTGTAGGCCAAAGACCCTGACTTAACATTTTGGTTGTAGACCTTTGTGAAACACTTTTTATAAGCAGTATACAATTGATACAACCAAATGTCGGTCTTAGTGGTTATATACAATTAACACCTCCTTTTGAAACACTTATTCTACAATTAATTGTATGTCCCCCTTGTGAAACACCCCACTGGCCACACTGGTCGTACGTCTAATGATCTCTCGTAAGTGGGGACTAGAGCAAGTGTTTCACTAGAACTTATGAGTGATATTTACGAGTGATACCACTGCTCAAAAGAAAATTGCGAGTGCATTCTAACAGTGACCTTACTAGTGATGGATATCCCTCTCAATAGAATAGGATTTGTGAAACACTTTAAAAATCCATCCATTCCTATTCTATCTGTGCTATTCCGACCCTTATTCAGCGCTCGTACCACACAACTCATTAATAAGGAGGAGGTGATTTACCGTGTCAAAAGCCTTCCTCAGATCGAGGAAGACAACGGCAACCACCTCCCCCCTATTTCGGTACTCAAACAGCTTTTGAATAAGACCATAGCATGCGTCGGCAGTTGACCTTCCAGGCATAAACCCGAATTGTCGCTCGTCAATGATGCCATGAATCAGAAGATAATTCATCAACTGACCATGTACAGCTTTCTCTATTAATTTAGAACAGAGGTTAGCTGACTGACAGGGCGGCAGTTCGTCACCTTTTTTTAGGTTCCCCGCATTCGAAAGGGGAATTACAGATGCAATTTTGAGCAAGTCCAGGAAAGTACCATTCCTAAGAGAGGAATTAACCATCCACATTAACAGTTCAGTCTTTGCTAGTAGAACATCCTTTATCACCTGCATCCTGACATGATTTACACATGAGGACTTGTTTGTCTTAATCCTATCAATCATCTTCTTTGCCTCCTGTATGGTTATCTCTCTGAACCTAAAACTAGGTCTATCAAGATCCATATCCTCAGGCAACAGCTCGTCAGGGGGACTGACTACATTAAAAGCATCTGCCATGACCCTACCAATGTTGCTATAATAATAATTCACAAAATCAGGAATCCTATCCACAGCAGCATCAAATCCAGTATCATCAACTAAACACATTTCAGTTTCTTTCCTTGGACCTTTCGATACAAGGTTGACCTCTGCCCAGAAGCACCTCGGGTCATCACCATATCGAGTAAGGTTATCCCTGATACTGATCCGGTGGTTCTGGGCAAGATGTTTGTTAACCTGTCTGTCCAGATCTCCAACCTCTTGGAAGTATACATTTCGCACACCCACCCTGACTCTACGTGTCTTTTTTAGGAGCCTACTTTTTTTAGTCAGAAGGAAATCCACTTCTCTGGTAAATCCAAATGGTCTATCAATGGGAATTTCTGACTGGATGTTTAGAGTCAAGGTGCGTCACAATTTTCTTGGTTAATTTAACTACACACTCACGTGATGACGATAGTCTATTAATATCCCAAGTTGTTGCATTTACAAAGTCGAGAGTTTGTACGCTGTTGTATGTCTTGTATAATCTACCGGTACAATTCTTAAACTCCTTGCCCTTTGGGGTCAATGTATGCTTCCTTTGTATGTATACTGGTACATGATCCCCATACATGTCATTCATCAACGCCACCTCTTTGACCGGATCACAATTTGTGTACACATGGTCCAAGGTTGATTTACCGTAGGGATGATAGTATGTTGGACCAGTTCGGAAATACTTTAGCTTTGTCCTACGAAGAAAACCAATAAGTAATTTGCATTTAGGACAATTCTTTTTCCTAGAATCCACATTAAAATCACCCATCAGCCACAACTCATGATTAGCCAAGATAGGTAGTTTTAGCAGTTTTTTCCAAACGGTCGTAACATTTCCGGACATTTGTGTTTTTTGGTGGTCTATAGACTGTCAGGATAACCCTATACTTATGGCCAAGAAATTTTGTCAACACACCAAGACATTCAATGTCCCTTTCAATGAAAGTTAATGCGTCAATAACAGAAGTGTAGGCAGCATATTCATTCTTGATGTTGTCGAGGGGCTGCATGGTGCGCTCCTCCATGATGCACTCCCATACTAAGCACTCCTATCTGAGATGCACCGAGTGGCTGGTGTGGGGAATCCCCACAGGAGGGTGGTACAGCCTGGCACACTCACAGTAAACATACTGGAGGAGTGGTGACAGGTGTCCAGGGTGTTCCTCCTCTCCTGTCACACAGCCCCCCGCAGGGTGGATGGGTGACAGGAGGACCAGTCTATTTATAGACTGATGGATGACTCCTGGTCCTCAGCCTGACAGGGCTGAGGAGTATAAATAGCCTCTGGATCCTCCAGAGGGTGCCTTATCCCACCAGGAGGCTGGGACCCACACTGGAGCTGCTGCTGTAACCAAGATGCCTGGAGTAGGGCTAGGAGCTGGGTGCTCCTACCCTACCTCCTTGTAGACATACATGTGAGGTGGCACTCACCCTGTATACTACCTCTACTCTGTGACTACAATAAAGCTGGATATCAACTCTAATCTATTATGTCTCCTTGTCGGATCATCTACATCAAATGACCTCTCGACACTGGTGGAGAACTCTTGGCTGAACCCACTAGAAGTTAACCTCTTCACAGGCCATGAGTGATATTGAGACAGATAGTTTTGGTTTTGATTCCACTTGATACAGACACAGACACAGGAGGATAGACCACTGCCACCACTCTGACTACACCACACAGCCACAGCCAAGTCTACCAAACACTACACCACCACCCGGCCACCTGCCTTGCTTACCAATATGCTGCCTGCCTGGTATATCACCACCCCAGCCTGGAGACACTTACCAAGGAGGAGAACCTCTGCCGTATTTCATCACCCTATCCGGACACCAGGAGGGGTACAGGTAGGCCCAGCCGCACTACTGCTGGAGTATTACTGGAATTTCAGGTTTATTCAGAATGTCACACACACAAGCAGTAGTCTCACAGGTATTATCGCAATGTACATGGCAGGGCAGGTTGGAATTAACTCATGCTAGACAAAGGACTATACTATTTTCAGTCATAGTCTATGGTTAGTTCCCCCCCCCCACCTCCTCAAACCAAAACCCCCAATAAGCCCAAGAGTATTGCACATATAGCATTGGTGACTTAGTGTCCCCCTAGGATAGAAGTCACTAGGCATGTATTATACCACATATATATATATATATACCACCTCATCTCTGCTAGTATCCATACACCTGTTGTATGGACTCAGCTCCCTCCCACATTAACAACCCCCCCCCCCGGCCTCGTTGCCTTTTCATTCAGTTTCCTGAGTGCATGGAATTTTGCTATGAGCCCTCGGCGCAGGCCGTACTGTGGCTCAGTGATGCACTATAGTCTACTCCGGTGCCCCTGCCTCTGCCGCGGGGTACCAGAGCACACTGGAGTCATAAGTATGTGAGGATTGCAGACCTCTCGAGTCTCACACATTCGGTGTGAATCTATCACGTTTGGGAGTGACGTCACGCTATCACGCTAAGGTTTAAAATCTATAAGACTTTTCTCGAATATATAGTAATTATTTTTATTACAGAGGGCACATCAAAATACATTAGAATGCACCAATTGACCTATGGAAATAAAACATTTCCTGGGGGGGCATGCCCCAGACCCACCCCCACCCCCCAGTGCGTCACGGCGCTTCGCTTACTGCGGGGCCATTCTCTGCAATCGCCAAAATCTCACCCTTTTGCCTCACCAAAAGTTGAGAGTTCTGGAACTGTCACTTTTAAGAAGGAATACAGGTTTGAGCAGTTAGGCCTGTAGTATTCCACCAGAATGTTAACACCAGATTCAGACAATAATACCACATGGCCATACCTTCATTTTTTTTTGTCAGATTTTTAAAGGCATTGTATCTTCAAGAGTTTGCTTTGGTGATTGAATATTATGCTTAAGAGGCTATGAAAAATAGTAATGAAATCACCCCCCCCCCCCAATAAACCTTTTCCGATTGCCCTGATTTTGGTGCCAATACACCTTTGGAGTTTTGTTGAGAACGCTCAATGAATGTTTTCCATGCCAAATGACCTGTTTACAGTCTGGTAAACACATTGCCCTATAGTTTGTTCCCAAACTACAGAACCCCCACCCCACACCCAATGCCTTCAGGAACCAACACCCCCTCCCCGGGTGTGATCTATGACATCGGGAATACCAGAAACCTATAAATAGAATCACCAGGAAGACCCTACACCATACCCCCTCCCCCTCCAAACCCTGAGGTCTATTTATAGAACCATGACACCACACACCCCCACCACCCATTGCACATGTCAGGAGTACCATTTGACATGGGGAAACCAGGTCGACTTGACCTATAAAAAGTGACAGGGCCTCCACCCCACCCCACCCTGTCACAGCCCCACTGTAAGAATGAAACCGTCCAGCTACCCCCTCCCCCCTCCCCCCCCCTCCTCAACCCCAACTCACCGTCAATACACAACATATATCAGAGACACTCACATATTCTCAATGACCTGACCACGCTATTAAAGGAGGGCTTATAGGGATGATCACAATTAACTTAGCGCGCCACAAGTTACTCATACTACCCCCCCCCCCAGAACCCACACCAACTCCAGACCCCAGACCCAGGACTGTGTGGGGATAGAAAGTATGCAAGAAGATCGGAAAATAATCAGAATTGAACCATTTTTAACTTTTCCAGAAATATCAATTTTTCTTTCTCTACAACAATATCACCTACAAAAGCTGTGTGGGGATAGAATCTACATCTATCTACTTAGGTATTAAAGCCTGAAAATTTTTCTTTCAACAAGTAATTTTCCCTTTGACGATATGAATAGGAGATTAAAAAAAACAAAACACGGACAACTCAGTAACAAAATAGGGCATTTGTCATATCCCTGAGGTCGATTTAAAAATAAAATTAAACAAAACAAACAAATTTTTTCAGGCCCATAAAATCCATAGACCACAATGTAATTCCCACCTACCACCCCTATTAAGAGTAACCACATTTACCCTCATACCCCCACGGAAAGTGCCGCCATCTTACACCCCTCCAAACACACACCACCCCCCCCCTTAGCCCCTCCCAAGTAAAACCCCACACGGATCTACACATAACCCCCCCCCCTTAGTACCTTAGCCTTCCAGCCAAAGGGGAGCAGCTCAAATCAGCAGAGCTCCTACAGCAAGTGGATAGACTTTCTCATACACCCACACCTAAAAATAGGTAATAATTAACTCCCACTTATTTGAGGTGTCTACCAAAATATATCCATAAATTTGGCCAATCAATATAAAGAGTCAACATACCAGGTATTAGGGTTATTTAATCAGATTGCTCTCGGCACAGACTACCAGGAAAAGTAATGTGCCTAGAGGCCGCCAGGCAACCCCTTAACCACCAGTTGAGACACATACAACCACCCTAATAGTCATTCTAGCATCTTTTTTTAAAATTTGTATGCACAAATAACAAATACATAGGTAATAATTAACTCCCACTTATTCCAGGTGTCCACCCAAATATATCCATAATTTTGGCCAATCAATATAAAGAGTCAACATACCAGGTATTAGGGTTATTTAATCAGATTGCTCTCGGCACAGACTACCAGGAAAAGTAATGTGCCTAGAGGCCGCCAGGCAACCCCTTAACTACCAGTTGAGACACATACAACCACCCTAACAGTCATTCTAGCATCTTTTCTTTAAAATTTGTATACACAAATCACAAATACAGTAGGGTAAAACCAAGGTATACAGGGACTATTTAATCACAATTCTGGTGTGGTGCAAATCCAGTGCCTGGTGTGGAGCTGAAGCGGTAGAGACCAACCACATATCGGCCGACTATAGAGATCTCTGGCTTGTTCTGGCGCGTGTATACACGGAATGCAGCCTTGCATTGGGGAGACCGCAGCAGCGTGCCCTATCTTTTTTCCTCTGCATACACCGGTGTGAAGGCCTCTGTTTGGGAATTAAGAGGACCAGGTGGCTTGAGAAAAGACATCACAATATTTTTCCCCCTTTGTTATAATACATTTCAAAATTTGTTTATTAAAAGCTTATTTCTGGAAGACCAATACAAGTCTACTCAAACTTTCGATCTTTGAAAGCCAACTTCAGCCCGACCATGACAGGGCACCTAGTATAGGGTAGGTGTGGCCACACATACCCTATTGAATATTCATAGATGAGCTGCTCACACAGCCAAATTTAGGGATAGCCACTCCCCTCTGGGGTAAAGTTTGACAGGGATGAATTAGCCAGCTTCCCGACGATCCAAACTTAAGTGGAATCCCCAACACCTCGAATTAGTTCTACAAAATTATCCAAAGCACTTACATCCCCAGCACTTTTGGAAACTTTTCACAACACCTAAACACTCTTTTTCACACAAGCTGATCACCGGATTTCTCAGGTAGCAGGAGGATGGGCCTCAGGCTGAGGTAGGTGTACAGCGGACGCTTGTACCTTTTGGCATTGATTCTGCATTCACTATTTTCTAAAACTGAATTTATGTCCCAGACAAACAAATCTACGTTGGCGTGGTCAAAAGTGCTCGTAATAAGCTCCGCGGATATTTAACCCCCTCTGCACCAGATGAATATTATCTAGACACCACACTAGGGCCGACACGTCCCCAGTGTACTCTAAACCTTTAAAAATATAGATTAGACTATAGCACCAGAAGCCATGGTTTCACACCAAGCCTTCTGGCCTTTATTTTATTTATTTATTTAATTTTTTTTTTTTGATGGGCGGACATCTAGGATACATCACCCCCAGTATACATTTTCATATTAAGTTAGCGTCTGGAGAACTCACACTAGTTCCTGAACGCTGCAATCATTGGGCAGGAGACCCACAATTTCATAATTTTGGGCCTAATAGCTTTAGAAACCCCCCCCCCCCCCCCTCAGTACCCCCAACACCCGGAAACTTTGACCCTGAGACAATGCATACGTGGCAGTACAACAGCGGAAATCAACTTGTTTCCAATAAGCTAAGGATGTGGGAGCTATATATAGACCACCCTACCAATAAATATTTGTGCTACCTCCTGTCAGTGTCAGGTCATACCTGTCAGGGTCAGAAGGATCAGAGTCAACCCCCTCACCTCCCCACCTCCCTGACAGGGATCTGCTCGCGCACAAATAGGGACACATGTCAGCACCCTTCCCCCCTCCGAGAACAAGCATCAATAAAACACCTCCCAAATAGGTCCCACTGGCACGGTTACACCAGGATAATCGAAGTTGGGGAAGGTCAACGCCCCAGCACATAACCCCAACACCCCTCCCACACCCTACCTGTCAACTGGTCCATAAGACTTGTGGAATTGAGGGCAACATGGCCTACATGTATGGTGACAGCGGAAGACACCCCAAAAACACCCTCACGTGCCGGGTGGACCATTTGACAAACAGGAATTGGGACTTTTTCGACCTAGAAGAATTGACATAGCGACACCGGCTGACCAATCACAGCCTACTGGAGGAGGCCAGTAACACCCACCCCCCTCACCCCACACTATACCCCCACCCCCCTCTTAGACATTGTGGTGACGCGTGGGACAGTTCTAAAAATAGAACTGCCGGATCTTCAACCCCACACCCACCTCAGACAACCAACACACCTACAAAAGCGAGGACACAAACCCTATTTATAGATTAAAAAGAAAGAGTTATAACCCCCACCCCACCATTACTGACCATATATACCAAACACTGATAGATCCATGTAAGCTGACCTTGCACCACGCTAAGGAGGACTTGTGGGAGTAATCACCTTTAGGGTTAGCGTTCCACAAGCCACTCAATGGTACAATAGGCCCCCGAACCCCCGAACCCCAAGCTGTGTGGGGATCGACATCAGCCCACACCTACCACTGACCCCGACCTTGGTGGGGATAGAAGCTACCCCGGTCCATGAAATAATTGAAACCCCAACATTTCGATCACAATACGTAATTGTTCTTGGCATGTATAGTCTATATAAGAAAATTTAAAAAAAAAAAAAAATTAAATTAAAAAAAAATAAAAATAAAAATTTGAGAATTTTTTTTTAAGACACAAACAATGGAGCAACAAACATGGCTTTTGGCATATCCCTGAGACAAAGCTTTAGCATTGGCATAAATCACAGTTAAAGCCCACTAGATTGGGGCCCGTATAAAATCATCTGATTAGCACCCTCAACCCCTACCATAGGCAACAAATTAGATCACTCAGACAATGGAGTGATAGCACCTCATCGCACATGGACTGACAGGCCAACCCCCCCCCCCCCTTCCACCCCTTTTATATGTGCACCTGTGTGTAAGGAAGATTGTTCACAGCTGTGTGGGGATTGTTCACAGCTGTGTGGGGATTGTTCACCTATGTATGAGGATTGTTCACAACTGTGTGGGGATGATCCAGGCCTGCGTGGCTGTGACGTTGTGAGCCTTTTTGTGTGACCTGTGACTGTGACTTCATTGTTTTGAACCTGTTATTTTAAAGTGATTTCTTCGCATGTGTGCTGGGCTTCAATCAATACCCAGCTATGGCCTCCTGCCCTTGGATGATCTACTCCCTTCAGTTTGCCCCCTCCAGCACATTACCAGCAGGCAAAGGATGCTAGCTGGAAGTCGTCCAACCTGCACCACGAACTGGCATGATTGGACCCATACTACGAGACGAGGGCGCAGCCCTACCAACGGACACATAGCTGGTGTTAAGGAGAGTGCTGGGACATCTGGCTGCGGCAGAGATTTACCCGGCTGAGGTTTCCCATACGAGATGCAGTCACCCATTAACATGGGGCTTGTTATGGGGCCTTGGTACTTGCCACGTCTCGCGGCCTTTGGGTATTATCAAGGATGCGGTGAAAAGGAAAAACACCAGCAGCATTAAAAGGAACACAAGTCCAAGGAGCATTTAACTTTGAGGCACCGAGGGAGCTTTTTATCCACATTCATACAATATGGATAATCTTTAGCATATTTCTATTATTAATCATACAGGGCGCTTGATAAGAGACTTTTCATCAGCCCCTACTTTCAGCTATCCCTCGGTGAACCTCCAATGAACACTGGCTGCTGGGACATCTGACTGCTGCAGAGAATTACCCAGCTGAGGCATCCCATACAAGATGCAGTCACCCATTAACATGGGACTTGTTATGGGGCCTTGGTACTTGCCATGTCTTGCAACCTTTGGGCATTATCAAGGATGCAGTGGAAAGGAAAAACACCAGCAGCATTAAAAGGAACACAAGTACAAGGGGCATTAAAATTTGAGGCACTGAGGAAGCTTTTTATCCACATTCATACAATATGGATAATCTTTAGCATTTTTCTATTATCAATCATACAGGGCGCTTGATAAGAGACTTTTCATCAGCCCCTAGTTTCAGCTATCCCTCGGTGAACCTCCAACGAACACTGGCTGCTGCCAACATTAGTATAGTTTATTTTTACGCTTAGCATCTAAAAGGTTCCATAGCGACCACCCTCGTGACCATAACCTGCTATCAACAGGGAGGGTTGCCACTCCTCCAAGAGGGGTATTTATAATCGTTCTGGTACCAGGTTGTGTGCTGAAAACACACCTGTACCCTATCTCACTGCATAACATGTATCAAACCATTATAGGATGGAGAGTACCATACTCTCTGAGTATCATTGCATTTTTGTAGCACGCATACATATGCTTTAGTTACGACACAAATCGCCCTGTTGATGTAAAAAGGGCACCAAAAAGATCTTATTTTTATTATACGTATCTTAAAATATCAATACAAATTACCCTGTTAATACAAAGGGCTCCAAAAAAAAAAAAAATAATAAAAAACACACAAAAAAAAACAAACACTTTTTTATTCTCATTACATGTATCCTTACAATAAAACAAAATTGCCCTGTTGATGTAGGGGCGCCAAAAAGATCTTATTTTTAAGCACTCATATGAGTACCGGGTGTGCGTGCATCTTCACACCTCATAATGTATTCACATATCTCTATGCTTGTGGCACGTGCCCCCGCACCTGGGCGACTGGCCAAGCCATCCCCCCAGGCCCGGGGACACAGGTCTTTGCGGCCACTGACTGCCCTGGCTCAGGGTACTACTTACCCTGTCCCAGGCCAGCAGGCATAGGCCTATTTAAGGCCACGGATCAGTGTTGGTCTCATCATATATTGACGTGTTATTTAGCCATACTTAGTAAGCCACCTTTAAGCTTTTCACACACACCCATAGTTTTTAGCATTATTTAAGAATCTGATCACAGGACGGGCGACAGCAGGGGCTGAGACCCACTATTTCTATGTTTAGCTTTGGGTACCACTAAGGTACAGGATTGGCGCCAAGTAACAGTGAATACCACTGACATCACTAAGGCACGTCAAAGATCAGACATTTAATCTTGTGTGTGTGGAACTAAATAAGAGTTGATAGCTAGCATTGCATAATATTCCATGTTTTAATGAGAATAAAAAAAAATTATAAAAATTATAAAAAAAAAAAATTAAAAAAAAAGAAGATTGTACTGAAAAAGTGACGCCATTGTTCTAGTCACCAACTTTAACATTTCCCAGAAAAAAAAAGTGACGCCATTGTTCTAGTCACCAACTTTAACATTTCCCAGAAAAAAGTGACGCCATTGTTCTAGTCACCAAATTTATAGCATATCAGAGACAGTGACACCATTGTAAAGCCTAGTCACTTAACTGCTACCTTTAGAATGTAACCTACATGATTGATTTGCCACCCACATACTTGCCTTTTTCAACATTTTCTGTCAAATGCCGATCGGACGATCGCTTGAGTTTATTTTACCATGACTATAATCTACATAATCGCGGCCAGCCTATACCTACCACCCCTTCCACCGACCCATTTTTGTTAATTTTTACCACTCACTCCTACCAGAGCTCTACCTTAAAGAGTTTTTATTAAAGTTTAGGAATTAATTCAAAATTATAATCAGTTTCCCCCACCTTTTTCTGAAACTCAGCATTCTTGAAACCACTGTTTTCTCCGAGGTGAACGAGGAAGATAAATGATAAAACTCCGCACAGCACTATGTTCCTGGTTGCATGAACTCACTACTTTGAGACTGAATGCCCAGTTAGCCACACATGTCCCACAAACCAGACCGAACAGGTTTTGGGTTTTTCCCTGCTGGGGCGGGTCAGCCACAGTCTAACAGTGGACCATTAGCACCCCACAGGCTTATAGCCCCCTGTGTGTAACCCCCACTGTCCTTGTGTGATTGGCCGGCCCGAGCCGAGAACAGCCTTTTCGTTGAATATGCTGATGGATTCACACCTGCGCGTGCAGTGGACACACCATAGTGACCAAGGCGTGCCAGAGAATTTGAATCCCATGAAATATAAGTTGGAACACAAATTTGGCAAAACTTCGGTGCAGATTTTCTCTATGGTGGTGCATGCACAGGCACCGGTTACAAGTGCTTGGAAATTGTTATTTTGATTACCACCCATCAGTTCTCTGGAAGGACAGAAGCTTTGCTCCAGCGGAGATAGTTGCACGAGTCAGAATACACATTTATGACTTAAAAAGCCACCCCTCCCCCCCCAACCTCCAATTTTATTTCTTAAAACCCATAGGGGAGGCCGCCCGCGGCATTGTGATGTTTTGGTATGCTATTATCCTCTTGCGAGCGTAGGCTACGGTATAATTTCTATATATCCACACACAGCCACAGTGCATCATGTACACGGCCTATGGCCCCTCTCCTTGCATTCTTGCACGTCCACTCTGTAGTGATACACTCACGTGGAAGTGAGTGGGTGTGTGGGGATGTGTCGAGGGGCTGCATGGTGCGCTCCTCCATGATGCACTCCCATACTAAGCACTCCTATCTGAGATGCACCGAGTGGCTGGTGTGGGGAATCCCCACAGGAGGGTGGTACAGCCTGGCACACTCACAGTAAACATACTGGAGGAGTGGTGACAGGTGTCCAGGGTGTTCCTCCTCTCCTGTCACACAGCCCCCCGCAGGGTGGATGGGTGACAGGAGGACCAGTCTATTTATAGACTGATGGATGACTCCTGGTCCTCAGCCTGACAGGGCTGAGGAGTATAAATAGCCTCTGGATCCTCCAGAGGGTGCCTTATCCCACCAGGAGGCTGGGACCCACACTTGAGCTGCTGCTGTAACCAAGATGCCTGGAGTAGGGCTAGGAGCTGGGTGCTCCTACCCTACCTCCTTGTAGACATACATGTGAGGTGGCACTCACCCTGTATACTACCTCTACTCTGTGACTACAATAAAGCTGGATATCAACTCTAATCTATTATGTCTCCTTGTCGGATCATCTACATCAAATGACCTCTCGACAATGTAACAGGCCACACCTCCACTTTTCCGTAGAGCATTCAGCCTGTCGCACCTAAATAACTTCATACCGGGTATGTCTACACACCAGTCCGGGTCACCATCATTTAGCCAGGATTCCGTAATGCTTATGTGATCAACATCCAGATTCAGTTTACGTATTTTGTCAATTCTATTTCTTAAACTTCGCACATTCATGTTTAACATACGCAGACCTTTTAGCTGACCTAGTTGTGTATAATTGTAATAAGTCATCCCGGATCCCACAATCCCCACCCACATCGCATAACATATTCCACTTTACCCATACACAAACAACATACAACATATAAAAAAAGTGCAAACATAGACACCTCACGC
Organism: Harmothoe impar; assembly: GCA_947462335.1. Classification (NCBI taxonomy): domain Eukaryota; kingdom Metazoa; phylum Annelida; class Polychaeta; order Phyllodocida; family Polynoidae; genus Harmothoe; species Harmothoe impar. The sequence continues at coordinate 42,149,908 of OX381709.1, read as the reverse complement.
CGTACAATATACGGCAGTGAGTTCAGAGTATTGGCATGACAGGTCATTATGCGAGGCTTATGAGTAGTGTACCCACTGAACACTCATAAGTCTATTCTAATAGTGGTGGTGCTTTAGAAACACTTTGTTTTTGAATATTCCTAATACCGCCTTTGTGAAACAGCTTCTAGCTCCTATTTGTGTTCTTTTAACCAAAAATAGGAATTTTAATGTTTTTCTTTGGGACCATATGAAAGTGACATGTTAGATAATATATGGGTCGTTTTGTGCTAACGGTTATAAGTGTTCTATTGCCATTTTTCTCATATAGTTTTACACTATATTCAAACTATGTAATATTCTATAGTGGGTATGAGTGGTGGGTAGGAATGGAAATAGAATGAATATTGCAGGTGTTTCAAAAGGATCATTCTATTATGTGGTACATGAACCACTCGTAACTTAATTATGAAACACAGAATAGATCAATCGTTTTGAAACACTTTTTTCTAAGAATCATTCTATTCTGTATTTTATTTAGACCACTCGTAGGTAGAATAGATCAGTCCATATATTACATTCCGTGTGAAACACCTTCCAGATCTCAACTGTGCATGGCCTCAGTGTGTCCTTCACTTAACTGTCAAATGACGTTTTCACACCAGACACAAACACGTCATGTTATATATTAACTTATTTTGAAAGGAAAGGGTTAATTTTTTTAGGACCCGAGCAGGAAGGACGGTCCATGCAGTCTTGGACGGAGCCTCCTTTCTGCGCGGCTCCTCGCATGAAGGCATACACTCATTATTTTGTGATTTATGCTGTCCAGTTTTAGACTTCCTGTCATAGAGATGTGTAGATCTCGACGTACACCCACCCACTCCTTCCTGAATATGATAAGGCCAAACAAAAAAAAAGGTGCGTTTCAGGTTACCCAACCCTACCTAGCAAACCAGGGCCGATCCTAGAATTTTTTGTCCAATTTGAGAAAATATTTATGTTTAAAGTAATTTTGGGGCTATTTCAGAGTCAATTTCATAGTCCACAAGTCAACGCCATTGTTGGCAAGTCAGCGCTGAAGTTTACGAGTCAATTTTTGGGTACTTTTCAGACCAAAGTCTAAAAAATATTAGAAAAGAAAAATCCGACCTACCCTACCTAGATTTTCAGACGATGTAACCTGAAACACACCTTTTATTATTTTGGCCTTAGTATTGGTTCTAGCACACTCAGCATGGATCGAGATTTTTACAGATATAGCCCAGCAAACTGATAAGGGTCTATTGATTATCATGATTTAAACCCTTAAAGAACTGTCATCCATCAGAGGCAATGTTAAAGAGTAAATAACGAATACTTGATAAGTTTTCAGGACAGATTGTGATAAAGCACAAGCAGCATTATATATATGAAAGGCAATTTATAAAAATTCACCTGTCACACCAGGTCCAACGATTTAGGATTAAGAACCAGTAAAGACAAGGTGCAATTAACCATTTCATTTCCATCCTTAATCAGCAAAAACATAATTAAATAACCCGAGCAGAGTCTTTGGTAGAATCAAAATGTAGGGAAGATATTGATCGGGTAGTCAGTGGCGCCACTCATTGAAGGTTATAAATGAGAAGTAGAAAGAAACTGGTATACAATTGGCACTTTATGTTAACAAGTTAATAGTGTTCGGGTTGTGAAGAAAGCTATCCGTATGTGTACGTACATGTATATCCACAAATGGATAGATTGGAGGGTAGTCTCTCTTGGTGGGGAGCACTTGAATAAAAGACAGGTGAAAGACTTTCGAGTGGGAATTCAAGCACTGACACTTTATACATGAATTCTTAGATAAACACACGTGTGCATGGGTCTAAAGCAGTCGCGAATTCGTCTTTGTAATGCTGTAGCTCCTGCAGGCCTCTTTTGCATTGTGATTCCTCCCCCACTTCTACACTCAAAACGTACGAGGAATCTCAAGTGACCGATGGCGGGGTGGGATGGAAAACGCAACATTCTTGCATGCAACAGGTGAAAAAGGGCCGAGTAAATCTCCGAGGAGGGGGGTGGTGGGCGAGTTGTATACATATAGGCCCTGTATAGTTGCAGTTGGTGTTTTTTGTAAGAGAGAAAAATACACCATTTTGCAAGCGTAACAGAACTTGGTCAGCATTATGAACAAGCATGGTCTTTGAGGTGAAGATGAGAAGTGTGGGTGGACTATGTCTTGTTGAGTGGTTGAAGTGGGGGATGAGGGGAGGGTGGGATGGCACGGAGCGCGTGTGTGACCACAGAGTGGGATGGGGCGTGCCCTAAGCCCTCTAGATTATGCCCACAGCTTGTGCAGTTATGAATCGTGCCACAATGATCTCCAGTAAATAGCCGACCTGTCACAACTAGCGATAAACATTTACCAGTAGTAGTCAGTGTGGTTTTTAAGTCAGGGTGGAGTCGGGACGCCAGTGCATATACGTATGGAGGTGTGCAAGTATTGACAAAACGCGGCCCTGTCTCCCCCCTCCCCTACCCCCCACAACCCATCCTGGGGAGCTTTACATAGGGTCAACAAACGAGGGATTGCGTGGGTGGATCCATACACGGACATTAGGCCATGTGCCTGCAAAGGATCTCCACCCACCCCAAGAAAAAAAGGGAATAAGGAAAATCCCAGACCCGAGCCAGGCGGCCCTCCATATGAGGTGATTGGTGATTTATTCACCAAAACGGTTGCTGGCGGCGACTTGACTTGGGCAGTGTATGTTACTCTAAATAGGCATCAATGGGACATCAATGTAATGGTGATGGCCCCAATGATGTACAGGTCGCTGCCCTCCCCCGCACATATTGTGCACACAGCTAGGAGTGTGCATTATAGGAATCCTTGTCCTCTATTTGCGCAATTTAAAGTTAAACGGTTTTAAGGTGTCGTGAAGACAGTGAGTTCAAGGCTAAAAGTAGCCTAATTTACATTCATGGTAACAGCTAGGTTGATATGAAATACATTTGCAATTATCTTGAGGACTTTAAATTCTCTTACGAATAAGAAATATCTATCTCAAACAGTAGAATTGTTGAAATAGTGTATACGCTGCGTCCACACTGATATAGTTAAATGCATTCTGAATTGGATGCTATACAACGCACGATTTCCCAAGGGATGATGCTCTGTTCTTTGGTCTAATAATAAGACATGTCATAGCAATTACTATTAAATGATGAATTATAAGTCCATGCATGTATTGAGAGCTGGAATAGAAATTCCTAGCTTGTGCAGGTTTCGACACTGCGCACAACACTGTATATGACAAACCAAAGGTCCAAACCAAGCATTTCTCAACTTCCAGAGTGGAGATTACCTTCTTCCATTACCAGGGTCCCTAGGATGGATTTCTGGATAGTTCATTGATTGTTCTCGGAAAAGGGCCATAAATTTCCAGGTGTTAGAAAGTTAAGGTACACTCTATTTGTTGTATTACCGGTACATATAAATGGTCTACAGGGCATATGTATGGAAAAAACTGCAGTTGCGCAGTCGGAAACTTTGTATTGTATACCTCGAAGTGTGATCATTGCCTTTAGGGAGTGGTCAATTTTTAACAACAGGGGGAGGGGTGGATAGCGGGGGAGGGGAGGGGGTACAAAACATTTTCGGACCCCTTGAAGGGGGGAGCAAAGAGATTTAGACCACTCTTGAGAGGGAGACCAAAAACATCCGCTCCTTTTTGGGACAAAAGCTAGCGCTTCACTACAGCTAAAAGGGGTCACCCGCACAGAAATTTGAACCCAGTTGGGGGGGGGGGGGGGGAGAAGATTGAGCCCTCGCTCGTGGGGGCACCAAAAATATTTTGGGGCACTCAAAAATTCGACCAGCCTCCCTCTATTGTTAAAAGATGACCACTCCCTTATACTAAATGTCCACTTGACACTGCTTATCACATCACGTTTACACAAGTCATATTCAACTATGGCATTTGTCTTTGAAAAATCCTTGTTGGCATGGCTTGAATTCTGAATTACATTGTGGTAATGAGTTAATTCTACGTGTACATGTAATATTATTATACATTATTCATTACCTACCTGTCTGTCCCAGTTTTTTATTGTATGGGTATTAATGAAGGATACCTATTTGAATTGTAAATTACTTGTATGAATACATATGTGATTATAACTTGATGTATGACAGACCTTTGAAAATCTCAACTTGTTGTGAAACTTTCTGTCAATAAACTCATTCAAACTCAACTCAAACTCATGTGACACGAAAACTTTATCACGCAGTAGACACTACATTATCATAATAAATGTGTGATGGAAATATGGTCTACTTTCGACAAGTGCATTATGATAATTCCAGGATCTCTTCCGGGAATCCCTCTGATATTTCATCGCAACGTCCCGAGAACATGGGTGCCTAAGGGAATTGGTCGATATCTGTCAGAGGAGGTGGCAGGCTGCTCTAATATGGCTTATAACTGCTTTCTGCAGCTATTCCCAGGAACCATGGTAAATGATATAACCCAGCAGGCTACTATACACAACACTGATAGAATTAGGTGTGGACTAGCTTCAAATCCTGTTAGATCTATCCATTTGCCCCCTTTGCACGTCAATATTCTGTAGAGCGTAGGCGTTGAAGATGCAGTAGAAAGATGTGTACGAGTAATCGGGTACATACCACAGTTGGCTGGGAGAATAAAAGAAACTGCCTGTCTGTATCACACGTATATATGTAAACCAATCACTGGGTATTAGTCATAATATATATATATATATATATATATATATATATATATATATATATATATATATATATATATATATATATTTATGCTAGAGTAGCTACATACGTGTTATAACACTCACGTGTACCATATCTAATACATCCAGGCCTTGTGTTCTTGGACCCTTTGCGGTATGTGTGTTTTGAAATACAGAAAACACATAAACATATTGAAATCAGAACACCAACACATTTGGTTGAAACTTCGATACATCTTACACACGCATAATTCAACATCCCAAAAGCGACATTTTGTAATTCTATTATCTAAAGAAAAATCTTCCAGTTCCACCCTTCTCCCTCCAGTCCGTGAACTCCGACCTTTCTGACCCCTACCCAGTGGGCACAAAACCTTGATTCAACGTTGACAACTGGTTGATATAGGGTTGCAGGGTAGATCAACCCGTTTTCAACATTGATGCAATGTTGCAATTTCAACGTTGTCAACCAACACCTGTTTCAACATTGATGCAATGATTGGATATCAACCTTGAATCAACCATGGGGTTTCCCACCTTTCCCACTAGGTGCCTCCACAACCTACTCCTTAGCATTTCTATCTCCATGCGACATCAATTTTCCCTAATTGTAAGCTGTTATTTTCTCATCAATGTATACAATTGATCAAAATGTCATTCATTTTCATCGACAATTATGGTGTGTGCATTTGGTTGACATTTGGAATTAAATGACAAGAATACATGCATGGTTTCAGTAAGACACCCTTTATGTTGCTAAGAATAATAGATAAAGCCTCAGTCATGACCAGGTCAGTTTGAAATGGATGTGAACGCCTCTTAGTGTGATGATCAGAGGTCATTCGTTTACCCCTTCCCTGGATGGTGCTAGAATTAGCATTTAATCTTGGAGAAATGGAGGAGGGGTAGATGTTGTAATGAAAATATATATATTGAAGGAATGAGTCTACATAAGAATACTGTATCTGATATACTGAATCTCAAATTATGCATCAGCAGTGAATATCAAATCAATGTAAATCATTTTATTATGTTTATTTGTTGTTGATTCACGATGGCCATATCAATGTTGAATCACTGATGAATGATCAACGTTGATGACCTCATCAATATCAACGAAATGACAACTCTGTATCAACTGTTGATATCATGTCGCTACACACATTGAATCAACATTGAATCAACTGAAGTTGCCCACTGGGTATGTGTGTAGACCAGATGATGCCTTAGATAAGGAGAATTGACTCTTATTAAAAACCGTCGGCGCCAGAAGGTGTAGGGTCTCCCTTCCCCCCTTGACACTGCCCATTTACACCACGCCCTCCAGATAGAAGCGCCAGCTCGCCTTCATCCCTCGTGTTCCTCCAGGGCGGCATGGAGGCAGTGCGTGCAGACAGGCCTCCTCCAGTACCCTCACACACGCAGCAGCCTCCCTACTGCATGGTCTAACCCACACCCAGCTGATAGTCGTAAACAGCCTCCTACACACCACTCGCCTCCCTACTCTATGGCATATTGAATAAAGCGCTTATTGGATCAGATGGGCGGGGCCTCCAATTGTAGCCCGACAATGTGTGTTGGTATTTCCATGTGGGGAACCTGTCGGAGAAACTTCCCCCGAGAAATCTGCAGACATGTATTATTGATCATACATGTGCATGTTTGTATTTGGATTCATTGTAGACTCACTTCAGTCATATTTTTCTAAGACTATATTTATTTCACCGGCAATTTTAAAAGATATTTTTCTTATCTTTTTTTTAGTTTCTGAATCAAATTTACAATTTGGATAAGAAACAGTGCCAATGGTTTCCATTTCCATAGGGTAAAAGTGCAAGAATATTGGTTCTACTTGATAATGCTCACCCACACACATTCGGTTGTATTTTCTTTTCTTATAACAGTTTTGGTTTAGTAAAAGCATACATATTGTGAATTCCAATGTTCCAGAAAGAGACTATACTAACTGTAGCCTAATTGAATTATATGTGGCTGATAACGGCCTATATGTTTTTTTTGTTGAGACTATTCCAATAGTCTCCTTCATCAATGATGGAATATAATTAATACTTGTAACGATTGTATAATTATAGTACTGAATGGCCAATTCATCCATATGGGTATATATAAATAGATCAGATAGAATGATTAAATCACTGTGCTTTCTATTAAGAGAAACTACAATGAAAGTGAAATAAGAAGGATTACCAAGTACGCCTGATAAGGTATCGATAGCACGCGATGTCTGATTGGTACGTGGACGGAAACAGACGCTCTGCCGCCGCTGAGAACAAAAAAGTCGGTCATGTACTTGTTCTGTGGATCGATTAGTGTTATATATAGGGACCTGCTTTTTAATGATGGACGAAGATGTTTTGTCTCTGCAAGTACACCGCTCCTATTGGTTCTCCCTTTTGTCTTGGGCAGAGTTGCTAGACAGTCCGGAGACGCTCTCGGAACTTTTCGGCAATATTCGGTCGACCGGAAGTGGAAAGGTGGCGTTCGCGTGCGACGCACGCCCCCACGCACTGCAAACAAACTACACGCTAACAACGGGAAAACAATCGAACAAATATCATCCGAGCTTTTCTTGCGTTAATTGTTAATGTGTTCAGTGAGGTCGGGCTATGTAGGCTATATAACAGTGCATGGAATCGGGTCGCACGTAAGATTCTAGATCAACAGGTGACAAGGTCACGAGCTGATTGGGGTGACTTTGATTGATGGTTTCCGGTAGGGGAATCATCACAAATTAATGAATCTAAATCCGATATAACATTGGCTAACTCCTCCCACGCTCTACATTTCCTCTTTTCTTTTCTTTTCTTTTCTTTTGACCAACATATTGATTATATTAAAAAAACACGCGAAAAGTCTTTTTTTGAAGTTTTAGAAATGTAGTTTTGTCATAGAGATGGAATATAAATATCTGTCATAGATAGTTTTTAGTTTGAGCCTGCCGTGCCAAATGTACTTAACAGTTTTATCCTTTTAATGTCTACCCAATTAAAAGAAAATGCGGGGGCGAAACTCGTATTTATCCCATATGTCAATGGCAGAATATGGCTAAATAGCGCCGTTTATTGATGATGTATTCATAGTCTATATATAACAACTTGCAATACAAAAAGTCTATATCTATATACCCTATCTCTGAGTATAGGCGCCTATATTGGGACTCTTGGCTGCATTTCCGAGGGCACTGAGTATAAAGTGTCAGATTATATAAGTCTATTGGCATGTCGAGATATTTTGAGGGAGCAATCATGTGAAATCAAATTGCTAACACTGTTGGATAGAATTTGTTAAATAATGTGAAACAAATAGGATGATGATTATCTCCCAGTCAAATCAGGTCTTAAATTAGTTTGATTTAACGGGGGATTGCTTAGATTAAGCCAGACCACTAGCGTTGGGGTAACCGTATACCCATATTTCATCAAAGCAATAACATATTATCATGTATATTGATGTAATAGACATTAGCAGAGTAATGCGAGCAACATCAGTAATAAATAAAACCGTGTTGATAAATAGGTACAATTTCGCCAATTCCTGATTTATCAAGTCTATCCCAGATATAACTAAGTAAATCAAGTCAATGTCCTCATATAATACATTACGTTTAATTATCTTATTTTAAACTATAATCATAAGGCCCAAAAAAAGGTTTCTTTTAGGTCACCCGACCTATTTAAAGGTATCGTAGAGCGCTGTAAAAACGTTTTTAAAAAAATCCGACCTACCGACCCTAGACTTTCTGCTCATGTTACCTGAAACAACCCTTTTTTTTAAATTTGGCCTAATACTAAATCATGCATAATTATATTGCTTATCAACATCACCTTAGAGGCGGCACCTGGTGATATGCGCTATATATAGAACATAAACATCTAAAAACGTTTCCTCCAATTTCACTCAGCCCCAAATGAAATGCACGTTCATGAAAGTCCAACATGTAAGCATACAACATGATATCCTAGTGAGCATTGACTGCCTGAAAGTTAAGATGGTATAGGTGAGTGGGCGGAGGAATTCTTGAATATTGAAGCTTGGCTAGGGGTAGTGGAACTTTAAGGTCAAATCCCACAACGCGAGAGAGGGCCATAACATGTTGTGATTTGGGCCTGTTGGGGATATTAGCCCCTATATTGGCTAAGGCTGGCCAATAATCAACATATAACTCTCATGTATGTCTTGTGTATTGGCTCATCCCAAACATCAAATGAGTTTCATATTTTCTCCCGATTACACTGAAAAATGTTGCTTATTATAGACTGGCAGAGGTATGGTTCATACAGGGGGGCCACTCTAGATATTTATAAGCAAGTTTATAAGAAATAAACTGTAACAATCATACTATGAAGTAACTCCCCTTGTAAATCGTAACAGTGCAGCCCAATAGGCAACACCTTGCTACCCTATATCGGATACAGTGGGATTTGGAGAGGCCTAAAATCGTGGGACAAGTGTTGCGATTTACATTATCGGCAACAGTTGCCCCTTGTTTTTATCTCAATAATCAACACTTCTGGCCCATTTTTCGCGTTGTGGGATTTGACCTTTACTGCCCAGGGGTGAGCAATGTCAAGATTATTCCACCCTTTCAGTGAGTTGACTTTTGCTTTTATAGTCTGTCAGATCAAACAGTGTGCTGGGAAACGTTGTCGCGCATCCCCGACTTGCCGTTCGCATCAGCCTATGAACCTGGGTTAGTCCATTTATCAATAATCAGCCCCAAATTAGAAGTCTTCCTGGATCACTATCCTTAGTTAGGGTGATGATGATAATTATTGATAGCCCTATATGTATCCTGAATACCATCTGTAAATATGACCTGGAAAATCGGAACAGTTTGAAAATGGTGGTGCCTAAAAAGTGCATGGTCGTATAGGTTCTTTAATTGAAAGGCAGTTCTTAAAGTTGGTCCATTATCAGAAGTTTGCCATATGAAAAAAACCCATATAGGTTGATTATAAATAGACTGAGCTACTTCTGAGATGAGGGCAATGTACGAGCGATGGAGCCGCAGGGTGGAGCCAATAGAATGGTATATGGCATAGGATTTACATTCCATCCTGTTTCATAGTTTGTGTGTATTTATTTTTGAGAAAGAGATTGAAGATTATAACGGATGTAGATGGGTGGTTGTAATGGATGTAGTATGTAGATGTCTGGGGGCTGTAGAAGAAGGTACCGTTTTAGAAGAGAGTAATGTAACACAACATGGACTATACATTGTATTGGGAAGTTTGCTTTGAAGGAGAACAACTCAGTTATGAGGGTCTATATTATACAGAAAGAACTGTTACAGATCCACGGGCTAAAATAGACATAATGATATTCAATGATAGTCACTACTGGCCGTGCAAAATTGATGAGATGAGATGAGGGGATGTCGTCATTATACTACTGTTACACCTTTTTGAAGATAAGTGTATTTAATATTGTGCTACTTACACGAAACAAGCAAGTTATAGTTTTTCTTTATCTAGGCTATAAAGGTATTAAGGTATTCAATTCACGTTTTTTCATCCTTAAGGCTAGTCTACACCTTGATTGCTCTACATACACAGCTTCCAATAATAACTTTTTTTAATGACCGTGGTGCATGCAAACTTTTATCTATATATAATGTGTTGGTATATGTCTATTATCTACATATTCATAATTCTCAATCCTGGGCTCACCTTTTTCCCAGATTAAAATAACAGACTGCTTTCAGCCGGCGATAAGCATAAAACATTACTCTATGTAGTTGCCTCTGTCATGTATACTGCCGGTAAAGGCATTGAGACCACATCAGAGACACACCCAGCAAACCAGGGCAAGCTTGGGCGAGCAGTGGGCATGCACTAGGTAACCCTATTGGATTGGCTTGGGTAATGCCCATGGCTTGCCTATGCTCGCACTTATTTACTGGACATGCACTTACACCCGCTCTAAAATTCTCCACTTTGTCATCCTCAAATAAATTAACCATAAATGAATCAAACATCATGCTAAATACCTTTGTAGCAAAGACGGCAAAATCTAACTTAAATATTTCTTATAAGATTGTAATCAGAATTGATAATGTTTCTCACGGTTCCAAGCCTGCCCATTTTGCCTGTTGCTATTTCACTGTAACTATTCATCATAGAGCTGTATATAATATTAGTAGTAACAACAGCTTGCTGATGGCCCTATCATTCTTTTCACACTCGTATTGCAAACACTAAGACTAGTCTTATCTGAAAATAATATATTGAGTACCAAACGACTGTTTACTGTTCTAAAGTGTTTTATTGGGTATATCATTGTATTCGGCCAGTCTGCCTCCAATCCACCTTTCTCTTTTTGCAGGGGTTATGAAGGAGAACAACTCAGTTATGAGGGTCTATATTATACAGAAAGAACTGTTACAGATCCACGGGCTAAAATAGACATAATGATATTCAATGAAAGTCACTACTGGCCGTACAAAATTGATGAGATGAGATGAGGGGATGTCGTCATATACTACTGTTACACCTTTTTGAAGATAAGTGTATCTGATATTGTGCTACTTACATGAAACAAGCAAGTTATAGTTTTTCTTTATCGAGGCTATAAAGGTATTAAGGTATTCAATTCACGTTTATTCATCCTTAAGGCTAGTCTACACCTTGATTGCTCTACATACACAGCTTCCAATAATAACAATTTTTAATGACCGTGGTACATGCAAACTTTTACCTACATATATGTGTTGGTATAATTATGGGTATTATCTACATATTCAACATTCTCAATCCTTGGCTCACCTTTTCCCCAGATTAAAATAAGAGACTGCTTTCAGCCGGCGATAAGCATAAAACATTACTCTATGTAGTTGCCTCTGTCATGTATACTGCCGGTAAAGGCATCGAGACCACATCAGAGACACACCCAGCAAACCAGGGCAAGCTTGGGCGAGCAGTGGGCATACACTAGGTAACCCTATTTGATTGGCTTGGGTAATGCCCACGGCTTGCCTATGCTCGCACTTATTTACTGGACATGCACTTACACAGCCCGCTCTAAAATTCTCCACTTTGTCATCCTCAAATAAATTAACCATAAATGAATCAAACATCATGCTAAATACCTTTGTAGCAAAGACTGCAAAATTTAACTTAAATATTTCTTATAAAATTGTAATCAGAATTGATAATGTTTCTCACGGTTCCAAGCCTGCCCATTTTGCCTGTTGCTATTTCACTGTACCTATTCATCACAATATTAGTAGTAACAACATCTTGCTGATGGCCCTATCATTCTTTTCACACTCGTATTGCATTATGGATTATATTGTACGTCATGCCTATGAAATCTTTTGCTGACAAACCACATTACAAACCACCAAACTATTTTTATTGACTTGTAAGATATTTTATTTTATCTAACACACGTATCTAGAATTATACAACAATAAATCTTCATACGCATCATGTGTAAACGGACATAACTATGAGTGAAATAGATTATGTACCTTGTTCTATAAAAGCACATAGCGGTAACCATTATAAATCTGATGAGACAAGAAGCATATTATGAGAAACCTTCCCACTAATAGTTACCTGTGGCAAATAATGTCAACACGTTTTACTGGCCTAGATCTATAACACAAGATTTTTAGCTCTGGGTCAAAGGCAAAAATACACACAACGATCCCATCATTTTCCATTTTTCTGCAAGGAGACAGACACTGAAGTGGTAAATCTGCAGGGCGTTGTGTATAAAAGTGGTAAGGGGAGCATTAATGTCAACAGGCTTGGTGCTATACACACCTCCAACGGGACGGGTATAAGTGAGGCACCAGGTGAGTGGGCCAGGGCATGAGGGAAAACAAGACATCCCTTCAGATACCGATCTAGTGCAAGAAAAAACACAAAAAGGCAGATAAAATCTACTTATTTTAGCCTACATGAGCCGTGGACCAATTCAAACACATAGAGTATATGAAGTTCACAATGGCCTCCCCTGACCGAGATTTTGTTAATAAAGGACTTCTTCTTGTCATACCTCATTCCCATTATAGCTTGCGTTACATCATTGAGAGGGAAAAACTGAAGAGAAACAGGTCAAGGATTACTGAGAATTGTGTCAAAGATAGAAGGTAATTGAACGTGTAGTCTATATTTCAACATTTCCTCATTCTCCTGTCACCATTTTCTTTATTTGTATCTCTGAGATGGGAAATAATAGAATATAAATTCATCCATAATTATTATTTATATTTGAATTACATATCGCGATCAAAAGGGGCATCTGATTCCAAAGTATATACTACAAATCAGACATTCGCTCCTCATCCTGAAATAGGCCCACTTGAGGGGCTGATTAGACACAGATATGATTAGTCTAAAGACATACCATTTCCTTTGTTGGTAAGAAAAACAGCTGAGTTCTATTGTGATGCCCATACAAAGGTCAAATAATTTAGGATAAATTATGCTTTTTAATGTTAAAAGTGTCCGACATGGGGTGTGTGTCTGTCTTTGGGTGAATCTACCCTAACTGGAAATGCCGGCCCTACATTTACAGGGGATTTAAGTGATTTAATGATGACCAATGCTCACACTGTTCAGAGTTGCACGTACAACTGTGTATAGGTATCTATAAGATAATACAATGTCATCTCGTTTTAGGCAGTACTCGGGATAGAGGCTTTTCAAGCCAAATGCGTGTACACATGTATACGCATGCATGGAGTGTAACACCGTTGGCGTACACATTCTTTTTTCCTTCTTTTTTTTTTTTGGGGGGGGGGGGGCATTTTTTCAGGTTCAGTACTTAGTGGGGGGGGGGGGGTCAACATGACCTTACCAGTCTTTGTGTAAGGGTCAGAAGTGTACCAATCACCCCTGTGGGGTGTTTCACAAGGAGAAAATAGATACAATTAATTTTACATGTTTTCTAAGACCAACTTAATATCACCCAATGTTAATCTTATCTTGGTGTTTCACAAGTTTCAATTGTATCTATGGTCATATACTTAGATACAATTGAAGATAATAATGCGGCTTGTGAAACACCAACATAAAACTAACATTTGGTAAAAGTAAGTCAACCTTAATAACCATGTAGCATTAATCTTAAATATGCTCCCCTTGTATGATGATCACATAGGATCAACATAAGTGTTGTTTAAATGTGTATAACCAGTTTATTTTCATCCTGAATAAACAGAAATTTGCAGGGATTCTTGTGTGTAGTATGACACATGTATTGCATGAAAAAAACGTGAAAAAATATGTAAGGAAAATATTAGCGGGCATGGTATGAGCTCCACACTAATATGCGTTGTGAAACACTTATACCTTAGTTGTATCTAGATTGTAGGCCAAAGACCCTGACTTAACATTTTGGTTGTAGACCTTTGTGAAACACTTTTTATAAGCAGTATACAATTGATACAACCAAATGTCGGTCTTAGTGGTCATATACAATTAACACCTCCTATAGAAACACTTATTCTACAATTACCGTATTCGACGTAATAAGCGCCCAGGGCGCTTATAAAATTATTTTCATGGCGTTTTAGTACTTAAGAGTTTAATTGTCTATAAAATCGTGAAATTTGAGCCTTTGTTCCAGTCTAAAAATGCCCCAAAAAGGGGGGGGCGCTTATTAGGGGGTGGGCGCTTATTAGGTCGAATACGGTAATTGTATGTCCCCCTTGTGAAACACCCCACTGGCCCATTTAGTAATACATGACTTGGCCTAAACTTAAATGAATTAAGGAAGTGATCTTTTTGTAAAAACAGGGGCGAGGAAGGGCAGGAGGCTAAGAATGTGGCCATATATATGATCTATCCCCCAATGTGTGGCCCTAAGAGAAACTAAGTTACCGGTTCACATATTGTCCTTGTTAACTATATCGAGGACACTGATAGAAAGAAACCCACTAAATAATGTCCTATTGATAAGAAATCAAAGCCCTCTACTCTCCTCAGCTCTGGAAATGGATGTGACGGAGCTGACAATCATACATAAATTATATGCACTGGATGATCTCGAAAATACATTTTTTTAAATCAATGGCCTGAATGTCTCTTACACGTTCTACATAACAGAGGTGAGTTCAAACACATAGACTATGTTGCTGCCTTCCCAATGGGCTCTCCTAACCTACATTCTTTTGATAAATTCGCCATCTGCATCAAAATTCATTCCCATTTTAGCCTAGATTACATCAATGAGAGAAAAACATTAATAGGCCAGGAGTTCCTGCATAGCTTGTGTGCATTTCCAGCTAACAAAAAAACGTCATTTTACGTCAAAATAACGTTATAAAATTTGGTATAACGTTATGCCATAGTAAGGAGCCTTAGAGAAACGTTATGTAACGTTATATAATGTTATAAAATGTTCTATAACGTTTTTTGTTTACTGAGTTGTGTGTGATATTTCACCCTTCCTAGTTACTCCTGCCCCTGTTCCTTGTGCTGTATTTTGTATAGATTATGAGCCATCATCCATATATAAGATCATACATCTCTTGGTAGTCAGTACTTAGGACGGAACCTTTTGAATGCAAAAAGAGTGTTCTGTATTCCATAAAAATGTTACCATACGATCTTCTACTCCCATGCCTGACCTCAAAAAGGCAATGGGAAATGTTACTTAAGATAGTAAGTTACCACTACACATATTGCCCTTAATATACATATATAGAGGACACTGATGTTAAAAGATGACTAGGTACTGTGCTATTAATAAGAAATCAGAGCCCTCTAATGTTCTCAGCTTGGGAAATGGATGTGCTGGAATTGACAGGCATACATAAATTATATGCACTGGATGATCTCGAAAATGGTTAATTTTTCACAAAATTAATGGCCTGAAATGCTGATACACTTTCTGCCTACATTACAAAGACGGGTTCAAACACATAGATTATGATGCTGAGTTTACATTAGGCTTGAGATCCTACTCGATATTCTTTTGATAAAGAAATTTGCCCTCCGCATCATACATTATTCACATTTTAGCCTAGATCATATCGATGAGAGAAAAACATTAATAGGCCAGGGGGATGTTACAGAAAACAGTGATAATCTAATAGCGTAAAAAAGTGTTACAAAATATCTTTTTAATGTTATTTTTCAGGGGGTGTTACATAACCAAAATTTATGCTCTTGACTTACTTGCATTAGCATCGGTTTTAACGTAAAAAACACATTTTTTCAAAGGTGGTGTCAATGAAAGGAGTAAATTTGACGAAATTAGCGTACATTTCGCGGCATTAGCGTAAATTCAGAGATATTAGGATATTAAGCATTAGTGTGTTAACGTTATTTCTTACGCTATTTTTCTGTAACAACCCCCAGGAGCTGCTGCACAGCTTGTGTGAATTTGTGTGCGATACGTGTCAAAATGTAAGCTAATTGAAAGCTTACTCTATATTTCACCTTTCCTAGTTACTCCTGTCCCATTTTGTTGCATTTTTGTATCTATGAGATGAGAAATATAACATGGTGATCCATATTGTATAAAAATATCGCAATCAAAATGTGCATTTGATTCCAAAGTATAGACTTTGAAATAGTTATCACTACTTTACTGATTCCTTATTTTGAAAATGCCCTACTTCACACTTCTAACTAAACTTTTCAGAGTTGCACATACAACTGTGCTATTATCCATACATGAGATCATACATCTCGTGATAGTCAGGAGGCTTCTGAATGCGAAAATGCAATGAGAAATGTTAATTAAGACACTAAGTTTCAATGACACATATTGCCCTCAATATTTTTATCTTGAAACACACTGAAAGAAAAAGAAAAAAAAAGACTACCAAGCCATACATGAGGAATAAGACCCCACGTCTGTCCTCGTTTCGGGAATTGAATGTTTTACGCATGTGGCAGATATACATAATACACCTGATGATCTAAAAAGTAATTCATGTTTACTTTTATGACCTGAATTTATCTTACACTTTCTGTGTGTACTCCCTGCCTGCCAGCGTTCAGTGCATTTTACTGCATATCTGTGTTAATGTCCTTTATTCAGTCAGTTTAATGTTTTGGCAAGTAATATTCACTGCACTCTTTCCTCTGCTTCTAATAGAATTCCGTGGTCAGTCATACAGATACAATCATGCAATGTGACCAATACCAAAATAATCCCATGTTTTGGAAATAATTGAGGAGGTAGGATTTGGTGAATGTGGCAAAACAAATATTATGATTCTCCTTATTTGTAATAAACAGCTCCTTTCTCACTCTTTCATTAGATCCAATAGAGATTTGTGGCATGAAGTTAAAGTTGAAAAATATTTTTATTTGGCTATAAGTCATTACAAAACAGGATGATCTTCATAATATAGCCAACAGAAGGCGTATAGAGAATACGGAGATGCACAGCTCATTTATCATCAATAAACAGGTAAGGTCTCTCACTAAGAGTAATGAGTATTCACATGTGGTTTCCACGAGCATTAAGTGTTCCATTTCATTTTCAGTTTTGTTGTCCGTGGAAAAGTCCAGTCATCAGATATATAATAGGTGTACATACGGGGTATCATAACAATGCAATCTTATTTTTAAACATTTCATAGCTGCCCAGTCTCTGTACGGTATGGTCCAATGATGACCACCAAATATTACCTCTGTAGAGAGGGCTAGACCTATATGATTCAAGTAGCGGTCTGCTGACCTTCAGTTTGATTTTAGCGTTACCCCTTAGACCTCAATGGAATCCCATTGTAAAGGCCTCAGGTAACATAATTATGTCAGGGAAGACAGTACCAGATAGTAAAAAGCTACCTAGATACCATACGCCATACTTATACGACTTCAAACAACTGCACGATTTTGAATTGAAAATGGACCTCCCTGACCGAGTTATTGCCAGCAAAAAGTGACACGCTTTAGGAGGATACGTGTATAGTCTAGGTGTGGGCTACGTACTATTTACACCATACATCATACTCATTATATACATTACATTCGTGAGAATACCCATCGGAGGTGTTGCCCTTTGCCTGAGAGAATTGGTGCAAGAACTGTGTCAAAATATAGGTTAATTGGAGGTGTGTTCTTTTTATCATTTTAGTTTTTCTTGGTGGTTGCTGTAACCATACTTATAATAAACTAAATATATATATATATATATATATATATATATATATATATATATATATATATATATATATATATATAACTAAGGAGGTAGTAGTTTACAAAACTATTTGAAAATAAAAGCATCCTTGTGATTCACTCAGGGTCGGAGCATACATCTCGTTTGGTCCATGAGCAATCTGTTTGTGTTTTGCTTCTCGATGAAGAATATTATATATAAATCATGAAAATGGATGTGACATATATAACCATACTGGACCCGCCCTGAAAGAATTATTTTCCCCGGCCTGAATACCTGTTACACTTTATATATGTACTAATTCCTTGCCAAAGCTGGGTGCATTTAGTTACACACATCAGTCAGATCCCTGTCATAACAGTTGTTTATGTCTATGCTAAGTCGGTCAGGGACATTCCTAAGTGATCAATGTCAATAAATACACACAATATTCTGTGTTACTCTTAAAACTGTATCAAGACCACTGGTCCAATGACAGGTTAATTATGTCGGTCCACCTTAACACTTAATTCAGCTGAGGTTGTTATCAATTCAAAAATACCATCTTTATAGTAAGTCTAAATTTATGTTGGATAAAACATAACACCTTGTAAACTAGCCCTGTTTCTTAACCAATCAAAATTGAATCGCATTATATAGTAGGTTATAGGACGAGTACCAAGCTGTACGCGAAATACAGTGAAGGGAGCCTCATAGGCATAGAAATCGTGATCAAAATGCCAATTGGGCAAAAAATTGTCCGCATTTCTTAGGATCACTAGATCTAGTGATCCTAAGAAATGCGGACAATTACACTGGTAACACTGTGGGTGTTCCTGAGCACCTTCGGGGGCTTACTAACTCCCCCAGTGTCTGCTGGTAAGGGGTGTGTTTTAGAAAACTTTTTACTTTAATTTTCCACGGTAGGCCTGAATCGTCAACCGTCATATTTAGAGGCAGGCTTGCTACTGCCTAGCGTAGCTAGACAAGTGTTTGTGAGGAGCATTTAATGTTATGGCCAGTCGGGTCTAGCTTGTTTAATTGAGACAGCATGGATTTCATATTGTTCTCCAACTTGTCAAGGAGGTTCTAAGGAAAACCACTCTAGTATTTTATATAATGTACAGGTGACTACTAAAGAATGACAAAATTTAGTAAAGGGTGCATGGAAATAACATGTCATAAGAAGAAATGCTGTGCAGTTCTTTATGATATTGTCTCAGTAGATGGCAGGCTATTAAGGTCAAATCCCACAACGCGAATGAGGGCTGAAAAATGTAGTTTATTGTGAAATCCTGATCACTTAGCCAATACTGGTTGGTTATATCAGCTAAAACAAGCCCAATGTTGGTTATACCCCTTGTCTAAGTCTTGTGATTATGATAAATAAGATATCAAAACATTTAGATATTTTGCTCTGATTATGTTCAAATATGTTGCTTATTAGAATAGGCCAATGATTTGGTTTATACAGGGGGGACACTCCAGATATCTTTAGGCTAGTTGAGAGGGAATAATCAAGACAAATCAGACCATGAAGTAACTCCCCTCAACTAGATCCATTAACCAGTCCCGTAGGCAACACTTGCTTGCTTATTATTGACAACAGTGGGATTTGGAGAGGCATACGATCATGAGACAAGTGTTGCGATTTCCAATATTGGCAACAGTTGCCCCTTGTTTTCATGTCAATAATCAACACTTTCTCACCCATTTTTCGTGTTGTGGGATTTGACCTTTAGTCCGTCCAATATCAGACTGTGAATCGACTCAATGTTTTTGCTTTTACGTTAAAAATTCTGGGGATCATCTACGGCAAACCTCATGGGGATTGCAAAGGTATTCAGATTCGACCCCCTCATCGTTAACATGGTTTTACATTTAGAGAGTTATAAAGCATGCAGACCTAAAAAGTGACCACTCCCTAACTTCCTTTTATCTAGTCAATATGATATTTCACTCAGAGGTCAATGATGTGTTTAGGACGGCAGCCATGCTATCTATAAGTAGATCAGAGCTTATTCAGCCAACTTGGCCACACAATACCCGCAACCAACCCAAAAGATGCTCATGATTCAGTTGCATTCACCTGAGGTACAGCACTGACTTTGTCAAGATTATTCCACATCTAATAAATCGTTTTCTACTCTGCTGTTAGTTGTAACATATTCACATATAATACATGCATACATCCCAGTCAAGTCATTCATGAACATTTTGAAATAACTGGTCTATTCCACAGGTCTTTGTTGGCTGACTCAAGGTGCATTTTGGCTTACTTATTGTGAAAAGGGCCTTTTCTGAATGTTCTGATATATCATGGAGTCAAAATACTATAAACTAATATATAGCCTTGTAAGATATTATAAGTGTTTTTCTCTCGTGCAATACCTAAAGTTTGACACATTCCTGAAGGCTATGGACAGAAGCCTCTAGGAGCAATTCGACCTTAAAGTTAGCGCATAAAAACATGGACCGGACCGGTTGAAAGTGGTGATTCTACCCTAAAGATAGTTGGGGATAGTATGAAACGTGTGCAAGACGTTGGTCAAGAAATGTACAACATTGTAATAAATTTTAATCGCCATACATCTACCTGGCCAAGTGGTGTGTTCAATCTGATAAGGCTTAAATGGGTGCATATCACGATAACATTATTACTAAATCATTCTTAATTGGTGCACCAAGGTATGAACATAATTTCTCTTATACATGTACTTGTGTAAATGGTTCTAGCTAGCCAAAGATGTGTATTTGACCAGCCAAATATATGAGATTTACGAGATAGCGAGGCTACACACAGAGAGGTAGACACATCTACGTGCACACATGTACTTTGATGGAAAAGAAAAGAATAGCCATTTAGCCAGACATTGCGTAATATGTTGGCAGGGGATCCTGATCTTTCGGTATTCTACGTGTCACCTTTACCCCACACCCATCTAGAGACTGCACTAAAAATAGGCAACATGCCAAAGGTGACATCGTGCTGTATGTCAGGCCACTTACCACATAATTAATGTCTCCTTCACTCGTCATTAGTCGAGACTTACTTACTTAAAAGATATGCTACCATATATCAACGTCTTGATATATCGTTTGGCATAATTTAGCATACTAGTACATCATAAAAATGATGTACATGTCAGTTTGCTTCTTGTGACAAATAGTTCTTATACCTACGTCATTATTCTTACTTATGTCATTCACCCCCTCTGCCATAATAAGTGGTGCATGACATTCGAACTCTGTCGTGCTCGTTAGTTCTTCAACCTATGGTCTGCTTTCTGTCCCAAATATATCGGATATGTACCGGTACTAATCTCCTTCGTTGTTGTGTCAAATGCCATTTCATTATCGCAAAGACTATATACCATGGATGCTGCATTCATATAATCCTTTTTCATATAATCCTTTTGCGGAAACAAAATCGTAATACTATTTCAGAGGTGGACCGGGTACAGCCGATGTTTTTTTTCTTTTAATTTTAACTTTACATTCTTTTGAGATGAATATAAACTGCGATTAAAGCTGCTGTACAAGTTGGTACACTCAAACCGCTTCAATGTATCCCAGATGAATGTATAATCTGTTCCCTCTTATATTTTACCATTTATTTTGACAAGCTTCTAGAGATGTGCAATACATATTTCAATTCACACTATTCTTTATGGTCTGGTAGGGTCTGATTATTTAGTTTTTACAAATGACATCATATGGCAGCACTGAGTAGGCTCCTACCTGAAAGTCTTCCATGGATTGCTGATCTTACCAACAGAGCTATATTGTGGATGTGATTAAGTGCTTGATAGAATGCTGGGAGTATTTTATTTTTCCTGATTTATTTACTTAGCTCAGTTAAAAGTCACTAAATATATTGAGATCCTACCAGTACACTCCATTAAGAAGATCTGTCTATATGTGTGTGGTAGTATGGCAGCTTTAAGCTTTAAGTTACAACAAGGTAAAATAACAAGCAAACATTCATACTCATGACTCGAAGGCTGGTTGACCGAAGGTTATCCACCGAAAAACATAACATTGTATTTGCAAGTCAATGATGAAACGTTTATAACCATTCTAAAATTGAGTTGCGGCCTCCCCCCCCCCCCGCCCCACACTCACCAAGAAAAAGGTAAACAGGGAGAAGATAACCCAAACGAGACCATCCACTGGTTCTCCATACAGATTCCCACAACCCTTGTAATTTATTTAAGCACGGGATGCATTATTTAAAATACCAGATCTCATCACAATTCAAAAATCATAATTGGTCGGGACCAGCTTTTTGTGCTCGCAAATCGTATAGCAGAACCAAAAGTGACCTCGGACTTGAAAGAAAATATAATGCTCAAGAATATTCAGCCTTACTGTATTCCAACGATCTTAAAGACTTCTACCATTTCCTAAGGGCGGGGCACTGCTGTATAGAATTTCCGCGCGTGGAAATGCATCAGTGGGCCTTAAATACGATCACACACGGGTCATGTTTACCTTTTGGATTGTAAACATAAGGTGAGTTTTCCAGGTGAGCTCTACAAACGGTGTTCACCGCCTGCTGACACCTTTATGTCAATCTTCATTCACCAACTACTGATGATCGTTTTCCCTAGAATTCTTGCTGAAAGGTTTCGACCATTTGGGAATTTGTTGCAGACTAACATCTAGATGTTTAAACATTTGCCTTTCTACCATTAATTTTGGTATTTTTTGTTATAAATTGAGTATACTGACCTGGAGTCGGAGAAATATTGCTACGCATACTGTTGCTATAAAATTTTAACACTGTTGAAAAGGTGCGTAAAAACTTATTAAAATCGGAGTATTAGCAAGCCTTTTGATTTATAAGAGGCGCGCATCGCATAGGTTTTGGCGACACAAAACCCAGCATGGGAGTCTCTAACTGGAATTTGAATGAAATCGTCATATCATATGGAAAGTATGAACTGTGCACTAAGGAACATGTAAATTAAAGCATCTACTGAGTGAGCACAATTGCCTGTTTAGTGTCTTTGAAGGTTAGGCCAAGGTCTTGGTATTTAATATATGAAGACATGATCTGCAACTCTCCTGCCTATTACTCGACACTGGCGACTTTTATGCACTACTTGGTGCATATTGGATGAAAGGTGAGAGGTATTCATATGATGAAACAAGCAATGCAGCCTGACATATTAATAGTTTAGGGACGCGATTCCATCATAATGTGTAAATATATGTTGTGTGTGTGTACATAAATATGTTCAACCTTTGAAAATCGTAGTGTAAATCGTGATTACTAATTGAATGAAAATCCTACAATCTTACAAGAGTTCTAGACTTGAGGTACTTTGGCTATGCTGAAAGGTGCACATTGTACTGTGAATCTACCCCCAATAAAATCAACTAAATAAGGACACGGCTCATACAAAACTACAGGGTAGAATGGCAACTCATATCATCGTTCACTGAAAAAGTATAAACTTTTCAGACCAGGCACAGCTTATCAGTGGTCAAGTTGAAGAATTTGGGGGCTGGCACTCAAGGGTCATCAAATATAAGACCCACCTGGCACATGCCAGCCCTAGACTTGTATAGAACTGGTTCATAAATCATTTTGCCTGTAGATGACCAAACTCTAACATAAAATAAGTAGCCTGGGGAATAAATTGATTAATGCCTACCTAAATATGATATTGAGACTTGCCATACTTATGTTTGTCAATATGGGGTATTTTGTCAAGTATATTGTGTACAGTCCATTGCTTAAGGGTAGCCTTTGTGATGCCAAAGTCAACCCCTGGTGGCACTAGTGTATTGAATATCACTTCTATAATATGTGGTTATGTAGTTTCACAGATTGATGAAATAATCCTTGACAAACCTAGGGTCTTGTTGTGGAATGGTAACCTGGCAGGTTGTCAATCGAAAGAGTTCAAACTTGTTAATTGTTTCCAGTTAACATAGAAGACCTTTTAGTCTTCCTATACGACGAACTTGGGGACTTGTGAATTGGGTCGGGGCTAGTGGACAGGTATGTTAATATGTATGGTAATTGAGGGACATATATTCATTGTGCTAACTGCTAGCAGATCTATATCATAATTATAGCGATCCATGGGGCAAATAAACCATTTGTATCCTCTCCCCGCCAGTAGCTGGTGGATGCAGTATAGTTATACACACATACACCACACCTCATCATCTATACAGATGAAGTGTGCAGGAGCGCCGCACAGGTATGCAACCACTCCACCCCGTTATACCATACCCACCTTCCTCCAGGGTGGGGATATCCAGGACCATGCCAGGCTGAAAGTCAAATAAACAGGTAAACAGTTCTTTTTGGGTGCCGGTATGTTCTTGGGAGGTTGACGGTGGTCTGCAGGTGCCCTTCCATATTACCTGCAGGTGTAAATAGCTATCAATCACGACTCGGGGAAGGCATACCTGAGTTGAACCATAAATCGCGTGTGTTTACATAGTCCAGTGGCCCGGCGATGACTCTAAGCGAGGAAAACACGACTGCTAGGGCAGGGCTGGGTAACATGACTTGGTACTATATGTTTGTAGATGCTGTAAGCAAGGTGAAATGAATATAGCGGGAAGCAGAAAGGCCCAGTTCAGAATCCCAGGACCAGAGTTGATGATCTATCACATGTTTCCCCTCCCCTTTCCCCAAACAAAGGCTAGCCAATTGCGTGTATATAGGGAAGGTTACATATACGGTTCTGCTACGTCACATTGTGGGCAAACAAACCCTACATGTGGTCAGGTAACCTCACCATGATAGCCACCCCCCAAGGCCATTATTCTACACTTCGCTTTTAATGTCCATGGGATATAGTAATCTGAATCTTTGACCTTACAAGACCATACATTATTATGTATATGATTATATTTGCCTCAGAAAATACATATCTGGCTATTTATATATGCCACAACAGACTGATTCATGGGTCAGTTACCTAAGGGTCACACTCCAATGGTTTGTTTGCCCACCGCACCTCCCATATAAATAGAAACAATCAAGTATATGTAACGTTCCCTATAGGCATGCATGTGCTTACTATGTTGTCACTTCACTATACTAGTAGACTAGGGTAGACTGTCCATGAGATGACTAGCTGGGCTGTTGGTACCATGAGTAGACCGGTATGTCTCAATCAGGGTGCCATAAATTATAGGGCAAATCTTCCACAGTGCTATTATAGACATGGGGCCCATCGTCTTCAGGGCCAATTGTCAAAGGGCCTATTGTCCACAGGGCTCCTAATCCGTGTACCCGTCTACTCAAGGTACCAACAGACCAGCTGGTAGGTAATTTAACATAGGGCTGGTGTACATAATGATGTAACCTACATAAGGCACACATAAACAGCATCTAGATAATACCTGTGGAACTTCCTACCTTAGATCGCAGTAACTGAGAACTAAGATCTAATTTTCATAGACATGTTCAGGTCGGCGGTTCATTAAGACATGCTCCAATTAATCCAACAGCACTAGGCTACAGGGTAATTATACTTATCACCGCTAACCCTTACCCTTTAGTAACAGGTGTCTGTTTTTTGTATCATTAATCACTTTTCTCCTACCAAAGGTTAAACATGCAATTTTTGCCAATAATTGCATTTAATGTGACGTTAATGTAGTGATTATATCATCGTCTTCCTTTTATATTACCTTTTCTATTAAAAAAAGACACTAAGCTTATATTATATGTAGCTGTCCCAAGATGTATACTACCAATTCTGACCTGCCCTTAGAAATTCCTTCGGACGGATAGGGCATCATGTGGAGCCCATGCAGTGGCTGTGGACGAGACCACAAGTTTGTTTTTGTGCCTCTGTGTATAGTAACTATACTTGTATACGCTCAGAGGGGGCGGTGCCATTCACACATTGAACACTGACGCCAATGGGGACAGGAGGAGGAGGAGGGGACGGGGCAGCAGCTGGGGGAGGGGGCTTTGGTGGTGGTGGAGGAGGTAGCGAGGACTTCGGTTGTGGTATAGTGGGGGAGATATGGGAGGAGCTGCTGAAAAGGTGGGTGGTTGATGGGTGGGCAGGATGACTGAGGGTGAAAAAGCTGCAGAGAGCGTAGGGGAACAGGATTGGTCGTAGGCACCTCCACCAGCCAATCCTTGTGGTGCGGGAACGAGCCGGCCAGCCGTCCTCCCACCCTCCCTCACTGACACCCTCCCCCCTTACACACTCTCTCATCAACGGCAGATATGCATATATTGACCCCCTATTTTGGTTCTACGCAACACGCATAAATTAACCCCGTTATCAGCGTGTGGCTGAAGCATCCATGTGTTGGGGTGCCATACACGTGAGTGAGAGAAAACTTTTTACCACTTTGGACGGGTGTATATTAGGGGGACATGAAACCAAAATTTACCAGTCTGGCTTGGACACTGGACCGGCTTGGAAGAGTTTGAGCAGAGAGGTTCCTCCTGGCAGAACTCCGCATTGGCTCCTGCATTGAGACTCAGCCTCAGCTTCAGCATAGCCTACAGCACCCCAGTCCGCCCAACACTGAAGACGCACAGCTGCTGCTAGTGTATTTGTCTCGCCCAGCACCCCAACACACAGTTGTATCCAGGTAAGAGCCACTCCTATATATTGTATCCAGCTTCTTCTTGTTCTCTTTAGTTATTACTTTGTTACTGGCAGATCACTGGTACAGAGCCACCAGCTGAACTCTGAGTGAATGGAGGAAAGTCTCCTTAATTAGTACTGTCCTTTATAATGGATCTTTACAATATTTTACAACTTTATTCGTATTAGTGAGGACCATTGTATATTCTCTGTTTTTCTTACATTTTACCCACTCGCAATGGTGATATAAACCAAAGTTGTACCTGTCAACTGGCAGTCTAATATTGATGTGAGCAGCTCCATTTATGCTGCAGTTTGAAGTGTACGTGTGTTTTCTTTGGAATAAGGTGATTCTAAATGTTTTCATTGCTGAAATGGTTCATTTATTCCATAATGTAAATGTTTAGATGATCATGTTTAAATGATCATGCCAATGCCATCTCTTTACTTGACATAAACCTTTTGGCAATACTCCCGCAATATCGAACAAACACGGCAGACCTATAACAGCAACAAACAAACAACAAAAGCTATAGAAATGCCATACGATCCTAAGAGGAATGGAATTCCTCTTGACAATCCTACTTTCTGTACTTATAAATCACACTCATTGGGATGGGATGGGATGGGCTGAGAGCGGCCAAAGGTTACAGAACTTCACTTCTATTAAAAAGATATCATAAAATGAATTTACATTGATCTAGAGAGGCTAACCGTAGCTATGATCTCCCTTTATTCATTCAACAAAGCCCTCTTATACAATCGCCAATGCTTAATAGCCTACGCTAAGGCTACAGATACACACCGATCATACCTTTCATCCTTTACATATATACAGCAGGAAGAGTATAGCAGAACTCTATTAATATATCAATGTCAAAGTTAGCTCTGCACCATTGGCTGAGCGGATATATAGCTATTGAAGAAGAAAGTTTTTGGTCAGCACAATATTGACTGATTGCTATGGAAATCACTCCTACTCTAATAAATCATACCCCACACATAGGCCTAGTGTTGCATCTCAAGATCAGCCACAGAACTTGGCGTGGAGATTTTTCGACGATGTGATATATTTGTCAAAAGTTTTATTGTGAGGTAACCATTTCTTTTACTGTGTGATATGTATCACATTACTAGAATACCTGTGTAATCATTATGTTATTGTATAATCAGGTGTAGCATGTATGTCTTTTAGGTGCATACCTGCTATACCAACGGTTGGTTATGCAAGGGCCCTTATTTAACTCCAGTATTTATGTGCACACGTGCGGCCCCAAATTAACGACGAGCTTAACCTCCACCAACCCTAAATGAAGCCCTGCGTACCGGTCCTTACTCCACTCTGACTCTTGTTGGAGGGGCAGTAAGACTTGGGCTTTTAATTATACCTTCAAACGACGTTTACAAATGTTTTATTATCTGCCTTGAGCCATTGCCACGATAAAGATCGCGGCTGTCCTATTATCCCAATTGCCCGACACATTTTTGGCCTAGAGTATACTGGAAGCAGAAAAATATATAACCTACTGGCGTAGTCGTATATCTCTTTTACTACAGGAAGGGTTGGCAGCTGATAGTTGGCAACGGATACTTTGACTTTAGAAAGGTGGATTGCAACTCTCTCCTCTGCCCTTTCTGCATGTCTGTGTTGATCTGACTGCCCTGGCCTGTTTTGAACTAAAGGCTGACCAGTGGTTTGCCATGCCTTAAGTGGTGTGACATCCTATACTACTCACACACTTCCAGATGTCACTAAGAGCTTACAACATGTGTTGCTGCATCAGGAAACTTTGGAAATTCTCAGTAGTTGCTTAAACCATTAGGTTATGCATTAGTACAGGAACGCTACTCAAATGTCATAATTGCTAAGAGAGAATAATAACTTTAGGGATATCTCGGCATTAGACCAATTGGAGAGGGGGTACATGTGGGACCTTATCTTAATTCCTAACCCTACATGACATTTTTTTCAGATAGGGGACTGACAGCGTGGTTTTCCTATCCTATATACAGCCTCCTTTATCTTTCATTTTATTTGGCCAGTCATCTTAGTGCAACATGATCCAACCATGTATATATTGCCTAGTTAACTATCATTAACCTTGGGATTTCTTTTCACAATTTGATTACTTAGGGAGCGGTATTTTTTTAACAACAGGGGGGACGGTTGATTTTTGCGAGAGCGGGTCTAAGTTATTCTGCCCCCCCCCCCTCCCTCCCCGCAGGAGGGGTCAAAATTATTTTGTCCCCCCCCCCCTGGGGAGGTTGAAATTGAGCGCGGCCGACCCCTTTGACCTATAGTAAAGCAATGGTGCTGGGTCCAAATTATTTTTGGTCCCCCCAATCCACCAACACCCCCATGTTGTTATAAAAATGACCACTCCCTCTTATATAAGACACTGCTTTTTTCTTTATGTTCTTTGCTCCATAGTCTTAATTCCAATGCACCTTAGATACCAAGAATCAACTAGATAAGTAGATAAGTGCGCCAAATACATCCAAGCCTTGGCAGAATGACATTAATTATAACTAGAGTAGACAGTATATGGATATGGACTAAAAGATTTAGTGACAGATCAAACATAAAACGTCAGATGTATTGCACAGATAACGTCAGATAGGTGATTTATCGTCCCCACCTGGCTAATGTGAATGTAATGGCATGCCATTCAGCATCGGAGGAATGGCAGCAATGTATTGAGGGAGGGGGGGGGGGCTAGGCTATGTGAGGTAATATCTGTTCTTCACTAGGCATGTGCCATCGATGTGCCGCCATAGTAAGGCGCTCCGATGACCTTAATTAAAACCATTGTGCCGAATTATTTTTTCTCCAAATATTCAATACTAACAATCAAATAGTTATATGCAATAAAACTGCACTGATGATAACTCTTTGCGGAAGTGTAGCTAATTAATATGTTCATTCGAGGCATGACGTCCCGTCTTCACCCACCTACGTCAGAGGCGCACGTCACTACCCTAACCCCGTTCTTGTTGAAAGAGAATAGAACTAGAAAGGGAAATACCAATGGCACTGATAAAACAATAAAACGGCCACTCCTTGGACGGCGTCGATACAATTATGTACATCAATAGCGGGGGTTGTTTAATGGGGCGGGGTATTTACTTAGCGTCTCGTCGCCTGCCAGACGTGATCGTTACGTAAGTGTGCGTCAATGAGCTAGGAGGGAAAAGGGGGAACAAGAGAAAGCACGCACTGCACCTGGATTCTCTCCAATATGAGCCTTTTCTTGATGGCGCCGAGGCCGGAGCCAGCTACAGGAGAAGAGGCCCAGCTGAGGGGTGGCAGGCTCTGGAGGTGTTGCGTGCGGCCGCCTCCAGACGGACAGGAGCCGGCGTGAGGCATTGCACCCTGCAGAGGTGGCTTTATATCGGTTTGTAAACAGTTTTAGTGCCAATCTTAGGGGTTCCCCATCCCCCATCTATCCCCCACCCCACCCCCACCTCTTACACT
The DNA here is from genome assembly GCA_947462335.1 of Harmothoe impar. Lineage (NCBI taxonomy): Eukaryota > Metazoa > Annelida > Polychaeta > Phyllodocida > Polynoidae > Harmothoe > Harmothoe impar. Next base: position 42,120,022 of record OX381709.1, on the reverse strand, counting down.
GCCACGCCATGCATGCACCCCCACCCCAAACACACACACAACATTATACATCCGCCAACCCCTCCGTCCGTGTCCACGAGTGCAGTTGATTCAGGCAGGCATCTCCTCCCTCCCCTCCCCCAGATACAATGTCCCCCATATCAATATAATTTCAATGAATTATCATCATTTAACAAAACTGTCACCATGGACGTCAATCACACATATTCATGCCCTCCCCTATCTCTCTGACCCACCCCCATCTCTATTGGGCTTAATTCTTTTCGACCCTTTCTTTCATTTTTAAATCTATACAATAACGTTGGCGACTTTCACTTTTTGCCACACCTCCTATTTTGTGAAATAATGACGACCTCCTAACGTCTTCAAATGGGTGGAATAACGCCCATGCAAAAGCCCCAGCAAAAGCCACCCTCCTCCCTATACCTCCCTCCCATGCCCTGCAGTAGCCGCTCCCCCAGGTCCCCATCCGAACCAAGCCAGTCGTGCTAACCGCAAACCTCAAGCACTCAAGACAATCACAGGTGACCACAATCACCCCCACCCCCCATCCCCTCCTCCAGCACGGTACACTCACATCCCACCGGGTTCAACATGAAGCCCTCCTGCTCCCATGGTGGCGGCTTGACCAGCAGTGCTCAACCCATGCATGAAAGCCGTCCCTGGGAGCCGTAGGGAGTGTTCACAACGGAATCAAGTCAACGAGTGGTGGCCCCCGACCTGATGCTGACTACTGTAAGGGAGAGGGTGGAGGTGGGGATAAAGGGGTGGGGGGGGGGGGGGGGGGGGGCAGGGAGTGTGGTCACGCCAGGGGTGGGGTTACCCTCTCAGTACACCTGGAGGACACCTTTTGTCCATTTCTGCACCCAGAGACCCAGGGTGAATAGGGTGGCTATTAGCATAGTTCCGTGTCCCCACAAACAGGCAACTCCCTTCTGCTCCAGTGCCTCGCCATTGTTTTCCTGGCAGGCAAATATTCCCCTCAACCATTAACATGATTTCTCCCCCTAATTCTCCCTATTTCTATAAGCATGGGGTCTATATGCTGGTCCATGGGGCGACTGACCCCAAGGGACTGGATCTTCTTGAACTTTCGTGACTAGAACATGTCAGCTAACAATTTAGTTTTTAACGAGCATTTGGCAGAGGGAACACTTTTTTTTATCGCCATCTGCATTCTTCCCATTTCTTTTTTACTATATCATAATTATATAGTCAGATAGCAGGAATAGTACAGTTCAGGACATCGACCCAGGGTATGACGTCACAGACTACCTCCCATTTACCTCATTGCAGGCCAGGGTTAAGTGGGGGAGTGTCTGAACGAGAGAGTGCCTCTGACTGCAAATATGTGGTAAAATAACCCAATGATAAATATACATGCAAAGAACTCTCCCACAGGAAGCGAGAGATCTCTTCAAATCAGTCTACTGTTCCATACTCACACTCCTGACTATCCCTCCAGAGAGTCTTTTCATAAGTTGTTTTTTTACGATAGCTTTCAAAAATAACGATAGCAGAGTTACGGTATCGTAAAAAGGTAAAATGGAGTTCATTTCATAAGCTGAATGCATTTCAGCTCTCTTAAAATTAAAATAACAAAAGCAGATGTCATTTTAACGATAGCAGATGTCATTTTAACGATAGCAGATTATGAAACACTCTATATTTTTTGGAAATTCGCTATCTCAATTCCACAAGTTTATCAAAGATATAATTTTATATTTCTATATGATTAAGGACCATATCAGCTTCCCGAAAATGAAACAATTTTGTAAATATTCCTATCGGAAATGCATCTTCATGGCATTTTCATTTAGCTCGATCACTCGGATTTTCTGATACAAAAGCATTAGAAAATTAATTGGGCACACATATGATAATAAAATATAAAGTTATAAACCAATTTCGAATTAGTATGGTGCAGAGAAATACTATTTAAATCACCTTATTGGACATATTTTGGGAATTACGATAGCGGAAAAAAGACAGAGTCCAAAATCGATGGTAAAACTTGAATAAAATGTTTTCTTTTCATTTTTTTCCACAATATCTGAGATAAAATATCATTGATACATGTATCACATGGGCCCTTCATCTATGTTTAAGAAATCAAATATTTTTTCCTTTATCAGCAGTGGTCAAGGTCTAGATAAATATGGTTTATGAAAAACAAAATTGCTCTCTTTAAATCAAAATCGCTCTCGTTGAATATCAGTTCGCTCTTGTAAAAACGCTATCGTAATTCCTTATGAAATACACTCAATTGAGCATTTTAGCGATAGCGAATGCATTTAACGATAGCGGAATTAACGATAGCAATAACGGTAGCGAAACACACAAAAGTTACGATATTGTAAACTCGGCTTATGAAAAGGCTCTCTGCTAGCATTACCACTGAATCAGTCCTCACCATTGGGAGGGGGAATGTCACACTACTGTTGTCTCTATCACGCATGGTTTTGCTCCTGGTCCGGGGTTACTCTTCAGGTCATGTCATCCAACTATTCCCCATGACATCATACACAATTAAATCATTCTAGTAGGTAAGAGAGGTTAGAGGTCCTATACCTTCCCCCGATCTTTCCCTCCCCCTGTGTATAAAGATATATAAATTCTTATTGAGGCCCTATGAAGGATCGTTAGCTCTGGTTGCAGCTGTTGAAGCTGCCTGTATCCGTATGTGTGTCTGTATGACTACATTGACCGATATAAGTAAATTAAGGTAGGGGCCGTCTGGTGTAGGTGCTGTTATTGGGAGATTGGTCTAGGTACCCCGCTATATATAGTGCAGGGCTTATATAAACAGCTGGGAGAATTGGGACAATAATTTAAAACCACAACATGTTTGCTTGTGATTTCTACAAGACCAACAATAACCAAATCTGTTTGCTTTACGAACAAAGGCTGCTACTTAACCTTTCATATGAACTATTCGGACATATCCTAGCCTAGGCAGCTGCTAAAATTGCTATCTAGGGGCTTCTGGAATTTTGTGAAATTACAGGGAGAACTGGGACACTTCCATGGAGACCTTAGCCACTGCCAGGGGAGAATTGGGACAAATTAAGAGGAACTGGGACTATGATTATTAACCAATAAAACGTCACTTGGCTTTACCTGACGTTCAGTATCATGGGACATACAAGCTTCAATCATTTATACGTAATAGGACTGAGAGAGAAAAAAAAGAAAACACACTACATCTTTACGCGGAGTGTCCCACTTGTCCCCCATGGTCAGGAGTGTCGCACTTCTCCCCCAAAATGAGTGTCCTAGTTCTCCCCTGGTTGAGATTTTTAAGCAAAATGTTAATACGGTTCAATATATGCTAAAGTGTGTTTTCTAAGTAGCTGATCAATTTTTAATCATAGTATTTAAGATCTTACATTTGAAAATAGATCTAATCTGCTATTTCAACAGGCATAAATCCAGATTCCTGGATATATTTACACTGAAAACCATATGGGGGTCTACAGTGTGCACTACTGAAAACCCTTGGGTGTTCATGGTGACCTGGGAGAGTACCCTAGGTAATCATTATGTGATTACCAAGGATGATCATGTTGTTCATTTAGGGTGACCATATAATAATTATGTGATCACCTAGACTAGTCTTTGTGGACTCGTATCTTTTCTGCTAAACATACAACAAGGTTATAATTACTATATAATGTGTGCATAATTAATAACTGCCACTCCTTATACTTGTGTCTATGGTTTCAGAGACAAATGAGATGTCTCTGTTTACACATAGCTCTTCTTTTGATGATTTTGCCATGGTTTTCTCTAAATATATTTTCCAAATACTCTTCATATTCCCCCAGTGTATAAACACCTATGATGAAGATTAATATTGGTATCGATCCGTATACTATAGATCATCTGGAGTAGGTGTTGTGTATGGCACTGTTGTCTAATAGGGCCCCCTATAATTGCAGAATGCTCACCTTGGGTCATCACAATGATCACTCCAGGTGGGGGCATGCACATCCAAAACCATCTTCTATAGATAGATAGATATATATCCGGGCCTAGGTTTAAGTGTATTTACGAACCCAATCAGAGCATCCATCACCCTAGAGAGCCTTGTTTTCACTTCATAACATACCCCCACATAGTTACATGAGCATTGCATGTCAGGTATGACTTTGTGGTCCTAAGCAGCTGCTAAGTAAGAGATACGACAAATATATCAATGTCAATACAGCTTTTATACAAGCAATAGCGATCCCTAGGCAAACACAGAAGACATTCCGTATAAATAAACCACAATAATTTCTTTTTCTCTTTGCATTTCAATGTTTCTTTAACTGAGTAATGGAAAGACACAACAAAGTTAAAATTATAGAAAACTGACCCTTCAAAAAAGGACCAATGGATCGGAATGTTATATCACCCTCGCCCTCTGAGGTATTGCCAAAGGTTAATTCCTCATTCTTGCCTTTCCAAGTAAAGGTGTTAGGTTGTGGTCATTTGGTAACAACAGGAGGTGGTTGGTGGATTTTCGAGCAAGTGCGCAGCTGTAAACTCTGCCCCCCCCCCCATGAGAGGGATTCAAACCCCCCAGCCACCCCCGCAGCCATGCCAATCCCTTTTAGTTATAATAACGTTGCCTCTTTTCGCTAAAAAAAACAAAAGGGGGTAGACATTTTGCTGTCCCTCCCTTTTCAATGCGTACAAATAAGTTTGGTTCTTCCCCCTCCGAAGGGGTCCACATTCTACCCACCCCTCCCCCACCTGTTGTTAAAAATTGGCCACTCCTACCTGACCCCTGCTGCTTGTCCAGTATGGAAAGGTTAGCGAGAAGTCGGTTAACTAACGAGGCGACCTCGACCTGCCTGCCTCAGTTTCCTCTTCCCAAACCTGATATATGGATCGGGTAGATTCACCCACAGTCGGACACACACCTCAAGTCGGACACATTTAGCGTGAAAAAAGTGTATTGTACATTCTATGCCTCAAGTATAAGTATCAGAGTAAAATTGAAGAGTTATAGTTCCTGTAAAGGAAATGATGTGCATGCAAATCGAGTTTATCTGTGTGTGATGATGAGGTGAAATAGACCTGTTTCTTGGTGAGGAGTTGATGGCGTATGTGTAGAATTACGTGGTACCTTATGTCGGACAGGGTAATGTCATAGTAAATATTACTGTAACATCTGTATACAGGCAGTATTTAAAAACCTGGATAGAAAGATATATCTATTTTAAAGTAGATTAAAGAAAAAAATACATGAAAAGGGAATTGCAGACTGTTCAAAAATATGATGAAATTTCAGCATGAACCGGACATTACTATCTACTGCTCTTTCTCCTTTTGCTTAATGATTTAGGAAGCAATGCTATTACTCTTATGGTAAATATTACTAGATTCCTATTAGTTAATATGCATTCTCGGATTTCATAGGTCAGAAAATATCAAGTTTTCTCAATACAAACAGAGTATGTATAGATTTTCTATATGGGGCGGGTTCAGTAGAGTTAAAACTGTATTTCAGGTGTAGATATGATAAATATTTTAAGAAATATTGAGACCCTGGATAAATTATATCAGGCCTATATCAGGCCTATCATTATAGTAAGACAGATCTGTGTCTGTTAATTCTGAAAAACAAAAGAAATCCAAAGTGTCCGACACCAGGTGAAATTGGGTTTTTAAATTGCCTGACTTTGATGAGGAATTTTTCATTTAATAAGACACAAAATGTAGTAATTATCAGTTTCCTATAATGTTGCAATACCCACCTCCCTATGAATGAAATAGGCTCACGTTTACACTGCCAACTAGCGTCCGAAAGTGGTGAATCTACCCTAGCTAATCGGGTTAGCTGTTACAAATGAACGCTACATTCTGGGCTTCTGTGGGGGTAGGCTACGGGGAATTGTGTATATGTGCTGAGAAGGAAACATTGACGACAGAAGCAGCCGTAGAATTGCTGATGGGGCTGATGGTAACAGTTGACCGAGTTTCCCATTTGAGGGCACCACTTAAGGAGTCTACTGGAGGAACTGTAGAATGAGTGCACAGAAGCAGAGATGGTGGCCACAGGAGGTGGTTACGGGAAATATAAATATTACTTAAAACAATCTAGTTAGTGACGAAAATAGGGGACGGCATGGAAATAATTTGAGAAGGAAGACTATACGTGGTGTTTCAAGCACCACGATATAGATCTAGAAGTTCATGTTTAATAAGAGGGGTTGAAATGAGGGATTGCTGGTGGGAAATGTGAACGATAGAGAGTATTGGAATGTGCATGTATGAAACAAATTTCTTGCCCGAGAACTCTCCCGAGAAGCAGATGATTCGGCCTATCAAGAAGTAACGCGAGAGAAAGAACCATTTAGAGAAGTTGGACTCTCCTGTATGGCTTCATATCATATTATGTGCTTGTAGTATATTGGGTTGGGGTTGGGCGGGGGCGGAGGCCATAGCTACTCACAGCAATCCCCTCCGTGACTCAATAAAAGAAACCTGCCGTCGGGAATGCGCGCCGAGACCCTCCCACACATCCCACAGGTAGGCCAGGCACTGCTGTGGGTTAAAAACACCAAAACATGGCCGAAAAACACACATACCCAGACCAAACATCGGGGTAAAAATGAGGATAAGTAAAAGGTTAAAAATGCCCAGGTGCTTTCAGCAGTTGTACAAGGGGACCGTGGCATGATCCGCTGGGATTATTGGTAAGATATGTGTCAACTATGTTTAGAGGGTGGGGCCCATGGCTGGAGTAGAGTGTCTTGGTTCATCCCCTCTCAGCGTAAGCCCATAGAGGTGGGCACGCTCCGACACCTTTTTACAATCAGTATTCTATTTTTGTCGGCCTTATATTGCAGCATGCAGTCAATGGGGAATCCAATAAGGAAATAAAGTATGTCGGGAAAGCCTAACAAATAAATGGGTCCCCAAATCCCTTTGGCCGCACGGCCTACGCATATTAATGTATGACTCCCATCTCAACATAATATTTGCACACACAATTCGAGCTTCTTCTGGCTCTCTGTGGTTGTTTAGAACTATCAAAGAATTCAGGTATAACTGTATGAACAGTCACGCACTGATACCATCATGAATTGCAGGTATCGTTCCCTGAATTGGTGCTTAACAGTGTATGTATATCCATCTTCGTGTCATTCAAATCTGAATAGGATATATGTATATCATTGACTTTTAGGTCATGTTAGGCCCGTCAGATAAAGCACATGTCATACCACATGGCCGCATGGGCCTGGCTGCATACCATGCTTGGCATGTTAAGCCCCCTCCCCCCAAGACCCTGGAGTGTTTAATGCACATTCTTGTAGCCATGGCGGCACTCGTCCCTGGGACCAGGAGGCGACACAGCTCACCTGGTTTCTCATGCAGGGTTAGGGCAAGTATGAAGGAAACGCTCTAATAAAAGGAGAAGAAATACAAAAATATGTCGACCAAGATCATGAATTTCCCGACAGCGACTCATAGGGGTTAAATTGTTAAGTGCAAGGGTAGGTTAAGTTCATGATAAATCGGTCGATTTCTTTTTTATCATGGCGTTTACTCCTGTCAGTATTACCGGTTTCTGGAATAACTTTATCTACATATATGAAGAAACAAGATCAACAATAAGATTATTTTATTTTCACTTCATTTCTACAGGTGATCTTTTCCATGCAATGAGACTTAAAAGAATTGTACAAGCAGTGAGCGTGCCTCTGTTGCTGAAGGCGGGTAGTATGTAAACATTAAGAATAAATAAAACTTGAGACTTGAACTTAGACTTGAACTTGAGATAAAACTTACAATATTCAAAATGTCTATAATAATGGTACCCCATGCACATTGGTATAATAATAGAGGAATGCTTTCAGGAAATTGATCATCAAATTTCAAATCTAAAAGAATACTCTACCCGACTCTGAGGGCCCCCCCCTGTATACATTACAGTATTAAATGGGGGAAAGGGCGCGTTTGGCCAGGAACACTAAGAAAAAGATGAGTCACTTGGGCTCGTTGACTTGCCATAATCACATCTCGATTGCGCATCCAATGGCTACTTTGGGCATCTATAACAATAGATTAGCCCTTATAGCCACCCTGCTGCCCTAATGTACCGTAAGCTCTTTCTCTGAACCCATCCCTACCCCCTAAGATGTATACAGTTTGTCTGGGGGAAATTGGCGGCTCGCGTGCCGCCAGGATCGGGGCAGTCAGCAAGGTGGGAAGGGGGTCACGTCCAGAACGCGGGAAGTCGGTCACCTGATTACAAAAAAAAAGGATCTTCCCCCCCTCCCCCGACTCAAACACATCTCACACCAACATTGCGTATTCCCCTAAGGGATACAAACTACCGCCCCCACCATAAGCCAAAAGGTACGTGAAGGTATTGCCATTCCCAAAACGGGCCCTTCACAAGGCCCTCCCCCTGCCCCTTCCTCCTCCCCACTGGATATCCATTCCTGTCTCATCCCCTCCCCTTATAATATACACATACTAACTGCTATCTGACTTCGCCCCAAACACACATCCCATATATACTGGTCCTGTTGACATGTTGTATACATGGCAAGCAGCCACAACATTGTAAAGAACAGGTCTGGGCTACAATACTTCATGCCAAGGCATCAGACAGGTCACAGGCACATCGCCACCAGACAGGTCCCAGGCACATCGCCACCAGACAGGTCATAGACACATCTTCTACTATTTCTCTCTCTTCTTTGAATCTTTGGCAATTGACACTGCTCCATCGCCAAGAATAGCATTCTTAATTTTACATACGGACCTTCTGATTTAATTGCTCCCTTTTCCACATACCTGAGCTTTCCAAGAGGTTAGCTTCTTTGAATCAAAATAATACTCAGGGATAACTCCCCTCTAAACAGCACTTGGGAATGACGCAAGAAACTGTATATTATAATTATATTGATTAACTGCTCAGTCATGCGGGTACGTTGACACATAACATCATCTATCTTGACCCCTTGTCATTATTTTGTGCAAATTGGCCTATAGAACTTATAAGTGTATGTCACGAGTCATATTTTGTCGCTTAACCCAAGGACTTTCTTCCCCGCGACCTATAGCCGGTGAGGTCATTCGTGAACGTTTACAGGGAAACAAGTCCCTTCTGGGAGCTACTTAAACATCTTTCTTTATCATTCCATTTGAAATTTTTTATACGTATCTCCTTGCCCATCCTTATTTTTCTTGTTCTACGGGTGTGCTGGTCCCTTCCCCCAACTATTTATTATGCTATATTGTAAACCAGGTATTTATGATGTTGTTTGTATTAGGTAGAAATATTTGGCGTTGTTCACGGTCTGTGACGTCATTAGAAATCTCGGTCAATTGTTTTAGATTATACCCTTCTCAGAACCTGACATGGTATGACGTACATTCACCCTAGAAAGTTTATAATGATTCACTTATTACATAAATAAAATGTAAACCTAACTTAAATCTATAGAGGTATATTCCGTATTAAAGTTAAACAGCTAAAATGACCAATATTGGCAAGCAGACGTTTCTATTAAAAGTTTTATCTATAGATAGTTATTCAATTAACGTGTGATAAAGTATCATATGTTAATTAAATAATCACCAAGCATAGTGTGACGGAAAACCGACTTACGACTGATGTCTTAAGAAATATGTAATTACTTACTGGAGGTTAGTATGTCGCGAGGTGAAGATAGTGATTACCCTACCATTTGTCATCTTTAATACAACCTTATCTCAAACACCAGATACATGTACGTAGGATACGGCGTAGCTTAGTTTGATTTGACTTTCCCTGTGTATATGCAAACGAGAATAAAGGTCATAATGGGAAAGCAGGTTGACAAATAGGCGGGGAGAGGCCTGTGGTTTGACAGTCCAATGGCCCCTGGATGGCTTGAGAGACCCTTACAACATACGGCCCCTCCCTAAATCCCCCTCAGGCATCAGGATGGCAATGTGGATGTGATGTCCTAGGAGTTCATACACCTTCCAGGCATGTGTACACCTGTACAAATTGGTGAACGCCTTGGTTATATGTGTACATCTGAATGTATGAATACTGTCAACATGAAGCTGTCAGATCATCCCCATCCACATAGTAAACACCCCTTGTAGAGCACAGCTGCCCTATATATGTAATGGAATATATTGGCCCCCATTGGTCCTGCAAAGGGTGGGTGTTTTTGTTTTTTTTAACCTTTTCTTAGAGATAATAGAAACCGATCAATTTCGCTATCATAATTCCAATTACTTTTTCTATGAGCATACCTTCAAGGGATAAGCATCTACTATCACACCCCAATATCAAAACATTGTATACAATTAGTTATAATAGAATACAATCAATCACGGGGTATGTGTAAGCATCTAAACCCATATGCGTATATGATCTGTAGCCAGGCAGATCGTGGGTATATCAAGGAACTGGGTCGCCTAGAAACATTTGGTCAATATGCTATTATAGATCAACTAATCGATTGAATTACTTTCCAGAGTGAGTACATATTCCTTCGTTTATACATGCAGTTGATATAAGAAATAAAAAGGAAAAGAAAGTATACATATATATATATATATATATATATATATATATATATATATATATATATATATATATATATATATATATATATATATATAGCGCCAATGTTGGGCGGCAACATTGGGATATATTCCCCAGGTGGAGTAAGTGTATTCCCTAGTTCACCACCTGCCCACCTGGGGGAGCTAGGGTCCCTGGTGCCTTTGTTGGTGGCAACCAACCAGAAGGCCATTGTTTGTAAACAAACTCACTTTACCAATCCTTACCAATATTTTGTTTTCCAGATCTCCAAACATGACGTCCCAGGAAATTGATGGACAGTGCCTTTTTAAGATGATGCTTGGCTTCCAAACAACTCAGGTTAGTTACCAGCACAAAAATAGTTCTGTCTATTGACCCAATGGAGAATATGGAAGATTATGATATGAAAATTAATGGCCTGTTAAAATTAGGCTAATTCATTCATAGTCGGATTGTAAAAATACTGTTTATTTCACCTTGAATCACACGTAATAATCATTTTTACATTGCCTCCCCACCCTCCCACCCTCCTACACATCCAACAGTGCTGGCTTGCTCTGGGGAACCTCAAATGCAATGATCTTGGATAACACACGCTTTACCACCGTTTACCCTATTTTTACTGCCAGACACGGCCATAAAAGTGCGGTAGTTACATATTTTGACGTAGTTTACAACCTACAGTGTCTAAAGAGGGCCTGGAAAACTCACGAAGCATGCATGTCCATAAAATGATAAACCAGATTCACATGACCCGGTCGATGGAACTTGACATGTTATAAATATCATATTTTCATATAAATTTTGTATGTTGCCGCGGTTGTGAATATATGTGAAAGTGGCGTGGCACACCTTAGCTGATGAGGTTGGATTCGACCTTTATTCTTTGAGAGAAAATAATTTTCTATGGGAAAATTGTACCCATTGATTTCTTTTCTATATTCTTGATATCCTGCCTTCATTAATTGCGGGGGGGGGGGGGGGGCGGCTGCGAGGATCCCGCTAGCTCAGATATTAATGATAGTACACCCATTAGCATACAACTTGTCTTAACCCTTTGACTGCTGGCCTTAAAAACGTAATTTTGACTTAATCACTGGCCCTGTGCCATGAGAATATCTAAATATGTAGGCAGGTGATCCATGGGTTAATGGCTGAGGAGTGAAATAAGTTGCACTGCTGACAAAATTTACACTTTACACTTAGTATAGTCATGAATCGATGGTAGCCATAATCATGATATATCTCGGCAACTTTAGCCTTGAAACGTTTCACTTTTTGACATACCCTTTTTTACACGAAGGAATTCACCCCACTGCCCCGATCTACAAGGCCCATTAGGCCCATACCACGACGTGAGACTATGTAACAGGAAAACAGGAAAATAAAAGGGCCAAAATGCTACACCTCACTTCCACGTGTTTCAGTGAAGGCTCACATCCCTTGCTATAAGTATAATGAGGCTTCCTGGTGTGTACTTCTTACGTCAGGAATGCCTACAAGCTGGATCTCCCGGAAGCTCGTCATACATTCCAGCATTCTCCGTGAGAATGGCCATAGAGTGATAGGGTCGGAGTACCCCATAGCATCCCAACATCGCCGTGTTTAGAACACGGAGGAGGAGGGCGGAGGGCTGGGGATAGGGTGGCAACACTGGGTCTACTTCCCTATTAATCTACCCCTACACACACCTCCAAAACACAACCCACCTGACCCCACCCCACCCCTACACACCCTACCCCTACCCACCATAACACTAGCACATGCCCCTCATAGTAGGCACAGCCACTGGCCGGAGACTCTCAGGTATGCCTCACCTTTTTCAGGTGTTGTACACTGCCTCCACCCTGGGAATCTTCGAGGAGCTGCATGCCGGTAGGGGCGCCTTGTCGGCCCTGGAGGTGGCCAACAATCTCCACACCAACCCGGACGCCACCTCCAGACTCATGAACACGTGCGCCGGCCTCGGCATCCTGCGCAAGCGCATCTCTCCTTCCGGCACAGGTAGGTTTCTCCCCCAAACTTCCCAAAGTGCTCTCCTGTTCTCTATCTGACTCTCTCTCTCTCTCTTACCTGGTCCGCTGCTCGTTGACGTTGTTATCATTGATGGAATTCCAAGCACCTACGGCACAGATTGCTTGGTATGCATTCATGAGGTGGCTGGCAGGGTGAAAGGGGCAGGGGGAGGGGGGGTTAGTGGTAGTTTGGCATGGCGGAAATACCCAAACTAGAAAAACAATGTCTAAGGATGGGGTAAGATAGGCATGTGGAGATATATAGATACATGCCTGCAACACGTGCTGGCATCTGCGTAGTTATTCGCATGCTTTCAGGGCCACATTTCTCACCTTTTTGAGCACCGATATAGAAGTCCAGTCTTTGCTGCATGCTACTGTATACAATACAGTGCTGTGATGATATGTGACCTGGCGAAAAGGATATCTAAGAGGGAACTGCTAATTACAGTTTGTAGAAGAGATATGTATACATACAGGCTCTAAATGCATTGTATTCCATGATAAGTATTGATAATTACATAAAAAACATTGTTTTTTTCTATAATAAGATATGCATGGTACGTGCTAATGCCAAAGAAAAGGCGTGTTTCAGGCAACAGGCAAATTTTAGGGTAGGTAGGTCGGATTTCTTTATCTTGTAGAAGGTTGTAGATTATTATACTTGAATAGCTATACCTTGAAGTCAGACTATTATTCAAGCAACTGATGTCAGTGGGAGCAACGAATTGCTAAATGAAATACATGGACAAATTTATGAAATCAAAAGCTCATCAGAGATCAAGAGAAATAAGAATTTAAACATCTTGAGAATTTAAAAAAGACAAAATTAAAGGGCAAAAGCCCTTTTTAAAATCTAGCTAGGGCCTGGGTGCCTGAACACTTTATTTTGCTTAGTCAGTACATAATCTAACAGAATGCACTGGTACAAGTACACTTGCCAGTTCCTCATTCTCAACAAGGCATGTTGTTTCCATGGACTATTTTTGACATGAAAACGCTGGTATATGTAGGTATTCCTAAGCAAATTGTAAGCCAGAAGGTACATGTATTACTAAAAGGAAAATCTTCCATTTACATATACAATACGTAAAATGAAATCTCAAGCTATGTTAAAAAGGAAGTAATGTATCAGTATATGGTGGGCCCTGGTGGGGAGCTCAGTAATGCGATAGACCTCTGTCATCATTAACCACAGGTAGCAAGTGTAACAAGGGTGGGTACAATCTCACTGTAGATCCACATCTGATACTTCTCAGATACTGAGATTCCTTCTCAGAGTTCCTAATGGTTTTTGTAAATGAAATGCTTCATCAGCCGGCTGTGGATGACTCATCCACTTTGGTAGTTCAGAAAGTCCATAATACGCCACATACAAAGTAAGCTTATTGCGTCCCCCACATACATACATGGGTCCATATAAATAGTATACTACATATAATATATTCTTGTCTGCTTCAGATACGTTTGAGAACACTACAGTAACGGAAAGATTCCTCGTCAAGTCTAGCCCAATGAACATGTCGACCATGCTGTCCAACATCGGTGGCGACCTCTACCCACTATGGGGTAAACTGCGAGAGGGTGTTCAGCAAGGTAAGGAAGTTTGCTGTCTTAATCTATAGGAATGATCGTGTTCCACTGCACATTTTACTGTCCCTAATGGTGTGGATATTCAGTAAGTATGCACAGATTCAGTTCGAATTCCAGTTATGGGAACGTACACTATGCCACACAGTAATACATATTATTGCCTTACGGTGTGGGGTATTCATTGTCCAATTAGATTACCATGAGAGCATAAAAAGTTGCCATCAATCTAAAAAGAGATTGATGATCCCGTTGGGAAACTATCTGAATATGTCAGGCAGGCAATGGAGCAGAAACGTTCCTATATGTTGCAGTTGTAAACAAGACATGGACAAAGATTCACCATTGAAGTTTATTCTACGAGTAATATCACCCTCAGTGGGGAACTATATTCTAGTGCTCCTTTATGTTTCCGATGTCATTATTAACAATATTTGTCAAAATAATTCATTTAATTGATATGAAAAAGCTTTTTTTTAAATATTAATTGGATGATCATATTATGATGATGGAGGCCTTGAAAAGGTGGAGAGGGTTACTTTGGGGGGGGGGTGAAATATGGTGTGTTTTGGTTAAATCAATGGGGCTATCGTATTCACTATGCATTAAAGCATCATGCAATATTACGTATACCTCTCTATTGACAATAATCTCCTCACTGCATCATCCTACTGGAATGAAGGGTAGAAACAGCTCCTCATGATTTAGTATGGCAATAACCTTCTGGAACCTCTACCCCGAGACACAACCTTAGAGGTTTGCTTTGAACATTATGTCACATTGTCCTTGAATGAAGGATGAACGACTCAGTGTCTACCCTTCTACCCTAGCTGCATGGGGCATACGAGTATGATTAAGTTTTCCGACAACACAAAAAAATACTGATGTGAGCAGGCCGGTTGACTTACACTTGCTGACGCAGCAATGTAGCGGTCAGGCTAAATTGCATACCATGACACGTCCCCTCAGTATACAAAGGTCGAAAGACTACAGCCTTTGTATTATTGAGGTGGCGAAATGTGTAACCTCACTCATGAAGAGAGCAATACATTTTATGTATACATGTCAAAACTCAAAACATTTATAATTATGTGAAAATCCATTATATTCACTTCATTTATTATTTCATACAGGTCACTCCCAGCTCTCACAGGCGTTCGGTGGGAACGGCAACATCTTTGAGCCAGGGAACGGGTTCTACACCACGAGGACCAAACAGACTGAATTCATGGAAGTCATGCACATTTTCTCCTCACTAGATGCCCCCGCTGTCCTCAACGAGTTTGACCTGTCTGAATTCAAGACCATCTGTGATCTAGGAGGTATGTTGCATTCTATCCTAACTTGATTCTAACTACATTGAATATAGTTAAGTATAACAGGTGATATCATATGTTTCAGACTGTGTTGTATGGCTATATCTGATGGCCAGTGGCGGCCTATAGGGTATCAAATAGCGAGAGTGGGGAATAGTTTACGTCCATAATAATCCCTGAAATATTATCCCTTAAAGCCATGCTTGATAGGCCATGTAGATGGTTGTTACAATTGATAACAGAATTAAAGGGCATTAGTACGTTCCCATCAACATCAGACATTTACAACATTGATTACACTGTGGTATATGAGCAGTGTGCACCTGCAGGGCCCGCCTTTATGAGACACCTCACACATTGTGAATGTAATGGGGGGGGGGGGGGGGATTAAATCTATAGCCTCAAAATGGCAGATCTAAAGTTTCTCTGTTTCTCTGTTCACTCAGGTGGCACTGGTGCCCTGGCGGTACAGAGTGCCCGGATGTACCCTGAGACCACCGTCACAGTAATGGAGCTGGAGCATGTGGTGGCCTGTGCACATCAGTTCATGCCCAAGGACAAACCGCGCAATGTCATATTCCAAGCAGGTAGGTCAAACTTTACATATAATTGTTACGCCCAAGTCCTTAGATACAGTTCATCCAGATGTAGCATGTATACTACAGCTATGCACCGTCATTTTATAGGGAAAGTGCTGTTCATTCTGTGCTATTCACCTGCTTAATTGTGGGGTTTCAAAGGAATATGGATGTGTAAGTACAATGTAATTATTAAAAATACATTATGGGATTCACAGCTTTGGGGTTCCTTACCCCACATTTTGCAAGCAGCGCCTTTGTAAGGCTACTCGAAAAAGGGTTTATCAACCCAACAACGGAACAAGGCTTTATTCTATTGGAGGGCTTAAATGTATAGAGTATACCTGTATGTAAGTTATGCTATAGTCCACTGCATTACTGGCGGTATATACGCTTTAATTTGAAACTAAAAATGCCAATATTAAATTTTGTCAATTTCTATCATGGTTTTCATTAGAAATTGGCAGATTTCAAAACCTGATTTCCATGACATGCGCGGTGATGAGACACCTCTTTTGAGTGGCCTAACCATGGTTTTTTTCGTGTGTATTTCTTTTATTTTGTGTAGCTCTGTCCTCCAAATATTAGACAGCATGAAAGTCCATTTTCGCTGGCATGAGTATTTTTGTTTGAAACAAAACGTTGTCAGGTTTGAGTAAAATGACTAATTATTGTTTTCTTCCCCTGAAGGTGACTTCTTCAAAGATGACTTACCCGAGGCCGACCTGTATGTACTCAGTCACGTACTCCACGACTGGGGTGATGAATGCATTGACCTTCTACTCAGTAAAATCTACCGCACACTCAAACCAGGTAGGTTAATTGGCTGTGGTTTACAATATCATAAGTTATTAAGAGGGTGGTCTTTTCGTTTAAACGATTTCGCCATGTTCCAGCTTACCCCTCCAAGGCGGGAAGGAAAAAGGATATTTGTTTCTCCGCACTAAGTTCCAGCATTTCCATCCTTGCTGTCATAAATTCCACCCTTATGTCAATAGTCTATTCATATCAGCAATAATGTCGATAGTAGTAGTGTCAGAATGTTCAATTGGCTACTGATTGGTATGTTTCTAAACAGAACTTCAAATTACTATTGACTATGTATGAGCTAGTAACTCAGGAGGGAAGAGTATGACTATAAGTACTATGGACTGTTAGCTCCAGTGGCAGTGAATGAGAGTACAGAAACCATTGAGGTGTCCATTATACATACTAACTGTATGGTTCCTCTGTTTCTTCCCAGGTGGCGCCCTGTTAGTGCTGGAGAAGTTCCTGAATGAAACCAAGGACGGCCCCATAGACGCCCTCATGTTCGACATGGGTATGCTGATAGGAGCCGAGGGCAGAGAGAGGACCTCCAAAGAGTACCAAGAGCTGCTCGAGGGCCACGGCTTCACAGACTGTGATGTGAGGAACGTGCCCAAAGCCAAGTGGCACGACGCCATCTTGGCCCGGAAGTACTGATCTACCCCTTCCGGTCGCAGTGCCATATTGTGTTCGTTCGTTCATTATTTTTCGTGTTGCCATATGAAGTAGTAAGAGAGTGCAATCTCCCAGCCAATTGTTGGATCTGATGGTAGGTTGGGTCCTTTTTTGGGGAAGGAGGAAATGTCTTATTGATAATCTCGGTGATTCAACAAAGGGGGTTATGTGGCAGGTGATAGTAAATTAAGATGGATGTATCCATTGTAAATGTACTTACTTACAAATCAGAGCTACATTCTCAACAGTCTGTAT
Organism: Harmothoe impar; assembly: GCA_947462335.1. Classification (NCBI taxonomy): domain Eukaryota; kingdom Metazoa; phylum Annelida; class Polychaeta; order Phyllodocida; family Polynoidae; genus Harmothoe; species Harmothoe impar. The sequence continues at coordinate 42,102,237 of OX381709.1, read as the reverse complement.
ATATATATAATATATATATATATATATATATATATATATATATATATATATATATATATATATATATATATATATATATATATATATATATATATAACGCCACCAACTATTCTATTGGAACATCAGCACTACCACCGGGTATATTCCGGGGAAATGTTATTTCTAATCTTTCTTTAAGTTTCCAGAGTAGTAAAGACATTTTCAAATCGCGGGAGCATAATGGTGAATACTCTGTATAAGGGGAGCAATGTTCCCTTTCACCCTAATAATGTATGGGAGTGCGGGGTAGGGGGTATAGATTGCACTCTAAGAAGAACCTAAGGGCTCTGTGATATATTTTGGAACAGGGGAGCACGCAGGCGATGGAGGGATCTCAACCCTAGTATCGCTACTACATTTACAATTGTTATACAGTATCATCTAGTCTGATATTCATTCCAAAAGGGTAAGCCCTTAGAAAGGTACTCTCATGATAATTATATTTGTCATAGTTTAGCAGCTCTGTGTATATAGTTATTAGTTAGACAAACGAGGTAAATTGACTATAAGCCTATTGACTATAAGCCTATAGATGCATTCCCTGTGGAATGATTATAGGGAACCTGTTCAGAAAATGCGCAAGAACTATTCAGAATCTACTGAGAAAGTGCGCAATGAGGAATGCTCCGTATGTCCTATCTGCTTAATAGGCGGATATAGGACTGGGTACTTGCTATTCCAATATGTATTAACTTATTCATTTGTAAATTAAAATCTTAATAATTAGTTGTTATCAGTACAAACTCAATACTCTGTTTCTTCACAACATGAATCAGCCAGCGACATCATCCTACGTTAATTCTGTTCGCCACATTCATTTACCATTGTTCCATGTGTGGTTTGCTTTACCCATGGCCGTTGTGACTCAACATGGTCATTTGTGGTCAACAGTTGCGCCAATTCTTGATGAGGATAAAGGCTTCCCTATTTATTGCCATAGCTAGTGGACGACTGCTGCAGGGTGACTATTTATCTTGGCAGACAGGACAAGCCCTTCCAGGGCAACTCTTCCTGGATACAAAACAGTATCTCAGTAGCATGATCCTGTACGAGATCCTGTCCTTCTTTATTTCATGTCATTTACATTACCATAATAAGACGCTGGTAGTATACAAAGGCTTTCCCACCATGGAGACGTACTGTTGATGTTTTGATACAGTCAATAAAGAATCATAGATGTACATGTCAAATAATTGCTTAGATTATCAATTAAATGGTACTTTAATGATTACATAATCACTGTTATCTTTTAAAGGGTTTGATACTCATGTATCCGCTAACAAATGCATGATAGATACTTGTATAATTCAACAACTTAACATAGGAACCCATATGACTTTGTACGCCTGCACTACTATTCCTCATTGTAGATAGAATGGAGAAACCAATGTGGGGTCTGATATAATAAGGTGCGCGTCAATGCAGCTAGAGACTATCGTTACATGTGGTTCAAATAAGGATATTTTTTCATCTGTGTTCAATAATTTAATACGAGTTCACATGTACTTGCCTCTTCATAACATATTCAGTTACAATAATGTACAGTTATTTTGCAAGGATGTATTGCGGAGATATGCTAAACACGACGTTTATGATTAATTCTCTTTAGTTGAATGAGATGTTCAACATTAACATTATTATAGGATTACCATGTCCATTTCATGACTAGCTCAATAAAGCACATAGTTAAACATAATTTGTTTTAAGTTATCATTCAACACCATATGTGGACAGTCGAGGGAAAAGGGTCCTCCAAGGTAAAAACTCAATTATAAAATTGATGTCATCAGCTTTCCATTGATATCTTTTATCATCAGGTGCCACTTCTGGTTTTTGAGTACTGGCTCTCTGAATATGTGTAGTCACTGTCCAATTTCAAATGCTGATAAGCTCTATCTCACTTTGTTTTAGAGATATTCCTATCTAATTAGCATAATTGTGCTAAATACTAAATATCCGAAATTTTTCAAACATTTGGTCACAGCTTTTCATCTTAAAATGGTATTTACATACTGTTTTCAGCATAGAAATCGTTGTGGGGCCTTCTATCAACAAATTAAAAAAAAAAAGTCTATTTAGAATGAAAATCATGTTTCCATGGCAACCAACATGTGCAAAAACACCAATTTAGGCCCCAAAACGTTCTTTTCCATTCCAAATATAGAATGTTTTCCCCAAAGATAGAATCTTCAAACGTTGCCTATCATATTCTACATAAAAAAGTAGTATAGATAAGCTTTTATTATATTTTGATCCTTTTTGGTTATATGGGGCCCCCTGGTGGCCAAAATTAGTACTAAAAATCCCTTTTCCCTTGTTGATCCACATATAATGGCTAGAGTTGTAGGCAGCAGGGGATAAAGGGCGCTCGATATTAATGTTTCTCTCCAACAGATTCTATTTTGGTGTAAAACTTCCAAATTTGGCATGTAAACTTTCAATAGCACAATTAATGCCTAATTAGTGTTCCTATAGAAGTCTCTTGACATGGCAATGTGAATTTAATTCGAAATGGAAAAAAAGGACATGTCAATTGATAGAGGAAGATAAAATTATTACTAAAATTGAAACAATATTTCTGTATCCAAAGCTTTACCCAAAGTTTGAAAAAGTTAGGTCAGTTGCTAATTGTAACGTGACACTAAAATGGGATGACACATTATTATTATAAAAATAGTAAGATATCCAACTGTGATACCTCATTGGACACTGCACGCCTTCAACATTTTAGACGAAGTAATTCCCAAACGTCAGAACATGGGGTAACCAAGGACGCCCAGACGGCGCCCCCTCTGGTGGGTACATTAGGAACTTTGTGGTGACCCACAAGAATTGCCCGTTGATACAATTGATACCCACAGAAACCTTTTGCATGACGATGCAATTTATTTATGACACACTTTATTCAAACATACAAAAGACAATATGGTTTTCATTAATTCTAAAAAAAAAAGATATAGGATCTCAATATCTCTGGAGACATGTATTACAATGAGGTGGTCATACCTGTGGATTCTGTAGAGTGGATGTAGGCATTGTTATTGTGTTCATGTGACATATCTGGAGTTTCAACAGTGGGAGGGGCATGTGTGTCGGGATGATTCCCAGTATGTGCTACCTGCCCATTGTACTTCGGAGGTTGTCCTTTGGAATATTCAATATGAGGAACCCCTGCTGGTATCTTTGTAGCATGCACATTCCCCTTATCATCGCCCACTTCACTGTCTTGAACATTGGTCATGGATGGCTTCTCTGTCATCTCAATGCCCTCCTTATACTCCTGGAGCCTCCTCTGCTGCATGGCCTCCAGAACTAGGCGTTCCTCCTTAGAGATGGTGATGGGCCAGGACGCAACCTCCTCCACGGTGTTCGGGAGATCACGGCCAAGCGTTTCCGGAAGTAGAAGGGTCAGGAAGCCAGATATTATGGCGAACGTGCCAAAGATAACTCCTGGACCCCATCGAATAGTTCGATACTGTAAGGATCAAATTTAAAGCATTTATTACTTATTTGTAAGGTTGAAAGAAAACCCCTCCTTAATCAGAAATCAGTTGTTTATTTCATTGATCTGACAGATTTAAACAGACTTACCAAATATGAGGCGTATGGGGCAACGATACTTCCTACATAGCCACACCCTCCAGCTATTCCAAGGCCAGTGTTCCTGAAAGAATAACGTGATAAGTCCAAATCTTGATACACATCTTCTTGATACGGTCACAACAGATATTAATTATGAACATGTGATTATCGCATAGTCCAGACCCCCAATCTTTCATCTTTCAACTGTGTATAGTATTAGGTTTAGGTAAAATCCTCTTAAGCAAAGTATAGCCTATAGCATCTATAACCGCTATCCACTGGGCATTATACATGTACCTGCACAGCCGAATTACTGGAGAACGGAAAGCCGCGATTTTTTATCTAAGATGCTGTCTGCACCAGTTTAACAAATAAGTGGTTTTTTTTATCTCTCAGCCCCTGTACAGATAACAGTTATCGTACCTGACATTAGTAGGAAATATCTCTTGTGCATAGACGAGTTCCACACTCCAAGCTGCTGCAACACAGAACTTGCCCAGGAAAGAGAATACGGTCATCAGGGTTGTGGTGTTGACACCTACAACTGAAATTACAAAAGGTGATGATTAAATACTAGTGATTTAAAGATGTTTCAGCTTTGGACAGTGTAACTAGATCTCGAATAATGCCATGAACCATTTTTATTAGTGTTATCTATACATACAACGTAACTAACATTAATTTGATAATATATGTGCAATATGCTATTATCCAAGAGAAATTCAAATTTTAATACTAGAAAGGACTTACTTGTTATACTAGAGAAGAGAGCACAGAGGAACATGCACACACCAGCCGCCAAGTGGTAGAGAGCAATGGGAATCCGTCGACCAAAGCTATAGGGCATTGATAAAGAGAAATAAAATGAGAGAGACATAAGTTAAAGACCTCCAGTATAAAGTAAATAGTTAAATATTTATATTATGTGTTTAAGAGAATTGGGGCATAGGTTGATTTTGTTTCTTTTTTTTGGGGGGGGGGCGGTTGATATAAAAAATAAAGTTTTTGAGACACAACTTACAAAGACATGGCTACAATGGCTGAGAGGATCCCTGGAATCTCCACTGCCGAATTGATGAAGAAACTGAGATAGATATCCATTCCCTCAAGGTTACCTGCCATCAGTGACAGTCCAAAATACAGCATGTTGTCTGTGAACCTGCATGAAGAAAGGAATACTGTGAGTGTGTGTTGGATCAGCAAAATAGAAAAACGTTTATCAAAACATTAAAGATCAAAATAAGATACATGATGGAATTATAATTATCTTGATAGTCGTATGTTGCTACTTAGGCTAGTATTGATAAGCTGATGGGGATAATGGGTGTTCTGATTAAAAGCTTTATTGACCGGTAGTTTTCTAATACCCCTCTAGGTGACAGCACTAGGATGGTGTTTAGCCGGTCTCATATATTTCAGTAGTATCTAGGCATCATGATATCAACAAGCAGAAGTTAATAATACACACGTATTGCTTGGGGTAGTGTAATCTTCATGCTTTACACTATGGAAGCTTGGGACTTTCAATTTGGAAACGTCGGAACATTTAGAGAACAGTTACTCTCTATCAGTCTGACCTCACGCATCTGACCTCACGCATTGCACATGAAGGTGTCAATTTAAGCCCGTTTCAGATATCCATCTTAAAGTAGGACGATGTTCAATTGTCTTGAATTATATACTTACAAGTTAAACATCATAACGATAAGGTAACGCCTTGGTTTTGGAGATTTTAGAAAATCCCACAGATTGCCCTTGGGTTTGGTGGATAGTTGTGCTGCCGTCTCCTCATCAGCCAGCACGTCATCAGGCATCTCCACCTGGTGAGATAAATACCAACTAAAACGTCATGGCACAGGAGAAGTACACTGGCAATTCAAAATAAGGGAGCGATCTCTTTTTTTAACAAGGGGGGGGGGTGCGCATACCGAATACATTTCTTTACACCCCTAGAGGAGTCGAAATTTACCCCCTCCCCCCGAAAAAAAACCTTTTGAATCATAGTAAGGCGATGGCTTTTTCGCTGAAATCAGGTAATTTCGCAAGTCTATTTTGCACTGATTTGCAGTACCTATATAATTATGACCCCTTTATGCCCTAATTGATGGAATTTATTCATTCCATGCATCAGTTCAATGGGCACAGTCCCATACTTTAAATGCGACTTGAATGGGGGGAAATGGTTATAACAACAATGAACTGTATTCTATTCTCACTTTGTTCCATCTAGCGGCAGTCTTCAGAATCTTCATGGCCGGAGCGAAGCGATCATTTGCGATAAGCCATCTCAATGACTCTGGACACATCCTATATAAGAAGGCCATGATCAGAGGAAGTTCAATTAAGCTGGGGCTCCACTACCCGACTTTTTGGTCATTTCTCACGATCCGATCATACAGGTCTGTACAGTTTAAGCAGTTAAAAACAAGGCTTATTTCCTATATGTACTGTGGTGAAATCGGCCTATTAGATCTATATGGGGAGTGGGACATGCAAATATTTACATTTCACCATACAGTGTGAGCAGGTATAAACATTGGCCTAGAGATTGCACCGTTCAGATCAATAAAAATCAAACCAGTTAGATGTGGGATCGGGGGCCAAAGTCGGCCTGTGTGGCAAAATCGGGACCTAAATCGAGACCTAAATCGTGTTGTATAGCCTTGGCAATTCTATTTTCCACATTCTTTATAAACAAAAACATCATTTGTAAACAAAGATCCTGTCTACTGTATACAATTGTCATGGTATATAACTGAGCCAGATTCGTGAGAATTGCCCCGATCTGAGAACAAAATCGGTTAGTGGAGCCCCACCATTAGCATTATATAATATATTATCATTCAGGCGATGCTACAGAGGGAAACACATTTATAACACAGTACAGAATGGTTTACTTTTGACAGCCTAAGCTATCATGGTTACAATTGATTTGCCTACTAGACAGCAATGATCGTGGATCAATTCCAATTTTATAATTACTAAGCATGTAACTAGCATGTGTAAATTTGATGCCAGGTGTCATCCTTTCATAGAGAAGTTCACATTCTTCATGTGCTAATTTTCTGTTGGAAATTAACGAGGGACGCAAGGTATTGTTGCCAAATAAAACCTTTCAACAGCCTCCAATGCTTTCAGTCCTCACCATGGTAACCCCTTGCGAGCTCACAGTATGTGTAATAAAATTACCATGTGTAATAAAATACATTGTGAACCTAGAGCGCTACACACTGTAATAGATAACTCACTTACCACCAGTAAGCCATGGGTAGAATGCCACAGACGGAGATGGCAAGCTGCAGTGTCCTCCAGTCCCTGAGCAGGTAGGCCCACCCACTCAGGGTCATCATGCCTACAGCCAGGAACAGGCTGGTGGCAGGGGCCAGGTAGCTACGCAGCTCTGAAGGGAAGATCTCACAGGCCAGCACACATCCAGTCAGGTACAGACCCTGTAAAATGTAAGCAGGTGCTCATGGATTAAGAGGATGCTCCTTAGTATAGGATTGTCATGGAATTAAGATGCAGCTTTGTCTTGAGAGCATAATTGGACAGTGTCTATTGTCATTCCTATAGTTTACTATTTGGATGGTGTATATACGTTTATGAATACTTTCCTTGTACCAACTATAGGCCTGGTCATGTACAATACAGGGTAAATAAACAAAGAGATAGTTATATTCTACGGATAACAACAGTCAAATGAGTTGATTCCACCTTTTTAAGATCGTTCAGTATACATACCGCTGCACAGGCGCCAGTGAGGAACTGGAAGGTGCAGAAGAGTTCAAACATGGGTGCAAAGGCCATGGCGATACCAAAGACCACCATGAAGAACTGGCAGATGAAAAACATCTTCTTCCGGCCGTACTTATCTCCAAAAGGTGTGAAGAAGAGGAATCCAGCCACAATACCAACGTTAAACAAGGTCTGTGAGAGCTCCACATACCAGTCCTTGTCACAGATGAGGCCCCACTGAAAAGGGACAAATGCAAACAGTCATATCAAAACAGCATATAAATAGCATATGTGGGAGTATCTCTAGCATGGCTAATATTTTGGAGGGCTAGGTCGTATTGTACTAATCACTATAGTGAACAAGCCAAATCTGATCAAGACCAGTCAATTTTAGTATATAGCAAGCCCCCATGGGGCCAATATCGTTTTAGCTTATAGATTAGCAGGCTGGAACCAGTATGTAGGATTTAGGATGGTTTAGTTCGAGTAAGGTTGCTCTGATGGGGTGAATAAGCAAGGGGAAGCCTCTTGAACCTGAGTGTTTTGGCCATAGGGTGCAAGGCAATGTACATGGGCTGCTTGAATTGAGAGCAGATCAGTTTAAAACTGTGCTGCCCGTTTTGGGTGCAGATCAGTTTCAATGTGGGCTACCCGATTCGGGCCCAGATCGATTTGAAAGTGGACTGCCTGATTCGGCTGAGATCGAGTTTGGTCGTGGCAAACTGACCTGCTGGTAGTTCCGAACCTTGACACTAGATGGTGCTACGATTTAATTAGAGCTTCCCAGTGGGCACAAAACTCAGTTCAATGGTGAATCAACGTTGTATCAACATTGAATCAACATTGTCAACCAGTTTTCAATGTTGATTCAATGTTCTGTGCCCACTGGGTTTCCCACAAGACAAGAACATCAAAGTAGCTCACCAACATGTACCAGATCTTTCCAAAGTTTTAAAATAAGTAAATCAAAGTTCCCATTTGAATGATCAAAATGAGGTTCTGTAGTTGAAGTACCTGTAGCTATCAACTATAGACACCAAATCATGGACACATCCTGGGACCAAAACTCTTGGGAGCTCAATGGTTTTCCCACGCCAGGCCATATCAATAAAACATTGCTATGGCTATTCACACTAACACTTAGTTAATGGGAGACTTTTTCCAACAGCTAATAACCCAAGCGTGAAGCAACCTCCACAACCAACCAATCAATTAACTGAAATAAGAAGTACCTAAAAGTAACCTAAAAACCAGAGGAACTGAATATTTCATATATTGGAGTATTTTCTGTATATCATAATGTAAATATTTCTTCTGACCGCACTGGCAGAACGTGTTCTACCTTTGCATGATTTATGGTCAATAAACCTATTCAATTATTTTTTGAAGGAACATACGATTATTTGACAATGGGCCTAGTCGTGTTATGCTAGATGTATAAATGTTGTAATAAAGCAATGTTTTCTAGCCATGGCACTGAAAATACCTTGAATATTGACTGTGTGGTGCTAGCCCGGGAGATTGCTGGAGTAGTGAAGTGGGACACAGCTCTGTTAAAATGAAGAAGGCAATCTCCTGTTTTTCACAGCCCAGCCTTTAATGGATTGGAGTTCTGACACTATCGAAACAATGTTGAAGATCATCTTGGCACTCCCACTCACCTCTTCCACAATGGTGCCATCCTTAGCGAAACCCTCGTCATAGAAGGTGTAGCCGTTCTGACATTCTTGCTGGGTAGTTCTATCGATCGTGCCATTTCTAAATGAAATAGTATTATCCTATATTATTACAATTCATCAATATTCTAGCCGCAAAAGAAAAGCTCATTTCTTGCCTTGATAAACATAAGGGGTGCTCCACAAAGTATGTCACGCCTTTATTAGTATAACCAATTGCGAGGGGTTGACTGGAGTTAACAAGGCTAGGGTCACACTGCCTTTATTTGTATTTAACATGATACATGATAGATACGGTTACACTTTTGCTCAAAAAGCCAAACATACCAGCTCAAAGAAATATACACAAGCATGTTCTTGTTAAAGTACTTTGTCTAGTTTTGAGCAGTTTTCCTCCGTGGGACACTGTATCCCCCAGTTCGTTGTTGATACTAAGTGAAAACGTGCCCTAGCAAGTATTTGCTATCCTCAACGTAGAGCGTGAACGACTTGGGTGGTGATATGAAGAATACGAGGGGCCGTCCCGGAAATTTGGAATGAGGGCTGGGGTCCAGAAAACACTGAGGTGACGACAAAGTTTGATCTTGAGTTTGAGCCAGTTATTCTATCCCTGGGGAGAGGTGTTACTGAAGAGTATCTTGGTGACTTATTAGAGCCATTTCCATCTGCACCCATGGTGTGAAAGGCTTCACCCGAGTCAGGGTTGGTCAGAGCCGTTGAGACACAATTCTCTAAAGGATGGTACAAATTGTGACAAAGTCTGCCAAGCTGAGTATTCTCAAAGGCCAAATACTGAGAAGAAACATGATATATCATGGCTCACCCCAAATGTAAAAATATACATATTTCTGTCTCTGATTCAGTTTTTGTCCTATTTTCTCTCAAAATAATGTTTTTCCATAATACTGATTGGGTAAAGATAACATACTCTTCTATTTTCCACTGGTGACACATGGCAGGAATCCGGATCCCGTATTCATCCACCTCAGTTGGTAGATAGGGAAGAAGCTGCTCTAATCGTGTAAGATTACCAATGGTGCAGTGGTGATAGTTGTAATAACCTGAAAAATGTTTTATAAGATGTTATTAGATTGATTTTGATTTATCTTGATTGGCTATATACTGTAAGCAGCCTATTACTGTTGTCTCTGTCATTTACCAATCCAACGTCGTCGGTTTGTATGTAATATTCATTAATAATGGACAAAGTCGGCATATTTCATAATCATAAGTGTTTCACAAAGGTCTACAACCAAGATTTTAAGTCAGGGTGTTTGGCCTACAATCTAGATATAAATAATGTATAAGTGTTTCACAATGCATATTAGCATGGAGCTCATACTATGCCAGCTAATATTTTCCCTTACATATGTTTTCACGTTTTTTCTCATGCAATATATGTGTCATACTACACACAAGAATCCCTGCAAATATCTGTTAATTCAGGATGAAAATAAACTGGTTATACACATTTAAACAACACTTATGTTGATCCTATGTGATCATCATACAAGGGGAGCGTTTTTAAGATAAATGATACATGGTTTAATATTAAGGTTGACTTACTTTTACCAAATGTTAGTCTTAAGTTGGTGTCTCACAAGCTGCATTACGATCTTCAATTGTATCTAAGTATATGACCTTAGATACAATTAAAACTTGTGAAACACCAAGATAAGATAAACATTGGGTGATATTAAGTTGGTCTTAGAAACCATGTAAAATGAATTGTATCTATTTTACCGTTGTGAAACAACCCACAGGGTGTACCGTTATCATTTATAAGTTCCAGATTTCGTTGTGTTACAAGAATTTTGAATCGCATCAATATATCATTAGAGTCACCTATTGGGTAGATACATATATACCAATCTAGTTTCGGACTTTCTTTTACATTCATATCAGGAGACGGGGGGTCCCCCTCAAATTTCCTCCGAAATTAGTTGTGCCTCAAGGATATCCCCTGAGTAAAGGAAATAATTTGTTAATTTCCCTCCTGAAAATATTTTTTTAAGATCCCTCCAAATAGCACGGGTAGATAGAGAATGTTCCCAATTTGTTCAGGCATTCTAATGGCATCAATGTGTGGCATATGTGTACAGGCAAGGGGAAAGGGATATCCGACGAAAATGTCAACTTTAAAATTGATATCATAAGCTTTCCATTGATATATTACACAAGAGGATATCATCTCTAGTTTTTGAGAAATGGCTATATGAATATGGGTGGGCATGGCCCTGTTCAAACCCCCAATTAGCTCTAAGTCTCATAGTTTCCAAGATGTCTCTATCTAATTAGCATAATTAGAATAATTAGAAAATGATCATACATTTTCCTCCTAAAGGCCATGGCTTTGGATCTAGAAATGATAATTTTATTCTGTTTTGACCATAGTAATCCTTGTGAATCATTCTATCAATGGGCTTCTTTATTTTCTGTATTTGGAATGAAAATCATGTTTCCATGGCAACACATATAAACAAAGACACTCATTTAGGCTCTAAAACGTTCTTTTTGCATTCCAAATAAGGAAGCTTTTCACTAAAAATGGAATGTTTTGTATAAAACTACTGAATTCTGCAGAAAAAAATACCAAAAAACAAATATTAGCCTGTTTCTTCCAATTTTGGCCATGGTGGAGCCCCCTGGTGGCTAAAATTGGTACTAATCCCGCGGGGATACCCCTTTCTGCTTGCCTGCTCACATATATGGACCAGCACTGCCATCTATTGGCATGATTAAATTTACCAGTCGTCGTATCGGCTTACCCTTAGAACCACACCACCACACCCCACACCCCCTGTTGTAGCCTCTAACCAAACCAACAACTGTCACTGCGGTATTGTTTATTCAGACCTCCTCCTGTATCTGCAGATCGGGGAATGGACATCTGTCTGTAGTTTGATCAAACATAAAGTGAATATCTGATTTCAATCACAGGGCAGAGTACTGGGTGCAAGCTCGGTACGGCCTTGCCGGTGGCTGAATCCTTTGTGTATGGAGGGAGGGAGAAATCAAATGACACCATAGAAACCCAGTCCCAAACGGTCGGACATCTATAGAATTTGAATATTATTCTGAATCTAATTAGCAGTAATATGTTTTTTGAGTAACGCACTAAACCTGGCAACTTTAATAAAGCCCGGTCCCTGCACTCCGTATCCGAGGGGCGACATCACCTGCGTTCTTAATCTTCAAAAACACCCAGTATTCCACAATTCTTTAGGCAATAAAACGCCCCTTTTCCTAAAGAAACCCCAGATATTTGAGGGTCTAAGTAATCCCCTTTTCTAGAAAGCATTGGTGCCTTGAGCAACACACCCCTTTCTTTATGAATTCATGAGAGAGATATGGCAGTTTATAGAGAGTATAAGGGCCAGGGGAAACCTTGGCAGCGATTAATATAATTATCTACGATAGTATATATATGACTTATGTAAATGGAATGACGCTGTATATAGCATTGTCATATTAGACGATAAGGTTCTAAGAATGTATACATGACACACAACAACTAGATCTCTTCCGTTTACTGAGGAATGAAATGTACTGTCCAATGGTGCATGGCAGGTCGCTCTGGAGCTTTATCACCTGTACGGATGATATCTCCATGAGAGCTACTCATAAAATCTACAACGATACTTATAAGTGGATTTGACCTGGCTTTGCCAGTGAGTACTATTACAAAGTATTATACCTAAAGCACAATTGTCCAACGTACATAATGGTGAGAACGATTAAGTTCTCTTCCCACAGCCGTTTTATTCATATTCAAGGTGGAGGGAGTAGCAAAAGCTCGTGATTTCTAAACAGCGTGTTGGCATTGCACTTATTAATTCCCAAGAGCAAACCAACAGCAGGCTTGCATATCCCTCCATATCTTTGGTGCCTATTGCTGCCTGCTATGTTGTCAATAATCATTGTTGTTAGCGGGGTCAATGACTATTTCAATGGCCCTCATGGCTTTTACAACGTATAGCAATGTGATAATCTTTGTGAGAGATAACGTTAATGTATACAGGTACTTGTTAGTGGATTTAGAGGGGATTTGTGTCCGAGATCTAGGGCAATATGATACCGGAAAAAAGCTAATATGGTTGAACGATATGGCCAATCAGTTATACGCCAAACATTATGATAACGAACAAATTCTTTCAAAACCGTGCATGCAATCGACATACACTTTTATCATTTAAATCTAGTGTCCAAAATATTGAATATCAAAAGAAAAAAGAATTACAAGAACTTACCGATGAAGACGATGGCGAACATTTGCCAATTGGAGGTTAGGCCAAAGGAGAGCCCCACCAGTAGATAGTTTATTGTCTGCCATTTCCCAAACTTGCCGAGTCTGTACAACGCCTGTTCCAAACCCATGATTACAACCTGTGTGTCTCCTGCCTCCTCCCCCGGGCAACTGATCCCTAGACGTGTGTCCACGGAATGACCTTCCAGTCCCTATACACTAGCCCTATATCCTGTGTCCACCCTCCTCCCCCTTCCTCCAACGTATTCCATCTGTGTCCTCAGTGCTCAGACTTGACACCAGTGGTCAAAACCAAGTGGCCAAAACCGAGCTACTCTTGACCTCTGAACTTATATCTCTTCTGACTGTGTTAACGCCTACAATACATTTACGTAATAGCTCATTATATATTGTCACCATGAACGTGTGTATTTCTGTCTTGTTTATATACCATCTTTGATCAGTGTACCCTCTTATGTTCATCGGCATGTCATGATACAATTTACCAATACTATTAAACTGGAGCTCTTTTATAAGTATTTAGCCAAGAATATGTATGTGCAATTGTCATTCAGGTCTAGAGAATTAAACAAATCTTAATCATGGACATTTGGCAATTATTCTGGTATATCATGTGACCTGTTGAAATTATTCTATTATAAGATCGGGGTCGATTTCAATAAGAGGATGAGGGAAGCGATAAAGAAAAAAGTCACAATTGACAAGCCGAGGGGGAGATATCATCCTAAGGCGTTTATCTTATAGTTTAAACGTCAATACCATTTAGAATAAAATGATAGTTGTTAAAAACTGAAAAATATTAATTTTGTCATCAATTTAACCACTAGGTAGGTTGTCCAGAAAGATCTTCTAGACCACTCCTCTCGGCTTCAGTTGCAATTTGTTCTTCTATCATACTCGGGGAATCCCATCCATCACATGTAACTATTGACTGTCCCCGCTTCTGACCTCATCTATATTTAGATCTTCAATCGTACATTGTAGTATATAACGGTCAGGTAAGCACTATTTAAGGTATAATGATTTATTGCATAGATTGAAGTGCAATGGCGACGTGGGTACTATACATCCTATATATCGAATGTAGGGGTATAGATAATGAGTCAGTTGGCAGGGGGAAGGAGTGCCATTATATCATACCAGAGACCTACATCTGTAGATCTCTGATCATACTAATAGTGTGATTGGCAGGTGGTATTATCTAAATGGAAAAGTTGTTATGTATGGCACATGCATTGTAAGTAATACATTTCCACCATCGGGCAGCGTAGGTGGAGGGGTATGAAGAGAAGTTTTACCACTATTATCACTATTATGGCTGTGAGTGTATATACCCTTTAATCAAATGTGAGGTTGCATCCCAAGATAGTGTGCTTAGCAGGTTTTAGGTAATGCGCCCAGCCCTTCATACCAATAAGATTAACTCACTGCTTCCACAGGCAGACCTCGCTGGTTTTACATGGTCGTTTCACCTGGAGTGGACACATAATGGACACATAAAGTTTCAGGATTATTCTTTCCAGAAAACAAGAATTAGAAGCCGTAATTATACATCAATAACCTCAATCAGTCTGTCCGTCTCTGGGTATGTGTCCGACTCAGGGTGAATCTACCCTAGACAGAAAAAAATACATACGCTTTTAATCAATCATACAAAGATTAATAATTTTGTTATTGCTTTGTTCCTTTTTATTCGGACGAAGTTCCCTACTTCATGCTCTGTGGACGGTGGCCATCAGGCATCATGCTGACCTCCTGGTGCCAGTACTAACAATCCGATTTACGTATACTTATAGTTTAAAATAACTTTGTTGGGATTACCCTCTATCCTTATCCCTGAAGCTACTTGCTTAGCCCAGATCACTGCACCTCAGTCACTGCACTCACAACTGCGTCATAATATCATATCAGACAGATGAGATAAGGCTAGAGAAATCCCTCAAATCATGAAGAAAGCAGCGTAGATACTAGATTGGCTGAGCCAACCTGGGGAGATCATCCGATTACAAATATCAGATAACATTATCCGTAGTGCCATCCAGGGGAACTTCCGATTGGCTGCAGGTGATATCCCGTAGTGAGTTTTACTGGCCCTGTCCTGGGTGCATCTTGAAATAAGACACTGTCTTAGACCCCTTCGCCATCGTACCTGGGGGGGGGGGAGGGAGGAGGTAACCTTCATAGGTCACCCTGTGGCCTACCATATCCCCACGAGGAGTATCAACTCATTCTGTATTACCCTTTTTCACCTGTAACACAGGTATGCATTGGCTCAGGCCAAAAGAAGATAAGGGTTTTGTTTCAGGCAACCCTAGATTCAAAATAGGCCAACCCTAGCATTTTTTCTCGAATTTGGGGAATTATTTTTCGAACATTTATGTTTTTCTAGGTTTTAGATATTCGGCCACGAAGAACAAGCTCGTATTCATTTCAGTGTCCAAAATGATCGTCTACTTTTAGGAAATTGCTTTTTAACAAGTATATCCAAAATTAAAATGTTACTAAGCAGCAGCCTGGACCATATAATCGTATGTGCGCATTTCTTTTCTCGGTTTTAAAGTCTATTTTGGATAGGGTGCCTGTAGACGTTGCTAATTTGTCTTTATTAACATAATCCTGTGATCAGAAAGTTAAAAAAGGAGGGGATTTAACGGCCATATACAATAGTGAAAGTGAAAAGAGAACATAATACTCTTTCCACCCTGTTATTTCCATCTATAGAACTAATCGAAACGGAATGAAAATGCTAAAACAATATTCAAATTACAATTTATTTTACAAATACTTTTTATTCAATTTCTCATAATTGACGAATCGGAAGCAGCTGCATTACAAGGGCCATGCGACTTCTAACCTTAATGACCCTCCCCCCCCCCCCAAATGCCAACTGCCTGGCAAGAAAACAGTCCATACAATACATCCTATACCAATCTCACGCCTTTGCTACAATCTCTGATCTTGGTAAGCAGCCGCCGCTAAGCACATGTAATACAGAGGGCAGACCAGTCTAGTCATCCTATATACTTAACACCACTGTCAAAAAATGGGAACCACTGTTCCCCTCAACCACTCTCTACCCTTGTCAGCTACTTATTTACATTGCAAATATTTACATACATCAGCAACTTAGTCATCTGTTTCATATACCACTTCGGATCAGTAACACAATACAAATCAGTATGAAGCTATTGATAAATCCACCCCTATATAAACCTACCCAAAGGACAGATATGTTTTGATGGTGATCACATGGAGGGTATAATCAGGTATATGGAGTGTGTATGCGTCCTGTGTCGAGGATACCTCGGGGAGCATTGAGTCTACAGGTGAGATTTGTCCATCAGCCCCGAGGAGAGAATACAACTAGATTACATCTAATTCCTACATCTCCAACAAATAGCCTACACTGCCTTGTGTAAATGCCAATAAAATAACAGATGTGTTTCAGGTAACATGCCCATAAAATATGAGGTAGGTAGGTCGACTGTTTAAAACATTTTTGCTTTCTAATCTTTTAGCATTCAGAAGTCCATTATAATGATGTACACTTGGAATTTTTACTGTGTAACTGTTGGCATATGTCTCGGCTCGATTTCCCAGGTTTACCAGATCTCTGAAGTCAGCCCTATTTTGCTGAGCAAAATCAGGTGATCTGAAACACTTCTTTTATTTCTTTTGGCCTACCGTAATAACTTTAGCATCGTGTTCCGTAATGGCAGTGTTTGTATGTTGATGTCCCAACCCCTAATGGTATCACATACAATGCAAAATACAAAAGCTCCATGCACTTATTCATTCAGGTAACTATTGGTTTATGTTACAGTGTACAAACTGTTCCAGATATTGGACCACCCACACTTTTTTCTCGCATTACAGTCATTTGCCATTTACCATGCCAATTATATAGAACAAGACTATCCCAGAACTAGGATACCTTTGTTTAAAAAGGATTGAATTTACAAGAAAGCTGGTTACTTTTATGTCCAGAAGTGCATTGTATTTATTATTCTAGCCTATTACACCATGCATACATTTCACTCGCACATCCACCTTTTCCTTTGTACCAACTTCCTACCACATTGTATCTAGCTATCCATTTCAGACACTAAGTTGTCCCGTTTACTTAATTTAATGGCAGTCCATTGCCCATACCCACCGACAATATGTTTTAAACAATAAACGGAATGTTTTCAGCACCTCTGGTAATGTGACCATTATTAGAATTAAGTGTACAGTTACGTGATCATAATTGTCAGTAAATAATTTCAAAACCTCTGTGATTACAGTTCATAATAAATATATACCCTTTATGTACACTCCACCTAGATTCATAGATATCTATACTTTGGCCAGCCAAATCTGATTGTTGCTATTGAATATGCTTCAATATATATAGCAAAACAGCTATATAGATCAATTGCGTCTTTAATATAATGTTACTAAAACCAGGAATGTAAACTTTAACACATAGAATTGATAGAACTTCCTAGATAATATTATGTTATTCCAGTTTCCATTATGTGTATGCAGTACATCCATCTTATTTGTGCTCATTGTATGCTACACAACTCCACTAATATGTTCCAGAATAAGCATTCTCACTTGCAAACTCATCCGTGACGCAATACTTTGGTGAACGGCGGATTTGCTAGAATTAAGGAGGAACAGCAAATGAGCCCACCCTTGTTAAGCACATTATTATTTTCTTAAATGTATACAGCAGTCATTCGTAAATTCCTCAGAGATCACTGTCGCCCTGCGACAGGCAAGATTTTGGGGAAGTGAAGATTCATTTCCCATTCTAGTGTAAAGTCCTTATACCCAGTGGGCATAGGTCATTTGATCAACATTGAAAACTGGTTGACAATGTTGATTCAACGTTGATTTAATGTTGATTCAACATTGAACTGAAATTTGTGCCCACTGGGTAGCTGTGTGAAACGTTTTACATAGTATGCCGTTCTGTGAGCTGGAATCTGATACTTACAAAATCATTTTAAATGAGTTGCTCACTTCTGTAGAACACGCTACTGTTTTCAAATATATGAGTTCCTCAGTAGTTGAATGTATCTGGACCCTTCACAGCCAGACTCATCTATACATGTATACTGTTGAGATCGGATATCAGTAGGGACAACTACTCAAACTCCCTTTCTTACATAATGATTCCAGCCTGGAATGAAACAGTTTTATACAGCATGAGCTGCTCGGACGTCCTTTGTATGAGCATTAGTGGTTCCCCAAGAGCTCTCACCATACACTACTATGGATTGTGTCTACTCCAGTGCATGTCTTTTCCCATAGATATAGTCAATGTCTTTTAGTATAGGTAGGTTTGAGCTTCTCCAATGCTGTAAATGTCAGTGATTAGGTTAGATGTGTTCCCCCGAGGCTGCCAGGTTAAGCTGTGTGACCAGCTCAGTGACCTCAGCCAATAACATCGATGTAGGACGGCTCCAGGTTGCAGAGACCCTCTAGCTTCTCACCTATCTCACGCATGGTGAGTCGCTCATTGGGTTGCTGCGTCCAGCATCCTAGCATGATCTTGTATGTTTCGTCGGGGCAGATCCGAGGACAGTCCAACAACTTGCCGCTTTGAATCTGGTGAATCACCTAGAAGGGAAAACAGATAGTATTTAGACACGCCTGGCAAGAGTATAGCCACAGCATCTCCTTCTTCCGCATCGACATCGCTGGTACTAGAGACTATATTATGTGCACGAATAGAATAGCAATGCATGTCGTTGGGCTTAGCCAATGTTACTGTCTTACATATACATTTTCCCGAGTATTCAAACTAAACATGGTACATTGTGATTCGACTTTTCTCTATACAGTCCTTTTTGTGTGGTCATTTCTTTAGTTCTGCAGTGACAGATTGGGGATCTTTCCATAATTCAATTTCTTCTTATTACTACCGCAATATAATTCTAAATCCCATCTTCAATATTACACTGTACAACAAATTTTCAAAAATTGAAAAAAAAACACGGGAACAGACACAGTTATTCTTATCTTGACCTGTGGAATTCAAAAATAGGACTTAAAATTGTGTGGTAAGTTTCCGTTTTCAGATTTTCACATGGTCTTATTTTGTATAACTGGTTAGAGCTTATATATTATACACTATTTGATCAAAAAATAGGAAAATGCTTCTTTGCATGTAAAACTTAGCTACCGTATCGTCGCGATTAAGCGCCGGGGCGCTCTTCAATTTGGCGGGGCTCTTATACAGGCGCTTATACAAGACAGGCGCTTATTCACGGTCAGCATTTTAGTGCTTAAGAAACATTTGGGTGCCCCTATACCTCCGGCGCTTATTCAAGACCGGCGCTCTTTCAAGACCAGGCGCTTTATTGCGACGGTGCGGTAGTTACATTTTAAATATATTACTGATCTGTTACAGAACTTAGTACTCTTGATGAATAAATAGGTCTAAAATAACACTATAACTACTGCTTAGGAAAGGTCTCTTTGTCTTCCTATTGTATTCCCCATCAGGACCACCTCTGACCATATATTCCAGTAATGTACGTCATGGCTAACGTTTCATGTAAAATTAGGTTTTATGGTCAAATATCCTCATACAAGGATACTTTTAAGTAGAAAATTGGTTCTGAAAGGAATTTGCAAGGCCTGTTTTGAGGTTTGCAATTTTGATGACATTTCCGATATTCTAGAGCCATTGTCCAATATTTTGACTGTTGGAATGGCTGCCATGGTAACCAGAAACTGGCCTTAGTACCATTTTTGTCTAAAAACCCATTACTGCTGTAGAATTTTAATACTAAAGATGTAACACCAATGATCTATCATTGTATTCTGCATAGAGGGTTATCTGCGCAATTTTCTGTCTATTTATTACTTTTTTGGGGATTCTGGTGCTGGTGGGGGCTAAAAACTGTAATAATAGCTTCCCTGATGGTACCTCTTGTCAGAACGGGTCACAATCCTGATTTTAGTAGCTTGTCATTGCACAGTGTTATTGGAATCAAGTAGTAAGGACTAATCAGGTGCCTTATTTACACCCCCGCTGTCAAGTTTAGACCAATAATGGACCCTTCTGCTTCTGTGCGGAACTGCAAGGACACTCCTGCCGCCGCCTATAGCGTCAATTAGTGCAGTGCAACCTTGAGATACCTGGTCAAAATACTTCCGGCTTACTGAGTGCTATGGCTTCAAACAGTCACAAACATGCAGGCAAGTTCCCATCTCTCAGGGGAAAACACGCAACATGGCCTCTCAAATACCAACGATGACGTTCGGGCTGTACGTCCTAGGTCGAGGTCGGAAGAGCTTGATATCGTACAAGTGGGCAGACTCACTCGGGAGCGTCAACAAAATAATCTGTCCAGTCTTAAACTTTCTTAAACAGTCCAATCTTAAAAACGTTAGAATATTTATTTAAGATAATACCATTGATTTAAGAATGTACTGTTTTGTATTGAGACTTGTATCTGCCACCTAGCGTCACATACCCACACTATGCTAGTTGGGGTCTGCCTTTATAGTATACCCTACACCTAGATGAGACAACATAAAAATCTAAAACCTAAAAGGAAAAAAATGGGGATTGGGGGGCAGAGCCCCCCATTACATACTAGTCGACTAGCCTATCCTACAATGAACTGTGTAGTCTAACCAGTGGTTCATCACTGGCGCCATCTCGGGAAGAGAGGGGTAGAATTGGTTATCTTAAATAAATGTTTTGTTTAAGATAGTCCATTGACTTTAAGATAGCCATTTACTTAAAGATAGTAACGCTTTAAGAGTGGACAGATTATTTTGTTGACGCTCCCATGTGAGTCTGTCCTGTCGAGCCTTGACCATACCATGTTGTCCAATACCCCGACCCCGGCCCTTCCCACCTCCCGCCCCATTCATATCATATGCACTCTCAATTAATCCAGAACGTACATATTGCTTACCTCGTGATTGGAGAGTTCATACCAAGGCTGTTTGCCGTAGGTGAAGATCTCCCAGAGCACCACACCAAAGCTCCATACATCCGACTCGACCGTGAACTTTCTATACATAATAGACTCAGGTGGCATCCACCGCACCGGAAGCATCGTATGGCCTCCTACCTGCAACGGAAATGGAAGGGGGAAAGATAAGCACGCGCAATTGGCTCGTTCCGTTAATCCCTGTTGTTGTGGGGAAACAATAGAATTGATCTCTTAGGAAAGGGAGGCTCAGTGGGCGGGCGTTCTGCTTCACGCATGACACTGAAATGGTTGCATGTGTGACGGCCGAACTAAATATGACAGCCTTTTATTCTGTGAAATACATGATCACAAAAACAATTCTTACAGCTGATGATGTTGGTGGTAATGGCACTTTTTGTTGTTGCTCTGTGTGTAGCCCCAAGTGATTGCATCTATCGATGATGATACATAGTCAATAATGATAAAAGGCATGCCAAGTATTGTATAAAGAGGGATATATTCCATATAATTATCACTAGGTTTCTTGAACCGTGAAGTTATATCAATCAAAGTGTCATTCATACGTTGTCCTTTCCCTCTTACCCATCCGCAATACTGGGTATATTCTATTGAAAGTAGATTAAATGTATTTATTAATAATATGATAAACAACATACCCGATAATAGTCGGTGCTGTAGACGTCTCGAGACATACCAAAGTCTCCTATTTTAACGATGAGATTATTGCCGACCAGACAGTTCCTGGTGGCCAGGTCTCTGTGTACAAAGTGTTGAGATGCTAGGTACTCCAGCCCACTGGCTATCTGTAGCGAGATGTGCAGCAGTTGGGGGACCGTCAGGGGCTTAACCGACCCCGCTGACTGACACAGGAAGGCTGCGTCCGGACCGTGCGACCTGCAAGAGGAGACAGTATTATGTTATATAATTATATTGGACATAAGCCCAAAATCCACGGCGGCAGGAAGCTGCGTTAAAAAGGTATCGCTGCTCTGCCGCGTCGATTTCGCCCCTGTAACGCCGTGGACTTTGGCGGCACAGACGCGAAAAGGGTGCGGCAGGGCGAAATAGCAGCGAAATAGTGGCAGCAGAGGGGCGATACCGTTTTAACGCAGGTTCTTGTCGCCGTGGATTTTGGGCTTTATGCTGGGACTTCAATGGCCCTAGACCCTTAAATTCGACACGGCGACATGGATTTTATTTGGCCCTAGTGACATGGGACATGAGGACAAAATAGATAGTGACATGGGACATGGGGAATTTCTTAAGATCGATATGGCGACATGAGCATTTCTTAGGATCGACACGGGACATGGGGACCCCCCTCCCCCCGATCAAGGGCCCCACTCCACTACTGATACTCGATTTTCTCGTCTGATCGGACATTATATACTCACAAATCAGACCCAGACAGATGTAAATATAAACAAACCCTGAAGCATAGAGTTATTTATATCTGCATCTGTTTGAGTCTAGTCAGATTTGTGTGTGGTTTATCTTTAATTCATTTTTTACATTTTGAGATTATGCATAAGAATTGAACTACAATCATCTGAATTATATATGTGATTATGAGTATTGCTGTTGGTGAGGGGATCGGATCCGGAGCACGTTTGTAGAGTGTTAATTATTGTGTATAACTAGTAGTTATAGGACGTGTACCAATCTGTACCTGAAATACAGCGAAGGAGCCTTATACCAGCTTCAACCATTTACTGTCACCTGTCAACTGTGACACTTGCTCTCATTTACTTGTCACATATGTATGTATGATTAGGTTTGTAAAATTATGAGTGCTCATCTACAATAGCCATATGAATAACTTTATAAATAAGCCAGAGATAATGTGTTGCGGGGAGACAATATGCCAGTTACCACTTAAACTGTAGTCTCCTTGGTCTTTGTTACATATGTATACACAATAGCCCATTGATTCTACAATGAAATCATTCATGAGATATTTGTACGACAATAGATTCCTGATGAGATGATGCATACAAAGTGAATGTAACTGTTATTTGAATGTAATAAAGAATATTTGAAACCTATGCTTGTCACACACTTGTGTACCACTTTTCACACACTTGTCACATGCTTGTCACACTTGTCACACATTTGGCACACATTTGACACATGCTTGTCACATACTTGTCACATGCATGTCACATGCTTGTCACACTTGTCACACACTTGTATGAAACGTGTATGAAACTTGTCACACTCTGTGTGGCAGAACCCCTTGCAGAACCCTATGCAGCATACTATAGGACACATATGGAGTGACCTACGGTGCTAAAAGATACCTATCACAAGCTGTTGTTCCTGAATTGACAGTTGACAGTAAGTGACTGAAGTTGGAGTTTTCACTTTCAACTTTGACATTTACATTGTTTTTGGTTTGTTGTAGTGTTGAAAGATAGCAGTCACAAGTTGCTTTACTTGAATTGACAGTTGACAGGTGCCAGTAAATGGTTGAAGTAAGAGTTTTCACTTTTAACTCAAGTTGATTTTTTGCAAGTTTAAGTGAATTTGCAATTTCAAAATTTTCAAAAAGATTTGACCCTCCTGGGCCACTGTAGTAATGACTTGTTCTTCACGAGTTTACAAAAAGAGCAATGAAGTGCGAAATCAAATATCACATCCTCATCTGCTATATATGTTTTACTATAGAGATTGCCATATCAGACATGAAATGAGCCTATATGAAGCGTCACATCTCTCCCAGGATTATACACTGTATAGTGCTGATAGTATGACGCAATTAAACTTTGCTGAGTCAGCTGCCAGAGGCTATGAAATACCGCTTATTATTCGAGCTATCCCATCCAATAGTTCCCTGAGGGACACGTATGCCATTCCCAGTAAAGTATACCATTGTCGGCAATGTCACTAACATTACAGTATACCATTGCAGGCAATGAACTATAAAACACGTTCCTGCTGATTCTCCAATTAAATCGCAAGGCAGTGTTCCCGGAAACCACTGTGACCATGGCCTGAGGGTGGAAGGGAGTCTATAAAAAATATAATGGAACGGTGGAAAAGAAAATAACGATGATTACATCTTTGCGTGATTGATTAAAAGCTTATGGATACAGATGCTTTTTCTCCTATTATAACTAAAGTGATTTTTCGGCACACCACAGGGAACTAGGGTAGTCTATGGTGGGCTGGTTTTAAGTAGTGGATACATCATATTGTGTTCCCAGTAAATTAGTGCGAAGTTGTACCGGCCCTGTGCATACCCAAATCCAATAGGTTTGGATATTGGATATCTCCAATGCCTGCACAAGCTCGCCCGATTTTGCTGGGTTGGTACCCGGGGTTGGTATCAAAGGACGCAATCATCTGCGCATCTATATTGTACTACAGGGTATTCGATAATAGAAGATAGTCTAATTAACAGATTAACTGATTAATCGCCTTCTTAACACGGGCATATACTAGTTAACTCTCTATCATATATACTACACTAATGTCTCTAAATGGAGGCCATAGGTGAATCCACCAAAATACGTTATCATGAATCATGTCATTGGGACTCCATTCAAATCGTGTTTCCAGCATAAAACCATTCGCCTATAATTTATATCAACAATAGAACAACTACTTGTTTCTGTAATCATGACTTACTGTTACGGACAATGCCCTAGTAAATAAGGCTATAAGTTGATTTATTTTCATTAGAAAGAATAGTGAAAGATTATACTTATAATTCCAGTCATTTTTTAAATTATAATTTGAAATTGGCCATTTGACAGAAGACAACTGCACCGTCGTACTTTTAGGGTATTACAAGGTCATAGGAACCTTACATAGGGGACCTTACCAAGACCCTACACTGTTGGTGCATAGTGGTATATGGTTCAGGCATTTATCACCAGGTGACCCTGACTAGCTGAATCGTATCGGTGTGTGAGTAGTATATGGCATTGCCACCTTTTAACTGGCTACATTTCTGACGTAGAGCTTTAGCACGGCTGCAGGACATAACAGGGCAGTTTGATAGATTGAGGGCTCAATGGGACGATTTGAGAGGACAATTCAACAGACTTGGTGCTCGCATGATGCACGAATGCAGCATCAGTGAATTACTAGTCCGTACTAAATCATGTAAAAAAATCAAGTACATAACTCATTGATTACAGAGTCTTAACACACAATTATGATAGGTATTTAACAACCTTAGGGAAAGATTTCTTGTGGAACACATTTCACGGTGCCCCTATATTCGTCATCGTCAAACAGGAATCGTCACGTCACAAAACGCCTACGAGCACATTACGTCTTTTGAAAGAGGCCCCTGTCAGAATTGAGCAACTCACCTAAGAAAGTTGTTGAGGTCACCGTTCTCCATATACTCAAAGATCATCATGGCCGGGTCGTCGTCGGTGCAGACCCCGTAGAAAATGACGATCTTCTCGTGTTGCAGGGTCGTCAGTAACTCGGCCTCTCTCTCGAAGTCTCGTTTAGCCTCGTCCATTCTCGTGTCTTTTAGGGTCTTGACGGCGACCATGATGGCGTCATCCGCCATGAGCAGGCCATGGCAGAGGCCAAGGTACACGCGGCCAAAGGCGCCCTCCCCCAACTCCTTGATGAAGGTGATCTTGTTGCGGCGGACGTGGCGGATAGCTGCGTGGGTGTGAGAGAGAGAAAGGCGACGGGAAGTGAGTTATTTGGTTACTGTATTGGATTCGAGGCAAACAGGAAATTAACTCAGGTGAACCCACACTGAAAACTCAGGCATATTTGAAACTAATCACTACTGATTAGTTTGGGTAATCATGCCCAATTGATGAGGTAAGGCCATCACCATGATGACTGAAAGTCATCATCTTGATTACAATATTTGCCACCAGGTGGCTCCACTAGGCAATAATAGAATATGCAGTACCTATCGCAGGCCATTTACTGATTTTTATCTAGGCTATGTTAACTCTGATCATAGAAACTTATGATGTGAAATATAATGAAGAATACTATCACATTAAAAACTCAACTATGGTACACATAAGTTCTGAGCAACATTTCTCAAAAGCAGACATGTGTGTATACATGAACACCTTTTTTGTGTCTGAAACTATATTTACTAATGTTAGGATAGGCTGTCAGTAACTATACACATCCATGCCTTATGGACTTACTATGGGGGCTAGAAGTGCCCCCAATTAAGGTCTGATGACAAGAGGAGGGGTAATTATAAGATTATTAGGGATTGGTACCTCGTTGTATACATAAATAGATTATATAAAAGTAATCCTAGATGATGACATAGTCATCACATTGATGACCTGGGTCATCATTCTGACTCCCACTGCCTTATCTCTAATTAGGTCAAAAAGTAATCACAGTGATGACTAGGGTCATCACATATGATGACTCTCATGATGACCAAGTAATCACTGGGGGAACCGTCACGGTGATTACAAAAAGTCATCACCCCTGATGACTTTTTCCCCATAGAGTTTTCAGTGCAGGGTGGTTTTTCAGAACTAATTCGGAAATCATCGGCTACCTCGTCATGGCATGAGTAGGGGATCAGGAAAATGATATGTGTGAGCAGGCAAGCCAAAAGGGGCATCCCCACGGGATGAGTACCAATTTTAGCCACCAGGGGATGCCACCATGGCCTAATATGGAACATTTATACAAGCTATAAATGGTACTACTATTTATGTAGAGTACAATAGTACTATAAAAGGCTTCTTTACTTTGAATGTAAAAAGAACGTTTTAAAGCATTATATTGATGTCCCTATTGATATAATATTATGTTGCCATGAAAACATGATTTTCATTCCGAAAAGAAGAAAATGCAGTAGCCCATTGCTGGAACGATTGACAAGAACACCTATGGCCAAAAAATAATAAATTGCCAGCTCGAGATCAACTCTTAAAGCATAAAGGATGAAAATGTATAATCATTTGCTAATTCTAATAATTCTGCTAATTAGATATCTCGAGAACTCTGAGACTCTGAGCGTATTGGGATTTTGGAAAGGGCACATGCCCACCCTTATTCATGAAGCCATTTCTCAAAACTAGAATTGATATCTTCTAGTGTAATACATCACAGTGAAGTTTATGGCATCATTTTTGCAGTTGTCTTTTCTGTTGGATGACCCTTTTCCCTTGTCTGGCTATGTCTCCTTACCTGAGCTGTTGCTGCGCTGGTCCTTCTTGGCCACGTAGTTGGGGTTCTCCACGACATTGACGGAGTTAAGCGGCATGGTTTCCCGGGCGAGAGCCTCCGCCTGTGGGGAGTTTCCGAGAAGATGATTCTTTGAGCGCAAAGATACCAGGGCCTTAAAAGGACAAACACCAGAGATCTTTGGTCCCACCTATGGATGGATCAAACAGGCCCAGGGCTGCTAGAGGGTTATTGAGGGCAAGGGAGATATAGGTTCGGGGGTCATAAGAGAGGTCTGTAGCAACTAGGGGTTCTAAAGATGACATGGAAAATGTAGAGGAGTAGTTGGTGTTTGCACGGTTCTGGTCAGGAGAGAAATTGGTGTGAAAAACAAGGACTTAGGTATATAAGGAGAGGACCAATAACTATGATGAGGCAGGAAAATAGCTGACTATGGCCTGATTGAGAATAACACTCCTCTATAGGTGTGAATAACATTTTGTTACGTCACATTGATCATGAGATGGCATACGACAGTGATCACTATGAGTACTGGTATATTGCAATCAAAGCCGCCAATCATAGTAATCAGTCGAACGGTATTAGTAGTTCCGAGAAGCAACCCATGTGGCACTGACTTCATTGGCAAACATCAATGTTATATAATACAAAATTAGCAATAAATTATCACAATGTAATAATAATCATAATGTATTGATGGAGATTACCATAAGCCAATCAGGATATATACACTACTGTTTCATATAGAGACCAGGCACACATGTGTAATAGATAGATTATGGTTATGTTATTGGCCGGGTCATGAAATTAACCACAGTAAACTGGCGGGCAGCCTTATAGGGTGCCTGCCACTCCACAGTGGTTATATTGTTAGGAGGTAGAGTCGTAAAAAAGGGTACTTCGGAAAGTTCTAGATAAAACTGTGAGAGAAATATCAGAAACAACATTTTATCATATTCCTCTTTTTCCTTTGAAGGGAGGGACGCGGGGAGGCCGTGTGACCTTCAGCGACTGCTTTGAAGAACTATTTCCACTTCATATAGTAGTATAGCAGCACGCTTGATAAGTCGAGCGCTACCATTTCGCAGAGAAGGAGCTGCTCGTGAATATGAGACTAAGAGCTAATGGCTGAGTTGCTCGGGTTGCACTTACCTTAAAGATGCACTCATTGCGGCGCAGGTCCGGCTTCCGGCGGCGGTAATGACGGACGATGAAGGCAACCAGTAGGGGAACGAGCACGATAGCCACAACGCACGTCCCAATGACTACTGTCAGAAGTAGCTGTTGACAAAGAGAGGTATGTCATCAGTACATGGTATAATTTACCATATACCCAGGTGTCCCTAGCAGAAGTTTTTTTGTAAAAAGAGTGTACTCAGATGTTTTCAGTGTTTTTTGTGTTTTTGTATTGGTGCTTTATTGGGAAAATGTGACTTAAACTTTACAGTTATTCACAAATAAAAGGATTAGTATGCTTAGCGCAAATTCAAGTGTCCGTCTCAAGGTACTATCCGACACAAGGTAAATCTACCCTATTGCATATGGGAAGCATTCTATGACATGTATTGCTCTCTGAGGGATATGTGCGTGTGTGGAGAACCTTTCAACTGACTGTACACTGATGAGGTCTGTAAAGAGAACTCAGACACTGATTGATAACGTAGATGTGGACACATTGGCTCACATATCAATTCTCTTTCTTTCAGTTAACATCGATCCTCATTGAAGTGCGCTTTAGGAGGATACAGTGTACATAGAGCTAAATACTAAGCTCCATGCATCACATCGTTTTATTATTTAAGTTTTGTTTTAATGCATGTCTACGCTACATAGATAGGGACGTTGTGTGTGAACAGCGTTCCTTGATGTTGACTTCATGCGGCAACAGTTATCTTTAATAGTCTTTACTACTTCTTCTGTGAGATACCTCTTAGGACATCCACCCCCTTGGATATCTACCCCATAGACTTTTACCCCTTAAGACATCCACCACCTTGGACATCTGCCCGCTCCACATGATGTGACTCAACCACATGGCCATCTGGACAGGGTGGATCTCCCCAGGGATGGAAGTCCAAGGGGGTAAATGTCCTAGGGGGTAGATGTCCAGGGGGTAGATGTTCAGTGGGGTAAATGTCAGGGGGTAGATGGCCGGGGGTAGATGTCAAATGTATTTGGATGCCATGATGCCTTAATGAATCATTACCTTGGTCGCTGTGATGCAGCCCTGGCGAGTAACTCACCAGTGATGCATTCATACAAACCCCACGGGGTTAAGACACTTCCTAAGGGTAGGCATGATACACCAATCCAGCACCGAAACGTTATTTGCTGAAACTTCATGGGTGCATACTGATGGAAAATGTAATCTCTTAGTGACATATTATATGCCGTCCGTAAGGGGTTTAAAGGCGGTATTAAAAAGCAGCCACTCAGTGCAACACGGGGGAGGACAGCTAGATGGATTGACGCTTTAGGACATTCGTCTTACTTTGTTGACCAACAGAAGATGTAAAAACCGTTCTCATCTAAGTATTTTGCAGGTCTATATTTTGTGATTAGGGTAGTGATAAAATGGGATACCGTGTCTTCATCTCGAAGGGGCAGTTTTCTATGTTCTCACAGCTATAATCTGCCTCCTGAATATCTCACAAGAAGATCCACCACACACCTAAATTGCATGGGACGAGGAGGACCTTTCTAAAGCTGTGTTTTTCTACCTGTTATTTATTTCCTAATAACCTGGGGAAATCGCTACTCATACGGGAGTGCACGAACAACACAAATGAGATCTGATACTTGAATGTAACCGATACTTGAATGTAACTGTGGACTTTTATAAACTCATGATAAAAAGGATTAAAACGAACTTAAACAAGTGAGCAAGTAGCAGTAAATCTAAAGGTAAAGAGCAGAAAATGTGTTTATTAATCAATAAAGGAACCTGCCAATGCTAATACATCCAGAAATGTTCAATGAACTCCTGATTTAATAGCTACAGCCCTGGTGAGTTTTTCCTCATAGCCTACTGATTGGCAGGTGTCTGGTTTGACCACTACCATTTCCCTATGATTGACAGCTGGACCACATGGTTGGTAGACTTCTTATATATGTGTCTTATCAGTGATACCCAACAGGGTGCTCCTGGCTCATCTCGGCCAGTCTGGCTCCTGTCGAGATCACCTGCATGCACTGACTGACCCGTCTGCAATCTGTAGACAGGACACCTACTACCGTAATTCAAATTATGGTGAACCAATATGGCAGCAGGGCAATTGTCCACTACAGGGTGTATAGTACGTGTCTGATTCTGATATAACAAAATACAGGCCTCAAATAGCCACAAGTTCTGTACAATTCAATGAACTAGAAATGGACTAAATGTACCTGCTGCAATGTAGAGTTACTGTAATTTGAATTACAGTAGTAATTGTCGACACTGCTTATATAACAAATCTGACATCAGGTCCCAACCAAGACATGAGTATCGTGAAACTAAGGTGGACAAAACATCACTTTTCTAGAGGGAAATTGACATTTTTTCAAACACAGGGTGTTGCCTCTATATGCTGTGCATCTAGATATGCACATGTTACTGCTACATGGGAACTATTTATATGCCCTAACTGACAGTATGTAGTGCAGGGGTAGACACTAACGCTGGCCTGTAAGCCAACGGCCCGTAGTTTTGGGCCTGGGCCTGCACCCAGGAAACTGGGGTGAGGCTAGAGCATGCTAGTGCCAGCTAGGGCGAACTACTTTTGTGCCTAGCTCAAGGGGTGAGGTAGTGTGAGCTTTGGGTGAGGTGCCCTAGCCCTTCCACATGCCCACCCAATCCCACCCAGTGGCTAGCTGGTGGTGGGGGAATTTGGGTTAGAGGTGGGTGAGGGCTTGCACAAGGTGTGGGGTTGTCCAGTGTGCAGTATATATCAGTTACTTATATGTCAACACGTAACACCCACACTGTAGTATACTGGTCAGCACCGTCGCCTTGTACCCCAAAGGTCCAGGGTTCGTGACTCGGTCATGTCAACCTACCCACCATTTTTTCTTCATAAAAATAGAAAATTGAAGATAAAATGGTGGGAAGGTTGACATGGCTGAGTCACGAACCCTGGACCTTTGGGATACAAGGTGACTGTGATGACCACTAGACTATCATGTGGGTACAAGGTTGGGATATCTAAGGAACCTATATGTATTACATTGGAATGTTTTAACCCTTTGTTCCTAGCATTGCCCTCACACAAGCCTGAATCTTGTGCTAGCCCTATCTAGCTCTCTGCCATGTTGCCCAAATCCAGGCTTGATGGCTGGGACTGTGTGGCACTGTGGAAGAGTTACAAGAGGGGCTTGCAGTAGCATAAGGAAAGCCCTTATGCAGCTATGATGTGAGTTCTCCCAGTTGCCCCTTGTTTTAAGAACAATAGACCAGTGACATGTATTTTGTGGACAATTGTAAAGCTACATTAGTAAAATTAAGAAAAAATGGTGGGTAGGTTGACATGGCCGTGTCTTGAACCCTGGACCTTTCACATACAAAGCGCCAGTGATGACCACTATACTATCTGATCTGTGTTGGGTGGCTATATAATGGAACCTCTATTTATCGACCATGGCAATACACAACCTACTAAATACTGGTGTGCATGCTTGGGGGACCTTGGGTAAGGTGGTGTGCCAGCACACAGACCAGAGGGTCACCCTCAGTGTGGGTTAGGGCAGAGGAAGCTATAGGCACAAGGCTTGCCCAGTCTAGCACATAGGGTGAGCTTCTACACACAGGGCTCACCCTACCTTGCTCTATGGGCAATGCTCGCACTAATCTCACCCTTCCTCACCCCAGTTTCCTGGGCAGTTATTTCAAGAATAACCTTTCTATGGGCCCGGGTTGCCGAAAGGACTGGATGAATAATTTTCTAGGAAAATACATCTTGATCTATATAGTCATGTTATATGTCGGTGGAAAGAGAAAATCATTAGGAAATCAACCATTCTGGTTAGGTATTGGTACAAATTAACAAGGGCTACTATGATTTTCTCCTTAAGAAACATTTTAAAATAAATCTGAGCCCGCAGCTTTATATCCGGGCATGTAGCCTGGGTGGCCCATGGCTGAAAAAGTTAGT
Organism: Harmothoe impar; assembly: GCA_947462335.1. Lineage (NCBI taxonomy): Eukaryota > Metazoa > Annelida > Polychaeta > Phyllodocida > Polynoidae > Harmothoe > Harmothoe impar. The sequence goes on along the minus strand of OX381709.1, from coordinate 42,069,713 downwards.
GTCTACCCCTGTAGTGTGTAGTAGAAATGAATTGCTTGATTTTATATTTGGAAAATTGATATTATATCTAGAGATTTACCGAAGATGAAAATAAATTACAATAAATGATTTTAGCAACCCCTCCCCCCCCAAAAAAAAGCACATGGTACAGGGTTATAATCAAAATTAACAGATGGGCCAGAAAGTTTAAGAAAATAACACTTATAGCAAAAACCATAACCTTAACCATGAAAAAGGGGTGGAAACCTAAACTTATATTTAGCCAAGTCGGAATTAAGCATAATATGCTTATGATGATGGAGCTAGAAACCCAACATTGGCATGTTAGTGAGGGATATAGCAATAGGAAAGCTGGTGACTATACTAGTGAGTGAGACCCCCTTTTTTCTGTGTGGCTGTGTGTGGCTAGCAGGACCAATTGCGCGCAGGTCTTTACAATGTGGATATAGGAATTAATGACCTTCGATGAAATTCAGGATAAAGTGCATAGTTGACCATCTTGATGGCAAAGGTAGCTATAACAGTGTAGGTATTGATAATGATAATATACAGCATTGACTAGAACTTCCTTATCTATTGAGAGTGCGGACAGGAGGCAGAACGTGTAGGTGGCAAATTATAGACAAACAGAACTATACTGCAAGGGATTTGACTGATACAGTGCTTAAAGTATGAGTACTGAAGGAAAAGAACGTGTAGATACACATGGGATGAGTCTGTACTAATGTCGGCTATCCTCTTAGCCTTGACCCCCTAACCCTATAACAGAAACCTAATACTACATATATTAGGAGGCCAGTATGACCTTAGGGCCCAGGGGAGCACCAGCAGACACCGAGTATCACGTTTCATAAGTACATGAGCAGGATCCATAGCACTCCCGGTAGTTTGGATAATACAACTTGATATATTATATGCATTTCCTGCACAATATTACGCCATTTCCCAAGCGAATATCGAGGTTGGTCCGTGGTCACATGCAGACCGGGCCCTTAAGTAACCTACTCTAGATGATAGTCAGTTGGAGGCTCTAGTACCGGAGAGAGAGAGCACCCAAGAAAATCCGTGGTACATAGGGTGTTCGTATTAGAAAATCGTTAACTCACAATATAATTGCCTATATCCTTCAGTTAGATCTACTTAAAAGGCTTAAGATTAAGGAAATGAAATAGATCCTTTGTTGTTGGAATTATACCTGATTGTGAGGTCTGGTGTCCTGGGGTGTAGTTGGACTGATCTGAAAGGTAGTTTAAAGGACCCCAATGAAAGAAATCTAGCTAACATCACATGATTACTCCTTGTTCCTAGTGGGTGACTGTTATGGTTGTAGCTATAGACGGCTGACAAAAGTACGTTATTCTATGTCAAAATAACATTTTACAACGTTTGACCATAATAAGGAACCATAGAGATACTGAGGGGATTTCTAAAGGAGCACGTGTATACATGTGTTGTATGTGTCCACATCAAATCAAAAGTGTTGAGCAGGTAAAAGAGATACGGGATGTCAATGAATCATAATCATGTCAAAGTTCCTAAAAAAGACTACGGTATACTGCAAATAGTAATCTATAAGCCTCAGCCCTTAGTCTGTAGTGATTATCCCAGGTTGGTTATAGGGGCATTGGTCAGGCATGACCAAGTGCTACTTGTATTCAAAAATGGCTGAAGCAAAAGAACATAATTATGACTATTGCCTTACTCAACAGGACTTAGCCTAAAATGGAAAGACTATACGGTGAGTTGGTCAGTATTGACCACCCTGACAATATTAACTAACCTAGGTTCGTCATAATTATAGGGAGCCAGAAAATGACTAACTTGGTAAGGCACTATAGTGACTGAGAGACTGAACGTATAAGGAGGGAGCCAAAGTATATAAGTGTACACCGTAAAATCTACTATAATACCCTTTTATCTCAAAACTCACAAAATGGATTTATGTCGTTTTGCATCCAAACTCTTTTATTGTTTTACAGCATCTACTATAGCTTTACAGCATATTCTACTATTAATTTAGAAAAGACTGTACACCTACAGTAGATTCTACTGTATATCTACAAAAAAAGGCAACCATCTATTTACAGTGTAATGTTGATGGTTCAAGACACAGTGAATGAGCCACAGTGATAAGCCACAGTGAATCAGCGTTGAGTCAATGCTTTCTGTGCCCACTGCAATCAATAAGTATTTACCGTTTTGGACTCCGACTCCTGTGACTTGGAGGCATCCTGGTAGGGGGTTGACGGGCGGGCTACGTCGCCGTCAGCTGACGTACCAGGTTGTATGGGAGGAGGTGGCCTCCCCACAGCATTAGGATCCCAAGGTCTCTTACTTGGGTGCTGGCCTAAAGTAAGGGATAGTTGACATTAAAAGTTGCTAAACTGGCTCTATATCGTTCTATAAAGGTGTATATATGGAGGAAGAGTATAATACATGTGTTAGATAGACTACACCTGTACCTTGGTATGCCTCATAACCACTGCCCCACAAGGTCAAGACGAGGTGTTATACACCGAGTCGATGACCAGTGGGCAGTGATTATGAAGGCATACTAAGGTACAGGTGTAGTCTATCTGATTTAACCCTCGGTTATGTCAGTGTATGCGATATATCCAAGGTGCGATTCCTTTGTCTTAGGTGTTACCCGTGGGTTAATGTAGAGTATTCAATGTCAAACTCTGGGGGGAAAACACGTTCATATAACACACAATTGTATATAATAATATATAATTGTATATAATATATTATAGAGTACAACATGCAGAGTATACTTTACCAACCTGGCTTTGCGATGAAGTTGGCCTGTACAGAACGCGTTGCTGTCCCGTAAGAATTATTCGCTATCAAGGTGTATTCGCCATTATTGACAAAGGTGGTTGTTCTGAACTCCAGACACCCTGCAATCACGCCGAGGGGTTGGAGCTCAGAGGCCCTCTGCTCTATTGATTTCTGCGATAGGTCCAGTGGGTTGCCATTCTTGGTCCAGGTGATGACCGGTGTGGGGGTACCCAGTACTTGGTAGTTGATACACCAGTGGAAGTATAGCAGGGGGGATTCGAGCACAATGATAATGGGTTTAGCTGTAAGAAATATAGATATAATATTATGTCAACAACATTGATATTGAATTTGCGTATGATATTTACATGGGTCATAATAGATCATGCATTCCCTTAAATCATTACGTTGATCAGAATGGTGAGTACCTTCTAAAACCTCCGTTTAAGTATATGCAATGTTCCATCCGCATTGTGCCTTGGTGAAAATGATTATTTATTTCATTTCAAGCCAAATCGACCCCATGAAGTGAATGGGAACGATTCTCAATTAAATAAGAAAATGAGGCAAAAGAAATTCGAATTGCCTATTGATCAAAGTATAATTTTGTGCCTAGCCCGCTCGATGTCATGGTTCCTTCATGTTACGCCATGGTGAATGGGAAATAGAGCATCCAGTCTGATGCAAGGAGTCACATTGCTTTTACAGCGATTGCAAAGAGCGTTCTATCTTTTTATACTCGGTTTTCATGGAAGGCCGCTCAAAACAGTATACTTATCATTTACATTTCTTGTTGAATCATGCCTTTAAAATTTGGTTTCTTATTTTCAGTCGAAAACTGAAATCATTATACATGAAATAGGTTAATGGTTATGCTCCTGGAATTTCTAAAAAAAACTATGGTCTCATTTAAGACTTACATCGAACCATCAATGTGGCTTCCTGCACGGTTTTCCCTGCTATGTTGGAAGCCACACAGTGAAGCCGCTTGGTATCCTCGGGCCTCGCGTTCGTCACACGCAGTGTCTGGTTGAGTGACGTAGGGTGGCTGAGGACGGTGACGTTAGATCCGTCAGAGAAGACACCGACCTGCCACCTGACGGTAGGACGAGGCGTCCCTGACGCCTGACAGTGCAGTTCTGCCGTGTCTGACAGCTCCACGCTGGTCTCGTTAGGCCACACCGAGATCTCGGGCGGATCTGAAATGGGTAGGAGTATTATATGAAATATCACATACCCTAGACCAATTCACATGGTCAAGCACGTTAGCAAAACACCTCTGTCTATGTGTCTGTCACTCTCTGTAGCTACCTGTCCGTCCCTGTCTGTCCCTACCTCTTAATGGTATCTTAATCTGTCTTTCTCTGTCTCTAAAAATGGCTCTGTTCATCTATGTCTCTGTCTGTCTGTCTGTCGGTCTAGCTGTCGGTCTGTCGTGCTCTCTGTCTGTCGTGCTCTCTCTCTCTCTCTCTCTCTCTCTCTCTCTCTCTCTCTCTCTCTCTCTCTCTGTGTCCTTCTTTCCCTACCTAATGCCCGCCAACTGTGGCTATCGATTACCATATACAGGCACATATACTTCCCTATTTATCATTCATGGCGTGTTGGCATAGCTCTTCCCTGGACCAGCAGTCCATTTACATGTACTACTCAGATTAAAATATAAGGTTCCATATGGATATTTTGAAGCAAGCACTTGAATTTGTATCTATTCTATATAGCAATGTTGTATGATAGTATATTCATGTATCTAATTATGTTAATTGTTAACATTATCAAGAAATGACAACTAGAGAGCTTATCATGCATGGATCACTACAAATTCAAATTGTGCATGTATGTGAAATACTCTAGGTGAACTGCCCTATTCATCGTATCTCATACAGTGTCATAATTGAACTTGCAGATATTGGCAGGAACAGCTGTGATTTGCTTATGTAAAACTACCAGTGGCCATGAGCTGTTATTGTTATGCTATGGGATTTGCTATATGGGTTGGTAGAATACTACAGGCTTTCCGATAACAGCTGCAATGTCTGCCTGAATCTGTCTTTAAGGCATGTTAAATGGAAATTTCATGGAAGACTAATCAACTTCCTTTCCCTTAGGGAAGCACAATCAAGATCATTGTTTTTCCCCGGGACCATTTCGAAAATGCGACAAGTACTCATTGACTATGTTTTTCGGCAAAATATTTGAAAGTAAATCTTGTTATTGACGCTTCTTGGCCTTTTCCCCACGACCACTAAGGACATTTCATGACACTTCTTCTAATTCTAAATAATGGTAAATGACAAGTTGATTCCAAACCATGTTAACAAATTCAATAACGCCACTACAACTCAAACGTCTGCAATTGTGACTTTAAATATGTTTAAGATAAAGAAAAAAACAAGTGTGCATCACATTCACAGGCGTCTCTTTCTAAAAAGCAAAAACCCCTTGTGGACGCCTCCGAAGTATTTGCTCTTCCACATATTCAGGATCATGTTTTTCAAGGTACAACGACGCCGGAGAGATTTTTATCACTCAAAACATACTGGAAATGGGTAACAGAAATCCTGTCAAAAAGGTATGGGTATGCCCATTTGATAGAAAGGCATTGTTGGATGGAAGCCATCTTCAAAGCTTTTCTTGCCATTAGGGGTGAAGGGTTGACCGATCGGTTGCCATGCTCCAGTAAGCACAGGCAGCGCCAGACAGTGAACAGAGAAAGCCTTTCAGCGTAAAGCCTAGACTTGCAACCAGCTGCAGTGCTGTATTGTATTGGTTGTACTTGTTCGTTCGCACAGAAAATGTGGAATATTGAAGTATGTGGAATGTTCAAGTAGTCATGTCAAAGCTCTAATTGTAAATATATCTCATGATTGTAATACAAATGGACAATGGATTTAAGGAACTCATCAAATCAGTGGCTGGAATGTATATGCAATAGTCAGCCATAGTTTATAGAATATACAGTGATGTAAGTAGGGTATAGTGTATAGGTGACAAGTCAATCCTTACCGCATCCCTGAATCACGGCTTTGGCTAATAAGGTTCCGTCGATGGGGCTGCCACAGGTTAAAGCCGTGCCCAGATTCCCCAGAATGGAGCGGGGTCGTCTCTGCTCCAGTTGCAGCCACTTACTGCTGCAGTTACACACTAAGGGGTTGTCATTCAGCACCCTGGAGCAAAGGTCACAACACAGGTTACCATGGCAACGACAGAGTAAAAGGTTATCTTACATTTTGAAAAAAAGGTATAGACTAATCACTAGCTGAGGAAAACACACCTTAGCTCCAAAGCTACTGCAGTGTTGGTTTTCTGTTTTGTTTTATTTAAAGCAAGAGATTGTGATTTCTTAGAGAAGTTACTTTTATCACTTTCCTGAGCTATGACAGCTACTTAACTCGTATACAGTAGCACAATGGCAGAATTCTATTGTTAAACTAGTCCAATAATATTCATGTTTTATGCTTTGAATTCCCCTAAAACCAATGGCTTATGATCTACACATATACATTCATACCTAATAGACATCCACTTTGAATTAATAAAAGAAAAACGTGCCGGACCAATATAAGAACTGTTTTTAAAATCTCAGGCTTGAATCCTGGTTGGTATTATCGATTAGCATAATTATATCCTGTACAGCAGATTATTATTTCGTTGTCATTTATCCCAGCCACACGTAGCTTTGTCACACGGAGATATGATTTCCTTTCTGTAAATTGGCTCTCTGTGGACATCGATCTACAAACAGTGTATTTCTGTGTCTGCCAAATGGATATCAATAATATTGAATCCCATACAAAATAGCAACACAAGGAGAGGAACACTTACAAGTGTTCGATCTTGGGTAGGTTGTCTATTAGTTGCCAGGGAAACACGACGATTTTGTTGGATTGAAGTTTTCTGAAAGGGAACAGGTAGACAGACCAATAAGCAGGAAATTATTAGTTTGTCGACAAGAGTATGGTTATATATTGATTGACATGGCTACTGTAGCTATGGACCCCCACGCCTTCTTCCACCGCTGTGAATTCTTCTTGTGTGGTAGTAGCTGACGCCATGATTAATAAGCATATGAGCCTTTTTATCTGGAATTTATGCGGGATGCGACCAGATTAATGATGCCAATACAACACTAATGTTGTGCATGTTATTGTCGGTGTCATTTTCCCAATGGTATTAACTACACATAGAATCGGCCCCCTCCCTTGCCGGAATGGACTTACATCAATAATCTGCAAAAATCCCGACGGATATTACATATATTATTTCTGATTAATTAAATCATGAAATGATAGCTTACAGTTCCTTCAGGTTCTTCAGGTGTGAGAAGGCACCCGCTGCTATGATGCGGATAGAACATCGTTGTATAATTCTGCATAAGAAAAGAATGATACGTATGAGTGGAACATATATATATTTATACCACAGCGGGCACGGAGAACAAAGCATTTTACACAAAGCACTGTATACTGCATACAGCTAGTGGTACAAAGTAGTTATAGGCCTAAGCCTAGTTCCAATCTGTAGGGGTATTATAAGGCTCCTTCACTGTATTTCGCGCACAGATTGGTACACGTCATAATAATAACTACTACAATTTTTCAATTTACCATCCTCATACCAGGTCCTATCAGCTCTGATGGTTTGATATCCCTTTAGAGAGAAATTTCCTGTTACATGTTTCTCTTCTAGCCATGATTCAGAGCATGTGATAACGTCAGGTGGGCTATAATCAAACATTTATTTCAAAAACTTCAATACAATTTCTAATACTTCTTAGGTTTAATATGCTATTTGAAAACCCCTATTAGTAGCGAAACTCTTGAAATCTTTGTGGAAGCTAGTCATTTTTGTATTTAGTTAGTTTGATATTATGGCCAATTGCTATAGCCATTAAAGCTAAAAAAGGTATTTCAGCATTAGAACAGGAGCACTTATACTGACCTCAAAATATGGGAACCTCCCCCTCCCCCAATATTGACTTGAGGCAACCACTATTATGATTATAGTGATATAGGGCTTATAGATATATTGCACCTGTCTACAGTCATTTCGATGTACAGATACGATTATGCTATAGTGAGATAGAAGTGCATGTCTAACTCATGCATGTTCGTGTGTTTCCAATACGTCTGTCTATACTCCTCGATTATATAATATATTATTATTTAGGCTAGCGGGATCTTTGTTGTGTTTAGCTGGTATAGTATAGAAAATAATATGATAGATGATGTTTAGTATAAATTCAGCTAGAGTTAGCCACTACCTTGAGATGTCCACCTAGATGGTATAATTATTTTTGCATCATAAGCGAGGACAGGGCATTGCAAGGAAGTGCAGGGTAGTACTGAGCAGAGAAGCGCAAGACAACCAAGATAGCAAAGATTTAATCCGTTATTCTCCGTAAACATACAACGTAATGAAGAGCCATAGAGAAACATTCTGAAAGTTGTATAAGTTTTTGTGTGTTTTTTTACTGGGAAGGCAGAGTAGTTTAAGTAGGAATGCATGGGAGAGGAGGTTCTACCTAGGTCTAACATTACATGTAATCCTTCCCGAAACACGCCTTTATATTTCAATATCTCGGGGCTATTCAAGCAACGTTTTAACACACATGGTAAACCACTCAAGCACTGCTCTCTATCATATTGGGGTTTCAATATAATCTTTACCGTTCTCGGGTGGTCCTGTTATTTAACTAGTATAATAACGCCCTACGATGAAAGCATTATTCATGGTTTTGTAATAGACATACATTACCATAACTTTGGAATATGGCATTAGCCTTGCCAGCGAGGAAATCACTTTCCCCCACTACCATTTACCTGTCATTTACTGGTGCCTTATAGCTGATTAAATCATGTGATTGGTTCTTGATTGATTTGCTGACTTCATCACGGGCACGTAATTGATAGTGATATATTGATTAAAAAAAACTCTCCTCACCCACATTGATGCTAATATAAACTCATCAAATGGATTATAAATATCTAGGGTCTAGTTCCGCGACAATTTCATCTCTCCTTACTGACTATAATTCCTTTTCAATACAATTTAATCTGTTATGCTGAACAATAGTATCTACAAACCATTTTAGTTGGATATCAGACTTATATTGATGTAACCTTAACATCGGCGAGTTACTCGCTAGGACCTCTTCAATACACCATGGCGGCAATAATTAAACTTACACTTTCTGAAGGTCTTTGTAGGAGGTGAAAGAGTCATTCGTCAGCTCGGTGAGGTGGAGCTGCTCCTCGATATTTCTGGAAAATACAGAAAGGGAAAATCAAGTCAGCCACCAAATCAAGCAGGGTGATTAGTTGACGTTTTAAAACATGCATTTATTACGGCAGCAAGTCTGCCATGTTTTCTTTTCATATTAAAAGTTTTGCAGTGCCAGACCCATGACATTGCGGTTTTTATTCAATAGAAAACACTCTTTCCACATGAAGGAGCGGTATTTCTTTTTCCTCTGTCATCATCGCCGCCTGAGAGAGCAGTGCGCTTGCGTGGCTAACACGCATGCGCATTGGGGAATGGTCTAGGAAGCCCCCATCTTGCTGGCGTTTTAGATGAATAATAGAGGGGATTATTTTATCTAAAGGGGTGCCTCCACCAAAGACCGTCCATCCGTCCGTCCATAAAAACCGTCCAAAAAAGCAGGGAAATTCGTTTTTGATGGACAGACGGACAAAACCCACTTCCACCAAGGTCCGTCCGTCCATTCCGTCCATCAATCCGTCCAGTTTTTGGTCAAAAACTGGACGGATTGATGGACGGAATGGATGGACAGATTCCGTCCATCAATCCGTCCATCAATCCGTCCATCAATCCGTCCATTCCGTCCATCACAGATGGGCCAAAATAACCAGAAAATGGACGGATTCTGTAGAAAAATGGACGGACGGAAATATCAAAAAATTTTGATATTCCCGTCCGTCCATTTCGTCCATCAATCCGTCCAGTTTGTGGTAAAAAACTGGACGGATTGAGTAAAAAACTGGACGGATTGATGGACGGAATGGCCGGACGGATTCCGTCCATCAATCCGTCAACGAATCCGTCCATTTTTAGACAACAAACTGGACGGATTGATGGACAGAATTGACGGACGGTCCTTGGTGGAAATGGGTTTGGTCCATCCGTCCATCAAATCCGTCCAGTTTGTGGTCTAAAACTGCTTTTTTGGACGGAAAAAAAATGGACGGACGGATGGCGGTCTTTGGTGGAGGCACTCCTTTACATATCCCCCCGCTTCTGGTCGGGATACTGCTGTAAAGCTTTCCTATAGTCAATGGAACCGATGTGGGAAGGTCTTCAATTTAATGAGTAAAACTCATTGACCATGAGGTTGTTTAGGCAAACTTCTCCAATAATATTATCAGATCTTATGCTGTTTTATGCCATATAGACATCTATTCAGGTCAGTGGCTACGTATTCTTCAAATGAGTTGGTTTGCGACATGGTCATTTATAATATTGGATTTATACTACCTACAGACATTTGTTTCATCTGTGACACGATCACAGTGCAGTGCAGGGTGCACTAAGGGTGCACTAAGGTTCCATTTCCAAGTGCATGTCACATCTAATAAAGGTGGAGGTGAATGGCTCTTGTGGATCAGAATTAGGTACATGTGCTAGTTCTCCAAGTGGGGTTTGCCATAGGTTGCCTGCATGGTAACTGATTAACTGCATAAAGGTCCCTTACGTATCCCAGAATTCTATTTACATGTCTCAAAGTCAGATCATATTCCGTTCGGCCAATTATATGGTTCTGTTGTACGTGATTAGCTTGTGTTGTACCCCCTACTGGAGTAGTAGATGGGCAAATCACAGTGCATCCTTCGTGCAATGCCTGTAGAGCTGCATAATGTAAAACATCATAATAGCATTACAATTTTATTATACGCCTCATTGTATGGATTTACACAATAAAGGTATACTATCTTGGCTTAGTACGTCTTTCTGTCAATACCAATATGTACCTCTCCATGTCCATCTCGTAATAGGTGTCTTATCGATATGAGATCAAACAGTCAAGCCTCGAGACATTCAACTCCGTCAGTCACCTCTCAGTCATGGTATAGGTCATTAGGTTGGCAATCGTAATCGTACTGACGTCAGTAGTGCATCTGCCATTATGCTAAGCCATTATACAAGAATTAGGAGTTTGTTATAGGGACAGTGGGGCATCAATGCCTAGTCCCCGGGGAGCTACTCGGCAAGCTGCTCCACCCCTATGGAACTACACACACACACCCCAGCTCCAGAGGTACGACAGTAGGGTGTCTGCACATCATCAAACTAACGTGCCAGACCTCCAGGTCTGATTGATTATAGGCCGCGAACACTAACCTTTACCACCCCACTATACATGGTATGTAGCATAGTACCATCCCAACCCCACACTATCCCCAAACTCACCCACCTATAACACTATCATAATATTCTGCCTCAAACTATAGAGAGACCGACAAGCATTCATGAAACGTTGATATTCAAAAGTTCATGTGATAATGTAAACGATATTCACCCTTTATCCATTGGGTCTTATTATTTAAGTTATATGCGTGAACCTATTTGTCGTGTTTTAAATTAAATGCCTTGATTCGGCTGGAAATTGTTCTGTGAATGACAAGCTACGCCAATGTAAAATGGGATAATGAATAATCTGCACCGGCCAATTTGAGAGGCACTTTCCTATAATGGAGCACCAGAAACACGATTGGGTATTTGTGGGAATGGGGCGGGGACTGTGGTATGAGGAATGTCACCACTGAAGCTATGTGCAACTGTATTAAGCCCCACATGTATGTGCAATTGTATTAAGCCCCACATATATGTACAGCTATATTTAGCCCCACACATATCTGCAACTGTATTAAGCCCCACATCCAGCCCACACCTCATCCTATTCACCAGCTGCTGATTGGTGCAGGAACTCTCTGCTCCCTTTAATCGTACCTCTCAGAGGAGCATCCCAAGGTCTGAATCGTGAGCTGCTCTTGAGCTGCTCTACAGCTTGTGAGTTCGCCGCGTCAAAGCCTTGTGAATAATTGAATCAAATCCCCTAGCTCTTCTCAATCCTGTTCCCCTTATACTAGACGCTTGGTTTGATGGCCCTTCCATTTGGATGAATCGGTCCTTCAAACGCTCCATGTTAAATTCGTTTTTCAAAGAGGGCATTTAGATCTGATTCGAATTGGTAAAGAGAAATATGAAATGGAGCTGCTGTGCATTCAGTCAGGTTGTGTAAGCCTTTTGGATTTGACATGTCGCTAGAAACCCCCAGCTGACAGACCGAAGCCCCCAGAGCAGAGCATCACGGAGGCCTTCAGGGTGCGCACCGGTGCGTGTTGAGAATGGCTGACGGTCACATTTAATCACTTTTTGAATTAGCCCTAGAGGTGGGCTGTGTTGAATGGTGAACAACATTTAAGTAATTCATGTGGGCTGGAGTATATCTATATATATATATAGACCTGTTTTATATTTAGCAGGCTGTTTTAACAAAGGGAGAATGCTTTTTATAAACACAAAACCTTTTTGCATAGGCAGAAACAATTACTTCCTTTTAGTAAGATATAGCGATCTGATATATATCCAGTAATATACAGTAAAACTTTGTTATAAGGAGGACCTTGGGACCAGTGCAATTTGCTCCTTATAAGCAAGGTCAGCCTTATAAAGGTCCAGCAACAGAACACTCCCTACATGTGTCTCTTATACCCTTATAGATTTGATTTGAATACAATTCAGATGGGTGTGTGTATTATATAAGTCAAAACCCCTGCGAGATCCCCTTCATGGAGCTTTTGATATCCCTTCCTCCCTAGGGAAGCTACAAATGTATTTTCCCTACCTCTATGGGATGGGGCAGTGGGCAATTGTAAGCAGTATGTGACTGTAATCCTGAAAAATAACTTCCCTGGGTAAGGTTTGCACGTACAAAATAAGGAAATGAGCCAAAATTACCTCCTTATAACAGAGGTTAAGGTAAAAACACCTCCTTCTAAGAGAGTTTTCTTACTATATAAATGTACAGGGAAAAATCGGGACCACACAAATCTGCTCCTTATAAGCAAGGTCTCCTTATATCAGAGTTCCTTATAACGAAGTTTCACTGTAATATTCTTTTCCAACTCTATAGCTAGCTATAGCATGGTAGGGGTCTGGAACGATGGCCATGTTCAGATGTAGGGCCAAAAGCTATTTCCAGCAGTCTGTTTCATGCTACTTTTGTTGATATGACCTTCGCGTGTTAAGCAGCTTGGGATACAGCAGACCCTCTCACATGGTCTCCATGCGTGTTGGCCAACACCATCTACCAATCAGGGCCTCTGCCAATCAAGGTGACCCCCTCCTCCCCACATACCTGTGAGCACCTAGGTGACCCGTGCCACGAACTGGCCAGGTCTTCTGATTATAACATGGCATCCACATGTGCATGCAGGGCCATTCTAATGCCCTGGCACTCCATGTATACTGATGCTGTGAGCTATTTCGGCCTGTTCCACCCCCTTAATATAACCCAACCAAGTAACATGCGGAGGCGTCTTTTATGGGGTCCATGGGTGCCGCCTTTGGTGGTTAGATAGTGGGTCTTGACGTCAGAGGGTGGCAGGAAGGCAGGCTCTAACGAGGAGCAGCTCATTGAGTTGGGGCTGAGCAGCTCGGAGCTGCTCCTGGTGAGACTTTGAGGACTTGTGCCGACCTGACCAGCCTCAGAGCCAGAGCCTACAGATCCTTTCACATGGGCCATGCCTTGTTCCTGTGTGAAGACCACGATCAGGGCTGTTTGTAAGTTTTTATCCTGTAAGCCAGAGACTAGGATTTTTAGGGCTACTAGTACTTGAAAGATTTGGAGATCTTACATGGGGAAATCGGCTACTTATCATGTAGCATGTATGGTCTGAAGTAGGTACAAATAAACTTCCGGTTCTCATCAAAGATTTAAAGAAAGACAGAAATAACAAACCCACTAAATCTAGTAACGAATCTAGTGACGTCTCAAATAAAAGTATTAACCTGGTTCCTGTAATATCGCCCTTAGAAACACGTGTAAATTAAGTCACATGGCAACATCATTGTTATGCCCTGTCAGTATCGATCCAGAACTGCGTCTCAACCAGGAGGGCCCCATTGAATCTGTAATACCCAGAGGGCATAGTGTCCCCGTAGAAATGAATGTTGTCGTGTAATCGTCTAATTTTAGCATCACCTCACTAGTATAATTATTTCTTCTCTCTTCCTAAAGGCCGACTACAGCTACTTATTGCACCTCCACCAACAGTTTGCGTCGAGCGAGGACCGATACTCTGGGATTTAAATAGGGTGGTTAGGGGTTAATATTACCAACACATTTGCTTCATGATATTTCAGTTTCAAAAGAGAGAATACATGGTACTTGATATCTTCCATCGTATATGTATGGGTACCCCGGTACCTTAATTACATTGGTAATCTATATGAATGATCTTTTACTGATTAACTGGTGTAAAATTGTATTACATAGTAAAATCAGCAATGAACAAGTATTATAGTGTATATTGTTTTGTCTTCTAACTGCCAACTCCTGTCGAATGAATAGATTCTTCACACGATTACCGAATTTGTATCTCTTTTTTTATTCAGTGTAGACGTCTTTTATAGATGTAGCTGGATACCTGAGGTCACCACGAGTCACCTCTAGTAAATGTGCCTAGAATAGGAGGACGGTTCGGCTATTTACAGCCAGAATATTCTCTTACTATGGCATATCAACTCTGTCAGTATCTCGGTTAGATCAAGGGAAGGCTGTATCTTCAAACAGGAGCTAATGGTTGTAAATTGATGGAGTTGGGTACAGTAACAGTATTAGCCAGGTGAATGGGATTGGCCATCTGGTGTGGTATTCCTTATCAGAGACTACAGACTGTACCGAGGCTTCCTATCCCTGTGAAATAGCTGCTGTATGTGGATGCACCTAACGCAGGAAGCACTATCCTCTAAAGGCAGTACTCCACTGCCGTCGGCTGTAATTCTGTCATCCGATAAAAGTCTGTAATGTACTATGGGCAAATCTCAGCCGACAGACAAAATCACGGCCGATTCCGCCAGTGGAATACTGCCTAAAGCTTTTTTCTAAACGCAGCATTTAGAATATGAGTATTTTTCATTATTTGGCCTCAGCCTGAATTGACTGATACAACACAACTATAAGAGTTTGGATGCAAAACGACATATCTCCATCCCAGAATTGAAGCATATAGTGCTTTTTGTAAAGTTACCCTGAGGTCAATTATTGTACTTTGGTAACAGAGTGTATACTAAGTAGGTCCTAATGAGATGAAAAATTATAAATTTTGGAGAAATAGTTTGAGAATTATAATTCACTATCCCTAATCTATATTTCTGTCAGATTTTTGTCCCCATTTTTAAAATGGCGCTTATGTCGTTTTGCATCCAAACTCTTCAGTATTATACTCTTATAGGGTGATTATGTGTATTGACATTAAATTAAATCACTTTAAGTGAATATCAATTGCTGGAAGCTATAGAAATACGCGTGTTATTCTAGCATTTCTCCTTTGTCGTCGTATCAATCACACACGTCACTCCATTGTACTCTGATGTCCGCGATACATCCCTTGATATCGATTCTAAAAACCAGCCTTGTGGCCAACTGTAAAAAGGGCTTCATACCGCGGCACTACCGCTGCCATCACAGAGGCTTGTTTCATGGTTGCGTATCAACATCAGCAGGGGAAGTGCTATTGCTTTTTTAGTATTCGTGTTTGCTTTGCAGCAAAAACGTTTCTGACAAAACGTAGCTTCATGGAGGTATCCATTACTGTGCAGTTCTGAATGCCACCATAGGTGGCAGACTGGAAAGGGCGAAAAGGGTGGGGAAGACCCTGTGTGAGTATTGGAGTTGGTTGCCATGTGGCCAGCAAACCACACCCCTCCATTAAGAGCCCCATTGAAGCAGACGACATTTGTCAGACGACATTTGTCAGACGACATTTATAAATGAAAGCAGACTACTCTCGTCAATGACAAAGTCAATCGGGTCGGCATCCAGAAGGCTTCTTCTAAAGGCTTTGATGTATAAACTATACCACATTGAAGACCTATCCTATAGCGACTGGTCGATATATAGAAATCAGATGAGAGTGCTTTAAATGATAGAATATGCCAGAGGTTCACACATAAGAATGTCACTTTATTTTCACTCACTGTCAACTGCAAAGAGAAAGAGTCTTTGGTTTTCTTATAACGTTTTATATAAAGTAAAAGCCTTTCATAGTGTTGTTTGCCGGTTTAGAAAGGGGAAACCGAACGACTATAAGAAAGTCGAAATGTTCCTTCGTTAAAAGCCTAACATAGGAATACGCGCCAAGACAAACATAGATCCATCAGCTATAGACAAGATAAAAACATTCTTTCAACATTTGCGTCAAGTTAAAACTATATTCCCAGCTCCAGACATAACTATTTTCCTACATTGGTCATACATTGAGCTTGCATGTACTTTCATACTGGTCACCATTAATCACTTAATTGATTCAGTGTCGTATATAGTTCCTATAGGAGCGTTGATACTTTAGCGAAGCATGAATACCAGTGCTAAACAAGCCGATTGTATTCCCACAACTGTCCAAGTCCTACATAATTAGCATTTTAATGCCGACATGGCCTGCTGGTGAGAGGCTGGATGCGTGACAGAGTTTATTGATGAGCGTTCTTTACAACTGTATCGAGACAATCGATATTTAGACTTTTCGTTTTCTATTTCAGAAACCTTTGCATTGTCATTAAATACCTGATGTGCTGACGAGGCACACACTATATCCATAGCCATCAACATGATGGCTGAAACTATTCCTTGTTTTAGAACTTTATGACAAGCAGATCTTTTATCCATTCTTTGCCTGTTTTAGAATAAGTTAAAGGGATCATCCTATTGTACTATATCCCCAATAACAGGAAAGACATACTACCGGGTAGTAACCGGATAGGCTAAATCGAGTTAACTTTCTCTTTTTCTACAGTGAGCTCTGATAATAATGATTAAATGTAATATAAGTAGTATCAATGTTACTCATATACATGCTCTTGTTCTGTACCAGGAATAGCATCCGAAAGGTTTTGTTTTTATCAACAAAGTAAATTGTTTCTCCCAATGGACACATCATTGGGGATGCAGAGCACATTAGCAGCGCCTAACATGCCAATCTCACCCCATCACCATCGGAACCAAGTCTGTGATGATGAAGCGTGACTTCCACCTTAATGCGGCACCTGTAACTGCCACAACATCCCAACCCCTGTCGTCTTCATTGTCCTTTACTGACATCACCAGACAAGAAGTTACTACAAACATATTTAAGGTAGCCTTTTCAAGGGACTGAGGTAGGCGGGTAGGTCAGATTACTTTAACATGGGTAGGTCATGGGGCATCTTGACTGGCTACTGGGACCCCTCACTTCCACTGTTAAACCCTGATGAAACCTTTGTACGTAGAAGGTATACATATACTTCAATATAATAATTTAATGTTGCACTAAATTTGCTAAGCAAGATCGGCTGACCAGCACAGGAGGATACTTTTGTGCCCCAGCCACCATGTGTCCATATCACACTCACCCAAACCATCATCTACCACCAACCACCAGCAGCCCACCACCCATACACCATTCCCAGTGCTCCCAACCAGCCTCACTCCCTCCCTGCTCCTGCAAGTAAAAGGCAATTTGAGCTATGGCAGCATCAGAGCCAGGCAGTTCTCTCAGGGTGTCCTGGTAGGCCCAGAATAGCCCCAAGAAGATAAAGGGCTTTGATGCCAGCGTCACACTGCACGCGGCACAGTGGAGGTAAAGGTGACTGTCCCTTCCCGTGGGTCTCATGTATCACCACAATAGTCAGTCCTATGACTCTCTGTGTAGTATCAATGCCATTTCAAACTAATAACAGAAAAGGAAGGGTTGCAATTCTATCAAATCTGTATTGGGGTAGGTGATCATGCAATGAAATGTGTTTGATACGCCAAAGACACGTTTAACAAGAAGGATTGCAAAGACCAAAGACTAAAATTAGTGTCTAACACAAATGATTCATGATTAACAGCTCTACCAATAATGAAGAATGTATATACACATTGAGCCTTCTATATTTTTCGAGAGAGAAAGGTTGAGAGTAAAGGTTGCTTGATCACTAGTACATCTGGCCAGATCTCTTGGTTACTGTCAGACCTGTGTCTATTCATACCAAGATCCATTTTATACTAAGCGACCACATAGCAGATCTATGTCAATCCTTAATACGGTTATCCAGTGGTCAATCCATAAACATTGCACAAATTGACCATTGCAGTTGGGATACCATTCTTTATTAAGAACCATACCAGGTGAGTGGCTCACTGATTTGGCTGTAGGTACAGGATATGAGACCGGAGGTAGGGAAACTAGTATCCGCCCCTTGAGCTGCTCTGTGCTGCTGGTGAATGGTAAGTGATTGCTTGTAGGTAGCATCACTACTCTGGTATACTGTGCTTGTCTATATAAGCAGTCACTATGTCCAGACGGCGGGGATGGTTCTATGGCTAGGCTGCAGGTCTAATTTTAAAGCCAGACAGAGCAATATAGCTTGTCATCATACAAAAGCTGTTAGATAATATCTTAATAAAATCACTAAGGCCACTCAAAAAAAAGTTGTTTCTCATCACCGCGCGCATCATAAAACTCATGATTTGGGAAAACTTTCTTTTTTTTTTTTTTTTTACATTTTTGATGAAAAAAAAGTTTAAATTGCATAAAATATTGGCAATTTTGGTATCAAATTAAAGCTTATGCTGTCAATAATGCAGTCAGCTAGGAATAACTTCCATTATAACAACTTTTACTGATCAATAAACTCCGAAATACTAAAATGGGCAAATTGATCGCAAAAAGTCCAAATTTCCCCATGTATTTAAGCCCCGAGTAAAAAAAAGGAAAATTAAATAAAAAACGCCCTCATCATATTTTTCACTGCTTGGTGATGAGAAACAATTTTTTTTTTGAGTGGCCTAAATACTCTTTTGAAAAAAGTGATAGGTTGATGCTGTTCCAGCTATCTGTTATGGCAGTTTGTTGTGAATATACAATATTTTCACTTATTCCACGTAATATGAGACCTTTGGGGATTCCTGAGTGATTTTATCATGATCTTATCAAGGTATCTCTTAGAACATAAAAATCGACTATAGATTGGGTCCGTCATACTAAAATATTCAAGAACAATAAATTACTAATGCTGTTCCAGGAACAGTAATTTCACTAGAAAGGTAATACATTGTAAATACAATAAGACGGCTTCATCTAGGGTTCCATGTCATGGATGAATCAGCTTTGCCCTAAAGGAACCAACTTTCAGCAACACTAAATATCAAGTGCATATTATATCAGTTCTGCCGAATTGAAAGAAGAAAGTCTACAGTAATTAGATCACATTTATACAAACGCAGTTGCTTTTGATTCTATACTATATGATACATGTGTGGCAGTGTTAACACTGCATGAATGTTTGCACTTTAAGCATCTTTTAACTCCAGTAAATGCCATTGAAATCCATATTCTGCCTATTCTGGGATATCAAATATATGAGAACGTTGATCTTGTATTACTTAATGACTGTCTATTCCCTTTGTCTGTTTTTCAATCCTATGTATTCTTCTTTTTCATCCTCATCAACTGTTTATTCATCATGTACTGGAGTGTTCTCTATTGGAGTAGTATACAAATTATGTAAACAAGCAAACTGGGTACAAGCATTATTACTACCAATTTTGTAACATACCGTACATATTTTTTGTATTCAATTTTGATGAATGTATACCGCGTCCCGAACGTGTTATTTGTCAAATAAAAGAGTTTGTTTAGAGCTCAGGCCAAATAAAAAAAAAGTTTTGTTTCAGGTAACATGGGAAGAAACTCGGTAGGGTCGGTAGGTCGGATTTCTTTTTTTTTTACTTTTTTTTTTTTTTTTTACTTCCCCTCTAAAATTGACCCAAAAAAGTGTAAAAATGGGGAGATTTTTTCCCAAAAATTTTGTAAACCAAAAATTGACCCAAAAAAGTATAAAAACATAAAAATGTCTTCAAAGTTGCATAAAAAAACGTAGGGTCGGCCCTGTTTAGATAGGGTCGGTCGGGTGACCTGAAACAAACCTTTTTTTTTTTTGGCCTCATTGAACCAAAAAAAAAATAAAAAAATTTGCGAAACTTACTTTGCGAAATTTACTAAACTTAAAGTCGCGGAAAGGAATGACTTTAATAGTAAGTTTGCTTAAATGTCAAAGTTAATGCAGTGTAAAAAAACTACTTAGATGGAAATTGTATCACTGGTCCAATTACTTCCCATGAAAATAAATGCACTCTAGCACCTGTACCAAAGGGCTTTGCACAAGAAACCTACAACCTAGTGGGAATTGCCCCGATTACCAACGCTTTTGCGAGACTGACCCGTCTTTTACTCCGATTTCGCCCATTACTTTTGTGAGAATGAGCCACAGTGAGACTTTGAAGAAGGCACACATCTTTCTGATTGTTGCAATGTGAAGTATAAAAAGAGACCCTTAAATCTAGAAGGACTGCCACAGAGCTGGGATGTCTTTTCATTTACAGCATAAAAAGAGGTGTGACGAATGTAGCCCTGTGAGAAAGTAAAAAGATAAAAAGTAACAAAAGTTCTTTACAGTTCCGGACACACTTTCAGGTCAAAGCGTCTCTAAAGACCTTTAGGCGAAGAGACCTACATCGTCACATCCTTCAGTACTAAAATATCTCTATATTATCATCCATGCTTTGAAACCAATCTATCGAATTTGATTGTAAAACAGTCATAAATATTTTCTATAGTGCATGAAATATATATCATGTAACTGTGATAAAGCATGAATACCTGAACGGTGAAACTAGTCTAGTATCGTATGTAGGTCCCATTATTGTTATATATATTTATTCTTTTTTACATCTTGAGAGTACCGTGAATCACCATAATGGACTCACGGTTGATCATAATTCAAGCCATCATGATTGGAAATGAGAGTTGAAAAAAAAGCTCCAAGATTGAAGGAGAAAATGGTATGATCGGCCCTTTATTGAATCTGGGGTCGGGTTGCCTGAAACACACTTCTCCTTTTTTACCCTCAGGACCCGGCAAATCCTGCATATCGTACCACTGTAGGCGTGGGTGGGTTACAGAGTAGCAATTGATATAATCATGCATTTGCAAGTACCCATTCAGATCATTCTATTTTAAGGATTTTAGCCATTGTCATACAAATGGTAAATTGAATACCTGATGTGCTGACGAGGCAAATACTATACTGCCATATCAGTCGATATAAAAGCCTTAGCTGAAACATTTGTGCATTTCAACACCCGACACCATTCTTTCCGCCATCTTGATCCCATCTCTTATCATCCATCCTGCATTAGGCTTACACCAAGCTAAGAAGATCAGCGTAATGTGTCTTCTTATATAAGATATAAGAAACATCATACCAATGATATCATTAGATATTATATGATATATGTTTTTCCCCTTCCACAGAAAGTAAACAGATATATCAATAATTTGCAAAGAAATTAATTACCTAATGTCGGAGATTGGTATAACCCTATTACCAATCGAAATCATATTAGAATCTCAGCTAATCATTTTCCTGTACCTGTTGTTGTCCAAGACAGGATTGTTTTTGTGAACAAAGCAGTTTGCCTTTCCCAATGGACATGTCATTGCGAGATGCACATCACCAGTGGTTAAGATGCATACAATTATTCCAATTACCAATAGAATCTGATCCAGGCATGACTTTCTGCTTGGATCTGCAACCTAATGTGGCACATGCAACCAGCATCCCAACCCCTTACATCCCAATATAGCGACATGGTAAGCATAAAAGAAGTATTGAACGGGTTTTGCAGGCTTTCAATCAATCTCTAAAGCACGCTGAAACTGTGAACTATTCAATATCACCCATAAATTTATTTGAGGTCAGCCAAATATCTCTCATCAGTAAGGCCACTCAAGAAAAAAGGTTTCTCATCACCGCGTGCATCATAAAAAACAGGTTTTGAAGAAAACTTCTCTTTTTTTGCCAATTTAAAGGTAATAATACCGGTTTGTGGTAATCCGAGGTATGGCAGCATCACAGTAAAGTAGGCCCTGATTTCTCGGTATGTCCTGGCAGACCACCAGAAGATAAAGGACTTTCATCCCAGTACCACACTCCCTGGGTCACACTGGAGGTGAAGGACAGGGTTGAATGGCTCCTCCCATGGGTCTCATCTATACCCACCATAGGCTTGAATAGGCTCTGTTCCCAGTGATGTGTTCTCTGGATAGTGTCTCAACCTTTTTAAACTGATATCATGTCCAAAGCTTTTATGGGGTGGGTGTTCGCACTTGGAAATGTGTCTGTGTATGGGTTAAACCAGTTTGATAAAGGATATTGTAACAGTCAATCTATAAAAAAAAATCTATTAGCCTACTGGATGGCTGACACAATACCATGGCTATAGTTGACAGAAATGCTCCTCCTCGAGGATATACCAACTGCACTGTGGATAATTAAGGGGTAGGGGACACAAATTAGTTTAGAGAGGTTTGCTTGGGTACTACTAATAAGCATCTATGCAAAACCTGAATTTCATTTAGCTATTCATATCAATTACTTTGACCCCTTTTCCATCGGACCAGTCACCCATTTGCACCAATAGCTAGTTAGTATCCAGTCATTGAGCTGTTCACCGCTGCTCCTGAATAACACATTATCACTAATCTACAGTGTCAAGCTAAATCAAGCTGAACAAGAGTTGCCTTTTGTATTGCATACTGGTATCATGTATTGTTCACTGGTCTGTTGGGTGTAAGATACCGTACTCAATGAGTGTCATTTTACTGTAGATTTAGAGAAGCAAATGCTAAATAAGTCTGTGGCATCTACGGTTCAGTATTCAGGGGTTAGTCAGGTGTGCCCGAACTAATCAGCTTGTAACGTCATTGGGCACTTCTTGCAATTATGTCACAATACAGTAGATCTAAATATGGATACTCTCTACTCGCAAAATCATGAGAAGGGATACAGTAAGTTGATCAGATATTCGCATATTAATTAACTCACGATACAGTACACAGTATAATCTGTGGGAAGAATGCTGGTATAGTAGTCACATAATGTGATTTGGAGGGGGTATTACTACTGATGTATTTCTCTATAGGAAGTCAACGTTCCAAATTACACTGTATCGCCGTGATATAGCCCAGTAGCCTCCAGCACCCACTGGGCATTCCCCCTGACATCAAAGCAGCTGTGGGACTGACCCCTTATCTCCTCAATTCAGATAATGGAAGGCGTTCTCATATAACCTCAGGGAATGGAGTGATTTGCTGACTTGGTATGAAGAATCAGAGACCTGTTTATATGTTGGGAGGATCCAGAATGTTTTATCATTACAAAGCAAAAGCACAGAGGAAGTTTCGTAGTGTCGCCGGTTTATACACTATAACCCTGCGAGTATTATTATAAGGCCAATGAGAAACAGACGTGGTTTCTTGCTATCACCAAGCACTATGACCTGCAGGAATAATTCTCTTTTAAACTATTGGCTGGTAAGCTAGATGTACTGGAATATAATCTTGTATATCTGTGTTGATTGAATCAGCAAAACTATATGGTACAACAACAGACCCAGGAAATTACGAAATCAAAATAATACATGGACGAGAACCCATGGACATATATCTCAGAAGTCATAATAAACACATTGTGAGTGACTAATTCACTAACGGAACAGACCCCTCCGTATCGACTTGATAACAATGATAATCCATAGCCTAGATTTCAACACCTTAAAGTGACCTTTCCTACAGACAGCCATATTTAACTCATATATGTCTTCTGGATAGGTCTAACGGCTATATGTATACAAATCCTTGTGAAACGGTGTCTTTTTATACACAAGGAAACCTTCTTAACACTGTCTGCAGTGTACAGTACATCTGAGGAATGGAAGCCACAGGTTGTGCTTTCACTGTTCATCTGAGAGGTATTGCCTCAGGCGAGACAATTCCATCCCCCGTTCACCTGCTATAGACAATAAACATTTGCCTCTGTACTTAACCTTTATACTGCATTGTTAGGATTAAATATGCATCATTGACTTTCTTTCAGTGCATTAGGTGTCTACTGCGTGCAGCTGGATCAATAAAGGTCAACATACTTAATTTTACTGCATAAAATACCGCAGTGATTTCCCAGACCATTTAATAATTAAATGTTAGTATGATATAGAAAGGGTATTTTTAGGTTGGTCCCGCATTAGATTTATAAGTTAAAATACCATATAGGCTAAGGTCAAGCCACATTGTTTTTCAGCAATAAAACGTGTTCAAACTCAAACTCAACTCAAACTCATATAAATATTTAGTTACATCATGCAGCTATATTATGTAGACGTTCAAAACATCGATATCGATATTTTTAATGACTTATGATTTATTAGCGGTGTCCAGGTTACAGCTTTGGGCTAATGTGCGTCACTTTTATCTAAGATGTGTAGGTAATGGGATATTTAGAACTGATAGAGAGCAGATACCGTCTGTCTCATAATTCAATAATGCATACGGTAGTGTGTGACAGACATCCCGTAGCATTCGCTGTGGATATATACCGCAGAATGATAAAGAGATGAATTGTGTAGCAGGGAATTCCCCATTCGAATACGGCCTAACCCATACAGTGATGTTGCTACACCTATAATACTAAAATACATCTGAATCTGGCTCGCTAATCTGTAGTAACTTTTAGATGTATAGCAACATGTGAATGTGTACTGACAAGCATGCAGTCAGGCCAAAAAAAGTTTTGTTTCAGGTCACCCGACCGATCCTATCAAAACACAGTCTCGGACCCCGACTGTACGTTTACAGTCTGGGAGAATGCTTATGTAGTGGGTTCTAATGGATACCACCAATCTGAACGTCATGGGTTCGAGTCCCACCTGTGGCACAATGGGTAGTAATTTTGATATCTGTACAATGGCCCTCTATTACACTTCTGTCCCTATCCAAATATGTAATATGTGTTATTACTATCCCAGCATTGGGGTATTCATGCTTCAAAAAGACCAAATAAATAATGTAAAAAAAAGAACCTACGTTTTCCCAGGGTGGGATTCGAACCCATGAGGCCATACACAACTTCATTCATGGTCATGTGACCATGGCTAACCAATCAGTGATTGAGCTATCTCATTAAGAAATGATCCAGGATCCTGGATCATTTTCTAAGTAGGTCACGATTATTAGATACAAATTTGTCCAGGCCCATTACAGCCTGACGGCTGTAATGGGCCTGGAGAGGTCGAGGCTGATCAAAACAGGGCCCACTAAACTTTTTTAAATTCAATTTTGGATTTTTAAAAATAGTTTTACACTTTTTTTGCGGTTTATTTTAGGTTCACAAAAATGTTCTTCAATTTTAAATAAGGGTATCGTACAGGGGCTGTAAATCCAACCTACCGACCCTAGAATTGCTGCCCATGTTACCTGAAACAAACCTTTTTTTTTAAATTTGGCCTCAGGTCACTGTTTTTAGGAAAACATCTAGTTGGGCAAGGTGAGGGAGCTATACCGACATCACACAGGTAGGATGCACTGTAATGTGAGTAGTGCGGGGAAATATGAGCCGCGGGCTGCAACTGGGAAAACACTGAGTTCGTGAGAGTAACAGAACTACTACTAGGACACCACGCAAACTGTCAGGAAAAGGGGACACGTATTCCCCATATCATATTATGTGGTCTTTAAAATATTGATGTTTAGGGAGTGGTCATTTTCTAACAACAGGGGGGGTCGGTGGATTTCCATGCAAGCATGTCGAATTTCTTTTGCCCCCCCCCCCCCCCCACGGGAGGGGTTGAAATGTATTTGTCCACCCTCAGGCAAGTTGAAATTGAGCGCAGCTGACACCTTTGAGCTATAGTAATGTGCAGGCCTTTTAACTAAAAAGTGGTGCAATTTGTTTGACCCCCCCCCCTGAAGAGGGGTCCAAATTATTGTGGTCCCCCCCCCCCCCCACCCCCTCCCCCTGTTGTTACAAAAGTAACCACTCCCTTAGAAGCCTTCAATGACAATGGCCTGCAGCCTTTAAAGTTTTGCTATAGTATAGCATGCTACAATCTGTGCGTCAACACTCGTGTCACGTATGGTAAAACATGGATGAGTTGTGAGGTGTTTGTTAACCCCATGTAGACGCCCAGACCTTATATGTGACATGCACTTTGGAAAGGGACCTTAATGAACCCTGTATTAAGGACTCTTTTCGCGGATTGTGCCACATGTTAGGATACCTGTCATACTATAATCCATTAAGAGTAGGAAGGAAGATTGTATTGTCCCTCGTCATCACACCTACACATATAAACTACTTACATTTAGCAGCTAACCCAACTAATGCAGACCTTTCCCTCCGTTGGATCTCATTGGTTATTCATGTGGTTAGCTGGTCACCTGCTGGTCAAGCTTGGACACATTCATATTGGTGCAGGCCGAGAACCATGCTTTACAAACACTGATAACTGCCGGTTTGGTTGTATGTGGGTGTGTATACCTAGTACCCCTTTAGGACTCTGGACTCTGGCCTGGTGGCGGGTGATCCATGCATAATCCATTTAAACATATCTATGCTACAGTTTCAGCCAGAAGCTTTTATCTATAGAGCAGTTCAATTAATAGTAATCAATTGGTAATTCAGAATTCAAACACATTACCCAAGTACCAGTCATGAAAGCCTAGATACTGATACAAAAGAAATAGCATGAATTATTAAAATGTTTATTCATAACTGGGGCGTGGAAGGGGAGAGGCTTAATAAAGCGATATAGATCTGTATACAGGGTAACCCACCCAGTGGGGTAGACAGCTTAACAGGCAATGTTGATGGGGTTGACGGGTGTGGGGCGAGCTGTACGTTAATTCTGGCACGTTTAGGGCCCACCCAGGCTGCTGGTTTATTAACGCTGACAGGTAGCGCCGATAATGAGGACTGATCGGTGTACATGCCACAGACATCTACTCCTGATACGGCTTAATAGCCACAGATAACATCGTCGGGATTAGGCCGGGTGCCTCCCGGGCGGCGGCCGGCGGGAGGGGATCGATGGGCGGCCGGGGAGGGGCGGGAGGTGCATGCCCGAGGCTGGTCGTCATTTCCATGTACTACTCACGGACAAGACAGCGGCCGATACTGGAGTGGCTGCCCGGCCCCCTGCCGCCCCCTGCCGCCTCCCCCTGAGACCACACGACCCCTACTTGAGAGGCGGCGTCTGGGCGGTCAGCAGGCTGGATTATCCACATCGATCGGTATGTTCAGACGGCTAATCTGTATAATCTATGTAGTCCCCCTCTCTGCACTCGCATACCACAGGGCTCTATGCTGGACTTTGTTTAGGAGTATTCTCCCACAGTATAGAACCAGTCATAGGAATAAGGGATAGCAGTATGTCTTTTTAATCATTAGTAATTACAAAATATTCGATTCGAGATGCGACGGTCAATACCTTCTGTTGGGAACACCAAACATCAATTCCCTTTCTCTCACAGATTTGCACCATACCATGTATAGGTGGACGTTGCGGGCAATACTATTTGCATCTATCAATGCTCAAGGCAACTATTACAACAGATTAAAAAAGTACTAAGAGACTCCACTGGTCAATACCTGTCCCCCCAATAAAAGCATGACGCCCCCTGGTAGATTGATCTGTACAGTCTAGATAATGCATCGCCCATCGAAACCATAGGTTTAGTAGCTGTAATAGGCCTTTTCTTCAATAATGTCTATGTGCTACTCATAATGCGTTATAAAAGTGCATCACATAATTTTATCAGACAGAGTTATTACGGAGTAGTGTTAGGCCACTCAAAAAAAAAAGTTGTTTCTCATCACCGCGCGCACCATAAAAATCGTGATTTGGGGGAAACTTTTTTTTTTTTTTAATGATTTTTCATGAAATATTCATAATTTTTCATGAAAAATCGGTCAAAAGTCGACAAATATTGGCATATTTGGTATCAAATTAAAGCTCGTGCTGTTAGGAATACAAAGGGCTAGGAATAACTTGCATTATAAGAACTTTTTCGGTTCAACAAACTCTTAACTACTAAAATGTGAAAATTGTGTGCGGAAAGTCTTAATTTCCCTATATATTTCAGCCCCCAGTAAAAAAAAAAAAAAATTTAAATAAAAAACGCCCTCGTCACATTTTTCACTGCTGGGTGATGAGAAACAATTTTTTTTTTTGAGTGGCCTTAGTTAAATAGGATATAGATGGGATTTCAGATTATAACATTTTCCCAATTATTATTCAAGGTACTTAAAATATATCAAGACGGTTGAAGTCAATTCTATTTGTAACCATCTTTTATGCAAGAGTCCTACCGTTTTCGGGCATATTGGATTCAAATGGACAATGCTTGCCATTAATAGCTGATCACTTATAAAGTGGATTCTCTTATCAATATGTGCTCTTTGCTATTACCAAGCCGATTAGGTGAATCCCTCAAACATCATGGACGAAATCTAAACAATGATAATTCAAAATAAACATCAAGAATCATGGTATGACATTTCAGCTAGTCATAAATAGGCATAGTGGTGCCACATCATCATCGTTAAGTCTTGAGATTCATCATTCCAGTTTCCTGGACCCAAAATAATCTGATATCTGACCATACACATGTCCAAGTGGGTGCCCTTTCTCGCGCCGCTGGCCCTTACAATTGCAACAGGCAATTCACCCCCAAAGCACTCCCTGCTGCCCTCCTCGACCTGCTCATGCCCTGGCTGGCACCCAAGTGACAACAATTCCAGTCTGATACAATCAGCTTGACCAGACCCCCCTGTGCAAACCAGCCCTAAGTACGATTGGTTAGAATGGCTTTTATGGGGATCATGGACAAGGCAAGAGCTCATGACACTGGCGTTGAATGGTACCACTACCTATTATTGCCACGTTGGGGTGTGATGAAGTCAGGGGTCAGGAACAGGGCATTTGAGGATATGTGATAGGACGCCATATAACTGTCGTGGAATGAATCACACCATTGTCAACTCACTATGAAGTCAGGTAGCTCAGCTATTGGCAAATGGGCTGCTATTCCAATAAAGGTTGAGCTGTCTAAACAGAACTTTTAGTTATTAGGGTTATGATTGAACGTCTCTACAAAGGGCACACAGAACAGCATAACGCCCACCTCCCATATATGGCCCAATGTGCCTATCACCAATTCACTCGACTCTTTCCTTTATTTCCTATAATATAGTTTATTCTATTATTTATACGATGACTGTGCAATTGGCTGTATATTCCCAAAGTGTATGCCTCTTTATGGTTCCGCATTGCACTCAACACAACGTCTCTATGTAATCTAGGTTGCACTTATCTAGTCCCAACCATGGAGGATCAGCTGTGTACAACTAAAATCACCACAGTGATGTTTTCTACTAATATTACCGGTACATCTAAAGCATCTGCAGCAGGTGCCCTTTTGTTTTCAAACAAAAATCGAACGGTTCTATGGGACGTCATTTCCCATATCACCTGGAGCCATGTAGGGTATTTAGCATCTATTAAAGATAGAGCCCCAGAGGTAGCTCTTCATGTCAAGAGGCAGGAGTCTCACTAAGAAATAACCGCTCCTTGCTGATACCAGAGGCCACCATAGGCAATGTCCCTTGTTACTAGCCTCTGGCTATTTATCTGTGCCCCAAGCGGTAAGATAGGCGAACACCGCCGGAAGATGACGTTTTAAATGAGACGCTGATGGCACTGCCGGAAGTGGGTCTGGAGACGCTGGGCAGGAGGAGATAGATGGCAGCCTATACGTATTTCCTCCCCAGTTGCCATTGATATTTAAGGTAGCCCTAGATGTAAAGGACTTGTGGTACCCTGGGATTGAGACCTAGGGTGCAAGGGCAAATTGCTGTCCCCGAACAAGCGTGGTAACTGTAATATAGTTCTTGTAAGTTGGAGCAAGGATTGGCCTCTATCTAGATCAACTATGAAGATGTCTAGAATATTCAACCTTATTTTCGCTGTTGTAACTACACTTAGCAGTCAGCCATCCAACTGCTAAGTGTATCAAGTTCTATTTCACGTGTATGAAAACAGCTGACCACAAGTGTATGATACATCTGGGTATGTCTCTCATGATGTGTAGAACATCATTCAGACATTGCTCTACAACACAACAGCATTGCCACCGGTAATTGATTTTGATCCCTCCCCCTCCATAACGAGGCGTGTAATGCCATCTTCTGGACGCTGCAGATCAGCTTGATTCTCGGGTTACGTGCATTTCGACAGCTGAGTCACCTTGTTGTCGTCTGCTAATCAGAACGAAGACAATTTCCTGTGCTAGTGTTACACTCTCCGCCCACAACTGTAGTTGCTGATTTCCGGTAGCTGCTACTGCTTGTTGCGACATTATACCTGCCTATGACAGCTCACCTACATAATTAGTATTCATTACGAACTTTGATTATGGCTAGTTCACAGAGACAAACTTAAGTAAGGCTGTGTATCATATGAGATTGGGCCAATGTGAACGCCTTGACTGCATGGGTGCCATCTTTGACCTGATAGAAAATAGTTTATTTAGGACAGGTAAAGTTATAGCAGAGGCGTACGAAGCAAATCTTCATGGGGGGGGGGGAGAGGGGGCCCACTCCAACCAGTTTTAAGTGTGGGCTTCTATGCATGATGTCCCATATACACGCTTATATAGGAGTTAAATAGAAAAGTAGTATTTGAGCCCCCTTTAATTCTGATTAGGGGCCCAGACCCCCTGTACCCCACTTTTTGGCTAAAGATTTTGGAATTACGTGTATTATAGTATAGCGTCCTGACAGATTTTGTGATGGGGGGGGGCGGTCCCCCCTCCCCTGACCCCCTTTTTCCTACGCCACTGATATGGAGATATAACCCACTGCCATTTTCTTTATATTATCCCTTACATATCAAAGAAGAAATTTATTTTTCATAAATCTCTTTTTTTTATGCTGGCCAGTCAAAGATGGCACCCGGTCAAAGATGGCACCCAGTCAAAGATGGCACCCGGTCTAAAGCCATCTGCAATACTACAAATATTGCAGAGGATATGTCAAAAACACGCTAGATTTGCTCACAGATACAAACTACACATTCGTAAAAGACAATATCACAAAAAAAATCATAACACAACTATATCTCCATCGGTATGTTGCTACCGCCTAACCCATCCCAGCTGATCCCACTGACAAAAGCTCGAAAAGTAGAAATAACAAGCGGAAAATCAATCGCCATTGATCAGTTGCCTAGACGCTATAGCAAACCCAATCACGTCTATGTAATTGGCCTCATTCTGCTGATGCACTCCGATGGCTGCCCCTACCAGGAATAATTGATAGAGTGAGAGTATATGTGGAGAGAGGCTTTTAAGCTGAGGAAAAGGGGAGTTTACTCTCAAGGGCAGCGTCGTATTGTGGTTATCTAGTTTGTGGTTAAACAAACTGCAGAGTCAAGCTAGGCAAACCATTGAAGCGTCAAAGAGTAAAGCCATGCTTACTAGATATATATTATATACATTTTTTATGCGACTCGTCCCTTCTACTACAATTTTCTCCCCCTGCACATACATGTAGCACAATAAAGCAATGTGTGTGCTATAGTTAATAACTCCACTATACAAAGGATTGTTGAGGCATTACATGAATAGTTCCTCTCTGTGGTACCTGCTATATATATGCCCTTATCAGGAGAGTTTTACATGTACAGGCAGCAGTTCCACGGAGATACTTTGACGTGTGCTTGTACATGCAGTGCACAATACTTAGTAACCTAAAAGCCAGGGAGCGGGTGATCATCTGGGAATATGATTATGATCTTTCTACTCCTTTCCCTGTAAGAGGTAATGTTATATGAGGAATAGGCAGAAAGTGGTGGCCCCTGGGGATTGAAATCTTACTGGTAACATAACGATACAAGATCATACCTGATACAAACTAAGCTAATCAGACATATGTCTGTGTCAGCTTATTAGTGGTAGTCATATAATTAGTTATCAATTGAGTCCTAGGGAAACCCCCTCTGATATCATAAATGCTAATAATACAAATGAAAATAAAACAGTTTTATTGAAAAATAACCAAAGAAATCTGATGTTCTCACATGAAATTGGTTCTAGAGGGGATTTTTTAGGTCTGTTTTCGATTCTGAGTTCAGATAATACATGTACCTATTCGGTTGAACAAAGAAATTTTATGTATCATTTTTAATTGATGCAAATATAAACAATAATATTCTAAAATAATTGGCAAAGAATATACGGGCCCTCGTTGAAAATAAGAAGACATATGAAGGAACATTGTACTGTTCCCATCATATGAGATGCTCTAAGTCCTATATTGCCCAGTGAATCTTTATTTTTCTGTTGGGGGGTTAAAGATTTCGGAACATGTGTAACAGATCGCTTGTGTTGAACTTGATTTCTGAGATTGTTGCTGATATCGTTTTGTGGGCCCAACCCCCCAACAGGTTAGATTTGTTTACCCGACCCCGTACCGCTGTTGTTAACTAACAACACTCAATACTACAATGGTATATTGTAATAGGCACGCACTCATTGTATTAAGGGAGTGCTCATTTTTTAACAACAGGGGGGGTGGATTTGGGGGGGGGTAAAAAATTTGGACCCCTTGACCGGGGGGGGTAAAAATTTTAGACCCCTCTTGGGGGGGCAAAAAAAATTCAACCTGTTTTGAGGGGAAAAGCCCAAGCGTTACTATGCTACAAACGGGCGCGAACGCGCGAGATTTTCGGCCTGCCGGGGGGGAGGTAAAAAATTTCGACCCCTCTAGGGGGGGTGAAAAAATTTTGCACGCTCCACGCAAAATCTCACCCCCCCCCCCTGTTGTTCAAAAATGAGCACTCCCTAACCGGTGTCGGGTTCATGTACCCAGGAAAGGTTTTTCTCTATGTACACAAATTAGGCCCATGCTACTTTCTTCAAAGGCCAAGCATGGCTACATTGCATGGCAGCACTTCTTTCCTCTCAGAGTAAATAGACATTTAGCATGTTCTCCCAACATAACCTCTATCGACCAACGGTGCATTGGCAGTCATGGCGGCCGTACGTGATAAATAATCTAGACTGAAGTTGATTAGTAGGCTTAATAAAACAGAAAGGAAACAACCAAAATGACTGTCTAAAATAGATGCCTATTCCTGTGCAGGTGGGATTTGAAAAGTCTCCAGAGTCTACTATAATTTGCAGTGGAAGAGATACTCTGATGTGCTCTCAAATCTATACATGTTTGATTTTGTTTCTTTTCCAGGCAAATACTTCGAATACTGCGTTGTGTATTTGGAACTGGGACGTATCAAAGCATCAAATTCAAGGCGCTGTGACTCGCGAGTTGAGTTCTCAATACATTTTAGGCTTAGGTATAAAAAGACATGTCTTATCATTTTTTACTCGACCTGTACTCTCACAAATCTCTGACCTTTGAGCATTGGCTCATGCCAATCTTTATTTCCGCTAACCGGAAATCAGAAGCGGCCCTGTCACCAGTTCTTCTCCATTCACTTCCCACGCCTTCTTTGTATAATTAAAGTGAAAGTAAAGTAGAAATCATCTCAGGTTTCAGGGAGTCCCCAGACCCTGGTAAGATAATACTGTTAACATCTTTTCTGATGCGGATCATCTGTGAGGCTTACCAGTTACAGATTGTGACAGGGGGGTCATTTGCTGAAACAACCAGAATTGATTACTAGGATCACTTTCTGTGCTGAACTTCAGTTGGCCTTTTACTGATATTTTCACATGCCATTGTATATTCCTAAATATATGAGATAAACATTTATCTAACTGGGAGAGATGGTATTTACTAAAAATTGATTTGTTTTGAGTTTGGAGTAACTGATGAAATGTCCAAGCGAAAAATATCCTGAAGCATTTGTTGGCCTAATTGTCACTCTTCTGCCATAGAAATCCACAGCGGAGGCGCGTTTTCGCTCATCTGGTCACAATTGTATGAATGTTACCTTAATGGCTGTACATATGGCATATATTGCATCAGACCAAAAAAATATGCGTTACATGCCTATGCAGGCAATCCATAGGTACAGAATATAGCCGAAAGCTACATACTTTTCGCCTCAACATGCCTTGGTAGAAATATCATTTGTGACGATGGCCATTTTCTATTGACCAATCCTGTCCAAATGCACACCTGGAAGAGGCCCCAGTGTATACAATCTACACGATAATGTATCCCAAGCTCTAGATATAGGACCAGTTCTCTGCCCACATCACTGGAGGAACGACAGACAATAAGTTTGTTTCCAGACAACTGGTCACTTCTAAGCGCCTGGGGGGTGCCAGGGTAGCCATGTCCTGAGCTATTGGTCTTGTTAGTTGTCAGCTGGAGGGACCCCTGGCAGGAGAGCAGCTCAGTGGTAGGGAGCAGCTCAGAGCCTTATGATTACACAGTGGGTTCGGGGGAGGTGTGGCTGACCCCATCTGACAGCCAGGGTTACTGGTATGCAGCCTGCCGTTAGGCAACAAGCCATGCTGCCACCGGGCAGGGCTATACCCACGCCGCCTATTGTTGTATTGGGAGTGCTATGCATCAATTTTTCATTGATCGTTATGTTCTTGGCCTCGCACGTGGAGTGAGCGGATGAAGGGGCCCCTTTGCTGACTAACAGAGGTGCGCATAGCCCTCCGGGCTGGGCTCTCAGGTCCAGACATGCACTGGAGGGGTGACTGTTCATATAACCCCTAGCACCATCCTCACCAATGTATGTCAATTTCGTTTTCGTTGTGACAGATTTCAGGCAATGTCATAAGCGTATACATAGGTAATACTTTGGGTGAATAGCTTTAGACGGCACCAGCCAGTCTGTCGTGGTTATTCTGACATACTCGTGGGGTATCTATCACATAAACAGCAATGGGTCAAGCCAGGTTCAGTGCAGACGATGATCCCTAGTAATCACTAAGAATCACCTCTGGCTATAATTATGTATCTCGGCAAATTACACCCTGCCACAACCTTTGTGGTAAGTGGTAAGCCATGAGATCCCATCCGACCCCATAACAGATGTTACCATCATCCCCTAAAGGCTCAGATGAAACCACTTTAACTCTTTCCACCTTGACCCAAAAACTAACCAACTTTTTGAACTACTAGCATCCCAATTCATTGTTACTTCAGAAAACTGGCGGATTTCCTTGTAATGGTGGACTAGGGACATAATTACCATTGGAAGGGTGAAATATCTATAAAATATAACTGTGACCAGAAGCAACCTAGTTCACCTAAAAAAACAAGGAAATCGGAAAAAAAAGATTTCTGACATGAATGGTTTTTCCCCCGAAATGAGGTCTATTGCCATTACCCGTCCTAGGCCACTTGATGCCTACAATTCCCATTTTGAGCTATGTTTTTAGGTATGACGCGTAGTTAATGATATGAGGAGCGGGTAGGGGGTAAGTGGGGAGGAATTGATGACAGTACTGCCTCTGATTTCCGCTTAGCGGAAATATCGATTTGCGTGACCAATTTATGCTCAATAATGGCCAGGGTGTTGTGAGAGTACAGGTAGAGTCAAAAGTTTAAAGATGACATCTTTAAACTTTTGACTCACAACACCCTGGCCATTATTAAGCATAATTATTGTATAGCCTACCCTTTTCTTCTTTTCACCTATCCCTAAATGTATCCAGAAATGTCGCGAATCACAGCGCCAATGCCAACTTAATTCAAAATAGCTAAAACCAGCATCAAACCTCTCTTTCTGTCTATGGCATTCCCTTTTTTGCTAGGTCTGGCCGGTCAGATAATCTGAAAAAACATCTTTTCTTAAACAAGACTGGTCTCAACTATATGATTAAGTATATATGTGACAAGATCTGCGAAGAGGGTCCTTAGTGCAGGGTGCACTAAGGTCCCTTTTCCCAATACATGTTTTAGCAATAAATCTGTGAAAGTTACCAAGAAACACCATTCAACTTGATCATATTTTTTGTTAATGCTGCTTGTCATTAGATTTTAGATTTTAGAGCTCCTTGTGTTGTGCATCAGTTGTTCATGTACAGTAAATGGATACATTGCTGATGAAAATCAAAACGCAGTTCTAAACAGCGAAAAGGGTACTGCCTCACGCCTCCCTACCCGATCCCCTAATAACCGGGTCCCTCTATTACCCAGTAAACACAGCAATGGTTAAACGTTTGTCTATGGCTCTTTATTGTGGCAAAACGTTATATAACGTTTAAAACATTAATTTGACGTTAAATAACGCATCTTTGTTAGCTGGAATGGCTATATAAAAGTCTATAACCTCCCCCATAAAATCCGTGCCCTTCGGTAAGCTGTTTATTTTATAGGTATACAGCTGTTTATTTCATAGGTATATGGACCAATAATTGCAAGAGCTAAAACCAGGATTTAGCAGTAAGCCCTACCCAGGAAGACCTACCTCCTCCAAGTACAACAAACACTCGCCACTACTATTACATAAGGCTAGCTATATTGGATCGATCTCGGGTTAGTTGGGTGCAGCTGAGATTGGAAGCAATCCATAGGAGGGCAGCAGTTAGGGGAAATGAAGCTGCCAACCCTGTTACCTTGCACACATTCATAAAGTTAAGTCTAATTTGGAGTTATCCTTACCAGTTCCCTGCAGTCACATTGGCCATCCGAACAGTTCAGCTCTTTGAGACATGATGTGATGCCCCCCCCCCCCCCAATGCCATTTAAAGTTTTAAAGGTATTTAATAGGATATATAAATACTAGATTAATACATGTAATCATATTTCTTCACAACCATTACCAAACCATATTGCTGCTGTTTATCTTTTGAGATGGGACAAGGTGGGATCTTACCCCAGCACCTCAACCCCGTCTATACTATAGCATCTAGAACTGCTATCTCATATATTTCCCATGGTGTCAGTATGCTACTCATGCCAATGCCTTTCACGCTGATATGATGGGCACATAAAACAGGTAATTGGAAGAGCAATGAGGCATATTGAAGTGTGCCCCCACATCCAGTTAGAACAAATTGCCGTGACGAACGACGCTGGTAGGCTTTTATATGTGAGACCACTTTACTTCAAATATCATATTAAACCATCATCAATGCCTCCGTCTGCTCGTTAATGAGTCAAATTGTGGGATAAGAAAAATGGATGCTGATGAGTGGAAATATGATACCCCGAGACGTTGGCAGACATCTGTAGAAATGAAATCTGATATGACTATAACCAATGTGGTGAATGAATGTAGTTACAGGAATGAAATTCCAATATTTGCGCATCTCCAGGCAGATAAGTGATTTTCAATATTATGGATCTCCATTTCCACCATAATTAGTATTGAGTGGACAGAACTCTGAACAGGGAAATATTAATCATAGAAGCTGGCTCGCAAATGTGATAACACATACTGGTGCTCGCAATTGAATTCTGGAAATGTTTCCAAACGAAAGTCCAATGGAGTGAGAATATTCACCTTCCTTTGAAAACTGTGTCTGTGTCATGCATAGTGCTGATAACACTATCGGGATGGGACGTTGTGTGAAACATGTAATACTGATAAGAACCCCATCTCTCTCCTCCAGCGCCAGCATGCCCCAGGGTGACCCGAAGGTGTGGCAGGGGCTTTGTTATCTTAATTAGAATCAGTCAGATAACTGTTTCATTACCACCTGTGGTGTCCCACTGCGGGACAGGTGGCTCATCTGTTGGGGTGTGAGCTACTCAGGGATTGGGGTTCATGGGAAGCTCAGTCAAAAAGATACAATAGCATTGTTCCATGTACGAACTGGCTCCTTAGTCGATAGCACTAAGGCTAGAGATGGCACTGCCATTGCGCGGTTGAATGAAAGGCACATACTCGTAAGCTACTGTTAATAAGCCGTATGACAGTTGATCATTACCAGTACAGTTATATCAAAATATGCATGGAACAGCCTGGTTTAGGTATGAACTGCGCGCTTCTATTAAAATATCCCCTGAAATGACCAAGAACGTGGTCAGCTGCTGAACAACAATATAGCTGCAAGATTGAGCGAAGAACTCAGCTTAACGCGTGGGATTAAGCAATACAATGTGGTGTTGTTATAACCAGTAACCATTTCTACAGTATTGATAGGAAATGTCAGTATTTTCTCAATACCGGCCACTTCGCTGAGAATGCCCAGCTAACTAAATAAAGCGTTTCTAGACGTAAAGCCTTACTCAGCCAAGTAAAACGTTTTCCAAAAAAAAAACATATTAAAACATTTGGAAACGTTTGGAAAAATCTTTTGTGTTAGATGGATGAGGACTGCTCAGTTAAAATCTGATGACAGGTAAGACTGCTTAATTTTAGTACGTTGAGCATGATAACAACATCTCTCTAGTGTGTTACATACTAATCCAATGCACCTCCCATATTGTGTGGGTACAGGTTAATTGGAGGGGTCGGGGGGGAGGCCATATAAGCCCCGACCGGAACAATTAGCTTTGGCGAGCGTCAATATCATAGCTTTGAATTGGTGACTATTGATGTATGCCCCATTATGGTCCTCGGTGAACAGTAGAGGAGGCCTATACAGCAACAACGGTTTGATCACCAGTCCCACACCATTACATGCATGGCTAAGTTGTTGAGAACACCAGATTGTCCAGGTATGCTACTGGTCAGTGCCATTTTAAACGTATTCAGCCTTTAAACCCGCAGTTCTTACTGCACGTGCAGTAACAGTCAGAGCGCAGTCGGGACAGGTACTCAGCCGTATATATAGGGGCGCTGGGCCTTTAATAGCAACATAACCATTCTGCTTGTAACAATGCGTCCCCTGCGTTCAGCAAGAACCAGCACAAGCAATTGGTGGAACGGATTGAGGGTCATACATGTATGACCTTTGGAGCGGGTTGGAGATGAATGGTCCTCATGTCAGCTGGCCGGATTGGGGGACTGGTTATGACACTGGTGCTGGGGGCTTAGCTTTGAATCCATGCTAATGCTACATGGCTAACAGACAGGTTTAAAAGTATGTTTTTTCTGTTTTGGTCAGAAATCGTAATTAGTAGGATATGCAATTCGGTTTCAAATAAATACAATTGTTTACATATGATAATATGTACAGGGCCATATAATATCCTATTCTACAAAAATCCGTTTCTGCTCAATAATTTTGTTTTGTAAACGATATCAGGATATTACGGTTATATAAAACTCATTTAAACAGGTGTGTTTGTAATGTAACCTTGGTATGGATTTGAAGCCAGTGTCCTAACCACTTCCACTATCCGGACAGGTGACATTAGGAAGATTCCACACTTTGCACATGCTAGGTACCAGCTTCAGCTATAGTTCAAAGCTGTCTCACAAGGTGGAATCATTGTATCCCGCTAATGCGGAATAGGATATATATATGCATGGTCAGCCCTTTAAAGTTTACTATATTTTGTAATACAATGGTCCCTTTCCTGCCCTGCAGCTGATGCCCTCGATAGGATTTATTCCCAATGAATGTGTGCCTGGAGCATATCTACTTAAGCAATTAGTATGGGACAATACGGGAATAGCCTGGTGAACCTGGAGATGCAATAACACATGGCCACTGCCTGCCTACTGATCTTATTGTATATGCTATGGTACAGACGAACCTTTACAGGCACAGGGACCCGTGTTACGTCACACATAAGGACGCTGGCTACATCTATAGTTCCCTTCATTTGCATAATTTTCTACGCACATACCAACAGCCCATCGTCTGACCATTATGCAATGGTGAAAAGGACATTAATTGTCCAGTGCATTGTTGTACTAGGAGAAGCACACGTATCCATACACACAGGCATCAGTCACATACCACGTGCAGATGCCACGAAATACTATTGGTATTGTATCAAACCTGACTAGACATCTGGCTAAAGTTTAACAATGTACGATTGACTGTTCATGTCTTAAAGCAGTGGTTCCTATTATAGCATGTTATATATGCCGCTGTAAACTGGAATAGAGAGACAGACCTCCATCGACATCCTCCTCTGTCTACGTCTTGGTTAACTGTCTGTCAGAATCACAGATCCTGAGATCTTACTAGAGATGATTTCATATTAACAGAATCTAATATTTATCTAGTTCCCCCATGCCTCCATTTAGATTATCATCTTCAGACATCCTGCAGAGTTGTCATATTTTATTATTGCAGCTAAGGGAGGCTCCAGTTGCTCAATTGCCACCACCTTTATAACGATAGGAGATTACATCTACCTCATTTGGTAATTTGTGAGTTAGAAATTGCCGTTGTTTTTGTGTTTCAAGGCTATCTAGTTGCCTTTCACAACAGTTTCCGCAGGAGATGTGTATATTGATTTTCAGTCCCAACTGCTCCAGTCGAATGGAATATTCTACTATTGAACCCGGACACTCTCTGTCTGCGCAAATCTAGCCTTAGTCATCAGACACCAGTGGCATTGTGTGCAACTCTAACAGCTTTACTGGAAGTAGTCACAATAGCCTCGTATTAAGCAGCTCCTCGCCTACCCACATCATGAGGCCAAAAAAAGTAAACTTGTGTTTGTTACCCGACCCTATACCTAGCAAAACAGGGTCAACCCGACAATTTTGTTTTTGGATGGGCTGTCCACTTTGGGCCCAGATCGGTTATTCGATGGGCTGCCCAGTTTGGTGCCACAGCGCCACCTGGATTAATCATGTTTTTTTTTCTATAATTTGGAAATCATTCCCAAATGTTTTCTTAATAATTATTGTTGAATGAGGTACCTAGGTCCTGCTAATTAACCCGCCCAAGGCATAATCGTAACACCGGGTTTAAGCCTTGTGCAACTTAGACAAGCCACGCTGAGTTGGCCTAGATAAAAATTGGCCTTCAAATCCATAGTCCATACCTTCATGATTTTTGAATAGTTTTCCCCAGGCTCATTCGTCACTGCATGGAGAAGGTTTTTATGTGACCAAATTGACACGAAGCATAAGTCCAGTGTTGTAATGCAACCAAATTGTAATGCAACAGATATGGTGTCTACAGTGGATAGCTCCTTAGAAAGCCTCCTTTTTGTCATTCAAATGTGTATTATACCTTACTTCCAAACTGTGAGAACATCTTGTTATTTTCCCTATACCACACCATTTGAACCTTTCCAAGGTTGTATCACTGTATAAAGGCTAATTCAGTTGGCTTTGCTGAAAAACTATATATGACATACCAGTGACATCTAGCGTCAATGATTAGAACTACTAGACCAGTTTGCCCTGTCCAACACAACCTCAGCCTATATCAGGCAGCCTGTTTTGAAACTGATATAAGCTCAAATTGGCAACCCAATTTGAAGCTGATCTGAACCCAAAACAGACAACCCACTTTAAAACTGACCTGAGCCCAAATCGGGCAGCCCACTTTGAAACTGACCTGAGCCTGAATCGGGCAGCTCGCTTTGAAACTGATCTGAGCCCAAAACAGGCAGCCCACTTTGAAACTGACCTGAGCCCGAATTGGGCAGCCCGCTTTGAGACTGATCTAAGCCCAAATCAGGCTGCCTGATTGAAGCCAGCTTCGGCCCAGCCATCTCCCCAACATGAAACACAGTCTGCCTAACGTCAAACAGCCGATCCGAGCTAAACCAAAATTGGCCCCACGCGGGCTTGCTACTAATGTAGCTGCCTTTCGTTTATACAGTATCCTATAGGGGAATCAACCCAAAATTATTCATTTGGCAGGGTTTGGAGTGTCCAGAGAGCAGTTCCCTCCGCCAATTAGTCCAGAACCAGTGAATGTCGTCTGCTCATGTTGCGGTCAATTAGCGCCACCAGGGTGCGTCTGTGTATGTCAGGTCACGTGTTCTACAACCTACAGGTGGTACCATCTGGTGGCAGAGTGCTTGTGTGTTGCCAGGGTACCTGGCCGGAAAATGAGGATTGGGAAGGAAGGGCTTCCAGCTTATAATGATCCTACACTGTAAATAATGAACCCTTTTACACTAATATCGTAGTGTATACTGTAAACTACAGTAGTTTCTACTGCTCAGCTACATTTATTTTTAACAGTGTATATTGTACTAAGACAGGTCGGAGTTCGATGAGACCAATAATTTGCCAATGGCTGGAAAGCATAGGCCCACTTTTTGGTTCAAGTCACAGCTGGAAAGGTTGGTTTTCGTTGTATTTCTCGAAACCCGAACAAACCTAAACGCATATGTTTTTCCACTGTAATTATGCCACAATCTATCTAGAAATATAACCAAAGGTCAATAAGTTCGGTCCATAGATCCATTTAGTTTTAAAAATGAAAAAGAAATCATATAATTGTTCATGTGTTTTAGAGAAAGGTGTCACTGTATCACTGTAATATGTATACTCAGCTTTATTACGGACTTGCACAAAATAGACTGTATGGAGTACCACATGTATACAACATATGACTACCCAACCCGAAACATCCCATGGAACAGATGTCATCCAGCATTGGGAATAAAGAACAATGCAATTGTAAAATTTGCCCCCTGTTTTGCCAATTTCTGAAAAACAATGTGGCTCGCTAGGTGCCATTTAATGGAGTACTACAATTCAGGGGTAGTTTGTGGTCTAGGTCCTGTTTATGGGTACGTCTCCTAAATTACCCTGTAGAGTCATAACCGATAATAAGAACAACTAGTCTGGTGCCTGGGACCCCCCCCCTTCCCTCATGCTGTGGTCTGTACCTGGACAGACTGTGTCACACCTGGACAGTTACACCTGGACACTTTGCACCTGGATGGCTTTAGACCCACGAGGTGGCTGTACCCCCCGTTAGAGCAAACTCACTGGTCGTATGCCAACCTCCACAATGGGATAGGTATACTTACATATGTATACACAGTGTCTGGGTAGGCCATAGCCAGGTTTTGGCATACAACTAAGAGAAAATAAAGTATGCAGAATGTATTTTTAAAAATTATGTTGATACCCTAGTCCATATGGATGTGGGGCATTTATTGGAATAGCAGGTGCGTTAGAATTGAGGTAGAAAAAAATAGTACCCGAAATAGCAATGCTAAAATGGAGTAAACTTACTTTGACAAACACATTAATTTCAGGTACAATTGTACAATGTATTGACGTTGATGCTCTGAGTTGTGCCCCTTGT
This sequence comes from Harmothoe impar, assembly GCA_947462335.1. Lineage (NCBI taxonomy): Eukaryota > Metazoa > Annelida > Polychaeta > Phyllodocida > Polynoidae > Harmothoe > Harmothoe impar. The sequence goes on along the minus strand of OX381709.1, from coordinate 42,026,715 downwards.
CCATATATATATATATCTAGTGTGTAAAAAAAAGTACTAATATGAGTAATGGCCATGGGACATATGTTGCCTCGTGGGGGACAAGAGATGACAGATGCCCGGACCACAAAGGTGAGGTACCCTGGATGAGAGTGCCATCCATCACCGCTAGGGGCATTGCGTACACTGTATACAGCGTATAGCTAGAGTATTAGTGGACGTGGGCATGGCTGACTGCCTGAATTAACTATGATAAAACTTTCCTTCAGTCTAAATTGTCCACTTTAGTTGATGAATACTGGGAAATTGTTTTACTTGCTCCGACGACAATGGAGATAACACAGAGAATGTATGGCTTAGTTAGAGGACAGTAGCCATTAGGGAATTTGAATGGATTATATCTGAATGCCATTGGTATCATAGGCTTACTCAAAATCAGTGTGGAACAGCATCAGAAGTCACTTAATCAATCAGCTGTTATCAAGGCAGCTACAAGACGATCTTCGTCTGTAGGACTATTTACATTAGAATGGCTGTCACAAAAGGGAACCATCTACCCCTAATGCCCTAAAATGAAGAAAAATGAGAAAAGGGCCTATGAGCATGTGTGATGATAAGTATAGATTCATTACCGATCTTGCAATGTGTACTATTTGCTCAGGATTAAATAATATCCCTTAGATTTCTGCCAGTAGAGAATAGTAAAATCACATGAGGCACAGTATAGCTCTGCTTTCCTTACTAATTATATGCCTTAACAGCCAACATTCAAACTTGTACATTTACGAAGAGGGAAGATTTCCCTTTTTTTCCTTTTTTCTTTTTCTTTTGGTTTACACTGTGAGAGTGTGCGGTTAGTGATTTATATGACAGTGCCAGGTGTTATATATCTGTAGGACAGTCTCCTGGGCATGTCCCATAATTAGCAGCCTTATGCAGTCACCTGAGTCGCTATCATGTAGCATCATTTTATCAATCGTGGTCGATTACTTCAGGGATATGTGGCCTTTGCAACAGGACGCGCTAACTTCAGGAAATAGGTGTTATCAACCCATCAGCACTATATTATGCAAGGCCAAAATAATATGACGAGCTTCCAGTGACGTGAACAATATGTTAGTCAACTTGTTCAATGTGTATACATAAATGTTAGTTGTGGCAACTGTTCCGGATAATAACTCAACAAGAGAGGATGCTGAGAATTGATGTGATTAATTGAATATACATGTATATGAAACGTACTGTACATGTACAAAAACGTGTGTCACCACCCGTATGCAGTATTATTCCGGAAACCACTCTGCAGAGCTTTGTCTTTTGGTAGTTCCACTTATTTTTTTATCTAATTGCTCTACTAGGAAAACAGACAACTCAAACTGTATGGCTTCTTAATGAACGTGGGAAAGATGCACGTGTAGGGTCTCATACTATTTATTCCTACCCTTGTAAAGTTATTGAGACAGATGAAATTAACACCTGCATGGGCAAGTACCATGTCACATTCCGGGGACCAGGCCTTTATTAATAATGTAATAGAAAGGCCAATATGGATATTTGTTCACCTGACCAATATCAGTTAATCGGTTCTGGGGGTTGTTTACTGGGGGACGTATCTCGTGTTTTTTTCTTCTTAGAAACACAAAATTTCCTAAGGATTATGTACTTTATATCTGATATAGAAGCTAATGTACCTGATGAAAATACCATTTTCCCCTTTAGAGAGAGGCCTCCATTTTTGTTATCTTACCGACATACCAGAATTGCCTTGTATGGTCACTTATACAGTATGGTGCCTAAACGGCCAGTAAAGGGTGCCGTTTTATGATCTTCTTTTGAGTAACAATAATATTATTGATCGCATTCATTGTGCTTCACCTCGAGGGTTGCTAACTCTGTGTAATGCCCTTGGCAAAACAAATCAACAAATTGCACAATTTCATGAAACTACAACACAACGACCTCTGGGAAAATCATGTTCTGCTTTTCCCCGAATGTGATTAACTTCTAGAGCTATAGAAGTGCCGCAAAAGGATCGATGCAAACAAAGTTCCATTATGTTGAAGACAGAATGCTGACTGTGGTGTCAGAGAGAAGGCTGTCTTCACAAGAACAAACAATCTTTCCATTAAAGATGTGGGGCGGTTAAATGAATATAATGCCCCCTACAGAGACATATAAGGCTTTTTTTATTTTACTGTCTTATACTGACAATGCCATTCGTTTATTATTTGCTGTACAGACCCCTTGCATGAGCTGCCTGTGCAACAAGCCCTGTTATCGAGAACATAAGGGCTTATAGCTTGTCCAAGAACCCGTTATGATTATGTCCATGCCATAAATCTATAGAGGATCATAGGGCATAAGTTTTACACTATCATATTACTTCGATTTCAGATGATCATTTCATGTGCACATTACGCCTCGTGAGGTTGAACTTAAAATTCGCGTCCGTGACTTGGTATTAAGAATGAGACATTCTGTGGCAGTGATCAAATCCCACAACTGTAGAGACACATGGGGAATGACAAATACAATGATGTATTATCCTTTCCTGACAAGAGGAAAGGCTCAAGGGTGTCAATCGTGATCGGACTTTAACCAGGCTTTAACCAGAAACCGTAACTGTAATTAATCTCTGAATAAAAAACGACCCTCTGCTTATTAATTTCAACATTTTAAATGAATTAATTATCTGTCATAATGGTAGCTCTAACCTTGTGTCATTTTCTTTAGGGAAATGAGAAGTCGCAGTTTCCTGCAGATCCGTGTCTTTTACCCTGGGCAATGGACAGAAATAACGTCGTTCCCTCAGTGCAAATGGGTTGTAATTGTAGATCATAATAGTGTGTGTTACAACGGTTTCCAACCTTTTTTTAAATTGAGGGTATAACATGTCGACAACCCCCCCCCCCCTCTCCACCGTATATTATAAACAGACGACCACGTTATTTTTTGAGTTGATAAGATGTGGGTTATTTGTGTGTGTGTGTGTGTGTTTCGGTTAGATATGAAGGAGCCTGTTCACTGGGGATGCATAAAACCCTTTTTTTCTTTTCTCTTCATTTCTGGAGACTGTCCCCTCACCCTCTTCCCTACACAGATCAGTCCAACCCCCCGCTCACCATTTTGCGTGTTTATTCCTCAAAATGTATGGGGTGTGGTCCCAAGTACAGCACCATCTAGGGGGTGGTTATGTTCTGTGGAAATAGCCTATTGACGTGTCTCCTCAAGCACATCCCCGCACACGCCTATTTCGCAGAAGGCTGTAGGCTGAATATTTTATGCCTAAAACAATTCACCAATTGCGTACCATTGTGGGGACGAGCAAACAGGTCGATGCGTACTTCGAGGTACTTTCGTTTATAATAGAATGAAGTAAACAGAGCGAAAAGGGCTAATCATCGTTAGCACGCAAGGTTGAAATATAGTACCGTACTGGCTTGGATAAGCACAGGGGTCTCAAATAAGCGCAGGTGTGATACATAATCTCAGGGTAAGTGAGCGTATTGGGAAAAAATCAATTAGTATATCTTAAATAAGCGCAGGTCTTGTATAAGGGCAGGGCGGTTGGTACGATCTAAATGTATAAGCGCAGGGGCTTATTCAAGCCACTACGGTATGCATTAATATGGTTCTAGCTGACAGATCATAATCTATCGTATGTATCTCATTACTGTAGATGTATATCCTTACAGTGTATCCACATGTACATGTCCAACATCAATTACGCTAACGAGGATGGACCAGTACTGGAACATTTTAGCAAGTGGGTAATTGGACAGGTAACAATGTATTCCATACGCCTTAAGAATTGAAGCGGGCGCGGAGCGTTCATCCCCATGGAGAGGCTAGACATTATAGTACCCATTATATGGGCATAATAAATAGCAGGTGGTGACACTGTCGTTTTATTGAAAAACAAAATCTCACAGGGCAAGTCAAATATATAGAACCCACATGCATTGTATGTGGTGACAGCCCAACTTTTTTTTCCAACTTTTGTCTTTTATTTTGTCCCCCTATCCATGCATATATTACTATGGATATAGCTCTTTTTACAGACACAATACTGCTACTCTGCCCACATGTATCTCTACGTCATAACTTTGAACAGTACCATTATGTACAGTGGTATTACAAACTTGTAGTGACTGCAGGATAGTATAGAACTACGAAATACGAATACACCTCTACCAGGCGGAAAATGAAACCGCCAGTTAAGTTATATCGTCCCCTCAGACTCAGTAAAATGGCCTATTGTTCATTGTACATTCTTGATAAACATACAATATAGCATTGATGTCTCTTTAATATATTTCATAATATTATAACATGAGCAATACTTACATTTCTGTGATAGTGAAGTTGGGGTTGGGGTTACGTGGCACGTGGTCCAGTGAGCAGGGCAGTAAGCAGTGGATGCTGGTGGCCTTACACTGACACGCACTCTCACACACCTTAAATTCCCGCTCCGACTCCGAACCCGCCACCCCGACCGCCCCGTACCCCGGTATTACCTCCCCGGCGGAAGTCGCCGACGATAGTTTAGCGTTGGGGGCCGGGGGTGGCGGACAGACGGCGGCGGCCTGGGTGTGTCCAAAGCGTACAAAGACCACGAGGAGGACGTGGAGGAGCCCCATCCAGGTACCACGGTGCGGGGAGCGTGCTCGCCGACACACGTTATACACCACCACGTCCATAATACGCTTTAAGGCCGACAGCGGCTGTGATGTCGACACCACCAGCGGCGCCGACGGCGGACCCGACCCGCGGCGCTCCCCGCCAGGGGGACGGGTCAGCGGCGACATGGCCGCCGGAACCGGATGTCGCCGCTGCGGGTCGTCATCAGCGACGGCTACACCCCCTAGCGGCGAGAGGCCGCAGCTGTAGTATAGGGCACACAATCTCATGATGTTCTGTGTTTGGAGATATGAGATAGGGGCGGGGGATTGGCGTGGGAACTCCGACTGCTTATTCCCCAGCTGGTCCCACCTATTTCACTACACCAGGTAGACCCTGGAGAAGGTGATAGAGAGGGTGCATTCCCTGTGGCTGTAGTGTACAGGTCCTCCTCCAGCTGGAGGACGAAGCGATAATCCTTAGTTAATAAGTAAATAATAAGTATCCAGATCCGAGTAACACCAGCCTCTTGAGAATGCAGAAACATGTATGTCTAGTCGACACGTGTTTAAATGCTGCAATGGACCATCAGTGTTCCAACCTCCCATTATTTATGACGTCTCCAGATTCCATACATCCCCAAAACTGCCCTGGATGCCCGGAGGCAGTTCCCAGGTCATCAAAAACACCAAGGCCACTCAGTTAGAACAGCCGTGAATCAATGGTGCGTGGCGTAGATAGGCCGAGCTTGGCTCCCTCACCTGGAGAACCTCCCGTAGGTGTGCAGTAGTATTGACCCTGGCTTTGAACCAGAGATCGATGCAATCAGCCAAACATGGGCCGGACGGTGAGTGGGCAGGGCCCGTCAACAACCCCCCTGGGAGACAGCTGATGGGTACCTGTTAGCGGTGCCAGTGAGTAGTCCCGCGGCCGACAGCTGCTTAATAATAAGGTCCTGGAGGAGTTGAAGGGGCGTCTCCCTGCGTCCACCTGGTGTGTCCAATGAGGTGTGGTAGCTCACAGGGTGTTTGGTCCTGCTAGCATGGCACGGGCTGGGGAGGAGTGATTGCAGGAGTGGTACAGGCAGTGACGCCACTGCCTCCCACACTGCTCCTGCAGCTGCTGCTGCTACTGCTGCTGCTGCTGCTGGTATTAAGGTAGATTTCCCTCCTCCTCCTCCAGTTGGTTCACACACTGGTCCACTCTCCTCCACAGCCCGGTGTTCAGGCGTCATGAGCTGGCCGCATCACACGGGCGTCTGACATGCGCAATGGGGACTTAGGGAGGGGAGGAAGCACACCTGGCGCCACCAGACGGGTGGCCTGTCTGCTAACCATTAAGCCACCCCATAGTCCCGCCCACCTGCTAGCTACATGTATATGCTGACTGCGGTATAGCTTTCAACATGCATCCATACAATATTGGGGGTGGGGGAAGGGTGCTCATACTGCAGCCGAGAACATGACAGTGCCCAGTGAACAAAAAACGTTTTTTTACGTTCTGAAACGTTTCAATATATAACGTTATTTTACATTATATGTTCAATGTTATTTTACGTTCTCGTATGGTTCAGCAAAAAAACGTTAGTATTTACAACGTTATATAACGTTATTTAACGTTTTAAAGGGCTATGGTGTATCACACAAATGTTTAGAAAAAAAATGACAAGATCCTGTTTGTGGCTCCAGAGGCGTCAAAAGGCGACCTGGCGCCCTGGGCTGTTTTCCAGGCGACCTGGCGACCTGGTGCAATAATGTAAGCGACTTGGCGACTTTTGGACACATTTTGGTTGTAGTAAAAATGGTCTAGTGACTTTGTGACTTTATGCCTTTAATGTCGGCGACTTTCGACCTGAGGGGGGAGACCCCTCTGCAACCCCCCCCCCCCCCTGTTTAATCCTTGCGTTTAATGAGCTACGGAGGGGTGGTAAACTGCAACGGTCCTTATCATCTTTGAAAAATATGTATAAACTAGACATTTCAAAACGTGTCAAAAAAAATAATTCTTTGGCTTGGGTGAGCCTTGAACTCACCTGGTCTGGTGTTATAGGCGGCCACTCTAGCCATTAGGCTACAGAGCCAGACATTGATCACATACAAAACCGGTGGTCCTTATTCATATAGGCTTATATGGTGTATCATGAGTGTACATGTAGCAGGTTCGGATCCCACCTTAGCCAGACAAACAAATGTTATTCCTCAACAAACCATCAATCTCTTATTTAACAGTATTAACTAATGGTACATAAAGGATGGAGTATGAGCTAGAAAACCTCCTTGGTGCTGATGCTACTGCCTCGGAGGTTTTACTGCAAAATACTACAGTGCCTCTACATGGGTTAAAATCGACACGGGCGACACGGCGACACGGCTGTTTTAGGCCCTTTTAAAAATTGACGGACACAGGAAAATTAGGGGTAAAAATCGACCCAAAGGGATTTTTCTCTATGTTCTTATATACCTAAAAGTCGACATGATGGCATGGGTTTTCTGCTAAAATTCGACACAGTGACACAGTCAAAATTGTGGGCACCCATGTAGAGGCACAATACAGCCCCAAGGAGGTTTTCCATCACATAATCTTATTAGGTAAAATTGCTTTTATAACGGACCCCCTATTTTTTCTTTGTATTTTTTTTGAGTTTATCCTTCAGTAAGTATTATAAGTGCCCTACATTATGTAAAGGCACCACGGCTGTGTGGTCTAAACACTGGTAAATCAGTCCTACCTTCACAGGTTCGAATCCCACAAGGAGTCCTATTTTCTCAACATGAATTATCCTACTAATAAGAGGTTTTTACGTTACAATTTTATAACGTAAAATAACGTTATTATTAGTCAAAATCCATTGTATAAAAACGTAAAATAACGTCACAATAAGGTTGTACATTAATACGTTTTGGCATAACGTTAATATACGTTAATTGGAGTCAACGAATTTGCGTTAAATAACGTTATATTTCCGTTTTTTTCAAACGTTTTCCACACCTCCAAGAAACGTTATTTTGAAGTTATATAACGTATTTTTGTTTACTGGGTGGGCTACCGATCTATATTATAGCAGGGTTCAGGGTACAGGGCAGAACACTGAACAACCAGGGACCAGGGATATGCATATCTAATCTACATGATGTATACCAATGAGCGATGGGGGGGGGGGGGGGGGTAGGAGACAAGCCTGTGTTGGTGCTGGGCAAGGGGCCATTCAGAGGTTGCGGCAAGTAGGGATGGGCAGCCAAATTTTTATTCTCTTAAATACCTATCAAAGTATACATTTCCTGAAAGCCCACATCAATCTGAACACAATGCTGTGATTATTATCTCTGAATTCCGAAAATTGGAATTTTGACAGATTTTTGAAAATAAAAAATAATGGGTGATTTTCTGCCAACAATTCTGCCGTTGCTGCTGACTGTTATATGAGAGGGTAACTATACTAGTTTCTCATTATATACCCAACAAAGTGTATATTTCCTGAAAGCTTACATCAGTCTGAACACAATGCTAGCATTATCATCCCTGAATTCCAGAAATTCGAATTTTGACACATTTTTGAAAATAATAAATAATTAGTGATTTTACGACAAAATCTGCTGTCGGTGGTGACTGTGATATGAAAGGGTAACTATGTTAGCTTCTCATTTTACACCCAACAAAGTGTATATTTCCTGAAAGCTTACATCAGTCTGAACACAATGCTAGCATTATCATCCCTGAATTCCAGAAATTCGAATTTTGACACATTTTTGAAAATAATAAATAACACATGATCTTACAACAAAATCTGCCGTCGGTGGTATCAGATAATCGCAATATTGATTTCTCATTTTCCCCCCCAACAAAGTATATATTTTTCTGAAACCTTATTTCAGCTTTAGTTTAAATCATTGATTGTTTCATGTTTATCACTTGAATTAGGATTTTCATAATTGCAGGCATGGGATTCTTCCGGATTTATCCGGATTTCCGGATTTTTAAGGCCAAAAAAGTCATCCCTGTGATTTGGGCAGATCCAATGAAAAAATATTTTAACATTAATAGGGGGGGGGGGGCGGGTCTTAGTCTCTAGAGGGATTTATTCCATGCAAATCGTACAAAATTCCCCGCAGATCACATCTTTTGGCTGCTTTTTGGATATTTCTTCAAAACCCAATCCCATGCCTGTGATTGACTAATAGATTAAATTAAGGACTGATTTATTTTTCTCAAAAGAATTGCAGCCTTACCTATAGATAGTCTATATATATCAGAATTTTTTTAAACCAGAAGATGACAGATAAGTGTGCCCAAAGAAGTATGATATGTAATAATTATGCATGTTCATGAGAGAAAAGTCCACACAAAATATATCAAACAATATTTTTATACTAATTTATTCATACAGAGACAATCTACATAAAATCATGATATCTACATATACAGTAATGCTAGTAACATTGCTCAGACAGATTAGACAATAATACATTTCTGTCTGTACACACTTTTATCACATGTGTAATATTACCATTACATCATGTTATAACTATACATTTCTAGTCCTCAACTTACAAAACAATGACTTCATAGCCGCAATCATTTGATTGTGACTTACTGGAGAAGCGTGATTACAGACCAGCTGTTATAGACGCTATTATGACCTCGCATTACATGACAAGTGAGCTTACAGACAAGCTGTTACGGAGGCTATTATATGACCTCGACTTACAGGGCATGTTACAGACCAGCTGTTATCTGACTTATAACATGTGTAATATTACCATTACATCATGTTACAACTATATGTTTCTAGTTCGCAAACTACAAAACAATGACTTTATAGCCACAATAGTTTACATGCAACTTACTGGATAAGCGTGATTACAGACCAGCTGTTATAGACGCTATTATGACCTCGCCTTACATGACAAGTGAGCTTACAGACAAGCTGATACAGACGCAATTATATGTCCGCGACTTACAGGACAAGTTACAGACCAGCTGTTACAGACAAGCTGATACAGACGCTATTATATGTCCGCGACTTACAGGACAAGTTACAGACCAGCTGTTACAGACAAGCTGATACAGACGCTATTATATGTCCGCGACTTACAGGACAAGTTACAGACCAGCTGTTACAGACAAGCTGATACAGACGCTATTATATGTCCGCGACTTACAGGACAAGTTACAGACCAGCTGTTACAGACGCTATTATATGACCGCGACTTACAGGACAAGTTACAGACCAGCTGTTACAGACAAGCTGATACAGACGCTATTATATGTCCGCGACTTACAGGACAAGTTACAGACCAGCTGTTACAGACAAGCTGATACAGACGCTATTATATGTCCGCGACTTACAGGACAAGTTACAGACCAGCTGTTACAGACAAGCTGATACAGACGCTATTATATGTCCGCGACTTACAGGACAAGTTACAGACCAGCTGTTACAGACGCTATTATATGACCGCGACTTACAGGACAAGTTACAGACCAGCTGTTACAGACGCTATTATATGTCTGCGACTTACAGAACAAGTGAGCTTACAGACAAGCTGATACAGACGCTATTTTATGTCCGCAACTTACAGGACAAGTTACAGACCAGCTGTTACAGACGCTATTATATGTCCGCGACTTACAGGACAAGTTACAGACCAGCTGTTACAGACGCTATTATATGTCCGCGACTTACAGGACCCTACGTTGATATACAGATGCTATTTGCAGCGGCAACGGCGTGCTGGAGACTGGTTCTCCTCCGCGTCCTTGTCTGCAAGAGCAGCGTTTCTGTACATCTAAAAAGCACAAGAATGAAATCTTAAGAAATTATGTAAGCACCTTAAAGCCACGTAGGCTGACATGATGCTACAATGCAGTAGCATTATTGCATCATGATGCCCCTTTAGGGATGTATCAACCTATATTATCAGCATGATACATGAATGCAATACTGACTCAGATGGTATATTTCATTTAGCTTTTAAATCTGTGAATCTGAAAATGAATATTGAATAATAGTGAATTATAAGAGGGGCTTCACCCACCCCATTTTTTGAGAAATGCTTTATGTAAAAGCAGGCCAGTCACTTGGAGTGAGTTAACCCCTTCACCACTGGGTTTCCTGTAACTCAATGCAATTTTGTGCAATATATTGGCTTACCGCGTGGAAGGGGTTAAGTAAGGGGCACAAGGCTTACCTGGCAGGTAGGGGCAGTATCCTCGAGAACTTCCAGGTCGCCGTCAGCGATGTCTATCAGAAGATCGTAGCTGTACACCTCATCCTTCTCCGACTCGTACACAATGTTGTACCATTCCGGGAAGCCCGGAACCTGCAACAATGGTTAAACATAAGACTTAGTAACTAGTCCAATGGCATGTCTGATCAAATTCATTATTAGGCCCGACATCCCAAAAAAGGTCAGCTTATCAGAGGTTTTACAGTAATACCTCCGCTCTGTACTTTTCAAGCAGCCTGTTGAATTTGATTTCTGTCGCTGCCCGGTCGGACATGGTGTTCCTGATGTTATAGAGCAGCGTTTGTGTGTTCAAATCCATTAAAATATACAATTGACTTATGTGGGTAGGGATTTCGAGAAATGAGAAAACTTGAAAAGCCATAGCTATATAAATATAGTGCCGTGCAGTGCATGATGATAATTATAATCCTAGAAAGCTCTCACTGGACAATAAGATATTTATGAAAGAAAGGACATTTCGTTCAAATTCTTAGCATGCGAAACCAAGGCATCACAGGAATACAATCTAATTTCAATTTTAGACAATAAACATAGGGGATTAGAGACACAAAACTGAATGTATTATAGTATTGTTATGTACTTAGGATGGTGTAACAAGTTAGACATACTCTTGATATTACACGACCAATGTACGGGCCATCTTTGAAGGTGTGTCTGACAAGCTTGCCCACGAGTAGGTCATTCTGGCTGTCATCTGCGGGTGTGTAGGAATCTGTGATGAGGGCCCTAACATTGTCAGTCATTTCGTCAACAGTCAGGTCAACCCCCCCCTCTGAGAATGCAAAGAGCCGTTTGTCTGAAGGCTTTTGCCCAAGCACAGACCTCCTGAATCTGATCTGAACCTTTAGAGCCGTTATCTTTTGGGCTGGCGTCAGAGGGTTCAGCACTCTGTCCACCTGCTCTGTTGACTGCCACAACCCCCACCGGATCATTTGGTTTGTTTGAAGGAGTTTGGTCTCAACTTCTCTCTGCACCTTTTGCACAGCTTTTGCCAACTTGGCTTGCACTATCTCCTGCTTCCGTCTCTTTATCTCGGCTTGTCGTTGTTTGAACAAGGCGTGCGTTGCTGCCACATTCCGGCGTGCCTTAAGCAGGATAGCCTTCTGTTGGCGCTGATCCTTGTTAGCGAGCCAGTCTCCAGTCTTGTTGTACACAAACATAACGTATGCTTCTGCTGCGAGCGACGTAATATTTGGTTTCCACTTCTGTAGCTGGTCTAAGTATGCAAAGTTTGCCTCACAATGCTTGTTGTGTTTTGGCACACCTTTCGTCACAGCCTTGAATTCCTCAGTGGCGTTGACAAGCTCTGAATCTGCTTTTAGAAAGGCCTCAAAGTGCTCTTTCAGTAGCTTAGCTATGGCTGGCAGAACTACAGCCAAGATTACCTTTGTGTTGGTGTCGTGCTCTTCGGATGGCTCGACCAGTTTACGCAGAGCGCTGTCCTCGTTAGCCATCAGAATAGGAGGAAGGTGACCAAGGATGAAACTGTCGAGATCAGCAATGGCGTTGTCGATGAAGGCGAGCAGACGTTCGATCCAATGATGCAGATCCGTGATCAGAATGTCCTTTCTCTCAATGACTTTCTACAGTGGAGTGGTGATGAACTTGTTGACAAGTCCCAGAGCTCTGACCCCAGCAATGAAGAACGGCTCACTGAGGTCAAAGAGCACCCATTTGTTGGTACCGTCTCCACGGAGAAAGGTGATCATCTCTTGATGAAGGAGATAGATAGTAGAAGCGTTGTGGAATATTATGTTGAAACGGTTCCCCCGGAATGGCGTTAGTGGTAGAGTCCTGTAGTTGTTGGCCGGAAGGAAGTCGGCAAGGTGGGACACCAGTCTATCGTGAGCACTGGTCTGTGCTTTCCCTCCATGTGCGAACGCATCACATGTTGTCCGGACGGTCCTTACACACCCTGACTCGTTACCTTTCCGGAAGGAGTAGACAGGCACTTTACCTTTTCCAAAGTGCGCTTCCTCAACTTGATTGAGTGCTGAACCACACACTTCGGCAATGTGCACCAGTGTGTGGAGCCCACAGAAGAAGTTATTCATACGAATAAGGTCCTTCTGTGCATTAACGGAAAGCTCCTGCCAGTTGGTTAGTACAAGGGGGCATACCTCCGCTCTGTACTTTTCAAGCAGCCTGTTGAATTTGATTTCTGTCGCTGCCCGGTCGGACATGGTGTTCCTGATGTTATAGAGCAGCGTTTGTGTGTTCAAATCACTGTCGTACAAGGTCCTATCGATGTCAAAGAGGATATCCTTGAACACATCAAGTGTGTCCTGTGCTGACTTTGTAGCCATTTCCCGCAGACCAAGTACATATGGGGTTCCATCATCAGTAAAGATGTTGAATACCCCGTACTTGGTCCCATACTTTGATGTTTCATCCGATCCAATTGAGAGGTCTGGGGCATTAATAAGTTCCTCAGCGATCTGTTGTTTCGCTACCTCCAGCATTTGGATGTTGATTCGGCCAATGGTACGCCGAGAGGGAACTCTTGAGGGCCTCTTGTTGGCCACTGCCAAAGCGGCTGTAAAGGCTTCTCCTAACTGAGATGCTGGAACGTGGGCTTTTAGCATCCTGATCACGCCATTTTGCATCTCAGGGGTGAACTCCTGCTTTGAGATGTCGTATGTTATGACCTCTTCATCCTCCAGTGATGTTATGACGTCCAAAAGAGACTGCTCGCGATCTTTCAGCTGTTTGACCAAGTCACCGAGTTCAATGACTTGTCCTTTGAGTTCGTCAACTTCTGCTTGGAGATCACTTATCTGTTTGTCCTTCTGGTTTTGGTTGCTGTTGACTTCCTCTTTGCTCTTCGCCAACATCTTCTTCTGGTGTGCAGAATCTGATCGCGCACATTTGAGAAGTTGATTTTTTGAGTCAACTTGTTCCTTCTTCTTGGTCAAAACCTGCCGTGTTTTGTGTAGATCACTGCGCAGGTCTGCATTCTCCTCTTCGATGGTTGTGTTTGCGTCTTGGAGTGATGAATTGACGTCTTGGAGGGCCATCACAGATCTAGTTGCATTAGTGATTTCTTCTGTTAATGTACATATCAGAATCTCTTGTGCTGATTCTGGAACACTTGCAATTAGCGCTTGCCGATCTGTAGACCTAGAATGCTGGAATCTTCTGCCTGGTATCTTGAAGGGGCTATTCATGTAATCTTGATACTTTTCTTCATCAGCTGGAAGTTTCCTATTCTTGCGTAGCTGTGCTATTTTCACCTTGTTCGCTTTTATGTTCTTCCGCAATGCAGCGTCACCTGGTGGTGGCAGAGCTGGGTCACAGGCTGATAAAACATACTGAACCGTGCTCGGAAGGTTGTTATTGTTAGTTGCAAAATGCAGACCAACTGCTTCATTGGTCAACATGGTTGTCATTTGATATTAACTGAGATGTTATCCTGAAAATGTTATATCATAGTGCAAAAGGTTGGAATGCTGTCAGTTCGGGTAGGTTAGCATTTGGTGTCCAAGCTCAGGTATTAGGGGGTTTGTGCTTTAGTACTCAGGGGAGAATTGTGTGTCTAGTACAAGTACGTTCTGAGTTTCCTCAGGGTCAATGTCAAGGGAGTCAGTGTCTAGATTCTACAAGGGAAGGGAAAAAGGGACAAAACAAAAGCAAAAAATAAATAAACTACCAAGCAGTTAAGTGAACCTTTAATGTATACTTTGGATATCTATCTTTTGTTTGAGTAGCCTATTTTTGAACAAATTTAACCAGTTTTAAACTATAAGCCACTATGTTAAAGGCAAAAAAATGTAAGAAATCCATTACAGTTCAAACAGACCCATCCTAAATGAGAAACATACATTAAAGGTTCACTCAGAAATCAAAAGCAGCAAATAAAACGTTTGAATGTTTTAGTAGAAATACTGTACCGTCACAATATTGCACTGGGGCAATTAAGGCCACTAAAAGTAAATGAGAAACTGGTTTCTCATCACTGCATGCATTTCCAAAACCGTTTTTTGAGATATTTCTTTTTTTTAAACATTTTTTCCATGAAAAAAACATGATCAAAAATAGGAGAAAATGTGGTATCAAATTAAAGCTTACAATGTTACGAATGCAATAAGCTGAAGAACATCCATATAGTCAACATTCAACAATCCAAGATTCCTAAATTGCTGAATTTAGTTAACTGAGAGCCTACATTTTACTACCTATTTGCTCTCCTTTTAAAAGTGCCCTTGTCATATTTGTCATGACTTGGTGATGAGAAACAATTTGTTTGTTTGGAGTGGCCTGACACTGGTGCATTGCCGCAACAGCATGGTACATCAAGTATTGCATTTTTGTTATTTAAAACAGAACAGAACTTTTTTTTGAATTCGTGAGTAATAAGCTATATGGTTAATAAATAAGAAGTGTACTAGACTTGTACTACAAATAAACAGATTCCAAAAGGGAAAACACATAAACACATCAAATAACCAAATAGAGCAAGTTAGTTAATTAAGCATGTCAATTGAATTAGGCAAACAAAATAAAACTGGGATTACAACAACAATAACAATATATTTAAAAATTAAGCGTACTTATGAGGTTGACTAAATTAATTAATAACTGGGGTGGGATGGAGGATCTTTAACATAAATAAACAGAATGAATGGTATAAAGAATGCCTAGCAACCTACCTGAAATATTGATGGCCTCTTATAGACCGGTTCATCCGAATCTGACTCGCTTGAGGATGATGACCTGTTGTGTTTAGCTGCGGGTCGCTTTTTCGGGCGCTGTAGAATATAATCATAAAAGAACATGAGTTATAGTAAAAGTGGGATATAAACGTGAGAATGCCTTGGCACGGTACATTTAAGTACACAGGAGATGCCTTAAAGTATCTACAGAGCACTTGTAGTATACGTTTTCAGTCTTGGAAACATCTTTGGTTAGGATATAGAATGTAGCCCTCGCGAGTAACTGCATTCATACACATTCAGAGTGTCAGCAAGATGCACGAATGCAGCACTGAAGTTACTCGCCAGGGCTGCGTTGGTGCATCATGCCGACAAATAATGCCTTTTAATGATATGCCATCCAAAAATAGTCACACCAGAGAAAAAACTTTATACCCATCATGTGCCTCTACATGGGTAAAAATCGACATAGGCGACACGGCCGTTTTAGGCCCTTTTAAAAATTGACGGACATGGGAAAATTTGGGGTAAAAATCGACCCACAGGGATTTTTCTCACATCACTATGCTACCCTTGAGGGGGTTATTAATTAACTCAGCTTACCTTGGTTGGAGCTGTTCTACGTGGGGTGTCTTCTATCAGAATCTCGCCGGACTCTTCCTCGGAGAACCACTGTTGCGCATCATCCGCGTCTGTGGACTGCTGTAAACCAATGTGTATTGGAAAATGCTGAGTGATATTATGCGCAATTTATCTAGTTATAGATACCATATGAATCAACATATCAACATTTCACAGATATTGAATATCACATCGGGAAATGATGTGTATCGATATGCTCATGATCTCAGCTTTCCAACAGTGAAAGAATTTCTAAAATATTCCTATTAGAGGCTGAGTTAGGTCCATATAATTATCAAGCCGTTTCAGTAATTTTAGATACCTTTGAATCATTTTTGTAAAGCTTGGGTCATTATCTAAGACCCCTTTAATTCTATGAGCATTTGAGGAAGGTATGTGCCAGGGAAACTGATAGGGATATATCGTTTACAGTAGGTGCTGCATGACCTTAGCAGTATGGGTGAAGGCATGGGGTCTACTCGTAATTTCATAAATAGTAAAACATGCATCGTTGGTCTGATCTGAAGGTTATCTTAATTAGAAACCGACAAAAATTGGAAAATCGAGACCAAAAATCGCAGGTAGTCTGCTAAAATTCCCGTAAAACCCTGCCGGATTTTATTTGAGATTTTTTTTCTCTACAAGACTGAGTTTGTCCTTGAAAGGAGGGGATTGTCTTAAAGGTGGGTTTTTTATATTTAAGTATATAGTGAAATCGATTTTCAAAGGTATTTTGTACAAGACGAAGTTAGGGGGTCGTCTTAAAAGAGGGGTTTTACGGTACCTGTATTTTCTAAATAGATCTGGACAAATCATGCGGGTCGATTTCTCGGCCAGAATTAATAGGAAATCTCACCAATGTTAATGCACTTACGTTTGTCAATGCATTGTCAGTTGTGCAATCAGCGAGAACCTCCTGTGAGTCGGATTCGTAGTCCGATGGCCAGCGTTGCGCGTCTTCACAGTCTTGTGAGTCCGATTCGTAGTCCGACGGCCAGCGTTGCGCGTCTTCACAGTCTTGTGAGTCCGATTCGTAGTCCGACGGCCAGCGTTGACCGTCTTCACAGTCGTGTGAGTCCGATTCGTAGTCCGACAGCCAGTGTTGACCGTCACAGTCTTGAAGGTACTGGAACCAAATGTGTATTAGAATGAGCTAGAATAATGGTATAGTAGTGAACGTGCAAATGCTAAAGTTAGCTGTAGAGTGCTGGTCATATACACAAGATTTTATTTAGTTATACTTCCCTACAGCATTAGCAATTCTCAGTTCCTAAGTATGTTTTATACAATTTTCTCAAAGTCTAGGTGTAGTTTATATGTGGGTGAGGCTTATAGTCAAGGATTTAGCCATGGAAAAATCCTGTATGGTTACCTGGAATGGGACGTCTATGGATTGAGAGTATTGTGTAGTTATCCGCCGGTTCAGTGTGCTTTCTATCTGCGTTTCATCATCACTGTCTGGACAGGTAGCCAATGTCATGGACATACTGAACTTGCCTTTTGTGGTGTATCTGAAATTTAGTTGGGATAGTCATGAGTCGTAAGTTATACACACAGGGATATTGAGACAGATAAGGGAGTGATCATTTTTTTAACAACAGGGGGGGGGGGGTGGGTTTCCGCGCGGAGCGTGCGAAATTTTTTACCCCCCCCCCCCCGGTCAAGGGGTCAAAATTTCCCCCCCCCCCCCCCTTAGGGTCGAAAATCGGCTCGCGCACGGGCCCTTTGAAGCATAGTAACGCGCGGGCTTTTTGGCTCAAAACAGGTTAAGTTTTTTTTTCCCCCCCCCCAAGAGGGGCCCAAATTTCTTTGCCCCCCCCCCAGTCAAGGGGTCCAAATTTGTTTGCCCCCCCCCCCTGTTGATAATAAATGATCACTCCCTAATAGAAGAGGATCCCAAAATAAATTATATATGTTTGCCAAAATACACAATTTTCAGTCTCGAATTTCTGAGTGCGCCCATTGGCCCATTAAAGAAAATCCCCAACTTCACATATAGATCGAATTAGACTTTAGAGGGGGGAAAAACTACTTGTAGCAAAATGTTTTGAACTTCAGGAAATCCTCACTTATAAGGCGAATTTGATTTTTTTGAGGCCCAAAAACTCCCTATAACCACATTTTCTTAGGGTCAAACAGAGTAATTTTAATATTATTTTGCCCTTTAAAAAACCCCGTACTTGTGGGGAAAAGAAATAACGTTAACAAGAATAAACAATCCCCTAAAAAAGTGTGTTTCACTGTATAAAGGATATCAGTTTTCGGGTGCCTAATTTTTTGCCTTCACTCCAGTAGACTGAGTAGTGCAATGGCAGCCAAAGAAATTTGTCTAACCTGGCATCAGAAAATGGCTCTGAGCGACCTAGCACAATGCCCTATTTTATTAAAACTATGAGAAGTTGAAAGGAAACATATTTCCCTACAATACTATGTAGGTTTAATGGCAAAAATTCAAAGAAAAGCGATTCTACATGAATTTATATTTCAGCTCCCTAGGCCCTCCCACTTCACTCCAGTAGTGCAATGGCGGCCATAGTAGGGTGTCTAATTTGTCAACCTGGCATCAGAAAATGGCTCTGAGCGACCTAGCACAATGCCCTACGTTATTATAACTATGAGAAGTTGATAGGAAACATATTTCCCTACAATAATATGTAGGTTTAATGGCAAAGATCCAAAGAAGAGCGATTCTACATGAATTTATATATCACCTCCCTAGGTCCTCCCCCTTCACTCCAGCAGTGCAATGGCGGCCATAGTAGGGTGTCTAGTTTGTCAACCTGGCATTAGAAAATGGCTCTGAGCGACCTGGCACAATACCCTACATAAATATAACTACAAAAAATTGATAGCATATACATTTACCAACAATAATATCTAGGTTTAATAGCATAGTTCCAGAGTAAAACGAGTGTACATGAGTTTTCATTTCACCTCCCACAGCCTGTGCCCCTCCCCCTCTCCCCTGCTACAATGGCTACCTGACTGGCCTACAATTTCGGGCAACCTCTCCATAGAAAACCACTTACAGCGACTTTCAGCGACCTCATACATAACTGTAACCATTGTAATTTGTTAGTAAACACATTTATCATCAAATTGGTGGGGGTTTAGGACAGTAAGAAAAATATTTTATATTGACAAAATCACTTCACAAAATTAAAACCCATGAATTGCACCCACCTTGTTCGATTTTCCAGCTGTTTTCTGTTGATTCCGGAAGTGGACACATTTCTTAAGGACTTCAGGTTTTACTGGATGCTGATTGGCCGAAAATTAGCTTTAAAAAAGCTGTTGCTGCAGGGTAGCAGTGTAAAATCCGCGCTACTACTGAGACCGCGACAGCGGCGAACCCCCCCTAAAAATAACCTTTCCATCGCTTTTAGAGGAATAAGACCACAAAAATCGGATTCTCTGGTTAATTCTACGTCAGATATGATGTTTACAGAATTATTGAAGGTGTTTAACTGACAGAAATGAACTATCTAACAAAAGCGAGTTTACTATGGTGACAGATACGGGAGCGCCAGCGCCGATGTGCGGCGCCCATCGCTACGGCAAGGTATACAAGAGGGGCAGGGCCGGGGCAGGGCATACAAGGCAAAGGGAAAAGATGAGGTAGCAACAGATCAATCAAGGGCAGGTCAGTACAGAGAAAGTAGGAAGCACATTAACCGACCTAGACTAAGGTAAAACTATGCATGCATTTGAAGTAGGATAGGACAAGGCATGGCAAGACAGGATAAGACAAAGCAAAGATTATACCTCAAGTGTAGCAACGTCTGCAGGGTATACATTACACAATCAAACACGGTCAATAGGAACAATATCAAAATCAAAATACTCTAAATTTAACAATTGCTATAGGGCTCCTAGGGGTTAGGCCATGGGCGCAGCCATATTCGGGGGTTGGAAGTTCAAGCAGGTACCACTAGATGGACACTTATAGACTCAGTACTGCCCTGTGACGTCATAAACCCCGGTTAGCTGCTCCACCTACTGGCCAAGGGCCCGTACTGCAGGTTGTCAATTTGCCACAAGCGGTGCTGCTGTCGACGGCCAGGTGCCCTATAGACAGGTGACAAAATGAGAAATTCGGGAGCACCATTTGTGTGAAAAGCTACACACATAGCAATATTTACATCTTAGAAAGGGCATTCCTTTTCACCAAAGTCACTATAAGGCTACCAGTCACTTTCCCATTATTATTTTGACATACTCTCAGTTACTCGTAGGGTATCTACTACTTGTTAGCTTCCTAATCCGTTAATCTCAATGACTATGTAAAGATTAAAGAATAAGAAAAGAATTGACCGTGTGCCAAGCTGATCACACACCACATGGCAGGATTATGCATATTGACCATATCGATTATGGGATTAATATTTCAGAGTAGGTAAAGATTACAAACATTTTAAACAGGCACCCACTGCGTTCATGTTGTGCATTATGAAATCACTACATGACGTGATATATGCGATGAAGGCAATCGTGTTAATTAATAGCTGCTCCGACTGTCAAAGCAAAAATATTTTAGGACTACTTCTCACATTTTACTGATTATAATGAATTTCTAGAATTGAGAAACAAGAAACATCATGGGGAATAGGCGAATGCCATAGATACGTGTAGAGTAGTCCGTACATGACCTGGAGACTTTTGGTACCATAAGTTGGCCCCTATATAAATGGTACCACCAGATATTAGCAAATAATCCTAAACGAAAAAATCGGGCAGTGGACTCATTTACATCAGTACACTCCATCCACCAGGGAGCACAGGGCCAGAAAGTTGCAGTCATCCCATGAAAAACATTTTTTCTCAATCATTATTCAAAATATAGCAACAATATGGTGGACACTCTTAGTATTATTTGATCTTTATGATGGGATGGCTGTGTTTGTACTGATATACAATACGTGTACTTCCATTTAAATCTTTGTTGGTCCACATGGTCAGGCATGATAAAGCTACCAATACATAACAACTTACAAAACCCATTAAATTCAGTGTATTCCATCCTGTAGTGTACACATCCTGTACCGTACACATTCACCATCCGTCATCGTGTATCGGGTAATTGTAATCACCCTGGTAGGTGTCGGCACGGTGCTAAAGTCAGCGGGTCAAAAACAGACTATTTGGTTTTCTTGTGAAGAGATGCAGAATTGCATCGTCAGGGTACAGCTATGGTTAACATAAATATCACTCATAATCAGCCATTGCTGCAAAACATGGGTAATTCTGATCAATATTATGTACCAAATGACCGCCATCTCATGAAAAATGGAAATAAAAATTATAACACAGGATATACTAGAAATAACTGTATATCCAATTTGTGTGGTAGATTTCGAGATATTGCATGATTTATAAATCGTTACAGGCATGCAAAGTAGTCCCCTTATTACCATTGGTCTATACAGACCAATAACATGTAGTCTATAGACTATTGCGAATGGTAGTGTATTACTATAGGACATGCTTTATAAGGTCATGTGTGTATGGATGTGCATACTATAGCCTATTGTATGTGTTGTGGACACATGTGGACAGATGAGGAGAAAGGGCTTTCCAAGGTGAAATGTATAAAAAAAATAGAAAAAAAGTCATAAGCTTTCAAAAGAGGTATCATAGATGGAAATATCCCTTCTAGTTTTTGAGAAATTGCTTCATGAATCTGGGATGGTGCTGCCCTTGCCAAACAGCCAATAGGCTCTATCTCTTGTTGTTTAGATTGTATTCCTATATCTAATTATCATGATTTTGTAAAATTTCAGTTATTACCTAACCACTATTTTTCATATTTTGAATCATAAATCTGGATATAGAAATGATATTTACATTCTGTTTTGAGTGTAGTAATCCCTATGAATTTCTCTATCTATTGGAATTCATTCTTTTTCTATTTGGAAGGAAATTGTGGTCGCCATGGCAAAACATTTTAGGAAGAAAGCCTTATTTAGACCTCATATTGGCTTCAAAACGTTCCATTTACATTCCAAATTTTTTGGTTCAATGAACACTAAACGTAATATGGAAGGATTACCCCAAAATAGAATGTTTTGGAGAAAACCATCATTTTCTTTGGAAAAAATCACACTAGATCAAATTTTGGTCCATTTTCACTTTTGTGGTCATTGTGATGCCCCCTAGTGGCCAAACCCCAGTACTAAAAATCCCTCCTGGATGTACCTTTCTCCTTAGCTGCCCACACATGTTGTCCGATATACAGACATACATATATCATACAGCACATGTAACCGCTCTGAAAACGTAACCCTGTCCCCAGACTCTTCTAATTCACAATGCTATGTGTCGTAAAATCGGAGTTGTCAGATAGTAAACCAAATTGGCATGTGCCAGGAGCCCTCTACATATGTAGAATATTCACTATTCTGGTTATATTAAGAATCCTAGTGTTGTGAATTTGACAACCTTAGACTGGTCACTTTGCAACCCTTGACTTGTCATTAGTCCTAGTCTGATCACTGTCTAATCCAACTGCGCAAAAGTAATGCTAATCATGCAATTGCTCACCAATCCTTCATCTATTCAGGGCATTCCAATCCACGATTAGATCCACAGTGATTTCATAATAAGTACACAATGTGTGGTATTGATCCTGTCCAACATATTCAAACTGACAAGAATTTTGTCCACCAGAGCTGTCTTTTAATTGAGGGGAACTTATCTTCTTCATACTGTCTCACAGCAATACCTTCTGCTTGTAGCGGCATATAACTGAGGGGAACTATTCCTCTTCTTCTTTTCTTCTCTTTTTTTTTGTGTGGGGTGGGGGGCACACGATGGTATTTAAACGTTCTGATATTCTTGAATTACATCAGGAGAGGCCTGTTACATGAGCTATACAGACCGACGAGAAGTCCTCATCAGGAAGTGGTTTTGTTAACATGTAGACATGACATATATTGTGTTTCAATTGGTTAGGTCACTAAAAAAAATAATATTGTTTCTCATCACCATGGACTAAAGAAATTGACGAGGAAGTTTCTTTTTGTGTCTTTTAAGCTCGCATAACTGGCAGTAATAGCTTTAATGTGATGCCAGATACGCCAGTATTTGTCCACATTTTTCATGCTTTTCACCAAAAATTTGCAAAAAAAAAAAGGTTTTCCTCAAAACCCGATTTCTATGATGCGCGCGGTGATGAGAAACCATTTAATTTTTTTGAGAGGCCTTGTAGTGTTTTTGCCATTTAACTGAACGTAACTGAATATAACAGGAATAACAGTAGAAATAGCAGTAATTATATTGAACGTTATGCCGTATATGATGAGCGTGCTATGTCTCATGACTTTTGGTCAATAAAACTATTAAGTAAAATAGTGGCCAATTGTAAAGGTGTTGGGGCATTGTCAAATAGCACATCATTATTGTATTCCATCTTGCATACTAGGTCTAATAAACTTGGAGATGTGTTATCCATCTCAAAGTATGACTTGGTACTCCCGAGAAAGGTTAGGGACTGGTCATTCTTAAGGGAGATTGTGGCATGTTGTGCCGACCTGTATCCCGCTTTTGCTCATCTAAAGCTACCATATTGGGTTGCCTTGAGTGGGCGCAAGCTAATTTGCTGGGCTCTTTGGTGTATACAATATAGTATACTGTGCATGCTTGGTTGCTGAAATCCTTGCCAACAGAACCCCCCCCCCCCCCCTCCGCCCCCACCCCCTCCCTCTTCCAAGAGGGGTCGATCCCCCACACAGGAACCCACCGCTCCCCGTTGTTAAAAATTACCCCTCCACCGTGAACACTTCAGGTCTCATACAGATCGGTTCTCCCTTAAACCAGGGATCTTAAGTCTTACACAAGCACTCTGCCTTGGAGCAGCTCAGCTGAACCGGTCAGCTACCTGGGTTAGGAAATGCGAGATGCTCCTAAGCCTCCCAGGGGCGCTCCTCGGCTGGGAGCCGGTGGCTATTTGAGGCTTGTAACGAGCATCTATAATTGTTGTTGACCAGCTGCATTGGCAAGTCCCAGGAGTACCTCATAGAGGAGCTTCCTAAATCTCCAAGCTCTACCCCCATGGTCCAGGCTGAGTTACATTCAGGGGGTAGTCCGTTGGTTGATGCCATGTGGCCCTTTAGGTGGCCAGTAATCTACCTGGTGAGAGAGAGTGACACTAAGGTGAGGAGGCGGTGGCTGCATTACGCATGTGTGCTCCTATAGCTGTGAATGCCACAGAGCTTCATGACTAGGGGAGACCGGGGCACGTTGAACCGCTTTGACACCTTTATTTTTTTCCTGACCTTGCTAAAGGGGTCTGAACTTTGATTTTGCATCAAGTAGTTACCTTGTATCATTGTGATATAAGAGAACCTATTGCAAGGCAAATGTGGTCTTTTCTTGTATTTTTCTTGACTTTTTGAAAATATAATCTTAGGGTGGTTCAATGTGCCCCATTGGAATTTCGGTTGGAATTAGTTACTAGTGTTACTTTTGCATAGGATTGAATGAAAAAAAAAACATATCAAATGAACAAAAGTCACTCAATTATAGTTTCTATAGAAGTAGAGAGGCAGGCGGTCTCTCCCAGGCGCTCACTTGGTTCACTGGGTTCACTGGGGAGAGGCTCCCTCATATTGCAAGTTCTGTCAGTAGTGCGCAGGCACCCCCGCGCACGTGCCACGCCTTTATTTCTTAATCAATATTTTAAATAATTACATTTCTGAATAGGGAATCACTTATTCTCGGTGTCCTATTAATTTGGGCTAGCTGCAATTTTTTTGAATGGGTGAAAGAACAATTTTAGTGACCAATACAGTGGGGGCATTATCAAAACAAATATGGCGGACATGTGATATGTACGACTGGATTCGGCCACCTTTCACCATAGTAGAGTAAATATGTAACAATTTCAGCAGGTTTTTGGCACCTCTGTCAGAAAACATGAAAAGTTGCACACAGGGTCTTTACATAATACTGAACTCATATCAAAGAGGATACATGCTTTTTGAAGAGTATTTCCACATGAAAATATACATTAAACTCAAAAAGTATGAAAATGAAGAATAAACAAATAGAATATCACACATGTTAATTAGAAGGGCTTACACCTTATAATAGGGGTGACCTAGGGTAATATGATAATGCTGATTCCAAATCTGCTATCTGTATGATGGTATTGTAGGGACACTAATATTAGTATTGTAATCGAACGCCTACAAGGTAGTTCGGGCGGCCGGAGCCAGGGGGCACCCCTATCGGAGGCGGACAGTATATAAGCTGTCCTCACCCCCTTGCTCTGGCAGACCTTCTCAGGTCTCTGACTGTGTAATATATAGAAAGTTATTTGAAAGCCAAACATACATTGATCGAACCTCATATACTTCAAGGATTAGCATTGTTGTACAGGTGAACGACTAATAAACCCTGTGTTCTTGCATCTCTACATGAAAACTGCGGTTCGAGTCCTTATTTAATCGAATTACATAAAGACGAACTCTACACTGGTGCCGTGACCAGGATTTTTATGTAGAAGATAGCGGACTGACCCTGGCAGAGGCTCAGTCAAGGAACGGGGGGGATGAAGGATCGGGAGCCGAGCTGGAAGATGGGGAACTGGACTACACAGTCGCCCAAATAAATGAAATCTGGGATATTGCCTCTCGAATGCATACCCCAGAGAATAAGAAATCTCGAAAGAGGAGTCTGATTTTTCGAACTCCGGGAGAATTTCCTCCTACAGTGCCGAACACCAATCCGTTCAGAGGGAACCCATGGGCGGACATGCTTCCCTCCGAACCGAACCTCGGACATATGGAACGAGATTTGTCTAGAAGAGGTCGACAGGTCCCTGATTATGACGCCTACTGCGAGAAATTGAAAGCAGAAGAGGAGTCGATGAGGGATCGGCATACAGCCATGAATGAAGATTTGATCCGATTAGCCAACGAAAAGGCAAGGGTAATCGCACAGAACCAGAAGGAAGCAGCGGAATTGAGTGAAGTAAAATCCAGAATCCAAGCGGATAGGAAATATATAAGTGAACAGTTGGCTCTCGAAACTTCTCAGTTGGCCAAGGTCCAACAGAAGGTTAAGATTGCTCAACACAGTCTGACCGAGGAGCAAGCCCAACTCCAGAAAGAGAAGGAAGAGGCTCGCCGAAGTCGTGATCTTCGGGATACCTATGAAAGCGAGATCGAACGACAATCCAAAAGGGTCAAGAAAATCAAGGCTGATTATTCGAAGGAAGAGAAAGCCGGCGAGGCCCTGCGGGAACAGTTCGAGCAAGAACGAGAAGCGTTGAAGCAAGCTCGAATCGACATGAAGACTGACCTCGACAATATTCAGAAAAAGAAAGATGAAATCAATGATACCTACCTGGCTTATCAGAGTCAGATAGAGGAGATCCGCAAAGAAGAAGAGACTAGGAGGCGGGAAACAATGAATGAGGGAGCCAAGCTACCTAAACACGTTGCATCCACACCTAGTCCGATATTGAGTACAGTAGAGCCCATCGAAACACGGGGGGTTGTTTCGGAGGGGAAGTATGAACGAACCCAGGGAGGGACTGTTCCGAATGAGACTTATCGTAAAGTCACGTATGGGGGAACCGAGGAGAAAGAAATCTCTAGCACCCATGATATCACGAGCGAGGCCCCACCCAAAAGAATGAATCATAGTTACGGCTCTCTGCATCCCTTTGCGGATGACACGCTGGCAGGACATAATTATACGGTACCACCACCACCGATATATAATATAACCTACCAGTATCGGGCACCATTACCCGGGGCCGGATCGAACGAAGGACATCAGTCCTATAACGAAGGGGGAGGATCGATTCCGAGCAGGGGGACAGGTGGTGCTCCGAACCCCAGAACGAATCCGGGAGGAGGAGCTGGAACTGTGCCGAACCCTGGTTCGTACGGAGGTTACCCCCCCAGTCCTGAACGAACTCAGCCAAATCCAAGAGGAGGGGCACCAAGACCGGTCCCTGCCCCGAGGAGGTTGACAAAACGATCATCTATGGGCCCGAGGGTAGCTGCCATAGTGGAATCCGATCCTTGTATACAAGGAATGGGGATAGACTGTTGCAGTCGGACCCGGGAAGATGAGTCAGAAATAATGGAATGGAGCCGGAGGCAGTCTGATAGACTGGTATGGAGTCAGAACAGTGCCAGGAAGCCTGTTCGAACTCCCCGACGGTTCAATGGAGAGAATTGGAAGGAAAGCTACCAAGACTTTTGCGACGATAACCGTTATCATGGGTGGGACAAGGAGGCTTCCTTGGGGCCTCTCATTAAATGGTTGAGTGAGGGTCCGGGACGAATAGCTGTAGATGATTGGCGAGAGACGTATGGGGAAGATGGAAACTATGACCAATTGGTGGCAGCCGCCACACACATTTTTGGGGTGCTGTCCGCGAATGATCCTTGGTCGGAGTTCCAGGTACGAACACAGAAACCAAAAGAGTCTCCGAAAGTATTCGGACTAGAGCTTCAAAGATTATTGCAAAAGGCTCGACCTTATTGGAGACGGGATGATGAATATTTCTTAGATGAACTATTCACACACTTCATAAAAGGACTGAGGGATCCGTCCCATGCTGAACTCGTCCAGAAGGAATGGGGGCGAGGATCCTCAATGGTAGACTTCTTTTTGGCTATAGATCAGCATGAAAAGAAGAAACGACTACTTTCTGGGTTCGTACCCAACCAAAGAGTGGCGTCTGCACATACGGCTGCTCCAGAGGAAAGTGATTCGGACGCTGGTTCGGATGAGGAAAGAATTGCAGCAATAGGGGGAGATAAGTGGGATCGAAAGAATCGGTGGAAGAAAAATGGTAGTAAACCACCCGAGAAAGAGAAGCCAGTAGAGGCAAGCTCCAAACCCATCCCTACCCCCCAGTTAGGAGCGTCATCAGAGAATGAGAAACGGTTAATGGCCATGATGGAGGAAATGAAAGGATTGTTGGACTATCAGAAACGACCGAAGCTAGATCGAGCAACGGTGAAGTGTTTCAGGTGCCAGGAGACCGGACATTTCGCAGCCGAATGTACGGCCGAGAAACCAGTTTGGAGGGAAAGAAAGAGAGAGGAGACGGGAAATTAGAGGGGGTTGTCCGTGAAGGCAAGCTGACAACCCCGAATAAAGTATGCCAGGATACAATCCATACGAACGCGATTGAGGAGTCTGTAATGTATCCGCCCAGCAGCATGGGAAATGCTGATGAGCCGAAAACATGTGGGGCTGGGGGTATTGGTGAGACAGTTGCCAGGGAGAGCAAAGAAGGGAAACCGATCACCAATAGAGAGGAAGGCTGGGTAGAGGAACTATCCAGGATCGGGGGGATCCGCCTTCCCCAAGGTCATCCGTGTCTGGAGTATTTGAAAGGATTCGGATTCAATTTTGACATGGCAGACGACATCAAAAGGTTCGCAAGTAATCCCTCTATGATGGGAGGAAAGAGATGGTATGTGTCCGTATCTGTAAACGGCAGAATGGGAGAATTTTTGTTGGATACCGGAGCTAGCCACTCCGCTATGTCGAAAAGATTCTACGATCTGGTGTCGAACATGGATGATGACCTCACAACGAGGGTAAATGCATGTGCGGCTGATGGGAGCAAGATACGAACGTTTGGTAGAACTTGTATGATCATCTTGGTGGGTGGTAGGGAATATATCATTTCCCCTACTGTCGCTGGGATAGAGGATGATGGTATCATTGGGATGGATTTCGCTTCCTTATATGGGGTAAAATTGGACCCCATCACTGGAATGTTGAAAGTAAATCGTCCCTACAAAGACAGGATACAATGCCTGGCACGAGAAGTTAGTGGAGTAGCGAGTGTGGTACAGACGGTAAAAATACCTCCCGGAATGGCATGTGATGTGTTAATAGCCTCCAGTAGGATGAAGAGGGGCGTTCCGGGGGTTTTCGAACCTAATGTGACAGTGTTGGGAAAGAAGGGTTTGGAATCAGCCGACACCCTAATAGGCAACATAGCATGGGGGGTGGCCCCTATAACGAACCCGGGTTCGAAAACCATCTACCTAGAGAAAGGCACTGTAGTGGGAGAAGTGATATCCGCGGAAGCGGTCACCAGTAGCTTTGAGAATGGAAGTGGACTAGTCCCGAACAATGAAGTAATGGAAGAAGGATTGGAAAAGTTAATAGAGGGATCCGGAGTAGAGACGGAGGAACAGAGGAAAGCCCTGAGGGAGATGTTAACTGAGTGTAGTTTAGCCTTTGCGCGGCCCGGAGAGCCGTTGGGACGAACGGATCGAGTCCTGCACTCAATTAACACAGAAGGGGCGAATCCAGTAAAGATACCATATAGACGTCTTCCGCTAGCAAAGAAAGTGGTGGCGGAAGAGGAGATTACGAAGATGTTGGCGGAAAGAGTGATAACTCCGAGCACCAGCCCTTGGAGTAGTCCAGTATGTATGGTAACAAAGAAGGATGGGAGTATCCGATTCTGTATAGACTACCGAAAACTAAATGGCTTGACTAAAAAGAATTCGTATCCGCTCCCCCGGATAGATGAGACCATTGATTCCCTCGGAGGAAATAAATGGTTTTGTACGATTGATTTGCAGTCTGGCTATTGGCAGGTAGGAATGAAAGAAGAAGACAAGGAGAAAACTGCGTTTTCGAGCCATGTAGGGTTGTTCCAGTATAACGTGATGCCATTCGGACTCTGTAATGCTCCGGCCACGTTTGAAGCAATGATGGAGACTTTACTGAGTGACTTATTGTGGAAGAAATGTCTAGTATATCTGGACGATGTGATCATATTCGGAAAGACATTCGAGGAATGCCTGGAGAACCTGAAGTTGGTGTTGCAGCGAATAATCTCGAATGGGTTAAAGCTGAAAGCTAAAAAGTGTAATATGTTTCAGAAGAGTATTAACTATCTAGGACGGATCATCTCAACAGATGGGGTGAAGGCTGATCCGGAGAAAGTTAAGACTGTAACAGACTGGAGCATTCCTAAAGGACCGAAAGAAGTAAGATCCTTCCTAGGATTTTGTTCTTATTATAGAGATTTCTTACCAGGATACTCCCGGATAAGTTATCCAATACAATGTCTGTCGCACTGGACCCCGGGGAGACGTAAGGAGAAGTTCCCATGGGGGAAAGAGCAAGGGGAATCATTCGAACTGATTAAACGGTTGTTCGTGGAAACACCAGTTTTGAAATACCCCACTGCGGACGGTCATTTCATATTAGACACTGATGCGAGCAATGAAAGTATAGGGGCAGCTTTGTCTCAAGTCCAAGATGGGAAAGAGGTTCCAATCGCATTTGCAAGCAATACAATGAGTAAGGCACAAAGAAATTATTGTACGACAAAGAGGGAATTGTTGGCAGTGGTAGTTTATACAAAGAAATATAAGCACTTTTTGTGGGGATCTGATTTTACTTTACGTACGGATCATTCCTCCCTCCGGTGGTTATTAAACTTTAAGGACGCGGAAGGTATGATAGGACGGTGGTTGGCACACCTATCTGAGTTCGGATTGGACCATAGCCAAATTCAGCATAGAAAGGGGGCTAAGCATGTAAACGCTGATGCGTTGTCGCGAATCCCGGTGAGGAAGTGTCAGAATGACGGATGTGATGATTGTGGGAAGCATAATGCCGTGTTGGCAGGAGTCCGAAAGCCTTTTAGAGATCTCGAACCCATGATACTAGAATGGGACGAGAACTCCATTAAGAGCTTCCAGGAGAGAGATGCGAATAGTATCCGTCTGAAGATGTTACTTGTAGAAGGAAGGGTCCCGACTCGGCCAGCAATATCGTTGGAGAACAGGGAGATGAGGCGACTAATAGCTCAATGGACAGAGTTAGAGGTGGTGAATGGACTGATCTATAGGTGGAAGACGAATGCGTTGGGAAATAAGTCGAGACAGATCTTTATTCCTACTGCCATGCGAAGGGATATAATGTTCTTTTGCCATGGGCATCGGACCAGTGGCCATTTTGGGAGAAAACGGTCTCTGGAAAGGCTGGCTAGAATGTATTACTGGCCAGGTATGAGTACGGATCTGTTGAGATGGATAGACACTTGTCCGAAATGTTGTACGAGCAAGCCCGGGCCTGGGTTGGGTAAAATGCCCTTAACCCAGGAACTGTTTGGAGTCAGGTTCGCAAGAGTGGCAGTGGATATAATCACAGGATTTGTGACAACTCCGGAAGGAAATACATGTATGATGGTAGTAACGGATTACTATACGAAGTATACGAAGGTATTCCCAATGAAGGATCACAAAGCAGCAACTTGTGCTAGAATGTTAGTGAAGGGATGGATACTGTACTTGGGAGTGCCTCTGATGTTGCATAGCGACCAAGGGAGAGAGTTCGAATCGAATCTATGGCAGGAAATGTGTCATCAATTGGCCATTTGCAAGACCCGAACCAATCCGTATCGACCACAGAGTGATGGTCAGGTGGAGAGATTCAATCGTACCCTAATACAGGTCCTGAAGAGTTTAGTAAATCAAGAGATGGATGATTGGGATGAACAGTGCGACTTCGTTTGCCATGCTTATAATAGCACGGTACATGCGAGTACGAATTGCTCTCCGAATCTGTTAGTATTCGGGGAGGATCTGATTATGCCAGCGGACCTTGTGTTCGGAGTAGTTGGTATGAATCCAGATGTCCCGTGTCAGATCATGTTTGTGGAGGCGTTGAAGGAACAATTCCGGAAGGCATACGAACTAGTAAGAAAGGAATTAGGAAAGACAGCTAAATGGCAGAAAGTGGGCTATGATACTAATCTAAAGGTTCGGCGGTTTGCGGTAGGGGACTTAGTAGCGAGATACCACGAACCTCTGGTTGGCATCAAGCTGAGAGATAATTGGGATGGTCCGTGGAGGATTACCCAGAGAGTAAGTGATGATACAGTCCTGATGAGAGATATCTTCGGGAGGAATCAGAAATCGAATGTGGCCCGGTTGAAACCATGGAAGGGGAGAGAGTACTCCACGGAAATGTTCAAGATGGGACAAGAGGAGAGGGAGGAGATGAAAAGAGAGTTAGATAAAGTAATCGAGAAGAGGGGTCCGGGTAGACCCAGGAAGGTGAGGAAGGAAGCGGTGCAAATTAAATCATCTCCAAAGCGATCGGAGAAAACAAAGAATGTCTCGGCAGGTGTAGACAGGAAGAGAAGGACTGTCCCCTCTGTGGCTACGAGGGAACGGGCGAAGACCTCTCCGAATGTCAGGTGTAAAGAGAATCCAGTAGGGGTTCGTCGCAGCCCTAGATTGAGGGTGAGGGGTGCTGTTACCTAACCTGAAACACAACGATGTAATCAGTTAAATATTGTCATAATTACCGGGGTAACCGGGTAATTCGTCTTCTATGTAGGAATGATCACGACAAAAGTCAGAAATCCAACAAACTTACCTGTGAATGTGCCAGTGGGTAAGGGACGGATAATCCGGCGGATTAGTAGTTGCTATCCGTATTTAGATCCATAATGACTCGAGATGAATTCGACAGGGCGGTGAGGGTATCAGTGCTATAATTACCTGATCGTAATGCGTGACGCGCGGGAAGGATGAATGATTGTTTATATTTTGCAAGCGCGGGAAGACTGAAGTCTCGCCGAATGCGCGGTATCTCGCGAGACCGACGCGCGTGCGCAAAGGTCGACGCGGGTCAGCAATCCGCCATATTTGTTTACGGTTCGCCGGACAGAGCAAGGGGAAGCGTATCAGAGCACAAAAGCGAGGAGATAAAGACTGTTTGAAAGTGAACTCGGTGTATAGCAGGTGGGTGAAGTCGCCAGGATCCCGCAGAAAGGGTCCTGGTACCTGTCATTCATTTATTATCGAGTGAAAGAACTTTTTGAGTGTCACGATGGCTTCGGCGTCTGGCTCTCATTCCGAACGATCGGCCCTCGACGAGGTGTCCGAAGCATTTATGGAGACCGAGGCGATGTCGCCAGTTACCAAGAACGAAGAAAGTGCATTGAATGAATCCGGAGCAGAGGAGAGTAGCATGGGAATGGAAGGAATGGAGATTGAAGAAATCCTGGAACGATCGGACGAGCCGCTGCTCGAACCGAATCTGGATGGCTTTAAATCAAGGTATGACGGTCGGGAAGTCCATATTCACGACCGGATCTTAGAAGGAGACCGAAAGTGTTGGGACGCAACCACTAGGGACTGCGTTCGACACTTCCTATCCCCGACAGAGTACCAAGCACTGCCATCCGAATGGCTCCTGTTTTACAACCGAACTGAGGCTGGACTGCAAGTGAGTCAGCCGTTCCGAAGGGCGATGTTCGATTGCGAAATCGCATATCGACAGAATCGCCTTCCGAACCTACCCCATGTATTGACTGACCATACTGGAATGGGGGTGACCGGAATGGATATTGCAGGAGAGGTACTGTACCGGGAACCCGATATGGAGAAAGAACCCAGGACTGCGGAAGACTGGGTAGAACGAGCGGAGCATCCGGACGTCCCGAGGCTCTACACTCTGAATGGAGACGAATTACTTCGTCGACTGGAGGAGTGTTCGGAGCCGGAGGAGAAATTGAACGGAATCATCAGCACGATGATTCGAGAGGGGACCTACGCCACTAGGGCATATGTTCCCGGGGCAGAGGAAGAACTGACCTCTGCTGAGCATAAAGAACGACTGGCTTCCATCCGAAAGGGCAAAGCAATCCTGAAGGCCGCCAAACAAAAAGGTGGTGTGTCAACAGGGAGCGAAACCGAAGGAGAGGAGACCCCAAAGAAAACGAAAGTTAAAGGCGTGAAGGGAAAGACGAAGAAAAAGTCTCTGACCGACACCGAATCTGACAGTGACCAGGGTGCCTTCACACCGGTTCTGTCAGCGAAAGAAAAAAAGAAGTTGAAGGAATCTAAGAAAGACACAAAAATGACTGTGCCTCCGAAAGTGATTGCTAAAGTCACAGAGGTAGTGGGCAGGAAAGATCCTTCGAGTGATAATCCACTGGAGGGACGGATGGCTGCCGTTCAGGCTGCTGCCGCCGCCAAGGTCAGTGGTATTATCAAAGGAGCCACTAAGAAGGCAATCAAAGTGACTGAACCCGTAGATAGTCCGGACGACGAGTCTGGACCAGATTCGGGTGACGAACCTCCGGAAACCGATCCGGATCCAAACACACAGGATCCGGAGGACAAGATGGAGGTTCCGAATGAGGAGGAACCAGAGGAGGAAGAAGAGGGAGAGGGTGAAGAGGGATCGAAAGATGAGGAAGAACGGGAAAGAAATCAACGAATCTGGAAGAATAGTGAGGCGAAGTTCGCACACTTCATTCCGGGTTCGTTCGAGGAATGTGCGAAGGGCAAGAAAGCGTACGGTTGCCCCGAACCCCGAAATATGAATGACGAAAGCGATGACGAAGATTGGATTCGGGAAACCGAGCACGATCCCTTGCCATCAGATTTCTATACGGAGTGGTTTAAACAACTAACGAAATACCCTGATAGTTACTACATAAGAGACCAGAAGTCAAAGCTGCGCTGGGCCTACTTATGTTGGTATCAGAAAGACGGTGAGCGATATTGCCCGTTCGCCATTTGCATAGAGGAGAAAGGAAAGGACAGGACATATCCGACAGCAATGCGGTTCCTGAGGCATCTATGCGAACGGCACTTCCACCACACGGTGGTCTACGAATGTGCAAATCAGAAAGGACAGAGGGACAGTGCAACCTGCAATGGTTGCGTTACTCCCCGAAGGGGTGTCATGCTTCGCCATCTGAAGTTTTGCCACAGCCCCGGACTGAGTGCAGCGCGCGAGAAGGTAATGAGCCTGCACGACAAAGTAATGACAGAATACAACAGAATGATCCCTTCGGACTTCAAGCACATCGGCGTGAAGACGGATTCATTCTGCAATGTGCATGAGTCCAAGAAGGGCAAGATATGTGCGAGAATTGCCCTAGTGAGAGCTCGAGGGAAATTTCAAATGACGAATGAACTATTCTCTAGAGTGTGTGAATGGAGGGGTGATCCACCCAAGGCAAAGATTGACGAGAAGAGGCGAGCTAGCCGCAGCCCAGCAAGTGTCAAAGGAAAGAAATCTCGGTCCGATTCTCCCGAAAGATCGGAGTTTAAGAAGCCCCTGGCTGTGGCTCGTGACTCCAGATCGAAACAGCAGAAACGGAGAGATTCGACTGACTATCAGTCACCAATGAGTGGGGGGTCGGAGTCACGTCCGTCCTCGTCAGCAGGTTCGGCATCAGCGTCAGCTTCGCAGAGTGATAATCCACCTGCTTGGTTCGACCGGAAAGAACCGGCCCGTGAGCCGGAGACGGGTGATTTCCCAGAATTGAGCGCACAGAAGGTTCCGGCCCGTGTCGAACCTGTACTGACTCAGATTCCGGACAATAGGCCCCGACTGAGCACGAGACCGGTGGATCTGTATTTTGATCCGAGTGACAAAGTGGTGTGCGCCCAAGCCCAGCAGGCAGTGGACGACTTCCAGGAAACCCAGAGGGAATTGGCTGTCCGATACAACCAGGGGGTGGCGAACTTGTTTGCCCGCTCTCTGGTTGAACAGGAGGCCAGAACCAGAACGAACCTGGAAAAAGATAATGAGGCGCTTCTGGCCGCCGAAACGAATAAAATTCGGAACGAAGCCAAGCTAGCCGCATCACGGACTGCTTTGGCTCAGAAACGCCTGCAGGAGTCAAATGACCGGAACGAGGCTATGAACGTCAAGTTCCAGCAGGTATTTGGGGTGTTCTTGGACGAGTGGGATGGCACCCGCGAATCCGCTCTGGAACTGCTAAAGAACCAGAGTGAGGAGGGGTGAGCCCACGATTCAAGAGTGAGAAAATAGGAGTGATTTGATATTCGAAAGAGAACGAGTTAGTGTAGTATGAACGTCTACTGAACCATCAAACAGCAGTAACCGAAGTACGCAAGATGAATACGGTGACCAGACATCTGAAGAGGAGAGCACCATTCACCCGTTCGGAAGAACGTGTCTGTTCGGTTAGAACAGAGGCAGCAGTACGAGAATGAAGAGGAGAGCACCACTAACCCGTTCGAATGAACGTGCCTGTCCAGTTTGGGACAGGGCGGCTGTTGAAGAGGAGAGCACCACACACCCGAGTCCTTCCGAAAGGATGGTACTTCGTGCCTAACCAATGTTGAAAAAGGTTAGGATGGCTGCCCGGATCTTCAGTTTTTTTGTTCCTGTGTTGTTGTTTTTTTTGTCATGAGAGATGTCAAATTGTTCTAGTCGCTAATCTATATATGTTTGTATGTATACTATACAAGTGTCCTTAATCATTCGAAATGTGTCGAGCCGTTCGGATATATTACCACCTATGTAAATAATATTAGTTTTGTATATTTTTATATACCCTACTGTGTTCACGACGTAACATAACGCTTTACTAAAATAAACTCAGTTGTATGAGTTTATATTATATTGTACATATATTTAAAAGCGTAAGCGTATGTAATGTCTGGGGGGGGTGGTGTAGGGACACTAATATTAGTATTGTAATCGAACGCCTACAAGGTAGTTCGGGCGGCCGGAGCCAGGGGGCACCCCTATCGGAGGCGGACAGTATATAAGCTGTCCTCACCCCCTTGCTCTGGCAGACCTTCTCAGGTCTCTGACTGTGTAATATATAGAAAGTTATTTGAAAGCCAAACATACATTGATCGAACCTCATATACTTCAAGGATTAGCATTGTTGTACAGGTGAACGACTAATAAACCCTGTGTTCTTGCATCTCTACATGAAAACTGCGGTTCGAGTCCTTATTTAATCGAATTACATAAAGACGAACTCTACAGTATCTAGAAACGATCAAGGTCAGAATCAAGGTCAAAGGTCAGAAATCCACTAAACATCAATACATGTATAAGAAAACACTAGCATGGTCATCTGCTCTGTCTCTTTGGGTGTCTGCCTGTCTGTCTATGTGTATGTTTGTGTGTCCCTTCACTGATAACAATACCCATCTGCCCATAGTCAGTAGTGACTATACCACAATATTTTGGCTCCTGTAGTCAGGGGACTATACAACCTGGTGCAACGGGCATAAATTAACAATTAATGCTGAAAAAACGAAGGTTATGTGGTGCTATTCGGACAGGTCTGTACCAGATCTGAGTACCGGTAGGGTGACTCTGGGAGGTACTGAACTCGAGATGGTTGATTAATTTTACTATCTGGGTGTCATCCTTGATAAGCATCTGTCTTTTGAAACCTTCTGTAGAAAAATGAAAAATAACGGCTCAGTTAAACATGAGTATTTAAAGAAGTTAATGAAAGTTGCTGACTATGAATTAGGCCTCTGTATATAAAAGACGATGATTCTTCCAACTTTTGACTATGGAGATTTCTTGGTGGAGAGTGCTGCCAAAGACCCTCGGAAATATCTCCAGACAGTCCAGAATCATTGCCTTAGAACCTGTTTAGGTATCAGAGATCCTAAGAGTATCACCAGGGCGTATGGGCTCCCGAGAGATGAGTCCAATACACTGAGGCCAGTCCGGGCACTACGTGCAAATAATAAGATCAAATTGAAGGTACGTTGTGCCACATGTGCATTGTATGAGCGCAGCCCGCTTTATAGAGGTAACCTAGAATGGAATAAGCTAGAGGCTGAGAACCAGCATAGTGGAAGTAAAGTGATCTTTAAAAATAAATTCCAGTAAAAGTTGGATGAGATATAATAAGTACATACGTCTATACATGCTGAACGTGAAATACATGCAGTGGGAGGTTTAGCTTGACCGGAACAAGCCTCTGTTGTTGGAACTACCGTCAACCCGAATGGAATAGTTCATTAGCCTAATAGGCTGTAGGCAATCTGTATACTGAAAGACTGAATCTGAAAGTTAACCCAATAAGTAACAACTAGACAAGCTACCTATACTATCATCGCGGTTGAAATATTGAGTATAGTTATGCTAGAGCAATTTGTGATTGGTGTTTATGTGTTTACTATGTATATGAGTTGCTGGGTAAAATAATTGACAAAATGTCTCCTGGATTTTGACCAATGTGAAAAACATGTTATCTGACGTGACTTGTCGGCCAATAAAATCAATCAATCAATCAATCTTAGCCACATATCAGTCATAAGGATAGACAGGAGTGACTTTATTTGGATCACACAAATTGATGATGTCACAGGAATGTGTACACAGGAAACACCTGAGACTTCAGGTAGGCACATCTTATTCATCTAAATCACTCCTTTACACATTTCCCTGTGCATTAGATTGTGTGTTAATGTTGAGCATGCTTACATCATAGAACACATAGATTCTCAGGTTTAATTAAAATTATCATGTGCTTTTGTCCAAATTCTGATCATGTAATGGTGGATCTCTAGGCATCCGGACTAGGATGTACAGAAGTTGACTGGATAAAGGGTCATAGTGTGCTAGGCATATACCCCATCCTCATCTATCTCTTACAGTGGTGCTAGGACAGGTACCCCTGGACATCTACCCCTGAACATCTAGCCCCTGGACATCTACCCCCTAGAACTTTTATCCCCTTGGACATCTATTCCCTGGAATTCCAACCCCTTGGACACCTAGCCCCTAGGGCATCCACCCCCTGGGACACCTACCCCTGGACATCAATCCCCTGGACATCTAGCCCCTCCGACATCTAACCCCTAGGACTTTGATCCCCTGGACATTTATCCCCTGGACATTTATCCCATTACAACTTCTATCCCCTAGGACATCCACCCCCTTGGACACCTACCTCTGGACTGCTCAACAGGTTTGACCAAATGACTTTTTTGGTTAGTAGAAAGCAGTAATGAATATATGCAAATAACCACCTTATTATGCATAGCCATCCATCTGAACACTACTTTTTCACATGTAATAAACACATGTATATTGGTTTCTATCATTAGGATTATCCTTTGAATTTTATTCCATTCTAAAATAAATAATATATATTTTTAAAGAATTAAAAGTAATATTTTTACTTTATTTTTTCAATGTCATTTTACATGTAGTCACATTAATAAAAATGAATGTATCCTCTTAGAATCGGGTTCAGCACGTCTTAAAACCCCTGTATACCAAATTTCATGCTTTCTGCCGGAAGTGCCAAACCATTTCACATATTTCTTGTACTACCAGTTGTACCTCATTAAATAGAGTATGTTTCACTTAAATGTTATGGTCAACTGCTAGAGTTAGCCAAAAAGAAGACTCGTTATACTTGATCTATTATTGAATGCCCCTCTAAATATGCACACCAAGCACTTGTAAACAAACGATCATCCACTTCCGTTTTGCTCGCACAAGTGTGATTGGCAGCCTCCAAGACTGACATTGCAGTGTAGCCTGTCCCTACACGGGACAGCCTGTCTATATAGAAGTGACTGAGTTTGTACCTTACAGATTTTTCTTAGGGTCAAATTCAACCAGTTTAAGATTATTCCTGTTATTCCTGAACTAGAAAAATAAAATTTCAATTTTATTTTTTCTAAATACCCACCAATTTAATTTCTGTGAATCAGAAATATAATTCTCTGTTTTGAGAAACCTGTTTTATGCCACCTCTGGATGATCTGCTGGAGGAACAAAACAGGAACTATTTTCTGGGTAAACAATTGTACTAATATTGACCTAATTAGACAGTACAAACCAATGGAAGCACAGCATGTGGTCACATGTCATACAAACATGTCAGGGAGCGCCAAAATCGCCTTACCTGGTCAGTTCTGGATGTAGTAGCGGAGTAAACACATCGTCTTTCTACCATTAATTATTCCTGTTATTTGATAAGTCTGAATGAATCTTTGATTACATTCTTTTATAATGTAATGCACTGTTCTGTCTCTGAAAAGTGATAAATCTGGGAATAAAGACACTGTAAATATGTTACACTTTAATTTATTTTCACAAACCGCTAACTATGTATTCTATCATAATTTTGACCTTCATAGAGATCTTAGGCCAGCAATGTTTTTTAACGACACAAAAACAAAAGTTTAACAATTGCAAATATTTACTTTCTTTTTTTAGAGCTTGGAGCACCCTGAGCATGGCTCAAGGCGCCCCATTTTTTGTGGATCAATGTACCCCGTTCTGGCCATCATAGATAAGATTGATGTTATTCAAATTACATAACACATCCAGCAGTAAAGTTGGGTTCTATTCAAAGGTTCATCTGTATACTTGGATCTCCATAGAGATCTTAGGCCAGCAATGTTTTTTAACGACACAAAAGTTTAATGATTGCAAATATTTACTTTCAAGGCCATAAACCTTTAATGCTGTCTAACTTTCTCATCAGCATCCTAAAATCATCATGATGTTGCTGATCTGAACTGTCTATATAAGGGGGTAATGTGGTAGGCATACTGCCAGAAAATTCCCAAAGGAATAGCAAAGAGAGCGGGCGGCTCAACATGCCCGGGTGGTCGACGTGCCCCGGTCTCCCCTACCAAGTAATGCCTGATGATAGAGGACCAGAGGATGGGTGGTTTCAGAATTGGGTAACATGTGCCCTTGTTGCAACATAGCATTATCTTAGTAGTCCGACACATCTGGCGCTATTGCACCAGACAGTAGCTACATAGGGATGCTATGGTGGGAATAAGCAGGGTGTTGTTCTCATCAATGTACTCACTGTCATTAATGGTCAATCCTAATACATTTGTATCCTCAAGATACTCCATATGCCCAGCAAACTAATACTTTTGCAAACAGGTCAATGTTAGTGTATGTTATGGGGCCCACCATACACTGGGCTCTATTCGGCCGAAGTTATATAGGAAATGTATGGGCTTAATCGGCCGAAGTTCCCCAGTGGACGTTGGCCATCACACGTTTTGTTTTTAGCAGCAGGGAGGAGTGGTGGGAGAAGTACCCATGAAGAGTGCAGTTGACATCAAACAAAGCCAGGATTACAGATCTATTTATGTATTTGGAATGTCTGCCAACTTGGTTAGCCCAAAGGCCCATGCGTTCTACCGCTGGTACAGGGGTAGAAGTGTCGAACTATATCTTAGAGGAAATGAATGGGGTGTCCTTGGCAGTGGGTCACAATGTCCCGTTTTAAGAAATACCCAGTTTGCCATATCGATTTTAAGATATGTCCCATGTCCCATGCCCAAAAATACCCATGTCATCATGTCGAATTTAGCGTTCTAGGCTGGCCCATATAGGCTATACCCTCAGCAAAATGTATAGTCCTTTGCCTATTTTGAATGCCAGTGCAGGTCTCGGCCCCTTCACCAGCAAATTTTTTTTGGGGGTCGGCCTTAAAGGGTTAATTAGACTTTAAGTAAATGGCATCCAATTTAAGTTCTATACTTTAGTACATCATCCATAGAGACAAACGGGCACCATTCGCATATATCCATGGTTTCTATTATCTTATTCTGACTATTCTATTATTACATAAATGATTTACTGGGTTATTAATTCTGCATGTTCCCTGTCCAATACACACCACTCTGACACAGTGCTCTCTCTTTGTATTGATCCGAGTGACCAGGCACAGATTTATTGTATTTGTCCATTCATTCTGTGGAGGCTTAGTCAGGACCACTATTATACGACCATCCACCCCATACTTAGCGCCTCCTACCCCCTCAGGGCAGTAATTGAATAGTGCCTTGCCATTCTGGACCAGGAGCACAGGCTTACATCACAGCATTATATAACACTAAGCCGTTTTCAGGTACTGCGTGTCTCTAAATGGCACCTCCCTCACGGAATTACATGTTGATCTATGGTTTTAGGAGTCATAATTGATGAGTTATAACATCGTGTATTATGCTATGCATCATTCAATACGCTGTGCATCATTATAATTGCCCTGTGTTACAGAAGGGGGAGCCACTTGAATGGAATACAGTCCTAAAAGGGCACTAGTGGAAAACATTTCATTTTGGACCAATGGAATAATTCCCTCCAGTCACTGCGGGCATATCATTTGTTACTCAGTTCAACATCACTTATACCACAGTGGGGACAGAGAACAAAGCATTTCACACCTCTTGTATACTGCATACAGCTAGTGGTATAAAGTAGTTATAGGCCTTGTACCAAGCTGTAGGTTATAAGGCTCCCTTCACTGTATTTCGCGTACAGCTTGGTACTCATCCTATAACTACTACATACATTTAGTAATACGTATGGGCAAATTTCGAACGTATGTTGCTGCACGGGGGTATAATAAGGATATAATATATATGTCAGCCAAAAACTCCTTTAACCACTCTTACATAACAATTATTATCAAAATAATGATGAGCACACTTTGTCAACCAGATCTGAAACTGGATTCCAGCAGGACCCCAACAGGACCCAACTGGGCTCCTATTGTCATTGCAGTGGTTTGATAGATATGCTTGGCTGTGAAGACAATCTTCCTATGAAAAATATGTCATACTATGTAATCTAAAACTGTTTGTTTTCTATTCATAAAATTTGGTCCCGAAATCATATGAATTCAGGCAGTTGTGTATACGTATGTAGCTTAGGATACTCTACTTACCTAGGGATCCAACGCATTTGTTGATGGACCACAGTAAAATAACTAGGACATTTTCTTGTAGCAAGGGTCCTGCCTTCCCCTTGTATAAAATGCCCATTGTAAATGAGGAAAACGACATCTTGAAAACTGTTAAAAACTCAATTGCACCATGGATTTAAATGTAATTTAGATTATGTGAGTTCGAGTAGAAAGGGACCCTACTATATACTACGACGGGATATTTGGCATCAATACTAATTTTTTTCATTTTCTTGGTATTTCGAAACAAAATATTCACCTCATATTCAATGGAGTAATAAATGACAAACACAATATATTGGGTGCATTTCTAGCATTCATCAGTAACCCACCGCATGAATCTCATGGTAATCATGCTAATAATAGTTTCCATATGAACGGTCTTAATGGACCCTGACCCTAACCCTGGGTTTAGGTCGGTTTCTAATCATATCTGGTTGGGTTTCTAAATCTGCTTTTGAGCACAGGTGGCCTAATACCTCCTTCCTCCAACGTGCGTGTGTCTGTCGCTGTCACTGTCTAGATGGTTGTTGTCTCAGTTGTATGCATCCTCTCTCTCTCCCCCTTTTCGGGATCAGGAACATTACGTGTAGGCTACCTACTCTAAACTGGTGAAGGGGGCATGCGCCTGCCAATTCCTATCAATGTGTCGGACGGAGCGTGATAAGCAGGAGTAGGATGTTGGGAAAGACTAAACTTGGTCTGCTGCGACATATGAGCGTGCACAGAATAAGAAAATGATAATCATATTTTATAGATATGGATTTAAAACTTTACGGACCGCATGATACCTGCACCATGCTCCTGGTCGTCACGAGGCATGAATGCAGCCCTGGCGAGTAACTCGCCAGCACTGCATTCAAGCATCATGCCAACCCTACAGGCTAGATACACTCCTGGAGGGTCGGCACGATGCACTAATGCAGCACCGGCAAATTACTTGCCTTGGCTGCATTGGTGCATCATGATGACAAATGGCATCTTTTGGCGACACCCGTTCTTAAAGGG
Organism: Harmothoe impar; assembly: GCA_947462335.1. Taxonomy (NCBI): domain Eukaryota; kingdom Metazoa; phylum Annelida; class Polychaeta; order Phyllodocida; family Polynoidae; genus Harmothoe; species Harmothoe impar. The sequence continues at coordinate 41,983,096 of OX381709.1, read as the reverse complement.
TCAAGGAGCAAACCTGCATGCATTACTCATATTTCATCATATCGAATTGAGGCAGAGTTTATCATACTGAAGAGAAGCACTGCCACTGGTTTAGAGGAGTCATTTTCGAATTTTATTCCTGACTTTATTTTATACAATGTTCAGTAGATCATGTTAGAACTGTGAACGTGACATTTTAGACATTATGAACTCATTTCCTGGCATTTACTGCGGAATCTTTAGTCTGCTGATTAGCGGGAGGCCCAGTGTGCGAGGTCATTGACTTATGATGTTTGCTGCACTGATAAGCACTGCATGGTTAGCTACAATGGCTAACATTTGCACCGTTAGAACTCCACAGTGAATGTCAGGCAATGATGGCATTGAACTAAAATGATATCCATCCCTACTTCAAAGAACCGCCAGTAATAAGTACATACAGAGAAGAAACCGAGTCACAAGTCTTCTTGGCTCTCTTTTCACACTGCCTGACTCCCCTTCTAATGGCTATGACTTATTGGCATACATTTAAATAATACTTCACGAGTTGAAGCCAGGTCATATAGGGCCCTAGACGGGGGGTAGCTGTGTCACTTGTCGATTTTAAGAAATGCCAATGTCCCTTGTCGATTTTAAGAAAAGGGTCTTGTCCATTGTCACTAACACTGTAAAACTGTCACCAGCCCTAATGTCACTTGTCGATTTTAAGGAATGCATATGTCATTTGTCGATTTTAAGAAATGGGTCTTGTCCCTTGTCGCTTGGCCCATGTCGATTTGTCGATTTTACCTGTCTGGGGCCCTTCATATCACACGAAGCCGAAGCCTGGACCTGAAATCTGTTTTTGACGGGGGTCATAAAAGGGAGCCATTTTGTAGGTTTAAATCAGGGCTGTCTTAAAGAATTCATATAACACCCCTTGAAGGGAGTCAGATTTTGAGAAGAGAAGAATTTAGGTCCTAGTTCTGGAAATGGGCCAGTATTTTCTCTTTTAGTTGGCACAGTTTACGGAGGCAATTGTAATCCTCAGCAGTGGCGCGAGTCTTATTGTTATTAACACGTCCAATTTACACTACTGTCATTTGCAGACATTGCCCTGACATGGCTGAGCACACTCCCAACCAGTTAGGGCTAAGTTAGGCACAGCTCAAGCCCGGTTTTTTATATCCATGTGAGCAATCCACATCACCTTAAACGCCAGATGGATTTGAACAATGGCTTCCTCGGTTTGAACTGACCCGTGTGAAAGACATTGAAGGCAATGTTTCGTGATGTGGTAGTGTCAAGACTTAATTAGCTCATTTCATGCCAGCCTGCTTGAATGATAGCCTGCTATAGAGATGGGTGTGGACCACTAAATTCGACATGGCGACATGGCCGTTTTTTGGCCTAGTGACATGGGACATGAGGAATATCAGAGATAGTACGGAAGCCGACGTGTGCCACACTAGATATGCACTGTGTCTCTTACTATAATTTGCCTATTTTCTGATATAGTACTGTATGTGTGTAGGTGTTACCAATAGAATACTGGGAAAGAAGAATTTGTCTGTCTGTCAAATTGTGCATTATAGTTTGTAACAGGTATCCCTTAAGCCTACAAAGAAGTAAGGTAGGAGGTGTGTGTAGGTGGGAGGGTGATGATGAGTTCGGGTGAGTGTGTGTCTAAGGGAGGGAGGGAGGTGTTGAGGGAGGGAGAGCGGTAGGAGAGAGGGAGGTGGTGCCAGAGGGAGGGAGGGAGGGGGGGGGAGAGAGGAAGGGAGGGACAGAGGGAGGGAGGAAAGGAGGTAGGTAGGTAAGGAGAGAAGGGGGGGGGAAGGGGTTGAGGGAAGGAGGGAGAGAGGGAGGAAGGTGTTAAACGAGGGAGGGAGGGAGTGGGTGAGGGAGTGAGGGAAGGAAGGAGAGAGGGAGGGAGAGAGAGAGAGAGAGAGAGAGAGAGAGAGAGAGAGAGAGAGAGAGAGAGAGGTAGGGAGGGAGGGAGGGGGGAGGGAGGGAGGGAGGGAGGGAGGGAGGGAGGGAGTGTGCGAGGTAATGGTGAGGGAGGTAGGGAAGGAGGAAGGTGTTGAGGGATCGAGAAAGGGAGGTGTTGAGGGAGGGAGTGAGTGAGTAAATGAGTGAGTGAGTAAATGAGTGAGTGAGTGAGTGAGTGAGTGAGTGAGTGAGAGAGTGAGGGAGGGGGAGGAGGGTGAGGGAGGAAGGGAGGGAGGAGGCAGGGAGGCAGGGAGGCAGGGACTGATAGAGTGAGTGACTCAAGGAGTGAGCGGGGGGGGCAGTTGAAGGAGGGAGGGAATGATGAAGAGAGGAGGGTTGAAGGGAGTGAGGGTTGGAGGGAGGGAGGGAGGCTGGAAAGGAAGGAGGGAGAGACGGGGAGAGGGAGGGAGCCTGGGAGGGAAGGAGTGAGGGATCTGACCTCTTTCTCACGCTAGCCTTTCCACCCGTTGTGCTGAGGCCCAGACATCCCATCACCGCGGCCGTGGCTTAGCTCTTTAAAGTACACAGTGCATGCATGTGTACTATCTAAGTCGTCATGATGCATGAATGCATCACAAGTCTACCTACCAATGATGCATACATATATCAGGCCGACCCTTTGGGAGCGTATCAGCCAGGTAGGGCATGATACCTGGATACAGCCATAGGAAGAACTAAATGACAAAGCATAACTTATGCAGTATGTTGTTCTTAAAGAGGAACGTCATAATTTGCCCGCCCTCCGTCGTCTGTTTTAACCCTTAAAAGACAGCATGGCAATTTATGCTACATTGCTCCTTTGTTATATTGATATCGGAATGTATTCCTTGTCAGTAACTCGCCAGTGCTGCAAACATGCATCATGCATGCTCTACGAGCTTTATACACTCCCAAAGATGTCGCATGATGCACTAATACAGTGTGGTACATCATAGGCTTGGAGCCTTGATGCTGCTCCTAAAGGTTTAGGTATGTCACCCGAGTTGGCGCCAAACCTCACATTCACGTAAACTTGCTGTAGTCCTTGGTATAGGCAGGAATAACTAAACAGAAAGAGAGACAGCACGAGTGAAAGACAGACAGACCTAGGCTACATACCGACCTACTCACTCAAGTAACTAGCTCCCTCCATCCCTCTCTCCCTCCCTCCTTTCTTCACCACCTTCCTCCCTCCCTCCCCCCTCCCTCCACCCCTCCCTCCCTCCTTCACCACCCCCCCCCTCAATCCCTCTCTCTCTCTCCCTCCCTCCCTTCATCACCACCTCCCTCCTTCACCACCTCCCTCCCTCCCTTCCTTCCTCAACACCTCTCTACCTCCCTCCTTCACCGCCTCCCTCCTTCCCTACCTCCCTTCCGTCCGTCCTCCCTTGCTCTCTCTCCCTCCCCCTTCTTCACCACCTCCCTCCCTCCCCCTGCCTTAATCCCTGCCTCTCTCCCTCCCTCCCTGCCTCCCTTCCTTCTGTCCTCCAATTCTCTCTCTCTCCCTCCCCCTTCCTCCCTCCCTCCCTCCCTCCCTCTTACACACTTACCCAAGCTCATCATCATCCACCCACCTACACATGCACTCCCCCTACCTTACTTCTTTGTAGGCCTAAGGGATACCTGTCACAAACTACAATGCACAATTTGACAAACAAACAGTTCATGTTTCCCCAGTTATCCCTCCATGAAGCATACACATAGAGTATGTATAGCTATGCTACTAGGATTATGCTTGTTTTGGTGAGAGGCATAGTGCATGTCTAGTGTGTGGCACACCTCGGCTTCCGTAGAGAGATAGTGACATGAGACATGGGCATTTCTTAAAATCGACAGGGTGACATGGCTATTTCTTAAAATCGACAGGGCGACATGGTCATTTCTTAAAATCGACATGGGAAATGGGGACCCCCCCCCCCCCATCCAGACCCCAATAGAGGGGGCCAGAATACCCCCTGGATCCAACCAGCCCTTGTCGTTAAATAAAGACCACCCCATTAGATGTGACCTTTCCCCTTATGTTCATACTGTGTGCACATTCTGAAGAAATGGCCTTCCTATTATGTTGTAGTCGGATGGTCGGTGGTCGAGCAGTCCTGTGCAGCAGACTGAATAGCCTGTGGACAATGAGGTTAATCGAGCTGTCCCATTAAAATGTGATATCGGCTTACTTGTGTAGTCACTATATATTCTTGGGCACTATGCAGAAACGGCGCTAAAATGCTAAAAAATAAATAAACAAATAAAAATTAAAAAAAAACGTCCAACAGAATAGACAAGGAATACAGCGCACAGAACTGTCCGGTCAGCTAAGCTTTTGATTTTTTGGCCCTGTCTTTTATAATCTACTGGGTCCCTTATGTACTGCCTGCCATTATCTCCCTATATATTTCCCCAGCACCTGTTTCTACATGATTATTTTCCGTCTGCTCTGATTGAGAGCAAAGTAATTTGTACATCACATACACTTTATAGAAAACAAGGTCAACACTAATTAGAAAATATCAGATGGGAAGGGAAAGAGGAAAACTGTCTGGGACTAAGCATGCTGGGATTCAATAAATTGGGCCGACGCAACTAAAAACAGAAATTCAATGACATTGTGGTCGCCTGTCATTATCATTAATCAAGGTCAATGTCCTAGCTATCTTATATTATGCAATGCCATGGTTTGATTGTGGATCACTACCGTGGATTCTGTGAATTACCCGCATCTCGCGCATATTTAACCCGCACTAGTACGGGGCCTAATTCTCTTGGTCCTGCTACTGTGGTATATTTATGTATATACCCTGTATACAGGTAAGCATATTGGTATCAAATAAAGGATGAGTCTGGTTCGCGTACAGCCCGCGGGTTATACGCGGGAATTTATTATACAAGCACTGTACATGTATCACCAGATCACAGTGAAAGTTACTGCTGTACATGTGCTAGTAGAAATGTAGGCAATGAATTGAAAAACATTCTCAACATGTTTAAATGACCAGCTGAAACCAGGGTTCTAGTCCTGTACTCGAGAGTCTATATAATTATTCCTCCTTTAATACTCACCGTGACATTCCATGAATCTGGCACTCTACCGCGTGAGTAGTATAGAGAGAGTAGAACTAGGGTATGGTGCAACCTCCTCAGTGACTCTCAGTGCACACTACCCCTACATCTTGTACTAGGCACATACTTCCCATGCAGAATTTTTAAAAACCAATGAAGCCTTAACGCTATCATCTCCTTGAATTTGTAATTCACGCAATCAGTGAAAATTATATTATGACAATACATTTCAGAAGTGCCAGTACAACTACCGGGTACAAATGATAATATAATATTATTGTAATATGCGAGTACCCATACCAAAACCTTTGTATAATAAAAAAGGAACGTTATACCTGATACATTTTTGTACAAGCATAAAGAATGGAGTTTGAGGTCATGGCTGAATAAGGACAATGCACCCAGGCTATATTTATTACTTTCACTTTATAACTGTAATAATTGAACCTAATAAACACATTTTCTTTTAAATAGTAATTGGCTGCCTCTTAAACATTAAGGCTATAAAATTAGTTCATTGCAGGTGCGGGATCAGTTTCAACCCGATTGCTATTGAAAGCTGGTTTATACCTCTCTCAGTGTAGCCAATGTTGGATAATGTTTATTGCCCCACCCTGGCACCCTAACTGAGCACGCCTCTCACCCCCACCCTCCCATTTCCCCTGATTGGGACAGAAAGTCAATGGTATCTGTCCAGGGCCGTGTCTGATAAGGATGACAAATACCTTACATTCTCATTCTAATGTTGTCTCGCCCAGCCCGAGATTCGCCCGAGACTCCCTGAATAGGAACGCTGCATACGGTCCCGATAATGGCGGCGATGGATGTGGCCTCCAGGGGAGATGCCCGGCTACAGATAGGGTGGTAGAGGACCTAGGGTGCACAACCTGTTCCTCTAATGGATCATACCTCCAGGGTCCAGCAGAGAAAGATGTCAGGAGAGGAATAGGACCTCTGTCACATCTTCAGAAAAGTGGGATTTTAACGTAGAGACCAGCATGCAGACTGGTTTAAAGGCATAAAACTTGCTGCCCCTGCAGCAACAGTGGGAGTGCAGGCATGACAGGTATTCATCCCTTTATATACCGCGGCCTGTAGTTTTAAAGAATCAGTTACTGCGTCTGGCAGAATGGGTATAACCTTTCTTAGACCAGTTTGTCTATACATCACATCACATACATCCTTTTGTAATCATTAGGGCCTTGTTCCTCCGAGGTAATGTTCTTTCAATGGCGAGGCGAGAGGACGTATTTGACTCGTTTTCTGGGATCTTATATTTTGATGTTATATTTAACGATCATTCGGACTATCTTATAGCATATAAACCCGTTGAGACTTCTTATAGGTCATCTACAACATTATAATCAATGTTCAAACAAAATATGGAAGTGATTGACCACGCCATATTGTTACTGCAGCCTACATCTCTACATTGAAAATGACATAGGTCTGTCCTAATCTCCTCTAAATCTGAGGGTCGAGGGTTCGAGGCTCTCTTGGGGAAACTTACTCAAATGTTTTCAAAAATTAGTTCTGAACCAACACACACCACGGGGAGTATGTGAATTTCTAAAGATTCAGAGAATGTCCACCAGGTGGGGTTAGTGAGTTTCTAATCGTTCTGAGCATCTCCATAGGGTGCCGCCACCAGTTTGTCCGAATTATCCTTAACCCAAACGTCGTTTTCAAATGATTCTCCAACAGCGCCCTTGTCCCTTCCAAAGGCCTGGATCCGCCACTTCCCTTACATGTTCCCTTACATCCCTTCCATCTAAAACTACTACACAGCGAGATGCAGTGAGGTGCACTATATAATAGACTATTGGCTGTGTCTCACGACTTCTGGCCAATGTGAAAGTCTTTGACCGAGTGCCATCTTTGACCAGGTGCCATCTATGACTGGCTTGATAGAAAACGATTTGTTTAGGGCAGATAGATATGTAGGTCGGATAGAATTACTAATTTAAAATGCTATAACGTCCATTACCTTTTCAGCTCATTTATTATCTTCATCTGCCCTAAATAAAGCATTTTCTATCAAGCCAGTCAAAGATGGCACCCGGTCAAAGATAGAAACATTGGCCAGATCTCATGAGACACAGGGGGCCACGTCACAATTAGATATGCCGACGACATTTGCAGAAAAGCCCCTTAACTCAGTTTCTGTTGCTGGATGTGGTTCTATACTGGTATATTGTATAAGTATATGATCTGATTACTATGGATGTCTATCCATGCCACAGCTAAGCCAAAACACCGTAGACTGATTTTACTCAGTGTCTAGCTTGTATTTCTAAATTATCTGCACGAGAGGAGGAAAGTAGGTAATTAATGTCAGATCACTACTCTAGATCTTAGTGTAATAGAACTGGTAGTCATATTACTCTGAAACATGCTCCGTTTTTCTTTCATCTGATCACCTCATTACTTTCCTAAGTTTGGGTATTCATCTATAGGTCTAGGTGAAAATATCCAGGTGGATGTGGAGCTCTCACCCTTGAGCAATTTGAGAAATCCCAGATGGCCGCCCGAAGGTTGCTGAAAACTGCATAAGTGTCTTATCTTTGCTTCTAATCAACCTAGAGACTGTAATAAAAGATCAAAAATTACATTTATGAGGCCAATGAATCCAATCCAGCTATTTTCAAAAGGTTATCTGGAAGCTATGTGGTTCTGACAGTGCTGTCGGCTTCTAGACTATATGAGCTGTCTTTCTCCGTGTTTCACTTCCTTTCTCTCTTTTAATACAAAATTAGGCACCGTCCAATATCCTGTTGTTCTTCTCATGTATTTTCGACATCATGTTTAAAACTAAGAAGACGATAAGGACAACATTCTAGGGAGTTCAATGGTTTGCCAAACGATCGAGTAGCAGACCACTGCAGAAAGATAGTATAATATAGTTGTACACTGATGCTTATACTCTTATATTATATATGATGATTATGAGAGGTTAACTAAAGAATAACCACAGTAAACTGACTGGCACCTATATAGGGTGCTTGCCACTCTACGGTAGGTATATTCTAAGTTACTCTCTCATAACCATTGTCTATAGTCTAGAAGAGGCCGGACAAAATGTAGCTTTGGGTGCATATCAATTCCGCCGTGTGACACCAGGGGGAACCTCTGGTCTAAGCCAACAGCACAGTCAGCAGGCAATCCACATAGGTGTCCATCATGACGTTCTCAAATCGGTGTCCTGACAAATATTTACCCAATAATCTTAAACTTGCTACTTACCCCCACAATCCTAACATTATACTCCCAAGCAATACTATAACCACATACACACGATATTCCCCTCCCTTTCTTTCCTCTCTTTTCTTTTTGAAACCAATAATAATATACATACACATGATATAGCGGCAGGCATTGGGACGGCGGTACCAGTATAGGTGAGCATTACCCTGGGTCACGCTCCATCGCGCCAGCACATGGCCCGTGTTATGTGATTAACTACTGGGTAGATTCCAGAGGAGTGTGACCCTCATATGTTTTTTTTTGTTTTTTTTAAAATAAGTTTATTGACCACAAATCATGTAAAGGTAGAACACGTTCTGCCAGTAGGGTCAGAAAGAATATTTACAAACAAGGCAAATTGAACGATTAGACAATTAAATACTTCAAAAAGATATTGAAATATTCAGTTCCATGTAGTATTCTTAATTCAGTATTCTTGGACACCAGTGACGCGTCTCTCAGGTGCAGCACTTGAAGTGTCCTTTATAGAGTGCGTCACTACAATATAACCAAGCTGGCCCCAACTCGTCCTCGGACGCGTCCGAGCGACATCGCTGGTATTTGAGGGGCCATGACCGCGTCACTTCATGCGTATATTGGGGGGGATTCCTACCTGGTACCCATCTGCACTTTTAATACAACAGCACCAAGTGCACAGGAACTATTTTAAACAGCAACCTTTGGTGCCAGCGATGACGCTCGGGAACAGTGATCGAGGTGGCGCCAGCTTGCAATATAACCAGCCGGATTTATCCGGGTAATGATGTAGTCCTATGGAAAGCAGTACAGCAACTCACCACACATAAGCCGCACCCCTACTTTGGGCCAATTGTATAAGCCGCACTGGCAATCTGGCTCGTGTACTATCTGTAGCTCCTTTGCCAGAATTTAGGGTAGGCCTAGATAGGGCATTTCCCACAAGTTGTCCACTGCTTAATAATTGAAGAAGAGGTGATGGTGAATTTTCATTTTTTATGCATCAAAGATATTCGAGGGAGGGGGGTTATTTCACCTCATCCCTTCCTTTTTTGGGGGAGGGGGGGCGGTAATTCTTTTGAGTGAAGTAGAATGTGGATCACTATATATCACAAACGGGCACATAGTCTCTTAGTGTATTAGCAAATGATCCGTCCGATATACATAATTATGTATAGCTGTGAGATTTTCAACATGTTTGTGGGATGCGAGGGGTAACAATTTGATCACACTAGGGTGTGTGTGAAAATTGTTTAGTGTGCCAAACGGTGCTCAATACAGAAAGAGCCCTAAATACAGAGGCTTTCTTGCATGGAATAACATTGACAGTATTATCCAGAGGTTGGATACCTATAGGCATACGGAAAGTTTGTTGCGCATATAAAAAATGATGCGTCTTATGCTAACTGTGATAAATGTTAATACCAGTATATAAAACAAAAATGCTGAAGTATATCCAGGTGTGTTTTTTTCTCTTAGACGTTGAAGAAGAGAAGATTATACAGATGTTTATATAGAAGCTACTGATGTTTATACAGATATTCATATTGATGTTGCTGACCATATCAATGTTGATAGATTGATAAACAGCCGAGTTGTAATGTATAGAGGTGTCCATCTTGATTGTGATATATGTTATAAAATATAGATGTTGATTTACCTGTACTGTTTGATTAGGATATGGATGAGGTCTTTGTTTGCGTTTGAAAGCTGCGATATAAATGTAACTACCAAGATCTATGTGTGAAAATCCAAGCAAACGAACAATTGAGGAAGTTTTTAACTTTACTACTCGCTGTATATTGTACTATATGATTGGCACATGGTGTTGACCTACACCGACCTGAAATGTAAAGTATGGACCATAAAGTATTCTCGAAGGTGATATATTATTGTGTCAAGAATGGCATTAGTTTGAAAGACTTTATGTGTTAAGTAATTTAAACCGTAAACAGTAAATAAAAACCGTTAAACTTAACTCAACTCTATTGGATCCTTTTATTGCCAGGAGAGGCAGCAGACCGATTGCTGCGGCCAGTGTAGTGCTCAGGACTACGGCTGCCGCGCCGGGCGCTCCCTACGCGCCCCTCGCCTGCCGCGCGTAGCAGGCGCGTCGACCTGCGGCCCAGTGCGGGGGGGGGGGGATTTATATGTTGCCAGATGTATTGAGGGGATGGGGGGTGCAGTATTCAGTATAGTCCTGCGGGCTAGGGGTATAGTGCTGGGGACTACATGTGTAGTGCTGAGGACTACAGTCGTAGTGCTGAGGACTACAAGTGTACTCTGGTAGTGCTGAGGACTACAGTCATAGTGCTGAGGACTACAATCGTAGTGCTGAGGACTACAGTCATAGTGTTGAGGACTACAGGTGCACTCTGGTAGTGCTGAGGACTACAGGTGTAGTGCTAAGGACTACAATCATAGTGCTGAGGGCTACAGGTGTAGTCCTCAGCACTACAATCATAGTCCTGGGGACTATATAGCTACTATAGGGCCTCTATCTCTATGCCTCTGCATCACTAATTGATTCTGAAAGCAGTCTGAGTACTGAACGATAACACCTATATGGGGGCCTAGGGTCGCCTGCATAGTCCCCAGCACTATGACTGTAGTCCCCAGCACTATGATTGTAGTGCTCAGGACTACGGTTGTAGTCCCAAGCACTACGATTGTTGTGCTCAGCACTATGGTTGTAGTCCTCAGCACTAGAGACTTAGTCCCCAGCACTATAAATTAGTAGACAGCTACTATAGGCCCCTTATCATATCATAAAGGGCCTACACCTCTGCATTCTAAAGGTAGGCCTACTGAATAATACTGCATAGTAAATGTGTAGTCCTCAGCACTGTAGTGCTGAGCACTACGCCTGTAGTGCTGAGCACCACGCTTGTAGTGCTGAGCACTACGCAGGTAGTGTACTGTAGTGCTGAGCACTATAGGTGTAGTGCTGAGCACTACTGTCAGATGTAGTGTACTGTAGTCTGTAGTGTGCAGTGCTGAGCACTACACCCATAGCCCCCAGCACTATATATCTAAAGGCATACTCTAAAGGCAAGTCTGACAAGTCCCAAGTCTCCCCCCCCCCCTCTCCCCCCCATATCTGCCATCCCACTTTCCCACGGTCGCAGGCGGCGCCGCCCCTGATGCAGACGTAGGCGCGTAAAATTACGCGGGCGGCGAGCATAGTCCTGAGCACTACAGTGGCCGCAGTAATCGGTCTGCTGCCCAGGGCAGCGAAATGTGTTAAAGTCTGAAATTCAAAGCTAAATAAGCTTTTCTGTTCCCCTATGATTTTCCCTAATTGTTCTACTTTTTTCAAAACATGACGTCATGCACCACATGACTCCACCCCTGCCCCTTGTCATAATTGGTCATGGTCACTGGTAGCCCCCCCCCCCCCCCCCCCTGCTGCATGACGTCATTTATGGACAGCCGCCTATCGATCTACAGCTGTGGATTATTTACACCTATTTACTTGACAACCATGCTCTAGTGGGTTTCAAAGGGAAGCGAAAACTGGATCAATTAAACCCGCAGATCTTACTGCACGTCCAGTAACAGTCGGAGTGCAGTCGGGACAGGTACTCAGCCCTATATATAGGGGCGCTGGGGCTTTAAGGTATAGCCAGGTCACACACACAGTGGGTGCATATGGGGATAAGATTACAGATTAGGTGAACTATATCGATAATAATCATATGCACTAAGTAGGTGTGCCATCTCATTGCGGGGAGGAATATACAAAGTACATGTAAACCCGTCGATGGAAGGACTGGAGATGGATTTTGCTATCATACGTCAATCTTCATTCATAATGACCCTTTCAGTTCTCTCCAAATTGATGCAACTGGTTGGAAAATGAATATCAAAGGTTCTAGTCATCATAACTATAGACATGCATGTATGGCAATGTCATAACCACCCATGGATCACAACAGTGTTTACAGACGGAATTTCTGGTGTCCCCCCCGCCTCCTGACGGATTCAAAGTGACCGCGGCCGACCCCTCTTTGCTCTATTAATGAGCTAGCCTTTTATTAAAAAGGGGTCCAAATCTTTATATTTCCTCTAATAACGATCTAGCCTTTTCATTAAAAAGGGGTCCAAATCTATATAGTTCCTCCCCTTTAAGGAATCCAAGTCCCCCTCCCCCTCCCCGCCTAAAAATATCAACAAACCCCATCCCCTGTTATCAAAAATTACTACTCCCTGAGTTGTATGAATTTCGGGTAAACAATAGCTACCAAGAGGCAAGTATCATGCCAGTTTTTGTGGTGAAAGTACTTGGGCAGATCTTGGATAGTATTAGGCAAAACAAGGCAGAGGAGTCATGTATGGTAGACCCTGTTCGATTCTTTTAGACTAACAATGGTGTTATTCATGTAGAACTTTTGATTGCCGTATAAACTCTTGTTGATATAGGGGACCAGCACCTCAGATACCCCCTGGTCCCCTACATTTATATTATGTTTCTAAAAGAAACTGGCAGTGGAACGTCACGCTAGCCGTTATATCACCCCCACCCACACTGGGACACTGGGGCACGCCCTCAACCCCCTCCCTCGTGACATGATTGTGGATCACCCACCCCCATGCCATCTCCTCCCACTTCTCTCAATAAGAAAAACATACCCCCACCCCACCCTGCACACACACTCTCTCTACCTTACACCCCTGAACCTAGTTCAACCTAGAAAATGTGGCTGGTAGGTATCCGGTGCCGTCGAATCCAATGTATCACATTGTCCCACATTCACAGTTCGTGTTTAAAATAATTTTAAAGATTTGACAACTGAAATGGTAGTCATTTCTGACTCATGTGTCATACATAAAGGTTATATACATTATCTAACTCTACAAACTATACTACAATACAAAACAAAATGGAAATATACTACACTACTACACAAGACTACATAAATGTAATCGACTAGAAAACCCATCTAGGGAAAAGACCCCTTCAGGCGGGATTTTTAGCTCTGGTTATGGCCACTAGAAGGCACCCTAGTTGCAAAAGAGTGTAGAATACATGAAAAAAGTTCTAAACCCATTTTCTTATGTAGAATGCAATGATCTTCATGAAATGATTCCATCTTTGATGCAAACATTCTATATTTGGAATGCAAAAAGAACGTTTTTGTGAAGAATTAGCACATGTGATACTTTCTGGTTGCCATGGAAACCATCCCAAAAGCCTAAATATGAGGTAATAATCTGGAATTCTTGAGAAATCCCATCAGTTACCCAAAACTGAAAACAGAATGCAGAAATTCCTTCTAGAACCAAAGTTAGACTAACAAATCCAATTTTATTGGGTTATTTTTGAATAAAGCCGATTTATCATAATTATCATCATATACTATGGGATATAATGCATTTAGAGCTAATTTACCATTTTGAATTAGTGATATGACATTGTACTAATGTTTGAAAAGCAATTCCCACAAAACTACCAGGATTTTTTTAGCTCATGATATCTCATTTTAAAGATTATGACACCAATTTTAATTACTATTTTCCACCATGGAGGGGTCTTTTCCCTCGCCTGGTCACACATATGTACTGACATACTACAGAGGCATGGATACATGGTATACATATCCAGTTGGGTCACAGTTTTGTATTACAGATTAAACTTTCAAACATTATTCACCTACTAACACATTAACTTATCTCAAACTTGTTATCGTTGTTTGAAGGTAATATATACATATTTCCCCAGTGCATTGATAACAATATGCTCTGGTGTTTTCATAACCTTCTCAATTTTATCAGTGTCAGACATGTTAGCATAGTTCGGTATAATACTTTTGACAACATTTTTAAATACCTCTCTATATTCATCATGAAGTGTACACTTTGTGAGGAAATGTAGCTCATCATCCACAGATCCACTCTCACTAGTAGGTTCGGGTGGCTTACCATCCCGACCAGTCTCTATTCCAAGATTGTGCAAACTTTGCCTAAATTGTGCTAGGGCATACCTGTATTTATAGTTGTTTAAATTAAATAGATAGTGTTCTAACTTGAATTATGTTTTAAATGTTCCATATGTTCTGAGTTTTTTACCCTCACCTGCTTCATTAATTTCACCCATAATACTAGTTTTATATTTCCCACAGATAGCTTGAGTCAGAGCCCCTTATGGAATTGGGCTAGCACCAAATGTTTAAATATAACATTGTGAAAATAAGTAAAAGTAGGGTATGGTGGACAGATCGATCGGTCCGTTGACTTTTGCAACAGCGTTTTCTTTTAATGCTAAACGCTTTAAGCTGGTCGTCCACTCGCCAATTCCGTCATCTGTGCGGTGGACGTTCAAACAATTTATTTTATTTTATTCCACCGAAAAGCAGTAGAGTGAGTGAGAAAAATCTAATGAATGTACACTGATAATAATGGACCTGGAAATGTTAGTCACTATGGACTACATTTCTATAGTCACATGAATGTAGCAAAAACGACTATACCAAGTTAGTCACCTATGTCTATAGTAAGTTAGTCATATAGTCAACCTATAGTCAGCCATTAAATCAGCTGATTTGGGCTATATAGTCAAGTGACTATGAATTTAATGGTTTCATGGTCTAAAGTAGTCACAATGACTAATAGATATAGTCAATCATGAGAAATAAGGGAAACTTAAGTACTGAAGGCAGGTCAAGGTTCAGCAGGGTAGACATGGCTAGGAAAAGGCAGGACAGGGGACAGGCTAGTAGGATAGGGCAGGGCAGGGACAGGCTAGGATGAGGCAGGGCAGGGGACAGGCTAAATAAGGCAGGCCAGGGGACAAGCTAGGATAAGGCAAGGCAGGGGACAGGCTAGGATAATGACAGAGCAGGTGACAGGCCAGGATAAGGCAGGCCAGGGGACAAGCTAGGATAAGGCAGGGCGAGGGACAGGCTAGGATGAGGCTGGGCAGGGAACAGGCTAGGATAGGGCAGGGCGGGGGACAAGCTAGGATAAGGCAGGACAGGGGACAAGCTAGGATAAGGCAGGGCAGGGGACAGGCTAGTAGGATAGGGCAGGGCAAGGCAGGGGACAGGCTAGGATAACGACAGAGCAGGTGACAGGCCAGGATAAGGCAGGCCAGGGGACAGGCTAGGATAAGGCAGGGCAGGGGCCAGGCTAGTAGGATAGGGCAGGGCAGGGGCCAGGCTAGTAGGATAGGGCAGGGCAGGGCAGGGACAGGCTAGGATGAGGCAGGGCAGGGGACAGGCTAGGACAAGGCAGGCCAGGGGACAAGCTAGGATAAGGCAGGGCAGGTGACAGGCAAGGATAAAGCAGGGCAGGGGACAGGCTAGGATAAGGCAAGGCAGATGACAGGCTAGGATAAGGCAGGCCAGGGGACAAGCTAGGTTAAGGCAGGCCAGGGGACAAGCTAAATAAGGCAGGACAGGGGACAAGCTAGGATAAGGCAGGGCAGGGGCCAGGCTAGTAGGATAGGGCAGGGCAGGGCAGGGACAGGCTAGGATGAGGCAGGGCAGGGGACAGGCTAAATAAGGCAGGCCAGGGGACAAGCTAGGATAAGGCAAGGCAGGGGACAGGCTAGGATAACGGCAGAGCAGGTGACAGGCCAGGATAAGGCAGGCCAGGGGACAAGCTAGGATAAGGCAGGGCAGGGGACAAGCTAGGATAAGGCAGGGCAGGGGCCAGGCTAGTAGGATAGGGCAGGGCAGGGCAGGGACAGGCTAGGATGAGGCAGGGCAGGGGACAGGCAAGGATAAGGCAGGGCAGGGGACAAGCTAGGATAAGGCAGGGCAGGTGACAGGCCAGGATAAAGCAGGGCAGGGGACAGGCTAGGATAAGGCAAGGCAGATGACAGGCTAGGATAAGGCAGGGCAGGGGACAAGCTAGGTTAAGGCAGGCCAGGGGACAGGCTAGGATAAGGCAAGGCAGGGGACAGGCTAGGATAAGGCAGAGCAGGTGACAGGCTAGGATAAGGCAAGGCAGGTGACAGGCTAGGATAAGGCAGGGCAAGTGACAGCCAGGATAAAGCAGGGCAGGGACAGTCTAGGATAAGGCAGGGCAGGAGACATGCTAGGATAGGGCAGGGGACAGGCTAGGATAAGGCAGGGCAGGTGACAGGGTAGGACAAGGCAGGCCAGGGGACAAGCTAGGATAAGGCAGGGCAGGTGACAGGCCAGGATAAAACAGGGCAGGGACAGGTTAGGATAAGGCAGGGCAGGGGACATGCTAGAATAGGGCAGGGACAGCCTAGGATGAGGCAGGGCAGGGGACAGGCTAGGATGAGGCAGGCCAGGGGACAGGCTAGGATAAGGAAGGCCAGGGGACAGGCTAGGATAAGGCAGGCCAGGGGACAGGCTAGGATAAGGCAGGCCAGGGGACAAGCTAGGATAAGACAGGCCAGGGGACAGGCTAGGATAAGCAGGTGACAGGCTCCTTGTATGCCTATCATGCTCTGTCAGTCTAGACATACACTGTTCATGTATGTCTATGTGATCAAAATTGGAACAAATTACCATGATAACTCTATCAAACATGAGAACTCATGCACCCTATAACATCTTAAGTTGTCATAGTCAACTGTAACATAACATATAACAAGCAGGGATATCCATAGAACAGTGGTTTAGGAGAGGATGTGCCTACCTGAAGTCCATGGACCATTCAAATTTGAATACTAACTGTTTCCTGTGCACACATTCTTGTGACATCATCAATTTGTGTGATCCACATATAGTCACTACTGACTATCTTTATGACTAATATGTGACTAAGTTGTATAGTCTCCTGACTACGGGGGTCAAAATATGATGGTATACTAAGTAGTCAGTACTGACTATAGGTTTTATTATCAGTGTATGCCTTTCAAGCCACGACGCCTTCCAGTGTGTCATGGGGCCATGGGCAGACTGCATTGTGCTTTGTCTGGACGTGCAGCACATGTATACAGACTACCCTAGATGTACCTAGATCTACCCAAAACCTAATGTGTCACCTATAGCCGACAGCGTCATGGTGTATCGCAGTCCCGGAAGTATTATTACCGGAATGTGTGGTTATGGGTCTGAGTCAGACCCATATAGGCTACACCCCAGAAGTGACCCCCACTTTGATGTACAATATAAGGTTCAAGTGTTTAGTTTGTATTATAAATAAAGCCATGGCAATGTTATCCTGCCATAATTATAATCCTCTTTTGAACGGAAATATGACACCCATAATGGCTCTGACCTCTGAGAAAGCATACCCATATTGGCGTGCGCCACTTCCATCCCTAGGGGCTGAAATAAGACCCATTTCCAGACAATTCATGACCACACATCCCGGTATGTTTGGGGCTGAGCCGACTCCCCGGGGTCACAGTGGTGTATACTAATGTCACTAATACATGAATAGTGGTGAACTAATAATCATGAGTATGCAGTGCACTGTTATAGTGTTCATTATGTAAAGTAGGGGTTGTTCTCATAGAAGTAGAACGTAGAACACGCGCTGACAATAAGGTGAATTTGATACTCATTTCATATATAAAAGTATGCAAAGGAGCTCAATGTGTCGAGGAGTATGGGAATGGGATGATCTGCCCTCGGATACACAAACCTCCCTCACTAAAAATACATTTAAGCACATCATAAAGTCTAAAGCTCATGGAGTGACTTTAGTCTGAATTCCCACAAGAAATATAATATAAATGAGACGATGCACATTACCCCACACTGCTGATTGTCTGACTCAGCCTACTCTTTGTGTTGTAAAATCGATAACAACACCTGGGCATTCATGAATTGTGTCCACACACTTGTGATTTATTGAACAACTTAGTTTATGTAAGTGGTTAGTAATCTCTCTCATATGGGTAGTGTCCTGGTGTCGCATATAAATGTGGTGTATCGAGGTGACCCAACAGCGTGTTCAAATCCTGTCTAGGTAGTTTATTACTTAGTCTTTTTCGATAGTTTAGAATTTGTCGGTAGGTGGGATTGAGCCGCCTGTGTTGTATAATTATATGAACACTGAACATGCGGATCTCTAAAAGGACTTAACTTAAGTACCTGAGTCATCTATAGAGTACTGATAGCACATGGAAGGTAACTTCTTAATACATGTATATGTAATACGTGTACTATTGTATGAGAAATGCACTTGAGCTAGTGATATAGACCGCTAACTATGAATTATGGTATTGACATGTACATCTGAGTAAGGTGCCCAAACGCTATGCACAGTTTGACAAAGAATGCAATTATTTATTCTGTAAAGCTTGACAAGCAAAGCGACAACCACAGCGAGAGTGGTATATTTATATTTTAATTGTCTTATTTAGATCATATCCGAATGTTTAACAAGGAACTCAGATTATTTTCTAAAGTCTATTTATTTCACCAAAGAAATGGTCGGCCAATTGTTGCCACTGAAGAAAATGTATTTTATGTGTGGAATAAAAACCCTTGAAATTGAAACTGAAATTGATACTGCAAGCTATGAAAATAAGGACACCATTTCGTCGCCATGTGCACCTTTTATACATGTATAGTCTGAAAGTATTTAATGGGAAATTTGTTTTCTAATTACACTTCGTTAAGACCTATATGATATCACAATGTGTAATCTATGGAAATATAGAACTTGCCCATATATCAGGTATGGCTTTGAAATACATAGAAGATTATTATAGTTGTCACAAGATCAGCTCAAATGAGAATTATTTGAATAAACTATAGTCTGCTTAGAGCATATATATATCAGAGCCAGACAGATGTCATCCTATCTATTGATGTAAGGGATCGATTGCTGTCCCCAATACTCATCTGGTATTGGCAGTCACAAAGAAAATACCCTTCGTTGCTTGGTTACGAAACGCAGTTCTACCAAATTACCCTTTCCATTATGGATATAGCTTTGGCACAGCCTTCACCGTGCAATTAATCATTCGGATTTAGAAAATTATTATTTGATTTAAGGACAAAATATGTATTTTACAGTGATTGAAGTTGATCAATGCGTTATTGATATACTATACAGTATACGTGGTTAACGTTATATTGTCTCTTCTAGACACTTGATAAAGTCAATACATTGTTGATGGAGTAGAGCCATGAAGACCAGAATCTCGTATCCAGTTATGGGTGTGAATTTTTCATGTTTGTTGATCAATAGTGCGGCTGCCAATAACCTCCTGGCTAGGTTCTTCCAGGACAACACCACTGACCCATGAATGTGTGGGCATGGAAATGCCCTTATTGGATGAGTTATTAAAGAGACACCGATGTAGTCTTGACGTGGTCTTGGTTTTATTCAGTTTTTAGTACATGAATAGTGACCTTCCTGCCCGTCCTCTGATGCCCTCCTCCTCCAGCTGCCCCTTACATAGCAGGAGCAGTGGGGAGGGGCACAGTGACGTCACAAGGGTGATATATGGTACATGGATCGTGATTTGGTAATTAACTTAATACTAACATGTTACCTGGTGTATAATTGGTCAATACCAGTCACTTGGCGCATGCGCCACCTGGTGGGGGTTACCTAACCACCTCCAGGGGTGCAGACGCCAAGTACCGTTATGTTTACTCAAAATGGCACCGGTGCTTTACCACCCGACGGATTACATAATAGGTCCTGTCTGGACGGGTCACCTGTGTAATTAGGCCTAAAAAAAAGTTGTGTTCAGGTATCCCGACCGACCCTACGTTTTTGGGGCCGACCCTAATTTTTTTTCGACATTAAATTTTTTGGAACTTTTGAGGGACTTTATGACATTTTTGCCGTTTTTACTACTAAAATTGACTTTTTTGACAAAAAAAAAATTGTAAAAAAAAAAGAAAACCCGACCTACCGACCCTGTTTATTTTTGGCCATGTTACCGGAACACAACTTACTTCTTTTTTTAAGGCCTTAGGGAGTGGTCATTTTTTAACAACAGGGGGGGGGGTTGGTGGATTTGGGGGGGGGACCAAAAAAATTTGGACCCCTTGAAGGGGGGGGACCAAAAAAATTTGGACCCCTCTTGAGGGGGGGACCAAAAAAATTACACCCCTTTTTAGCAAAAAAGCCCGCGCGTTACTATAGCTCAAAGGGTCGGCTGCGCTCATTTTCAACCTGCCATGGGGGGGGACCGAAAAATTTGTGACCCCTTCCGCGGGGGGGACCAAAAAAATTTCGACCCGCTCGCGCGAAAATCCACCGACCCCCCCCCCTGTTGTTAAAAAATGACCACTCCCTTAGGGGGATTGATTATGTCTAGGGGGCTCGACTCGCTTGGCTTAGTGTGAGGTACCGGGGATAACTACAATGTGTTCCTTATTAAACTTATATTGCCTTCATAACGCACAGATATTCATAAATAATAAAGTAATAGTGAATTATGAATTATTATTATTAACCAGTAGCTCCGCTGCCAGCGATTATGGCGCGGGAAAACTTGGCTAACAGACAGCGTCCGTGTGCCCTAGTAGACTGCATGGTGGGAATGCCTCAGCATAGCGAAAATAGGGTCGGGAGTGTCGTGAAAAATCATTCTCCTAGCAGATGTTAGGTCTGTTGTTTTCTACACTTGAACGCAGAGAGTAGGATGGAGAGTAAGCAGGCGAATTGCATTCTTGGGTAGGCTCCCGATTTCCCTGTTGTTGTTTAATAATTCATAATTATGACATGATATTATGTAATGTTACGTAATCATACAATATACAATTGATGTGGAAGGAAAGAGGGCTTCTGCGGTGTGACAAATGGAACACTCACTGTGTTAATAATATATTCAAAGGAATTACATTCGCGAATTATTCATCCCTCTTCAGGATTGACCACGGATGTTGTCGACTTGCTTAGAGCACTGGGTGTAACCTATATTTGTGCGTAATTGATATGTTGTTTTTTTTGTGTTTTTTTACAAAGAAATTAGTTCCACATTGTTTTCTTTGAATATCCTCCACCTGGTTTTAGTACTGATGAATAAGCATCAGTAACACTTTATATGCATTGTACTTGTCTCACCAGAATTTATTTCAAATTCACGCTATGACCAAGAAATAAATAAAGCACCCTTATTGGAGAGAGAGAAATGGGCTTTTAGTACCATCTGATGAGAAGACACTGTGGCTATTAACAGCATGGCATTAAGAATAGATGGGCGATATGGTACTATCTACACACTATCTATAGGCTCCTCGACATAATTATTGGAAGAACGCATAGAAAAGGCGCAAGATACATGCAGACAGACAACCTAACAAAATACACCCTCAACAGAACAACAGAAGACACACAACATGTATAATAAGATAAGAAGGATAATGGTATACAATGAGGGCAGTGTGCCATTCAGTGCGATCTATTCTGCTGCCTGTCTCAAATAGTAATGGTTAAATATTCATCCCACACTGATCACCTGCTAGTGGGGCTTAACATGGTAACCTGGGAAACGTCGACTGTTGTTCCATCAACAGGTTGGCAAATCAATAAAATCCTCAGACCTAACAATACACGGCGTAACTTTGTTGTTGGTGGCACCGTATTAGACTAAGCGACATACTATGAATAAATAAATAAATAAATAAATAAATGATATCAAAATAATTAATAATGCAGTTTGTTGGTGTAGCCAATGGCTTCTATATCAAATTATTATGACGAAAGAGATTCTGCACAAGCATTACATTAGGTGAACTGAATTGATTGTTGATTTTGGTAGAAACTGTATACAGTTGCCGAAGGAAAGGTTTTGGTATTTTTCAAATGTTAGCTTCCTCTTTCCTGCTTGTACATTGTAGACATTTCACTGGCAGCTAAAGTAGGTCACGCCATTGGACCATGCAGGATGTCCGTTCCACCCTGGTGGCTATGCTCACGCCACTTAAAAACATCCTGGTGAAAGATCTAGTCTACAGCCAGCATGTATACCGTTCTGTGGTCACCCCTATACATTCACCCCCAAAGACCAAAGAATACTAAGAGAGCCCACAGGTTGATTTCCAGTCCCCCAATTGATCATGCAGAGTTCGATCCCAGCTGGATGAATGTAGAGTGCAGAGATTTAAAACACAATACTTAACTTATATTAAGATAATATCTTCAACCGGAATTATATATTTCCTCTCCATTTATCGTTTTTCATTGTAATTCTCATCAACCAAGTTAGATTTGGAGCCAATTTAAGCAAGATTATACTATACAGGTAGTTGGCTGGGGGGGGGGGGGGCATTGCCTGCCGCTACACATTGTATTACGTACACATTTTTCACAAGTGGCATGTGCTAAATAAATATAGCGCACAGAGCCAAATGGGAGTCCAGAATGACTCGCTTTTCTGACTCTCTTTCTGACTCTATTGATGAATGGTGTCAGTACCTGACTCTCTTAAAAGGGAGTTGCTAACTCCCTTCAGAAAGAAAGTCTAGGCACAGTGACTCCCAATGTAAAGGGAGTTATTGAACCACGACTCCCTTTTAGAGAGGGTCATTGAAGGATGGCTCCTTTGGAATAGAGAGTCACATTGGTAATTTCTATCGCTTACACCTCTATGTCCATTCCAATGGCTGTCTCCCTAGCTCATCGGTCTATATTATATTGGTGCAATGTTTCAGAAGGAGGAGGAATCTCAGAAAGATCCCTTCAGTACATATTAGTTAAAAGATATATGGTCAATTCCCACGAAAATGGATCACAGGGTCCACAGAGGGCTAAATTCCTATACTGCAGATATCGCTTAGCTTTTTTTATAGATCGTTAATACTACATAAGGGAGTACACACATGAAATTGGGAACATTAAATCTATAAGATGCCATAGTTAGGTCCCTTCAAAGTGGGACCTACGCACGGTGATAGGACCTACGCACGGTGATGGAGGTACTACCCCCATTATATCGATGGTATAGCTATAATAATGATTATTTTCCAGTTTGTTTAACAGATTTAAGATTAAACCATAGATTACAATAGGTTTTACAAACACAAAATATTTCCTGCCAGGGGAAAACTTTTTTCTGGTGGACCTACGCACGGTGATGGGACCTACGAACGGTGATGGGACCTACGCACGGTGATGGGACCTATAACCTTTCTTTATATGTTATTGACAGATTTCTAATCAGTGTAAATACTCACAGATGTTCATCCCCAGTATAGCAACATATGTACCAAAATATATTTGAAATAATTGCAATCTTTTATCATTTAATCAATGAGATTGTATCATGGACCTACGCACGGTGATGGACCTATGCACGGTCACTTTTAATGGTTTTCAGACCCTAGAACAAAGAGAACTTCAATGAAGGCTTACCTAGAATATGATTAATTTCCCTTGGCAAGAAGGGTATAATATGTATAAATATCTTTTCTTAATTCTTAAGGGTATTTCTGATATTTCCTTTTTTATGGACCTATGCACGGTGATGAGAGAACTACCCCACATCAGTTATCATTAGATGAAAAGTTACCAGACTGGATTAAAATCTCCTAGTATTTTTTACATTAAAGTTCCCATTGGGTACTTCCTATTGACACCCCATTATATTCATTGGAACTATTTTTCTTTGTCTTGGGCCTAGCTAATGCTGTACCTACGCACGGTGATGCTAAAACTACCCCACTACATAATGTCAATTATTTTGATACAAGAATTAGACAGAGTGTATACCAAATGTCCTAATATGTGCTTCATAGCATTCTGATAATATTTTTGAAAATAAATTTCCCTTATTACAATTATTTTTAATCTATTTTTTTTTATTGAAAACCATTTTATATTTTTTTCTGTTGGAAATCATTCAAAAATACATATATTTACCTCTAGAAACCATAATAATAGAATTAGATAGGCAAAAATAGGTACCTATGGACATGTCTATACAATATTAATGTGAATAGAATAAGACCAACATGTTCTGTGTTGCCTGTAGAATGTTATGACATACCGGGCTAATTGAGGCTTGTGATCCATTTTCGTGGGAATCGACCATATATGAAGGAACATTTGAATTTGAGTGGATTTAACTTTCTGATTTAATGTTGATGCTAGAATAATATACATGTATTAGCATGACTGTTGATGTCACAAATTATGTGGATCTAGAGATCTGAGCATACAGAATAATACCATTTTAAGTATAATGTTCCCACCTAGCAGGCCTAATCATAACCAACTGTTTGACACCCTAATTGCATTCACCAACTTCCTTGGGTAGTTTAGGCCACAGGTCAAGGGGAGGTCTGGCTCACTTTTTATAGCCTGGACTCCCCTTGTGACTTGGTTTCTTCACTCAGGCTTCGTGACTGGTGGCCATTTGCCAACGAACAAGGTAATGCTAACCTCTGGCAAATCTCTGCTAAAAGTGTCCTATCTTAGTATTCTTGGTTCTTTGCACCACCGACTCCTCCCCTAGTTCACCCATCCATAACCGACGCTGACACACTGGAGGAGACGGTGTGTGGGGGAGGCAGGTGCTACCACGGATTGGGTGGAGTCGGTTTAATACATCAGCCGTCAGGAATTCCCCTATAGTACAGGTGTAGTGAATCACATCACGACGTCACAGCCCGCATCGTGACGAGCAAGGGGTATATATACCCACCTCATTGAAGATATACTACCACACTGTTCTCTACTATCATACAGGACTTGTCACAGTATACTATTCCCTATATAGGGAGGACATAGCATCTATACAGGAGAGCAAGGACTATACCACTACTGAGACATGAAGGTCTATGGGTGCCATGTGCTTTTCCTGGCGTGTCTGGTGATGGGACTGCATATCGTCCGTGCTGATTCGGGGGAGGAAGACGATGAGGATGGAAAGGGAAGAAAATGTGGCCACCGGCTAGCCAGAATTGACGCCGGTGACATGTCGATGACCATCACCAACAATTCCATCAGCATGCGTAAACGGAAGGGGAAGAGCTGTGTTGTGCCGGCTGGACTGGAATGTGGAGTGGCTAAGGCTAAGAAAGAACTGGGGAGGGGTGGGGAGGATGGCGAGGACAAGAAGGGTGGAGCAGGGGAACAAGGGCGTCCAAGGAATGGCACCGACATGGAGGAGGGGCATCCAGGAAAGGGGAAGGGAGGACAAGGGGGAGGACCACCAGAGGAAGGCGCTGGAAAGAAACCAGAAAGGCCTGGCTCCACCAGGGCGGATGGAACCAAAGTATGTACTAACTTTGGTCGTAATACAGAGCTATACATAGCCTCCAGAGAGCTGTTGGATGCAGATATGAACATGCTCAGCAATGTGACGGAGATTACTCACAGTATAGAAGCCGATGACACTGCGGCAACTCCAGATAGGGACATACCTGGCGGCGAGTCGGAATCGGGCGAGCCTGTTAAAGCCACTTATGCCACTATCACTGTTTCCTCTCCTGGGCGACAAGAGGGAACGACGTGCAAGGGCAAGCTACAAATCTACATCGCTGCAGGTGAAGGAAACGTTACTTTTGAAGGCGTCGTCAGCCCCATCAAGAAGAACCAGGTGAAGTGGAGTTTCGAGGTTGCCGATCCGGCCAACTGCTTATGTAATACTGACGGCAGCAACTGTGCCGCCTACATCAAGTACAAGATATGCCTCAAGGTCCAGAATGGCAAGAAAGAGGGATTTAACAAGAAGGGTGGAAAGGCGTGTAGAAACCCCGACGAGAACTGCGGGCAAGCTATCAAGAGCGACGATGGGACCATGATGGTTGTCTCCAATTGGGTAGGTCCTGATCTATTCAGCGTACATAGGCCATTATCATAGGGTTGCTTATTGCTGGTCTCAAGTCTGCATACTTAATTCCCGAAATCATTAATTGAATTTTACAGGAAAGAAATCCCCTGGCTCTTGCTTTTTGGTAAAACTACGTTCTCATTATCGGGGGAAAAGGGCGTTGAAATATGTAGGCCAACATATTCCGTAACCATTTGTCATTAGGCCTGTGTCCACTAGCATATATGAGGCCGTTTGTCGCCCTTCAAAACGTGAATTGGAATACAAATATGAAACATATGTTTTGTCTCCCTGTGGACACACCTTGATTACAAAATTCTGAAATACAAAAATGAAATTTCAAAAGTGGACGTTAAAAGTGGATGTTGAAATATCTAACATGTTTGATTTTTTATGCAGAAATTGGGCGAATTGCTCTTTATTCTATTATAATACTTCGTCCATGTATGCCCTGGGCAGTCTGGGCAGTAATTTATCATGCCTAGTGGCGATTTAGATGAATATATGTTCCAAATATATACATATTGCTGGACGTCAAAACGATCATATATTCCAATTTCCTTGTCGTATAGTTAGGGGGGGGGTGTTAAATCGCTAATTTTGTCGTACAGTTTCAGGGACAGGCTCAAACTATGCATTTGGGACCCGAAACTCGGGAAATCACAAAAATATTTTTTTCAGACCCCTGTGACCCCCCCCCGTACATAGGGTCCGAAGATTGGCCAAACAGTGAGAAAACAGCCAACATTCAGGCTTTCAGATTCCTACTCAAACCTCACCATGCCATCATGAAAATGGTCAGAAACCTTTATTTGGGACCCAAAGAGAGCATTTAAAATCATATTGTTGTGATTATAGGGGTGTTTTCCCCCTCTGGGGAGGGGGTGCGTCCATGGTAAAATACCGATAAATCAGCTTTTTTGAAGACATTTGCTCCTATACAATCAGGTCCCTATACTCCCATAAAACATCATCATGAACCATTCTGGAGGGCCCCCTGTTTGTGTTAACTACCCCCTATGACCCCTAACACCCCCCCCCCCCATAGCATGCACCAATACCCATCAGATAACTCCCTTCCCCCCTCCGCCCTTGCCTCTATATTACACTGTACTCAGAATATCAGGATCTTTGAACATCAATAGTCATTCACAGACACCTTAGCCTATCTTGGGAGTAAGACAGTGGTGTGTTTAAAAGAGGGGTGGGGGATATGGAGGGGGGCCCAGACCTCCTCCCTTAACATATACAGACATAAGAGGAGGGCTGCCTCAGTCCATCTAAGAACTCCAACCATCAGACCTCTTATAATCTATTTATCATACATGCATGAATGGCTTTACCACCTCAACAGAAAACTGATAAGGGACCCAAAGAGACTATTACAGGTTATATTCTTGGGATTGCATGAATATAACCCAAATCTTGGAGGACCTTTGTTTCAATGTATTTGAATTGTCAACATATTAAAATGAGTTTAGATCAGATAGATAATACCCTTTTCAAAGGTCTCTATATTCATTTTGAGTTACCCTACCAATGATCACAGTCCCCCCCCCTCCATTCTATGCCTAGTACCTCACCCCATGTGTATTCATGGTCAAGATGACTGCTTCATGTTGTTACAGTTATTATACATAGTAATTCTATAATAATTATAGCAGAGATCTAATATTAACATCACTAATAACCTGATACAACAATAAATTAAAACCCTGACTCTCCTCCTTAACCAAGTGGTTAAAGGTATACAACACAATCTACGCCTACGGCACCTGGTGGTAAAAAACGAAACTACCTGAAACCATGATATTTGCAGATTTCTCATACTTAAGTGTCATGATCTACCTTTATCTACCGTTAAAGTGCCATATCTTGCCATTCTACATATCTTGATCACTATTTTTACTTTTTGACATGCCCATAGGCTCATACAGTTGATAGATTAGTTTTTATTTTGATTAATTCAGGATAATTTCATTTTGCCTGTGACCCCATGTTTTCTTGTTTTCAACATGTTCCTAATGATCATAAGAATGCATGCCTGCATTTTCATTAAGAAATTGTTGGGAGATTCTTTTCTGTGTGGAAAATAGAAGAAAAATATTATTTTCTTGTGAGGGCCAATACGTAATGCACTCAAATCTGAATGCCCTCCAGAAGACAAACAACCCCCGTAGCATATGCTTTTTTCCTTTTCTTTGTGTTCCACAAGCATCAGGCTAATATCCCTAAGAGTCATTAAGGAAAATTGTTGGTCAATCTAAATTTAGCTAGATTGTGTTGAATACCTTTAAATGCATAGAATGATGAATGGTAGAGGGGTGAGGGGGTGGGGGAGCCTCCGAATGACTCCAAATAAGGACTGGTGCCCATATCTCTTAGTCTACACCTTGCATGGTTAGTATCCTAGACATAAGACAAGAGATAAATATTTAATTCAATTCTCTAAAATGTTAAATGAATACTCCGAACCCTAAATATTATTGCAGCCAATAATAAACCTACCATATGCCTACCTATACGAAACTACCTGAAACCATGATATTTGCAGATTTCTCATACTTAAGTGTCATGATCTACCTTTATCTACCGTTAAAGTGCCATATCTTGCCATTCTACATATCTTGATCACTATTTTTACTTTTTGACATGCCCATAGGCTCATACAGTTGATAGATTAGTTTTTATTTTGATTAATTCAGGATAATTTCATTTTGCCCGTGACCCCATGTTTTCTTGTTTTCAACATGTTCCTAATGATCATAAGAATGCATGCCTGCATTTTCATTAAGAAATTGTTGGGAGATTCTTTTCTGTGTGGAAAATAGAAGAAAAATATTATTTTCTTGTGAGGGCCAATACGTAATGCACTCAAATCTGAATGCCCTCCAGAAGACAAATAACCCCCGTAGCATATGCTTTTTTCCTTTTCTTTGTGTTCCACAAGCATCAGGCTAATATCCCTAAGAGTCATTAAGGAAAATTGTTGGTCAATCTAAATTTAGCTAGATTGTGTTGAATACCTTTAAATGCATAGAATGATGAATGGTAGAGGGGTGAGGGGGTGGGGGAGCCTCCGAATGACTCCAAATAAGGACTGGTGCCCATATCTCTTAGTCTACACCTTGCATGGTTAGTATCCTAGACATAAGACAAGAGATAAATATTTAATTCAATTCTCTAAAATGTTAAATGAATACTCCGAACCCTAAATATTATTGAAGCCAATAATAAACCTTGCAATTATATTATGGGGAGGGGTAGGTAACCCTGATACCTCATTTGCAATGCGAAAGATCAGATTTTGTCAAAGACGGGCATACATGCAGCATCTCAGGGTGCTGCTATAATATTCAGATATATGAAAATATAACATAGGCATGGTTCTTGGTAGACCTATGCCCTATATGGGGTAAAGGGTAAGTTGGTAGAATCTAATATCAAACTTTGAGGACAGATGAATACATATGTGACCAGGTGAGGGAAAAGGCCCCTCCAGGGGGGAAAATAGTAATTAAAATTGGTGTCATAATCTTTAAAATGAGATATCATGAGCTAAAAATATCCTAGTAGTTTTATGGGAATTGCTTTACAAATATTAGTACCTATCACTAATTGAAAATGGTAAATAAGCTCTAATTGCATTATATCCCATAGTAAATGATGATAATTATGAAAAATCGGTTTTATCTAAAAATAACCAAATAAAATTGGATTTATAAGTCTAAATTTGTTTCTAGAAGGAATTTCTGCATTCTGTTTTCAGTTTTAGGTAACTGATGGGATTTTTAAAGAAATCCGGATTATTACCTCCAATTTAGGTTTTTTGGGATGGTTTCCATGGCAACCAGAAACTATGATATGTGCTAATTCATCACAAAAACGTTCTTTTTGCATTCCAAATATAGAATGTTTGCATCAAAGATGGAATTATTTCATGAAGATCATTGCATTCTACGTAAAAAATGGTTGTAGAACTTTTTTCATGTATTTAACACTCTTTTCCATCTATGGTGCCTCCTGGTGGCCCAAACCAGAGCTAAAAACCCCGCCTGAAGGAATGTTTTCCCTAGATGGGTCACATATCTTGATATTAAACCAAATATTGAACCCAAATTTGAAAATATTGAAGTACAGTATCCCTCTACCAGCTGTAGTAGATACACCTACCAGGGTAATCTCAAGGACCCAGCTCACTCATTCTTTTTTTGGAGGGGGCCCTCTTTTAACCACACCACTGTCACACTCCCAGGCATGATACATACCATGAGAGGCAATGCTGTGCACTGTGCCACATGGAGGGAGGGTTGGGCTGATGGTTACACTGTGTAATATGGAGCCGAGGGGGGGGTTATTTCATGGCTATTAGTTTGGGGTGAGGGTGGGGATGGGGTGGAGGTGGGTCATAAGGGGTGATTAACAGGAACAGGGAGCCCTCAAGAAAGGTTCAAACTATCAGACAGGTCTTATGTTAATACATTATTTCAGTATAGGGTAATTATAGAGGCGAAGGGGGGGGGGGGAGAGTTATCTGATGGCTATTGGTGCATGCTGGGAGGGGGGGGGGGGGTCATAGAGGGGAGTTAACAGAAAGAGGGGACCCTCCAGAAGGGTTTAATCTGCCTGATTAGGTGTCCTGAGGATCTTTTATGGCAGTGTAGGGACGTGATTGTAAGGGAGCAAATGCCTTCAAAATAGCTGATTTATCGGTATTTTACCGAGGGCGAACCACCTCCCCAGAGGGGGAAACACCTCTCTAATCACAACAATATGACTTTAAATGGTCACGGGGGTCCGAAAAAAATATTTTTGTGATTTCCTGTGTTTTTGGACCCAAATGCATAGTTTGAGCCTGTCCCCGAAGAAAAGTAGATTTATCACCCCCCCCTAGTATAGTGGACACAGGCCTATTGTTTTGTTTAGTATAATAGTGATGATTTCATAGTTGAAATTGTTGAAATATTGATGCTACCCCTAAGTAACCTCTTAGTAATCCTCTGTTTCAGGTGCGTCTAAATGGGTTGGCTACGAAGCTGATCCTTCCGGACGGATCGGTGTCCATCGATGAGAATGGCTGCATTGACATCGTCGTGAAAAAGTTCGATACACTATTTCTGGACCCTATTGTGGCTGCGTCAGATGAGGCAGAGGACCTAACGGGGCTGTTTGATACTTCCAATGTGGCGAAGCTGGCCATCCATGGCTTCTCAATGTTCCTCCTGGCTCTTCTGGCCTTAATACTTACGCACTAGAAGAGTAAGTTAATTGACACAGGCTTGATGGGACACATACAGCCTGCCTCATACATGTACTCAGAGAAAAGAAGCCAAAATGGAGTCCAGGCTGCCTCCACAATGACTCCACTCTTTAGGAGAGCCCTGGCTGAATAAGGGAGCCTAAGGGAGCCTAGAGGAGTCACATAGCTCCTCTATCAATAGAGGAGTCGTTATGGAGCCAGCCTGGACTCCCCCTTGACTCCGTTTCTTTTCTCTGTGTACTGAATTCCGTGTGGCATCCTTCTATTCTGCCTAATCTTGCCAGCCTACTTCACCCATGCAGTGCGGGTGAATTACTCGCTGGGGCTGCATTTCTGTATCATGACGACTAATGAATCATCAACCCATTCTAACGATACCATGAATAAATGCTGCACCTAACTCTGATTATGGCCCTGACACCAATGTGCATTTACAAGTGGTCATAAAACGATGACGTCATTGATAGATACATAATACGTTTTGTTCCTGTGGGGGGGGGGGGGGGGGGGATGATAAACCAAGTTACGAAAAAGGTCGCATACTGAATATAACTGATATTTGTGTTGACGCAACAGACCATGTCTATTTATAATGGAGAGTCTCTAGAACTTTGTAGCTGCCATGGCCATCCTCCACGCATGGCACAATCTTAAAACAGGAGGGCTTGTACTGGAATCTGTGGAATGTAGCTCAGATTATATGCTGTATGTGGAGGTTAAATCCACGTGCGTAGACATTGCCAGCATGGCCTTACCGGTTCGTTTTGAAATAAAGACGGACACATACTAACTAGTGTGGGATACTTCCGTCTCTGTCCAAAGTCATTATATTGATAAAATAAATAAATAAAAGGAAGGTTGTGTAAATATCCCCTGGGTCCTGTTTCTCCACAAATTTGTGGAGGTCCGCAAATTTGTGGAGGTCCGTAAATTTGCTTCCATAAATTTGCGGAGGTCCGCAAATATATGTGGAGCTTCGTATTTGTATGCTTAAGTACTAAAAAAACGATTTCCACATATATTTGCGGACCTCCATAAATATATGGAGAGTGTATTTACGGACCTCCGCAAATTTGCGGACCTCCGCATATTTGTGGAGAAACACCATCCAGGAAACAACTCCATCCGGGTGTATTCGTGTGACTCAATTATACATGGGTCTGTATACTATTTGTAAATGGGATATGCCTACAATTATTTGTCATAATGTACAAACAATATACAAGTATCCATAGATATTTGTACCAAAACCTTTGGTTACTGGTTAATATTACGCTGTATTGCATAATACATCTGGCATGTCTACCAGCCTGTTCGTAGGGGGTGAGGGGGGTAGCTGCAGGGCGGCCGTCCAGTTTGTGGGATATAAATATAATTTTTGATATAAATTCTAAATTATCCAAAATGATGTGATGGTCTGAGGTGCTTAATTAGGTATGTATGTACACATTTCACACGCCACAGTGTAATCATGTATCTACATGAATGTATATACTTCACAATGCAATGTTGTCCGCGTTTGTTCCATAATTTAGATAGCAGAACCTCTATATAGGTAGGCGTAGCGTTATTACGGTTGTGTTGCCTATAGCCCTCTCTCAGCATGCTAGCATGCTTCCAATAGTATTTTACACAATCGAAATATCATAGGTGTTTCCTTGTAGAATAGCAAATCTGAAAGTTGTTATACTTGTTGACTGCTTGTCACTATGTTTTAGAAACACTATTATTAAGTTGGGAAGAGGAAACTACTGAGACCGAATGGTCAGAATGGTTGAATGTTTTTGGTATCATATAATTATTTACATCCCCTACAATATGTAGGCATTTCTTTTTTTGTTTCAAATTGGTCACATTATTTTCACGATTTTATGGGACTGCTGAACCTTTATTTACATAACATAAGTTTACAATTCCTGTGGCGTGGTGCTCCAACTTACACTAAAGTAGAGACTCAATATACACATAATTGTATAGTGTAGGATGGGGTAAGTGAAGGAGGAAGAGGTGGGAGTGGTTTTGTCATCACCTCCATGCCAGTGAGGGCGAGACGTTAGATGATGAAGTAGGATCAATGGTGGTAAAAAAGTAGTGAGATGAGGGGGGGGGGGATTCTTACTACATGTATATGTTGGTGTATCTGTGTGGCAACAGTGGGGGCTTTCAGGTCATGCTCAGGACAACTGAGTATGATGATGAATGCGGGAATCACTTGGATAGGCCTCTGGTGGTTACTCATGTAACTCAACTCAGATAATGCTATGAGCTCATCTGGTAACTCGTGGTATGCCCACATGAACGTTCATGTGTACGTTTGCCGTTTTCCCAAAACTTGTTCAAGGTGGATATCATTGTATATACCATGTCACATTAAATCGTTTCTATCTCTCGTGGTTTTTTTCTCTTTAAAACACATCTGAGCTGCTATATCTTATTTGTTTGCTGATGTAGCACTGACCGAAAATAACACCGTGTACAACACGTTGGTTTATACCATAAAGCTAAGAATTTAAAGGATAATTCGGTATGTTCATGTAGACATATCACATCAATTAGTACCAATTGTCTTATTGTTCTCTTTATCATCATCTAATGTATAGATAAATGGTATAGAATCATTCAAAACTGAGGGTTATTTTACAAATGGACCTTAGGCTGTTTTTCACAAGGCGGATTGATACAGTCTTGGTCAGTTTGAGTCACCACTTGCTTTTTTTCATGTCCCATGTTGTTTTTTAACGAACCTGAGCTTTTATATATTGTTGTTGCTATTGTTCCTTGTACTATTAATAAAAAATGTTAAAGTACATATATTATTTGTGTTTTGTCATGTTTTCTTGCACTTCGCTATCAAGACGATGCACTTTCGGACTACTGCACTAAGCCTACATATACTAGTCTTGTTTGGGATATTTCCTATTCAGGAGATATTCACTATTCAAAGGAAATATTAAACATATAGACACCGGTTCACTAGTATAGTTCTACACTGAGGGTTATTTCACGAGGCAAACCCTCAGTGGAGAACTATATAATTAAGATCATTGTGACTATTTCATGTCATTATTAAGAATATTTGTCAAAATTCCACTTAATTGATCTAAAATAGCTATTTCGTGGTGTTAAAATCATCAATTTTAATTATTTAAAAGGCGCTGAAATCCAGGAGAGGGTCATGGGTGTGAGATATAGCCTTCCTTGGTTAAGTCAATGGGTCTGCCAAATTCACTATGAAATATAATATATTTATTTATCCACCCTATAACATAATCCGAGGTCATGATTCAGTGTGTCATGACCAAACCGACATAATATTATATAAAAGTCTCTGCTGATGGCTAGACCTTATCAGATAGCACTTTGTAGCTTCATATTCCCCAACAGAATGTGAACATTGGGAAGAAAAACTATCGGCATGGCTGTGCTTGGTGTCGCCATCTGTGTTCAAGAATCAGTACTCCTGCCATATGGAACCCACTGATTCCCATCTTCCTAAATTTCCATAGCTACATTTATTTCGGAAGGCTCAGCTGATTTGAGATTGAGATATTGAATAAAATTGAGCGTGTGAGTGGCCTCACAGATGACTTAGGGTAAGCTGGATCGATCTGTAGCTTATCATGTACTTACACATGGTACTCCCTTATAATCATTTGTTGATCAATTCTGGCATCAGAAATGGATTCCTTGTTAAAAAGTACCCTTAAGTCATGTGTCATACATGTACGTTATTCTGGGTGTGGGAGAGCAGGTGGGAGTGGGTGACAGTTGCAGGCTGCGGGCATATACCGCCTTCTGTCCCTGTAAAAAAAGAAGTCGGTCGGACCATAAACGGCGAAGATATGGGTGGTACAATTTCGCTCTGCACTCCTTTTATGCTGCCACTGTGGAAATCTCATGCTGTCTTGTTGAATTCTCGCTGAGTACGAGAACTGCTTGTGGCACCACCATATATTTGACGGGTGGAAAGAGAACTAAAAAGCTTTTTTTTGGGGGGGGGGATGGGGGGGGCGTTGTAACATCTTATGTGCCCTCCTGAGTTGGGGGATAGGGTGTAGTAAAAACATATTTATTTTCAACAGATTTCATGCAGTATACTTTTTCTTGTGTATTATTGACGTTGAAGCCTTTGGCTTGTGTATCATTGGAATGATGGACAAGGCAAGTCTAGTGGCATTTGAAAACTCACTGGAGCCCGCCTAAGGTTATCACACCTCCCATAGAAGTAGGGACAGTGTATTGCACTAGGTGGCGCCCTGATGTGAGCCTCCACAGGGCCTGTGCAGAGGGAGTCCCACAGGTACTCTGGAGAGCCCCTCACTCTGGGATTCACTATGAACTAAATATTGGGAGTTGAATGATGTTATATAGCTCATTTGAAAGGGAAAGTAATGGCCAATAAGAGGATACCACCTTTGGCAGCAGCAAAGTTAATGATCTGGCTAATGTGATTTAATTACATAATTATACCACTTAAATAGGGCAAATTGATATCAAATAATGAATATCCAAAATTATCCGCACCACAGGGGTAATTCTACATCAATTGTAATTGCATATTTTCAATTTTTATGTTTTTTGGTGGAGGCCCCTGAAGGCCCCATGACATATAAATCTTGGGTCTGGTTAGCTATCTATAGCTATATATGAAGGGATAGGGGACATATACAAAGACTGGGGAGATAATGAAGGAGGTATAGGGGACCCTGGAGGAGAGATGCAGAGGGGGACACTTGAGAAGACCTCTGAAACCCTGGAGAAGAGATGGGGTACCAGAGGAGGGATGTCGGACACTGTGGGCTGATGTGGGGAGGGTGTCTCATCCTCCTTGTATGGAATGCATTATTTCTCTATGGTGTCCCTCCGATCACATTCTATATGGTGCCCTGTTCTTTCTCTGGGGTGTTCAACCCCATCATTATGTAACCTAATACCTCCTCCAGGGTGTCGCTGCCAACTTCTATCATGACTTGTCACTTCTATAGCATATCCCATCCAAATCTCATGTAACTTATTTTTTCTCCTTGGTGTCAAATCCATTTCCTGTTGTGATCACCCCTCCTCCAGGGTCTCTCACCAGTACTCAGTAACTCCTGCAGGGTGTCCATACTAGGCTCTATGGTGACGTGTCCCTTCCATAACATGTCCCATCCAAAACTTACGTTACTCAATTGTTCCTCCAGGGTGTCAGATTTATTCCCTATTGTGCTCATTCCTCCTCCAGGGTCTCCCACTATACCTCTTCGTGTAAGTATTCTTCCTCCTGGGTGCCCCACCATAGCCATATGGGACCCAATGCCTCCACTATGGTGTAAAACCATGCATTTAAACCGCACAACCCCTATTCCAGGATGCCTCATTATGGTACTCGATCCCTCCTCCAGGGTGCCTCAGATAACCTTGATTCAGGCTCATCATCACCCCTGGGTCTCCTATCCAACTTATTGGCTAATTCATCCCTACATCAGTGTCCCTATATCTCTCCCAAATGTTCCCAATAAGTATTTCCCATACCCACTGCAATGCTGTAATGCCTTCTCCAGTGTGTTATTCCTCCAGGTATCCTATTTAACCCACATGGTCCATATACCTTCTTGCACTTGTACTCTACCAATCTATCAAATGTACTTTACTACATTGGGAATCACTGAATGTTATAACACACCCTAAAGTATGATAATCCACATGTAAGCGGAGAGCAAGTCCCAAATCACAGTTTCAGGTAGGAGATCCACTATAACCTATAGTGCTCAGAACTGCCCATATTCAGTATTTCAAATCCATTTTTCTCAGCTTCTAATCAACTTAGAAACAAAAATAAAAATGATCTGGAATGCTTATAACATAGAGCAACATATATCAGGAGAATTATTTTTTTTGCATTACTGAATTGTTTTTGTGCTGTCCCTATCTAATAGAAGCTCCCCAGTACCACCGCGGTGGCTTAATCTGCACATTGCAGCCCTTAAAGGGAAGTGGCAACATGTTTGTCACACCTGGATAATAACCCTTTAAGGCCTGCTATATACACCCATCCCCAACACACTGTACACCTTGTAATACGAATATAGTAATGGGTAATGTTGGCTTCAAAGGGTTAAATATATGGTGAATGTCGTCGGCTGGCTCTCTGCTACTTACCAGGCTACCACAAGCCTCACACATTCCGCTTTTGTCATTAGAAAGTCAAATGAGTGATCTAATTTGAGTACAATACGTTATTTCTCATTTCTGACAGCAGAATCGTAATCGCCAGAAAAAGCTACCCTAATTTCATGTATTTCATGCCCGGCATCGTGTAACCGCTGTTTTACGTCTTGGCCAAAAAGCGAGTCGATCGAAACGTCAGCAGCGACCCCATCGCCGTTTCCACTTCGCCGTGTCGGTCGGCTGCAGGGCAACGTGTGCTACGCGTCCATGCTGCCGTCGATCCCCTGTACCCCCGCCCCTGGTCCCCCCGCCCCCTGTACACTTCCTAACCCTTACCCTCACCCTCACCCACAAGAATTGCCCCCTAGTTGAAATGTGTTACCAATGGTGTTACCACAGGACATGCCCAGTTTTTGCCCGGCTTGGCGGTAGATCTTTGAAGTTAGATGGTATTTGAAGTAAGATAGAGGTACAAGATGAGAGAAATAGCACAACTTTGGCTCAAAATGTGATTTCTATCTTCAACGAAAAATAATAATACCTTGGAGCCTATGGTCGCCCGTTACCGAGGGTAGATTGGTTTTAGTACATTTACATTATAGCGAAAGAGAGAAAAAAAAAGTTTAAGGTTGATCGCTACTCATTGAATATGGACTCCTGCGCAGCTCTCTAATATAGGCTAATATTGCATAATCGGTTTCATATAAATGCAAACTAAGCAATACCCAAAAATTGGACAATTCCGAGCAAAGTTGAGCATTTTTTTGCACTTTAAATATTTGATATATTTGGAGCCAATGATATTTGCTATTTTCAACATAAATTAGAATATTGGCAATATTTACCAATAAATCATTATCGAGATTGATATAGATCTCATCAAAGTGCTTAAAACAACCAAGGGTATAATATATATACATTTTTTACCCTGGTCCTCGGCCTTTTACCCATTATATTGGCCTTTAAATATGAGATTAAGACAGTTTTTGTCCTATTTTTTAACTTCAAAGGCCCAAAACCCTAAAATTATGTGCGGGACCCCCTATCAAAAGTACTTTTTTATGTTAGCAAATGATGTTAAGAATTTTTTGAGAAAGTAAAAAAAAAGTCTATGCATTATATTTGCTATTTTTTAAGATATTGTGGAAAAAATTAGCATCAAATTTAATTAATCGTCCTAAAACCACCACTTTTTTTCACAAAAGGGTTGTTTTTGGACCATAATCTTATTTTGTACATTTAAGGACAAAATATAGGATTATTCATTTAAGATATGACATTGATATGGGCAGTGGTTCAATAAGAAAAACAATAGTGAAAATTTCACAATTTTTGTTTTTTTTTGCCAAAAATAGAAAATACTTTTTTTTTTCAAAAATCTGTAACAAAAAGAGTATCTCGGGACCCTCACCTTCTTAATGATCTAAACTACCCTGAGACAAAAATTAGGAAATTCTATGGATGAAAAGTTAAGAGTAGCGATCAACCTTAAGATCGCAGTTCAATATCACAAAGAAGAAATGAGATTTTAAAAAAAATTTCGAAGGAATATTGTGTCCCCCCAATCTTGCCTATGTCTTCCTTTTTTCCCCGTTTGCCTATGTCGAATAACAACTGAAAGACAAGCGTTCCCCCATGTCTCAAAACTGTCTTAAAACGCAAAATGAGTAGATGTGTATTACTCAGGGTTAATTTACCCTGAGTCAATAATGCATGATACCTGCGACAAAATAGAGCTGGGGAGTAAGTATGTAATGTGACCAGGCAATTGACAGGGAAAGCTGCGTGGTGGGGAATTGGTAATTAAAGTTTGTGTCAGGATCATTAAAATAAGGGGTCATTCAAGTATGACGTCATCATTTTTCAGGCATTTTTAATGCCCCCCATCCCCTTTGTCATCATTTAGTACATGTATAGGAACAGCATATAAAGGGAGGACGCGGCATATCCAGTGGGTCCGCCATTTTAAATTTCGCTGGGTGAGGTAAAACACACTGATAAGTCACACCCAGATTGGTATACCTTGTCCCTGTAAGGGTTGGTGGACTGAAAGCGGTAGATAATCTCTAAATACTAAACCGGGTTTATTGCAATATAAACTAAGTAAAATATTTCGCGGTTGTTCCTGCCGACGTGGACTTTGGACTTTACTTCTATTGTTTGTATTTGAGAAATCGCCTGCATATAGTTTATGTGAGCCTTAGATAGTGCATATATGTCTCCCACACATCCAAACAATTATTATCATCGTTCACACTATCAAGATGAAGACCTAGATAGAGACCTACATTTTTGTTGCTCAATTGAGAACTTTTAAAGATAGTATGTGACTCTTGAAGGCGACCTTCCCTTTACCGATTTCGCATTATTGCGAGAGAGAAAAAAATCGGCGATTTCGAGCACTGTGTGAACTTCTCAAAAAGCAGTTTGAACCTTAGATTTATCGGGTTCTTGCTTTTTTGATATATTGTCTAGATCTGGTGATCCTGAACCGTTTGTCCATGACTCGATCCCCCTCGATAATATTATGGTGACCTTCCCAACTTGAGGGAAAATCTACCTGATTTTATCCAGGTTTAATCGACTTCTAGGTAAAAATCAACAAAAATGTCTGAAAATATTATTTTGATTTATCACCGCCCCCCCCCCCCCCCACTTGTAAAAGAATGAGCAGTCCCTTATATCTAGAGCCGTTGTGCTTTTAAATCGATCAGGGGTCTGTTCTCAAAGTTGTGGTAACTTTATATGGGCACATAGATCTATGTTCTATTCAGTGTAGTTCAATGGAGAATCCAGTACCAAACATCTGTGTACATGCAATTGTGCATTATTCAATACAAATTGTATTCTCCTTAACAATAAGGTTTATACAGGGGGCATCTATGAAGGAACACGGCCCATGCATAATCTCCAATACTGTCCCACTGCCCACTTGATTATAAACGTGTACAGCATCGAGCATATATATATATAAGTTTTGTCTTTTTGACTTCGGGAGCAGCATTATCATCCTCCTACACCCCCAAGGTAAGAGTTCATATGGTGATTCACTATTATTCTGAACAACATTTACCATGCATTACTTGCAATGCACCTTCAACTTGAGATATGTAAGGCTAATAAGTAATAATCATAGAATAGAGAATTGAACATGGTGAAATATAAATGTTATGCCAGCTTGGCATGACCATTTAATTATTAAAGCTGGATGTGATACCCCAGTAAACAAAAAAACGTTAATCAACGTTTTAGAACGTTTCTCTATGGTTACTTATTATGGCATAATGTTGCATAACGTTAAAATGGTGTAAAATAACGTGTTTTTGTTAGCTGGGATGTACCATGCATTTATGTTAGTTCAGACAGAGACGGAAATATCTCACATTAATGATGGACATAGTTTGGCAGCAGGGATTAAGTAGATTTATGCATCGTTTTTGATTAATTTATGCAAACATCAAGTATAATATATATGATAAGTATGTTGAAATTCATTATAAAAATTGTGCCCTTCGCTTATAACTTAGGAGGGTGTATACTCACGGCGTTTATACAAGACCGGCGCTCATTCAAACCCCGGCACTTATAAACGTGACGGTACAAAATATTAAACATCATTTTATTGTTCCTCCAGGTATTCGGGCCCATCTTTCGCCATCAATTCATATCAACTCCAATTCACAGAGACGGGTATACAATGGCCGCAAAGAGGTTTAATTTGCTCATGATATTTACTCTTTCATTGCTAGTTGCCATTGTTTTTCTGGGGATTTTGGATGACTACAAAGAAAAAGAGCCCAAGCAGATACACACGCCCATTATTCACCACATTGTTGAGAAACATGAAAAAATCACAATCAATCAGAAATTCAGAACAGCAACAATAAAAACAACGAGGAGGGAGGTGGTGGAATTACCAATGCATGGAAAGAACAATAAAGAGTATATGCAGAGAAAACTAGAACTTTCTTCTAAGCCAGATGGACGGTGTGATGGGTGTTTTAAGTGGGAAATGCCATTCCTTATATCTCCACCTGAGGATGTTTGCTCCCAGATGGCAAATACAACCTCTTCACTTGATCTAGTTGTCTTAGCAACATCCCGGCATGAAAATACACACCACAGAGACATATTAAGAAGAACTTGGGGGAGCTATGCAAGCAGCACGGGCAGAATTCGGTTGATCTTCATCTTTGGGCGCGATCCAAATAACAATGAGTCACTAGAAAGCGAGCTGCGAAAGGAGAATGCTATCCACAAGGACATCCTACAGATGGACCTCCACGGTGCGTATCGCAACATGACACGCATCGTCTTCAACTCCTTCAGATGGGTGCAAGAAAAGTGCAGACAGGCAAAGTTTGTGGTCAAGATCTCTGATGATGTTTATTTGAACATTCCTGGAATTCTAACCATCCTTGATGCACGTGGAGGGGACCAGCTTGCTGATGTGGCCTTTGGTCAGTGTTACACTCATGGGGCACATCCTAAACGGAGTCATGAGGGATCTGTTGGTCGTAAATGGTATGAATCAATGAAACGGTACCCCTATGACCTGTACCCTAGTTACTGCTCAGGGGCCGGGATGTTTCTGTCTACAGATCTGATGATTAAACTGCTTCCAGAGTTAAGTAATATCAGGTTCTCCCTTGCTCATGATGATGTCATGCTAGGTATTTTACTGCGATTTGCCGACTACTGCCAATGTGAAATACCTGGATTTTCTTTCTTTAACTACAATGCAGTCGAACTAAGTAAATTGGTGTCAACGGACACCCCAGAGAATTGCTCCTCCTTCAATACAACAAAAGCACTCCTCGGCCTGCATCTTCATGGCGTAAAGCCAGGCATAATTGAACGTTTCTGGAAATACCAGAAATGCTTTGAAATGAAGATTCCACTGTTAGATAGTATCAAATGCCCACGGAGGCATCAATGTCCAGAAGATTTTTACCACCTTACAAAACATATGAGTCAGAAATCCTAAAAATGCACACATCTGGCACCAAATCTGAATAAAAAAATATTCATCATTATACAAGTTTATTTATTGAAAGACTAGTATTTTATGACTTAGAATCCACATGAGGGAAATTAGCTTAACTCCCAGGGGGCCGGTTTTAATTCACTGTCAAGCACAAACTGGAGTTAACGTTACGGACAAGTCATTACACTGAAAATACTAAACAATGGATAATATGTCTGAAAAACACCACAGTAACTTTTACTTTGGTTTACTAGTAGCCACACTATGTATGATCAGGTATACCAAGTTTGAAAACTATAAACCAAACACTTCCCAAATTGTCACACAACAGACTTTGCAAAAAATTATAAGAAATGATCAAAATAGTTTTCAGGGTTGTGACAGCAATGGTAAGGAGCTGTCAATAAGAGAGAAAATTCCCACTATTGACAGTTTAAACTGTCGATAAGAGGAAAGTTTGCCACTAAAGACAGTTTGAAATGTCAATAACAAGAAACATAAGAGGAATATCCCCCTATATAGGGCTTTTACACTTGCACTATGTGCTGTACAGGATTTCGTCTAGAGTAGTCATTATGTCTTACATAATATAACATTTATTCTGTTGACAACACATGTATGATCTTATAAAGAGTGAACGTGTGATTAATTCACAAATGACTCAGGGTCAGGTTGAAAACGTGAATGAATTGGTGGACTGAAATCTTCAAAACACGATTTTGATTATACGTGCGGTGATGAGAAACAAGTATATTATTTGGAGTGGCCTTATTAGATTACCATGTTTGTATCCTGTTAACCTATGATGTAGGCTGTTATACGCCCTCAGGGACAACATAGTGTCCGCTGAATACAACAAAGTGTTAACATTTTCCACATAATTCATGAAAAAGAAAGAGGCCTAAAATACTACCATGTGGGACATTACGTATCAGATTTTGGATGGTTGACCATGCGTTGTTAGTATAAACCAGCTGGCAGCTTTGTAATCCATTTTAAATTGTCCTCTGACCCACATTTTTCTTTTTTTCTTAATAATGTGTGATAATTTACACCATCGGAAGCATTTTGTGTATCGATGAAAGCCGCCATTGTTATGATGCCAACTTTTATCTTCTTTTTTTCAGTATGAGATGATGTAAATACACCAATCCCGTTTATTTTATCCTGGTGTACAGAAAGAACTAATTCAGCTCGGAAATATCCAACACCAGCAATGCAATATAGACAACACTTCGCTTAGAATTTATAATTGATTATGATAATAATATAATGATATAGTATACATATTCATATATACCGCTGTTTCGTATACA
The DNA here is from genome assembly GCA_947462335.1 of Harmothoe impar. Classification (NCBI taxonomy): domain Eukaryota; kingdom Metazoa; phylum Annelida; class Polychaeta; order Phyllodocida; family Polynoidae; genus Harmothoe; species Harmothoe impar. Next base: position 41,939,513 of record OX381709.1, on the reverse strand, counting down.
CACACGTTCTCTTAAAGTCAATTACATATACATGTATATACCAAATGTAAATATGGAGCAAAGTACATAATAACGCATTGTATCATTTGCCTACGCCTACCCAGTGGGCACAAAATTCTGTTCAATGTTGAATCGATGTTGAATCAACATTGAATCAATGTTGACAACCATTTATCAACGTTGATTCAATGTTCTGTGCCCATTGGGTACAGCCAGCTCCATGTATACATGACTGTTACAGTACAATAAACCAGATTAAACCAAACCTCAGTTTTTTTATCACTACCCAGTGGGCACAGGTCATTGAATCAACATTGAGAACTGGTTGACAATGTTGATTCAATGTTGATTTAATGTTGATTCAACATTGAACTGAAATTTGTGCCCACTGGGTATTGACCCTTTGTGATATGGACCGGGTGCCAGGAAGGGGCTACTCCTGTACTCACAGATTATCAATCGATCCACATGGGAGAAAAACCTCTCGTGTGCACATTTTTATTTCTACAATATTAACACATTTTAACGATTCATATGGGTAGTGTAATCATTAAAGTACCTTATATATTATACAGGAAGGTCCTAGTACATGTGTACCATAAACATACATCAATTACAAATAGTTTGTGCTGCCCAACCATCTCTTCCTGTTGAGCTTGAATTTCTCATAATCATCCTATAATCTAATATGTACTAGCAGGTTATTCCATAATAAAGCCCCTCTATATATTACACTTTTTTTGCTGGTTTCATTTTTTTGGTTTGATAGTGCCCTAGTATATACTGGTCTATTGTTGACAATATTGGGATTATTCTTCTGTTTAAACATGAAATTTACAATGTGCATTCTTCTACACGGGATGAGGGAGTATATATACCTGCATCCTGATGTGTCAAAATCGTTGGATATCTATGATCCACCCCCAAACACATCCTCAGTGCTTTATTCTCATCTACCTGTATCTTGTCAAGTATATATTAACCTGCGACATCATACAAAATATCACCATAATCAATATGTGGCAATATCATCGTTTGGTACATTTTTAACCTAATATTGTCCATCATCCCACTGGGCACAAAACCTTGATTCAACGTTGACAACTGGTTGATATAGAGTTACAGGGTAGATTAACATGTTTTCAACATTGATGCAATGTTACTATTTCAACGTTGTCAACCAACATCTGTTTCAAGATTGATGCAATGTTGTGATATCAACCTTGAATCAACACATCCTCCCATGACAAATAACCATGTGTTTCCCGCCTTTCCCACTTTCCCACTTTTCCACAACCTACTCCTTAGCAAATCTATCTACATGCTGCATCTATTTTCCCTAATTGTAAGCTCTTATTTTCTCATCAATGTATACAATTGATCAAACTCTCATTCATTTTCATTGACAACTATGGTGTGTGCATTTGGTTGACATTTGGAATTAAATGACAAGAATAAATGCATGATTTCAGTAAGAATAAGATACCCCTTATGTTGCTAAGAATAGTAGATAAAGCCAGATACCTGACCAGGTTAGTTTGAAACGGATATGAATGCCTCTTAGTGTGATCACCAGAGGTCATTCATGTACTCCTGCCCTAGATGGTGCTAGAATTAGCATTTAATCTTGGAGAAATGGGGGGGAGGATGTTGTAATGAAAATATAGAAATTGCGAGGAATGCATCTACATAAGAATACTGCATTTAGGTTGAAAACATGACTGTATTCTTAATCTCAAATTATCCATCAGCAGTCAATATTAAATCAATGTAAATCATCATTATTATGTTTATTCTCTGTTGATTCACAATGGCCATATCAATGTTGAATCACTGATGAATGATCAATGTATCTGCAATGTCTGATGGATGATCAATGTATCTGCAATGTCTACCAGAGAGTAAAGACGTGTTGTGAGAGGGAGGATATAATTACTGGACTTTAGTACCGAAGGAACCTTAATACGTAAACCAAGGTTGGCACATGGATGTGTTAACATATTAAGCTTATTCCTGTGGTAAATTGGATATCCTTCATTAATTCTTGGACAATATATTCGAAGATTTCAATCACCACCGGCTGTCGGAGTAAGCCATACACAGGTAACCACCATTACTCGCACACGCTCACTCTCTCTACCATGTCACGCAAAGGGATCACGAAGGAGGAATTAGATGCCTCTCAGACTGCCTTATTTGATCGGCTTGACAACTTGCTTAAGCCCCTTAAAGATAATGTGGCAACCCTTACAACTGACTTTTCCACCCTTCAGGCACAATTAAAGAGTACTGAAACTCATGCTCAAAGAATTGATACTCTCGAGAGTAGCCATATTGATTTTCGAGCTCAGTTTGATGCTAGTAGGGAAAGGGAAGCTAGATTGGAACAACGTTGTGATGACCTTGAAAGCCGTGTACGTCGTTACAATTTAATCTTTAAAGGATTAGATGAACAACGTTATAGTGATGCCAGGCTTGCTATAAACAATTTATTGCGTGACATTCAGGCTGACATTCCCCCTGAATGCATAGATGGCGTATACAGGCTAGGGGGTAGATATGATCCAGCCAAAGGGCACCGTCCAGTTCTTGTTGAATTTACCCTGAAAAGACACCGTGGCAGGGTATATTCAAAGCTGAGGGCGCTCAAACATCAATTGCAATGGACTGGGGTTTCAGTGGTAGACGACAATACCCTCGTGGATGACTCCAAGCTTAGGGACCTTAGAACTACTGCGGCTGTAATGAGCCTGGCTGGTAAAGAGGCCAATGTTAAAAACCACACACTCGTCATGCCCGAGCGTAAGTTCAAGCACGCAGACCTATGCTATGTACCCGACCAGTTCCGCCTGATTAATATCAAAACCCCCTCCCTGCAAACAGGGTTCGCCTTCCAAGGTCACCATAGTCCGCTGAGTAATTTCTACCCTGTCCAGTTTAAATATGATGATGTAACCTACAATTGCGCTGAACAGGCCTATACTAGAACCGCGGCCCTTACCTGTGGGAGACCAGACCTAGCCAAAAAAATCATGGGGTTAACTAGTCCGTACAAGATGAAAAAGGTTGCTCATGATCTCCAAGGTGACCCCCAGTGGAGCCCCATCAGTCTTACAACCCTTGAGGACATTATAACAGAAAAATTCTCCCAGGATCGAAGGTGCAGAATTGTTCTGTTCAAAACCCAAAATCGCCCAATATATGAGACCACGTCCTGTGCAACACATGGTTGTGGGTTTAGCCTAACTGAACGAGACAAAATAGGGGTCGACCTTACCAAAGGGCAGAACGAGACTGGAAAGATCCTATGTAGGGTGCGTGAGGCTCTGAAGCTTATATTCCCCCAGGATGTTGTATAAAGTTGTGATACTGGCGGACAGTCGAGGCCACCACATGGAGCCGTTCATACGTCAATATATAGTGGATCTATCTCAACTGAGTGACTGTCCTATACATGTAGATGTGTTGGCGGAATCAGGTACCACTATTACCACTGTGGTGGATCGCTTTAAACAAGACATGATTTCAGGCCAATATAATCTGGCTATTGTTATGTCCGGAGTCAATAATACAACTACCAAACATCAGAGTGGGAGAATTACTGCTACCTATGATGATCTTGGACATATGGTAAATACCATAACTACATATTATGAGCAAGCCTGTTCTATGATTCGCGGTTTAGGCCTGAGAGTAGCATTGGCGCAACTGGTGGGCTCGTCAATAGACAAGCATAATAGCACTCCAAACACCAACACTTGGCAGCAATCACTAATTGAAAGTGCTATTAAGTATATTAACCAGGCTATCATCTCTATAAATAGCGACGACCACCTATATGGGCCGTGGCTACAGCGCCAAGGTGGTACTCCGCTTGATCCCTACGCTGAGTTCTATGATGGACTGCACCCTACTACTACACTGAAAAAGGTCTGGGCTAAGATGATTGCCAAAGCTATAATAGCGAACAGTCGACTTCACGTCAACCCAGCACATCCGCGCCCCTACCATTTCCCATCACCAGCTGACCAGGATGGCAAATCTACTTAGTTACCAACCACCATGTAAAAACTTTATTAAAAATAATTAATTTAATTTTAATTTAATTTTACCAATGTTAGCCTTTAAATTGAAGCTGTTTACAAATTTCCTTTTATTACCTATAGGTCGTAGTATACGCTTGGGGAAGTGTGTGGCATGGAACCAAAGCCTTACTATTGTACCTCTTCAAAAACATTACGTGTGAATGACCGCACATTCCCTGCATGGTGGTTGCTGGAAGTTTAATTAGGCATTTCTTCCAAATTTAATTATTGATTACTTGTCATGACTTTTTCCTAATTATGTATCACATATACGTGACCGATCATATGGACCTTACATATAAATTAAATCTACCTCGTGATAGATATCCAACCCCTGCTGCTGACATATATATATAATGGACTATATATTATTATACATCCATCAAAGCTGAATGGACAGTTGGTGCACAGCACCTGTATTTACCTCTATATACTGAAAGTTAACGGTTGTCTTGTACCTCTGTGATCAAAGTAGTATCATACTGATAAGTTGAATACACGGTTAATACTTATGTACTTTGAATGAATTTAGTAATTTCATAAACGATTTTCTATGACGTTATATTGTTATAAATTAACTATTCATTTATTATTTAATTACTCATGTAAATCTAGTACTCTTATTTTACGAGTACACTTTTTTCTTTCAAATTTATTTAGCTTTTTTTACTTCTAAGTATAACTAAAACTATATTTCAAAATTTCTCTTCCTCTCCTCTGCTTTCTCGAGATAGACAATGCAATGCTTGAGTTTACTTTTCCTTGCTAAGATTGTAATGATCCATCTAGGGTAACAGCCTTAATGGATGGTATCTCTACTTATTACCATACGGGAGGTATCTCGACACCTACTTAAGAGAATTTCTATTATTGTATTTCTCAATTGACGATATTAGGCACCCCTGGTACATATTGTACATCCTACTTGAGCCTCCCTGAGCATCCATTAAGAGGGGTCAAAGGTTTTCATTTGGCTCACCTTAATTGCAGAAGCATCCCAGCTAATTTTGAAGAATTACAAATAGCTCTATTGGATTCTAATATTTCTATAGCCTCTGTTTCTGAGACCTGGCTGAACGATATGCTTCCATCTTGCAATTATTACATACCTGGATACAGACTGGTGCGGCTGGACAGGCAGGTTCGCTTACCCAATGGAGAATTCAAAGCAGCTGGGGGAGTGGGTTATTATATAAGTGTAGGTATCTCAGCCTCACATACTGAGTTGGCACATTTGAATATTAGTGATGAAGACATAGAATTACAATGGCTATATGTAAGTGACTCCAATATGAAAGACATAGTAATTGCTAATATATATAGACCGCCTAGTGGTGACCCTTATAAATTTATAGATAAATTGACAGCTAATATAGATAATTTAGGTCGTTACAGATTAAAAGAACTTTATTTTCTTGGAGATATGAATATTGATATTTCGAAAAATGCTAGGGTACTAACACAAACTGACCGCCCATCCCCTAAAGACTCCCTGCAAGAACTCATGAGGACAATTGGTTGTCAACAGTTTATCAAGGGTTATACTAGAATTACCCCTGATACCAAATCAGCTATTGATCTTATTTTCTCAAATTCCCTCGCTATACAGTCACATGGTAATGTACATGTTGGAGTAGCCGACCATAATTTGGTCTATATTACAAGGTTAAATTATATTGATCAGTCGGAGCCTATTTCATTCACTGGGAGATCCTACCGTGGGTATGACTACTCAGAAATGAAGCAATTCCTATTAGACAAAAGCTGGGAAATTCTCCTGTCCGAAGATGATCCAGGGTTAGCATGGGACATTTTTGAGAAAAGTGTAAATGAATACCTAGATATAAATTGTCCTATAAAGACATTTCACTTTGGCAAAAAAAGATCTCCATGGATTTCTGATGATCTTATTGAATATTTAAAGGATAAAAATAGGTTAATGGCCAAAGCCAAAAAAAAACATGATGTGGACGACTGGCGTATTGCCATCTTCCATAGGAACAGAGCTAAAGTACTTGTACGTCAGGAAAAGAAACAATATCACCTAAACCTATTGGAAGAGCATAAAAACGACTCCAAAAAATACTGGCAAACCATAAATAGCTTATTTAAACAGAAAAATCCTGAAAATAACTTCATTTTAGTAGACCAGATAACTAAAGAAAAAATTGATTCAAAAGACACAGCCGATTTTATAAATAATGTAATAGAACTAGAGGGCGAATGCTTAACTAAGAAAGAACCACGATGAGAGGAAGTAGTATGAGAATTAGGCATATATTGTCATCAAGCATTAACAGTTACACAGGCGTATATATCAGACTTGCAAGAAGCGACTGCTAGAGATGAGCTCTAAACTAGAACTGCCGGAATTCCTCCGCACGGCGCCTTATATGACTCCGCGCGCCAGTGGCGCCACCTCGCGGCGCCGCCCGGAACCCCTCCTCCGCACGGCGTGCGGAGGAGCGCGGAGCCAGCTCTCCTCGGCTCCGCTACACCCTTCCCTCTCTACTTCAAACCCTCCCTACTCTTTAGAATCCCCGAACCCGGTGGCCCTCTTCCACCACAGTATGAGGGATAACGGATATACTAGGTTACTCATAAGAACTATAGAACAGTGATCAACTCTTAGTGGTAAGTATGACGATGAGTCCTACTGAGCACAACGGTGCTAACGTCCTTAACCTTGGGATAGGTGGATGAGCGGTGGGCGCTCGACCGGCGGTCCTACGGTGCCGCCGGCCCCCCACAGGGTGACGGTGGTGAGGATGACGATGAGTCCTACTGAGCACAACGGTGCCAACGTCCTTAGCTTGGGGATGGGTGGATGAGCGGTGGGCGCCCGACCGGCGGGCCCTAGGGTGCCGCCGGCCCCCCACAGGGTGACGAATGATGAATGATGAGGCCTCGTCGCCCGTCGCTGGCGGTGGCGCTGCTTTCCGGGCGATGACTGGCGTACCGGGGACCGTCTACCGAGGACCATCCTCCCTCTGTAATGACCAAGACATGGGTTAACTCCGCCACTCCCTACTCTTTGTCCCTCCTCCTATGGTAGCCTTACATCCCTCCTGCCCGCTTACTACTACCCCGCGCTCCCGGTACTGGTTGCGCCGACGCCCGCGTCTTCCCTGTTCCCCGAATCGCTGTCCCTCCCGTCATTATCTGTTCCCCTAACACAACAGCAGCATCCAGCTAATTACGCTCAATACGACTTAAGTAGGCGTGGCTCACCTGACGCGGAGACTTCGTTGGCAGGGGGCTCCGAGCCGCGAGGCGGGGCGAGCGACGTGGGGCCACGGGTTGCGCCGACCTCAGATGGTACCGCGTCGTAATTGATGCGATGACGTCATAGACTCCAGGTTCGATCACCCGAAGCCTGCTCATTATCTCCCCCCCCCCGTGGCCGAGAATTCGTCACCCATCGACAACGGAGGGAGGATAAAGGCGCCCCATCGCTCCAGGCGGTTGGGGTCCCTATCCTGGACCCACCACCAGGGCATCCAGGTCGCCCGCGGGTGGTGTGGGCCCAGGACGGCGGCTGTGGCGGGTGGCCGAGTGGCCCGGGCCGGCCGACGGCCTCCGGGCGGCGTCTGCGTGTTGGTGGACGGGGCAGGGCATCGGGGAGCAGAGGCAGTTCCCCCTGCGGCCAGGTCCTCCTCCGCCTTTTCCTTATACTTCCGGGGCACTTGGACTCCCCCCCACTGCTGGTGCGGTCGGGGCGCCGCCCGACGCACGGTGGGGGCCGGAGCTGTAGTGGCTGGGGATCTCCACTCCTCTGGGAGCGTCGTTGTCTCATCCTCATCCGCCACCGGAATGTTCTCTTCGGAGGGGATGGGTAGGAAGGTGGTGGCTCGGGGGGGGTCGAAGGGGGACCATTCGACGCACAGGGTAGGGGAGCGGGGTGGGAGGAGCAGGGATAAACGACGATCCCAGACTCCGTCTTGGGTGCGACCCGGATGGATGTACGCACCCTCCCCGTCGCGACAGTGCCTCCTTATCGCCGTGACGACCTCCCCAGGGAGGTACATAGGAGTGGGGGCTGTGGATGCTCCTTCAGCCGTCGTCGGCAGGGCGGGAGCGCCTTCTGCCCGGCTTCGGCTCCGCCGGGAGGAGCCCAGGCGTGTACCGCCAGAGGTGGGGAGCCAAACTGTGGGAACCGGTGGGCGCGGTTCCGGCTGCACCGCCAAGGGCGGAATCGGTGGGCGCGGTTTCGGCTGCACCGGCAAGGGCGCCGTTGGTGTATCCGACCCCCCCTGCGGCGCCGTAGTGGCCGGCTGGGAAGGGCTGCCAGGGGTAGGTGCGCGGGATCCGGAAGGCTCGACGGAGGGCGCCACCTGCGTAAGAGGTTCCCCTTGCGCCGAGAGTGGGACCCATGTTGCTGTAGCGTCGTCCCACGTAACTCCCTCCTGTTCGGGGTGGCGGAGGTCCGACGGCTCCTTCCCCCCCCTGGTGAGGTCCACGTAGAACTCCGGTTCCTCGGCCGAAGGGAGGGCCAGCAGCTCGGAGGGGGAACCTGGGGGAGTGTCGCCATCCAGCGACAGCTGGCAGTAGGCGACCGGCTCCTCTTGACCGTCACTGGGGGCCGGGTCCGTAGCGGGTGAACCCCCAGCGGCCGTCCCGGTGGTCGTTGTGGTACTGGTCGTCGTGGGGGGTGGAGTACTGGTCTTCGGGGGGGGGGCGAGCACTCTGCGGCCGTCCTCCTGGTCGTCTGGGTACTCGTCGCAGGGGGGGTAGGGGAAGCCGGGTGCGGTGGGGGCGTCTGCTGAGCAAGAACAGTTGGGACGTCCAGCCCCCGAGCCCGCAGGGCCTCTCGCTCCCCGGGTTCACTGCCGAACGATAGGTAAATATCCAGCTTTTTCTGCAGTATGGCCTCCTGCAGGCGACGGCTAGTGGCGGAGAGGACGTGTGTGGCGGCGGCCTTCTCCTCTGGTGACCTCTTCTCCAGAGGGTGGGATTGTAGCTCCGCCAGCACCGCCTCCGAGGCCGCGATGATCTCATCCTCGGAGTGGGATAGAGACGGTGCGGGGCCGCCGGAGTGTAGTCGTGCGGTGGCGGATGGGGTGGGCGGGCGGGGTGGCCATGCTCAGCATAAGGTTGCGGGCTGCCGCCGCGGCCTCCTCTCCCCAGGAAGAGGCAAGGGTGGGCGGGAGCGGACCGGGCGACCCCAGGCTGAACGCCGGCGAAGCGCCCAGGGATCCTACCGACGACGTCCCCTGCGCAGCTAGCCTCGGGGCGAGGCCCGACTCTGCCTCCTCCGTGCGGGGAAGCATCACGCGGCGGGGGGGAGTGTTGGGGGTCTTAGCCGTCTCTGACCGGCTCCTTGCCGCGCGGGGAGGGGTCTCCTCTCTTCTGGGTGGCGTGGTTGTGGCCTCCGTTACCACCACCCGCCGGGGGGGCGACTTCGGTGGACCGGAGGGTACCACGGCCGGGCCCAACCGGTGTGCCACGGAGGCCGGGGTGGTTGGTGCTTGGAGAGTCCCTATCGTCGGGGCGGCAGAGGACGTGGTCCTTTTCGGGGTAGCGCTGCGCCCCCTGGAGGCGGAGGTGGAAGCGACCCTCTTTGGAGCAGGAGTGAGGGAGGTGGATGCCGTCCTCTTGACGCCGCGTGAGGAGCCGGTGGAGGGGCTACGACTGGCTCCTCGGCCCTCCCTGCTCAGACTCCTGGCCTTGACAGTGGGGATGATGGGGTATGGGAGGGGCATGAGCTTTTCTCCCCCTTCCGCGGCCCACTCGTATTCCGGCCCTCCTTCGTGCCGGTGGAAACCTCTTAAGTGTCGGGGCAGATCCCCCTTCCGGACCGACGCATAGGGGTTGCTGCCGTCCCCACCCCCACACTCGGTGCCAAAGGGGCACATCCAGCCCATAGATTGGGAGGAATGCTTCTCGGCCTTGTGGCGGGTGAGGGACCACTTCAGGGTGTAGGCCATACCGCAGCCGGGGGCATCGCACACCCAGGAGGCGGTGGGGCTAGGACCCTTGGGGGCCTTCTTCCTGCCTGCTGCTGGTGACTTACCACCCTTGCTGCACCTACCAGAGGAGGTTGAGGAAGCGTTGGAGTCGGCCCTGGAAGAGGAGGTGGTGGAAGCGTGGCTGGAGGCCGAGGAAGCTTTGGGGTTGGCCCTGGAGGAGGAGGTGGTGCTGGAGGTGGCACCTCTACTCGACGCCTTAGCTGCGGAGGCGGCCACATCCTTACCAACGCCCGCCTTGGCTGCGGAGGGAGCTGCGGAGGAGGGCTTTTCCTTCGATGATCGGGCGGAGGAGGTTTTGCTATGTCGATCAGACTTGCCTTCTCGAGGTGAGCGACTCCTACTCCTTCTTCTGTCCTTCGTACTACCTGCCGAGCACTCCTTACTGTCCATCCTCACCCTCTCTCGTGCGGAGTGGTCCCTGGAGGAGGTGCTTCCTGCGGAGCTGCGGCTATTTTCCAAGATGGAGGTGTTTTGGTCTCGCTCCGCTTCCCTTGGGGATGGTAAACCCTCCTCCTGGTGCTTTCTTCCTCGTCATTTCCTTTGTTTTCTCTCTTTTCCTCCGCAGAACGCTGCTCGCCCGGCCCTCCGCAGTACCCGTATGCGAGACCTTTAGTGCGGAGGAGGCGACGCTGGCGCCATCTCTCGGCGCTCCCGGGAACTCGTTAGCTGCGGAGGAGATGATGCCGCCCCCTGGCGCTTCGGATGGGAACGACTGTGCGGAGGATACCGCTGCGGAGGAGGGGAAGCCTGTGGGTTCTGGAGCTTTAGCAGGGGAGGGGTAAGCAGTTACCATCCTTACTGATACGGGGGCGTCCTCTCCCCCTTCCCCCACTGACACGGGGGCGTCCTCCCTCATCCCTTCTGGCCGGGGTGGTACTACTTTGAGCTGGTCGTAGGGTACCACCCTCATCTTCCGCCCGTTTTTTATGTGGTATACCGTTGCGGATACTTTCCCGACCACTTCCCAGGGCCCGGTCCAAAGCCTTTGCAGCTTAGGACTCCGCCCCACTTTCCGCCCCGGATGATGGTAGTACACCGTGCTGCCCACCGGAATATCTTGTAGGACTGCCCGGCCGTCGTAATTCCTCTTCTGGCGAGAGACGGCCACACCTATATTTTCCCTAGCCACGGCATGGGCTCTAGCGGTCTCCCTCCGTAATGAGGCGACATATCCGACTTCATTCCCCCCCACCCCCTCTTCCGTCTCCGGGTAAAGAAGGTCGAGGGGGGTGTTTGTCTCCCGGCCCAACATCATCATATTGGGCGTAATGCCCGTGGTAGAATGGACCGAAGAACGATACGCGGAGAGGACCATAGGGAGGTGGACATCCCAGTCCTTCTGATCTTCCGCCACCACTGCTGATAGTAGAGCTTCTATTGTCCTATTTGCCCGTTCCACCAGGCCGTCGGAGCGGGGGTTGAAGGCGCACGTGCGGGTCTGTTGGATACCCAGAAGACTCACTACTTCTCGGAACAAGTGGGACTGAAAGTTCCTTCCTTGGTCCGAGTGTAATGTAGTGGGGCACCCTAGGCGGCAGATGACTGTCTCCACCAGGGCACGAGCCACCGTCGCAGCCTCTTGGTTAGGAAGGGCCACGGCCTCGGCCCATTTGGTGAAGTAGTCGGCCATTACTACTATGTACTTGTTACCGCGGGGGGTGAGGGGAAGGGGGCCCATTACATCTATCGCCATTCGCTCCATAGGTAGTCCTACCCCCACGTGGCCCATGGGCGCTTTGCGAGGGTGAGGGGCCGGCTTCCTTTGTAGACAGACCTCGCAGGTAGCGGTCCAATACGTTACCTCCCGGCGGAAGTCAGGCCAATACCAGCGCTGTTGAAGCTTGCGGATGGTCCTATCCCTTCCGAAATGTCCCACTATGCCCCCCCCCCATGGGCGCTCTCCCACGCCTCTTTCTTCCTTCCTTCCGGCACCAACACCTGGAAGACGCGCGGGCTTCCCGGAACGAACCACCATCTGCCGAGCAGTTTCCTTTTTAGCTGCAGCCGGCCCAGCTGGCTAGCCAAGCATTTGATAGGGTAACCTTCCGCCGCTAACTCTTCGGCACTAGGTGTTACGCCCTCCTCTACCCACCTGTACACCCGTCCTACTACGGCGTCCTCCCTTTGGTCTTTCACCCAGGCCTCCCGTACCGGCTCCGCCACCTCGGGGTCACTCGCCCCTTGTCGGGTAATAGCTCGTACCGATGGAGGGGTTTCTCCATCCTCTTCGTCCGTCCGTCCACATTGCCGGCAGGGAATGCGTGACAGACCATCCGCATTACCGTGCAGGCGTCCTGGCCGGTGTTCTATCTTGTAGTCATAGGTTCCCATAATGGATAACCAACGCGCGATCTGTCCTTCGGGTTCCTTGAAGGCCATTACCCACTTGAGCGCCGCGTGATCCGTGCGGATCAAGACGTTGCGCCCAAGCAGGTAGTGCCGGAACTTCTTGAGCCCAAAGATGATGCCCAGTAACTCCCGTCGGGTGACACAGTAATTGCGCTCCGATGGATCCAAGGTTCAGCTGCCGTATGACAGCACGACCTCCTTCTCCCCCTGTACCTGGGACAGCACGGCTCCCAGCCCGAAGTTCGAGGCGTCCGTGTCCAGGACTATTTGCCCTTCGTCCTCTGGATACCCGAGGATGGGGGCTGTCATAAGCAACTTCTGCAACCGTCGGAAGGCCCCCTCGCAGTCCTCGTTCCAGCGGAAGCTACGGCCCTTGTCGGCTAGGGACGTCAGCGGCTTGGCAAGGGTGGCAAAGTCGGGCACAAAAGAGCGATAATAGCTAGCTAACCCCACAAAGCTCCTTACTTCCGTCAGGCTCTGGGGTATGGGCCAGTCTCGAATGGACTTTATTTTCTCCGGGTCGGTGGCAATACCAGCTTCGCTAACCACGTGCCCCAAGAACCCAACCTTTCTGGCGGGCCAACTGGCACTTGGATGGCTTAACCTTCAGTCCCGCAGCCTCCAATCGCTCCAAAACCTCTCCAAGGCGCCGGAGGTGACCCTCAAAGTCATGGGAGAAGACCACTATGTCGTCGAGGTACACCAGACAGGAGGTCCACTGTAACCCCCGCATGGCTACCTCCATCAGACGCTCGAACGTACCGGGGGCATTGCACAGTCCAAAGGGCATAACGGTGAACTGGAACAACCCCCGGTGCATCGAAAAAGCGGTCTTCTCCCGATCCTCCGGAGCCATGGCAACCTGCCAATAGCCACTGACGAGGTCCATGGTACTGAACCACTTGGACCCCGCCAGGGTATCCAACGAATCATCGATGCGAGGCAGGGGGTAAGCATCCTTGACAGTGACCTCGTTAAGCTTCCGGTAATCGACGCAAAATCTCATGCTGCCGTCCTTCTTCCTAACGAGCACCACCGGCGATGCCCACGGTCCCTCCGCCTCCTCAATTACTCCGGCCATAAGCATCTTGTCCACCTCACTGTCCACCACGGCCCGGCGGTGCGGGGCGAGACGACGCGGCGGCATCCTAATGGGGGGGTGAGTCCCCGTACGGATCTTGTGTTGGACCGTGTTGGCGCGCCCCGTGTCTCCTGGCCTCAATTGGAAAGCCGCCCTATGGTGCATGAGGAGTTCTTCTAGGGAAGCCTTTCTCTCCTCTTCCACGCCTTCCGTCAAGGTTTGAAGTAAGGCTGCCGTTTCCTCCGTAGAAGGTTCTTGGGTAGAGGCCACCCTACAGTGCTCCCCTTCGCTCAGCGGAGCTGCCACTGTCGTTTCCACCTCTTCTATTGAGGCGAGCGTCATCTCTTTGTACACCACGACAGCATCTTGCCCTGGGTTGAATAGTCGGACCGGTGTTTCGGGCCGGGTGGTGTCTATAAGTGCTCGTCCGACCAGCAGACCTCTCGTTTCCTCCATTTCCCTCAGCCCTTCCACCAAGCCGAGCTCGCTTCCCTCCCAGTCCCCAACCAGGTAGCCCGGGACGATGGACTCTTCCCCTGGCTGGATGACAGTAGTATGGGAGCTGATTACACAGCAGAAGGAGAGCTTCTCCTCCTCTTCCCCTCCCCACGTCTCCCTTAGTAGTCGCTCCCCGGCCACGTCCACCAAGAAGCCGCTTCCCCTCAAGAAGCGGGAACCCAGGATGGCATCGGTGGGGATTTCAGACAGTTCAAATCCCACCCGGAAGGAGCCGTCGCCTATTTTGACCGAGACCGTCACATGCCCGAATAGTTGTAAAGCTCTCCCCTCGACCGAGTAGACCCTCTCTGTGGTCCCGCTTAGTTCGCCTGGCTCACCATGAGTCCGCCACCACGATAAGGAGAGCATATTAACCGTGGCGCCGGTGTCCACCAGACAGCCGACGCTCTCGTTACCCATTCTCCCCTCTATCAAAAGGCCAGACCCTCCTCTTTCCAAGCGACCTTGTACCACCTCGGTCCTTCCCTCTATCGCCTCGACCCTACAGGGGGTGTCCTGCAGGGTCGATTCTAGTTTTCCGACAGCTGTGCGGTGGGCGGCAGTACGGCTGAAGAGGTCACCGGGACTGGCGCTACTCCGCCCGCATCTGCTACCGCCATGGCCTGCAGCCAGGATGGGCAATTACCCCTCCGGTGCCCCAGAGCCGCGCAGTGGTAACAGCGCGTTTCTGCCAACGGCAACCGAGGTCGGTCGGGACGAGCCGGCCTGCTTCCGCTGCCCCGGTCACTGCTTCTTTCGCTCCTCCCTTCTCGTCCGGCCAGGGCGGAAGTAACTGTCTCGCGGAATTTCGCGTTCTCGGCCCTCTCCCGCTGCGCCTCCTTCTGCACTGTTTCCAGCGCTTCCCCCATAGTTTGGCCTGTGGCCCTCACTGTCTGTTGCGTCCCATATGGGCGCATACAGGCCTCCGCGTGGAGGGCCACTTGTACGGCGTCCAGCAAGGTCTTAGCCTGGGACTGATGTATCCAAAATTGGAGTTGCTGATCCTTCAAACTCTCAATGAACCGATCTTTGGCCATTACATCTATGGTGGCCAGGTCGGCTTGTGGGTACGCCAAGCGGGTGTACCTCTCCACCTCCTCCGCATGGGCCTGGAGGCACTCCCCTTTGTTCCGCTCTTTCGCTCTCAGTTTAGCTTTATACATGGCAGCCTGGTTAGGTGGCTGGAATCGAGAGACCAACCCGGCTCGTAGCTTCTCATACCCGCTGGTTGCTGGGTCGATCCCCGAGAGGATCCGTCGGGCGACTCCCGTGAGACTAAGTCCCAGGAAGATCCCAGCCGTCCTATCGTCCCAGTTGTTAGCCAGGATGCATAGCCCGAAGTGGGCTAGATACTCGGCCAAGGGTGTAGTCCCATCGTACTTGGAGGGGGTAGTAACTGGTTTCATCACCTTTTCATAGCCCCACGATCCACGGCCCGAACCCGAAGGGACCCTGCTGTTGTACGATGGTTGGGCTATTTCCTCCCTTGATGGCCACTGCATCACACTTCCTGGTACCCCGATCGGGTCGGAGGACCACGGAGCAGACTTGATCTGACCCGGAAAGGAGACAGATGGTGTCGCCTCGGAGGCGGGGGCAGTCATTACTCCAGGCCAGCTTACGTTACGCGTAAGGGAAGAGCGTCCCAACCCTTGTTCGCTGCCGGAGAGCAAGACCCCCCTTACCCGCGGGTCCCCCTCCCTCTCTGCCTCTCTCCAATTGGAGGGAGCAGAACTTGGCTCGCCTCCGCCGGTCCCTCTTCCTGACGCCCTAGACATCTCTGTCTGCACCGCAGCCCTATATGCCGACTCCCTACGTGCCACCTCTTCCCTGGCCGCATCCACCTTGGCTATCTCTTTCCGGACGGCTACTGCTCGTAGGGCCTCCTCCTCTGCTTCCTCAGCCAGTTCTAGCTGTCGAGAGACCTCCTCCTCCCTCCTCCTGTTCTCCTCTTCTGCCTGCCTCTGCTGGATTTCTATCTCCCTCAATCTCCTTTCCCTCTCCTCCAGGGCGGATCTCTGCTCCCGCTCTAGCCTTTGAGCTATTCCTTCTAATTCCGCCTGCTGTTGTCTCTCTCTGTCCCTGCTTAGGACTGCTTCCCTCACTCGGGCCCTCACTAGGGCCAAGACGTCCTCTCCCTCCACGTCGGTTGGGCCCCGTGCGGAGGAGCCAGCTGCGGAGGAGGCGACTCTGGCGCCATCTCTCGGCGCTCCCGGGAACTCGTTAGCTGCGGAGGAGACGATGCCGCCCCCTGGCGCTTCGGATCGGAACGACCGTGCGGAGGATACCGCTGTGGAGGAGCCAGCTGCGGAGGAAGCGACGCTGGCGCCATCTCTCGGCGCTCCCGGGAACTCGTTAGCTGCGGAGGAGACGATGCCGCCCCCTGGCGCTTCGGATCGGAACGACTGTGCGGAGGATACGGCTTCTCTTTGTGACGACCGCGCGGAGGAATCACTTGGAAAAACCTCTGCCCCGGCCTCTTCTCTTCCTTCCGGAGGGGATGTAGCTGGTTCCAAGGGCAAGGTATCCTCCCCTTCTCCTGCTGGTTTTGGTAGCCAGACAGCTCTTCCATCACCTACGGCGCCCAGGTCCCCTCTCTCTCCTAATCTCCTTCCTTCTTCCAGGGCTGCCATCCTTCTGTCTTCTCCTTCTCTCCATCTCAATACCCAATCTCGCTGCCTCTGCGCCTCCAGTTCGGTGAGCCTACCGTAACCTGGAGGAGGTACTGCTGAAGGAGTCCCACTAAAAAAAATATCTTCTCCCACTGCCATCTCACAGTCTCCTTTCTCCAACTCAAAAGCCCTCTTGTTCTCCATCTTGGGCGTTTTTTCTGCTGTTTTAACCGCTGTCACCACTGTAATAGAACTAGAGGGCGAATGCTTAACTAAGAAAGAACCACGATGAGAGGAAGCAGTATGAGAATTAGGCATATATTGTCATCAAGCATTAACAGTTACACAGGCGTATATATCAGACTTGCAAGAAGCGACTGCTAGAGATGAGCTCTAAACTAGAACTGCCGGAATTCCTCCGCACGGCGCCTTATATGACTCCGCGCACCAGTGGCGCCACCTCGCGGCGCCGCCCGGAACCCCTCCTCCGCACGGCGTGCGGAGGAGCGCGGAGCCAGCTCTCCTCGGCTCCGCTACAATAATTATTTTGTAGGTATAGGACCCAAACTTGCTGAAAATTATGACACACCATGGACCCCCCCCCCCCCCCAAACCCAGCTTCCTCGAAATTTTGCTCTAGAGCCTGAAACCCTTGAAAAAATAATCCTGGCTATCAACATTCACAAATCTTCAGCAGTACCCAATATTAAATCAATGGTGTTAAAAGATGCTTTCAAGATCCTTCCAGAACAATTACTTCACATACTAAACCGTTCAATCATCAGTAACAAAATCCCTGATAAATGGAAAATAGCTACTGTTATTCCCCTTCAAAAAGATGGCAATACACAAGATGTTAATAACTTAAGACCCATATCAACCCTTCCCCTTCCAGGTAAAATATTGGAAAGAATTATCCATAACCAGACTACTAACTACTTAAATGCCAATAATATTATAACTGAAAGTCAATCCGGCTTCAGACAAAATCACTCCACCATTCAAGCAATAGCAGACTTCACAGACAATATATACAAAGCCATCAACAACAAGAATATTACACACACAATATTTATAGATTTTTCCAAAGCTTTCGATACAATAAATCACACAATATTAATTAAAAAACTTAGTTCACTAGGCTTCTCAAATAACGCTACTTTTTGGTTTGAAAATTATCTAACAAATAGGAAACAACATATCATTGCTAATAACCAAATTTCTGATACTAAAGATATTGTCTGTGGAGTCCCCCAGGGTTCTATCCTTGGCCCCCTCTTGTTTCTTCTCTATATAAATGACCTAGAAAATTGCCTTAAATATACCAAATATAAATTATATGCTGATGACACAGTCCTGTACATTTCAACCCCCCTTGAAATTGATGCCTCTCCTATGCTAAATGCTGACCTTAAAAATCTATCAACCTGGTGTATAGAAAATAAATTAACAATTAATGCCAAAAAGACCAAGTACATGCCAATAGCCTCTTCTCCAAAGAAATTGAAACGTCTAAAGGCCCACAATCTAATCTTAGGTAATACACCTCTTCTTAGAACAAATGAATTCAAATATTTGGGTATCACAATAGATAGTTGTCTAAATTTCAATAAACATGTGGAAATTACTCGTAAATCAACTGTTTACAAGATATATTTATTGAATAGAATTAGATTCAATACTGATGAGTCAGCAAGTCTTGACATATATAAATCTATGATTCTTCCCCATTTCACATATGGAGATGTTATTTACTCTGCTACTAACCAGGGCAATCTAGATAAGCTTCAAAGGGTTCAAAACAGAGGTCTGAGGGTCTGCATAAAGCCAGAGAATAGAATGTCAACTGATAATCTACATAGTACAGCCAAGGTTAATAAGCTCAGTGATTTGCGTTGGGCCTCCCTGCTCAGTCTCGCCTTCAAGCGCACAGGTATAAAGAAGTATGTTGATCAGCGTAATATCAGAACCAGAGCACATGATTTTCCAGTCCTTAAAACAGTAAACAATATAAAAATTAAGTATGAGAAGTCTGTTGAATACAGAACGTATAAGCTATGGTCAGATACACCTAGGGATGTAAAAGGTGTTTTGACTTACCCCCATCTCAAGTCTCATATTCACAAGGTACTTAAGAACAAATTGGCTTAAGTACCTTTCCTCAGTATTGTCAGGGTTGCCTAATATTTGTCTTTTGAAACATATGTCTATATTTACTATATATTCAGATGTTATAATAATTGCCTACATCGAGTTTGTTATACAAATCCTCTTCTAATTTTAAGGACTTAGCTTACTCCATGTCAATTAGACAAACTAACATAGGGTAACTATCTAACACATGCATATTGATAATACCCAAGTATTATCCAAAGCTTATGTATTATTGAGTCATTTATCATTTCCAGACCGAAAAGGCTGGTATTTCCTTATACAGGCCCGCTGAAAGGCAATGCCTATTAATGCCAGGATAAATAAACAATTTTAAAAAAAAAATGTTGATGACCTCATCAATATCAACCAAATGACAACCCTGTATCAACTGTTGAGATCATGTCACTACACACATTGAATCAACATTGAATCAACTAAAGTTTGCCCACTGGGATTGACTCCTTTAGAAAAGCCAAATGATATATTTTAGATACAATTTTTCTAAATATACCATCTGCATGCTTATTGAAGTTCAAAACAGGGTCAAGTGTAACTCATAGATATTTAACACTTTGAACCCTTTTGATAGGAGCCCTACCGAATGATGGTGAATTTCTTTTAATTTCGCTCTAAGACCAAAAATTAACCAATCCTGTTGAGCTACAATGGAGGGGACTTGCTGGTAACTACAACAAAGGAGGTTGGTAGGGACGCCCTGGGGAGTGTGGGAGGAACTAGACTATAGTCCATCCCCCACCAGCTGACATTTGGTTACATAAATTATATACCATTATTGGTTAGGCCACTCAAAAAAAAAATTGTTTCTCATCACCAAGCAGTGAAAAATATGCAGGGCGTTTTTTATTTTATTTTTTTTTTTTTTACTCGGGGCTTAAATACATGGGGAAATTTGGACTTTTTGCGATCAATTTTTCCATTTTAGTATTTCGGAGTTTATTGATCAGTAAAAGTAGTTATAATGGAAGTTATTCCTAGCTGACTGCATTACTGACAGCATAAGCTTTAATTTGATACCAAAGTTGCCAATATTTTATGCAATTTTAACATATTTTTCATCCAAATCATGAATTTTATGATGCGCGGTGATGAGAAACAACTTTTTTCTTTTTGAGTGGCCTTACATATAATTACACAATATTGGACACACCTTTCTAAAGTCACCAGATCTTCCTCCATTTCAGCAGTTATGCTCTCGATATCATGACTACTGTGTCATCAACATACAAAAATAATGAACAATTTTTAATCAATTTTCCCAGGTCATTAGTATAAACCAGAAATAGGGTACCGTATTCGACGTAATAAGCGCACAGTGCACTTAAAAAATTGTTATAGACACATTTTAGTAGTTAAGAGTTTAATTGGGGTCGAAAATTGAGATATTTTTGGTTATTTGTAGTATGAAAATCGGCCAAAAACGGGGAGTGTGCGCTTATTAGGGGGTGTGCGCTTATTACATCGAATACGGTAGGCCCTAATATGGGGCCTTGCGGTACTCCACTTGCAGATGTACACTGTTTTCTATTAGATAAGTACCAGGTGAGCCATTTATGAAGAAGACCTCTGACACCAATTTTTGCCAATTTTTCTAATAAAATGGTGTGATTTACAGTGTCGAAGGCCTTCTTCAAGTCAATAAATGTAGATAAGGTGTAATGCCTTATAAATAGATGTAGTCAATAAAGTAGCTGACTGTACTTGTAGTCGAGTGACCTGCTCTGAACCCACCTTGCTTTGGGTCCAAAATATCATTAACTTCCAAGTACGAGACCAGTTTTTCATTAACAATTTTCTCTAATAACTTGCCAATAATTGGCAATAAAGTGGCAGGTCTCAGATTGGATACCTCTGACTTATCCCCATCTTTTTGAAGTGGGACAATCGTACCAATTTTCCACACGTCTGGAATAGTACTACCGGTAGACGAGAAAGAATATTTAAATAGATTAGTAAGCTGTTCAGGAACTGCTGACATTACATCTTTTAAGGCAGAAGCTGAAATACCATCTATACAGGAAGACTTAGTAGCGTCTATGTCTTTTATGAAGCCTCTAACCTCATCTACACTTGCCTCTATATCACTAAGTCCCATATCAAGAACATCACCATCAAATGTCCAGGGCTTGTCATAATTTCTAGCCAAATTTGGACCTACATTCAGGAAATAATTATCAATATAATCAGGTGTATCACCATCTTCGACCAACACACCACGGAGACTGTCTTTCAATTTGAAGTGAGACACACCCCTATCACCTTTAACAAGACCCTTTATAATTCTCCAGAATTGTTTACTATCTTTCTGATTGGCTTCTAAACTATCCCTAATATACTTACTCTTGGCTCTTTTTAAATAATTTATTAACATTATTTCTTAGACCGCTCGCTACTTGCCAATCATCAGCCTTTTTACTTCTAATTGCCTTAGATAGCACTGTTTCTTTATCATGAATGATTTCCAAAATATGGTCGGTGATCCAGGGTGCTCTATCTCTCTTAAGCTTGAAAGTCTTCACAGGGCACCTAATATCCAGCTCGTTTGTAAACATAGTTAATATAAATTGCCATCTTGCATTAATATTTTCACAATCATCAATGGGACCCTAATCAGCATTCCTGATACATGCTTTAAATAGATCAGCATTGTAATGTTTATACGTTCTACCTTCAAAGGATATTTTTTCATTTACATAATAATGGTCAATCAATGTAATCCCCACCATGAGATGATCGCTAAGATTCCATGTTCTCATATAGGGTTCAAATAACTTGGAGGTGTTCGTTATAACCCAGTCAAGACATGTACTAGACTTATCATTAGACCTAGTAGGCTTATCAATTATCTGTCTAAGTCCCAGAATATTTATACAAATTTTCATTAATCTAGTCGAGACTTTTGTCAGATTTAAATAATCAAAATTAAAATCCCCCATACTCATTAAGTCCTTGCGTCTTAAATGGGCCCTACTCACCAAGTTATTAAATTGCTCAATAAATACAGCCTTGTCGCCATCAGGCGGTCTATAAGATTCAATCAAGATTCAAGATTCAGGATTCAAGATTGGCTTTATTGACAAATGAGAGGTACAATTACGTCAACGCCAGGCTGTTGGTGTTTTGTTTGCAATATCATAAATGTCTTTTACAAAGGTACATACCGTATCCGCCCGTTTTAACGCAGGTACTCAAATTAGCGCATGTCCTGTTTTAGCGCAGGGAAGAAGAGTGTCTCAAAATAATCTTAAGCACTAAAACTGGATCTCAAATAAGCACATGTCCTGTATAAACGCAGGGCAAAGAGGAGGGTGAAATATATAAGCGCAGGTGCGCTAAATCGGGCGGATATGGTATATATCTTAGAGCCTCAGGTATGTCCTGCACTTGACAGTCAGGTTCTACGGACAGTACCTGCCTTAATTTCTCACACTTTTCTATATTCTTATATTCCTTAATGATTCCACACATTTTACGTTCAAACACATTTCTAATATCACATATTTCAGTCATTTTACATTCAAATAGGATATGCTGTACAGTTTGTGTTGTCTTACATGTTTTACACTCCATATCAATAGGCTTTTTGCCTCGACAACTTCTACTTTGGCTGTCTAAGGTACAGTTTGTATCTAATCTAAGTTTGGTTAATATACTTCTTACATGAGGAGAGTGCACGCAATACAAATAATCTTTCATTCTGTATGGTAGATTCTGGCATCTCTTAATTACTTGACATCTGTCAAGGTCGACCTCATCTTGTATATATTGATTATAGTTTTGACCATGCATATCTACCAGCCTTGTTTTGACTATGAATTTCAATCTGGCCTTAGTCCAGATGTCACAACTGGCCTTTCCCAGATGTCACAACATCCTATTTAAATAGAAGATATTTTATATTTTCTAGCCATGGGTGCTTGTCCCCTTTAATAGTTAGAAATGCTTGGTCTAGTACATGTAGTGGGTTTGAGGACCCATGCTCAAGCCTGAGCCAGTAAAAAAGATTAAGTAGTATTATTTTAGTTTCCATAGGGAATCTCCCTAGTTCACCTAGTGCTAGCGTTGTGCTAGCATATTTTGATATACCCAAAGCAAACTTACAAGTTGAAGAATAAAAAGCCTCGCTTGTGGAACATTTTCTATCTATTTCCTCAATTGCAAAAGGAACTGGTCCTTTCCTATAGGCAGACATAACCTTGATTTTATTGCATATGTTTTCTAGAACTACATGAGCTTCCATCAAGTTTCTATAAAAATTTGTAAGACTTGGTGCTCACATCACCCACACCTAAGATTTCGAGCATTTTATCCCAGTCTGCTCTAGATGTTGTGTGGCCACACCCAACCCTTAATTACTGTGCAGTTGCTCTGAGGCATTCCCCACACTGGACAACCATATAGCAGTATAGGCGCTACTTATATACATTTGCTAGTACAACAATATTTTTCTTGCTATTTCTTATAATTTCGACCCATTGTATTTCAATATCATTGCTACAAACATTCAAGTTTGGTAATTAGTAGTCGAATAGGACAGATCTTCACGTAATGATATGTATTGCAACTCCACCTCCAGTTTTTACAATTGCATCTGATCACCCCAAGCTCTATCATGCCTTTCAAGGTTATAACCGACCAGATCAACAAAGTGGTTTGGAACGCCTTCACGGAGCCAGCTCTCATAAATACCTAATACTGCATCCTTCATATTAAACATATCAACTTCCAGGGGCGGATCCAGGAATTTGGGAAGGGGGGCGCCGTAATACCTACAGCATTGGGGGTGTTGAACCATCTAAATTAAAATTTACCAAAAAGTAGGGGGGGCGCCCCCCTCCCCCTGGATCTGCCCCTGACTTTTGCCTTTAAACTCCTAATATTAATATGAGACAATGAGAAATCATTTTTACTACCCTGTTTTATGTGTCTACCCACCATAAAATACAGGGTAGCCCAATGAAATCCAGTTAATCACAATATAATACACACAAATGAATTTTGATAGGTATTGGCAACTCGTGCCACCCATCTTTAATAGGGAGATATTTCCCCGACACTAGCAACAGCTCTCAAACATTTACCGGTAGGCCCCACTGTTAAAGATATCCTTATTCTGATGTGTGCACTACATCTATAAATATGTTCAGTGATAGGTCCACTTTAAATAGCAAACATAGATCTATGGACTTTATCGCTGGAATAGGGTGTGTAAGTAACCCGATACCACGCAAAAAACGGGTGTTGAAATAGTCTGGAATCAGGACAGGAAGCGATGTCACGCTAGGGGAGAGTTTGGAAAAAATATTAATCCTCAGCATCCTTTCATATATTTGTGTGTCAGACATGCCCCCTACTGTACTATAAATTTGTTACAAAAGGGATGCCTCTGGAAGGAGAAATTTTCAAGTTTCCAAAAGCCCCCATACCTAAAGCATACCGTGCCGTGGCTTCCTGTCCTGATTCGAGGGTTTTCGTCACCCGCACATCTAAAAGTAAACGGGTAGGCTTTCGCCCCCTATACCCTACTCATGTAGGTCTCATAGAGCGTAATCCCGCAGAAAACTGAGAGTCATATACGATTCTGGTCAGAAGTGAATACTGCAGGGGCACTAAATGGTCCATAAATAAGTTGGAACCCAGCTAGCAAAACTCATGTAAATTACATCATTTTTACATCATTTTCTGATTGGTCGTGACATCATTGGATGATGTCAATTGTCGTTCCCAAGATGTCACATACGCAAGAAGTTTTTACGTGTCCCTTTGCATGGGTATTTTACATAAGTATATTTACATTAAAAAAAATACATATCAACGATATGTTTGAACTTAATAATAATGATGTATATAATTGACCAGCTGTAGGCCTAAAACATGTCTGAATTTACGTATAAATTTAGACATGTCAAAAAGATGTGATATGGAGATATGTACATGACATGTTGCAGGGATGACATTTATACCAGTTCTGCGTATACCCCCCTCCGAGTAGTGATTATAAATCAGATAGGATATTTAGGATAACTCTGAGATATTGTAGACATCATATAGTTATGTCCATTTTATGTCAATGTATGACATGTACACAGGCACTCTGCATAGGAAGCAAACACCTGTTCTGTGAAAGACACTTTGAAGGCATTTTCCATTCCATACAGACACATTTATCCTAGCCAGGAGGCCCAGATGTGATATCAGCCCAAAGCCAGAATTTCTTCTTATACAATTTGAAAAGACACAGAAAAGGTGTCCCATTATGTGCCTTGGCTGTCCAACTATAATTCACCAAGTCACTGTAACACAAGTAACACATTAAATGTTACTGAAGAAATTTAGTCCAATTTTGTCTCTTATTGCAGTATGTAGAATTGATTTCATCCAACTTTTAATCAAGAATGGGGGAATGCTGATCAAAATGTGATCACATTGCAAAATGAGACGCCTAGTGTTGGAGCTCAGAACTATGATAGGATATAGTAATGTCGACTTATAGATGTCATATTCTGATAAGATTGTGATGTCATAAATATGTTATATTGGAATAAATCCATACTCCTATTATTTTGACGTCACAATCTTGTCAGAATATGACCTATTACAGTTCTGAACTCCAACACTAGGGGTCTCATTTTGCAAGGCTGTCACATTTTGATCAGCATTCAGTCATTCTTCATTGAAAAGTTGGATCAAATTAATTGTATAAACTACAATGAGGGACAAGGTTGGACTAAATTTCCTCTGTGATATATAAGGTGTCACTTGTGTTACAGTGACTAGTTGAAATATTGTTGGATAACCAAGGCACATGGGTGGACACCTTTTCTGTGTTCTTTGAGATTGTATAAGAAGAAATTCTGGTTTTGGGCTGATATCACATCTGGGCCTCCTGGCTAGGATAAATGTGTCTGTAAGGAATGGAAAATGCCTGCAAAGTGTTTTTCACAGAGCAAGTGTTTGTTTCCTATGCAGATGCCCATGGACATGTCATACATTGACATAAAATGGACATAACTATATGATGTCTACAATCTCCCTCAGAGGTATCCTAATTATCCTATCTGATTTATAATCACTACTGGGGAGGGGGTATACCGTACTCAAAACTGGTATAAATGTCATCCCTAGAACATGCTTGTAGATATCTCCATATCACATCTTTTTGACGTGTCTATATTTACATGTTTTAGACATCTTTTACAGCTAGTCATATATATGCCATTATTGTTTAGTCCAAAGGTATCACTGATAAATATGTCTCTTTTATATGAATATGTTTATATAAAATACACATAAATATTGTTACATCAAGAACCCATGCAAGGGGACACGTAAAAACTTCTTGCGTATGTGACATCTTGGGAACGAAAAATGATATCATGAAATTACTAGTTATTTTTATGTAAGGTGCTAGCTGGGAAATGATGCCAATATTATGAAAACTTGTACACATGCTGCTGAATGTCTGCCAATTTCAATCAAATAATAGGAAAGGTATTCTCAGTGAATCTACATTTCTTTCAAAGGCTAGATTGGGGATCAGTGAAAATGCAAATTATTCAGTGCAAATTCAGGCGGAATTCAGGTGGTTTTACGCTACAGACCAGTGCTCAAATTTTCCGTGGTGAGTAGCTAATTTTGGTTGGAAATGTTTTGTAGGAAAGATGTATCTTTTAGGTCAAGGGTGATTTTCAGAAATTGTAAATGTCTTGGTAGCTGTTATTGCGTTTTCCGCTATATTAAACTATATAGTAAAAGGATTTCCTTCGCTGAGACCTGTAGCCCCTCACGTCACCGGAGCGCGGGGGTTAAGCTAGTGGCGCCATCTATTATTCCTAATCTACTAGGTGAGTTCGGGGAGGGCCAAAATAATGACTTTGGTGATTACCAGGACCAGCGTGCCCGTACCTTCCGGTAGACTTCTGCAAAGACCCAGCTTCAGCTGCTGAAGCTGGGTATTTGTGAGGGTCTACCGGAAGGTACGGGCACGCTGGTCCTGGTAATCACCAAAGTCATTATTTTGGCCCTCCCCGAACTCACCTACTGTGGCGAAAGTTTACTGTGACACCGAACATCAACTTCCGGTGGGGAAAACACGTGTGGCAGCCTTGCCGACAAAATCATTAAAAATGAAACGTAAAATAGAACGTACTACACCAAAGTCAGCGGTAAGTGTTGCTCTGTATTATGTGTACCCTTGGTGCTGTACAGTCATCATTGTTCTTCCGCTGTCCTTTGGTTT
Source organism: Harmothoe impar (assembly GCA_947462335.1). NCBI lineage: Eukaryota > Metazoa > Annelida > Polychaeta > Phyllodocida > Polynoidae > Harmothoe > Harmothoe impar. The sequence continues at coordinate 41,912,508 of OX381709.1, read as the reverse complement.
GCCAGCTCCATCACTTCAAAAGTCGCTCAATAATGCTATTATCGCCCATACAGTGGTACACACGCACGGCACACCCAGTGACAAGTCAGCAATGACTATATAAATGACAGCTATATATACAGATATAGCAGGTAGTACATGTACATATTACATGAGTCGGGGGAACCTGTTTGGGTTGGGGGTTGGGACATGAGTTCGGACATGAGTTGCGAGAGCAATTTAGCCAAAACAAATTGAAGTAACAGTAAAGTAGATCTAATCAGAGCAAAGTGCCCTGGGCTGGGTTACAAGTGATGCCAATTAGTGAATTACTGATACTATTCATTGATAAATGACCACGGGTCATTGACTTCATACATGGACTCCACTTTTTGACCCCCCCCCCCTTGTTAAAAAGTTGTAGACTAAATCTCTGTGAGGTGCAAATAAGAATTCTAGATTACGCCTCTTCAAGGTGCGAATGGTGAAATCAACCCGAACCTCAAGGTGCGAAGAGTGGCCGCTATCTGCACATCGTAAAGACGTGAATATCACTGCTTAATATGTTTTTTAATTGAATTGACCAAAATCAAGTAAATTCCGCGTGTCCACTTCTTGATATATGTGGACAGTCGAGGGAAAAGGGTCCTCCAAGGTAAAAACTTAATAATAAAATTGATGTCATCAGCTTTCCAGTGATATCTTTTATAAGCAGGTACCGCTTCTAGTTTCTGAGTACTGGCTCTCTGAATATATGTGGTCACTGTCCAATCTTAAATGCCAATAAGCTCTATCTTCCTTTGTTTTAGAGATATTCCTATCTAATTAGCATAATTATGCTAATTACCAAATATCCAAACTTTTTCAAACAATTGGCCACAGATTTTGATCTAAAAATGGTATTTACATTCTGTTTTCAGCATAGAAATCGTTTTGGGGCCTTCTTTCATTCAACTTGAGAAAAAATTCAATTTAGAATGAAAATCATGTTTCCATGGCAACCAACATGTGCAAAAGCACCAATTTAGGCCCAAAAACGTTCTTTTCCATTCCTAATATGGAATGTTTTCACCAAAAATGGAATCTTCTAACGTGGCCTATCATATTCTATATAAAAAAGTAGTATAGATAAGATTTTGCTATATCTTGGTCCTTTTTGGCTATATGGAGCCCCCTGGTGGCCAGAGTTGGTACCAAAAATCCCCCCCGGAGGTCCCTTTTCCCTTGTTGATCCACATATTATCTCCTCTGTTTAGGCACATGGAAGCTCTGACGAATCTGAGGGGGAGTTGTCCGATGACTTTGGGCAAGGGAGTGATGAAGATGGAGAAGATACTCCACAGACGCCGTCATCAGATAAAGGGAAGCCGCCCAAAAAAATTGCGAAACTCTCCAAAAATGAACTCTACAAAGCACCCACCAACGAGGAACTGAATAACTTAAATGAAACAAAGAATCTCTTTCATTCTAGTTTATTTCGTATGCAGGTAAGGATTTACATTATATTTTATGAATTAAATTGACATCGTTATTTTATGTCGCTTTTCTCATAAGCATTTTATCCTTATAATGTAATGTGCAATATATTTTGATTTAGAACTGTTGGTTGATTTAAGGCAGTCAGCACAATGAGAGCTTGCTGTAGGCCCCTATCAATATGAACTAATTGAGTTCATTTGATGAAACAATAATTGGAGTGGGCTATGTTCGCTGTAACGCTATGAAACTAGGTCAAGCCCACTCTTATATAGTCACCCTGTTTTTTTGTGCAGACATGTTTTGCCTGATCTGTTACAACTTGATGAAATATCCTGTGGACTATTTGAGCTATATCATTCTTTTGCAAAACACCTCAGGTATCTATATCTGTAAAAAGAAATGGGAAAAAAAGAAGTTAAATCACCTAAAATAAGAGATTTCTTTAAAAAACTGAAAAAAAACTCAGATTCTGCCAAAAAAAAAGTGAATGTTGGGAGAATGTAATTTTCTACATGATTTCAGTATTGTACCATTTCAAATATTGCTCTGTTGTATTCCCTACTAAAAATGGTGATAACTCCTGTTGTTAGTTTAATGAAAATACTTAGCATCAAAACAATATATTGATGTTAAGTTGGCGTTTTTTGGCGCTCGCCATGTTGGATTTCGACAATTTTCTGCGTGCCGACGAGTCGATATCTCCGGATCTACTTCGTTTTCAGTGTTGCGACCTGTCCCATTGTCTTTACTTTCGAATTTTAGGCCGAAAACATGTTCTGGGGGGTGGAATGGTGGCTATTTGGACCAATTTGAGCAATTTTATCGATTCGAGGAGACGAGACGCAAACGAAATCCAACATGGCGGGCGTCAACTCGCATCGATATTTGACAATTTTCGGCGCGCCGAGGAGTGGATATTCCGCGAACTACTCCGTTTTGAAGGCTCAAACCTGTCCCATTGTCTTTATTTTCGAATTTTAGGCCGAAAACATGTGCTGGGGGGTTGAAATGATGAACATTTAGGTCATTTAGAGCATATTTATCGATTCGAATCGATGCGAGTTGGCGCTCGCCATGTTGGATTTCTACTGATCACGTGACCCCAGCCCTGACTTCTGATTGGTCGAGAGGTGAATCACGCCAGAGCCGCCGTCTTTCTGCCACTAAGATGGACGGCGGCTGCCAACTCGCATCGATAAAATTGCTCAAACTTCGTTTGGGGGTTAAATTACACTATTTTTGATTCAAAACATAGCCTAAGCTTTACAAAACATCCTATATTTACCCGTACAATAGCTGAATTAGGCCCTACCACACCAGAAAAGTTGGTAGAGACGAAAAAGGACCGGACGCTGCGATCAGCTGATCGTTGACCCACATTCAACTTGAGACGATATCTTTTTTTTTTTAATTGACTCTGTTTGGGGGTTAAAATACCTTTTTTTAAATGGAAACAAAGCCTAAGCGCTACAAAACATCCCATATTTACACGTACAATAGCTGATTTAGGCCTTAGCCCCCCAGAAAATTTGGTTGAGCCTTTCTAACATGATGGATCGGGGAAAATTGAGACGATAAAAATATGGCCGCTCGGCTTGCGATCAGCTGATCGTTGACCCACATTCAGATTGAGACGATATCTTTTTTTTTTCATTGACTCCGTTTGGGGGTTAAAATACCTTATTTTTAATGGAAACTAAGCCTAAGCACTACAAAACATCCCATATTTACACGTACAATAGCTAAAATAGGCCCTAGCCCCCCAGAAAATTTGGTTGAGCCTCTCTCAGTTGATAGATCGGCCAAAAAATCTAACGTAAAAATGTCCATGATCAACTTGCCAGCGGTTGAGGCCTCGGGATGTTTCAACCCTTATGAAGGGTTTCAACGAAATACGGGGCCTTTCAATGTCAATCTGTCGGGGAAATACAGAACTTAAACAAATCCTGTATACATATTTGTTAGTATTGGCGAGTATTTCGCCTTTGTAAGGTTGAATCGTAAATTTATTTATCGGCAAAACTTCTTCATTTCCTTGCCGCCTGCCGCCACAAAGACGTCGTCTCCTGCGTGATTTGCTTTTGACCAATCAGAAGTCAGGACTGAGGTCACATGACTCTGCCGCTACTAAGATGTATCAATTTGCAGCCGCTACTAAAATGTATCAATTCGCTGCCGCTACTAAAATGTATCAATTTGCTGCCGCTACTAAAATGTATCAATTTGCTGCCGCTACTAAAATGTATCAATTTGACCTAGGCTAGGCTATTGAAAACAAAGAGGGGGGGGGGGGGCACCGGGACTATAATCAATTCTCTCAATGTAGGCCTACTAGCTATAGCTTGGCCTATTTTATTTATAGCCCCCCTACCCTTGCTGAAGCCAAAAAAAACACACAAAAAAAAAATAATTATTTAGCACCTTTTCTGCCCGAGATCCTCTTTTATAGCACCTTTCCTCCCCAAATTCCTCTTTATTAGGACCTTTCCTGCCCCTAATCCTCTTTTATAAGGCTAGGCCTACTTTTAGCTTGAGGGGATACCGCTTTTGTCATTAGAAAGTCAAATGGATTATCTAATTTGAGTACAGTACGTTTTTTCTCATTTCTGACAGCAGAATCGTAATCGCCAGAAGAAGCTACCCTAATTTCATATATTGGAAGTCATGTATAATCGAATTCCAGGTGGTAGCTGTAGGTGAGCAGGTGGCTGTGGGAAAGTAGGTGGCTGGGGGCGAGCAGGTGGCTGTGGGCGTCAGCGCCCGGCAGCGCGTAACCGCTGTTTTACGTCTCGGCCGAAAAAGCGAGTCGATCAGAGCGTCAGCAGCGACACCATCTTCGTTGCAGCTTCGCTTCGAGTTCGACGTGTCGGGTTGGCCGGGGGGGGGGGGCGGCGTGAGCTGCAGACGATGTTGCCTCCAAAACCGATTTTGCCCCCAAAACCGATTTTGAGCCCCAAAACGATTTGACCCGAAAACGATTTTGAAGTTCTCCTACCCTTCCGAAAATCGGGCCGATCGGAGCGTAAACAGCGAAGATATTTGCGATTTTCGTTTTGTCGGATTATATTGGTACTCCGTTTATCCCGTTCTCCCTTTCTCCCTTTCTTCGTTTATCCCGTTCTCCGTTTATCCCGTTCTCCGTTTATCCCGTTCTCCCTTTCCCCGTTTATACCTTTCCCCGTTTATCGTTTATCCCGTTATCCGTTTGTCGTTTATCACGTTCTCCGTTTATCGCGTTTGCCGTTTATCGCGTTCGCCGTTGATAGCGTTCTCTGTTTATCCCTTTCTCCATTTATCCCGTTCTCCGTTCATCCCGTTCTCCGTTCATCCCGTTCTCCGTTCATCCCCTTCTCCCTTTATCCCGTTCTCTCTTGATCCATTCATCCGCTTTCCGTTTGTCCCATTCTCCCTTTATCCCGCTCTCCCTTTCTCCGTTTATCCCGTTCTCTTCCTAAAATCTTCCTATATAAATTCAATTCCTATTGGGACTAGGCCTACTTTTAGCTTGAGGGGATAATAAAATCTTCCTACATAAATTCAATTCCTATTGGGACTAGGCCTACTTTTAGCTTGAGGGGATAATAAAATCTTCCTATATAAATTCAATTCCTATTGGGACTAGGCCTACTTTTAGCTTGAGGGGATAATAAAATCTTCCTATATAAATTCAATTCCTATTGGGACTAGGCCTACTTTTAGCTTGAGGGGATAATAAAATCTTCCTACATAAATTCAATTCCTATTGGGACTAGGCCTACTTTTAGCTTGAGGGGATAATAAAATCTTCCTACATAAATTCAATTCCTATTGGGACTAGGCCTACTTTTAGCTTGAGGGGATAATAAAATCTTCCTACATAAATTCAATTCCTATTGGGACTAGGCCTACTTTTAGCTTGAGGGGATAATAAAATCTTCCTACATAAATTCTATTCCTATTGGGACTAGGCCTACATTTTAGCTTGAGGGGATAATAAAATCTTCCTACATAAATTCTATTCCTATTGGGACTAGGCCTACATTTTAGCTTGAGGGGATAATAAAATCTTCCTACATAAATTCAATTCCTATTGGGACTAGGCCTACTTTTAGCTTGAGGGGATAATAAAATCTTCCTACATAAATTCAATTCCTATTGGGACTAGGCCTACTTTTAGCTTGAGGGGATAATAAAATCTTCCTACATAAATTCTATTCCTATTGGGACTAGGCCTACTTTTAGCTTGAGGGGATAATAAAATCTTCCTACATAAATTCAATTCCTATTGCGACTAGGCCTACTTTTAGCTTGAGGGGATAATAAAATCTTCTTACATAAATTCAATTCCTATTGGGACTAGGCCTACATTTTAGCTTGAGGGGATAATAAAATCTTCCTACATAAATTCAATTCCTATTGGGACTAGGCCTACTTTTAGCTTGAGGGGATAATAAAATCTTCCTATATAAATTCAATTCCTATTGGGACTAGGCCTACTTTTAGCTTGAGGGGATAATAAAATCTTCCTACATAAATTCAATTCCTATTGGGACTAGGCCTACTTTTAGCTTGAGGGGATAATAAAATCTTCCTACATAAATTCAATTCCTATTGGGACTAGGCCTACTTTTAGCTTGAGGGGATAATAAAATCTTCCTACATAAATTCTATTCCTATTGGGACTAGGCCTACTTTTAGCTTGAGGGGATAATAAAATCTTCCTACATAAATTCTATTCCTATTGGGACTAGGCCTACATTTTAGCTTGAGGGGATAATAAAATCTTCCTACATAAATTCTATTCCTATTGGGACTAGGCCTACATTTTAGCTTGAGGGGATAATAAAATCTTCCTACATAAATTCAATTCCTATTGGGACTAGGCCTACTTTTAGCTTGAGGGGATAATAAAATCTTCCTACATAAATTCAATTCCTATTGGGACTAGGCCTACTTTTAGCTTGAGGGGATAATAAAATCTTCCTACATAAATTCTATTCCTATTGGGACTAGGCCTACTTTTAGCTTGAGGGGATAATAAAATCTTCCTACATAAATTCAATTCCTATTGCGACTAGGCCTACTTTTAGCTTGAGGGGATAATAAAATCTTCTTACATAAATTCAATTCCTATTGGGACTAGGCCTACATTTTAGCTTGAGGGGATAATAAAATCTTCCTACATAAATTCAATTCCTATTGGGACTAGGCCTACTTTTAGCTTGAGGGGATAATAAAATCTTCCTATATAAATTCAATTCCTATTGGGACTAGGCCTACTTTTAGCTTGAGGGGATAATAAAATCTTCCTACATAAATTCAATTCCTATTGGGACTAGGCCTACTTTTAGCTTGAGGGGATAATAAAATCTTCCTACATAAATTCAATTCCTATTGGGACTAGGCCTACTTTTAGCTTGAGGGGATAATAAAATCTTCCTACATAAATTCTATTCCTATTGGGACTAGGCCTACTTTTAGCTTGAGGGGATAATAAAATCTTCCTACATAAATTCAATTCCTATTGCGACTAGGCCTACTTTTAGCTTGAGGGGATAATAAAATCTTCCTACATAAATTGAATTCCTATTGGGACTAGGCCTACATTTAGCTTGAGGGGATAATAAAATCTTCCTACATAAATTCAATTCCTATTGGGACTAGGCCTACATTTTAGCTTGAGGGGATAATAAAATCTTCCTACATAAATTCAATTCCTATTGGGACTAGGCCTACATTTTAGCTTGAGGGGATAATAAAATCTTCCTACATAAATTCAATTCCTATTGGGACTAGGCCTACATTTTAGCTTGAGGGGATAATAAAATCTTCCTACATAAATTCAATTCCTATTGGGACTAGGCCTACTTTTTTAGGCCTACTTTTAGCTTGAGAGGATAATAAAAGTCCGAAAAAAGTCGAAAAAAGAGGATCCACTCTCGACGAGATTATTTATGTCCCGCGACATTCGACTAAGAACACTACATTTTAGCCCTCAAGCCCTTCCTTGTTTAACTTTTATTTATTTTTTTATCATAAAGGTAGAAGTTGGACTTTATTTATCTATTCGTTAAAATAATTCTAGGGCCATTTTTTACATATATATAAATGCACTTTAAAAAAGGGGCGTTTTCACCCAGGGTAGATACAGGTCACATGTAGAGGGGTCTGGGTGAATAATGACCACCTAGGCCTAGACTATTGAAAAAAAAGGGGAGAGGGTGCTCTAGGCAATTTTATCAATGTAGGCCTACTAATGTAGCCCAGACTATTGAAAAAAAAGGGGGGGTGCTATAGGCAATTTTATCAATGTAGGCCTACTAACTGTAACCTAGACTATTCAATAAAGGGGGGTGTCAAAAAATCAAGATTGTCTGATTTCCTTGTGTAATATCTAGGGTGTAGAAATCAAAATTACAATTTGGAAGATTCCAAGATGGCCGCCAAAAACTCTGATTTCCTTGTGTAATACATGGATTTTAGGGTTATCTAGGGTGTAGAATCCATATTCTGGATCAAAATTACGGTTTGGGAAAATCCAAGATGGCTGCCAAGATGGCCACCAAAAACTCAAGATTCTCTGATTTGCTTGTTATACATGGATTTTAGGGTTACAGAGGGTGTAGAATCCATATTTTGGGTCAAAATTACAATTTGGAAAATTCCAAGATGGCTGCCAAGATGGCCGCCAAAAACTCAAGATTCTCTGATTTGCTTATGTAATACATGGATTTTAGGGTTATGCAGGGTGTAGAATCCATATTTTGGGTCAAAATTACAATTTGGGAAATTCCAAGATGGCTGCCAAGATGGCTGCCAGAAACTCGAGATTGTCTGATTTGCTTGTGTAATACATGGATTTTAGGGTTTCCTAGGGTGTAGGATTTTAGGGTTTCCTAGGTTGTAGAATCCATAATTTGGGTCAAAATTACAATTTGGGAAATTCTAAGATGGCTGATTTCCTTGTATAATACATGGATTTTAGGGTTATCGATGGGTGTAGAATCCATATTTTGGATCGAGATTATAATTTGGGAAATTCGAAGATGGCTGCCAAGATGGCCACCAGAAACTCAAGATTGTCTGATTTCCTTGTGTAATACATGGATTTTAGGGTGATCGAGGGTGTAGAATCCGTATTTTGGGTCAAAATTACAAATTGGAAATTCCAAGATGGCTGCCAAGATGGCCGCCAAAAACTCAAGATTGTCTGATTTCTTTGTGTGATACATGGATTTTAGGGTTATCGAGGGTGTAGAATCCATATTTTGGGTCAAAATTACAATTTGTGAAATTCCAAGATGGCTGCCAAGATGGCCGCCAAAAACTCAAGATTGTCTTATTTCCCTGTGTAATACATGGAATTTAGGGTTTCCTAGGGTGTAGAATCCATATTTTGGGTCAAAATTACAATTTGGGAAATTCCAAGATGGCTGCCGAGATGGCCGCCAAAAATTCAAGATCGTCTGATTTGCTTGTGTAATACATGGATTTTCGGGTTTCCTAGGGTGTAGAATCCATATTTTGGGTCAAAATTACAATTTGGGAAATTCCAAGATGGCTGCAAAAAAGGCCGCCAAAAATTCAAGATTGTCTGATTTCCTTGTGTAATACATGGATATTAGGGTTATCGAAGGTGTAGAATCCATATTTTAGGTCAAATTACAATTTGGAAAATTCCAAGATGGCTGCCAAGATGGCCAATAAATACTCAAGATTGCCTGATTTCCTCGTGTATTACATGAATTTAGGGTTATTGAGGGTGTAGAATCCATATTTTGGTTCAAAATTACAGTTTGGAAAATTTGAACACAAGATGTAATGGAAATACAATAATCAGATAACATGTTATACAGACATAGCCCACTCCCTTAGTTAACATTGGTGTTACTCCTAAATAGATATAGTTTTAAACCGCTATTTATTTGTCAGTTGATTTTATTTATCGTCCCAACAGGAAGCATATGGAGCATTTGATTTTGTCTTACAGATTACAGAATTGTTAAACGAAGTTGTCTTGAACGAAAAACGCCGCAAACAGATAGATGAATTTCTACACAAATTAAAAGAGGTCGTATTAGGGCTACCCTCCCAGAAAGAACACGATGTAAGTATCCCTTAGGCCTTATAATGATATAATTTGATACGACCCCTAGCCTTTAAAGGGCAATACAAAATTAAAGACTGCACCCCAGCATTTTGTGAAGCCAAATAAAACTGTGTTATAGTCTGAATAAAGTTCTGTTTCCAGACAACCGACCGACCTCCGCAATATGAAGGCGGACTCTTTCTTTTTTTCAATTTGAGAAAAAAAGATTCAATTTGGAAAATCACCTTTGTTAACAATAGTGACCAGTCCCATATAACAAATATTAAATCTATCAGTGAAACGTGTCTGCGTTAGTATAGGTTTGATGTCTTATGGCAGACCATTTGTAAACGGCTTTCAGATAATAGACCAGAAGTGGGCTGCAAAGAAGAAGTTCCAAATCCCCTTCCACCAGAAACCGTACAACGTGAAGGGCACCTTCAGGTTCCAGGCCCCTGAGTCGGTGAAGGTGATCGGGAGCTACCTGCTGGGCACCTGTGTGCGACCTGATGTACATGTGGACCTGGCGCTACAACTACCAACTGTGAGTTCACTTTCCTTACCCTTTAAGGGTAACATATTGCGTTAATGCATTGATAATATTAATGGACTACTAGTATCCCCATTTTGTGTGGATCTGGCACTGCAACCACCAGCTGTAAGTCAATTTTGCTTTCTTAAAAGAAAATTATTCTGCGTTAAAGCACTACTTTTTATGGCATTATGTCTGAATACAGTACTGCCGAGTAATGCATGCATCATCATTTTGACCCTATGGGGTCGATCCGCGATGATGCAACAATGCTGCGCTGGTGAGTTACTCGGCAGTGCTTCGTTGGTGCCTCATGAAAACAAGTGAAGGTTATTTCTTTAATATTATATAACATTTCCAGTGCACATTTAGTAATAATCGGAAAGCCGATGCATTAGCACATATACCGGTAGTCACATTTCAAAGAAAAAGAAACAACTGCTGGAAATAGAAAAACATGTAATACAAATTCGATCATATGTGTTAGCAATCCCAAGTACTAATTATTGATGTCCTTTTTTTGTAACAGGCTTTCCTACAGCCTAAGGATTACCTTAACCAGCGGTACCTGAGGAAGAGGGCCCTGTACCTGACCAGGTTAGCCATGCTGCTAGAGGATGAGGAAGGTGTAGGCAAACTGTCCTTTACCTATCACCATGGTAACCACATGAAGCCCATCCTGGTCATCACACCAACCGGTAAGTCATCTATTTAATAGGTTATTAGAGATGAGTACCTCTTAGATTCGTGTTCATTCAGAGGTATCACTTATTTATGTTGGATATGTAATATGATGGCATGGATATGAAAATTAAATCTCACTTGCTGGATAGTATTTTAAGGGATACACAATGCAGCGCTGCATTAGTGCATCATGCCCACCTTTCGAGAGTTTATGAATAATAATATTTAGATAAAATAAATAATAAAATAAATAAATAAAAGTGGGCGGAGATTGGTCTACAAATTTTGCGCTTCTAATACTTTCGGAAAGGCTTCTTTTTTAAATCATTAGCATTGTATCGATTTCACTCGACAAATTGTTCCAAGATTTTTTGACAATTTTAAATGTGCTGACGTGTACATTCTGTACCATGCGTTTTACAGGTAAGCTCGGCGGCTGTGTACAGGTGCACCTCCACACCTGGGTGGATGGCTATTTCAAACTCAACCGTTTCCACATCCACAAGAACAACGTGCGGCCCTCCTGGTACCAAGGCAAGGCCGGCGCTGAGGACAAGGCACAGGGTATTTATCGGACACATTTTATTCTGAAAAATCACACAGCTAAACCATACACAAAGACTGATTGTGTATACAGTTCAAACCTTCCCCACTTTTGTCGAAATTCGGATTCTTAGGATTGACACAATTGCATGATCAGATTTAGCTTTTGTTCCACACTAAACATACCTGTGGTGCGCCTTATACAGTTGTTTTTTTAAAGAAGTATGCTACACTACTAAAGTAAAGTTTCCCATAATCAGCCTTGTGCTGCATATAGTATTCCCAAGTTACGGGTGCGGCTTATAAAAGGGTTCAGCTTATACACTAGACTTAAAGTAGACCCTTGATAAGACTCTTATCCTTGTTTAGATGGTGAGGTGCAGCCGGCCACCCCACACTACAACACAGCAGTGCTGGTGGACCTGGTCATAGTGCGGCACCTGGAGGCACTCCACGAGCCACTCACAGACGCGGTCGGCGTCAAACAAGGCATAGCGCTACTCAAAGTGTGGCTGCACCAACGCCGACTCAACAAGGTAGGGCTTCAACTAATCTCTGACTTGTGAATCAGGAAGCATATGTAATGTTGGAAATACTCGTTTTAGGAATAATCAATTTAAAATGCGTTTCTCAATGCCATAATATCTGTGTAATTTGATCTGTACACTCAGTGAATCTAACTTATAAAAGAATATCGCGTCTAATTAAATACGAAGAAAAAAAGCAAGAAGCTGAGGTAGCCACTAGCCAGTAGAGATGGGTTGCTTTGACTATGGCTCTGTTGTTTGTAGGGTTACGGCTCGTTCAGCGGCTTCGTCATGTCCATGTTTGTCGTGTACCTGTTACAACAACGGAAACTCAACAGGACCATGAGCAGCTACCAAGTAGTGCGCAACACGCTCCTCCTCCTCAGTAAGTAACCGCCACATACACACTACCGTAAAACCTTGTGTATAAGCCTAACTCGCGTATAAGCCGCACCCCGACTTTGGGACGATCCTATTATAAGCCGCACTGGCGATCTGAGTATGGTGAGTTTAGTACTGTATCATAGTAGCAAAAACTTCCATATATGCCGCACCCTGACCATGGGCCGATCCTATAAGCCACACTTGCAATCTGACTCGCGTACTAGCCATGGCCTATACGCGAGGTTTTATGATCGTAGTTTTGTGCAAGTAGTGCGCAACACGCCCCTCCTCCTTAGTAAGTATAATATACTTACTGAGGAGGAGGGGCGTGTTTTGAGCTGCAACTTTGCTGCAAAGGGGCGCATGGTTTTCAACCCGCCGGGGGGGGGGAGGGATTATGAAAAATGTTTGCGCCCTCCACGTGGAATCTCCCCCCTGTTTTTAGATGCATGAGCACTCCCTAACGTAACTTCATATAGACACAAGTATAAACATAATCACCTAAACATCTGAAATTAAGGAATATCTTTTTGTTGTGACACGGCTACTAATGCTCTCCATATTACCAAATGCAGGTCAAGGTGACTGGACGAGTAGAGGTATCACTATGGCAACCTCCACCGTAGACATGCATGCTCCAACGCTGGAGGACTTCCACGGTGCTTTCGATGTAGTCTTCATTGATCCTACAGGTTATGTTAATCTCAGCTCCACCATGGCCAAATCCACCTTCTTTAGAGTGAGTACATGCACTATAAAGCTAATATGAAACTGTTCTGGGCAGCATTATCTTCGAGAAGTTAATGTATGGGGGTTGTGTCTTTTTGTTTTCTAAATGTTAGAATATTGATAGCCAAAGATATAGCATTGTAATTTATGTATTTTCTTTTATTAATGGCTACGCAGTTCCTCGACTTGGAGATGTAAAGGTTATTGTGGTTTAAACGCATAGAAAGGTTACAAGTACATGATACGGCATGATGCACATACTATTCTGTTAGAGTAAACTATTGATACTACCGTAAATGAAGTTATTCTTTTCGTATACAGGTTCAACATGAGGCCAAGCTGTCTCTACAGGTCATCGACACGCCTGGTCTTGATGGATTCGAAGCTATGTTCATGAAACCTGTCACATTTCTTTCCAAGTTTGATCAAGCGTTCCAGTAAGTTTCTTTATCCAAATATGTATATCAGATATTTATTAAGCTTTTTAAATCAAATGAGCAAATTTTGTCAATATATATTGATAATTATCTGTATTATCGGTAAGTGTTTACTTGCAGTAGGTCTTTGTTAAAGTTGGTATCCCAATTGGGGTGACTAGAATTGACCACTCTCAATAATTACCTGAACGTTGTTAATGTACTTTTCTTCTGAAATGGGTGCTTAATTCTGGTTACCAAGAGTCTTAAAGGCTTCAATGTAAAGTGTGTACTGTAAACGTATTAATTTTCGCTCAGTACATATTTTCGCGCATTTCGCGCACGTACCTATGTGCGCGAAAATATGATGTGCGCAAAAAAATTGCACAAAAAAATTGCTTTCCAATGATATCTGGCATTCTATATTGCACTGCAGAAGAGACTAAATTATCAAATCTAAGATGCTGGAGAAAACACATCTTGAAACTTCTAGGCCTATATGATGCCTGTATGATAACGTGGATGTTATGTGGCCCCCGATGTGACCATAATAATAGACTATAATTTATAAAGTCTATGTTGGAAGGGGCTTGGGGGGGTCAATCTATTTGAACAATGATTTTGGGCTGTAAATTCCTTAATAATTGTCCGATTCAAAAACCGTAAAAACTGATATGTAGCTAAAGGTCCCCTGACAGCAGCTGCGCGAAAATATGATTGCGCAAAAATGCCTTTATGTGCTAGGTGCGCGAAAATTTAGCTGCGCCAAAATATGTACGTTTACAGTAATAACATCTAGATCTACAGCTTTCATGGAGAAAACTCAAGCATTGGCAAACCATCTGAGATATGCTGCCACCTGTACAGATGTTAATGCACTAATATGTTCATGAATGGAGTTGAGCAACTGGGTCTGCAATGGGAATATTTTGTAAACACTACACAGCTGCCACCTTGTGGTTTAGAAGAGAGGCATGCTAATTGCTTTATTTTTGACTGCTCAGTGAAAATTCATTTTTGGCACTGTGTGGGGATTTTTGTACGGAAATAGTTCTCATAGAGCTTTAATACTTTCACATATGTCTTACAACATCAGCATGCTTATCACCATGCTGGAAGTGGAAATTCGTCACCGCAACAGTTGGGATACCAACTTTAACTCAGTAAGTATTTGGAATTACTGGTAACTCTTAAAGACAATAGGCCTTTATAATACGTGATTCTGATTTTAAATTAGTTCTTTTCTTGTTTTAAGCGTATTCAATCTGGAGAAGTTAACGGGTTCTGTCCTGTGCCCCGAGGAGGCAGTACTAGACCATGGAGGAGACCACGTTGCTGTTCTCACAGAACGCTTACTGCATCTAGTGGACAAGGCTATGTCACGACGAGTGCAGCTCCTAGCCCTCAACCTCAGCCCAGCAAAGATAGTAAAGATAGCCCTTCATTTAATTTCTCTGAAAAAATGGAGTAGTGGGTCTAGCCTGATGACTTTAAAATAGTTTACAGTAAACAATAGTCAGACCTGACCATGATCTCTGCAACCTGTTGTGATGTTGGATGTCACAATTATATTTGTTTAAAAGTTTTAAAATTATTTCTATTTTAGATTTAGGACAATCATGCCATATATGTGGACTTGATACTAATAATACAAACCGCTATATACATGTATCTACAGCAGATTCTGACCATTGATGGGTATAGATTAGCAGCGCTAAAACTTCAATTCATCCCACTAAAAAACTATCAATACTACGAATACGAAATTGCTCTCAGTAGTATGATGTTTAGCAAAAATGTGAATAAATGATATAATACATGTATTAATGTTCCTTTCAATAAACCTTGGCAGTGGTCAGTGACTGACGCGGCCCCACAGCCTGGGTCTGACGGGATGATCACGGTAGGATTCCTGCTTAACCCTGAGACGGCGGGAAGCGCTGTAGACAAGGGGCCACTAGCTGATAGTCCAGAGGTAAGTCTAAGGGGTGGAGGGTGAGATGTACATGTATGTGATAGGCTAGAACATAAAGGATAACATATAGTTTTAGCTGCCAGAAGGTATTTCAGACTCTGGTCAGGGACAGTTTTAAGAAGAAAAAGATTAAAAAAAAGAAATTTCAATAGATTACCGATGGAGTATAGTGCCATTGTTTAAATTGTCATGTTTATAAAATGTCTATTAGCACCGTCCCAATAGAATGAACATTAAATATATCACACGCAATTCTGATGTGCCATTTTGCCTATTCTACTAGGCAGCAGAGTTCCGACAGTTCTGGGGTGAGAAGGCAGAGCTCCGACGGTTCCAAGATGGTACAATATGTGAAGCCGCAGTCTGGAAATGCTCCTCCATCGAAAACCGCAGATTTGTTCCACTCAAAGTGATGAAGCATGTGCTTAAAAGGTACGGTTTGGTGAAGATTCACCCAACGGGCATTTTTAATGACATACACCATATAATACATTTAATGTGCAAACAAATACCATTGGTATTTCTTTTTCCCATAATACGACGATTTCCCCCCAAACATAGGGGTCGTCTTGAAGACTAGCGGGGTCGTTTTCATACAATTGCTAATTTAAAGAGAAATCATTGTAAAGGCCTTTCTAATGTAAGATCGTATTTGTTAAGCAAGGGTGTCGTCTTAAAAGAGCGGTTTAAATGTTAGAGGCTGGTGCAACGAACAGTTAGTAAATTGCCGTAAAACCGTTTTCCCCTTCCTCAACCCCCCCCCCCCCACCCCACCCCACCCCACCCCCCAAAAAAAGAAAAAAAGGAAAAAAGAAATCAGCATAGTGTTAATTTTTTTTTTAAAAGGAAATCGTATACAAACTGGTTCCTGTTTCAGACATGGCGGTATCGAGTGGGGACAGGTGAAGTATGTGGCCGGGCAGTTAGACCCGCTGCTGGAGATCCCGTCCCTGAGGGGCTCGGCGCTCCGTTACCACACGGGGGAGGAGCAGCTCCATGCGGTCGTACAGACATACGACCAACTCGCCAAGGTCCTCCGCAGTCTGCGCGACCTGCCGCTCGCCATTCACTCCATTCAGGGAACGTCGGCTGCACTCCGCTACGCCGACACCTTCCCACCATTGGCTGCCACCGCACCCCCCACTGGTGATCTACAAGAGCATAGACTGGTTCCAATAGAGCACGCCAACTGCCCCCCTTATACACCCTCCATCACAGGTAGGTCTTATGTGTGTGGTAAAAATGTATAAAGAACAAATCACTAGCAATGGTTGTATGTGGAATTCCTCACCACAAAGTTGTCAGAATACAGGTTCACTACTCTCACTTTACTCACGGTATACTGCTTTTCTGGTACTGTACGTTTCACTTATCCTATCTTGTGAGGCCTTGCAACAAAAACACCAATTTTTCATTAATAATTGTGTTGCAGGTGAAATTGCCCTCTTAAGTCTGTCTATAGTGCGTAGTAATAAATTCTCGTGTTAGGTAGGAAGTATAAAGTAAGAATGAAAATAAAAAGTGACGAGGCTTCTTTAAATGAACAGTCCCCTTTATTTACTACAGTGCAGTGTGTGTTGGAGAGTAGCGGTAAGTGGCCGGAGGATGTGGGTGCGGTGCGCCGCCTCAGGGCTGCCTTCCACGTGACGCTAAGTCGCTTACTGACAGAGAAACACGGGCTGCCCGCCCACCCCTACACCAACCACGTTCTCGTCCTTAAGGTCAGTCTTTGTGTGGTTCAATCTCAGAAGCAAGATGCATAGCCTGTATTAACAGTATGACCATTTTGCTCCCATTTCAGCAGTGTTATATCATCTATGTCCATAGTAAATATGCTAGACTGACCCAAGAAAAAAATATTTTTCAGAACTACACTATTTAAAACATGTAACATGATTTGATATCTTACTGTGAGTTATATTGAATTTGAATTATTAAAGCACAGTTATAGTGAAGACACATGAGATATTTAGTTGGCCTGGTCTTGTTTCAGGATGGCTATGTGTTCCGGGTGCAGATCGGCTACATGAGGGAGGCCACCTTACTCAGGATGGTCAAGACCCCAGAGGGCATGCTCAAGATGCAGGACACGGAGGAATCACTGGCCATGGAATCTCAGCTTGTTGGACTTCCCAAATTATCCTCTGCTCTCCATGGGTTAGTAAAATAGTGTGAATTTAAAAAAAATTATAATAATTTCTCTATATTAATGTTTTGCTCAGATGTAACTTAAGCAGGCTGGGAGTTATCGTGGGTCCTAGTTTCGAGGGAAGAGAATCAAGTCAGTCTTAATTATCGAGTTAAAACTAATACAAATTACAAATAATCCAAGTATATTATTTATGTATTACCTAAATTGGAAATGAAGCTCAATACAACATTTCTCATCCATAGGCTACAGCAGGAACACCCGAGTTACAGCGCTGCGGTGCGGCTAGCAAAACGCTGGATCAGCTCACAGCTGCTCGCCGACCATGTCGCAGAGGAGTTTGTTGAACTGCTCATGGCCCATATCTACCTGCAACCTGCTCCCTTCTCCAGCCCAGGGTAAGTTTTAGCTTTAAAAAAAAATTAAAACTGAGGAAAATCACTAAGCCATTATTGGCTCACACAGAGTTCGTGAAAGGTTTATCTAGAGACTATAAAAGCATGTAGTATTTATGTGCAGCCTGTATGTTCTATGTAGAGATTTGGAGTTGAAAAAACCTCGATACTTAAGTAATCACGCTCTGTATTCTATCCATGTGTAGGTCTCCTCTAGTGGCCTTCCAGCGATGGCTTCAGCTCATCGGGAATCACGATTGGCAGCTACTCCCAGTTATCGTCAATCTGAACAAGGAGTTGACAAGTAAGGTTTATAATTGTCATATTGAGATTTGAATCATGGTTCATTGACCTAAGTAAGTATTGTTTGCTGATCACGTGCTTCTAACTTAATATTTTCATTTAAAAAAAGCGCTTCATTTTCTTTTGTTAATGTTATTGTGTAAATTACATGATTACAATAGTTAGGTCACATATTTGATACGTAACTTTGTAAGCTCGAATAGGACTTAGCTTGTCTTCTTTAACCCTTTAAGGCCGAGCATCGACTATAGTTGATGCCATGGGGGCCCAAGCATCGACTATAGTCAATGCCATGGGGGGCCGAGCATCGACTAAAGTCATCTTTAACTCTATGGGATTCAGCAAAGGCTCGGCCCTAGGAGAGTTCCTGTAAAAATGACCCGCCCCCCACAGCTGGCCTTTAAGATTTTGGCCGGCCTTAAAGGGTTAATTATAATCAGTTCATCAGTTACTAATTTATGCATTGCCCACTTCAGAGAAGGACTATGCGGAGATTGAGGCTCACTTCACCCAACACCGCAGCACCCTGCCCCAGTTGTTTGTGGCCACGCCGTATGACCGTCTCAGATCGACGTGGACACACCGGCGGCCTGGTCCCCAGATGGCATCGCGTCTCATCCTCCTGGCCCGCGAGTCACTCGTCACCCTACAGGAGCAACTCACCGACACACAAGTCCAGCTCGATTACAAGGTGAGTTTAGTATGATGATTATTTTCTGAGGTTGAAGGCTCTTATGTTTTCTGAATGGATTTTCAGGATTGGGAGAATTTTCCTGTCTCTAATTTGAGGATGTTAAAGTAGACTTGATACTTGCTTCAGTAGATGGCCCATCTGTATTTCTTGTTGGATTACAAAGGGAATATAGAATTTGAAGGAAAAGGATCGATTTAGTGGACCCTGGTATAATTTTGTATGTAAATCATTTTAATTATCAAAGCTGATTAGGAAAATAACTAAGTAAATATGATTTAATCCACTTAAAAATGTGTTCCCTCCAGATGATCTTCCGTCCTCCACTGGAGGCATACGACGTGTTGATTCACCTGGATAAACGCCAGGTGTCGCGTCGGTACGTGGCAGTGGATGCTGGGAAAGGGGACGGTGCCCCGCGCTATGTACCTCTCGAAGAGGCCGGTCCGGAGACCAAGAAGAACATGCCAGTTGTCGACTATGACCCAACACAAAGCTACCTGAAGGAACTCAGGGTATGCATGATTTTTAGCAAGTTAAGCATGGTATATAATTAATTGCAAATATTAAGTATTACGATGTTTTGTATAGTTAATTAAGCAAATATCGCCATCACAGTTCGTCAATTTCATGGCCATCCGGGTAACCTCGTCAACTCAAATGCGGGATTGCCGCATTACAATCTGATCTTGTAAGTGTGTTTCATGGCCAGCGATTTTTGGTAGTAGTCTTATATTAGCATTTGACTTTAATACCTGCACAAACGTGTGTCTACATCAGTCAAACTTAAGGTAAGATGTTATTTGAGGCACATAGTGGAGCTGGATCAAGCATAGCAGTTACTATCTTTATCCTATATACCCCTTATGCGCCGAGAAACAGAATTTACCAGTATTTAGTAGTAAACCGTATTTGTCATGTCGTCTTGTAGGCGGCCTTTGACGAAGTAGCCCTGTTCTTCTACGACCCACTCGGGGGAAGCTACATCGCAGTATTGTGGAAAAAGCCTACACTGGCACCACAGCCCTTCAAGGTGAGTACCAGCAACGTATTTCATAAAAATCTACTTGTATATATTAGTCCTCATGTGAATTTTATCACCTCCTACTTTCTTCTTTCTACTATATTTGTCTACTGATATCTATATGAACAAGGACATTATATTTACGACAAGCTACATTGAAAGTTACTGCTCCGAAATTGACAGCCTTTACTATACAAATGTATGCAAACCGGGATGCAAACTCGAAAGAAAAAGAACAATTAAAGACCAGTGAACTCAAAGAAAAAGTGGTTCAGTGAGCCTGTTAGACAATCATTAAATAATGACCCATATAGATTGTGACATTGACAAGTGTCAAATATCACATTGATTCACCAGTGGTATGCACAATTCTGAGCAAATGAATCATTTAATTTCAAACACTGGGAAAACTATAAGCCTATAACTGGCTGATAGATTTTATTTTATTTCTAAAGTAAAACTAAATTCTAATTAAGGTGTTATTTATCCAATCCTGTACAGGTGTCGCACGCGGCAGCCCGCGCCCCGGACATGCCGGCTAGTAAGGACGACGTGGCCATGGTGCCCAATCTGGCCGCCATTCTAGACGACTTCACGGTCATCGGGTCAGGACTAGTCACCAAAGTGGAGCTACTCAAAGACAGCTAGAATCAACTCAATTCAACTCTATGTATGCTGCACAAGAATCATGTTCTTGTGAGTGAGGAACAACTAGCCACTTTTTTCTTAATCATATTAAACCAGCATGATTCATGAGAGGATTTGATGACTTTTGATGTCTATTAGTACAGGGACTGTGGTATGACACGTTAACTGATTGGAGGAAGATAGTAGATGGTTTATAAGACGAAAACGCCAAGCGTCAGTTGTAAGAAATCATCGGTATTGCATTTCGAATATTCATCTTCATCTTCATCATCATCATCGGCGTCGCCATCACATTAGAGATAGTCGTGTCATCTCTTGCAATGTGCATTTAGGAGTGTTAAAGATAACGATGCTTCTACTAAGTACATTAAAGGTACTGTCTATATTATCCAAAACAGAATACCGTGTATGTAAATTAACTATAAAACGGTACAAATAAAATTGATAAAGTACTATGGGGACAATATCGGTACGATATTGGAGAATTTGCCGTGCTCGGCAAATGTAGGGGTTTTAATTTTATCTTGTTAAAAATATGGAAAACGTGCCGATTATAAAGTGTACATGAATGTTGAATAGGATACTGGTATCCTGTTTTCATAATGTATGGGGAATATGTGTTCATTGTCACATTAAACACATGGTTTCAAACTTCAGTGCGTTTGTTTTTAATCAACCCATCACCCTCTCTTTAGCATACTGCAATATTTTGCTTGACTATTTGGATTTGTGAGTTGTTCCCCAACAACAAAATGCTGAAACAAATGCTAATGCACACAGATCAATATTTATTATATCAAGCACATTGTGGTCTCGTAACACTATGTATGTACGTACATTTAACAACCACCTCACCTCCACATATCACAGTTCACATCTTTTGAATAACGTTCATATAATAACGACAATTATTTAAAATAAAATAAAGCTCAAGTAAATTATCCTGCTGACGATAACATTTGGTTTCATGATTAAATACAGGTATTAAATGTATCTGCACCAGGATAATATCAGTCTTGTATCACGTCAAACTATTATAGTAATTTCTGTTAACAATTTGATATGGAACCCACCATTTCTTAGCTTTCACTAAGTGTTTTCCAACAAGGAAGGCACTGGATATATATTTAATCTATCTAATATGGCACGACCACCAATGCCCCTTTCAAATTAGCTTAAGTAAACTAATAACTGGGGCCTTGTATATAGTAGTACCAACAATAGTTTGTACAAAGAATATGGACATAACACTGTTGTTTTTAACCGATAAGGTCTTAAGAGATTTTTTTCCTCGTTACTTATTTACAAAATATAATTCAAGCAAGGTCGGTTTCAAGTATCATAATCGTTTCTAGGATATATTCCTGACAGATTCCATATTGATTCATCCGTAGTTGTCTTCTCCCGATTGAAAAAGATATTTAAAAAAATGAATAAGCTAATTAAAGATCAATGACCTGAGTTGCGATGAACAGAAAATGGTTGTGTGCCAAGACTGACAATGCCCAATGATAAATTCATTTTCATGTAGATTTGAGCGCCAACGATATTTTGGGTACAATTTCTCATAAACATAAATAATACAAGTGTGTATAGCAGGACAGTCACAATAAGTGATAGACAAGTTTGGGTGATTGGCACAGCACCATAACATTTACAACTTTTTTTTAAATGCCCTACAATTTGCCTGTATCAAAAGACCAGAGTGTGGTTTAAGACATTCAAATGCATTGAATCATAACACTGAAATGCCTTGATTGGAAGGTTTTAGTTTTGTGAATCTGGAATGAGAATAGATACTCTGGATTTACAGTATTCACTTTAATTTTCTCGGTATCTCCCCCTTCACACGTAGCAGCTACATCTACTTAAATGATAACAGTCAATAAATAATATAACGTGCAAATATCACAAGTGCACCACTGCTCAATAGTCACGTGCATTGGTACATTACACAGTAAATCAAGGGTTTGAGTGCTGATTTTCAACGGTCTTTAGTGGCTGCCTATAAAGTTCTAACGACTACTATAAATTCTTGCGTATAGGCCTAGCCCGCGTTTCAGCCACAATCCACAAATCTTTCACAACTTTCCCAAATCTTTTGAGCCGCACAGGGCGTCTGATTTTGGCCACTTTTATACTCAATTATACTTCCAAAAACCCTCGTATTTATATCTGTACCCCAACTTTGGCAATGTGTTTCACGTATAAACCGCAGATTCTTGCAGTACAGTCCCATAAATTACTGTGTATAACGTGCATCTTGTGTATATACTAGACACATAAAAACCTTGCAGATGTGTATAGCCGCAGCTATACGATATGATTATTGGAACTTTAGGGAGTGCTCATTTTTTAACAACAGGGGGAGAGGGTGGTGGATTTGGGGGGGGGGGGGGTAAAAAATTTGGACCCCTTGACCCGGGGGGGGTAAAAAATTTAGACCCCTCTTGGGGGGGGGGTGAAAAAAATTCAACCTGTTTTGAGGGGAAAAGCCCGCGCGTTACTTTGCTACAAAGGGGCGCGAACGCGCGCGATTTTTGGCCTGCCGGGGGGGGGGGGTAAAAAATTTCGACCCCTCTAGCGGGGGGGTGAAAAGATTTCGCGCGCTGCGCGCGAAATCTCACCGCCCCCCCCCCCTGTTGTTAAAAAATGAGCACTCCCTTAGAACTGTTTTATAGCAATAAATATCCTCGTGTAACCCGCATTCTATATTATACTGATATAGGCATGTTTGGTATCAAATTAACGCTGAGTATGATTCACGTACAACCCATGAATTATATGCGATAAATCAAGGTAGTAGTAGCCTTGACCAGTGCCAGGGGCAGGGTCTTTTTGATTTAAGTTTTAACTTTCAGGTTTCTGGCAGGTTATAGTCATGTCAGTTCCCTTTGCCATGGCCACCATAACATGTATATGTTTGGTATCAAATTAACGCTGAGTATTATTCACGTACAACCCATGAATTATATGCGATAAATCAAGGTAGTAGTAGCCTTGACCAGTGCCAGGGGCAGGGTCTTTTTGATTTAAGTTTTAACTTTCAGGTTTCTGGCAGGTTATAGTCATGTCAGTTCCCTTTGCCATGGCCACCATAACATGTATAAAGCCTGCGTCAGTCAGCATCTGGCAGGCTAACTCCTGACCCCAGGCGGCACCCAGACCCTCGCCACCCTCCTCATTCAGCGACACGGGCATGCAGTGGAACAGGCTCATGGCATAGATCATTGGTGCTATGGGGTTGTCGATATTGTCCTTGTGTCTAGAGTGTAGCGGGTTGTCAACCACTAAAAAATGGCCGCCCGGTTTGAGGGTTCGCAGTACTTCCCGCATCATACAGCTCGTGCGCGCTACGTCGTGCGCCACGTCGAACATCGACACAAAGTCCCACTTGCCGCTCCACTCCTCCGGCATAGCGCAGATATCCTGTTCTTGGAAAGTGACGTTCGGCAAGGCTTTCTCGGCGGCAAGTTTCTTGGCCATGGTAATGGCCTCCTCTGAGCAGTCCAAACCCCAGATGGTGGAGCGTGGGAAGCGCTCGGCCATTGATAATGGCACCCGACCAGTACTGGTGCCCATGTCACACACTTCTGCTCCACTCTCTGTGCGAATAAATAAAAAAGGAAATTTGACTCTTCAAGAATTATGAGCCCCTGAGTAAATTCTTGTGTCTAATGTTGATAAAGGGAAAATGTCAATCCAAATTTGAATTTAAATCAAATATCTTAGTCAAGTCCTATAAAATAATAAGTCAGACAACGGTCCAAACTAGGTTTCATATACAATAGCATTTATCTAGACGATGGCGCAATCTTCCCAAAGGATCTCAGTTCAGTAAGTCCACAGCTTGGTTCAGAGTCGAGGTTAGGCACCTCATATGCAGTCCCAATCTTGAACCGCCTACACAGCTGGCAAGCCGGCTATTTCATATAGGTAGGACGTACGCCACTTCTCATCTTTCCGTACTAAATATAAGTTTTATCACCTTACCTAGTTTTGCTAGAAGGTCAGGTACAAGGTCCAGTTTCTGCTGGAGTACTCCCCATTCTGCCTGGTTTAGCGTCCGCTGATCGCGCCACTCGTGAAACATCGGATAGCGAGAATATGGGATTCCTGTTGAGATGATATTAATAGTATAGTGATGCAGGCTTTTAAGATCTGAAATCGTAAGTCACCGTTAGAATTATAATGTGGTTATTTTTCTTTGGGATTCTAAATTGTTGTCAAAAGATCATGAATTCGTATACGGGATTCGTATACATCTGTACAAGTTTATGGGAAGGTAAAGATAAACAAATCTGGTCTGAAAACAAGAATCGCCTCACCTCTAGGGCCATCTTTCTGGAAGCACTTATAGACATCGTCCTCGGCCCCGGCTATGATAGGCAGTGCCCAGCTGAGGACCGCTAGTTGAGACGGGTCGGTGAGAACCTCGTGTCGGTGAGCCGGGATAAAGTACTTCTCGCCGCTCTCATCTAACTCGACGATATCTCCCGTTGTCATCACACCAAGCCACTCACGCACATACCTGGTGGGTTCGATTAACCATCATTATACAGGTTGATGAATTGAATTTTTTTTTGATGGCGGGGGGAGGGGGGGATAATCTCCGGTTTTCATGTAACTATATAGAGTCATCTTGATTTTGACGAGTGCAGAGATAATTAACTGTTATAATTTGATAGCCGCCACGAAGGGGGCCTCCCATGTCCTGGGATTATCTATCTAGAGTGTTGTGATTCGTCTATAACTTGTACGCTAGTTTGAGCTACAACAGGTATAGTTTATATTTATTTTTGTGATGCAGTACCTAGTGAAAGTGAGGACTGAGTGGCAGTAGTTTGAACCATGGGGCTTTAGTACATGTACTTTATATCGCTGCTTGAACTAGTGTGCACCTTGATCTTTAAAATAAGCCCTATAGATTTTAGATTTTTTGTCCTTTTTATTAAAAATGATCATGGAAGTAAGAATGTATTCATACCTTTCCTTCAATCCTCCAGCTTCTGCTATCTCTAATGACGTTTTGGGTTCATCAAAGCCTGCCATCAGTTCGAACAGACCGAGGCGCGAACCAAGCGCCATTCCAAGTGTGACGAAGCTCCCCACCACCATGGTCCCCACATGCTGATAGAAGTCACTAGCTGTCTCATTGATCAGACCATTCTCATTTACTGTGCTCTTCTCTGGCTCTCCTGCTGGTCCCTGACAATGCTTTTCTGCTCCCTGGCAATGTTTTTCTATAGACTTTTCGTCCTTCTCAGTATTTTTTTCTTCATTCTTGACTTGCTGCTCCCCACAACTGCTGTTTGCTCCACAGTCTGCGTTCTCCTCCATTCTCTTGGTGTATTGATACTTGTTGTTAATGTATACCAGAGTGGTATGTCTATGGTAATACAGACCCTTAATTGTGCAGTTCTATCGGGTTGGGGATACTGTACGTTAAATGGAAGGTAGATCTAGATCTGATGGACCAGGAAAGATGATATCTAGAAATTAAGGGAAAAAACAACGTTAATATCCAAGTGGTAAACTAAAAGACGAAGCTGAGAAAAGAATAGGGGGAGGCGGTAATATGATTGTGGCCTCAAAGGGGTAAAAATGAGTTTAACTTCCCAGCGTACCGGTACCGACTACCGTACATTATAAAGTACCAGTACGGGTACATTTGCTCAAGTTAGGGAGTGTTCATTTATGAATTATTAAAGATGAAATTTCTTGCAGAGACGCAAAATTCCCCCCCCCCCCCCCTCAAGCGCGCGTGGAATATTTTGTGCCCCCCCCCGCTGGCTTTTTTTGCTAAAGCCAGAAAAGGGGGGCATCAGTTTTTCGGCCACCCCTCCCCCCCCAATTACAAGACACTTTTTTTTTTACCCCCCCCCCCTCGAGCGCGCATGGAATATTTTGTGCCCCCCCTCGCTGGTTTTTTTTTGCTAAGGGAGTGTACATTTATTAATTACAGGGGGGGGGGGCTTGCGATGTTGCGCGGAGGGGTGACATTTTTTTACGCCCCCCCCCCGCCCCCCTCGAGAGCGGGTAGAGTGTTTCACGCCCCCCCTCACCGAAGGCGCCGAAAATTCCCCCCCCCCCCTTTAAACTAGTCTATAGTAACGCCCAGACATTTTTGCTTAAAAGGGGCTGACATTTTTACGCCCCCCCTCAAGAGGGGTCAGAAATTTTTACGCCCCCCCCCCCCTCAGGTGGGGTCGGAAATTTTTACGCCCCCGCCCTGTAAGTAATAAATGAACACTCCCTAAAAGCCACAGCCTGGCACAGGTAGAAAGGTCTACTACCGTGCTTTGTTTGTTTGTTTGTTTATTTGTGTAGTTTAACGTCCCACTGACAATGCAGGTGAGACTTACCCAAGTTTCAGTTTTTCACAAGTAAGAAGAAGGTAGGCCGAAGGTCTACCTCGGATGATCTGGTGTGCGTAAACCTAGCCTAGTTGATCGTCCCTAGTTCAGCGAATTCTGAACCCTGCAATGCGGGCAGCCAGCTTGCCTTTAAGAACCCACTGAACACCTGGTCACCAACACCGGTGAACAGACTTCACACACCTTTTTCGGCCACTAATACTCTGAACTTCTCCATTTTTTAAACAGGCCTGCATAGCCTGACCTTTTTACTGGACAACCCACCCTTTTGGTTATCCCGATGGCTAAATATTCAATATTTTAGAGCAAATCTTCTACACCCTTCCCATTTTCACCCCTGTCAGCGATGTGTGCGCGGGAACCACTCTCCTGTACTGGAGGGACGAAAACAGAGTTGGCTTGTCCCCGTTTTCGCTGAGTTAGGTGTGTATTGCAGCAGGCACAAGTGATATGTCTGCCCAACTCACACACGCAGTTTGGGAGTTGGGTACGATCAACTAATCGTCCCACACACTGCGTGTGTACAGTGAGGGTTCCTGGACGAATCTAGACCCTTCTAGATTCTAGGTATACCTCACTCCTCAGTAGTCAGTAGTAGGCCTACCTGCACAGTTCTGTGGACAGTGTGGTGGTACATGTCACTGTCAGTTGGACCAGCTGTGAGCGATAATATAAGCATAGTAACCTGTATCGCTGTGAAAGTAATAACATCTCTGGACGAAACGTCAGTTATGAATACCAATTAGCTCTGGTGTTAAAGGGAACCATTTAAAACAGTGATATGATAAAAAGGAAGAGTAACGTTGCCGTGATTACCGGCAAAATGGGTAGCAGTTCCAGAGCCGAGAGAAGTTGTTTTCGTCCCGCTGTCTGCACTATCTCTGCTGGGAGATTGGGAGACGCACTGCGCGCACTCTCCAAGCACATAACGCGTTGGCTTCCCGCGCTGAAATTTGCCCTCCCGCAGCCCCAGCCGCAAAGAGGCTCTGCTGTATGCACAAGCCATGCTGATATTCGGAGGTTAAAACAAACCTATTTCTATTATTTAATGAGTTTTTGCCAAATGGTGAAGATTATGGGACCATCCATGACGTCACTGGCGTCAACTTTCAGTAGGTGAGTTCGGGGTGCGCCAAAATAAGTACTTTGGTGATTACCAGGACCAGCGTGCCCGTACCTTCCGGTAGACTTCTGCAAAGACCCAGCTTCAGCTGCTGAAGCTGGGTCTTTGTGAGGGTCTACCGGAACGTACGGGCACGCTGGTCCTGGTAATCACCAAAGTACTTATTTTGGCGCACCCCGAACTCACCTGCTCAATCGTTTTCTCGGAAAACCTGATTGGGGGGCTAGCACCGTGCCTAGCAAAGATGGGTAGGCCTACCTGCCAACTGATAGTTTACAGAACTCACAGCAACCAGCGGAACTAACTGACCAATCAGAGCCCCGCTATGGTGGTCACTATGGTCACGTGAGCCTATAGGATAGTAAATCTAAAGAAATTATTCAAGTTTAGGCCACCTCATTTTCATAACTTGAAGCATGGAAAATACCTCTTTGAGCTATCAAAATGATAATAATGTCCAATAATATATACCGTAGTGATGTTTTTGTTAGGCCAAAAAAAAAAAGAAGGTTTGTTTCAGGTCATCCGACCGACCCTATCTAAACAGGGCCGACCCTACGTTTTTTTATGCAATTTTGAAGACATTTTTATATTTTTAGACTTTTTTGGGGGTCAAATTTAGGTTTACAAATTTTTGAAAAAAAGATTCCCAATTATGACAAATTAAGGCCAGGCATAGATAATAAAATTTTGAAAAAATTATTACTCAAGATTTTAACCTTTTTCATGTATTACTGTCCTCTCTTGTGTATACATTACGTTCGAAGCACCATAATTGCAACTATGGTAGCCTTACAGAAATCACCAGGTACTACAATTCTAGAATGGATTGGCTGTGTTTTGGAAAGAAACTCATTAGGCCACTCAAAATAAAAATCTGACGAGGGAGGCTTTTTTTTTTAAATCCGCGGGCTAATATATGTACAGGATGAAATACATTTTTGTTGACCGAAATTCACATTTTGGTAAAAG
Organism: Harmothoe impar; assembly: GCA_947462335.1. Taxonomy (NCBI): domain Eukaryota; kingdom Metazoa; phylum Annelida; class Polychaeta; order Phyllodocida; family Polynoidae; genus Harmothoe; species Harmothoe impar. The sequence continues at coordinate 41,883,510 of OX381709.1, read as the reverse complement.
AATTTATTGATCTTTGAAAGTGGGGAAAGTGCAAGTTATTTCTATTCCACTGCATTGCTGTCAGTATAAGCTTTAATTTGATACCAAACATGCCAATATCTGTCCATTTTTATCATGTTTTTCATCAACAATTTGCAAAAAAAAATTAAAAAAGTTTTCCTCCAAACTTGATTTTTAATGATGCGCGCGGTGATGAGAAACGATTTATTTTTTTAAGTGGCCTTACAATATGCCTCTTTTTTTTTGCAAAAATCCTATCGGCGGATCCGTAATCCAAGTTATTAGAATAAAACGGCTTTAGGTTGAATAATAAATTTTAGCAGGTAGTGTTGACACTGGATTTTGTTGGATAGCGTATGGCCTTCTTTGAATTCATTTATGATTGCTCTAATTAAAATGTTTGTAAATACTTTGTCTAGCGTTGTGCCTTGAGGCGTGAGAAGTCCAATTCAAGACGTAGACTTGCATCACGTTTTCTACTGCAATTTGGGTAGAAAAATAACCATCGTGTCAAAAATACTTAATAGCCAACTTGCTATCCACGCTTCTACTTCATCCTACAGGTGTGTCATTTAAATTATATATTCATATCCACTTGACGTTATATAGCCCCCAGTGTTGTATTCAATTTAGGAGACCAATGTATACAATATATTCCAAATATAAAACCTTTATGACTGGTCTGATGAAGATCCAATAGCCGCTATTAGCCCATGCTTCGCATTTACCAAGTTATAAGGACAGAACACTGTAAATATTCAGATTTTGTGGAAAGCTGTAGCGTGAAAATGGGATGGTCGATCACTTCCATATAATTGGTTGTATGCATTGATTATAAGTTGTAAATGAACTATAAGAAGTGTCAAGGGATTCCATACGATTTTGAGATACTATGAATCAACTTAAATTTTACTTCATATGTTGTGCCGGATAATTCAGTTTGAGTTGTTTCCATAAACTTTAAAAATTTAATCATATCATTTTCGTCATCAGAAGAAAACAGAGTTGATTTTAAGAGCATTCTTTATTTTCATTAGTACTTTCAGAGCAAATATGAACATAATATTGCACAATATCTTCGTTTACAGGTTTAAGTTACCTTAATAAATACAATGGCAAAGACAGTGAAACCTTTTGAGTGTCCTATATTTTTATAAGTTTCATAAAACCTATAAACTCTTTTAAAAGAGTATTCTTACATACTCGGCAGCACTATTGAACGTTTATTGCCCACCACGCAGACGTAGCACAAGGTGGAGAGTGGATTCTTTTTGGATGTTGTAGTCACTAAGAGTGCGGCCATCTTCCAGCTGCTTGCCAGCGAAGATCAAACGCTGCTGGTCTGGGGGGATGCCCTCCTTGTCCTGGATCTTAGCCTTCACATTCTCGATACTGTCACTGGCCTCCACCTCAAGGGTGATGGTCTTGCCTGTGAGGGTCTTGACGAAGATCTGCATACCACCACGCAGACGGAGCACCAGATGAAGGGTGGACTCCTTCTGGATGTTGTAGTCGCTAAGAGTGCGGCCATCTTCCAGCTGCTTGCCAGCGAAGATCAAACGCTGCTGGTCTGGGGGGATGCCCTCCTTGTCCTGGATCTTAGCCTTCACATTCTCGATACTGTCACTGGCCTCCACCTCAAGGGTGATGGTCTTGCCTGTGAGGGTCTTGACGAAGATCTGCATACCACCACGCAGACGGAGCACCAGATGAAGGGTGGACTCCTTCTGGATGTTGTAGTCGCTAAGAGTGCGGCCATCTTCCAGCTGCTTGCCAGCGAAGATCAAACGCTGCTGGTCTGGGGGGATGCCCTCCTTGTCCTGGATCTTAGCCTTCACATTCTCGATACTGTCACTGGCCTCCACCTCAAGGGTGATGGTCTTGCCTGTCAGGGTCTTGACGAAGATCTGCATACCACCACGCAGACGGAGCACCAGGTGAAGGGTGGACTCCTTCTGGATGTTGTAGTCGCTAAGAGTGCGGCCATCTTCCAGCTGCTTGCCAGCGAAGATCAAACGCTGCTGGTCTGGGGGGATGCCCTCCTTGTCCTGGATCTTAGCCTTCACATTCTCGATACTGTCACTGGCCTCCACCTCAAGGGTGATGGTCTTGCCTGTGAGGGTCTTGACGAAAATCTGCATACCACCACGCAGACGGAGCACCAGATGAAGGGTGGACTCCTTCTGGATGTTGTAGTCGCTAAGAGTGCGGCCATCTTCAAGCTGCTTGCCAGCGAAGATCAAACGCTGCTGGTCTGGGGGGATGCCCTCCTTGTCCTGGATCTTAGCCTTCACATTCTCGATACTGTCACTGGCCTCCACCTCAAGGGTGATGGTCTTGCCTGTGAGGGTCTTGACGAAGATCTGCATACCACCACGCAGACGGAGCACCAGATGAAGGGTGGACTCCTTCTGGATGTTGTAGTCGCTAAGAGTGCGGCCATCTTCCAGCTGCTTGCCAGCGAAGATCAAACGCTGCTGGTCTGGGGGGATGCCCTCCTTGTCCTGGATCTTAGCCTTCACATTCTCGATACTGTCACTGGCCTCCACCTCAAGGGTGATGGTCTTGCCTGTGAGGGTCTTGACGAAGATCTGCATACCACCACGCAGACGGAGCACCAGATGAAGGGTGGACTCCTTCTGGATGTTGTAGTCGCTAAGAGTGCGGCCATCTTCCAGCTGCTTGCCAGCGAAGATCAAACGCTGCTGGTCTGGGGGAATTCCCTCTTTGTCCTGTATCTTGGCCTTCACATTCTCGATACTGTCACTGGCCTCCACCTCAAGGGTGATGGTCTTGCCTGTAAGGGTCTTGACGAAGATCTGCATACCACCACGCAGACGGAGCACCAGATGAAGGGTGGATTCTTTCTGGATGTTGTAGTCGCTAAGGGTGCGGCCATCTTCCAGCTGCTTGCCAGCGAAGATCAAACGCTGCTGGTCTGGGGGGATTCCCTCTTTGTCCTGGATCTTGGCCTTCACATTCTCGATACTGTCACTGGCCTCCACCTCAAGGGTGATGGTCTTGCCTGTGAGGGTCTTGACGAAGATCTGCATACCACCACGCAGACGGAGCACAAGATGAAGGGTAGATTCTTTCTGGATGTTGTAGTCGCTAAGGGTGCGGCCATCTTCCAGCTGCTTGCCAGCGAAGATCAAACGCTGCTGGTCTGGGGGGATTCCCTCCTTGTCCTGGATCTTAGCCTTCACATTCTCGATACTGTCACTGGCCTCAACCTCAAGTGTGATGGTCTTGCCAGTGAGGGTCTTCACAAAGATCTGCATGATTCTGGAAATACAGAAAGACAAAATATTGTTAAAATTTACACCGAAATGCTTCATACATCATAAAGATGGTCCTCTATTTAACCAGTATCAATTGGGTTAAAAAAAAGACTGTCCATTGGGGCAAAGGTACATGTTTTAAGTCTTTTGATTCTCAAAAGCATGATCATAATGCTGATATAAAAGCAATGCAAGCTTTTTATGAAAGGACAACCACAGATATAAGTATAAAGGCTTATTAACCCTTTAAGGGCCGCTCCACTATTGAAAAATCGTGGACATTGCATGCAGATGAATATGTTCTACTAAAACCGGCACTACACTACACACTGTGCCCTGGTACTGCATATAATATTATGCAGTATCGGTTTTAGGGTACTAGAAAGGCAGTACTGCATATATGCAGCATCTGTTTTTATGCCTAAATTCGACATAAGTATGGTTTGTGACATGGGTCATTGGGATACCCCATCCAAACCCCAAATGGTTATCATAGTTAAATAGTATGCCTATGTTTTGTAAAACGGTTAATCAATTCCTACCTCAGCTCGTCTAGGATAATAGTTTATTAATACTATTCATTTTATGTCATAACATCATAGTACTGTACATTGTTATACATGCTAAGATATTAAGGTATTCAATGTAAACTTAATTCATAATTAAATTCTTTGTTTAGTGATACTGCAGATAAATAAAATTCCTATTTATATGGTACTGTTAACTGTATAGAGCGTGGAGACACTTGAGACAGAGGATTCTTCAGAATAGTGACGTTAACCACTTTGTTCTAGAATGTACGTTGTAGGCTTTAGCCCAAGCTTTAGATAGCTAATGTTATGTTGACTCATAGAATAGATCCCTTTGTGCAATCGTGACAGCCCATAAAGGCCATATCAAAGTCCGCAAAGGCTCCAGTCCAGCTGGGTGACAATGATATGCACATTACTATTCAAGATGGCGGCGGAAAGTTTTTCCATTCAACGGAGACATCTTTATACCTTTATTTCGGACGGGAGTAGTCAGCGCATACACTTCAAATGTACATGTTTACTATGTCAATAGCAAAGCCTAATATGTTGTTATATATATGAATGTATATCTAGATGCAAAACGGTGTGTTGGTCTGATATATACCATGGTATACATGCCAGTCATAACACAACAATGAGATTCTCACTCACTGAGTCTGAGAACAGCTTTCTGTTACAAAGAAGAAGATAACCATATATATCCTATACTGATTGAGAACTTGAGAAAAGTAACTTACGGATTCGTTGGTTGGCTTGTTAATATGTGGAATTCGGTAGATATGTGCGCAGTGTGGTGCTTCTCTGTTATAGAAGCTTGTTTCTGTACTCCCACTGTCGGCGTTCGCTGTGTAATGGCGTCTCTCGGGCGTTCCGTGGTATATATAGCGCGTTCCTGAAATGACGTCATGCATAGAATCCCCTTCATTACGCAGTTGCCGAGGGTTCTGGAACTACGCTTTGCCGCCTCGATCCGCGCTATGGTGCAATAGCTGACAGGCCCAGACCAGTCTGGTTTAGAGCTCCAGACGGGTGAAAGCGACAACTCGACAACAGCCTGTTCTATAGTGTATTTTTAGTTATGCAATCTCATAACAGTATATTTTTTGCCATTGTGACAATTAAGTCAAAAGACATGGGCCATTTCTTAAATCGACAAGATATATTGGCTATAGGTGGCATGAAGGCTGGTGACAATTAAGTTAAGGGACAAGAACTAATTTTTAAAAGGACAAGGAGCAAAGTAACACGTACACATACAGCACCCCCCCCCCCCCCCTCGTCTGGGGCCCTTGTTTTCCTCCTGGGTTTCTGGGACATGGTTCGAGGTCAAATATAACCAATGGCTCTAGACTCCTAAATTCAACATGGGCGTTATCCGGGTATTACCTAGAGACTTATTAAGTTAATTAAATAGGTGATGTAATGTGGCTGACTAGTGACGTAAGTCATATGACAGATGATATGGAGCATTGATATGATATATGGAGCCATATTTGAGTGACAGGCGACATGACAATTTCTTTAATTCAACGTGCGGCATGGGGACTGCCCACCCAGGGCTCCCATATCTACGTCATCCTCCTGATCCCCATATAATCCGGATTAAACTTAGCCAACGTATACATGTATGACGTCGACAGTCTAGCCCCGTATTGGGGTGGGGGCCGGCTAACATATATATATGCAGGATTTATGTAAGCCTGTTTTTATCTCTCAATAACTCAGATGTCATGTTTTACTAAGTTAGAACATTGATATTTGATAGCAAGACTATTGATAGAAGCCATCATGAAAATGGGGTGGTCTTATTTCTTCTCTTTTTTTCCCCCACATAATATCATTTGGTAGTAATACCAATCCTTTGATGAGGCCTAAAGTAATAGTGTGTTCCCGCCCCAACCTATAGCAAAACAGGGATGTACTAGTAGCTATAAACTTCTTCTTTTTTAACGTTAACCATCTTTAATAGATTTTCCAGTAAGGCCAGAAGAAAAGTTTGTTTCCAGTACAATGACAAGCTCGTTCCGGCAGGTTTTTTTTTCTAATTTTCCTCATTTTCTTCCGCTTACCCCCTGACTGTATAAAGTTGCACTCGTCGCGGAGCGATTAGGGAGTGTTCATTTTTTAACAACAGGGGGGGGGTGGTGAGTTTTCGTTTTGACGCGTAAGTTATTTTGCGCCCCCCCTCGGGAAGGGCCAAATTAAAATCTGCCCCCCCCTCAGGAGGGGCTGAGTTATTTTGCGCCCCCCCCCTTTCAATGTTTCTGCATCAATTTGTGTTGCATTGTGCTGTTTCACATCATAGCTACCTAGAAATGAATCTATATTTCATATATACAATATAGTTACAATGCCTATCCCTATGTTGCTTCATGGCATGTAGGTCTACCGTAAAACCCCTCCTTATTTTGGGATATGTTTTCCCGAACTAGGTGGTCATCTTAAAGGCGGGGCTTTCTTGAATGGGTTTAAAGAGAAAACCTTTTACAGTTTTTTCTCATACAAGCGGGTTGTCTCAAAGGTGAGGTTGTCTTAAAAGAGGGGTTTTATGGTAAATATACTCATAGAAATGGCCATTAAATACACAAATTGCAAGTTTTAATTTCAATATATGGATTCATCAAATTTAAGTGAATATTAGGGACACAATATCTACCCAGCTGCCAGGAAACCATACATAAGTCATAACCATACTCAAAGTGCAGTGCCTCAGAAGGGGGTCAGAGGGGCATATCCGTCTCCTAGCTGAATCAGAATCTAGAGGTCAAATGGTGTATTCATGTGCATTTTGAAAGCTTTATAGGAAGAGCTGGTTGAAACCTGGCTGGATTGTACACCCACAAGTTGAGAATTCTGAATAACCATAATGTTACTTAATACAATCTATTACTATTCAGTATCATGTTCCATAAATACCAACATTACAAGTCAATCATTCCTTATAGGTATTGCTCTCAAGGTCAAATAAAAAAATGAATGGCCTTGATCCAAGCCGGTGGCCTGGTCAACCAACAGGGCAGTTTAGTCCTAGTTTGAAACAAACAGTTGGTAACAACTGATATCTCGAATGATGAAGCACCCTGAGTAGATTCCATGATCACTATTTTGGTTTCTATTATTGGTTTTTGGACTAGGTTCATGTATTGAACTACAGGAGTGTAATGCAAACCACACTAACATTTCATCCAGCATTTAATAGGCCTACAACAGTTCTCTTTTTTAAACCCAATAATATGTTCGATTCTAGTTGGAATTACTACAAACGTTTTTCAATTTTAGATAAGTAAATTGTTCCTCTACCTGCCAATCAAAGGGTGCATTAATAAGACAATTTTGTCGGTGGGAGTTCTGTAAGTTTTGGAATATCCATTTGGGGGATATCAATGGCATCCTTCCTGGGTTGTAAATTCTTGATTTCCTGAAGAGGCCAATATAGTGACGTTAAAGTATGTTACCCTAAGTACTGCCAGAAAAGGGCCGCAGTCAAACCAAGTGGGTTTGGGGCCATATCCAATAAAGTAAATTCTGAAGGTCTAGACTTGAAAGGGTACATTCTGATTGATTTTAGCAATGGTTTAGGGGTCTGTTGTTGCTGGGTTTTAGAGCCCTGTAGAGCAGGGCCAGACCCATATTGTCATCTATAGGCTGGGACAATTGTAAAAACTAGGGTCTTAAATACCAAATAATTTGCATCAGCCTTCATCTTTGGGGCTGGGATCAAGGCTGCAGGGACACGGAAGGCGGATAAAGTTGGGGGGGCCGAGGTCCTAAAACCTATTTGGTGGGAGGGAGTAACAAATAGGGGCATGGGGCCGCAGGCTCGCGAAAAATTTAATAATTTCCCCTTAAAATTGGCGCATTCAGGGTGGTTTGAATAATCTTTAGAGATTTTTGAGAATTTACACTTAATTCGATGTGTTCTGATGGAGTTTAAGCCAGCCATTTGAGAAAATGTTAGGAATTTAATCCTGAGAGTAGTGTTTTCTAGGGGTTTCTGAGTTTGTTTCCCAAAAGGTTAGGGGGGACGAAATTATGTTTTGGCCCATCCAACTCTAAAGTTGGGGGGGCCTGGGCCCCTTGCCCTTCCGGTTCCACCGCCACTTGGCTGGGATACGAGGGAACAGATTTTTTGGGGGGAAATTTTGAATTAAAATGGTGCAATCTACTGTTTGTTTTCACACATGGCTGGTGCCCAGCCTGGGCTGCCCAACCATGTCCCTTTTTGGTTCAAACTCCACGGACATGATTTTTTTTTAGTAGTCTGGTCTGTTATGTCAGCAGAAACCATCAACCGGTAGACTGGCCTGTTGAAAACACATATTACTGGCAAATGCAGGACTACAGTGCGCACACTCTTTCCCCTCCCCCCCCCCAAGTGAAAATTTTGAAAATTCACAAAGTAAAATTGTCAGATTTAACGGGTCCGACACATAGTGTCGCAAGAAAATTTTATGATTTTAAAGGTAATTTGCTGCATCTTATGGCATTTCCACAGAAAAAGTGAAGTGTTAAAGTATTCAGCGTCACGTCGCGACAAATCGCGCCCCCTCCAAAGGTGTTGAGTTATTTTTCGCCCCCCCCTCAAGAGGATCAAGTTATTTTATGCCCCCCCCTCGGAAGGGGTCAAGTTATTTTACGCCCCCCCCCTAAACTCACCACCCCCCCCCCCTGTTGTTAAAAAATGAACACTCCCTTAGTTTCCGATATGCCAAATTACTTCGATGTCTTTTTTTAAATCTAATGGTGGGGCTTAATATATTTCTTTTTTTTTGTTGTAAAACATTTTAGCTCTAGAATCCTTAAAATAGTCTGCTTTACGAACAGTAAAAACTGGTGTGTAGCACAAATAAAGTAGGGGGGCATAAGAAAAGGGCCGATCGAGTGACTGGAAACCAACCTTCCTATTTCTATTGCCTTAACCCTCTCACCGCCAGCAGGCCGCTATAGCGGCCAGGGCACCTTATTCACTGAGCTGAACAAGAAAATATTACTCATTTATTGATGAAAATAGTTTCTTACAAGTCCTAGTTGAAGCACCTCATGTTTGGTATCATATTAAAGCCTATGACATCCTCTTCCACATCCTACATTCCATTTATGTTTACGAAGAAAATGAAAGGAGTACCTATACTAAAACCTCACTACAATTTTTGATATTTTAATTTTTTTCATTTTTTTGCAAAATTACAGAGAAATCTGGCGGTGAGAGGGTTAAATATATAGGACAGGCTGTATCAGTTCAACCAGAGACATAGAGGAGGTTACAAAACACCTGTGTTGTGGTATTAATGTCAAGGAGGGGCCATAAGCCGATCTACTAAAACAAATCCACAAACCTAGATCTAAATACATGTACACCTACATATCATAATGATACATAATGGCCATAACAATGAAATTCTCTTACAACTGTGAACACTATATATATGTCAATGTTTTAGTTGTGCTCACACGAATGTGCTCATAATATTATTGCACAGGTTTGACTATTTTTTCTATTGGTATATTAATCGATCATGTAGGCTTATAGGTAACTGTATATAGTCAACGTTCATGTACCAATAATCCCACATATTGAGTTGGTGTAACCTCTATTCTTAGCTGCATGTAGCCTTTTGTGTGGGGACCAACTGTTTCACAACAGAATTGAAAGAGCCCATATGTTGCCATGTCTGTTTATAGGATATGACAAATAACCATGCATGTATACATATATGTAACAGCCGCTGTACACGTATTGCTGTATGCCCTTTGGTGGGGAAGAGGTCCTCATGTCGATTTTAATAAATGCCTGTCACTATCTTTTTAAGAATTTAGGTAATTTTGCTCTTTTTTATAAGCGCAGGTCTCGTTTAGGGTCAGAGTAAATGATACCATCGGAATGTGTTTGTCAGGCGCGTAATACTGACGTAATGGGGTCTGGGTGCTCTATATTAGGACAATTGGTGGTATGCACTCAGTTGGCCTGTGGTCAATCTTCATAGGATGACCACATTGCATAGTCATACCTATGGATAGGATTACCACTTTGGCCTTCATTGTTCATTATTTGTTGCTGCTGTCTGAGAAAAATACTGGGAATCCATTACAAAATTGTCTTTTTAGGCTGCTAGAAATGAGTACCAGCACCCAACGTGACATAGAAATGTAGATTAGGGTGTAAGGTATTCATTTAATATCACTTTTATTGTTTGGGATGGAGTCGGGCGCAGGAATTGTAAAGCTGGCTCAGTAGGCTTTTGGACCCACAGAATCTCGGCTAGGTGTGCCCAGTGACCCTCCAGCAGGCTGTAGGCCGGTCAGCTGCAGGGGGTCACGGCAATGACTAGTGCGAATGAGGGGTGGCAGAAATGTCTCTGCTACGTATGATAAAACAATAGGGGTTCCCTGCCTTGACCCCTGCCAATCCAATGAACATTCCTTGCACAAGCATTTCCTACCCTACCCCTCTGGTTGATATAGGGCCTTAGCAAGATGATCAGTGGATAGCGCCATTCCCACTGGTACTAGGTCTATTCCCAGTACTCACAGCAACCAGCTTGGTCAAATCTCGTGGCCGAGATTAGGGTACAAACAGGGCTCAGGTATTGTGAATAGGTTGTACCTGGACACTCCTAATGTCACCTGTGTCCAGTATAGTGTAGTGGTTAGCACTGTGGACTCATGATGCAGAGTACCTGAGTTCAAATCTCTTCCAGGCAATGCCTGGTAATCAAATTCATAAGTATAGCAATTTTGGAAACAGAATACATTATTCACAATACTAAAGAAAATTTAGAAATATGTATTTAAAGGACATAGTGTTATTTGGCCTGGTAGGGATTTGAACTTGGGCTCCCAGTATTATGAGTCCACAGTGCTAACCACTACACTATACTGGACACAGGTGACATTAGGAGTGTCCAGGTACAACCTATTTACAATACCTGAGCCCTGTTTGTACCCTTATCTCGGCCACGAGATTTGGCTGAGCTGGTCCTTGCAGAGCAAAGGGTTATGATTGTTACCAGTGGTCCAAAAGGTGGAGCCACTGTATCTCGCTAATGCGGAATATACTTACTCATTGATTATGACTCATTACAAATGTACTGATAATGCAGTACACTGAATACCCTAGCTGCACTACAGTGAGGTCACACCTTGCAGCACATTGAGGACAAGCCACACTGTGAGTAAATCCGTGATCATCCATGATCATTTACACTGTGCTGCCTCGGAAATGTGTCTAAATGAAAATAGGAATGTAAGAGATCCCATAATGACAATATTTGTGGTTTTAACTAATACAAACTGGTCGGTAAGTTTGTTAGGTGCTCACTGTGAGCACCCTGGGTGATCACATTATGACCACCCTGTGAGCTCCAGGGACTCTCCTATAGCTCACCATCACCGTGAACACCTAAAGTGTTCATGCAGTAGTGAACATTTTTAGACCCCAATTGAGGTTTATAATTTCAAATTACTATCTAAATGTTCCAAGTGAAAGTCACGGGTGACAGTAGTATATGGAAATGGTTCTATTCCCCCGTTCCATGAGTCTAAATTAGACACTGCATTTATAAGTAGTGTAGGCCTACACAAATGCATGCCTCCTGAATGGAAAATAGCTTTGTTTTTTTTATATGACATACGAGGAATAGCAATATTTAATTATTTTGAATTTTACCGTTGACTGGACATGTTCGTTATGAAGAGAGAATTCGTTCATGTATGGCATAGGAATATAATATTGACCTGAAATGAAATACCTTGCCACGCCCTTGCATCTCCACATCTACAACATGGATGTTTCTGGGATTTTATAATGGTGCACCCGGTGGGTATACTTAGAAATAATAGTCTGGCATAGATGCTAACAACATGTGTGGGTTTGCATCGTACAACCGTAGTCTATTTTGTGAATCTTTGGTCTAGTTACCATGTGCAGAGGCAATTAAATGGTCACATTAGGTTTGTATAATATAATAAAGGTTTATATTTATGATAAAACACCATCATTTTGTGTCAGTGTAAATGAGCGTCAACACGACCAGTCCTCTAAGAACTCCCAGAGCAGCTCATTCTATATTATTGGGAAATTCCCAGCAGAAATTGGTAGGACCTATACACTTTTGTGTAGTAAGAAATCAGCATCCCTTTGGCCACACCCCCTACACCTTTGTACACCCGTGCCTCTGGTCGGAATAGCATGAGCAACAGCTAGGGATGAGCAGCTCAGCTCCACATATGACCACTGCCGCCCCTGGTGTCGTTTCCTAGGAGGTACATTTGTTTCACTTTATTTTGCACATGGCAGATGGCGCCACAACTGTGTTTCTACAACTACATACTGCTCAGACATCCCCCTCAAGAAAACACGATTGTGAGCATATATGAAAACGTTTGGACAGGTTTGAATGAGAAGTCTACGATAAAAAATCTTTTTGAATACTCTTTTCTGTAAATTTAAAATGCAAACGCTATTATTTATAACGTTATTTTATCATTTTGGGGGGAAATTAAAGAGGGATGTGTGCCTCCAAAAACGTTATTGAATGTCTCTACATGTTAAAAGGGGGGAAACGTTGGTATTCAAAGCGTTATTAAATTTGTATTTATGGTGAGGAGGAAAAGAGAATAAGATGACGTAAATAAATCAATTGCGTTTATCTTATCTTGGTGTACAAAATGAACTTATACAGCTCGAGAACATTTCACACCAGTATTAATGAACTAATTTACATTTCTCATCTGCTATAGGAAGTACATGTAACATAGCTTTAGACACATACTATCAAACGTATAACACGTACAGGCATCAACCATTCTGCCTGATGTTGATGAATTAGAATAAACATGTTCGACATGTCCAGTCCCAGCCAGCATTGGTCCCTGGGGCCCATATGTGTTTTACTTGGGCCAGCTGGGCTTGCCCATATCTGGGTTATGATCCTTTTTGTCCAGGGCTACCAGTGGGAGCAAAGATGGGCCAGCCCAGGACAACTTTTTTTCCATAAATACATTGTAAATATTTTAAAACATGCTGACATCTGATTTCCCTCCAGAAATCATCATTTATTGTACAATTTTATAGTTTATATTTAATCTGGGCTCAGGCTGGGCGCTTTTAATCTGGGCTGGCCCATCTGGATTCGTCTAAGAGACTGTCATAACATAGATGAGTCAAAAGTTGTCTAACCTACCAGGTTACCATCCCACAAATAGAATCTGGAGCTGGCAAATGTTGGGTTTTGGGCTGGCACATGCCACGTGGGTCTTTTATCTCCAGCTAGAAGACCCACTTCCTTGTCACTTAGAAGAGTATTTGACTAGATTGTTTTATGACAGTCACTTGGAAGAGTCTGGAGACAAGTTTACTTTTTGAGTGTTTCCTAAATTGGGAAAACCAATCAGAACCTATCTTGATCCCATTGGTTTTGGTCATTGGGTTTTAGCGTGGCCCCATGTGGGCTGCCAAATGTGGGTGCAGATTAGTTTCAAAGTGAGTTACCTGATGTGGACTGAGGCAGGGTTTGGACAAGGTAAACTGATGTGGTGGTTCTGACACTTTACACTAAATGGCCCCTACTATACAAAATGTAGAGCTTTTATCCAAAGCAGGATCTATTTTGATCAGTACAATGAAACCAAAATTGGTTACTAAGTCTTAGTTGCAGAATAGGTAATAATGAACAGATTTTCTTAAAGTTTGGGAATATATGAAGGTTTCTTTTTCACAATTGTACTTCTGTGGGTGGTCCTTCCAGGCTGTGTCTCATGAGATCGGGCCAATGTAAATGTCTTTGACTGGGTGCCATCTTTGACTGGGTGCCATCTTTGACCGGGTGCCATCTTTGACTGACACCATAAATTTTTTTAGGAAAAATAAATGTCTTCTTTGATATGTGAGGGAATAAAGGCGGTGGTTATATCTCCATATATAACTGACACTGTTTGCCATGACCACATAATTTGGGAGGCGGTTCCTTGAAGCTGAAACAACCGGTCACGAGAAGCTATTCTTTACTTTGTCCAGGCGACCTCCTTTCTTAATTTTCCTTAGTTGCCCCTGTTTTTTCCTGCATTTTGGTCCAGAGATAAGATATCTTGTTTGTTAACCCTTTGAGGCCGAGTGTCGACTATAGTCGATGCCATGGCTGGCCGAGCATCGACTATAGTCGATGCCATGGCTGGCCGAGCATCGACTATAGTCGACATAACTCTATGAGAATCAGCAAAGGCTCGGCCCTGAGAGAGTTCCTGTGAAAATGTCTCGTCCCTATCACCAGCAAATAATTTTTTTGGTCGGCCTTAAAGGGTTAAACTGGTACCGGTATTTGTTGAAGAGCTTGTAAAGCTCTATCATGTCTCCTCTGAGGCGTCTAAAGCTGGGACTCCACTACCCGATTTTCTCATCTGATCGGACCTATTCTCACAAATCGAACCCAAACAAAATGTAAATATCAACAAACCTGAAGCATAGGGTTGTTATATTTACATCTGTTTTGTGTCCGATTTGTGAGAATGGGTCCGATCGGACCAGAAAATCGGGTAGTGGAGCCCCAGCTTAAAGGCGTCGGTAGTTTTAGCTTAAGGAGGTTTAAGTTTTCTCTTTCAGTGCCAGTGACTGCTTTGTGGCTCTCCTTTGCACATTTTCCAGAAATTCATTGTCACCTTCTCTGTAGGCCGGCCAGATGCGGGCTACATGTTCCAAGTGTGATCTAACTAGGGCAACAAATAGACGTTTAAAAGACTCATGGCCAAAACATAAGTCTTCTTTGGAAATAGTGTTTCATCACAACATAGCAGAAAAGCGTCTTAATTTAGTCGTTTAACCTTGGCCTTGGATATGATTTTGCTTTAACATTTACTGGTTAGAAGCAGGCGTTATACACCTGGTTCCGGTATTGGTCACTAGGGGCACCACCTATCTTCACCTCACCTGTGCCCAGGTATACCTAGGTCACAGCTGATCTCCCCATACAGCAGGCAGGCAGGGCAGTCAGGTAGCTGGCTTCATTTATTCTGTCTACTATATAGAAGGTAAAAAAGAAAATGGGGATGAAAAAATACAAGTAGCACATTTTTGGACAAGTTATAGTCAACATAGCTATTAACAAGTTTCTGACAGCAAAATGTGTCCTGCGACCCCTACTTCAAGTTTATTATTTGATTCTGACGCAGGGGTAACTAGTTGTGGGGACTGTGACATGTCATTCAAAATGTGACCAGTCAGGCGTCAAGCCGACGACGGTCCGGCGATGCTCGGTCAGCGGCCACTATTTGATCAGTGTACAAGAGGATAAAATGTATCCACTCTAAATATGAAAGATTAGCATCTCAGCCGGCGCATATGACCCAGGGATGGAACCCTGAGTTCCCTGAGTCAATAACCTAGAGTTCACATTAATTCCCCCAATAACACGTTACAACACTGCACAAGAGCAAACAAGAAAGAAAACAGATTTGTACACGACTTTTAAACAGGTTACATGCAACGTAGAAAGGATACTTTGGGGGCAACCTTTGTCCCCCGATTGTACTTTCACTGAATAGTTTAAATGTCATGCAATGTGACAACGCCTTAATTGTCATCTCAACCCATGCATATGACCCAGGGGTGGGACCCTGAGTCAACAACCCAGCTAACAAGATAATGTTATTCCTGGCACCTTCATTCAGACTCCACCCGGGGACTCCACCCAGACATCATTAATATTACAGTTTGTCAGAAAGTGGCTGGTACCTGATGGCAACAATAGTATACCGGTTATAAGCATGATAACTAGCGATATTAAGGCTCGTTGCCGATAAGTACAGATTAAGTGATTAAGACTTTTAACTATTATACATGTTAATCGATAAAGCGTGTACTCAGTATGTACACTTTAACAAGTCCTGACCAGTCGTGTCATTTTGATAGGCCGTTTGAGAGGCTAATTGATATTAATTAAGGAAAATTAATCCAAACGTCATGAGAGAGCGCTCTAATGTAGGATTCATTTTCTCAGTGAAAGAGTTTATAAATGACTTCAACACCTATAGAACACAAAATGGGTGCATTAAAAAATATATAATATATACATTAGCGTTAGTTAAGGACGCATCTAATCAATTATCCTATATTATTATACCATCATGGACTATAATATTTAGATGGACGTCACACCCTGCAGTTATCACTTCTCTCACACAGATCTATGTCTGCATGGGTGCCTTGCCATGTAATCAATTATCCCATGTTATTATACAATTGGCGAGCAATGGGAACTATCAATCAGTAATGTGTTGACAAGGTGGCGAGAGATCTGTTCACCCAGTGAGACGCCCATTAACTAAAAGACATAACCCCTCCCCCTAGAGGGAGATTTCATTATTGATTATACTATTTAGGCTTAGGGTAAAGGCACCCGTTTCGGACGCTCCTGGACAAGGATATTGTGACCACTTTTGGCCGTTGAAATTAACACCCTTAGGGGATACATATCCTAAAATGGGATACACCATTGGACAAATATTGTCTGGCAGCTGCTATTTGAGAGAGAATTAGAGTTAATCTCATCATTTAAATATGAATAAATCACCATCTAATATGCTGATTTCAAAACATCAAACTGCACCTAAAGTCGGACACCTCATGCCAGAAATGACCCTAGAGTCGGACACTTTGTGTTTCTGTTGATTACATAGGTTTACTTGACTGTATATGCAATATGTCTAAAGATACTATATGGTATAGTATTATGGGATAAAGGTCAATACAAGGTTACTGTCAAAAGGTTTGATAGGGCGTTTGTAAAGCAGTGATAGAGAGTCTACCATAAAAAATAGTTCGAGATAATTTTCAAGACCATTCTTTTTTGGTGTTTGCTTCTTCTTCTTAAGTGCTTAATTCTTCTTCTTATCTTCCTTTTACTCCTTTGCTCCCTCCTCTTTCTGTTTTACGAGTCATGACAACGTAGGTATAGAAAGCAAAGGTGGTCTAACCAGCTTGACTGAGTTGCGTTCTCTGTCCGACTCTGGGTGTAATTAGTGTCCGACTTTAGGTGCACTTTGATAGTGCCATGTAGTTGCCTCTAACAAAGAATTGTGGGTAATATATTTGTATGTTTGGACATACACTATTGCGAAAAATGCATATATTGCTATTATCATACCTGGCAATTATGTAACTAAAGTAGGAAAGCCAGTACAGACAGAACAAGAAAACCAGATTTCCTATTTTCTTTTTAGTTTTATGTGAAGAAAAATGCAAGAACACCCTGTGTTCAAGCAGTCATAAAACCGTATAGGAAGTGAGTTATATGTGGCATATTGTGTTTGTTAGAAGGAATAACACTTGAATTGTCATAATTAGTTGATATGGTAAGTGGATAGTTCATATGGAATATGCAATTCAAAGCCAATAGTGTCCGACTCAAGGTGTCTGTCCGACTCAGGGTGCATCTACCCTACATCGATATTTGAGATAAACCATACGTACTGTCTTAGAAAAGTAAGACCATCTCTTAGGCCACTCAAAAGAAAACTGGTTCCTCATCGCCGCGTGCACTATAGAAATCTTGTTCTGAAAATATTTTCTTCAAAAAAAACATTTTCATGAAAAACCTCAATGTTTTAAAATGGAGACTTTATTTAATCATTAAATCAAGGCTTATAGTGTCTGCAATACCATGAGCATTACACCTAATAACTTGCCCTTTTTAAACTTTTGCAGACCAATGAACTCTTAGTCATAAAAGGTATACCTTTTGTTCGAGAAGAACCTGCGCTTGTCCCTCCAACTTGCAAAATGAATATAGGGTAGATTCACCACTTTTGGACGCTCGTTGTCACTGCAAAAGCAACCCGATTTCTATTGGATATAGGCAAAGCCCTATTACACCTACAATCAATTGTGACACATGTAGGGGAGGTTAGGTACCCTATGAACAATTTATAACAAAACGGTTTTAAAGTAGGTTTTACTTATACATTCTCACTCAAGAACTGGAAAGTAGAAAGGCTATTTTCACCTGAAGCCGGACACTTTAGTATTCATTTGTGTTTGTAAGTAAATGAAAGGTACAGTAATTAATTTGGCAGGAGCGACCCAATCATTCAGGGGTATAATGCTCATCAAAGATGTATACGATATTCTGATAGGAAATATGACATTGTGCTTAACTATCCTAAACCTTATTTGTACCAGAAAAGTGTGTATTTTCACTTTACAAGTTGTCTTATTGCCTATGTCTTATATAGAGAGCCTATGTACCATTGATACTCACAATACATGTATAACATGATAGCATTCATGTCCGACACGTGGTCCCATTTTAATCTACAGATTATGCACCAGCTCCCGAATGCAAAACAGGGTCACTTTGAGGTAGTATTACTAAGGCAATACTAACATGGTGCCATCCCTCTATAGAAAAAAATGGTGGCGTTCTGCTTTTCAGTGGCTGTCCTTTTTATTGGCCTAATATATATAATCCACCGACGAGCGATTAAGAGCTGTCCTTTGTCTGCAGGAAGTATGCATATAAAGACATGGTATATGTTGGGGGAGGGGGTGAGCGGCGCACACCTTTATTATGATAACCACAATGGGTATACCTGTGGCTGCAACAGGAGATGGTATGAGGCAAAGTAAGGCGTGGGAGGGGGTGGGCGGTGCATGAGAGGTATATGTCATAGCACAGCCACTCAGAATCACTCTGATCTAGCTCCTCAACTGCTCAAGACCCTCCAGCAACGGGCCCAGAAGAGCCATGGACCAACTCCTTATCAATATCTCTCTGGTGAGTGTTTATTGTTATTAAGGTACATGTATATGCTTGCTGTTTTGAAATGTCTGAAGGTGAAACGGAGAAAGTTTATTTTCTCTGTTTTTTTCCGATTTTCTTTTTTCTCTTTTAGAGAAAGGGATATACCCTATAATAGGAGGAGAGCCTATGCTGGTTCTAGGGGCATGCACACGGAGGATCAGGTATAGTCGTGTGTCAAGCTTGCATTTTGCCTCTTTATGTAGCTTACTTGGGAGAGTTCTCTCTCATTTACTATCTGTTTATTTTCTTTAGAAATTAGTTGCATGGATTCTCCATGAAATGGCCTTTAATCTGATAGGCTTAAAGAATGGAGGATATCTTAAATCTCAAAGAAATAGAGTATTAATGCTTCTGTGGGTGAGTACATGTCAGTCAGTCAGAGTGTAATCAATGCATTGTCTCCCAATCAGGCTAAGACCCTCACCTCACACCTGAGACAATGGCGAGGCAATTATGGTTATCAAGGTAAGGGTGGTATGCCACCTATCAGCCTTATCAGTCTCATCTTTGGCCATTGTTCCTAGGTGTGAACAGTGGCTGATAAATAGTTAAGCAGTACCAAGCACCTTGACACTACAGCTATCATGATTTACTATAGCCTATTATATAATACTTAAGTATTTTTCACACACCTTGATCTAATTGTTACTACACGTTATTAATGTGTGCAGTAGAATTCTGCAGTATTTTCCATAAACCTACTACGGTACTATAGTTACATGTTAACCATGGAGATCTGATTAACTATTCTTTGTATTTCATGAGATAACAGTTTAACTCTTCAAAATGTTGTGGCCTCATCAATGAACTCTGATGCATTGTTGTTCGTCCAGACAGCATATATCATTACAGAAATCATTGTCAAGAAGGTTGTGCATGATTAACATCGCCAAGTATATCAAGCTTCCAAGTATGACGAAAGGCTGTGTCAAATAAGTGATCATTATTTGTTTTGAAATCACCATGTCAATGTATATTCAACCCCAAATCCGCAGGAAAGGTGTATTACACCTTACCATTATGTTCATTACTGCACTGTCTCTCCACCTGATACTAGCAAACTTCACAAAGAAGCGAGTCACTTTATAAATTATGACCGGAATTATGACCATTAAAAAAGGCTCAGCCCGACTGTCTTTAAGAAAAGTGAAGGTCCAGCACACTCTCTCAGTCTCACCTGAGTCAGTCAGGAACAAGTTCTATGTCACCTGTCAGACCTTTAAATTATATGAGAGTGGACCATGATTAAGGACCTATTAAATGATATAATAATATCATTTAATATCCATATCACACTGACCTATATATCCCTATCATCCTATCTGCTTACAGATTGGCCTCTGCCTGCTGTCTATGACAAGCTTCTCTGATACGTCACCAGACACCGGACTCCCCTGCACCTTACAGAACGGGTCAGATGCCGCCGATGACGTCACTTCTGGGGATCTGATCATGTCATCCAGCCGACAACAGGTGACGTCACCACAGGAAGGACTCCTGCCGCGTTCCGCCCTCCCTTTAACGCCGTTTTTGACGCGTTCCACGCGGAGATACATCCCGCAAGATGAGTTGGTCCACGAGCCACGAGAAGACATGTTTCCCGGTGCCCAGAGCAGACGACAATTAGCCATGCCTTGGTCGTGCGAGGGCGCCGCGTTTTGGCGGGACTTGGGCAGAGACCACCACCCGCGGTATGTCCGAGAAGTGAGCTGTGAGCAGAAGTTCTGCTGGTTCGGCCATTACAAATGCCAGCCGAGAAGGTTCGTCGTCAAAGTCCTCCACCGGATCTCGTCCCCTCCCCCCGGATGTCCTGCTGATCTGGATGGCAAGTGGAGACTCAAGGATGTGAGTCTTGCCTTATACTGCGAATGTGGACACTAACATGGCTCATTGTTAATTTTCTTTCTGATAAATCAACTATGATGGGTACATAATTATTCTACTTAGTTTACACACCCTTTTCTTGCACTACACACTTTGTACAAAAGTGTGTTAAACGTAAAAGTGTGTAGAGATATAAAAAGTATATAAAATCTAAAGTGTGCAGGAGAAAGTTTGTTAGTGATATATATATATATATATATATATATATATATATATATATATATATATATATATATATATATATATATATATATATATATATATATATATATATATATATATATATATGAAGAGTTTCGTTGCAAAACGCAACAAATCCATTTTATGAGTTTTGAGATAATAGTGTATTTTTGATTTTGACAAATTGGTGAATAGAAAGCAATTTTCTTTAATAACTAATGAATAATGTTCCAAAGATAAAATACCCAGAAATCGATTTTTGAAATCTTTGGATTTTTTTTCTAGGAGAAAAAGGATGATTTAGTTTCAATTTTCAGTTTTTTTGCAAAACGCAATAAATCCAAAATCAGTTTTTCTGCATATGTCCATAAAATCAGTAATGGCCATTTTTTTTTCAATATTATTTTTTCTTAGTATAGTGGGACATACATGAAACAACAACAAGTAGCTTTTAAAAATCCTTGCATCTTTTTTCCTTGATTTAGAAATAGGATTTAATTTGCTCAATTTAGTTTTTTTGCAAAACGCAATAAATCCAAAAGCAGTTTTTTTGCAAAACGCAATAAATCCACAAAAATCATAAAACATGGTTTTTGTGTCCATATTTCAAATGCCTTCTAGATAAAATTGTTTTTTTATTTTCAAATAATGCTATTAACAATATAGACCAAGATTATATTCAATAAAGCCTTATTAAGACCGTACACATAAAAGAATAAACAGTCCTACATACAAAAACTATCTTTGGAGAGGTGGATTTATTGCGTTTTGCAAAAAAACTGCTTTTGGATTTATTGTGTTTTGCAAAAAAACTGAATTTTCGACAGGCCCTATCTACTAAATAAATATACTTTTTCAATTTTTTTTTTCACAATTATTTTTCAATTTACCCTACACAATACCCCTGACCTATTTTCTCCCGATTTTGTATTTTGGCGCTTATTGCGTTTTGGAACCAAACTCTTCATATATATATATATATATACATATATATTTTGTGTTACTTTATAAAGAGTTTTCAACATTGCACCCTCAGCTGGCTGAGACCCCTAGTGCACCAGCAGGCAGAATTGCATCCCCCACGACATGTATGACCATCAGCACAATGGTGGCCAAATGTGGCAGCCATCCTACATAGCAAAGCCTTGTAAGGAATGGCCTTAAACAGGTTTCAATTGCAAATAGAGTTATATTTTGCTGAACACACAGAGAAGGTGTCCAATTATTTCGAGCTCTCTAAAACAGGTTATTCAGTCTTCTTAGCTTCATGTATCCATTGAGGTTACACCTCATTTTATGTTTAACTTCTAAAGTCAATTCAAGTGTGACTGAAATCTCCATAAATGTGTTTGTGGTGCCATCTGGTGATTATAAAAATGTGTGTATATTGTACACACTAGTCTTTTAAGACCCACACACATTTTACAAAAAGAAAGTGTAATGGGTGTAACTAGTATGTTAAATATACATGCGTGTTAGTCTTTTTCCATGTTCACACAACACACATTTTTTACAGTATACTGGATCTCATAATTATGAGTTTCAGGTTGGCTGCCATATTGGACCCACCATAGCTTTGTCCTAGACTGCCAGGTGGGCCCGATATGGATTTGCTCAGATTTAAGTGCCCATATCCTACCCACTGTAACATAAAACTACAAAAACTGCACTTTAAAAGGTCATTTCCGGGAGGGAAACGCAGAGAAGTTGTTTTTGAAGTATTCAAAAACGTTGACTGGCAGCCTGGACAAAAACAACCAAAACCTAGATCTGAGCAAACCCACAAACCAAGCCTGCCCAGATAAAACACATTTATAGGCCCTATTATTAAAGCAATGCTGTCTGCGAGTTCATGCTCGCACATCTTCTATATCTTCGTAGGATCTCGTATCTGATGTCCTCATCAGCCATTTTAGCATCGAGCTTCTGAGAAGTTCTAATATATTCAATCATTATCGTTCTGTATGATCCAGCAATGAAATTGCCCTCCTGAAATAATATGCTTTCAATTGGAATAATAGAAAATGATTACAAATATCCTGTGGTGTAGACTATACAGTTATGCTTATACCAAACATGTTATATATACCTCATCCACGTTGCTGGCTGGCGTCAAATTCTTTAGCTATAATTGTAATATGAAACTATGTAAAAAGGAAGATAATTATATACTATATACAACAATCGTGTATAATCGTGATTCAGGTGCGTACTCAGACTACGCATGTTAGAACTATCCTTTAAAATAGCTCCGTTGTCAATTATCTGCTATAAATCAGTTGTCTTCAGAAGAATAAACTCTAAAACAGAAATCCGTGCGCTCCTTGTTTTATCATGAACAATGCACTTGTCTATTTTCTCATATAATCGGTGCTATTATACCACAGAGTTTCAAAAAAGTCCAAAAAGTTATGATGGTACCTAGCCTGGATTACTACTCCTTTTACACAGGGAGTGCACACTCTGGTGAGCTGATAAAAATGCACTACAAAATGTAATACACTTGCCAAAGGAGTGTGATACAGTCAAACCCCAGGAAGCCGGTGCTTTCGATAATCCGGCTGCTCAATGCAGGGACAGCTTCAATAACCCGGCATATTTAAGATCCTGCTGTATACTAAAACAGGGCTGGTCGAATTATTGAGGTCTGCCTATATAAATGCTTGCGCCTATATGTGTAAAATACAGCTGTTAGAAGGCTCATATATAATATTGGTGAAGCCACGAGGGCTAAAAACCTGTTTTTATCAAAAGTCACCCTATTACACAGAGGTCTTCCCCTAAGCACCATTTCAAAACATGCTTCCGCTACCTGACCAATAGTTGGTCTGTGCATGCTGTACATTTGAACTGCGACATTTACAAAAATTCCTTACAAGTTATACATTTTCTTTGCGATATCATTCGCGTACCTCTATCCTACTCAATGCTTGCTCGTATTTATAATGTATATGATAGATAAATCTGTGAATATTGCATGTAATTATACTAAAATTCCGGAAAACTAGGTATTACTGACGAAAAACGCTTGCGTGCAATAAAACTAAACTAATAGAATATTGCGCCACCTCTACCTTTCCCGTCTTATCACTTCAATTCAAACAATAAAATAATCACCAAGGCTTCCTTATGGCCAATTTTGTAAGCACATCCCTAGATATGACTAGAGAATGTGGTCATCTTATAATTGCGAAAAGGGACGTTTGTGCAGGGCGCACAACGGTCTCCTTTCCCAAAACATGTCACATTATTTATAATAGTCTAAAGATAGGATGATCGCAGAACCCAACTGAGTGCACATTGCCCACCTTCCACTGCGCTCTTCACGGTCAATTGCCCCAAAAGTTAACAAAAATACATTATTTTACGTCAAAATAACGTTTTTAACGTTGTATAATGTACTGCCACAGTCAGGAGCCATAGAGAAACGTTATACAACGTTGTGTAACTTGTTTCTTTTTTTTTCGTTTCCTGGGAGAAGTCCTCTTGGTTTGGGAATTGTGCACCTCTTTCCAGTGAAAAAGTATAAGGTTGTGTAAGTGGCTCATTTAATGCCGATGAAAGATTGCAGAAAATATCGTTCTTCAACCCCTTCGCAACCCCTGAAAGATGATAGCATGCTCATCGGGAACGACTGTCTTCCAGGTATAGAATACCGTATAGCAACAGTTTTCGATTTTTCAATACATTCAAATTTGCTAATTCCATTTAGCCGGGAAATCCAATGGGCCCTCCACTGTCCGAAAATAGGGAAAATAGGAAAATGGTGTCTGATGGAATCAAGGCTTTATCGGTAAGTACAAATATATATAGCATGAACCGCCTCTACTGTGGTAGATGACACAGACCAATGCTGATGTGGCTATTTCGTGGGTCAACGATGAAATAGGAGGTTACAGCCAGGTGTCTGGTTCTCTATATTACTGTCAAGCCATATGTATGTATATATACATGTACACAAGGGACTTCTGTGTATATATCTACCTACAGGACAGAGTGCTATATCATATGGCACAATAAGGAACGGTTGCTAGATGTTTGTCATGTCTATAAAAGTAAGCTGCTTGAATGCCGACTGGTTTCAGTTGTGTACATGGTTCTAAGGGAGTGATACTTTTTTTAACAACAGGGGGCGGTGAAATGTCACTCTCGCCCCACGCTAAAGGCGTCGAAATGGCATAGCTATAATGTTAAGAAATGGTAGCACATAGTGTTCCTCATAGGCTTAACTTTAGCTGACCGAATTGTAGTTTCCCCCGTTGTTGTATAATCACAGTATCTAATGTAGCGTCCTGCGTAAGGTGGAAGAAGTGAAGAACGCCATATAACACAATATCACTATGTCATTACCAGTTATAGCTATTATGAACAAGAGCATTAGTGTTATGAGTTGACCAACACTCAACATCATAATCTTATACACCTTATCGTATTCCCGTTGTATAGTTCACTCCGGTCATTTAGATATTATTTTCTGCAAAACAACTTGTAAAAGTACAGTTTTATCTATCTACGACACAACTATCACTGTAATGTACCTACCTGTCCCTTTTTCACCTTATGAATATCGCAGTGAGAACCGTGCATTGGAATGAATAACAAATCTTACAAATCTTACAACTTGTCAAGTTATAGTTACGAAGGTCTTTAGGGAGTGGTCATATTTTAACAACAGGGGGGGGTCGGTGGATTTTCGCGCGAGCGGTTCGAAATTTTTTTGGTCCCCCTCCCGCGGAAGGGGTCACAAATTTTTCGGTCCCCCCCCCCTAGGCAGGTTGAAAATGAGCGCGGCCGACCCCTTTGAGCTATAGTAACGCGCAGGCTTTTTCGTTAAAAAGGGGTGTAATTTTTTTGGTCCCCCCCTCAAGAGGGGTCCAAATTTTTTTGTTCCCCCCCCCTTCAAGGGGTCCAATTTTTTTTGGTCCCCCCCCCAAATCCACCAACCCCCCCCCCCCCCCTGTTGTTAAAAAATGACCACTCCCTTATTTCCTGGCACTCTGAATTGGCCACACCAGCTTATTTGTCTGTAGTGTTCTCGTCTCTTCATCAGTCAATCCGCTCTGCTCAGGAGCCTTACCCCATTCATATATATGGTGTGAGGGTGAGATGAGAGAGGTGAAGTTGGCTGGTAAAATTACTCTACTGGCTGGTAACTCTTTATGGACCGTTATGATATTAATCAGGGGAATAGACATTTACACAGGTCCCTGATACAAACTCCACGTTCATTATGCTACTCACACCTTATGCATATATATATATGGTGCACCATCTTAACAATAGGTCTCCCTGTGAATCAAAACAAGGCTAAAATATTAAAATAATCAGGAATCTCGTTCACACCCTTACTACTATATTCAATACTTTGTACTTCCCAAAAAAATACCGTTTACAATACGCTGATTTGTGGTTTGGCATAATAAATCGCGTCAAAAGTTAATATGCATGCATGGGGGAATAATGGAGTTCCAGACGAGGGGGTAGGAAGGGGTCAGGAGCTACTGCACCAATGAACCGATGGAAACATCAGTTTGATGCCACCAAATCAGGTTCATGGATCTGATGGTGGTTGGTTCCAGTCCCGCTTTATGAATTAATTCAACATGAATATTATACTGGTTTCAGTAACAGTATTTTCTCTTTCGCCCATCCTTCTTCCCTTTGCATTTTGAATTTGTCCAATAGATCAAATATCAAGTCTAAAACTATTTCACTGGAGTGGTGCAATATCACTAATGATAAGGTGACGAGACTTTTTGTATAAAGTGGCTTTTATCCTGTGAGTAACAACATTTTTATACACAAATACATTCATATCATTTTATGATATACGGTAGTGGAACATCTACCCAAACATGAAAACAGTGGTATATGTGGTTGAGTCAATGTTTGTTTAGTTGTATACCAATACAACATGAGGATATAATAACAATATAGGTATAGTAATACCTTAAAGTCTGGTGTGGGAGGGTGGGAGAAATATTCCCAAGAACACACTTTTACGCTGGAGAAGCTGGAACGCTTGTGGTGACGTCACGGACGCCTGGTGTAGTCCTAGATTAGACCTGGAGGGGGTGCCACTGCGCTTTGCTGCCACTGAGATCAGTCTCACCACCAACCATTACACACCAACACGCGTGTTAGTGACCAATGATAAGGTGACGAGACTTTTTGTATAAAGTGGCTTTTATCCTTTTTATACACAAATACATTCATATCATTTTATGATATACGGTAGTGGAACATCTACCCAAACATCAAAACAGTGGTATATGTGGTTGAGTCAATGTTTGTTTAGTTGGCAAATAGATGTGCTAGCTTGGTAGCAACATTCAGTGACAGTGATGAGGGAACATATGCTTTGATACTAGAATGAGATTTCCAAGTCCCATGGGCAGCAAGTTCAGGCTGCGTGCATCCAGCCAACTGGGCAGCCTGTGCCCCACCGCGTCTTAGAGAATGAGACCGGATGCGGGCAGCATAGGGGCAGCCCGACAGTGTGAGAACATACTGGAGAACTGCCACGAGCTGTTGGGGAGTTATTGGTGCTCCATGTATAGTGAACGCAGGATCACTTAGGAGGGTAGGCGACGTGGCGACATACTTCTCCCAGGCAGAGGCTGGGCAGGCTGGAGACCCAGGGATCCTAGGCAGGTACAGGGCAGCAGGTGTCATGCCAGGTAGGATTGTCTTAGTGGACTTCAGGGTGACGACAAGTCCAGTGGGTGAGAGTAATATGTCACCTCTTGTGAGGGTATGGGGGCCCAGCCATAATATAGCTGAGGGAGACAGGAGATTGGACGCTCGCAGAAATGCAAAGTATCCAACACAGATGGCTGCTTTTAATGGGAGACCCGTAGGGGAGGTGTCAAGATACCTGCACACTGAGGGCTCATTCTCATGAACCTGGTGCAACTCACTGAAATGTGCTATTTTCTATATATTTCCAACCCTTTTACTTTTTAGCTCATTTTCTTTGGCCTATATGTTTTAAAGTATTTAGTTCTACCGTAATATATATAGTTTACCCTACCTCTATATATTACTATGCCCATAATATGCCCAAAAGTGACCCAAAGTTGACGTTTTCTGACCATAAATGGGCTTAATCATGAATAAAAAAAGATTTTATAGGTGTATTGGGGTTATTTATGTCTTGAATCATTGCACAATATTATTTGGCATCATTCTAAGTCAGAATCACATACATACACTTTTTACAGGTGGTACAGTTCACTAATAGGTGTCTTTGGCCTCAATTCGCCTTTCTGACCTATTTTTTGTATTTTTGATGATTTTTAAATAGTTTCCCATCCCCCCTGCAGATTATAATTTTTTTTAATGTCATACAAGTTCCCTAACAAAATCTAGCCCATGAAGCATCAGGTAGAAAAAGTAGCCCACTCATATCTGTCTCAAGTCCATGCACAGTGTCACTCGCAAAAGGTGTAACATGACTATTTTTCACAGGGATCCTTTCTGACCAGGTTTTGCACCTCTAGTCATATCATGAAGAGTTCTTGTATTTAAGTGTGCACTGTATTTGCATTCTGTGGGCCCCTACGGCCCTCAAATATAATCCAAACATCAGGGCTGGCCCACATGCACAAGCAACTGCATGTCTCATGTTTTACCCCTGGATTCTAACCTAGCAAGCAAAATCGCCTTTCTGACCAGTCAGAAAGCCTATTTTTCTGACCATTCTGTCACTGGCAATGGATAATAGGGATGCATCATGGTGAAGATTTGTTTTTCCTAAATAGCATAATGACATGGCATCACATTGGCATCAACAGAAAAGAGAAAATACAAACAAAAATAGTATTAACTACCAGCATAACCTGCAATACAAAATCGCCTTTCTGACCAGTCAGAAAGGTGATTTTTCTGCCCATTTTTTCACTGGCAATGGATAATAGGAGTGTATCTTTGGTGAAGTTTGCGTTTTCCTAAATAGCATAATGATATGGCATCATACTGGCACCAATAGAAATGAGAAAATACATACAGAAATGGTGTTTAATACCAGTACAACCTACAATACAAAATCGCCTTTCTGACCAGATAGAAAGGTGATTTTTCTGACCATTCTTTCACTGGCAATGGATAATAGGAATGGATCTTGGGTGAAGTTTGTGTTTTCCTAAATAGCATAATGATATGGCATCATATTGGCACCAATAGAAATGAGAAAATACATACAGAAATGGTGTTTAATACCAGTATAACCTACAATACAAAATCGCCTTTCTGACCAGTCAGAAAGGCGATTTTTCTGACCATTTTTTCACTGGCAACGGATGATAGGGATGCATCTTGGGTGAAGTTTGTGTTTTCCTAAATAGCATAATGATATGGCATCATATTGGCACCAATAGAAATGAGAAAATACATACAGAAATGGTGTTTAATACCAGTATAACCTACAATACAAAATCGCCTTTCTGACCAGTCAGAAAGCGGATTTTTCTGACCATTCTTTCACTGGCAACGGATGATAGGGATGCATGTTGGGTGAAGTTTGTGTTTTCCTAAATAGCATAATGATATGGCATCATATTGGCATCAATAGAAATGAGAAAATACATACAGAAATGGTGTTTAATACCAGTATAGCCTACAATGCAAAATCGCCTTTCTGACCAGTCAGAAAGGCGATTTTTCTGACCATTCTTTCACTGGAAATGGATAATAGGGATGGATCTTTGGTGAAGTTTGTGTTTTCCTAAATAGCATAATGATATGGCATCATATTGGCATCAATAGAAATGAGAAAATACATACAGAAATGGTGTTTAATACCAGTATAGCCTACAATACAAAATCGCCTTTCTGACCAGTCAGAAAGGCGATTTTTCTGACCATTCTTTCACTGGCAATGGATAATAGGAATGGATCTTTGGTGAAGTTTGTGTTTTCCTAAATAGCATAATGATATGGCATCATATTGGCACCAATAGAAATGAGAAAATACATACAGAAATGGTGTTTAAAACCAGTATAACCTACAATACAAAATCGCCTTTCTGACCAGTCAGAAAGGCGACTTTTCTGACCATTCTTTTAATAGAAAGGTAGAACTGGGATGCATAATGGGTAAAGTTAGTTTTTTTCATGAATAGCATATAGGTATGCCCTCCAAATGAGATTGATATATATTCATGAAAATAAATACTGATTGCCAATAGAGCAGATATTTAATTTGGTACAAAAATGGTCAGAAAGGCGATTTTTCTGACCAATTTGTTATACATTAGTCAGATGACAATTATGAAACATTTGCAAGCCTGAGGGCACAGTGTGCTATATAGTTGGGCAGATGAGGGATTTGGGCAATATTATGTACAAAAAAGTACATTTACATATATGATAGTTTTTTTAGTAGAAATGTGCAAAGTTTGGAAATATTTCAGAATGATTCAGGAGTGAGAAAAAGACAATAATTACATTCTTCAAAGTGCTTGGGAAGTCAAAATGGGATGTATTATGGATAAAGTTTGGTGTTTCCTGAATAACATATTTGTATGCCCTCCAATGAAACTGATAGTCATAAAATATAAGAATACTGACTGCCAATAAAGCACATATACAATGTGGTACAAAAAGTGGTCAGAAAGGCGATTTTAAATGAAGATAGGCAATTTGGAATGGTTGCCATGACTACCATAGGTATATATAAGCACAACCACCCATCTAGTGGTATGCACCAAGACCTCTAGTATACCATTATAGAAGGACTTGACCATAAACCAAATTTACTTTGGGAGCCCCTTGCTACCTGAGTTGCATCACGTTCGTGAGACTGAGCCTGAGATCAAGTCTGAAGGTAGGAGTGGAGGTGCCGGATTAGGGAGCGTAGGGGATAACCTGTATGCACCCTTAGCCACTGTCTTAGCCTCCAGGGACTGTAGGGCCGACGGGTCGCCACCATGTTCTCTTATCCAGGTGGTGGCACCGGAGGTGTAGTTCTTTCTGGAAGTTTTACTAGTTAGGGAATTGGCCAAGTACTGCTGGTAGAGGCAGGCCTCCAGCAGGGTAGGTGACAGTATATCTAATCCATAGTGGATGGCAAACGTTAAGTACATATTGGCATGGGTGAGACGATTCTGGTGGGTTGATGTGGAGACAGCAGCATTAAAGGATGCAACTGTCTGCTCCCCCAGTGGGGTACCTGGAACATATATACACACATAAGAGCTCATATGTATGTGAAGAAGGGGTGAGGGAGGGCCGGCTGTCGTCTGGTCAGGCCCTTCAGGGCAATCTGTCTATCAGCATAGGCCTTCTTGTCTTTTTCGTGGTACCTACTCAGACCATCCGCCAGGGGGATTAACGCCCCAGGCTTATGGCGTATGTCGAGGGTATGGTCACCCACAGCTGCCTCAAGCCACAGCTGACGAGAGCAAGCTGCAAGTGCAGGGTCTTTGGTACGGCCAGACCGAAGTGAAGACGCTGAAGACATGTTGTCTGTGTGAATGACGATCTTGAGACCAGGAGTGAATGCAGGCTTCAGGGTTCTATAGGCCGTGAGTAGGTTGACTGCCTCAAGCTGGGTAATGTTTGTGTACCGCCTACAGTGCGGGGCACTGTAGGGGAGGTTGTAGTAGTGAAGGTCACTGTTACCACCTCCAGCCTGGAGAGAGGAGTCACATTCAATGTGGAATTCAAGCCGGTCTGGTTCAAGTAGATGGACTCCATTCGACAGCTCAGCGTACATCTTAAACCATTTAATGTCAGCCTTGAAGGAGACAGAGAGAGGGACCAGGCCTGTCTCAGGTGCAGATCTGAGGGTGTCGAGGATCCTGCAGATGAATCGCCTCGCGTGTAACACGCACTTGGACACATGGACAAGTTTACCAGTTAAGGACTGAATCTGCTTCTTCGTCGCATGAGTTTTCTTGAGCCAAGCTGTGCACTCGCACAGTATGTCTTCCAGTTTGGAATTGGGGACAGACAGAATCATGAGGCTGGTGTCCATGTAGAAGCCAAGCCATTCAATTGCCATCGTTGGTGGGAAGCACTTACGCTCGGCGAGGGCTAGGCCTAGTTTTTTCATGAGGGCTAGGAAGTCAGAGTATGCTTTCTGAGCAAGGTCAAATGTTGGCTTTACGCCGACAAAGTCATCCAGATACGCCAATATCCAGTGTTGCTTGGAGCGCATGATGTATGTGACTGCACCTGTGGTCCTTTGGCAGGCCATGCTGCTGAGGCGACAACCAAAAGACGGACACAGGTCGATGTAGATCATGTCCTTGACCTTGAAACCAAGAAGGGGAAGGTCACCCACGTCTGTGCGGAGCTGACGGTAAGCACGGGCCATGTCCGCCTTCCATATAAAGCACCCGGGTCCAAGGCTCTTGACCCTAAGTGCCAGGTCCTCAACAGAGGGGAGAGTATAGGGGCGGTGACATCCTTCAAAGCAGTTTTTGGTTATACCTACATTCACTCCAGTACCTTCAGGGTAAGACAGGTCAAGGATGATGCGCCTGTCGAGAGAGTCTTTCTTTGGCTGGGTTATTATGGGTGCAATATGCGTCCATGGGGTGAATGGTGGAGCAGCGAAGGGGCCAACCAAGCCACCCAGGGCGAGCTCTTTCGTCACAAACTCCTGAATTTGTTTTTCATATGGCAGGGCTGAGGCATGGTTACCATCCGCTGAGGGGACTGCGAGGCAGTGTACCCAACAGGCCACCCAAATCTGAGGAATTCGCAGACCTCTTTATCATGGTAGTTGGCTAGCTCCTGCTCCCAGGCCTGGAGGTTGAGGCCTGATGGAAGGGTAATACGGGCTCCCAGCCTATTTGGTAGACCAGTAGCGGCTACTGCAGTGTAGGCATCAGCATAGGGTTGGAAGCCACCCCACTGTTTGGGATCTATAACAGGCCAGAAAGTAGATCGAATTGGGGCATATTCCACCGGGGTTGGGCCTATTTTGGTGGGGCTGAACTCCTCTACCGAGAGTCCAGAGTCACTGACGTCAGCATGAGTAAGTAGGTCGTCATTATAGTCACAGGGAAGATGACACTTAAAGGGGGTGATCGGGTCACCATCCTGTTCTGGTTGTGGGTGGTCATCTGTGTGACTGAGAGGAACACCCGAGCCATGGGCCAGGGCTAAGAGTCTGTGTGTGCATGTGTGGGGCCTTTATCCCACAAAATGTCCTTTATCCCACAAAAGACTATAGTTTTGTTAGATAAAGGCTGACCACGGGCCTTTATCCCACAAAATTGGCGTTAAAACACAAAAGCCTTTATCCCACATAAAAAATGCCTTTATCCCACAAAAGCCTTTATATCACAAAACCTATATGGTATCAACATCAACTGGCCTTTATATCACAAAACCTATGTAATGATCATATCAACTGTCCTTTATATCACAAAACTTATATACTGGTCTAATATACCAAACTACCCCCAAATATAAGCTATTTTTCTTACATATCAACTAGCCTTTATATCACAAAACCTATATATACTACTCCAATGTATCAAATTGCTCTTGAATTTCCTCTGGGCTCTATATCACAAAGGCTCTATCATAATCATACCAACTAGCCTTTATATCACAAAATCTATAATACTACTTCAATGTATCAAACTGCTCTTGAATTTCTTCTGGCATCTATATCACAAAGCTTCTGAACTAATCATGTCAACTGGCCTTTACATCACAAAACCTATGTAATAATCATATCAATTTGCCTTTATGTCACATAACCTATATACTGGTCTAATATACTGAACTACCCCCAAATATGAGCTATTTTTCTTACATATCAATTTGCCTTTATATCACAAAACCTATATATACCGCTCCAATATATCAAATTGCTCTTGAATTACTTCTGGCCTCTACATCACAAAGGCTCTGTAATAATCATACCAACTGGCCTTTATATCACAAAACATATGTAATAACCATATCAACTTGCCTTTATATCACAAAACCTATATACTGGTCTCCTGTACTCAACTATCCTAAAATATAAGATATTTATTTTACATATCAAGTACCCTTATATCACAAAACCTATATATATATATACTACTCCAATGTATCAAATTGATCTTGAATTTCGTCTGGCCTCTATATCACAACGCTTCTGTAATAATCATATCAACTGGCCTTTATATCACAAAACCTATGTACAGTGGTCTAATATACTAAACTACCCCCAAATATGAGCTATTTCTCTTACATATCAACTTGCCTTTATATCACAAAACCTATATATACTACTCCAATATATCAAATTGCTCTTGAATTTCTTCTTGCCTCTATATCACAAAGGCATTTCAGTATATCAGACCACTATATATAGGTTTTGTGATATAAAGGCCGGTTGATATGATTATTACATAGCTTTTGTGAGATAAAGGCTGGTTGATACTACAATTGTGTAGGTTTTGTGATATAGAGGCCAGTGACGATATTAGGGCAATTTGAACTGTCAGAGTAGTATGTATAGGTTTTGTGATATAAAGGCAAGTTGCCATGTA
The DNA here is from genome assembly GCA_947462335.1 of Harmothoe impar. Taxonomy (NCBI): domain Eukaryota; kingdom Metazoa; phylum Annelida; class Polychaeta; order Phyllodocida; family Polynoidae; genus Harmothoe; species Harmothoe impar. Next base: position 41,849,338 of record OX381709.1, on the reverse strand, counting down.
AGGAGAATAGTTGTTATTTGCGGGAAATTCGGTAAATGAGATCAATATTAGTGGGTTTTGTGATATAAAGGCAAGTTGGTATGAGAGGAGAATAGCTTTTATTTGAGGGAAATTCGGTATATATGACCACTATATAGGTTTTGTTATATAAAGGCAGTTGATATCATTATTACATAGCTTTTGTGAGATAAAGGCTGGTTGATACTACAATTATGTAGGTTTTGTGATATAAAGGCCAGAGGAGATATTGGGGCAATTTGACATGTCAGAGTAGTATATATAGGTTTTGTGATATAAAGGCAAGTTGATATGTGAGGCGAATAGTTGTTATTCGAGGGAAATTCAGTATATCAGACAACTATATATATATAGGTTTTGTGATATATTTGCAAGTTGATATGATTATTACATAGCTTTGTGAGATAAAGGCTGGTTGATACTACAATTATGTAGGTTTTGTGATATAGAGGCCAGAGAAGATATTAAGGCAATTTGACATGTCAGAGTAGTATGTATAGCTTTTGTGATATAAAGGCAAATTGATATGTGAGGAAAATAGTTGTTATTCGTGGGAAATTCAGCATATGAGACCAGTATATAGGTTTTGTGACATAATGGCCAGTTGATATGAATATTACATAGGTTTTGTGAGATCAAGGCTAGGTGATACTATTATTATGTAGGTTTTGTGATATAAAGGCCAGAGGAGATATTAGGGCAATTTGACATGTCAGAGTAGTATGTATCGCTTTTGTGATATAAAGGCATGTTGATATTGGAGGAAAATAGTCGTTTTTTGTGGGATATTCAGCATATGAGACCAATATATAGGTTTTGTGATATAAAGGCAAGTTGATATGAATATAACATAGGTTTTGTGAGATCAAGGCTAGGTGATACTACTATTTGTAGGTTTTGTGATATAAAGGCCAGAGGAGATATTAGGGCAATTTGACATGTCAGAGTAGTATATATAGGTTTTGTGATATAAAGGCAAGTTGATTTGTGAGGAGAATAGTTGTTATTCGAGGGAAATTCAGTATATCAGACCACTAATACATAGGTTTTGTGATATAAAGGCCAGTTGATATGATTATTACATAGCTTTTGTGAGATAAAGGCTGGTTGATACTACAATTGTGTAGGTTTTGTGATATAGAGGCCAGTGGAGATATTAGGGCAATTTGAAATGTCAGAGTAGTATGTATAGGTTTTGTGATATAAAGGCAAGTTGCCATGTAAGGAGAATAGTTGTTGTTTGTGGGAAATTTGGTAAATGAGATCAATATTAGTGGGTTTTGTGATATAAAGGCAAGTTGGTATGAGAGGAGAATAGCTTTTATTTGAGGGAAATTCGGTATATATGACCACTATATAGGTTTTGTTATATTAAGGCAGTTGATATCATTATTACATAGCTTTTGTGAGATAAAGGCTGGTTGATACTACAATTATGTAGGTTTTGTGATGTAGAGGCCCGAGGAGATATTAGGGCAATTTGACATGTTAGAGTAGTATATAGAGCTTTTGTGATATAAAGGCATGTTGATATGTGAGGAAAATAGTCGTTTTTTGTTGGAAATTCAGCAGAAGAGACCAATATATATAGGTTTTGTGATATAAAGGCCAGTTGATATGAATATTACATAGGTTTTGTGAGATAAAGGCTAGGTGATACTACAATTATGTAGGTTTTGTGATATAAAGGCCAGAGGAGATATTGGGGCAATTTGACATGTCAGAGTAGTATATATAGGTTTTGTGATATAAAGGCAAGTTGATATGTGAGGCGAATAGTTGTTATTCGAGGGAAATTCAGTATATCAGACCACTATATATATATAGGTTTTGTGATATAAAGGCCAGTTGATATGATTATTACATAGCTTTGTGAGATAAAGGCTGGTTGATACTACAATTATGTAGGTTTTGTGATATAGAGGCCAGAGAAGATATTAAGGCAATTTGACATGTCAGAGTAGTATGTATAGCTTTTGTGATATAAAGGCAAATTGATATGTGAGGAAAATAGTTGTTATTCGTGGGAAATTCAGCATATGAGACCAGTATATAGGTTTTGTGACATAATGGCCAGTTGATATGAATATTACATAGGTTTTGTGAGATCAAGGCTAGGTGATACTACTATTATGTAGGTTTTGTGATATAAAGGCCAGAGGAGATATTAGGGCAATTTGACATGTCAGAGTAGTATGTATAGCTGTTGTGATATAAAGGCATGTTGATATGTGAGGAAAATAGTCGTTTTTTGTGGGATATTCAGCATATGAGACCAATATATAGGTTTTGTGATATAAAGGCAAGTTGATATGAATATAACATAGGTTTTGTGAGATCAAGGCTAGGTGATACTACTTTTATGTAGGTTTTGTGATATAAAGGCCAGAGGAGATATAGGGCAATTTGACATGTCAGAGTAGTATATATAGGTTTTGTGATATAAAGGCAAGTTGATTTGTGAGGAGAATAGTTGTTATTCGAGGGAAATTCAGTATATCAGACCACTAATACATAGGTTTTGTGATATAAAGGCCAGTTGATATGATTATTACATAGCTTTTGTGAGATAAAGGCTGGTTGATACTACAATTATGTAGGTTTTGTGATATAGAGGCCAGTGGAGATATTAGGGCAATTTGACATGTCAGAGTAGTATATATATATATATAGGTTTTGTGATATAAAGGCAAGTTGCTATGTGAGGAGAATAGTTGTTTTTTGTGGGAAATTCGGTATATTGGAACCAATTTTAATGGGTTTTGTGATATAAAGGCAAGTTGGTATGAGAGGAGAATAGCTTTTATTTGAGGGAGATTCGGTATATTAGACCACTATATAGCATTTGTGATATAAAGGCCAGTTCATATCATTATTACATAGCTTTTGTGAGATAAAGGCCGGTTGATACTACAATTATGTAGGTTTTGTGATATAGAGGCCAGAGGAGATATTAGGGCAATTTGACATTGTAGAGTAGTATAGCTTTTGTGATATAAAGGCAAGTTGATATGTGAGGAAAATAGTTGTTATTCGAGGGAAATTCCGTATATCAGACCACTATATAGGTTTTGTAATATAGAGGCCAGTTGCTCAAGATGATTATTACATAGGTTTTGTGATATAAAGGCTTTTGTGGGATAAAGGCATTTTTTATGTGGGATAAAGGCTTTTGTGCTTTAACGCCAATTTTGTTAGATAAAGGCCCGTGGTCAGCCTTTATCTAACAAAACTATAGTCTTTTGTGGGATAAAGGACATTTTGTGGGATAAAGGCCCCACAGCATGACTCCTGCATGTTACTTGTTGTGGTAGTAGGGAGATGTTTGACATCTGTGTTGCTGACTGTGGCAAGACCCAAACAGTTAGACTGTCGAGGGACAAATTGTGGTGCCATAGGATTAAGTAGCACAAGTCCAGGGGCTGGAAGGTCGTCGTCATTGGAGTGGCCAGGGCCACCTTGAACAGGAAGGGAGGGTTCAGTAGTTGGGCCGGTCTTGCCCGGCCTGGGACCGAAAGTACTGATTACCCTGACCATGCATAGCCCTGAGGCGGGTTCTGCACTCATATTTAGGATGCAGGTTGTGGGCCATCTGGTGCTTCCTACAGTATTTGCAGTGATGGCCTTGTTGCACACCATTCTCCGTATGGCCGTCTTGCTTGTTGCATCCACCGACCTTGTTAAAGGCCGGGCAGGGGACATCAGTGCGCCCAGCAGCAGATCTAGGGGCACGTCTCTGCCTATCTGACTGGTAGGAGGCAGTAGTTGCCGGTCTTGTAGCACTTGAAGCAGGGTCAGGATGCTGATGCAGCATTCCAGCCCTGACCTGAGACCGTTGGGACCTTAAATCATGTATCGCAGAGGCATTGTACACCCAGTGAAGTCGGCCAGTGGCAATCTTGGTAAGCACATCCTCAGACCACTGACGGACCTGGGTCCAATGATATTCTGCGGCATCCTCGATGACATGATAGAAATGCTGCACTAGACTAGGCCTCACCTCAGCCGGGGTCTGAGGGTCCCTGAAGAGCCTGACCAGACCGAAGAGGTACTCCGCGGGGGACAGGGATTCAAGGGTGGTTTTAGTGCACAGGGGGCCCCTCGTGATGTAGTCGTGGGGGTGTGTGTGCCTACCTTTGATAGCCGAGAGCTGATGGGCGGTAGTTGACAACAGGTTCTGTACCTGCTGGTTGACTACCGGGTTGTTGGCTTGTGTTGAGTTGAGTGGGAGGGCACCATAGCCCACCAGTGGGGGAGCTGCAGCTTGATGGATGGCGCAGAGGTCAGCCTCTGGATGCAACCTGAGCAAGGTTCCCTATGTATATATGAATGCATAACTTCTGGGAGCCTCCTCAGGTCCGATGTGATAAGGTATACAATAATACATCTACAAGACTATCTATCAAGTTTCACTGATGCCTAACAATTATTCAATTTATTTCATAGAACTCTCACAATTAGTACAGGATATGATCATGTACCTGTAATAGGAGGTGTTCAAATTCCAGGAAGTCAATTGCGCTCTTTCGAATTCACCACACTGCTGTTGATGAGATTTCTATCATGTCTCACAAAGAGAGCTCACCTAAAGAAGAAAGTATGAATAGATGAGGAAGTATCAAAGAATCAATTTATCATCTGAGACTTCTATTACTGTGCCAAATCCTGATTATCTTCCAGTCTTTGCGAAAAAAAAATCATCTCACAGGACATTCGGTCCTGCAAATCTTCAATGTTGAAGGACCGGTTACATTTTTGGAGGACCGGATTACAGCGGATAGCCACATAATTATTTGATGATTTCTGCATTTTAGTATAAAATAGTAAAATAGTTTTGTCCATTGAAATTACAATTCATTTGTAATCATTTATGGCCAAATCAGGATAGATATATAGTTTTTCACAGTATATTGATCATACATATTTCAGCTATAGAAGCCCAACTGAATTCTTCTAGTTCAGAAAAGCCCAACATGTGACTGGACATTCGGTCCTGCTACACTTGTAAATCTGCTGGACCGGCGGCATTTAAAAAAGGACATTGCCGCTGTCCTGCATGTTTTTGCAAAGACTGTCTTCTGCTGACATTTGACCAAAACATTAAAGGTGATATCCAGCATTCCTGTACATTTAATACAGCCAGGGGGGTCTCTGTTTGGGCATATGAGAGCATTTTGTATAACACATATAAGGATATGCACTGGAGCAATATGTGCCTCTACATGGGTAAAATTCGACACGGGCGACACGGCCCCTTTAAAAATCGACACGTGCGACACGGCCCCTTTAAAGATCGATACAGGGAAATAAAGGATAAAAACCGACCCACAGGGATTTTTCTCTAAGTTCTTATATAGAGCTCTAAAAATCGACCCAGCGACACGCCTCTTTTGCTAAAAATCGACACGCCGACATGGTCAAAAGTTTGGGTACCCATGTAGAGGCACCAATATGTCACTCATTATCTCCTTCAGTAATCACCATTGGTATCATGGCATCAAACAGTCCCGTTATCTTCCACATTGACAATTTGGTTCTTATTTACGAAGAGTCTGGAAGGGGTATGTTCATTTAATGTACATTAAAAGCAAAACTGTAATGGATGTCAGACATAATTTCCCCACGGTCATAATATTATTGTGAAATAAATTAACTGAAATGATATGAAGATGATTATAGGAAGTCAGTCATGCGATACTATCTACACCTGCCCTGCCATCCCAGGATACAGGTATATGGTTAAGGACACTTGATATCATGGTTAGTAATCCCTAAACAATGTGAAAACACACAACCACATTTCCACAATATGGTCTAAACGTTATTAGCATGATATCTGTTTGAACCAGTGACAGAATGAAGAACATCAAGCAGCGTGATGTACGATATTACAAATGTCTCAATACTTTCTGGTACCACATAATAGTAAAACAAACACACTATAGTACATTATGAAGACACACTTGTGGCATTTATTATATGTAGTAATCAACCAGGTCCCATGAGATTATATGTGTTCGAAACAGCTTAAGAGCTGTATAGCTGCAGGTATAGCTCAGACACAGCTGGAACACCTGCCGAGGTGAACTTGAACTCCAGCTGGCTCAGATATTGGTTACTCTGTTTTTATTTGAATTGGAATACCCAGAGCACGTTGGACTGGTATGAAGCACGCCTCGTGGTGAAATTAGGTTTTAACTGGAGGACAGTTATACATGGTATGCACATACAAAAATGCCCGTATGTAAACAGGGATCTGCCAACCTAGGTATGGAATTATCACACATGTTACTTCCATATAACACGACACATTCCTAATTAGAAAGCGTACATGGCTGTGCATTAATTATTGGAATTCGACCAAGGATCTTCCACAAAGCTACTGACTGCAGATTGTTTTTTGCATAGACGACTTAATCCTTGCTAGACTATGTTACCCAGAAGGAGACCCCTAAGGCTGATAGGGATCAGCTTGCTTGTGCTGATTATCCTGATCGACATATTCTATGCCTATCAACGAACTGACCCTCGACTGGAGATGACATTCAGCATTGACAGTGAGTATCAGTCCTTCCATAAAACCAATGACAGCAGGGGAACAGGAATCCAAGTGAGTTCTAATGGTGACATTGGTCTCTATATCCCTGCAAATCAGGCACTATACAGTGAAAAGATAGCTCCTATCAATACCACAGCTACATTTAGGATCCCAAGGATTCTCCACCAGTTTTGGGACACTGAAAATGTCCCCACAGCATTCGCAGGATGGATCAAGACCTGGGGAAAAGTCCACCCAGACTGGGAATACTACTTCTGGACGGACACTGATGTTCAGCAGCTTCTTGCTAAGCATTACCCACACCATCTTGAGATGTATTTACACTATCCCGGAATGCTGCATAAGGCCAATGCAATGCGTTATTACGTCCTTCACCATTATGGTGGGGTATATGCAGATTTGGACCTGGAGGCTCTTCGGCCATTGGACACATGGCTCCAGGGTCCCCATGACTGCTTCCTCAGCCTGGAGAATTATGAACATGCATACTTCCACTACCAGTTAGCTGAGCCTGTGGTGATGAACACGTTAATGGCTTGCAGAGCTGGGCATCCATTTTATGCCATGGTTCTCGGTATGCTGCAGATGACCAAAGACCAGCGGGACACACTAAGGTCTAACGGCCCCTTTTTTCTTAACCACCTCCTCAAAATGTACTCCAATACATCTGATAATACCAAGTATGATGTAAAAGCTTTGCCTCCAAAATACTTCCTGCCTACCTTTGACCCTGTTTTATTAGAGAAGATCCAAAGAGCATGTCGGTTTACTCATTTGATGTCCATAAAGGAGAAGTTACTTTGTAGAGAGCGTCAATCCGATAGATGGCGCAATACGCCCTCTTCGGAGGCGTATACAGACCATCACTGGGTACACGTGAACCATCAGGACGCTGGGTGGAAGGAGGAGTCGGTGGTTTATATTAGAAAGTTAGTACCTAAAGCTCAGGACATGGATAAAGTGATATAGTGTGCGTCAAATCTGGTGGTTCAACTGACAATCTATACCTATTTAGTGATGAGTTGATACAGAATTCTTTATTATGGATAGTACTATTGTGTTGTCATCTTTGTGAAATGGGCTTTGCTTTTTTGTGTGCGTTCAATTTCAAAGGAAGTTATTTGCACCCTGAAATCCAGTCCCTGTACATATAATAGCGTTGTACAAAAGATCGCTCTTTTGTTGTAATCATCAAGCGTCGCAATAAAAGGGCAACAGGTAACGTCCTTGAATAGTAATAGCAATAGTAGTATAATTGGTATGCATACAGCAGCCAACTACAATGTGTAACTCATATCAGGATTGGCTGATGAATACATAGATAGGCCTACAGCATGCCCGTGCTTGTTAACTCACAAATAAACCATAAACTACACGTATCTCGTCTCGTCTGTACACGCTTGAACTGGTGCAGACATGAATGTTATTTTCGAAGAGGCATATAAATAATTACATTATATCTATTGATAAAGACTCGTTCACGTCGGACCTAAAAGCTGTAGCTATAGGTCCCGGGGGACACTCAATTTGATTTTGACATGGATGTGCGCTGGCCCTCAGACAACCCTTACCCATGGTGAGGGGGTTTCGGTAAAAATGTGACCGTCAATGTGGACCATTGGTGAGGGAATTTTGCTTAGAAAAAATACCCGTATCAGCCGCACACCTGTGTATACAAAATATATCAAGTGCCCCCCCCCCCCCCGGATATATGCGGATAACGCCAGCCTATCGAATAGCCCAGAGGTCACACCACCACTGGTTTATAGCAGCTGCTTTGGTGTCATATGACCTCGCAGGGCGTATTATCCATTCAGGCAGCACACAATAGTTGGTAACATTTAGCATGGTATTTGTACTCATAAATGAACTCAATATTAAACTTCTAATAAGTGGTGCACATACAGGGCTACATATCCTGCCCATATTAGATGGGGCCATAAGCTCTGGTTAGCTGCAACAGCTGAAGGGCTGCATGATGACCAAGAAGGCCTACATTTTGAGTCCTTATTAAGCAGTGTATTGACATGCCCTGATAAGGGTTGCATTTGTACTGTCTAATGACCATCACATGTAAAATCTTATTAGACGTTCTGCAGGGCTGCAAAAGCCAGGCTTGTTAATAAATGATTAACTGTTGTCTTTATAACGGATATTAAGCCCTGCAAATTAAGTTCTTATTAGTCAGTGCAAGGTAAGTCCTTTTTAAGCAGTGTATTGACACCCCCTGATAAGGGCTGCCTTTGCACTGTCTAATAACCATTGCATGTAAGACCTTATTACAGGTTCTGCAGGGCTTCAAAAGGGGGGTTTATTAATAGCTGATTAGCTATTGTCTTTATAATGTATATTAAGCCCTGCAAATTAAGTTCGTATTAGTCAATGCATTTACATCCCCTAATGAGGATTGTATTTGTATTGTCTAAGAACCACTTCATGTCAGAACATATTAATACCCAAGGGTAAGTTATATAGCTTACTGGTAATGCTAAAAAGTTGTGTGATCTATGAGAATACTTTGTGTCCTCTCATTGTCTTCTGTTCTGGCACCTATTTGATGGAGCAATAGTAGTGAGTAAATCACTGGACTTGTGAGACTGAGAGGTCCTGGGTACGATCCCAAGAGACGACCTGGCATCAAATCTTCCCAAGTGAAACCTGACAGGAGTCACGTCTGCCAGTTGACATACTGTAGTAAACCTTCTGTGTCCTGGTCTCCCATGAGACTTGCACGATCCACTTCAACCCATAGAAGCATAATACACTTGCAACTGGTAAAGAGATAGCAGATATATCAGTGTTGATGAAGGTGGTCCTAGCCAGGAGGGGGAAAGCCTACAATGGACCACTGGAGACCGCAGTGTGAAGGTTGTGAGAGCAGCCATCCAACACTATCTGACAGTGTGTACGGCCAAAGCACATTTTGCCACAGTCACCAGCTGGTTATCAGGTGTGTCAGTTTCACCAGGGTCAGCAGCTACTGTAAATTCCCACGTATAACCCGCTTTTTGCCTATAACCTGCATCCCGACTTTGAGAACATCATAAAAACCCGCACATGGGGTCTGAAAAATGCCATTTTAGTACTACATTATACTTCTAAAAACCCTTGTATTACCAGCACCTAGACCTTGGGAATATTGTATATGCAGGAATTTATAGTAGGATGTGTTCACAGTGGTTGACTATGACTTGTCAATACAAACTCTGTTTTGGTATAATACTTCTATTCCTACTTTTCTGTATATTCTATATATCAGAGGTTCAATAAACACTTTCAAAACCTAAAAATAGTGGAGAAGATTTCATCCAAATCTTTTGCTTTTTTCTTTATGCAAAGAACATGTGCGTATAGTTGAAAAGAATACTTACCATCTGTTTCCAACATGAATTGAGTGAGTTTGCTCATTCAATCAGATTCAAAATACAGTTTTTGTTTGTATCTCACTGCAAATTAAACCCTTTTTAGCCAGTGCATGAGCATGCTATATGAAGGTCTGCTTTTGCAGAGTACCTAGGGTATGCTAGGGGTACAGTAAGGTTTAGGACCACCACATATCATCAATCCAACTTTGGCCGACTAAGCCCATACATTTCGGCCGATCTGAGCCCATAAGCCATAAGGAGTTCAAATTCCACTGACAACATTTGTGCAACAATCAACAATTTGTAATGTATGTATACTGAGCTACATATTAATGTTATATGCTGGAATAAACAGCAGAACATTTCAAAGGTATTACTAATCACTGCTTTGAAGTGCTTAATAAGAACTGCAGAGTAAGTCACATAAGCACTACTTTATAGCAGTGCAGTAGTGTCATAATTATAATCTTATAGCCATGACATTTAGCCACAATATAGATGGATAAAAAGCACTTCTGTGAAGAGCTTATTAGTCACTTATTAAGTGGTGTTGTTGTGCCCACTGAGAGCTTGCCAAGGCAGAGGAAAAACAACAACACAGTATCTGAGTGTTGTGGAACAAAATTTAATCGCACACAGGTAGTTTTATTACGTTGTAGAAGTAGCAGGCTACGTCCTCTTCTTTGTGCGTTCAGTGTCATCACGAGAGCAGCAGATTACGTGATGCTGCGGAAAATGAATTTTAGAATCATATGTTTTTGGATGATAATGGAATCATTAAAAAACACTGTTATTGGATTAAAACAGGTTAGTATCACTTCTCTACAATCTGCGGTGATGTCCATTGTCTATACAGCGTCTATACAGGGCTCTATGTAGCCGATTGAGGCACATCTTTTATATATATATATATATATATATATATATATATATATATATATATATATATATATATATATATATATATACCAAAGCAAGTGCGCAAGTTCTTGGACCATTATTGGATTTCCCCCCAATATTCCTTAGTCGTCTTATGTTATCTCTTGTATAATCGTGCAAATATAATAAACTGCACACTTAGATAAGTAAAAGTACACACATGGTTAGAAGTCGATTCTCGCTGATTACCTCTATGTGGTTACTAATATGAATATTCTATATAATGGTTTATAAGCAGCTACTTAGTTGAACCTAAAATGCATGTAATATTATTTGTATTATTGCCAGGAAGATGTGTTCAGTGCGGCATGCAGAACGTTGTGCGTTGACATTGAACGATTAGGCAAAGATGATTTTCTTTCTTGTACAAAAGAATGCCCCAGTAAGTACATACATTAGACTGTGTTTTATAGTTGCACATGCTATTAGATTATGTTACATGCATTTTAGAATGTGAACGATAGAAGGTAAACAGTAAGTGCACTATAAATGCCGCTTAAAGTAGGTTTTGACATTTGCAGACACTTTTTTGGAGGAACAAGGTGAGGAAGGGAGGCTTTTTTGCAGGCCATGGAGGAAGTCGCCGTTTCAAATGTGATTGTTTGTGCTGCAGGTGTCCTTGGATGCATATATGCTTTACATGGAATTCACTTCATAATAACAGAATTGACACAACTCATAGGACTCTGAGGGATCCCAAACTGTTAACGTTATGTTGTTTTGGATAAGGCCTAAGTTGCGGGCGATGTTGGCAAAGCTGACATCAACTTTGAATATTGGCCTTAAGATATACTCAACATTGGGGTGGGATGTTGTAATGAAAATTCTTAAATTGTAAGAAAGATTTTACAATAGAATGCTGCAATTAGGTTGACAGCATTAATTTAATGATAAGTTCATTATGTCGATGACTTCATCAATACTGTATTAACCAGATGACACCCTGTATCAAGCATGCACTAATATCAGCTTATCAACTGCTGCGTACATTGAATCAGTGTTAAATCAGACCTCGCTTACTGTGCCCACTGTGGGGTGTTTCACAAGGGGCATATACAATTAATTGTAGAATAAGTGTTTCTATAGGAGGACTTGATTGTATATAACCAGTAAGACCGACATTTGGTTGTATCAATTGTATACTGCTTTTAAAAAGTGTTTCACAAAGGTCTACAACCAAGATGTTAAGTCAGGGTCTTGGCCTACAATTGAGATACAACTAATGTATAAGTGTTTCACAATGCATATTAGCGTGGAGCTCATACCATGCCCGCTAATATTTTCCTTACATATTTTTTCACGTTTTTTTTCATGAAATATATGTGTCATACTACACACAAGAATCCCTGCAAATATCTGTTTATTCAGGATGAAAATAAACTGGTTATACACATTTAAACAGCACCTATGTTGATCCTATGTGGTCATTATACAAGGGGAGCGTATTTAAGATTAATGCTTTATGGTTATTAAGGTTGACTTACTTTTACCAAATGTTAGTCTTATGTTGGTGTTTCACAAGCCGCATTATTATCTTCAATTGTATCTAAGTATATGTCCATAGATACAATTGAAACTTGTGAAACACCAAGATAAAATTAACATTGGGTGATATTAAGTTGGTCTTAGAAAACATGTAAAATTAATTGTATCTATTTTCTCCTTGTGAAACACCCCACTGGTCAGCTTTTTTATCTACATCTTTATTGCAATTCAAACTCATTTAGAAAGAAATGCGAATCAAGGAGCATTATGGGGGCTACATGTGCAATGCTTTGCTCGTTTCTAGACTGTACAGCGTTAGGTTCCGTTTCGATGGATGAAACCTACCGAGATGTCCTTGGAAATGTGAGGCATTGCTCGACAGCTTGTCATCCCGCCAATGCAATCACTGAGCGAGAATGTCTGCGATGCTGTCCCAGTGAATATACCACAAGAATACTAAGTCTTCATAATATTTCCTCAGATTGTGCAATGAACTATGTAGATGCAGTAAAATATTCGTATAAATGACGCGATTTCATTGCAGTTATCGCTTGTACAGATATTGCTTGTTTTTCATATCATGTGGCCAATTACCGATTTGGACATAATGAAGGAGTTAATTTATAGCCTATGTCATAATGTATATGAAATGAAACATTGGCAATATCATCTCAATTTATACATACAGATACCTGGTGCAATCTATATGAATTACATGCTTCAACTACGTTGTTGATGAGCACCACAACGCCGACAACTACCCTACCCATCAGCACCAATAGTGACCATAGAAGCACCAACATTCCCAAGAGACCCAACATGAACACTAAAACTCCCACAGTAACCATAGAAACGGGAAAAGGCAAGACGACTAAATCAAATGGTGAGTAGTGAGCACCATTTCTCACAATCGGATTCACGTAAAAGGAAACACAATAACTAGAAATGACATTATATGTACATATAATATATTATAATTATATGTATATATATATATATATATATATATATATATATATATATATATATATATATATATATATATATATATATATCATAGAGAAATGGATGGATGGGTGGGTGAATATAGATAGATAGATAGATAGATATACAGGTGAATGAATGAGTGGGTGGGTGGGTGGACGGATGAATGGATGGATGGATGGAACGGTGGGTGGACAGACGGTGAATGGATGGATGGACATGGACAGATATGTAGGTATTAAGATAGATCATTTATGATAACATGTATGACTGGGTAAATCAAAATAATATACCTTTCAGTGTGGGAGCCAGTTGTCGGTCCTATCATGGTTCTGGTGGCCATCCTATTTCTGGTTATAACATGTCAGCTGGATGGTGAACGGCCGCTCCCTTACAAGGCTATTCCAGGTAAGATTTGAAAACAAAATAATACAAAAAATATATCACGTCCACCAGCATTCCTGTTGTACTTATGCTTCGAGTATTTAAATGTTAGTGTAATCTAAAACCCTACAATAATCATTACATACATCTTATAAGTCATTGGTAAATCCTATTTTATCATTTAGCGTATCCACGTCCATTCTCCAAACCACCGCAAGAAGTCTGGATCCCAATGGAGCATGTAATTGATTCCACAGATGGAGATGATGCATCTGGAGAATCTGATGGCGGTAACCATGGTGGCGATGATGATAATAATGCTCCTGCTGACATAGACCACCAGATAAGTAGTCATCGTTCAGTACTAAGTATGAATAGCGTTGCTGAAGCATCTGCTTCTAGTTCAAGAAATGACGCCAATCTGACAACGCCTAAGGAAATCGTCCCCACCGAGTCAGAGGCCGCTGGTGCTGATACTGATAATTCTGAAGGGCTTACATTATCTTTGCCAAACCCACCTAGGTCTAGTCCAGTGGTAGCACCGTCCTACTTGGTGATGAATCCATACAGTCGGGCAGTAGAAAGTTACCATGATAGTGTATATGAATCAGGTTATGATGTCGGAGCTACAGGAGGAGGTATTTTACCACAAGTTTATGAGTCACTGCAGTATGCCAGTTCAGAACAGTCGGAGCATGAGCAGCTTGTTAGCTCAGCATCATCAACCCCTGAGAGGTGATGTAAAATGTCTATTAGCTCAGCATCATCAACCCCTGACAGGTGATCTAATCTTTGTTAGCTCAGCATCATCAACCCCTGACAGGTGATGTAAAATTATTGTTAGCTCAGCATCATCAATCCCTGAAAGATAATTAAATGTTTGTTAACTCAGCATCATCCACCCCTGACAGATGATACACAATGTATGTTAGCTATCAACCCCTGGCAGGTGATACAATGTTTGTCAGCTCAGCATTATCAACCCATGAGAGGTGATTACATTATGTTTGTTAGCTCGGCATCACCAACCATTGAGAGGTTGTACAATTTACAAGGTGTTGCTTTCCAGTGATGAATGAGGAGCACATATAGTATAGAGAGCTTTGTAAACAAGGCATTCAGTGGTTGTTCCAAGGAACAAGAAATCGTTATCCGTTACTCAGTGATGGATTCTGTTAGAAAATATCCCGTTAAGCTTTTGAAAACGATACACGACTATTTATCTATAATTGTGTTATATGACTGTTACAGTATGAATTGAATGCCGTTGTTTACCAAGTATCACGTTAGAGGGAGCCATGTTGGTGCTTATGTGTCTACACTATATACTCATTCTGAGACAGAGGTTGACTGAGGAATCTCTCTCTGAGGGGTCAACAACTGTAGCACAGGAGTCACTCTCCCAACACATTCTTGGTTTAGATTCAGACCCAGTTGCAAAAATTATTATCCCTTAGGCTAACGATGGCCGTATCTGTACAGAGAGTTAAACAACTCAGTTGGTGACATCTCTCGCTACAGGATGCTCTATCGATAGTTCATATCCTCCCTGTCCACTCTCCCACCATGATTAGAGTTATAAAATTATAGAAAATATGAGAACAACATGTGTATACATAGTTAGATAATTTGCATATACAGTGGGCTAATACCTGTGAGATGTTATTATTTTTTGCTGGTGTACACATAGTGATAGATGCTCTTCCGCCATTGAATATCATAATGTCCATAATGAATATTTGAAATGTCAAAATACCAATACCAAGAGTTGGCAGTTAAAGACAAACTAAACTAGCGTGCTCATGCATGCATACATCTTACATTAGTCTGGGTGGGCGCCATCGCTCATCGGGAGCTGCTCTTATAGATCATGTGGTACAGAGATGGGTGGTAGCTGACAGCTCTACTATTGGCACAGTAATCCTCCAGTAAGCTGGTTCTCAGGGATTCTCTCTGGCATCAGCACACATAGAGATAGAGCCAGTGGAGTAGCGCCATAGGGTTGTATAAATACACATGTACAAACGGCCCCCACCTACAGGTGCACAACATGTGACCGGCATTTTACATACAGCATGTATGAGTAGGGTGTAGAGCCTCCTATGTTAGCATGCATCGCTTTACAGAGTCAGACATATGACCTGGAAGTTTCCAGCATTGCTTGGTTTCCTTTCAAAGAGATTGTGGTAAGGATGGGCTCTGCCATCAGAGTGAGGTAACATCAGAGTGAGGTAACATCAGAGTGAGGTGTCAGACTGTGCTGGACTCTGAGGCCATCACTACCTGCCTCCTTTTGACGAGGGGTCAGTGAGTCATTCAGGCAAGCTGGGATTCTAGAGGGAGTGTGAGGCAACGTTGGAATCTCCCCAACATTGCCTGAATCCTTTCCAGGTCTAATAGTGCCTGACTATCTTGGGGATGGATTCACCAAGAGAGTCATATTGGTAACATTTTGGCGGGTCTGAATGGGCTGATGATATATTTCTCTAGAACTGTGTTGTAATTATGTACTTCAATACTAAACACATCATGTATTAGCAAGATTCCTCAAATAGAAGAAACAGTTACGGATCAAATTTCAAATTGAAATTTGTTCATGCATTATCACGCTTCTTTCTGCATTGCTTCTTTGGCTTGATTGAGAATATGCCATATTTGTGTAAATGTCTAACTCTCGGCCGTCGGTGCTTTAATATGGATTTATAAACATACTTACAAGAGGTTCTTACTGTAAATCTTAGAACAATAAAATATATATTTCATGGCTGTGTATTACTGGAGGGGACGAGCAATTGGCTTTACCGTATTATGTACTGAAGCCCCAAGAGCTGCTCCCAGTCCTCGCACTCAATAGGCAATCTGACACCATCCGTAAATTGAATTTCCCAAACCACCCTTTCATGCTGATTTCGGGGAGAAAATGCATGCATCCATTTTTTTTTTAAACGCTGTCATTTTACGCCTATAGTGACTCCGTACTATTAGGATTGCGGACAAAAAGGAAATTGTGCCAAAGTACCCCTTTTTCTTAAAACACTGAATTTTGAGCGTCAAGGAGTACCATTTTTCTCTGCACATCGCCATGTTGACCCATTTTTAATATTCACAATAGTGTGGTGAACTATGCCCCTTTTTCGAATTTTTACTGATATTTCCTCAGGAAATATCCCCTTTCACCAATGTTCGAGGTTAGTTCAAGGGGACCAAAGGGGACCTTTATGTTTTCATGGATGGAGTCAAACTTAGGGCAGAGTGCAGGCTCCAGGGACCTGCTCAGTCCATGTAACACACTATACTACGAGTACCAGGAGTCACTCGCTGCCACATGTAATAGGGGGGAAATCACTCCAGCCTTTAGGTTCACGGCCCGTTTGTTATACATTGGAATGCTGAGGTACTTTGTGTTTTGATATTTGCAAAGTGTACGACTATCATTTAAGAACTGATGTGTATATCTCTTTGACATGTTTTCTCATGTGATATCCCACGGTGGCATCATCTTATCCTGGGACCAATACTCCAAAATAAAGAGCTGCTAAAATGTATGCATGGATCCACACTATATTGTAGTCTTCTGTCCGTCAATATGGACGGGATAGGTAGAGGCATTAATGAATCGTCGGAAAAAAAAGCAATAATATCCATTTCATCAAGATCATGTTATCTCAGTTCTCTGCTACTTCCTATGGTCGCACACTGTTGCCATTCTAAGTGGTGTTGAAAGATCAAGGAATTACTGAAGGAGTAGAGAAGTAAAAAAAACTTGCTTCGAGGGGATTTAGGCATTTATCAGAAAGAGTCTGTCAAATTGTATTATCTGGTATTTGCCAAAACAAATATATGAATACCCCTTGCACTCAATGCAACTTCTTTCTAGTGCTGTAGTGCATATCCAATTCTTTCTAGATCTAAGCGGTACCATGATTGTGTTTTGAGAGGAAGAGGCTCTTTGTAGGTATGCTGAATATTATACATGTTCTAAACAGCTATAACCTGCGACTGGGTGTACAGGAGGGGGTAGCTCACCTAGTTGGCCTTGTTTCTTTCCTGGCACCACATCAAGTGTGTATTCCACCATTGATATACAAAGACTATATCATGACTCGGTCTACCTGCGACCCATCGCCCTACATAATAGATACATAAAATATAAAGGTGGGCAGGGAGTTGGTATATTATATGGGGATCTGCCTCAGCCAGTCAATTTCGCAGTTTGATTGTGTTAGTCCTTTTAGTTTTTAATCCTTTTAAATTTATCGGGGGAAGGGAGGGGAGGAGCAGAAAGTCACCCGGGGTATCATTTATATCTATTATCACAAAAAAACATCCACATTTAATTGAATATTCATGTCTATTTCCTTGCTATGACATCAAATATATTTTCTCAAACAAACCTTCTGGTCTAAGAATATCTTCAGATTTCTCTAAATAGTCACTAATACAAGACAGTAATTGCATTCAGTCACTAGGGATATATTCCACTCGGACTTATTCCCTCTGGATAGCAGATACTAATCAGTGCCCCATGTTTACCTATCAACCTGCCCCCGTTAGCCTGGTGCTCTTACCCTCAGCGGAGCAGCTCCCATCGACCTATTTATACTTGCTGAGCTGGTGAAGCCAGCAGTTGGCTTCACTCACTAGCAGTGTGAGTATCGCCATCTGGTGGGTAAATTTGGGTGGTGTTGTAAGTGGATACATCCAATGTTCCAACACCCTTCTCTCTTGAGAAACACCCTTCTAATACACTTAGACCTCATATCCATATTATCTATATAGTATTTAGCAGCACGGATTATCCGTTTATTCAATGGTTCAGTTTTGGACGAAGAAGGAGGAAAATATTTGGTTAGTTTCCGATCAGTTCCTGTCAGATAGACTGATATTCTTTGGCTCCCTATAGTATGACCAATCTCTCAATCACTATAGTGCCTAACCAAGTTAGTCATTTTTTTGGCTCCCTATATTGCCAACCTAGGTTGGTTAATACAGTCAGGTTGGTCAATACTGACCAACTCAACCTAGTCTTCTACATTTCAATGGGTTTTAGGCTGAGTTCTTTTGAGTAAGATTAGTCATAATTATGTTGTTTTGCCTTGAGCAGTCTTTTTTTAAAATTTTATTTAACTATTCATAACATGCAATGCGACATTAAGATCTTCCCGGTTAATTTCCGCGGGGGGTAATCCATCCAGTGAATACATATAAGACATTTTATCATTAGTTTGAACAGATTTTTAGTTGACCTTCAGATTCCACCCACTTTTTGCTGCATAGATTACAGTTTGGTAATAAACTATTTACATACAACAGATGAATATATACAAATGAATGAGGTGGTACAAAATAAGAAAAATAGTTCCACGTTTAAGCTGCTGGTATTACATACCAAGTAGAGAGTTTTTGAATAGCACTTGGGCGTGCCTGACCAATGTCTCTATGACTAACCTGGGATAGCCACTTGAGACTAAAGGCCGGGGCATTCAGAGTTGCTGTGTAGCACTGTGCAGGGGTGTATGCAGAAGGCTACGTATCAGCTGGTATTTGTAAGAGGTAGCTTATAGTCCATCCATTACTGCAGCAAGTTTTAGGGCAGATTTGTATGTGATTCTGAACTGTGAATCAAAATGTATTATTCCAATCTTAAAAGTCAAAGGCACAGCCATATATATTTGCTCTTAATAAACGCAGAAGATGCAAATGGAACCAATCGAATGGTTTGAAGCAGATTGGGAAAAACAACAGGTGTAATAATATTGCTCTGTATTATTATATTGCTTACACTGCAACTGCCTTGCTCTGACCAACGTAATACCCTGATGTCTTAACCCCTTATTGTACAACAAAAGAGCTTCGCATCTTCTAAACCGTGATGCACATGAGATGTTGAACAGCGTCTCAATGCTGTACAGCCCCTATCGGTGGTTGGCAGAATGTGGGTAGGGGGCGCTATTTTGGGCATGCGCACAGGGAACTTGCTTCTGACTGGATGTGCGCCTGCGCAGTGCTGGTGTAGGTGGCGCAGTGGGCAGCACAGAGGTAAAACGAGCCAGGCAGCTATTTCGCGGCCTTCGTAGACACCGACGCACCTCCCAGTTCTCCTCCATCCTTCTTCCTGGGTAGGGTGCTCTGACAATACAAACCAGCCATGGTAAGTTCAACTTTGTTGTATATCATAGTATAGCATCAGTGAGACTACATATCAAATCGAGAGTTGTTTAAGTTTAGGATCGAACGTACTGGCATTACAGGGACCTTGTATATATACAATAAGGTGGCCAATGTACAGAGCATAATCACTCTTGATATGATTTTCTTTCTGACAAAACTGGCATGTGAACCATGTGAAAACTCTTAGATTGGATTATGGTCCACGCCATGATATATTCACTCAATAATCTAGAATTCTCAGATCTATCAGGATGTTAAAGGATTCTCAGTGTTTTTCAAAGTTTTACAACATTAAAAATCTTTTCCTTTCTTCCAGACGGAAGTAAAGCTCACAGAGGCACAGCTTAAAGGTAAGTATACTATTATGTTCAGACAAGTGCATCATCCAGACCCTGTTGACTGCTACCTACCACGACATTGGCGTTCCCTTCTCATTGGATTTGCTGGTTTATCCAGAAAGCTGCATCGATGTCCAAAAATCACCATAGCTGGCACGACCCCAAAATGCTTAAAATGGGGAACTACTTAATGGAAAATACATGACCTGCATTGTTGCAGACATTTCTGTGTAATTGGTTTATTTATTTGGAATATCCGAATATCTTCATGAACTTGAAGTACCCATTCCCTATATCGCAAGGAATATACACTGCGGAGAAGTCTACAACACCTGGAGTAAAAGGGCGGGGTGTTTTAGTACCTTTACTTCAAAACAGCAGCCAGTGCAGGCCACCTTTGCTGGAGGTCACAGCCAGGCAAAGCTATAGCTCGAATCTATTCTATGTGCCAAGATGGATGGTTACCATGGAAACCGACCACATTGAGTATGTTTACCCTGCCAGGATGTACCCCTGAGTGTATACGTGGCCAAAGCTACACAGCAGCCGCTCTGTTAAGTCGGCCACTGCTACCATGGCAACTTGCGAGTGGGGATTTACTGGAGTTTGGCAGTAGCACAGGTAAATAGCGTACTCCTCTGGTAGGGGTGGAGAGCAAAGGCTCAGCCCGTCGCCATGGCAACGCTAGGCCAAATATGGCGCGCCTGGCTGTTATCCACAGGGCGTGTTCAGCTCAGGAGTAGCTCAAGAGCAGCTCACAGCCTGGAGTAGCACTGGCAGCAGCCCAGCGTCTGGGGGAGCAGGCCCCGCAACGGCCGAGTGTTCTGCATACCGTCTTTTTATGGATCAGACTCGGCTCTCCTTCTCCTCGGAAATGTTCGGCTGTTTCCGTGAACCGGATGTCCACTCTGTTTTGAACTGATCACTCGTTAATGGCCGCTTGTTAATACAAAGTAGGCCTGCTGTAAATGAGATGTCAATTGAGCCTTTCAATTATTTCTTCTGTGGAATAAGTCAATTTATCTGACGGTGACTATTGATATTCTAATCAGAATCCAGGATGACATGATATAACACTTTAATATCAATATAACAGTATACCATGAGAGATTGTGATTTTGATAAATACAGTTAGTAAAACAAAATTCTATAAATAAGTCACAAACACTCAGGCCTGGCCATAGCAGCATAGTGCTTCAATGCACTATTTATCACCATGATATTTGAATGTAGTCCTGACGTGAAACTTGTCAGTGATGCACCCTTGTATGACTTCATGGCTTGATGAACTCTGGTTGAGTTTCATTAACAGCTGGGAATATTATTAGTGATTTGACCCAGGATTTTACACAATCATCGCCATTATGGATTATCATTGCATAAAGAACAGTTTCATGCAGACAGGTGTAAATACATGTCTAACTATATGACAATTAGCTAATAAGAACTACATTTGTAGGGGGCTTAGGTATCCTATTGCACCCCTGGTGTATGGAGCGTACAAAGTTAGCTCTCTCAAAATAAGTTGACTTAACAGATCGAATTTATAGGCATTCAGGGAACGTAGGGGGGAGGGTGATGTCGTAATACTTTAATCCATATAATATTCTCCCAGTCTTACTGTCATTGTTCACTTTGCATTCGGAGGTAAATCTAACAATAATTATAGATACCTGCTGCAGAAGATGGCTAGGTAAACTCCATACAATAGGGGCTGCCACCAGCCATGAAATACAGAGACCATAAAAAACACTACTTCATGTAGTATCTTCCTACACATTAAGGGAGTGGTCATTTTATTACCACATTGGGGGGGGGGGGTTATTTCCAATAAGATATTTGCCCCCATTGCATGGGAGCTTATTCAACTGGCTTTTAAAATGACTTCTCCTTTAAGTCAGTACAAAATGTATGAATATTGCCCCAAAGTTTAGATATACCTGTACAAACCTTTGAATAGTTAACTTTGGTCTGCAGCTGTTCGATAGGTTATACTTGTTGAAATCCTAATTTTTTGTCACATGATGTGTATTCGTCCACACATATCTCTTCCTTATTTTTTTCCGATCATATGTAAAACGAAATGTTACTCGACGTTATCCAACCTCTGCTCTTAGTAGTCCCTCCAACTATTTTGAGTCTCCACTTTAGCACTCTTCAAGCTTAATACGAGGCCATAAATTTCACTTCTCTTCGTAACAGCTGCCAATGATGCCTTCTCCTCATTGGACAAGAGAGATGAGGGAAAGATGAAGGTTGCTGACATCGCCGCAGGCATGAAGAAAATCGGCCACAACATCAAGGTCGATTGGCTGGAGAAGATGGAGGATGAGATCGATACTGAGGGTAAATAAATACATTTTCGATGTAACCCTTTTATCAAACAGAACTCTTTGATCTAACCCAACAGGTGAAGCTCATTTTGCCTGAGGGTCTAACATGCGGTGTGAACTACGATAGGTAAACTGTGGATAAAGACAAGGCTGTTGTCAAATTTGAAATTACTGCCAGAGGGAGTAAAGTCAGCAGAGTGGTATGAAATCTTTCTCTTATTGGTTCAACTTGTATACAGTCCTTCCATGCAACCACACCTGATACACTCCACATTGGTGTTACGGTCTTGGGGGGTTATGGTCTTGGTCTTGGTAAATCTTGCATAATGTCTCGGTGTGTAGTTCCATTCAGCTACTCTGCCATCTGACATCAAAACTTCTTCCCTTGCAGGAACCGGCTACATCGACTTTGAAGAGTTCCGGACACTGGTAGTGAAGAAGATGCAAGAGGATGAGGACGAGAGGGAACTCAAGGAGATCTTCCGTGTACTGGACAAAGAAAAGAAGGGAGAGGTCAACGTAAATGAGCTCAGGTATAACTTTAATTTTTGTAGGGATATTATGATATGGTTCTTTGGTGGTTTTTTTGTCCTCCTCAATGAACCCGGGGCTAGTGCCACCAGATAGCTAGAATTAGTCTAAATTGTTCCATTTCTTTGCAGGTTTTAATCATTCTTGTTCGCTCAAATTGCTCGAGTGTGTATGAGTAGATTCTCGGTAGGGAAACGGGTGAGAACGACTTGTATATAAAACATCACATGCAGACCCATTAGGATGATGTTGCTAAACATGTGAAGTTATGGGATGAAACGATTCTACCCATCAACATTCATCATATATTCTATGTACATTAGAATTATTGCAGAAATTAAACAAGTATTTCCTCCCTTGGACTACAGCCTCAATGGAAAGACCCTGGAAGAAGGATGGATCTCTTTGAAGTGAACAGTATAGGCTACATGGACCGGCACAACATGCTCATACATATTGTATTGCGTTATTTATTCATTTTTACTGAAACATTTTGGGTTGGTACTAAGTATATAAAATAACCACTTCCAGATGGATCCTCAAGAACCTCGGTGATGACCTGACAGAAGACGACATTGACGACATGATCTTGGACGTAGATACTGACGGCAGCGGATGGGTAGATTATGACGGTACGTCATTGCCTTCTTTCATATATGCATGCCTTTATTGTATAACTGCATGACGTCATAGAAACGTGACAGATTGTCCTATGTCTTTTAAATTCATATTTGCTTTTTTTCCTTATTCTATTATCCTGATAATTCACAGAAATAGGATTTGTGTCTCGGTTTTTGAAAGTAAGCAGAGTAAACTAAATTTCCTTTTTTGCGCAATGTGTTTTCCAATTAGTAATTTCTTACACATCGAATATTTACAGTAGCTTAGGCGAGAGGCTTTAGAGATTTTTTTGCCGAAGACAGCGTTAATGCCTTTTAACGTGAAGGTCTTAGACGTCGGTTACTTGTGCTTGAGACTCTCAGAACCATTCACCAAATACTGCATTGATTGCGTAGAGAATGGCGAGAATTTTGAAACTTGATTTAAAACTAACTAAAATGCGAGTCATACATTGTGGTGACTTTGACTTCTGGATATCTGATTTTGAGATTATTTGAATAAAGAGCATGATACGAGAGAAGGTTAGCAGCAAAGTAGGATTTTATGTCAGACCAGTATATTTAAAGGCTACATCAAGGATACACTTACAATTATTATCATTTTCTTTTAAGTTAAATTGTAAATTTAGTATTGTCCTGTTTCTGTCGGTTCTGTCCATATATGGTATGGTGTCACGTGGCTCTGGCGGCATGTATTGCATGTACTGCATGTTGCATGGGCATGTTCCCCGGAAGTGGATAGATAACTTGACACAAGACCCTCCCATGTCTATTATTGAAAAAGCAACAGTTCTAAGAGATGGACTGTTGAACCAGCCCATGTTCGACAATAACCAATCATCTGGCTTCTCTCTGACTCCTTATGGGTGGCGGTTTGCATTTGTAAGGGCCATGCACATCGTCCGCTGCATTTTGCGGCATTATGACGTCAGCATGATGTGACCTTTGCCCTGTGGCCTCGCTTTGGAATCATCATAATTATGATGGTGGTCACGTGAGCGGCATAACGGACCATAATGGTGAATGAGACACGATGGTGATGATGATGATGATGATGATGATGATGAACAGAAACCTCTCCCTTCTATGGTGTGCATACTGCTATGTGACCATTGGAATCACCACAATCCTTGGCTCGATCTTATTGAGACTTGACTGCATATTCCTGTGGCTTTCCCACTGACAGCTTCAACAGCAAGTCTGACCATGGAGATATATGCGCACTCCCCTTTGGTGAAACCTAACTGAGTTGTGTCAAGGATTTCTTGCAGTGTGGAAATGTCGTGAAAAGCAGATGTCACCACTCCCTACTTCCTTGGCGTCACTGGAAACAGTTCATTTTTTCGGTTGTGAGGCTTCTTTCCAGTTGACGCGTGGGCCGATTTGGTGTTTACAGGCAATGGCGCATATTGTCCAGGTCTCCTAGCTTTTAAGAACACGCGGAATTGCAATGCCCCATTGATGGGCAGACCGCAGCCTATGACATACAAGTATCTATATATATACAACACAGAAATCGCCACACACTATAAAGCAACCTGAATGTCCCCTCCTAAAACCATACACCAAAAGAAAAACTGGATTGATTTTTGAAAACTATCCCCCTCTGATTTGAAATGGTAATTTGCTCAGTTCTCCGTCGAACTGAAATCCTCTCTACACTCCGCAAACATCTACGCTTCCATTCATTCTCATTTTGTCTTCGAAATCCCTTCCTTTTCTCAATATATCTATAACATTTTCTCTAAAAAGAGTATCTTGGATAGATTTAGTACTATTTGTTTGCAATTCGATTACCATTTCTTGGAGGGAGTACCAAGGATGACAGCACCCAATTGAATCAAAAGTCAACCGAGAAATTTCTGATTTGCAATTTTGACATATTTGATCCAAAGAAGAGGTTGACTAAAGGACGCAGACGCCCCCAGACGGAGAAAGCTGAATTTTGTGAGAAAAAAAAGAGTCTGACAATACTGTCTGACTATGACATTCCAACACAGAAAATACAATAATAAACATCAGAGAACAAAGATGCCACCTTGCTGGCCGATTTGCAACTGGATCCAACCCCAAGAGTTAAGTGAACGATCCTAGACCTGACATCTATCCCCCAGATATGTTATCTATCCACACTTTCTCTTATCACCCTCAGCGGCTGCACCCATTGCCACCCAGCACACTGCGGACATAGATAAAGGCATGCAGTTACTTACGCCGAGTGGGTTCTACTTATATTGTCTTTCTTTGCAGAGTTCTGTAAGTTGATGATGTCAGACTGAGGTGGACCCCTCCTCCCCAGGATAACCCCCGGATAACCCCCGGATATTGCCGGATAAAAATGCCGGATAATTCCCACTTCTCTGCACGCCCTGTGGTGGAAATGACCCCGTTCTGTGTGTGCACCCGCAGCAGAAAGAGCCAACTCTCTACTCCAGCTCTGTGACCAACTCCCACCTAGAGCTCACACTGTTGAACGTAACCACTCAATGTACCATCAAGTGCCCACACTTAGAAACATGTAACCATTAACCCAAAACAATCTCTCACAGAGACCTAAATAAGTAGCATTGATATTTGGTTCCAACCTAATCATAGGAGAAAAAAACAAAAAGAACCCATACCATCATTATTATGGTGGTTTTAAAAAAAGCTACCGAAAGCAGAGAACTGTCCACCTTAAACGCTAATCGAAATTAAAGTTGGCTCATTCTAATCACTTTTTGTCTTGCAAATAATTAATGAATTAATAATCTAAATAATATTTGATTAATTAAGGTTCCCCCTACGGCTGGAATAGTAAAACAGCGGAAACGCTCTCTTGCTCTCCTGGCTTTAAATTGTTGTTATTTTACATACTGATCCTCCCGCTGCCGTCCCTGTGGAGTTCCCTACTGTACGAATAACACACCACTGAAAAAATATAAATTCAAAAAATACCAAACATGCTGCCCCCAGGATCAAATTGACCTAAATTTTCAATATTTCTGAACAGAGGACGAACGTACGTGTAGGCAAGACGAGGCATTGTACGCTGCATTATGTATTATAGGCTGCTGTGATTCATGTGGGGGTCGTCAAGTATTATTTTTATGATTATTATTATTATATTTCCCTTATGTCTAGCAGCACAGCGCACTTCCATTGCCACCACCTATCTCGTACCTCGTCTTCCTAAAAGCAGTTAATGACTCCCCCAAGTATTGCATCCTTCAAGCACTAACCTAACATTCTTTGAACAAGCGGACGCCCGTTTATTGCCAGGGACTACTTGCACTAGCTCTCTGGGCAATAAAAAGTAGTTCGGGTATCTGCTTCATGACAGCAGCGGAAGGATATGGAAATCTAGATGTCGTGGTGGTGGTGATTTGACCCCGATCTTAACAGAAACTACTAAAAAAAGAGTTTACTCATCGTGTTGAAAACCCTCAGTCGGATGTGTGTTTTGGTTTCTGTTTGGGCTAAGACCACCGCTCTATCTATCTACAATCGCTCTCTATTTTTCTATTTTTGCAGAATTTGCAAAACTGATGTTGGGTGATTAAAATGATCACATGAACCAGGACGCTTTATAAGAGTTTATTCCCAAAAATGTTCCACCGTGGGGAAGAACGAGCCGTCTCACCGCACATTGTACTAGGCTCACTTTGAACGCCCTTCCTTTCCGTCAGCCAGGAAAGAAGATTTCCTCTTTTAGATCCATACATCATGGTACAGTTTTCATGCCCATTCACTCACTGCTCCCTCGCGCTCAGGGCGGCGGAGGAGGGAACTACTTTCATCATGCAAAACGCTTCGCATAAGAGGGGCGTTCAAAGTGATGTCTATTTCTTAAAAAGATTAAGTCGTCTGGTTATCTAATACACATGAAACCAACAAAATATATTTAAATATATAAATAACTTTAAAAAAGAAATACCAGTAAAGGAGAGATACGAGTAAAGCAGAAGCACCGGTGTGGTGCTGCGCTAAAACTCTCTGGCCGTGTACTACTCACAAAATTGAACCAATCAAATTCTTTGTTTCATTGCCCGTCAGCAGCAGGCTCATTCATCATGTCATATGTCTCGTCGTTTCTCATTCGCTTACATCCATGTACAGAAACCGTAGTCAATCGTAGTATAATCGGAACGAAGAAGCTGAAGAAGCGAAAAGCTAGGTGTGCTCTTTTACTGTGTTTGTACTCAGAGGACAGATTGTTATTATAATTATATCCATTGTGAGGACACAGTAGGAAGTATAATTATTACAGAGGCAGTATAAGAATGTTGTGTAATTATATATTGTGAATGGAGTGGTTAAAGAAGAATGGAGTTGGGATGTATTTTATCGTTGTTGGTGCTGTAGTGAGACCCTACGAAGCAGAGCTGAAGAGAATAGAAAACCGAACCATCAAATCTGAACGAAAACCACTGTGTTGCCATAGTCAACCACCTATTATATATTACTCTGTACTTAGTGCCAATTCTCCAGCACCATTAACGCTTTTGAATGAATGTAAAACTGAATAAAACAAATCAACAATATCTAGCCTGTCTTTCTCTTGTTCTCCATGAGAGTTAAAATGATGGAATTCACATGCATCCATACAATTATAGTGATCTACCCATTGAATAGTGATGGTCTCAAGCAAATACCCCTAGGCCTATCAATAATAATGGAAATATAGCATGAGTAAGCCTAAGTTCAGTTTAAATAATGGTAAATCTGACAATGGAATCTGAAATTAAACAGACTTGTCAACCCTGGACAGCCCCAGGCATATGCCAACCCCAAACCTGGTACATCCCGACCTCAAACGTAACTATAATCGATTCATCCCTTTACCTGTAGGTGGCATCACTATGAGATACTCGGGTATACAATATGGACCCCGGATCATCAATTCCTAAATTAATTTATTGATGTAGTTATGATACTAGCAATATTTATCTATGTTATGGAGGCATTATGAAGTATTAAAATGGGAAAGTTATATGGAATTATGAAATTGGAAAGATAAGGCAAAGGAAACATGCTTTTAATAACACATGAAGAGTTTCGTTGCAAAACGCAACAAATCCATTTTATGAGTTTTGAGATAATAGTGTATTTTTGATTTTGACAAATTGGTGAATAGAAAGCATTTTTCTTTAATAACTAATGATTAATGTTCCAAAGATAAAATACCTAGAAATCGATTTTTGAAATCCTTGGATTTTTTTGCGTTTTGCAAAAAAACTGCTTTTGGATTTATTGCGTTTTGCAAAAAAACTGAATTTTTGACAGGCCCTATCTTCTAAATAAATAAACTTTTTCAATTTTTTTTTTCACATTTTTTTTTCAATTTCCCTACACAATGCCCCTGACCTGATTTCTCCTGATTTTGTATTTTGGCGCTTATTGCGTTTTGGAACCAAACTCTTCACATACACCCTTTTGGTATCCTGAACTAGGACGAAGGAAGTTGTAAGTAACTTCTTCCATTGGTGTACACAGTCTTTTGCTGAAGGAACACTATCATCAGGAAAGGCTTGATGGTAAGATAAGAAACATCATCATATCTATGATTATTTATTTAAACCAATTGACAAAACTATATTGTCACCTGAGACCTGACAGTATTGGGAAGGGGGGTAGAGAAAACTACGCCACTGATATTGGGGACTCACATCAGGTGGTGCACCCTACCCAAGTAACATGCCCAACTGGCGCCCAGTTGGGTTTAACTTGGGAAACCTTGGGCTAGACTGGGCTGTGTTTTGGGCTGGGCAAATCCATGGGCTTCAGTGGGGCCCCAGTTGGGCTAAGTGAATTTTGTAACATGCCTTGTAAATATCCCTGACATCTTGAACCATGCTCTCTATTAATAAATTTCCAAGTATGAACATGTTATATTCACTATTGTGTAGGAAATGTATGATTGGGCTTTAGGTGGGCTTAGACTGGGCCAATTTTCTTTTTCAGAAATGCTTTATGGAAGTCCCTAACAGTGTGAATCAAACTCTTCTTTTGAAAGAAAATTAATTTGAAATTTTATAATGGTGATTTTGCTGGGAAATCATAGTTGGGCTTTCGTTGGGTTTGATGTGGGCCTCCCAACAAGTAGTTCACAGCGTTGACACTAGATGGCTGTGTGGTTCTAAGCGTTGACACTAGATGGCCTCTGTATACCATGTAGAGAGAAATCCTCCAATTCAAGATCACTTCTTCATAAATACAATACAGCCAAAATATGCCATGCAGTTAATACATGTATAAGAATGAAGATATTTCAATGCAGTTTGGATAATATATGGAAGTTACCATTATATTGTGTAAAGTAATGTAGAAAATGAAGTATTAACCTGGAGACCCCTATCCTGTGGTTCAAAATGAACTATAAGACATGGACCCACATATCCCAAAGATATCAGCTAAAGATCTGATGGCTAGGATGAAATAGTATCTAGACTTACTAAAATAGCCACTTGCACAAGTCCTATCTTTGCTGACTTGAACCTGATGAATACATTTTCTATCTTTCATGTAGAAAATGTATGACATGAAAGGCTTCCTGCAGGGATATGCTAGCTGAATCCTACTTGGCCAGCCCAACCTGTGCCCATCCTAAGCCCAGTTAGATATTAGTCATTAAATTAATATATTGCTATATATTAATTAAAATCAATCACTAGACTGCCCTATTATGTAAGTTGTAAACCTAATATATGAAAGTGGGGCCCGTCCGGGGCCCAGTCGGGGCCCAGTTTGGGCTAGCCCGCTTGGGCGCGGACATTTGCCCAGTGCCCGTTCTCGCAGGGCCCCAGTCGGGCAGCCCAACTGGGGCCCAGTTGCCAGCCCAACCGGGGCCCAACTGGGGCCCAGTTAGGTTTGCTACTTGGGTATTGAAGTCTGCCGTAACTGCACCATGCAGGCTAGTTCTCTCGCAGCAACTGCACCATTGTGCTAGATACATTTAAACTCCTTTAGCTGCGTGGTAGCTTGACATTATATGGCATTTGTAATACACACCTGCATTGGTGTTAAGATTGTTGGTACTAAGCATTATCAGTATAAACTATCGTAAATTAAGATAAGACATGTTTATCCACATTCATGCTATTATGCAACTTATCAGCCTCTATTTATAAACTATTATATCATCGAACAAGTAGGTCGTAATCTCCCCTCCTTCCTGACTGTGGCGTAGGGCATTGGAAAGGCTTTGATCCTGTAAACTGCTTCAGACACACTGTATCTTTTATCATATCCCCATCTATAGTACGAATATTTGGATCAACTGTGCAAAATATACCTCCCCGAGGCATTTTAGTGCCAACTTTTCACCAACAGGGCGGCCTGTTAAGCCCTTATCCTACAAAATTGCCCTTATCCTACAAAACACCTGTTATGCCCTTATCCTACAAAATTGCCCTTATCCTACAAAAATATATAGTTTTGTAGGATAAGGGCAATCAGTCAAGCCCTTATCCTACAAAATTGCCCTTATCCTACAAAACCTATATAAGGGAGGGTATATAAGATAGGGGCCTAATAAATCCACTGCACCCAGAAAAATCGTATTATTATAAAATTCACAAGGAAATCTAGTAGGATAAGGGCTTGAGTGATAGCCCTTGTATTACAAAACCTACCTGATATAGGTTTTGTAGGATAAGGGCAATTTTGTAAGATAAGGGCCTGACTGATTGCCCTTATCCTACAAAATACCTAGGTTTTGTAGGATAAGGGCAATTCTTTTGAAGGATAAGGGCAAATTGTGTAGGATAAGGGCCTGACTGACAGCCCTCATCGTACAAAACTATACATTTTTGTAGGATAAGGGCAATTATGTAGGATAAGGGCATAACATGGCCCATATAGCTAAACATGTTTAGAATATATAGCAAATATTGATCTGGACTACTTTTTGAAGTAGAAAATGGTGGGCCATTTCAGAAAATGTCATCTTTGACCACAAGCTTCCATATTTGGAATGTAAAAGAATTCCTAGATTCCAAACAGTTTTCCTTGTATAGAGTGGTTGCGATGGAAACATGTTTTTCAGAAGCCAATTGATAGACGGCCTCACAATGATTCCTATACTGAAAACATCATGGAAATACCATTTGGATATTTGAATAATTATTTGAAAAGGTATGGGCATTTGACAGTTTACATGATAGAGGTAGCAAACAAATAGGTATTGGACAGTTTCCACACATGTTCAGTGAGCCAGTCCTAGAAATAATATCTACTAATAAAATTTATCACTGGGAGGCTATTGACCTTTTCCCCTTGGCTGTGCGCATATAGATAAAACGATTTTCTGTGTGAAACATCTACTCACTATCCACAGTTCATGTCAACTTGATATATTTGTAAAGCAAGGCTTTCAATTATTTTCCTTTCAGGTGGAAATTAGTTGTATGTACCAGTCACTGGCATATGCAAAGATTAAATCTCAGCCCTAAAGACCCAGCCAACATTGCTTAGTGGGACCCATATGTGTTTTTACGTGGGCAAGCTGATTTGCCCATATCTGGTTTATGGTCCTTTTTGTCCAGGGCTACCAGTGGGATTCCAAGTGGGCCAGACCAGATTCAAAGTGCCCAGCTTGAGCCCAGATTATATATATTCTATAAAAGTGTACAATAAAAAGTGATTTCTGGAGGAAAATCAGATGTCAGCATGTTTTGAAATATTTACAATGTATTCATGGGAAAAAAAAGCTTCCCTGGGCTGGCCCATCTGGACAAAAAGGGCCCTAACCCAGATATGGGCAATCCCAGCTGGCCAAAGTAAAACACAAATGGGCCCCAGGGACCAATGCTGCCTGGGGAGGTCTATCAATGATACGAAATATGCCGTGGGACTTTGTAATTATTTATGATCCCACATGATAGCTGTCCAGGTATTTTGCTATGTGTTAGTCAATTGAGATGCCCTAGATGCCTTATTGATAACATGCCCTCAATCATCATGATATTGCCTACACGTAAATAAGTCTATATAGATGGATAACAGAGGACACGTATAATGAAGTACATGACACTGATTTATTATACTACATGCAGATCTAAGGTTGCAGTAACTTCCACCTTCTCTTTGAAATGAATTACCGTACTAGGCGACTCTCTGTCAACTGACGCAAGGCCCAAGGCCCCAAACCTCGGCTGTGGATTTCAAAGGGACGTGGGCTATATATAGGTCTATAGAACAGTGCAAAAGAACATGCTTTATTTTCGTTCTAACATGAAAGCAAATGATGATTACATTTTTCAAAGATTAAAGAAGAAGTCCCCACCGACTTGGACAGGCTTGGGCCGTGTATGCACCCACAGAAAGGTGAGCGTCACTGTCGCCAAAAGCACTCTCACCTGAAAGTCATGCACTAAAAGCACTCTCACCTGAAAGCCAGGCAGTGCCTGACTTTCAGGTGAGAGTGCTTTTGGCGACAGTGACGCTCACTTTTCTGAGGGTGTAGGACTTAAAACAATGCAAGAATGAGAAGTTCCTATTGCTGGAGACATTCTTTTCTATTGGCCTCAGCATTGTTATATCAGGGAATAAACAACATGGTTATGCTAATATATAGTTGAACTATGGTTATTCTATAATGGGCCACAACCCTGAATTGTGATTCAAATACAATGCCTACCTTTGAACTAGGGCGTACTCCACCTCTTTCTTTTTTATTAACCTAGGGCACATAAGTAGCCCAACAAACACTGACTATGCATAATTAGGTGTGGATACGATATAGGCGTGCACCATGTCAGTGGTCATCTCCTACAGATCCCTACCTTCAGAAGCCCCCCACATCACCCATATATGGACTACTCACATATCTACCATCCAATAAGCTACACACATTGTGGCTTCAGACCTAGGACAATATTAGGCCCTTTATTACCATCCCGTCCCAGGCAGATAAACCCACCTAGGCGATAATCCCTCACGGCCATGGCGCCCCAGTCCAGCTCTGGTCGATAATAGAAGATAAATCCGCCTGAGTCGTCATGCTACGTCACGTCCGCTGATTAGATAGGGCGTCGCCGTAGCTACGTCATGGGGTCTCCAGCTGATAACAGGGTCCACTGATCACTCAGGTACAGCGCTGTGCTCCCGGCCTCTCCCCTTACCACCGGACTCTGGTTTGAGCCACGACAGGAGAAATTATAAAAAGAACACAAGGTAGGTTTTTATGGATATGTATTATGGTTTTTGGATGTATTCTAGTCAATCTTTGCAGATGTCCTCCATGGTTGAGTAATATTTATAATCTACCTTTTGTCATAGGTTTGCTGTACACCCGTAGATAGGTACATACATGTAGGGTCTATGTGTGTGTGCTTATAATGTTAATGCAGAGCCAGACTGATAAGGAGTAGGGACCTTTACCATGGGACGTCCTGCACTCTGAGAGGCCAGTATGGCCGGAATACCAAAATATAGGGTGTGGTAAATAATTTACCAGGTAAATATAATATGCAACTCAAATAAGGCAGCAGCCGTGAGTCCTTAGATGAAGAAGTAAGCACCTTCACACAGCTTGCTGATGCAGAATGTCCGTCAATAGTATCACTAGGCTTAATAGTTGGCCTTACAGTTTTTTATACAAATATCTAGATAGTCCCCTGAGACAAATGGTTGTATTGTTCCCAGCTATTCTAATATCAGTGTCTGGGATTGTAGAGAAGAGAGGTGGTAGAAACAGCAATTGCAGCAGGTTTCGAGTTGTATCATATGAGCTTAAAGTGGCATGATTACCGAGCGTATCCCACTCACAATTCTTGTAATATGCAGCTGTAATATGTGTTAGTATAGTATCGATGTGGTGCATTGATAATACACAAATGATGGTCAGGAAAGCAAGAAATATTTCCTACCTATTGTATTGCCAGAATGCGTTGAACTCTTTCATTTTGAAAATAGCATGTATATTATATCTAACTAAATTGTGTGTATTCATTTTTGTGTGTTCACTTTAATGGCACCTAAGAACATTTGAAGAGTTTGGATGCAAAACGACATAAGCGCCAAAATACAAAAACGGGAAAAAACTGCCCAGAGCCATAGGCTAGGGCAAGATGAAAAAAATTGTGGAAAAAATGTATTCAAAAATGTCCTCAAATAGTAGATAGAGCCTGCCTAAAATGCAGTTTTTTTGCAAAACGACATAAATCCAAAAGTGTTTTTTTGCAAAACGACATAAATCCATCTCACTAGATATTGTTTTTGTGTGTATGACTCTTAAATCCTGCATGTGTAATGTTTAAAATAAACATTATTACATAAGATGTTGCTCTCTACTGCTAAAGGTATTATCTCAAAACGAGATAAGCACTCTTACTTCAAAGAAATATGAAAAACGGACACAAAAGTGACATTTTATGATCATGTGGATTTATGTCGTTTTGCAAAAAAACTGTTTTTGGATTTATGTCGTTTTGCAAAAAAAAACATAATTGGGCATATATTTAAATCAAAGATATATGAGGCAAGGATCTTTAATAATTACAAGTTGGTGATTCATTGATGTCCTACTCAACCCAGAAAAGAAAAGAAAGAAAAAAGATATGTCTGTTACCAATTTAGGGGTAAATACAGAAAAACTGCTTTTGGATTTATGTCATTTTGCAAAAAAACCCTGAAAAATCACATTTGATTAGCCATTTTCTCATTCAATAATGATCAAGGATTTCAAAAACCGATTTCTATATATTTTATTTATTGCCCATTAATCATTAGTAATTGAAAAAAATATTCTCTATTTACCATTTCTTCAAAATTAGAAATGTGCTGTTATCTCAACACCCCCAAAATGGATTTATGTCGTTTTGCATCCAAACTCTTCATTTGTATACCTTGTAACCACCTATGTGTTACATGTAAATGCTCATGTATGTAGTAGCTGGACACCAACCACATAGATGTATATTCATGGATTAGATTCACAGACATACCTATGTTTTACCTATCCAATTGCCCAATCCATGAGGATTTCAGAGCTGAAAACAGAATGCCAATATTCCTACCAGATCCAAATCTATGTACAATGATATGCATTTATTGGTTTAATTTCTAATAATTGTGATTTATATGGATTATTTGA
Organism: Harmothoe impar; assembly: GCA_947462335.1. Classification (NCBI taxonomy): domain Eukaryota; kingdom Metazoa; phylum Annelida; class Polychaeta; order Phyllodocida; family Polynoidae; genus Harmothoe; species Harmothoe impar. The sequence continues at coordinate 41,813,535 of OX381709.1, read as the reverse complement.
AAATAGATTGATATGTGATCGCATTGAAGTCTATTTTGAATTCCTACATGTCCCCACCATCCCATGTTTGAGATGTCATATTTGTGCCTCTACATGGGTAAAAATCGACACGGGCGACACGGCGACACAGCCCCTTTAAAAATCGACATGGGCGACACGGCCCCTTTAAAAATCGACAGACACAGACATCTTTATAATGCCCTAGTATATTCTATATACATAAAAATCGACACAGTGAAATGGATCTTTTGCTAAAAATCGACACGGCGACACGGTCAAAATTGTGGGGACCCATGTAGAGGCACATATTTCAGCAACTATTTCAAATATTTTGATGCTTGAAGCATCAAATTGTAGCTGAAGACATTAACTTAAGTAAAGGTGTTTCCCCCTTATGTCACATTTTCCCACGTTTTGTCACATTTACCCTTATCAAAGCAGGGTAGATCTAGTCTGGGTTATCTTCTCACTAAATTATGCAGGCAAGAGGTCGTGACCGATGTCAGGAGGGTGGGACTTACCCTTGTATAGGGAAGTTAAACTGAAAGTACTGTACATTGTTAGACATGGACACTAAATGTATAATAATATAGTAAAACAGGGGAAGGTTGTCCTTTTAATCAGCTTATTTATTTACAAAGTATGATTAAAAAAGAGAAAGGTAACACTACTAAAAGTTCATGTTCATGATTCATGATTAACATAAATCATGATTGTATATTTCAATATAACAACAACTATTCCAGTAGCGTTATGAAATTACATTGGTTGTCATACTAAGCTAGCTAAACTTCCCATGTAAGTAATGTGCACTTTATTTGCTGCTAGTCTGTTCTGTACCTTATTGGTCTTGTACATCAGGCTTATATCGGTGATAGCTTTGATCTCTGTATTCCCTTTGATCCCCCTCTTCACACAAAGTGACAAAGACACAGCTTTAATCTCATCCCTGCTGGGTCAAGAACCTTGTAACCCATTGATAAGGTCTCCTCTTTTATCTAATATATTGTTTATGAGATGAATAAGGTATTCTGGCCCTGGGAGATAATGTGATCTTCAATAATGGACAGGGAACCTTGCTTAATTAGAATAGAATATGAGCTGCATGACACTGCTAAAAGCATCATGCCTGTTCGTATCTCCTTTCATAATAGAAGCAAAAATGGCTGCCCAGTGAAAAGTTTCTACTCATAGATCATCAAGTCATAAATATCCAACTAATATTGACCGAGATAATGCTTGAGCATGGTTCTAAACCTATTCCTAATCAGATATTCCTTGGGAGTACCAAAGCCATAGTCACCTTTTCATCAAAGTGTTAGTATAATCACAAAACTATAGGCACTATTGTACTCTGGACAGTCAACAGGCTATGAATGAAAGACACCGTTGTACAGTATGTACATACAGTGTAATTTAATCCAAATTGTTAAACATGGCATCACCTGATCACACATATTGCATCCAGTGATATATTACACTAGAAGATATTATTTCTAGTTTTTGAGAAATGGCTTCATGAATATTTGTGGGCATCACCCTTTCCAAATTCCAAATAAGCTCTATGTCTCATATTTTCCAAGATATCCCTATTTAATTAGCATTATCTATGATAATTAGAAATTTATGATACATTTTTATTCTTTAAGTCATAAAATTCGATCTAGGAATGGTAATTTTATTTTGTTTTCACTATGGCAATCCTCAGAAATCATTCTTGAATTTATGTCTTAATTTCCTCTATTTGGAATAAAAATCATGTTTCTATGGCAACACATATCAACAAGCACACCCATTTAGGCTTTAAAACGTTCCTTTTACCTTCCAAATATAGAAGCTTTTTACCAAAAATGGAACGTTTTATGGAATCCTATTGAATTCTCCAGAAAAAAGTACCCCAGAGCAATTTTTAGCCTAATTCTTTCATTTTAGGCCATAGTGGCGCCCCCTGGTGGCTAAAATCGGAACTAATCCCGCGGGGACTATCCTTTCGGCTTGGCTGCTCAAGACTATGTGAAAACAAAGCCTCAAGTTCAACAGTTGTATACAAAGCCATCTGTGTTAACCTGGGACTAACATGACTAGAATATAAATATTGAAATATTCACATGCATGAGAATATTGAAACATTCATATGCCTTTGAGATTTTGGCCCACTTGTCTAACAATTGGTTTACTAGCAGTAGTAGTGACAATGTAGAGTAAGCTTAAGTGACTGAATCAGACTTATTTTCTGAGAATTGTAAAAAGAAATAGTCGTTGTCATAAGAACTACTGGTTACTTTGATTATAACCGACCATTGCTTTTGTGTATGAATGATATACAAGATACCTAAACATTACATGTTCATATTCATGTGAGACCTCCATGTAATGTGTTTGTTCCTACTATTGTAGGCTTATCAGCTTTTATCTGCACTATCATGCTGCTATGAATGAATATTGTCTACATAGGCTTTTTTCGTCAGGATAACAGCAGCTGTGATAACATGATTTATAACTACAGCTGATTTCCTGAAAAAAGGAATGTATACATGTGTATCCTATAGACTGCATATTAAGCAATCTGGAAAACAGTGCAATTTCCCTCAGTGAGTGTATAATCAGATAGTATAAACATAATGTATGTCAATGTACACAGTGCAGTCTACTTTCAACCAAACATTGGCCTAGTCCTACACAGGATGTGATATCAGGATATGAATTAGGGTACTATCATTGAGGTCTTGTAAACCTGTCGTCTCTCACCCTTTGGAGTGCATGCATGTGCATTGGACAATAACCTGAAGTAAGTAGATTCTGAACATATTCTCCAGTGCCTGACCACATTGGTATGGATTGTCAGGAATGCCGTTGGAGTCAAAGGGCAAACGAAGAGAGACAGAGTCAAGGGTGTAGCATACATTGATTTGTCTCTATTTGGAAGGAGGGGGCTATAGCCCTTTTATAGAATCTTGCTGCTACTCATATGTTTGGCATCCCACATGTGTCATGTCAAAATAAGCTAGATAAATACCCAGCGCATTGGTAGATACAGTGACTACTTTGTATTGACCACTTGATACTGCTCACGTCTAGAAAATATTCTAGTGTCCATGTACTAGATAGACGTAACCTGCATAGATAACGGTTTACGTTATCATGACAATCTAGACAGCTAGAAGTAGTTCACGACTGGGCAACTAGTGTATGCACATTGTACTGGTGTCACATATGAGCATTGTGGAAGGGCACGTTCACAAATGATGGCAGCGACTACACTGATATTCTTTGGCCGCCTATACGACTATCTCTGAAGTCACTATAGTGCATAACCAAGTTAGTCATCATATATACGACCAACCTAGGTTAGTTAATATTGTCAGGTTGATAGGTTAATATTGTCAATACTGACCAACTGACCTTAGTCTTCTCCATTTCAATGAGGTTTGGGCTAACTCCTTTTGACTTAGGTATTAGTCATAATGTTTGTTTTGCCTCAGTCATTTTTGAATAGCACTTGGTCAAGCTTGACCAATGTCACTATGCTAACATGCTAACATGCTAACCTGGGATAGCCACTTCAGACTAAGGACTGGGGCATTTAGATTTTCTGTGTATGAGGTTAGGCGTTGGGGGACTTTGGGTTTAGTGACAAAACGGGGCGGGGCCACACATTTATGGTTGTAGACTAATTTGCTCAAAATGGTGATAGGGGGTAGGGAGTCTTGGAAAGGGTCCCAGAATAAGTGATATCATGTGTGAACGTTCCGAATGACTCAGGGATAGAGGATACAATGGATGGCACAACATGTGATTGTCGGATCGATAGGGAGAAGTTATTAATCAAAGTTGGGTTCTCGGCATACACTTCAGATAAATCGTCGATAGCATAATGTCCAATCAATACCACTTGAAAACTATTTTCCCAATTGAACTATGAGATATGCCGCACCTTCGCCTTGCTTTTGACTTTTTTGTTTTCAAAACAGAAATCATTTGTAAATTCCAAAGATTTACACAGTACAATAAAGCAGCCAAAGATAAGGCGCAATTATACAATACAATGGGAGCTATACTGACTACACTATACACCCACGATTTAACATAGGACTATACTATTTAGATTTCCCCCCCCCCCCTTGTCATTGTCGTCCCATATTGTCATTTCAATATCCAATGATGGTTCATAGATGGGGGAATCAATACTGGTATTTTACTAGCATAGGTCATTATTGCTTTTAAACCATCACTTAATTTCTATATAGTTCAAGTACATTGCGGCCATACAGATAGCTGGATAATCATACAGGGAGTGAATTGTTGACATGTATCAACACCTGAACAAATCCACTGCTGACATTGAGGCCCAAATCCTCGAGATTGATGTGCCACATAAAAAGAAAATGATTCTGATCAATGTATACTGCCCTCCTGAAGGTAGTTTTCAAGGGTTCTGGGACGAGTTGAAATTTATTATTGGTAATAATTATTAGACATAGACACAGACGTAATTTGTATATTACCAGGGATATAAATGTCAATATGCTTGACAAACAGGACCCAGACATGCAAACTATTGATGCAGGTTTAAAGGGATTTGGTCTAAGGAATCTAGTCAAGGAACCTACGAGACTTAGTAATAATCCAGCATTATTAGATGTCATATTTACAAATGAAGACTGTGACTTTGAGGTTGGAAATTCTCAGATAAGCTTAAGTGATCACAATGTAATATGTGCAACAAGAAGTGATCGGGTGACATACAAAGCAAAGAAAACAATAACAGCAAGATGTCTGAAACATTACAACAAAGAGTCCCTCGGAGCTAAGTTTGAGTCTTTAGACTGGTCTGATTTTGATGAGAGATATAACGCAGAAGAGTGTTGGGCATATATATATACATGACAACATTTTGAAATATATGGATGAAATGTGTCCATACAGAGAGTATAGAGTGAAAGAAATTGAAGACCCTTGGATGACTAAAGGATTAATAGCTGAGATCAAAAACAAGGATAGAATTTGTACAAGATTGAGAAGATTGAGACGTAATAATTGGAACCATTTAGCAAATTTAGACTGTAATAAAATCACCAAGCTGTGTAGAACAGCTAAAAGGGATTATGTACAAAACAAAATCCAGGAGGCTGATGGTGACTCAAATTTTTTTTGGCATGAAATAAACAAATTACTACCAGGCAATAGCAAAAGCAGCAATTAAAAGATAATGATGGTAATGTTGTAGAGGATATTCCAAATTACATGAACAAATACTTCGCTGAAATTGGCAGCAAATTGGAAGAAGACGCTGATGCACCATGGTCCTTTTGGGGTGAAACCAATGATGTTAGTCTCCTTGAAGAGATAAACACTGATTGTGACGAGGTCTCGAAAATACTTGATAGTGTTAAGTTGAGCAAATCAAGTGAAATTGATGGAGTAAGTACAAAATGCCTAGTAGACTTCTTCAGGTTGGCCCTTCCCAAAGTGGTACATCTTTTTAACAAATCACTCCATACGGGTATGGTACCTGCCAAATGGAAATGTGCCACTGTAATACCGATACCCAAACAGGGGAATTTGCAAGAAGTTGCCAAGTACAGGCCTATTTCTTTGTTACCCTTGCCAGGTAAGATGTTAGAAAGAATTGTACATACAAAAATCACAGAATTCTATGAGGACAATAATATATTATCAGGCAAACAAGGGGGCTACAGGAAAGGCTTTTCAACTGTCAAAATTATTGGGAACTTAACAGACCACATTCTTAGGGAACGAAATCAAGGCAATTGTACAATAGCTGTTTTTATAGACTTCAAGAAAGCATTCGATACTGTAGATCATAATATACTTCTGGCTAAATTATACAAATATGGAATAAAAAACAGACTTTTGGCTTGGATTAGAAATTACCTAACAAATAGGAAACAATGTTTATTGATAAATGGTGTTCACTCAGAACAAGCCGAGGTTTTGTATGGAGTGCCTCAGGGTTCCATATTGGGACCCCTGTTATTTTTTACTTACGTCAATGATGTAGAAAATTGTTGTTTGAATAGCTCTATTTCCCTCTATGCAGATGGCACAGCCTTATATGCTTCTGGCAGTAATTACAGAAATGTGGCAGCTACTTTGCAGGCTGATGTGGATCGGTTTGGGACATGGTGTACAGAGAATAAACTCACGGTGAATGCAGGAAAAAGAAAATACATGGTTTTCAAGCATAAACAAGTGTCAGTTAACTTAACGTTGAATAGTGTAAGATTGCATTAAGTACCTACATATACGTATCTTGGTGTGATTTTGGACCCCCATTTATCATATGAGAAATTTATGGCGAGCCAAATAAGAAATGTCAACTACAGGGCATACATTCTGTGTAAAATATCCAGATATCTTGATAGTAATACTATGATTATGATATACAAAGCATATATCTTGCCAGTTGTAGAATATGGAGATATCCTGTACGCCACAATGGGCACAACTGCGTTGAAAAAACTCCAAAGATGTCAAAATCGGTGCATTAAGGTGGCCCTAAAGTTGCCCTATATGACAAGTACCACTGCAATACATAAGAAAGCTAACATTAATCTATTAAAGGATAGAAGTTTATGTCATCAGAAAATGGCAGCGTATCTAAGATCAAGAGATGATAAGTATATTGATCATAGAAGGTTGAGGACGAGACTTTGGGATGGCCCCATGTTAAAGATAAATTTCCCCCACTTGGCCCTTTATGAAGTAATACCGTAGTTGTCTCATCTCTTACATGTGCCCATCCCTCAGTCAACAAATAAGTATTATGTGGGAATAGGGTACATATCCACCCCTTTCTCCAGCACGCACACATGCAAAGTGAATAATTTCTCGTCGCAATTCTTGATAATTGCCACCAGAACAAATCGACATGATTACTCCACTCTCCTCCAAAATGTGAAAGATTACATGTATCTTGCACCTGGAAGTATATCCATAAGCCTACGTGAAAACATTACATCATTGTCTAGTCATAAGTTATTTTTTTCTACTAATTTCATATATACAAGCAGCGGTGAAATGACCTCGGAATATAGTTTACAGGTTGCTGCCACAAATGGGATGAACAATCCTAAAAGCAGCCTGCCTTGTTTCTTGATGCTATTGTGAAATCGACCCTGTACCAATTATATTGATATGTGAGAAATAAAGGCTATTTAAACTCAACTCAAACTCATAAAATGATTTTCTAAATGCATCTTGTTCAAAAAAAAGCTTTTGAATGACAACATATTATTTTTGTACATACAGAATGGAAGAAACAAAATTCGCCGAGGAGGTGGTGAAGGATGCCCTGGCCGCCCAAGAGTTGGTAGCGGAGGCAGAGGTTGCCGCTGCTGAGGTGGTCTTGGCCAGTGAGGCCGCAGCAGCGGCTGATGAGCCCACTGCTTATGAGGTCCAGGCAGTTGCCGAGGAGGTCGCTGCAGGGGATGTCGAAGCAGTTGCTGAGGAGGTAGCTGCCATGGAGGTTCAAGCAGTTGCCGAGGAGGCCCAAGCAGCTGAAGACTTGCCTGCTCCAGTAGCGCAGGCCGTGGAGGAGCAGGCTGTGGCTGAGGTTGCTGCCCAGGAGTTCCAGCATCACCAGGCCTTCCAGGGAGCAGGCGCAACGCCCGGCATGGAAGTGTGGAGGATTGAGGTTAGTTAAAGATACATTACTACCTCAATGGACCCAAAATCAACCAGCCCAAATTAGCTGGTAATGTATCTTTAAGTAATGGAGTTCTTATGAATTCAAATTGGCCATTTCCTTGATTATGCCTTATAACATCTATAATAGACGTGGTACTTTTCTTCAATCATCGAAAATTGCCTACATCTATTCCCGCAATCATCTTTAATTGCTTACATAAAGTAAATATTCTACAATTTGAAATAGTCATATTATGACAGGAATTTCTTCATGAAACATGTTATAGCCTTTCGTCATTTCATATAGCATGGGATGGATTTATTGGATATCTTTAGAATGGCCACATCTAATGAATATATGTTGCCCAATCTGCTTTTAAACAGATCTAAATATACACTTTCTTTACTTCAGAACTTTGAACCAGTAAAGCACCAGTCAAGAGCAGAATTCTACAATGGAGATGCATACATTATTCTCAAGGTAGGTTACCACATCAGCTCCGTTTATAGTAGTAATTTAATTTTAAATAATTTTAAATAATTTAAATAGTTTAATTAAGTGTTTATTTTAAATAACTTATTTAAATAAGTGTTTATAGATATCAAACAAAAAAGGTTTTAGTGATTTTACGCAACTCCTGTTTTTAAAATTGCATCCCCCTTTAGTACAGAGTTTGAAAAAATATATTTCTATCCATATGTTAAATTGCAAATATGCTGAATACTCAAATACCTGTTTAGGCCACCTACTGCAATCATTGATGTGATAAGAATTTCATCAAAATCCTAAGATGATTGACAGGTGTGACCCCAGGTCAGCAGATGACCTGGGGTCACGCCTGTCAATCACCCAAAAGTACAATTGCCCTAAAGGGGCACAATAGGTGGGAATAGAAGGTATATGACCATACCTACCACCAGTATACAGGCCTTGGGGATTCTATTTGAACTATTGTCATGCTGCTAGGGCCTCTCTGTTACCTAGCAACAGCAATTCCAAACATTCCATGTCTAGCAACTGGCATAATAGGTGGGAATAGAAGGTATTTGACCATATCTACCCCCAGTATACATTCCCTGGGGATTCTATTGGAACTATTTTCATGTTGCTAGGACCACTCTGTTACCTAGCAACAGCAATTCCAAACATTCCATGCCTAGCCTTTAATTTCAGTTGCTCACTAGAATCTAAAGATTAAATTTAGAGCTCAAGCCAGAACCGAACACAAGCGTTCGGTTCTGGCTTGTAAAAATAATAATGATACTCCTAGGAAGTAATATCAAAGGAATACGTCTATAATATAAGTATGTGTAGTTGATTGTGGTACCAAGAGGAATATACTTTCAATCGCTATGATATACACACTCAGAGCAATCAAACTCAACCTGGTGATTTTGGGAATTTAGTTGTAACTATGTTATCTCTGTTATCAGAGTCCGTATAAGTAACACTCGGTTATTTAAATCATTCCTTTGTAACAGGCAGTCGGTGTTGGCAGCCAGCTCACCTATGACATCCACTTCTGGTTGGGAAAGAAATGTGCTCAGGTAAGTTAAAAACATATCATTTCTAGAATAACTTATAACCAAAACAATGTTAGTGTGGTTAGGGCATGCAATTGTATGCTTGCATTATTTTCCTAGCAGCGAGAGCTGCTACATAAGAAATAATATGGCGATGTCTCAGCCACATGACTCTATTACACTAGTAGCTTTGACATGTGTTCTTTGAGTAGATGGAAGTATGCATGATTCAGATTATACTATCTATGTAATACTCTGTGCTGTTACAATATAGGATGAGGCCGGTGCAGCAGCCATCCACACTGTGGACCTGGATGAGTCTCTGGGAGGAAGTGCAGTTCAACACAGAGAGGTGGGTCACTATGCTGTTCAGTGTAAGATGTCCGCTGGTTTTTATTTCGCACCCCAGGTTCGGTCCGTGTGGGCCCTGTGGACCTGCTGACCAGCCTTCGGCTGTGTTGGTTTTAAAACTATATCATCATATATTTCGCACCGATGAGGAGTTTACATTGCCATTTTCACTCAAATCAGTGTCAACACTTCCCCTATTAAAGTGCTGATTCCACCAACGCGACATGACGGATCCTTCCACTTTTTGGACGGATCCGTCCACTTTTTGGACGGATCCGTCAAGTGACGGGTTGGTGGAAGCCATTTTCCCCGTCATCAGTCCGCCAAAAGTGTGACGGATCCGCCGGTCCGTCCGTCGACGGATCCGTCCACGGACAGACTGGTGGAAGCAGGAAAATGCCAATCCTTCCGTCAACGGGTGACGGATCCATCACCATTTTGGCGGATCCGTCAAGTGACGGGAATATTTAAATTCTTTTAATATTTCCGTCCCTTGACGGATCCGCCAAAATGTGACGGATCCGTCACCCTCTGACCAACGGATTCCCATTTTCCTGCTTCCACTGATCCGTCCGTTGACGGATCCGTTGATGGACGGATCAGTGGATCACTTTTTTGGGTTCTTATGACAGCTCATTTGGCTTCCACTAATCCGTCCCTCAACGGATCCGTCTGTCAATGGATCCGTCCATCGATGGATCTGTCAAAACAGGTAACTGATCTATCAAATATGGATGGATCCGTCGACGGATGGAACCAGTGGAAGCAAAAACTGGACGGATCCGTCCAAATCGGACGGATTTGATCAATCCGTTGATGGATGGAGAGAACGGGGTAATTGACGGATTCGTCACGTCGCGTTGGTGGAATCAGCGCTTATGACAGTGAAAAATGCAAGATATAGACCATTGGAAGATAATATATTATAATGTTGTCAGTAGTGCGGTATATTGTGTGCAGTCTACACACTCAGAAAAGTTAGCATCATTGTCGCTAAAACCACTCTTATGTGAAAGTCAGGCACTGCCTGACTTTCATGTGAGAGTTGTTTTAGCGACAATGACGCTGACTTTTTTGAGTGTGTAGATAGTATCTGGCGTTGCGCTCTTATTCTTTTTAATCTTCATATTTTCTCATGTTCCAGGTCCAAGCTCACGAATCCAAAAGGTTCCTCTCCTATTTCAAGAAAGGCATCAAGTAAGTGTAATGCAGAATCAACTATCATTGCAGTATCTGATATTTTGGTATCGTTGACTTTTCCCAAGTAGTATGGTGTTCCAATTTAACCTATTTCAAGTCCACCTATAACTCTCTAACAGGTATTTGGAAGGTGGAGTGGCCTCTGGATTTAGGAAGGTGGAGCATGGCAAGTACGAAAAGAGACTATTCCAGTGCAAGGGAAAACACACCTGCAGAGTGGAACAGGTAGGGACGTTTTTATAACAACGTTTACTTATTAGAATTAATGTATTGATAAATTGTATAATTCAAAAAGCAAAAGCAACAGCTCTCTGCATTATAATGTAACCTTATTATTATGATCGACATATCTTAGTACAATTGTCACACTAGCTGGATTGTAGTATGACAGGGCCTGGTGTCACGGTAGTCCAGAATAAATAAATGGATACTGAATTGAATTTGAAATTGAAATGGATGCTTAATTGCCCCCCCCCCCCCCCCCCCCATGGATTGCAGGGTATCAACCTTCAAAGCCGATCGACTCCTTATGAAGGACTATCTATATGTGTGTATACTAAATGTGTATATTCGTTACAGTGCTCATAGAGGTTAACTACGTTTTGTTATCCCACCAGGTGGAGCTCAAGTGTGGATCCCTAAACCAAGGAGATGTGTTCATCTTGGATGATGGCCCCAATATCTACGTGTGGCTGGGCCCCAAGTCCTCCAGAATGGAGAGGTACAAGGTAGGTCGCGCTTAACTTTTATTAACCAGTGAAGGACAACACGATGCCCCAATTAAGGTTCCATGTTTATTTAGTCTTGATGGTGCAGCAACGCAGTGCGGCGCCAGGAGTATTAAACCCTGAGGGTTATAATTATAATGCATGAATGCAGCTCCTCCATGTTACTCGCCAAGACTGCATAGATGCATTATGATCACAAACGGGTATAGTACATTAAAGCATGGTGCTGTCATTAAATGGTTGATATTTGATAACTCCCATGGGCTTGATATTTGTCCAATATGTCTCATAGAATTAATACTTGTATAATGTATAGAGTATACCCAAATATATACTAGCCATGTGGTATTGATGTGGGATGGACTTTTTAGTATATTCCCCAACGTTATTTGAAGGTGCATTTCATTCTTGGGTTAATGTATATTGTACACTTTATTGGGTGTTTTTTTTCTCAGGGTATGGAAATTGCACGTGGCTTCAGGGACGAAGACAAGGCAGGCCGTGCACACATTCACATCGTTGGTAAGATTTTTGCACAAAAATAAAAAAACAAAAATATCCAGTAATATAGTATACATTTGTGCCAGGTATACTTGTATACTTCATCACATTCATCACTCTAGTGTCATCACTGATTTTCGCCCCTATACATTTTGATCATGATGGGAAAATTGAATATTGTCAGAGGGCCTGTTTCATTGTAATAAGTAAAGTGTTCTATAGGCTGGAAGAACTTTCCCCTCCCTCCAAATCCATAATGATTCCATTAGATTGTCATCTATCCTCTATTCAACACCAAACTTCCTACTAACCTGCATTAACCTCACCCACCAGAATCCGACTGGAACACTGACGCTGCCTTCTTCAAGGCTCTGGGGTCACATGACAAGGTTATCCGCAGCCCTGCCAAGGACGATGACGAGACAGTCCGCAAGCTGGACCAGGAGACTCTCCTCTACAGGTAAGAACACAATTCCTTTTAGTCCAAACCCCCGTGATTAAGAAATGTCTCTGGCCAGGGGCGGACCCAGAAATTGAAAAGGCTGTGGCAATTAAAACCGGAGATGGGCATTTTGCATAATTGCATTATACAATGCAGGATCCACTACTAGAAGGAAAATCGTACCAAGGGCCAATTCTAACCGAGATCTTTTTTTGAATACCCCGAGAAAGTGACGTTTATTAAAAACTCGAGACAAATATCAATCTTTTGTCAAGAAATCACCCCCAAGCAATCGTTCAGTGTGATCGCACAATAGAAAGCATGTTACATGTTATTGAGCTCAAGAGGATCTGCCACCATCCTTGGTATCATATCTTTATGTATCATGTCACGCAGGGTTTCAGATGTAAATGGCCAGATGAAGCATGAGGAGATAGCAGCCCGCCCACTCTATCATGACATCCTTGAGTCTCAGGTAAACCAGGGTCCAGTTCTACCCTGTGTGTGCACAGCATATAGAGACTTTCATAGGGCAGAATATTTCGCTTGGCCTCCTCCCTTAACAGTCACTGCATGAATTAAGACTCGTTTTCTCTTCCCTCTGGATAACTTCCTGCATCACTGCTCTGAAAAGATCCAAGATAGATTTAACGTATTTCATAGTCGCTGACGAGAGGGAATCGGATATTGCTAACAAGTGAAAAAAAAAATTTGCTTTGTTTTCGCTATAATATTATAAAGATCAGCTTAGGCTTCACAGTTTTCGTGTGTGTGGCTTTCGTGTGCGTGGCTTTTGCTTTTCATAGGATTTGCATGAGGAGGCATGGTGGTTACTCCTGCATTGGTATCCGTTACATATGAAGGGTCAAATGTATTCTCTGTGGTGCTCCCAGAAAATTGATTAAATACAATATCTGAAATCATTTTTGTGGAGTGACAACTCCACATGCTCTATGCTCTTGGAACGTTTTTCATAAATTCTGGTCCCTCATGTTCAGAAAACCAGATTAATCTCTACCATACTTAAAAGATCCATGAGCAACTCCTCTGCTTTCTCAGCTAATGACTTACCTTACATTAACGCATGTCCTGTGCCTTGACCTTTGAGCTGACCTCTAGTAAGTAAACCTATGTGGCTTTGTACAGAGTTGCTCCAAACCCAGCTGGCTCTCAGACAGAAGCCACAATCACCGAGGTTGGAGCCCTCCCCTTCACTCGCGAAATGCTTGCTTCAGACGTAAGTCAATGTTGTAAATCTGTGCTCTCTTAGACCCTTCTCTGAAATATCTTTTGAATTTTTTTAATATTATACTATCTGCTCGTTGCCTACTACTAGATTAATGCTTGATGCTTTTACCATAAGAAACATGTTATTATTTCATGACATAAATGTAATATTATGCTTGCCTCTTTACATACTTGTCGAAATCGATTTTGTAGCATAACGTTGTGAATCGGTTTTGAAGAGAAAAACATTTCCCTGTGAGGTGTATAAATATCATCCAAATTTGAAATCGCAGTATCCCAAAATCGTATTCAATAAGATTATTGTTAGTCATTATAATATGATCACTATATTTCTAGAGCTGCTACGTTTTGGACTCGGGCTACTCTGGACTTTATGTATGGACCGGCAAGAAGACAGAACTTGACTTCAGGAAGCGTGTCTGGGCAGCAGTCAATGTAAGAAATATAGTGGTCATTAAAATCCATTCATATAGCATCTCAACAACATATGAAACATAGCCATGCTAAGTTCAAATAAACAGATGAAGAAAGCCTAGGCAAAGTATCCAGCACTTGTTGACCCAGCCCAGTATACAGAACCATCTGCACACACTAGACAATAGAATCTTATACTCTAGAGTTTGTGTAATGCAGGCCTTTCCTGCAGACAGCTCAATGCTGCCACCCTGAAGTCTGTTACCAATGCTAAATACTACTGTCTGCCTTCCCAGCAGAAAATCAGATTTATCAGCTATAACATTGTCCACCTGTAGGAGTTCCTGTCGGACCGTGGTTATCCTACCTGGGTGCAGGTGTCCCGTGTTGTGGACGGAGGGGAGACACCTCTGTTCAAGCAGTACTTCGCCAACTGGCAGGACGATGACCAGGTCCTGGTCCCCATCCCTGACGAGGTGTCAGGCTCCAATGTGGCAAGTAAGTAAAGGATAAAGTATAATATATTTAAGGCTTTAATGGCCACTTAGTGCTTTTATACAGTATGCCCTTTACAGTCATGATGCAGGAATGCATTCAGGCATCATGCCAATCCTACGGGGTTGCTGCCGTCCTAAAGGGAGACATGAAGGTGCCTCTACATGGGTTAAAATCGACACGGGCGACACGGCGACACGGCCGTTTTAGGCCTTTTTAAAAATCGTCGGACACAGGAAAATTAGGGGTAAAAATTGACCCACAGGGATATTTCTCTATGTCCTTATATACCTAAAAATCGACACGATGGCATGGGTTTTCTGCTAAAAATCGACACAGTGACACGGTCAAAATTGTGGGCACCCATGTAGAGGCACATGAATGCAGCCATGACAAGTAGACTCGGCAGGGCGTCAACGCTGCATTCATGCATCATGGCGACGAGGGGCATGGTATTATGTGGCCCTTGAAGATTAAAAATCTATTTTAAATAGCTTTACCATTTGCATTATGAGACTGCTAAAATGCAACGTTTTAATACATTGTGTTTGTATAAGATGATTTCTGATGAATAAATAAAAATGCAGTATGGTTTAAGTGTAAATGTGTTTTATTCAATATTGATATCAAGAAGACTTCGAACGATATCTGACATGATAGGTTTAACAGTGTGACTATACTATATTATGTACTTTCACAGAACAAAGTTACGATGGCGTGGATGGCTCCAGTTTGCATGGACAAAGGCCGGCAAAGGGACAATCCTTCATGCCCGATGATGGACAAGGCAAACTCAGTGTGAGTATATAGATGTGCAATGATTATTTCAATCGAATATTTGACTTCTAACTACCCTTGAGTGTCTAAGATAGACTAACATAACTTATATAAATTAAATTATAAATATAAACCATCTTTGATTCTATATGGCACATTACCTAATTCAAGCAACATAATATTATGCTCATATGTGTGGCAACCAGGGGAGTGGAAACCCCCGCAGTTTTGACAAATATGGTGCTACATGCTTTAAATATACAGTTATAGTGTAATAGGTTAGTTGAAGCTGTATCTGTATCTTGTGTTGTCAGGTGTACCGTGTTGGGTTCGACAATGAGCTGATCAAGGTGCCAGAGCAGGCTCACGGCGTCTTCTTTGGTGGGGACTGCTACGTTCTACAATACGACTACGTGGCCAACGGACGCGACGCGCACATCATCTACTTCTGGCAGGTGTGTATTGAACGTTTATTTATCCCTCTCATTGCTAGTGCATCTACTAGCACGTGGTAGCTCTACTCCACAGCCTTTTATGGTTTTGTTCCTATATGCCATGTGCCGTTAAAAGCTCTCCTGCCCAGTCCTTTATGGTTCTGTCCCTATGACATGTCCCGTTGAAGGCTCTACTGCACAGTCCTTTATGGTTCTGTCCCTATGACATGTCCCGTTGAAGGCTCTACTGCACAGCCCTTTATGGTTCTGTCCCTATGACATGTCCCGTTGAAGGCTCTACTGCACAGCCCTTTATGGTTCTGTCCCTATGACATGTCCCGTTGAAGGCTCTACTGCACAGTCCTTTATGGTTCTGTCCCTATGACATGTCCCGTTGAAGGCTCTACTGCACAGCCCTTTATGGTTCTGTCCCTATGACATGTCCCGTTGAAGGCTCTACTGCACAGCCCTTTATGGTTCTGTCCCTATGACATGTCCCGTTGAAAGCTCTACTGCACAGCCCTGTATGGTTCTGTCCCTATGACATGTCCCGTTGATAGCCCTACTGCACAGTCCTTTATGGTTCTGTCCCTATGACATGTCCCGTTGATAGTTCTACTGCACAGCCCTTCTCCCTATATTGCTATGTGTCTTTGATAGTTGACTCCACAGATCATATCATTATGCCATGTGCCATTGCTAACATTACCAATGTTGTGTTGCAGGGTCTTCATGCCGAGGTGAACGAGAGGGGTGCCTCAGCACTGCAGGCCATGAAGCTGGATGATGACCTGGGCGGAGAGGCTGTGCAGGTACCTAGACGTCGATATTTTGTATATTTAAATTGTAACGCTCTAAAATTCTAAAATACAATATTTCCAGACTTAGGTTTACCGAACGGAACGAACACGAATCACCATAACGTGTACTTTCATTTCTAGATTCGTGTAGTGATGAACAAGGAGCCAGACCACTTCCTGAAGATATTCGGAGGACGTCTCATCATCTTCATGGTAGGAGATTAAGTTGGCTTGATGTGTTAATAAAGTAATACGTTATAATGTGTACTAGTAGGCATATTCAATCATAAGCAATGTCATTGAACTTATTATGGACCTTCCCAACTATATACTTACACTGTCAGCTACAATTTTATAGCCACACGTCAGTGTTAGTGGATTCAGTGACTAACCTCTCTTGGTGATGAGAACTTAGCCCATAATATAGTATGCAAATAACATAATTATTTATACGATAATGTAATTGATATTGGATTGTTGTTAACACCACCTACAGGAGGGCCACATTAACGGGTACCGCGGCGTTAAGGACTATGACCTGTACAACCCGGAGGAGCCCCTCATGTTCCGTATTAGGGGTGACGACTCAGACCACACCAGAGCAATCCAGGTGAGCAACTCGTCAACAAGATGAGCACAATGAATCTAGACTGCTCTGATCACTTATATAAGCCAATAATAATAATAGAAAAAAGGATAGATATCAGCAGACATTTATGGCAGGGATTACAGATTTTTGTCAGTATCTACCAGACAAGACAAACTAAATAAATACAGTGGTGGTATAGTAATAATGTAAAGTCATCTAGGTGAGCAGCTCAAAGGTAAGATGAGCAATGTAAGAAAATGAGCAATTGCAGAACCATGGAGACATATCCATGAAACACTACGAGGGATAAGGCAACACATTTAAGTGTACCAAAGCATTCCAGAACTTACCTTGGGTTTATTTTTTTACACAGGTCGAATGCCGAGGTGCATCTCTAAACGCAAACGACGTCTTCATCATTGAGACAACCAAGAAGACCTTCGTGTGGGTTGGCAAGGTATGGAATTGAATTTCGTGGGGATTTGGATCATCTAAAACATCTACTGCAACCACAGTGGCTACATGAAGCATTTGAACACTGAATTAACATGGATAACTGAATGATTCCTCAACACTGTTCAATCAATTGTAAATATCGGTTTAACGGTGAACTAGTTTGTGTCCCCACTGTGACTCCATATAACTGTCATCTATTAGGTCCCCTCCCCCCTTGTTACTCTGATTCCCCATGGATACAATTCCATTGACCACCCTGCATTGTACGAGTGAATATATTCATGCACAGCAATTTATATATTGCTCGTTGCCTTTTGCTATGGATAACATTATGTACTAGTATAATGTTTGGGTGCTGGTCGCAGACTGAGATTCAAAAATGTTCGTCCTTTGTTAATGTAGGAATCACGGGAGCCTGAACACGAGATGGCCCGCTTCATGGTGCAGTTCGTGTCCCCTGGCCGGTAAGTCACCAAATTAATTAAAGAGAGATAGAGAGACACGGAGACAGAGACAGGGGATGGAAAGGCGGCAGGATAGAAAATAAACGTGTGACAATGTGTATGAACTGGCACCATGCATATCAAGAACAGTAGGCCTATTGCATAAAACTAATTAGCATATGGAATTCATATGTCAAGAAATTGCTTAATAGTCCATTGTATAAGAATCAGATTCTCTGTTCCTCTTTGGCCTCATTTGAGAGACGTTACATGTAGCGGAATTTGTGCCAAATAAAAATTTTGAAAACTCAAAACTCAAACTCATTGTTCGCGTTCCATTACAGTGGAGACCCAGTAATTGTTATGGAGGGTGAGGAAACACATGGCTTCTGGGAAGCTATTGGCGGGGAGGAGCCATACTACACAGGCGTCAGGACCGAGGTAGAGAAACCTAACCTTTCTATCATGTATTCTCTGACACGTACTGCCATGTTACATCTAAAGGATACCTAACGCTTGCTTAACATATAACATACTATTGGTGTTTATAATGTGCAAAGTCATATGAATTACATTGCGTATGTAATGGTGTTCACCAAATCATAAATCTAGTTCATAATTAATGTAATGGTATTTATTGCAAATAAAGCTCCATTGTAGACCATAGACAGTACCGGTCGTGGGTTTGGCTATGTTATGTATTGTGAGCATTATTTTCCTTGATTGTAGTCCAAGATTAGGACACCAGTACGTCTTTTCCACTGCTCCAACTCATCAGGAAGGTTCATCGTAGAGGAGGTCGTTCAATTCGACCAGGAGGTAAGATGACTTTGCATGGCTATACATCATTATGATGATTCTATCTATTCGCAGTGTGTATATTGGGTTATCTATAGAACATTAAACGACTAAAGGCGACTGTTTCTGATCGCCAAGCATTGGATAATAATGCATGGGTATATAAGCTGGCATCAGTAAATAATCTTGTTTGATGTCTATGTGAAAGGTGTGCAAAGCCGTTGTTGTTTTGTTCTGTTTTATCTAAGAAAAGAACTAACAAACAAATATGCTTCCATTGACAAATAAGACACTGTTCTTATATCAACGAGAGCATTTCAACATTAATTTTACAATTTGATTCTGTCTCATTCCAGGACCTAGATGAGGATGATGTTATGATGCTGGACACATGTGATGAGGTATGTAACAGGTTACACACCTGCTGTAGTTGGAAATAGGGCTAGATTTCACTTTTCCCTTTTAGTTTGACAATTATCTAAAGATGTTGTATTTTTTCATTCTCGATGTCACTAATTTGGTATATCGCAATTTCTCTCCAGATTTTCGTATGGATCGGAAAGGGTGCAAATGAATTTGAGAAGATGGAAGCCATGAAGACGTCATATGTAAGTACAGGAATTATGAGTTGGCAATCATCTTTCACTAGGAGTACACTCTTCGACCTCCTTTTCATGTCTTACTCTGAATATACCATAATGTGGTTATGCCTAAGTGTACATATAGGATTGAGAATAAACATGGTTGGGTTTCATATAATATTATAGGTTTCTATATAGGTCGTCTGTTTGATAGAAATCTATTCTAACTATAATTATGACCCTAAACTACAAACTAACATTAATTGTTATGGCTTGTCTTTACAGACCTACCTGAAGTCCGACCCTACAGGTCGCACAGCCGACAACACACTCATCATTGTTGTGAGGCAGGGCTTTGAGCCTCCCCAGTTCACAGGTCACTTCTTGCCGTGGGACACAGAGAAGTGGGCAGTAAGTCTGAATTGTGGTAGATTTGTATTGGGTAGAAATCATTACATAAATTGATGCTCTTCATAATATATAGCCAAAGCAGAGGACAGAGAAGCAATCACAACATACTACAAATGTAGATAGGAATATGTATACAAGAATAGACACATTGAGCACAATACATTGTATCAGATATCATACATAAGTACTCTCACTTCAACCACTTCTTAACTCTTCTGATATCAGTATCTAAAAAAAGTGTTACTCTGTTATTTGTAAGAAATATTATCATCAGTTATAGATGCATATTTGTCATTATCATATTGCATTGTGAATTAATAAAGACAAAGGCCATATGGCACACATACATGATTGTCAACTATTTTGGCTTAAACTTTAGTGCATGACAATGAACTGCATTTGTCGCTTATTTATAGAACGGTCAGACATTTGAAGAGTTCGTGAAGCAGGTTGGAGAAGAGAACGCCGGCATAAACCTGTTGGAAGACGTGAGTAGCTCGAGTTAAATATCCTATACATACAACATCACACGGAGCTCCATTTGGGATAACAATAATGCTGTTATGGCAATACAGAATGTTTAAACCAATATCAAGAAATCAAGCAGCAAATACAGGAAATAGGTGTTAACTTCTGAAGCGGTTCTGTGTCAATCTAGGTCTTCTAGGACTTCTACAAGGTGCATTAATTGATTGTTCTATACTGGTCCATGCCCTAGCTAGTAGCCATTGTACGAAATACCTCCTTGAAAGCTCATAGCTTCTTACTAATATCTGGTTCAAGATGTTGACTATAATATCTGCCTACATTATCAAATTGTTTGGCCCTATAGGAAGCTAAGAAGTATTCCTCCACCTACCCATTGGAGGTGTTACAACGTAAGATCCCCCCAGAGGGTGTCGACGTCACCAAGAAGGAGGTAAGTCCGTTACATTATTTATACTTATTAATTAATGATTAAATAAAGTATATATTCTTTTCTTTGCACGGGTTATCTGACATCATTACTTACCATCCTATTCATGTCCAACTTTATAATGATTAATAATGATTTATTTTTATTTTGTCAGTCCAAATATCTTGCGGGGCGTTACTGAAGAAACCTTAATCAATTTATGTTTGGACAGCTCTAGTGTCATGATAAAGGGCCCGAAGTACCACAGCAAAACTGCCCTGTGCATGATAAAAACATAAGAAAAGAAATCAGACGTATACCTTCATAGATGATACTAGATCTAGCTATACCTAATACCAAGATCCTATCCAAGAACCATATAGCTATACATAAAGTCTATGCCTTTCAGATGTACCTATCTGATGAGGAGTTCGAGGTAGTGTTTACCATGAGCAAGAATTCCTACATGTCACTACCAGCCTGGAAGAGACTGCAGATGAGGAAAGCGAAGGGACTTTTCTAAATCATATGTCAACGCCAAAATTGTAAAAAGTGTTATTAATCCCATGTAAAAAAGAGTATGTCTAACATAAAGATACACAGATGAATATGACTGTGCTAAATGAATGGCCAGGGAGGGGGGGGGCAATTGTAGTTACAAAGAAGTGGATATTCGATTCCTATTTGAACATTTGAACATCACAGGTTAAGTGGTTTTGTAATTCTCATTACAATATATATAATATAGAAGTTATTGCTACATATTTTCTATATATATATACATTCATATTAAAAAGGAATGTGACGAAATTTATGAACAGAGGATAATTCAGAATGTTGAAACAAAAGTTATGTAAGTGGTTACTGCAGAATGTATTATGTACCCGTGTATTGTGTCTATCAGTACTAGCCCGGTGAGTACACCTAGATGTAATATAAGGCAATGTACAATACAGATATCTAGGTATGTATTGGACTGTCATCATCCTTTCAAACTGTGTGCATGAATTCATGGATATGGCTAATTGGTGTGTGCTCGTAAAAGAAAAGAATAAATTGTACAAACTCCAATTTAAATATTCCTTATTATTCCCTCTATAGCCAGATAATATGTGTATGATATTTTCACATGAATACATTAACGACAATTGGCATCCTAGACCCCCCCCCCCCCCCTCAAAAAGAAAAATGGAGGGGAAGAGGGGGAGAGAAATCACTCTTCTCCCCACCCCCCACCCCTGAACTATAAAGTAACTGTATATCCCGAAATGAAATTATTCAATAGAATCCATTATCTAACCGTTAAGACACCCGTTGTTGCCCCGTTGCCAGATGTTTTGGAGTTTGTTTTAGTTTACAATTACTCCGCTAGGGGGAGTCGCGGTTCTATGTGCAGACCTGGGTTTGCTCGGGCGGGTTTACAGTTCGGAAAGGGAAGCCCTAGTACATGTACTTTTATAGATGGGGATCTTACGTCTGGTTCTAAGAACGTCGAGGGGATGGTGCTTGAAAGGCAAGTGTCGAAACTAATGTAAATATAATATGGCTAAACTATCTAATCAAAAATTATATTGAAACCGTTACTGTCCAGTTTATAAGAAGGGACCAAAATTCCATATGGCTGGTTGTGGTTCATATGATTATAAACTCCAAGGAGTTTCTCAATCAAGATAAATATATAATTTAAAAAAAAAGAGATCTCCCGCTACATTTGCAGCGAATAGCTATAAAAGTATTGCCTCTCCCAATAACAGAGCAGTGGTCAGTAAAAAGGGAACAGCGCCTCATGCCACAGGGAATTGGACAACCATTGCTCTTTGTAGCAAGAAGTCATAGAGCCATTGCCTATTGCAAGAGTGCACAAAACCATTATCCTGTCCAACATAAATCCAGAGGGCCATTGCATTGTGTACCACGAACTCAGAGTACCATTGCCTTGTTTTCAACAAGAACCATTGCTTTTTGGTAAATGAAGGTAAGAGGCGAGAAGCTTTTGTAATAAACACTTAATTACGTCTTGCATTTTGCAAAAATCGGCTTTGGACCAAAGAAAGGCACGTGCCATTGTCATCTGCTAGAGAAGTATCATATCTTAGTGCAGGAAGTCAGAGGATATTTGCACAATTTAACAGCCAAAGAACCAAGAAGGCAGAGGGCCATCTTTTTTCTCATTAAGAATTCGGAGGATGCTTTTCACTCTGAGGCTTCAAACGACATTGTTACGCAGCATTGTACATTTTAGGGTTGTTATGCATTAGGTTTGTTGGCATTTGACGAGCTCTTTTTTACCAATAGAAATATATGTACCGTAAATATGAACTCTAAAACGAAAAGCTTATGCATAGAAAATAAATCAAGAGCTCAGTGAGAAAACTGGTTTATTACTTATCATACACGTCTGACAGCTCATGGATCTATACCACAAGCTCTGTATGGAAAAAGAGAGCTGAACGCTCGAAATACTTTGATGTCACAATATACTTAAAATGGAATAAAGACACGTTAAAATCGATGCTAATAATATAAATGGATACAATAATCATAATAATACGCTGGTGTCATAAATATAAGGATATGGCTTGTCTAACTGTGTGTACGAGTTTCATGATAATAATACGTTCTGGTAGGGAACAGTAGACAGAACGTTAATTTACATTGTATAACATAGACTACATAATCCAAAGGTACACTACCCCTGCAATAACTCTACTATGACATGAATATTCATACTGATGCACAAAACATGCATCTAAAACGCATGCTGGTTGTGCAAAGGACACAAACCCATAATTGGGTTATTTTACATATAGGGCGACTTCGTGTTTCCATGGTGTTGAATCAAAGGGAGGCAGAGTTTTGTCTTTGGCCACAGATGATGTTTGAATATACACGAGGTTCTGATATCCATAATGTACATTGTACACATATATATCCCCCTTCACGTGATAAACCCCCTCCCCCTACATCTGGAGGTAATTGGGCACATCGGTGCCACCATTGTAGTAACAAGCCTATCAGCAGACTGCAATACATGTAGTAATTTCTGTACCAATACACCAGTCCTGTTACTAGGAGGGGGGAATACATGATAGTTTTGAGAATGACTTTGAAAAGCAATTACTTCCTCGATGTCTGGTATTTTAATCGAGCACAGGAGCATAATCACCACTCTTGAAAGAAAACACGTCTATATGAAAGCAACAAAGATAATGTTGCAAATATTAAGAGCACAATTAATACAATGCAAACATAACGCGCTCCTATCAGAATCTACTATACATCAGTAGTGAGACATATGTCCAAGATCAATTCCTAAAATCCTTATTTTTATAATGATTAAAGTCCATGTGCATTATCACTTAAAAATAGCAAACCGTAAGAACGTGCCGTCTGATTGATTATATTATTTTAAATGGATTAGAATCCCTCTAACGTCTGGCGTCATGTGTTGAGAATCTTATAAACATAACCTCTCTGTATGTTTTGTAAACATATCTACTTGTATATGAGATCCATAGTACGAAGGGACATGGGTAAATAGTGTAGGGCATAGCCCAACAACTATATAGTGCCGCATCCTATACTATATGATTGAAAGGATTGGACGCTGGAACACGAGGAGAATGCCAGTTTAGCATTAGATCACAGGATTGCCCCCTGAACAGGGTTGTCACAGGGACTTACACGTCTATGTTGGCACTATAAGGGACATCGCACAACGCTCTTGTGTGGTTATCTATTTGCCTATATGTAAGTGTTGAATGGACAAACAATATCGGCCTGTTACACGGGTATATATAGCCATGGTAGTGATGGGTTCTTATAATCAGTAATCAAACTACTCGGTGTGCTCTGGCTTTCTGACGCCCTTCGATGCGTAGGTTTTGAGCATTGCATTCCAGTGTAAATCATTTTGTCGGTTTCCTCCAAGTTCCATGCAGATACACATCAGTTCACCGATGACTCATCAGTAAATACTAAAGTTTGGAGTGAGTTCCAATATGAAATCGACAACAAAATAAGCATTATGGTCCTTGAATTCACTACCAGACTTTCCTCAATGTCCCTGGCTTTCCTCTGCCAAACCTTTAAATACATGAAGTCAATTGCAAATATCAGTAATAATAATAACGTGACATGTGTACTCTGTTGAAATTGCCAGAGGCCAAAGTCGGCTATTTGTGCAATAGACTGGTGCTTTTTAAATACATGTGGATGATTTACAAATATGAGTATTGAATATTATCTAGGTGCAAGAAATACTGTTGTATACAAGGTACATTATAGACATGGGTATTTTAACAGGATTGAGTATAGCTATGTCAACGAATTAGAAATCTGTCTATAACGCATGGGAATGACAGATACAATGAAACTGTAAAATCATGAGGGGCGGAGGTGGGACTAGGTTGATAAGGGTTGATGATATGACAGGAGTGTTCTTACTTTTCTATGGAAGAAATCACGGGGCTTACCAAATATATTAAAAGTCGATAAATATACAAGTATACCACTTGGTAACTTTATCAAAATAGAAGAACTAACGCTTCACCACCAGCTTGCATGCGCACACACCCTCTAACTCGTGCTGATTGATTATAAGATAGTGCAATGTCTTACACACAGAATTCCAAAGTACACTACAACGCACCATATCCACGTTTCTATTCATTTCGAACTATACTATTGAAGTTAAAACTCCCTTAGCACACAATACCAGTCAGTACTGTATTCAACCGTAAGCCTGTAAGTATAATTGGAATCACTAAAGGACATGTACAAAGGCCTATAAAGCCAGGGAGAGTACATGTATGTGTTTGGCAGTAAGTTACCGACCCATTCACAGCTGAACAGGTGTAAGAATACACAATCACATGTGTTCATGGGACTGGCTACTGGCATCAACCCAACCTCACTAGTATTAAATGGTGTGGACATACCACCATCCGATGTAGTCATAATACCTTAGAAGTTAAAATATTTCATCATGTCACAGGCAGCCCTCATTTTATAATTAATTCTTGCTTTTCTGTAATGTTAAAATGAGGCATCGTATCCTAAGGATATAATTATCATAAACGAAAGAATACAGGTGTGGTATAGAAAACCCTACCACTGTCGAACCAAGCAGGTGAAAAACGTACCCTAAATGTATCTAGATATCCAAGGGAAACTATTATGAAAAATGCATCTAAATCTCCTCATGATTCCTAGTGACGTTGCGTCCAGAAAGGTAGGATAAACTAGAGATATAGAAAAACATAAGGGTTAACATTAAACGAGGGGTAATACTCCAATAATAACTTGTTGTCCTACTGCTGGTTACACATAAAAAGAGGTCATTGTTTTACTGGAATAAGGACGGATTTCACTTATCAAACCAGGGTGTGCGCTTGAACTTAGAACAAGAGTCGAAACTGACTGAGGTCCTATTGAGATTAAAACGTATGTTCCATTAATGGTAGCCGTGATACACATCAGGGTCTTCAGGTAGAAGACTTTGACTTTTCCTATACTGAATAAAGTCATTTTTACGTCACGCAGAGGCCACATGCTCGAGCGACATCACACATGTGTAATGTGTATAAGCTACATCACGCGGTGACATCTCTCATGGGCTGCATCATGCCCAACGTGCTGCTATATTCAGAGGTTGTATATGCATATCATAGTCATGTATGATACATAGGAAGAACATGTAGACGCATCCCTATCTCGGTAATTCAGCCTCCCCCAGTGGGGCGCCACGCCATTCGTCCATATAGACATTATATATAATATATGTATAGCTCGATGTGCACAGTCCTCACTCTGTATTTATATATATAATATATGCATACATACAATAATACTCTATAATGATAAGTCGCAGCACATTTGTACATCATTCACACTCCTTGCATATCCACAGTTGGCAGGAGGTGCCAACATCATGTCGCTATAGAGTCCTTTCCTGGTTTTTTAGTCTTTGGTTTGGGTACATGGGGGCGCATCTCGTCCACCCGCCGAGTACTAGTGACTGCGTCTGGTGTCACTGATGGCGGTTGGGCGTCCGGGCTTGCGAGGACGAAGGCTGCGGAGAATCCTTTCCAGTTGATGGTGTCGTCAGTCTTGAAGCGTATCAGCAGATAGGGGCCTGTGGAGATGATCTCACCAGGAGCAGGAATCTGTGATGTACAGAATAGAGATTTAGATTGGATTCAAACGCGGGGTGCCGTGTTGTTCATGTTCTTAATCTACTGTGCACAAGGACCACTTTACTTGAGCATATTATTTCTAGGTAACTCAAAAGGTCGGCCACTGCCATAATTAACGTAGGATTGGTCCTTTGTATGTATAGCTTGCTACTCTACGTCCAGGACACTCATACGCCAAGCAATTAATCTTTTAATAGATGGTAGTCCCAGTATCCTAGAAGCTCTTATCAGAAGTCAAGATAATTAACAATTATTGTAATTTGAGCTGCACTCAAGTTACCCTGGTTATAACCATTTACCAGCTATCACCATATGGCTGAAGTACAATGTTGTATCAATGTTTTTACCACAAAGCGATCCTTACCTGATTGCCGCAGTATTGGCCAATCTTCGGGGAGGAGGTCGAATCACCGTCGTAAAGCTCGACAGAATCATATCTGTGACGAAAACAAACAAAAATGAAAGACGATTCTTGATATAGTGTGAGGTGTAAAGGATGCATTAATGCACCATACCCCCCAATCAGAATTATATTCCTGAGGGGTCGGCATCAACTCAGTTCCGTACTTCTGCCAAAATATGATCTGACAAGCATCCAAGCACTCTACATAAACATCACAGGGTATTCAACCTGTCACATAATAGTCAGTGATAAGGCCAAAATAGTCTGGGGTGAACAGATTAGACTATCACGTACTGATATTTCCAGCCTCCATGGTGTTTTTTGCCGAAATCTTTGCAGAATCTGCTTAACACAAGGTGGCAGCACCCGGTCACTAAGCAGAGATACAGCCCACTTTTCATGAGACTGAGTGATGCTGCACAGTGATCCCAAAACTTTGAACTTACACAGATTTCCAGATCTTCCTTAAAATGGGTAATCAATTGATTGTTTATATAGAATCTCAGCTTGACCCGGTCTCATATTTTGTAGACATTCTAAATGTGCTTATTTTTATTTGATTTTACATGGCATGGATGATTATACATTAGTTCTTACAATGCAGGTTTTGATCTTGGCTATTTGTATGATGTTACAAAATCATGACCAAATACGTCCGTTGGGAGAATTGCTAATCCAGATTCTTGATAAAAATAAGTGTTACATGACGAGTCATTTTTTACTAGCTGGGGTGCAGGTGGTAGAAAAATCGGTTATGCTAGTTTAATGACGTATTCTCGCGAGTACTTTAATTGGCTGTATCTAGTTTTGACCCCCCCCCCCCAGCATGGAGGTTGTCCAAGTCCGTATATCATTATGACCCCACCCTTATATCCACCAAGCGACCCCCAGCTGGAGGTAGATGACTCGTCACAAAGAATAAGGCAATGAAATCAGAGTATCTGTGACACTAATTAACCCTATCACCTATAAAAATAGGTACTATAATGCTATTATCCCTTTTATCTATAACCCTATTATCTATAAAAAATAGGTACTATAATGCTTTAATATGATATCTACTTACCCACAATCCGTCTCGTCCTCCACCTCGAAGGCCAGGAAGCGGAAGCGCACCCTGTGGTCCTTTTCGCTGGCGATTACCAGCCAATCACAGTCCTCTTTATTGTCATAGTTCTGGTCGCCATATTTGGCGTGTGAGAAGAGCTGTTGGGCAGAGGCCGTAGCCAGCAATCGGCCACCACATACTGAAGTAAAGAGCAGATTGCCGACATGTATCTGATCTGTGATCCCAAGGACTTGTTGCAGTTTCAGTATATATATATATATATATATATATATATATATATATATATATATTGTATTATCTATATCTATATATCTATCTATCTATCTATATCTATCTATCTATATATATATCTATATCTATATCTATATAATATATATATATATATATATATATATATATATATATATATATATATATATATATATTATATGTATAGATATAATATAGATATAGATATAGATATAATACTATATAGAACTAAGGGCCTATATATTTTTTTCTGAATGCATGCGTTGACACCTTGGGGGTCCTTATTAGTACAGTATGATTATGATCAGGGACAAGGGCCAGACCCCCAGAAAACCAGGGCACACCATCTGGTCAATTAAAGATTCATCTGGCACTAAAACTGCACTAAAACTCACGGCAGACTTTTAAAAAATGAAATCACTTTAAAATCCTCTTGCACCCAATAAAGGGCAATAACCGTAATAACATGCAACATCGCTGCCATCCGATGGCACGTGTATTATGTAATGACAGGGGCAAAAAAACACGAAGGTACAACAAACAAGGAATTATGGATAAGTGTTGTGCATATTGCTGGTGGTAAACCTGTCTCATGCATAATAGGGAGGCATCATGTTCTAATGGATCAAATTGCCATTGTCTGGGTTGCGGGCGGTCCCCGTCCGTTAGGTTAGGGACTGTTAACATGCTGCATAATGGATGCAGAGTAGGGTGTACTAAATTAACCCATTGAGGGCGGCACGAAACGTTGTCATTATACCCATGGCCTTGATGGAAAGTGGCAGGTATAGATACTGGGAAGCATCCAATTAAATATGGTCGGGGCATGAAGTATCCGCCAACTAGGGTGTGCAGTTGTCATGAAGGGAAAACTATACTCAAGGCATACTGAATGAAGCGACACGTGCTTCATTCCTTTTTCTAGTTATGTACGATGGTATGACAGTGGAACAGATTTGCAATTGCACATTTGTAGGAGGAGCTGCTTAATATGGAACGTTCAACAATAACGTCACCACTAGGGGGAGGGGGAGAGGCAAGGGGAGGGGAGAGGGAGGGACTCCTTTGGTACAGTAACAGAAACAAGTTATAAGGGGGTTGGTGGGTCCTGAAAATGGTCCAAAAATCAGTGACATAATTGTTGAACGTTCGCTTAGGACATCTACCACTTCATTCCTCAGAACACATGCAACTATCTCAATATCCAGGAATTTCGCCTCATATTATCATTACAACAGCCCTATGCAGCCCCTCCCATAACACATCCTTACGCCTACATACACTCCCATATATACATACCTGTAGTATGCGTGGCGTGGAAGCCCTTGCGCTGGACGGAGGCGTCTGTATAGAATGTCATATACATTCGGTTGCCCGTGGCAATAATGGGATCTGGTAACTTGGCCCCACAGAACTTGCCGAGGCTGGGAGAACCAACCTCGCCGCCGTCAAAGACCTCTATATGGTCATATGTACACTCCTGGTGCGGTTCCAACTCAAAGTCGTTAAAAATCTGCAGAATAAATTAATTGCCTTAGTGAATAAGTTATGAAATCGTTTAAGAATTAGAATGCTCATACAATTGGAATAAAAGAAGGTGTGGACATTATAGATCCTCGCATCTTCTTCATCGCATAGGTCGGATAAGGCTGTGTCTCATGAGATCGGGTGCCATCTTTGACTGGGTGCCATTTTTGACCGGGTGCCATCTTTGACTGGCCACCACAAAAAAAAAGATTTAAGAAAAATAAATTTCTTCTCTGATATGTTAGGGATAAAATAAAGAAAATGGCAGTGATTATATCTCCACATTATAACTTTACCTGCCCAAAATAAACCGTTTTTTGTCAGGATATCAAAGATGGCACCCAGTCAAAGACGTTCACATTGGCCCAATCTCATGAGACACAGCCATAAAGTGGTGGTATGTTTGCATGGCCAATATACATAGATGAGGAAGTTCCTCGGGTTACCAAACACAATTTCCAATCGTTGCAGACACACATAACTTCATTGACACATTTTTATCAGATACTACCAGTTGTACCATGAATACTTCAGTTGTATATATCATGGGATGCATAGAGAGCTCAACTTTGTACAGTGCGATTTGACATTCCCTCACAGTGCATTCATATTATATCAGTTATCAATCGGCACCTGCAGACACTTGCCGATTAGGTTGTCACTATGTATATGTCACCCTACCAATATAATGAAGAGTTCCAACAGTCCAGACAGCCCATAGTAAATGGATGCCCGTGGCGTAAAAGCATATCCCGCCAGGCCTATCCCAGCGGGAAAGAGACCCCAACCCTCCTTTGACTCTTTCAGACTTTCCCTCTCTCCTTGTCAATGTCAGTTCTTCTATCCTAATCTCTAAGGTAACCCATTACCCCAGTGGCAGCCTCCCACCTTCGCTGCTTTCTGCTATTCACTGCTAACATCATCTATTTGATGCAATCCCTCATGTACTACATGAGTAGTATAGTATGTATCGGAACGGGACTATAGTTAAGTACTGTTTATTACTCAATCGACATGCAGCCAATCAGAGGCCTCCATTTGGTCACGTGACCGGAAGTGACCTACTTAGGGGATTAGTGGTGACGTCACGTGACCTAGTTAGCCAATCAGAGGCCTCCATTTGGTCACGTGACCGGAAGTGACCTACTTAGGGGATTAGCGGTGCATTCTGGGTAACCCTGAAGCCAATCAGAGGCCTCCATTGGGTGACCGGAAGTGACCTACTTAGGGGATGGTGCATTCTGGGTAACCTACTGACCTACTTAGGGGACCGGAAGTGACGTCACATGACCTAATGGCCAACCGGAAGTGACCTCATTGAGGATCACGTGACCGGAAGTGACCTGATTGATCACGTGACCGGAAGAAGAAGAAGAAGAAGAAGAAGAAGAAGAAGAAGAAGAAGAAGAAGAAGAAGTGACGTCACGCGACTTAATGAAGAGATGAGCGTCTTTAAGGGGTCACGGGCTTTAAAATGTGATATCTTTTTTTTTGGAGGAGGAGGCGAGTCTCTTATTTTTTTTTCGGTAAACTAATAAAAAACACTACGATATAAGTTTTTTTTTCATTTTTTTTCATTTTTTATTGTTTTACGAGCGACTGGAAGTGACTTATTGAACTAGGTAGAAGCGTTCTTTAGAGTGTATAAGGGGGGGAGGGGAGGGGAGGGGGGGAGGGGGGCCCCTTTAAGATGCATGGGGAGGGGGGCGCTTTTAGGATGCATGGGGCGGGTGGTGGGGGGGAGGGGGGGAGGGGGGAGGGGGGCACTCTAGGGGGGTGGGGGAGCACTCTAAGGGGCGTTTGTCTCTTTTAAGAAAAAAAGAAAAGAAAAAGATTTCAATCGAGAGACACGCTTCTTCCTCTCGAGAGGAAGAAGCGTGTCTCTTCGTTTTTTTTTTGTTTATCACGTGCTGCGATGAGGCGATCAGCTGCGACTGGAGGAAGTGACACTTTAAGAGATCGCGCGTCTTAATTGTTATGATATTTTTTTTTTTACTTACTAATAAAGAAGACGTATGAAAATAAAACACAACAATTCACATGTCCGTCGTTCTCGTTGTTTCTTGCTTGATAAAGTCAAGTAATATCGCGATGCCGAGGCCAAACTTTCCCATGTCCTCAGTCAACACTCGAAGGAGTTCAAAAGGCGTACCGCCGGCGCCGTCAGCTTCATCTTGCCACATTTTCAACACTCGGAAGGCCCACTCAGCGGGACTTCCTCCGTATTCGCATTCTTCAGCGATCTTATCTAACCTCTCAGGCGACAATTTTAAATGGTCCCCCACCTCTTTCCACCTGCTACCCAGACGTCTGCCGAGGGTGCCCAAGTGCTTGTGCATCGCGCGCGAGTCGGGGTTTTCGAAATCCAACCCCTGTCTGTGGAGAAGGGCCATCCACTGAGCCAACAGTTCCATGCGTCTTATGCGGGTGAAGACGCGACCGAGCTCGCCCCATCTATGACGATGCGGGGTTTCACCCCACCACACTCGGAACATCGCCGTACACAGCTCCTCCGGTGTCTTGACACTGCGCTCTACTAGAGCATCCATACGGGCGGCGCTGACTTTTAAGCTACTGCCCAACTCTCTCCAACAGCCGCTCAACTCTTTACCTAGTTGACGAAGCAAGGCGTCGCTATAGGCTAACCGCCGCTGTCCTACCTGTCGGGTCTCCCCATCATCGGTCTGCTGCCTCGCGCCGCGTCTCACGTCGTCAAGCCGCATTAACTTTTTTTCAGGCGCACCAGGCGGTGAAGGCGAGCTTGAAAGTGGAATAGCTTGAGCCATCTCGTCTCGTCTCGTCTTGGCGGCGGCGGCAGCGGCGGCGGCGGCGGCGGCGGCGGTGGCGGCGGTGGTGGTGGTGGCGGTGGTGGTGGTAGTAGCCGTTACTGGGGTCAGAGGTGATATGTTTTTTTTCCAACAGAAATGAGAGCTTTTTATACAGAGGGAGTTTAATCCCATTTCCAACAGCGCTCCAGCTGTCTAGCACCCTGTCCGCATGACGCTTTTTCAGCCGCTCCGCTCCTTAAGAGCTTAGATGACGAGGGGGTGTGGCATCGCTATCCGTGGAGACCAGCTGAAAACGGTGTTTTTTCCTCACTCATAGCCTTAATACCTCCTACCCCCTACCCGAGGACGTCTCCCTCCCTCTGACATTCATTGTAACAAACGTCAGAGGTCAGGTGAAAATCGGATTTTTTTTCATGCACAGCCTTAAGCAGCTGTCACCCCTCCCTATTGAACTAGCCGGCCGCCCGCCCGCCTGGCCGGCCCGGTCTACTCACCACGGCAGGAGGTGGCGATTTTTGTCTTACACTTAAGTCGCTCACCACATGCACACGCCTCTACTCACAGACAGACACGTTCGTCTTAGGGGGGTCCTGCTTCACGCCACACGCCTCCTGTAGTTTTTTTTTGTATACACACTGTAAGCTCATCACCGTTACCGTTAATCCTTTATACAGCTAACGCGCGCTGAATGGCTGAACAGGGTGGTAAGCGGCTTAGCTCACCACAGTGGATCCCTCAAAAAGGGATCCAGCTGAAAACGTCATACCTTATGTCTTTGTGAATGGCCGCCGCCGGTCAGTCGACGGCAGGCAGCAACCGCTTAACCCTTTATACAGCTAATGCGCGTTGAATTGCTGAACAGGGTGGTAAGCGGCTTAGCTCATCATCACAGTCGATCTCTCAAAAGAGGGGGGGGGAAAGGGATCCAGCTGAAAACGTCATGCCTTATGTCTTTTTGTTTCTCTTTGTGAATGGCCGCCGGCCAGCCGGCGGCAGCTGAACAGGGTCGGTAAGTAGCTTAGCTCTAGAAGCGAGAAGGCGTATATAAGGGGCTTGGAAACCTCCATTCACTCACTCATTCTTTTTTGCTGCTCTCTACAGTCACCACCATGAGCAAAAGACAACAGCTAGCGGCGTTCAAGAACAAGAAGACTACGCGGAACAGCGTTCGTTTAGCGTCAGTGCCTGCTCTTGCTACTGAACATGAGACTACCGCCGCAGCCGGTTGGTCTTATCACCCTCCTGCTGTAGCGAGCGCTCGCGGCAGTAGTAGTAGTAGTAGTAGTAGTAG
This sequence comes from Harmothoe impar, assembly GCA_947462335.1. NCBI lineage: Eukaryota > Metazoa > Annelida > Polychaeta > Phyllodocida > Polynoidae > Harmothoe > Harmothoe impar. The sequence goes on along the minus strand of OX381709.1, from coordinate 41,779,273 downwards.
CAGTAGCACTAGTAGTAGCAGTAGTAGTAGTAGTGGTAGTAGTACTAGTAGTACTACTGGTAGCAGTCGTCGTGCTAGCGACGTTGTTACACTCGCGACGGTACACGTTGCTGCTAAGCGCGCTGCCGCTGCTACCGCCGTCCCGCCTGCCGCTGCTGCTGCTGCTGCTGCTGCTGCTGCGCCTGCTACTGCTGCGCTTGCTACGGCTGCGCCTGCTGAGGCTGCTGCTGCGCCTGCTACTGTTGCGTCTGCTGCGGCTGCGCCTGCTGCGGCTGCTTCTGCTGCACTTGCTGCTACTGCTACTACTACTACTGACGACAACGCTCCTGGCACAGCGCAGTACTGGCAACCGGGTTTTTACCTCCCCACTACTGTTGATGACTTTGATGACCTGCCGCACGTTGCACAGCCCCTCTCCTCCACCACTACATCGACGGACGCCCTCGACGCCGCTCGCGCTGAGAGTTACAGCTATTCGGACACTCAGCCCCTGAACCGAGAAGAAGAGGAGGAGGAGGAGCAGCAACAGGGTGAGACAGAGAACGACGCTGACGACGAGGCGTACGAAGAACCCGAAGGGCAAGGGGTGAGCGGTACGTTTTTCGGCTTCCCTCTTCGACCTTTCGACCTCACTTCCTCCACTGCTAGCGCCCCCCCGTCCGGTCCGTGGCGACTGCCCTCACCGCCACCTTACGAAGGCGGCGGCGGCGCTTCATCTTCTACCGCTACACACAGCACGGACGGCGTGTGGCTGCGCTGTTCCAACAACGAGACTTCCGATACCACCAGCGCTGACGCTGCTCCTGCTATCGGTTCTGCTGCTGATTCAGCTCACGCTGATGGTGTTACTCATCCTGCGGGTGTGAAACGTTCTAAGGTGAGTTCCAGAACAACAAGGCCCACTAAGAAGAGAAAAATACAAGAAAAAGAAGGAGATGGACGAGAAGAAGCAGAGAAAACACTCGGGTTAGAGTTCTGCTTAGACGGAGCTTTGACGCTGGAGATCTGGGAGGACGTGGCTAGACTGTCTAGGAGGCCGCGCTACACAAAAGACGGCCAGGTGAAAGAGGCGTCTCTGACCAGAAGCAAGCGAGTGCACTTCACGGCCGACGCGCTGCGCGAGCTCATAGCACGCATCGCCGATATCCGCGCAGTGGTGCGCATACGCGACACAGCGGCCGCGCAAGGAAAACCTAATCACACCCCCTGGTTCGCAGTGCTGGATGAGGCGGGCGAAGTGTACGCAGCTGTGAGCTACTACAGCGGTAAGAACCTCGTCCACGTGCGCAAGTACGAAGGTCCTGACAAAAAACCCACACAGCAGGGAGTGACGCTGTCCGCCAGAGCGCTCAAAGAGTTGGATGACAAAACAGAGATCATTCTGAAATATCTCGGCATAGATTCGGAATGAGAGACGCTCAACGCTCACGCGCGCACACACACACACACACACACAGCGTTTGACGTACGCTGTATGAGACAGACAGACAGACAGACAGACAGACAGACGGATACACAGACAGCAGACAGAAAGATAGTTACATAGACGACAGATTGATAGATGGCTAGATAGATAGATAGATAGTTAGACGGCTAAGTAGTTGGTAACCGAGTGAAAAAAAAACATGACACAGTACGTATGCGAAAAGTGTTTCAAAATGTTTAAAAGAGCGTACAACCACGAGAGACACGTAGAAAATTGTAGAGTAGTAGCTAAGTTTTGCCCTCTATGCGGCGAAGGGGATTGCCGAAAGAGCGCTTGTCGACGCGAATCTCTGGACGGGGTGACCGTCCCTCCGCGCATATGTGCTGTACCGAACGGGGAGGAAACGTTCACGGCGAATTGGCCTGCGATACAAACGGGCGTCAGGATGCACGGGACTCGCGTGAGTGTAACAAACTTCAGGCTACCAACCGGCGAGTTGAGTGACGCTGTAGATACTATGCGTCGCATTCACTTGACACAAAGATTCAGATACAAAGTGGGTTTCTCGGTAGGCTTACTGTTACAACACAGAGAAGACAAGAGCAAACTGCGCTACTTCCACGCCTCCCAGAACAACGCAACTCTCATACAACCGCTCCCTACTGTAACTAATTCAGAAACTTTGGAAGAGCTCCTCTCAAAGATGCAAAACACCGTCGCTTGCGAGGAGGTACGGAAACTTTGCGACGCTGACACCAAGTGGCACGTTCTTTTTCCTACCAATTTGAACATCTGCGTTTACATGGGACCGGGGGAATTCCCCATAGGCGGTAGGATCACTCAGGCCGGTCGAGTTGGAAAGAGAAGCGGCGTGTTAGATTTTCCCAACAAGGACAACCTCTGCATCTTCCGCTGCATTTCCTTTCACTTATACAACACCAGCAAGCGCGCTTCAGATTTGTTACGTCAGTTCTGTCCCGCTGCCACACCTGAATCCTTTCCGGGTCTGAACATCCGCGACTTACCCGCGTTAGAGAACTTGTTTGACGTACAAATAGCGGTTTACACCGCGTCGCGTCAAGTGCCGGGGCGGAAGTTGAGAAGACGCGTTACTCTGATCAGACCGCCTTCCAGAACTGTGGCCGCCCGAGGTAAAGTCAACCTACACCTGACGGCGAAAGGCGGTTTGCACGTCTCTCTCGTCACGGACTTCAACGCGTACGCGGGCATATACGAATGTTGCAAGTGTAAGGCGGCGTTCACCACCGAGTTCTTGCTGAAGAGACACAGGAACCAGCTTTCCTCTTGCCGACAAGTCAAGTTGCGCTACGTAGGTGGCATCTACCAAAATTCGAGAACGATTTTCGAAGCGCTAGCAGACTTCTCCATTTTTCCCCCCGACGGACATTCCGGAATCTACCCTTACAAGATCGCCTTCGATTTCGAGGCTTTCTTCAGACCGTGCAAAGAACCGTCGACGGAGCACGTGTCCCTGCTGTGGGATCACGTCCCTTTGTCGGCTAGCGTCGCATCCGACTTTCCGGGGTGGGAGGGGCCCGTCTGCTTCGTCAGAGCGTCCGACGCAGATTCCGACCCCTTGTTGGACCGAGTTTTAAATCACATAAACGAGAACGCCAAAGCGATCGGGGAAGCTGTGCTAGAACTTTACCGACCGACGTTAGCGAAGTTAGATGCGGCGATAGGTGAAGCTCTCCTGCTGGAGGAGGCGACGTTCACCACCCCTTCTCCAGGCGGCTTCGCTGCGGCTCAGACCAGACACCCGTTAGTTCAACTGAAGAAGCGTCTTCTGAGATACATCCGTCAAGCTCCAGTGGTGGGCTTCAACTCGGGGCGTTACGACTTGAACCTGATCAAAATACGCCTTCACTCGTTCTTCGCCTCCGGAGACCGAAGAAACCAAGAATTCAGCGTCATAAAGAGAAGCAATCAATACTTGGCGGTTTACACACAGCACACGGTTTTCTTGGACGTAGTCAACTATTTGGCACCCGGTTACAACTACGCGACCTATTTGCGAGCTTTCACCAGGAACGAAGAGAAAGGTCACTTTCCTTACGAATGGATGACGTCTACCAGGAAACTGGCAAACAGAACGCTGCCGCCGAGATCGGCTTTCGACAGCGAGCTGACGGGCGTCAAAATGTCCGAATCCGACTACGCCGCATGTCAGAAAGTTTGGTCCGACGAGAAGATGCAAACTATGGAAGACTACTTGATCCACTACAACAACAAAGACGTGAAACCTTTCATAGAAGCTCTGAAAAATCACGCTAAATTTTTCCAAGATCGCGGCATCGACATGTTGAAAGACGGAGTTTCTCTCGCCGGTTTGACTTTACGCTTCCTCTTCCAAAACCTAGAAGACGCGTTCACAACGTTTCCCCAGTTCGACGCCGTCCTCCACGCTCTGATCAAAGAGAATCTAGTCGGCGGTCCTTCCATCATCTTCCATAGATTTCACGAGAAGGGCACCACGCGGATAAGGGAGCACAAGTACGGCGAAGAAGCGAGACCGTGCCAACACATCCTAGGACTAGACGCTAACTCTCTGTACTTGCGCTGCATGAGCGAAGCGCACTGCACGGGCTATTACGCGGTGAGACGGCCCGAGACCGAGTTCAAGCCCGAAATCAGGCAAAGAAACTCTCACAGCGCTTTGGAGTGGTTACGCTTCGTAGAGCACGACCGCGACGTGAAACTGCGCCACGCTCTGAACGGCGGCGAGATGGCGGTAGGCTGTCGGAGAATTCGCGTGGACGGATTTCACGCGGCCTCTAATACGGTTTTCCAGTTTCACGGGTGTTGGTTCCACGCTCACGAGTGCATACCGTCGCACCGATATCAGTGCGCTTCACTGAGAGAGGAGAGACGCGACAGAACGACCAGAGTAAGCGCTTACTTGAAAGCGTTAGGTTACAAGCTGGTCGTCGTGTGGGAGTGCGAATGGCGAGAGATGAAGCGTCGAGATGAGCGGGTCAAGGCCTCCCAACAACGCTGGAAGGTTGACGCTTTGAAAGTGTCTCGAAACGCGATGAGCGAGAGCGACATCCTTTCCGCTGTGAAAGAGGAGAAAATGTTCGGTTTAGTTCAAGTGGACATCACTACGCCGCCTCACCTACGAGAGTACTTCGAAGAAATGACCCCCGTTTTCAAGAACGCGACCGTTTCAAAATCGGACATAGGCCCTCACATGTCAGACTTTGCGCAGGAAGAAAAGCTGTTGAGCACGCCTCAGAGATGTCTGATAGGGAGTTACCACGGAAAAAATATTCTCTTGGGAACGCCGCTTCTCAAGTGGTATTTAGAGCACGGTTTGATAGTCACCAAAGTGCAGCTGGTGGTAGAATACCTACCTAAACGCGCCTTTGCCGGTTTCGCGGACGAAGTGACGGCGGCGCGAAGACGTGGCGACGTGAACGAGAACGAGAAAATTCTGTCAGACTGTTACAAGTTAATGGGAAACGCTACGTACGGTAAAACAATCTGCAACAAAGAAAAACACACGGCGGTGAGATACACTGACAGTCGGAAGTTCGAACTATTGGCCAATTCGTGGCGCTTCAAAAAGGCGTCCGAGTTGACTTCCGATCTGTTTGAAGTCGAACTACAACCGAAAACGGTCAAGAACAACCTCCCTATTCAGATAGGGTTCATGGTATACCAGTACGCGAAGTTGAAAATGTTAGAGTTCACATACGACTTCTTGGATAGATTCGTCGATCGGCGCGATTATGCCCTTTGTCAAATGGACACCGACAGTCTTTACATGGCTCTCAGCGGTGCCACGTTGGATGACCTAGTGAAACCTCGCCTGAGAGAGACGTACTTCAGAGAGAAACGAAAGTGGCTTCCGACAGCGGTGTGCGACGAGCACTTAGAGCTTTTCGTGAAGACAAAAACGGAAAGAGTGCGAGAATGGTGTGCGCCGCCCGGCGGATGTTGTGAGAGACGGTACCTTCACGATCTGAGAACTTCGGGGCTCATGAAAGCGGAGTGGGAAGGTGACGGGATCCTAAGTCTCAACCCTAAGACTTACATTTGCTACGATCGAGTCAGCGACACCGGTGAAAGAAAATCCAAAAAATGGAGTGCAAAAGGCGTACAGAAGAAACAAAACCCCCAGGAACCAGACGCCTTCTTGGATGTTCTTCGCCAACGAAAAACTCTCATTGCTGTAAATAGAAATTTCAAAGTGGTGCGAAACAAAATGGTCACCTACACCATAGAGAAAGACGGCGTGCGCTACTTGTATTATAAGCGTCGCGTGCATTCTGACGGTGTGACAACGAGTCCTTTAGAGATATGAAAAAAAAAAAATAATAAAAAATAAGCGTGTGCATCTTTTCAAAAATAGAGTGTTTATCAAGATTGAAAAAAAAATAAATAAAAAAAAATTAAAAGAAAATATTGTTGTGTTTTTATTATCATACGGCTTCTTTTACTAGTAAGTCGCGCAGTCTCTTAAAGCGTCACTCATGTGACGACGTCGCTTCCAGTCACGGGATCCTAAACAAAAAAAAAACTTCTTCTTCTTCCGGTCACGTGATCAATCAGGTCGCTTCCGGTTGGCCATTAAGTCGTGTGACGTCACTTCCGGTCACGTGACTCATCAGGTCACTTCCGATCACGTGATCCTAAATTAGGTCATATGACGTCACTTCCGGTCCCCTAAGTAGGTCAGTAGGTTACCCAGAATGCACCATCCCCTAAGTAGGTCACTTCCGGTCACCCAATGGAGGCCTCTGATTGGCTGCAGGGTTACCCAGAATGCACCGCTAATCCCCTAAGTAGGTCACTTCCGGTCACGTGACCAAATGGAGGCCTCTGATTGGCTAACTAGGTCACGTGACGTCACCACTAATCCCCTAAGTAGGTCACTTCCGGTCACGTGACCAAATGGAGGCCTCTGATTGGCTGCATGTCGATTGAGTAATAAACAGTACTTAACTATAGTCCCGTTCCGATACATACTATACTACTTACATGTGTAGTTCCTTTCTGTCCCCATCCGCCTGTCTGTCTCTGTCTATCTGTCTCTCTCACCTTCTGTTGTATGTCTGTCTGTCTCTATCTCTGCCTGGCTGTCTGTCTGTCTCTGTGTGTCTATAGCTCTTTCTATCTTGCCTTCTACCTCTTTCACTTCGCCCCCATTGTCGCCCATCTTACACTCCATTCCCTTTTAGCCTAACACCGCCACTTGAATTAGACTTTATTATGCGTCGCCGGGGAGGGCCAAAATCAATATTAGTTTAGAGATTATGAGCATTATTTGGATTGGGGATGTTATGGGCCCCAGGTGGCCGCGTTTTAAAGTTGTAAAGGTTGGTGGTAATCAGATATTTAAATTTGTCATTCACTTAAAGTGCCAGCTTCAAACAACACCCTGCTGAATATGACTAAGCCGATCTCGTCCATTAGGATACCCATAACAGTAGGTACCCAATACTGTGTTAGTGCTATTAAAGGGCCGTTATGTCGACGCACGGCAATACTAGTAGTTGAGCTACATACAACTGTATCCCCATTATCATGGGATATCAGGAATGATACTGAATGTATGTACATGTATCACTGTATGTAGAATCATCTCTGCCCTAATGGACGACATGATTGAAATGCAAGAGGATGGGCAAATGACTGTGTTGTGCCAATATCCCTTCACTTAATACATAATACGGTTATACACAATGGTACAAGTTTTAACAACATCAGACCAAAGCCCATATATGGATTCTGTATCTGCTCACCTCATACTGTCTTTGTTGAGAGTACCAATGTGTTACAGTATTTAATTTATCTCTGGTATTGTCATGAACAGGTATGTCACTGCACCATGGCGACATTGATGGTATAGCATGCATATATGTGCCTCTACATGGGTAAGATTCGACACGGGCGACACAGCGACACGGGCCCTTTAACAATTGACACGGCCCTTTTACAAATCGAAGGACACGGCTAATTTGAGGCTAAAATTCGACCCACAGGAATTTTTCTATGAGTTCTTATATACTTAAAATTCGACACAGCGACACAAACCTTTTGCTTAAAATCGACACGGCGACATGGTCATAATTGTGGGTACCCATGTAGAGGCAAATATATGGAGACTGTATGCGCTACTAGCCGGAAAGGATGAAAGTACACTATATATATTTATAATAGCGAGCTTTAGTGTTAGTGTCTAGAGGGGGGACAGCCTCAATTCGAACTCTGGGATATCACATACTTAGTCTCAAGCAGCGAGTCCCCTTAATATATCCGTTCCTACCTCTACCCCTGCATTGGTAGACGCATAAGAATAAAGTGGCTTCCTTGAACCCATTGAAGCCATAATTAATGTGGCTTCCCCTTTCTCGAATATTTGGGGCATCCTAGTAATTTAGACTGCTTTTAAGACAATTCTTGGAAGGATAACGTAAATGAATGCATATTGTAGACGTGGGACACATAATGCTAAGCTTGGGTTTCAACTATTATTGGGGCATGAAGGGTGAGGGCGTCAGAACATTGGCCATTACTTATGCACATACGCCGTTAAACAAGGATTGCAAACATGGACATGTACAGGGGTAAAATGTGACCTGCCGACCTGGGCTGACAAACATTACAATGGGCTTAAGGGCTTTAGAAAGCGACTTTGTGACCTGGGCCCCTTAATTTCGGTGACGTTCCTACCTGAAGGGCGGACCCCTCTGCACACCCCTTCATGTAGAACACGCCAATGTCCCCATCCCTATTATACTGAGTATAGTATTCCCTTTTGACCCCTGGTACTATGAGCTAACAAGAGGGCACCAAGGACAAAACGGCACTGCACTAGAAGACCGGACCTGGCCATAATCCATGTTTATTACACTGGAGGAGGTTCCACGTAGAGCACCATGCATGGTCTCTGATTTAGGAAGCTGCAACTAGTGGTTGATGTACACAGGGGGCCCATCGTCCTCCTGCTCATATGGCACCGAGCCGGATATAGCCGTTCTCGGTAACCGTCCGTTAAGGGCCATACAGTTAGCACAGTCAGGGTCCTACTGAGGTGCCGTTATGACAACATCCTGGTTGTAGCAGTGACGTAGGGGCTGACGTATCCAGTATGGCGTCACTAAGGTACGGTCATCTGCACGTCATTTACAGGTAATCCTGGGAGGGAAGACGATAAAAATACATGATATTCTTTCTTAGTATTGGCATATAAGTCAGAAGGGATATATGCCTGTGCGAGCGGACTCACTGACCCTGCTGCTTTCATATCGCCAATGACTACTATCGGTAGTTCTACTCCTATTGTAGGGGCACTGCTATCGCGGACTGAACTCTGACAATGCATTTCCAAAGCGTAGCTCATTGTTCTGAAAACACTGCCTAGTAAGGGCTATACATTATTTTGCATATCAGGTTTAGGGTACTTGATACTGTTATTAAGAACTAGGACTGATGTATTGTAGGACAGTTGCAAATAATGTTAGTGTATTTTAACTATGACCATTGATCACAGCATCCCTGGTTATCAGAACCGTTCAATCAGAACAGTTACCCCAACATCCCTAGCTGCCTTTCAATCCCAACAGCTACCCCAACATCCCTGGCTGCCTTTCAATCCCAACAGCTACCCCAACATCCCTGGCTGCCTTTCAATCCCAACAGTTACCCCAACATCCCTAGCTGCCTTTCAATCCCAACAGCTACCCCAACATCCCTGGCTGCCTTTCAATCCCAACAGCTACCCCAACATCCCTAGCTGCCTTTCAATCCCAACAGCTACCCCAACATCCCTGGTTGCTCCTAAATCAGAACAGTTACTCAAACACCACTGGTTGCCCTTCAATCAAAATGGCAACCCATCATCAGTCTGTGGGTCCGTCCTATAGGGTCTATTGGGTACACCAATTGGGGCATTAAAAACCAGTCTGTCTCACTTAGGTAATGTGGGGGCGTGGTCTACAGGTCACAAGGGGGCGTGGTCTCAGGTCCCAGGGGAGGGGAGATCTCTGTATTGAGGGGTCTGATCGCAGAGGGCAGGGGGGAGGGGACAGCTAATCGACCTTTGATTGGGCGTGCACTGATTGAACTCTGAAGCCAGAGCACTAATCGTTGGCTCATTATGTGCTTTAATGTATGTTCGAGTACTAGTAATGATTATTGTACTTTACAAGTACTTAACCCGGGAGTCCACAAAAACATTATGTGGCGTTTAGAACGACATCGCCGTCCAGCTAGGGGTGTGAGGAGGAGTCTTTGGGTTTGGTGCACTAAAAATCGTGACCTGGCCTATACATTATTACAGTGAAATCAACACACAATAATGGTCTGTATACTGGGTATTGATAAAGGTAAACCGTGGACGTTCCTTGTTATATTATAGGCCTAAGACTATCAGGTGAATTCATTGTTGAAATGTATGTACGTGGTTTATGCTAATCATTGACCCTTCGATTGTTCTGCAATTTTCTACTTGTGTACTGAGCCACATGCATTTAGCCGACACCATTTTGCTCGGCTATACATAGTTCTTGATATGCTCCGAGTTACTCACCAGTTTGATTCTGTGGCCTGGCGTGGTGGTAAAGTGCCAGATGCAGTCCTTTCGGCTTGGGTAGAAGCTGGGCCACGTCGGACTGGTCACCTCCCCGACGGGTGCCGTGATGTCGTGCTGACACCCACCTGAAAGGTGCGGCAATATTACATTGGATTTGAGATTTTTGAAAAATAAATAAATGAATAGTTCGATATTAACAAGAGAGGTTTAAGAGATCCTACCTTGATGGCCTAGCATTTCGGACGATGTAACATGAGACACTTGCTGTTGTTTTTTGCCATAAATTATCTTTAAGACTTAAGATTGGGAGGAAAGCATCAACGCTCCAAGTCCAACCTTGACGAAAGGGCATTATACATGAAGCGAACTGTCTGTATCTTTAAAGAGATCCACCACTGTACATTAGATGTGACTATGTCCAAAGGGTTTCATCGAAGGCATCCCTTTACTAACATCACTAACTTGATATTGACATTATAAATTCTATCAGAGCCATCGCTGCTTTAGTTCCTTCAATCTCAACACTATTATTAATCATCGCTCCATCTCCCCAAAGTATTAAATATTAACAGTGCTGAGTTGAAAAACACACCATTTCCATCAGGCCAATTCTAGTTATGTCTTCGCCGCAGGGGGTGTGCTCTTAATACATCACGATTCAAATGAGTATTTGATGGCTTATGACTGTGAGGAACAATTATTCTCTGGATATTTGTAATGATACATAAAGACAAACCAGGGTGCCTTGGTAGACAGGGAACGTTCACCAATGACGTCACTGGCCAGGGGGTGGGGGATCCTTGCGTTCAGTGACGAGACGTGACCCGGGCTACACATTTCTATAGTAGCCTAATCTGTGCAAAATAGCCATAGGGAGGGTTCCTGTAGGTGGGTGTACTCTTGAGAAAGGTCCCAAAAAAGTGGCTGTCATTTGTGAATGCCCCGTGGTTTGAGACAGCATATTATTGCCTGTCGTCCTCCCCACACTGTTACCCTCTCCACACTTGTATTGATGCTTCCTGAGAGGGGATTACTGCGGAATGTCAGACATGAAGAGAATAAGAACACGAGCCCATGTTACATTCCATGCCCACTGTCAGGCCCTAACACCTAGTTCCTAGACACACCACTTGGTGCTTGATGAACCCCACTTCTGATACACAATGCTGTACCTTAAGACATACTGCAGACATTGTCTGTCTGACCTAGACTCACAGGAGGAGCCTCTATTGTACATTCAACTCTACCACTTATAAGGCTACAAAGGGTAGAATCTATGGTGTAACTAACATTGACTCTACATACCAGCATCCCCTATGGTAACAGGCATCTTCTAGCCTCTTGTGCAATCTTGTGCTGTCCTAAACTGGTAGACGGATCAACATATTTTAGCAGTATACTTTAAAATTGCTCATAGACATTCCATAGGATATACAAGTTCGGCATACATGTCGCAGTTTACTAGTATACATTCTTTGCCTCGTAAATGCAGTAATATGGTATAATACTGATTCTGCAACAAGAACCTTACACCAAGCATGTACCACATTACCTTTCAGTCTCTGACATGCCAGGCATGTGTCTCAAATTGAAATCCAATGCCCATGATTAACATCATAAATGTGAGGGCACATTAAATTATGGAGTCACTTCCATATTTTGACCACAGTGTATAATATCATGCCATGTAGATACTGCTTCTAACCTAGATATCAGTCTTCTTACGATAGGAATGCTAAGTCAGGTAGAGGAGGTAGCACCTACACTACAGCCTTACTGACCAGTCAGCACCATGAATGAGGCTGGGTTATGTGAGGCCAACTAGCTGCATGTAACACGATGTGAGTTATGTCCGCATGTCGGCAGAAAGCATGTAACAGATAGAGGAATTGATGTTATCTGTCTGCCAGACCCCTGCTAGATGGTAGGCCGCGACCTGAGCCAGAATGTGCTGTATTTCATGCCTAAAAAGCCGTAGGTAGGTTGTTACCTGAGCAAAAAGTGTGTCTGTGTGTGGGAGGATGGTGATGGGGGGAGGGGAACCCCCCAATGGATATTCGGTTGAATGAGGAATTGTCAGGTTTTGTATCTTTTTACAGCGGCTAGGTATGGGATATGGTATTTTTAACACCCTTTTACACTCCTACCGCCAGATAGCCAACTCATTGAAAAGGTATGTTTGGAAGGAATATCCAATGTTCTTGCCTGATGTCAAAGACATGAGAGAACGACACGATTTGGGTACTTTGTAACAAAGGCGGTGATTATAGAACTACACATACAACTGAGTTGAGGGGAAGATGGTGTGTTTTTTTATGCACTCTAAAGTCTCCAGGAATCCCCTGTAAAGTGAGCCTGTGAGGAGACTGGAGGCCATTACAAGACATGGTTGCTGGCACTCTCTGTGCCAATGACCCAGCACTACAACAATGGCCGATCCCGACATGAGGAATTCCTGTGGGTGTCAGACAAGGCCTTGTAGTACTCCTGACCCCCGGACCCCACCCCCCCTCCTCCCCCACCACTACCACCTCCAGGGCTGCCCTGGCTGGGAGACATGAGGCGTTTAGAGGAGAGAGCAGCTCACAAGGAGGTGTATTGATGCCTTGTCTGACTCTGAGGTTAGAGCCGGTCTCAGGCCATCAGGCTTACACAAACAGGGTCAGATAGACATGATATTTTATCCCACAGAGACATTTTTCTCTTTAGAACAAATACAGGACTGCTTTGATATGCTCACATAGTCAAAAAAACAATTGCCCGGTGGTAAACTTGACACCTACAGAGATATTTGATAAAAAGTTTATTGAAGCTAAGTAGCTGCTGGGTAACTATTTAGAAGACATCCTATGTACTCACCTTCTTTGCAGTCGTGCTTGTTTTCATGTAGTGTAAACCCATTATGACAGGCACACATGTAGCTGCCGACTGTGTTCTTACACAGGTGCTGACAACCACCATTGTCCACTGCGCACTCATCCTTATCTGTAAGAGAAACCAGGGTGTGGTCAGTGGGCCTTATCAACATTGCGATGAATACAGGAAAAAGTGATAACTCCCGCGAGGAGTTTTCATCGTGGAGTTCTATATGGGGCAACTCCAATATATCCATCTTGGCGAAAGCGCTCTCCCAGCACTGTACAGAAGAATCGTCTTTCTGGACTTTTAAAAAAAGTATATGCGGGTTATGTATTTAACACATTCTATGTGTAGACATGTTTGGTTACTTTAGTGACTTTATTAGAAATCCCTTTGGATAAACTACATGAACAATTATCTCAAATTAAATTAAGTTCATGGAGTATCGAGTTTAACTGGCGGTATTACTTTTCATTGTTTAATCTTTTTATTATTATTATGTTATACACGTTAAACATTTACTGATTTATAGCAACTTTAATGTTACATAATATTTATAGCTTGGTGTGTTTCACTTAGTACATAATGGTGTACTTGACGATGGGTGTCTTGAATTTGACTGCTGCTTGAATTAAATTCCCAATGGAACATTCAGTAGACACAAAACACAATGACGCTGTGTATGACTGATCATTTAGGAATCATCTTTGTATAATTATTACAATGAGAACATCTTCATAGATAGCCACAGCTTAGGCCTACTGCAGCATGCGCTGTTTAGAAATAGTAAATATGCTGATCAGCTTATCAATTTGTGCTGTCTGGAACCCATGCTCTCTTCCTGCCTTACCAGTGAACGTAGGCGAGTGGATAGGTTGGGGCTTTGAGTTACAGTACAAAAAGCCCGCTTTATTATGGCCAATCTTAAGGCATAACGCTTAGCCCTGAGCATTCCATCTAGCAGGTAGAGTAGGCCTAGGACTGCAATGACCAAAATGCCAATATGGCACTACCATCTAAGAGCTAGATTGTTTGGAAGTTCTATATTTTGACAAAGACTTATCTTTTGTGTATATGTGCAACCTTAATGTAGTTTGAATACATTAAATTCATTGATAACTCCACGTGATTGTTTCTTGGTGAGAGTGGACAAGGCTAGCTTTCAGACGCTTTTTTGTGTAGAATGTTATTGTTACCAAGTGATTATTGTTTATAGAGAAGCTTATGCTCGTCTTAATTCATAGATACAGACAAGAGCTCAGAAACAGTTACTTAGTAATTGTTGAGGGAATGCTGCCATAACATTCTCTAGTCTATTGATTTACCAACTTTACTCATTTCATCCCAAAAACCCATGACAGATATAACAATAAAGAACATGATTGAATGCATTATTTACCATGGTTGTATATATTTCAGTAGGCCTGATCTTGAATTACAACCAGGGAAATAGAACTGAATGACATGTGCATTGAAGTAATGGACATATACACACATCTCCTGGACATTAGACATCACCTGCGTGTTTACCTGCAAAGGTGCCTTGATACCATTGAATGGAGTTTAGTTAAATCTTATCTACTTGATTTATAGGTAAACAGTATAACATCAATTAGGAGAACCCTAAAAGCCAAGCCACTCTGTAATACCGATTCTTGAGTGGAGTTATCCACCTCTTTTTTACACAGTAAAGTCTGTAGGTCTGGACATATACACAAGTACTGTATGTTTAACATGCATCTCTATAAAACATGGCACAGCCTACACATAATATTCATGTACACCCCACACTTCCGCTGTCACCATGGTAACGTCATATCTATGGTTGCCATGACAACCATGGTAAGCGCATGCGTATAAGGTGACTTCCCTTATTTGGCATTAAAGGAAGTTAAGACTCAGGGTGAGACTACTTGCGTCGTGGGAGGAGTGCTTAATCTGCCTGCCCGAGTGTCCCCTTACATTGATACAGTATGTGGTGGGAACTACATTTGGCTAATTTATCATTACATAATAGATTGATTTGCGATGAATATTTTACCAGCTCTCTGTATTTTGAATTCCAGATTGGGATAGTCAGTATATATGTTGTAAACAGTGCGAGACAAAGCTCCCTGCATATTATTTGTTAATTAGATATATGTGTGCTGTTTAAGTTCATTTTAGATTTATTCATATGGTACATGTTTCATTATGTTTGATGAAATAATTTTCTAACTTGCCAGCTTTGCTCAAATTTGACTTGTAGAAATGAGGGTAGCTGCCTTTCATACTTTTAAGAGGACTTCTGGACGTGTGCTTATACGATGATTGAGGATGATCATAATGGAACAGGTCTGTCAGTGACAGTGAGGTGGGCACGCAGACAGGCAGGGGTCTACTACCTCTACCAGCAGCTAGACCAGCGGCTACGACTACATGCAGACTCACCCAACGACACGAGCCCTCTGGTGGCTGATCGACGAACGACATAAGACAAGAATGAGCATGCGCAGAGCCGGGCCATCATCAAAACACAAACAACTGGGGCCAGCTTCTCCATGACAACCTGGGATTTGTTCTCACTGAGTAAACATGTATTTAGTTGCAGAACTTTATATCAGAACAGTGGTTTCAGGTAACTGGTTTGTTAATTTAGCAGAGAGAAACACCTGACATATAGAATATGTGGGGTATGGACCTGTTATATCTATGTTTCATTGGGAAACCAGCCCCTGGGCACTCATGACCCTTGATTAAGTGTGGGGGGGGGGGGGTAATAAAATGCCTCTGTACCACTGTTTACAGTTAGCAATACGCCCTTTAATCTTTATATAGACCTGTGTTATGAGGTCATACTATAGAGGAACGGAGCCACTGTCGCCACAGTCGTGATATAAAGTCAGGTAGATTATATTGTGGCTTCGTATCATCCCCACTCACAACAGAACCTGTCCTCTTCATGTGGGTGAGATCTAACACCAGGCAAGAATTCCACACTGCAAGCTCTTAGGTCTAATTATATACATACTCATCACAATCCATACACCATTTAGAGATATGAGCTTAAGAATAAAGATACTGCACACTTCGGGGACACTCCTACAGGGTTATACTGGTAAATAGGGACTCCAGAGTTTCTCCTGCAATTGGGAAGTATCCAAATGTTTAGGACCTTAAGAACATTATTTCTAGACATGATATCAATTACACGAGTATTTAGATTGATACTAGCAATGCTGTCAATATGACCAGGCAGCTAGATTTTCACAGTTCTGTAACTAGTAACTGAGTATCCTAGATGGTCAAAACTAGGTTATTCTAGGTGAGTTTTTCATAACTGATCTTTTTTGCTCTAAAATGCGCTAATTTACTTGGTGACGGGTTCAAGCCCTATTTTATTTTGTGTAATTCCGTTTGGGAGTCCCTAGTTCCCAGCATTAAAACAAATACAGTAAAACAATGTTTGCCCCCTGTGTTCATGGCAATACACACTTTCTTTTTTGCCAGGTTGTCCCGACTACCTTTGGTAATCTTCAGAGTTCATTGAGTGATTTATACCCTTCTGGTGATAACTGATATGTTGCCTGACTCTGGTATGAGAGTCAGCCGCACTCTCTTGTCACCCTTAGTTCTAGCCTGTGTCGCCCCTAGTTTCTACACTGTGTTGCTACATATATCCTTGATCCAGATGCCTTAGTATAGTGACGTCGCCGACAAAGAACATGGCAAAAACATTGTTGCTCTCCTCCATTCTCTGTTTGTAAACATTACAGTTTACCCCTATAAAGATGTTTGGTAGAAAACCTCCAGACGTCTGGTATTCTATTTGCCTTTAACTGATAGTCAATTGTACTGGAACCTTCAAGAACTGGGCGTATATAGAAGGGTATCTTTTTTCTTTTTACAATGCATTGTATTAAAAAAGAAAGTGTGTATTGCCATGAGCAGGTTTTAGCTGACTTCCCCAGCTATACACTTTAAGAACCCCCTCCAAACAAGACTCTATAGTGATTTTGAGCTCCCTCCCCCTCCTGAATTGACAATAATTACTCTAGTAGACTAAAGCAATTTGATAGCTAATCCAAGCTAAAATAAATGGATGCAGCTCCAGATTACAGCATGTTGTTAAGAGGAGGAGATGCACACAAATATATACTAACAAAACAGCACTTTAACACAAATTTATTATAAGATTCTTTCAGATAGCAGGCCTACATAATTCAAACAAGTATTTTAGAAGCACAAGATATGACATCCATGCTCTAGGATGCTCACTAGTAAGGGGATATAGTCAGATATTTGACAAGAGAAGAAAATGATGGTGGCCGACGGGGATTCCATCCTCCCATCGGCTTACGGAAGCTAGGGGTGTTTTAAGCTCGTACCACTTACATGCAGCGGGGTTATCCCTCCATGTATTAAAACTACTTAATTGAATTCCAGCTGATATACATTGTAGCAGGG
The DNA here is from genome assembly GCA_947462335.1 of Harmothoe impar. Classification (NCBI taxonomy): domain Eukaryota; kingdom Metazoa; phylum Annelida; class Polychaeta; order Phyllodocida; family Polynoidae; genus Harmothoe; species Harmothoe impar. Next base: position 41,761,982 of record OX381709.1, on the reverse strand, counting down.
CTCCTATTTATTTAAAGTGTGAATAGAGTTTTCAACATTGTAACACAGTTTATCGAGGAGAGATGTTCATGGAGTACCAGAAGGCAGCATGCAGAGTCAGTTCTAAGATATAACTACTATGGATATATCCTGAACAGTGATGAACCATTCAGACAGGTGGATCTTCCCGGGTATCTTGTGTCAGGACAAGTAACTCTCGGACATCTACCCCCCGGACATCTACCCCCTGCCATTAACCCCCTCTTGACATCTACCCCTAGGACATTTACCCCCTGGACATCTATCCCCTTGGACTTTTACCCCCCTGAACATCTATCCCCTTGGTTTTTAAGCCCCCTGGACATCTACCCCTGGGGACATCTACCCCTTCCACATGATATGACACAACCATATATCTATGAGCATCTGGATGGGGTGGTTGTTCCAGGGGTAGAAGTCCTAGAGGGTAAAAGTCTAACGGGATAGATATCCAAGGGGGTGGATGTCCTAGCGGGTAGACATCCTATGGGGGTAAAAGTCCAGGGGGTAGATGTACAGGGGGTAAAAATCCTAGGGGATAAAAGTCCTAGGGGGTAGCTGTCCTAGGGGGGTAAATGACAAAGGTCAGATGTCCGGGGGGGGGGGGGGTAGATGTCCAGGGGCCCCTGGGGTCCTAGAAGTATCTTGTCTAGTCTACTCAATGCGCATTACCTCCATACGTTATACATGTACCAATGTTAAACCACACCGCATATACCAACTACACACACGATCTGATAACTCTGAACTAACAGCAGCGAGGGAAAGGGCTGGGGGAACAGGCAATGTAGGTTGATGTGTAAATAGGGTTATATCCCTCCCTCTTTTCCTTGTTTAATATGATTTTGTAAAATCCTTACATTAAACACCTGATGAAACCTTACCGCTAGTCTCAATGGAAAATCTGATATAGTTAGTGAGCAATAGTCCACCAAAGTAAACTACACAGAGAGACCAAATGCCAATCTAAACACCCGACTATTATTTTGTCCATGCCTGGCCCGTTAGGTGGAGCCACTATAGACCGGCTAGTTCCGTATAGGCCTAGATATAGGTGCAGCAGGAGGAGGGGATGGAAAGACACACTCACCCATAAAGTAGACTGCAGCAAACCCCGTTTTCTGCACAGTATTGTCCGTGCTGAATGTAATCCTTAAGGTATTGCTCTCAGATGTGATTGGTTGGGGGATCTGAGAGCCACAGAATGTCCCGTGTAACTTTGAGCTGGTGTCCAGACCGCTCCGGACCTCTACCGAATCGTACTCGCAGTCTTGCTGTTAGGGAAAATGAAAAGAACAGGAAAGTATGGTTAGAACCAGTAGTATATAATTATACACCAAGCAGTTGTCTATATTGATGTATATGATTGTATAGAATCCATATCGAAGGTTGATTGTTATTGGCATTTAGCTGTGTCTAGAATGATGTACATGATATGACATATATGACATACACTATATGGTTGATGCCGATATAAGAATGCACTCATATCGTCATCATAATTATTATGAATACAGGTGACCCTGCATACATATACAAAGAAATGTATATACAAGAATGAAAGATACACCATTTATCCTCATACCCATATATATATATATATATAGTTTGTCAATCTTCTGTACAATATAGAAATGAGGGCCATTTCGCTAACATGACTCCTTAGTTATTGACAATCAATCTGACGGCATGGCGCCTTTTTGAGACTCTCGAATGGGAGTCATATTTGGCGACGTGGCTCTATCATTCCGCTGTATAACGTGTACAATATCCCATGAACTAGACCATGTGCCCAAACACAGAAAGCTACCAAAGGCAACACCGGACCTGTCATAAAAGGAGAAAGGGAGAGAAAAATATCAGACAGGTATAGTTAACTAACAGACAGCCCACAGCCGCGTGTGGGTGAGAATACTGTATACACACACAGACATAGGGTGATGGGAGTGAGTGAACGTCAAATGTTACACCCTCTCTCCATGTGACAACCCTCCTACCCCTACCCCTGCCACTCTACAGATGTATGCACCAGTAATCCATATCCAAAGCCAAGACCCCCATGGACATACCTCCCCTCCTCCTTCCCTCCCCCAGAATCTCCCCAGGGTCGCTGTGTATCGACCTGAGAACCCCCTGTTGTCATGTTCATAACCTATCTGGTCTGGCCCTCACCTGTCCTGCTGGTGGTCATGTTGATCTACCATCACCTGGTGTTGGGATGAGAGGGGCTTTTGACCCATTCGACACTGGGGTGTTCTTTACTTGTACATAGGGGTCGTGTGCCATACCTAGAGGGGGCTTGGTGACTGATACCCCCTCCCCCTTCCCCTCAATACTCCCTGCCCATCCCTCCTCCCCCACACCAAACACCATACAGCTTAGGATCTAGAATCCCATCACAACCAACACAATACTAACGCCCCCGCCATACACCCAGCACAAACATCGCCATGTTGGTCGTCATAACTACCACCAAATCGGAACAGAGCCATGCCAACCCTGCACACTTACCAAAGCTCGCTGCAATAACACATTTGTGCATGGTGTGTAGACTATTTTGAGGGAATGTTTGAAGGAGAAGTCTGGTATAGGTTACTATGATAACCTTATATTTATATGCACTTTTATCTGACTCAAATCACTCATATTGAGAGTGAGTGTATTTAATCATACCAATAGTCACCCTCGACCTAAACTAGTATTAAAGTATAGCCTGTCCTGTTTAACCCAACTGCTAATCAAAATATTCTCAGGACAGAACTAAGTACTCTGGACTAAGTTATCACCTACGATAAGGCATTTCAAAGACATATGCAGCAGGGAAGAGCTGCTAAAACGGGAAAGGTCGATGTAGATTTTAGACTGGATTTCAGTACATACTCTCTGGTGTAAAGCAATCGCATAATGCTAAACTATCATAGGTCTCGACTTGGTTTTCATAATATTCCTGACAGACTGTCATTCGGAATAGAGACACCTACCAAGGTTTGTAATATAGGATCATTGACTGAAAGCTTTCAGTATACTTTCAGTTATATGCTCGGAGGATATATAGCTATGGCCTCTTGTCTAGTCCAAGTTCTGACCGGGTGGTGTCAGAAGAGTCGGGGGTGGAGATGGGGGGTGAGTGACCCAGATCCATCCTTGGGGGCTAAACGAGATTCAGGGGTGCCTGGAACCCTAGAGGTGGGCGCGGTCTCCCGCCGGGCCAGGTGGACCAGGTGTGGTCTCTGAACACCTGGAGGAGCCTACTGACTCGTCCAGCCCTCCTCCTGCTCCTGTTACTGCATCGTGTTAGGGGGTGATGCCCTGGGTGCAAGCCCTATTACCCTCAGCCTCTTACCTCACACACATCACCCCAAACATTCGCATGGTCTTAATGCAACAAAGTATACCATTACAACTGAACATGTGTATATATATATATCTCCTGAGACTAGCTTAAAGACCTATATTTAGAACACACCCAAAGAAAGCCGTCACCGAGGTGTCAATACTGAGGTTCCAAATTAATGCAAAGGAAATACTTTCTTCGCTCTTTTGAAAATATATGTCTTTATAAATTATACCAACGCCACCTGCATGCACGGCGGGGGGTAGCCATAGGTAACTGTCGGACCAGGTAAGAGTGATTGCGGGTAGCTCAGGTAATTCTTGAGGCAGGAGTAGGTGTGGCTGGAGAGCAGAGCGTCTATGGTAACCCCTGAGATGCCCCTGCTACTGGAGACGGCAACTGTTTTCCTTTACTACAGAACTTTTTCTTCTCACATGCAGCCCAATGTTGATGTTCCACCCAGGGAGGACGTAAATGTCCTAGAAGTCAAACTGCGATCTGGAAATACCCCCTAAGCCCTGTATGTATTCTCTGGCTCCGTACGTCTCGACCGTGGAGGAAGAATATGACATTATACGTTTTTCAAGACTAAGCACATACGATTTTTGACGAGACAGCCCTAGAAATGACCAGTACAGTAGGCCTACAGGTATTATCATTCCCCTTAAACGGTAGTGTGTGGTCATCATGTCTAAAATTATTTCTTGTGTTGCATTTTCTAATAGGCAGTACTCAGGCGTAGGAAGTTTTATATACACACATTTCCCAATATGATAAGGTGTAACACTGTCATCTTAATAATGCTTTCGAAATATAGCCACTGCCCCTATTATCCCCCGGTAGTACAAACTTGATCTAACCTCAACTTCGCACCAATGCAATATACAAGCACTTTAGGTTTAAAGGCGTGAGCCTGCTAGACATAACCTGACAGACCTATGCCCAAAATTAATATTAAGACTCAATCTAGTCAAAAGTCACAATGATGAGTAAAAGCATAATCCTGAAGCAGTGCTATGCATATGGATGTATCCCTCCACAATGACTCTTTAAATGCAGATCCATCGAGCACTCAAACTTATCCTTTTAGCTCTATTTGGCTATTTACATCTGCGGAAAGGGAAGCAGTCCTTGTAACAACATTTCCTTTACTTTAAACGTTACACATTAGAAGCCAGGGGTTCCATCCTAAGGGAGACTATAAGTATAAACCTATATATTGGGAGCCTGCAGGGTCTTAGACAGTACACAAACCTTCTGTCGGTCTTCACTACTCCTCATCATCCTCACTTTCTGTCCACCATTCTAGACTGAGGAAAAAGGATTCCTCCTGAAACTGTAACTGTAAGAACACAGAGGTTTATTTGGGATGGGACGTTATAAGCTAAAACTACAAAACTGTGCTTGAGCAGTATGAAACCAAAATATACAGCTGAAATATATAAAAACTTATAATGTTTTAATATTATAAGCAAAAAGAGTTGATGATAGAGGGGACAGACCGATTAAGATTGATTCGAATTGCACAAAGTCATGTCTGCTTTTCTGTGTCATATTTTATCCTGTGATACAATTACCTAAAATAAGAGATTGTGTTTGATAAATGTCGTAAGTGTTTTATTCAGCACAAAACAAAGGTTTTTGAAGCAAGGCTGACAAGATCGTGATTTTTTTTAAAGAGTGAAATGCCCAGGAAAGAAGTGCTGGTGTGAGGAAGTGTGAGACGTCAAACTCAGGCGGTGTTAACAAACTTAATAAAACATTGGCGGCCGTTACGGCGTCCTGGTGACCAGGCAGGGAGTATTAGGAGATGAGCAGCTCCAAAAACACACGAGTAGCTCCCACAAAACATAGTAAAAGCACCAGCGGAGGCTTCCCATCAAGGCCTGGCCACCACAAGCGGAGGAGAAGATGACACTTGCCTCCTGCGAGCAAGAGCCGAGCGACTGATGGTGACATGGAGGTGCTCTTCGCGCCCTGCGGCCAGCCCCACCTTCAGGCTGGCCGCTGGGGGCGTGAGCAACTCGCCACCTGCTCCGACCACGACCTACATGCTGCTCAGGGGTAGTAAGGGCAGCGTCATCAGCCCTACGGCTCACGGGGCCCGCCCTATGGCCACGGTCGCCATGCCCCGTATGGGTACTACTGTCGGCAGCGACGACCGGGCTAAGGGCCCCTTGAGCCAGCGGCCCCTGAATGACCTGTAAATTTGACAAAGCTAGGATTAATTTCAACAAAGTTAAAATCGTCTAGGTAGCCAGCCATTGTCCTTCCCTCCACAATTTACCCTGGAAACCCTGGCTTATTGAAAATAGTGCAGTGCTTTTATACATTATGATTAAGAACCTATATCATCATCATGGGATGTCGTCGAGCCAGTTGTTGTCAAGGCCTGTTTAAAAATAATTGTATAACTTTACAGAATTGTGTTGTAGGACTTGCTACATGGGATCTATGATAAGAATGCGCTTAGATGTTCATTTTAGGAGGTGTAGAGCTATGGCACTAGATCTATCAGGTATCTAACATAGGGTAGCATTGTATCTAAAGTTCTATATCGGGGCAAAAAATAGGAGATCTGTTTCAGGTTACATGATCTGAAAATCTAGGGTAGGTAGTATATTTAATATATCATGTAAACTTTTCTAACGCATCATGACAATTTATGTGTTTGAGCCCTATACATCTGTTGATTACGTTCAAGTATATATTAAGCACAATGTTCGCCATATGGGGCTACCGTACTCATGATCTCGTCACTAGCAATTTATTTAGCGTATACATGGAGAAATTGCCGAGTTTTGGGAATCTTAAGATTGCCTGAACATATATTACATCATATTCTAATTGTTCCTATTATAAAGAGCTTTGATCTACCGATGGGCATAATGTAATGCTCATATATATGGCTCAGGTAGAAAGAAGAAGTACTGATAAAGATGTTGATGTACATCCAAGAGAATATGAGTAACTAAATATATATTGCGCGGCTTTTCATATATCAAATATATTATCTTAAACTACCCAGGGTGTGAAAAATAGTCTCATTCAGATTCCTGTATATATGACCCTCCTCCTCTTTATGGCCAATGGGTCGATCTCAGTTTAGACAAATATATAGGAAAAACAAACCAGGAGTGGATTCTGGTTCATGTCAACATAAAACATAAGTCTGCATTCTAATTACAGAAGGTCTGCGGCCTGGGAGAGGACTGGGGTCCCAGACTGGGAGGCAGAGGCTGGTGGGTATAAGGAGCTCTGTGGGAGAGCCCAGTGAGGTGTTTGTATACACAGACTCACTACTTTCACATGTGAAGTAGCAAACTGAATGCTTACAACGGAAGCAGGAAGAGATTGCCATCAGCCCAGCCTTTAACCTGCCCCACGTCTAGGTGGGTACAAAGGTGAGGGCCCTGGGGGCACACACTACTTAAGGCGGGAGGGGGCTCGTTTTCACCTATAGAGAGCCCCACCTAAACCTCTCCCCACCACTGGCACCTCCATAGGAGATCACCATCTAGGTACCATTATCAGGGGTCTCATTCCATAGAGCCAAGAGCTCTTTGCCTTTAGTCCCTGCGGTGTACAGCAACAATAGGGGAACCATCTATTAACATCGCCCTGTGCTGACATCTCTGATTACACACCTCCATGGTTGGCAGGGTCAGGGACCCACAGCCTTAAGGACCCCCCTAAAAACAATCAGGGCTACAGGAGGGATTGTCGGCTACATGTGCTTTCATCCTCCTTGATCCGCCGCCCCTGGGGTTATCGTCAATAGGCAGACTCATCACAGACCACCCTGCACCCACCTGCAGCGGGCGGACCCTCCTGCCACCAAGCTGTTCTAACCTTAACGATTTAGGAGCGAGTGTCTACATGCTATGAGTAGGATAAATGTGAAATGGGTATGGCAAGGCACTGTTACATATTGGCAATTGTAAGCTTGGCGCTATAGGATGATAACTACTAATGTATTACATATATGCGCGTAGGATGACTTTAGATTCTGCTCGACCAATTCAATGTCTGAAATAATTATAATGATAAGTTATGCCTAAGTATATTGCCATAGAAAAAGCTTAGAATTGGCCGTCTTGATCCAATACAAGTAGTGAATGATAATTCATTCTTTAATACAAACATACAACAGGCACTACTAGAAGACTAACTTTAGACTTAACACATGATAATTCCAATCATAATTATACGTTTTCTTGGAGACTGGCTTGGGCAAAAAGGTGGCATCGAACTTCTCTTTCAACTCCCAATGTTTTAACATAGCCAGCCGTCACTCGGGTGACAACTTCATTGCCGGACAATCTGTGAAAGGGAGGAAGGACCGTAGGAAATGAATTTAATTCGATGGGGCAAAAATACAAACGTGAAAGGCAGAGGATGGTGGCAGGCGGGGTCTGTTGGAATGCTGATCTTTTCCATTCTGAGCTGGTCCCCTTAACATGATTGGCCGCCCTGGAGGAGGTTATTGCACGGGATGTGGCAGGAGGGGGATGTTGTATACATAAAGCAGCTCTTACCACTTGGCATGCCCCACTCTACTTAATGGGACCTTTCGTATATTTAAGGCCTCCTCTTAGACAGGAGCTCAACCAACGGCTGTTATGCAAATCATCAAACACCACAGACACTAGTAACTGTTTAAACAATAGATACATCTACCATATCTTCTCCCAGCGTGCTAGAACCTGCATTGTGATCATTACTAAAATCACTGGTAAAAGTAACATTTATTAACATCGTCTCTCTTCCTGACCTACCAACGTTTAATGTCACTGATAAAAGTAACATTAAATATCCTAAGCAATAGTAATTATGCAACAGAAATGTGAGTGTTTGAAGTCAGCCGATAAAAAAAAATCTCAGCTGGATGCTTGCTCCAGCTGCTGACTCGAGTTTCTGAACGCCCCCGGCGGGTGCCAGCCTGACAGGTCTGGGTGCAGTGATCCACTTGGCGGCAGGCCAGCTGCCTTTGTTTTCTGACTGTGTACTGAAGGGCGTTCATTGACTAATGAAACAGCCGCAGAAACATCTATCACACACGAGATGACACTATCCCACTCCTCCGGCCTCCTAACTGCCACTACTCTCCTCCTCCAGGCCCCATGTCTTATCATGGGGGCCAGGAGTGGCTCAGCTGGGGAGTCAGAGGACCGTTGACTGGTGGGTGAAGTCTGTGTGAGATTTGTTCTTTACAGGTTCTTCTCTGACTTTAGCCCTCCACACCTGCACACCCTTTCCCCACTCCTTCATAACAGTATACCCACGAACACCTCCGTGGATAAATGAATCTCTGTCTACCTCCGCTACTAAAATCCATTAACCTTCCATATCGTTGATGTTTATATCAGAGACTACTGCTGGTAGGTGATGAAGAGAGACAATATTATTTATTTTTTTATATTGGGGACATAATACTTTAGATGTAGGCCTGCTAGAAATATGCTCTTACGTGTGTATTAATTGACAGATGTGTATATAGATCACACCTGACAGCTGCTACAAAGCCCTAACAGTACATGCATAGTAGTATATGATAAGTCAATCTGCACTTCTTTATACATGGCTCAGGCACATTCTTAACCACGTGATGAAATATCCAGTCTAAGAGGAAGAAAAAACAAGATGTACCGCAAAAGAAACAACCCCCTGCAGTATAGAATGCCTCCGAGATGTCAGAAAAATGAAGCCCACCACTTTAACTGTCAATAACCATCAAGGCTGGACAAACTAGGCGAAATTTACACCAGCCATGGAAGGGAAGTGGTAACATTGTAGCTAGGGCCACCTACATTCATCTATCACCGATTGTGACTAAAACTGACTTGTTCGCGTGACGAGAGAGGGCACTGTATATTGTGCGAGGAGAGTATCGCTTTGGCTTGACGCCCACGTGCACACGAGATCACAACGAGATGTTGTGGACACCTCGGGGTGATTCTCGTGAAAGGAAAATGGAACATGGCTCAGATTCCATATGCTATAAATGTAAATGAATGATGCACCACTTATAGCTCATCGACCATAGAAATTATATGTAGAGGATGTGTGGTTAAATTAGATTGGTAAATCAAATCCTAGTTATGAATACTCACGTCGTTTAGCACTGCGAGTTGTGGGTTCAAACTTCAATATAGTTTGCAATCCTACATGATATGAATAGGGGGAATGGGCGCAGCTACTTAAGCATATCTATAGACCTATGTTTAAAATTTGTGTTATGATACAATGGTCTATTAAACAGTGGTTGAACAGAAGTATAGCCTGCCGTTATGTGTTTCTAGACACCAGCCACGTTTGGTAAGTGAAGACCACTGAAATTCTATATTCACAATTTTTCAGACAAGGCACATTTCTAGCTAAAGGTAGATATACCTATTACTGTACAAGGGGGGGGGGGGCGGAGATAGTGGTATCTGAGCCTTTTAGTAGGTCCTGCTGGTACCATGCTGGTACCATCATAGTTGTGGATGTATAGTGACATAGTATCATTATCTTATCTTAACTGTAAGGTACGGAACTACTGAATAGAAATTGTTGTCCGCCATTTAGGTATGTGCCCGCTGTTGCGTTATCATGTAAACATAGTAATACCCTCAATACGACAATGCTTTAATGTAGAGGCCCGCCACAATCTAAAGCAAATCATAGTATTCTTTTCCCCTTTAATAATGATTAAACATACAAGGGAAAGATCTACTTCAAAGAATTCAGTTTTCACTTCTAACCCACAAAAATGCATGTTTAAGTGTGTGTGTGTGGGGGGGGGGGGGCAAACATTGTGCCCTATATACGATGTTTTGAATATTGTGATAGGGATAGACTTGTTTGGAACTCATAAAGCTTCCTGTCGTGATAAATACCTTAACACTCTCATTTCCCGTCTATGGACCTACTTTTAGTCATGTGCAGAATGCATAGATCCTACGTGATGTCTATGTAAAAGGCCGGACGGACTGCTCCCCAAAGGCCCATCCAAGAACTGTTGCTGCCTAAGCCCCTGTGGACTGCGGGAACCGCGGGAGTCTCACGGGGGACAAGATGGCCGCCTCCATAAGACAAATAGTAAGGATTGCTATATAGTTAAATACTCACATTATTGCCTTCTAGGTCGAAGTGGGTAAAGTTGATAGTGATGCGGTACTGCTCCGGAGCCACGACCTGCCACACACAGTTTTTGTTGGACGGGTACAGCTCTGGGTAGGACGGACTCTGGATGGTGCCATTGGCTGCCTCCAAATAGCCACCACAGGCGTCTGCAAGGCAAACATTGGAAGACATTGTAGCTTTTGTAGCTTTTATATAAACCTGCCAGAGGGCAGGTTTTGTACTTGTTTTACCTAAAAGAGGAGACAATGTCATGTTCATTGAAATATGAAATTACCAATGATTATGTATCTATCCAAACCTGACACCTGAATATAATTATTTCCCTTATACATTGTCCTAGTTAGCGGCATTATCAGAGAGATAGGGGGGGGGGGTATATAGTATTGTTGAATAATAATTATTATGTCAAAGTCATCACTTGAATATCCCAAAAGTATCCACACTATATGTTTGGTTTACCACCATAAACCTGTCACAAGTCGGCTCATTGTATAACATTGGCGATGCTCAGTGGCACCCATCCAGGAATATAGCCTTTCACAACCATTTAACTTGTACCACACTCAGGTACACATTTGACGACCCTTCTAGTTCTGGCAGTGGGAGTTGATCCTGCAAATGCTCCCCTATAGTAAGCCTATTATGGCATGGAGGAAAAACTGCCTCCTTCCCCTGAGAGGAGCAGTTCACAAGTCCAATCGATTGAACTCTAAGCAGGGTAACCCCCCATGTGTCTGAAAGTAGTCAAACTGTCTGACCAGCGGTTCCTGTCTCTTAACATTGCCCTCACTGGTCCTAACACTCCACCCATGTCCCCTTCAAACAGTATAAAGAGCCGCTCTCACACCTTCAGCTGCTCCCAGGTGGACCTACTCCCGAGCTACTCGCATCCGGTTTCCGGGTGTTGCATGGCTACCTCGGGCGTCGTTTGTCGTTTCTATTGTTTAGAATGGAAGGGAAGGAGGGTACTTGTTGTTGTTGGGAGGGGTTTGGTAATGCATCCCCAGGTGTACCACTAACCAGTGTGGAGAGGTGGAGCAGACGCACCCGCCCACCCCCACACAAACATATACTGTATGCCTATACCTACAGGCAGCATTGTCTGAAGGATATGAGGCAGTGCAAACCAAATACCAATGTGTCACTATCTTCCTTTTGTCATTAGGTAAAGATACTAAGGATGGTGGCTAATCAAAAAGGCCTAGAAAATACAGATGAATCATAGGGACACTTTTCACAACCAAACATGAGATATTAAAACGAAGGGTCAAGTATGATGTTATCTCATTATGTACATGTGTAGCATACGACTACCTAGTACTATAAATTATGAAGTTGTCAGGCAGGACCATGTCAGTTATTAGGCCCTACTCATATCAACATGTAGGTTACAAAACGTTACACTTCTTTCTCCCTGGTACTCAGTAGTGTGAAGGCGATACTTCCACATCGATGGGCCTCCAGACCACCACCATCTAATCAAATTAGTTCTTCAGTTTTTAAGAGAAGATCCTCTCTCACATGAATACCTCCAGCCATGCATGGTTCCTTACCATGCAGCAGTCAAACTTGGGATTAACGTGTTTGCTAAGGTAACTGTCCTAGAGCTTCAACTTTGTAATAGACGGGTATCAGTTCATATAGGTTTTCTATTTTGGGAACTGAAAATTGTACAACCATAATCTTTAGTAGATGATGCTAACGTCCCTGTCTATTCAGTTCTTTAAGTGTTAGAGATTACGAATAGTCTAATTGGCAAATTACAGTTCATTGATCCGGTATCAGCCAGTTCACTTAGCAGGTCCTGTTATCAGGGTCAGTGCGTACCATATCGATCCCCAGGTTGTATACAATGTATAAATATTAACTTTAAGTATGACAAAGGGCATAGGGCACACGTCTCTAGAATGTTCTACATGTATATGGACTGGTCAGGTCCATAACTTCTCACGTCAAATTCACGTAACACATTTACAAGCAGAAAGGATGAGAGTTTATGACCTGTGACCAACATTAAGTATGGTGATATCAAGCTCTGTACTATAAAGCTTTAATATCAAATGCAATGTTCCCTTCTCACTGATTGTATTATCCCCTTATCTTCGACAGTTCTAAGAACCTAAACTTAGAAATTGCGTTTCAGTATAGGTCCACATCATTATGATGGTCTCTAGCACCATTGCCTGATGCCCCCTTCCCCAAATTACCACCGTCCATCAAGGGCTTAACAATGCAAAACACCGAGAATACCTGGCCACCATTGATAGGGGCAGGCAATGGGGATCAGCCCTCCCCTACCTTGCACTAACTGGTTTGTTTAAAAAACTGTCAGCTTCTTGTGAATGGCTTGTCGCCTTGGAGCCTCGAAAGAGTCAACTGGGCGATTGGAGCAGGCTGCTGGGGGCTTATTTCACGCTTACTGACATCTTTATGGTAGCGCAGCCGCTGGTAGGGGGTTGTATACAGAAGGCCCAAAGTAGCCAGACCCATATATCTATCTGGGCACGCGGTGGGGGATACACATGACAGCCCATGTACTTCATTCAGTGGTGTGCTCCTCTGGAGGTCCCAACACAAACACCACCAAATAGCCTTTATGTTGTTAGCCCCCGAGGAGGCAGTCACGCAGCTAAATGCCTCTGCTCCTCCTGAGGTTGAGGCAGGGAGGCTGAGGTGGTGGACTGCATGCCCCAGGCCGGTGTGTGACGGGGCTGATTCTGGTGGGAGATTTATAGTCTAATTGGGGGGTAATAGGACGGAGCATGGTGTTAATAGGGCCCAGCCAGGTGTGGTAAGTGTTTAATGATGTGAGTGCAGGTACACAGCTTTGATGAATGAGCTCCCGACAGCCAGGTACACAACAGGTGAAGAAGAGGTAAGTCAGGTGAAGGCAGATCAGCGGTCAGCTCCACAACTCACCTGCCAACTACTGCTACAATGAGCTCCTACCTACTGGAGGATAGAGGCTGGGGTATACTACCCACCCACACAGGGATCCTCACAGCCACCCTCACCCCATATGCCCCACCCTTACCTCACACGACGGCCACACTATATATGACCTGGCCTGTAAATATTATTCTGACTCTTCTTGTGGTTACCACTTGTGTGGTGGTGACACATACCTCAGGACTCAAAGTGTTGGACAACTGTTGAAAGCAGGGTTTAAGGAAGATGTTTATTCCTGTTTGGCGCTATAGCGAGGACAAGCTAAGGACATAGGTTCTTTAAAGGCTATAGACATATGGTATGTAATGTCATTATGCCACTTGATACACAACAAAGATAGTAAGCCCCTGGAGGGAACTGTTATAAATGACAATTTTTGGGACCTTTTACTAGACTACCCCCAGTTTCCTGTCACCGTACAGGCCATACTTCAATTCTGCAAATATTACAGCCCCTGTGGATTGAAATGTATACTTTCCTTAATTTCTGATAGGTAGATCATACATTTTGCAGCTTGAACAGCTTTGAAATTACTTTAAAAAAAGTTAAACTCAAGCCTACAAAGAAATTAAAGGTGAAGCACGACAGTGTCACTATCCATTCATTCATAGGGAGTTTAGGTCAGCAAATTAAATACCCCCTTATATCAAGAAACCATGAGCAAGATAGGATCCTATCCGATTTCATTATCTTTTACTCTGATATCCTTAACCCTCGAAGGGACCCTTTGATGATATCGGTTGCAATTCCTATGCTGTACCCACATCCTAGCCTGTATGATATATGAATGTAAGGTAAGAACTGAATCTTTTCCCCCAAAAGATATACTATAGTCTATATATTTGTGAGGTGACGTTTCTGGGTAACCTTAATCTTGCCCTGCTTTTCCCCTTGCCCTATCCCTATACCACCCCCACATTACCCTACCTGGTCCAATTATACAGGTGGGAGCCCACCTGGCAAATAAACCACACATCTTCCCACCGTGACCTCAGTACACCTAGTAAGGTGCTCGCAGATATCATACAGAACATATTTTCTGTTTTTGTTCCAAGACCTTTTTCTTTTCGAGAGTTCTCAAGTTATTCGCATAGTGTATTTTTCTCACAAACTAGAGAGTAGCCTTGATTAAATATACTCAGATGGATTATGCTGCATGATATAGAGATCCTTACTATCAAATATAATATCAGATTTACGTGTATAGTGGGCCATGGCATAATTTAAATTCAATTGCAAGATGTTTGGAGGGTTACTTCTGTCATACTTTTAGGACAGACACATAAAGAAACGTCTCTCATCCCCGTCTAGATGTTGGATTATAGGTTAGTTCTCTGCTCGTCCCTGGGACTCTCTCTCTCCCAGGGATATTAACGCTATCCCTGGGAGAGAGACTATCTTAAGATGCATTGCCCAATTGAATACGACCCAGAGGAGTAACAATTGAGACGTTGAAACTACCTTTATATCCCACAGAAGAACTTTTTATTTCTATATCACAATCCACACCCCTGTCAATCACTTACAATCACGTATACCCACAGTCACTCCTGTCCACGCCAACCTTCGCTTACTTAAGGTGTACTGCGGGCCCTATACATGAACACATGGCATGACTCACTGTCAGCTATGTTTGCTATTATTCTTAATCAACTGTTACTATTATTATCAAACATCATAACCTATACCATAGACTAAGTTATTTTCTTGGGAATCCATCTTTAATGTATACGCTTAGCAAGTAAAAGCTCTGGTGGTCCATACTGAAGTACCAAAGCTAGGAGGGGGAAACCTACATGTGTCGTTGGGAATTATGGATGATATATAAGTTCTTTGTAAACTATGTTGATTCTTATTGTTAGAGATGACCCAGACATGTCGACTCGTGAAGGAGAACACAGGAGTATTAAGTTTCCATTATGTTCATTTTCTATCCTTTCCCATGGGAAGAAGGGCCCTCTCCAAGCGACCCCAACCCCTGTACTCCTTGGCCCCTATCCCCCATGCCCCACTCTGATCCCCCATCCCCCATTGGACTCTTTGGCCCCTGGTTCCCTCCCCTGCCTTTGTGTTCCCCTCAGGTACTTCATCATGTAGCCGAAGCTGTCCCGGCCAGTCAGCCCGCCCCCAACTACCTCTATGGACAATAACCCATTGTAGGAGCCGATCACACCACCAGGCCACCTCTCTCTTATCAACAGCCCCCTCCTCTCTATCCCTGCCTCACCAAAAGCAAATACATCTACATGTATGAAGATAAAACGGTGGGCTGCTGAGGGTGGCCATCCCGCGAGGTTTAGGTTGGGACAGATGCCTAACCCATACCTGGCATAACCTGCTGGTCATCCACGACGGATGAGGCCAGAGCTGACCCCTCGTGAGGAAATACAGGGTGAGAGATCGATTGAGGGGATCACGTAGTCCCAGTATTTTGTTATATAATGATCATCAATGGTCACACTAAGGATACCAGACTTACCGTGGCCCCGGAGCTGCGCATTTAATGTTGTGTTTTTTTTTAAATGTTGTTATAGTGTCTGTCCTGTGAATGGTGAGGATGTGAGCGGGGCGGGGCGGGGGTTGGACATGGGGCGATGGTGTGATCTCGAGAGGCTCCCCCGAGTGTTTGCACGTTTCTGGTTATGAAGACATGCAAAGATGGTTAATGAAGTCATCTGATGGAAAACCACTTTTCATACTTACAGTCTCACTGAACGTCACAACTATAGCATACCCTGTTCAACTCACTCAGACTGTTTTTGGGGGGTAAATTGTCAAAAGGAGTACGAGCTAAATATGGCCCTAGCTCTTTGAGTTAAGTATAACCCAAGTAGTGTTAGCATCGTGGTATAAAGCACCCTTATAGAGTCACATCTCAACCAGGCGAAATATTACAAGTGTCAGGCAAGTCTGGCCCCTCTGGTGTCCCGGCACAAATCACACCTTCCCCCAGGTGAGGTCTCCCCTTACACCCCTACCTGCAGCAGTACCCACAGCCCCCATTGAATTTACACACAATCATTATATATATTACACCGGGTAAAAACATCATGAATCTGGTCCCATTGAGAGACCCAGTCGGGGATGCCATGTGATAGCGGCTCTGGGTAAAAGGTTGTCCAAGTGAAGGTAGCGGTAGCCATTCTGTGATAACAATATACACACCAGGGCCCAGCAGTGGTTTGCTGAATTATGGGACCGGAAGTAAGTGTTTTTGTTGGCGTCCGTCATAACCACATACACTCCCCCATGTCCCATGGGATCACGGGACTGGGGACCGAGACTGGGGCATCTGGGGGGGGGGGAGACTAGGTGTACTTCACCTTGACTTAAAGACTGACATTAGCTGTCAAAGGTGTCAGTGATTTCAATATACACAAATGTACATTGTACTACACTGTGTATATGTCTAGGTGGTGTGTAAGGGTATGGGTGCGGTGAGGTTCCTTGATTGTTTAGCAAAGCTAATGATTGTATCACGTACATATATTATATATATAAAGGGTGAATATTGGTTATTTACTATAATAACGACTCTCTCGCGTACATAAAGGGAACGTTTGCAAATGAAGTCACCGGCTATAGGGGTGTGGAAGGGTCTTTGGGTTTAGGAACGACCCGGGCCATACATTTCTATCTAGACTACTTTTCCCAAAACAGTGACAGGGCGTGGATGGGCCTTGAAAAAGGTCCTAAAATAGGTGACGTCATTTGTGGATGTTCCCAAATATGTAAAAAGAAAAATCAAGTGCTACAGCCTTCGATTTAATGACATAATGCACATTTAGGTGGCCTTATAATCTTCACCTCAGTGCAAAAGTGCTAGGCCCACCCTATAACTAGCATTCTTTAAGAGCTACACAGTCCGTGCCATCACAGTCAATCTACTATCCAAAATGTGGACAGTGAAACCCTACACCAGGGCGCTTGTGGTACCCAGGAGACTGAGAAAATGAGAGGTACAGAGGCCCAGTGTAGGTTACGTAACTGGTTGATGTAAGAGATGGCCGTCGTGAGGGCCAGGACTGTACAGTAACAGACCTTTTGCACTTAAGCGAATTATTAAAGGTATCATCATCGCATACACAGGCGTAATATGCTTATGATGATCCAGTGTAAAAGGACATGCTCAGACTTACCCTCACACCTCTTGCCGTCGGAGTGGAGTTCGTAGCCAATGTTACACTCACATCGGAAGCTGCCTAGTGTATTCACACAGATATGGTGACAGCCATGCTCCTCACTGGCACACTCATCATACTCTGAAACACAAAACACCAACACTCGTCATACCTCTGCTCATAGTACTCATACTCAGGCCAAAGAAAAGAAACAGGGCCGACCCTATGTTTTTCAATGCAGTTTTGAAGAAATTTTCATATTTTAGGGTCTTCGGAGAGGTTGGCTAGTACTTTCATGTTTAAAAAATTCCAACCTACCAACCCTACATTTTCTTCCCATGTTACCTGAAACACACTTTTTTTGGCCTCAGGCCTAATGTATACGCAGACAGACAGTATCATTATAGGTATGTATAGATAAACATAATTTTATTGTGGACCTCTAGGTCTTGCTTGGGTTCTGCTAAAACCAAGGACAGTACAGCTTATAATATTATTTCCAGAAGGCTGAACCAATTTCACATCACACTGACCTTCCAACAGTATGTTTCTATACAGTCTTATAGGTTACTAAGGTATCATTATTCTTACATCAATCAGCTATCTTACTATGCAGTCTAGTTCTGTGAGAGGTCACACTATACCTTTGATGAATGTAGCGGCAAAGCCAGCCTTCTGCACCGAGCCGTCTGATACAAACTTGACGTAGAGTTTGTTGGAGGTAGACTTGATGTCCTCTGGGATCTTATAACCACAGTACTTGCCGATGAGTGGCGAGTCATCCTCGTGGCCATCCCGCACCTCCAGGTAGTCGTACACACAGTTGTCATGGTTCTCTACCTGAAGCCAAGCAAGTCCTGTATTGACCAGCCATTGGAGGGTGTGGTATGAACTATGATGGGGTTTTATGCCTTAAAGGTTTAATGCCTTAAAGACAAGGAGGTTGTGTAGGCCTAATGGGGTTTAATTTGTCTGGAAGATCATTCTTTTTATCTTTATGAAGATTGACTAAAGCGGGAAATTGAGTTTACCCTGTACTGACTAGCCACCGGAGCATGGTTGAGACTAATAATGTCCAGAAGACAATTCCCTGGTAGGATTGAGACAGGCACTGATACCTACTCAAAAATGTTATCATGCATTAATATCAGCTTAGCCCTACCTCAAACGACTGGAACATGAGGGCTACGGAGTAGGTCTCGGGCACGGTGATCTTCCAGACGCACTCCTTATTGTGTTTGTAGTAGTCGGGGTAGTTGGGGCTAGACAGGTGCCCCTGCTCCTTCAGAATCTCCCCGCCACATACCGCTATACAACAAGGGAGAATTCAGGCTTTATTTCATATCACAGGTAAATGTAATATTGGTTTAGTCTTTCCCATAGAGGTAAAAATTCATGGGTTTAGATTAAGACTGCGAGTTTTCCCTCTAATGCCAGATAACAGTAGTGTGCATGTATTATTTAGAAACACTGGAGATAATGCACTGATATTGCCAGCTTCTCTTCTGCATGTACTGGTTTGTACATGACTGAGAGTAGCAAAAATCCCTCTACTAAAATCTAGATTCAAAGCAATCAGATCACAATCAATATACATGTATATATACCCCTACTGTGGACGACCAGCTGTGAGGCAATCATGCTCATGATATGGCGTTGATATGACAATAATTGTTTAACAGGGAAATATGACATCATTTATAAATGTGATGAAGAACACACCTTCGTAGTTGGCTGTAAACCCTTTATGGCTGCTTCCGCGTGAGGCCTTGTACTCGATCCACATCCGGCTGTCAGAGGAGACCAAAGTGCCCGGCAGCTTGCCCGTGCCACAGAATCGACCTGCAAAAAAAGACATAGGTATATCTAAAATACTGGTAAAACTCTTATTATTTTATTCCAGCAATCTATAAGGCCTCGCTCCAGCCTCGCTCCGGCCTCGCTCCCACTGCTCACACGTCACCCGTTAGGGTAGCGTAGGGTAGGGTGGATTTTCTTTTTTGTTTTTTATTTTACTTTGGTCGAAAAAGTACCCAAAAATTGACTCGTGGACTATGAAATTGACTCTGAACTAGCCCCAAAATTACTTTAGATACAATTTTTAATTCAAAATTGGGTAAAAATATCTAGGGTCGGCCCTGTTTCGCTAGGTAGGGTCGGGTAACCTGAAACACACCTTTTTTCTAATTGGCCTTATGAAAGCATGAAAAGCCTTCCTGCAAAGCTGAACAAGGTTTGCAAAGCTGCAAAGACCCCCTGCAAAGATGCCATACTCACCCAGCAGTGAAGACTTGAGCCAGTGGCCGTCTCGGACCTCGAGGTAGTCGTTGCTACATCCCGTGGACTCGGGAATGTCCAAGGATGTAATATTGAGCACGATCTTCTCCCCGTGCGTCGCCGAGATCCGCCACTGGCACCGTTTTTCGTCCTGCTCGATCGAGTTCTCGTCCGGTCTCGGAGACGAGAAGGTGCCACTGGACTCCTGCAACGTCCTGCCACAGCCTGCAGAAGAGGAGAATATCATGTGAACTTAATTCGTAGACGTTTAAACATTGGTCTTTATGAGAATAAACATCACATGAGGACATGTTCTACATTGGTAAGCCAATATGTTTTACCCAAATAATAATAAGCCTATATATATATATATATATATATATATATATATATATATATATATATATATATATATATATATATATATATATATATATATATATGCGTTGTGGAAGAAACCCTATATTCTAATAAGTCGTGATGTTTAATCATGAGGAGAAAATAAAGTGAGAAATTGGTCGCTATGGAAGAGTCTATACTATAGTGATCATAGCGATCATCAGAGACATCTGACTGAGCAAAGTCAATAGGACAGGAGACTAAACGGGTTATTTGTGCAGAAGTTGTTGTGCAGGATGATAGTTATCATCATTACAATCCCTAATCACGTGGCTATAACCATCATTTACCTACAATTACTCATAATTGACACCATGATAACATATCGTAGGTAGTAATCATTGCTACACAAGTCAATCTCTGACATATATATACCTGTAATTAAACAGCGGCTGATCTATCTTCACAATTAAGTCATTTTTATAAACCTGTAATTCATTGGTATTAGTCATGCCATTGATCAATCCTACCGACGTAAATATTATGAGTATATCTACATAGTAGGAAGGCTAACATTCGGGTATCTGTATTTAGGACCTACTGCTCATAGCCTGATGTCAACATGTTATCGATAGAATTCGCCTCCCTTTTTCACTAGAGGTTTTTGCTATGGATTAGATCCGGCTAATAACCTGTGGTTACAGATAGGCCCCTAATAGTTGTCTAATTAAGTCCTGATGTCAGGTGCAATATATACACAACTACCTTGCACCACCCAAGAAGTGGCCTACCTGTCGACACATCAAAGACTTCCCACTGGAGGGATCCAGGTGGTCTTCCATAAGTTAGTATAACGTTATGGTCCTAAGTACATGTCAGTACACACCATGAGGCCTGAAATGTTATAACCACGTGGACAGGATTCCATCTGATATGTCTGCTTACACTCCATGCTACATTGGAAAGCAGGATTGCTTTCTGACTCACATGTAGCCGATTTACAACTTGATGCATATACCTACATGATATCAATCTAGGTTTTTGCACAAGTTTCCCCCTAGTTATCATATTTACCATTCGGCGCTCAAATGATCATATTTACCATGTCTGCCAAGTGTCCATATAACATATCAAATAGGCTGTGACTAATGGCTTGAGAGATGGTGGCATGTCGGTCTGTTTATCATATCAGTCCATTTATCAGGGTCTCAAGGAGTATCAATAGAAATCATCATCGGAGCACAAGATGTCAATAATTGGGATTGGATGGACGCACAGGAAGTCAGCAAAGAAAATGGATAACACAACACGGAGTGACCTTATATTAAACACAGATGAAGACAACCATCAAGATGGATAACTGGCCATATATACATATATATATATGTTTATAAATAGCCTAGATTCGGGGAGGATAATACAGAGGAATCCAGCAATCAGGGTGGTTGTTGCAGAGGAAGCCAAGAACCAGGGTTGATAAGGGAGAAGAAGCCAAGGACCGGGTAAGATGATAGAGAGCAAGCGAAGAATTACGATGGATGATGCAGAGGAAGTCAAGAATCAGGGTAGGTAACAGATACAAGAAGCCAACAAGTAGCTACATACACAGAGTGGATATCAGCTAGGTCACAGAGGAAGCAGGGGAAACTTATATTTTACTGAAAATCGAGGGCCTGCAATGGGGGTGCGTAAAATATACAGGAAGTAAACAATCAGCCAAATTCACAGAGTGAGTATCAGGTCACAGAGGAATCCAACAATCAGCGTGGGAAATATACAGAAAGCTAGCAATCAGCCATATTCACAGTGGGAGTATCAGGTCACAGAGGAGGCCAACAATCAGGGTGGGTAACATAATTATACAGGAGGCCAACAATTAGCCATATTTACAGAATGAGTATCAAATATTAGGGGAATCCAACAATCAGGGTGGGTAACATATAGTATGCCAACAATCAGGGTGGGGAATATACAGGAAGCCAACAATCAGCCACATTCACAGAGTGAGTATTTATAAAGTCACAAAGGAATCCAACAATCAGGGTGGGTAACATATAGTAAGCCAACAATCAGGGTGGGTAACATACAGGAAGCCAACAATCAAAGTGGATAGCATACAGGAAGCCAACAATCAGGGTGGGTAACATACAGGAAGCCATCAGAGCGGGTAGCATACAGGAAGCCAACAACCAGGGTGGGTAGCATACAGGAAGCCAACAATCAAGGTGGGTAACATACAGGAAGCCAACAATCAAGGTGGATAGCATACAGGAAGCTCACAACCAGGCTGGGTTGCATACAGGAAGCCAACAATCAGGTTGGATAGCATAGAGGAAGCTAACAATCAGGGTGGATAGCATACAGGAAGCCTTAGCCAACAATCAAGGTGGATAGCATACAGGAAGCCAACAATCAGGCTGGGTAACATACAGGAAGCCAACAATCAGGGTGGATAGCATACAGGAAGCATACAGGAAGCCAACAATCATGGTGGATAGCATACAGGAAGCCAACAATCAACCACCTTCACAGAGTGAGTACAGGTATAAAGTAAGAATCCTGCTCCATCCCTTCCTCCCACACACTGATCCCCCACTCAAAGCCCCCCTAGGTGGCGCGGCAGGCGTGTTGGTGAGACATGAAAGGGGAGGATCAGGCCAATCCACTGACGAGATAATCAGCTTCTCTAGTCCAGACACAACCCGCACTGACAGTCTGTACTTCAAAAGGCATTCCCTTACACGTGTCCTAAGCTGTCTACCCGTCCAGGTGACAGCAGCAGGGTGAGGGCGGAAAGAAGGGTTCTGTGTCACCTTCCGCTCCGTCTTGCGTTAAAATAAAGGCGCTTAATGAGTCGGGCGTCAGGTGAACATGTTAAAAAGACGGGCTGATCACCAGGAGGGCCCGGCTTAAGGCCGCCTCCAGGCCCTACGCTGCCCGGCCCGCTGCCTGCGGCGGCCACTTCAAACGGAGCCCGGCTAATGGGGCCGTGTCGGGTTGCCTGGCCGCGCCTTGGATGTCATGATAAGTGTGGCTAGGATTCCGATAACAACAAAGAAGAAGCCCTCCTGTAGGCTACACGCCGCCCACCTTAACCGACAAATACCCCACCTACTGCCGCGGCATTAATGGGCAATGCCTCCTCCATTCCCTAACCCCTCATTCCTGGGTCCTGATTATGGATTTTTACCCCCCTCTGATAGCTAGTACCAGTACAAGCAACAGCAAGTATAAAACCACGACCAGGGGTAGCGTTTAGTGAGAATATAGATGACAGGTAAAACGTGATGGATTAACGGGAAAGTCAAAGATAGAGGTAATTAACATTTTGCAATTATCATACCTGCGAGGTATATCTTAAGGTAAACACAAATGACAGCGTGAGAATCATTTATAAAAACCTAATGTAAACTGCGGCCTAACTGTTAGACATGAATACGCTTTTATTGGTCGATTAATAGAGCTATAGCGGCATTATCAGCGGCGTAGGAAAAGGGGAGGGGCATGGGTGGGCTGAATATGTTTGCCCGGTCCCGCCCCCGCCCGCCCCCCCCCCCCAAATAAAAGCAAAAAAAGGCAAAACCCTATACTACAATACACAAAATTCCCAAACTTACCTCTCCCACATTAGAAAAAGTGGGGGCAGAGAGGTAGATAGGCCCCAATCAAAACTAAAGGGGGCTCAAACAATGATTTTGTTTACCATTTCAATATAAGCCTGTATATATGCGGCATCATGTACTATCTATTCCCAGAAAAGGAGGTGTTGCGTGTGTATGGTAGAACCACTTCGTATGAGTAACTCTCCCCTCTAATAATAATTCCATAAAGGATGTCTCTATACACTATAGCATATCCCTGTTGACATGTTTACCTCACTCATGTACCCGGGATGCACTTAATCTGGGCTATATACACAAAATCAAAATGGATCGATTCATCACAATAAAGGGACCAGGACCAATAGAAGATTGGCTAGACTTTAGTACAAGACTCCTCTCCATCCTTTCACTTATCAAACGTTCTGCTCGCCCTTTCTTGTGGTTTATCAGTGTCTGACTCATTTTGATTCTCTCTCTGATTCTCCGTATATTTGTTTGACCTCCCCAGCTCCAAGATCAATTATACATGTATTTCCATTATTTTCTGTTGGTTAGGAATTACAGTTATCTCCAGCAAGTTATCTATATGCCTTAATAAATGACATTCTAGAGGATTTTTGGTTTTGTCATTCATTGTTACCTTGGCTAGTATACAATTGTGTAGGGAAATCAAAAAGAAAGTCATTATTTCTCAATAATAGGCTGAAGACCCTCAATCTTCTTCCATAGTGACAAAGAAGGCCCATACCAATAGGCCTTACAATACAACACTTGTTGTCGTCGGCCATATAAAGAATACCTGATTCAAGTAGTCACAATAAATCTTTACATTCCCATCAGACATAATCCCATTCCTGCAATCCAATGGTCTCAGAGTAAGTGCCACTTTGTGTAAATAAACAGGAGGAAATTCTAACACCATCGCTCATCCTCAGCCTGCCTGCCTACTTCTACTTTTTACCCGCAGGATTCATACCAGATATGGAAAGCTACTTCTCCATTCATCATTAAATCACATGGATGTTGAGACCAGGGGAGGCGACATGCTTCAACCATACTGAGGCAATGTCAAAGGCTGTTTATTCTCGTTCTTAAAACCACATATCTATCACAAATGCAATACTATATAATTACGCGAAAAAAATGAGGCATTGTGTTTGTATGTGTAACGATCGAGTAGGACCACTTCAGATGAGTAACTCTCCGCCCGCCCTACATTACACTATATAGGGTTGTCTGGGAATAGTAGCATATCCATGTTGACATGTTTAGAGTTGGCATTCCTCGCTCATGCACCAGGGATGCACTCTATCTGGGCTATACACACAAACTCAAAGTGGATTCATCACACTAAAGGCCTAAGCACTCATATATAAGAGAAAGACTCCTCTCAGAGCCTCTGACTCTCTATCAATTCTATTTACTGACATTCTGCTCACCCTTTCTTGTGGTTTATCAGTTTCTGATTCATTTTGATTCTCTCCCTCACTCCCCATGTCTCTCTGCTAGCCCAAGCCCCTAGGTAGATCACTTACTGCTGCATTTCCATTGGCTTGCTGTTGGTCTGGGATTAAGGGAACATTCACAAATGACGTCACCTTTTTTGGGCCATTTTCAGGACCCCCCCACCCCATTGTCACCTTTTGTCACTTACCAGCATAACCCCCCTAGGTAAGACGTCACTCATTTTGAAGACCCCCCCCCCTTCCCCCAGCTAGCGAACCCTCTAAATACTAGTTAATCGTGCCAGACAGACATAAGGCTAGGAGATATATAACATTTAATTTAAAGCACCAGGTTTTGAATAAAAACCAGTGTTGTATAGATGACTGGGGTAATCATGCCTCTAGATCAATAAACGCCAGGGCATCTATCATAAATTCTTGTGTATAAGCCTTACATTAGCTGCACCTAGACTTTGAGAAAATTATATGAGCCTCATAGGGGGTACTAATAGGGCAAATTCAGTACTGTACTATGATAATAATAAAAACTTGCATGTAAGTCGCCCCTTGACTTGGCCAAGGTCGATCCCACAAGTCACACTGACGATCTGACTATTAGCTGTGGCCTCTACGTGAAAATTTGCGGTAATCATTCATGAATGTAGACACATTGACATAAGTTATAATAGGCACAATACCATTGCAATTCCCTCAGCCTACTTTTCATTTTCATTTCATGCATAAATATGTCTGGACCCCGGGGTCTGGACTTGAAAAGGTGATGTCACACAGACCTTGACACCCCCCCACCCCCATGTCACTTTTTGTCACTAAACGCAACGACCCACCCACCCCCTTGCAGGTGACGTCATTTGTGAACGTTCCCTAATCTCCAGTAAATCATTTACATGTCCTTCATGAAAAATGACTTTCTCGGTTTTCTGGCAGGGGGGGGGGGAGGTCTTTGGTCTACCAGAGTTATACATTTGTTTAGGGTTATTTAACAGAAAGACTCTTATTTCTCAATGATTGCCGCTGAAAACCATGCATCTTCTTCTATAGTGACAATTAAGGAAGACCCATACCAATCGGTGCAACATAACAACACTTGTTGTGGTTGGCCATAATAAACAATACCTGATTCAAGTAGTCACAATAAATCTTTACATTCCCATCAGATATAATCACATTCCTGCAATCCAATGGTCTCAGAGTAAGTGCCACTTTGTGTAAATAAACAGGAGGAAATTCTAACACCATCGCTCATCCTTAGCCTGCCTGCCTACTTCTACTTTTTACCTGCAGGATCCATACCAGATATGGAAAGCTACTTCTCCATTCATCATTAAATCACTTGGGCGTAGAGACCAGGGAAGGCGACATGCTTTAACCATACTGAGCCAATGCCAAAGACCGTTTCTAAAAGTTAGATTCTGGCTTGTAATTTCACCCAAACACTCCATCTGCTCACAGTCTCCCGTTAGGAGCTAGTGGATGAGGAAAGGGTAAAGGAAATTCCCTGGGGAAGAAGCTGATGATGTTTTCCATCGATAATTCATGTCATAGATTAGGCAGGATCTGCTGTCATAGCATCCAATCCAGCTCCAACAGGGCTGGGTTCCGGGGGGCTGGGATTAGGTAGACGTGGCGGGTGGGGTTTGTCAGACAGGCAAACACTGGTAGTAGAGCTGCCGTGTCTCTGGTCTGAATAATTAATGACAGCTCCATTAAAGGGGATTACATTGGGCTGACAGTGCTTCTGGGGCTCCTCCGTTTACACTGTCCTACCACACGTGTTTAGGCACAGGTTAACAATGTTTGCTATCTGTCCAAGGGGAGAGGAGCTGATCTCTATTAAACATTATAGCTGAGGAAGATATATGTTTAAGCACTGGATCAATTTGGAAAGCTTTGATATAACAACCGAGGGCTTATTTTTCAATCTGATGGCAATGCTTTTTTACCAAGCCTACTCGTGCTAGTACATGAACTTCATAATAAAGAAGTGTACTTGAGCTAAACGCCCAAATTGCTCACATTAAATAGAGGCTTTATTTCAAGTACTTTCTAATATACGCTGACCATGTTTAACAGACAATTTGAAGCATTTAATGAATTCGTGAATACAATAGCATGTAGTGTTGGTTGCTGATAATTACGTGGTACAATCACCACAGATTTTTGATTCAGGTCTAGCAGTTAAGAGAACAACGGGGGGTAAAAAAGGCAGGAGTAAGTTAACGGACTGACCCGGGGAATATTCTCAGAAGAGTAGCTTGACAATGACATAACGTGAGAAAAATAAGTCTAAAAGATAACTATTGAAACAGCCATCACTATCAGTGGTAATCTATGGGCATGCTGACTCTATTATCAACCTGACAACATTCAATTCTAAATCTAAATTGTTATATCTATCATGATCGGCCCACAACAATAGCCAGTATCTTGGGGAGAGAGGAGGAGGGGCGCTTATCAGTCCTGGAGCCTGTAGAGGCTATGGCCTGTGTGTAAGTGATACGTGAGAATCGAAGTGATCACTGGCGACAGTCCTGAAGTTGTGCCTACAAAACCTGGACAGATAAGAACCGATAGCTTATCAGGAAATGATAAAGGGAGAGGCAAAAAGGGCAAGAAGGAATCGCTGTCAGTGGTTCTTATTGTTACAATCGATTGGACATTCGACTGAATAAATAGCTCAGCTACTGGAGATCGAACTACAATGTAGCATGGCAGTCTGTCCTATATAGGGACCAAATAACTGGTGGTCGTTTTTACATGTTGTCCCAACTGATTACTATTATATCAATTATATAAGGGACAGGATAAAGTCAATCAGAGTATAATATTATATCGATGGTGCTCTGACAACCTGAATTCCTAGGCTATTAAAAGTAACTTTGCCTAACATAATCTTAGCCCACTTTTTAACCTGGGTGATAATTTATATCATAGTGGTGTCATTTAATTAAATGGGGTATCAGCTGTGTGGTGGCATTCCGTTTAATCAGTGGCTGTCATGATAGTAGATTAAAACACATGGTCATGGATTATAGCACATGGTGCATGACAAGAATCTAGCTTAATAATGCCTTGCCTCTCCCATCCAATCCCATTTCATTATCTCACACGAGTCGATCCCTTTATTTGATGCCGAATCAGCCAGACCCCATTGATAGATATTAACCCTGTAATGGCCGCATACTGCTATGTCATTGATCGTTGTGATGCATGATGCAGCCCCGGCGAGTAACTCGCCGGTGCTACATTCATGCATCATACCATCCCTTCGGAGGTCTATCCAAACTATAGGGTTGGAATTTAATCACGCATGAATGCCGCGCTGACTAGTTTAATACGTGCCACTGCATTTGTGCATCATAACGACATGGTGCATAGTACATTAAAACACTCTGCAGCCCTTATGGGTTGTCGTGATAGAAGAGCTGCGGTCAGTGTATAGTATTAATATACTGACAAAACAGCACTGTTCATAGCTTCAATGTCATATCAGCACATTTATTTCTAAAACAAACATTGTATTATTAATACTTAGAAGTTGCTTTTATTGCTACCATAGGTCCTATTGGTCATACATGGCAATAAATCTCTTTAGTCGTTAATGTTTTCAAATCAGCATCTGAAGGAATGTTATTGAGAACCATGGGGTATTATAGTGAGGACCAAATTCGATGACAGTTTACACAAGTCCACAGTCAGCCATCACTACCAGTGAAAGAGGACTCAATCAAGTCTATGAAAATATACAGTATAAACTCCACATCAAATCAGTTCCACCTGCTCCCAGAGCCCCAACATGATAGCAGGATGATTTCCATTAAAGATATAGAGCAGGAAACTTACTTGGACATCTGTAAAGTTTGTTGGCTTGACTGATGTCTCCTGGGCTGAGTTTGATCCGTTGGCCTATCTCGGGCCTCACATGGTTGTTGGGGTCCCTCCTGGGTAGAATAGTGTCCACGTAGGTCCCCCTGGAGAAGGTGTTCCGAGCGTAGTGCATGATGCTCTCAAAGTCGTAGGGCTCGCCGAGGGAGTTGACCTCACTGGCAGATAGTTTGTTGAAGTTGTACTCCTGCCCTACAGAGAACACAAGAGACATTGTAAAGACCTGCATAGTGCCCTAAAGGCAATGACGTACATGTACAATGAGCAACAACTAAGATTCAGTCACCGTCAATGACATTTTATTCTCATTACAGTAATGAGGGATGTACAATCTAACGTTTACTTTGCTGAAGTAATTTCTTCTCACATCTCAATGTCTCAACTTGCTATCAAGGTTAGGGGTACTCTCATTCCAAAAGCCTTCCGAAGGAAGGCGCTAGTAACAGCCACATGATCCTGAACTTGGATTTTGCTGGGTTCGGGCAATCCCTGCCGGTAGCTTGGAACCAGTGGACAGGAACCAGAATCCTGAACTTGGATTTTGCTGGGTTCGGGCAATCCCTGCTGGTAGCTTGGAACCAGTGGACAGGAACCAGAATGTATGATGGTAGTTTTACCATCATACTTTCTGGTTTCATTTCCAGTTCCTGTTCGCTGTTTCCAAACTCAATGTCAATGTGGCTGATACCAGAGCCTTCCTTTGGGAGGATTTGGGAACGAGAGTAGGTTAGGGGGCGTCCATAAAATATATGTCACGCTGTTTTGGCCATTTTGAACACCCAACCCCGTTGTCACGCTTTCCCCCATACCTCTATCATTGGGGATCAAAACCCCCACCCCCCTCATGGGTGACATACTTTATGGATTGCCCCTTAGTTCTTAAAGCTGCTTCCAAATGTATGTTGAGTACCGGTATATCTGACCAGGATTATAGGCCTAAGTATAGAATTGTTATTGCTGTCCAATGACTCTCGTTATCTGAGTTAAATCAGTTGTAAATCATAGGTATCGATAGATATTCTTTTACAGTGTTGTATCTGAGCATTATAGGGACGGATTCATTTATACCCCAGCGCCTCTGATAGCAAGTGAATAACATGGCATCTGATCTATAGATATGAATCTACCCTAAAATAACACCTCTCAATGCCATGTAGGCGATACTAAGAGGCCCTTTAAGTGTGCCACCTCTCAGCTGGCAGATTCCACCAGACGGTTGGTGGCCAGTGGAAGGAGGCGGGGACCACCACTTGCCTCCCAGACGTTAGAACAATGTTACACACGCTTATTTATCCGTGTGCTGGAATGACAACATCCTCTCTACCCTGCAGCAGAGTCTGCACCCCTACTGAAGGGTAGGAGAGGGGTACTGTGGGGGTAGGGGTGGGCAATACAGGACCATGAGATTTGAGGTTTGTATAAAACGGAGACGTGGTCATTTAGCACACTAATAGTTTTTTAAAACGTTTCAGGCTACTCATATCTGCATGAGTTTACATACATAAGAAATTGTTCAAAAACTTCAGTTGGCTATTGGAAGCAAACCCGATAATCTCTAACTTCACTATCAGAATATATATGCACATCTGGTACTATAACCAAATGTGTCAAGGACCTACATGGTATTTAATTCAGACCTTTTCCATTACCCCCTCTTTGCTTCCCCAACTTTCTTCATATAGCCCAAGGTGCACCCAATGGCCTATAAGTCGTACAGCTAGGCCACTCCACGTGCCAAAGATGTAATTATGGCCTAATTACTGTACTCTATAGATTACATGAACACCGTTTATCTCACATGCAACTCACACTACTGGAGTCCTATATACAGCTCTGTGTTATCATGATAGTTGATTAATTTTTGGGCGCCTTCCAAATTCAGATTGTGAAATAATGTGTCAATATATCTACAGTACAATAATGCTGCTACAAAAAGAAAACCCTGTATACGTGCAGAACTCCATGTTCAACTGTTCGCATTATAAACATTTATTTTATGTTATTATATCAAATATAGCCATAAAGATTAGTCATAAAGATTGCCCATGAGATAGCTAACAATAAGATTGCGTTTAAAATCGAATGCACCCTGGTTTTGGATTGACCATCCTTTACTCGAAAAGCACTTTAATAAGCTAACTGAAACACATCTTTTTTTCTGTTGGTCTCCTGGTGGTTAAGAGTTGAACAGGATAAGGTGCAGGTCAAAACATGAGAGGCCATTACTGATATCAATAATGCATATCACAAATACATTGAACATACCTACTTCATCACTTATCAAGGAATTTAAGACAAGACATATTTACCTCTGCAAGATATGTTTGACCCCATAACGCTAACCTTTATGTGATAATGCTTGTCCAATTTTGAGGTCAAAGGTATGTTTATCTGAGTACAGAAACGACAGTGATGCGCAGCAACTACTCAATGTGTGCTCGGCCAGTGGCGGATTTGCTTTTTTAATTCACTAACATGGAGCTCAATTTAGTGTAAACAAATAAATACAAGGCCCCATATTCGTGAGCTGTGCCACCATCTTTTCCAAATTGTCAAATCGCCACTCTAGGCGAGTTCAAGTTTGTTTTTTCCCCAGAAATGCCATTCGTATATTTCAGGAAAGGAGGGGCATATGGAAAGCGCAATAGGTTTTAATCAAACTTTGTATAAGGTTTAACGATTCACACTATGCTAAAGCTGATACTGTCTCCAAATGATTCCCTTATAGGCGACTTTGTGCCCTCTTTAAAATACCTAGCCCAAAATATTATTCTCAGAAACCAAGGGATTAGCGAGAACAACGCAGTTTAACAAGGCAATGCCACATCCATCTCCAAATGTACTCGGTCGATTCCTACTTCTGTTTTTCGTCTCTCACTTACATCTGTGTACTGTATCCTTTCTTTTTTGTCATTTTGCAAAGATAACTATGTTGTGCATCCCCCATGAGAGGGCAGGAGGGGAGCCTGAGTGTGGTTAGAGGCTGGACCCATGCAGGGAGGTAGCCCGGATCTCGCGCGCCGTGCTGCTTTGTACCTCGTGACCTCTCGGGGACAGGAGCTATCCCAGCAGGCCATGCGGTTCAGCAAGGACGCACAGACAGACCCCTAGCGGCATGACACCAGCGCCACATCGGATCTTAAGTGGCCATACCCTCCTTTTTTTTGTTCGTAGCTAAGAGTTTAATTGTCTACTTTAGGCCTCAGGTTACCCAACAAATCCCACTAAAAATTCAGCTTAGCCCAAAAAAGGGAGCTGCCCCCCCCTCATTTTAGGCTGTACCCCCTCACTTTCCTATCAAGTTCATATCTTATGCATGTTTTTCAAACCCAAATTGGAATATTTCCAAGGCTACTTATTGTCTAAGCTATTAAAGGGTCTCAAGAACTTCTGAGAGTAAGTTCCAATGTCTCAATGCCTACACTTAAAGCTATTTCCATATCTATCGATCTCCTGTTCTGCAAGGCATATTTCCAACCTGCGAGTTTCCAGAACTGCTTTTACTAAGCATTGTTTAGTATGTCGTATCTCAAGATGTGGTGCTAACCTGAATGGTCCCAAGATACAGCAAAGATCTGATCTGTATGCAAGATGCAAGGCAACACACTATATCGCCATCTCCAACCTCCAATCCATTGAGTATAAAGATATCAATGATATAACTGAGAATCAGTGCTGTGCTTTCTTCTACGCGACACTACTGAGAGCCAGCTCTCCCAATGGTGAAAAGTAAAATAAGATTGGAAAAAGAAAAATGTATATCTTCACATGCACCTAGTGCAAGAACTAGCGATAGTGTTTCCTTTTTCTTCGAGAAGTGTGAATAGAGATCTCCAAATTCATATAAAAAGTGAAAGTAAAATAACACTAAACACAGGTACATAGAATAAGAGAACAGATGGTCCCCTGTTAGCACGCCATTTACTACTGGTCCCCACTCACAACATGGTCCACCCACATCAGTACCACGACCTCTGAGAACTACTCAAAAACAGCCGCCATTTAATTCTTTGGTTATGCCAAAAAAAGGGCAGACCACAGTCACTGCAAATGTTAAGGTCAGTCACCAATAGTATTGACATGGGTCACAATAGTAAAGTGGTAATTCTGTCACCGTTGGGAAATCTCTTTTTACTTTTAGCTTTGTAAAACATGTAGTGTTCAATCTTCGTAGTTGCAGACCTCTGCGTCGTCCAGTGAATGGGCCTCACTAATTTCTAACTCCCACTATGACTCATATATACATAATATTATGTACCAATCATGGTCACATGCATGCTGGGTTATATTATGTAAAGCTAGGAAATATTCCACGTAAATCCTTATGACCTCTCTCTCACACAATCTACGTATTGCTCATAATCTTGGTCTATGATCAACCTCTCGATGTACAGAACTGTCCGTATATATATATATATATATATATATATATATATATATATATATATATATATATATATATATATATATATATATATATATACACACACATATATATATATACACACATATGTGGGCAAATAAAGGCTTTACGTGGTCAGGTCGAGGGTCAGGTACATGCACCATG
Source organism: Harmothoe impar (assembly GCA_947462335.1). Lineage (NCBI taxonomy): Eukaryota > Metazoa > Annelida > Polychaeta > Phyllodocida > Polynoidae > Harmothoe > Harmothoe impar. The sequence goes on along the minus strand of OX381709.1, from coordinate 41,728,296 downwards.
ATACCAACACACCAGGGTGCGTACTGTGAACTTTATTTCTAATTTCCCCTGAGCCATAACTGATTCAGAGTTACCTTACCAGTTCAGTAGTTTATATGCCTATCGCACTTTCCATAAACACACATGCTTTATATGGCATAACATGAGTAATGGTTCATGGCTAAATCAACCTAAAAACCACCGCATCCCCCTGCCGGTGAATTGTCTTTGTGACCGTTCCTTATAGGAGAACCCCTATGTCCTATGCTGCATGCCCTCATGCCCAGCTCACCCCTATAGCCCTCCGACCACTGGATCCCTGCTCACCCAGCCCCCTATTTACCACACCACCACAGATGGCCGTCTCCAACTCTCAGGTCACAACATCCAGCTTCTATTTTGGGTCTGGCACCCGCCCTTTACCCCCTGACAGACATTCAACAAGCACAGGCCGACAGGAGTCATTCTTTCAGACCAACCAGCCTTAATTCTTATCCCACAGAATTCTTTCATCTAATCTACGCCACAGTGCAGCACTACACTGGTTAAAGTCCTATAGGCTTTAAGATTGTGTAATGCCTTCGCAATCTTGCTCAATAAAGCTATCGCCGATTCGCTGTATTTTGGGTCCAACTATAAGGGTTAGAGAAGTGCAAGTTAAACAATGCTTAAGGAAGGAGGGGGCAAAGTATTCTATATCCATGTGGTTGTATCCAGGTCGGCCCCAAAGGTATCTATCAAGTAGGCACTTGGCTGCAACTATGTCAGAGACAACCCCGACATGCTGCCTACCCAGGAATGCTAACTATTACACAAGATAGAAGGTGTTAGGGAGATATTGCTTAAAATCCAACTTAAATTTTCGCTTAAATGTGGCTTATTTGAGGAGGTGACAATGAGAGAACTTTCGGGGTGTTAAAGATCCTACTTCTTTCGTGCCAAAAGGCTGATTCTTTACACACAAGAAACATACAATGTACTCTCACAGAGTTATTGTTTAATTTCGACATATATAACTGAAATTCAACAACCTTGCTGTTAAATCATTCCTGAGAAAATGTCTGAAAATCGAGGACGTCACACGTATAAATGTGTCTTGACAAGTATATCCATGAAGCAAGAAAGGGTGACTCTTACAGTTGCTGTTGATAACATTTCTCGCCTTTCTGAGGTTCAATTGAAAAAGATGTTGTGAATGATATCTGAATTTTGGCATTTGAATAACATAATTATAGTTATACCATCTGAACAACTATACAACCTTCACCAAAAAAAAGTCCCCTTTCTGGCTGCATGGGTGTGTATTGCTGGCACTATGTTAATGAGACGCTGAGCACCCACCTGGCATGATATTCTTGTAGATGATCTGTACATTGTCGTCCCGGTCAGGACGGGTATGCTCATGCCAGAAGCCCACAACATGGCCCAGCTCGTGAACTACTATACCGAACTTGTCACAGTTCTTGCCTATAGATATGGCCTGTGGGCCGTTACCACGCTTCCCAACAAAGGAACAGCACCTAAAGCCAAGAACAGAGTGAAATATAAATATTTGATGACTGGCGTACATACTACACCAAAAGGTACCATTATGGTATAATAAAGATTCTTAGAATTGAAAATTGAAGTTGATTGGAATTGGGAATTATTATTATGTAAAGAGAACCTTCTCTAAACTGGGAAAAGCATGGCTGGGAAACGCGCTGTCGGCAGTAATAATATTACATAATTGATACTGAATATGTAGATCATTTTATCTCAAGTGGTAGACGATTACAGAGCAGATCATCCACATATTCAAAAGTGAACTCACCCACAAGGCCTTTCCGTGAACACTATATAGTTAAAGTCCTCACGAGTCCTCTCTACAAAAGTAATGCACGTATGGTTCTCCCAGTGGCGCATTGCTTGTTTAAATAGAGCCTTATGAGCACCTGCAAAGAGAAACGATGGGGATTCAGCACTGAAGTCCTATAAATCAAAGTCCATTTTTAAAGAAGCAACGAAGCAACTTTGTTGGTCTTTCCCATTTGAAGTATCCATTAACAAAATCTTCATTTGGAGTGATCTTTATTCACTCATTATACTACAGTTAACCCTTTAAGAGCGGCGGTATAGTATGCCTCAGATATCTATGTTCATTCATCGATCGTCATGATGCACCAACGCAGCACCGATGAGCACTATCGGAGCTACATTGCGACATCATGCCGACCCTTTGGGAGTGATGGCATGCCATTTGAATGCAGCACTCACCTGTGCCACATTCATGCATCTTGCCGACAAAAGGGCTCAACAGATCAAGAATAAAGCTTTAAGTCTTTTCTATTCTATTTAATGACAAAATTACACTTACCACTAAAATTAGCTTCTATTTCATAAGGTATAACTCCAAAGTCCCAAAGTCTCTCTGGACGAGCTGTTGCTGCTCTCTTTGCACGGTGTCTAGCTTGGTCCTGATGGAGTGATTGTGATTGTTGCTGTTGCGTTCGTCTTAATCTGCAAAGTCATATTTAAAACTAGCATCATAACTGCAATCTGAATGTCAACTCAATGTGTTGAGAACCCATATATATGACTACTTATCAATAACCATTTTGATAGTATGCTATTTCGTACGTTGGAATTCCTCCTTTTCTCGTGATATCGATGACATCCGATGGATGTGACAGACCATAACTGAATATGCATGAAGCCTTAAGCCGCCGCCATTAAATGCCTACGTGTACAAAACAGTATATGTATATATCTATCACGGCCACTAGAGGCATATTGGATAGCCTTCCACAGTGGCACCCATTTCTGTAATGCGCATCCCAGCCATTTCAAACACATTTAACAATCTGATCCCAAACATCTCAGACACATTAAATCATCGTATTCCTGCCAGTTCAGATAACTTGCATCATCTCAGCTCAGCCAATAGAGAAACGTTGCAATATGGTTCATCCCAACCAACCATTTCATGAAGGCACATTAAATTATCGCAGCCCAACCATTTCTGACATAATTGCATATTCTATCCAACACACACACAAAAACATATCCCTGTCAGTTCAGATAAATCATATCTAATCCTAACCATTTTAGCCACATTGAATGACCTCATTCCAAATAATTATATCAGACACATTGACCCAGTCTTATCCCAGTCATTTTAGACAACTTGCATAATGATTTATCTGATCCCATCCATGCATGCCTCATTGCAGCTATTTCAGACACATTGCACCATTTCATCCTGGAATTTCACACCATTCAGGTATACTTCTACACTGACCTCCTGAGCCGGCGTCGTTCCTGTCGCCGCAGTAGCCGCTCCTCCGTCATAGGTCTCCTCTTACGGTCGTGCTTATGACGATGTCGTCGCCGCCCCGACTTGCGGCCCCCCTCTTTTTGGTCACCCATGGTGGACCTTAGTTTGTCTTTTTGGTCGTCCACAGTGGACTTAAGTTTGTTTAGGCCCTTCTGACGGCGCTTCAGATCCATCTGCTCCTGGGCGATGAGCAGCTCCCGTTTGTACTCATCCACACTGAGGGCAATGTCACCCAGGTGCATGGCTGTAAAGAAGGGAGGATACAGAGGTATTAATCCATGGGTAATAGCGGCTGTTAAAATGGTAAGGGCCGCATAGTGCTTTCATGCACGAGGTCCTTGGTTGCCATAGTGCATAAATGGAGCACTGGTGAGTTACTCTCCAAGGCTGCATTCAAGCATAATCCTCTCGCCAGTGCTGCATTCATGCACCATGTATACCATGGTGTTGATACACCCCTGTAGGGTCGAGACGATACATAAATGCAACCCTGGCAAGTTACTGACCGGGGCTGCATCCATGCTCATTGCAACGGGGGAATAAGGCATCCAAGCACTATGCAGCCTTTAAAGGTTTAGAATTAAACATATACAATTTATTCTGTTGTACATTACGTTAAACATGGGTGCCTGCATCAACTTGACACGGGGGAGAATAGTAGATGAGAAAACATGTGCATGTCCAACAAGGTGACAAGAAACATGTGCTATATATGAGGGTCCCTAGTGTACATAAAACAATCTGGGCCGAAAAGAAAAGATTTACATGGCTTTCCCTTTTACACTGTGTTCTACCAGAGTCTTTTTTTGTTGGTTTTTCTATTGTGTATCGCTATGTTTTTTTATACTCCCGCGGAAGCCGATTTACTAAGGCCAAATCGCGAATCACAGAGGGTTATCACAAATCCTGGTGCAGCAAGCACAAAGCCACTTAAAGACCATCATCAACACAACCCTACAGGGGGTTTGTATGCCGCTAGTCGGGGGGAATGATAACATAGGATAGCCGAGGTAAGAGGCTTAAAGGGCCGATAATAAAGAGCCACGGGTAACTGGATTATAGGTGTAGGACCCTCACCTGCCCCACACCTGGCGCCTGCCCCAGTGAGTAACGGCAGGTAACTTTACGGTTGGACAGTCGAGGTTGGGGGTATACTACTGGAGGCTGGGGGGGGGGGATACATCTAATATTTTCTTTGCAAAAGCAATGCTTGTATTGTGCATTGTTTGACTAAATCTAGAGAAAATATAGGGAGTCAACCTGACTCCCATTCCCCAAAAGAAAATCAGCACTAGCCGGAATCCCTTTCGTAGAGTCAGGCATTGCGTGACTCAACTAAAATGTGTCACTCCGGGACTGATGATGGGAGAACTCTTTATCTGACATAAATTATTTTGTATTTAAAAAACTTTGTAAACGAATTTAACATATCCACACATATATCATACCCCTTCTAGAAAGAATAAAATGGATGTTGTTAATAATAGCTAATTATGATAAATTGACAGGGCAGGCTATATAAGACAAACTCACGACTTGAGTTGGACATATACATGTAGTCTTCAGAATTTAGTACATCGATCTGAAGCCTGGAGGGTAGAAGTGAATAATTGGCACTCTATTTCCGTCCAATAAGATGAGGTCCCTGTCTATTTCCTCCCACGCCCTCTGTCATGTGATGTATGCTCAGTGTCCTGGTCGGCTGAGTGAGTTGTTGACTATATATGTCGAGCAGATAATGAATTACTCAGTGTGTTGAACCAGCTGTGCTCCTTTGTCATGAGCAAGTAAGAACAACACCCATACATCAGCAACCAGGGGGGTAATTGCTTTATTTATGCCAAATTCTTTTTTTTCTCTCTTCGTTTAGAGTAGAGCCCACTGCTAATTGAAATTCCTTACAGGAAAGAAAAAAATGTCACTAATTCACCTTGGAACAGTATTCATTCAGAATGTAGAGAACTACTTATTTTGACTCAGTTAGCATTGAGATACATTTTGTAACTCTATAGTGGCAACGGTCATCAAACAATTACTGCTGAATTTATATGCACAGTTCATGTTGTTTCTTATTGTGACCTCCGGCAGGCAGATACATATATATACGTTCGCCTCACACTAAAATACTGTGGGAACGTGCTTTCTGTCTTAAGACTGAAGATTAATAGATTTACCTGCCTATCCAGCTAGCATAGCCCATTTACAACTTTTTGACGGTATTCTAGTTTTAAACACTGTAGTATGGGTGTCGTGTCTTCTGTCTAGTGTATTATAGCTACTAACTAGTATTATAATATAGTATATAGCTACTAGTATATGGAATGTTCACAAAATAGTGATGGGATCGGCGGTTCGCGAAAAGGGTCCGAAAACAGGGGACATTTCTGAACGTTACCTAAGGCTAAGTATGCCATCATTCAGAGAAAGGATGTGCGTGCGGAGGGGGTGACCCCGACCCCAGAAGATGAAGGAACAAGTTTTTGTCCAGTAATATTGGTCGGCTTGATTTTGATAAAAGTTTGATGAAAGTTTGATGTTTGTCCGAGGACGTGAAACATGTACAGGGCATATGTGGGATAGCACATATCGAACTTGACAGCCCGAATGGCAATAGACACTTAAGTCTAGTTGTTTTGGATGGAGTATACCTGTCGGAGGGTTAGCCCAGACCCATGATGAGCAGATGGGAGGTGCTCAGACGACCGCTGAGCTGTGGTGAGCAGCTCCCGAGCAGTTGGCCCGCCCATAGACAGGACGGGGCATGGTGCTGTCTGTCGCCGCCACGTGGCGCTGACGTGCAGGTAACCCTGCCGTGCCTCCACACACCTCACCTCCGTCAAACAGCCCAAGGTACTCTACCTCCAGCTAACACCTCCATGCAACTCCTCCTCCAGGCAACTCCTCCAGTGCCTCTCCCTGCTCTCCTTCATAAACAGAGATCCACTTATAGAGCAGTCTCATCTCTCTCGCTGCCCCCTGCATGACCATGAGAACGTTCACAAATGACGTCACAGGAAAATCGTGACATGGGTTGGAGGGGGTGGGGTCATACTCCCCACGGCGATTCTATGGGGGCAATCTACACATTATCTTTGAAATCGCCAATGGGATAATAATCACAAAAAAAAAATATCCCACGCCCACTCCTGGACGTCACACCTCATCCAACGTTCTGAGAAGCACACGCCTGCAGCAAAGTAAAAAGAGGGCGACGCCCACTGGGCCAAGGTTGGCGGCAGGCACTAAATACTGGGTCTAGTGACTTATGGTCAGTCTGACGGTCTGTGAGTTTATACGTTTTGGGGCTTGTAGCGTACCTTGCACTACGTGTTACCTGGAGTTGCCCCCATACCCGCCCCATACCCTCTTATTCCCACACCCTTCCAACAGTATCCAGTGTTATATATCGGTACGCACTCGCCTGGTTGCCTCTATGTCACACCTTATTACGACAGCATGTAACGAGGGTAATATACATGTAATAAAGTTGGCCCAAGAGAAGCTACGTTAAATTAACAACTCAAACTCAAATCTCTCGCCTATTGAAAGGACACCGCTACCTTAACTCACGACTGTTCTGAAGAGGTGGGTGACCTGAAGTGAGTTAATGTTCGTACCGGGAGCCTACAGCTACTGGAGGAGCAGGGCTTTGATATCGTCCCCGGTCAGCAAACTCAAAGTCGCCCTTTGGCCCTCGGGACTGCCAGGTTAACGCCAAGTAGTATAGGGCAATAGGGATAAGTCGCAGGCTATAAAAAGCAAGTGTTCAACACTACTTTGGCAAGAAGTTGTCATTTGATGCAATATAATGTACCATACAGTAATGATGAAAACGCCAATAAATTTATCCCTGCTATTCAACAACAGATTGTGTTCATCACATGTAACTGAGTATATATGTTATGGTGACGTTTCTCTACAAGGACAAAGTCTGTAAGCCACTGGTGTCTTAGTAAAATTAGGATCTCAGACCAAGTAGCTTGCAGGCATTCGTGTCAGTCACTATATAACATGTTGTCGTGAAAAGGTGCCGTGTTATGACTGGCCAATAAACACCAAGCTCTCGGTAACATACGCGCAGTAAACAATCCGGAACTGGGATACTGGAACGCAGGATGGCCGGATCTAGGTCAGCCAGACGCCAGACGACCGGATCCAGGTTACAGAGACGCTGGGTGGCTGACTTAGGCCATGCACCACATCATACAAACTATTATACTAGGTAATTATACCTTAGGATAATACTCATTGTCTATTGTATGGATACAGGAATGCAATCATACAAGATAGGTCCACTGGCTCGCCATCGATGTACAAAGAAACTGCATCTGAAGCTTTGCCTGATACGTTGTAGATAGATTTAGTATCTATAGGGTAGTATAGCCTTTATAATACATCAGGTCACTGGCACCAGAATATACATCTGATCGTGCTATATATAACTCTATACACTCTCCTGGGAGAGTGCTTCTGACTGTAATGTGCTGTCATTTCGGCAACCAGCCAACACCGGAAGTAAACATTCGCCATCCCAGTTTTGCAAGCTCCCCACCCCTTTCCCCCATCACCCCCCCCCCCCACCCCTCTTTGACGGCCGGTGCATGACGATGGGTGGGTTTTAAATGTAGCAGACACGATTTCAGACCTGACTGGGGCTCTGTGAACCGTACGGCCAAGCCGTCTGTTCTTGGGGAGGCCTCCCGGGCGCTACTGCTGAGATGTGAAACCAGTAGGAAGATACTTGGCACCTCAGATACTGGAGAAACCACCTCCTCCTGAGGGGACCTGGCTAGCTGTTCTACCTGATTCCAACCACCACTCCCAGAGTGAACCTGTTATATGCTTAGATCTTATAAAAGTCCCAAATGTAGTCATGCACTCGGGCAATGTACACTACATAATGCAAAGAGTATTTACTAGTAAAAGCTTTTCAAATTATATTCTTGGATGAATAGGCAGGATCATTGACTGACATTTCTGTACACCTAAAGGAACAAGAGAGTGTGTGAATGGTCAGCTTGAAGTCAAATTATTTACAAATAAATACAACTGTGTAGGGAATATCTGAGATGAACTCTTCAGATTAGAAGCAATGCCAACATGGTACTGGCCTATACTATACTCAACTTTAGGCAGAAATGATCTTGTTCAACCATACAAAACGATGAGATGATGGGCCACGATGTCATATATATATATAGTCATTGCCAGATAGACACAAACAAATCCATAGGGGTCCCATAGGGTCTCATGTACTCAAACTGTTATAGTAATACATAGCCTAGGAAGGGCAAGGGAAAAAAGTAAAACACCAGTCATAATTCAAATGTACACGCAATCACAAAAATAACTCTATGGTTAGCCTTGGCGAATGGGGAGTTGATAAACGGAGTAGTAAGAGACCGGCTGCGCAATGATTGCACTTGATCGGAGAAGGTTGATTTGAAATAGAGACATGATTCTCCTAATTTAGCCACTGGTGATTGTTCAGGTGATTGTCACAGATGGCCGACTAAGTGAGCATATGTGTAAATACATAAGGGTAAACGATTAGTGAGTGACACGCTGCAAGAAAGTGGATGGTAACTCCAATATTAATACTTGTCAAATTAACTCACAAGTAAGCTACCGGTAATTGAATGGAGAATCTGCAAAAAGCATACCCAGGTATCGTGGTACACGGACTGGGTGCAAGCTACAACAGAGCTATAGAACAGCCAGTGGACCAGGCTAGAAAGACACTGCTTCATCATCTACAGTGGTTCATCTACTAATCGAGTCACTCATCCAATAACTCACTCCCTCAACTGCTCACCCAACCGGTCACTCACTCAGTCGCTCCTCTCTACTATAAATTGATTCTTGTAGCAGGGACAGGCCTGTGACAACCGTCTGCTCTCTACCACCCTTGTCATCTGCTCATCCACCCTGAGCTGCTCCATTGACTTGGCAAAATACCACAATGTCACGACTGCACTCACCGATGTAATGTCACGTATATGGAAACGTTGACGCGTGATCCTTGAAGTGTATATATTATTAGCTCCTGCAAAGCAATGGAGCGCCTAGCCTAGGCATTTATTTCAAATGTATTTATAAACTGTCCATCCCCCTTTTCTGCCTTGAAAGAAAGTGTGATTTTAAAAGGGGTTAGAAGAGTTAAGGAAAGGGGAGAATAGGGAGTAGGGGTCGGACGTCGGTACGACTGACTGAGCAGGTCGACGGTGTTGGTGTGTGTGGGGGGGAGTGGCTCTGAGCAGCTGCAGAGTCGACATGACGGACGGGGGGTGGGGGTTGGTGTCGGAGGGTGGGAGGGAAGGGGCATTGTTCCTCAAAGCTAACACACATAAATGGGTGTAAAAGGTGGGTGTGACGGGGCAGCGCTCCTTAGTATTGACATCTCTATGCCCCTGCTAACACCAATACCAGAGTCCACCCGCCCTGTACTCGCCCTCCTGCACCCTGAAATCCCTTTGGCGCGATGACAGAGCTTGGTGGGGGTAATTACAGAGGTCATGGGATGAGCCCCAATCCTGACTCCATGCTCCAGTTTGTCCGTGAAAGCGGGGGCCGCAGGGTGAGGCCACAGGCAGTGCCCTCCACCTTTTTGTTGTCGTTGCAAAGTGGCCATAATTGACCCTCAGTCATCACTGGAGCGACCCTTTAAATCGTTAACCACTGCCTTGATTCTAGCAGCAGGGAGGGGGGTGAGGGTGTGGGGGTTGGGAAGGTGGTCGCTATTACACATGGGCGTAGTTTATCATTTCAAGACAATGCTATTGAAATCAATTTACTTTAACTACTGTTAGCATACAACAGCACTAGACACCAATGTCATTAATACATGATTATGGCCTCCCCTTGAAAATACAATTTTGAATTTTTGCTAACGTTTTTCACTGTTGCTGCTAGCTATTGAATATAGCTGCATGCTATGGAATACACATGAAATCAGACTCTAAAATGAACAAAGGCAATTTACTCACATCACAATATGCAGTTATGATGAAACCAGATCTATAGCATCAATGAGGTTGATAGCAGTGGACTCAATGTGTTCATGCCTTCTCAAATACAATTGTTTTTTAACAGAAAAAATAAAATTCCGTTATGCTTTAGTTTTGTCAAAGGGCATCTTTCATGCCCTTTGTCTTGCAAAGATATCTAATCTGTTTGTGTCTGCCTTATCGGCCACATAGAACAAAGGGTGCCACCAAGACTACTGACAGTCATTGTTCCCGCGCTGATCTACGCCTTGTTGTTCACTGTCGTCTGCTCATGTTTTCTGAATCTTTATAAGGGTCCTGTTTCACAATAACTCCTGACGTTCCACCTTTACCATATGCTGTTTCATGCCCCCCTATGGCGATGCGATTCGCATAAGCCTTAGCAAGCTGAATTAAAGTTTAATTTCTGCCACACACGCAAGACTTGGGGAATAGGGGTCCGTCACTTATCTCCCAATATCTAAAACATATACTGTTGAGTATAGTTCAACCCCAATAGTTCAACTGAACACATAGGGGACTTTAATAAGCTACCGTGGGGATTTTCATTCAGTCATTACCTGGTGCAACACCACCCTGGCTGGCGGTAGTACTATTTAACAGCATGGTAGGGATGTGAAAAACTAAATTAGGATATTTATGCAATTAATTTGAGTGGGACCGCATGGGGCATTGGGTAATCTGAGGATACTTCATTCTCGACAGAGTAGAAACAGTGTTTTCCAATCATTAAGTACAATGTAGTGTCTAGGCCATAACATCAACTCATGTTAGGATGGATTAAATGTCAATAAAAGTGTTAAATTGTGAATACTCTAACTTCCCAGGCGAATACATTGTGGTTATCTAGTAAAACGTTGCTATTTACCAAAAGTCAGGGTAATTGTGCACTGTCTAAAAGTATTACAATGCTATAAACATGGACAAATCTCTTTCAAATGACATAACAATGAAGAAACAGCCTTATTTTGCTAGAAATGCATGGTCAGGTGACCTGAAATAAGCCTATAATATATATTGGTGAGGCCATTTTGTGAATGTTCTACTTAGTATTGCTGCGCCTCCAGGTAACTCCTCCAGGATTGAATGACAACTGAGAAATAGTCATGACCTCCATATGTAGGTAAGGTAATACGTGTGGTTATACACTATATATTCATGGAAGACAGTTTGCGTCACTTAGAGATCCAGGCTGTGTCACGTGTTGACACAAGGATACACCATTACAACAAGTGGGGGTTGCAGAAGAAAAAGAAAGATGAGAAAAATATAAGTAGAACACATACATATAGCCCTGTAGGATCTAGTATTGGTACTGCATATAGAATAAAGCTACAAAATGTACTACATCAAAATATCAAAAGCATGGTTAAAAGATGGGGGAAGGATCAGGGAAAGGACTTGTGAGCTTTCAGTTAAACATCTGTTTACCTTATCCCATTGAACCATGAGTCAACCATTTAATCATAATCCCTCAATGCCCCCCCCCCCTTCCCTAGCTTACAAATGACAATCTCTAAGACTCTATAGAACGATAAAGTTGTCGGGTTTCATTGTTTTGAGAAAATCAATGCAGTTCTTGACATGTTTAAGTGACGTGTCCATTATCTGTACATGACGTACATGACGGTTTAAACGTGCCGCGGGAGGCACGTCACGTTAAGGCGATAACCGACACTGACACGTGTGACCGAGATGACCTGGAGGTCACTGGAGGGTTCACTGGAGGCGATAACAAACTCCAGGAGGAACCACCCGATTACCTACACGTACCATTTCCATCCCCATACCACTCGAGTACCCCTGGCTCGGGGTACCATTTGGGTACTAATTCATATTCCTTCTAGAAAGGCATACATGTACCTTCTATGATCCCTGCATATCAAAATCAAAAGTAACTATTAAATGATTAGCATTATCATGACTTATTCATAGTGTAATGGGACCTGGACCTGACATTTTTAATGGAGAAAGGAGAAGTGTAAGACACCCATCAGTTCAACATGTGCGTTCTTTTCTTAGAATAATCTGTAATTTGGTTACTGGGAATTCTATTACATTAAAAAAAAAGAATCCTTATTATTGAGAAGCCCTGGTACATACTAAATGTGCTCCGTACATGTACTTTCATCATATAACCGATAACGTCAGCAAATGTTAGATCTCAATTCCTGACATCATATACTGACACAAAGGTGAGAGTTCATTTTGCCTTGACCTTGGATCACGTCCTTTTTTTTATATCTACCTAAACATGGACCTGTACTTAGGTTCATAGGGGGCCTTTCTGGGGTAAGTTCTTTTCATCTACATGGGATAAGACTGACTATGGCCCCTACCTCGGCCTGCTATACCGAGTTTATCTAGCAGTGCACCAAAAACCTGATAAAAACAACAGGGTGGGAGGTACTCTGGTATAAAGTGCGTTGATAACTATTGGAAACAGCCCAGTGATAACAGCACATAAAACGCTACATCTCGCCCATTACCCATAACCATAGATGTAAAGAGCAGCTCGGAGCAGCACTCAGCGGCTCAGCAGGCCTGGAGGAAGTCTCTGCATCAGCAGCTGAGCACTTGAGAAAGAGGGGTGAGCGCCCGTCGAGCGCCAAGTTGACCACGACCCGGCAGACCCTGTAACCCTAGTCGGTTTAGCAGCGGAGGTGAGCACCTGTGAGCTGATAAGACGAGCAACACAAGAGCTGCTCGTGCCCAGGCACGGCGATAACCAAGGCTGGTGGGGAGAGGCCGAGTGGCTGTAAGGGGCAGGGCTTGCAGACCACCAACATATTTAATGGGAGTCGGGCCTGCTCTCATGATTGGCATCAGGGTTGGCTTGTGTGGGAGGATAATATAACTGATAGCGAGGATATCCCCCTCTGGCATGTGGGATGAAAGTCGGGTGTGTGTATTGTTGTGGCTATCACAAAGTGGGTTATGTCACCAGTCTGGAATCCGTGACAGCAAGTTTATGCTTGATCTCTGTACTTCTTAAATGCCCCCAAAAAACATCCAGAAACTACCCCCCTAAATATGATGTGTTGATTCCCATAAAAGTCTACCATATAGCTTTAATTTACTCTGCAACTCCTCCGTGCAGAATCATCAGTAAGGCAAGCAGGTTTTTTTTCCAAATGGACTGGGCCACTAAGATATAATCCTAATTTTTCTAGTAGCTACATAAGCTGGACAGGGTGCAGTTCATAGGATTGCAGCCGCCACCCTGTGACCTCCATGCTAACCCTACAACTGAAGCTACTCACCTCTACCACCCCTCACATCATACCCCCCACACACCTGGGTGCTCCTGGCTATTTGCAGTGCTTGCCACCTGGACAGTCGAGAGACATAGACGAACACAAGTCCCCAACAGTCAGAACCAATAGTCCATCTACTTTTCAGATGTGCCAATCTAAGGCCTATTAAAAAGGAGCATGTGTTTCCGATGACAAGACCCCTGACACCGAGCTTGGCCGGCCCTACCTTCTTTTCCTCAAAATCATTTCATTTTTCTAAATGTACATTTAATAACAGTTCCCTTAAAAAAATAAGAAAGGGGGGAAAGGTGAAATTAAAAAGTGGCCCAAGGTTATAGGTTGAGGGGCGGATTCATCATATTCTGCGAGCACCACCAGTGAAATCCCAGCGTGAACTACAAAGCGATAGTTATCTCTTGGCGAGATCGTTCAGTAGCAGGGAAGATGATGTAACGAAGCCTATTAGTATCGTACTATGAATGGAGCTATTGACAATGAATCTATATGATGGGTCTTATTATGATGGATTGACGGAAAGTCGAAATGTTCTCTCTCGAAGCAATAATATTATGCTCGAAATTAGCAGCTCCTGCTAAAACAGAAGGCAATCGTAGCTGGGGTGCCTTTATCAGAACAAAAATAAACATTGAATGTGAGGCATTGTGAGTATTAACTACATAATACACTGTGTAACTACTCTGACAATTTCCTGTATATACATGTTAAGCAGACATGCATGCTTACACTGGCCAATAGTCGCCCACACGTCTAGGAGGGGTATAACCCAGTTAATGACGTTTTTACAGCCCCCCAACACTTGTAAACGTCGCCTCACGTGTCGGCCTCACCTGCAGCACGCAGAGACCCGATCCCAGCCCGAGACGGTATGGGATGGGGGCTGGAGGAGGGCAGGGGAATGTGAGAGGGAGCTATCGGGTGTGGGATGGGGGCTGGAGGAGGGTAGGGGCATGTGAGAGGGAGGTATAGGATGTAGGACGGGGGCTGGAGGAGGGTAGGGGCATGTGAGAGGGAGGTATAGGATGTAGGACGGGGGCTGGAGGAGGGTAGGGGCATGTGAGAGGGAGGTATAGGATGTAGGATGGGGGCTGGAGGAGGGTAGGGGCATGTGAGAGAGAGCTATGGGGTGTGGGATGGGGGCTGGAGGAGGACAGGGGCATGTGAGAGGGAGGTATAGGATGTAGGACGGGGGCTGGAGGAGGGTAGGGGCATGTGAGAGAGAGCTATGGGGTGTGGGATGGGGGCTGGAGGAGGGCAGGGGCATGTGAGAGGGAGGTATAGGATGTAGGGCGGGGGCTGGAGGAGGGTAGGGGCATGTGAGAGAGAGCTATGGGGTGTGGGATGGGGGCTGGAGGAGGACAGGGGCATGTGCGAGGGAGGTATAGGATGTAGGACGGGGGCTGGAGGAGGGTAGAGGCATGTGAGAGAGAGCTATGGGGTGTGGGATGGGGGCTGGAGGAGGGTAGGGGCATGTGAGAGGGAGGTATAGGATGTAGGACGGGGGCTGGAGGAGGGTAGAGGCATGTGAGAGGGAGGTATAGGATGTAGGATGGGGGCTGGAGGAGGGTAGGGGCATGTGAGAGGGAGCTATGGGGTGTGGGATGGGGGCTGGAGGAGGGTAGGGGCATGTGAGAGGGAGGTATATGATGTAGGACGGGGCTGGAGGAGGGTAGAGGCATGTGAGAGAGAGCTATGGGGTGTGGGATGGGGGCTGGAGGAGGGTAGGGGCATGTGAGAGGGAGGTATATGATGTAGGACGAGGGCTGGAGGAGGGTAGGGGCATGTGAGAGGGAGGTATAGGATGTAGGACGAGAGCTGGAGGAGGGCAGGGGCATGTGAGAGGGAGGTATGGGGTGTGGGATGGGGGCTGGAGGAGGGTAGGGGCATGTGAGAGAGAGCTATGGGGTGTGGGATGGGGGCTGGAGGAGGACAGGGGCATGTGAGAGGGAGGTATAGGATGTAGGACGAGGGCTGGAGGAGGGTAGGGGCATGTGAGAGGGAGGTATAGGATGTAGGACGAGGGCTGGAGGAGGGCAGGGGCATGTGAGAGGGAGCTATGGGGTGTGGGATGGGGGCTGGAGGAGGGCAGGGGCATGTGAGAGGGAGCTATGGGGTGTGGGATGGGGGCTGGAGGAGGGTAGGGGCATGTGAGAGAGAGCTATGGGGTGTGGGATGGGGGCTGGAGGAGGACAGGTGCATGTGAGAGGGAGGTATAGGATGTAGGACGGGGGCTGGAGGAGGGTAGAGGCATGTGAGAGAGAGAGCTATGGGGTGTGGGATGGGGGCTGGAGGAGGGTAGGGGCATGTGAGAGGGAGGTATAGGATGTAGGATGAGGGCTGGAGGAGGGTAGGGGCATGTGAGAGGGAGGTATAGGATGTAGGACGAGGGCTGGAGGAGGGCAGGGGCATGTGAGAGGGAGGTATAGGATGTAGGACGAGGGCCGGAGGAGGGCAGGGGCATGTGAGAGGGAGGTATAGGATGTAGGACGAGGGCTGGAGGAGGGCAGGGGCATGTGAGAGGGAGGTATAGGATGTAGGACGAGGGCTGGAGGAGGGCAGGGGCATGTGAGAGGGAGGTATAGGATGTAGGATGGGGGCTGGAGGAGGGTAGGGGCATGTGAGAGAGAGCTATGGGGTGTGGGATGGGAACTAGAGGACGGTAGGGGCATGTAAGAGGGAGCTATACTTAGGGTGTGGGATGGGGGCTGGAGGAGGATAGGGGCATGTGACAGGAACGTACGGGAAGGGGCTGCAAGACAGGGCGTGGCAAGCAGTTTCAAAGTGTGTAGGGAGGGGGGGAGGGGGTTTCTGGCCAATTTTGACATTTTCTGGCATGACCTTTTTTGGGCTGTGAGGGGGGGGGCAGGTCCTCCCGTCCCCTCGGTTGCCACGCCCCTGCAGGAGGGTAGGGGCATGTGACGGAGGTAGGCCTACGGGGGAGGGGGGCTACCACTTGTAAATTTAGCTGACTGTTGTGGTGAAAAGAGAGTAGATGTCATTCAGAAGGGTCTCAGGAAATCAGGGAAAGTTGAGCCTCAGAGGATATAATTATAGTAAGAGATCCCATAAGGTATACATATGAAGGGGGACAAGCCCTATGTGTGGCGCATGGCTGACGGGGGGAGGGGGCGTATGGGTGTGGCATATGATGCCCTACTACATGCATAAAAAGTATAAGATACCATAGGGCAAAACTGAAGTGTTATTATCATAAGCAAGATAGGAGGCATATTCTGTTTAACACTCGGATACCGATATTGTTTCTAGGAAACGATGGATGTTTAGTATCAGTAACACAAGTACAGGAATTGACGACATGTTGGGAGGGGAAGTAAATGCTCAGCTATTGCAGCTGGCAGAGGGATGGTTACCATGCCCATCTCCATATACATGTGGGGTGAGAATGGTATGATTCAATGTTAGTGCAGGAGCTAGAAAAGAGAACACACTGGTTGGGTTCTTATAGGAGGGGTAGCATATGGAGCGGGGTTAAAGGGAGAATGACAATCGGGGGCAGCCGCACAAAAACAAAAACGTCATACCCAAGTAGGGCTGACGACAGAGGAAATGGAAAGGGGAAATTCCGCTCTGCCATGACAAGGAGAGCGAGGCGGCTAAACGTGTTGGTCGTGTTGTTGGAGACGGGTAGGAAATGTCACCCGAGAGTTCTACATCTTTGAGGAACACTTCCGTTTTCGAGGTTCTTCATTAGAAAGCTAGTGTGAAGAAGCATGCATGGATGCAATCGCAGTTCCAGGAAAAGGGTATGGACCAGGGGTAAAGTAGTACACTATAGGGTGAGCTTATATAGCCCAGACTAATATTGGGTAACTATTAGTAATGGGGTATGGGACTAAGTCGCATGTACAGTCTCTGTTTATGCATTCTAAACGTCCTATTCTATAGTAATTGTACTGATGCATCTCTATGAGCACCTATATAAGAGCCTATGACAAGTGAAATCTAGCTCTATGACAGCTCTAGACGTCCCTACTGGTAATTCTGAGACATACAGACTGAGGCATCTGTATTTGACAAAGCAGTCAAAAGCCAAACCCTAAAAAGAATCAAACTTTGAAATATCTTTATCTTTGTTACAAAATGTAAAACATGTACAAAAAAACGTGTGTTTTCTACAGTGATGAATATATTTGTCATGGATAATTGTTACTATTGTTAGTTGTCAATGAGATGGCGCTTCGTGAGTCTATTCAAGCAGTCTTTTCAATCATGAAAGAACGACCCTTTCTCAATCCACATCGAAGGTCAGATATTTTATGGTGAACCTTGACTATAATTCAATGTAAAGAAACTGCAGATATAAACTTCATTTATTGCAATGATTAGGCTCATTCACTCCTTTTGACCCCTGCAGTTGATCGGCAACCATGCTGACCTCATACATGCTTATAGTTTGATCTTATACAGAACAGATGGAATCCACTCATACCATTCGAATTAAGTTCGTAGAAATAACACTTCTTTCAAGGCCAGACCAAAAGCCAAACAAGTCTTACAAGATGGTCTACGGATTTCTCATTCCCAAAAATGGTGTTGCTAAAATAAACATTACAGAGGGGAAACGAGGCGAGTGAAATCTACGGACAAATTTGTGTCTTGCTGAAATATATTACAATTGCATATGTATTATGTATCAAATCATTTCTATAATGAATTTATCAAAGAGAGTTGACCATCGGATTGATTGTAGATACATTGTGTCTTTTCGGGTTGCCGTCTGAACTTGAAATGTCTCTTTGGCTACTACATTGATTTGGTAATTTATAGTAATCATAGTGCACCCATCTCCCTTTAATACCGCATAGTGATGGACGAATTCAGTATATATTTGGTATCATATGGCTCATGCATGGTGCCCAGTAGATATGGGGAATATGGGTTGTGGCTGGTTTAGATCTACAGGGGCCAGACAAGCACATTCTCCGCCGTCCTCGGCCGTGAACACCTCACACGCTCATTGCTAGCAGATGTTGTTTTGTTGGTGTGAGAGTGTGGACATGAACGAGCCTGGTGTACGCGGATAGTGCGTCGGGCAGGCCCACATCTTAGTGCGTACAGGCAGATGTGTGACTCCATATGTTTTGAGTCTAAAGTCTAGTAAGTGAATCTGAATGAAGATCTATGTAGGTGAGTGATTGAGTGGTTCAGTGATTAATATGTGAGCAGTCAGTGAGTTAATAGTGCACTAAGGTTCACTGGTGGAGATCGAGACTAGAGCGAGCAAATGCAGGCACTGGAATAGAAATAATATATAAAGCGTCAAGTGGTAATCTGGCCTAATCTGATGAACCCATCGGGAATTTGAAAGGTTCTTTTTCACAAGATCTTCTAATGAATTCAATGCATCATGAGGCTGAGCAGCAGACTGTTGCTGCCCTGGGTGTAAAGTGCAGCAAGTCTAAAAGCATTGATATTGTTGCTGTTGCAATTGCTGTGTGGGTTGTGCAGAGTATTTAAATCTAATACAGCCTGATCTAAAGTAACATCAGTTATATCTGTAACAGAGAAAGAAAATGACATCATATCTTGCCAAGGTGATCAGTTTTAGTTAAAATAAAGTAACTGAGGGTAAAGCTAAATACACTGGTACAACATGTTAAAGAGCTATGTGTGTATATATAGGACAGTGTGTGTATGATTACGTGTTGGGGTAAGGATGAGGGTCTAAACGGGTCCCACCATAGTTTGAATACGATTTCTATGAGTGAATCTGATTGAGTGACTCAGAGGAGCAGCTCAGCTGCGGAGTTTGGAAGGGCAGTTGGTTGGTGGAGGGTTGGGTGGGTTTGAGAGTGTGGTGGCACCATGTATGTGTGTGTGGGTGGGGGGGGGGGGGGGTAGAAATGGGCCAACCCACAGAGTGTTGTGGCTGGGGGGAAGAGAGAGAGGATCGTCGTGCTGTGAGCATAACGGACCGTCTCAGGGTGGCCTAGGGCAAATCACAGTTGTAGTCCTCACCAGGGCCGACCTACTACATGTTGTACTGATGGGGTAGCATGGCAACAGTAGAAACTAACCCGCGTACAATGTACATACATCTGTGTATAGCTTCATATTCTAAGTTTTTCTTCTGGAATATGAACTACCCGGGGGAGCTATTAGCCTTAAACTTAAAGTCCAAGTGCATTGGCCACAGAATGATAATGCATTTAATGCATAGTTAATATTGATGATGATTATGCTTTCTTGTCGCCATTTAACTTCAGACTAGTTATTAGGAGCATCAGCAATCTCCTATCCCTGTCTGCTTGTGCTTTGTACAAAGTTAACAGCTCAGACTAGGGGTTAGTTATAGTACCAGGCCCTCCCATGGCACTCAGGGCTGCAGGGTGGGGTTGGAACTTGGAGTGGGCCAGCCCTGAGCCACAGGGTTCGCCCCACTTTCTGATAAGGAGAAGTCCCTGCCCAGACTTCTATCAGTATCAAAGCACTGGAGCAGCCCAGGCATGTTGGCCCAGTTCTGTTTGTTATTTAACCAGGGGTTTCTGTTGGCCACTTGAGTACTGACCTCTCATAGGGGCCTGGAGTGAGGAAGGTTCACTATCGTAGACCTTTTGTGGACGTAGATATATGTATGCACTAGTAGGTGTCATCACCATGCTCACGATGGTGTCATTATTATCTCTTATAATATATGCGCAGTATGGCATCCATCCTTTTCTCATAGTGCAATAAGCAGAAAGAGGGGAGAGGGTAAAAAGCTATCAACACGCAGAGAACCACTTTCAAATCTTCTGCAGTCATGGCCTCCTGGCATGGGCACTGTAAACTAAAATTTATATAATTTTCAAAAATCAAGTTTTTTCTCTAGCAGATGATGGGCAAATGATGTCAGGTCCAGTGTAAGATACTAGGCATGGAGGATGGGCCTCTTACATTGGTCCCAATGTCACAGACTGGATTGTCCTTATCAGTCACTGACAACCACAGTACAAAGTCTGTGTGCAAGTACACCCAAGACATAGCATGATCACTAATCAATAGGTCCCTGTTCATTAGAGCTCAGCACATACCATCTTATCTACTAGTACCCAGTCCTCCGAAATATTGGGCATGTTCCAGGGCCCTGGGGTATTCGCCTGCACGTATCAAGGGTTGGATTTGACGGGTTGACAAAAAAGAACATGGTACATTTTTATTATACTGTCTGCATTTCTGATGCTTAATAAATCGACCAGGTATGTAGTGGACTCATATAAACAGAAGCAGCATAATCTCTGGTAACATTGACACATGGTATAGTATCGTATTTTCCTTACCAGTGGCTACTAGGAAGTAAATCTGCCTCCTGGGACTGTGTGTATTTATAGTGCAATAATCCAATGATACTTTGTTGTGGTTTGCACAACCATTACCCACCAGGCACTCTGCCAAATTGGCGCCGCTAAAAGCAGAAGTAGGTGTAACAGGGTCGACCATTAGTTACATGCCCACTTCACCAGGACAGTCCTATAGTTTATCCAGTTTATCCCTGGCTTTCTCCAGTCTCACGGTGGGAATCCTTATGGTATATAGCAGAGATTCTCAGACATAGACGGAATTTGATTCTTCTTTCTCCAGACATTGATGGAATTTGATATTTTTTATGATAGAGAAACACTCATGGTAACGTGTTTGAAGTCGTAATCTTCACTTAACTTCGGAATCTCCCAATAAATTGTAATTGTATCTTATAATTGAAGTGACTGTCTCTATTTAATTAGTAGTTAATTTTAATTGTATGCCGTAACTCCCTCTTACCAAATACTGTACTGGACTTATATTACATTATGCATTTCAAAATATTTTAAGTAGACCATCAGGGGTAGACACTAACTTTTTCAACTATGGGCCACCCGGGCCCGTAGCTCCAGAAATCTATGGGCCCGGATTTTCAGCTGCGGGCCAGGAAATCAATTTTACTTTTTCAAAGAGAAAATAATATATATTCCTGATTTATGTATGTTAAAATAAGACCGAATTCCCTCATTTGTTCAAGTTGTTCTCTTTCCAACGACATATTACATGACTATGCTTCCTGGGTACATTCCATTCAAATATGTTGCCAAATTTCTTGTGGGCCAACCGGGCCCATGGCAAGGTAATTCTGGGGAAAACTACGGGCCCGGACCTAAAACTACGGGCCATTGGCTCCCGGGCCAGCGTTAGTGTCTACCCCTGGACCATTATGATTTTAGATCTTCAATGCCAGGATTCAATGTTGAGAAAGAATAAACCGATATGTCGCTTTGGCTATATATGTTGTAAATATGATATGCTATATGCATCAAAATACAATGAATTATGATATAAATAGTCTATCAATGTTAGTACTGTTGGCACCAGGTATATTCATACTAGTATAGACCAGAAAATGAATGAAGATAAAACGCAGAAAACAATCATTGGAAGTAAATGGCGATGTCACAATAATTGGTGTTATGATTCAAACTACACATAAGACGTAATTCAGATTAACACGCAATGTACCGCCCACCCAAGTATGGCGTATGTTTCCCCAATACTAGTGTATGTATCTCTGGTACCGGGCACTACCCATGTATAATGTGAGGTGATCTGGGAAAAGAGACCTTAGTGCAGGGTTCACTAAGGTCCTATTTTTTTCAGTACTTGTCATGTAAAGTTCTGTTTCTACATTGCCTGTGGGTATCAGGTGTAGGCTGGAGGTCGCACTGGTGCACAGGTATGAGGCGACAGTATCTGGACTTTTGATTTTCTTCCCTTTTTTTCATTGTAATGAGCATGGCTGACGTTGTCTTTTTTGCTTTATTGCAATTTCTTTCTATGATGTGCACTGAGTGCATGCAGCGCTATCTGTGATCTATACTCTCATGTTCCTCTACTGGGAAATGCCTCCCTGGTGAGCTGCTCCTGAGCAGATCTTATCTGACCGATTTTATCAACTCTTCTCTTCGGAGGCACGAGCAGCTCTTCACCAGGGAAGCCCCCACTCCACTACCGACTCACATGACATGGGTCTGAGCAGTTTGCATGTCTTCTGATTCAAAACATTGGGTTAGGAGAGCCGTGGAGACGAGGGGGCTGGGCGGTGGTGTTTGGTAAGCTATACGTTGTTATTGTGTTTATAGTTTACATCTAGGGCCGGGGCTGTGTCTATATAGGAGCACTGGCCACACCGGAGGGGTATGGTCGTTATGGGTATCAACAGACCTGGGTCAAGGCACCAGAAGCAGTGTTCACAGGTTGCTGTGACAGGGTTTGTTTAGATAACCCAGACATTAAGCGTAATGGCTATACGTGTAGGTGGTTGGTGGCAGCAATGGGAACCCAGCAGGTATTTATCATAGGCACACATTAATAATAGACCAACAGACACCATCTGCTTCCCATGTGTGAACAATTAGTGAGATTAAAGGGCAGAGGTGCCAGAAACCCCAAGGGCACTGGTGCTGGAGGACTGCTGGAGCCAGGAGGAAACCTGCAACCCCTATACTCCCTGCCCCCAGGCTTTCCCCTGGCCCCGTTCCACTATCACCATCCTTCATCTCTTCTCCTTCGACCTCATTTGCCTTCAATATTATAATGCCTTCGGTGATAACAGCTATGTAAACGCCATGTTATTATTTATTCTTTTCCTGGCTGTCTTTCCCTTATCATTTTGCTTTCTTACAAGTATCGCCTGTAGTAGTCCATTACAACCTTTGGATACCCCTTGCTGGGAAGGGTGACCTTACTTAATATTGAAAATAGCCCACGCTATATTCCTTCTTATTTCACAGAATGTCCCCTTGTGCATTGAACGACTGAGGCTCTGCGATTAGAACTTATGCAGTCAATATCAGCATTGTATAACGCCAATCACAAATACAAGTCAATCTAGCCGTCTTGTGAATATATGCAAGTCCACTTCCGGTTTGAAACTGGCCTACTTCCGGTGGGATATAAGTCCTATTTAGACGTTAGTGCCGCCTATGTAGTAGAGACTGAAGGAAAGACTGAACGGCTGATAACTATAACGACCAGAAAATGATAACTATATAACTATGTTTCCTGTCTCTCCAATGGTGCCATGAGGTAGGAGAATGCTCTAGGGCTCGGTCTAGGCGCTGTAGGACCAGGAGGAACCTGCAGGGTGGGATGGGGTGCGTCCCAGGTGCTCCATTTAGTCGGCGCAGTGACCGGGTGGTACGACGGCCGTGCCCCCGCCTGTCCCGCCCCTGGTAGCCCACTGCTGCATAGGGTGC
The DNA here is from genome assembly GCA_947462335.1 of Harmothoe impar. NCBI lineage: Eukaryota > Metazoa > Annelida > Polychaeta > Phyllodocida > Polynoidae > Harmothoe > Harmothoe impar. Next base: position 41,704,493 of record OX381709.1, on the reverse strand, counting down.
ATGCTCTTCTTCCAAAATCTCTTCTCAGTCATGGCTGAGAGATGAATGAATAATGCTTGTCACATTGATAGACATTGCACAGGGATCGAAGCCTCCTATCACAGTAGCATTGAGTAGATGCGCTAGAAATGTGGTTCAAATAAAGGCACAGATATATCATACACTCATTGGGCTCGGCACTGAGAGGAGGGAGTGTACAATATCGGGATAACATCTTGGGAAATCTGACAACTAAACACTGGTATATAGGTTAAATATACAATACCGGTTAAATATACAAAACTGGATCATACAATACAAGGAGAACGGACATAATGGACTCACCAAACCAATTGTGAATGTATCCCAAAGACACACCTACACGCTACCTATGGCCGGGAGCTAGCAAATATCCATAACATAAACATATACAGGGTATACAAGACAATAAGATGCAAGATACCAAACATGGTAACAAGTCCATGCAGCAACAAAACTGGTGGAGAACCCAACCCCCCTGCCCCCCCCCCCCTCTCCTTCCCCCGTGGTGTCCTGAGTGCTAGCTGGGTAAAGACAAAGAGGGGATGATAGTGTGAGTACAGTCACGTCACCCTAGTCCGGGCGACGATAGTCCGGGTACTACACCATCCGGGCAGGGTTGCTACTGCACCATCATAATCACACTATAACAGTATACAGTAGTCCGGGTATCTCATGATCCGGTTACCGGGCATTGCATCTAGTGTACAAAGGGTTATTTACTATTAGAATATGGCTCAATAAACCGGGTGACTGGTAGCATACGATAAAACAAACACACACACAAATACAATACTTCCATCACTACCCCTATACATATCTCTTGCACGTTTGTGACACTCATGGGCACTCCCAACTCACACTTTGAAGCGTGACTGCCGTGATTATTTTATAATTAGTATCAGTTTGTCTGGGTTTGTCCATCATCCTACAAACATACAATACCGACGGACAGGTGGAGGGGGGTGGTGGGTATAAGTGTACCCATCACACTCTCAAAGGAAATTTATGCTTGTGATGAAAGTCATTGTTTTGTCTGCCAGAGTTATTACACCAATTGTCCGGGGGTACTGAGGAGAACACAGGGATTACATACCAAGGTGCTAAATGCTTTGTTTTGTAAGCCTTTTCAAGGTGCGTCACTGACAATAATTATAGGCTTGACAAGAAGGGGTGTGGGAAGGGGGGGGGGTCAAGAATTACATACATGTATCATATCACGGACTGCCCAGCCCCCCCCCCCCCCCCCCAATGTTTCAGGCACCCGGTCATTTCGGCTCCCGGGCAGTATGGGCTTTGCACAGTACTGCACGGATTATCGCGACGTGACTGTATGACGAAAGGGGAGATTGGTCGTAGTGGTAGTGTGGGTGAGCTGGGGGGGGGGGTAGGGCTTGCTCTTCACCCCTGGATCCAAACAAATTAGTGCGATGATTACAAAGCGGCGTAGGACGCCGTGGGTGCAGCCGGCGGGTGGATGGTGACGTGCATGTTTTGTATACCGGGATCAGTCTAATGACACAGCGGCTGACTTTGCCGACTGCCTGCCGCCTTTTATTAGGGCTTTTGTAGGTCATTAGACATGCATGTGTGAACAGCCCCCCCCCCCCCCCGCGCACCACCCGACACATCTCTTCTTTAGGCCAAATCTACATCTTTGTAAAGGATGGGTAATGATTGAACCTCATGGTAAACACTCTATATTGTGATGAGTATATACTGGGATTTGTGCTGTATGAAATCTCAAATGCAGGGCTTGGTGTATGGAATACTAGTAGATTATATTGATATCCATTGATAAACTGGCACGTGCACGGGTCCTTATAAACAGTAGACATAACATCCTTGCAATTATGATCTTTAATTTAGGCAGATGTGGTTAGAAAAGGTTTTACTCAGGATCTTGGTATACATGCTAATTATTAAAACGTTGCTTTTCAACTATGCCCAGCTGTATGGACACTTGTAAGAAAAAATAATGACCCAAGACCCATTGATTTAGAAAGTCAAATTAAGGCAAGGTATTATTTATTCAGACCAGGTATGCGATGCCCTCACCCAGTGAGACATCTATGTACTAGTCTAGTTGAATAAAGGCCAATACACGGATGCACGCATATTGCAAATTCTGATATTGGGCCAACATACAGTTATAGGCTTACTAGCCTTAAAGCCATCCCAGACACCCCTATAGACTACGGGAATTAATAGAGACTAGATGCTGAAACCTTCGCTGCCTCTAATTATGTCTGTCATACCCATCCGTCATATCTGTCTGGGCATTTGACAGGGACCATTACATGATAATAAATGAGACCACCGTCTAAAACTTCAAGAGCTAGATCATAGAGAGGGGTAACTGGGTATGAGGGGGTGGGGGGTAACTGTAGTTGTCAGTGGTTAATGCATCAGGGACAATAGTGGGATGAGGGTACTCTGAATAACCAGGGCCCCTAAAGTGTGTTAACAGAGGAAGTTTATCGTGTTCAATGGTCCAGGTCAGAGTCCAAAGTTGTGCACAAATAGGAGTGATATAAGGCAGGGGCGGACCCAGGAATTTCAAAAGGGGTGGGGGGCCCACCAAACACCAAAGTACCGAAAAACTATATAATAGTGGTATTATAGTGTCACGCCATGATGAGAAGCGGTTGATCAAAATATCATTAGACAAATCTATTTTCAATAATTTTTTTTAAAAAGGGGGGGGGGGGAGGGGGTCGTGGACCCTTGCCCCTCCGGTATCCAATTGAGTTTTGGAGCCTAAGTGATCGACCTTTAATTAAACACAGAGCTATGACATGTTTATCAAAATAGGAATACCCGACTCCCGTAGTTTAAAGATTGGACAATTACATAGAGGTGCATGCCTGCTCTAACATGATTAATGACCTTCCAGATGACACAGATAGATACCAGCATGATTACAGCCGATATGAACGGTAATTGTCAAGAGTCATGGGATTAACGGTTTAACACAAGGGCCCCTCCGTGCCCTCCCTGGGAGATAATAACAGAAAAGGGGAGTATGACCCAGATTCCCTATCATACATGATTCCTTCAACCATACATTAAAACCATAACGTTAGGTGGAGGGCATCATTTCATATTGATAGCTGTATGGGGAGCAGGCAGGGTCGGCACTTGATTAAATAGTCACCAACCCATGCATTCTTAAAGGGGCGTAGGACTAGGAGTCATTACATCGATGACAATGGTGTATCGCTATCGGTTATTAATAATAGTGTTTCTCAACTCATTCGGTCAGCACCCTATTTGAAATGCCATGAATGATGACTACATGCACAATCCATTGCTAAGGTTAATGTCCGCCATTCTACTGTGCACTTTATTGTCTGTAATGTGGCATAGTGCTGACATTTTGACAAGGAGGTAAAACATAATTAAAGTGTAAGGGTGCGATGCTTTACTTTTTCCCCTGGAACGGTGTAAGTGGTAGATACCCGGGGTAGATATGATACAAGTGACTTGCTGTATGAGTGTTACAAGCCAGGGACAGGGTAATTGTCCAAGGCATCAGCCGCGGATAATTACCATTGTCCAAGGCTTTTAACGCACCGGGTTTAACACTCATGCAGCTATAGTCACGCGTATCATATCTGACTTACACCCACAGTAGGAGAGTGTGCTCAGTGGACCGCATAAACATACAACCTTGTATGTAAATTGTGTATGTCAGTCCATTTCTTTTCTCTCAGTCAACTGTCGTGTAAAACTAAATTTTAAAATTAGGAGTCGGGTGGGCATATGTGACTCGTTAAGTGGGATTGGGGTCGAAGATCGGGTGTTGGGTGATCATAGAGCCCCTGCACTAGTGGCTGTTCCCAGCGGGGTTGTTTAATAGGGGAGAGACAGACAAACATCTTAAACACCCGCCAACCCTATATATAGCTGGGCATTAGCACCTGTCGCGGCTTTACTTCCATTGTTGCTGTAGGGGTACCAACATTTGGGCCTTTAAGTGAGTTAGTCGTGGGTTAATTTGAGATTGGATCGGGAAGGGTAGAGAGATCTTCCCCAGCATCCTGAACAGTCCGTATCATGACAGAACGGCGCCTCTTGGGGCTCTCCCCGACCCCGGTCCCGTGATGTAACCCAAGGTGCCGGGAGTGGGGTGGGTGTGTGTGTGTGGGGGGGGGGGGGGGGGGTGGCAGTGGGGCTCCCCACCTCCTGGCTGCACCCCTCCAGTACTCCAGCCTCAGAGCTACATGCACTGACCTCATTCCAGTGCACTCACTCACTGTCCACAAGTACATACAAGTACAGGTCTACATGTTGTGTACACCACCACACCAGCCACATGGACTGCTGTTTACCAACAAGGACTGGAGGTAAGCATTTTCTACCATTTCCTTTCTATTATGCATGGTACATTAAAACTCATGTGCCTGTCAGGCAAACCACAGTGCCATTCTTATGATAACCCATACATACAGCATGGAGGAGCACATGGTGAGGGCATTGGATCCTGGTGCTAGGTGCAGGAGTAGGCTGCAGTCCACAGGCTAGACACAAGGGAGTGATCATTTTTTATCAACATGGTGGTGGGGGGGGGGGGGGGGGTTAGGGGGGGTCAAAAGAATTTGGACCCCTTGAGGGGGGAGGGGGTGTAAAATATTTGGACCCCTCTTTTGGGGGGGGGGGGCAAAACAATTTGGACCCCTTGAGGGGGGGGGGGTGTTAACAATTTGGACCCCTCTTGGGGGTGACCTTCCCAACTTGAGAAAAATGGTTACTGGAAAATTGAACCTAATTTTGACCTTTTTTTTTAGCACTGTAAATTGTTCAAAAATCAGTTTAAACCTTAGGGAGTGCTCATTTTTTAACAACAGGGGGGGGGGGTGGTGGATTTGGGGGGGGGGGGGTAAAAAAATTTGGACCCCTTGACCGGGGGGGGGTAAAAAATTTAGACCCCTCTTGGGGGGGTTAAAAAAAATTCAACCTGTTTTGAGGGAAAAAGCCCGCGCGTTACTATGCTACAAAGGGGTGCGACCGCGCGCAATTTTTTATCAACATGGTGGGGGGGGGGGGGTTAGGGGGGGTCAAAAGAATTTGGACCCCTTGAGGGGGGAGGGGGTGTAAAAAATTTGGACCCCTTGAGGGGGGGGCCAAAACGATTTGGACCCCTTGAGGGGGGGGGGTGTTAACAATTTGGATCTCTCTTGGGGGTGACCTTCCCAACTTGAGAAAAATGCTTACTGGAAAATTGAACCTAATTTTGACCTTTTTTAACCGATTTTGAGCACTTCTCTGAAATTCTCTGAAAATCAGATTAAACCTTGGATTTCTCGGATTCCCGCTCTTTGATATATCACCTATGCGAATCTTGAACAGTTTGTGCCTGAGTTGAATCCCCTTTTTATGGTGACCTTCCCAACTTGAGAAAAATCTAACCCAATTTTATCCATTTTTGGTCGATTTTTAGCACTCTGTAAATTGTTCAAAAATCAGTTTAAACCTTAGATATCTCGGATTCTCGCCCTTTGATATATCACCTATGCGAATCTTGAACCTTTTGTGTCTGAGTTGAATCCCCTTTTCATGGTGACCTTCCCAACTTGAGAAAAATTTAACCCAATATTTTCCATATTTAATCTATTTTTAGGCCACTTTAAGTCGATTATCAGCTTTGCGGACATTTTTAGGGAAAAAGGATGCAGGAGGGTGGAAGGACTCTATACCATGTACAGTCAATTCCTACCTTATTGTAGCCCTTCTAGCACAATAATCCTATAAAATGCACCATTTTTATATGGAATTATCCCAGATACATACAAATGCATGTATACACTTTATAAAAGGGCTCTGTCTTGTCTACTTACTTGCACCTACATATATGATCCTGGACTGTAGATTTAATAATGATGTTTAAGTTACCCAAATATAATCCCCAATACCTATACTATTTGTATAAAAAATGTTTACTTTTGAACCGCCTGGGAGCTCAAATGCGGATGATCCATGACATTTGGTCTTATGTAGAAATGGTGACTATTGCTTTTGTTTTTACAGAGCATCAAGATGAATTTCTTCGCAAGGCACTTCGGGGAGTCACATGTTCTGCACCATTCCTCCTATGGTATACTAGTCGAATTGCTTGTGTTCCTACAGTTTCTCAGAGAAGGATCTCTCCCAACAGACAAACTTAAGTTTAGGAAAGCAAATGTGGAACGCACGCTAGGTAATGATGCAATTCTTCAGCTTGAAGACAGTGAAACACCAACTCAGAAGTGGGTCACATCCGGTGGTATTTTGAAATATGTTTTCAAATACAGTTCGGATATTGCTGTATGCGCTGCTATTGCTAAGGAAGTTGACTCAATCATTTGTCAGCAGCAGGACATGTGTTTCAGAGAAAAAGAGTTTGCCACTCCGACATCGATACTGGACCTCTACAAAATTGTAGCAAGGCTATCCTATAGAGAAGATGATCTTCAAGCCTTTTATATGAACCATTTCAGGATGGATGATACCAACCTACCAACGTTGGTTCAGGACTACAAACAGGACTTCAGTGAATCAGGATGGAAAAGAATCAAGTATTTTGAACATCATTATTCACTTACATATGGCATTGAGCCACAGGAGACAAGTGATGTGGAATTGAACAACAGGACAAAGTACCTGAGACTACTTTCTAAGACCAAACAGCTGAAAGATGAACTATATGATGTAAATAAGCAGACAATACAGCATAGAGACTTGAGAAAAGAATCAGGTGAAATGCGAAAGAAAACCCAGTTGAAAGGAGCTGTCGTACACCTATATGAGTCTCTTGATGCGCAGATTCAATCAAAACTTCAGAAATACGGTCCATGTGTTGCTGTCATCACAATTCCCTCAACACAATCAAATCACGTCAGTATCTGTTTGGATGCAATAGGTAATGCTGAATTCAGTGATATTCACACTATCTTGTGTGGCTATCTAATGAACAAACACAAACTGGGATTGGATAAGCTGTTTCTTCTAGGGAAAGTGGTATTCAAATCCTATCATAGGAAAGAACTGAAAGGATATGCAAGGTTTGTCTTGCATGATGACCTTCTGACTGAAAAGGTCAAGCCTACTGCTGTTCGTTCCCAGGAAATTATTCTCCCTGACATTTTCCCTGACAGTGGCAACCCTGTTTTTTATGCAAATTTGAAGAACTATTCAAAATTTTTACACCTTTTCGTCAATTTTAGGGTCTCCACAGAAGCTGGCTACAATTTTCATGTTTAAAAATAATATGAGATCGGAAGGCGTCATGGTATATCGAGATTTATACAATTTTGGTTATAAATTATTTTCACATTTCGATACTGTTTTGGCAAATTTTAGGTTCCCTTAGGGAGTGCTCATTTTTTAACAAGAGGGGGGGGTGAAATTTTGTGCGGAGTGGGTGAAATTTTTTCACCCCCCCCCCCCTAGAGGGGTCGACATTTTTTACCCCCCCCCCCCCTTGGCAGGCCGAAAATCGCACGCGTTCGTGCCCCTGTGTAGCATAGTAATGTGCAGGCTTTTCCCCTCAAAACAGGTTGAATCTTTTTGCCCCCCCCCCCAAGAGGAATCTAAATTTTTAACCCCCCCCCTGGTCAAGGGGTCCAAATTTCCCCCCCCCCCCCAATATCACCACCCCCCCCCCTTGTTAAAAAATGAGCACTCCCTTAGGTTAATGAAACAATTTTAGAAAAAGGAAATTCCCCCCCCACCCCCCCCCCCCACCCCGCCCCCCCCCCCTGGAGGGGGGTTCAACATTTTTCTGAACCCCCCTCTTTGCACTAGAGTAACATGCTGAAAAGGGGCAATATTCCCCCATTATTCAACAACTGGGGGAGGAGGGGGCTTGGTGGATTTTCATTTTGAGAGGGATTGCCCCACCCCTCTTCAAATTTTTTGCCCCCTTCCCCCTTGATAAATAATTTCATCATTATTAGAAATCATGTTCCATCCAAGGAGACTTTACAAAAAAAAAGAGCCTATTGCTGCATCCCCCTCTGATAGTGGAGAGCATGGTTGAGTTACAAGTTCTTATGTAATCCCAGCTGCTCAGCTACCCTCCTCCCCACCACATGTGGTGGGGTGTAGAATTACCAGTTTCTCAATTTTGGTCAATCCAGCTACTGTCATGATACAGACTGTGAAGTCCACCTCGGGGCAGCAGTGCCGCCTAACTCTGAGGACTCTGTAGAGCTAAACGCGATGTTTCCGCCACTTCATCCTTTGGATAATAGTCATCCCAGTTTGACCAGTTTGAATGTATATTATGTAGTCGTGTACATTTATGTGGAAACTAGTATTGCGAATGGTATCGCCTCCTGAACACAATAAATCAGAGAGCCACAGCCTGTGCCACAGGCACATAGAAGAAGAACTAAATTAAGGGGTCTTTAGTAAGTTTAGACTTATACATTGTGTATATACTGGATTATACTGTTGATGATATATTGTGTTACTGAAATAGAAAACACATCCCAGCTTCAGTCCAAGAGGAGCATTTAACTTTATAGTCATAGGGGTCTAGACCCTTAATTTAAAATCAGCAGGGCGACATGGGCATTTTGGACCTTAATGATATGGAACATCATCATCATGGGGGCATGGCACCCTCCCCCATCCCCCAGCTAACCCTATACCCCCAGTCATACCCCTGGTCCATACCACATGATAGGAAGAGGGATGGACGCGACAAAGAGGTCAAGGGAAGTGGACAAAGAAAGGGAAGATGCCCCTGGGTGTTGAGTTCGTGTTGAGGCAGAGAAACAGTAAGGGCAGGGATGGGGAGGGATGGGCATCTATGTATGATCCTACAAGGATGGTCCCACCAGGATGATATCGTGCACCTATAATTATGTCACATAGGATAAGTTTACTAGAACTGAAGTCTTGACAGGTAATTTTGCATGACAGGGAGTAACGGATTAAAGGGTCAGGGACAAACCGGACACATTAGCCTTATCCCAATGTTCAGTCTTATCCTAAAGATGATACTGGTTCAACTTGAGGGATTGGAGTGATGTGGCAATGCTCCAAAAAGAAAACGTTTGCCCTAGGATCAACTTACGTGCTTTGCATGGATCCTCGGGGTCGGCGGCCGTGTAGAGGGGGTGGGCAGCCCGGCCCGGTGCCAGGCTCTGGTGTCCAGTACTGGTGTTGAGGGCCACATAAGGGGCCCGGGGGAGGGGAGCCTGCTGCACACTGGAGCCGCCTCCAGTAGCGTTTTGTTGGCGGCCAGGGGCCGGCTGCAGGGCCGCCTGAGCACCAAGTCGCGGCCCGGAGAGGGCCAGAGCCCCGACCAGACCCAGGAGGAGCATGGGCCACATGGTGTGTGTCCGGTGTGAGTGGTAGAGGGTAGAAGTGGTAGCAGAGATGGTAGTAGGAGTAGTACAAGTAGCACCCCTCCTCCTGGTGGTGTGAGAAGGCTGGTGGTAGGCGCTTCCACCACCAACCCGACTCGCGGCCGGTAGCGTACTGAGGGGGCTACAGCTGACGACGTGAGGACCTCCTCCTGCACCTCCCTCTCCTCCTGCACCCCAACTTACTGCCCGAGCACGGCCCTGGAGGGAGCCAGCACGATCACCCCTGCTAGTAGTACAACTCCTCCTGGAGTTGGACGGCGTGCCTGTTGTAGAAGTAGTAGTAGAGCCACGCACGGAGATGCACGGCCCATGCAGTAGTAAGAGGGGAGTGTGGGGGCTGGTGGTGGCCGGGCCCAGGGGCGCTGGGCAGGGGGCTGTAGCGTGGAGACGGCTCCTAGCACTAGTTGAGTTAGTACAGTGGTGAGTAGCGGCGCGGCCTCCAGTGGGTACAGACACCAGCACAGCGCTCATGACGCCGATCAGAGTGTGACTGCGTGAGTGGACGCCCGCCACCACTAGTCGCCCTATCTACTACCTGCTGCCAGCCCCCCGCCACCGACTCTGTGACCGCGCCACTGGTGGTGGTGGTGTAGGGGGGAGGGGGCAGGATGATGTGATGAGGGTGGGTGGGTGGTGGGGTGAGAGTGAACTGTGTGACTGACTAATGTGAGCCTCTGTCACCAGGGCCCTCCTCCACTCACCTCAAGGCTCACTGCACTCACCCGCTACAACTCACCTACACCATTACATGGACGGCCCACATAGGGGGATCACATAGGCCGTGATTGATTGGAATACCATTAGGTGAAATTACCAAGTTGAGCCAACATTGCCTCTTCTTGGCAATACTTGTCTAGTTATATAACTATATGTGTACATCACGAGTACTATAAAGACACATGGGAATGTGAAGATGTGTGTGGGGAGATTTTCATTGGACAGTAAGAACACAACTTTTTAAATTAATAATTACCCCTGTATCATGGGCGACCAACAATTTATTTCTAACTATTTTCCGCACTGTCCACCGCTCCGGTCTGCCTACCCGAGCTGCGAGTAGTTTGACTATTTTCTACGGGGAACGATCACAAATGTCTTTCCTGGCCAGGAGGTCGGGGGGGGGGGGGCGCTATAGAAAAAACTCCAGGCTGGGGGTGGGGGGGGGGGGGGGGGCAAATCTAAATATGGTCCCTTTAAGTACTCATGACCCTGCATGATTCCACATTCTCATTGATTCGATGTTCTACTCTTTTTTTGGGGGTGGGATCCGAACTTAATGGGGGGATCCGACGAGATAACTTTCGGCTTATTTGTGGGGGGTCGGAATGGGGACCCCTCCCCCGGCCCCTCCCCTCCCCCCATCGCGACCCCCACCCATGTACAGGCACAGGGTTACTCCTTTTTGCATTTATGGTTTACTAGACTAAAGCCCTTTCACATGAACATAGAAGCATTGAGAAGGTAAACATTTTTACACCAATTCTTGCATCCAGCACATGCATACAGGGCATACAGACCATGGCTTCAAACCCAGCTCAAGAGCTTTAGCCGATGACAGATTGGCCGGAGCTTCCTCAAATAATACTTAGTTAAATGCGTGCCAATTCCCTATAGTCGTGTTACCAACCATGGCCCTATGTTGTAGTGGACATAACTAAAGCTGAATAACTTGGACGCTCCCGATAGCAGGCGGCAGTGGGATTGGTAGAAATCTGGATCCGCTGAGTTAAAGGCTGAAAGACACTAGTGTAAATGATCATTCACAGAGGGAGCCACTGGGTGGGGTAGTGCGATATGAAGGTTGTGAATGGTAGGTATGTCATTGCACATATCAGGTGAACTATTTATGCCAAGTAACACATTATTCCATTAAACACATTAAACTCTTTTAATGGGCTATATGAAAGGTAGGCATTGTTTGTCAAAGATTCAATATAGATTGAGGCTCCAAAAAAGGCGCTCATCTAAGAATATGTTTTACAGTAGGCCTAGTGGGTTTATATCAAATAAATCATAACAAAGGTACTCCCTTATATTAAAGGGGTCTGGACTGGATCATTCCTCTTTGGGACCATCTATAACTTACAATGTAGCCGATAGGTCATTTTGTATAAGTTACTCACCCAAATGAGAGACTATCTTTTGAGAATTGATTCTTAAGTAGTTTTTCCAGAGAATTCAAATCTGCCAGGGGACATTGCAGATTTTGCATATGAAGGACCCTAATTGGCATATTCTAATTAGGTAGCCAAATATCAGGTTGCATAAGCAAAACTACTGTCGAATTGGTTCAAATCTTTTAGAAATGATATCAAACCTTCAGATAGGGCTGAGGATCAAAATTATACCCCTTCATACATTTTCATTAAAGCCTAATTACTGTTTTTTTGCCTCACAGATTGCTCCTAGCGCAAAATCCCGACTAGGTGTCAATATATTCTCTATGCCAATGTGTAATATGAGGGTAGAAAACACTGGAACCTGAGTAAGAAAAAATCCTACTGAACAGTTTTTGAGAAAATTAGGGTTTTGTTGCCTTTTTTTGCTGTTTTTAGTACATTTCCTACATAAACCGTGCACGTCAGCATTTCTCAATTTTCGGTATTTATAATTCAAATTTGACTTTTTTTATTCACAGTAGGATTCCTGAGTATCGGGCCATTCTACACAGGGTGTTATTTTGAAAAAAAAAATCATTTGATAGTGTATTTGGTCTCCGAAATAGAGGGAGTTTTGTCATAGTTTAATTGATTGTTGACAATCCAGTTAAGGGCTATTAGGTTCAGTTCAGTGCAAGTTGCAAAACAAGTGACTTGCACTTTTTAACTTGACCTCATGTCCACTATGTAGGTCTTCACCATGCATGGGTCTATCCAGAGTCCATCAATGGGATCACGTATGGAGGCAGATTCCGCAGCTTTTGGCGAAAAAAAAGTTCAACATCGCAAAAAAGTGAAATTCCCTAAAAAAAAACCTATTTGGCGAGAAAAAAGTTCAAAATCGCAAAAAAGTGAAATTTGCCTAAAAGCACCCTATTTGGCGAGAAAAAACTTCAAAATCGCAAAAAAGTGAAATTTCCCTAAAAACACCATAATATTATGACTAGCATGAATGCAGACACTCATGGACACAGACTCATGTACACCCACACAGACATACGCATAAGCATGAACATGGCAATCTCCTTCATATAGCAACCTTTGGATTTCTACTTGACTGAATATAGCTTTCTGTTAGAAGGACTCTGATACATGGATATCGATGTCCAGTTTTAGATATATACCCATAGGGTAGGTTCACCACTTTCAACCGGTCTGATCCATGTTTTTTCATGAGCTACCTTTCAGGTCTAACTGCTCCTAGAGTTTTTTGCGCATATCCTTCAGAATTGAACCAAAATTTAGGTATTGCTCTGGAGAGTAAAATTTATGATGTTTTACAATGCCATATATCAGTTTACAGTATTTAATTCTATGAGTTATCAGAGTATTCAGAATTGCCCCTTTTCACCCTAAGTCAGCCAAAATGCACCTTGAGTCAGCCATATTACGACCACCAGAAATATGTGGCATAAACCAGTAATCTTCTGATTTTCATCAATGAATGAATGCATGCATCATATATGAATATGTTACAACTAACAATAGAGAAGAAAATGATTTATTGAATATGAAATAATCAAGACAAATTCAGTACTGTACCTCAGGTGAATACAACTGCATTATGAGCTATCAATACAAGTAAATATTACTTGTATGAGCAATGAGGATTAAATATAACATTATAGACATGCAGTATGGAGTTCTATTGATTATATCGGGGGTTCTGCCCCCTCACCCCCTTTCCCCCTCTCTTTTCGTGTTTCACCCTTGCCCTCTATGCACTACACAAGTAGGCCTACTATCCTTAACCCTGTAGTAGAAGAGGGTATTCCAGGAGGAGGAGGGATTCACAAGGGCAGGGGGAGAGGTCTTAGACAGAAATGCAGGGTGAGAGAATTCCAGGGGGGATTCCAGAGAAGAAAACCCCATGGTTGACTTAGGGTATGAGGTGGCTGACTTAGGGTGAATTCATGGCTGACTTAAGGTGAAATGGGTATACCTTACGAAATCAGTCCCAAAAATAATTTAGGAAAATAATTTGGTCAATAAAGTCATGATTTGTGTAATTTAGATGCATATCCAGCTCACAAAACTGATCGACACTGTGTATGAAAGGGACAAATACTTCAAATCAACTACCAAAGAGTATGAACAGTGGAGAGATTTTCATTCTCTGGTTGTCAAAACAGGTCAAACAGGGGTACTTCTGACTGATTTTACAATATGAAAAAGAGTGATGATGCAGATGCAATGTGCAGCATATATTTAAAAAACACTTCAATTCTTAAATCAGTGGGACTTTATTGTCACCAGATGCATACTAAACTTGTAATTTCATGTCAAAAGTGGTTGACTCAAGGTATGAGTTTGACTTAGGGTGAACCTACCCTATAGTGCATTGGAGTGCTATAATGTTGGACTGCTGTATTTTTTTTGCATAATTTCTGCAAAACTGAGCACATCTGCATAATTTCAATCAATAAAAGCACCTGATTCACTGCAGGAAAAATCTCAAATTTTGCACACACATTCCCTGGGCCATGAAAAGCAATTTTAAATTTGGGGACACAGCAGATATAGACTGTAGCCATTGTTGCATTGCTACTGAATATTTCTAAATCATTTATCTCCTCTTCTAATCAACTAAGAATCATCTGTGACGTGTGACAGTTCATTGAGACTGTAACTATGCAGTACTTACATATAATTTATGGTGGTGGATTCCTAAATTCGACATGGTGACATGACCTTTTCTTTAAATCGACATACGCCTTGGGTCCTAGTGACATATGACAGGAGGCTTAAAAGGTTAGTGACATGGAAAAGGGAATTTCTTAAAATTGGCACGGGACATAAACATTATTAAGCGCCATTGACAAGCGACACGGCCAATTCTTAAAATCGACATGCGACATCGGGACTACCCACCCCTCCCCCCACCATCTATACCCCATATACAGTATCAGGGGCAGACACTAACTTTTTCAGCTGTGGGCCACCCGGGCCCGTAGCACTAAAAAACTATGGGCCCGGACCAAGATCTGTGAGCCAATGGTCAAAATTATGTTTTCTTTACAAGAAAAAACATGTGTATTCCTGATTGATCTATGAAAAAGTGTAATCAACATGATACTGTAGCGGGCACGTATCGCTCGGGGAAGCCCGAGCGTGCGTGGAGAGCGCATTGCCAGCCTGTGGTGGCTCAAGTACCGTAGCAGAGCAGTGAGAAGCAGCTGGCCCTGTGGTGCAGCGGTAGCATTCTCAACTCCGGAGCGGAGGGACCGGGGTTCGACTCCCCGTGGGGCTCGACGTTTTCGCTGACCTGTTACACTGGTGCACGGTGACCAGGATTCAAAACCTTGGTTGTGGTGCTTGAGCTTGTTCAGCTTCTGCTAGGTGGCCTTCGTGGCCGTTGCCGACCTAGCAAAAGTCTGAAGGGGAGTAATGTAGCGGGCACGTATCGCTCGGGGAAGCCCGAGCGTGCGTGGAGAGCGCATTGCCCGCCTGTGGTAGCTCAAGTACCGTAGCAGAGCAGTGAGAAGCAGCTGGCCCTGTGGTGCAGCGGTAGCATTCTCAACTCCGGAGCGGAGGGACCGGGGTTCGATTCCCCGTGGGGCTCGACGTTTTCACTGACCTGTTACACTGGTGCACGTTTGACCAGGATCCACCGAACCTGGGTTGGGTACTTGAGCATGTTCAGCTTCTGCTAGGAGGTCCAGGTGACCTCCATTGACCTGGCAGAAGTCTGAGCGGTTTCAGCTTGTGCTATGTGTGCGTCCAAAGACACATGTTCAGGGCAGGTGACTGGCTTCGCCGGCTAATTCTAAGTAAGGGATTAGCTTTGATCACAGATTGCTGAGTAACATGTCTGTCCGCGGACCTAGCAAAAGTCTGAAGGGGAGTAATGTAGCGGGCACGTATCGCTCGGGGAAGCCCGAGCGTGCGTGGAGAGCGCATTGCCAGCCTGTGGTGGCTCAAGTACCGTAGCAGAGCAGTGAGAAGCAGCTGGCCCTGTGGTGCAGCGGTAGCATTCTCAACTCCGGAGCGGAGGGACCGGGGTTCGACTCCCCGTGGGGCTCGACGTTTTCGCTGACCTGTTACAATACATTTGGGCACATTTCCCTCTTTCCAACGATATATTGCATGACTATATTTGTCTGGAAAACTTTCTTTAAATGGTTTCCAAATACACCTGTGGGCCACCCGGGCCCGTAGGAAAGCTATTTTGCAGAAAACTACGGGCCCGGACCCAAAACTACGGGCCATTGGCTCCCGGGCCAGCGTTAGTGTCTACCCCTGCAGTATGATACAGGAATGTGACCTTGAGTAACTCTGAGTGGTCGCCCATACAGACCTAACATGTTCACCCGGAGTGGCTCCAAAGATGAGCCGCTCAGCTCAGGTGCACAGCATGACTTGTCACTCTGTAACTACACTTGCCAAGCACAGGGCTGCATATTGATCTATCTCCGATAACAATACACTGCTGCTAGCATTAGTGGTACATCCCACTTGGACCTAAAGCGCTGGGTCTTTAGATACGCCCCGGTTTTGAAAATTAAAACGTGATAATGCACTAAAGAGTTGGTCTCAAATGAGGGCCGGTATTGTTTAGTGCCGGTAGTAAAGCTTAATTTAAACTACTGGGTGCTGGGGCGCCTATTGTATGCAATCTGCCCCTGTGCTGTATGTTATTATGTACGGCCAACGCTAAACGTTAGTACAGAATAATACACCTTCTTAGCTGACCATGGCTCTTATGTCAATCATAATACCGTGACCAAAATTAAAGTGTGTAGAAAAGTATATTAACCAACAGTTCTCATCCAGGTTCTCATCCAGTCCTGATAAGGCAAGACAGGTTCCTTGTAGTATGGTGATTCTGAGATCGTTTTTGCATTCATCAGGAGTTGTGAAAAGGAAAAGGTGGACTGGTTCCCCTAATGTTTCATTATTTAAAAGAGATAGTACAATGTATACATGTATTCGATCAGAATGTGCATACAATGCTTCAAAATTGCATTGCTAAATAGGACCAGATTGATTCTGCGAGGGACAACTGGAACAAAGGAATCCCGGAAAGGAATGCACTTGAGCCAGTTGTCAAAACACGGCCCATTTATTTAATATCAAATAACATGTGAAAACCCTAAAAAGAATGTTTCAGCCCACAGCTCACTGCTTCTGCTGACTGTGCTGCTGGGGTCAGTATCTGGACTAACTAACAGTTCTGTCACCACTCACCAGGTGGGGTACTGGAGTCTCTGGCACCACTTTATCAGTCAACCATATGACGGTTGATCGGTAACATTTTAAAGGGAATCGCTGGTTCCTACACAGAAGCCACCTGGCGGCAAAAATCGAAGCTCATGAAAAGTATTCTTTAAGCTGTATTCATATTCCTACATAGACCACTTTCCCTAAATCAACTATTTGTATTTGCTACTTTGATAGAGCACCTCAATTCTTCACATATATTCACTCCTAGGACACCCATAGGATCCTATAGTTAAGGCAAAAGAAATATTTTTCCCAAATTTGTGCCTTTCTCATTTTATCCGTGACCCCCTGTTTTATTTGCCCTAAAATGTTTGTATAGATGTCCATTATACAATGCCAAGTTTTGGTTGCAATATCAATAGAAGAAGGGGATTATCCATGACAGATAATGTGAAAATGCCGTTTTCCTATTCATTTCTATAGTTAAGGTACTCCTTTGCTCAAATGGCCGTATCATGAAAGTTAGTACGGTGACATGGCAATTTCTGTTGATTTTCTATTAGATGATAAATCAAACTAACATAATCCTGAATTATATGCAAAAGTCAATAGAACATCAGTAATCCTGCAACAAGTAGCGAGTCCCTTTAAGGTATCCCCTACATAATTTAGTCACTCTTGCCCATGTGTAACTCCTAGAGGGGGGGGGGTACGTTCATTGTAAATGCCTATTTCCTTTTGAATAAATTTATACACATAAAAATGAATGCTACATTCTAAACATGTCCATATCCGTTATCATGGAGATGGAAGGGGAGGGGGTGGAGACAACGAGGAATGGGGAGTTTCATTTATTACCCCTATTCTCGAGAATCGGGGTTACCCATGCAGTGGCGTGCACTGTACACGATATTTCTTCTTTTCTTTGCCATATATCCATGAAGTTTCATATTTATCTCCCTGGTGGACATCCGTATATATATGGCTGTGTCTCACGAACTTGGGCCAATGTATTTGTCTATGACCGGGTGCCGTCTATGACCGGGGGCCGTCTATGACCGGGTGCCATCTATGAACGGCTATCTAAAAAAGTTGTTTGGAGGAATAAAAAATATTTAAAAATATTTTTTTTTACAATTTTTATAAATAATTTTTTTTTTAAGTTTATCCCTCCAAACAATTTTTTTAGATAGCCGGTCATAGACGGCACCCGGTCATAGGCGGCACCCGGTCATAGACAAACAAATTGGCCCAAGTTCGTGAGACACAGCCATATACTGTGTAGCGTAAACTGTATTTTGTCATATAGACGGAAAAGCGGTATGCAATATTGAACCTGCGATTTACATCACAGTTGACTCAGGTTCAGGGTGATTAAGTGATTGATTGTACGATTGAAGGTGTAAATAATTTCAGGATCAATGTATTATTTGCCAAAGCTGAGAGCGGAAACGTATTCTTTGTTCAAAACTACCCGCAAATGATGTGTCACAATAGTCTGTAATCACATTTAGGCAAGCAGTGTGGGTGTGGGTATGAAGGTGGGTGTGGGCTAGTAGGTGGAATTGGGGGGGGGGGGGGGGGTAGAGGAGCAGGTGGGTGTAGGCATGCAAGGCTGTTGGTGTGGGCAAGCAGTTGGGTGCGGGCAAGGAGGTGGGAGTGGGGGAGCAGGTGAGTGTGGGCATGCAAGGTGGTTGGTGTGGGCAAGCAGTTGGGTGCGGGCAAGGAGGTGGGAGTAGGGGAGCAGGTGGGTGTGGGCAAGGAGGTGGGAGTGGGGGAGCAGGTGGGTGTGGGCGAGGAGGTGGGAGTGGGGGAGGAGGTGGGAGTGGGTGAGGAGGTGGGTGTGGGCATGCAAGGTGGTGGGTGTGGGCAAGCAGTTGGGTGCGGGCAAGGAGGTGGGAGTAGGGGAGCAGGTGGGTGTGGGCATGCAAGGTTGTTGGTGTGGGCAAGCAGTTGGGTGCGGGCAAGAAGATGGGAGTGGGGGAGCAGGTGGGTGTGGGCATGCAAGGTTGTTGGTGTGGGCAAGCAGTTGGGTGCGGGCAAGGAGGTGGGAGTAGGGGAGCAGGTGGGTGTGGGCGAGGAGGTGGGAGTGGGGGAGCAGGTGGGAGTGGGGGAGGAGGTGGGAGTGGGTGAGGAGGTGGGAGTGGGGGAGCAGGTGGGTGTGAGCATGCAAGGTGGTGGGTGTGGGCAAGCAGCTGGGTGCGGGCAAGAAGGTGGGTGTGGGGGAGCAGGTGGGTGTGGGCATGCAAGGTGGTGGGTGTGGGCAAGCAGTTGGGTGCGAGCAAGAAGATGGGAGTGGGGGAGCAGGTGGGTGTGGGCATGCAAGGTTGTTGGTGTGGGCAAGTAGTTGGGTGTGGGCCAGGAGGTGGGAGTGGGGGAGCAGGTGGGTGTGGGCATGCAAGGTGGTGGGTGTGGGCAAGCAGTTGGGTGCGGGCGAGGAGGTGGGAGTGGGGGAGCAGGTGAGTGTGGGCATGCAAGGTGGTTGGTGTGGGCAAGCAGTTGGGTGCGGGCAAGGAGGTGGGAGTAGGGGAGCAGGTGGGTGTGGGCAAGGAGGTGGGAGTGGGGGAGCAGGTGGGTGTGGGCGAGGAGGTGGGAGTGGGGGAGGAGGTGGGAGTGGGTGAGGAGGTGGGTGTGGGCATGCAAGGTGGTGGGTGTGGGCAAGCAGTTGGGTGCGGGCAAGGAGGTGGGAGTAGGGGAGCAGGTGGGTGTGGGCATGCAAGGTTGTTGGTGTGGGCAAGCAGTTGGGTGCGGGCAAGAAGATGGGAGTGGGGGAGCAGGTGGGTGTGGGCATGCAAGGTTGTTGGTGTGGGCAAGCAGTTGGGTGCGGGCAAGGAGGTGGGAGTAGGGGAGCAGGTGGGTGTGGGCGAGGAGGTGGGAGTGGGGGAGCAGGTGGGAGTGGGGGAGGAGGTGGGAGTGGGTGAGGAGGTGGGTGTGAGCATGCAAGGTGGTGGGTGTGGGCAAGCAGCTGGGTGCGGGCAAGAAGGTGGGTGTGGGGGAGCAGGTGGGTGTGGGCATGCAAGGTGGTGGGTGTGGGCAAGCAGTTGGGTGCGAGCAAGAAGATGGGAGTGGGGGAGCAGGTGGGTGTGGGCATGCAAGGTTGTTGGTGTGGGCAAGTAGTTGGGTGTGGGCCAGGAGGTGGGAGTGGGGGAGCAGGTGGGTGTGGGCATGCAAGGTGGTGGGTGTGGGCAAGCAGTTGGGTGCGGGCGAGGAGGTGGGAGTGGGGGAGCAGGTGAGTGTGGGCATGCAAGGTGGTTGGTGTGGGCAAGCAGTTGGGTGCGGGCAAGGAGGTGGGAGTAGGGGAGCAGGTGGGTGTGGGCAAGGAGGTGGGAGTGGGGGAGCAGGTGGGTGTGGGCGAGGAGGTGGGAGTGGGGGAGGAGGTGGGAGTGGGTGAGGAGGTGGGTGTGGGCATGCAAGGTGGTGGGTGTGGGCAAGCAGTTGGGTGCGGGCAAGGAGGTGGGAGTAGGGGAGCAGGTGGGTGTGGGCATGCAAGGTTGTTGGTGTGGGCAAGCAGTTGGGTGCGGGCAAGAAGATGGGAGTGGGGGAGCAGGTGGGTGTGGGCATGCAAGGTTGTTGGTGTGGGCAAGCAGTTGGGTGCGGGCAAGGAGGTGGGAGTAGGGGAGCAGGTGGGTGTGGGCGAGGAGGTGGGAGTGGGGGAGCAGGTGGGAGTGGGGGAGGAGGTGGGAGTGGGTGAGGAGGTGGGTGTGAGCATGCAAGGTGGTGGGTGTGGGCAAGCAGCTGGGTGCGGGCAAGAAGGTGGGTGTGGGGGAGCAGGTGGGTGTGGGCATGCAAGGTGGTGGGTGTGGGCAAGCAGTTGGGTGCGAGCAAGAAGATGGGAGTGGGGGAGCAGGTGGGTGTGGGCATGCAAGGTTGTTGGTGTGGGCAAGTAGTTGGGTGTGGGCCAGGAGGTGGGAGTGGGGGAGCAGGTGGGTGTGGGCATGCAAGGTGGTGGGTGTGGGCAAGCAGTTGGGTGCGGGCGAGGAGGTGGGAGTGGGGGAGCAGGTGGGTGTGGGCATGCAAGGTGGTGGGTGTGGGCAAGCAGTTGGGTGCGGGCAAGAATGTGGGCGTGGGGGAGCAGGTGGGTGTAGGCATGCAAGGTTGTTGGTGCGGGCAAGCAGTTGGGTGCGGGCGAGGAGGTGGGAGTGGGGGGAGCAGGTGGGTGTGGGCAAGCAGTTTGGTGCGGGCGAGGAGGTGAGGGGAGCAGGTGGGTGTGGGCAAGCAGTTAGGTGCAGGCAAGGAGGTGGGTGTGGGCAAGCAGTTAGGTGCAGGCAAGGAGGTGGGGGGAGCAGGTGGGTGTGGGCAAGCAGTTAGGTGCAGGCAAGGAGGTGAGGGGAGCAGGTGGGTGTGGGCAAGCAGTTGGGTACGGGTGAGGAACTGGTACAGGTGGACGTGCGGAAGCAGGTGAACGTGGGGATTTCAAAGATATCAAGATTCACAGATAGTGCTGAAAATAGTAAAAGTATCTGACGATAAACATCGACTCCCCCCCCCCCTCCCACTTATTTGGAACTGCTCTCATAGACTTACTACAGAAAATGTAAAGTAGACGAAATGTCCATTTTGGTACTGTCCAAACCAGTTTTTTAACAATAATGGAAGCCGCCCGGTACTATGCTACCGTTACGGACGCAGAGACTCCTAGCGTAATAACTATGCAGCAAGTGAAGCATATTTGTTGCAGCTTAACGAGCAAAAAGAACTAAAAAGTATTTTACAAGAAACCAATATTTTTACTTTTATTTCTCTCACATTCTTGACCATACACACATTCCATCATTGGTCCGGCTAATCCTTAGCCACGGAGCTCAGATCTCCCCAGAGATTGAGGTACGCTATGCCTCAACTTGTTTCATAAAGCAGATTCAGGAGAAGTGTGGCTCAAATAACGGTGCACACTGTCTGACCGCTCCGATAGACGGCTGTTTTATACGCTGGGCGTACTATGCCGCTGCATACCTTTTTAACTTAGACTGAATCCTTGTCAGCACCTCTGTGCACCGTAAGATGGAAGCGATACACATTTGACTCAACATATTAGTGTTCTGTTAACCTTCATACAAACTATGCTCCACAACTTGAAAATATACACAGAATACAAATGAGATGATTCCTTGTCCAGTCACTCGATATGCTCCCTTCACATTAGATGTGACACGTCTAAGTACATGTGTGTTTTTCTCTTCTATTTTAACAGGACCAGACATTAAAACAGTGGCGGATCTAGGATTCAGGGATGTGATTTGAAAATTGTCAAATGGTAGGAAAAAAGGTATAGGCTCAAAAACAACTGAGAAGTTTCTGTTTTCAGTTGCTTCAAGCACAGCACAGGTAAATTTTCTTGTGCAGCACTGCAATTCACCTGTGTGTGTGGTGGGGGTGGGGGCACTTTTGGAAATCTTAAAGCCTAACGCTGCATTTTGTTTGGGGGGTTTGGGGGATGGCCCCAAGAAAATTTAGAATGTCTAGCCTGGAAATGGTGCATTCTGATGCATTTCAGCACAAAATATGTGAAAAGGATCAGATCTCTATTTTCCAGCCTCTTATAACTATTTTTTGGAGGAAAGTTCTAAAAAAAAATTGAAATTCAAAACTTGAAATTGTGCAATCTGCTGCTTTTTGGAACAAAATATATGAAAGCCCAGGTCTTCATGATTGGGACTGGAACCTTGTTTTGAAGGGAAAGGTTTTAGAAAATTTTGAAATTCTAGTATTGAAACAGTGCTATCTGCTGCTTTTTGGAACAAAATATATGAAAGCTCAGGTCTTCATGATTGGGACTGGAATCTTGTTTTGAGGGGGGAAAGATTTAGAAAATTTTGAAATTCTAGAATTGAAACAGTGCTATCTGCTGCTTTTTGGAACACAATATTTTAAAGCTACAGTCTTTATGGTTAGGACTGGAACTTTTTTTTTGAGGAAAAGAATTTTAGAAAGTTTTGAAATTCTAGCATTGAAATCTGCTGCTTTTTGGAACAAAATATATTAAAGATCAGGTCTTTGTGTAAGCTTTCTGTCTGCAATGCCCCCCAGCCCTATGCTCTGTGGTTGGAACCTTCCCTTTTTGGAGAGAAAGGTTTTAGAAAATTTTGAAATTCTAGCATTGAAACGGTGCTATCTGCTGCCTTTTTGGAACAAGATTTATTAAAGCTGAGGTCTTAATGTTTGCGACGGGAGCCTTGCTTTTGGAGAAAAAGGTTTAGAAAATTTTGAAATGGTGCTATCTGCTGAGTTTTGGAACAAAATATATTAAAGCTCAAGTCTTTGTGTAAGCTCTCTATCTGCAATGCCCCCCAGCCCTATTCTCTGGGGCTGGAACCTTTCTTTCTATTTTCCAGCCTCTTATAACTATTTTTTGGAGGAAAGTTCTAAAAAAAAATTGAAATTCAAAACTTGAAATTGTGCAATCTGCTGCTTTTTGGAACAAAATATATGAAAGCTCAGGTCTTCATGATTGGGACTGGAACCTTGTTTTGAAGGGAAAGGTTTTAGAAAATTTTGAAATTCTAGAATTGAAACTGTGCTATCTGCTGCTCTTTGGAACCAAATATATTAGAACTTGTGTTGTAATATGTCCTCTATGATTGGGCTGGTACCTTGTTTTTGAAGGGAAATGTTTTGAGAAAATTTTGAAAGCCTAGACTTGAAAACTTGCAATCTGGTGCATTATATATTTGACTATAGTATAGTTGATATCATGATGGGCGAGCATTGACTATAGGAGCTTTTTGGCAGGAGTTTTCAGCCAACGATAACAAACACAACGCTGCAGGGCTACCTTCCCATCCTCCTCCCACCTTAATTCATGACTGAATGAGTTAAGGGTCCATTTGTAAATCAGATGGCACAACAGTACTAGGGGGGTTTGGGGGCATGCCCCCCAAGAAAATTTTGAAAACTAAGGAGGCAAATGGTGCAATTTGGTGTATTTCAGTCTTCTGGGCTGAAGAATCAGGACTTCAGTTTTTGTCTGGCAGATTTTGTCTGGCAATTGAGTAGCAGATCCCCCCCCCCCCCCACTGAAAAAATATCTCATTGGATCTGGGGAAATCATGAAGGTCGACTTCTTAGCTCTATTTGGTAGGAAATCCTACCAAAGTAGGAGAAATCACATCCCTGGGATTTTGAAAATGGGATAGGGTAGCCTGCCACTGGAAAAATTCTTTCCTCAATGACAAATGGGCCGGAATTTACATAAGAAAACGCAAACTTTCACTAAAAGGGGAGGGGCGCACCCCCTCTAAATCCGCCACTGGAAAAGAAGAATGCTCACACCAAGTTAATAATTTACAGCGAAATTCCCCATTACTTATACATACATTGCCTGCAACAATTAGTCCTCAACCATTTTCCCCCACAATAAATCATAAAATACACGCATGAAAATGAGCAACGTGAGTTAAACACCCCCGGATGGGACTGATTCTACGTTGTCCAAACACTTTTTATTTTTATAGATTAACTCCCGAGTACTAAGGTGTCCATAAAGGACATGCCAAAGATCTAAAGACAAGCTATAAACACAATGTGCCCCACCATGAAAAGATATCTGTTCCTATCTTGTGTCATTCATAAATAGTTTACATACAGTTAGCATTAGGACACCCTTTTCATTTTCCTCATAATATAAACTTAGATATTACAATCTCTACATACAGAGGGGGGAGTCGCGTTAGGGTGTAGGCTCCGGCCTTTTACTGCCCAGCAGTACGCTTTGGCACCCTCTAATCATCAAGCAGTTGCAAAATTACATCAGTTACCATGAGCCATGCATGCAGTTTCACATAATTGTGGATGTCCTTTCGATCGAGCATATCTTCCCACTAGTTTAACTACCAAGTCTACCAATGAGGATGGTGAGTAATGTCGACTCTCAAAAAAACATTACATATGTTACGCTAAAACTTGGAAATTTTCTCCACAAAAGTTAATTTGTTTTGAGGTTAACTCAAAGGTCATTTTAAATTTATTTAGATGGTGCTTGATTTCTTTGTCAGAAGAACTCATATAAAGTTGGGGTGAAGAATTCCCTGTGGTGCCCTACGTGCATTATGTACAATTATCTTAATGAGGGCATACATGGGTCGCTGGACTCAGCAGGGGAATTTCTTACATATGTATACATGCCAATGCCAGTTTATACATCGCTATACAGAGCGGAGCAAAAGCAAAATCTGTCTGGCATCTATCAGAGGACAATGTTTTGTAATTAAAATCCCAAAGACAATGTTTCCCACCACGATACATATGTATATATGTACAAAAATACAGAGTAGTAGCACATGGACATGTTTGCAAGTTCTGATGGCCCTTTCACTACTTAATACCGTTCTCAGGGGGCTAACCATCACTCCCTAGCCTCTGTACCTAGGGGTGGCGTTTTGTTAGCATACATGACACCATATTGCTCCTAGTCATCAAGCATTATCATGAGAAACCCTCACCTCAATTAACCAAACACCCACGCTGTGTGATTTGCAACGATGTCGGACAAGGGAAAAGCATTAAAGAAGGTCTGTGTTGATTTATGATGTGTGCTTACCTGTGGGGGAGGCCAGTCACAGCGTATGATGCACTAGTTTGTTACGCGTGCTACATCACAGACATATAGAATGACCTAGACAACTGGGATACATATTAATCTATCACACAGTGCAACCCCCATAACAAACATGCCCGCCTATCCTCATAGAGGTTGGTTAATTTGTCGTGTAAGGTAACCGTGATAGTAGTCAGCTGTCGAGAACAAGCGTCGAGGTGCATTGTAATATTGGGGCGCACGCGAGTGAGAGGGAGTAACAATACGGCATTCAATAAATCACCTTTCACACCTGATTTGCATGTACATATGCGCAAGGGTTTTACATACATTCTCACAATTATCAACATCTGGTGTTTAAGTGCTTCACATAGTCAGTCAATGCATTATTTATAAATGAGAATATGTACACCTCCCAGTGGAATATTTAGAAATCCTAGAATATACACTACTTTTCAATTGGTTAATCTAGATGCAGGACCGTGAACCCTTGCCCAACCGAGAAAACAATGATAATTTATACTTTGGAAAAAAAAGAGAAAAGCTTCCTGATCACATATAGCTACATAACAAGTGGAATACCATGAAAACACACCGCATGGCTAGTATTCATGCTTGACCAACATAAGATCACCATGGCAACAATATTGTTGGGGTCAATGTTTTGCTAGTGGCTAGACTATGAAGACAAAGACAGCCACGAATGGTAGAATCAGTAGAAACATAATACATTAACCAAAGGGTTTAACTTACTTCATCTCGTAAAGAATTAAAGGTATACATAGATATATTTGTATATGAATGACAGGTTGATGTACTCTTTCTGCATTTCCTAGCTTCTGGGACAGATGGAAATGAGAATCTGTATATTATTATACAAGGGAAGAGGGGCTACGATAGGTCAGGTATTGAATGTTGGTAGCTAAGAACATCCTCTGTTGTCACCAACATACCAATTATAGGCCAGCGATAGCAAATGGCCGTATTGTCAATCTTGTCGTCCCAAGATTGGCAAGGTCCTGTTCCTCTAGTAAGGCAGGACTGGACATCAAGGCTACACATCATCACATGTCCCGCAGCTACTGTTTGCTCTACACATATGGACTATTCACAACATATTTCCCACACACCGCCTCGGTCAGCGACAAGTCACGCAGAGACGGCGTTAGGTGGGGCGCTTGATGCCATCAGTCCTTAATTCACCAGATCCTGTTACGAGCAATCTCTGCTCGGCCATCGCCTTGAGGTTGTTGGTCCAGATTTAGTCAATCTTCACTGTTGAGTAAATCTTGCGGACGAAGAAGCTGGTTCCTACATATCCCATGGTTCCTGAAAATGACAATATCAATTGTAGGGTCACTTATATCGTGTATCAGAACTGTCAGCTAGCTAGATTAATATTGGAATGGATATATTGTGGATTAAGGTTGTAATAGCTTTGAATCACCTATGTCAGTAATTTAGTGTAAGTTCTTACAGGCCAGTCTCTCTTGTTACAAAACTGACAAAATTGAGGCGAAATACTGACCATAGACGATAATGAGTTTGCACATATCACTTGGTACTCTAAAATACTCCAATATCTATTTTTATGCAGTTTTGTGTTCACACAATACTTACCACACTGAACCCCAAGCGCTATGCTAAATAGGGCCATGTAGCCAAAGTAGAACGTCGTCTGGAAGAACCCATACATTCTGGAAGAACAAGCAACACAATCATTTAGCCTATTATCTCTTATTAGCCGTTTTGTCATTATTCAGATAATGTATGTGGCATTCAGACAGGACATGGCTGTCGTTTACGGTTCTATTTAAGTAAATCACAGAGTGATTTCAAAACGCAGAAAGCTAAAAGAAAGATTATATATGGCGATTACATCTACCAAAGACAATGCGGTAAGTTGAAAGAAAGATTGAACGTGTGATTGAGATCACACTAGACTCAGGGTCAGGTAGAGATGTGAAGGGAAATGTATCATTTATCATAGTAAGAAAGAGAAAGGGTGCACTCTTGTATTAATGGGATTCTTAAAGATGTGACCTTTGACCTTGATTTTGACCTTTTTCTGACCTAGATATCATCCTACACATAACAGAAATGGATTCAGCACCTTTGGTTTACCCTATTCCACTATCCATATCCATCCATTGCTCCCCCTATTATATCCTGGCTGGACCGTTTCGGATAGCATACCCAAATTGTGCGTCACAAGTCAGGAACTCACAACTACCTATAGGCCTGCACCACACAACCTATAGGTCGCATGACACAGGTGCCCTAAGAAAGTCACACCGAGTGAGGCAAGCCGCGCAAAAAAAGGGTATACTCAAAAAAAATGTGTACATTGACTTTTTTTTGGGGGGGTACTTGAGCCCAAATTCTAATTTTCATGTCCCCCAATATTGGCTATCTATGTCTTTTGTCCTCTCACGTCTATGTCCGACACACACTGAATAAAAAGCTCCCATGTCCATATTGTAAATAATTACCCCGGTAGAGAGAGGGGGAGGGGGGTACTCACATTTCCATATAGTCTTTGTTGCGATACGTGCATTGTCAGTGCAAAGTGAATCAGGGTTATCACAACACTGATCTGTTACACAAATAATATCAAGTAACCTCCCCTGTAAATTACCTCTAGTACTTAAGTGTTTGATAGATGTCTGAAAAAAAGCGTCTCACCTACCCCTCCCATAGAGATAGCATTGGTTGTCACGAACTATCCAAATTTGGGGTTATCGGTTATCTACACGCTCCCATAGAGCTCTATGCTGAAGCAAATTACCAGCAATTACTGCCTAATATTATTTTTCGTTTTTTAGGGGGTTACAGTTGGAATTTGTAAAAAACAAATACACCATTAGATAGATATTGTGGAAAGTGATCTAATGACACCATGCAAGATGCAAAGAGTGAAAAATCGAACGTGTGACTGCATCACAAATGACTCAGGTTCGGGGGGAAATGTAGTATCATCATATAGGAGTATACATATAATAATATTGTTCATCCCCAAATCCCAAGCTAATGTCCCAACCCCATGTCCCAACCCCCGAGTCTCACCCCCGAGTCCCAACCCCGAGTCCCTCCCCCGAGTCCCAACCCCGAGTCCCAACCCCGAGTCCCAACCCCGAGTCCCACCCCCGAGTCTCACCCCCGAGTCCCAACCCCGAGTCCCTTCCCCTTCCCCTTCCCCCGTTAACTAGACTCAGGGTCAGGTAGAGGTGTGAAGGGAAATGTATCATTTATCATAGTAAGAAAGCGAAAGGGTGCACTCTTGTATTAATGGGATTCTTAAAGATGTGACCTTTGACCTTGATTTTGACCTTTTTCCAACCTAGATATTATCCTACACATAACAGAAATGAATTCAGCACCTTTGGTTTACCCTAGTCCACTATCCATATCCATCCATTGCTCCCCCTATTATATCCTGGCTGGACTGTTTCGGATAGCATACCCAAATTGTGCGTCACAAGTCAGGAACTCACAACTACCTATAGGCCTGCACCACACAACCTATAGGTCGCATGACGCAGGTGCCCTAAGAAAGCCACACCGAGTGAGGCAAGCCGCGCAAAAGAAGGGTATACTCAAAAAAAATGTGGACATTGACTTTCTTTTGGGGGGGTACTTAGGCCCAAATTCAAATTTTCATGTTCCCCGATCTTGGCTATCTATGTCTTTTGTCCTCTCACGTCTATGTCAGACACACACTGAATAAAAAGCTCCCATGTCCATATTGTAAGTAACAGCGAATAGTGCTTAGTAGGGTCTGAGCTATATCCTACTACAGGGTTGTCTGTTTTTGTTCTCAAAATATTTGTCATGTATTGAACAACACTGGACAGCAACATATATATTAAATTACCATTAAATTACCATACCGGTATCTAACATACTGCAGCGTATGTTGGGCCTAGTATATGATATAGGATGGCATCTCCTTTGGGAAGTAGTGTAGTACTTCCCTGTGTTAAATTACCATTGGATCCAGTCAAAGCTTGCTGAAAAAAAGTGTCTCACCCCGGTTTGGTCGGCTGCCGAGATCTGTCCCATTGACTTAGCACTGAGCCCGTTCAATATGTAACTGTTAAATGTCAAGGGTTATCTACAGGCTCCCATAGGGCTCTATGCTGAAGCAAATTACCACCATTTTAGACACAAAATTAAAATCATGCTTTTCAGGGGGAAGCGTTTGAAAATGGATTAAAGCGCGATTACATAGGAAGGACAACATTGTACCGCATCTAATGACACAAAATTGAGAGAAAAAGCTCCAATTTTGAAGGAATGACAGCTGTTTTAAATTTTAGGCTGAGAGACCCCCTGCTACCCGTCGCACAAGACTCAGAGTAAACCTGAGTCAAATATTGACCAAATGGGAGCAATTTCATTTTTTCAAGGAAAAGAGGTGTCCAGAATCGTCTCACTAGACTCAGGGGAGACCCTGAGTCAATGATATAGATGATAGTTTAACAACAATTGAAACACGGCCAACCGCTCTATTAGCTACTTGACTTAAAGTTTGCACTCACTTCGTTTTAAAGAAGAAGTAGTAGAAGGAATACATGTAGACATAGACTGAAGTCGAGCCAGCCGCTAAGAAGCTCGTCCACTGCCTGCAGACAGAAATACACACATTGAAATAT
This sequence comes from Harmothoe impar, assembly GCA_947462335.1. NCBI lineage: Eukaryota > Metazoa > Annelida > Polychaeta > Phyllodocida > Polynoidae > Harmothoe > Harmothoe impar. Next base: position 41,674,606 of record OX381709.1, on the reverse strand, counting down.
GGAACAAGCCTCAACTCAAAATTTCACTTCAATCGATTACAAATCCATAGTTTTTAGGCACAGCTTTTGCCTTCTACTTGATATTTAACTAGTATTTCAGAACTTTCAACTACAAAGACAGTTTGGAAAATTAGACCGTTTGTTGGTAACTAGCTAAATTGAGACTGTACAAAATATGTTGTTTTTAATCAGAATCCTTAACTATGTGTACCAAAGATGCCAAAGTTGAGGGGCACATCTGCCACGTACCATCTATAGTCCTCCGCATTTAGCAGGAAGTAGGTGCAGACAATGGTGACGCATACTGTGACGATGGCGAGGATGACGAAGACGAGCAACATGAAGCCGTACACGTAGTAGATCTTGTACGCCCAGAAGGACGTGAAGATGAAGTACATCTCAATGAAGATGGAGCCGAACGGCAGCACACCTCCCAGCGCAATGATCACACCGGGCTCCATGAACCTACGCAAGAGAAACATAATCCGTTATAAAATCTACAATAATTGATTAACCAAAAGTCAAAGGCATAAACTTTAACCCACTTTTGCAACGATTGAATTTCAATTACAAAGCTTTGCATGGCAGAAATATTAGTTGGCAAGGGCAGTCTGTACCTATCTTGAAGGGCTTCTTTTTTATTTTTGACTCATAGATACAGATAAACATCAGCTAAACCTAGTGACTTACCATTTCTTTTCTGGGATGGGTCGGGGCACAGCGTTGATCCTGCATGGGTAGTTGGGCTGACCAGCGAGGTTACGTCCCAGCACGGTACCCACTAACGTCAGTGGCAGGATCACAAAGAAGCAAATACATGCCACCGCAACCTGCAATGGGGAAACGACATCAATGCCATGGTTCAACCAATGCCCATTAATCTATACAATTTTCATACTTAAAACTTTTCAGAGTAGAGAATTTCGTGTGAACAAACATGTGTTCTTTGAGGCCAGTGGTATATATATATGGCTTCCTTCAGAGTTACTACTTTCTGTATTATTTTAAAGATCCTTTACAATTTAACCATTTTTGATTACCAATACTTACCATCGTTCCGAAGGGGATGGCGCGTGACGCATGGTAGTAGATAGCGATGAAGTTGATGAAGAAGGCAGTGCCACAGATGTTCATCGGCAGCATGAAGGCGCTCAACAACATCTGCTTTATCCAGATCTTGCCTGTCGCACATCGAGTGGAAATAACATGAATATTAAATCATGTATAATATGTATTTCATTTCTTTTAAAAAGATAGATATCTTTTATGTGGCCTTTTCATCAAAGTATAATGCATTACCTGAAATTAAATATCTATTTTAGCAAGGATTTAGGGTGTTGAAGACATATATCTCAAAACTACCTCCTCCCGAGCCGATTTTCTAAATTATAGTAAACGGGTCGCAGGCAATTTATTTTGTTTTATGATTATGTTAAAACCTGATAATTCAACATACCTCCCATCCGGGCATACAGACTGCCACCGAAGTAGCCGTTCACAGGTGCTGTGGCCGCATACACGAATATGGAGGTGCTGAGCAGAGATCCACGCCTGTTAGAACGGTGGAAAACACAATATTTTAGCTGGGCAGATATTGTTCAACCTTTTCAAACAGTTTTATTTTCAGACTGAAGCTTCAGATTAAGTTTATAAGAATCGTTCAAGTACTGACTACTACTCCATGTACCAGACACACTCACAGACAGTAGATGTTTTTATACTTTTACGGCCAGGATTTGAACGACTGTCTTCCGAGAAAAACGTGCCGACGACTACAGCCAGAGCTATGTTATTCAGATTAATATTGTGTGTTTGCCTTATTCGTTTTCTACTGATAGTTATCTAAAAGCATACTCACTCTGTGTAAAGTTCGCCGAGGATGGCAAAGGTGGTCACACAGAAGACTACCAGAGCGATCTGGTAGCCAGTGCCAATGAGGGCTGAGAAGAGCATCGGGTAGGACGCCGGGCGAAAGACGTCTCCATGAACCTGTTTCCAGCCATACTCGTCGCCAAGGTCACGCTCCATCTCATCAAGGTCATCCTCCTTGCTGTATCGAGCGTAGTCTTTACGGAGCGTCCGCATGAGGATCATAGATACCAGGCCGACCAAAAAGATCACCATCATGAACGAGTTGAAGATGGAGAACCAGTGGATCTGAAATACATATCAAGTTTTGTTTAAATCAGTACTAATGATCTAATCTATCCTAGTAAAAATAACGCAAAATGGGACCCTAAATTATATTCATTTTGTGAAGACCTTGACAATATTGTTGAATACGAGGGTTCTCATTGGATAAGAGAGTTTTCAAATATCTGGTAGGTGGAATTCATTAACAGTCAGTAAACCAATACATGTATTGCTTTGGGACAGTCGCTAAAACAGTATATAACTACTTTACAATTTCATATATATTTTAAAAAGATTTAAAAGTAGTGAAAAGAAATACTCCTAATCAAAATATTTTACCCTGTGCTGGAAGAAGTTGGGGTCCAAGTACTTGTCGAAGCGGTCGACATACTTGATATTTGACTTGTGCCATTTCACCTCGTATGAAAAGTCTATTTTGATGTTTGGTGCAAGCTTCACCTTTGCTTCGCTTGTGAGATTCACATCCACAATCTGATTCACATTATATCCCACGTCGAACTTCTTGTGTGTCCAAATATAATACCCCTCTCCACCCTCATCAATTTCCCCCGCGATACCTGAAACACAATAAAAGACCTGGTTACTGGCTGCAGTACTAAAACCAGGAATGTTGCCTCTTAGCCTTAAGTTTTACCTGTGTTACAAAGGCCATCTATCTGGTTTTTGGTGCAAAGAGGTAAAGGGATAACTGTAACATCAGGATAGCTTAAACCGTGTTTTTTTCCTTTTTGAATACTTTTTTTTAATACGTTTTTATTTGTCGTGGTTAAAAGTTTCACAATAGTGGTTACAAGATAACCAGAGAGGGGTGAAGCCAGTCCTCTTTCTTTCATGATATCGTATGCATACAAAATGTCGTGTCCTTTCTGCTTGTAGTAGATTAACGCTGTTTCCGATTCTATGTTTTGAAATCTTGAATGCGGGATGAAGTGAAATTAAGCCTGCCATTTCACTTACAAGACTCCCTAATGAATTTAATCTCTAATTCATTTTCAGCCGGAGAAATAACGATAAGTGAATATAAAGGGGCTGAGTTGCCACCACAGCAATATCGACTTTAGAACTCAGACTTAAACTACTGTAATATTGATTTATATACCGCTACTTGACACAAGAACTCATGGATCTCTGTATGTGCACGTGAGCAGGTGGGCCGAGCCTGGCCACTGCTCAATACAGCAGTACAATAGAGCAGAGCACAGCTGGCTAAACACGTGTACTGTGAGTACTTTTATTGAACGCTGGATCTTGTCTGTTGCATACAGTTTGGTAGTAAATGCTTATTTATAACAAACATTTTTGTCGACACAGATACTCTTCAGATACACCAATTCTGTACAACCTGTGCTATGTTCTGCGGGTTGACAATGATACCTCCCACTGTGAATCTGGATCGTTGTCTATGCTGAACTGCACCAGCGAATATCGGATTGCATATAAAGCTTCACACATATGGCTGATAAACATCTCTTATAGAAATGGATGGACTGGTCTAATAGTATCAACCTAATTCATGGACTTAATTCATTGAAGTAAAACCCAGGCCGTAATTTAGTGTTGCCTTTTTTCAGTTGATCAAATTTTCACATATGTGCCATAGGAAAAGCTTGGTCTACTTACCCCATATTGGTAGGTCATCTATGTACATCTGATACCAATAATGGTTTTTCACAGCATATACGAATGCTTGGTATTTTTCCTCGGTTAATGTAACCTCACAGTATTTAGTTTTTTGGACATCGGCTGGAAGGGAGTACATTGTGGGATATTGAACTCTGTGGATTTCAATGCATAATGAACTAGGATAAAACCCGGTCAGACTACTAGTAGTTGTGGGAGCATGAAAATCACCATTAGCATATGTGCAGTTGTAAATTACATCGAATATAGTGTTCTCTTTCCTTTTTTTTTTTTTCTCTTTCTTTCTTTTTGTGTTGCGGTATTGACCACGTTTTAAATGTATACTTGACATGTCGTGAAATCACCCACAATTCCGATTCTATTCATTCAGGTTTTGTTTTTTTGTGTTTATTTGTCACGATAATGGGGATACGTATTTGTCATTACTGTCAACTTAAAAAGGCGATAATGTAAATAAGTTGTAACCTTACCTTTGTAGTCGATGTCTAGTCCACTGAACTCCAACTCTACTCCCTGTAGAGCTTCGCCCAGTGTTTCATGGTAATGGCTGATTGCTTGTTTGGGACCAGCACAGAAAGGGAGGGAGAAATATTCATATGTTTCTTGTCTGTTGTGGTATGGTCCCACTGTGTTCATCCATAACACCACCTCTTCTCCTTGGTCATACTGAAAGGGACAATGTTGGCTATATTTAGTTTTAGAAGATGTTGCCTGAGAATCCGTTTTAAGGCATAAGAAAATATATGTTTCGTATAACATGCTAAAATGATTTGGTAGGGTATGACTCATTTTACCTGACGGCAAGAGTCGACCCCGTTTTGCTTGGTAGGGTCAGCGTCTGGGTTCAACCCTAAGTCAAAAAGATGTGATTTTAAATTGTTTGATTGAAGAATAGGTGGAACTATTTCAATGTGATTAGATTGATTCATGGCATCAGAACCAAGAATTAATCAGACAGATGACAGATTTCCCATGAGGCATTCTTGTCCAATTGAAATGGTGTCACAAACTGCCACACCCGAGTAACTGCCTGTGAGCCACACCTTAATAGCAACATTTGTTTTTCGTGTTGTTCATTTCATGTTCCTCCCTCTGCATGACCTAACTAACCTCTGACTTGTGTATCATGTCCTGACCCACATTTGGGGTTTTCTTTCATTTATATTTTAAGTATACCTACTTAGGGGGAAATTCGCGTTAAATCACCCACTATGGCCGTAAACTGCTGCTAATAAAATGTGGTATATCTCACCCCGCCTCTTCCGACCCTCACTGTTGTACTGATAGGGTCCACAGAAAGGTTTTGAATTGGGGAAGAAATTTATGTATCCGTCTGCGTTCAATGTGAAGGCTTGTCCCCCAACTGTAGCCCAACAAATGACTAAAATCTGGCCGTTTTTTCTGGTTATGACTAGCGATTAACGGTCTACATTCTGTACCACATTAGCTTACGAGCTACAGTCACCAAAGAACCGTCTGAGTAATTTATTTGAACTCGTATCATGAATGAACATGATATCGATTGGGCGATTCGTCATGCTTGGGCCTTCTTAAACGGCTAAGTATCTGATGTAGAGACCACTATGATGTGGTGCATGTAGCCATTAATAAGTACCGGTATGCGATTTTAAGGGTATAGGAGGGGATAACTCAGGGACTGTACTTAATCCATCAGTAAAAGATGAGTTTTATAACTGATAAATAATGCTGGTAGCACTGGTATTTTTATTTTTATTTTTTTCTTAGGGCGTGTTTATTTACTTTTCGGTTTGACCCGCTCGGCCACCAGTCTGAGTCACTAGGCAGAGTACTTTTGTAACTTATTAACTCTCACATTTAGATAATACTGGCTCTTAACAGTAGTACTATTTAAAGCTGCTAGCCAGCATAGTCGTTATTATATCTATCTGTTTAAACTCATAAACATTTTACAGACATACATAACCTACAAATCGTTCATACCATTCCGATCATTTTGACACGAAGTGAGAGGATTAGCTATACAGCTGGGGTATTATCACTTCAAATGCAGTATATTACCTACTACCTGTTACCTGTACTCTTTCTGCCTTCTTCTGGGAACCTAACTTTATTACTAAATCCTACAGGCGGTCGAGGGTTTACAACAGCACTTCTTAATCCTAGTTACATGGGGATTTAGCGTATTGTAGTGACCGAATCTATGAGTAAAGGTGAGAAAACAGGGACAGCAAGTTTTATTTAGCCTTATTTTATTTGCCTAGGTAGTCCCATATACAGGGTTTCCGTAGAGAGGACAGAGAAACCACTGTCGTTGATATCTGAGATCAGACGTGGCTTACTGAAGAGAGTTTCTCTTTTTAATTTGTTTTATTTGGTCTTCGTTCAGGTAGAGAACGATCTACAATGACCAATTCTTGGCAAACCTTCTATAACATGGCAGACCACCAGCGTGTGGGCCCAGGCCCTACAATTATGGGAATTACCTGGGTATTGACTCTCAGCATAACAGCAGCCAGTCATATCTATTAGGTCCCTCAGCGTCAAGATTGTCACCTTTGATGATTCTGTATTTATGCAAATGTTGGACTGGCCACCGATAGCTATAGCCTGTCGTTACCTGAGGTCACCTTTCAGGCGACCGTAGAAGCAATGAGGCTGCGAGCTGACGTCAATATTGATGTAGGCTACCCATCCGCCACATTCCCCAAACCGAGGCCCTCCGATGGCAAGCAGCCGACACAGCCCTCCGGTCAAGAGATGATTCGCTCTACTGGACCATTCGCTCTCCAGTCCATTGGATGATTCGCACTACTGGGTGATTCATCCTTGATGATTTGCTCTACCTTTTGTGGATGTTTTCCCTAGACTAGTGCGGATTCCCCTTCAATAGATATAGACCTATACAGGTGTATACAGATATAGACTTTTACAGGTATGGTGTTATATGCTCCGACCAAAATAGGCTAGGGGCCATACTTGATGAATGATTCGCCCTACTGGCAGTCTGAGCTAAAATATATATATTTTTAGAATTAATCTTTACTTTTTGGGGCAGGAAAGGGAAAAGGGGGTTCGGGGGCAATACAATATAGACTACATCTAATAAATACAGAATATTTAGCAAAATGAATACTGGCAGAATATATTCTTTTTGAACAGTGGCAGCAGATAGGGAAAAGGAGAAAAAAAGAAAACCTCTGCCCCCCCCCCCCACATAACATACACATTGACAAGCCTGTCCTATTTCACTCTTTAAAATGGGTATTCAAAAGTAAAGGTCTACAAAGGTCACCATTTTCAAAGTCCATAAAAAGAAAGTTCTAGACGGAATATTGACACAATTTTTGAAGTTTTAGAAACGTAATTTTTTAGTTTTAGGCTATCTGTGCTAAAAATAGTGTGTTGGTGACATCCCTACTCCAGGGAAGTAGGGGCCCACACCCCGGGGAGCAGTAGGGCGAATGATCCAACTCCATACTACTGCCTTGGGGTATGGCGAATGGTCCAGCTTGTAGGGCGAATCCTCCAGGTGGTGTCAGCCTCGACCAGCAGAGGGACACGGGGCAGTGTTGGTATGGGAGTCCGAGACTGAAGTGGTGTAGTGCGAATCATGACATGGGCAAACTGGTAGTAGAGCGAATCGTCCATAACCCCAAAAGACTTCACGATATGACCCAAAACTATAGGATAGGTCGCGACGTGTTATCACAGCTCTTTTGTAGAACATATAATTAGTCCTTATTAAACACTTAACGAAATGAACACCATCGTTGTCATGCGAATACACATCTCATCAGTCACAAATCCCAAAACATCAAAAAATTCAAGCAGCAAATTATCATCCCGACGTTATATACTATAGGCATAGCATCGACACTATTATTCAAATGATAAAGTGGTAGGCCAGATATCATGTCAGACTTCATTAATACATGTACTGACCTAGGCTCGGCTATATGCTTAATAGTACTATAGCTGTGCTATACATATATATGCTATACCTGGCTCTAAATATTGAAATTTATATTGGTTTGACGCCTATATCCTCATTAGTATTACTATAGTCTAAGATCAGACTAACTTCACTAGTAGGCCGTGTAAAAGAATATTCATTTCACTCGGGCTTTACAATACATGTGTCATATGACAGAAGCTAAATAAACTGAAAAACCTAGACCCATTTAATACCAACTCAAGCAACCACTTTAATTATGCTACAGAAAGTTATGACACATTTGACAGCTAGAATCTAGCCTAGATCTACACGTCTGACAGTGACAGACCCAGGCCCAGGGTTGGTCCGGCCAAGTCAAGTGGAATTATGGACGATTCGCACTACTGTCAGTTCGCCCTAGATGATTCGCACTACACCTCCTGGATGATTCGCACTACTTGCTGGACCATTCGCACTACCCCAGGGCAGGAGACTGGGGTTGGATGATTCGCCCTACTGGCAGTAGTACTGCTCCCCGGGGTGTGGGCCTCTCCTACCCGGGGTGTGGACCTCTACTTCCCGCCTTTAATGTTGTAATGGGGGGCTCTGCCCCCCAACCCCCGTTCTTTCTTCCTACTGCCCCCTAGCCCCTTACACCTTTTCTATCCGAAAAAAAATCAATTCTAAAAAATAAATAACCTATATTTAGTTAAAGAGTGGTACTAGTGCGAATCATCCAGAAAGTAGTGCGAATCGACTAGGGCGAATCATCTAGTAGTGCGAACAGACAGTAGTGCGAACTGACACTAGTGCGAATCGTCCATTCTCGGTCAAGTGCCACACCCCCTCCCACTGCTCGGCCCCCATCTTCAATATCATTAACCACACCTTAGCCACGGATATGTTTGATTATGTATTCGGCTTAGTTTGCTTGAAGATGATTAATAATTTGAACAGGCAGTGAGTTTTAAATCCGAATTTGGGGCGTGACAGCAAGTTCTGACGTGACACGTCTTGACAAATCTGACACTGGCACTGTGGCCGAATGAGTCGACTGACGCATTTGAATTCCAAAATTGTAGAACGATATTGCTTCGATCAGAATCTGCAATTCTCCTTGAAAGAATGCCTAACATATGTTTAAAAGTCTATATGATAGAAATTGTTATTTGTTTTGGGCGCAGACCGAAGGGGAAAGTAGGCCACATCGTCAACACAATATAAACATTGAAGCAAGAAAGAGAATTACTACCAAAATATCCCAGACAAGCAAGATCCGACAACCAAAACACAGGCTACAAATGGTGTTTTTCCATTGTTCTCTGCAATAAATCAACAAACAATGCGGTGCCCATGTCATGCAGGCTATGTTCTATGTACTGCACTACGATGTAATTTATTATGACAATGACTTTGTGCAAAACCGGAGATTTCTTTCTGCAGTGACTTCATACTGACAACACCGGTAGGCCATCTTTCATGGTATCCAAGGAAAAGGTATACTCACTTTATGGTTGTGTTCGTCAGCTTCTACGTGGTATCCAAATACTAAGACAATGCATACGAATCTTAAGATTCTTAGGTTCATTTTGATGGGTGCTGTGAATCCAGATGGGTCACTGTTGGAGGGATATCGGAGGATTTTTCAAGCAAACTCCATCGAGCAAAATATAATATGGCGGAAGTTATTGCCTAGCCACGTCAGCTACGAGATTTCCCAGACGTGTTTACCAGAGGGCGCCATAGTCTGTTTTTAGTACCAATTTGCGTCACTAGGGGGCGATACTGAGCCGGGACGCGCTTTTTTCCCCCTCCTGCTTTCTTTTATTTCTTTGAGTTGACATTTGTGGTCTATGGTCTACCACTTGTTGGATAAATACCTCTATAGCAGAGTACAAAGTTTATGCAAATATGCCCCTACCCTAATTTTACAACTACCATTTTTATGTGGACTAGGGGTTGGTCTTGAGTTCAGATTATAAAAGGCATCTCTAAGACTCTTATATTTTATTTTTAATTTAAAGGTGTGGTCATTTAATATTTTCAGGGGGTGGACAAAGACCAAGGAGGATAAGCGTATAGCTATATAGTTATTCATTGCTCTCTGGGTGAGAAAATATCGACTCGAGGGGGGCTTAGCATTGTGACCCATTTCTAGCTAAGACGCTCGCACATTTTCTATGAGACCATGCCATGGCTTACTTCAAAAAGGGGAGGGGGCAGGTACTTTTCAGCGCACTTAGTGTGGGGGCTGTAAAATATTCCACACGCTTCAAAGGCGGAACAAAACCCATTTTCACACCCCTCCCCATAATTCACCACCCCCTGGTTTTTATCATCTAAGGACAACTACCTCAGGGGTTCAGGTCAGTCACCTTTTCTTGGTAAAAAAAGATAAAATCTCCAAATGTTCAGGTAAACGCCACATGATTGCTCGTTTTTTTGTAAAGCCTAGGCTATAGATTCTTTTCAGGAAGAGCCTCCATCCCCACCCCAGTCATAAATAGAGATTGGATTCATTGGATGAAGGTAGACACGATTATGCTCCTACCCGGAGCCAATATGGTTCTTTAACATCCTATACTACCTAGTGTGGAAGTAGACCGGTTTATGATAGCTCAAGCATGTCAGGGGCGGAGTGGAGATGCTAGGCCTAACTCTACTGACAGCTTTGATTGTATTTATTCAACATTTCATTTTGACCCTCTCCCTCACTCTGGTGGACTAAGTAAACGTCAAAAACAGAAACACATGCGTACGATTTATTCATTTATTTGTGAGAATTCACTGTCGGTAACAATGAAACATAGGACAATACCAAAGAGCGTCCCTAAATTATATATGCATCAGTGTATTTGTGTATAAGGACTATCGACTTCTCAAGTTCTAGGAATGTTTGCTGGCTCCTGTTGTGATCATCCATGGAGAACAGGAACAAGAAGTCCGTGTATATTCCGTTATCATTTTTTTTATATACCAAAATGAATATCGATAACTGTTATAAAATATTTTTCGTAATTTAAGCTTAGATCTAACGTGGGTGCCATCTCAAATCTTTGATCTTATATCTGAAAAGAGAGGAAAAGAAAATTATGATTATGCATGGCCAAATAAGACATTTATACCTGAATAACGAAATTAGTATTTTTATTTATCACACTCCTTTCTCTTTTACCATTAAGACCTACACAACACAATAAATTTGAATAAAAATGTTGGAATCATTCCGTCGTAATCATAGATGTCCTTTAGTATTATATAACATATTTCTTCTTGCATAACATTGCTACGGATTTCCTAAAAGGAGATTTAAACCATGACTATACTCACTATAAACTAAGAAGAAGATGCGGCGGCGGCATCTTTTTTCTTTTGTTCGGCCTCTGCCTTTGCGACTACCTCTTCGTGTTTCTTGATGAGTGCACTTGCTTCCTCTGTTGTCAGAATGTGGATTAGGGTTTTGCCATTTTCTCGCGTCAACGTCGCAATTTCCACTTCAAGGGAGAAAGAAATAGAACAAACGGTTAAAACACAACATTATCAGCCATGAACCACACAAATCAAACTTTCAACTTTGAAAATATTCATCTCATGGTTTTGACCACACTCCCACAGATTTTCTTGATTTATGCCACTGTAGAGAAAACATTCTCTCCATTAAAAACGTGACAATCCAATGCTTACATATTCTGAATACTAATTAGAGATTCCTATACTATAAGACCAAACACTTACCCTTCTCGTGCGTGAGTTTGTTGGTATCCAGTGTCTTGCTGAGTACTTTGATGGAGAGTTCTAGTCCCTCCTGCAGGTTCGTCTCCCCCTCCTTGTACTCCTGTTTCAGCATACTGACTGCCGCCTGTAATGCAGTCCGTGTATGGTTAAATCACATATATAGCAACTATACATGACAATACATAGATTAGGTAGTATAGTGCAAACGTGCTTTAACTGCATAGGTATAGACATTTGATATATTACTCTACTTTGATTTATCACTCTACTTACTCTACTTCATGTATTATATTCATCTCAAATACTTTTGTTTAGTCATAGCGCACATAACATTCTCCGTTGCTTTTTTTTTAATGCTAAAAGTATTGCTGTCTCATACTCACCGCACTGTTGTTTCCAATACATGTGGCTTTCCAGCCACCATAGTTTCCACTGGGGTCACTTTGGTACAACTGGAAGCCGTAGTGTTTGTCCCACCCCATGTACAGTAGGGACACGCCGAAAGGACGTTTGCCTGCAGGATCAAACAATAGCAATTATTATATGCCTTTTCCCGCACCATGCAATGTTAAGAGTAATGCACTAATTTGGTCATTGACAACATGGTTTGAAGCACTTAACACTTTAAGCGCCGCAGACTGGTTTAAAATACGATGCCCCTTGTCCCCATGATGTATGAATGTAGCCCTGGCGAGTAACTCGCCAGGGCTATTTTTATGCTATATTCAAGTACCGTGCATGGCCAGCGAGTGGATCAACCCTGTAAAGTCGGCATGATGCTTTAATGTAGCACTGGCGAGTTACCCACCAATTCTGCATTCATACATCATGACGATAAATGGCATAATCCATTAAAGCGTTACTCTGGGGTTAAAAGTGCGTCTTGGTCAGGAAGACCATCTGTACTGATGAGGATCAATATTTTTTTTAATAAATTAAAAAATAAAAAGTTGAGATTTACCTCCGAACTGTGTGTAGGCCTGTTTCATGTCACACAGTGTGCTCACGAGCTGCTCACACGGGATGGGCTCACCATACTGCAGCAGGTATCTACAACAAACCACCAACCACCATTTAAAGACACATTAAAGAATGCATTAAAAGAAAAGTTAGTCTAGTGACAATTCCTATATTGTCTTGCAAACATAAAATGAACAATATTGTCGATTTTACAAAGAAATGTTTATGGATATGCATTTCGATTTGTATTACCCGCACCTCCCGTGTAACACTCTAGGAGAACTCTATAACCCGCACTGGGGTGCTGTAAATGTCAACTTTAGTACATGTACTGTAAATTCCAAGCCCTTATATTATCCGCACTTCCACCGTAGGAGAACCCTTTAACCCTCACTGGGCTTCTAATTCATGCATTGCCTGCCAACAGTACGCTTTATGGTAGTTTTGCGTCAGTTTGAATGACTGATATTTTCTTGTCAACTTACCTCTGTGCAATAAGACGGAGTTCATGCGTAAGCACGTTGGCGTCGGAGGTAATACCAGCTACACTGCACGCCAAGTCTCTGTAATCATGACATGTTGATGCACATTAGTACTTTTAATTCATGTAATACCATATTTATTTTGATTTTAATAATTGCCTTCATTAGAAAATGACATGTTTCATCGAATTCAACAACATATATATTATATGAAAAGTTGACATCGAGGTAAATAAAGGTAAAACATCAATTTACAATTGTCAAACGGAACATTCCCGGTATACATATTATATAGGTGAATTTGTTAGGAAGTAATTCAATTCAATTCGATTCAAAACTTTATTTTAGACTCAGTCGTACTATCTCCAAATCATCAAAACAACTAGAAATTATAAATATGCATTATACAAATGTATGAGTATACTTAGGACGTTAGGAGTTTGGTATACCTAATATTATTTTTTACGTTTTAAAAAGCTAGTATCCCCTGATTATTAAATGTGAAGATTGTAACTTACTCGTGGAGTGTGTAGATTTTTTCTGAGTAGGCGACCTCATCAAGAAGTTTGTTTGTGTTGCGGCGCTCAGCGGCCAAGATGACTCCCCCGGAGGTGAGGATCCCCAGGCAGGATCCAGCGTGTCCTATGGCCTCCATAGCATATTCTACCTGATACAGGCGACCTATTTATCAAATACCAGTATCAGTCAAGTTAGTTAACTGCATACAGGAGCAGATTCATTGAAATACCTTAAAGCATTGAGTCTATCCATATAAAAAAGAAAGTCTGTTTCCAAAGGTGGATTTGTTTTTGTAGTTTATTAAACGTCCCATTGACCTTGCAGAGGAGACTTAGATCTACTCAAGTTTAAGCTATACATTTCGGCCTAGGGCTAGGCTTGCTCTAAATATAGACCTACAAAAGATCTACATTATTAATGACTGTCATTAATATAGTCTATAGGCTTATTATAGCCTACACTCCTAGTACCTTTCACTCTGACTATTTCGTCATATTTAAACGACATATTTGTGATATGCATGTGTACTGTCTGAGACTGGATATTAATTAAAGTGGATGCTCCTTAAATTTCTTAGTAGATGAGATTTAAGTTAGACTTAGAGTTCCTTAAATTAATTTCTAGCCTAGAATCTAGGTCTTCCGTCTTGACACTGACAGGAGGAATAACATGGCTTTTGAAATTTGACTAACCTTCTGGTGAGAAGATCGTTGTACGGGAATCGTATCGTCGAGCCTGAAACGTACAAGGGTAGGGTAGAGTAACAACACAATTCAACGTTCGATTACAGGCGATATTCTAATTTATATTTCCAACTTGTCAACCGGTGTCACCTATGAGCGATAATGCAGGAAAACCGGCCACATGACATGACAAAGCAACTTTCAAAGTCTTGATTTACAATAAATTTGGAGTTCTATCAAGTTATATACATGTTTTTGTGATGAAGTGTGGGTTTTGTTACCCGGCCTACATAAGTCTTTCTTCGGGCATGTTCTGAATTACCCAGAATCTTGCAAAAAGGGAGTACAAACTTGCTTACCATTTTGTTGCAAGGAGAGTTCCTACGAAGCTAGCCGCGCGCAGCGATGCGAGTTTCGGATTTAGTACTCGGCACACCACCTAGGGGGCGTCCCAACAAGTACCTGCTGTGACGTCACCACGCGATGTACACATTGCCATGTGGACGCATCAGAGCTGTCTGCTGTGCTGCTGTGCGCTCGATAGACCAGCTTTGGTCCTTGTTTTTATTGAAACCACGCTTGAGTTCAACATTTGGAATAATACACAGCATACGTCATGCTATAATGCAAGGCCGGTCAAAATGGATTAAGACAACTCGGAATATATTATGTGTTTGCAGTAAAACTAAAACTGCATGATCAACCGAGGTGGGTGGGGCATCCATTGGCAGCGGGAAGGGATGACGCTGGGAATTGAATAGAGCTAGATCCGAGCGCTTGATGGTCATCGATGGAGGTTAAGACTATACATGGAGAGATGGTATTGTAACCCACCTATGCTAGTGGTGTGAACCCATGACACTCACACTCATAGGCCAATAGCGTATGAAAGGTGATAACTATTATTGCATTCGAACTTCGTTTTCCACAAGCCTGTGTGAAACTATACAGAGCCACCAATAACATGGAGAGGACTCGTGGCATAAGCAGGCCACTGCCTGCTAGACTTCTATTTCCATTCTTTTTCCATGCAATATTGATTGGTTGGACGCTGGCAGCTTCTAACGTGGATGTAGCTCGGAATAAGATAGTAACTGCTGAAATAACATGTGGCACATCTGGTAAAGAGACTTATTTCACCCACAGTGAGGCCTTCCTAAGGCCAAGCAGTAGGACACTTCAGACATGTTATAATACATCTACACACCCGGCCTCTGCCATGGTCGATGGTAGAACAGACACATGGTGGCAGAGCACAGCACGGGGACAGCTGATCAAAGCTGGATATGGGCTAAATGGGAGGCCTGAAGCCATTATAACCACCGATCTGGAACAGGTAGATTTAAATGATTTATAGATGTTTGCATGTCACCACCTAGATTACATGTTTATACAATTTTAAAGTTGAAAAACATCACAAAACAGCTCCATGATGCTTAAGATTTTGAATAGATTTATTGACCATAAACTCATGTAAATGTATAACACGTTCTTCCAGAATGGTCATGGAGAAATATATACAGGTTAACACGTCCATAAAAAGGTGCATTAAGACAGGTAGATTTAAATGATTTATAGATGTTTTCATGTCACCACCTAGATTACATGTTTATACAATTTTAAAGTTGAAAAACATCACAAAACAGTTTCATGATGCTTAAGATTTTGAATAGATTTATTGACCATAAACTCATGTAAATGTATAACACGTTCTTCCAGAATGGTCATGGAGAAATATATACAGGTTAACACGTCCATAAAAAGGTGCATTAAGAAAACTAGTTAGGTCTCAAATTATTTTTCATATAAAGACAGATCCTTTGTATGGTAGTCCATGTCCTGTATTGCCCCTAGGCTCTCTCTAGAGGGGTACTGGTAGTACTTTTAAATAACATTCAATACTATCTTGTATCTTCATTCTTTCAGCATGATGATATAATTAACAATTGTCAAGACAAATCATATTTCACAATTGGGGAGGGACACAAACCTGATGGAGGGAACCTGTAAATTTGAATAAATCTGTACATAGACCGCTAGATCCCTAGCAATGGTATCAATCAGTCACCACTCTTTTCCATAACCCCTAACGTCTCAAATGACTTGAATTCTACCTGTGGATTATTGAACACACGGTAATCATGATTTGATACGAGTAGGAACTGCATATTATCCATTTAGAATTAAAATCCAGAATCCATTTAGAATCAAAATTAAATACTATAATTACTTTCTCCTTTTAGTATTTTGAAATCGATAGCATCATCGTCAGTATGGGCGACTCTAAGAGGCCGGGCCGAATGATCCTCTACAAGTCAGTGGATGGTATTAATTACACACCATGGATATATAGAGTAACTGATGAGAGGGACTGTGTAAACTTGTACCAACTCCAAGTTTTAGCCACACCCAGGGATATAGAATCTAAAGTATGCAGCAGCTACAGCAATAAGTATTCTGGACAATTCGAGCAGGTAAGACATGATCTCTATCTCTGCAACAATTTATTTCTATACATGGCGATGTGACTGTATATTCATTATTTGTTAAATAACAATGCACTGTTGCAACAAAGGAACCTTTCCAAACGCACCTTGTTCATGTAAGACATGTAACCAATCTTATTATATTTTCACATCTGAAAAGCACATATTGAATTCTGCGGAATATAAATTATATTATTAACATCCTTAGATATCACAACACTTATTTTCTGTTTCAGGTGACATTTGATTTGAGTGCAGTGGATCGCAGCCTTGCAGTGAGTTGAAAATACCTACACACTTTCTGACATATCTATTCTGCATTCATGCATACATGTACAGCGATGAAAAATAAGAGCGAGATACAATTACATATATTCTAATTTATTTGTTTTATTTTTCAGGCATGGAGGAATTTACGCTTTTTGAAAATAGAATTTTACAAGATGGATCTAACTCTCGGTATCAATGGAGTGAAATTTGTGAGTATCCATTATCATACATAACTATATGAATATGCAACAGTTGTCATGATTATACATGCATTCATGTATCATTGACCGCTCTGGTGACTTTGGTTCTATAGGGCGCATGGGCAACAGCTGGCCAGGTGGAGGTTTAATATATTGCGTCCTCATTGTGGTGTCTATCGACTCTAGGGTATTATATAGATTACATCACTAATAACACCTTCTAGTCCTGTCTATAAAATTAATACCGAACCATCTGAATACATATAGATATACGCCCACATTCTATACATCAAATGACGTTCACAAGAGACTTTGCCATTTCTAGATCTAGTTGAGTGTAGGGTACAGTAATGTATACCTAAGGCATCAACAGCACATGCCATTTATACACGAATGGTTTTCTGCATGATATTTCTGAAATGAAGGAATTTAAAATCCCCATAATTAACATCGGTTGCCACTGGGGTTATTCGCGGGTTCAAATCCCAATTTAATCAAAGAGTAGAACAATGGACTGATATCAAGTATCAATAGCTGGTAGTTAATAATTCTGGTTGATTATTGTTTTGAGCTGGGGTTGCTGGGGTTAATCACCAGCCTGTAAACCCCGTCCATGATTAACCCTTGACACACATTCACCACAGCACGCCTCATGCAGCCCCTCCCAGCCCGACACACTTCACTGAGCACACCGCCATGCGTGACCACTCTACTCAGCTATCGATCTGTCCTACTGCAAAATTCTCAGCTAGATCTAACTGACAAACTCGACGTCCCCAATTTGAGACTGTTGTCAGTGCTTGTTTATGTCATGAGCATAAGTGGGGCAAGCAATAATGTATATAGGCTAGGACTTGCATGACTCTAAGTTAGAACTTTGAGGAATGGTCAAACACAGTACACAGGGATCCAGCAGGTGTGGTCTACCCTGGGGGGGGGGGGGGGGGGGGGGGTCTAGCGGGGGCATAGGCAGGCTCCTGTGCCATATTTCCTATACTTATAGTAAGGAGGCATGTCAATGGTCATTTCCAGGGAGTCTAGAGGGCCACCCTCTGGATCCGCTACTGATACAGCATTTGTAGTATAAACTTATAAATACAGAAGTTGTATAGTGCAGACCATAAAATGAAAACATAATAATAACGACTATTAGAACAAAATGCCATGTAGAAAATGGACCCTGTATCCTTATGTTGGTTTCAAAAGCATCACCATTCTAACAGTATACACAGGTGTATAGTGGGGCTGCAGGGTATACTGCACAGAGAGGGCTAGGGTGGTTGTAGTGGTGGCAGCTGTGTTAACTGACTAATGAGTCACACCACCTGGAGCAGCGTCCTCCTGCACGGTGGGGCAACACGTGTGTCGTACTGACACCCTAACACCCGCCCTCTCAGTCACACCCGCCCCACACCCGCCCCTCACAGCCACCTTCACAGCCACCTTCACAGCCACCTTCACAGCCATCCTCACAGCCACCCTCACAGCCAACCAAACACCCACCTTCACAGCCACCCTCACAACCACAGCCACCCTCACAGCCAACCTAACACCCACCACCACACCGCCCCTCACAACCACCCTCACAGCCACCTCCACAGCCTTCACAGCCACCTTCATAGCCACCTTCACAGCCACCCTCACAGCCACCTCCACATCCACCTTCACAGCTACCGCCACAGCCACCTTCACAGCCACACTTTCACAGCCACCGTCGCACAACCCATCACAGCCACCCTCACAGCCACCTTCACAGCCAGCCCCAAACCCGACCCCTTACAGCCACCCTCACAGCCACCTTCACAGCTACCGTCACAGCCTACCTCACAGCCACCCAAGCAACATCCAGTCTTATAATGTTAGTAACAGTGGTGTTGCGCCTAAATTCTACCTCCTATGCTGAGCATGCCCAATCACTACAGCTACAATGGCACCGTGGTAATACGTTTAGTGCGTGAAACTCTCTTTGCTCTGAGAACAGTACGTTATGAATCATGCTGAAAAATCTGAGGGAGAAGCCGAATTAATAATGTATCCCTTAATCAGACGGCTACCCACACCTCGAAACCCCCAATGGCCCACCTCTGAGACCCAGTACATTGGCAATGGAAGCTAATGCTAGTAGTACTTAGTAGACTAGCAAGCCCCTCTAGCTTGTAACAGTTCGCCTACACTGTTAGACTGTATAGACGTAGCGGAGAGAGGGGCACGTTGACCACCTGGGCACGTTGAACCACTCGCTCTCTTTGCTATTCCATTGAGAATTTTCCAGCAGTTTGCCTACCACATTACCCCCTTATATAAACGGTTCAGAGCAGCAGCATCATATTTATTTTGGGATGCTGAGGAGCAACTCAGACAACATTTTAAGATTTATGTGCTTGAAAGTAAATATTTGCAATTGTCAAACTTTTGTTCTTTTCTTGTTACAAAACATTGCTGACCAAAGATCTATATGGAGGTCAAAGTATACATCTAAATGCTTCAATAGAACCTGTTTTTACCCCTGAGCTTATGATGTAATTTGAATAACATCATCATTATCTATGATGGCCGGCATGGGGTACATTGAACCACTAAAATTGGGGCACCTTGAACCATGCTCTTGAAGGAAAAGTTCCATTATCTAACACATATGCGCCTGTGCATTGTAGTGCATAGAAGGACAAGGTGTCACTGCTCCTCACCAGAGGGCAGCAATTTTTGCAAGGTCTCCTCATCAGCTTATAAGTGAAAGATGAGAAGATAATACTCGGTCCAACCGCTGGGTCTACTATAGGCTGTATAGGACATATATAAAAACCTGTGTTTTATTAGGCACACAAAAATAGACATACATAGGATATAATTTGGTTATACTATCATGATAGAATATATGTAGTTTGCCAATTGGGATGATAAATTGTTTCGTAGCATATTCAGAGTGCCTTTATCCCTAGATTATCAATTTTTGAAAGCAAAGCAGAATGTTACATCATGTAAGAATATAACCAAGGATTATTATAGACCTTGCAAATAGTAGCAATCCTCTTAAGATGGTTTATATAGACCTAAAGGGAAATTTGTAAGGCTCTAACCCAGTCACTATTTTAGACACTTTAATTGACAGATTTGTGTGCATTAAATATGCACTTTTTAAACTCAATCCTCTTCAAAAGTTACAATAGCAAGTAATTACACCTCAACCTTCAATAATAAATCCATATTGCTGATAGTTTGAACCATTCAATATATGTGGTTCAAGGTGCCCCAGGGGGTGGGTCAACCTGCCATGGGCATGGGGCACATTGAACCACCCAAAGATTCTTTTTTCAAAAATTCAAAATAAATACAAAAAGTTACCATACTTGCTTTGCCATGGGTGATCATATATCGCAATGATATAAGGTAACTGCTAGATCCAAGATAAAAGTCCAGATGACTTTGATAAGGTCAGGAAAAAAATAAAAGTGCAAAAGTGGTTCAACGTGCCCCTCTCTCCCCTACATACATATACATGTAGATGTATTATGCATGGACATGTATTATGGTCTTCCATAGGTCTTGCATGGCTATTGTCAAAAAACATGATTGCTATTTGGCCTATATTTAATAGGCACTACACATATAGGCCAATGTTGAACGATGGTAGATGTTGCTCCTTGTTAATATACAGAATGATCTTCCTCAACCAATTTCTGGTAAACATGTAGACATGTATATAACACACCTGATTGCATTGCATGCATGGCCAGACCGGCAGTTTTTTCCCCAGTTTTTGTTTATTGACCGTTCGTCTTATATTGTATATGATATTATTACTTATAAACATCAGTATCATACTCCTATTGTATAACATACTACCTTGTTTGTACATGTACAAAACGGTGTCTTTCAGCAACACTACACGGTGAGTAAGCTGGCGGTGCAGGCGGAGTGCGTGTGTAACGGTCAGGCCGTGTCCTGTCAGCTGGAGCAGGCCACAGGACAGTACCAGTGTGTGTGTGGCGGCAACACCACCGGCCTCTTCTGTGAGCAGTGTCACCCCTTCCACAACCAGTTTGAGTTCTCCTACGGCAGAGCATGTGAAGGTGAGGCGGCCAGGAGATGGCACTACCTATATAGTGATACTTTTAATTAACCCTTTAGAGGCCACATATGTAGTGATTTAATGTTCTATGGCATTGGTTATTATGGAGCATGAATGCAGCCCTGGCAAGTAACTCGCCAGGGGTGCATTCAAGCATCACATGTTGGTTGACACCCACCTGAAGGGTCGATATACCTCCCAAACGAGTTATGGCAAGGTAGTAGTATATTAAAAGGGCACCTTGCAGGAGGCAGTAGATCGCCATGCAAATGCTCCATAAACGTATTTATAAACGCGCGTGCTGATGATTTTTTTGTTCTGATTGTGTGTGTGCACTGCCTCTGTAAACATACGTTAAAACGTAACCTCTGGTTCCCCGTCTGGTTCCCTTTTAAAATGTACCCACTGTATAGACGAAAGGTCTTTCCGTTATGCGTGGGACTGGTAGTAGTATATGAAAATGACACATTGTAGAAGGCAGTTACCCAATTAGCAAATCCACCAGAAATGTATGCTGACGGAGTGTCCTGTATGTCTGCCTCAGAGTGTAAGTGTTTTGGCCCTGCTGACAGAGTGTCCTGTATTTCTGTCTTAGAATGTAACTGTTTTGGCCATGCTGACACGTGTTTCTACGACGCGGTCACGGCTAACTTCTCACGGAGTCTGGACTCGCAGGGCGTGTACCGCGGAGGTGGTGTCTGTAATGATTGTAAAGACAACACGGCAGGTAAGATACCTACAGTCTATTGTATCTAAATATGAAGCTATATTGTAAATAAGTGTACCATTCATAATATACTTCCAATAGCTTAATGGTGAGGTACACGAAACTACAATGTATGTTTATTAAGTTCTTATGACAGAACGCCCAATAGAATACCAATAGGAAGGCATACATATATCATCACATGCACGTATGTCTATCTGATCTACTGGAGACCAAACATTATAAGATGAAAATAAGATAAACATTTCAGGTGTAAACTGTAACAAGTGTCTGGCGTACTTCTACCGACCCATGGGCGAGGACCAGCGGAGTGTGAACGCGTGCCGCCCGTGTGACTGTCACGGGCCCGGGGTGGTTCTGAACCCACTCACCGGGCTAACGGGGGACTGTGTCATGAACGACGACACCCTCCTCCCATTGGGCATGGTATGTGGCATGAACTGTTTTATTTGTCATTATTAAGTATAACATTTCCATTTTAAGCAATATCAATGGTGTGCTGTGTAGTAATATATCCTAATGCATGGATAATCACGATGTATGGCAGATTAGGCGTCATTCATAAAGTATGTCACGCAGATTCTGACCATTATCAAGACCCCCCCGCCCCCCCCCCCCCCACACACACACACACTCCCCTCTCACGCTTTTCCCCATACCTCTATCGTTGCGGGACCCATACCCCCTCCCTGTGACGTATGTCGTAGTTTACGGATCACTCTTTTATTTTACTGAAGTTGCGCCCTATTTCCATGTACTACTTACAGACAAACGACTTACTGCCTGTACAGGCAAACTAGTCTCTATCATAATAATACATGATAATATTATGTTCGTATCGTGTGCTCCACTGCAAAGACAGCCATACTAACCTGGCTAATGGGCGTGTTATGCCCCAAACATGCTATACCAAACGGCAGTCCCTTTCACCATGCCAACAGATGCCATATAGAAACCTACAACATGTGGTATCTTGAATCACATGTCCCGTCTGGGTGCCATATACAACATGTAATACCTTGCACCATGTCCGTACAGGTGCCATATACCACATGTAATACACGTACCTTCTACCATGTCCTTCCAGGTGCCTGGAGACTGTATCTGTAAGACTAACGTGACGGGGTCTAAGTGTGACCAGTGTAAGGTGGGCTTCTACAACCTGGACGCCAATAAACCAGCAGGGTGTACAGGTCAGTGCCATCTTCACTTAATGATTAATAACTCAATCAGGAAATTTACACGTGCCATAACACCATGGATCATGGTTATTTTATGATTTATGGTTGGGTAACAGGATGCTTTAGCTGGGTCCATGTCTGTACCAAAACGTTGGGATAACATGAGTAGTATAAGGAAAGACAGAATTGCAACAGGCGACCGCTGTACTAAAGTCTGTCGGTTTCTGCCAATCGATAATCATAATTCTTCGATAGCACATTGTTCCTATTCTCTTTCTATCACCACCTTTACCAATCATGTTTGTTCCTGCATGTTTCAGACTGTGGGTGTGACACCAGAGGTACGGTGTCCGGCTCCCCTGTGTGTAACACTACCAACGGACAGTGTCCCTGTAAGAAGTACCTGATGGGTAAGCACTGTGACCAGTGTATGGACGGCTACTATGGCATGACTACAGAGGACCCTGACGGTGAGGGACATATTCAACTAATCACCAGATATTTCACTTACAAATGAAAGTTCCTGACTATCAAAATAAATGGTTAATATGCCTACTTTCCTCTGAACTAAAATACATGCAAGGATAAATATGTACCGGATGGTATTATATGTTAGTTATTACACCAGTATACCAGAATAACAATGACAACCACTGGATATAACACACATGTCAAACTAAAAAGTGATACATGACACCCACCTGCTTGCCCACACCCACCTGTCTGCCCACTTCGTTGTTCCTGAACTAATTTCAACCTTTCAGTCAATCAATTCAATCACTTAATCACCCTGACCCTGAGTTATCTGTGATGTTAATCACACGCTCAATCTTTAAATAGCATTTTATGCTAACTCTATAGCTGCATTCTCCCTGTACAGGTTGTAAGCCGTGTGAGTGTGATGTTGGTGCCTCAGCCGGTAACTTATGTGACAAGGAGACAGGACAGTGTCCATGCAGGGGAGACATCATTGGAAGACAGTGCAAAGAGTAAGTGTGGCTCCCTATACTATTACAATATTATATGTATATATCTGATATAAGAATGGCTTAACGGCATCGTGCTTTAATATGTGATGATTTTTCGTCCTGGTGTATAGCACTGGGTATTAAAGCTCAAGTGCTGCTTTTCATGCATCATGCTGACCTCTGAAGGAGAGGGGGCTGTGTGATACAGACCTGTGCGCAGGGTCACCATGATACAGCAATGCAGCTCTAGCGAGTAACTGACTATCCTTCATGTAAAGCATATATAATACTCACACTAAATAGTGCTGAATACTATGATACTTAACCATCAAAAAAACATTTAGAATTAATACCATACTAAACTTTGACCATGTGTTACTCCCTGCAGCCCACGGTCAGGGACCTACAGCCCAGACCCTCACTTCCTACGCGGCGAGTTTGAGTCTATCAGAAGTAGTTGGGACAGGGCCTTGCCTGGCTACCGCGGCTTTGGCTACGCTACCCTCTCTGAAAGTGTAAGCTGCAACACTCATTTCTAATCACTTATTATATTCGTCAGATGCTCCAGAAAAAAAGTGTAATGGCTGTGTTCAATTTGTATATTTCTAGACGAACCTATACATCCATTAAAGGTATAAGGGAGGGTTCGGTCAATTCTATTCTACCAACAATATCTCTTAATCACTCAGGATGATGTTAGTTTGATGTATGATGATGTAATAGAGGCAAAAGAAATCAATACCTCATACTGCTAGATTTTGATCTATTAAAATTTGAAGATAAGACTACTAAACTATGGCTGTATATATGGTGCAACCCTATTTTTTCAACATTTTTTAACTGTATTCGGTGATAAGTTAATACAGTTGGTGACTTATTCAAATGTTTTCTAGTTGGTTCATAATAGAGTAGCGCATAGCTTTTGGCAGTAGGAAATCACAGTAACTAGATGTGTAGAATCCCATAATGTGACATTTAAATGGTCATTGAAGGTGAGTTAGGTCATATATAATAGGGAGATATGATCGTATCATGGTTTGAGGTAGTTTTATTTTTTGCTACCAGGTGCCATACGGTTAGACCATGGATTCTACCTTTTATTGATGCTAACCATGTGCCTTGTTCCTTTCTGACGTTGCCTACTAATAAACATTTCTCACCCAGGCAACTCTTATGGGTGAAACAGTAAGTAAGGATTGGTTCTGGCCTGTTATGGTATACATGGACTCTACAGTATTGCCTGGATCTGTGCTTGTACATATAGCGTATAATAATATCTGTACAAATTGTCCATATGGGCACGCAAGAGAGAGGGGGTGCAGTTGTAAGTAAACCTATATAGGGGGCATAGGAAGCAAATATGTATAATATAGGAAGAGTCGGAAGACACATCCACCCCCTTCCCCTCTTATACATGTGATTGGGAAAGCCTGTGTCTCTCTGTCCTTCCCCCGCCCGTTTTCCTATGCCAATGCTATATAGCTAGTTTTGCCGCTTCGGTACCCATTGCTACATGCCTACTGCTTACTTAGACACAGAAACAGATTTCTTCCATGCTTCTCCATAGTATAAAGCCCAACTTACATTTCCCAAGCGCTTGAATGAAAATACACAGAGCTTATTCCAGGTAGGATTATGTGGTTCGGGACAAACTCTCGGGGCTGCATGGACATTACATACCTTGCGTATTCTTAAAGTACAACCTCATATAGTCTAACGAGAGTTTGAAGTAATATCATTGCATATATCAGGGGGTCTGCCCCCGAACCCCCCTTCTTTTTTTTCTTTTTTCCCCTTTTCTAAACTTATAATAGAAATTTAAGTGAACCCATTCACAGTACTTTTTGGGGGATTCGTTTAACAATATGCGACTTAGTTATTCTAAGAATCCGCAAGGTATATAATATACAGGTACCTTCGAAATAATAATTGCTGTAATGTGGAAACTGCATTCTCACTACAAAAGAAAGCATCTACCACAAACTGTCAAAATTCTGCCTGCTCTGGCATATTATATTGTGTCAGCGGAAGAAGGGTTAGATTTTGATTTAGGCGTAAAGCTTTCCTGTCCTATACCAGTACGATATTTTTCAAATAATAGTTGTCTTATGATCTCTTATACATATCATATATAATCTAGTACATTCGGTACAACAACACCAACATACATACATACATACACACACACACACATACATACATACATACATACATACATACATACATACATACATACACACATGAACATACATACATACATACATACATACATGCATACATGTATACATACATACATATTATAAAGGGAAATGAATATCAATTTCGCTCACTTAATCTGCGTGCTGCGGGAGTGCTATATTATACATGTTCTTACTTCACTTCACGTCTGTATTACGCAGGTGGCAGGGCTGACGTACATCACCATGCCGACTAACACCAACCTCCGTGCTGGTTTCTACCTCCTCCTGAGGTACGAGGCTGGACGTAACGTCACAGGGTCCGCTTATATATTCGCCTCAGGTAGGTGCCGTGCAGTCACACCCCAGCTAACAAAAGAAACACGTTATTTTACGTCAAAATAACGTTTTAAAACTTTATATGACGGGACATCAGTTAAAATTTACATTATTACAATAATTGTTTTATTCGTAATACAGACGGGTTTCTTTTTTATTATACTGGTATATAACTATGATGATATTATTATAACTGATCTTAAATGACCCTTTGGATTATTCCTTGAATTGCATCTTTGATAAGTCGAGTCGGCTTTCACTCCACAGTAGCCATTCGATTGGCTGGATATTCTACTAATTCTACCAGACGCTATATTGAATTTTGATTATGTTGGACAGAGTAACGCTAAAGCAGCTGGATGATATGTAGACTTTAATAATACTTTAAACCAGACTAAAATAATGAGAATAATTATTAGACGATACCGGTATAAAAAGGGAGGTGTATTTAAGACAATATGGTCCAAAATGTATGGTAGGTAGATCGGGCCAAAACAAAAAGCCCCCAAAAGTAGCTACATGTATACCACAATGTAGACTCGCAAATTGTGGGTTGACTTTATTGCAAATGGCAATAGCGTCATTCGCATAGTATAGGTGGCGATGCTTTATATTTTGTCTGTTTTCACACGTTTTCCGTATGTAAAACCTGCCTCAATACGATATATGAAACATTTGTATTATTCTAGACTCTTCAGGTAAGGATTGAACAAAGTGCAATTCTCTTTGTCGTTTCTTCAGGGCGTATAATATAGATAAGACAAACAACACAATCCATGAAAATGCACATATCCTGTATACAGAAACTTTCTTTCTGGAATTTGGCAATATGTTGACATTTTCATGAATGTTATCGTTGATGGCTACTGTATTCTTGATTTTGGTGTCTGCTCACGTGGATTTGGCTATTTTTGTGATAGAAATATGGATATACTTTATATTGTCAAAACGTCCCGTCGTTTTTATCTAAGATGGGATCCTATTGCACCTCAGCAGGAGGATCACATCACATGGGGAGTGCAATATGAGTAGGACCATCTATCAGTTAAATAGCACTTCGTTGGAATTGAACAACGAAGCTATAGAAAATAGATGACATTAAAATTAGATTGATATTCAGATATATTTAGAGCTGACTACAATACTATTATGTCATATGGGAGTTAAAGCAGTCCGATTCAGACATCCATCGCTGATGCCATTTTTGTATAATTTCTATTTATTTGATTTGAATTTAATTTATCTATCCTGGCAGGAAATGCACTGGCCCGGCAGACGGTGTTATTGCAAAAACCACCAGACTTTTTCGATGAGCGGAATAAATAAAGGCAATTTAAGCCTTGTGAATCAATCATACAACAAGAAGATACACATCTAGGTGTATGTTCCTGCTATGTGCATGTATACATTACCTAGGCATTTTCTAAAGGTGATAATGTTAGAATTTCCTAGTGTTCTAAGGGAGTGGTCATTTTTTAACAACAGGGGGGGGGGGTTGGTGGATTTTGGGGGGGGACCAAAGAAATTTGGACCCCTTGAAGGGGGGGACCAAAAATTTTTTGACCCCTCTTGAGGGGGGGACCAAAAAAATTACACCCCTTTTTAGCGAAAAAGCCCGCGCGTTACTATAGCTCAAGGGGGTCGGCCGCGCTCATTTTCAACCTGCCTAGGGGGGGGGACCGAAAAATTTGTGACCCCTTCCGCGGGGGGGACCAAAAAAATTTCGACCCGCTCGCGCGAAAATCCACCGACCCCCCCCCCTGTTGTTGAAAAATGACCACTCCCTAATGACCAAATGGCCAATGGTAGGTTAGTATAAAAATTTATACCTGACTTTCTTCAAAGAAGAAAAAGGGAGAGGGGATAGAACCCATCAGATTGACCCTGCATATAATGTGTGTTCCCCACCTGGTTGTTTTTTGTGTTGTCATGTCTCAGTGTAACTAACATAGAATGACCCTGGTAATAACAACTTTAATACAATGTAACTAATATGTTAGCCTCTCTGATAACAACTTTGTTTTAGCAATATTTGACCTCTACCACGTAGGTGTGCCTACGGTGAACACAGACCTACACTTCCCCGCCTGCCCCGCCTCCTGGTGCTACCTCCAGGTGGGGCATGGCACCGACCACAAGTTCACCATGGTGGCTGGTAAGACTTACACCATCAGGGTCTCTGTGACCGACAAACTCAAACTGGTAAGTTACACTGCATTTACATTAAAGCCGCACTCTCACCACTAACATGCCACCCGTTATCTGACTAGAAGAGCGTTAGGAAAAAAACACAATGTAGACCCTTGGTGAGGATGTCCACCAATGATGCACTACTATACATTCCGAATGCATTATTGCTCGTTGGGAGCTGAGGCTCTCCAATATGTAGAATTGGGTGTTTGCAAAACGTTACAGCCGTCTTTCTTCTCATGTACACTATGAACATGAATAATATTCACATACAAACACCAAGATTGTGATCCGTTTCTCTATAGGATGAAGCGGTTGTCATGCCATGGGAGTTCACCAACGGTACGGCAGCCATTGGCGCTGAGGCGGACGTATTCTACACCAAGTGTGACGTACTAAACAACGACCTAGGGTAATACATGTAGACCATATAATAT
This sequence comes from Harmothoe impar, assembly GCA_947462335.1. Taxonomy (NCBI): domain Eukaryota; kingdom Metazoa; phylum Annelida; class Polychaeta; order Phyllodocida; family Polynoidae; genus Harmothoe; species Harmothoe impar. The sequence goes on along the minus strand of OX381709.1, from coordinate 41,645,472 downwards.
TGTGCCCCTACATGGGTAAAAATCGAGACGGGCGACACGGCGACACGGCCCTTTTAAAAATCGACACGGGCGACACGGCCCTTTTAAAAATCGACAGACACAGACACCTTTTTGAAGGCTTAGTACATTATAATATAAATAAAAATCGACCCAGCGACACGGCCCTCTGGCTTAAAATCGACACGGCGACACGGTCAAAAGTGTGGGACCCCATGTATAGGCACAATATTGTAGCCACTTCATTTAAGGTTGAACACATCGCTAACTTTACCTTTTTTGATAATCCATTATACAAATATGAAAAACACGAATTTCTTACGGTTAGGCACTGCTCTATTCATGTTAATCTGATTCTTATTTTCATTCCATCAGTTTGGGTACAGCAGACGAATCCTATTGCCTGACGACGTTTTTCTCTATGACGTCATACTACATGGGTGGCGTCTTACCATGTGAGTGTCACTTCCTGGGGACAACGTCCAATACGACATGTGACCCCTACGGGGGTCAATGCCACTGTAACACGGGGGTCGGCGACAGACGCTGTGATCAGTGCCTCTTAGAGTACTGGAACATGAAGGAAGGTGGCTGTCAACGTAAGTAGGACCTTTTTATGACACATAATTATCTTCCACGCATGTATCTTAATGAGGACATAATAAAACATAATGATAATAAGAAAACGTTATATGAAGACTTGATACTATTTAGACACCTATCATTGTCATTTTTCCCTTTGCTATGAAAACAAAGAATTAGGGGAGAAAACACATAATTTGCAACCTTTATACTTACTTTCTTGTTTTTATCCAACACACCTAAGAAGCAGCTGAGGAATAGCCTGTAGTGGAATACTAATCATACATTGAACGGTTAAACTGGTATATTTACCTGTTCTCATCATTTGATATTCACACCACATGGTTTATATGACTCATGGTGTGTCACTTATTTTCAGCATGTGGGTGCGGCTCTGACTACAAGGTGTGTGATAGTGTGACTGGCCACTGTGTCTGCCCTCCCAATATTGTAGGCAGACAGTGTGACCAGTGCATGTTCAACCACTGGAACTGGACAGCCCAGCATGGCTGTGAGGTGAGTCAATTTTAGACGCACATGTTTTTTTAAAAGTCGTATCAATACATGGTGATTAGTAGCTTATATGTATTCTTGTAAATCACATATGGACATAAACTGTTGGTATATATTTATGAAAATATTCCTTTATCACACAAGGTCTTTCTATACTCATGTTTCTCGTATTAATTGCATTTTGAACATAGGTTGACTTTTAAAGTATGGGCTGCTCACTCGGTTACCAAACTAAGGACAATCGGTGAGATATTATAACCACATTTCCCAATCCATCCAGACTTCACATCTTTACCCCTGAACTCTCATAATTCATAATACTATATTCATGACTAAAGTGCACAAAAATTCAAACCAGAAAACATTTCCAATTGTGTGCCTCTACATGGGTAAAAATCGACACGGGCGACACGGCGACACGGCCCTTTTAGGCACTTTTAAAAATCGACGGACACAGGAAAATCGGGGATAAAAATCGACTCACAGGGGGTCTTCTCTATGTTCTTATATAGCTAAAAATCGACACGGTGCCACTGCCTAAATATCGGGTACCCATGTAGAGGCACAATTGTTCCTTTTATCTTATCATTCAGCCGTGTGAGTGTAACCCAATAGGGTCGGCATCCCTACAGTGTAACGCTACCACAGGGGAGTGCCGTTGTAAGCCGGGGGTGCAGGGCCCCAAGTGTGTCACCTGTCTGCCTGGCTACAAAAAATTTGCCTGGACCGGCTGTGTCCCATGTGACTGTGACGAAATGGGCAGTCTCTCAGACGTGTGTAATGTGCGTTCCGGCCAGTGTCCCTGCAAGGTAGAGAGCATCTAATTCTATATTTCATTCCCTTTCCATGCTGATCCATTCTATTCCCACCTGCAGACAATTCTAGAAATGTCTTTGTTCCATTTACAAAATGTTGACTGGATATGCCATGTTAAATAAAAACCAAACAGCACTATATTACATAGTATAACTGACGCTAAGAACCTTATTGATCTTATTCTATTAGATTATAATTAGGCCAGTTTGAATAATAATTACAATGACATTAGGATATTAATTATTATTAACATAAGTTTTAAGGATAGATCTTCATCACTTTACCACGATAGCAGTTAACTGAAAGTATTGTGCCCTCCCACCCATCGCTAGGAGAACACGGCAGGGCTGCACTGTGACCGGTGTAAGGGTGGTACATACTTCCTCCAGGGTGAGCACCACTTGGGGTGCCTGGACTGTGTGTGTATGGGGGTCACCCAGCAGTGTCAGAGCTCCTCCTGGCATCTCGTCACCGTAAGTTTCATTAATATAAATGTGTTTAAGACGTCCTGTATTGGATTGTATCTGGGTGTCATGGCAAAGTATGTGTGCCACTAGATATTTGGATTAAGTTGTAATTGTAAGCCCTATACAAACATGGGGGTAAATAAGTTCAAAGTACATGATGTATAGTATACATGTAGTATTATATACATTGCGATCTTACCTTTTGCAATAGCATCATCCCATATGATACTGCCAAGATCCAATAAATGTGCCTTTCATATACCAAGCCACTTATTTTACGTGAATACCATCCTTCAATAATATAATCCCTCCTAATGGTAATACAAACCACCACAGCACACCATCCCCGTGGCCGGCAGTAACCGTACCACCACCAACTTCAACATCGTCACAGAGAAAGACACCGTTATCATGGAACTCTCCATAGTAAACCAAGGCGGCATCGTCATGGCCCAGGCCGAGGTGGGCTCGCAGCCCCGCCAGTATTGGGCCCCCATAGACGGCCTCCGTGGTAACCTCGTGGCTCTATTTGAGAACACCATTCATTTTACCGTCCACTACACGGCCACTGACCGCACGGGGCTGCCCTTGATGAATAACAGATTGATTATAGTGTCTAACCACGAGGGGAAGAGGTACTACCTGGGTGTCCCTCCAGTGGCCAGGGATAACACTACCGAGGTGACGGTGACGGTGACGGATGAGAGCCTGGTGGGTACGTCAGAGAATACGTCACGCGGAGAGCTGTTGGTGGGCCTACAGGACGTTCTCATGGTGCTCATACCGGCCTCCTACTATGACAGGATGCACACCTCCAGGTGGGTTCTGTCAAGTATTGACAAGTATTAACAAACGTCTTTAAATTTAGTACTGCTTTTTTTATGAACAGAGAGAAGTAATTATTTTCATATTCAGGATTCAGAATTGTCATTAGAAAGTACTGGTAGTACACGATATATGTATTTAGTTTTACCTCATAAACAAGTTTTACCCGAGGATGTTGATACAAATGACTAGAAATTGGTTCATATAGTACCAATGAGGCTTAGCAAAAGCCCTTAAGTGAAATTTAAAAAATCGCCGACACCCCTTGATTTGATCATCTTTTCATTGAGTGTATAACATACTTAATAATGCCTTTGAATTCTGCAGTATTGGCGACATCCGCTTTGTGGTGGCTTCCCCAGAGGGGCCTGGACCCCCCGCGTTGTCGGTAGAGAGCTGCTCGTGTCCGGCGGGTTATGAAGGGCAGTCCTGTGAGGTAAGACAACCCTTTACTCAATACCTGAGCTGCTCTGTTTGCCTTTGCCATATTGATCTTTTATAAAAGAGCATCAGTAGGAGTTTCATTACTCCCAGTGGTGTTACGTATCGTGCAATGGAATATCCCGGTAATTACTCCATACTCTAGGGTACTAGGAAGGTCAGATCCTTTTTTTCTTATGCCTGAAACATAGCCTACCCAGAAATTGGACAATAATGCCTAGGGTCGGGCCTGGTTTTCTAGGTAGGGTCAGTAACCTAAATACCTTTTTTTTTAACTTTATTGTCATTTTATCATTATTATACCGTTATTATCCCCCTATACAGCGTTGTGGCACAGGCTATATGCGTCAGCAGGTGGACACGCACCCCTACCTGGGGGTGTGCAGACCGTGTAAGTGTCACAACCACGCTACAGAGTGTGACCCGGACACAGGCGTGTGTAAAGACTGTAAACATAACACTGCCGGTGAGTCAACCAGCTTTTTCAGTATTAAAGTATGTTTATTTGTAAATATAAAAAGGAAAAAAAAGAAACAATCCAAACTATTCTCTCTACCTGATATGAATTACCAAGTGCGTGTAATATTCAGACGATTTCATACATTGAACATATTATTCATAAAACGGGCGTGGAGCTAGGTACAAGTATATACCACATGCTACATATATACAATCATGTATCTAAATACTTTTCCCAGATGTGCAAGCCCTATCTGTGAGGATTTATAGCACCCAGTATATTGTGATTCCTGTATACATTGCAGACTCGACCTGTAAGGTGTTATAACACTCAGTATATTATGTTTCCTGTATACTTTGCAGGTCCTACTTGTGATGTGTGTGGTGTGGGCTACTATGGCAGTGCAGAGATGGGCACCCCCTATGACTGCCTGCCCTGTCCATGCTACGAGCCCCGTGTGGCTAACGGCACCTGTCTGGTGGGACGAGGCCGGATCCAGTGTCTCTACTGTGCACCCGGCTACACTGGGGCACTGTGCGACAAGTAAGGAGTTGTTATCAATATCTGTGGATACATTGTAGGCATTATAATGAGGGAGTTACAGCTAAATGGGGGGGGGGGGGGGGGTTGAGCTCAGAGGTTGGTCATGTGGTATACACCTAATCACAGGTATTCAATGTGTACGGCTGATTTCCTGGTTAATGGCTTGGTTTACCCTGCTTATAGCACACTAGCCATATAATAAGCTAAGTACTGCGTATACCCCTCTTGTCATATACTACTTCTCGACCAACTATCAAACTGTGTACCCTGCTTATGCCCCCCCCCCCTTCCCACATACTATTTCCCTACTAATTATTAAACTATTTACTCTGATTATAGTCCCTCTTCTCATAATTATATGCATACTACTTATCGTATCAATGGCCAGGCTGTGTGCCATGCTCATAGTCCCTCTTGTCACATAATTATTTACGCGAAAACAATCGTCAGACTGGGTGTCCTGCTTAAAGTCCTTCTTGTCATATACTACTTACCCTTCCAATAGGCATCACTGCCATGCTTATAGTATCTCTCGTTATATATTATTACCAATAGTCAGCACTGTGTGCCCTGTTTAGTCATTCAAACCATATACAGCTTACAGGGGCGTGGCAACTGGAGGGGGACGGGGGGGGGGGGGGGGCATACCCCCCCCCCACTTTTCACCAAATTCAAAAAAGGTCAAACCAAAAAGATCAAGTGAAAGGGGGTGAAAAAGGGTCAAAATACCCCTCAGTCGCCCCTACTTTGAAACTGCTTGCCAAACCCCTGAGTAAGGCTTACCCTTTCAATGGACATTATGGTGTGCCATGCTTTAGTCGCTCTTGTGATATACTACTAACCCTTCAATGGCCAGGCGGTGTGCCATGCTTTTAGTCCATCTTGTCATATTACTAACCCTTCAAATGTCCAGATGGTATGCGCTGCTAATACGTGTAGTTCCGTATATTACTTACTCTACCAATAGGGAGCACTGTACCCTGACCAAAGTCCCGTTCGTGATCTAGGAATCTGGAGCTATACCCAGTGGGTCCGCCATTTTAAATTTTGCTAGTTGAGGTTAAACCCACTGAAAAGCCATACTACTATGGGTACAAATAGGGGACAAACAGGGCACAGGCTTGTAAAAGTCATCTCAGCTCTTATCAGTGCAGGACGCCGCAGTCCCTACTAAGCCCTATAATACTTATGGTCAGAGGTGTGTGTACCCAGTTTAAAGGCCCTCTTGTCATATATACTACTTACAAGGTCAGATTGTGCGCCTGACTCTATTCCTCTTGTCATATACTTCTTACTACTTCCTCTAGCCACAGTGAGTGCTAAGAATTACCTTGCAGACTCATAATATAGTGTGTGTTTTTTTCTTATTTAATTCCTCATTCCTTTCAGATGTGACGTGTATTACTACGGTAACCCAGAGCTGATTACATTTGGGAAGTGTGAGATGTGTTACTGTAACGGTAACGCCCTAACCTGTGACAGTAGGACAGGGCAGTGCCTCGACTGCCAACACCAGACCACAGGACATAATTGTCAGGACTGTACCGATGGCTTCTACGGTAACGCCACGAATAAAGATTGTAAAGGTGGGTCCACTGGTAACCTAGTGTGAATTTAAAAAGCATGCATACACACATGCACACATTGTGGTGTTGGTTGAATAGATATTGATCTCAAATGTTACACTACAACCTTATATGACTATGGACAATAATTGCCTCTGTCCTCACTTGGTGGATTAGGCCTTATATAATGTATTCCAAGGTGGTTATTACGTGTCTATATATTGGTGTCAGCAATGTGATATAGTGTGTATTTGTATGGCTATAGTACAATCGTGTCCAAATGGGGAATCGATCCAGGTAATTATAAACTTTCATCACCTCTAACGCGGGTAGTGTAGAGAATGTGGCATTAAGTCAGGCTTTCATAATCGTGGGGTCTATAATCTCACGACCTCCAAACGGATATTTGATTACATTACAATATGGTGCCTGTCCCGGCTCCACTCTAACTGCCACTGGAGGGTACCGAGATCTGCGCCTTTAAAGGGGCATTCTCACAACTCACACTTAACCACATAGTAGACTAGAACTGTACTAGAACTGTGAGTAGGATACGTTCGGTGATAATGCCACTTTAACACTCATTGAACCAAGAAAACTCTATCACAACACATAGGGTATGCATTCCTGCCACGTACTGTCCATTACAGATCAACATGTTATTATTTGATCCCTACCTTTCAGCGTGTGAGTGTGATCTGGCCGGTTCCCGGAGCTCTGTATGTGACCATGAGACTGGACAGTGTGACTGTTTTGATGGTGTCGGTGGCAGGACCTGTGATGCCTGCCTTCCGGATTACTACGGCTACACCAACGTGAGCTTTCAAGGTAGGACAATAGTGGCATGACAATACTTATTCCCATTAGTATCCCATTAGTACCTAGGCATATTGGACCGAACTGAAGGTTTCAATATCCATAGTGTAAAGTTGTATGCATGATATAGTTCTCTTTGTTAGCCAACCTTCTATTGTAATGCCCTTTATAGAATATGAATTCCTGTTATGTACCTTATACGTGTCCCTTACCAAAGCACACCACATGGTACTTACCTATTACATTTATCACAAGCATCATGTGTGTAATGAATGATGCCCTTCATCATCACTGCCTGAAGTGAGTGATGCCTTTCATCATCACTTCTATAAACAATCACATGTTGTCCTTTTCTGGGGATGTTAAGCTATTGTATGAAGACCATGGTGTTGTACGTAGTCCAATCCAACCGTCATAACACTTTTCCGAATGCCATTTAATTATATTTTAGGTTCGGGTAACGGTAAGGCTTATGTTAACAATAACAGAGTATTGTGAAATATAACACAATTTCCTCTCTAATTCATGTCTGATACTTGCGTTTCAAATGCCAACAGTAATGCAAGTAGCATAGAATATTGCTGCAACAAGAAATTCTGTTTAGAAGTACTGTGGTATTTCCTCGCAAATATGTCAACCTTTTTAAACAGTACGCTTGTTTTTAGAATTTGATTATTGTAATTCGGCATTTGAGAATGCTCAATTCGAATCTGGCGTATGCAGCCACAAAATTCTTGTGGCAACCATGATGGATTTTGGACGCATGGCATATACAGTTGCATGCAGCAGATTTGAATCTTTCACATCAAACAAATCCTGTTTCAAATCTAAAATGAATTCTACTGCAAAATGCCAAGCACATTGTTGTGAAGCATCTTTTCGAGATTAGGCCTTGCCTTAAATGTAGAAATTACAAACATATCAGAGTCGAACAGTTCTTTCAATGCTTACTGTACATTTGATGCAAGTGAAAAAAACGTTGCATGTGATAACGCTTTGCCTTTGGTTGTTTCTTGTGTATGTTGCGATTTGTGCTGCCCATCTGCAATAAAGCTTGGGTCAATGTACCATGTTTTGAGTTGATTATCAATCTGCCTGCCTAAGTGCACCTCAGTTATGATATTGAATGAAAAGAAAACGTTAAGAATTGATTTGATAAAAGCACAACTCATTATGACTTTGTTTGGGGGTATTGCGGAGCACTTTGTCATTATAAGCATCGTTTTTCCTCTGTTCCCTGCTTATTATTGCTGGTGAAAAAAGACGCAAGGCTTTTCCAATGTTATTGTACCACATATACATACATTGTTATATAACAACATGAAGAGTTATTACAATATTAATGTTGTTAATCGATGTAATCTGTTCCCCTTCGCTCAAAAAAAAACTCAGTTCAATGCACTAGTCAGTAGTAGGCATGTGAACTTCATATGATAGTTCTGATCCATTCGTTATTAGCGCATTATCGTCGATTTCTGCCGTTGAACACAATAGCTTTTCTTATATATTAAAGTAATCGAGTGACTCGTTGCCTCCTGTGGTTAGGTTGTAAGGCGTGTGAGTGTAACGTGTTCGGCAGTGCAGACACCCAGTGTAACGAGGCCGGGCAGTGTACGTGTAAAGCTAACGCACAGGGACCCAAGTGTACCATGTGTAGTACCGGGTTCTGGGGACTGCCCCTCCTAGAATGCAAAGGTAAGTGAAGTCAGATAGGATATTACATGGTGCCTTTCTTTTAAAGCAATTGTTTCACATTGCATCTTAATTAAAGACATATCAAAGGAGGAGGTACAATATATAGCTGTAGTCCATATGATAAAGATGGAGAGGATAATGTGAAATAATTATGTAGGAAAATATAGTTAAATATAACTACATTACCAGAACAGTCTACGGGATATCTTAGCACATCATATTCCTGAATCTACTACACTCGAACGTAGTATCAAGTACACTAAAAACTAGAGTTATGTACAGTTAATCTCAACGTATATGCAGTATCACTCCGTCATGATCGCGAAGAAAGCATATCCCAAATTCAATTGTGTTCTCTATGTCTAACCTAGAGTGTGCATGTGACGCGGTGGGCAGTGTGGACCCTACAGCCGCCTGTGAGACAGTCACTGGTCAGTGTGCGTGTAAGACAGGGGTAGCAGGACGCCAGTGTGAAAAGTGTCAGTTCCTCCACGTGGGCTTTGGAGAGAACGGATGTACAAGTAAGGACCTAAAGCAGTTTTGTGGGTTGATAATGCGATTAAGATGTCTCCCAACTGGAGGGAGGGAGTGAAAGTCTGTAGGCCCTGCGTATAGTTCCACTTGTCATATACTACTCACCATATCAATTACTCTATACATGACGATTTACATTTGGATTTTTGTTGTTACATGTATCATTCTCTATGATTTGATCAGAAACCTCACTTTGAGTACGGTTTGTCTTTACAATTTTTGAACGCCGTCATCAATTTTCCAATGAACTCAGCTGTAATCTTCTTCAACCACAGTGTGCAGTGAGTGTCAGTTCTCTATGGGTAACGACACGACAGCCCTGAAAGTCACCTTTGACCAGTACTGGACCCAGGTACAGATGATAGGTGAGGTGCAGATGCTAGACTCCCAGATGCAGGTACTAGCTGACCACATCTCCATGACCTCAGCCGACCTGGGCCTCTCTGAAGGTCACCTGGATGTGCTCACTGATGGCATAAAGAACCTGACCCTGGCGGAACCAGAATACAACAGGACAGTGCAGGGGCTACTTGACAAGGTGGGTGGGATACTCAGAGCGATAGTGAGTACTATGTGACATGTACTGCGAAAAGGGAGCTAAGTGCGCCTAGCTGTACTAAGGCCCATTTTTTTCCGAGTGTATACACGTGTGTCGATGGAATGTCCTTGGTTGAAATAACTGTAATTATTGCAAGTGTACAAACTAAAGGTCACATAATTATGTTGCATAAATATTGTGATTTGAATATAAAGATGGCGTACCACCCGATATCACGATACTATAATGTTGATACATTAGGAAATCTATCATTAAACGTAATTCTTTATCTCTAATATTACTAGGGTCACTTCATGGAGGAACAGGCAGAACGCCTAGATAATGCCAGTATGGAGGAGCTGACCCGCCAGCAGGGTTTCCGGGATAGTGCATTGGTATCTTATCAGGGGGCGCAAGAACTCAACACTTCCGCCCCGGTCATCGTCGCCAAACTCACCTCCTATATGGACGCCGCTGAACAGGTTAGGAAGAGACTCAAGTTGTGTCTATTGAAAAAAAACACATTACACACGAGATGGACGAGATTACTCCGGTGGTAGACTACTCAACAATGGTCAGACTGCCCTGCTTAGAACCCATGTTGCCATATACTACTTACTCTACAAATGACCAGACTGTGCCCTGTTTATATTTCCTCTTCCCATATACTACTTACCCTAACAATGGTCAGATAGTGCTGCTTAAAACCCCTGTTGCTATATACTACTCACCTTGCAAATGGTCAGTCAGTGCCCTGCTTATAGTTCCTCTTGCCATATACTACTTACCCTACCGGTCGTCTGGGATGTGTGCCCTGCTTTTATGAAGGTGTTATGTGTTATGTACATTGTGTATGGCGCATGATCTGCGTGATATACATGCCCTATCTATTCTAATAACCTGCTTAATACCGTTCAAACCTAAATGGCAACATTTCTCCGTTTTTACAGCTGCACCTAGATAGTGGGCAGTCCTCGTCAGGTGTGAATGTCAACTTTGACAAGGAGCAGACGACAATAGCCGCAACAGTAGCCAACATTACTGCTGAAGCTGAGCAGGCGGAGATCATGCTGAAAGGGGCAATCAACACAGTGCGTCCATTATAAATAGAATTTATGTGCTAAATTACAATTTACCCTATTTATCAAATGTCGATACATAGGCCTCGTCCTACAGGCCACATTGTAAATATAAAGGTCCACACTAACATTTTGTCAATTTTAATGATGATTCCAATTGTATGAAAATCGGAAGTAATATTGTGAGAAGTGTTTATATCAGAGAGAAACCAATGTAAAAGTAGCAATGTCTAAATCAGAGAGTATTAAACTGCTTGCAGGGAAACCTGACGACCCAGCTACAGCAGCTGGCGACGTCAGCCGAGGAGCAGCTCAAGGTCATACAGACCAAGATAGAGGACGCCAACCTGCTTATGGTGGAGGTCAAGGTGCGGGCAGACCAGGTCGCAGACTCCTTCAACACAACTAAGGTAAGGCTAACCCCGGGACGCATTATAAAGTTTGTAGTGTTTGTACTTTAACGATGGATATTTTAATGACCTATGTCATTCAGGAATGGGGAATTATCAGTCTCGCGCTGCGCGCTTTATAATTCCCCATCATAAACTCGCCTGATGAAGTTATGTTTTCAACCCTTATGATAATGTGTACATAACAATGCCATTATATATAGACTATTTATATGTAATGAGAATATGTCATAAATGGGAGGAAAATGTACCTTAGAGCTATCGTCTCATTAGCTCAGGAACTGAACTCTATTATCTCTGTGCATGTGGTTTGAGGACGGGTTTCGTACTACCGTCTCATAGGATATAATCGTGTAGCATAATTTGATATTCCAATATATAGATGATCTCTAGATAGGTCATTGACACATTATTAGCATATTAAATACAATTTCCGGTAAAACTATCTAGATTACTATAGATTCTCAGTTCAAGGTGTGATGGAATGAACCCTCTGGCAGTTAAAACGGACAAGATTCATTGTTAATCCCTTGACTCAATTCTTATCATTTTTATGCAATGAGAAATACAACGACAAATGCAGAAATACGATTTCAAGTATGCGTTTATTTTTCAATCGAGATACATATATAGCCAAACATTCCATAATGTATTAATTGGACATGGCCATTATACATAGATGTCATTAATTACACTGATTGGATACAATACGGGTCCATAGTCTTGATTTAATAACACATAACTTTGCTTTAATGCACTGGAATAATAATGCAGACAGTAAGTACAAGCATGTGCATAAATATTGTAACCCATACCAAATAGATATAAGACCTACAAACGTATTGTGTGTCACTTTGTTGTGAACTCTATATATGCATTCACATATATTTGCGGTTTGCATTTTACATCTCATATCAGAATGATGCACGTTACACATAACAGGGCGATACCACTTTTAAATACGAAAGTAAGATCATGTCTATGGTGAGGTAAAATTCGTTTCCAATTTATAAATGCATGGATATACAATACAGCATGCACTTCTCTCTTTCGAAAATGCATCGGCCTACAGATGTACGCTATACACTCTGCTGTATCTTTCTATACAATAGAAGCTTATCTCTTATCTCCAACATAATCCATATACAGATCTACGCGCACATGCTACGCTACACTTTGTGCATTTTTCTATATAACAGAAGTGTCTAACCAATATATCCATGTATATGATACAATACGTTGTGTTAACGATGTTATGCTATCCTTTGAATGCTTACAATCTTCTCCTTGGGGGTTGTATTGGATTCAAAATGTCCAAATATGGTCAGACTGCCTTCTGACGTCACGGCTGACCTGATAGAGTCAGCGTCCACACCAGGTGGCAGTTTAAAGCTGCAGCTGATACGTCGTAGCGTCTCCACCCCGTCTACGTCCTCGTGACGTTCTGCCTCCACTGACAGTGTACGGTCCACAACCTTGATGACAAGGTCATTAGGGTCAAACCCAGACACATCCATACACTTCCTGAAGGGGGCGTCTTTGGACTGGGTTAGGATGAGGTCCTCATTTGACGTGACGTAGTTCACGAGCTCTGGTAGCTCGTCACTGACGTCTGTCTCAGCGTCCATGTTAGAGGTGACGTCGTTGATATCGTCCATGGTAATGACGTCATACTTGTTCTCCATCTCCTCACTGACATCATGTAGGCCTACATCGTCCTTCAGGTCTTCCATCTTGAAAACGGTTTCGTTCACAGTGTCCACTTTGTGAATATCTTCATGGGCATCATTCATATGCTCGATGCTGTTATGGACGTCATTTGTGACTTCCATCTTATCAGTGACATTGTTTGCATCCTCCATTTCGATTAAAGCATTATGACCATCACTGGTAGGAGTATCATCTGTCGTCTGCTCAACTGGAATGGTAATAGGTACAGACCTGTCAGGAGCATGTACTCCGCGAGTCGCATCAGTGTCCGTTTCCGTTTTACTTGCAGGATCGGTAGTCACAGCATCAGCATTTTGAAGGGTGGAATCAGAAGAGGTCACAGCCTTGGGCGTCAACGAAATATCCCTCAGATTAGAGTCAGATTCACAGGATTGGGAAGCTGTCTCTTGCAGTTTTTCTACAGTAGAGTTAACCTCCTTTGGATCGTCTTCCTTGGCAGAGTTTGGGGCCTGTGTCGGGTTGGTTTTCTGGTTGGAGGGATTTGCCGCCTTTTCAGCAAAGTGAAGAATGCCGTCTGTCCCAAGCCAGATCCGAATGTTCTTTTTATCCACGTGCTCGGGCATTTTAACGTCGCGGGATACCTGCATCCGGAATGCGCCGCCGCCGCGCAACGGCATCACGCGCGTGGCGTCGACGCGGAACCCGCCGTCGAGTGCCGCCACATTGACATCCTCAGGCCGGAAGTCGCTCATGTCTATGTTTGCACGCCATGGACTGCACTCATCCTTTGCTACCACGGTCCCCTTCACAGGGGCCTCGCCCTCGGGAGTCTTCTTTTCGGATTGGGAAGGGCGCGGCCGACTGTCGGGTGTAGGTCTTCCGGTCTGCGGCCTGTTGCCGGAAGCGGTCTCCCCGGCGGCGGCGGCAGTGGCGGCGGCGGCCGCACAACGGCGGAAGCCGACAGGCGCACTATGCGGTGCCCACGGGTGCTGCCGCCACTGCATGGGGCTCCATGCACGTACCCTCGGCTGCTCCAGGTCCCGCCAGAAGACGGGTACTTGGGGTACTTCCGTGACGGCCTGGCGCCAACCAGCCGGGTACTCGGCACATTGTCGGAGGCAGCTCCCCGCCGAACGAGGCTGGAGGAAGAAGGGGTGGAGGTGGACTTGTTCACCAAACAACATTTTGTGATCGTCTGCTCGTGGATGTATTACAGGAAACAGTTCCTTGTCGTGTCCCTTACCTTTGATAATGTAGGAAAGCGTTTGCTGATTACTCAAGGTGATAGCTATAGTGTTGGACGGCAGTTGTCTGTATATCGTGTTTGCAAGTAGAGTTGAGGTCTTCGCTTTGGGCAGGCTTCCTTGGTGGATTTCTCCTGTTGTAGCTTCGTCGTGTTGAAATCGGTTTATGTCGGAGTCTGTTGGCCCGGCGGCTTATATACCCAGACAGACGACATTTCAACAGGCCGAGAACGTAACCCGCGCGTCTCATCGGCGCGGGAAGCTTCCAGACGCGACGCGCGTTATCCAGGCGCGGCTGCCGCGTCATCTGACGATGAGTAAGGGAACTTGGCACACACTGGCCCGCGCCTACCTGGCCCCAGTCTATCCACGATCCTTCCAGACGTGTCTGGTATGGAGTAGGCGTAGATCCCCAGGCGTCCCCACAGCGCCATCTTGAGAGAGATATCGGAACCAACTTGTCCTGAATCACAGGGAATTGGCTAGCTTCTGATTTTCACATAACACATTATACCATATCTACAAATCAACTTTTAGACGTGAATATAATGTTACAAACATAATCTAAGTTTACAACTATTTTCAGTTTTAGCAAAGGGTACTTAGTATCATATATGTAGTCCTAGCGCATACATACTTTGTTATAGCAATGGCATATATGACTAAAGGAATTGATACGCTGATACACATTGATCCAAACCGGCTACATCAATTGTACATGTATTATGCTTATATAGTTCCGCCATATTATTACGTACACTTTCTTTGAAGAATCATAATGGGAATCGTGATGTCAAGTCAACCTAATCAGCCTGATGCCATTGCTTTAAGAGGCATGAAGTACGTATGTAATAAGGCCAAAAAAGGTGTGTTTCAGGTAATATGGGAAGAAAATATAGGGTCGGTAGTGAGAACTGTGAGTATCCGCCTCGTCAACCTGCTATAATGACTCTTGTTTTAAATAATAACAAATCCTACAAATGTCAGTAAAATAACATCTGCACCCCCCGCTCCTCCTGACAGTACTACAAAACCCATGCTGAGGCGCTGTTCACGGAGGCACAGACACTGATAGCCATGACGGAGACGGTGCTGGTCAACAGTCGGGACAGCTACACAGTGGCACAGAGACTGCTGGACGACACCTACAGCGTCCTCCATGGGGTGGCCGGAGGACATCTACCTGTAGATGAGACTATAGCTGATCAGGACAAACTAGCAGGTAATGCACTGTCATCTGCTACTACCTCTGCTGCACATATTTTCATATTTAAATTGACTCTTCTTGGTATACTGTAGATCTATATATATGATTAATTGTATATCTATTAGGGATAAGACGGTTGCTAAGTTATTGTTGCTTATTCATATAATTTTCATACTATAATTTGAGTTTGTGACGTGTATTTATTTCATGAATGATTTTCAAAATACAACAATATCAAAATTTACATGTGTGAGTAACTTCCAGTTTGCAAATTTGGTTAGTTCATACTGCATTGCTGGTGTTAGCTTTAGTACCATGGCCATATGATGCCATATTTTATTGATGGATGCCATATTAATGTTATACATCCAAACTCTCCCTTATAGAAGAACATACAACATAACAGTTTTCAGAACATCTGCTCTAGGGCATCAGAACAGTGATGTACATTTATGTCAATTAATACATTTATATAATAGCCTTCCCAGACCAACCATTTTAATGCGCAAATGCATTTTCGGGTGTATACGCGCTTGTATTCACGAATGTGTAGGCAATACGTGGAATTAAGATACATGTAGTGGACAAGTTGTGTGCCTCTTGCATAACATTATTTTCAAATGTCATACCTACCGGGGTATTTCTCTCTTGAGCCTATGGTTGATAATATATACATGGTTATGTAAACATGTATATGGTAAGCGTTAAATTTAGGATTCTGTGGGGCTTTGTTCTTCTTCATATGAGCCTATTTATGCAATACCAACACTATCATTCTCCACAGAACCTGATGAGGAAACCAGTAAGTGTGATCTGGTAGTTAAAGGGTATGTACATGGAGCTCAAACCAGACTGATATCACCACCATATCCCACTTTGGTATGAAAATGAGTTGTAACAAAATCCCCCAGTCTTGCAGAAAGACAATGATTATTATTTAAACTAGAACTTCTAATCTCCTCTTACAGTGTCTGGCCTTGGGTTCCATGTACATGAAGTAAACAGGATAGTGACCTCGAGGATCATTCCCAATGTTACCCAACCCCAAACACTTTAGTTGATTGCCAATGTGATCCTTAACCACGCCTGACCCCTAACACGCACCCTACAGAAATATGTAACTGTATGTCACCAACTCCATAGTATGTAGATTAGCAATAATTAATGTGATGTCCTCGTGCAGCATTTATTTGTATATAAACATCATCGAATCAATCATTGTGTGATTTGTGTTACAAGCTTACTTTTGTCAATGTTGTGCATGAGAACAAAGATGCGCATTGTTTTATATCATGTTGTCTGCTGGTCTGTGATATTATACGCTGGGTACTTAACGCTTTACTATTCAGTATAAAACTGGTGTTATTCTTTAAGAAGTATATCTATTTACTGTATATATCTATAATTCTGAACTTCTCTGATGTCAACTGTGTTAGGAACTGGAAAATAAACAAGTTACATACCGAATACTACATCCTGAAGATATAACACCTAAATTATGTCATCGGTATATTGTATTACATGTTATAATACTTTCAACACAGACATATATACGGTTGACAATGGTAAAGATTGAGTATTAAGTGTGATTATTCATATTTATCTACAGGGGTGTGGAGCTGGTCTCAGGCGTCTAGCAAGTTAGACAAAGACGTTAATACAACATTGACCCTTGTAAGGTCACGGACTGCAGAGGTCACGGACATGGAGCAAAGGGCAAAGGCCCTCACTGAACATGTACAGGCCCTTGATCAGTGAGTAGCCATATCTTTTCATGGTCATATATCAATGTATAGTCATGCCAAGCTTTAATATAGAGTCTGGATTTATATCTTATAGTATAGTATAAGGCCACCACATGTTTCGTGTTTCTACATATGAAAAGACCATTGAATTTGCCTCCTATTATGGGAGATAGAGCTGGAATGTTTGGTCGTCATATGAACCTGGTTGTATGCCATATGACCAACGTTTCAGTGTTACTTTTATTCCCCAGGCCTATCTTTTATAGAAATACAATATGTCAGCCCAAATGCAAATAATGTAGTGTCTATGCTTATAGAATTATGAAAGAGTTCCTTCCAGATGCTTCATCAAACGTCACTTTTCCTTCTGTATTCCTTCAGTGGGTTGATTTTGCCACTAAGATTAAAACCAGATTGGAGCGTCTCTTTGCCATAAGAAGTTTGCCTCTTTGTTATTGGTGTAATAAGCTTAATATCCAAACGTGTAATGCAGAGAGCTCTCAATGGTAAAAAGAGTTGAAGACCGATCTGCCATAATTATTCTTATTACGCAGGTGGCATGAGAGCGGTTAGTGTTACTCCAAGCTTGTGATTCAATCATGCTACTGACGGTTTTGTCCATTTCAGCCATTTAACCTGTAATCATGTGTGCTTCTTGTTTGGGTTCATTCGCCATTGCTCTTAAAATCAGTTTTATTTTCAAGTCTGTTTTTGTCCGTTTTTTGCATCCCATGGACATGGATTCCAATTCAATGATAACGCTTGCCAAATTTATGTATACGAGGTATCAATTAATTTTAGCATGTTTAGTATATATGTACACACAGGGCCTATATACATCCTGTCATAGATACATGTCAATGCATAATAAATGCAAGCAAATTCTGTAGTATTTTTATTGCCACTCATGGAAAACTACGCACTACCCATCGACCAAGATACAGCACAATAATTCGACCAAGAGTTTATTAAATCAACCCCTGATGTGAAAGATTGTAAGTCTATGCTATATTTTTCAATATCCATCCTTAATACATTAATCTCCCTCCAGGGAGTTTGACCGCGTGCGGCCGATGGGTGAACAGGCCGTGGAGGCAGTAAAAAGATATGAGGCGGTGGCCAAGACCCTGGAGGAATCTGTTCTGTTAGCCCTGGAGGCTAACCGCACAGTAGGCGAGGTAATGAACAATCTGAAGGATGTGTCCATTGCCGGCCTGGAAGAGCTGGCTAAGCAGTCTGTGGAGGAGAGTCAGGCGGTGGTAGCGACCTTAAGAAATCAGCAGACAGCATCAGAAGGTGAGGGTCATGTACATATTGGGGGTTATTTAAACTGTATAATGTGATAGTGTATTGTCTAAATAAAACGTATTATAATGTGCCATGATATATTACGTATCCATAAAAGCATACATTGTAAATAGTGAACCCAAAAATACGCCCTTCATATATTCTAGACCAACAGTATAGATTCAACTGCCCATGTACACTGATACTGTAGTCTATACTGTAATACTACAGTGGAGTCTACTGCCCAGCTATATTTACTTCTAACAGTGTACCAATAGGCTTTTGATAATATCATATACTACTTTTATCTGCATCCCTCTTTGTGATGCTAGAGGAAAGTTGAATAACACATGACTGTATAGTACTAAATGTTTTCGTGAATAGACATAGAGCTATCTGAATTGGCCATATTAAAAAGGACCTCGTACATAGAAATGACATGCAGGTGATTTTCCATTTAAAGCTCAAGGTCAGAGTCCAGCAGGTGAGGCAGTTGGTTGGGCAGTGCATGTGTTCACATTTTGATATACATGTACTAAAATTTATTACACTTGAACAAATGAACATTATACATGTGAAGCCTACTGCACATGCATAGTGAGATTCACCCTGTGATTCGTTCCCTTTCTACCTGTACCTACATGATGTAATATGCTCACCGGGACGACCTCTCGGCAGGTGCCTGGACATCTACAAACTATCCTTAGTCTTAGGATAATATTTGCGTAATCTTACAAAGAGTTTGCCTCTAGATGGCAGCACCAAATATTATCCTGTATATAGGATAGCGTTGTTAACTAATACATTATGTGATGGGGCTCCGCCCTCCAACCTCCCTTGTCCCCTTTTTTCCCTTCTCTATTTTTCCTTCCAAAATGCGGTCAGGATAAAAATTTGATTAATCAATCCGGAAAGTTACATTTTTTTTTCAAGCTGTCTTCTTTTTCTTAATATATACTAAAAGTATCAGTTTTCCTTCGGGCTGCATTGTGTCAAACCATCTCCAGCGCCATTTAACTCAACACTCATCGAGTATATTGAGCAATTATAGTGGAGAACCAACTACATGTATCTGCCTGGTGTGTAAATGTCCAGGCACCTGTCGAGATGTCCTCTTTCACCTATCAATATAGCCCCAATTTGTAATGTGCAATGTGTGAACGTTGGTACATTTCAAATGGCACTATGAATTTCTCGAGTTTGTTTAATTCATTACACTACAGCATATGGTTTATAGTTACTGATAATTACAGAAGAATTAGAAGGTCATAAGACCATATTGATACTTCTGTTCATTATCCAGGCCTAGACAATAAGCACAAATTGTTGGTTATTAAAATATCCCTCCACAATTCTTCATGTGAGGTGCATTATCCAGGTTATGTCTGTTCTACCATATTCACTATTAGGACTGATAAGATATAGCATTAAATGCATTTTCACCTAAATTTACACTTTCATATACTTCCTCATCTACTCATCTACGTTATAGCCATAGCCAATAAAAGTATACATTTATGACTATGCGAGCTAAGTACATTCTCTAAGATATAGCTAAACGCTGGATGACCCATCATGTAATATGCCACAGGATACCCCTTCTTTGGAAATCCATTTAATTATTTTACTGTACATAACGGCCTCTAATCATTACATGCATTAAATGGGTAAACTTCACCTTTAACTGTAAAATTATTTTGTTTATTCCACTTTATCAGCCAATAACATTGCACTTCGGGTTTAACACAGAGTTACAGCAGCGTCTGCAGCTAGCTAACGCCTCCTTGACAAACGGCGTGAAGCAGTGGGAGAACAGGTATCAGCTGTCGGACGTCTTCCTCCAGGCCGCTACCGCCATCCGAGAACTGGCGCAAGGTATAATATATACACTGACACACATATATGCGAATATAGTTTAAGAGACCTCACTTATGATAGTTTATCGGGATACCCCCATGCATATAGATTAAGAGACCTCACTTATGATAGTTCATCGGGATATATTTCAATACCCATGGCGAGTCCTCTTTGATTGTTCATAATTATATTCGTTTTTGGAATTTTAAACCTATATTTTCATTATTGTTTGTATATATGCATTTGACTTATCTCAGTTTTCTTGCATATGTCCACCGTAGATAGAACATCTATGGAAACTATGTATTCATAGATGTGTTTGCTCACCCCCTTCGTTTTCTTAATGTGTTTTGCCTATAGATACAAACAGTGGTTTAGAAGAAGACAGTAAGTAGTGGCGTTAGAAGTGTGTATCACTGCCCATACAAAACGTTCATAATCGATCTCATATATATTTATAGTTCAGTTCTCAGTTCTGTTATTTGATAGGGTGCTGGTGTAGTGAGTTATCAATGTTTACTCGGGATGTAGTATATCATAAGTTAAGTGGTATACTGGGTTCAACCTGTACATCTTAATTTCACTATCACGAGGGTCTTTGCCGGAACACAAAGAAATATACACAAGTACACACACAGAGAAGTGAGAGTCATTGTCGCTAAAACGACCCTCACCTGAGGGTCAGGCACTGCCTGACTCTCAGGTGAGGGTAGTTTTAGCGACAATGACTCTTACTTTTCTGAGGGTGTACCGCCACGGCCTAAGTGATTTCTATAGTTAAGTCTGTGTGGGGCGGGGGCCACCTGCATGGGAGAGGTACACAATCCATAATATAATTTGTGAATATTCCCATAATAAGATAATGAATAGCCCCAGAGACATTATTTGAGATAAATATATCTGAATCGATGAAAGCTATGTTGAAATAAAACGTTGATGTATTCATAATTCACCAGCGGGTAGCCTTATAGGTAAGTCTCGGTGAAAAGTCACCTTAACCATAATGCATGCATGTAAAAACTATTGTGCATGGTACTATTATAACACCTCAGTACTGCATGTTTGTAATGTAGCCGTCCACGCATAGATTCTGGAAAGGCAATGGCTTATCAAAAAGGCTGTAGATTGTGCTAATTTGGAATTACCAAAAATAGAGCCCCCCTAGTCTCACTTGACAGCTATGACGTCTATGCTTATTGTGATGAAAATGAATGATTTCAGACTTCTAATATGCACCATACTACATATAGGCTTGCTTGAATGTAGTCTGGCTGACCCTTTCGTGTGATTGCATGCATGGTTTAGCTGTTATCAAACGGCACGTGTCAGTTAATAGAGCAAGCTATGAAAGTGCGCTGAGCACGTAATTGGTGTTCATGAACTGTAAGTAGTACATGGACATGTCGCATTCGCTCAGGTTCACTTCACAAGATGTGAGTTCACCTTAGTTTACTGCTACATTTTCATATAGAACATTTGTATATAGAACAAAAAGTTTGTCATTGATTTACAGAGCATATAATTATAGTTCACATCAGTGTTGTGTACCCTAGTTGTGTTTGCCACGGTAGCGAATGCCCTAGATCTCGCTCATACAGGTCACGATGGGTTAGCCTATAGATACTGTCCTGATCCTGAAAGCATGCTCAATTGTTAAAACAATTAAATAATATAATAGGAACTATACCTGGTTGAACAGAGCGTTATTATATTATATAAGTATGTTGCATATTCATCATCATAGTCTTAAACATATCAGGATATCGAAATACCCACATATAATAATAACCCACATGCACACTCAGCACAATACTATCATTATAAACATAGCATTAGTGTATGTTGACATTATCACTGGGCCCTGTAATATAATATCATACATATTTGTCCTTGGTCAGAACCTCTGGTGGCTGAGCCCATAGAGGACGCCTACATCGCTGCAGACAGTGCTATAGTCACGGCCGAGGTGGTGCTGTCACAGGTGAACAATGCCCGGCCCCTGATAGAGGAACAGGCGCAGATGGCCAGCCTAGTCCGCAGTGAGAATAACAACGCTACTGACCTGGTCAACACCATAGGTGCAGAATGTGAGTATGGTCTTACTTGATTGGGGGCAAATGGTGTTATTTTAGATATAAGTTATTACAAGAATATTGCTCGGTTAGTTAGCGCAAATTTTGAACACTTTCCGTTTTAATTGAGCTTATAAAAACGGACGTATACATAACCTAGATTTTCGGGCCCGTTGAAAATGACAGATATATATTTTTAAACTTCCAATAGTAAAAATCTAATAGCCATCGCTATAGACCATGGATGAGTCACTAATGTGTGGGACAGTATGTATTCCTGGTTCACAGTCTTACTCTCTGTATCTAGTCCAAATGATACACTGGTGGAATTGCTTTGTCATAGTAAGTTGACCTGAATGAGGGTCGTTGTTCCATCCACGACGATACCCTTGTCTTTCTCCCAAGAAACTGTTACATCCATCCTCTTATGGAGGAAAGAAGCTTTAAGTTTATTGGATTAATGAGGATGAAGGATTAATCAGTGGCTCCTTTGGGGGGAAATTATTACAAAGAAACCCCACGGCCTCGTGTGTATTACCCCCAGTACTACCCCCACACAGTCGTCGATAAGCGGATTTTCGTGTTTTTTTGTTTTTTTTCCCGTTATAAAAAGAGAACACGAGAGGAAATCACTTGTTACAAGTAGGAGCGGCCGTTTTCTCCTGATTACCAAAGTACCAATATAAGAGAAGCCACTTTTCCTGCTGTTGTAAGGGCACCTGCTTTGTCGCTGGAATTCCTGTGTTACACCATGCATAGATTTAAACATAATAATAATAGTTCCTGTTATATTGTTAAATGGTACCAACACATAACCAAAGGTGTAAATACACAAACAATAAACAGGTAATTCAAGAGATGATGTGGGGGTGAGCTTTTCGTCAGCACTTTTTTAGAGTTATACAAATGCAATGGCGTTGGTGGAATTCCAAATATCTAAAATATCCCTTTCCGTCTTCTTCCACAACAAAGTGGACACCTTTCAACGTGTCGTCCAGGGCGACATGCGCGGCACACTGGACGCAGCCGAAGTGCTGCGGAACGACACTTCCGTTCAGCAGGTCCAGATCGAGGCTACTATGGCGGCGTTAGAGGAGAAGATTGCGCGTGCGCTGTTGAGACTAGAGCAGATGGAACAGCCGGTCGGACTTCGTGCGTCCCAACACGAGGAAGTACCCAACCCCATAGCCAACACACTGCCCAGTACCCACACAGAGATTAAACTCGACTTTCAAGTAAGTCTCGCAACACATGGCTGTTTATACTCTAGTCATTAACTATACATTTTAAGCACAATTATACAATGACACTATCCTTGTACAAATATATGCGCTTAACTGTGCTCTAATTGATACCATACTTATAGTAACTCAGGTATAGATTTACTTATATGCCTAGACATACCCAGCTAACAAGAAAACGTTAGTTCACGTCGAAATAACGTTTAAAAACTTTATATAAGGCCACTCAAAAAAAAAAAATTGTTTCTCATCACCAAGCAATGAAAAATATGACGAGGGCGTTTTTTATTTAATTTTTTTTTTTTTTTTTACTCGCAGCAATTTACATAGGGAAATTTGGACATTTCGCGATCAATTTTCACATTTTAGTAATTTTGAGTTTATTGATCAGCAAAAGTTGTAACAATGCAAGTTACACCTAGCTGATTGCATTGCTGACAGCATAAGCTTTAATTTGATACCAAATTTGCCAATATTTTGGCAATTTTAGCATATTTTTCATCAAAAATGTAAAAAAAAAAAAAAAAAGTTTTCCCCAAATCATGATTTTTATGATGCGCGCGGTGATGAGAAACAACTTTTTTTTTTTGAGTGGCCTAACGTTAGGTATGCCATAATGATTAATGAGCCTTAGAGAAACGTTATATTATAACGTTATCAAATGTTGTAAAACGTTTTTTGTTTACTGGGTAGGTTGTTTTTTCATTGAAATTGTTATGTTTGAGTCAATTATGGGTAGGCCTAATCCCTGTTTATTATAGATGTCAGTTGAATTACAATTTAGACATGCCTTCTGCATGACATATATAACTAGAAATTTGAGTGAAAAGAGTTATAAAGAATACAGGACTAACACATATTGCCAACGTTATCTAGTTTTCCAAAAAGGTAAGTATTCAAACTGACATATTCATCTGATTACATGTACTCCAACGCAGAATCCGACCTCTAGAACGTAGATCGAATTCCACAGCAAGTCCTTATATTTTGCTTACTATGCTTGTATACCCTCGCAACGCTTGCTATCCAATCTCTGCTCCTTGCTTAACAACAATTCTGAAATCATTTTATTGACTCAGGGTTACCACCCAGAGTCTTTTGTGACGCCTTGTGAGGGGTCACATCAAGATAGTGAAACTTAATTTTTGAGTGTCAATTTTGACATGAATTCATGGTTCAAAAAATTTTGAAAACTTGACAGATGGACAGACATGACACTCAGGTACATGGAACATCAGTCACTTTCATCAATTTTCCACTTTAAGCATTTAAAACATTTAGATAAAAATATGTGACAAAAAAAACAAAAAAACATGTGCAGAGAAATTAAACACTAAAGTACTAGAATGGATTTTCGTCTCCATTACGGTCCACACAGTTTCAGTGCTAAGTCAATGAGAGCTATCTTGCATTATAGTGTGAGACACTTTTTGTAAGACCTTTTTGGTATATTTCTCTTGAACTATCTTGAATTATCTTGAATTACATTGTTGTGTGGACAGGTGCTGCTGTGATCACAGGTTTTAACAAGACCTCGCAAAAACTGAGAATGCAAAACGAAGAACGCAAAAGCAGAGAATGGGATCATGGGCGGGGGGACCGGGGGCAGGGAGAGTGGGGGTGGGGAGAGTGGAAAACGGAAAAATCAATGTCACACTACGGCAGTGGCATGCATGTAAAACTTACAGGGTTTGCTCTGACGAAACAAAAATTGTGAATATCTTCGTTGTTTACGCTTCGATTGGCACGATTTTCAGAAGGGTCGGAGATCTATAGCATTGGCCGCCGACCGACACATCGTAACAGAAACAAAGATGCCGTTGCCGTTTACGCTCCGATCGACTCACTTTTTGGCCGAGACGTAAAGTGGCTGTTACGGGCTGTCGGGTGACGATGCCCACAGCCAACTGCTGGCCCCCAGCCATCTGCTTTTCCACACCCACCTGCTTGCCCATACCCACCTGCTTGCCTGGAATTTGACTAAATAAGTCATGTGACCTATCAAAGTGGGTCAGCGTTTCCTGGAGGTTATGATTCTGCTGTCAGAATTGAGAAATAATTTATTGTATCAAAATTAGGTACATGGCTCATGGGGAATTGGCATGGTCATGGGGAATCGGCATAAAGTGTGTGGATTGGGTGGCGTGGTCTTATGGGCTCACTAGATATGGATGCTCTCAGAGTTGACAAATAAATAATTGTTCCCGAAATGATTTTGCAGCTTCACTATTTCAGTTGATAAATTCAATCACTTAATCACCCTGACCCTGAGTCATTTGTGATGTAAATCACACGTTCAATCTTTCAACCTGGTAGAACAAGACTTATTATAGATTTCCTTTTGAATGATATTAATATGCCATAGAGGTTTTATACATTTTCTATAACATCGTTTTTGGTTTCTTTATACCTAGCCCTATGTTATATCTTGGGTTTAACGATCTGAAAAGACACTTCCCTTATGACTTCCAACGAGTCTATAACTAAAACGAAATGCATTTGACTGCAAACAAATTTACTCAAGCAATCCGATTTCAACTTTAGCCTTTTAACAATGCAGCTAATTGTCCTCATTGTAGCCAATACCTACTAAACATAATAAAGGTGACATTACACGAGCAATTACATGTATAGGCGGAAATATTTCCCATACATGACACACGTCTGCAATCTATCAAATATGGTTCCTTTTTTATCTGACTAGGTAACGTTGCGAGCACAGGGTGTGTTGCTCTTCGCGGAGAACAACCAGACGGGCGAGCTGCTCAAGTTGTCGATAATAGGGGGGCAGCTCACCTTCACGTTTGACAATGGAGACGGACCCATCAGTGTACAAAGCCTGGCTGGTATCTGCGGGGGCTGTTGGTTCAGGGTTGTTGCCACCAGGTAAATGAAGACAAGGAAAACAATGAGCTTCTTAAATGTAGTATTTATTGCTGAAACAAATATAGTGGTAAAACTGAAAAATTGGCTCAATTGATGATGTTCTACTGGATTATTGGTAAAATCAGAGCTATGAGCTACTGTTATTGCATAGAATGGAAATATAACCAGAAAGGGGGTTTCAATTGTACATGACGTAGCTTTACTGCATGTAATGGCAAAACTAGAAATGTGGGTCCAATTGTAGTTTATTGAAATTTGCATAGTTCATGCGGTGTGGCATGATATCATCATATGTATTCATCGAGATATTGGTCTACTTAATATACTTATAAGTACACGGCTCATCATTTCAATAATGTCTTCTTCACTTTCCCTTTACTTATTGATAATAATGCGCTGATTACAGATATGGTATAGACGGTCACCTGACGGTGACTAGATTGCAAGACGGTGCGCACACTAGCTCCCACCAGCGGGGCCGGACCAGGGCTGACCGCGTCTCCCTCAATACACCAGTCTACGTAGGGGGCCTGCCACCCAACTACATCGTTAGTATACCCACAACTACTTCTAACAAGACACATAGGATGCGATATCTTTGATCAATCCTTTCAGGGCCACCAAATTAATGCTTTAATCCGTGGTGTTCGAAAGCAGCACTGGCGAGTTGCGCACCAGGGCTGCATTCATGCATTGAATGGTCACGAAGGAAACAAGCAGGCGTTATGGTCTGGAGCTGTTGCAATCAGAATATTCAAAAAGTTATAGAATACGTTATCAAGGGAAGGATCACATGACTAATATCAGTCATAATCCCAATCCAGTTAAAGGCCTATGTCGTTTATTTGTCACGCGCGTGTGCTTCGCAAGCTCCCGAGGAGTGAAGTAGTATATGGAAATTGGGAACCCTCTCAGGCAACACAGACATATAAGCCAACACTCCAGCATAAGCCTATACAATGTACTTTGTTCAGGCTGATAAGGGATTCGTTTCTTAGGAACCATGTCGCAATTATGCCCTATCATTAAAACACTACACATGAAACCACTAATTTTAAAACTTAGGCCATTAATACCTTACTATTTGCAGACCACCAAAGTGACAGCTGATGATGGAGTTTTTGAAGGCTGCGTCACCAACATGTTTATAGACAACAACAAGGTGTCCCTGTGGAAGACTGCATTGAAGCAGCACTCAGAGGCCCAGTGCTGTGCCAAGCCGCCCTCCCCTCCCCTCCCCCAGACCCTCCCTGGAGCCTTTGCTCTCAGCGGTTTCGGATACTACCAGATGTCTGCAGTTAACGTTTCTATGGGTGCCATGTCACACATGCAGTTTAAGTTCAGGACGTACGACCAATCGGGGGTGATGGTAATGGTTGATCGGGAACTGGTGTCCAACCACTATGGGCTCTACATGGTGGCAGGAAAGGTAAGCAGGAAACAAGAAACTGTTGTTATGGCCTATTACATGTATTTTTTCTACGTGTTTGTATGCTATTATGGGTACTTCAGATGCACAGTTTTAGTCTAGTAACCTTAGCAAATAAGATATTATTGATATTGAATATCTGATTGTGCTAATCCATTCATAAGCCCTTGCCATATATCCCAGTCAGCATAACTAAACGGTTCTCATATGGGTCTCAGGTAGGCTGCCATATGGGATTTACCATAGTTTTGTGTTGGGCTGCCAAGCGCGGAGATTTCGATATGCCCAGAGAAGCGAACCTGAGGAAAAACCATAACAATTATACTTTAAATTGTCATTTCAAAGAATAATCACAGCTGAATATGTGTTAACGTTTTGAGGTCTTTGCAATGTATAAAGCATAATTGAGTTTGTGGGCAGAGACCATCTTGGCTGCCGCTGGCAGCCCTGGTCAATACGACCAAAACCCGTATTTGCACTTGTCCAATTTCCCAACTTGCACAGATAATACACAGATGGGCCCATTAACCAATGCTAAAAACGTCTAGATCTATAGTCATTCCTCGGAATGTCTTTATATCAATCACATATAATATAGTCATATCTGCCCAGCGCATATTTGAGGTAGACACATCCGTTTTTCAACTTACTGTAATAAAGAGTGTCCGTTGTCGTCTGCTGTAGGTGATGCTTGTGATGGGCGGTCTGGGCTGGGAGGAGAACCTGATTTCAGCCAGGACGTATGGTGACGGACAGTGGTACCAGTTGTCAGCCATGTACAACTCCACCTACGTCATGCTGGTGGTGGAGTACGTCGATAAGACCGTCAGTCCCCTTATTGACGTAAGGTCCAGGACACACAGTCGCTCCTTAGACAGATTAGGGGACGGAGTTATTACATTTGGCAGTCAGAACCCAATAACTCAAAGGTACGGCTTTACCCATGGTTATATCCAATCGGTAAAGGTTCTTTTCCTTTACCTTAAGCATAACAGTGACGACCTGATAAGACAATGTCGTCTATATAAGGGTTATCTTTAATTTGTTTCCATAAGTAAATTATCTTGGATCATCCCATGGAATTTCTTATAAATAATTATATGCCAAAAACACTTGAATATTCATATATGCCGGAAATGACACATTCTAATTGTTATACTACAAAAAGCTCTGATTTGAGGTAAGTGCCCAGATGTATCTAATTTTATGGGCAATCCAAAGACAAGAGCTCTGGTCAAAGATGCAATCTATGCATCCCCTCGTTCATATTCTGCCGAATAGAAATAGAAATAGCACTCTCATTGCTTTGTCTTCAGGTCCTAAAAGCTCCCACTTACCTTCATTATAGAATTACCGAAACCTTTTAATGAAATGATAGGCATAGACATACCCCTTTTATTTGTACGATGCTGTAGTATTCTGCTATACTGTCGAACGATTTCCTATTAGTTGAACTATCAAATATTAGCCTGTTTCAACAACTTATATCATGGTTATTTGGAGTTCTCAAATTCCACACCGAGAAAAGAAACAGCGCCAAAAGGTAGTCCGGGTTGCCTCCAGAATGACACCCTCTGTAGCGGAGTCCAGGTCGCCTAAGGGAGCCTAGATGACTCTCTGGCTGACCTAAGGGAGTCACCTGGGGGAGTCATATAGCTCTTAGTCATATGACTCCCCAGGTGACTCCCTTAGGTCAGCCAGGGAGTCACCTATGCTCCCTTGGGCGACCTGGACTGCATAAACAGGGGAGTCATTCTGGAAGCAACCTGAACTCCCTTTCGACGCTGTTTCTTCTCTCTGTGCAGTTAAAACCTGGACCATAGACATACTTTCAAACCTAGACTATAGATAGAATTGCATAACTGTTGTTACATGGTGTATGCAAAATTGTACCATTTAACTCCTTAATTTTATCCCATGAGCTTTTAATAAACGTCAAATGTCACGACACATATTGTATTATACACAATAATAATGTCATATAAGGTTTTTAATCAAAAGTTGATATTCCAGTGTTTGTGTAAATATATGATTGGTGAGGCTGAAAATACATTTCTTAATTTCGGAGAATTGTTGATTGATGATTTTAAAAAATATATATATATATATTGCTAGTCAATTGATAATGATGAACCAACACCGTAAGAGGTAATTTCCTTTTCAAATATTACAATATATCTCCTTTCCCATGTAGTTCTGGACCAGCAGTTGACTTCTTTGCGGCTTGTATTATGGACGTCAAGTTTGTCCTGCCTGGGGACCCCAATCTGCAGAACGTGAATATCCCAGCCATGGCTGAGTCATCCGGCAGTACGTCCACCAAGCACTGCTACGTACAGGTAAGGCCAAAAAAGGGGTTGATTTAGGTAACATGGCAAGAAAATGTAGGTCGGTAGGTCTGATTTTTTAAAAATTCTATTTTTAAACATGAAAGTACTACCCAGCCTCTCTGAAGACCCCAAAATTTCTTCAGAATTGCATAAAAAAAAACACGTAGGGTCGGCCCTATTTGATGGGGTTGGTCGGGTGACCTGAAACAAACCTTTTTCTTTTGGCTTTAATAAGTTTAGTTACACTCTCAAAACGATGGAAAGGCCAAAGTTTCGGGTTACTTGGTATAAGAAGTTTAGGGTACGTAGGTTGAATTTTTTTTAACTTGGGCCTCAAAAGTGTCCAGAAGTTGACTCATGAACTGCCGTGCCAACTTGCGACCACAGTTTTAACTTGTAGGCCATCAACTTAATTATAGCACTAAATATGCTAAAATCATAACTGTAATGTAGGGTAGAGTAGTCTGAAATACACCTTTATTCTTTTTTGACTATTAAGACAAATGTATGAAAGTGTATTGAACTGGAAGAATGGAGTTAGGCTGAATGACACACCGTTTAAGCATTCGGTGGTTCAAGTAACTCAAATATTATAATCACACAATTCCTATATCGTTGTCATTAAATAGTGAATATAAAAACCCAACATTGTGTCAACTACGTTTTGTTGTCGTTGCTCATTAAATGGTCTGCCGCATTCAATATATTGTTCCCAACCTGTGCTTAGCTAGTGAATTGTATCTCGGTCCTGTAGGCGAATAATCAGTCCAAAAAATGAGGCCTGGTATTTAGTGAGAGAAAATTCTTCCATCCTATTGTATATGACCATTAAGGCTCCTCTATTGTGAGGTACGCCATTACTAAATGGTTTAGTGTAGGGGAAATGCACGATATTGAGGTTTGTATGCTCTCTTTCAGACAGTAAAAGGGCTGTCCTTCTCGGAGCCTGCGTCCTATGCACGACTGTCTAATGGCAGGAAGGCCATCAGTGTGGTGCAACTCCAGTTTCAGACGTACCAACCTAGCGGTGTCATCATGTACGCACAACGACCTGAGGGCACAGTAAGTAGACACTAGAAAAGCCTTTATTTGTTTTTAAGAATTGGTCAAGAATTGGTCAAAAATTTAAAAATTTCAAAAATTGGTCCACACAGTTTTACATCAATAGTTCTTCTGGCTGTTTTCCTTTCCTATTCTGGTTCACCTGTACGACTAATGCAAAAATGAACAAACTGACGGAGACGCTTAGAAATTTTGGCTACCCGCTAAGGTTCCTTTTTATCTATATTCATGGTTTACCAACTACAGTGCCAACGACCAGCTTGTAATCTTCTATCAATTGATAGTAAAGTGTCAGCGTTTTCTTAAATATACAGCAGTCCAACATTATAGCACTCCAATGCACTATATGGATATATATCTAAAACTGGACATCGACATCCATGTAACAGAAAGCTATATTTATTAGAAGTAGAAATCCATGAATATCTATATGAAGGAGAACACTATGTTCATGCCTATATGTCTGTGTGTATGTTCATTTCGAAATTCAAGATTGCAACCATTGATTGAATGCCACCATGCTTTCAATGTAATCTCGAATTGCAGTTGCAGTAGTTTGATACTAATAAAAAAAAATCTATTCTATTTTTCTTTCATGAACAGTTGGCATCCCATAGATTCAAGATGGCTATCACTTATTGAATGTCCCAATGCTTGAAATGCAATCTTGACTTGTAGTTGCATTAATTTGATACTATCAAAAAAACAAATCCTATTTGATTTTTCCTTCATTCAACCCATTCAAGATGGCTACCATTTACTAAATGCCACAATGCTTTCAGTGCAATGAAGAATTGTAGTTGCATTAATTTGATATCTATATAATAACATTTCTATTTGATACCTTTTTCAAACACAGTTGGCACCCCATAGGTTTAGGATGGCCACCATTCATTGAATGCCACAATGCTTTAAATGCAATCTTGAAATGTAGTTGCATTAATTTTAAACTGTTAAAAACATCCAATTTAGTTGTTTTTTTCATGAAGAGTTGGCACCCCATAGGTTCAAGATGGCCACCAATCATTGAATGCCATAATGCTTAAATGCAATCTTGAGTTGCTGTTGCATTAATTTGATTCTTAAAAAAAAAACTTTCTTTTTTTTCTTTCATGAACAGTTGGCACCCCATACATTCAAGGTGACTACCAGTCATTGCATGCCACAATGCTTTAAGTGCAATCACAAATTGTAGTTGCATTAATCTGATACTAATAAAAAAACTAATTCTATTCTTTTTTTTATTTATGAACAGTTGGCACCCCATATATTTAAGATGACTACCATTCATTGAATGCCCCGATGCTTGAAATGCAATCTCGAATTGTAGTTGCATCAATTTAATGCTAATAAAAAACAAATTCTTATCAATTTTTCTTTCATGAATATTTGGCACCCCATAAGGTGGCCACCATTCATATTAATGCAAATAGAATGCTTTAAGTGCTGTCACGACTTGTAGTTGCATTAATCTGATACTAAAAAAAAAAAAATCTATTTGAATTTTCTTTCATGAACAGTTGGCACCCCATAAATTAAAAATGCACCCAGCACCCAGGTCAACAGCTATATACAGACATGTGTACCTCCCCTGCCTGTTCTCCTTCAATGCACAGTGAAGAGGGTGTGAGGGGGTGACCCTCAACAGTGCATAAACACTTTGATTGGATGACAATGCAGTTTTTATATTACAACCTAAATTTGTGCAACGAAAATCATCAAGAAATACTAAGTATTTTTTCCAAAGAATAGCTTTTCTAGAATGGCTCGGTATTCAGGAATCCTACTGCGAATAAAAAAATGTCAAATTCTAATTCTAAATACCTGAAAATTGAGAAATGCTGGCGTTCACGGGTTATGTAGGAAATGTACTAAAAACAGCAAAAAAGGGCAACAAAACCCTAATTTTCTCAAAAACTGTTCTGTAGGATTTTTTCTAACTGAGGTTCCACTGTTTTCTACCCTCATATTACACATTGGCATAGAGAATATATTGACACCTAGTCAGGATTTTGCGCTAGGAGCAATCTGTGAGGCGAAAAACAGCCAAAATGAGCCACTGGTCTGAAGTATAAAACTGGGCATCGATCACTATAGAGCTACAAAGAGACAGAGAATCGATGTCCAGTAATAACCTATTTGACTACATATATGCTCTTGAGAAATCATTTGTGGCTTTTGATTCTCATGATACCATTGGTAAATCTGTGGGTCTGATGAATAAATGCTAAATCGTTATTGCCTTCTTTTAATCGAGCTTGATTAACGTGAACAAAGTGTCCCGCATCAGCTCAGTGGCAAAAAAACAGCAATTGTTAGATTTGGTTGTGCTGATGAGGAAGCTTTTTTGTTGCGTTAATTTCACCAGTCCCATTGAAATTGACTTCAGTAAAGTAATAGGCTATTTTGATGTTTTTAACTTGAATTGCGAATTGACAATAATAAGATACCACCTAATAAACAGTCTCTTCGCCAATCATCTGGATTTCATTGGCAGTTGTGAGAAGAACACATTCAACAACAGTGGCTCTTAGCCGGCATCGATTTGGAGATTATGGCATCATCTACGTTACCATGCAGCAGCTTCAGCCCTTCTCCTCCCTTTTTATCTCAATTTGGGTTTAAAATAAATTCCCATCTTTATTTGTTGTACATAGCTGCGTTTGACAATACCCTGTATTTTTATCATTGTTTCAAGCCCATAATTCTAGATTGTTATACTATCATATTTACTGTACCTGTATATATGCATTACCCTTATTGTTTCAGGCCCCATACTTCTACATTGCCGTGTTTAACGGGGATGTTGTCGTCCTATTTAACCAAGGCTCTGGTATACAGACTGTGCTCCGGACACGGGGAATGTCCCTTAGTGACGGCCGTGAGCATGAAATGCTGGTAGACTTCTCCTATCAGAACAAGTAAGTCAGTTTTTCTCTCTCCATATATGTTTTCATGTGTTTGTGAATGAACTCAAGAAAAACTGCAGTGACCTATTCTAAAAACAAGTAGCACGTCAGCAGCGTGACCATTTGTAAACAAATGTGAAGATCCTGACTGATTTTGTGAAAATTCGCCAAAATAATATGAATTTGAAAAGAAATAGGCTTATTACAAAGCAGTGCAATAATTTGTGAACGTTCCCCAGAAACATTTACGAAACCCCTACTATAGCTATAGATCAATTAAAATTCAATGCCATAATCTGTGAACGTGCACTAGAAACTGTCTGGAATATTAATTCACATCATGTGTTCATGGTTTCAGTCCTCGCTTAACGGTGAATGGTGAGGTGCACCATGGAGCAGTTCAGATGACCCCCAACATGCCCATCATGGGGGGTCCGATCTACCTGGGTGGTGTACCCTCAAAGATAGTACTACCTGATCAGTTCCCTGTCCGCACTGCGCTCATTGGTGGCCTCCGCAACCTTCAGATAAATACACAGTGAGTAGGCCTACCATTCATTTATCAATACACACAATATGTCCCTATTATTTCGTGCCGTATGATTTCTTTGTTCAACTTCTGAAACATGTAAAAGTACATTATGATTTCTTGTTTCTGATGTCCCTTTATTCCAATAATACAGTCTAAACAGTCTTGATTTTAAATCCTTTATTAGAAAAAATCACAATTTTTTTATTTCTATTACAGATTAATTGATCTATATTCATCAACTCAACTGGACATACGTGTGCAGAAGTCCTCCTGGTTGTCAGGACTGCCCCTTGCCCCTATCACAGACCCCCCTCTACCCTACTCTACCACACCCGCACCCCCGACCACCCCTCACCCAACCTGTGCTGCACCCTACGAACTGTCCTTTAGCACTCAGGGCATGAGGTTTGGACATGAATCTGAGAGCTACATAGCATTCAACACCAGCTCCAGTCAAGGGTTGTTCATCAACAGGTAGGTAATTGTAGGAATGGTCTCATCTGAAGAGAAAGTCTTTTGAATTGCTTTGCCATCTCTCAGGGTTTCACTATTGGATATAGAAGAATTAATCTAATCATTCAAACAATGTGGCTTGCAGAACAAAAAATGAAAGCAATCATATTTGCATTGTATTTTCTTCCATGTGTTAGTAACTTAGTGGTAGCTGTATCATCCCAGTGGTGCTTAAGCAATAAATTATCCTTAAATACTAAAAAGACAAAAGCTATGACATTTTACACACAGGCACTTCTCAACAGACTGGTCAGGCCAAGGCTGGCTCTGGGGCAGGATCCTATCCTCTATACCCCAACATATTGTTATCTAGGCATGACACTGGATTCTCAGTTAGCTTTTAAGAAGCATGTTGATGTGGTGGGTAGGAACTTGGATTTCAGATTATATTTATTTAGAAGAATAAGGCTAAAAATGCCTAGCCATGCTGCTATAAGTGTGTTGAAACGGATGATTATGCCTGCTCTGGACTATGGAGACATACTTTACATGATATGTACTGATACTCATTTGAGTAAGCTCCAAACTCAAATTAATGGTGGAGTGAAGACAGCCCTTAGAAATAAGGAAACTGTAAACACAGAAAAGTTAAGAAAAGTTATCAGGGTAAATACACTCAAGGAGAGAAGAAGTAAACATCTTGAAATGGCTAGTTTCAAAGCTGCTCAGAAAGAGGCAAATATAGATACAAGGGACATTAGAACAAGAATGCATGACGGTACTCTAATGACTGTAGTCATACCCAAAAATCCCATTAGTAGAAAGAAATTAAGCTATAGATTATCCATAGAGTGGAATAAACAGCTAGTTGAAACCAGGGAGATTGACAATGAGGTCAAATTCATCTCATGGTTAAATGGGAAATATGAAGATCTTATTGATCTACTCCCAGATATTTAGATGGGGGAGGGGGGATAGGGGGTCTCGACCCAACCTATCTGTGAGATTATGTATAAATACATGATCTCATAAGGTAGTAATAATGGTATAATATATACTAAGAGTCAAGCCAATTATCACTTATTTGCCTTCGATTTTTATGAAGAAAAGGCCCTTGCACACACATCATCTTTATCATCATCTTTACCATCTCATTAACCTAACAAATTACATATAAAAATGTTTTTGATTTAATATACTAACATAGTCATATTTCACCCATATGCTGATTAACATCATGGCATATTATATATACCAATTACATCATGGTATAAATGGATCCACTGAGCACACTCATCCATAAGAGATGAGTTTGTCCAGTGGTTGCCATTAGTATACACTGTTCTTTACAATAATACAGGCTATAAGCCTATGAATCGGACAGTATAAATAAAGAATTACAAACAAACAAACAAACATTGTTTATTTATATCACCGAAAAACACATTGACCCAAAGCCTATTGTGCCATGTCATTCACCCATTCATTGTGGTATATTTCTATTTTCTGTCGATAGTTTTACCATCACAATAGAGTTCAGAGCTGTACAGCCCAATGGGATCCTGGTGTATGCTGCAGGGACGACCAACTCCAACCCTACCTACTACTTCTCATTGTTCCTGGAGGATGGATACCTCGTCTTCAATATGGATTCTAACTCTAAGGTGGCCAACGCCAACCCTTCAGGCACGAAGAGGATCAAGTCCAGATACACATACAACACCGGGGAGTGGGTAGAGGTAGGATTTGCATTAGCATGTGCTCTTTTATCTTATCATTAATTTCATCTATCACATGCATGAATTGGAAGGTGTAACAAGCTCAAATATTTGATCCCATGTCAAGTGTTCCAAGAAGTTATTCGCATTTGGTGTTTTATCTGGACAGGCTAGAGTAATTTTGTATATATACTGTATGAGAAAAATACCGCAGTTGCATACCTTAGGCCACGAAAGACAAAGATTCAACTTGATAATATATTCAGATAAGAGTAATGCTACTTCCCTGTATAATTGTTTTTCAATCTTATCTAGGTTACTGTGCTCAGGATAAACGACTTCATAGCCTTGGTGGTAACGAAGACACGGGACTACATGAACAACGGAATAAACTCTAACTCGTTGTCTACATTGACCATCAACACATTGCTTTATATTGGTGGAGTACCAGCTAGCTTTGTTGGTCTGCCTTTCCGTGGAGAACATGATATACCAGTAAGTGTAAAACGGTTTCTGTTTCTCAAGAAGGGCAGTAGCGTATCTATCTATGCATTAAGTTCTCTATTATGGATTAGATTAGTGTCTAATATAAATAAAGATGATTATTGCCTTAGCATCATCATACAATTTACAATATTCATACATGCTTTACACCACTTATTGATTGACTCAGGGTCCGAGCCTGGGTCTTATGCGCTGAATATATGTCAGAAGTTTTAGTATCTCTTAGATAATTTCAAGACTCTTTAGCATGACATTTTAGAGATAGGGTGTCAGAACAGGTGTCAGCTCAAAGACAAAATGTTATAGTTCATGCTTAAGTAGTTTAGGCTTGACGTTCACTTTGTAACCTGTGATTTTAAAGTTTCTTCCTCCGGCCAACCTTTCAGATGGGCAACTTGCCGTTCCATGGATGTATCAAATCTGTGCAGGTGGCCACCCATGATCCAGAGCCGGTCACCTTTGACCTGGGTAACCCTGATATTCAAGTAGGCACCCTGCCCTGCTTCGATACAGTGCAGCCTGGAATCTTCTTCAACGCTACTAACTCCTACATTAAGGTGGAGAAGCCCAACTCCACCCCCTTACACAACGTGGTGCCTAACCTAAGGTTCAACATGAGCCTGCATGGCACAGCCAGGGAGGGGGCTCTCCTGGTTGCCTTTAACTCTCCAGTCAAGTTCTTTGTGGTGGAGATATTTGCGGGAGAGGTGAGTGTTCGATATCACATCTAGTAGCAGTAATTTAGTAATTTTCATATAATACTATCAAAGTGGGTCTGAGTTACATAGACAGAGTTCCATGAACATCTGTCTGAATGACAGGTTTCTTCACGAGTGGTGCATTGTATCGTATCACACGAGGCGGAGCCGAGTGTGATGCGATCCAATGCATCACAAGTGGAGAAACCAGGAGTTCAGACTGATTACAGTGGATCTCTGTATTCATTTTATGTAATTCTTGATTAATTTTTATCAAAATATACATTTAGAGATCAGTTTCATAGCTATCATCGTGGAGAAATAGGCCATGGAGAATGAGCATCAGTTTCTCCACGGGGGTGTGGAGAACGGCCATTTTAGTACTTAAGCATAGTAACTTTGTTTCTCCACATGAAATAAATTAATTTACTTTTGGACGAAGAACAATATATTCTTACAATACCAGTAGTTGTATGCTTCGCCAAAAGTGGGTTCTTTTTAATAGGGCATAGATTTTGAAACTATTGGTGATATATCAAATATGTAGTTAGCCCACAGTGCCTGCTGATAAATTTTATTTTTGCTGATATTGCATCACAAGTGACAAAAGTCAGTGTAGGGGATATACAAATCCTGTCACAATTCACATAGCTTTAATTCTATGCCTTTAAGTTTTCCAACGATACAGTCACACATATTGCTTCACCATGCATAAATGTCTCCTAATCTAACACATATTCTTTCTCTATTCAGGTGCGAGGTGTTTTAAGTGATGGACATGATCCCAGCCACCCGTTCGTTTTTACATCTAGAGGGCTACTGGGTTCCTATGCTCTATGTGATAATGAGGTCCACACGATAGAAGTAGGACTACGTTTTGACGGTGCAGAGATATTACTGGACAATTCCCAACCAACCTTCTTTCCATACCCTGAAGGCTTTCTCTTCACGCCCATCTACTCACAACCCATCTATGTTGGGGGTCATCCGGGTAAGTGGGATTGGCTTTTGTATGAGGAGTATCTGAAGAGTTTGGTTCCAAAACGCAACAAATCAATTCCAGAATTAAAGGGTACCAAATTGCTTATTGGAGAGGTTCGGATATAATGTATACACAAAAGAGGACATAAAGACATTAGAAATAGAATTTCGAGGAGAGTTTATTAACTGTGAATCCGGTAGTGCAAGCATTATGTGACTATTCCATTTCTTATTTGTTACAGATTCCTCGTGGGTGTTTCCCATTGAAGTGTCCAAGGGCAGTTATCATGGATGTATCAACAACTTCTTCCTTAATGGGGAGGAGTATGTACTGGCAGAAATGAAGGAGTCTTACGGGGTGTTCTCTGGGTGTCCTGCACCTCCAGCCATCGACTTACAATAAATGACAAGTTGATAATATTACATGGTGTGTAAGCTTCTATGCTTACCATAGCTGACCAGGCATTTGACGAGAGAAATTACTCTTTTATTGATATTCATCTCTTCAAGTATTATCTGTGATGAAGTAATGACGTCTTCCATACAGAAACAGGAGCAGAGCCATTGTTCCTGTCAAGAGTATATATTTTATATTTTTCAAATTTTATTGGTGTAGGGCCTAGTGTTAGTTGTACATAAGGAGCAATTTCTCTGACGCGTGTACTTTATGTTCAATATCCATACGTGAATAAATAAATTTAACCATGGAATTTTGTCCCAAATGTATCATTCTATATTCAAACAACAAATCGGTCTAATTTGATACTGGTTAATGCTTATAGAGTGGTCATTTTTTTAAGCACATTGACATTTTTCTGCCTCCCCCCCCTTTTTCTGACAGGGGTCATCATTGTTTTGGTCCCCCTCTCAGGCAAGTTGAAATTGAGCGTGGCTGACCCCTTTGTCCTATAGTAAATAACCACTCCCTTATAGGGGTCAAGCTGGACGTCCTGTAGGCGCATCCATTACTTAAGCCTGTAACTGCCGAGATAAGCACTGATACAGCAATCACAATGGGTACAAGCTGTTACATAATGCCCCCTAAGAATTCCGCAGTGAAGGCCAGGGAGTTATCTCATTGGTTCATAATGCATCCAGCTACACGCCTATTGCGAAAGGAACAAGCATGCACCCGTGACTATGTTTATAATGCAAATCAAGAAGCGATCGGTATAATAGGGAATAGGTGATGGGGTGCTCTGGTGGAATATCGAGTAAATTGTCTGGAAATAGGGGAAACTGGTATTGGGTCTATGAGTTAATCCTCAACAATGGCTAAGCATGTCGGTCACTTATAGTACTTCAGCAAAACAAAAAGAACATGTATAGTTTCAGCATCATTTTATTTTCGTCATAACTATGACACTATACAACGAATCGTCAGTACCAAACTCGGGTGTTCCAGTTAGAGAATTCATAGATGTCCGATAAAGTGACCATACCTTATTGCTATTTACAGGTCACTCATAGACATTATACCAACGATGTGGGTGTGATGGTTCCACATAAAGTCCTAATAATTATCAAACTGTCATCATTATTTACTTGCGATACCACTGCTGAGTAAGATTCATTCGCTTGATTTTCTTCTGCAATTGCAAAACGCCATATAGGAGGGCCTCGGCTGATGGTGGACATCCTGGGGGAGAAAGTGAAAAACAGCACATTAGTAACAACTAGATTCTCTTTTTTCAAAAAAGAATTTTGCATGGATAGTATAGTTAGGACTGCATGTTTAACCAAAGCCATTAGCGGGACATGAGAAGTAGAATATTGGGAGAATTACATCTTTATCGCCAGAATGAAGTGGGAAAAAGAGGTGATACTTGCTATGTGCACTGCAACTATTAAAATCATAAATATCTTAATACAGTGTTGCCACGGACATTTCCCTGACGTTATATCAATTTTCCCTGACAATCGTGACATAAACTCAATGTTTTTAAATGCACCCAAACTATGAATATGCACTCGTTTTAAGTTATCTTCTACTTACCGAGTGGTTATTAGTAAAATAGTTGACAACAGGAGTTTTGTGTATCGCGTGCACGCACATATTTTACCCCTTCCCTCTTGAGGATTTAGATTTTTTTCTCCCTTGAAACCATAGTATAATACAGACTTTTCCAAAGAAAACGGGTGACTT
Organism: Harmothoe impar; assembly: GCA_947462335.1. NCBI lineage: Eukaryota > Metazoa > Annelida > Polychaeta > Phyllodocida > Polynoidae > Harmothoe > Harmothoe impar. The sequence goes on along the minus strand of OX381709.1, from coordinate 41,604,219 downwards.
TTTTGGTATTCACAAGATTTTCCCTGACAAAATATTAATTTGTTTTCCCTGACATTTTTAGGAAATCTCATTTTCCCTGACATTTTGCCAAGAAATCTGAAATTCCCTGACATTTCCCTGACCTGGAACGGAAATTTTTTTCCCAGATATTTTCCCCACCAGGGGCAACCCTGTAATAGCTTTTAAGAAATCACAACTGTTCAAACTCACCTGGTACATATACATCTACTGGGATAATGCGGTCACACCCGCGTACTACGGAGTAGGAGTAGTGGTAGTATCCGCCACCGTTAGCACAGCTACCCATTGAGATCACCCACCGAGGGTCTGGCATCTGGTCGTATACCTGACAGAAAGGCAGAAGATTGAGGATTATCATTTATTGGACGATGATCAGCACTTCCAGTTTACTGATATGCAGACTAATTTTAGTATACAAAATGTTATGAGCTAAAGAGCGATATACTATGGAAGATTGGAATATAGTGGTAGCGGCAAACAAACCTTTTATATTTTGGATGTTTGCAATATTGAGTTTGATTTGTATTAACACAGGCTACCAGCCCAGTCATTACCAGGATGAATAAATGAAATTTGAATTGAAGTGAATTCGTAAACGTGTATGTATGGGAAATGCATACTCTAAATATCAACGACACATCATATTTGGAAACATTAATTATCACTTTTGGTATTTGCTTATGGGAGAAATGACTCACTTTCCTAAGAGCAGGTGCCATTTTGTTGGTCACTGTCCCTGCGACAATGATACAATCTGCTTGGCGAGGGGAGGCACGGAAAACGACACCAAACCTGTCCATGTCGTAACGCGGAGCAGCAAAGTGCATCATCTCTACAGCGCAACACGCCAGGCCGAAAGTGAGCGGCCACAAGGAACCCTGCGAGGAACAGAAAAATAACATTTGATAAATTGAAAAATAACATCATATGCTGATTATGAAAGCTTGGTGATTTACTCAGCAAATACCAAGTACAAAATGTACCATATTCCACATAGTAGGCGCCCATCCCCTAATAATATTTTCTCCTTCATTGTTGGCCATTTCCTAGACTAGAAAGAACACAAATTTGACCGATTTTGCGTCCAATCATACTTTTACCCATTAAAAATATACAGCAGTCCAACATTATAGCACTCCAATGCACTATATGGATATATATCTAAAACTGGACATCGACATCCATGTAACAGAATCCTTCCAACAGAAATCTATATTTAGTAGAAGTAGAAATCCATGAATATCTATATGAAGGAGAACACCATGTTCATGCCTATGAATATGTCTGTGTGTATGTTCATTTAAAAATTCAAGATTGCAACCATTCATTGAATGCCACCATGCTTTCAATGTAATCTCGAATTGCAGTTGCAGTAATTTGATACTAATAAAAAAAAATCTATTCCATTTTTCTTTCATGAACAGTTGGCATCCCATAGATTCAAGATGGCTATCACTCATTGAATGTTGCGATGCCTGAAATGCAATCTTGACTTGTAGTTGCATTAATTTGATACTATCAAAAAAACCAAATCCTATTTGATTTTTCTTTCATTCAACCCATTCAAGATGGCTACCATTTACTAAATGCCACAATGCTTTCAGTGCAATGAAGAATTATAGTTGCATTAATTTGTATAATTCATATAAGAAAATTTCTATTTGATACCTTTTTCAAACACAGTTGGCACCCCATAGGTTTAGGATGGCCACCATTCATTGAATGCCACAATGCTTTAAATGCAATCTTGAAATGTAGTTGCATAAATTTTATACTGTTAAAAAAATCCAATTTAGTTGGGTTTTTTTTCATGAAGAGTTGGCACCCCATAGGTTCAAGATGGCCACCAGTCATTGAATGCCATAATGCTTAAATGCAATCTTGAATTGCAGTTGCATTAATTTGATTCTTAAAAAAAATACTTTCTTTTCTTTCTTTCATGAACAGTTGGCACCCCATACATTCAAGGTGGCTACCAGTCATTGCATGCCACAATGCTTTAAGTGCAATCACAAATTGTAGTTGCATTAATCTGATACTAATAAAAAAACTAATTCTATTCTTTTTTTTAAATTCATGAACAGTTGGCACCCCATATATTTAAGATGACTACCGTAAATTCTCGCGTATAAGCCTAACTCGCGTATAAGCCGCACCCCTAACTTTGACAAATTATATAAGCCGCAGAGGGGGTCTGAATATTGCGATTTTGGTACTGTAGTATACTAATAAAAACTCTCGTATAAGCCGCACCCTATATAGGCATGTTTGGTATCAAAAGAAAGCTGAGTCTGACTCGCGTACAAGCCGCGGCTTCTACGCGAGAATTTACGGTACCATTCATTTAAGATGCTTAAAATGCAATCTCGAATTGTAGTTGCATCAATCTAATGCTAATAAAAAACAAATTCTTATCGATTTTTCTTTCATGAATAGTTGGCACCCCATAAGGTGGCTACTATTCATATTAATGCAAATATAATGCTTTAAGTGCTATTACAAATTGTAGTTGCATTAATCTGATACTAAAAAAAGAAAAATTCTATTTGATTTTTCTTTCATGAACAGTTGGCACCCCATAAATTAAAAATGCACCCAGCACCCAGGTCAACAGCTATATACGGACACATGAACCTCCCCTGCCTGTTCTCCTTCAATGCAGAGTGAAGTGGGTGGGAGGGGGTGACCATCAACAGTGCATAAACACTTTGATTGGATGACAATGCAGTTTTTATATTACAACCCTAAATTTGTGCAACGAAAATCATCAAGAAATACTAAGTATTTTTTCCAAAGAATAGCTTTTCTAGAATGGCTCGATACTCAGAAATCCTACTGCGAATAAAAAAAAGTCAAATTCTGATTCTAAAGACCTGAAAAGTGAGAAATGCTGGCGTTCACGGTTTATGTAGGAAATGTACTAAAAACACCAAAAATATGCAACAAAACCCTAATTTTCTCAAAAACTGTTCAGTAGGATTTTTTCTAACTGAGGTTCCAGTGTTTTCTACCCTCATATTACACATTGGCATAGAGAATATATTGGCACCTAGTCAGGATTTTGCCCTAGAAGCAATCTGTGAGGCAAAAAACAGCCAAAATGAGCCACTGGTCTGAAGTATAAAACTGGGCATCGATCACTATAGAGCTACAAAGAGAGAGAATCGATGTCCAGTAATAAGAAGAATTCTTATTGTAATATTATCTCGTTTTCTTGGACATATTTTCTTTCGTAAAAACATTTCCGTCAGGCATAAGGTACCAACCTTCCTGGCCCAGTTGACAAGGTCGTCAACTCTGGCGAGGGCATATTCTGCTGTGTTGTTAGTGTTCTGGAAGGGTGAGTAGGGCTTGCGGACAGCCGGAGCAGCCTCTGTACTCTGTTCCCGATACGGCACCAGACTAGAAAAAAAGCCCCATTGAAATAGTGTTTATTCAAAAAGCCAATGACAAAGCATATCTTTCGAACCATTTACATCATCTATAATTCTATATATCTATTTCATTAACCAATTAGATACACGAGTGCAGTTAAACAATCATTCTACAATGTACATGTATGTGATGTCTTTCTAGACTTTCTGAATCATTACAAATTATGGCTAACTGCATGTTAAAGGTTGCACCATACATTTGCTAACATACCCAATCATAATGAAGCAAATCTACCGAAAATCTAATCCAACCCTTACCTCATGCATTTCTTATCTTCTTGCTTCGTCTTTTGGGTGTGTAGGTATCTACATTGTGCTGAGAGTGCACCGCTCTGACGTCCCACCAGGGCTGCAAGCTGCAGCCTCCCTGGTAAACTCCCCACTGAAATGATAGAGATACCTACATTATTAAAGTGTGCTTAACACATCATTACAAGGCCAAATATATAGTATAAAATGTGTAAATTCTTGTGTATAAGCCCCACTCATGTATAAGCCATACCTATAACTTTGACAAATCCCACAATTCGCACAGGGTGTGTGAATAGTTTCGAAAATTGTAGAAAACGAGGACCGTGTCTGTTGACCACAACTACAAAAGTTTCGAAAATTGCTAATTTAGTACTTAAGTATACTTATAAAAGCCCTCGTATAAGCCGAACCCTATATAGCTACATATAGGCATGTTTGGTATTGAATCAATGCTGAGTCTAACATGCTTACAAGTCGAGGTTTACACCCCGAGAATTTACAGTACGACATGCGCCCGCCTTTGCATAATTTTTTCTCTCTCTCTATATAACGATTTTTTTTCTTCAAACGGAAAGGGTTGTCTTAAAAGGCGGGGTGTGTTACAGTTTTCAGAGGTACAGTAGATTATCACGTAGAAGCCTCGGCTAGTACGCAGGACAGATCATCAGTGCATAGACTAGGTGCGGCTTTCATAGATGTATAGTACAGTACTCGAGTCGCCGCAATCAGAACCTCTATGCGACCCTACGTTTTTTGGGCCGTAATTTCTTTGAGACATTTTTCTTTATTTGGGAGAAAATTGTGACATTTTTGGCGTATTTACCACTAAAATTACTTTCTTTTACTAAAAAAAAAAGGTCAAATTTTAACTTTTTTTAAAAGGCCTAAACCATGTTTGATGTGCTCAGCCTCCTTGTCATCAGGGGTTTGACCCTGAGTACTACCTGAACTCAACTAGTCAGCACACAATTTATTTTCCTTTTGATCCACAAAATAATGTACATGTTACAGTTTAATGCTTTCTGGCTTGGCTTATATCACATCACAATATCACAAGTATTGTGTTAACTCCTGGTTGGCAAGTTAGTTAGTTGCTGTATTCTGTACCCGTATGCTTATTTTTATTTTTTTAACGCTATGGAGACTGAGGGTGTATATTTGCAGCTCTTATCTGTTTACATTAAGTATTTTCCGGAAGAGCTGATGACGAGGCGGACAAAGAGATTCCTTATTTTAAATGAGATCACAGCAGGGCAAGGGCATCAGATATTAAAGCTCCTGGAGGAATTCGCCTGTACCACTAGGATGCCTGTCTGAATCATAAAATGACCACTGATGGTTCTAAAAAACGAGCTTAATGGGTCAGGTTCAAAGGGTGAGTTTTTTTGGGTTTTTTAAACGGTTTTTATTTTAGCTTAGGGTAAACATTCAGCAGGGCCGATCTCCCATGATGACCCTAGGGGGTAGCATGTGACAGCTAGCACCCCTTAAAGTGTAACTAGTCTTATTAATAGTCTTTTTGTCACGGTAACTTATCTGACTAATCTTTGCTAGGAGCCAACATAAGAATTTTTTGTGTAGAAAATATGGATGATTTAAGACGAGACAAGACTTTACATTTATGATGAATTGATGGGTTGAGTATCAAAGAGTCTCTTTGTGGTGCAAAATTATCCTGGGTTGGCTCATTTGGGTCGGTATCTGGCATGTGGCCTCTGACTAACTGACTTACTAATGGGAGAACGGGTAACAGCAGATAGTAGGGCTGATAAACCCTGTCTATGTATAGTCCTTGTATCTTTGTGTATTTATTTTTATACTCGTTAAATGTTCTTTTATCTGTACTCGGTTATACCCCTCTCTCCCTCGGAGCGCAACATTACTCCTCATGTTTGTATTGAATAGGATATTTTATTTTATCCGACCAAAATTGTTGTAATATACCAGGGCCTCAGCTCCTGACCCTAAAAAGCTGGTTGTATAGTGGTCGAACAGTCAAACTGATACATGTAACCAGGATAAAATAAAAACGTTTCAAAAAAAAAAAAATAGGTCCCCTGCCTGCGACATGACTATTGCATGTCTCAGGCAGCTTTCCCCTGTATTGGTGTGCACACTTCTTAGAGTAGTGTCTTCAATAGGGGTGGCCAGTTCCCATTCATTGTCCCTGTAGCCTTTCACAATTTTCCTTTTCCTTGCAATTGGTCCATTAACAATGGTCACCAAGCTCTGGCTGTTGAATATAACCTTACTAAGACCTCATTTAAACCTGAGTCCATTAACAATGGTCACTGATTCAAGGTTCATCCCTTTCGGGCTCCTTTGCCTTCTACAATGGTAGATTTAGTTCTTGAGGGGGGATCTTCGGGTGCATTTTGGTAACCATTAACAATGGCTACCATACTATTACTCTATACAATCCAGATTAGTAGCCGGTGTTAATTAATGTGCAATATTCTAGATTGCAGGGAGTGATATCCATGTTTTAATTGATTATACCAGAAATTGAGGTAATAAGTCAGTCAGGGTCCTCAACAGGAAGGCAGACATAAGGTATACTACCCCTTAGCTGGCTTAGGCAGAATTTTAATTTGTTTTGATTGATTTGCTTAAAGTGACATGGTCCGATGATTAAGGCTCAAAAATCAATTTTGTTAAAAATGAACAGAAATGTTCAGTATGGTCCTACTATATGTCCTACCTATTTTATTAACATTATTCCCCATTAGTTTAGCTTAGAATTCAGTCAATTGTCAGTTTTATGCTCAATTTAAGACTTTTGGAGTGCACGCTATAATTCCCCCATTGACAATACACTGTAAAATACATGTACCTCGGCCATGTTAGACCCTCTAAATGAGCTCCTATTGGCTATAGATGACATTGTATTGTCCCCTATCCTCCAAATATGATATTGTACTAACATTTGGAACACATTTAGGTAGGATTAACAATTTTGAAAAAATCGGACCATGTCACTTTAACATCCAAGTGTACAATGATGCCCCAGACTTATCTGAAGTTAGCAAGGTAGCCGTCCACAGATATCAGTAGGCTTGCCTCGCAGTAGGATATTTACATGCTGCTTGCCCAATGGCAATACAGCAGTGACCACATCTATGGATGATTGAATCTATGAAATGAATGACCGCATCTATGAGGTGAGGGAGAACACTGCTACCGGGGCGCGTCCCCTACTCTTTTCTAAGGATAGCAAGTGTTCTTTTATTTGCCTGGTCCTAAATACCTGGGCTATTACCATAGTAGGCAGGGCCAGACAAACCATAGCCTTTAATATCTCAAGACATGGTCTACTGTCAGACGCAACGGCTGCCAAACAAAGTGACTGATCACAGCAGTAAGACACGAGACACCTTTTATGAATCCGGTATGCTCAGTGGTATCATGGAAGGCCCCCGAAAGTTATTCTACTCCTTCATACCCTCAGGTCATACCCCCATCATAAAGGTCCCCACTGACACAGGGGGACCCTATTAGCTTTAGCCTTTAGGCTGGTTCTAGCTTCTTTTTCTAATTAGCAGAGATGTAAGTTGGGTATTGACAAAATCCCTGAAAAGATACTGGATTACCCTTAAACCACTATTATTAGTGTATATTTAAACAGAGGAGAGATCTTTGAAATCCCTATTTTCAGGGAAATCCCTGACCACTTACATCTCTGAATTAGCTTTTGGTTTTAATAGAGGGCAGTCAGGGAGGAGAAATAATGCCCTTATTGCTTTGACGATCATTTGAGTTTGTTCCACTGTCTCAGATGATAGAGACAGTGGTCCATTGGATAATTAGGCCCTGGCCTAGTCCTGTCGCTTTGAACTAGATAAGAATCTGTCTACAATTGGGTGTGTATTGGCCAATACACACTCATTTGCGCTAGCAATCTGGTGTAAGCGTGAAAAGTTCTGTTCCAATGCACTGCCATTACTGCTGGCATATGATACGGTACACAGCAGAAGGGACGGAGCAGTGTTGGGCTTGTTCAAGTTGTTGGATTGCTTCAAACCTTACATCGACAGTACCGAGGTACGCTACCTTGGTACTGTCGCTGTATGGTTTGAAGCATTCCAACAATGTTGGGCTGAGAGTCCGAGACTGCTCTACTCTAGTCTAGTGACTAGTCTAGACTGGTCTTGTCACTAGTACTAGTAGTGGCCGGCAGATAATCGAGGTTATGTCTACCCAGATTAAAATAAAACAGGTTTACTTTTAAAAAAGGAGAAAAAAATAAATAAAGAGTGTTTTGTCTGACCCTTGCATTGGCTTGGGCCTGGCCTTGCTGACAGTCAGTTTAATACACTGCATGAGCCAGGCACTGACAGTGCCTAGCAATACTGGTCTTGATCTACGAAGATTCATTTGGAAGAATGGTCAACATGTAGAGCGAATATGGGTGCGAGGTGAATGAGCGAAATCATGGCTATACATATTTAAATATTAATGTAGTTCATCGAGCAGCTGTCAGTGTCAAATGTTAACTCCGTTGTTGGTGTTGACAGTGAGGACGGCCGGTTGAAAGACTGTGTGACAGCTCAAGGTGAACAAAAACAACCTGGATTTTACCGAGTATAAGGATATAAAATGGACAATCATAGCATACATTGAATGACAGCTACATACAGTTGTCATTTCTCGTGCAAATAGTGCGATGCATTATCTAAAGGTTGCATAAATAACAAAATTCCGGCTTGTTTACAACGACTTACCTAACTTGCAGGCCATGGTGGAACTGAATTCACTTCGAGGCTATCGTAAGTGCGCATGCGTAAACGGAAAAAGAGAAAATGGCGGACCTCACGGAGTTGAAGGTAAGCGTGAAAGGAAAACAAATGCCGATTATAAAGCTTTAACATGTTCAAAAATTATATAACTTTGTAGGAGGCTCCAAACGACTCATTTCTATATGCCTGACAAGTTTCACGGTGTTTGAACCTCTCACCACAGTGTTAGCAGGATAGTTGTACTCGTGTTTGAGTGTCAGCTGAAAGCAGTTTCTCCCCTTGGTCGAGAAAGTCAGTTTCTCGACTTGGGCTTCTTGGGACCGTTTTCGGCATGTTTTTTATAAGACAGACTGGGTAGAGTCAGTGTCGTGCAACTCGTGTAATGGGATTGATGGAGATAGTGTCATATATGTTACTTATGCCTATTCCCATTGCCATAAGAAGCTCTAGGAGCTGTGAATATGAAATAAACACGCGAAGGCCAAGGGATGTTCCGTTGAGTGCAGTGTTCACTCGTGTGACACCCACACTGAGTTACAATACACAAAGCCAGTGCCTGCTGTATTCACTGGCTGTCACATTATATCAAAGTTGTATAACAAACTCTACCCTAAATATTCCAATATTGTGACATTACACAAGTATCAGCTATTAATTGATATGATGAAAGTGGTGTAAGATTAAAAGTACCGACCGCGGATGTGGAGGCCTACTACCCGGTACTTTTAGTGTCTCTGCTCTAGTGTTGGCTGTTGCCTGTCCATTCACAAATTCACTTTTGAATTTGCCTTTAATGTCAACTTTTGAATTTGCCTTTGATATCACATGCCTTTAATGCTTTTGATACCAACTAATAACACATTTCACAAGTGTACCAGCGACTTTAATAGTACGAATACGATACGGTACCGGTGCGGTAGGATTGAACTGCAATTTTCAATTTCAGAATGAATCTACTTTACTATACTATAGATCTAGTATTAGATCATATGAGCGTTTCATATTCAAATTCAAACGTTCGCTTGGCAAGTGGTAGACCTTCTGGTAGGCCTACTCACTTGTCTTTAAGCGACATAGGCCTATTCAAGGCTACTGGTACCCAAGGGTGTGTGGACACTAGCCTAGGCTAGGGTGTATGCCAGCCCAATGAACTTGTACTGATGTAGGGTGCAGCGACACTTTATAGAATGCAAATCAATAGTTAGGGCCGAGTCATATTCATCTGTGGGGGGGGGGGGGGGGCTTAGTGGATTTCCCCCCGTGACAATTTCTTTGACACCCCCACCAATTAGCCGAAACTTGCGAAAGTAATCTGGACCCTCCCCACTAACTTCTGCTTTTGCGAAATGCCCCCCCCCCCCCCAGAAAAAAACACACATGGCCTATGGCATGCATGGTCGTGAGTATTTCAATGGACAGTATTTAGTTTTGACCCCCCCCCCCCCTTATAGTATGGAAGCTTTTCAAGTTCAGTGTTGCCGAAAACTTTTTCTTGACGCAGGCCACCGTGGCCCGCGTCATGGCGTCTTAGGGAGTGATCATTTTTTAACAACAGGGGGGGGGTGGTGGGTTTCCGCGCGGAGCGCGCAAAATTTTTTACACCCCCCCCCCGGTCAAGGGGTCAAAATCTTTTACCCCCCCCCCTTAGGGTCGAAAATCGGCTCGCGCGCGGGCCCTTTGAAGCATAGTAACGCGCGGGCTTTTTGGCTCAAAACAGGTTAAATTTTTTTGCCCCCCCCCCCCAAGAGGGGTCCAAATTTTTTTGCCCCCCCCCGGTCAAGGGGTCCAAATTTTTTTGCCCCCCCCCCCAAACCCACCACCCCCCCCTGTTGATAATAAATGATCACTCCCTTACACAGGCCATTTCCTTCTCACGCAAGCCATATGAATTTCGATATTTCATAAACTTCATTATAACTTGTTTTATATTATACAAAAACTTAAAAGGCCCTACGCCGGCAAAAGCTGGCGTGCCGGCGTTATTTCTGCAACACTGCTGTGATCACACAGGCAATGGTTTAATATATACAGGCAGCGGTCACACAAATGTGATGGTCAATTCTAGGCAGCGGTAACGTCCAGGCAGTGGTCACAAGCAGGAAGCGTTCACACACAGGCAGTGGTCACACATGCAGCAGTCATACAGGCTGTGGTCACATCCATGCAGTGATTGTACAGACAGTGGGTGTACAGGCAGTTGTCACACAGATTGTGGCCATTCCCAGACTGTGGTCATACAGTGGCCATACCCAGACTGGTCAACTGGCAGTAATTACACTCAGGCTTCTGGTCACGCAGGTTCTGGTTACCCAAGCTGTGGTCACACAGACTCATTCAGGCTGTGGTCACACAGGCTGTAGTCAAACATCCTGAGGTCACACATGCAGTGGTCATACATGCTGTGGTCACACAGGCTGTAGTCAAACAGGCTGAGGTCACACATGCAGTGGTTATACAGGCTGTGGTCACACAGGCTGTAGTCAAACAGGCTGAGGTCACACATGCAGTGGTCACACAGGCTGTGGTCACACAGGCTGTAGTCAAACATCCTGAGGTCACACATGCAGTGGTCACACAGGCTGTGGTCACACAGGCTGTAGTCAAACAGGCTGAGGTCACACATGCAGTGGTCACACAGGCTGTAGTCACACAGGCTGTAGTCAAACAGGCTGAGGTCATACATGCAGTGGTTATACAGGCTGTGGTCACACAGGCTGTAGTCAAACAGGCTGAGGTCACACATGCAGTGGTCACACAGGCTGTGGTCACACAGGCTGTAGTCAAACAGGCTGAGGTCACACATGCAGTGGTCACACAGGCTGTGGTCACACAGGCTGTAGTTAAACAGGCTGAGGTCATACATGCAGTGGTCATACAGGCTGTGGTCACACATACAGTGGTCATACAGGCTGTGCATACACAGGCTCAGGTCACATACCGGGTAGGCTGTGCTCACACAGGCTGTGCTCACATAGGCTGTGCTCACATAGGCTCAGGTCACACAGGCACTGGTCACAGGATTGTACATGTGTATAACCCTATAATGCACAGGAATTACTTATGATGTAAATAACTTCAGTCACTTGGTGATAGCTGTGGGCCAAACAAACCACAAACAGAAAATCCCTGTGATGAAATCGTTTAGTAGCTTAAAGGAAATGACAATGCTTTTACTACCATTTCTGCTATCAAATAAGGATTTTCGCCTTGAGTCAAAAGTAAATACTTTTATTTTTCAGAATTCGATATCAAAGTAGAATATCTCGGGACCCTGTACTTTTCTTTTCATTTTCTGATTTTTCAAATGATGGGAAACGTATTGGAGTCAATGTTAATACATTTGATCAAAGATAGACACCTAACTAAGGGTAGGACCATCAGTACAGGCATGAAGGGATTGGTCGATCGCTCCGTGAGCTATCAGACCATGAGGTCTTAGAGAGTTCTGTTACATCTTCAAGGAAAATAATTGTTAAACTTGAGTAATGATATCTACTTATCCACTGGGTATTTCTGTACCCAAAACGAATGATAGACAGAGGGTAAATCCTGATCACAGACAATAACATTTTTATGCGGATCCTTTGATGATAAAAGTTCTAAGGCCTATTGATCTCAGAAAATCCTCATTTGGATCCCTATTTACAAAACATGGAGGCTGACTGTACAATTGACATCTCTCAGGTCCTTTTGGAGCAAGTGTTACAGACTTACAGCATCAAAGAAGTGTAAAGTTTGCCACTGTCATTTGATACAATGCAGAATGGGTGAATCAAAATTTCCACTGTCTTACTGGCTGGCTTATAGGTGGGTTGGGATTGGGAGTCCTCTTCTGTGTAAACCATTCTCCAAACTGAAACCGATGTGTCTTGCGATCATTCTCTGCCCCAACCAGGATGTACATGTAGTTCTAACTCATTATGGGCCTTTAATATTTCTCTGGAAATAAATATTAAAACCTCTAAATTGCTGCGCTTCTTAACTATAAACAAGACAATATTAATGTATAGCATTAACATTCTTTGGTTCACTTGGAAAGTGCAAGGAGTTGTTAACCATACACAAAACACTTACAGAGCTCCACAGACCAGCTAGGTGGACTAAGACCTTTAAGGTTGATCGCTACTCTTAATTTTTCATCCATAGAATTTCCTAAATTTTTGCCTCAGGGTAGTTTAGATCATTAAGAAATTGAAAATGTAAAAAAATAGGGGGGGTCCCAGCTACTTTTTTTATTACAGATTTTTGAAGAAAGAAAAGTATTCTCTATTTTTGTGAAAAAATACAAAAAAATAGGAAATTTTCATGATTTCTTTGCTTAGTGAACCATTGCCCACATTAATTTTGCATTGCACATGGATACTCCTAGGCTATGTCCATTAATGGGAAAAATAAAATTATGGTACAAAAATGTAACTTTGTATGAAAAAACGTGATGGTTTTATGACGATTATTAAAATTTAATGCATGATTATTCAGCAATATCTAAATATCACTGAAAAAAATCCATGATTTTTTTTTTTTTTTTTCAAAATTTGTTCAGATCAATAGCTAACATTTCCAAGGAATTTTGATACTTAGTGGTCCCGGGCATATTTTTATTGTTTTGGGCCTTTAAAGTTAAAAAATAGGACAAAAACTGTCTAAATCTCATATTTAAAGGCCAGAAAAATGGGTTAAAGGGCAAGGATCGGGGTAAAAAATGTAAATATCTTATGCCCTCGGTTGTTTAAAGCACAGCAATGAGATCTATATCAATCTAGATAAAGATTTATTGGTAAATAATTCTAATTTATGTTAAAGATAGCAAATATCACTGGCTCCAAATATATCAAATATTTAATGTGCAATAAAATGCATGGAATTGGCCAATATTTGAGTATGGCTTAGTGTCCATGCATCCAGTTCTTTAATATTAGCTTATTCTGACAGGTTTAAGCTCTATGCGCAGAGAGCTGCGCAGGAATCCATATTCAATGAGTAGCGATCAACCTTGGCGCCTCAACCTTAAGGACAACATTTATGTCTTTTTGTGTGCTAGATGGTACCTTTTGTTTCTCCCTCAGGTCATAGATGCGGTCATTTATTTCATAGATTTGATCATCCATAGATGCGGTCACTGCTGTATTGGGCAAGCAGCATATAAATACCTGTCCTACTACTGCAAGGCAGACTACCACTATTTGTGGATGACTCCTTGCCAACTTGAGATGTCCCGTGAGGTACTTGATGTACGTCTGGACCTTAAACAAATCAATCAATCAATCAATCAATCAATGATGCATGAATGCAAGCCTGGTTAGTATCATCAGTGCAACACTAACGCACCATACATACTCCTGAATCGGTGCATCATGACAGCCATGAACCTGAAGCTTGAGGCATTGCCTATAGGCGTCAATCACCACTTGGAGGGCTAAATAGTAGCAGCCTATAGTTGGAGACATGTGGCCATCAACCATCATACGGTTTACATGTACTTCCTACACCAAGCACATCCTGGTCTCTCCCCAACTGTACACTTGACCACTACAACATGGACTGTGCTTGGAAGTTGGGGAGCACTAGTATCCATAGTCTCAAGCCAAATATGTCTCAATTTTTTTTTTGAAATGATGTCATTTAATTCTACATTAAAAAAAAGAATATTAAAACCCATTCTAAGGATTCTTTTGTACACAATTCAAAACATATTTAAGATGTTTAAACTCTCAATAAACGAAAGGAACTAAGGGAATTTAAAGGGGGCGGGGCAAAATCTATTTACCCTTTTTTGCTTTGCTTTAGCAAAACTATTCCATTCACAGCTGACTCGCAATGCTTAAGTACTAGAATAGGTTTGGATACAATTCACAATTGTGAAAACGTGTGGAAGTGGAGTACTTTATAGACTGCAGGCTGCTATTTCCAGCATTTCGTATCAGAGTAAAAGGGCAGAGGGGATAATGTAGGGGCGTATATAAGAGTGCAGGGGGTGTAGAGGAGTGCAGGGGTAATTTTTTAGGCATTTTGATAATTTTTAGCAGGTTGTTGATTGAATACTAGCGGCTGAAGTCCAATGTATTATGATTTCTGGTGGTGAATAGTAGGTGAGTTAAGCCTCAAAACAACCTGATTGGGTTAGTATGGAGCCATACAGACAACAGGATGTCCCTGCCTTGGGGACAGGAGGGAGGGCTCATAGACCGCCGAGAAGACACTGTTTGTAAACATTCACAATACACATTCAATGGCAAAGCCAATGACAATGAAATGCCTCGGCAACCCGATCACAATTCATGGTAAGTAGAAGGCGAGTTAAGCCTCAAAACAACTAGATGCGGCGAGTAGGAAGCCATACAGACAACAAGGTGGCCATGGGGACAGGAGGGAGGGCCGGGGAGGGCTCACAGACCGCCGAGAAGACCCTGTTCACATTTGCAATACACATTCAATACACATTTGCAATACACATTGATCCCCCTGTGTTCATGGGGACCTTCGTGATGGGGGCATGAAGGAGTAGAATAACTTCATCGGGAGCCTTCCATAGTATGCCCAGATTCGTCAAAGGTGACAAAACTTGAGGGGTCATTTGGTGGACCACCATGATTGTCACTAACTAAGCTGTATTGCCAGCCGCTGCCCATATGCGTGGGCCCGTACCTTCGTCCTTGTGATCTCTCCTCAGTGAACCACGTCCGATATGTCAAATGTCGTGGTTTGGGTTTGTCTGGCCCTGCCTACTATGGTAATAGCCCAGGTCTGTAGAACCAGGCAAATAAAAGAACGCTTGCTATCCTTCGAAACGAGTAGGGGACGTGCCCCGGTCCATTTCTCCCTCACCTCATAGATGCGGTCATTTATTTCATAGATTCGATCATCCATAGATGTGGTCACCGCTGTATTGGGCAAGCAGCATATAAGTATCTGTCCTACTGCGAGGCAAGACTACTACTATTTGGAGAAGGCTACCTTGCTAAGTTGAGATATGTCCCGTAAGGTACTTGATGTACGTCTGGACATTAAACAAATCAATCAATTAATACACATTCAATGACAATGACATGCCTCGGCCATTCGATGAACACTCGCAATTTATGGTGAGAAAGAGGCCAGTTATGGTTGCAAAGCACTGGAGCTTGCGCTAAACCTTTAAACTCGTTAGTAAAACATTCTGGGTTATCATTATAGCTCAAAGATAGGAAACTATAAAAATTCACAATTTTAAAAAATATCATCAATTCTAGAACAAAATCCCCACATTTGTTTACAAATGGTTGTTTTCCCAATGTGCTCCTTGTTCAATTACCTAAACAAATATGAACCATAAAATGCTGAGACAATCTGTCTTTGTCTCTTTGCAGAATATGGTTATGAGCTTTCGAGTATCAGAGCTCCAGGTGCTGCTTGGATTCGCGGGTCGAAACAAAAGTGGACGAAAACAGGAATTATTACAAAGAGCATTAACATTAATACACAGAGGATGCAACCATCCAATACAAATAAAGATAAAAGAATTATACCGGTAAGTCTTGAACCTTTCATTGTACTGTTTCCAACTGTCCATTGCCTCGACTTTTAATATGTGTGATTGTCTGTCTGCGTTATGGTTAATTTCTTTCCTTTTTAAGTCTTATCGCAACTTGTTCACCAACGCGAGTGGGGGGAAATTATGTTTGAAAAATTGGTATAGCCAGAGATGAATTGGAAATGGAATAAAAGAAATTATACACTGTCACAATATCATACTCTGGAGCAGAGGTGATAAAAACTTTGTAATCCATGTTTCATGGATGAAAAGAAATCCGAGGTTCCCTAAATATGTCCATGCATTTGAAAGTAATTGAGCTAAATAAAGCCATTTACTCAATTGGTTTTCCTTCAGGCATAGGTAATATTCTGTATGACACCAATGGAGTCAATGATACGTACAATCAAGAGTAATCATTCAAAGAATGACAATGCTAGAACAATTTATATGAACCCCTCTCTATACCCTGTACTTCTTTGCTTTTGCTATAAAGAATGGTAAAACTAAAACTAAACTGGGGAACTATGGCTTACTCACAGACCGTAGCTTTTATAGTTGAAACTTTAAATATCGATGAATAATTAATACTGAGGCATTTCAAAAGCAGGCATGGTGAAGAGTTTGTTCAAGATTATAATTAGTGACTGAGTATCAATATATTGTAAGAGTCATTTGTGTGTGTTGGTAATTATAGTGTTCAAGACAAGAGGTTGTGGTATTAAACCAGTAAGAATCATCTTATGTTGCTAGTTTCACTGCGCCTGACCCTCCTAGACCTAGGCCACATCCTCCATACCACCGATCTCACCAGGGCTATTGGTTTGAATAGAATTCAGTTTTTTGTTTCATGTTTACATTAACACATTTAGTAGTGCAAGAACAGTTTTGTTCGCTGTTATTCTTGGCGACTGTTGTCTATGCCAACTCACAGTTTACGTATATAAAATAACACTACCATAGTACCATAGTTATATGAAATAACATCAGTACCGGACTTCTCCGCATATTGAAAAATAACGTTGTAAAGCTGGGGTTCCAGGATATCAAAGATCTATAAATGTAATCGGGCGTGAATCACTTAAGTATGAATATAGCTGCCAGTACAGAATACCGATTTTGGATAAACATAGTGCGTAGATTGTCAAAAAGAATATTTTAATTGGATAGCTGGTATTTGCATAGTGCCACCCCTTACCCATGGGGAATTAACTGCTCACCGGTGGTGAATATCAAGGATATTTCCATTGGTGACAATTATGCTGGCGGGCCCTGGTGTGCTACTTCCAGTGTGTGAAGAACCCTGGTTATTACTCAGTAAGATAGTTAAGATGTTACAAAAAAAAACTAATAATGAGCAATTAAGTATACTGACAATATGTTAGTTGGTTGTGTCACGCACTCTGATCACAGCCTTGACATTCTCAATGACCCGCTTTAGATCAGGTGGGAAATAATTTTGGGATATCAGCTTTTGGTCTATGATACTGGAGGTGTAATAAATCAATATCAAATTGCATATCCGACTTTGGCACATATCAGCTTCGTGTGATATGAAAAAGGTCTGCTTAAAAAAATAAATCCTATTAAGATGTAGGCCACTTTGGCCTTAAATCTGTCTGTATTCACAAAATGTTTTTTTACAACACTGGAATCGTAGACATAGTTTAGGTATCCTCTATCTTTGACCCACAACACACTACTGACACGTGAGACGGGGTTCATGTATAAAGTAAAGTTTGTTTTTAGTCACTATCATCAAACATAAACTTTGGTACGTACAAAACAACTCTCAAAAATATCACAAAAAGCTTGAGACAAAAACAACCTGTACTAACAAAGATGACGTCAATGGTGCAAACGCTGTTTTTTGTTTGTTACTGTGAGTGTAAAGGGTCAGTGATTCAAACATGGGTTTACTTATAGCTTTTTAAATATAGCATGGTGTCTATCTATATAGTACTCTAAATACCATAAATAATATGCATGCATTATTTAGGCTTAAGGCATAAGTTTTGGTATCCATCTTTATTATGTACATGTATGTTCATGGTAGCATCTAAGGGCAATATACATTTGCCCAAAAACTTGAGAAGCTCCCCGCAGTTTTAAACGTAATACACGTTTTTTAAATATCTTAACGAATGTATTATGCTATGCTTTTTGAATTACATATGAGTCAATACACATGTATCATCTTACTTTTGTCGATTTTGCCTATAGCCCATCTTCTGAATTAAGACCCGCTATTGACATAGCGATATATACATGTACAGAAATACTTAGTCTTTCTTTAGATGTGTCATCTGTCTATCTGTATACAGCAACCGAATATCAAAAGCGTGTACATTTAGTCGTACACTTGTACTATATCTAAGCCGTGTAGTTGTGACCCTGCGTGACCCGAGCACATCTAGGTCAGCTCAATCCGATCAGTATCATGCAGAGACATGGGAGTTTCTCTAACCTCTAAATAGCTAGCTGCTGTGCTACCGGAACTGTATAATAGATCCCTAGGGAGACCTTTTTTTTATGGACCCAGCGACACTTGACCTAGCCATCCCTTCCCTCCCGCCCACCAACCTTGACTTGTAACTGGTTCTTTTTGTCATGCAAATTTAACCTAATTGCAAAGAAAGGTAATTCAATGATACATCACCTGTTTTAATTAACTCGGGACACAAGTTAGGGGAGAATCTGTCCAAGGGGAAAAACTGCAAAGGGGAGAAAGTAGTGAGGCGGGAAACTGGCAATGGGAGAAACTAGGCGAGTCAAGAAATGAGGCAGGCAAGGGTAAGGGACGAATGTGTCCAAGGAGTGAAACTGCCATAAGTAGAATCTAGTGTAAACGGGAGAAACCATGCGAGTAGAGAAACTGGGCAAGTAGAGAAACTATGCCAGAGAGGAGGAACTAGCTAGGAGGAACATGCAAGGGGGGAATATGTCCCAGAAGAGACTGACTGATGGGTCAAGAAACAGGCGAGTTGAGGACAAGGTCAAGGGGGGAAACAATAAGGATAGACAAAAGGAAAACATGGCGAAGGGGAGAAACTCATGATTGAAGAAACTGGTCAGAGAAGAAAATAACAAAAGGGAAAAACAATTGGGGGAGAAACTGATAATGAAAGAAACTGGCGAGGGGAACTGGCAGGGGAGGGGAGCTGGTAAGGACAAAGAATTCCACCCAAAAAAAATCACGTGAAGAAAAAAGCACGTTAAAGTATTTCACAATTCAAATAAATAAATAAATACTCACAATCTTCAACAGCCCCAGGTTATCAGTAATGTAATAGTACACCTCTCTCGTGTCAGATATTGAAATCTCTCTTTATCAGTGATACGATTTATCCCGTGTAATAGTAAAATTGAACATGTTGCTTCCAAAAATATTATCTGATGAACATGGACATATGCTGCCCACAAACCGTGTAAATTAATACATGTAATATGAATGTCTATGGCCATGTGGTAAAGTCCCTTCCGTTGGGAGACATAATACATAATAAGTACTCCACACTAAATTACTTGCCTCTCTTTAGAGGTGTCTTCCCATCTGTGTTACTGGCCAGGGTATCATTCCCAGTATGGAGGGGTGTCCACTGACGGGGTTCATATTACTGTCCGTGGACTACCATGTCGCTACATGGGTAGGGTTACCATGATTGCAACTACTGGGATTCTGTGCATGAAACTAAGAAATTCTGTAAGAAAGGACAGACAGTATAGAAGATACAGATCGGCCCTAATAAGGTAGCCTACGAGGGCAGTACTGTTTATATGCAGCATGATACCGCAAGGATTTGTCGCCATGATGCGCCAATGCAGCCTAAACAATTATTCAGGCCAACTCATCAGTGCTGCATCCATGCACCACATGCATACCAATGTACGCTTGGTGAGTTACTTACTCCCCAGGGCTGCATTCAAGCACCATTTAAACAAAGGATAGCCGTGCATACAACACTAAACTACCCTTAAAGGATTACCTAGCCAAAGCAAGCAGGCAATTTGCCCTTATCTATAGTTTCTCCTCCACCATGTTTTAATACATAGTATAGATACTAACATAACGTGTGGGTGTTGACATTGTTATCAAGTCTGGTCTGACAAGCATACAGACAAGACTGTTGTTTTGTTGTAGTACCAACGTAGTAACAACGTTATGCGTCAGGATAGGATAGGCACCGGCGACATTGTTGAATAGGAGAAAATCATTGTAACATATGCAGACAAACTGCACGATGTGTAATACACGTGTAAGGCTTTACCCTATCGAAACTCAATATTTGTATTATCTTTTCTTCCCGATATATATTTTTTTTTCAATGTTATATGGGTTTTTTGGATTAATATGTACCCGCATACAAGTAGCAGCTTGTGACTCAAGCGGATGCTCGGTTTGGCTAAGCCAGTTCCGAATATGAGTCATATTCTACGTTTTCAATGATTCATTGTCTTTGATATTGATTATAAACTGTTGCTGATTAGTTGTATTCTTGTCGTACTATTACCATATTGGGATATCATCAGATACTACTTTTCTATTGCGCATCATTTGAGTGTATGTGTGTTATGTACACGCGATCTCACCAAATAAGTCTATATGGATCTGTATGTATACATGCAGAACAATTACCCCTGCAAACTGCACAGCTGTGATCTGACCAGGATCTAGTTCACTGAAATTCAGTTACGACTCTTTTATGTAACTTCACCTTGACATTGCCCCCGCCCCGCCTCTCGCCCGACCTACTTTTCTTTCCTCTTTCTACGGCTCATGGCACCTTTCCCAATACATATCTACTTTTCTTGTATGCTAGGCGGTTATATTCTGAAACTTTGGATTAGGGGTCCGCTTCTTAGATTTTACCTCTGCCCGTTGAGATTCTTTGGAGGGAATTTGGCCCTTATATATTATTTTTTTTGAAAAGGGGTATATACGGTATGCTAGGCAGCAAACACTCAGCATAAGGCATATATAAATTGGGGATATTTCTCAATACATGGACATGTACCTTAATTTGATAGTCCAAAAAGGGGATTTCTCATATTCTTCTTGCATCTGACCGCTGGGAAATTTTGGGACCTTTGTTATAAGAGTCCGTAATCTATGTTATCAGAATGAAGTGGCCTCATGAGAAACACACATGTATGTCCTTATCACTCTTGTTCTGTTCCTATGACAATTTCGTAGGAACGTTATTCTTTCATGAAATATGTTAAAAGATTTTAAAATTGTGGGCATGGTCTAACGGAAGCCGGTCCTTACCCTGCATACCCCGTTAAAGTGTGCCCTGAAGTAGGCTAATCATTACTCAGCAATGGCTGCAGCAAAGGATGTTGGTTAATTACGTCATGTCAAAGGTTAAAGTACTACCGTCCAAGTCCACCAGCATTGTACTGAATAAAGGGCATGGCGCTAAGTCATATTTCCTACAAGGTGTTAGGGGGAGTGGGGTGCTGATGGATTTCCGCATGAGTGCGTCTACGTTTCTCCATTCCTAGTGGGATTCAAATGTATAGTTACGTGCTGGCGTTTTCCCTGAAAAGGTGTGAAATAATTTTGATCCTCTCAAGTCAAAAGGTATCCAATCGTTTTAGTCCCCAGCCCCCGCTAATTCAGCCACCCCCTCCCTGACCTATGGTTTAAAATGACCACTCGTGATGAATCATTTAAGGGAATCCCAATCATGAGCTTTGTTTGTTGATGTGGGGTGATACTTGAAGTAAATTCCCCTACCCCTCTCCAATGTCCAAAAATACCGCTGGTAAACTCTGGCCATATCTTTTGCAATTGCATTGAATGGGTCTTCATCTTTTTATTGTGAGGAATCCAAGGTTTCTTTCGTTAAATGTCAAGCGGAGAGTGTAGCCAGACCAGGTGAGGCTACAAAAGCGCACAGGTTATTGCAGGCTATTAACGAGTAACATGTGAAGGGCTTCATCTTTCAAGTTAAAAGCAGAATTTGAAATCATCAGTGTCAAATGAATTGGTGGAAGACAAGGCTATGAGCATCCTTTGTTAATTTGCGTGCTTCATGTTGTGGCCCCTACCCTGCCTGGTGTGCTTCAATCTGTGAGCTTGGTATGGTAGAGGAGGCAGCTGAATAGCCGTGAGCTGTAGGTAAGGTACTTTGTTCATGATTGAATTGTCTATTGGCGTTATCAACCTGGTGACAAGCAAAGGATAAGGGGTGGCAGCAACGCTTGGACATTTTTACCTGTGCTTTCTGAGGTTGGGGTGGGTCGGGTGGGTTGGGGGTGGGGGGGGGGGGTCGGGTCTTGGTCTGTTGTGTGTGGTGGATGGGTGTGTGTGGATGGGTGTGTGGCGGGGGGGGGGGGGGTCAGACAGCCAACAGGTGAAACGACTAAGTTACATAGACACGGTGAAACCAGAGACGGTGGAAACCCGTCGCTGCCGCTGCCACCTGACTCTGCTTAGACCAGGAGAACATGGGTTAACCCTTCCGGGAATCCACCTTAACCCCTTGTGGCCCGTTTCTGGCTATATGACGCTGTATATTTGATAAGGTGGGGTAGCCTTGTGCTACACTGTAGGCAAGGGTAATGTAGGCTGAGCCTGGTTAGAGACTGCTAGAGAGATTGTGGAGCACAAGATACTAAGCTATGCTGTCACATTATGCATCTTTCATGTGAATATGCAAACAGGACTTAGCAAAATTGGCAATATAAAAGTCCATCACTCGAATAATACAAAGATGGTAGTGTTGGTAAAATGACAGGAAAAAAGGATGTTCTGTGCCCCAAAAATGAAACGTGAATTCTGAATTGTGTACATCCTGTGAATGTAACTTGTGGGAACCAGACAGCGACATTTAATTTGAGTTCCTATACAATCCCCTGGTAAAAAGAATTAAGAGTGGAAAATGACAATAGAAGTGATGCTTTTAAAGGGCTTCTTTATATTGTTTCCCAGGAAGAATGTACTACACATGCATCTCTGTAAGTCCAATCAAGTAGGGAAGACCTCAAACTGGTGCACGTCACAACAGTGGCAGTGGAATGATATTCAAAGATATGAAGTTAATTGTAGCTCGGCAATGTGACCTTTGCATTTAGATGACAGGTGTCTTATTGGCCCATATTACAGTATGCAGTTTTCCATTGAAAAGCATGCTAAGAGTTCTCCCCATGTGACATTTATGAAGAAGGAATGTGATGATTGTGAACTGTTCCCTCGTGTCACTTGTGGGGTGTGAACGTAACGAGGGTGAACACCCGAGTTGTGAAAAGGGGCGTAGGGCAGGTAGCGGGCCACCTTTCGCCTTCAGCTGCCCGTCTCGGTCATGCTGATTGGATGATTTGTAACCATGGTTACAAAGGTCAGGGGTCAGCGGCAAGACACAGAATGTGCACAGTGGCAAATGAATGCGGAAAAATTCGAGGCACCTCCACTGATTCCCAGGGGTCTGAAACTACGTTTCTTGTGTGGCGTTCTTTTTCCCCTTTTGGGTTTTTTGCCCTCCGTGTCATTTTAGGGGGATTTTTTGTTAATCTTGAAAGTTAGGTTTTTGATGGGATTATCACTGTTAGCGCCTGAGTTATCGAATCCTATTTAGGGAAACATGCTGGGCGAGTTAGATAGCTATTAATAGAGAGATTTTGTGCTTGGACGTGCCTCTAGAATCAATCTAAATGACAGTTTGTGGAGATAAAAGAGGCTATTTTAAAACCAGTACTTCTTTGACTCCGGACGCCTTTTGTCTAACAGCTTTATGTCTCACCACTGTTCACGACCTTCTGAAGTGGGTTGGATTCAATCATTATGAAATGCCTCCTTTAAATCTAAGGTCCTACGGCCGCACCAAACTATGTATCGGTCGATCGATTTACCCTTAAAATGGATAAGTGTGTCAAAATGAAATATTTTCTTCCTATGCCAACTAGCAGCTTGCATTAAAGTCTTTGTCTTTACATTAAGCCAACACATTTCTAAAATACGAAAGTAGATTACAAATAACATGTCTTCCTATTGCCTGCTGATGACTGTCGTTATCAAGAATGTTAACTATTTCTATGTCTGCTGACAAAGAGAAGTGCCGGCCAGCAAGCGGTTAATAACCTGGACAGATTCCGATGTGAATATTTCTGTCATGGCGACATTATCAACCCACACATATTGGCTCAGTTCCGCACAAACACCTTAAGCTCAAAACACAGTTAACCCTTTAATGGCTGCACAATGTGTTAATGCATTATGCCCTTTATTGTCATGATGCATAAATGTGTCCCTGGTAACTCGCCAGTGCTGCATTCAAGCATCATGACAATCCCATTGGGTTGATACACTCCCGAAGGATCGGCATGATGCTTGAATAGTATGCACCATTACGACAAAGGACATTTACCATTAACGCAACCTGTGTCCCTTAAAGGGTTAAACCACTTGGTCTTCCGTCACAAACAGTATTGAGTAAATAGGTTAAAAGTCACAAGAGAGAGACAAGTTATTTAAAAATCCCACATCTTTTTCAGTGGTTTCTTAAAGAGCTATGGTGCGTGGTATTTCAAGATGCTTAGTCACTCAACGCCTGGTTTCACATTGGGAGTACCTTGCCACAATTACATAACCTCAGTTGCATTTCATGAGTAGTGTTCAAAACGTTTTGTTCTCAAGTGAGATAAAGGGTACATCTGCATATTTCTTATCTTTGGGAATTTCAATTATTTGCTTGTTAACATCATATTGTATGGCTACAAAAAAAGAGAAAGCTATATATGTACAAAGAAATACTCAAAAGACATTGAGCACACGTGTACGATGATAGGGAAGATTGCCTGAGGACATAGTTCATGATTTAGTACAAAAGTTAGTGTGACATAGAGCTAGTACAATTGAAGAGGTTTGATAAATAATTGTATGCTCTTTATCATGTTTCAGGCGGCGGTATCCAGGAAAACCGTCGACAAGTCCGCCTCACCCGGTACAACCGCCCTCACGGGTGGCTTCTTCATCATCCAGCGTACAAGGTAAGGGTATCCTCCTGTCCATATCCTTTTATGAGGGTATTATCTTCAGTTTAAAATGAAAGATTAATTACCCCTTAAAGTAGCCATCAGTATCCGCACACTGAAGGACTACCATTCTTAAAGACCATGGGCAGAAAATTGAAAATTAAATAGTTAAAAAAAGACAAGTAGCTGCAGTAATAACCACACAGTCCGTTAGGTACATGTTGTTTTAGTGTTTTCTCACTGATCCTTCAGACTTGGCATTAAAAAGAGGAAAGGATTCGGGGATAAAAAAATCAAATGGCGGCGTCCTTTTTACCGTTCCGCTTGTGTTTTTGATTGCCAATTGGGTGTAGTTGGGGATGTCCGTTGAATGCAATACACCGACTTCAACACGGCTAAATTTTAAAGCCTTGTTTTACACGGAACACAGGGAACATGGCCACAATGAAAGCAGACCGACCGGGGTAGATGGGGAGGGGGTAGCAAAAAGAGACAAGACAGCGAGATTGTAATCGGAGAAGGTCCTGCCCACTGGGGTTTTCACCTTCCCTAGGGCAGCGGCCGACTTGAGTGATGTTCAATGTGGCTCACTGGCCTCAGCCTCTCTGGTATCGATTTGGTATTTTGTCAGCATCTCTTTCTTCCCTGAAAGGTCAGTTTCTTACCGGGTGAGGTCGTATTGCCAAAACAATCGACACAGGTTCGATAAGATTCCCAAGGAACACACCAAGTGGCCACAAGAAGATATGATAATTGAAGGAAATTGATTGGAATTGCTTTTACTGAAAGGAAGATGAGTGGTGCATTTAACTTGCGGATCAATATGAAAATCTTGATATGAAAAGACACCTAGTACATGCAACATCATGAACGTGTGAAAATGCATGATGATGAGTTACAGTTTGTGAACTTTTTGATGCTCTTTACTCAAAATATTCTGGTGGAAGACTGAATTGTGATTATGGGCGACGTCTCTGCTCCCATTGGAGTATCCTGTATTCTTTGGATAAGACACATGACTATGCATGGTATAGTACGGCTACCACCATTAGGTTATTTGCTCCAGCACATCCAGAATGATAAAAAGAAACAAAACACAAAAAAAAAGGAAAAAGGGTCAGCGTGTTTCCAGTCAGTATTATCCAACCATGACAAGGACACATCCCAACCTACACATGACAAATTTACTGAAACAGAACAAAAAGAGAAAAAAAAATGGGGTGTCAAGAAAACTGATAATCCCCAGGCAAATCACCACATGGCTCTATCGCCTTTCCAAAACATTGAAAATGAAAGGTGGATGTACAAATTGTCTATATCGTTCACTATTGAAGTAGTCTGGCATAACAGAGTTATCATTTAACCTGTAGACCAACCCTTAGTTGTTCCTTCTGAATTGCACTAACCCACAATCTACTAATCAAAACAGTTTTAAAAGATATCAGTCTATGCCTACACCATTACCGCCATTCCATACACCCTTATCATATTCATAGAAACGATTTCTTAAATGAAACCGTGCGTCATCAGAAAAATCGGTCATACTCTATTTACTGTGGATTGTGAGACTACGCAAAAATCGTTTGTTTGGGAAACATGGCCAGACCGAGTAATCTACTGGAAAGGTAGACCTAAAAGAAATGCAGAAAAACTAAAGTAATAACAGGTATTTTGCCTATGGCATTCCTGCGGCTTTCTCCAGTGTCAGAATATACATATAAAGAAAACAAGACCTGTTATCTATGCGTTCGGGAGAGAAAGTGGGGGGGGGGGGGAGAAATCCCTACTGTAAACTGTTGGTGGATAATGTTGATAGATAGCCGCTTCTGCGTCCCGTAACTATCAGTATCACAAAGAAGAGAAAGCTCTTGTACGCATCAAGAATTTCAGAACCCGGAACCTAGTCGCCAACACGAGTGAGGAACTCTGGCCAAGCTCTTAGCCACAAGGCAATAACAAGAAGGAAAAAATAGAAAAAAAAGGAGCAATAAAATGTACATTAGTTAAATATAATTGTCTTTTAAATCCAAAGGTAAACGTGAAAGGGACAGAGCGAACTGGATGAAATACCCGAGCTCAAACATGTCAAGTAAGTTCTGTCGGTGTTAGTCTGCATATATCTTCTATAATAAAGTAATGGTGATGTGATTGATGTACAGTGTAGAGCATGTCAACTCTACCATCGATCATATACACATTACATTCTTTTGTTTCATGGACTTCCACCTAGTTCTCTCTCCTTAGGCTTATGTTAGACACACAGCACTAGTATTTTTCAGTTTTCTTTAATATCAAATACCCAGTACAACAAATATTCTTTTCTTTGAAGACATTTTGTTTTTTATTTAATTTTCTTTTTCCCCCACAATTCCCATGCCGCCAATAAATGGGTTAGTTTACACTACAGGTAAAATGGCGATATAATGGCAGGGGCCCAGGTCACGCTCACCTAGATACAGACTACGCACACCACCTACCACCTAATCTAATAACCAGCTCTGTCAAACCTAATCCAATACAGCCAATGTGTAATACAGTTTCTCTAACATTGGTCTGAACTTCTATGAGGCTATCTATTTTGTCAACATATTCGGTTCGTTGTTGTTGTCGTGATGGCTGTGGGCGCTTAGTGGTTATAAACCTTGACGTTGGTGTCTTCATATGACGTAAATGGTTTAGTCATTTTCTGAACTCAGATGAATTCTATAGTGTCGTCTCCAAAGGGCATTATAAAAAATATATTTGCGTAATTAAAAGTAATAAATCTAATTTGTTGAGTATTGCGCTTAGAATAAAGAACAGAATGTATTTTCTATAAGAGTGTGCAAATCCAGACTCCCGAATCGCAAGCTGAGTGCTATTTGAATAAGAGGTTGACGTAATGTTTTTCAGACGACCTATGGCAGTCTTGTGTTTTCAGAGAAACCTATCCTAAACATGTATGCATAGCACTGCATACGTTATTGCAACACGGGGGAAAACGCCCTGTCAGCTTGTCTCTTTCATATAAATATTGGCTTCTGAGTAGGCTGCCCCATACCCCTGCCAAACTAAAGTACGGGTATTCCATTTCCGATCTTTCAATTGAGGAAAATAAAAATAAAATAAATGAAAAACGAAAATAAGAAAGGATCCCAGCCATATTGAACGGCCAGGTGGGTTGCAGTAGAAGCGGCCGTTAGTTTCTTCCAGACGCCCTGTATTTGCTGTAGTGCAGCTGGGTCAGTGGTCTGCTCAGTGGAAACTCATTACACCAGGTCTTATTAGTCTGCCCACGAGCTGCTCATATAACAGTACATGTACATGTAACAGGTATATTATTAGGATCGCGTAGAATATATGTATACATGTGTATATACAGCCTTCGCATGTTATTCTATATCTAGATACCAAATTTCAGTGAATGCAATCATTTTGGTTCTGATCTCGCATAGTTCAGGCCGGTACCACTCTCTCTCTCTCTTTCTCGCTCTCTTCACACTGGCATTGCAAATCACTATGTGTACGTCACCTGTACAATCGTTCGTATGGAGTGGGGGCCTTTGTGCTAAAGGACCTCAAAGAGAGTAGAATAGCTTCATTTGGAGAAACTATAATAGAAAAGGGCATGCTGGAATTGTTCAAGGCCATGAGGGATCTTGTGCTGGCAGTGTCTATTTACATGGGCTCGCACATAATACTGGACTATTCTGGTTAATTCCTCAATGAAGCACAGCTCAGAAATCTACGACCATGGTTTTCCTGGCTCTGTTTATGGAACTAGGCATATTAGGCTCTTCCAAATGAGTAGGGGACATGCGCGTCGGCGGTTTTCTCCGTTACCCCTTTCATCTCATCGATGCAATCCCTGCTGCAGTAGGAAAGCAAATTCCTATCCAGATTAGAATATGGCTGTAATGAAGAATCAGCATTATGAATTCCTGTCCTCGTCCCATATACTCATCACCGAAACGAGTGCAAACCTGGGCTGCTTTAGGTCGAGTGACAAACGAATGCATAATATTCAGTGTACACATAGGGGCAACTGTGACTGATCATGGTGGCCATTTGTAATTTATTTCACCTTAAAAAACAAAACACTTTACATAATGCGATATCCCTCATTTTTATCATTAAAATGAACTTCGCTATAGTGTAAATGTATGTCATTATGTTTTTAATCACTTACCAGGTGGTTTGGGATCATATACTTTCATTTTCTGAAATAGATACTACTCCGGTCCATACCAATACTGTATCTGCTATAGCCCTCAGTTTAAACCTACCCCGGTAGTCATAACTTCTCTACTGAGAGGAAACTCCCCGCTATATGTTTCATTTATAAGTAAATGAAGGATAATTGGGAAGCGTGAACTACCAATCTCTTCATCGGGAAGTTATAAAAATGGGGAAGAAACCCAAACAGGATTGGCCTCTAAAACGGTGATGTAATCATTGATATGATAGCTGTCTGTGCTCTTTTTTGAGTAAATTCTGGCGGAAGGACTCACTTGATTCAGAACTGAAAGAGTTTTGGCAGAGAACACTTTATTTCCTAGTCAATTGATCCTAAAATTCTGACCAAGGTTACGAAAGAGCGTTTGGAATAATTTGGATATTTATGCATTGCTATGAATGTCACCTTCCTTGGAAATGGACTCACTCGTACTGTAAAGAAAGAAAGAAAGAAAAGAAAATCTTGGTTTAGTGCACTTTGAGGCGACATCTGAATATTCATCAACACAATCGAAAAGGAAGAAGATGGAAAAAAACTAAGACCAAGCAAACAAAAAAGGAACAAAAACAAGATGACCTATATTGCCATTGACATAGTGAACTCGAGTGGTACCGTTCGGAAAACATAGTTTGATGTATTGGGATTTATACTGCTGTAGTTCTCTGTGTGCCAAATATACCAAAGAAATCAATACCCAGATATGTATGAAGGTAAAACTGCTGCCAGGAATAGCTAGTGTTGCTGTTGCTAGTGTAACATAGGTATCCCTATCTCCACTGTAAGCATATATAAGAGATGAAAACCTAGCTATATTTAGGTGTAATTGGGTCGATAGGACTACTGCCTATTTCAAAGTAGGGTTGTATAAAATGAGAGATGGCAGATTGAATTAAACATCATTGGTACCATTATTGTCCAAGCACAAAATTGAATTGAATTCTAGCAAAGTTTTTACTCTTGTGACATCCGCCTCACAAGTATTCACAGACCAAGCCGCTGAATAATGACGTTACCATGCTAGATCACGATGCAGTAGTCTTGCAATATGTATTCTTTTGAGGATTTACAGGACCTCCAGTTTTGTCAGTCCTGTGTTTCATCCTGCATCTAAGTATCTGCGGAGTACTGCACTATAGTTTGTCCGAAAATAGGTGCTGCCCGGGATATGGAGAATTAATGTGCAAGGGCTGACTCGAATCACACACTGTATCACACGCGTATATAGACAAAGGTGCACGAGTTTCAGTCTGTTGAGTGGGTTATTTCACGAGTTGACCTCGGGCCGTATTTCACGAGGCCGTAGGCCGAGTGAAATGCGGCCCGAGGGTCAACAAGTGAAATAACCCACTCAACAGACTTAAATGAGTGTACCTTTGTGTTTATTTTTTATCTTTTTCGATTAAAAATACCAAAATTATGGTAGGGGGGAGCCTAAATAGGCTAATATGACGTATTTCTACGCCGTTCAAATGTAAACAAACCGCCGTTTTGATGACGTCACAGGGTCGTGAAATACGGACATGGGTTATTTCACGGGGGGAGTGAAATACGGGTTGTATAAAATGAGAGATGGCAGATTGAATTAAACATCATTGGTACCATTATTGTCCAAGCACAAAATTGAATTGAATTCTAGCAAAGTTTTTACTCTTGTGACATCCGCCTCACAAGTATTCACAGACCAAGCCGCTGAATAATGACGTTACCATGCTAGATCACGATGCAGTAGTCTTGCAATATGTATTCTTTTGAGGATTTACAGGACCTCCAGTTTTGTCAGTCCTGTGTTTCATCCTGCATCTAAGTATCTGCGGAGTACTGCACTATAGTTTGTCCGAAAATAGGTGCTGCCCGGGATATGGAGAATTAATGTGCAAGGGCTGACTCGAATCACACACTGTATCACACGCGTATATAGACAAAGGTGCACGAGTTTCAGTCTGTTGAGTGGGTTATTTCACGAGTTGACCTCGGGCCGTATTTCACGAGGCCGTAGGCCGAGTGAAATGCGGCCCGAGGGTCAACAAGTGAAATAACCCACTCAACAGACTTAAATGAGTGTACCTTTGTGTTTATTTTTTATCTTTTTCGATTAAAAATACCAAAATTATGGTAGGGGGGAGCCTAAATAGGCTAATATGACGTATTTCTACGCCGTTCAAATGTAAACAAACCGCCGTTTTGATGACGTCACAGGGTCGTGAAATACGGACATGGGTTATTTCACGGGGGGAGTGAAATACGGACCTCTTTGGTTAAGTCAATGGGACTGCTGTATTCCATAAAAAATAAAATTCAAACTACCGTTAGAGTTTGGTTTAGGCAAATACCATGACCCATCTATTTGTGCCATAAGAAGCATTAAAATGACGTCGACACATTTGAAATGTACACACAAATGTTTGATATATTATTACATGTATGTATACCCGGGACGTCAGAACTGTATACTGGTACATGTGTATAAATATACAAAGTCCACATGCATTGTTACATCTAAGCGTTATTGGGTGGTGGTGGATTTCAACGCTGTTGTATGGACACAGCGAAAGTGTGGTCTTCTTCGCTGAAAATCTGTGAAATTCACCCTGTGGCCAGGAGGGGTCCGTTTTCACATTTACTTGGACTCTTAATTTTTTGATTGAAATCAAAAGGAATTCTGAAAACTCACCATTTAGGGAGAAATAAAGAGGAGCTGGCTAAATACGTACTTTGCTCATAAAAAGAAACGGCCAAGAGGAAAAACAGAGAAGAGGTTCAGTTCATTCAGAAAGCAGAAAACTCCCAGTCATGTTTTGCCGCTCTACTTTCTCAGAACACCCGTTTTGATACAAATATGCACTGAAATCTCCCTACCCCTTCACACTCCTGTGTTGGTTTTACATATTTCCTGTAATTGCTTAATATTCATTATAATGATTGCAATTTTTCTTTTATTCTTCTCATAAATCGCAACTTAAGTTGACTGCTATGTATTTGCAGGCTATGGAGCATACCCTAATCATAGTGCACTAGGTATGTACGGTGCCCACCCCACATTCCCCTGTGCTATGGCTGATGGTCCACTGCATCTACCTGTTACATTTTCCTTTGCTATAACCCCTACCCTCACCCCTCCTTTATCTATTCTCTCCTCACTTCTCTCGGCCTTTGCTTTGAGAATATGACACACTGGCCGCCTGTGGAATCTGTCTGATACATTGGGAATGATACTAAGGTGTGGATGGCACAGGTGGCCAGTGTAGCACGTGCGACAACTGACACTCCCATGATCCCTGCGCTGGCTGATACATCTGCCCTCTAGTGGCGGACACATGAACATTCAGGGTTAAATTTCATTCGCTCATTCATGTTTGGTCAGTTTGTTCAAGAAGATAATGCACCTGTTACACAGAGATGCCACTTTTGTAGGATTTCCCAATTCTTCCCTTAGATTTCAATATTTGATTAGATTAATTGCCTATATAAAAGTGACCATCGTTCGAAGGTTTTCCGCTTTTCGGTTACCAGGGTGTGGATATCTCTGCTTGCAACAAAACGTGTCAGAAATTAAGGCAATGATGTGGAAAACAATGATGTTGGGGCTTATGTAAATTAAATTCCATATTCACGTGCTAAATGTGCAGAAAGAGACAAAGTCTGATTTGCCATTATATTGTCGACCTATGTGCAAAGGGCTTTTTCATTGTACATTACAATTGAGCTCCTGTTCACATTTTAAAAAGCCTAGATATCAGAATTAATAAGCCTGTTACCATAAGAAACATCCACTTATGTGGGACACTAATAAAGGGAATACCTAGTACCGGTATGCCTTAAGATATATCTACTAATAAATAGAAGACCATGGGTCTCTATTACTGTAATGGTTATAGTCAGCTATTGGCACCCTCATCACTGTAGGTGTAAGTGCCAGAGCTTTATTGTTGTGTACCGTACATTCAACCTAACTACCGCACATCAGCTAATAAGCGCACACATCCTTTTTGGGGCCGATATTTAGACTATGGATAACCCAAATTACCTCAATTTTTAGCCCAATTAGACTCTTTAATAATTAGAAACGTGTGCATGAATACGTGTTATAAATGGCACTGTGCTCCAGTTAGGTGGAATACGGTACTGCCTATGTACATGTAGTTGTGTGGTGTATACACCTGAGACCTATCTGTCACAACGTCTGTCATCTTTTCCCCTCAGCCCCTACATGTACTGTGGTTAAGGTGGTAACAGTAGGCCGGACTCGTGCACGTTCTGTACCATGGGTAGTCTGTATATTGCATGTTCTGTCCCTCACTTAGTATAACCTTCTGTCCTCGTATGCTGACTGTCATAAGTATAGTTGATACTGTATTAAAGCATTCATGCAAACTTGCCACTTTTATTAATGCCTCCTCCCCACTCTACCCCCATAATTATTAAATTATGAAATATTTAGAATGGCATTAAAAGTGGGGAAAGGTTAGACCTTCTTATGTCGTCTCGTTTTACTAGTTCTTCATTTGAAATACTCCTGCAGTTGGTTATGTATTGACCTTTAACACTTTAAGGGCCGCATTATGCATTAATACATTATGCCCTTGGTCGTCAATATGCATGAATGAAGCTCTGGCAGGTAACTACAGTCAAACATCATGGCGACGCAATGTGGCTGACGCCATAGGGTCTGCATGATGCATGAATGCAAAACTGGCAAGTAGACTCAACAGCGCTGCATGAATGCATCATGACGACAAAAAGACATTGCACTTGAAGCACTATGCGGCCCGTAAAGAGTTAATGTGATGGGGGTGGGGGGCCTTAGTGCAGAGTAGAGGATAGGGTGTAGAGTGTGTTACTAGGTATTATCATTAGGCAGGTCCTACCCATATCTATTATAACACTGGTCATTTGTAACCAAGTCCACCATTAACGGTGCCGGTAATTAGATCAGTTGTTAGTGTTTTGAGATCTAATTAATTGTCTAGTTTAATTAGTCCTGTAATGGGAGGATGAAGGCTAATTAGGAAGACAAGGGGAGGTCTGGTTTGCCGCTAGATGGTCGGTCACCAATGAAAAATGTATGCCGGTTTGGTAACAGTATATCGTGAATATCCCAATATCCTCAGCTATTTACTGTGGAATGTCACCCTAAAGCCCCGCTCCACTCCCTATGTCTCTGCTAAATCAATCTGCCAATTCTTATCCTTTGTAAATAATAGCGCATACTAGTCTACACAGATGGTAGTACAAACGTAACAGAAGATTTCATGCTAACTTAAATTAACAACATGTCCTGAATTTCATAAGATCTCTTGAAATTGATTTTAAGGGAAACTATTTCCTACCCTTCATTGATTGCAATGGGAATAGCAAGGTCGTTCTAAAATTACATCTGGTTAGAGTCTCTTAAGGCACCTGTTAACGTTGTCAGTTGCTCATTGATAATCTAAAAACGTATGGTACCAACAGCTCGTCTTGAGGTTGGTCATTACCATAGCCTGTGCATGGTTGCATGACAGACAGGTATATCAACAATTGTTAGCCAGGGTACCTGCATGGGTTCCCGGGGATCTACATGACAACTGTTCTGTAGCGGTGTATGCGTTGGTAACATGTTTAATATGTTGAAGAACGGTCTCGATCCTTTCTCTTCTGTCCTGTATTGATGTCACTGTATAATGTGATGTGCATGTACTTAAGTAGTTTGTATTCTTTTATATATTCTTTTATATATGCTTTTAACATTTTTTCATATGAAACATCAAAAACGACACAAAACAAACCGTATTCGAAATAATATCACGATTTATACAGTACATGTATAGCTTATTATTGCATATCATATGCTTGATTTTAATGATTTTTCATTTCAGACTACACTAACACACCTGACCAAGTATCCCTCCCCACACATAGGCACCCCCCCCCCCCCCCCACTCCCCCCAAGACAAGAAGAATTACAAAATGAAACAACTACTATAGCCATTTGGTGGTTGAATAGTATGTTGAACACGGTGATATCGGCATTCTCAGGGACTTGTGTTCTGTGTAGATAGTAACTCATTGGTCAAGGAAACCGTATCATGCAGTTGACTACTCTGTTCTAAAAGGGGGACAAAATATCTGGATAATCAGATCAATTTTCAACGAATTTATCCTGTGATGTATAGAGAAATTCGTGTGTGCCTTCTTTGAAAAGATAAAATATATTTTGTACCAATGGAATGAAATGTCTTGCAGGGTGGGGTGTAACCGCTTGTTTGTGCATTTGAAAATCCATGGGAAAAAAAACGTTTCTATGTTCACAGTTATGACTTTGGTTAGACCTGGTACTGCTATGGGGTGGGTTATTCCCACGTGCACTCTGGTATCCACTGACTAACCACTGTATCTAATGTCACGCTGCTCCATGGAATATACCTGGTGTGTGTAATCACCTGAACCAAGTGTCATCCATGCTCTACACTAGTTCAAAACGTGTCGTATTAAGATCAAGTGACGTCATGAGTCAAACAGTTGATGCTTTTTGCTTTAGTAGTCATAAAGGCTTTATAGTGTACTAAGTCAGTTGAATCTTGCTTTTCACAACTGCCGTAAGTCGACATGCCATGTTCATGTACATGTAATAGCATATTCCAGGTACATATATAGTAGGCAGTAGTATGCGTAAAATGTACCAAAGAGACACCCAAGTTAATGTGTCTTTTTGAAAGATACTTTATAAACTAACCACGTACATGTACAATCAATTGCTTCTGATTGAATCTGACACCTTCTGCAATTGGTATCCGCTGGGAAATGAGGCTGGGAAAAAAACATACATGAAATCCGATGTATAGTTACATATGTGTGCTTTGTGGTTGCAGGTTTCTCCAAGCCGAGCGTGGCGGCTAATAACCAGTCCAGTACCATCCCCATACATCCAGATGTCCGCTTAAAGTGGTTACCGTTCTACGATGTACTAGGGGAGCTGCTCAAAACGTCTAGTCTAGGTAACTCAGATTGTACTCAATCATATCTCCCAATAGCTTTCAGAGATGCCACTTTTCCTGGAATTTCTGTATAAAATTACATAAATTGCTTAAAATAGAGTTAAGATCAATTTCTTGATAAAAACCGGTTTTGGTGTACAACCTTGCTCAGTTTCAACTGTCCTCTTTTCAGTTCCACGAAACCAAAATCGTTTTCAAGAAAACGTTTTTGTCTTTCATCTCACACCACAACAAGCACAAGAGATTGCACTATCACGGTATGTATACTTTGTGTCTGAGTACTTGGGGGCAACAATGACTTCATACAGACCCAGCGTGGCCTTTATCAATATCATGCTTATCTCCCCTACGATAATACACCTCCAACGGGGTATAGTTAGATAGGAAATGTACTAGAAAATGTGTAGAGCCAAATACATTTCATTTCGCGATGGAGGTATGGTAAATAGGCATATACAATTTCCAAAATTAGACCAGAATGTTACAAATGAAATCATCTGGTGTTTGAATACACACTCAAGTAAATGCAATTTCTGCGAGGAATTTCTGAGCAACTTCTGATTCATACTGAACATTGCTGTCTGCGTTTTGCAGAGATCTCAGACCGGGCGCTCGGTGTGAATTCACAGTTCAAGTCCAGTTACGGTAAGTAAAGAGAGGTGGAGAATATATGTGTTTTTCTACTTATAATAAACTGCTAAAGGCAAGGCATAGACACATATGTACCGGTTATCTGTATACTATAGATTGATCCACTGTCTACTTGTATGTCTAATCATATGGAAAGTGCAGCCATCTGTAGTGTAAAGATGACTGGTTCATGTATTAGAGGGTAGATACCCTTCTGTAGTGAGAGATGGCGCCACCTGAGCCGATTATCTCTCTGTACGGATATCACCATCTTTATAGCCATTGGCGGCTAATGTATGATACTTCATGCAGCGGGGTTTGAGTCTTGAATTTAAAGAATATGTTGGGAGAGTGACTCCTGTGCTACAGATGTTGGTCCCTCAGAGAGGGATCCCTCAGTCGACCACTCAGAATAGGTAGAGCCATGGGTACATAATGGTAACAGAATATATACTAGTATTAATATAGTGTTTTACCGAACCTCTATATTGTACTCACCTTGATACAGTAGTGGTCTGATTTATCACTGAAACTAACCAGTTTTGAATTATTTTGCCGAAACCATTCCCAAAGCTTTGCCCATAATGTGGCCTCAATGAATTAAAGTGATCGTCTTAAAAACATGAACACAACTAATAATCATCTCTTCTCTGCTTCAACGTCTGCATAAAAACCGTGCACATGTCAGGTTTCTAATATGATTACATGCTTCTTGTTTTTGTGCGTTTCAGGTTTAGTTTGTTAGAAACAAGTTGTCCGCAAGAAGACAACTTCCCACCTAGTGTATGTGTTCGAGTAAACGAGAAATTGGCCACGTTACCGGTAAGTGAAACGCAAACCATGAAAACCAATAGACAACTTAAATGATCAGATAAAATGGTGTGTTTTTAGGTGCGCATGCGCGTGTGAACCAAAAACATGTGGCAGGAAATAAAATATTGGGTTGCAGAGTGATTTCCGGCAAATTATTAAAAGTGAAACAGATTGTTAATCGTCAAAAATGGTCTTTTTATGAATTAATATCTCAGGATACAACTCTTTCATTTAAAATGTTACCAGTTAAAGTGGCTTTTATGGAAATGCGTGTGTGTCTCACAACTATATTGCAGAAATAGCAAGGTGAGACATTTTATGCAGGTAAAACGAAGACTAAATAAATGTCTAGGATTGAAGTGAAATTTAAATCTCTAGAATTAACTCACGTCTCGTGGGTAAACATTTTGAAATGCATTCAGACTTTGACCAGGCACGCACATGAGGGATTTTTGTTATTCACACAAGATCCCCACAACGAAAGAATTTTACCGTGACTGGCAGGTGGATCTTGAAATCCTTAGCCAATTACTGCATCTGAAATTTAAAGGAAAAAAATCTAAAAAAAAGGGGCATTTATTTCTTCAAAAGGAGACTCTTAAAAGAGATCTTTGTCTCTTCACCTTCCAGAACCCCATCCCGACGAACAAACCCGGCGTAGAACCGAAACGGCCGAGTCGACCGGTGAACATCACCTCAATCTGTCGGTTATCTCCCACCATCGCCAACCAGGTTAACATCACATGGGCCTCTGAGTATGGACGGGTAAGTACCATCCACACAACACCCATTGTAATACATTTTTTGTCACTTTTTACCTTCATGTTGTGAATGTGAAACGAAATTCCTAATTAAAAAGGTCATTTTCACCGGATTCATGAAAGCATACAACCATGTTTTGTCATCAGGTGATATTGAGATATTCAGTTGGAAATTAAACCCCTCTCACGGAATGCTACCAGGTATGCATGCTCAATGGCGGCATGATACATGTCGATTCTCTATTGACAGTGTCACCTAAATTTCACAATAGTTGACCAAATATTTACGCGGATTTAGCTTCTGAAGGCTTCTTCGGTTTTATGGAAGACCTGCATCAATTTTTCTCTTTTAGGGACATTTAATTTGACACTGTTACTCGTTTGCCTTTCTTTCTAATGAGATTTTTTCCGTTCTTCGGTCATTCTGGTAAGACGTTTCTTTGGGTCAGTTTTTGGTATGCCATTGGGAAAAAGTTCTATGGTTTCTTTCTGTTATAAAACGGAGCGGACGGCCATCAATTACCAAGTTGTTTGAACTTCTTAAGTTGTCTTTTTAAAGAGTGCTTTTACTTAAGTAAATGTGATCTTCCTTGTTTGGTCATTGTGGCTGCTGTGGGAGGAATGTGGAAGATGTTTTATACGTGTTGTACTCCTGTTTGTTAATATTCACAAGGTAGTTTACACTTCTGAATAGTTTCCATCCAGGAGATGGGAGTTATGTCACTTATGGCATACATGTATACTCAATGAGGGGAGAAGGTACATGTTTTAATGCTTGCTTAGTAAGAGAGATCCGAAGGTTGTGTCAAAAGAACGATATTCGCATGGGTCAGTGAAGGTCAGGGAATTTGATGGTGGGTCAGGGAACGTTTGGGGAAATGGGAAATATCACATTTATTAAACAAAATCCACTGTGATAAGGCATTCTTGATTTGTAGATGGTCTTTTTCTTCCAAGTTTGATAGAGGGTACAAGGCCCGACCTTATACAGCTATAAATACAATGATTATCTAGTCAGTACCAGCTTAAGTAATGGCCGCGCCCATCGTAGGCGTGAATCATATGGGTCCTCTATCCGATTTTTCCAGTCCAATTGTGGAACATTTGCAAATAATGGGAATGGCTTTAGGGCCACATGGGAAACAAACACCCAAAAATCCCAATCACATGGGCCATGCCATCATGTTTGAATGTTTGTACATTTTGAAGATGGGTAAATTATAACATACATTCATATGATATAGATCAGATAGACCTTACCGTCTCTAGTTAAAAACGAACATGTTTATATTGCAGTCGTACTGTGTGAGTGTCTCGTTAGTACGGCGGTTAACAGCATCCCTCCTGCTCCAACGGTTAAAATCATCTGGCCTCCGACATCCAGACCACACAAGAGCCTTAAGTGAGTATAGTATATATAGGTTATATTGCCGATTACATTTAATACAATGGCTATATTATCTCATTTAGGCAGGATTGCACCAATATATTAACACATATTAGCATAACCTAAATTACTCAAAACCATTGAGCGATTTTGCAAACAAGTAAATCTGGTTTATATTCTCCTTGTCTATTTTTGCTCTTGATTTCAAAGCGTCTATTCTGCTTCTTTTCTAGTCAAAGAGAAGCTATCCCACGACCCTGACAGTGAAATAGCTACGACTAGTCTACGAGTATCACTATTATGTCCGGTAAGTGTGATATGCTGTCCTCTACTTGTGTATACCAATATCATGGTAGACGTGTTTATTTGTTGATACTGGGTGTTTGAAGTACGCTCTGAACAAGCATGCACCGTTATGTAAAGTTGTACTACATGTATAGAGGTGTTGATTATAAGTGTGCATGGCGAAGACGTTATGGAGACACGCCAGTCTACCCCTTCTTGTAAGACGGAGTAATACTGTTTAGGGGGTTCTATTTTACCTGTCAAACCCTGATAATCGGGCAAAATATGTGTTTCTAGTAACACGAAGATGGGATAGTTCAAAATGCAGATCTTGAACTTTGTGGCAAATGTGTTGTTTTTTTAACCACATAGTATGCAGTGATTGATTTACTCACGGAGACTGATGAAGTAAGAACGTCAATAAATTCCTCTCCTAAAGTACACCATTATCCATTCTGACGATCCAGAAATGCAATTAGAATACATTGAAAGCTACTTGCTGAAAACACCAGGTGGCCTCACCGATAGGTACACCAACTGTAACTCCGGCTCTTTGCACCAGGGGGCGTCACCTTTTCCAGAGCAGAGCAGAGCAGCGCCAAATCGCGCCAAATGCACCGATGTGACCCCCATCCAAGGCCTGTGGCTTGGAATATTGCAGTTTGAGTTACCAAAGCCAGGGAAAGACCATTCAGCTTTTCCTGAGAAACTGTGCTACAACAAATGGTGGATAAGTGGACATTCATGAGGAATGCCACAGGAAGGGCTGGGGAATGCTAGTTTGGGTATAACAAGCAGTGTTCGGGGTATTGAGAAAAGCAAAGCGGATGCATATGGCTACTTAACATAAAATCAGCCTAGACCAAATGCATTTATTTCCTCAAACGTAATGACATCTTCATTAGGGGGTATAGATGGGGGAGGGGGGTCCCCATGTCGCATGTCGATTTTAAGAAATGGCCATGGTATCCCTTTACAGAGATGTAGCTAGTCAGGGATTTCCCTGGAAATCTTGATTTCATGGCAATTCCCTCTTTAATTGAACACTCCTAACCTGTAAATCCCTAACTTGGACACCCACGCTACTATCAGATATAGCGTAGGTATCATATAATTGCGACCATGAGACTACAAGGGTCGAATACACAGTATGAATGTATATTCAACTGTTTGTTGTCCCCCTATCCCTTTGATATTAGATGTGCATTTCGGAATACACAAGACCCAGTGCATGCTTTTTTAATCCCTTAGCTGGTGGTAATTAGTGGATGTGTATTAGCCCGCCCTGCCCTTATAGGCTATGTAGCTTTCGCTCCATTTACTCATTAGCATAACTGTATGAGGCTAACGCCAATCTCGCTCCGAGTCTAGGCGTTAATACTGTAGGGTATACTGAATCCGAGTCTACGCGTTAGTACTGTAGGGTATACTGAATTGGTAAATCCCTGCCATAAAGAGTTGGTGACATGTTGACTATAGAGGGCGCCACTATAGTTTAAAGATGACTTTTCATGCAGTTGTGGGAGTGGTTCCAATTACGCCTGGTAGATGGCGCCATTGTTATTTAGGCATCACATGCCGGCGTCGCCAATGACGCTATGGCTATTCCTGGAGCTTACTCACCTGATGGGTGAAGACTGATATCCACTGGCCTCAGAGAATTGTGTACATTCAGCGGTCCTCATGTGAGAAAAAAGAAGTCAAAATGTGAAACCAGGAAGCAGACAGTTACTGGTGTAGAGGCATACAGGGCTGAGTCACCCCCAGACAACCATGGTGTTACTCCCCGGTGTTATACTAACGCCCATCTGTGTCTCAATGATTTAGGGGCCATCCAATAATGACGTCATGTTATTTTTCACCATTTTGCCCCCACCGTTTAGTCATATTTTATAGCGAAAGTAGCAAAATGTATGATCCAAACCATATTAAATTTGCAATTTACGTTTGCTTTATATGGAAGTAATAACCTCTCGGTGAATATCTGTGACAAAAACTGTG
Source organism: Harmothoe impar (assembly GCA_947462335.1). Lineage (NCBI taxonomy): Eukaryota > Metazoa > Annelida > Polychaeta > Phyllodocida > Polynoidae > Harmothoe > Harmothoe impar. The sequence goes on along the minus strand of OX381709.1, from coordinate 41,562,223 downwards.
TTAAAAGAGTATATAAATTCAGGGATGTAAGTCTTCAGAATTTTGTCTGATTTCAGAAAATTGATGAATGTCAGAATTTTCCCTCAAAAACTAATATAACCCATACATCTCCTTTCTGAAGCACTGTTTGATGATAAATATATTGTACTTGTGTTTCTCATTTCCTCATTCCTACCTTGAGTGCATATAATCACTCTATAGCTATGTTCATAGGGTGATTCAGACAAGGTTCAGACAAGATTTCAGAAAATAGAAAATCTGAAAGCTAGATTCAAGAAGTAAATGGATCTCTGGGCTCTGATTGGTTAATAATGAGGCAATGCTTGTGGTGCTGACTGGTGGTGGACGAGGGAACTACTGTTCTCCTTCTGCTCAGAAGGAGATATCTTGTCCATGGACATGATAAATCATTCTACTCAGAAGGAGATATCTGTCCCTGTACACTTAGTCATGATATTTTTCTGGAGGGAAATACATGTCTACTGTATTTAAAGACACAAAAGACATGATATATCATTATGAACTATGTAGCTATAGTAAATATATTAACTTCCCAGGTTTCAGATTTTTTACATAACTCTGACTTACATCCCTGATATAAAGTACAAATTTAACAGGGACATGCAGATACTTAACAACCATGATTTCAGAAATGGGATGGGTTTAAATGCTATATAATCGTGTGAGCTGGCTCATTCGAAAGGTATGTGACCTGGAGCACCCCCTGTAATGTAATAAGCTGTCCTCTGCCACCCCTTAGGCGATATCTGTAGTTCATATCTGTGTTATCTGAACCGCAACTTTAAGATTTCGCGTGGGGAAATGATTTTTCATCCCAAGCGAGATCCAAAGAAAAGAAAAAGAAAAAAGAAAAAAGTTTACATATATAATGTCGATTTTAATAACTTTTCTTAATTGATACAATATATATCCTATTATATGGGGTAGAGGACTGTTTCTGTTTTCAGGTATATGCCAGTACCCTTTTAATGGAAGCATGACAATGTAGATAATCTAACTCTATACAGAGGGTCGTGGTCCATCCTATATAAGATTTCTCTAAACAACTCTCCTTACCGTTTCAGCTGGGGAAGATGCGGATGCAGATCCCTTGTCGAGCTAGCACATGTACCCACCTGCAGTGTTTTGATGCGACAACCTACCTCCAAATGAACGAGAAGAAACCGTCATGGACATGTCCTGTGTGCGACCGGCCTGCCGAGTTCGACAAACTAGCCATTGATGGGTAGGTGTAGCGCCTCTACTGATTAATAAGCATGCCAATAAACCTAGCACTGTGCAAAGTTAGTATTAAAGGAAAAGTAAGTAAGTGAGTTAAATTCTGCTAAGAGATATAATATTGCTTTTACTTGTCCCCAGCAACTTGTAGTCAGGGTTTAGAAGTTGATCAGTATTTTTCATAAAAGAGTATTTTCGTTCCAGATTATTCACAGAAATCTTGAATCAGGTCACAGAAACGTCAGAGATTGAACTTCTTGACAATGGTAGCTGGCAACCCATGAAGCCAAAGGAAAACAAGGAAAAGGCCACAAATCATGTGATACAGACCATCGGTGGTGAGTACTGTGTGCGCTCTCATCTTCATCAACTAAAGTATTAGTGACATTTAGTGACCATGGAATTTAAGTAACCATAGTAAGTTGGTAGGTGAGATCCATCAAAGCAGTCCTAATGGTTAAAATAATAGTGTGTGAAAGTATCTTATTTTAATGGTGGTAGATGGTTCATTAATTGGATGATTATGAGGCATATTTTGAAACAGTCAGATTACTATCATGTTGTTGTTGTGTCCTTCTGAAATTGTGATTCTAATACTGTATTGATTCGCGACAGATTCACCAAAGAAAACAGAGCCGGATGTGATTGACTTGACAGAGACGGATGACGAGGATGACATGGCAGTTATCAACACGTCGACGTGTTCGAGTGACTCGTCTTCTTCGGCATCCGACAGCAGTATTGTCACAGCCACACCCACATCCTCCATCCACGACTCTGAGGACGTCAAGATTATCGGGCGCTTACCGGGTGCCGGTGGGCCTGCCTCATCGTCTTCATCCTCCTCAATATCGCTGGCACCAGGACCTTCAACGAGCAACCACAACAGCACAGGGTGTGTGAGCCCACCATTGATTAGTTTAGACACACCGCCCCATGCGCATCAGGCCCCAACACCGCCCTCCTTACCCAGAACGCCCCAACCAAGGGCAGCGCGCTCCCCGTATGCGAGTCCTTATGCATCTCCACACCATGGGCATTTCTCGCCGCATTCTCGCATCTCTCCACACGCGCCACACCACACACGGGGTACACCGCCCCACCTTCCACAGCCGCCACCTGCCCACTCCAACTCCACCCAACTCCAGCTCAATCCCACCCCACCTCCCTCCTACATGTCCCACTTGGGTGGTGGACCCAACTTTGACCCCATCTCAGACACTGAGTTTGAGGAGTTCCTGTCACTGATGACAGGCGTAGGCCGGAGTGGTTACAGTCACCCGAGCAGCCATATCTACTCTCCCTTCTACTCGGGCCTGTCCCACCCGTCTGCAAGTAGCTCTGCATCTTCGTCTTGTAGCCTTGCCCCAGAAAACCTCAGCCTGCGTGACAGTCGTAACCGCTCGGCCTACTCCTCCAGCGCACCATCATCTTCCCCATCATGACAATTACTCCACTCCCATGCGCAGTATTCCACCTCCCCATCAGATCGACTTGGCACTACTCCGTTCCCACCTGATACCCTCCTCTCTACCCTTTCACCTGAACTTTCATATGATACGTGGGGTATGTAGTTTGTTTCTATCAATAATTTCCCTCCGCCCTTCCATGCTGTCCGTTTAAACATGGACGACTATTGAAATAGAATGCGTCTAATTCTTTATATTTATTAGCGTCTGAGATGAGCTGAGGTGCTTATATAGCTCATGTTATTATTGTACCATATTGTCTGTCGATGCCTAATCACCATAGTGAACGTTAAATTTGCCCATTTGTTGTATATTTTACTTCTGAAGTTTGCTTTAGTGAATTTAAATGATATTTCGATGATGCGCTATAGTATCATCTTTTAAATCAGAACAAAAAATTTCATCAATTTTATTCCGGAATTATTTTCCAATCTAAATGTTGACATTTGGCTTCGGACGCTTACCTGAGCTCAAACCAAATGTTACTTGAATCAAAATTATTGGGAAACCAACCAAAACAGAAATTACATGTGTAGCATACTTTTACTGGCGATGGCATTTTTAGAAAGACCCCAACCGCTCACCTCAATTTTATTCTTCATGGAATCATAATAGCCCTTTTATTTATGAATAACACTAATGTGACAGTTGAGTATTGCCGGCATACGTTAAGAGAACTCGCCATGACAGGGGTGTAAATAGCTGCATTATGAATGAGGCCCCTAAGATACAGGGGTTAGCGGAATGCCTGGGTGGCATGGCCTAGGGGAAAAAGGTCAGAGGAAGCGGCGCGCATTGTTCCATGAGTGTATCGCAGCAGAAAGTGGTATGAATATGGGATCACTGCACTGTTCGTGGGCCCCAAAAGAGGATACCAACTGTTGTAGATTCATCTGTTGGTAGGACTCCTATTAGATCCTACACGGGATTAGACTTGAGTATTTCTTAGCATTTCTGATTGCTGATAATGCATATCTTATTGAGAGGAATTAGGAATGGACGAGATTCTAGATCGTGAAGAGTTTCAATGTTTGTATCACTTGAAGTAGATCAAGTTATTTCTGATAGTACTAGGCATGACGATTTAACACAAAAACTCACACTCGTCAAGTTTATATCGTTGTTTTAATTTATATGTCTTAAAAGGGTTTATGAAGATGAAGCCAAAAGCAGAAACGTTGAATGTGATTGACTTTGTTCACTAGGAGAGTGTGCACAGTGTTTAGCTAGGGTGATAGGCATGAGTGGTGAAAGAGTTAACACATTCTGGATTCTGGAAGGACTTTCCTCAGCTGAAAGGAGCAAATGGTGTAGATGAAAGTCAGGGAAACAGTAGCTTGAAAGAGATCTATTTTTATGAAGAATTGTAAATAAATACTGTTAGATTCTGTATATAGGTAGTATTTAAATGTCAATGTTTAAGTCAAGAGTATTTCTCATTAATCAGGTTTGTTCAAGTGGAATGGTATCATAAGCTCAGAACAAACTTTAACTTTGATCAAGTGAAATTTTATAGCAATCTCAGTAATTTCGGAATGCATGCTACACAAAATATTACTTGTTTGATCAGTTTTTTACACATGACGTGCAAGGCAGCGGACAATGATTAGTTTAGGTGTTTTTGACCGTCATTTACACTAAGTCTCTTTGTTAGAGATCACGTGTAAATAGTGTCCACACTCTTGCAGCTGTAATTCATGCCGTCAGACAATCGCTTCTACTCCAAAATTATCATAATAGGTATAACGATGACTCGCAGTGTGTAATCTATTTGAAAGGTTTAATGATTTCGTACAATGTGTTATATATGGTTGTTTTGACAAAAGAGATAATGTATTTAATGTAAAGTTATCATTCAGGGTGCTTACGCGTAATAACTAATTGATATAACAATCGATAAGATAAGATAAATACGAATATGGTCGGAACACACTAATCAAAATGTTAAATCATAACTAGATCTAAACATAAGTCTATTTGATCACTAACAACAAATTGTGTTTGACCAAGTTCAAAGTATTGAAGAAGTTTTAGTGGTGGTATCTAAAACTTAGGTTATATGTTGTTAAGACTCAAGGAATTATTTTATCATACTGTTATGCACATATAAGGATGTTGCTATTTGAGTATATTATCTTGTTATTGGATATAGTGGGATTCACATGGTTCGATTTTACATCATAATTCATAATCACACCATTCTGCAAGTCATAAAATCATAAATCTTTGAGACCTCAAATACATGTAAACATCTTCGATTATGCTAAAGCTAGGATGTTGTATAAATTATGACGTAGACATCGCGGGGTAACAGTGTGAGTTTTGTGGCCCTACAAAATACGCCTGTGTATGTTTACATATGTATATATGTGTTTAGACATGTCGCTTAATCAACCGAATAATTATGGAGAATTAGACACTTTCATTAGTCATCATGACAAGTGTGCCAAGATTTATATAGCTGTTTGTTGCGACCCATTGTAGCATGGGATATCCATGGGTAAGTGAGTTTACACATATCTTTGTCATCTAGTCTTAAATCAGAAGATTATGTTCATAGTCTAGATTGATACCAAGCCGACGCCTCATCATCTCCATAGGTTCTTGTATTATCCCTCGAACCGTAAAACCATAGATCAAATCAGGAATGGTATGAAACAGGAAAGTTATAGAGATTATACATTTATCTTTCCTCATAGAAGCTTAGTTCTCACCATCAAGATGTATAGCCATGGATATTGCTGTACATTTCACCCATTCACTAACTTCATTATTTATAAGTCAGTCAAGTTGAATCGAACCATGTGAATCCGAATTATGTATACATGTATTTAATTTATCATGCTCAGTGTTCCTTTGACGCTTTAATGTATAAAGTTAGATCAGTAAAATAAATATAAATGTATCATGATAAAACTGCAACACATTATAATGTAGATGTGCCTGTGCTCTTGTGGAGGAAGAAGGTGAGTGGTGTGAGAGAGCTAAAAGAAATTAAGATTTGAGTGGGGAAAGGCAATCAAGTTACAGCTTTGTTCATACTTTTTGTACGGACTCTAGGTGTAGCAAATATGTTGGCCGTTCTTTTCTGGCGAAGTGACCAAAGTGACATCTGATAACAAAAAGATGTACATATATATGAAATAGAATTTTTATGGGAGCTCTTCGATATGGTGGTGACCAGATATTTGTAGATGACGACTTTTCCCACTTGACTACGGGAACCCTGTTCAGCCGGAATACCCATCCTGTGTACATAGTAATACCCAACTCTCCTGTATGTGAATATGAGTGGACGTTTCAGACAAACAAATTATTATTAAAAATATGTATTGAAAGAAAAGAAAATTTGTTATGAGTTGTCTGTGGTTTTGTCTCGCCTCGCCATGGCCGCAGCACAGAACAGTACAGCAACTCCATTCGCAAGAATCTCCCCCAACCCAGCGTTCTACATGGGGGAGATTCTAGTCATAAGAATATAATATTCTATGGATATAACTAACATCCTAGGATTAAGTTCTTTCTGGCTAAAGCAGGGAATATGTTTTTACATGGAATTTCGGAACCCTTCGTCAATAATCCCACTTTTTCTGAGTAGTGTTTATTAAATTCATGGATATTGGCACAGGATATGTTAACGTGAACACCTACCCGCTCCTCCCAGCTCCTCGACCACCAACCCAAGAGCACTGTGCCATTTGCCTTTTGAATGAAAATGACCTAAACTTGTTAACAATGAACACCTAAATTAAAACCAGAATTAGCTTTGATCGATTGAGAATGAAGTGAAAAGTTGCTGTACTTGTTCGGGGCTGTGCCCACTGCGTTAGGCATGGAATCTGACCTTTTGCATTATGAACGACGCGGTATGATGTTGTAACATGGGATCCCGGCAGAGTATCGGACAGAAACACACGAACAGCCAATCTGTCAGGGCTATCAGAGAACGTAATTAGCGGTTAGTTTGTATAATTGATTCTGCCCAGAGGTGTATTGATTTAACATTTAACCCAATGGTGAAGCTAAACGAGCCCATTGTCCATTGTGGAGAGCAGTATTGAACCATTGCTGCTAGCCATTACGTCTTGAAAAAAAAGACAAAATCAATTTAAACTAAAGTTTGCCCCATCAAACTCTTAAAAGAAAAAAATTCCCTGATTATAGCAGTGCTGTAGGTAATTATGCAGTAAAATTACGGCAATGTGACTGCACTTTTCTAACTTCCCAGATGACCTACCTGTCAAGTCACAAAATCATAATTTGAAAGCAAGCAACAAAGGCCTTTGTCAATAACGATTCCTATGAAATTGGTAACTATTCAATCAACTATATTATCTACTCGTCATTTGCTCTAAAGTTACATCTTTGTGCTAGAAATAGACCTTACCTGAGCCTCAAACCAGAGAAGATATGGCTATAATTATAATAATAGCTATATGATATAGACCATTGCAATGACAATGCATGGTAAAAACTAGGTGATCTAACTTAGGGAGTAGCTATAGATACTAAAATGAAAAAAAGACATTGACTCAAGAAATGAGGCCAGACTCCTGAGCCGATCCCACATGTTTATTTGACGAAGGATGATCTGATCTTGCTTTTTGTTATCTGGGTAGAGGAGGGAAATTCCCTTATCCTGTTGGATAATGCACGATCGTGCAACATTTATTAAACTCGTAAACGATTCTAGGATAGTGGGCCCACTCTATATTTAGAGTGATGTTGTCTATTAAACACAGGCAGTGGACAATAACGTTCAATTAAGTTCTATTTTAGTCTGCTGTTACATAAGTCGATATCCTTTGATGGCCCATATAGCTTGGTACCATGCATATAAACCTATTGGAAACAAAATTGGGATGAGGACGCTAAGGATACTAACACATTGGACCAGTTTGGCAGTTGTACTTTCAGCTTAAGCAAATTTGGCAAAGAGTTGTAGGATGTGTTGTATATCGTTATGAAAAACATGTACCCGGTATTTGATATTATGCCAGGACAGGGAGTAAACATCCCTATCTTAGGGACGGTTTCTTCAGTAAATCTATGGTGTAAAGTAACAAGAGAAAGAGAAACCGGAAATGACGTTGGCATCACGTTACAAGCTAGGTGTTAAGTTGGGGTAACCCCCGCCTGTCGTCGCTGCTGTGTAAGGCGTCATGAGTTAGTTCCCGGACCTCTGTGACCCAGGACTTCACCTAGGCATCACTCAGGGCTAGAATCATAAATGCCCAAGTGCATTTTCATGTCTAGAGAAATCGAAAAGAATTAGGAAAAAGGTACATATACAAGGCTTACGGTACGCTTTGTAGAGAACAATTTGCTACGAAAGAAACATTTTAAAAGGGGCCGCTTAATTTATTAAAAGCTGGGGGAGAGGTGATTCGGACTATTTTTGCCTAGGGTCCAAAAGCCGTACCCTTTTTCTTGGAATCGCATTCATACATGGTACGCAACCCCGAGCGAGTGCTTACCATAAGTGTTTTTGCAAGGATAGTAAGCTTAAGGATTTTCTGCAAATATAGTTCAGTGCTTAGCCCATAGAAGTGGCCTCTCTCGATATCTGACTGGAGCGAGGGCCCATTACAGCCCAGGGAAAGTTTACGGTCTTAGTTTACCCAGGGTGCCCCGCGTGCCATACGTTTCCTATGTGACGTCATAATGGCGCCAAAATTTGGGACCAATCAGCGGTCATGCTGACGCTACTCTGTAATGGTCCCCAGCTCCAGCTGAAAGCCAGAACAGTGGAATATACAATGGTCTAGTTCAGTGCTAAAGTAGCAATGTTCAGACCCCAGGTGTGGCTTATACACAAGGTTTTACGGTAGATGATAACCATAACAACCATAATGAACATGCACAACAGCAAGTGGGCGGGCAGGAGGCAAGGAGGAAGTGTTTTGAAACGGATATGCTTGGAATACCGGCACTTAGAGTCTAATTGTGTCATGGTTTTCTGTTTAGGGGTTGTTTCCTGCAAAAGAAACCTAAACCCCACCCATAATTAGTCCCATGACGTGGGATTAAAATGTCCACATGAAGTACTTACCGAGTAAATTGGCAATAACACGAATATCTAAACCCCAATGGTATTCCAATAATAAGTAAACCGTTGCCTTGGTTTTGGATTAACCTGGCTATTGCAATCAGACTGTCATTTAAATGGCATTATAATGTGCTGTAAAACACCATATGTAACTCTTGGGTATACGAAAACCAAGCCCTAGATGTGGGTTACAAGAAAGCTGGCGATGCTGGTTATGTGTGGGTTTTTGTTAGTACATGTATATATAGTACAGTAAGTTCTTGCGTATAAGCATAACTCGCGTATAAACGCACCCCAAAATTTTCACAAATCCTACAAGACACACAAGGGGTTTGAAAATTGCTTTCAGTATAAGCCGCATCCTATATAGGTATGCTTGGTATCAAATCAAAGCTGAGTGTAACTTGCGAGAATTTTCGGTAAGTAATATCAAAGTGGACATTTCAGCACCCCCTAACGTATGGATATGTGTGATATGCGAGATGCCTGTTATACAAGAGAATTTATGGTAGTGCTACCATGGTGCATTGCCTCCACAATCATGTGTTACGGCATATGATTGCTTTGAGCCATGAACACACATGAGTTGATAACTAGCTGCAAGAACCTAGTAACTGCTAGGATGTAGTATAATGACATTACCTGAAGCAATCATAAAGAAATTCTTGAAAAGGCCTAATACACCTTCAGTGCGTAACCATTTTGCCTCATTCTCATGGATCCTGCTGTGTTTGCTGAACCCCATTAGCTGGATATAATCATTAGTCAGGTTAGAAAAGGGGGGATTAGTGTAGGTGGTGATTGACCGCAAGGTAGGATTAATATTTATGGTGCGACAGACCTGCTATACAAAGGTAAAGCAGATCAATATTAAACAAACATGTTACATGTATTATAGACCTAAGCCTAGTTGATCCTCAGAGCATACCTGGTAATTAACTCGTGGGCACGAGGTTTCTTAAACTGTTGACTACTGCTCCTATTTGTGACATAAAGGGACTTAAGTGCACCCTGCAAAGAGGTCACTTTTCGCAGATTGTGCCCCAAATCTTTTCAAGTGAAAAAGACATGATACAGTGACATGATCAAGCTATTACTGTTAATTGACTGAGTTTGTTTTCTTGGTTTAACAGACGAAGATCTCCCAAGCGCGCACGGTCAAGGTCGCCGATATGGATGAGCACAAGGTCATCTAGTCCATCAGGAGTTGACCTAAGCCTGCCAAGGTCGCCCACCTCACGAAGGTCGCCCCCACCGCGGTCTTCTTCTATCCTGACACCACCTCCACCAGCTCACCACTCGTCGTCGAGCTTGTTCAGCAACCCGCCATCCCGGAGTAGTAGCAGTTACCGCTCAGGTCTTTCCTATCCCGGTTTACCACGTTTTCCGGAACCTCCGCCGCTGGTGCCAATCACTATGCCAGATCCACCGTCGGTCAGTCTCCCTCCGCCAGCACCGGACTACTTCCGTAATGATGCTATGGACGTAGGCAGTGAGTGTTTTAATATGTCTAGTTAGCGCTACTACAAATAGATATGGGTTTCTTTATTGTCTAAGTTGTTTCACAATTAAAAAGCACGATATATTTAGCTAATTTACTACAATTTGGTCTTTCAATATTTTTCTGGTAGTTAAGGTTATCTTCTTTCACTGTGTATGTAAGGGCAACTTATGTTTTGTTTTAGGATAAGATGGGCTTAGTCATTAAGCGTTGCTGTAACAATTACCCAAAATGAACTTTAATTACTGTTCCTCCGACTCAACCGTCCGGTCTTCTATATCCAACAGATCTGGACTTGTACAGTTTGCTCCAGGACCAAGATTCAGAGCGAGAGGTAAACAATGTTAATACACGTAGCTGTTCCCTTTGTCCCATGCATCTGTTTAATTCAATACTTCTGCGTGACCACCCACTTTTATATAGTCAAACATTATGACACCTTTAATATTGTGGCTTGAAGAAAGATTAAAGGCTTTTGTAATGAAAACACATCCCTGTCGCATTAGTTCCTAGGGTTATGGATTTTAGTCAAAGACTACAGGAAAATCTTGTGAATTTTATTTTACACGCGTTCTGGTGACAGGTGACTAGGAGGAAAGAAAACCAAACAAGAAAACCTGTCACCACGTTTCCCATTGGATATCGTCTCTTATAACTACATTTGCACATGTACTATTTACATTATACGGTAACCTTAAACAATGCTATATCTTTTAAAACAATTGTTATTTCTCATGTTGGTTCAAAGTTTGTATTGCTTGACTGTTCAATGAATGCTTTCCCCTGGCAGTGGCATTTATAAAATAGCTTTGAGTTATTTTTCTCAGAAATGTGGTATAATCATGTTGACAGTTTATAACCCCTAGTTAAGGATACAAAGTCATGGTTGTTTTGGATTATTATGAGCCCGAGACAAGAAACATAAAGTTAAGGGTTAGTAGTACATACATTGCCGCGGTATTAAATGTTGAGAATTGTATTCCAAAAGCGGCATAGCATTAACCAGTAGTGTCTAATGCCTTTGCATAACGTCTCTTAAAACTATAGCCAATCTATCCAACGTAATGCCATTCCTTTGTGTACCTGTGCCTACATCTCTGTTTTGTTAAAGGGGCATATTTACCACTCGCACTTAACCACATAGCCTAGAACAGTACTCTAAGTGATTATACCACTTTAAATTAAATGACTCATTGACTAATCTTCCTATTGCAGTTTGATTTCTTGAGGACTTTGGCCGGTGAGCGGCGCGGCCCTTATGGAGCGGGTCCCTCTAGCTCCTCTGAGTCCCGAGGAGGAGCTCAGAGCAGCTCGCGGCCCCTGGCCACCCCCACCTTCAGCATCTCCAGTAACAGCTCTGTGGGCAACCAGGGGGACAGGTCCTCACCAGACTGTATCTCTATCATGGACTGACAAAGGATATGGTCGGCGCTGTCCTGAGGGAAGGTCACACAACAGTGCTGAGTTGTCTACTTCTAGATACACCTGTAATTATTACTGCACCCTTTGTTAATCAGATACCCGCGTGTTTCATATCAGGTGTATTTGTAAGTGCCCACTGTGGACGTCATGGTATGGGGAAGTCAGGGTTATCCTGGTTTGCAGGAATTTTAGTGAGAAGAGGAGGAAAATTGTAAATAAATCATAGTTCTTATTTTGATATGAACAGGGGCGATTTGCATAAACATGTATGAGTATTTGCAATGCATGGAATCGGATATCAGTAAAAGCGTATATTTTAATCTGTTGCCATAATTTTTAGAATTGAGCTTAGACTCCCAGCAGTTCGTTGAGATAAAAAATATAAAAAAAGGCACACAGGACTGACTACACATTTGAAGGCAAGCTATGTTAGAACATGGTCATACGGCATGGAAGAGTACAAATGTAATATGTATACAACTTATTTTATCTGATGCCCAATCCCCATGTAATAAGATAGCGTGAGTGTTAATCTTTGTCTAAATTACCTTTGTTAATGTGAGAACCCTATGTGAAAATGTGTAAATAATTGATCATTTTGAGTGCGATAAAATTGTGAATCTTTTAAATTATCTGTGTATAGTTACAGTTCTGTATATACTCACAGTACATATTGTTTTATTGGTCATAAAACATTTTACGTTCAGAAAAGAAATATGTCCTTGTGGAGATTTGCAACTCTGGCAAGATGACAAAGTAGTATTGGGCCTTAGTTGAAATGAATTCATATAGCTTCAAAACAGACAGGTGTTTTAGCAAGTAATTTGTACTTTGGTCGTTTGTTTTTTCGAAACACAGCGTTTAAGGGAGTATATATAATTGCCTGGTACTCTTGAGTACGTACCAGGTATTGATTAAATTTCATTTAGTTACCTCTTACAGTCCTTTTATATATTTTGTAGTTCATTTTATAGAATCGAAGATATTTTAGTTGTTCAGGCCTTGACAGGAGACTGCATTCAGCAGTCAATTGGTGTTTTCTGATAGACACTATGGGAGATGCAATCAGATTATAATTATAAACCTGCTTAGGACTTGGGGACCACCAGTTGCAATGGCCAATCTGTTTTCAGATGATCAAACGGTTCAGATGTGTCAGTATTTTGCTTACGAACAAGGGGGAATTCTATATGGTGCAGTATATGATAAAAAGGGTATTCCGTTATATTATAACCGCTTTAATTTATAGAGATAGTAAGACCATACTCGGACGCGTGCTGTACATATGTATCTTAAATAAATGAATGTGTAAAGTATAAATGTGTGGTTGTGTTTACTTCATCAAATATTAAATTTTAAAAAGAATGCCATCTCATATTCCCTAAGTAAATTCGAACAGACAGCTACACTATTATACTCCCTCGAGTTAAAGTGGCGGGGGTGCGCAACTTGATGAAAAACAAGCTGGCGAACAACCACAGGAAAGCTGTGACTGTCTACGTCCCTTCAAGGATAATCCAAAGTAATTCTGGCAGGTCATCAATGACCTATGGAAGGGTACAGTCTACTTCATGGATCTACCCAGTTGATGACAACGGTCATGACGTACCTACCCCAAGAACGGAAAACTATATAAATGACTACTGCAGCAGTGTTGGAGAGAAATTGGCTGAAGTCCTTAACAATAACCCGCCCTAAGGTGAAACCCGAACTGGAACCACGATGTACCCTAATCGAGACTGCCATTTATCCATCCAAAAGATCAGGGATCACACACATTCTAGCATCAGACATGATCAACACTAGCATTAAAAAACAAATCTGTGCCAACTGCATGGAAAACTGGCACCGTCATACCACTGCTTAAAGCAGGCAGCCCTGTGAATGTAGGCAACTGGCGACCCATCAGCTTGCTGAACTGCCTCTCAATGCTAGCTGAAATCACAATGCACTGAGAATAAGATTATCACAAAAGTGCAAGCCGGGTCCATCCCAAGTAGATTGATCGGTGACTCAATCTTCAGACTTACTGGCTCACTATGCTGCAAGAAACTAGCAGGAGAGGTTAGCCATTTTCTTCCTCGATTTAAGGAAGGCATTGGACACGGTCGACCACTCCATACTCAACAAGGTGCACCACTACGGAGTAGATGAGTCCTGCAAATGGGGTCAAGACTACAACGCACGTGAGCCAATGACCCAATTTCAGCAAGCAAACCGGTCAACATGGGGGTACTACAGGGGTCGGTACTCGGCCCCCTGTTATTCATTGTGTACATGAATGATGTAGCCAATGTTATCCAACACAGTGCCACACACCTGTCTGCTGATGATCTAGCAGTAATAGTCACCAGCAGAGACCCAGAATGTGTGAAAATGCTGCTGCAACAAGACCTGGACTCTATTAGTATTAGCACCTGGTGTGTCACCAGCAAGTTGACTGTCAACAAAGATAAGACCCACATGTTATGGGTCTACTCGCCCAGGTCTGTCCCAGACCCATCAGAATGTGACCTAGTCCTCCAGAGATGGACCCTGGCTGTAGTGCCCGAGTTTAACTACTAAGGAGTCAACATTGATAGGTCACTGAAAATGGCCAGTCAACTGAAGAAACAAATACGACTGATGCAAATGAGAATCCCCAAGTTCCAACGTCTTAGGGCCGGCTTAGGGCGCTGACCGATGAAGGAACTTCTGTCAAAGTCTACATGATCAGATTAATCTGTGACTACTGTGGCTACATGTTCTATCATGGTCGGCTGTGCACTTCCCATTGAAAACAGTGGACCAACGTTCATGGTGTTGGTCAGAGGACCAACACCATGCTATGACGTCATTAAGGTCATTAAGGCTGTTTTAGGGTCATTTTAACATATTACCATGTGATTCTCCTGTGCAGGTATGTGTATATGTTATTAATTTATTGATTAAACAATGATAGAACCATGTTTACACATGTCTTTGTCGTGTTGGATCCCCTGACCAACCCATGAGGCCTTGATGGCTTCGCCATCTTGGCCTCATGGGCCCGGCTCATGGGTTGGTCAGGGGACCAACACTCCAAACCCATGTGTAAACACGTAGACAAACAGTGGTGTGATCAGGGCAGCACAAATACTGCAAACTCTACAAAATGATTGTCTCTGTCCATGTGAGAGGATACAGTAAGCCCCATATGTGCATGTCAATGCTCTACATCCGGAACACAAAGTGTCCTACCTCACCGAGACCAGGCAGAGACAATTGCTGTACAAGTTGTCCCAGGACCGAGAGATAATTATCCCCCTCTGCCCGTTTGCTACATGGTAACGTGAAGAAATAACTGAGAATACTGCAGGTGAAGAAGGCTATCTACACAAAGAGCCCCATGCATCGCGGTGAGGTGTAGAGATTACTGGATACATATGTGCGTGGCACACAGCATTATGAGCAATGTTTATGAGCCCACTCCCTGGTGCTGGAATGCAATCTTGATTGAGGTTAATAAGAGACATTAAGTATAGAGATTACAAGACGCAATGGATGAACAATGATTGAGGTTGATAAGAGACATTAAGTGTAGAGATTACAAGACGCAATGGATGAAAGATGAGACACTGACCAAAATTAAGGAAAGAAATGAGTATGTGCAACGTTTCCTAAAATTCAAGAACCC
The DNA here is from genome assembly GCA_947462335.1 of Harmothoe impar. NCBI lineage: Eukaryota > Metazoa > Annelida > Polychaeta > Phyllodocida > Polynoidae > Harmothoe > Harmothoe impar. Next base: position 41,546,888 of record OX381709.1, on the reverse strand, counting down.
TGCTGATCTCAGACAAGCAAAACCCTGAGAAGTGATATCAACAAACTAGCAAGAAAGGCAAAAGGGAAGTACATTCAGACTAAACGTTCAGACAATTAAAAAATAACCCACAGATATTCTGGGCAACAATGAACCCCTTCTTCAAAAAGGTCAAGACCCACCCACCCCCTGCCGTAATAGAAAAAAGCACAGGAGAGCCTGTAGATGATAAGATTTCATAAACAACTTCTTTAGTGATATTGGACAAAAACTATTTGACAGGAAGAATCTGACCTTACCAGAATTTGGAGATCCTGCAGAGGACGAGACCATCCAGCAAAATGAGTCTATGACACAAAACCATCCAGGATACTTCATATTAGTGCCAAAGTAATAAGGGATGCCATGCAAGTCTTCCCCAAAGAATTTGCACACATGATGGAATATTCTTTGTTTTCTGGCATGCTGCCCAAGGAATGGAAGAATGCCACCATAACACCCCTCCCCAAAACTGGAAACCTGAAAGAGGTCAAACTGGAGATCGATATCAATCTTACCCACCCCTAGTAAGATAATGTAAAAGTTAATACACATCAACCTCTCAGTACTTCAGAGCTTCAGGACAGCAGAGGCAATGTATGATTTTCTAGCAGATCTATATAATGCCTGTAACAACCACCAGTATGTAGCCTCTGTTTTTATGGACATAAGAAAGGCATTTGACTGTGTAAACCATGATATATTGCTCCACCAATTAAAAAGTGCTGTTATAAATTGCACAGTACTATTATGGCTGCACATGTACCTGAAAGGTAGAGCCTAATCAACTAAGGTAGATGGAATAACATCTTCACCCAGAGAAGTACACAAGTGCCACAAGGCTCCGTCCTGGGACCTACATTGTTCATTCTCTTCATAAACTCCATTCTTTTGAACACGGGAAGCGCTAAAGCCAAACTCTACGCTGATGACGTAGTTCTTTATACCACGTTGGCTTATCCTGCAGTCGCTCTTAGAAGCTTACAAACAGAAGTAAATGTACTAGGTAAAAAATGTGATAATCTTGGCCTAACCATAAATCACAACAATACTAAGATGATGTAGTTCTGTGCAGAACACAAGTATGTTCATTGCGCAAACAGGCATTTGTTTGTCGGCGACACCAGAATACAGAAACATTTACTTACCTTGGAGCCACCCTAGATTGCACCCTAAATATGACACCGTTTTGTTAACAAGATAGTCAGTAACACAAACTTCCTATCCTTCATGTTTGGAAGACTAGGTACTTGCTATTGATGGCTGATGCTTAAGTACTATTCCAGCAGGCGATACTACCCCACTTTGATAATTGTTCCTTCATGACAGATTCATGTACAGTAAAGAATACAAATAAACTCAGAGTTGTTCAGAATAGAATGCTGAGATGCATAAGGAACATTAGGGTCTGGAAGGACTCGATAGCTGATATTCATGACCTATGCAAAATTCCTCTCTTAGCCCCGAGGAGAAAAGAACTACTGATGTCCCTAATATATAGCAAAACAAGCAAGTCCCCACCTATAAATGTAAAACGTAGAACGAGGAACGAAAACAAGCTCACCTACCAATTCCCTTTCCCACGCACCCAGAAATTTAGGAAAAAACCACTGTAGAGAGGGCTCTCAAACTGGAATAAGCTCCTCCTTGACATCCAAACAGCTAAAAGCAAGCTTCTCTTCAAAAGGAAAATCAAAAAAACTATGTCGGACATACATGAAAGGGAAGAATGCTATGGCCACAGCCACAAGGCCAAGAAGAGTGAGAAGGGGAGCAGTCAGGCTACAAACCTAACAGTTAAAACCATAAAGATAATCTCCAATGCAGTTGCTAAGGTGGCCACCAAGATATCAAGATATAGAACAATGAGTTGGGGAAGGATTCCTTGTTTTTTATTTGCTCATATGTATAATACTCAACAACATTTGTATTATAGTGAAATGACTTTGACAGACTGTTCGTTGGCAGCAAATACCCATACACAAAATTACTAACCTATCGCATAATCTGTATATGCCGACATAACCAATGTATGATATGTTGCTACACTATTTAACTGAACACTTGTACGGGACCAAAAGGACATACGGAAAAACAATGGTGAATAAAAGCTAGTGATGTATGCATAAACAAAAAATAATAAAAATAAAATTGAGGCTCACTTTGCCATATATTTGGGGCACCCACAAGGATCCACACCAAGAATTGGCTCCAGTTCATCAGCAAGGATCATACAGAGCTAGCAGGAAATTCCAGCATACTATGTTGTCGCCCTATTACCCCACAGGAAATGGCTGTGCCGAGGTGGCGGTTAAGGTAGCTAATGGCCTGCTTAAAAAGTCTGAGAATTTGCCCTTTCCTTTCATCATAATACACCACAGGTTGGGTACTCATACTCTCCTGCTCCACATTTGCTGTTTCGGCGTTCATGTACACCACTGCCAGCCTTGTTAGGGCTGCTTGAATTCCACCTGTGGACACCGACATGGTTTAGTATAAGATGGAGCCAGGAGGGTAGCTAGCAAGAGATTCTACGATCAGGATGCAGTGCGGTCCACATCGTCATTCTGTGGGGGAATCCGGGGGGGGGGGGGGGGGGGGGATACGCCTATCTCAGACCAGCACCCAATAGACGTGTATGGCAAGCGATATGTTCACCCCTAACTCCGATATCGGATTTTCTAATACCTCCAATTCCGATATTGGAGTTTCCAAATCCGATACCGGAGTTTCCAAATCCGATATCAGAGTTTAAAACTTTTATATCGGAGTACTAAACTCCGATATCGGCATTAAAAACTCCAATAACGGAATTTGAACATCTCATATCGGAATTAGAAACTGTGATATCGGAATTAGAATAGAATTAGAATTAGAAACTCCGATATCAGAGTTTCTAATTCCGATGTCGAGGGTGAACAAATGGCTTGCCACAGTAGTGTTCAGCCATGGGCATATGGCCAGCTGATAGACAGAGAGGGGCCCTGATACTACACTTTTCTGACCAACTGCTGTATGGCAAGTCCATGTGCAGCCTGCTGTCCATCTTCTAGCAAAGCCCGCAGCCTGGTCTCATGGGTAGTCGGCCTCTGCCCATGGATCATTCGCGGAAGAGGACCAGGGAGGTTAATACTTGTCCTCCAAGATATGATGACTAAGTCATTGAATGATTTCTCATGATCCGGACTGGAAATCCAGGGCCAGTTACCCCTCACTGACAGGTCTATCCACCACGACCCTCCGGACGACCCTGCATTGGCAATATCAGTGGTGGTGGAACAGGGGGCCTGGGGGCCCAGGCCCCTAAACATTTAAGTTGGGGGCCCAACCCGAAGGTACAATTCCTAAAAACGTTCTTGCAAGACAAGCTCAAACTCCTTAAAAACACGTCAATTTAGATGTAAAAATACAAAATTTTCTACAGATCATACAATATGCTTCAAATCATTCTAAATGTACTAACCTAAGAGTCAACTTCCCTACGGCCCCAACACCCCCATTTGTTAGTTCCTCCAATCAACACCTCGATTTTTTGGAGCTGGGCTCCCCCACCCAACTTTACCCACCTTCTGCAACTCCTGAATGAGGTGTCGGGGTAACATTTAGCGTGGCCTCTCTGACAACGTCTACGAAGCCTCTCAGAGCAGGTAAAATGTTACTAGCCAGCTACAGACAGAAATATAGAAATACATGTATTCATCAATACATGTATGCAATCTGTTAACATTTTCTACCATTTTGGAAAGATACCTATAGAATTCAATCTATTGCGGATGTTACAGGATTGGCCTAATCAATATCACCACAATTTCGGTAGGGCCACACCAAAAATAAAGTTGGTCTACGGATTTTATTTTCCAAAAATAGACCTGTGCGGTAGGGCGATTTCTTTTTTTAAAATTTGTCTATGGACTTCAACCTTAAATTAGGGGGGCGGGCGAATTTCTTTTCTTTTTTGCTGAGGGAAAATCTCTGATTTTTACCAGAGACATGCTTCTAGGCCCTGATTTTTACAAATTGATTTTTTTCTGGCTAGCGATGACAAAAAAGGCCACAAAAAAAATCCAATTTTTCAGAAAATGATGTGGGCGCAGTCCATAGACACACAAAAAAAATCCCTTTTCGAAAATACGGTGCTGGAAATCCGTAGTCCAATTTTTTTAATTTGGTGTGGCATAGGCATCGTTTTAGTGCAATCTAACAGAAATTGAAATAGCATCTTCACCAGCTTTGGATAGGCTATGTGATGTAGAACACTCAGAATCACTCATCCCTCTGCTCCAATAAATCAAAACGACTCAGTCAACTCAGAGAGCAACAATGAGTTGCCCATTACTAGTTTTTTTCATAACTTGTGAGATATTTCACTCAGAGAATATCGTTCTCTCGAATTCTGCATAGATGTGGCCATGCAGAAGCATTTCTATTATCCATTTCTTACTGCTTTAAAGTGATTGGGGCCTGCACTTTTTAATAGTATGGACCCCTCTGGGGACTGTGGGGATTCTAAGCCATACTCAGACTTCATGTACCATTCACATATTTAGGGAGTGCTCATTTTTTAACAACAGGGGGGGGGGTGGTGAGATTTCGCGCGGAGCGCGTGAAATTTTTTCACCCCCCCCTCTAGAGGGGTCGAAATTTTTTACCCCCCCCCCGGCAGGCCGAAAATCGCGCGCGTTCGCGCCCCTTTGTAGCATAGTAACGCGCGGGCTTTTTGCCCCAAAACAGGTTGAATTTTTTTGACCCCCCCCAAGAGGGGTCTAAATTTTTTACCCCCCCCCGGTCAAGGGGTCCAAATTTTTTACCCCCCCCCAAATCCACCACCCCCCCCCCTGTTGTTAAAAAATGAGCACTCCCTTAGTATGAATAGTAGAAAATGTCCAACACATCAAATGGGTTCAGTATGTATCCCTTCAAACAAAAGAAATATGACAAAAATGGTAAGTGTCAATTTCTGAGGTGAGATATATAGTTTGATGTACTACATGAAAAACATTAAGGAAATTTATGTAAAGTCATTTACGGGAATTAATCTAGTACACAGAGTATGATTGTAAACCTGCCAAAATACTGTGAATGTGAGCCTAACTGTGGATTAGGCTACACTGCATTATGTCACATGACAACAAATTTGTGCTGAACTGAAACTCTATTCTCAACTTATTTTTACAAAGTGCTAAATAATGTTATGCAAACTTATATAGCACATACTCTTAATTGTAAGCATCTAAAAAAGTGTTGTTAATGAGGTAGCAGTGCAGGCACATTTAAGGGGCATATCAATCACGAGGTCTATAGATAACTATAAATGGCAATAATTGCTATAAATTATAAGAAATTGGTATTGGTGAATGATTTCTATGGTTTTAGCCTCAAATACCTATTCTAAATGAATTTACTACAGATTTTTACCATTCGACATGACAATGTATGATCAAAAATCATCAACAGTAAGAAATCTCATGATAATTATCTAAATTATGATGGGAATGATTCGCTCATCTAATAATGACCATGAGTGAAGTCACTAGATAAACCACAATCTGGAGCACTAACAAAGCCCTATTCTGGCTATCATACTTGATAATTTGGTATTATTTACACAATTAAGTATTGTAATGATATTTGCTATGATATTTCTTCTCATTATAAATCAAAATATAGACATATCGGGTAATGCTTCTCTGAGAGATGAGATTAATATAGTGTCCCACTTGGCCTGAATCTGCCTGCCCCACTTTCACCTTCACCTTCAACTAAAGTGGGACACTTACGGCTCTGTCTCACAAACTTAGGCCAATGTTTTTGTCTCTGACTGGGTGCTGTCTCTGACCAGGTGCCGTCTCTGACCAGGTGCCGTCTCTGACCAGGTGCCATCTCTGACCAGTTTAGCATGATAAGGTCAAATACCAACAGCAGGAGGCTGATTATAATTATATCAATAACAACCGCCATAAGGTTTTTACAAATCCTTATAATATATGAGCATAATTTTCTTTTAAAACACCCTTTTTATGACAGCCTTACATTTAAGGTCTCAGTGTACTTTATTTCAATATCTGATTGATAAAAAAATATCAAGATGTAAAGCAACAATATATGTATCTTAAATATGTATGTACATTTTGAAATATTATGTTATTATTCTTAATACCACAACTTACAAATGATTGTGCTATTTCCTATGTACTTCCGAATTTATAGTGGCAAATGGTATCCCCCCATATCATGTTGAAATTCAAAAGGCATAATTACCTCTTAACTTTGGTGAGATATGTACAGTAAAGAGGGGTTAAACATATATTTCTTTTGAAAAAACACTAAATTTTACACCCATGAGAGAAAATGACCTCTTAAAAACGGCCTTAAAGGGGCCGATCTCTGAGACTGGAGGAGAGTAAATCATGTAGTTCCTAACTGTGCCACTAGCAGCAACTGGTTGGTTTAAACTTGACTGACCCTACTGACTGCACCCAGCACAGGGCACTGTGTTTGTTTGATCCCCAATCAGCCATAAATAGCACAACTGGACAACTCTATTACCTTGAACCAGTTGACCCGGCCTGGTCAGGTGAAATTGGTAGGGCGACCATGAATCAGGCTTGGCTTGGTATGAAACATTCTATAACACCAGGATAAAGCTATCATAACCTCCTTAAATTAATCATTGAACTAGGCCTCTAGGGATACACAATGCAGAAAAGAATCCTTGTATATTTAAGTGTTTATTTTTTATTGAATTCATGGGATGTAGTCTATTCAAGGGGTAGTATACCGTTTTCTGTGGACACACAAGTGGTAGTCTAGACAGTACACTGGTGGGTATCAATAATATTTTATACTACCACTGGCATACCCTAGCCACGGCTAGTACGCGAGTCAGATCGCTAGTGCGGCTTATAGGATCGAGCCAAAGTCGGGGTGCGGCATATACGCAAGTTTTTCTAAATTTCGATTTTAAAAATGCTTTGAAATGGCCTAAATGGCCACACACTGTCTCAACCCATGGCACCGCCTACATGTTAGTAGGCCTATATGGATGGGTGGGTGGGTGGAGGGGGGTGCATTAGGTGTGAGAGCTTTCCTGGCTCAGCATTGTTATAACACGTCGTGGTGAAGGAATCCATTCCCCCCACAGACACCCAGTTTCTTACACTCACAGGTGTAATAAAGCTGATAAAATGTGACACTGTAGGGGGACACATGGAGGCCCCATGAGCCACAGGGAGGCGTTACGGGCCACCAGGAGGCCACATACGGCCACCAGGAGGACTCTGACTCCATGTTGGTCTCATGGACATAGGCTTAAGTAGGGGGTGCGGCTTATACACAAGTTTTTCCCAGGGACCATTCAGAAGCCTTCTGCAGCTTATAGGATTGTCCCAAACTCGGGATGCGGCTTATACGTGAGTTCGGCTTATACGCGAGGTTTTACGGTAGTCTAACTGCTGGTCACACCAGTGCAACTTATGTAAAGCAGTGAATTGCTGGAAGGGAACAACTAGCATCCTATTTCTTGGTTGCCTGAGCCATTATTTTAGGGGTACTTTGCTAGGGGATACGATCCAACAGGGCTAGGACATGCCTGGATTTCAGGGATTGTGCTTGGGCGATTCTAAATTTAACTGAGGTGTTATATAAACTCAACAACCCTGCCAGAGAATTTTACGATTTGGTTTGAGAAGTCTTACTCTTTAACGTTAATCGTCCCACTTTACCTGAATCAACCCTGTAGATGCATATATGCTAATTCTAACACTCTGTCCTCAAGTGCAAGAATTCTGTCAGGCAGCTCAACAAACTGGCCTGTTAAACTATCAAAATGATATCGAATTCAAACAAAAGCCCATTTTTCACAATTCTTCAGTTCTCTACACCCTTTTTGGAGTTTTAATAAAGGGCCTACACCGATTTTTTTCAACTCCTGACAGACCTCATTGATCTTATTTGACAGAAAATAATTCAAATGTAAATATTTCCAATGTCTATTATTTCATTAACAGTTCACCTGCGGAGATATATTGTTCTTTTTTTATATGATAGGGTGTAACAGTAACCCAATGCCACGGAAAAAACGGGTGATTTTATACCCTCGAAGCAGGACAGGAAGTGATGTCACGCTATGGGGAATTTCGGAAAAAATATTCTTTCTCAGTAAAGGGAGATTTCTACTGGAAATGCCTTCAGATAAGTGTGTGTCAGACTATAACCCTCCCCAATTATATGATGGTTTAGATAGGAGAATCACCTGGAAGGAGAAATCTACAAGTTTTCTTGAGCACCTATACCTAATACATCCCGCGCCGTGACTTCCTGTCCTGATTAAAGGATTTTCGTCACCCGCACAATTGAATGCAAACGGGCAGGCTTTCGCCCCCTATTTGGCCTCCTCTTGCACATACGGATAGCCTTCAGTAAATCTATACATTTTTTGGTGATGTTAAGGGAGTGTTCATTGACTCAGGGTTTAATTAACCCTGAGTATTATACACCTACCAATTTTGCATTTTAAGACAATTTTGTTACATAGGAGAATTGTTATATTTCGGTTATCATTCGACATAGAGACATGTGGAAAATTCTATGACATAGGCAAGATCGGGGGACAACATTTTCCCTAAAATTTTTTCTAAAAGACTCAATTTGTCTTCAAGATATTGAACTGCGATCTTCGCGAATTTATTTCTCTCTTTCGCTATTATGGAAATGTACAAAGCCAAATCTATCACCCGCTTCGGACACCCATAGACTTCAAGGCTTAAGGGTTTTCAACAGAAGATAGAAATGACATTTTCAGCGAATTTGCCCGTATTTCTCTCTTTATACCCCCAAACTGGGCAAAAACTGGGTACATTCTACCACCAGTCTAAAACACACAACAGAAAAAGTGGGACATGCAAAATGTGAGATGCAGAGAATCAATATAACTATGATAGCACAAACAAGGGCATCACAGATCACTTCCAAATTTTACAATAACACAGTCCAAACACAGTATAAGGGAAAATATCAACCCCCCACACCCCTCCCCCTATTTTTTAAATTACTTAAATGAACTTCATATAATACCCTGTGCATACCAAACACAATGATCACTTTTAGTTCCTGTACCACCCGTCTTCTACATGGTGGCGCCATAGTCGTTTCTCGCGTACCTCAAGAACTCAGCAAGACAACACAAGAGTTGCCAGCGACAACGTCAGGATAAAAGGAGTGCAGAGCGAAATTGTGCCACCCGTATCTCCTTTTTGATAGGGACAAAAGGCGGTACATGCCGGCAGCCTGCAACTGTCGCCCACACCCACCTGCACACCCACACCCAGCTGCTCTCCCACACCCACCTGCTCACCCACACCCACCTGCTGGCCTAGATTGGAATAACATACATGTATGACACATGACTTGAGGGTACTTTTTAACAAGGAATTCATTTCTGATGCCAGAATTGACCAATGAATGATTATAAGGGAGTACTGTATCTAAGTACATGATAAGCTCCAGCTCCAGCTTACCCTGAGTCATCTGTGAGGCCACTCCCACGCTCAATCTTTTATTAATTACAGGGGGGGGGGGGTGACATTTCGTGCAGAGACACAAATATATTTTATTCCCCCCCCCCCTCGAGAGTGTGTAGAATGTTTCATGCCCCCCTTGTGGAAGGCAGCGAAAAAATTTCGCCTCCTCCCTTTGAACTATAGTAACGCGCTGACTTTTTCGCTTAAAAGGGGCTGAATTTTTTAAGTCCCCCCCCCCTCAGGAGGGGTCAAAATTGTTTACGCTCCCCCCTCAGGAAGGGGAGGAAATGTTACGCCCCCCCTGTGACTTAAATGAACACTCCCTCAAATGTCCTACTGGATTCCCAGGACAATTCCCTACATTTTGGTTTTTGTTGTATGTAAATCGGACCATTATTAAGGGAACTGTACCAGGACAAAGATTAATACAATTATAGGTATGTATCATAATAATAAAATGTTCACACTCCTTTTTTTCACAACCGTTAGGCCACTCAAAAAAAAAAAGTTGTTTCTCATCACCGCGCGCATCATAAAAATCATGATTTGGGGAAAACTTTTTTTTTTTTTTTTTTTTACATTTTTTGATGAAAAATATGTTAAAATTGCCAAAATATTGGCAAATTTGGTATCAAATTGAAGCTTATGCTGTCAGCAATGCAATTAGCTAGGTGTAACTTGCATTCTTACAACTTTTGCTGATCAATAAACTCCAAATTACTCAAATTTGAAAATTGATCGCGAAATGTCCAAATTTCCCTATGACAGTGTGGGCCTAAATTGTCCTGAGTAAAAAAAAAATAAATTAAATAAAAAACGCCCTCGTCATATTTTTCATTGCTTGGTGATGAGAAACAATTTTTTTTTTTTTGAGTGGCCTTAACATGAAATTTGTTATGGGGAGAGCGGGGTTGATGTGTATCACATTAATTCTGGCCTTGCACACATAAAATATATTCAAAGGATGTTGATCAGTAAATTGATCAGATACATGTATGGGGGTCATAAACTATAGGCTCTAACTGTGCCTTTTTTTCAGTGATAGGAAATTCCTTTTCTAGCAAAATCTGATTTTCCCTTTCCATTGGTATTCATTTGTCAACCTACCCCAGGTCTTAGTCTTACACTTAGGGTTTCTTTTAACTCTAGAATATAAAGCCTAAATCTTAAGATTTTGGAGACATTATTTTGATACCGGTATGTCATTAAAGAGGGTCTAGAGTGGGGTCCCCATGTCGCCTGTCGATTTTAAGAAATACTCATGTCATTTGTCAGTATGAGTATCTTTGTATTTCTCCTGTCATTTGTCACTAGGTTCCATGTCACCTGTCGATTTTAAGAAAAGGCCATGTCCCTTGTCACAATCTTATAATTACTTCTGTCATTTGTCACTAAGCCCCATGTCGCCTGTCGATTTTAAGAAATGGCCATGTCGCCCTGTCGATTTTAGGGGTCCACCCCCATATTAAAGTAATTGTGTAATTGTAAACATATTGTTATCAATTGAACTAAACAAAACTTTGGTGGAAGTGCAAAAACCTGACCGGTCCTGCAGAGGGTAGGCCTACGTGAAAAGGATCTCATAAAAAGACATACAAGACTGCTCCCTTAAATTAAAAAACTCAAATCGCTACCCACATTAAACACTTCCATACAACCAGGGCTTCCAATTTAGCCTGTGGTTTGATAATTTTAAATAATATTTCATATCTAAATATTAAATGAACCTGACACATCCCTGTTTATACACAAACCAGACATTGCATGTGTAACCAGTGGGCCGGATAGCGGAAAGTCTTGGCGCGCAACTTCACGCACCTGTTTAGTTCCGTGTTTTCCCACACGGCGTCCCGCTCTGTGACGTCATTATCCAGGGCCGAGGGAATCCCCCCAAATTAGAGCACTTTATCGTACAAATTGGTCCTGATATGTCCACATCCATGGCGATTCTATCCCAATAAACTTATATTTTTGTGCAAGTGATACTGTTATGCTTAAGTCTCCAAGAAAAAGGGTCGTTTCCAAGTGCTATGCAGTCAATGACGTCAATCGCCTAATGATCAAACCGCGCAACGACACATTGGACTATTTTACTCCGCGTGGAAAAATACATCCTAAATATTCTACATTTACATCTGCTATATCTGATCTATTGTGGTAAGTAGAGGGTCGGCATCATAGCTTATATGATAAGTCACAGCTAAAGTACCAGTTAATGCCATACTATTTCGATAGTGCCATGTTTTTAAGGTAATTGCGCAATAATTTGACAGGCTGCAGTGTACAGGGTGCTGGCTATACTGGTACCGCCGTCCCACTGCTATCTCGCAAGGGACGGGTACAGGCTGCCGCCTGTGGGGTCACATGGGGAGGAGCCTCAGCAACCAAAACATACACACTGCCATGTGCTTGCTCCTGTCAAACTATACTTAAATCATTAGTATACATTTTGACAAGATTATACATGTATGATCATCATGAAATGTCATTATCATGTCCATATCTAACCCGAAATTGGCTGCATATATTGATGGAAGGAAGTTGGGAAATTTGACAGCTAGCCTTGTTTGTAAACAGCATTTTGAAATCCCAACTGCCATGTCCAAATGGGTTGACCAATTTTGGTTGAATCAATGACACATATGGGTGTTATTATGATGTATTCTCTTTGAACAATATATCATTAGATGATTTCAATAAGAGTTTCCTCTAACTTAGTGATAAATCATGTATATTTGGCTGCAAAGTGGGTTCGGACTACTTTTCTGAAGTGTATGTGTACTAGGACTTGACATATGGTGAGTGAGGAGGTGCGCAGTGATACATTATGTAACATGATGTAAGCTGGTTGAGATCCCAACTATAGATCGATGCGGTGTATTGCGAGTCAAAAACTTAGTTTTCTCTGTTCTCTGTGGGAAAAAGTCAATAGGTTCGGGAGTTTTGGATCCTTTATTTCAATACAGATTGCAAATGAAAGAGGAGACACATATCTATAATTTTAATCATGTGGCATTCCTGTGACATTTACAGTCGATTTATAGCAGACTGCATAAGTCCACAACGCAGAAACCAAAATGTTGTAAAATGGAGACTTGCTCAAGTTTACAGCTTCATAAAATAAAAATCGTCCTGACATCACCTTGCATTGAATCAATGATGAGAAAGAGCAATTCAAAGGGATTCCGTGGGTATCAGAATTGTTCTGCTGCGATGTTTCTGAATCATTCCAGCGAGTTTTGTTTGTAATTTTGAAAATGTGATAAAATCTTTTAAAATGACAAGTTTCTGACGTCGATTTGCCGTCAGTTCCTCGTGCTGTAACGCAACAGACTACTGCTATGTTCAAAGGCATAAATATTCAATAAATGGCTTACAAAGAAAGCAAGGATTTACTTGGTGTTTGTGTTTGTGTTGCTGAGTCCAGTCACAAACTTATTTCGTCTTCAAAAACATGTGTGCTGACCCCAGATAGCCTTGACCTTTGAGAGCCAGGTCAACTAATTTGCATACATTTCCGGGGCTGGCCTTCCGGTTTCAGAGAATCCACAGATGTGCAGTAAAGAAATCACTGATCATTCATTTAATATAGCCTCATTTATGCCAATATTAGCAACGTAGCAGCACTTAAACTAGTCTAATAATGTGTGAAAGTAACTTTGAATAGGGAGGTATAGTTTTAGAGCAATCAGTAATTACTCAAGACCGCAACAAGTCCAGATTAGTTCACAATGAAGGCCCAGGTGGCACCAGCGAAAATCGAGGGAGAAGCGAGGGAGAACGCAGCTTGCCGCCATGGGTGGGGGGAAGATCTGTACAATTTGTGGACAAAAGGGGCACAACAAAAGGTTCCATGAAAAGGATAAATGCAGTAAATGTCACAAAAGGGGCCATAAAGCTCCCACATGTATATATGGCAAGCAACATGTCGTTCTTGTACCAAAGAAACGGATCCCAAAACTGCCAGCAGGATTTTCTCCCAGAAGAGGTTCTACAAAATCTCTCACGAAGGTAGGTTTCTTTTCCTTGATTTTTGTGGGGGGGGGGGGGGGGGGGCAGGTCAATTACTTGTTTACCTGACTTATCATAGGCCTACTTACATGTACCGGTAAGCCTAGTTGCTATAGCCTATTCTCCCATCCCGCACCATCATGTTGATTTCTTTAATACTTCACTCCCAGCACTCATTATTTGTGGGGGTCTAGATGGGGGGTCCCCATATGTAACCTGTCGATTTTAATAGATGTTCATGTGATTTGTCAGTATCTTCTCCTGTCATTTGTCACTAGGCTCCATATGTCACCTGTCGATTTTAAGAAAAGGCCATGTCCCTTGTCAATATCTTTTAATTTCTCCTGTCATTTGTCACTAAGCCCCATGTCACCTGTAGATTTTAAGAAAAGGCCATGTCGATTTTAGTGGTCCACCCCCATATTTGTCTACTGCAAGCTGGTGGAAGTATTGACCCACTTCGAGAGGTGGGGCGTAAAAACGTTTGAACCCTCATGGGGGGGGGGCACAAAAAGTTGTGCCCCTTTTTAGCAAAAAAGACAGCCTGTTATTATTTAGTTTGACGCCCCCCCGCCCCACCTTTTCAAAGGAGACGGGGGGGGGGGAGGGGGGCGTCAACGATTTTCATTGGACCTAATGTAGGCGTACAGGGCCTACCAGTAGGCCAAATTTAATAGAAAGTGGTCGATTCTTTAATGAGCAGGGGAGAGGCGGTGCTTTTTTTGGGTTTGCTTTTCTCTGAGCAGGGGAGGGGTGCAGTTTTGTAAAAACGATTGATCCTCTTGTAAAAGCACCCTTAAGGGCCTAATCATTTTTTAATATGGGGGGGGGGGTCGTGTAACATACAGCTCTTTTTCTAGTAGCCTCTTTAGGTGAAAGACAACAATTTCCAAACAATAAAAAAAGGTATAGGTTGCCCAGTGCGACCTAATCCATTTGGGGGGATCAAAACTTTCTCACTTTAGTGCACCCTAAAAAAGTTAGGCCTACTCTCATCAGGACGACAAAGTATCTTGTACATTAAAGGTGCACTGAACCCTGGACCTAACCCTGCCGAGTTTTGTATGCAAATGACGTTGTAGGTTCAATGCGCCTACTGTGCCTCCCTTACCCCTTTAGACTCCAAAATGGCCGTCTCTCATTTCCCCAAAACGGCCATTTTTAGGCCCTGATTAAAGCCTATATCAATGATGACACATTTCCAAACGTTTTTGATGTTATTCCACATTGATTGCTTGCCATATATTGATTGCTTGCCATGTACCGGTATTTTAAGTCATAATTAGTCTTCGGGAAAGATTTACATGGGGTGACTCTGCATTAATACATGGTGGAAGATATTTATAATAGAACCTATATTTATCGAATATTTACCTAATATATCCTCACAGCATGAACGGAATATGACAGTGCGTATACTTCATGGGCTCTACACCTTGAAGGCAGAAGGCAAACTAACAGAGCCAATCATCAGCAGGTGAGTAATTAAAACATGACATAAAATCTCCGTTATCATAACACAAGGAAACAAACACTATCATTTTCAGTTGAACTTTTTAATGCAAAAGTTAGTGTCATGAATGCAACAATAAAGCTTACATATTGTAGAAGTACCGGTAGTTCATTTTTTTAAGAGACATAACATACCAAGAATTGAATTAAAGGATGAGCATATCATTGACAATCTATAGAGAAAAGTCATGTTCTACCATCAGCCTGGTAAAATTCTTACTGTTACTGTTACTATGCACTTTATATCAATTTATTCTTTGCATTCTTCATACAGTGCTACCAGACTGTCTGGGATCGGAAAAGCAAAAGTTGTAGAGATTAACAATGCCCTTGTTCGTGGAAGTGTAGCAAGCCTTCACAAGGGAAAACGTGGAACTCATGACAGGCAGGACTGCCATAGGGACATTCTTGTAAAGGTTTGCTTTTTTTTCTTTGGGTCAGCTCAGTGATGAATCCCCGGTAGATATCCATAATTGTTAGAGACTGTAGTCACATCAAAGATACGTTACTGTGATTGATATGTTAGTACCCTTTTTGTCTGAAAATTACCGTAAATTCGACAGCGTAATACAAGGGTTTTTTAAAGTATAGTACAGTACCAACATTTTGAGACCCCAGGTGCAAGCTATACGCAAGGTGCGGATTATAAGCGAGAGTTTATGGTACTAGTAAAACTAGGTGTAGACCCCTGCCGGTCTAAATCAAAAAGTATGTACACACGGCTGGCCAGGACGTAGCTCAGGTACACTGCACATGGATTAATAGTGTTTCTGCCAAAATAACAATGGAGATTGAATGTACATCTCATTTCTCTATACAGATCAACGACACCATAGAGAAACTCCACAAAACGGGGACCATGACGTCCACTAAAAAGATCCTAACTGCTCTAAATTTCTATCATGGCATCAATGAGGTAAGAGAAATCATTAACTGTTCGATTTTACTATTAAAATTCAGATAAGCAACATTCTACAAGTCCAGTAATGCAAGGGGTTTTGTAAGTATTGCGCAGTGCTAAAAGAGCGATTTCCAGCCCCCGGGTGCAGGTTATAACCAGATCCAGCAAGTGGGAATTTATGATATAAACCACAAGCATTTGTCTGAAAATGCCTGATGTTTCGCTGTTCATGTTTTAGGAATATGATTTAGTAGAATAGCCATTCCATTTTATCCACACTGCAGAACATCCTTGATAATTCCAGATCTCCAAGACTGTGCTCATCAAACTGCTGCATAAAATGGGTTACTCCTACCGAAAGCCCAGAGCAGGGGATGTGCTCCTCGCGATAGAGACAGAGGCCATGCGGGACACACGATTGAAATACCTTAGGGCAATTAAACATGCTAGGGAGCAGGGCATTACCATTGTGTACCTCGACGAAAGCTATGTAAATGACCGCCACCAGGCTCACATGTGCTGGTTAAAGAAAGGGTCACAGGTAGCTATTGTTTTTCTATTGGGTCGGATACATGCACGCAGCAGCGGCGAGTTACTCACCAGGCTGCATTGGTGGCTTGTTACCCTTAAAGGACTAAAACTAGCTTGTTGGCACATGCGCTTGCATCTGCCGGCACCCCTGAGAATAACATTATTAGAATTTTTAATGAAAGATTAAAAGTGTGATCAATATCACAAATGTTTCAGGGTCAGGGTGATTAATTGTTTGAATCAATTGATTGAAGAAATCCTTATATTAGGGAGTGTTCATTTATTAATTACAGGGGGGTGGTGAGATTTCGCGCCCCCTGTAACTAATAAATGAACACTCCATTAGGAACAATGAATTATCTGTCAATTCACTATTTCCATGCTGTGATATTTTGTACCCAAAACATGTCTTTTACAGGTGTTTGTGCCGAGTGGACGAGGACCAAGGTACATTTTGTACGGGGCTGGATCCAAGAATGGTTGGGTTCTGAAACCGACCGTTTTCCCACACAAAGATGGAAGCAAAGACTACCACACCGGTATGAATGGGCCGCACTTTGAAGTTAGTAGTATATTTCTTATATAAACTTGTTCTATACAGCATTTGGCTGTCTAAATTAATTGGTTATTGCACAAGGCAACCTATGGGCCGTATTGCATGAGGCTGTAGATAGGCCTCGTGCAATGAGGCCCACAGGTCTGCTCATGCAATAACCAGACCTACGCGTTTAACCATGGCGAGCCTAGAGTGGCCTGTGACCAAGCCACGACGTAGAGGGACTCTGCCCAGTGGCACCGCCGGTGCCATGGGGCAGAGTCCCTCTATGTTGATCACTGACGTGACAATATGTGACCTACATTCTGATTGGCATTGCTAATGCGTCTCTAAGATGTGCACCACGAAATTGGCGCCAGTGACTTGGTCCCCTGACCAACCCACTGCACTGAGTCCACTACGCCTATGGGCGAGTCACGGCGGTGCGTGTTAGAACTACAGGCTTAAACGAGTGTGCCTTTGTATTTACTTTTTTATGTTTTCCAATGCAAATAACAGAATTTATGGTAGGGGGAGCCTAAAATAGATTTTTTCTATGCCGTTTAAATGTAAACAAACAGGCAATTTGATGACCGTGATACAGGTTATTCCACAGGGGCTGTGAAATACAACGGTCTTTGCTCAAAGGCGCACTGAACCCACGACGTCATTTGACTGAACCCACAACGTCATTTGCGTACAAAACTCGGCAGGGTTAGGTCCTGGGTTCAGTGCGCCTTTAAACCTTTGGTGCCGTTGTACCCCATCAAGAAAAAAGCTTACCATAAAACTCTGCCTTCCAGACGGATTTTGATTGGGATTTATTTTCCCTACAAGACGGATTTTTCCAAAATTTGGGGGTCGTCTTAAAGGTTGTGTTTTAATGGTCTGTGCACACGTGATAAGAGAATAAACATGCAATGTTATTTACACAGGAGCTATTCCTTGAGACCTGCATTGCAGCCAAGGAGAAGCTGGGCCCATGTCTGATGGTTATGGATAATGCATCGTACCACCGCCGTCTGGTAGACGAGAAGTGTAGAATGACGTACTGGAATGTCATGCCTGCAGACAAGATCAAAGAGGCGTGGGCCAATGGAGAAGTAAGTATTGACAAATTGTTTTTTGAACAATACTAAAATAGTAAATTCTCGCTTATAAGCCGCAGCTAGTACAAGAGTCAGATCGCCAGTGCGGCTTATATGATCATCCCTCAGTCAGGGTGCGGTTTATACATGAGTTTTAGCCATCATAATAAAGTACATAAATCATCATAGTCAGATCGCTGCTGCGGCTTTTAGGATTGCCCTAAAGTCCGGGTGCAGCTTATACGCGAGTTACCATACCGTTGTGTTTTAGCACCCCGGCGCTTATGACTTTGGCGGGCTGTTTACCCCCAGCGCTTATACAAGAGTACTGTCATAGAGCAATAAAAACCCTTGTATAACCCGCACCCTATATAGGCATGCTTGGTATCAAATAAAAGTTGAGTTCAGTTCACATACAATCCGCGGCTAATACGTGAGAATTTACGGTAGTGCTTAAAGTGGCATTCTCACCGACCGTTTCCCACTCACAGTTCTAGTACTGTTCTAGTCTGCTATGTGGTAGGTGCGAGTGGTGAGTATGCCCCTTTAAGAGTTATTTTAAGACACACTTATACAAGACCGGCGCTTATTCAATACCCGGCCCTTAAACGCGACGGTATGGTAGGCTGTACGGTTTTTGATATAAGTTCTAACACGCACGGCAGTGATTCTCCCCGTATATTTAAAGTTTAGAAAGTGTTTCGTTTGTTGTCAGAACCGCATTTAACCACGTTGCATCTGCTAGGAGCCTTCAGACCAAGTCACTCCGTCTTGGGGAGACTGGACAGAGCCCTTCGACGTCGTGACTTGGTCTGAAGGCTCCTTGCAGATGCGACGTGGTTAAATGCATAGACAACAGGCCAGCTACTCAAACCTTGAAACTTATTTATGAGAATCTAATTCATTTTTCATAATTTATCCATTCAGATCCCTGGACAAGACCAGAACACTACAGGAGACGTACCATTCAAGAAGGACATCATCAAATGGCTGAGAGGACACCTGCCCCAAGGTACATATATTAATAAGTGCAATGTAATATCATCTGGATCCACATAGCATACATTTAAGGTGCAGTATCTATTTATGTAATTATCTAGTAACGATTTGTTGCTCGAATAATTTACAAACTTTGAGTCAGGTACAATTGAAATTGACTGCACTGTAATAAAGCTCTATAAATAGACTTTACTCTGAACATATCTTTAACTTCTTTTCACCACTCTTCCCAATTTTAGGTGAGACCCGCGTAGAGGCAATGGCACGGGAACATGGCCATAGAGTCCTCATGCTACCACCATATCGGCCAGAGTTGAATGCTATTGAGACAGCTTGGGGTGTCGGAAAGAACTATGTAGCACGGAAGAACTCAGCTCGCATGCCTTTCTCCGGGTTGAAGTACATTATAGACAAGGGCATGGAGGAGGTAACACTCCCTGTATGGTCAGGACTAGATGCCAAGGTGGTATTAGAAGAACAGCGCCAATTGGAGTACCTGGAGTCAGATCAGGCAGTACGTGATCGATACCGGGCGGAACATCCAGACTTTGCTTTCACTGTGTCGGCAGATGACACTGACGACGATTCTGATGAAGAATCCGAAGGCCAAAGTAAGTACCATAAACCCCACCTTTAAGCTGACCCAAACTTTAAAACAACTCCTCAGCTTGAGGAAAAAAGTCTGTCTTGTAAATTAAAGATATGACGATTTGGAAAACAAAGGCCTTTAAGACAACTCCCCTCTTTAAAAGAAAAATCTATCTTGCAGGAAAAATAAATCCCAAAATTAATCTGTCTTAAACATGGTTCTATGGTAACAAAAAAAAAGAGAGAAAAAGTTCCAGTTTTGATTACTTCACTAATTTGCCGTTCTCTTTTCTAAAATAGGAGCTGCTCATGAAGACAACGTTGCCAAGGAAGTAATTGTGGCTGTCAGCGAAGGGATAGATGGCAGCGACGAAGATATTGTGGATATCCTTGGCAGTGATAGGCATGTTGACAAAACCCAGGACGATGTACTGCGAAGCCATGATGGCGTCGTTCCCGTGGCAGACATACCTCACACACCCGTAGAAGACCTTCTATATTTCTTCAACTCTGTCAACGAAGACGCCAGTGCTGAAGAAGTCATTGAACAGGCTGTTGACAATATGCCTGTGGACAGCAATGAAGAACCAGCCATTGTTCCAGTCTCAGAAATACCAGCACTTGAACCTGCAGAAGACCTTCTATATTTCCTCAACTCTGTCAATGATGTAGCAAATGCTGCAGAAGCCACTCACATTCCTTTCACTGGGGGGACCACGGGGCAGGCTGTTGAGAATATCCCAGTGGACAGTGAGATGCCCAATGAGGAGGAACAAAGTGATGACGCCATGGTTCCTGTTGTAGCGATGACCTGTGACAATGTACCGATGCCCAGTGATGATGCAACAGCTCTATGTGTAGAGGACAGCAACTCACGACTTGGAAAGGAAGAATCCAGTCCTATGCCTTCATGTTCTGATGATTTCTCACAGGAAGGAGTAATAGAAGTTGCCAGCCCTGCATTTGCAACACTCTCTCATGTTGTAGACAGTGACACGCTCATGAACAATGTAGAATACTATGCACTTGCAGCCAATGAAGCTGAGGAGGATGTTATTGATTTCTTTGAATGTGAAATGTACTTCATTGACACAGTCATAGGTGCTGAGATGGTGGCGAAAGTTCCAGATTAAGGGTGACCTGCAAGGAAGCAAAGAAATATTGTAAATATTGTAAATAGAAAATCAACTGTTATTAGGGGATTTGGACTGGCTTGCACCCTATGGCCAAGGCACATTAATTGTAAATCTGATGTGGTGCAATAATGCGTTTCATTGAGGATTACGGGCATGATACCATGATAGACTGCATAATACCACTACGTTGGTTGGGTTGTAATAAACATGTATTGCCATATACCATTGGAAAGCTGAAGTTACAGGTAAAACAACTAACATAATTCATATACAATAAGGCCCCAGTTAGTGAAACCTGATCTGTATGTACTAAGCTTATATGAACGTACCCGTTTCTTGGGAATCAAGACCTACAAATGAAAACATGAGAAATGTATAATAATGACTGACAATGAACCTAGGAAAATTTGTATCAATCAGTATGAGCCATCATAGTTGGTGAAACACATTAAAAACGATTTGTCCTTATGATATAACTATATAATCACTGGCCTGGTACCACCGTTATTAGTGTTGTTATTGAGGTACATGACGCAAATAAGCAATGAAATCTGAATAAAAGAAAATCAACTTAAAAAAGTGTGCCCGTAGTTCATTCAACATGTTTCTTAAAAGACAGTTTTTGCACCTTCCCCCCTCTCACTGATTGCTGTATCTTTGCGTATCTTCCCCATGACGGGTTAAGATGTTTTACCCTCCCCGCTGCCCGTGCATTATTTTGACGTAAAATTTTTAAAAAGTTAGCTGGGATCCTATAAGCCGCACCAACGGTATGACTCGCCTACTAGCCGCGGCCTACTGTAAATGTAGATATTTTCGTGTGTATAAATTTTCGCGGATTTGCTTAAAAGGACCTTTTCGCTGGTATTAAAATTTGCGGATTGCCGAGATATGGTTCTTTAATTCAATGCTGTATTTATATTCACTCTGTACATATCTTCAGAAAATATGTAGAGTGCGAAAATATCTACGTTTACAGTATATGCGAGGTCCTACAGTAATACGATTTTGGCTCCCTTTTGACCCAGAATATGATTTGTTATTGTGAGTACGATTCAATATTATTTTGGGAGATATCCCGAATGGTTTTTTGATTGATTTTACTGCTTTTTGACTCGGAATTAAAATATGAATTTGGGATGAAGGGAGAAGGCAAAAATTGCCCTAAAAGATATGAATTGCCCGAAAAGATTGAGTTTGGATATTTTTCGTTTTGCATTAAATTCCCAAAGTAGAATGTGAGCTGTTCAACCCATGCCAAGATATACGAATAGGCCTACGTACATGTACGTGAATTTTTGTGATACACACCTGCTGTTTGGTCAAATTTTAATTTTGATATTTTGATGAAAAGCAATGTTCCTTTCAATGATTAAAATTAACCTATGGAATAGCCTATTCAATAGGTGAATGACCTAGTTATCAATCCTGTAGTGACCCTCAATTTAAACTACGATTTCAGCATGAGGGGAATGTGATAGCGTATATTTATACAATTTTCAGGCAGAAAATGGCCTACAAAATATGATTTTAGAAGTTTTAATGTTGGCAGCTCTGTAATTATCTACGTCGGCCCCTCTTCACAAGGGGGAGGGGGGAGGCTAACTAATTTTGACTCTACTTAAGAGTGTAACTATTATTTTCCTCCTTCAGAAAAAATGTCTCCGTATCACTAGGCCTAGTTTAAAGGAAGGGGGAATTATTTTGAAGGAGGGGGAGAAATCCACACGCTTACAGGGGGGGGGGGGCATAAATAATTTCTGCTCTACTGCTTAAAAGTTCACCAGGGACCTTCACCAGTATGGGGCCAGGGCGGGGGTGGGGGGGGGGGGGGGTGAGATACACCCATTCCAAGAGAAAGTAGATGAGGACTTTATATTTATGTTTGGGAGAAATATGAACGATTTGTTAAGCTGTGTTCCCCACACTCATCATGGGACAACTGTCATAACCGGACACCCAGAGTAGGATTTCTGCTACAGGCACTTGACACTTCATAACATTTATGAATCATTTAATGAGACTGTGGGTTTTCCGCTTACCTCATTGGTTAAACTCGAAATCCAGGCATCTTGTATATATTTCTGCTTAGGTAATCTCGAGACAGGTGGATATCCATGTCACTGTCAACCTTGCTATGGCAGGAAATGAGGATAGTGTGACTCTGTCACTACACCACGTCTACAGGGTCACTGACACTTAGTCTTAGACTTAGTGTCAGTCACTCAGTCACAATATCTCCTATCCCAGCATGTCAATAATTAAATCATCCGTAATCCTTGAACATGGAAACATCCGAGAATGTTGCCCAAGCATAATCATAATAGTAAGTGGCCAATGACATGTCATTGTCCGAGTTTCCAGGTGTATACTTGTCCATTTTGTGCATCAAACGTCGTCACGTCTATTCTTTCACGTGCAGTCAATATGGGCGATAATAGGGGAGTTGACAAAAGTCCGGAAAAGGTGTCCGAATTCATAAATAAATAAAATGCCAAATTAATCCATTTTCTGGGGTTTAACATATGTGACCTTTTATTTCATACATATCGAACAGCAATAAACAAAAAACGAATAGTTATCTGGAAAAAGTGTGTTAATACCGGATAACGCCGCGCGTCTGCAACTTGCCGCCACGATCTATAGCGATAGGTAGGTAGGTCAGAGGGCGGTTACACACTACCGGCCCCTAGATTAAGCTCAGGGGCCGGCCACCAGCATAGGTGCTGGCGAGATATTTCAGGACGGCTCGTGTTTTCCTCGCTAAAAATAGCTGGCCGCAGATTTTCAACGAGGAGGACTTCTACTGGTCAGTAAAAATAGAAACTATAGTGTTATTTTTATTCGATCCATGGCTCGTACTTGGAACGAAATTCAAATTAATATAGGAGGGTTATTATCCTATGTCTCTGATCAGAATTTGTGGGTAGTGTCAGGGAATGTGACGTTTGAGGTTTGAAGGGTGCGAGTTTTCTACACGGTTTGGTCACAACATTCATGCCGACTGTGCAGGGATAACAACTATTTTGATACTGTCCATGTGTATTGTATACTCTACACTGGAACTGGGTGCACGACCCGGGACCAATGACTTTCTGTCACAGTTGTCTGTTTATTATTTTAGAAGCAGATTGCAGAAATTGCTCACTCGAGAGTTGTCAAGGGAAAGGGCTCGCCCAGCACTGTTGGCACTTTGCAGCGCGGAAGGACTGCACCTCGGCAGGACAAGCAAGCAAGGTAGGCTTCCAGTCATTGCCCTACTGTCATCCTGACATTGATTGTCAGCCCCTCGAATGTCAACACTGGATCTATTTTGGGGCACTGAAAGATGACAAACACACACACACATGGATCTCGTGTAAACTGGGAAACAGCATATTGCAGCATGGTGACTCAGTAAAAAATGAATTATAATGCATGAGCAAAAGAAAAGGCCACAGGCAAAGCCATCACGGCCTGCATAATCCCATGCAGATTCTAAATTTGCCTCCTATAAATTTGTCTTTCCATAAATAGAAAGCTTATGTCAGCGCACGTATCGGTAGATGAACCCTTGGGGACAGTGTTCCTCATCAATAGACAGCACGTTATCGATAATACAGGTATCCGGTACCACCATTAGCCTTAGGGAGAGTGGTCATATTCTAATAACACTTAATTTAAAAGGGGTGATCCAGAGATTATGTCACACCTTGGGGGGGGGGGGGAGTCAGAAATTTGTGATAAAGCGTGACAACGGGCGAGAGGGTGGTTCTAGTGATGAGCATGATGTCACGTTTTAAAAAAAAAGTTTGCCTATAGAAATACGCTTACCTCTAGTCTATAGCCAAATCGAACAGTTTTCACTGTTTTCAGTTGGATTATCGACAATGTTATTCATGGTAATCATACATAATGACAGAATAATAATTATTAATGCATATGCTAAGATGGAAAGGTATAATAACCAGAGACAGCACTTGGTTTTCATATGACCAGCTGTACGCCACAAGTGGCCACTTGTGGCGTACAGCTGGTCATATAAAAACCAAGTGCTGTCTTGGATTTATTCTACCTTCAGCAACAACAGCAGACAATCGTTTTGCTTTTTTAATTTTGAAAATCGGTCCAGAAATAAATATTTGACAGCTGCTTTTGCCATCAAGGTGGGATCAAGATGACTGTGAATGAGTGTGATACGCCACTGTCGTACGCCACACTATCTGCCATATAAGGTTCAGTGCTATAAATATACAACCTCCATATGCTTTGTTGTTGTAGGTAGAATAAGAACTCTACCAGAATAACCTGTTTTAGCACTCAAGCCTAAGGGGGCGGGGTGGGTTTTCGCTCTGCAAAAAATTAAATAACGCGCAGGCTTTTTGGCTCAAAATGGTTACATTCTCCCCCCCCCCCCCCCCAAATATTGATTTGAAAACACATCCCGGTCAAGGGGTCCAAATTTTCAATTTACAATTTCTTAAGGAGGGTGGCAACAAATGTCACCTCTTGTCACTGAAAAGAGCCCGCATATTACTATGCTTCAAAGGGCCTGCACTTGCACATATTTTCAACCTGCAAGAGGGGGAGAGGGAATTTCGACCCTTTTAGGTGGGGGTGAAAAAAGTGTGTGCGCTCTGCCCGAAATTTCACGCCCCCTGCTGTTAGAAAATGACCACTCCCTCAATTTTCTGATTTTAAGCCGGGTCTGTTTGTAAATTTCTTCTGATCTTTCTTTCTCAATTATAACTGTATTCAAGCATCTTTTTTTAGATGTGTTTGCTGATAGCAGCACAACTTAGCGAGTAGAACCCCAAAATCCACAAGAATGCATCATTTGGATTCTTATCAACAAAAAAGTATATCTGGCTCACCGTAAACTGGAAATATTAAAATCCTATCAATGTATTCATATCCTCCTTACTCTTCATGATTAAGTGTCAATCAAAGTCTACATACATCCAACTACCCCCATGCTCTCTCTTTCAGGTTATACATATATTAATCAAAATTAAATTAGATTAAAACTTCACTACAGCAGGGTTCTCCGCAGAAGAAAAAATGACACCGCAAAAGCTGGAGTTCACGATATTTTGAAGGGAATCATTTTCGAAATTATACATATGTCAGTATGGCTGAAAAAATCACCGATTTTGAGGGAAAAAAGATGAAAATTCCTTAAAACCATCATACCTTCTGTTCTAATTCGAGGATTTGCACAATTCAAACGTCTACAGAGAGCTAAAACGACACCGGCGGCGTTTTTTATGCAATTTTACACCGGCGGCAGTGAAAAGTACGCCGGCGGCACGCCGGAATTCTTGCAGTGTGGGGAGAACCCTGCTACAGAATTAGAGAATGAATGTATTTCTGTACAGTAAAATCTCTACTTGATAGTAGCCTCACCAATAGCCCACCCGTATCAGTTGGATGGCTGTGCCTACTGTTTACTCACACCTGCATGGGCCGTGTTTTTTCCTATCACTAGGATTGTCCCTCCACAATTTGATAGCTGAGGGGATTACCTGAATACATGGTGTATGTGGGAATAACTATTTAATCAGAGGAGATATATAGCTACATTTTGGTGGGTGCCACTCTAAGATCGGATGCTGCTTACCAGAGATCTGAACCTGACAAGTAAATTTTCTTATAGTTCTCTGCATTGTTCAAAATGTATGAGCCGCGCCCATTTTCTATCATGCCCATTATGTAGAAGAGAAACATAGCTTTCTTTTGGTATATACATTATCAACATAAAGTGTAGTTAAGGCCCGCGGATTTTAATGCTACAATTTGTATGTGTATTGGGTGTCAGCCAGGGGGTGTGAGACCGCCCCTCACTCACCTGCACCCCCACGTCCCTTAAGGTGTGCCTGGGCAACCACAGGGCATGGCCGCGGCGCTACCCTTTAGGACTAATGTGTATTAGGCAGCTACCATTGACGGGGCATGTGAGGGTGCAGCCGGGGGGGTAAAGCTGTGAAAGCCAGGTACGGCGTGGTAGCGGTGACACCTTTGGAAGGGGGGGGGGGTCCATGTGTTTATGGAGTTCTATAGGACATTCCCTCCAATAGAGACCCCATTTTTTTAATGAATAATCTCGAATTCTGTTGGTTCTAAAAATGCTACACACAAAATTAAAATGGTTTTGTCATACTTAAGGCCTTGCGCATCACTACAATTAAAAATTATAATGATAAAATATATTTGAAATTCCTCTGTGGTGATGCTATTGATAGTAAACTCTGCATGGCAATCTTGTATCTACTCCACTCACCGGCCTCATGCAGCTACACACTGCAGTGCTATTTGGCCGGCGACGGAGTCCCCGGCCATGGTTAATGAGTTCACTTTTCCGTAAGGTTTCAACAGGAATTGCGCGTCCATTGGATTAGCATTGGCTCGTTTGCTTCTTGCACCCTACATACATATGCTCTCTAGTCCCGCACCCCTCAGCACTGCACTCCGCCAGAGTGATCCCCAACCCTGCGTTGCGGGCGCCGTCCACGCGTTCCGCTTACACCTTACCTGCAAACAATCTATAGGAGCCTCTCCTGCCCACCAGCCTGCTGTAGTCAGACGATGTTGTTCACACGTCTGGCATAGACAGGCATAAGTCTCATGTTTTTATTGTTTATTGTAGCATTTAGGGCATAGCTATCTTCAAAATAAAAATAACTAAATCAGTAGACTGTACAAGTCTAGTCGCAGGCTTCACACAAATCTGTAGAAAGTCTGCGCACACCTTTCACCCCTTTGGTGTAATAATGGACTATTCCAGGTGAATAAATGCGCAATTTGCGGATTTGGGAAGCTATGCGCACAGGCTTAAAGAGAAGGGAAATCTTTGTAACGCCCACCTTCCACCCCTTACCTCTTACAATAGGCTAGTCCCTGCGTCGTCTGCTCGTTCCCCTTACGCATTAGACCTTACCTGCAATCAACCTATATGTTGTTCACAGGTCTCACCCAGAATGCACTGCTCATTCCGGTCTACTGATCGTTCAATAGGTACAGAGCCCTAATATGTTGATCACACCCCTCCCTCCACACACTAGCAGTCTGCAGACCGCGGCAGGCGAGTCCTACTCACAAGCTGTCATATACCTATGGCTGCACACCTCACCGTGAGTGAGTGAGGGGAACGATCAGCTTTCTGTATGTCTCCCTAATGTATACTAAGGTATGTAAGGCAACATGGCAAGCTAACCCTTACACTGCTATGGTTGTAGTACATGTATATGTAGCACTGTGTTAAGGGCGGGTGGAGGTATAGTATAGTATAGTATTCATTTATTTATACTGAGTAAGATACAGAGGTAGCTATCAGCTTTCTGACGTGAGTGGGGTTTGATACGATACCATCATTTATACAGTCCGAGTCATTCTCTTATGGGTGATGGATAAGGGCGGCATGATGCTTGAATGAATTCAATGCTTTTATGCATAATGGCTTATGTACATTAACCCTTTAAGGACCGCACACTGCATGCTTCATGACTTCTCATGCACTTAACCTTAAGGACAGTACAGGCCTACTGCTTCAACTAGACCACAATGCATTTGTGCATCATGACTTTTGTACCTTAACCCTTTTAAGACAGCATACTGCTTCAACTAGAAAGAGACGCATTTATGCATCATGACTTCTATTGTACCCTAACCCTTTAAGGGCGGCCCACTGCTTCAACCAGACAGCGATTTATATTTATGCTTCATGACTTTTGTACCCTAACCCTTTAAGAACAGCAAACTGCTTCAACTGTAAAGCGATGCATATATGCATCATGGCTATTGTACCCTAACCCTTTGAAGATGGCACACTGCCTCAACTCGCCAGCGATGCATTTATGCATCATGACCTATACTTTACCGTAACCCTTTAAGGACAGCATGGTGCTTAAGGTGAACCGAGATGCTTCAATGCATCATGACCTCTCCACACCGCACTAACCCTTTAAGAACAGCATGGCGCATACTTTTTTACGCCCCCCCCCCCTCAAGAGGGGGTCAGAATTTGTTTACCCCCCCCGACCTGTTACTAATAAATGAACACTCCCTTAGTGCATCAGTTATAATTATAGACTAATATATGAAATCCAGAATCCTTGGTGGAAGCCGGCCACCACACCTATGGTGTGGATTTCGTAGATCCTATAAATTTTGAATCCTAGTTGGGGTGCATTTAGCTAGAACAGAGTCCTTGGTACAGGCCCCGGTTACTGACCCCTGTCCAGCAGGCAAGGCAGGTCCACATGACCTGTAGGAAGGAATGTCTGAGGCAAAATTGTCATAATGAAACTGATCTTGCAGCGATGCTGCACCATCTGCGCCCATAGCCACCTTGTTAGAAAAATTAGTTCACAGATTCTTAATCACACACTTTGACTCCAACAATATACTCTCGTAAAACCAGTACTGCTATAGAAAAGAAAAGAGCACAGCTGAAGCGGTCCTACACTACACAAATGACCTCTTCATTGCTAGAGATAAAGGACAAGTTACAGCCTCTTGCTACTTAGATATACGGAAGGCCTTCGACTGTGTCAAGCACTCATACCTCATATCCATGCTTGAGAAAATTAACCTCCCAGATAACATTTTAAAATGGTTGAAATCATACCTTGCAAACAGGCAGCAAGCCACAAGAGTCAATGGAGTGCTCTCTGACCCCCTACCTCTAGACTACTCAGTACCCCAAGGGTCATTCCTCAGCCCTCTCCTTTCATTTTTTATATCAATCATCTCCCTCAAGTGGTTTCAGATTGCTCACTAAAGATGTATGCAGATGATCTAGTACTCTACATAAGTAAGAAAGATCCTTTACAAGCTATAACCATACTACAAAATGGTCTGAATAAGGTGGCCAGGTTCTGTGACTCTATTGGACTTACCATTAACTCCCAGAAGACAAAGTGGATCTGGTATGGCACACCGTATTGTCTAAAAAACTGCCCGGTGGGTAATTTGAAAATAAAAGGGAAAGCAGTTAAAAGAGTGCACAGTTTTATCTTATCTATCTCGGAGCTGCAATTGATGAGCATCTCACATGGAGGCCCATGCCAGACTAATAATCAAAAATGTCACAGCGAGAGGTTTCAAATTTGGAAAAATAAGACACGGCCATTGCTATATATAAACAGGTCATTCTTCCAAGGTTTGATTACGGCTCCTTCCTACTCGACACATGCCCTAAATACTGGAGTAAAAGAATTGAAACCCTACAAAACAAACTACTAAGAGTTGATCTTAGGACACTTTGTGAAACTCCCCTTCTCCCTCCCCCTGTGTTAGTGGGACCTTCATGATGGGGGCATGAAGGAGTAGAATAACTTCATCGGGAGCCTTCCATAATGGGCATACCGGATTCGTAAAAGGCGACAAAACTTGAGGGGTCTCGTGCCTTACTGCTGTGATCTGTCACGTAAGCTGTTTGGCGACCGCTGCCCATATGCGTGGGCCCGGGCCTTCTTGCTGATGGTCTGGCATGGGATTCCTCCTCAGTGAACCACGTCTGAGATATCAAACGCCGTGGTTTGTCTGGCCCTGCCTACTATGGTACTAGCCCAGGTAGCTAGGACCAGGCAAATAAAAGAACACTTGCTATCCTTTGAAAAGAGTAGGGGACGTGCCCCGGTAGCGGTTTTCTCCCTCACCTCATAGATGCGGTCATTCATTACATAGATCCGATCAACCATAGATGCGGTCACTGCTGTATTGGGCAAGCAGCATATAAATATCTGTCCTACTACTGCAAGGCAGACTACCACTATATGTAGATGACTCCTTGCCAACTTGAGATATCCCGTGAGGTACTTGATGTATGTCTGGACGTTAAACAAATCAATCAATCAATCAATCAATCCCCTTCTCCACACAAGAAGGAGAGAACTCCTAACTACTCTCTTTTTCTCCCTGTCAAAGACACTACCCCCACCCAAGCGCAACATACGCACTAGAGGTGACAAAAAGAAAAAGTTACCCGGACCCCACCCAAAAAATGGAGGATACAGAAAAACTTCTTACTACAGGGAAGTTTCACTTTGGGATGACTTACCGCTCAGAATGCAAGAAGCGCTGAGCAAGGAAACTTTCAAGTGAGATCTAAAAAAGATGCTGGGCATGAACTTGAAAGGAGCCAGGAAAAAACTTCTCCAAATTAGGAGAGGTCACTAGAGCCTTCCCCCCTCTCCCCCCCCCTCTTCCCCTCCCCCACCTCACTTCCAACTCTTACCAATCACTCCTATTTATTATTCCTTATTGTATTCTTTAGGGGGGCCCAATACTAACACTCAATTTCAATTCCTTACTGACTTTCTTCTCATCCTGTATATACATCATAATGTAAATTCATACTTGTACACTTGTAAATATTATACATAAATGTTATCCCGTTGACAGTCTGTCCCGTTGACAGCTAAAGGTACTCATCTGTTCCCCTCCTTGATGTAATTTTGGTATACAAAGAGATCATACTCTATTAACTAAGCAATTTATACACAGGTGAGCCAGAAAAATTAGTTAGGCGGATCACATTGTATGATGTGAGTAACTAAATAAAAACAAAAAAACATTTTCTTATTTTGGAAGGGATCACACTCTAAGCAATTTATTTAACGTAGATTCCCGCTAAGGCCCCACTTTTTTATTCATTTGGGTTACTAGGAAAGCCCAAAATCAGAATAATAATAAAATTTGGATTTTAGACTTTTTTTAAATTCCCTCCTATGTGTATTCCAGAGTAAACTAAATAAAGAAAAAAATAAAAGATATATGGCATAATATACCAATGGAAAGCTAAAATCAACAGGAAAACCGCTATCTACCTTTCATTAAGGGAAAATGGGAAGTCAACATTTTCTCGATTTTTGAAAATCGTTTTAAAAAAAATCGATTGATGTAAATACAATGTATTGTTTTCCAATGTTGGATCATCCTTACTATTGTGGATGGTGTTTTTATTTTTTTCCCTCCGACATTGGGATATCCAAGCTTTCCGTGCACACAATAAATAAAATATCCAGAGGCCAACTTTTATTTTATTTTTTATTTCTTTTATTTCGTCCTCCATGCATTGATACGTTTTTGAAGTGTCCGTAACCCCCAAAAAAGAAGAGTATGGCCTTATAACCTGCATCCCGACTTTGGGAGAATCCTATAACCTGCACCTTGACCTAGGGTCTGACAATTGCGATCTTAGTACTGTTAGACATTTTCAAAAAAAAAAATCATAATACCCACCCCTAAACTTTGAGAATATTGTATAACTGGTTTGGTAGGGAATTTACATGAATAGGCTGTTGGCAAGGTATGACTGAATAAATTGCATGTAAAACATTTTTACAATAATTCATTCCCCCATAATCAATGCAGTTATCCCGGTAGCATTATCAGAACCACTGTTTTAATATGATATTTAATTATAGTAGACCTATAACTAAACTATATAATGGACGTTGTACTTGTTTGTGTTTATTTATGTCTACTCCACGCTAACAAGTCTGACAGATTTGAAACAGATTGTAACAAGTACCGGGTACATATGCTATGACCTAGGCTATACGGGCTGGTTTTGTATTGACAGGTCTACAATGTCATAGATTTATGGATATGCCTCACGTGGACAGGGATTGGTATAAGGGATCGCGTAGCTAATGCACACACACAATATAACAACTATTTCTAAATCTAATATATGGACTTGAAGATGGTGGTACAGTGATAATAATAACATATGTCGTTTATGTGTATGAAACCACTGGCTTTTTATTGTGCTATCAGTCAATAACTCATAGAAATAGAAAATTGTACACTACATAGTTGTTAAATATTCTCTAACCAAAACTGCCAAAAGTATAAAGAAGAACTTTGTGTTTTGTTGATGGTTATTCTAATCAGTAGAAAAAGGTATTTCCCCGAAATTGCCATCTGTGTCATTTTAGCTGTCCATAGCCCTTTGAATTTTATCAATCCTCTAATTAGAACATAATTAAGAGCCATTTAAGCCAAGAAATGTCCCTGTAGATACATTTTGGCGCGCTGTGTTTTGCGGTGTGATTTATCAGTCTGTGAAGAACCCTGCAATGAAATATGAACACCATATTCACATAATGACCTTTAAGTGCCCTCACTTGGCATAAGAACAATTTTATTGGCTCAGGGCTAGACCTGTTTCTGTTTCTTCTTTCTAAGCAATGTCTGCAGTCTGATAGTGAAATTCTTAATGCAAAAAAAAAAGTGTTTCAGGCAACATGGTCAGAATTTCTAGCGTAGGTACGTCGGATTTTTTATTTTATTATTATTTTTTTTACATAGAGAGAGTACCAGGAATGAGTCTTGAATCGACAAATCGACTCGCGACTCACCAGAATGATTCAATAATTCCTCTATTGACTAGGAATATCAGGAAGGTATTACATATTCCTCTTAAAAAGCCATTTCCTGAAGTAAATCAATTATTCAGGCCTTTAAGGTCACTGGGAGCTTGTTATTCTTGAAAGAATTTGTAAAAATTGAGATTTTTTTTTTTTAATCAAAAAAACAAAAAAAACTCCAAAATTTGGGAAAGAATGCTAGGGTCGGCCCTTTTATGAATCTAGGGTCGGGTTGCCTGAAACACACCTGTTTTTTTTGCCTAATACACTTTTATTCTCATTTCATAGTTGAGTGCATATAGAAGTCCTGTGAACAAGGCCTCAGTAGTTTCCACACAAGTTTGTGGACAAGATTCAGACAAAATTTCAGGAACTGGGAATTCTGGAAGCCAAGGTTTTCTTGCGGGCAGTCATGGTTTCTCTATCAGATCCCAGTCTTTATAACAGAAGCGATAGCAGCATCTAAGCAGCCTTTGATGAGGTTCAATGCTCATGATAACAAAATCTTTCACTCTAATTTACCAGCCTGTCAGCAACCATAGCCTCTTCTCAATTTCCTGTCAGTGGCTTCTTGTCAGCAGCAATATCCTATTGCCTGTAGCCTGCAGCCATTTCTCATTGCCTGTAGCCATATCTTATTGCCTACGCCGATATCTTATTGACTGCAGCCATATCCTATTGGCTGCAGCTATATCGTATTGCCTGCAGCCATATCTTATTGCCTGCACCAATATCTTATTGATTGCAGCTATATCTTGTTGCCTGCAGCCGTATCTTATTGCTTGCAGCCATATCCTATTGACTGCAGCTATATCTTATTGCCTGCAGCCATATCCTATTGACTGCAGCTATATCTTATTGTCTGCAGCCATATTCCATTGACTGCAGCTATATCTTGTTGCCTGCAGCCATATCTTATTGCCTGCAGCCATATCCTATTGACTGCAGCTATATCTTATTGCCTGCAGCCATATCCTATTGACTGCAGCATTATCTTATTGTCTGCAGCCATATCCCATTGACTGCAGCTATATCTTGTTGCCTGCAGCCATATCTTATTGCCTGCAGCCATATCCTATTGACTGCAGCTATATCTTATTGTCTGCAGCCATATCCCATTGACTGCAGCTATATCTTGTTGCCTGCAGCCATATCATATTGCCTGCAGCCATATCCTATTGACTGCAGCTATATCGTATTGCCTGCAGCCATATATCCTATTGACTGAATTCACAGCTTCAGCGAACTTAATTTCTTGTCAGCATTCATAGATTCATGACAGTGGACCCATAGCTTTTTGTCAGCAGTATTAGCCTCTTGACAGCAGTGTTGGCCCTGCTGTAATTGGGTATAGAGACTCACTGTATTGTCAGGAATTCTCATACAACACTACCCCTTGTTGTCAGTAGTCAGTCCCTTGTAGCAAATTTTCTTTTTAAATTTAGAGACCCCTGCCCATGATTTCTCTCAACAACCGACCCTGTTGACCTTTACCTGCCTATCATATCACATTACCATGGCAACGGGAGGGGGATCTCTGGCGGTCAACATGAGCTGGGTGGTGCTGGGCCCGGTGGGCATTGTGAGGCTTCCTTCCCTACCCCTGGAGCCCCTGGTGGTGGCTGGTGGTGGTGGCAGGGCAGCACCTTGTGCCCAGGAGGCTGACCTTTGGTTGCCTTTCACTGCCCTACTGGTGGTGGTGGTGGTGGTGGTGGTGGTGGTGGTGGTGGTGGTGGTGCAGGCTGGGGCTGACACCCGCCTACATGCCTAGTTCTGATGGGGAGAGTGTCAACCTGTCAAACAATACACAGCTACTGTGTTAAGCAAGCAGCCTACTCAACACCAACCAAAGACATCTCATTTAATGAAAAAAATACTACATCTGAAATATTGTCATATACAATGTAGTGATATCTATTCAGTAGAGTACACATCGTTAAGGCATGTGGCCCACAAATGTTGCTATTCATATGCAGATTTACTTTTGGCTTAGAGATGCTATGAGTTATAGTGAGCTACTTCGGGGTTGAAATTTAAACACGTATGAAGGACAATAGGTCAAAACATTGATAATTTAGATTCAGCCAGAAATTCCTAGGAATTGAAAAACGCAAGGGCTTCTGTCTGCGGAAGTGAGAAATCAAGGTAGTAGATGTTCGAGGTACCTGTAGCGAGGGTTGACTTTTAGTATTCACTGCATCGAGGGGATAAAGGTCATTTTGCATTGAAACTTGTGGAACTTGTATCACACGATCAATCTTTAGTAAAATTCCAGACCGCCTAGTGTGCATTAAACACATAAGGTGATGAATGAGAAAAATGGCCTGACATGAATGCAGAGTGCCAAACGCTTAAAATGTTAGTTGTCTGCCCTTGCATGGTTTCCATCAGATACAGCCCTTATGGTAGAACTCTTTAACCCACGGTAGAAGACTAATACCAAGGACTTCGCACAATGGGTATATCGTATATCCTCACATACCGAGGGTCAATTAAAGTGGCATAATCACCAAGCGTATCCCACTCACAATTCTAGTACTGTTCTAGTCGAATATGTGGTTTAAGAGAAGTATAAGTAATCTTGAACCTCTAAGGGGATCTGATGTATACTTTGAGATGTCAGAGTAGTATAGGGAAATGCACCTGACCAAGCGGTGTACAACGCAGATTGATTAATGGACACCTGTAGATGCTTGACACATTCTTGACATCTAAGAAGCAATATTGTCTGGTGCGAGGTGATGTTAGACCTCTCACCTTCATCAGAAATTACATGTACATGTATATAGTACCTCTTCTGAACAGATACTTATTTCATGAACAATCTCGAAAATTAATAAAGTAGGAAAATGCCACATTCACAATGGCTTCTCAGTTGCCCCAGTACGATGCATCTCCATTTCCGTCTCCTAGTGAATGATTGCAGTTACTCGGTGCCTGAATAGAGCTTTCTTATCAGTGCTTTAATTCATAACCAGCTGAATCAAATATGGCTGAACGCACTGTGGAACCGGTTTGAGACCTAAAGGCAGCATCTAGTGCTGAATATATATATTACATTTAAAATAAACCTGTAATATCACTACATATATTAACGACAGATATCCCACTGACAGACAACAACATTAGGAATTACCCATGGCGTAAAATAAGTGTTTCCGGTACCCCGAGTCTACTCTGCTGAACAAATGGCCGACCCTAACTTTTTGAGTGTTTTTTTTTTCAAACAATTTTGAAAATAAGTGTGCTTTGTGCGATTTTCATTTTTTATGAGCTATATATAGGCGTACAAAAGACAGACTTATCAATCTTAAGGTATATCTGAACACCTTATCCGCTCCTACTACCACCCAAAAAATGCAATATAATAAACTAAAATGAAATACCACCTACACAATCTAGATTTTTTTCACCATGTTACCTGATACGCAACATTTTCCTAGCCTAGGAGCAGTAGGTAGGGGATTGGTTGTTGCTGTGACAGGAGAGTGTTAATGAGTGCACTAGCTCCCCCACAGCAGCAGGAGTAAGTACTGTAGTAGTAGGGAGATGATCACGGAGATGGAGCAGCAATAGGCGGGGTGGGCCGCTTACTGTCAGCCCAGGTGTGTACAGAGACTGAGGCTGTGAGAGGGGGTGGTGGGCAGCTTGTGGTAAGGGTAGGGTGCTAAGGGGTGCACATGGAGAGGGGATGACGCCTATAGGCTATAGGTGCCACCACCTATTTTATCCCTGGTGACGTTATGCTTTCGCTGTTATGACGTCAGCAGACCGAGGTAGTTACCAGACAGTAACTCCAGGTAACAGCGACCCCCAGACAAATATCACCGCACACACCATAATTATAGTATTGACTGAAAATACGACAATGCACGGATTTAGCTGCAGCCTTACAGGTTATCATCAAAGGTTAGGTATAAAGGCTAGGGATTAAAATGGCTTGCGCTGCAAAGAGACTTTATCATTAAAATCTTTTTTGTTGAATTGATGTATTTGTATTTATGTTCATGTATTCTGCCTCGACCATTTTTCTGAAAATCATATAAATGTGTTAATACATGTAGTGACGTTTTTGCACTCAGTCTCAGTCGTCACCTGGCCTACGGTTAGGTCACAGGCCATGGGAGAGGTATGTGTGTTTTATGGTGGGGAGGGGTGGGAGTTGCAGGTGTCGAGTTGTGAACATGGCCCATTGTGGCTCTTAACGTGGTGAGTGGTGGTGATGAGTCCACTACAGCTGCTGACCCTACCACCACACCATAGCCCTTTAACGCCAGCATAAGCTTTATTCCTAAAGTGCTGAATCCATACATCCTGCCGACCCTACAGGGCTTGATAGACATCCCCCGAAGCATGGGCATGATCCACCAACGCAATGCTGCAGAATTACTCGCCGGCGCCGCGTTAGTGCATCTTGACAAAAAAACACAACAGAAATGAACATGCAACATTTGTTCACCCTGCTGTCCTTAAAGGGTTTACCACCATCAGAATGGCTGCAGCAGCGGTAACCACCAGTTAACCAGCGTCATAACCACCAAAAACCCTGCAGACTCTCGACGTCAGCAGCAGCATTCCATGACTGGCCATTAGCAGCAGACAGGCTTTCATCACACCCACTAATTTCATTTTAGCCAATTGACCCAATTAAGCTTGGTGAACATGAAAAATGTAGTAGCTGTACTTTTAAGAAGGATTTCCTCTGTGTTATCTGGAACTTTCAGTCTGCAGATGGGAAGTGAGGATGATAGACTTTATGATCAATGTCATCCCTTTATAAACATATATACATTAAATATATAGCATGAGGGGGTGCATTATTATGAGTGTGGCCATAGGTACATGAGTGTGGATACTGTGTTGGGCAGTCACGGTGTCTATTGGTCAGTCTAGACGTGTATCGATCAGTAGACCATGCGTGTTGATCAGTCAGTATACCTGTATGCTTACCAGTTACTATGATAAGACATATTATGTTGATCTGTCACACTCTTTATTGACCAACTTGATGTTA
Source organism: Harmothoe impar (assembly GCA_947462335.1). NCBI lineage: Eukaryota > Metazoa > Annelida > Polychaeta > Phyllodocida > Polynoidae > Harmothoe > Harmothoe impar. Next base: position 41,508,681 of record OX381709.1, on the reverse strand, counting down.
TTCAGAAGGAAAAACACTTGAAATCTCCAAATACATTTCAATCACTTTAACAAGCACCCCGATCCTGAGTCAATTATAGAAATTACATAAGCCATCTGCACTTCGAAATAGATTATAACCTTAAAGATTGCTGTCATACTATAATATAGCTATGTATTTGGTATTAACATTCATTTTAATTGGCCTCTTTTCTTTCTATCTGAAATTCGTATAAATGTATTACATGTAATAGTGACTTATTTGTACTCAGTCTCAGTCGTCACTTGGCCTTGGTCACAGGCCATGAGAGAGCTATGCGGGTTATATGGTGGGGAGGGGTAGTTCGCAGGGCTGCCAACTAGGACGATTTAACCTGTTTTGAGCCAAAAATCTCAAAATGGCTGATGACCTTTGGCCTCATTTTGTTACATTTTGAGCCTCAATACGATTTTGCATTATGAGTATGATTTAATATATACGATTTTGGGTTATCCAGTACAATTTTTGTTCAAGTAATAAAAAATCAACAAAATAGCAACTTTTATGCTCCTATTTTCGGGTTATAGGGTTCTCACAGTCAGGATGCAGGTTATATGTCATGTGAGATGCAAGTTATACATAGGAATCTTTGCCATATCCAACCTGTAAGATTCATTCTTTCCTTTATCATAAAAAGCAATATTTCATTCTATGGCGAAATTCCCCAATGAAATTCCTCAAGAAGAATTAACATGTTATTAGTAACGTGGCATTAATGTAGTAACCCTAAACTAAAAGTATGATTTTAGTACAATTTTGGGATGAAGGGGGTAAGATAAATACGATTTTCAGACAGAAAATGGCATAAAAAACGATTTTGGAAGTTTTTCAGGTTGGCTATAGCGATCATTCTGGTGGTTCCATGTGCGGGGCCATGTTACTTCTGTCCTAGGAATAACACGCGAGATTAAGCATAGCTTGCTAGGAACAAGCGACGTTCCGTTGACAGAACCAAGATCTCACGAGATCTGCGAGTGGCAGCCTGCATGTGTTATTCCCTCCTGTTCCATCGCTATATTTGTCCAATCTTGAGGCACTGGCAAACGCCCACCAGCTGTCACAACTGTCCCAAACTCGTATCACTACCAACATTTTATACCTGACACAAGTTTTACTTCAGGAGAACAGCATTAACAATTACTGGTAGGCCTACTCTTGATATTAATTAAACTCCCACCAAGTAAACTTACCCCCGACCCCACCCCCTCCATCCCCAGCACACTAAGTGGTATCTAGTTACCTGTGATCCCCACCCCATGTCGCACCTGGCTCATGCCGTGCTGGTGCATGTGCTGGTGGCAGGGTTAAGGGGTCCACACTGGAGGAAGGCCAGGCAATGGAGGAGGAGGGGGTGGGTGCACCTGACTATTCACATACCACCTGGGGTCCGTTACTGAAACTGAACTTGTCCTGTGATTGAAGGAGGGGGTATGTAGGACGTATGTTTGTCCTCAATGCAGGACCAGAGATAATGCAATCAATACATTCATGTGTGCGCTATTTATATGACAGTGTTCTACAACAATGTTCTTGGATTACTGGGGTCAGTGGTAGGATTTATAACGATATATACTCCCATACCCCGGCTCCCATATCATTCTAATTGGATAATGACACCTGTTTTCAGAGAGAAAAAACAAGCATTATTATGCTCCCAAGGGCAAGTACGCATCCAGATTTGGTGAGTGGGAAGAAAAATATCTCGATCCCTCAAGGGGTGGGGTGGGGGGGGGGGGGGTGGGGAGGGGATTGTGACAGAAGGAAAGTTTCGAATAAATCAACAGTCCGCATTATATAAAGGGAGCTATCTCAAAGTTGAAACATAGCCTCCCTGATGCCAGATGAATATTTGTTTTGGGGAGTGAAATAACCCTTGAACTTTTTCCATCCATGGATATTGATTCCTTCTCTTGTCAGTACTGCAATATATAAAACTTACAATATGCAACACTCGAAAAGTTGTTGATGTTAAGATGAGACGATGAAAGAATGGGTGTGTTGTATTATACTGACATATCTGTGCCATTACAACAACTAAAATCGTCTCAAGATAGAAAAGATCAAAAGACCTAGTATCTCAGATGTCTTATCAACGGTACATTTATCATTGACAGCATATTAGGTTACCAAAGCCAATAACGAGTCTTGGATCATATAGTACGCAGAAATTGGATAAACCAATGCACTGTTAAACCAGAGGCTGTACACAACACATAAAAAGTAGTCTTGGAAGTTTCCCAAAATAGGCTTCTTTCATAAACCAATAATGTTTTTTTTTGTGGTTACGTAAAAGCGTATGGAAGTTTAGCACAGGAAGGCTGATGCACTGTCATATATATTTTTTATTAATTTCTTATTAATTTAAGCATTGTTACTGAAGAATTGGCTTACCTGGGTAACCTGGTAATTACCAATCATGAACATGAAGCACTCTGTGGGGAATTGGTTTATTACTCAGATAAACCCTTTGAGTTGTTCTGGTATTGACTTACAGAACAACCATTAAAGGGATGTGAAGTCTCAATGGAAATGCGCAGTTTATGTGCTCATCAGATTCCAGAGATCTGTGTAAAAGCAATGAGGAAATAAAATCGGCATTTTTTGCCGGAAGGACATTCCAATAATTCCAATGGTATTTAAAACTTAACCCTTCCTGTATATCATATGTGGTATAGAGGTAGGGTAATATTATGTGTCCAATTGGCGATTTGGATTACTTTATGTTAATGCAAAATACTAACTTCGATCCCTGTGAAGCTCGAAGAAATGCATTTTTCTCATTTCACACCCCCATTTATTGTTTGATATATTAACGCATAGTTGAAGCAATCCCTGCATTAGTGCATATTAAGTATTATCTTACTAGCAGGAAGCAGTATAACACCTGTAATTCATTATTCGGCGAATTGCTGTCCTGTTCCTTCAGTCTCCTTTCCGGTATAGTAAGTAGACTAGTAGTCCATGAAGCAACACAAAAGGCGTTCGTCACGGACCTTTTTCTTTTCTCTCACTGAGAGTTGTGAGAAGCCATTCCCAGGACGGAAGCCCGAGCAGCTCGCCATGATAACCCAATAACCGGCAGGCGCCGCGTGGGGCCGAGCTGCTCGGCAACGTGACCACAGGCCCGGCTGCAACGTGAGCAGGTGTGGGGCAGGACCAGGGGCTGCTCACCTCCAGGTCCTGCCCCCTGACCCCAGGCTGCTACCCAGGGCCGGGCTACGCCGCTCTATAGATTATACACGCCTGCCCCTCTCTCTCTCTCTTTCTTTCCCTTCCTCCTTGGAGGCTTACCATGGTAGTAGCTATCGGGTGCTTTCCCACAGAAATGGTGTGCTACCAATTTTAACAAATGGCTGGAAACAGTAATTTTTGCAAGTCGATTTTTACTTTTTTCCCTACGATTTAAATTAAAAATCCGTATCCATGTAGTCAAAAATCGAGACCAAAATAGTGAATATTTCATCATAATCGAAATCGAAACAAATTGAATGTCAATTACATCTCCAGTACCACCCATAACTTATGATAACGCTCTATAGCGCCTTGGACGGAAGAACGGCCCGAGATTGAGGCTAGTTGCAACTAACTATTTTCCCTAAAAACACAACAATATCACAACAGTAACAGTTGTGACCAACGTTTAGGAGAGAAGGGTTCCAAGCCATGTTTTAGACTGTAGGTGTACATGTGATGACGGAGAGGGGGACACATTAAAATGTGTCCAGAGTGTATCAAGTGGAGACAACATGAGCAGCTCCCCCAGGATCTGCTCATGTACACACTCATTAACACAGGCATGGTATTTTCCCGGTTTTATCCGGATTTCCGGTTTTCTGAAGCCCATAATGTCACCCCTGTGATTTGTACAGATTCAATCAGAAAATATTTGACTATGTCTTAGTCTCTGGAAGGGCTCATCCCATGCAAATTATCTGAAATATCCCCCGGAGTACTTTTTTTCTTACTGCTATTTGGATATTTTTTTTCAAAACCCATTTCCATGCCTGTTAACAGGAAACCTGACCCTGAATTATTGGTAGTTTCTTAAGTTATCTATAACCCCACCGGTTGGGGGCTCAGGGTACGTCTACTACGTCCATGCGTCCAAGCCCCACCCGTCCTGTGACGTACATGGGGAGGCGGTGATGGAAGTTAAAGCGTTACCATGGCGACTGTGTACGTGTCTTGGGTACAGACATGTTGGCACCGCAAAGGGGCGTGGCTTGAAGAACCTGTCACTGATAGGGATGACGGGTGTAGGGGTGGGATGGGTACAAGCTATGCAAGGTGAGCTTATCACCATATCATCTACCCCTTCAGCCATAATAACAGCATGTTAAGTTGGCTTGATTTTCCAAATATATTGCAGTTTCTCCTACAATTCATAGATTAAAATTAATCGATTATTTCAATCACTGCTCGAGCACTGTAGCAATATACAGCTGTAGCCGTGCCTGAATTATTGGCTAGGTGCCTGGTCTATCTTGCATTTGTTATGATTGTATCACAAATCATATCTTAATAGAGAGGCATTAGATAGGGTCTCTTTTCAACAAAAGTATAACAAAACAATACCATGTTAAAAGACAATAACATACCTGTTAATCAATACATCTGTTCCTCTTCGATACACCGAGGCTCCTTCCTACCCAGCGTCCAAGGACCCAATATCGAAGAATCCCTCGTGGCCCTGAGTCATGTGTACTGCAAGCAGTACACTCTCTCTGATATTCTGTCAACCAGTGATGACAACGAGTCATGTGAACTGCACGCAGCAGATGCTCTCTGTTGTTCTGTTACCCAGTGATGACCCCGAGTATGTGTACTGCAAGCAGTACACGCTTTCTGTTCTGTTACCCAGTGATGACCCTGAGTCATGTGTACTGCAAGCAGTACACGCTTTCTGTTCTGTTACTCAGTGATGACCCTGAGTCATGTGTACTGCAAGCAGTACAGGCTCTCTGGTGTTCTGTTAGCTGGCAAGCAGCACGTAGGTATTGACTTGGGTAGGGAGGTCTGCAGTCCAGGGTCAGTGACCTCCTCCACGGTCTGCCCGCAGGGAAGGACGCTGGTGGTCAGGGAGACGCCACACCTGTCTCAGAGAGTCTCTGTCGTAAAATGACCTGTGCTGTAAATGCGCTGAGGTCTTGACAAATGGCTCTTGTATGAACAGTAATAATTTTCCCAATTAGAAGAGAAAGAAAGGCATACAATGGAAGGGAATAAGTTGATATGGTAATGGTGGTTCAGAACATGAGGCCAAAAAAAAAAAAAGGTTTGTTTCCAGTCACCCGACCGGGTCTACCCAAGCAGGAATGGCGATTTTTTTTTTTTTTTTTTTTTTTTTTTTTTGGGCTACATATCACTTTTTACGGCTTATAAATCGGACAATTATTAAGGATTTTAGAGCAAAAATTGTAAGATAACCAGTTTTCCCCCCAAAGTTGGAGGGCCAAATATCCTTACATTTTTCATTTCAATTGCTACATGTCAGTTTTTATGGTCCGTAGGCCTAGGTGGAATTGTAAAAAAAAAAATTTAAAAAAGGGTCACCGAAATGAATATATGGCTGAGTCAATGTTTTTGACCGGGTGCATTGGCCTAAATTCGTGAGACACAGCCATATATTCATTTTGGTGGGCCTTTTTTAAAAATTATTTTTTACAATTCTACCTATGGACCATATAAACTGGCATGAAAATGTAATGATATTTTGGACATCAAACTTTTGTGGGGATTATGGCGAGATTACGGCACCCAGTCAGAGACGGCACCTGGTCAGAGATGGCACTCGGTCAGAGACAAAAACATTGGCCCAAGTTCGTAAGACACAGCATAGATCACTCAAAAATGCCCCACCAAAATATCTTATACCGTAAAACCTCACATATAAGCCGCGGCCAGTAGGGGCCTACGCGAGACAGATGGCCATTGCAGTGTCGGCATTGCGGCTTATAGGATCGGCCCAAACTCTAGGTGTGGCTTATACGTGAATTAGGCTTATACATACGGATTTGTGATAAATCTGGCAGAGGCGGATCCAAAGGACGAGTCCTGGGAGTCCGGACCATCCACCCTCCCGTTTAGAAAATTCTTACCAAATCGCCCTATGACGTGAGCTAGTTGTGCCTCTACATGGGTAAAAATCGACACAGGCGACACAGGGTTTTTAAAAATAGACACTTGCAACATGGGGTTTTAAAAATTGACGGACACAGAAAATGTTTAAGATTATCACTGTAACACAAGATTTTAAGATTGGAAAGATTTTGTTGTCGACACTCCCATGTGAGTGCATCCATTTGTGCATATAAGAACACTTTAATAGGGATATAATTTGATAGAAATTCTCCCCTAAAAAGTGAGGCGGTGACGCGCTAAAAAAATGTGGGTACCCATGTAGAGGCACCTAGTTACAGGCCTTTGGGAAAGAATAATTTAAAAAAAAAAAAAAAAAAAAAAAAAAAAAAATCCGACCGGCCGGGTCTATGCTCTGTGACCATGTTACTGGAAACACACCTTTTTTTTTTTTTGGCCTGATGTGGGGTTTATGCTGTATAGAGGCAAGTGAAAGGTGCAAATTGGGGCGGGGGGAGGGGTCGTTGCCTTATACCAATGAGTATAGAGCAATATACTCATTGCTTATACCGGTACACAATGTAAACAAGTGCGTTATGTATAATGGGCACGGTATTTGCAGATACATCGTTTCTTCAGGGCAGAGATACTTAGTATAGCTAAGCATAGTTAGACAAGAAATGACAACACGTGAGACTGAAAAATAGAGAGATAGCAGATTAGAACCAGACCCCCCCCCTTCCCCTGGAGGCGGCCTGTGTCATGTGCCTTATCAGCAGTGGTGTTACTTAGACGGCCTTTGTTGTACTTAAACCCTGCCTGACACGGGCCTCTGCTGTCTACAGTGTGTAGGGGGTCCTTAATGCGGTTTGCTTTTTACCTAATGGATGGGCCTGATCTGATCACAGGGGTTAGACCGTGCTAACTGCAGGGTCGCTTAGATTACAATGGTGCCCTCCCTCCCCACCTCCAGGGGCAACATGCACACACCTGGAGAATATATGAACACAATTCCAGGGAAAGGGTATGTTTTGGGGTCCTTAGCAACAGTGGGCCATACTATATAAGTTATTTTTTTATGACATTTTTTGGAAATTTTATAAACTGGGGTTGGCGGATTTTTGCGCAAGTGCGTTAACATATCTTTTTGGTCGCCGTGAGTAGATTCTAATTTTTTTTCAGTACCCCAAAGTTTCGCAAATAAAAAAGGCTGACATTCATTTCGACATTTATTTGGCCCCTCCCTCAACAGTTCCAATTTGTATTTGTTTCCACATGATCAAACATTTTGAATAGTTAATCATTTTGCCATTTTGGTGTATACATATATAGCAAATATACTAGTAGTTTACCCTCAAAATACCCATACTGTTCCTATGTACGACACCCATGTGACACGCCCTTTTAAGACGGTTCAGGTATAAAGGATATTCTATGTTTGGCCTTCCATAGAGATAGGTCTACCCTCTCTATACCAAAGGGTCTAGACATGAAATAGAACAGCACAAGTAAACTCCACTTCAACCCACACTCAAATGCCATCTTTGTCTGAGGTGCTGGAATCCTGGATCATTCAGTCTGCAATTGTTCAGCATCTGAGTGGGGTGGTTAACCCTTTACGGGCCACATAGCGTTCTCATGTGGTTCATGCATCATGCAGACTCTTCGGGGGTATATTAACCCCATAGGGTCGACTGCATGATGCGAGAATACATTCAAGCATCATGACGACCAAAGGGCATAATGCAATAATGCACTCAGCAGCCCTTAAAGGGTTAACACATTGTGTGATGACGATGGGGAGTGGGGTGGAGGCCGAGGTTGTGCCGGGTGGATTATGTACTGGGTGTGGATACATTAAGACTCAAGTCTGCCACATTGTAGTAGTGTGTCAAGCATTAAACTCCACCCCAGCCCGGGTATAGTGGGAGGCGATTGACGACCGCCACTTATTGATTAAGCCATGCGTCCCTCATTACCCTCCCCGCCTGGCGTGCTCCCGACTACTTCACTCACCCGTGCATGATAAATGCCCAGCACGGGCACGGCTTATCGCTCAAAGGCATGTCAATGCATTTAGGCTGTGTTTCCAAACATCGATCAGGTGCCATATAACACAAATCCACGCTGCAGAGGCTGCTTTCTAAGGGTGTATGTATGTAGGTGTGCAAGGGGAAGTGGTGTCGATTATTGGTTGGTACTTTGTCAATCTGGGTGATGCCGTGAGCCCTCTACTAGTTAAGTGAGAATGCTAAGGGGAATACCCTCCATAAGAACATTGAAAACTGTCCATTGCTGGATGATAGTAGTTCTTTTTAAATATGTATCAATGATTCACCGTAGTAATATTTTTTCTTCTTTACTTTTCCAGGACATTCGTAAATATCAAGTCCGAGTTTACTTCCGGTAAGTTACTCTAATAATTATATACACATTAAGGCTTTAAGGAGATAAATCATTAGGTACAAATATGTGACTATACATGGGTCTCCAAATGTCTCACTGTGTCACCATGTCGAATTTAAGGGGAAGTACCGTGTCGCTGTGTCGATTTTTATCCTATACATTATGCTCTATTTTTCTCTCCGTCGATTTTTAAAAGGGCCGTGTCGCCCGTGTCGATTTTTAAAAGGGTCGTGTCGATGTACCGGTAGTCCATTTTTAACCCATGTATATTCACAAATATGTACTTCATATACCGGTAAGCTGCGTCATGTACATGTATACATGTACAGGGATGATGATGATAGTGGACATGTTTTTTCTCGTACGACCTTAATGATTCCATAAGCTTGATGCAATCTTTTGTCTGTCATCTCGGAATGTCTTTGGTGTTGGTTAGAGGGTAGGTATGAGTGATCAGTACCTGTGTGCGCATGTCCTACTCCCGGGTGCTGCTAGACCCGGTCTACTATTAGAATGACGTATTTGACAATAGTGCTATAGACGTCTAATATGGGTGATCACAGATTAACCCTTTACGGTTAAGATAGAATACATAGACAAAGGTCCACGATAATCGATTGAGATAGAATACAGTACGGATGAGTTACTCGCCAGGGCTGCATAATTGCACTATGCGGCTGTTTAAGGGTTAATTCATCCAGTCCTGTATACAGCATCTTAAGCAATGTAATAACCATATCTCAGTACCCTTATCTAATGTCTGCCTCATAGTGCAGGTTTGGTTGACATGGTTCCAGCATAAAATTAAAACACAGCAAGTAGGGTCATGTATTGATAACACTACAATGATAAATAAGTAGAACACGTTTGAATTATGGGCCCTTGATATCCGGATCTTGACCAGTATAACCCCTTTGTACGGCATGGAAGCGTGTAGGACTAGAAATATATAAAAAAATCACAGGAATTCTTGCTGTCGAGCTGCTTATATGTCTTTATCCAAGAAGCATTATGGCAATAAACTCACTTTATCATAAATGTCTACAACAAAACGTATACTGTATAGCTGCATACATGCACCTCCTGCGGTGGGAGATGCCTGGGTGGCTCGGTGACAGATTGTTAGAGATACTGGAAGATATACAGATCCTAATCACACCCTTCATCAGTCCCAGTTACTGGTAGACATGACGACTATGAACCTACCTGATAAAACAATAGGCGGGAAAGGCCAACGGCTATATGCCATCCAAGAGCACATACATATGTGGGATACCAGATGCTAGTCTACCTCATAGCTACTAAATCTACCCGAAGAAGTTGGCAATGACTAGCCTGCATCCTGATACTAGCTCCCTTAGTGGAAATATTCAGGTGATATGGTGTAGATGTATCCCCAATGACCCAATATGTTGTGGCCACAACCACTTACGTTCCTTATAGACCTATACATCAATAACAGTATGTGCTGTAACACAGATCTACATGTGTCCAAGCCCCATGTATATATATATGTGCAACCCTCTGGTTTTGGGCAGCCACAAGGTGAATCGTACTGGGTGCCTATTACTCAGGTAGTGCTGGATAAACTGTAGGTATCATGTAGAACCCACAGGAGGAGGGGGATGCTGGATCAGGGTCAGTTTCCATTATCACCATATTGACAAGCGGTATCTGTAGGTAATCTAATGTAACCTGGTCGCCGATGGCACTCCACACGGGTCAAAGGCGATGGGTAGTGTCATCAGTACAGGCTTATAGTCAGTCACTCCTCCATGAGGTCTCTGGGTGTGTGAGACCTGTGTTATAGGTCTGTAGTAATGAGACCTCCACTATGACCTTCCAACAGCCCCAGGCCTTGATCTAGAAATATCACCTGGATAACCTTTGCAGATCGGTCAGAAATGTAAAGAAATACAACTAACACGTTTGTAAAACTGGGGCCTGATAAGGACAGGATCCCTATGTATATGTGGCTATATAGAATGCTATACCCCCCCCCCCCATCGCAATACCCACCGACCTCACGCTCAAAAAGAAACACAAAAAACTCATAATATCGCAGCAAAAAATTGGTGTATAAGGAGTGGAGAACATTTTGAGAGTCGGGTACATGTTTGGGAGGTTCTTTACGTCTTGTCACAATATCGTCCGTAGATTTCCATGTAGGCTGTTTCACCAAATAAGGGACATATGATGAAATGTATTTCTTCAACATCTGATGTTCACCAATCGTTAAATGTAACAAGTTAACATCTGATTAACCCCCGGATTAACCCAAGTGGTTATGGCATGATTATAGGGACTATAAGGGGCCTTCCTTTCCCGTACTAGTGTGTCAAAGATGTCAGACCTGTACACTCAGTCAATGTAATAGTATACACACACAAAAAGAAAGAAGAGTGACTGGGATGTTAAATATATTTAGCTACAATGTGTATTTAAGCCATATATGATTGTCATATTGACGTGAGGACTTTGCTTAATGTGATAAATCCTTTTGCACGATGCGCTGTGGCGGTCAGTATGTCATGCTTGGTTAGGTTCTGCTCATATCTTCTTCTTCCTTACTACATGTATCCTATTTGTCCATTAGTGACGTCATAACCTGTCTGTGTGAGCTGCTCATTGCCTTGCTGGCCTTGTCCCGTGTCATGGGCTGACACGGTCCAAGCTCCACAGACTGAAGACCATTATGTTGGTGCCTAATGGCTGAGCTCTTCTGTCACTCGCATGTCTTCTACACTGCCTTTGGACAGGTGGGCCGTAGCGGAATATCTAGCACAAAGAGTGAGTTGCTCCTTACCTATAGACTAGCTGTGGGGGAGGGTCCAATAGATGACTGGCATAATACATTGTGTTAATTTTAGAATTATAATGTCAGTAGGGACACACTATATGTCAGTGGTGACACACTAAAAGTTGATCTACTGATATTTTTTTTTAAATTGCCGTGCTGCGTATTCAAGGGGAAAAAATGTAAAAATCTCAATTCTTGGAACAAAAGAAGTAGGGAAGGAAATCCATAAAAAAAAAATGCATTACCGACCAATTTGTTTGGAGCTTTGACCTGAAGTAGAACACACCTCTGACAATAATCACTCTCCTGGACTCATTTTCACAGATTGAGCTGGTCCGTCCAAGTAGGTTTCCACCAGGAGCAGCTCCCAGACTACGACTCACATGTACCAATCTGAAAATTTAATCTAATCTGCCACTCAGTCAACATTTTTATGCCTAGCTCATGTTGCAGGACCCTCCTAATTCCACCTCCCTGTCCTAATAAAGGCACACTTTTATTTGCTCGCTGAGAGGGGGAACTGAGACTAGGGGTAATTATCAGGCTGATTGTAACTAGGGGAGGGGGCTGATATTCATTACTGCAGACATGGGATTTCCCATTCAATAAGGGTTTCAGCAATGTTCTTATTCTTGAAGAATAACCCACGGGACTGGTCAATAAAGATTGACGGATTGTACCATTGAAAAGATGGCAGTCATAAAGCATTTAATCGCTACTTTGTCACTCACATTGATTTAAATCCAGGGATGAAAACCTTGGAAAAGATTTCAGGGATTTTATCGAGTCCAATTGACATATACCGGTAATATTCCACCATTTGGACCATCTAACGCCAGTACAATGTATTAACTGTTTAATCAGGGGAATGAATGCAAATATGATAAAGCATCTAATGTTCACCTGTTGTTTGACACTCATGCTTTAGTTGAGTGTTTGTGCATAATAACCATATACATGTAGAAAGTACAAAAGAAGGTCGTCATACACCAAAAGTGTCTGCCGACAGAAGGAAATTGGATGTCAATTTAAAGAGGACAGGAAATAGCTAATAAAATCAACCTATTTCGCCGGAACGATATATCAATAAGGTACATTCTAGCTTAAAAATGCAGAAGTAATTAATCATTAAAAATTAGGAAAAGTTCACGCGTGGCATGACTGTTTAGGGATGACGAGTGGGGGGAGGGGGGGGTTGTCATTAGGTCGCATTACCTGTTAATATATTTGTGACGTCAATTTGACAGGGTTCCATACAGATAATTGATTCTGTTTAACACGGTTCAATTAGATACATACTATGTTTTTGACACAGGTAGCTTTGCTACCAGTGTCTTATACGACGCCTTGGTGAGACACCCTGCTGAGAAAAGAAAAAAAAGTTTCATTGATTATTTTTGGGGTGAAAAATTTGGCTGAGGTAAAATTTTTGCCCTATAGCCTAAAGTTCAACATTTTTCCTTTTCTATGATATAAAAATCATCCATTTCTATCGACTGGTTGTCCCCTAAAAAATTGAACAAAAAATACCTATCAAAAAATGAGCCTACTTTTCAGCACTGTAGACAAACATGAATGTACTAGAATAGACTTTATGTCCTTTTTTGCAGTAGTAGTTAATTCAATATAAACATAGATTTCTCGTGGGGTAAGACACTTTTTTTAAGACCAAAAGTTCGATAAAAGAGGGCGGGAAACAATCAGTGGACAAAAAGAGGACGCGCAGTACATAAATTACTGCATTCTTTGTCAAACAAAGAGTGGCACCACTGGTACTTCTCGTACTGCGCGAGATCTCAACGTGTGCAGACGAAATCGTACCACCCATATCTTCGCCGTTTATCTTCCGATCGACTCGCTTTTTGATAGCGACAGAAGGCGGTACATGCCCGCAGCCTGCAACTGTCGCCCACACCCACCTGCACACCCACAGCCACCTGCTCTCCCACACCCACCTGCTCACCCACACCCACCTGCTGGCCCAAAATGGAATAACATACATGTATGACACATGACTTGAGGGTACCTTTTAACAAGGAATTCATTTCTGATGCCAGAATTGACCAATGAATGATTATAAGAGAGTACTGTATCTAAGTACATGATAAGCACTCACCAGCAGGACCCAGATTCAGGATAGGGTTGGGGTTGGGACATGAGTTGTACAAATTCACTATCACACATATTACACTCACACATATTGCACTCACACATATTACACTACACACATATTACACTACACACATGACACTTACACATATTACACTCACACATATTACACTCACACATATTACACTACACACATATTACACTCACACATATTACACTCACACATAAGTATGTTTATCCAATGAAAAACAAATACCTGTGTCTTTTGTGATTAGGATCACACGTTAGATTTTTCTATCATGGCAAACCTTGGTTGGGTCGAAAAAAGTTAAATTGCGAAAAATAAATTAAATGCCAAGAACACTTTCAATTAAAACTGTACGCTGTTAGTAAAAGAAGGAAGATCCGATTTACAGTAAAGGCTATTATCAAGTCCATTGCCCCAGTATTCCACTAGCCCAGCGCTCATTTCACCTCGCAACAATATAGGTCAGATAATGGCGACCCTTGACCAGGTCTTGCAGCTTTGTTTGAGAATTTATCACGATGTCGGGTCTGGGAAGTCTCACAGTACCTGGCATGTACACAACTGTCCAAGCACCGTCTGAGAATGTCAACTCTAGTGCCCTGATCTCGTTGACTTCCTACGCAGCATTTTGGTATTACTTATGATGGGAAAGTTATTGTAATATGGAAAAACAATCAACAGAGCTGTCATTTTCCTTCTGCCAGAATTATTTTCTGCGTGGAATCTTGGATGCATTACAAGTAACAAGAGTCTTTTTCATGATATATTTATAAATTAGTTTGAAATCAGTGAGGCCGAACCTAATTCGAGTGAGAGCAAGAGATTACATGTCCATACAGAGGATACAACATGTAGGCACAAATATAATAAACGTTAAAGAAGTTACGGTTATGGTTCTTTGGCTTAAGAAATCTTCATACATATGATGAGCTTAATGATATGCGTAGCTTAGATTGTAATTAGAGATAGAAATACTAATAAGCATGATTACTTTCCATAACAATGTCTCCTCACTTACCCAATCCTATTGGTAAGGGCCGCATTGTACTTTGATGTACAATGCCCTTGGTCGTTATGCTGCATGCATACAGACCTGGCAAGTCTACTCGCAAATGCTGCATTCATTAATGCATCATATACCAATTCAATTTTTTTTTCAATTTAATCGTTTATTATATTGAACAGAACTTTCTACAAACAAATGCAGTTATCAACAGTCTCCTCAGTCGGAATATAAGAAGAAAAGAATCATTCCTTAAATGTAACATTCCGGGTCGGAATGATGCGAGTTACTCACCAGGGCTGCATTTTTGCATCATGACGACAAACGCCATAATGCGTTTAAGCAGTAGGCGGGCCTCACAGGGTTCGAGCTAAGCCATGACAAGAAACCTTTTGTTACTAGTCGTGTTAGTAAGAGTGTTGTTATCTGTTCTGTACCCCTAAAGGTGTTGATGTGGCTGTTTGGGCCTGCTGATAGCAGCGACGCCACACCACCCTGTGACGTCACACTACAGGATGTCATCCTTCATGGTTGGTCTTGAACTCAACACTGTTTGTCAACAGGCGGGGGTGGTTCTCTCAGTCATCACAATGATCACGCTGGTCATACTAGGGTTCAGTATGTGTAAAATGACATGGTGGTATATTGCACCATAGTCCATTGCAAATCAAAATGAACAGCGTAACAACCGAATATTAACTGATTAAGTTGAATATAGAGTTGGCTAGGATCCAGATGGCCACCACTACAACATTAAATCACCTTAGGGAGTGATCATTCCTTAAAAACACGGGTGGGCGGGAGGGTATGCCAGTCCCTGGTTAAAAAAACAACGCCCCCCTTACATTGCCTGCAGTGCTAGCACAGGGGCCCCCGGCGATCAGGTTGATTGACTCCGAGTGGTCCCTGATTCACAGGACGTATTGACCACACGCTGCGCAGGAGGAAGTATATACCTGAATCGAACAGAATCATCACAAAGGCCACTGTGAAGCATATTTAGGAGCTGATTCTACAGTTATATGAAGTAGCTTGCCCCAAGTCTCTCCAAGTCGACCACTGCAATCAGTTGCCACGTATTTCTCAGGACCGGTTGTGACTTTTAGAGGTCAGGTCTGGGGAAGTTGTTGTTGGGAGGACAAAGTGGTATTGATCTAGACATTTTCTGCTTCATTACTTGGCAGCACCAAGGATTCCCCAGGTAATTAGTTCATAAGAATTATAAATCTAGGCTGTTAATATTGGATAAACTGGAATGTGGGGAATGTCTTTGTCATGGGTGGTCTGAAACAAATACAAAGGAGAACCTTGGTTGTGTTAGTACTATAAGTGGCTTATTGACACTTATTGTAATACGTCACTCAAACATTTGTGGTAGACAGTGAAACATCTTATCAGTGAATGTATTTGCTCAGTAGCTACATTTAGTTGGATAAATTAGTCAAGTTAAATAACTAAGCATGTACCCGTACATTGTGTGTACTGAAGTTTCTTTATTGGTGATTCATACTTTATAATAACTCCTTAAATGTTTCGCCATATAGTGTAGCATACAATGACTTGTGGTTTGCAATGAATAGGGATGTTTTAAAGATTAAATGAATAGGTACACAAGGTACCGTGTATATTATAGTATATGTACCTGTATGTTATGAACGAGCTATTACATGTATTATCATTTATACTACATTGTACCTTCATGGTTCATTGCAGGTTTGCAGTGGATCATATATTAGTCAAGTGTCTACAATGGTTTTGACCCTTGGCAATGTAGAATGTTCTATGTTAGGATATTGAATAGTGGTAGCTTCCTGAAATAACATGATGTGTTGATTATAATTACTGCTCAATGAGGTTGTATTTTACCTTGAGGCTATTTCAAAAAGGGGCTAGTGTTACTTTTGGGCAAGACTAGTTCATGGAGTAAGTTAAATAAACTTCAAGCCCTTTACTTCAGGGTGGCCTATATGTATAAATGTAGCAACGGCGAGTTACCATGCATGCATCATCATGTGATATTGTATGCAGGCCCTATGGGATTAATATAATTCCAAGGGGTAGGCTTGATGCACCAGCACAGGGCATCATGCCATCCTTTTAAAGATTCGCTAGTGGCCAGACCTAAAAGAAAACAGCATGGAAACCCCCTTAGTATTTTGGGTAATCATATGAAGGTATATTGATAGATATCCTCATCTAACAGGTCAAATAACGAGGGGTGGTTATTCAGCATAATTATACTTCTTTTCGCAAATTTTCCTCCAAAGATTCAAGCAGACAGGGACATAAAACACAACTTGAAATGCCAAAATGTCCAGCGGTGGGTCCGTAATCCAAATTAACAGAACAAAACGGTTTAACATGCTGGCTGGGTTTGTGGGTGTGTTGTTATGGTGGTTGTGGTGTGTTTACCCTTGTCCCGTATCCCCCCATCACCCAACACCTCGAGGCACCAACGCTGAATATTGATCTGATCAGCCAATAGAATCGGTTAATGCCATATTGAATAATCATTGCGTTCTAGGGCAGGACATGCAAGGCAGTTTGAGTAGAAAGGGCTGCCTCTCCCACCCAGTGCAGCAAGCTTCATATTCCAACATACCATGTTAACATATGCTTCAGATTAAGGGATGCTCTCTGCTCTTCCTTCAAGACCTAGTCCTGTGCCTACTTTAAATATTCGCACTCCACAGCTATACCAACTGTGATCTGGTTGCTAGCGTCTTACATAAGAAAAAAAATAGACGACCAATATAATAGCGTCACATTTTCACTTTTCACATTTCAAATACACTTCATTATGCGAGCTCCCCTCCCGCTGGCCCACTCCTTCCAGCAAGCTATAACACACACTCCAGAGCAACATGTTCTCGTGTCTAATTGAATCCCTAGAGAATTCAACTCTGCTAACATGTTTTACCTCTCCCCCATCTCCCCTCTCCACCATGTAACTGCCCCATAGCAGACCCTCTGACACTTGCCTGTGCCCGTGCCCAAAAGCGGGCTGGTCGTGTGCTAAGGTGGGCCGGAGGAGGATGTGAGAAGAAGGGGAGGAGAGGACGGGAGATGAGACAAAAAACGGCATTAACCAGCCTAGGAGGTAATAACCACTGATGTCGGCGGGAAACGTCCTCACGGGTTGGCCGTCTAGGGTTGACGCCGAGATGGCATACCCAAAAGGGAAGGAGGAGGGAGGGGGGGGGTGGTCATAAAAAGAAATGGAAGAAAGGCCATGAAGAAAGGACAGTGGCGGTGCAGGAGGTGGTGGCGGGTCCCAAAAAGTCTCTTTTAATCAGGGGCTACAGAGTGAAGGTCAGATTAATCAGAGGTGTGCGCGGCATGATCACACACTGATTATCTCCGTCATACAGCCCGCCGCACCAGCCTACTGCTGCCTCCCCGGCCGCCTTTTTAACTCGCGCCTCTCCCACTGCCACAGGAGGAGAAAACCTCTCCTCTCCTAGTGTCTCTCTCCATCCCTTGTCTCTCCCATCCCTTCTCTGTGTACTCGGTTAATTCCCATGTGCCATTCGTCCCGTTCCTGGCACATAGCGAGCGCCGTGCTTTTAGCGTGCGATCACGTTGGACAGCAGTACAAAGGCGGAGGTGATTGCTTTAATGGTTTTTGTACTTAATAAAACAATATTGCCATAACTGTCGAGCCTGATGATGTAGGCGGTATGAGTGGGCAGGTTTGGGTTGTGGAATTGATTGCATTGGATTATGAGCTTGTGTTGAGAAGCAGCGGATCAGACATCTGTGCTAATTTATATCAATGTTTAGCGTGATTGATGTAAATCTTTAAGCAGCAATAATTGAAGTTTATTTGGTGCTCCTGTTTTAGAAGGAAAAAAATATGGAATGCGGGAATTAGGTCCGATTACCCCAGCATCGTCCAGACTGTGATTTCTGACACAAATGACTAAATTAAGTGTAGATGATTGTAACGTATTTGATTAGAAATCAAAGAAAAATCAAGGCCGATAAGTTGTTGGTAAATATCTATGGTAATAAGAAATTCAACTCATCATTATGCTCCTGCAATATGGTGAAATTATACCATTGCCTATGTGATGGAAATCGAGGAAAAGAAAATATGCGTACAGTAGTGGTAAACCACACCTCACAAACTCTGATAACTTTTAAGTGTTCGGTCCATAAATCTACCATTTCATTTCACCATTTGTGAAAGTAGGAGGGTGAGCTGTCTGCTCGCCTGACGCTAAGCCCACTAACTCGTGCGTGGTAACGGGGAAAAAGCCGGGTGTAGGTTTCCCATGGAAAGATGAGCCTTTGGGAACACTATCACTCCCAGGAATGAGATCCCCGGTCTGTGTGGTCAGAGCATCAAATATGGCGGATGGTAGGTTGAATGGAGGCTTGTTTTGGTTAGTTTCTAGGGTGTTATGGAGTTTGGCAGGTTGTAGAACTCAGTATGTATGACTTAAATATCAATGCAAACAATCTAAATAGTAATTGCACTGCAACAGGAGGCTAAATTCACTGTATTGGGCATTCTAGAATTGATGAGTGATGCCCTTGCCACATATCAAAGTAGTTGTTGTGACACTTTTCTGTGATGCCCTGCCCACGGGCATAGGCCTATGTGCCATAGCTTGATATCTAGATTGTATTTTCAGTAATTATCAATGGAAGATTTGTAGGTTCGGGCCATAGGTCTACAGCAGTATTGGACTGAATTATAGTACCTGCTGCAGTGGCGATCACTGACGCAGCTATTCGGGTTCCCTGTGGGAGTAGGATCCTATCCGAAACAGCCACCTCTTCCCCCTCTGCCCTATAGGGCTATTTTCCAGCAAACCCACCAACCTTGCATCACATTTAGTCATCTCACGTATGTGAACTATGACAGTTATCAATATGCCGTCTTTTGCTTTCTATTCCAGACATATTTATCTTTTCATGGAGGGGTTAGGGGTTATAAGACTATTTACAATATATATATAAACATATATATATATATATATGTCATATAGAGTGTAAACACCCTACATTTGCACACAGTGTATAAAAACCTGTAGATCGATTCTCCCCATCCATGCACTCACCCTTCTCCATTGACTCCATGTCTACAGATGTCAAAACTTGTCTGTCAGATCTCAAGGTATACTAGTGAGTTCTGAAATAATGAATTTAAGGCATAAGGCATTAGTATTTTAAGGTGATTATAATTAAAGGAATCTCTTTGCATTTTCTGAATCTTTTATGACTATTGTAGGAATAGCATGGAATAGCAAAAACATTCCAGAAATGTGATTTTGGACCAATTTGAGTAACACTTACATATATGTATATACACCAAAAGAATTGTGGTACGAGGCGTCACTTATATGCACTGACAATGTGTTACGGGCGTCAGTGGCAGTGGGTTACAGGCATCACCATGAAATCACAAAACCCATATTTCTCACTAGCCTGTGGGTTTTCCATTGAAGAATGAATGGTTGCAGCCTCGTTAATTGCTTATGATTATCATGTGTAAGTTTAAGCATTCGCAAGTCACTAGAAATAAGGCAATTTTGCCTTCTCTGTTGGAGCAATAATAACATTTCCACCATCTTTGATGCTCTGACCACGCAGACCGGGGATCTCATTCCTGGAAGTGACTATGCCTACTGCAGGCCCGACTGCAGGTATCAGTTGTTGGCCGTGGTCTGGTTACGTTACAGGGGCGGGGGCTCGACTTGCCTCAATTACAACCCATTATGGTGTGTCTCCCGGCGACGCCTTGATTGCCGACTTGACCCTGTGGCCGTCCGTGCCGCCCACCTGTAATGAGTGGTTGGAGGACCGTGATTGTCCCAGGTGTGGTCATACAGGTGTTCACGTGAGCAGGACACACTACCTGCTCTAATGAGCTGCTCACACCAACCAGGTGACCATTATGGACAGGTAGTAATCTTGGTGCGGCTACGTATAGTTGGCTATGGCTATAGAAAGCTTGTTCAGGCTATGTATAGCTGCTGTATGCTAGAGCAGAGTTCAATTCGGTACATTGTCTAGACCTGCCGGTTATTTACAATCTTATGCAGCAAGTACATTGTCTACAGCTATTCTAATTGGCTTTGGGACCTTGTCCCCAAAGCCATTTGCACCACTGACCAGTGTGTCGCTTTTTCGATAAGAAAAGACTAGCATAGGCCCCCTTGTTCATTGTTAGATATAGCCCTAGCTGGCCCTTAAACCTTGCTTAGGACTGGTATCCCCATGTGTCCTTGTAGGCATGTGCAAGACTAATTTATCCTAGATCTTGTTTTCAGTTACTACATGTAGAACCAATGTACCTTGTGGTAAGGCCTAGACATCTTGTGAACAGCCATATTTTGAGTTCTCTAATGTGGCTGTCAATGGCAAGGATAGGTACCAGCCTAATAACTATTGACTCCTATGTCAAGCCAAGCTGTCAATGTCAATGCCAATTCCCATACTATGCACATACAGGACCTATACTAGAAGTTGAGTGGGTCCAGGGTGGCTCTTGAAATCACTCAAGCCCGCCCAAAGACAAACTGTGAAGTCCAACATAATTACCCCTCCCCCACCCCAGACACACATGCACCAACCTTGAAATAATATTTTACAGTCTTTAAAGGAAGGCCATCACAAGTCCTCCTTGTGCCCCCCTCCTCCCTGTGCCCTCTCCTCCTCCTCCTCCTGCCTCTGCCCTCTCCTCCTCCTGCCTCTGCCCTCTCCTCCTCCTCCCTCTGTTCTTTGCCCTCTCCTCCTCCCTCTGCCCTCTCCTCCTCTCTCTGCCCTCTCCTCCTTCCTATGCCCCCTCCTACTACCCCATCTACCCCTCCCCCCCCCACTCTACCCCATTTTTCTCCTTCCTGTTACCTCCTCCTCCCTCTGCCCCCTCCTACTACCCCATCTTTCCCCTCCTCCCCCCCCCCCTCTACCCCATTTTCCTCCTTCCTGTTACCTTCTCCTCCCTCTGCCCTCCCTCTGGCTTCCCTCCTTCTGCCCCCTCCTCCTCCCTCTGCCTGCCAAGATGGCTGCCGAAAACTCAAGATTGTCTGATTTCCTTGTGTGATACATGGATAATAGGGTTTTCTGAGATGTAGAATCCATTTTCAGGCTCACAATTTCAATCCGAGAAATTTCCAAAATGGCTGCCAAGATGGCCACCAAAAACTCAAGGTTGTCTGATTTCCTTGTGTGATACATGGATAGTAGGGTTTTCTGGGATACAGAATCCATTTTCAGGCTCAGATTTTCAATCCGAGAAATTTCCAAGATGGCTGCCAAGATGGCCACCAAAAACTCAAGGTTGTCTGATTTCCTTGTGTGATACATGGATAGTAGGGTTTTCTGGGATGTAGAATCCATTTTTAGGCTCAGAATTTAAATCCGAAAATTTTTCAAGATGGCCACCAAAAACTCAAGATTGTCTGATTTCCTTGTATGACACATGTATAATAGGGTTTTCTGGGGTGTAGAATCCATTTATAGGCTCCAATTTTTGATCCAGGTAATTTTCAAGATGGCTGCCAAGATGGTATTTGCATAGGCATCAATGGAGTTACATTGGTACCTATTTGATTCCATTGGCACATATTGGATTCTATTGTTATACCAGCTGCAGTAAAACCAATAAAGATCAAAAAGATTTAGCTAAGTGCATGTAATTAATTAACTGACCATGCAGTGTTGCTGCAAACCATCACACATGAATTGCAGAAGTACCCCAGAAACACCAAAAATTATAGATCTATGCCCCCTCGTTTTCTCACCTGTAGTTCATAACAATCCTATAAAACCCAAAGCCACTACGGCTTTGCCGTAAAATCCTTGAATTTGTCCCCTTGTTGAAATTTGAAACCAGGGTTCTCAGTACACTTCAAGTACACCCCTCAATAATTTTAACATAGAAACTTCGTCTGCAATGCAATAAAACTGGCCCTCCGATATGTCTGCCCCCGCCGCGATTCAGATAATTTCAGACTGTGATTTAAGAACCCTAAGGCATGGCAGTATTCTGTTGGAAATTGAGAAGAAGTAGTTAGCTTATATATTCATGGGCATAGGTCTATAGATAATACATTACAATACATTCTAATTAATCGGAAGGCATAATCGGATAAGTTGTTTATTGACTCCGGGTTGCTACCCTGCGTCTTGTACGTTGGATTTGGGACAGCTATTTCAATATATGCCCAAAACTACCCTCAAATCATTCTGACGTCAGAATTGACAAATAATTCAATTGTTCTTACACAATTGGTCACTTCCCAGAGTCATTTGTGATGTAAGTTACATGGTCAATTTGTATTGCAGGATAAACGGGGAAAGGTAATATGTCTGCTATAAATATACATGTCTGCTATAAATATACACGAAAGGCCCTATGACACAGCTATATAAGGGACTAATTCTAGGAATATATTTCATTGACCCAGGGGACCCTGGGTCTTAGGGAGACGGTTTCTGCCGAAATGGAGTGGGTTTGTTGTCCAACTACAACCAGCCTGCATTTGTTTTGTTTTTCATTTAGAATAAATACAACTGCATCACGTTATGCTTTCGAGTAATGGCTGTCCCACCTTATGCAAAAACAGTGTGAAGAAATAATATTTATAAGTCAAAAAAGACATTCAAAAAGGGTCACTTTTAGGTGAAAACGTTGATCTCTGTGAACTAATGCTAAAGAATAGCAGAGTAACCTTGAATCCACCCTTTTAAAGAGTCACGTTCACACAGACACCCCATAGAGCTCGATTTTGGTGCAGTTTCCAATCATAAAGAAAGGCTTACTTGTGTGCACAGAGATACCACCTTTATTAATCGACGGCAGATGAAACGGTGTCCAGGGCGAGACTATGCCGCCCATATCGCTGTTTACAGGTCGACAGCGACTCGCTTTTCGACAGCGACAAAAGGCAGCAGATGCCCGCAGCCCCAACCTGCTCACCCACACCCATCTGCTTGCCCACACCCACCTGCTCGCCTACACCCACCTGCTCGCCTGTTATTGAATAATATACATGTGTGACACATGACTTGAGGGTAATTTCCAACAAGGAATTCGTTTCTGATACCAAAATTGACCAATAAATGGTTATAACAGAAATCATGCAGGTAAACTGACAAGTAGCTCTATTTATATATATAGATATACATATACATATACATATACATATACATATATAGTACATGTATACCACCGGCGGCTGATATAATCATACATGTATTTTATGTCAACTCTGTGACTATAAGTGACATTGTGATGGGGGGAGAGGGGGATGTCGCATGTCGAATTTAAGAAATGGCCATGTTATGTCACATAAAATTCCCAAGTCCCATGACGCCCCTTAGACTGGCATGCCCCATGTCGATTGGAACACCCTATGTCATGTCACTAAAAGAAATTCTCATGTCACTAAGCTCCATGTCACATGTCGATATTTTTAAATGGCCTTGTCGCCATGTCGAATTTAGGCATCTACCCCCATAGTGATGCTCAGCCTTGAAACAGCAGAGACGGAAATTCATCCCTACTCTTCTCAGAATGTGCTCAAATTCATCCCTACTATCCCCAGAACGTGCTGATTATACTTCAAATCTATTTTCGGGTTAAGAATTGCACTTGGAGTACATGCATTTCTATCAAAATTAATTTGACCAGTTAATTGTATCGCTGTAGCAAGTAACTTGGCGTTGTACTAGATTTTGGAACCGGATGTCAAAGAGCTGGTACCTATCGAACCTGTCGTGTAAAACATTGAGAAGGCTGTGCCGGTAGGTAACCAGATCTGTGTGTTGTGCTGGTCAGACACGCGTATGGGTGTTGTGGTGGTACTTCCGGTCTGTACTGGGGGATCTGGGAATGGTTAGCCAGCCCTATGGACGAGAACCGCACTAACCAGGTCACTAACAGAAAGACAATAGAAGAGGAGGACTTTGTCCTGATTGCACAAATGGACATAATCCGCACTATTCTCATTATTAGTTAGTTACCAGTGACTTCCAATAGACCTTTATGGTTGTAACTGAGTGCAGCGCCAGGGACGCTGTGGTCTATGGTCCTCTCTCTAGGATTGTACGAGCTGAATTGTACATTCTGCGCCTATTTATACTGCAGCGATGAAAGTCTTCCATTTCATTCCGGATTTTAAAGTGTTTTATATTCCAAATCCCTATAGGTATCCTTGGAGAGAGTACGCGGAGGCCTCCGTTGCAAGTTTTTATTTATTTTTTATTTTTTTAATTTCTATATTTAGATTTTTATATGGTGAATTCTATGTACTTCTATGCCTCATAAAAAGCACTGATCCTTTAAAATCATAGATAATGTGCTAATAGTTTTTAATCGCACTCTTCCACAGATTTTGAACATCTAGTAGACAATGTGCTCGTTCACTCCTAAGTCAAATTAGTCAATGTCTAAAAGTATACATAACAGCCCGCAGTGACTAAAAGCAGAGCGTTCATAATTATAGGCACTTCCCTCTTGATAGATAATTGCCACTGATACGGATAATGCAAAGAAGAGGATTCGAGGTTTTGTGGGTGGTTAATTGATCCCTGGAGAGCCTGCCACTTCTAGTCAACTGTCCATCGACCTTTACAATGTTGCATTTCCCCCGAACAAACACCATATTGTTATATGAGATCTTTTTAATGACCATCATCTGTCATTGATGGTTGAGTTTGAGATTAAAACTGAAATAGGTTATTATCAAATAACAGTACACGATATACCTTTTGTGAGCAGGAGCAGTGAAGTCGAGTGGATGAGAAGATTTTTGAATTGAAATAGATTTTCATGTCTGACCCCACTGTATGAATTAACCATTTTAGCGTCGCATAGTGTTTTGATGTGATGCTGCATTTATACATTATGACGACAAAGGGCATAATGCACTCAACCCCTTGCGGCCCTTAAAAAGTTAACAATGGGGATCTAAGGTGTTACGTGTAGGGACCGCAGTAAGTTGTCAGTAATGTGGACCATACATATGCACTAACACCGGGACTAACACTAACAGGTATACTCAGCAGGCCTTGGTGACAAATCAATCAATCAACACATAACTGTTATTGTTGTGCCAGTCACAATATTCTTAATGCATTCAAAGCTTTCAGGATTTATAACCCACTCATATATAGAGAAGCCACATGGGACTGGTGATAGACGTCACCATGCAGAGATCAGCATAGCGTGATCCTGCAACAGGGGCAGATTATGGCTTTACCGTAAGCGTTAAACCAATGAGACGTCTGTGAATGGTTAATTTGGGATTTAAATAATCTGCTGTCACCTTATCTATAGGCTATGTCTGGGCTCACTGCCTATGGAATAGTCATGCTCATGCTTTTTTACCCAATTCCTCAATCTAAAATTCACATTTCCTTGAATTTCGAACACATTTCTTTTCTATCGTGTTCCTATCCCATCGTGCATGTGAATGTATGGCAGATATGTTCTCTGTTCTTGCATGCAATGACCCTGTCTGCCACAAGTAAAAGAATATCTGACTGAACGGGATTGTAATAGTAGTCAGGCTGGATGCTGGAGCGAGGGAAGGCACTCAGGCCTTTTATATAAAATATACCACACCCGAGGTTTAAACCCCCAGCGCCCTTATAAATAGGGCTGAGTACCTGTCCCGGCTCCATCCCGACTGTCGCTGGAGGGGTACCGAGATCTGCGCCTTTAAGGAGGGCGAATAGGGCCTCACTGGAGGGAATATAGAAGGTATCAGGTTTATATAGATATTGAGGCAATAGACGGAGGCAGAGCTAACTCTGTGTAAAGGACAAAGAAGGGGTGCTTTCTTCAGCTGTAGCTGTTAGCTAAAAAGGTCGTTCACTCACAGAAATAGAGACAGGGACCGCAGCTGGTGCTGCAGGAATAGAAAGGGATCTAGATGTCACAGGAATAGAAGGGACTCAAGTTGGCACAGGGATTGACAAGTGTGGACAGTGCAGGCACTGGGCTGGCAGAGCTACACAAGGGGGTGGTGGTGGTGGACGGGGGCTCCAGCAGGCAGCAGCTCGGCGGCATGGGCAGTGGCAGCGGGTGCTAATCTGTGCACGCGGGGCGCCGATGGAGGTGACGCTGAGGCTGTGAGAGGCAGGCACAGGTAACACGGGGCTGACCGGCCGCCCTTTAACATCAAACACCTGTATAGAGCAGCAGCCCGCGCCAATTACCGCTCATCATCAACCCCCACCCCCTTTAGCAGCACCTGAGCACCCCCCCCCCCCACCCCCACTCCCCTACACATACACCTCCCGCCGCCGCCGCCCAGGGCTTGGGGACGGCGTTAGAAATATAACTAAGGATCCAATGCATTTAGAGGGCGGAGCAGCAGGAGGCAGCGTATGCCACAGATTGCTGTGGGATGATGGCAATTGGTACAAGTGATGAGTTGGTGGTTAAGGGGCCGGCTGATGTTAGTAGCCTTCACATGGGTAGAAAGAGGTGTGGTGGCAGGCCCATGGTTGTGGTTGGCAGCCTGCCCACTAGGGGTTAAACTGCGAGGCGCCGTTTACACACAGACATGCCATTTTGGCGGCTCTGTGAGGTGAGTCCATCAACACTGCTGCTTCCTGAAAATCACCAAACCAGACAGCACTCTAATTGGGTGGTTGGGCAATATTGCTATTGCCTATAATAATGTAGGCTGGGAAGTAGTATTTGACAGTCGGGGGAAAACTACAGTTACAATGCATGGAACAAATTGTTGAACACTGGAATTTATTTCGAAGAAAATAATTGATATGTTCTGATTTTTCACAAACGCGTGCAAAACAGTCCCCCAATAGTATTCAAAACTAGATTGCCTCATTATGTATAGAATCCAAATAACTGCAGACGTACTACCAGTACCTATCCAACACCTTTATTTAGAAAATATTCTTTTAATAGCAGATCCAGGCATGTCTCTTTTGACTGACAATGCTCATTTTATACATATGACGATCAGTCATATCTATCAGTGGAAACAATAGAACAGGTAATGATACCTGTATGTGTAACGACCTTGCCTCTAGCCTTCTGACACAGAAAGATAGAAGTATCGATCTGCAACCTTATCCATCTAAAACAGTGCCAGTCTCAGTCCAAACACCAACCCCAAATTGATACGAGACAGGTAAATGTAGTACTATATACTTATATTTGGCACAGCTTCTATTTAAGGGAAATATGATTTATGATCATGCATTTCTGCACCTTTAATATTTATCTTGATTGATGTCAATTCTGTTGTCTGAAGTGTCCGAGATTGGTGCTAATCGGCGCATCCCACGTAAAGGTTTACTGATTTTATATTACATTATGTATGGACTAGTGTAGACATGTTTGCATAGTGATATGAATACTAGTAGTCAAGATTTGTCAGGACGGTATGCACCGGTATCAATTGCTTCTAATATGGGGAAATGAAATGGAAAAATACCCCCCCCCCCCCCTTTGCCCCATAAAAATAAATAGGGAAAAAAGAGGGTTGGTGGATTTTTGTCAAATAACTAGCACTGTGCCATCTCACATATATTGCACTCTACCATTTTGCATCATAGCCTTGCTACTTTTAACTCTACCTGTACACCTGGCCAAACCCTGGGGTGTGTTAGGGATGGCCACCTGTGATCCTATACCTCACCTGTGCACCACTCAGACGCAACCAGGTTATCCTTATACAGGTAAACTTCCCATCCTCCTGCTTTAAAGGTGTATACATGTATCCCTTCTGTGTTACATTAGCCTTTATTTGGTACTGTATACACCCTTCATTCTAACCATCTTTATCAACTGCCAACGATACGTCTAGTGATGTGTACAAACCATTTGCTTTATAATAGTTACAGAGGCACTAGACACCACTTAAATGGGATGAATCAGGGCACACCTGTGTCGCTAGAGATAGTATGGCATTGAATTATAGGGTTAGGTCACTGTCCTTTAAGTCCATCTATGACGTCATATGTGCCACTATTTTGTAACAGTAGTTTTAACATCCATGGTTAATTGTTGCCAAAACCTCCCTCGATGCGGGCTTCCATGCAACATGGTCAGGTGAAACGTGTCACCCCTGGATATTCTATCACCTTAGCGTTATAATAAAATGGGTTGAATAAAACATCAGTGTCTTAGAAACTTGCGAACTTAGAACTGGGAATGGGTTTCCTTAAGGTGGCTCGGTCTCTTGGTCTCGAAGTAGCCATAAGACCATAATAGCATAATACTCTATCCAAAGAAGTGAAGAGGAATGGGGGGGGGGGGGGGGGGGGGTCCTGAGCCATGGGATCTTGTTAACTTTTGAAACGAGTCCGGTTAAGTTATAGAAAATGGGAATCTAAAAAGATGTAACAAAATCTATTAGAATACTAAATGTATACCATTCGCTTTTAAAATTCAAAAAAAAATTCGAATTGAATTTGAATTTATAAAGTATTTTTATTCACAAAATGATTTTCAAAAATACAGTACAGGTATTCAAGAATGAGAATGAGGACATGAGAGATCTTAATATCATGCATAGTCTGATGGTGTTTGACCATTCTCATTTGGTCACATAACAAGATGATGTCACTAGCAGCCAATCATACAGGAATCGGGAGTACATCATTATGTCATACAGTATTTCATGGTGCAACATATAAATTCTTTTCATCCTTTTAGTATGCGTAAAGGTTTTTGTAATAACAACCCATGATGCAGGCACATATAATATACAATATTTGAAGTGATTGTGGCAACGATTGACCTAGGAAGTCAGATTTCCTGGTAGGACAAATTACTTTCTTTCACAAGTGCCTCTAAAAATAACTTGGTGATTTTTGCTTTTGCTTTGGCTCTGAATGTGTCCCTATTTTTGGACATTCTGCATGAGACATTCATAACATTCCAGAGTTCCACACCCCTGTAGAGTGGGCTTTTTCTGTAGCCTAATTTAATGGAGGTGGGATATACCAGTAGACCCGTATTTGACGACCGTGTCACCCTGCCTCCTGCCACTGTTTTTTGGAAAGTGAGGCCAAGTTCGTTTTGGGCTATGGTGATCACCATGGAGATATTTGTAAAGTAACAGTAACAGTTGTAAATCATATCTTATGCTTAATAGTGGCCAGCACTACCGTATTTCGCGACGGTACAGTAGATATGTCAGGGACATTTTTGGTGAGTCCAAAAAAAAAAAAAAGGTATGTTTCAGGTTACATAGTTGGAAAATCTAGGTAGGGTAGATCAGATTTTTTTTTTTTTTACTCTGGCCTGACAGGACTCCAAAAATTAACTCGCAAACTTCAGCACTGACTCCCAGACAACGGTGTCGACTCGTGGACTATCAAATTGACTATGAGATAGCCCCAAAATTGATTCATAAAGAAAAATTGATCCCATGGCCTGAAAAGTACCCAAAAATTGACTTGCAAACTTCAGCGCTGACTCGCCAACAACAATTGACTCTGAAATAGCCCTATAATTACTTAGAATAAACTTTCTTTTTCAAAATTGGATAAAAATTTCTAGGGTCGGCCCTGTTTTGCTAGGTAGGGTCGGGTAACCTGAAACACACCTCTTTTTCTTGGCCTGATGGAAAGTCAGTTAAAGACTTGGAACTTCTACATGTATCAGAACCCTGTCCATATGCACCGGTCTACATGTACATGGAGACCCCAGTACGTTGCAGGGTGTATAACACATAATGCAATGTCCACCTAGACATTAAGAATATCCTGCCTGTTACATGTATAAGCTTCCTGATGTCTTAAAGACTTTAAAGAAGTTGGTTAGAACATGGTGAACAGGAAGCTTTTCAGAGCAGCTCAACAAAGCCGTCATTTCTCTCGTCTCCGCTTGATATGTTTAGAAACACATATGTGCTTTTGTCCATAATTACGGACCCTGTATATGTGACCCTAATGGCCGTGGTAGTCTGGTGTGGGTGTACGTAGAGTGGGGGTCTACAGGGTAGTGATGGAGATTGTCACCGTGACAACCACACCCTGATCTCTGACGTCATGTCTACAGAGGGTCCACTGCGGTGTTTTATACTATGGAGGGGCTAGGCGTGCGCTGTGTGAAAAGGGACAAGCATTAGCTGGAAAGGTACTGGCCCGATATTGGGGAAGGAGTGGGTACGGTTACATTTAGTTCCGTATATCGCTTATGGTTTAATTCAAAAGATGAAACCAATTAACGAATGAAGTACGATACCTGGTACATCTATTTACCTACTGCTTATGGTTTAATTCAAAAGATAAAAATAACAGAACAATGAAGAGGAACGAATATTGAAACCTTCAATGATACATTTACTGACTAAGAAAGTTATGATTTTCGTGAAAATCTCAAGCAGAATATATCTATGGCAAGATCAGTGATTGAGCCCATTTTTCATTGGCACCGATAGGTGGTTGGCCCTTGACCATCCACCCCAGGGATCTAGGTGAATTGGAGGGCATTGTGTTACAAATGTATAACGTGGCCAGAATCCAGCACACTCCATGCTTACCTTTGACCTGCAGCCTACTCACAAACGCTGTTACATCAGATATTTAGTACTATATGAAGAGCTGCCTGTCCCATGGCTACCTTAAGGCTTAATACAGGTATTATACAGTCCAGCAAAACGAAAGTTACCAATTGGTTGTTTGGTTATTTCATTTATTTTAACCCTGAGGTAATACATATCCTCATTGATCGTATTGTACCACTGCATTTGAATAAAACAAATGCCCATTAAGTGTGGTAAAAGCAGACAATTGTGGACTACAATAGCATGTGAGACTGCTCAGGCAAATAGACAAAACCACAACCTTTGTTACCTTTAGAATGATGTTAAAACCATTTGGAAGAGTGTCATCTTAATGATAAATTGAAACATAAGGAGAATAGCTATTATGACCATAATGGCCTCTTGTGGAACTGAATGAGAACTGGAGCATATGATAAGGAGGGCGAAGGATATAGTGCAGAAAAGTGGAAAGGGGTCATTGTCTTTATTGCCCTCAGACATTAAGAAAAATAGAAATAAAGTACCTCGCTCCTGTTATGCTTGAGCGCCGCTCATGGAGGCAGCTTCTATAGGCTAGACATTATACTACCCCGGTATTCTCTTTTCAGGCGAGCATATCATCTATTACATGTGTTTTGGGGGATGGGGTGGGAGGGGGGCCCTCTTGACGTAATACCTCCCTATAGAGATATCAGGTGCTCTATGGGTCCCGCCACTACCGTCACATACCCGTCTATTTTTAACCCATTCACGGCTAAATATAACCCCCCTGGAGTGGGACGTTTCCAAAAATAGCCAGTCCAAAGTAGCGAGTCACAAAGCGTGGTATTGGGTTGGGGGGGCGGGGGTATGTTTGAGAAGGGCTGGCAGTAGGACGCAGTACGGCGACAAGGGAGTACCACCCAACACCATAACACACACTGGACTTATTGCTCTGAGCCCTCCTCATCACAAAAAGTAGGCCTTATCGATATTACTCTTTTTGTGGTTTTCTAGTCTTTTCCACCTCGTGGTGTTTGACATGGTGTTTTACTGCGTGTTTGGAACAGTTGTAGCCGCCCAGAGAGACTTGTGCCGGCCGGTCTAGCCTCTAGGGTGGGTGATAATGGCATGTCAGGTAGCTGCCCACTGATAACATCAGCCTCACTGATAACATGTTTTTGTGTGGGATTTTCTTTCCGCCAATGTATTGAGATAAAACAGGATCTTCTACAGAGTTGTTATCTGATTGTCAAATACTATGAAAATGAGCATGTATGTATACATATATATGCTAAGTAGTATCAACACTTAGAACTTTAGTAAAGTAACATAAATATGTATAATAAAAGGGGACAAAAAGTAGATTACCCTATGGACCTTTGTGCGTGCATAACTTTAGCTAGCAGTAATATGTTCACGTAATCTTGAGAAATCACGTAGATTATTGATTTATAAAGACGATACACATTTGTTTATGCAATTTGATAGATAAACGGGTATTAATTCAAGTGACCTCGATTTTGCCATGTTTTCTTGATTATTGCCAAACCTTTGAAGGCATGAGTATTAAAGGGAAATTAATATTATTAATGTAATTTGCCAATGTCTTAAAAATTGCATTACATAGTCAGTACATTTCGTGATGTACTGGCAATACCTGTCGGCGTATAGAATTTACCCTGCTCAGTACCTTTGTTTTCAAGTTTCAAGTTCAAGTTTTCAAGTGTTGATTTTTTTCTCTAGTACAATGAACATCAAATTATTCATCTGATCTCCCAGTGCAGTGACACTAGGGAGGTATATGTAATGTAAAGGTCAGACCTCTCAGTGTTTAAAGAGCAATTTGATGTGACACCAACGACTTACTAAGCATACAGTCACACTCACATTCCAAGTAACAATAAATACAAGATACATTAATGAGGGAAGATACCTAATTGTACATTATTATGTCCACGTTAGCAGGACACATAGTAATAATCACATATCTCTGTGTTTACCTGTAGTTATACCTCACAGACGTATCCGTTGTGTTATCAGGTGTTATGATATGAATTATACCACATCCTACTTATAAGACCATACTGTTGACCCGTATAGCATTAGTAAGATATCTACTGTATGTCACTGAAGTAGTGTCAAGAGTTTTACATTTGAATAAATGATACTATGTGTGTCTTTTGTTTATCTTGCAGGTAGGTCTACTTACTTTATCAGAACCAGATAGGTGAGGTAAGCTCATTCAAGTATACATGTGTCTAGGTCATAAACTAGCAATTGTATATTATTGCAATACATGTACCGGTGGTAGAAATTACTTATCTGGCTTGTCTATTTCTTAGAACGTGCATCAAAAATAGCCAGGCTATTGTGTGTAGGTACTCTGTAAATGTGATAACTACCCATACTAACACTCTCTAACTGTCAATGATATAAATCAATAATTCTATATGTTGCTATAGTGATAACTGACACCAGAGAACAGTGTTAAAGTACAACTTGGTTACCAAAGATAACATAGGTTATTGTTGTTAGTTGCTTTACTCAAAATTCATTATTATAATATTTATTTAAAAAGGTCACATACGTGTCAATGACATTGTTCCTAGCGTTCTTTTTTAAATAGATCTGGCTCGATTGGTTTACTGTACTTGTGGTACATGTGATGGCTAGAGCATTAGAACAACTAGTCCATACTAAATGGTGACAAATCACAGTAACGTACATGTGTACAGCACATGTGGAAATTTCAGTATTAGGACTTATACTAATAATAACTTATACAGCGTGAATATCTGCTATGTTTGCAAGTGCCACCAAGTGTATTGATTGTTCACAACATCAACTCTGGCATGATCATTCAGTATTTTTTATGAATACCGTTACAGTTACGTTTCTTAAAATGTTCAAAGGGTATATTTATATCACAGGCTTGGCAGTGAACCTGAAAAGCGATTACCCGGTTACATTCAATTAAAAGGATGTTAATTTTTGTCGTTTCTTTTTTCAAATCAGTTATCATTGCCCATTTTAGTATTCACTGACGTACAATTACAGCCACAAATAGTGTCATAATAATTAGAGCATAGGGCTACTTTGCATACCTATCTGACTACTTACCTATCTTCCACTGGTAAGAGTTTTCTCCAGATTTGACTATACTTAAAAGGTGATTGTGCCCCTGGTTGGCTGTCTCAACGACCAGCGGCAGGAGCAGTTGCTTCAGCATGCAGCGATGTATCTATTCTTATGAATAACAAGAGCGAGACGAATATACTCTATGTACCTCTATGGCATTTGTTTCCTTCTCGTGGGGTGGGGTGGGAGTCTTTGGGACTTGAAAAAGTTACTAGAAGTTTTTTTGTGTTTTTTTTTTTTGGGGGGGGGGGGTCTTGAAAGAGGTCCCAACTTTGGTGATGTCATTTAAACATTTGTGAACGTTACCGTAGCAGGTTTTAAATTGATTGCGTCTGACCCCGCCTCTATAGGTGCACTAGAAACATGTTCTTTAATATGGGCGCATTACGACGATAGTAAAAATCATGACCTTGAATATCTGTGATTGTGGTACTGAAAACACAAGATGGATTTCCTTTGATCATTCTCGCATAAAAGGAATTATGTACCTACAATAATTATAGACCCACTTATGAATATGTCTGACTGGAGTATCGTTCTTGTGGGACTTAACTATTACTTTACGACACTGATGTGGATGTAAAGTAGAGGGAAATGCACCGTTGTCATCAGGTATATCAAAGATTAATTACTTTGTCAAAATTGTACCATCACTTTGTTAAAGTGTACCATCACTTGTGGGTGAGGTCAGGTTAAAACCAAACGTATGTCCATGATTACCTCCTAAGGATCCTCTTTGTGGTTTTGTGATAATCTCTTAAAGACATGCCTGTTACCAGAGAGTCTTTAACAACTCGCCGCATTACAAAGAAGCAGTATGACATTTGGGTCCCTGGATCCCCCAGTGACGTCATTACGCTGGTGACCACACACAAGTAGGCCACTGCTGACGGTGGTCGGGGACCAGCTGTGGGACCTGGTATATTGGCCACCTGGCGGACAGGAGCCGCATCTCTGTGGCTGAGGATCAGGGTCAGTATGTGGTGGTGTTGGGGTGGGGGGGGGGGGGGGTCAGACACCTGATACTTTCTCCAGGTACTCCCCCGCTCAGGAGCAGGCCGAGTACAGGTAGGTGGTACGCTGGAGGAGGTAGGCCCTGTCCCCCTGTTACATGTAATACAGGGGACCTCCTGGCAGCTAATACAGGTATTTGGCAGAAGCGGCACCAGCACAGTCAGGGACGACTGGCTTAACGTATAGCTCAGTACATGAACAAAAAAAAACATAATAAAAACAACCCACCTGTTCCAAGTACAAGGTAAAAAAAACACGAAGAAAAATGCACTGAGTGTCGGTCGGGGAGATGACAGATTAAGTCCACAAACAACCTGTGTATGTATAATGAGTTGATAGTCCGCTTACACCATTTGGCCTATAATGTATGACAGTACTGTCTATCATTGTGGAAAAAAAGTCTCCATATATCTTAAGTACGCCTGCACCACGGAGACTGAAGACACTACGCAACGCCCTCCAAAAGAAAAGAGAGGAAAAAAACTGCGAAGTGCATAATGTCATGTGATCTATGCTATTATTGTGGGTATACGGTGAGAAACTGGGTAACTTTCCCCAAGTTCCAATGTGGCGGACATCGGACATCGTGCTTTTGTTCCTTATTAAAATCCTTCATTACATGCCATTACAATATAGTATACGGGGTGCATACATACATGGTTCTAATCCAATTTAATTTTATAACTGTCAGTAGTTAGTAGGCAGGTAGTAGGTATCAGGGTTGCTGTGTCCTGTCAGGATGTGTGACCAGGTAGTATAACTAGGTGAGGCATGTATTATATAGCAGTGATAGGTGAGTGACCCGAGGGCCGTTATTCCATATACATGTACCATGTGTGAGCGTGTTGCGTGCCATACATTGACGGACTCTAGCTTTCTGACATGAAAAGAAGGGCAGGGCAGGAGACCGTAAACGGTTATTGCTGTTGTTTATATGAACCGTTTCTGGTGAAATTTGACGTGCTTAACCCAGTAGACTTAATCAAAACAGGCAAACCCGAAACTCTATTAGTCTGAAAGTATCCAAGTACCCGTAATGTGTTTAAGTGATGGCTTTTGAACAGTGCTTTAAACTCAGTTAATACCCGAACACGGCCTAGGCATCCCCATGGAATCGGCTGGTAAACGGTTGGAAGAGTTTACTGTCCTTCTTGTGGTACATGGAGTAGAGATAATTTTTTTGCCACAGGTTTTTGAACCGCCCTCTAAATCCCAACTACCGTACCGTCGTGTATAAGCGCCCGTCGTGTATAAGCGCCAGGCGCTTATACCTTTGGCGGGCTGGTTACCCCCAGCGCTAATACATTTGTACAAGACAGGCGCTTATTCAATATCCATTTTAGTGCGTAATCGTTGTCTCAAGACCCCCATACCCGGCGCTTAAACGCGACAGTACGGTGGTTCTTTGGCACTTGCCCATGATACCCGTTCCACCCCGCGGTAATCGCTAGGCACCACCAACACAGAAGTGTGCTTCACGTCCTATAACGAGAACTTACCTAGCAATTATATGGTAAAGCGGGTGACGCCTGTGACTTTTTTTTTTAAATCAAATTTCAACAACCATTTTTGGTTCAATTAACCAACTTGACGATGTAATTCACACAGTGATCCGCAAGTTGAGGGAGACTCCCCAGTAATTTAAGTACATAAAAAGCCACATAGGTTTACAAAACAAACTGATCTACTTAGCCTACAAACTTGCGTCATACAAATTATTAGCAGCATTAGTGATAGTTTGGCCTCGTAATTTGTCTTCGTTATGTTCTCTGACATAGATTGACGTCACTTCTGTAGTGTTTAACTTTTCTTTAGCCGTTTTTTGTCCATTCTGTTTCTCTTTATTTCTGGTGTGGGGGGGGGGGGGGATGCGTCAATGTGCAATGCGTATGATCAATTTGAGGGACAAGTAATAACACCCTGAGATATTGGGAGCCACTTCAGGGTCAAGACCAATAAGTTTAGAAGTCAATGGTGAAAGTGTAGGAGGTATAGTTATCAACTGGTGTACCCTATTTCTCCGTATATATGCCGGGCCCAGAATATAAGCCTGCCCCGTTTATAAGCCGGGTCAAAGATGGCACTGGGTCTTTTATAAGCTGAGGCCCGAATATAAGCCTGGTCAGGGGATCAAACATCGTTAAGCGATACTTATTTGGCCATAACATCGCTTCTAATTAGAGTATTTATACAATTTCTGCACATGGAATCATTTACAAAGTGATCAGCTTATATGTTGACTGGAGGAATTCAAAATTCATTCGGATATATTATTGAAAATATCTTAAGCCTGCCCCGTTTATAAGCCCGGTCAATATACCACTTGAAATCAGTATAAGCCCGGGCTTATAAACGGGGATATACGGTATGTAGTGTTTTGCGATTGTTTAGTGATTGTCTCCTAAAAGTACCGATAGTTTCTGCTGAAGTAGCTTCTTCTAAAATCTCATTTGGCATGACCAGAATTTCCCTTGCCATTGAAGAAATTCATTATACGTACATACATAGATAATTTTTTAATTGCGGTAAAATTATTTTCATGTCTGTGCTTGAACTAAACATGTTTTGAATTACCCCATTATTTATGACCCACTGTCATTGGAATGTCAAAATAAGGGGGTTAATTGATTTTAATTATACATAGCTTTTTGTTTTTCTGCATGATCATTGATGGATATTAGGCTGGTCTCCTTGTGCCCTATGCACGTTTACTGGCAGGAAGCCAATTCTATTATACATTTAGAAGTCATTTCTCATCTAATCGTACCATGATCAGTGTACATCCCGGAAAAGGAAAGAGATGTCGGGTATTAAGTGTCGCCAATAGTCATAGTCGTCATGGTGAAAATTGGCAGTATGTATACATGTGTGCAAGACGCATTTCACTGCGGATGGGTGTTTTTCCGCACCTTTTCCCCAGGCTTATACAGGGGGCCCCGCTTAAACATAGGGACATACAGTAGCAACAATTCACCACATCAGAGATGCCATTTTTCCTACTTATACAGGAATTTCTACTTTTTCACAGGATTTTCTGTATTAAATCATGTTAATTTCCTACATACAATTGACTAAATTATTAACATTTCCTACTTTCTTTTTGCCAGAGAGTGGCATCTCTGTACCCCTATAAACTTTGAGAAATGAGGTCCTGCGTCTTTTCCCTTTGAACCAGATATTAATGCTTAGGCTGGTGGGCCGTACCAATGTAGTACAATGTACCTTGTTGCCTACAACAGCATGTTACGTTGTCTCTAGTAACTGTCTGTGTTTACAGGGGTGTGTCTGAGCACGGCGCGTGTCTGTGTTGTTGTGGTGTCTGGCCTCTACTCCTCCCGACACCAGGCCGCGCCTCCACTTCCTGCAGTATCAGTTTTCAACCCTGCCATATTTGGCTGGCTTTTTGGGTCAGGGTGAGGGAGGAGGCACGTGGCCTGACGTGTAGGGGTGTGAGGGGATCCCCCGACCGGCCCATTAGTGCCGCAGTAGGGGTGGCGGGATGGGGATTCAAGACATACTGAACCCTCTTTGTGGCTACTCAGACTCAGCTAGATGTACATGAGCACCTCAGACAATAGCCTTGAGTAGCTAGGTACTTCTGACATCAAACAGATTAGATCTAGGTCGTCCCATGTCTAGTGCAGTCCAGGTACCCCCACCCTGTCACCCCTCACCTGGAGCAGTCCATCCGGAGGGTGAGCTGCTGCCCTAGGGCCAGATCTCAGGATGGCATCATGCACCCCGAGCCGGACGCTACTTTGATCGGTAATTATTGTGTGCGTGGCTATATTTTCCGTGTGCACCCTATTTCTTGCGTTTGACGTGGTTGTTCCCCATCCAGCGTTGTCCCCTCTCCTCTCAGTGTCGACACACGCTGTGCAATGAGTTGCTCAGAGCTGCTCACACGGGAGCTCTGCTCTAGGATCCGTATAGTATACTGTCTATAGAACTCACGAGGAAGTCGGTGTGAATCCCCCCATGCAGTTGTACCGATACAGGACTGAGTATACCATGACCTCGTCCCTCTCCCTGCGTACAGCTGTCAGCTTCCTGCGGATGAAAAAGAAAGTTATAACTTCTGAGATGTATGCCACAGAAGTAGTTCCCGTGCATACGTCTGCTCTGTAAATACACTATAAATTTATATATGTAGTATACATGCCGGGTATACATGCTGCCAGCTGGTATACTATGGTAAAGAGTGATGTATTGCTAGGTTGAAATGCGTATACCGTATTCGACGTAATAAGCGCCCAGGGCGCTTATAAAATTATTTTTATGGCGTTATAGTACTTAAGAGTTTAATTGTCTATAAAATCGTGAAATTTGAGCCTTTGGTCCAGTCTAAAAATGCCCCAAAAAGGGGGGGGGGGCGCTTATTAGGGGGTGGGCGCTTATTAGGTCGAATACGGTAGATGTGATTTATACTTTATATGTGTATCCATAATGCGTATGATATCCGAGTTTTGTTCCAAACCTGAATGTTGTGCCATTAAGCTATATTCTAATCTATTCATATATTCTTATACACAACTGTGTCACGCATGTTCAATATTTAAATGCACATAATATATAATATATACATTTAAGACAAATTTATAAAACAAATGAATCATATTAGTAGGTATATATTTGCACTTTGGGGTTCAGAGAATGGTGTAATATTAGATATAAACTGGTAGTCGATAGTTATTAGGACGTGGGCAAAGGTGAGAAACAGGGAGCATCTGGCCCTAAAGGTCAAGACTTTGAGTTGGCCAAGGGCAGGTTGGGCGCTGTCGAGCAGCTCTGAGCAGCTCCTCACTGCTCCTAGATAAAGGTCAAAGGTCAGACCCGACACCGGGCACACGGTGGCAGCACTAGGAGGGGGGGGGGGCTGCCGGCCGCACACGGACAGTGCGTCTTGTGTGACCCAAAAAGACACCTGGAAAGAAAAGAAGAATGCCAAATCAGTGCCAGGGTCAGACAAAAAAAGGAGACAAAAAACGGAAAGTAAGGAAATAAAAACACGGAAGGAAACAGAAAAGAACAAAAAACTAAAATATGAGGAAATGGACAAGAGATCAATGCAAAATGTCCCAGGGAGTACAATTGGTACAGCTAAGAAAATGTCTTGAAATGCCTTGATCTCGACCACATTAGCTATTTTTTTATGTCGGGCTTTTTAAAAATTAATCCTTTGATTTTTCCCTACTGTCTACATTTTTTTCGCCATCTCTTTAATGATAATTAGATTGCTGCCATTCTAGGTGTTGCAGGAAATTCCGGATAATACAAAAAGACTGGACACTCTGAAGCATGAAATGGAATCTCGTTACTTGAAATATTGATATAAAAATGGAATTGGGACACACTTGAATAACATTGATGTGAATAGCTCAGCTGATTTGAATTAGAATCCAGACAGATCTATTCTTGATAGCTTATTCCGATCATTCTTTGTCGGTCATGTACTATGTCGCGTGAATGAAATTTAACGGAACTGGGAACATTCTTTGAATTATTCATGTTCAAGAAAACTGCATCCTCCTTGATTACACATTATTTAAAGTATTAAAGGAGTAAAACGACCATTCTTAGAACATTAATGAAGTATCTGTAAAGTACACGAGTTCACTTCAGTATATAAGGCCTAGAACTTCTGGTTGTAAAACTATAAATGTTTTAAACATATAAAATAAACAATTGAAATAATAAAATCGATGTTTAAAGCGTTATTTGATAACAAGTGAAGGTGGTTCTGTGTGGTGCCTAATGAAATACCAGCCACTATTTAGCATCCCATTGTATGAGGGCATACTGTTTTAATTATTGCATATTTGAATAGTGTGTATGCGTGCCACACCTGCGTCATACATTTAGTACTAAGATTAATACCGAATGATACGATAATATTTTCCTGATCACTATTGCATTAACCTTTAACTAGGAATTAATTGATTGTAGTGTTTTATCACGACATGGCCACAGAAAACTATGCGCCCTATCGTCAGACCAGGTACTGCTTCATGTGTTTAACTTTTAATAACTGAAAAGCACTGCTCGAAAGGTATGGCCCTCTATAGTTAGCTCAGGATTCCGCAGGTTTTCTCTACTTGGATCCATGTTCAGAGCTTGTAGCTTTTCTTTCTAAAAGCAGTAGGTAGCCGGTGCAGTTCTATCCCAATCTCACTGATCACTTCTTAACTAATATATTAAGTAAAAACCAGAGGCAACACAAAAAGAGTTCTTCTAATCGTCTCTAGTCGTCAGTTGGCGGAGTTGGTTGAATTTAATGGAGTCACTTAAGGTGGCGTATTTCTGTGTACCGCAGGTATTTGTGCCTCTCCGCGCGGCGCCGATTTCTATTATCGATAGGCGATTTAGCGGAGAGGCACAAGAAGGAGGGAGTAAGGAACGCGCCACATTTAATTTTATACATCCAACTTTTCCCGCTGCACGCAACTCCTACTGCCCATCATCACACACTCACAGACCCGCACCTCATCCACACACACACACACACACTCACACACTCTCACCTGAAGCTCAGCGTCCGATTATGCAAATGAACCTTCAGGTGTCACTAGGCAAAAAAAAAAGGTGGTGAGATGATGTGCGTCAGACAGTGCGGGCTGCGGCCGCCGCACCTCAAGGCGGCGCTTTTTCTGTGAGCGCGGACAAAGACAAAGCAATGTTGATGAGGTTAATTATGGCCGAGTTTGATTTTCGCCTTGTTTCTAAACGGAGGAAACAAACCTAATGATGGTCGCCGCTTTTTCGCCTTTGTTTGAGCAATCGGTGAATGTGCGTAATTTGCAGTGTTGTGGAATGCTCGGCGCTTTTTGTCGCCAGCGCGTGATCCTAGCTCTATTTTGGAGGCCCGAAATAGTCGGCGCTGCGCCGGGCACTGGAATGTTTTCTCTTTTCTAAGGCCGACCATATTAAGGCTTAGTGGCGGGTAACGTCATAGCTGACACAAATATAGAAGGATTCATTGAAGAAAGTGCGAGTTTGCCGCTAAATCCACTTGTGGCTTGAGCTATTGTGTCTCATTGTGTTAATTGTCTCCCTATTATTATAATCATACCAGGTAGGGAGGCGGGGCGGGGGGGGGGGGGTCTGGCCACTGGAGGAGGCTATATTAAACTCCTCCAGCTGCCTAGATTATAACCTGGTTGTGGGTGCGGCGTCAGCACTGACCAGTGGCCAGGGATGGTGGGTATGGGGCCTTGTGAGCTGATCACAAAGTGGCAAAGGTGAGCAGCTGTGAGCAACTATACACTTGGCACCCTTTGTTAAAAACTATCCTCATGGCTACTCCTGCGCTGTATCTACAACCAATGTAGTGCAATGCCCACCTGTTCCTGCGGTCCTGCACATAAAGGCACGACATGAACATCCGCGTAGGGGTCCAACCTGGAAATAAATGGCTAGTGACAAGCTACATAATTTGGAGTGAACCACCGGGTGGCTGATGCGGGGAGGTCTTCTTAAAGAAAAAAAAGAAATGGGGGGATGACTGGGGTTGTTGCAGTGATCACCTTATTGCCGCACTACCCCAGGTATAATCGAGGAACAGGGAATACTAACCACCCCCCCGCCCGACCCTCACTGCAGCTCTACCAAACAATGCAATACCTTCAAAGAGTAGCTCACTCCTGCGCAGGACTCTTGACTGCCCTGACTCCTGACTGCAGTGAGCTGCTCATTCCAACTCGCACCAACTCACTTCTCATACCAGCTCACCGCATAAAACACACCGACTCAATGGTCCAATCAAACCTAGCCGTCCTGCTCATAAAACTTAGCTGCCAACACGAGCAGCTCGGTCTCACCTGCAGCTGTTGGTGGTGATGGGGCCTTCACCCACCAATTGGTCTTTGACCCCGCCTTTCCCTCCCCACACTCACTCTCCTATCTGCTCCCTACCTTTTATCTTGTGGCATATGACGAAGGCTGCGAATAATATTATGTGAGGAACTGCTAGTAACATTAAAGTACCTTAAAGGAATACAGCTTCAAATATACGTTTAAGCCATTGTGTAAGGTAAAGTGTGCTATGATTAGTATGATAATGGAAATTGGTGAAGCATAGAAACCTGGTTATTGACATCCCTCCAAGCACATTCCTGGTATACATTTTTAGCTCAACCTGCACACTAGGTGACGTTCTCGTCCCTTTATACAGGATTGCTAGCTATTATGGCAGGAAAGGGCACACGCGCCTGAACTCTCGGCACCCGCCGTCCTAGTCGGGACGTTGCGGGGTCGGGAGCAAAGTGGTGAAAGGGACTCATTCCCACTGTTAGGCGTTCTGTACTTTAGCTCTTGTACATGTAGAAAAATCAAGGTACATATTGGAGTGTTGCAAGGCACTAGGTACTACACGCTATATCGCCTTATTAAAGACTCGGCGATGAGGGTGACCAGATCGATGAAGCGAGTTAGCACTGCTCAAAACTTAGTGTTGTACTGGGATGTGAGACTAGACGTCGTCCTGTTGTAATCCAAACATATAAACCACATGCCACCCCCTTCCCTACCCAATCAGAAACGCCTAACTCATCAATAGATAGTGACAACTAGTTACTATTGGAGGACGGGGTGGGGTATATAGGTGAGCTGTACAGGCGGAGATCCTATCTGAGCTGCTCATTGTTATTAACCCTATTGTGGATGATACATCGTGTTTTGATGCACATTGCCCATTTGTTACCTCATGCTGCATTAATGTACCATGCCTACCCTATAGGGTATAACAGGTATACACCCCAAAGCGTCAGCATGATGCACCAAATTGCCACCAATGCAGCGCTGCATTGGTTTATTATTTCGAGAGATGGGTCATGCCGTCCTTAAAGGGTTAACGGGGACTAATAGCCTCATCAGGTTTTATGAGCTGCTCCCAGAGTAGGGGGTTTCATCACCCTTCACATTAAACTGTTTTTACACGATAAATTGTCTCATTTCAGTAACTGAAAAAGAGACTCATTTATTGCTCCATTATTGTTTCTTTAAAATTGAAGCCAATAATTACCTGTAATAAAAGGAATCAGTAATGTGAGGCAGGAATGTCCCTTTACTTGTCTTTATGAGGCAGAGGGGTGGCCCAACCCTCGCTCAACACAGGACACCATACAAGTCAAACCATCACAAAGTGGCCAGCTCACCATAAATAACATTGTGTAATATGCTAAAAGTGGGCTGAGTGGTGTCACAGCTACATGACCTGTATTGATAGTCAGTGATGGACTATCCCTATGGCCCACACCCCTAAGGTAGATTCGGGAAAGAGGGGCATAGTGCCTGACCGCCACCCCTATGGTCTATTGATTACCTGATGGGACTGGGGCGCCAGGCAATAAGCTTAGTCGACCCATTAGACGGGTGGATAATAGGATTAGT
Source organism: Harmothoe impar (assembly GCA_947462335.1). NCBI lineage: Eukaryota > Metazoa > Annelida > Polychaeta > Phyllodocida > Polynoidae > Harmothoe > Harmothoe impar. Next base: position 41,464,231 of record OX381709.1, on the reverse strand, counting down.
GGTGCAGTTATTATCGGCTTATGGCGGGGCTGGGATGGGCGGCCGGTGTAGCACGTGTCTTGACGCCCAGCCTCCCTCTACAGGTGGACCCGGCCTCATCCTCCTCCTCATCCCCCGCCGCCGTCTCCTCCAGCCCTTGATCCTGTATCCATAAGGCTAGATCCATAGGGAATAGTCTTCCTACACCTGACTTCCTAATTGTGGTCTGTTCTGATGTTCACTTTTCTGGTTGAAAAAGAAAGAAAGAAATGCGTTCTGGAGGGGTTCTGGTCTAGTCTTGCTTTCTATTCCTAGACAAAGCAATGGAATATCATGTGCATTTAGAAACAGAAAGAAAAAGGAAACCTGCAGGCTAACACAAGCTGACACGAGTTGGTGGATATGGGATATCGGTGGAAAATTTGAATGTTAGTAAGACTTGTAGAACTATGGCTCTGCCAGTTTGAAGTAGATTGCATTATGTTCCAGACGACCACCGCCCAACTGTACATCTCACCGACAAATCTACCCAACCTACATCACCATTCTGATTAAAATCAGGGGCAGCAGCGTGTAATCCAAACCCTCTTATGATAAAAACAAATAATTAAAAAAGGGTAAAAGGAAAATAATGATAAGGAATGTGATATAAAAAGGAGACAGGGAGGTGGTTAAATGACCTGTGGGGTGATGGGGATGTGAGCAGCTAGGGGCTGTGAGCTGCTCACTGTGAGCTGCTCCCCTCTCACTCACGTGGCCTGCAGCGAGAGTTGCGCTGGCAGCGTTACCAGTAGTAATGAAAAGGTGTCAGGTTGCCCGCGCCGGGGAGACATTGTCTGAGAATCCGTTATCTGCAAGGGGCCGCAGTGGATTGGGCTTTGGGAGGAGGAGAGAAGTGGGTACTACGACTTCTGTCAGCTAACCTACCTGCTCGTTCAGCCAGTGGGACTGGAGGTGTACATGGGGTGTGGATATGTCACTGACTCTAGTCAACATGGTCCTCTGAAAGGTAAGCTAACAATAGTGCTCTTCGAATAAGGTGTAGTAGTCTTCTTGTGATAAGGTGTAGTAAATATTGTTGTTTCTCATAGAATACAGCATGTCTGGTATGGCAGATGCATGTATATATCGGGCGCATTTTGAAATTTGTTTATATGCAATGCTGTTGATATATAGTCTGCAGATATCGAATATGACAAAATGCTACGGATATCAGTCCATCATGATCTTGGTGATTTGCAAACTATTAAGGACTGGTAGATCTATTAAGGACTGGTAGATAAAATACATATTAAAAAATAGACATACACAACAGACCAGATTTACATTAAGTAAAATCACAGTTTTTTGAATTGGGAGAACTGTGAGCAACAGAGCTCTATGAGCTGTCTCTGCTGTTGATGCCTGAAGGGGGACGCCACATAAACTTATTTGCAGAATTCTTGCTCTGCCAGGGATCGGTATGATTCACACCCTTTAAATAGAACAGAATGTACCTGAGCTGGAATCCCGATTTAACCAAGCATGGTTTGACAAGGCACCAAATAAATAGGCCATAACGTAATGCCCTTGATGAAGGTTTATTCCTAGAATAACCTTGTCTTAGAACATGAACATGCAATGAGACAAGCATGTCGTTGCCAACTGTCACCATAAACACTCATACAGGGTATGGAAGCAACCATTCAATTTTGTGCACATATTTGTTGGGAAGCGATAGTAATACATCTCTTCAACTGCAAATCGCATAAAGTTTCTTGCAGCTTTTATTTTGCAAGATTGTATACAATGTACCTGTGTGTTCAGAGAGGAAGGTGTTACCATACCACCACACTGTACCTGGGAGGACTCTTCCTGTACGTGACACATGTGTTATCACCTTTGTTTGCCAAAGGTTAACAAGTGAAGCTCTTTATTTGAAATAGCTCTTTTGTACATGCATACCAATTAATGAGTATGGTATTGGTATATCTGAATTCCTACTTCTCGTACTTCAGCGAACTAGAGGAAAATATACTCAAGGGCATACTGGTGTCTTCTACTGAAATTGAATATGCAGTGCGCTGATCCCCTTTATTTGAAAGTCACCAAAAACAACATAACTATCAACACACAAAACCTTTGTATTTGATGAAAACTTTTTTTGCCCACATTAGGTCGGGGGGGGGGGGTGGCTGGTGGACCCTCGCAAGAGCATGCAACATCTGTACCTGAGCATCAAACTAAATTAGATTCTACCTCTATATTAGTCTAGCCGCTGGAAGGAACTACAATAGCACCTACCACTGTTTTGTGGGTCCCTACTGATCCCTACCTCCGCCCCCTCTATAAGCAGAGCCCCTCCCCCGCCACCCCCACCTGCCCAGCGAGCTGCTCTGAAGCATCCCTCCGCCCGGGGCGCCTTTTGAAGTTGTGCCACCCCACGCGCAGATCAAAGGGCTTGGATCTGTGGCCGCCGACGCAGGTTGGATCCTCCCAAGGTCGTAGTGTGCCTATTATCAGGAGCATGAAGCCGATGGTGGAGAGTTAGCAGCTGGAGTAACAATGGATTATGTGGTGTTGGATTATGGAGTAAGTACAGTACCTGCTATGGGGACATATATATTGGCCTTTTTTTTTTAAGAAAAGAAAACACGACCAGTGTATCTGCACACTATGCACATGCATTTATCATATTTAATTCTTAATGAGTGCTCCGTTATGGTTGTGCATGCTTGTAGATGTCAATTGTGGTGAACTACAATATAAGCGTGCAGCCATTTATTTGATAGATAGGAATAGTAGTCTAGTGCATGTATGCTTATGTCTGAACCAGTAGATACAATAAGCTTAGGGTAGGGGATTGATTATGTGTATATGCTATTCAGGTTTCTTTGTATCAGGAGAATGCAGAAAGATAAGCAGTTAGTAATGGTATCTCTATTTATAATAGTGTACAGAATATGTCCATGCCCTGTCCCAAATACACAACACTATCCATGTTTGTTGGCATACAGCGAAACGTTGGCGTTGAGTGGGAGTGGGGGCTATAGACGGCCCTTATCTGATGTTTAACTGACATAGTGTATACATACGTGAATGTACAGTAAATACTATCATTCTGTTGTGATTGTGGAGGGGCAGTAAAATAGTGACTGGTCGCATGATGTGTTTTGTTCTCTACATAGACCCATTTCCTGGTGTATATGGGAACATTGTTGTTTTTACGTCGCATCCAAATCCCTGCACTAACCACAATCATTTTGAGATGAATAAATAAACACTAAAAAAAATACTCGATTTGAAATAAATTAGCTATAAGTACTTTCCTGAATTAGTCATCTAAAAGATAAAATTTAGCGATGCACTTTTCAGGTTGCAGTAGCTTTCAGTTGATGTTTAGCTTTATGCCAAAAAAGGAGTGTTTCAGACAACCCGACACTAAATCTCAATTGTTTTTTTGAATATTCATAATTTTCTAGATTTTATTAAATCTTTGGTCGGAAAGAACAAACTCCTATTGACTTCAGGGAAAAAAACAAAACAAGTATGTCCACAGTTTCGTGATATTCCGACATACTTGATGACCTTCAAGTTGATACTGCGATTCACAGCTCATTCTGGGTACCTTCAACAGGAAAAGAGGTTTAAAAGAAAAGTAAATTTTACCCACCCTAATTCTCCATAACATTTTGCTGGAAAAATAGTTTCTTTTTTTTAGCCCTATGATACCAAAGTACACACATGTATCTACATACGTCACATCGTGTCCCAGTCACCATGGAGACATATATACAGTAGTAGTTGATATGGCTGGTGGGTACTATTACTTAATGATCTATGCTGTAGTCATCTCAGCACCAATACATGTATAGGTCTCCCAAATCATGAATGCTAAAAGAAATACCTCTACCATGGCTGAGTGTCATTAGCAGTTCTACTATTAAAAGTCATTACGTTGGTGACATACATAGCATAAGGTTTACCTGCAACTGGGACATGTTGATGCACCATAAATGAAGACTTACTTTAAGCAAAGAATAAGTATTCTTTGCCCAGCAATGAAAAGTATTCTTTGCGCTGCAAACAAATTTACTCTTTGCTCGTTGGCTCAAGTCCTAAAATGAGTACTTTCAATTGAAGAAGGGAAATACATTCTCTAGGGTATTTATCCCTGGAGGAAGCTACTTGTTAATATTTATATAGACCTATATGTGTCTACCTGTCTAATGCAGAACTGTGATGAGTGTGAAACTATAGGCAGTAACCGCTCAATTTCCCCGGGTGGCCCATTCTATATTGTGTTCGATTCCCCTTGCGTTTGACTTTGGTCTAAAAGTGTACCGGCTGGGATATCTAAACTCAATAAGTTTGGAGATGAAGGTCTGAAAGGCTGGGATGAAGGGTGTGTCTCTTCTGTGTATAGGATCTTTGTATATAGCAGTTGTGGTGATAAAAACTAGGGTCTATAGCCTACGTGATTCCCATATACTAGCTCCCCACTTTCTGCTACCGTAGCAAGTATTCTGGTATCTCCGTATGGGCAGCTATAGAAATTCTGTCCACGGATTTTCTCGTGCGATTTAGGCAGTGACCAAAACCCACACACCATAGATTGCCAGGAACAAGATGAAGTGTGAGAGCAGAGCCAAGATCTCATGAGCCTTCTGGTGTCAGTGTAAACACAGTGGTTGCTGTCCACACTAGTTAGAGTGCTATAGAGTGAGGCATCATGCATTCCCCCAGAAAGGCCCCCCAGAAATACAAGATGGCTGCCTACGCATTGTGACCAGTTGCAATTCTATATAGTATAGGAGGAGTGAATCCTCCCAAGTCGCTCAGGCTCCAGATCAGGTCGCTGCGAGCCACTCCAAGCGCGTGAGCTGCTCATTGATTAGTTCTGACTGTGTCAATACATCAACAGGGGCTGATGTCTGGGGCAGCAGGGGTGTGGGGGCTGAATGTCGGCTAACTATGCGTAGACACGCCACTTATAGACGATCCACGTAATAGTATATGACAACACCGTACGCCGATGTCTAAGTCTTGAGAGCAAACTATTCTGGCAGTAGAAGAATGTGTAGATTGTATAGTGTAAAATCCGAAGGCATCTCCGATTTTTTTCTTTTACAGAATTATACCACAATTTTTATTGCTCATGAATTTATATGATTGCACAAATGAAAGAAATACCGATTTTGTTAGTAAGTGTCTCCTCGCAGCCCTCTTAAGCAGTCATCATACTATGGCCAGTTGAGTTATTCACGTTAACAAAGAACAAAGTTCTCTTGGCCTTTGTGCGGCTGTGCTGGACAATGGCCTCTGCTGGGGAGGCCCTGCTGCTGCCCTGGGGCGCCGGTAGGAGATGCTGTGTGGGCACCAGGAGCAGCTCAGGGAGCAGCGCAGCAGTGGTGTATGATTGATGACAGCCCGTGTTAATCATTGAGTAGATGGCGAGCCCATATCGAGTGGCGCTTCACATCAGCCGTCGGCAGCTGGAGGCGACCCGAGCAGCTCGCCTGCAGGCTGGCCTCATTCTGCTGCAAACTGAGCTGCTCGTCTGTATAGTCAGTCTTAATGAACCTCAGCCCAGACACAATACCCCATCTACCTCCAACCCACCCTCATACACACGCACACCACTGGCAGTTGTATGGTTTCTGTTGGATATAAATGTGATTTCATTCTGCACATGTCAATGGGGATGATGAAGTTTATCAATGCAGTCTGTTTTCTCATAGATTTGTCATTTTTTATATTCATTAAATTTGCTGTTCTCATAATGTAGGTGCCGTTGTACATTCCCCTCTGTGGAATGATTTCTCATTAGCCCAAATAAACAGTTTCAACGTGGTTGCTAAGGAAGTATAGATTGGAATCATGCACGTGCAAACACATTTAGAGTAGGAAAAGCACCACATGAGGAAGTCATTGTTTGATATTGAACATGGACAAGAACATAGTAAGGCCCCCTTACCCAATATCAGAGAGGCACGGATTATACAGTATATTGCAGTGTGTTGTTTATAGCTCAGGGGGCAAGCTCCCCTGCACGAGCTACTACCCACTGCAGCCTACCTCGTGGTGTTGGGCTCCTGTTGTCAGGAAAGCAGTCACTAAGGTGCGCAATGACGTCATAGGCGACACCGATCAGGTGGAATCGCAGAGGGAGGGAGGGAGGGAGACATGGAGTGATGAATCAAGGGAAAGGATACAACATCTGCTTATATACTTAGATACTATGGGTATTCTTTTTGGAAATACTGTGTTATACATGTATGTAAATCTCGGTACATGTATTTAGCAAACACGCATGTTTAATATGTCTGTCCCTAAGTATGTACCAAACTTTATTAATTATGAAATACCACAATCATGCATTCCTTCAAAATAGGCGGCAGTCAATTTCCGCAACCAAGCATAGTCTGCCACATGCAGCGGTATGAGTGTTGTGGGGATGTTCCATGTGGGTCTGGCCAATACAAAAGGGCATCTATGAGACCTAGAGTTGCTGCAGCCACTGTTATCTGTCACACTGTCTGCAGTACATCATATTCTATGGAAATGAAAGTGGCTAATGTTCCATGGCACCTGGGCCCAAGGAACTAACTAGTCGGCAATGACGCAGGTGTATGCATTCTAGCGGTAGTGTGTGTGTACATATATGTCTACGGTATAAGTGACGCATACGTAAAGTACAGCATAAGTACATGTGTACCCCACCCCAACATCGGCCCCGCCCTTACCTCACCAAACCCCACTCAGGAACAGGAAGTAACGGCATGTTCTATCGATCCCTCCCCATGCTTACGTCATGGTTGGCCCACCAGGCCACATGCCCTCTGTGGCATGGCAGCCCTCCTGTAGGCGTACAGTACTGTAGGTAGTGACTAACAGGGGCACTGTGCATAGTGACTACAGGGGCACTGTGCATAGTGACTACCAGGGGCACTGTGCCTAGTGACTACCAGGGGTACTGTGCATAGTGACTACCAGGGGCACTGTGCATAGTGACTACCAGGGGCACTGTGCATAGTGACTACCAGGGGCACTGTGCCTAGTGACTACCAGGGGCACTGTGCATAGTGACTACCAGGGGCACTGTGCCTAGTGACTACCAGGGGTACTGTGCATAGTGACTACCAGGGGTACTATGCATAGTGACCACCAGGGGCACTGTGCCTAGTGACTACCAGGGGTACTGTGCATAGTGACTACCAGGGGCACTGTGCCTAGTGACTACCAGGGGTACTGTGCATAGTGACTACCAGGGGTACTATGCATAGTGACTACCAGGGGCACTGTGCATAGTGACTACCAGGGGTACTGTGCATAGTGACTACCAGGGGCACTGTGCCTAGTGACTACCAGGGGTACTGTGCATAGTGACTACCAGGGGTACTATGCATAGTGACTACCAGGCTGGCAGGGGTAGTGCAGGGCTAGTGCACGTAGCACCCCTACTACACGGGTACAGTACCGTAGGTAGACTACCTAGGGCAGTGCACGTAGTCCCGGCTGGGGATGCCCAAATGTTCGGGGACATCATTGTAGCCCAGGTAGTGGCTACCAGGGACAGTGTGTATAATGACTACCAGACTAAGGAGCAAGTACTCCCTTCCCCACTGCGGGGGGAATGTGGGTATTTACTACCATACAAGTAGTCATTAGCAGGAGGTTCTATACACAAATCCACCGACAGTGGTCCTGTGTGAGTAGTCTCACATCAAGTAGTCACTACCTGGGGCCCTCTGCCAATACTATAGCCAATATTAGGGGTACAATGGGAGCAGCCACTGCATGTAGTCTCTACCAATAGAGCTCCTGTATGTCTGGTATCTTAAATGAAGCTGTACTGTACTCGATAACCTTACTATAGTTAGAAATAGAGGACAACTAATTGTTTATCTCCATTAATTGAAGATACCCCGCTGTAGGTTGACGGCAAAGTGTGAGGACACAATGTTATGATTGCATTATGAGTTAGCACACGTCTGATTGTATTGCATATCACATCTGGTTTGGAAAGACAAGTAGACATAGTTTGACCAATTGGTCTGAGAACATGATGAAGACATAGACATATTATCCAATACGTCTATAAACTGTGACGTAGGTGCGAGGCTCTGATGTCGGAAGTAGTGACTGTGTAGACTAGGTGTGGGCTTGGTCGACTCCATAGTCCTACAGCATTGGGTAACCATGGAAACCCATGGGTTGTCATGCACAGAGCGGTGTAGGTTAGAAGTGAAGGAGACTTGTTCATTCATAGCCGGCCTTTCTACCTGTCTTCTAGACGAACTGCTCCTGACACACGTCTTGGCGGCACGCGACCCCCGCTCTCCTCCTCCCTCCCGGCCCCACTCCTGGCCGACAGTTTAGCATCCGCCCTACCTCCTGCCCATCAACATAGCTCACCCCACCTGCCTAGTATCCTTTATCACCTGCATGCCATTGTTCTTTGTCTTTCCCCATTCAGTCCTATTGGCCATCAAATACAGATTTCCCACCATGCTCCGACGTCTTCTGCCACCCTCATCCAACTATCGTCCCTTTGATCCACCTCAATCATATTCCCTACTTTCTTACTCCTCTTCTCCAACCTCTCCCACATGTGTCTCCTCCCTATCACTATTGCACCACTCACAGCCTCATCTCCACACCTTAAGGTGCCTACCCCTTACTCACTGCCTCATCTCCCACACCTTAAGGTGCCCACCCCTTACTCCTGTACTACTCACTGCCTCATCTCCCACACCTTAAGGTGCCCACCCCTTACTCCTGTACTACTCACATGATCATCTCCCACACCTTAAGGTGCCTACCCCTTACTCCTGTACTACTCACTGCCTCATCTCCCACACCTTAAGGTGCCCACCCCTTACTCCTGTACTACTCACTGCCTCATCCCCCACACCTTAAGGTGCCTACCCCTTATTCCTGCACTACTCACATCCTGATCTCCCACACTTTAAGGTGCCTACCCCTTACTCCTGTACTACTCACACATTAAAATGCCCACCCCTTACTACGATACTACTCACGGCCTCATTGTGTACACCTTAAGGTGCCCACCCCTTATTCCTGTACTACTCACTGCCTCATTGTAGACACCTTAAGGTGCCCATCACTTACTCCTGTACTACTCACGGTCTCATCTCACATACCTTAAGGTGCCCACCCCTTACTCCTGTACTACTCACGGCCTCGTCTCACATACCTTAAGGTGCCCATCACTTACTCCTGTACTACTCACGGCCTCGTCTCCCATACCTTAAGGTGCCCACCCCTTACTCCTGTTCTACTCACGGTCTCATCTCCCACGCTTTAAGTCACAACCTAGTTGTCTCTGTCTCCATCTGCCGCGTGTCCTCAGCAGGTCACACCATCTCACGCCACGTGCTCCCCATGCTGCCTCTCAGACGCTGATTATTCACCTCTGGAGTCTTGAATTAAAGATGAGACTCCTCCACGGTGAGAGTGGGTGTCTGGGATTGGCAATCATTATGGGTAGTGAGCAGTGCGTTGTAGCAGGGGCGGGGTAGTAGGCCTATGTAAAGGGCTTAGAGGTACTATTTGTGGTGGGAATGGGAGGTGAAGGACATGCTGTAGATGGATGGTGGATTGATGACAGGCAGTAGGGGGTAGTGACCGATAGGCTGTGGGTCGTTATTATTGCTGTGGAAGATATTATCTATGTTATCGGTACAACGCTATCAGTTTTAGTGGGTTGGTAACAGGAGGGGTTTTGTAAGGGGGCTGTCAGGGAAGGATGGCTTTCAAGTCAAGAATGACAGTTGCAGATACAGGGTGTGGTCGACCATTGTCTCATCACTGCTTTATGCCACATGAGATGCCTTAACCTGCGCCTCACGGTAACAGGATGATAGGGTATGTGACGACACAGAAGCCGCGTACTAATAACTCAACTCTAGATGTCTGACCTGAAACCAGATCTTACTGCCAGCCCACTAAGATTCGGGGTGATACGAAGAAAGGTACTGCAAAGAGTTGCCTTGTTTAAATGTATGCAGTATAATCTACTGTATGTGTACAGTTTGGTGTAGGTTAACACTAGAATATGTTGTAAAGACACAGTAGCTTTGAGACTATACAGTATACAGTAGATTGTACCGTGAACCTACACTTACTATTTACAGTGTACTGGAAGGAATGCTGAGCTAGCCCGGGCGGAATTTCTTCCTTTTTTTGTGCAGAAAATGCAATAACTCGTTGACTCGCTCACCACGATAGAGAGTTAGACCTGCGGCGGTCACCTTAGGCTGACTGAGGGTGAGAAACTCCCATCAAAGAAGTGTACCCAATGGGACTAAGGAAAACATGAATTAACGCTCCTCACATACTATCACGGTGTGAGGTCACCGGTTTAAGGACGGGGTGAAACAGTTACTTAGTATATGTAATAAATATATAGGTTTGAGAAGACCCTTTTTAACGAACTCTCAGTTTGCAGTCTAGTGTATAGGGCATGGTAGGGTATTTATAGACAGACAGTAGGGACCCCTTCTTCCTGCCGGTATTGTAATGGCTAATGTCACATCGGTGTTGTCGTCACGACTGACACCTGGTGGGGTAGACCTCCAGGGGAGAGAGGTTTAAGCAGGGTGTGTGTTGGGGGGGGGGGGGGGGGGTACAGGAGCAGATAGGAGCCCAGCATCCGCCCACACCAGGTAATGGAGATAATGGGAAGACAGACAGGAATGAAAAGAAAGGCCAGATGAGGAAACGCCAGCCCCGTGGATTAGGATCAGGGCTAAATCAGAGACGGCCGACTTGAGATTGAAACAGAAATAAAATCTTGAAATTGGGGGAAGAGATGGCTTGCATGGCGAGGAAAGAAAAAAAGAAGATAGGAGTAAGCTATCTGGACTGAAGAAATTCTGTTAACTTGCTGTAACATGTATCCCTATTTCTATCATACTCACCCATAACACGGTTGTATGCTTTTAAACTAATACCATCGCAATCCTAAAGGTATTTTTGAACACAGAAGAAATAAGATACAGTATTTCGGTCAAGAGGCGTGATCAGTCTGGATCTCAATGTTATTAATTTGGTAGCGCATTAAGAAGGAAGATAAAAAGATGCTTCCATTTTCTTCCGCACGTCACCTGTGTATACAATGTACACAGTTCCCATGGTAACCAGACGACTCGCACAAGAAGCTGGACTTAAAAAGCTCCCTTCTATAGGTGTGTTATTTCCGGTGCTACCATTGCTACATGGGTGAGTCCCCAGATGGACATTGAACACAGACACTCCTTTGTCCCATTCTGTCATTTGAGGCGCCAAATACACAGATGATGTTATAATATCATCTAGAGTATGAGTAGCTGGACTGCTGGCTTGGGGGGAAGGGCTGGGGTAGGAGAGGCAAGGGGGGTTCCATACAGAAAGTATAGCGTGGGAGGAACAGGAAGCGCTCACCCTCAGAGCGCATGCGCTGTTTCCGGTTGGTTTCCGGTGCTGTGTGCGCAGGCGCGGCGGCAGCTTGACGTCACGACGCTGCTAGTGACGGATCAGCTTGCACAGAAACTCACCTGTGTTCATATTGTAGACATCCCCCACGCACCAGCACACTGCAACCCCTCCGTAGCCCCACCCTGCACAGGTGGGCTGTCTCCGCCCCACGAGGGTCGCGTGATTGTTGAAAGGTCAGCACGACCTCTGGCGGCACTCGTTAGCATAGGAACGACGATTGTCTCGGTGTCCTCAGGTTGTCCATAGAGGGCGCTACACGGGTGGAGCAGCTCATGGACATATATAAACATGTGGTATTGTATGGAGGGGACGTTTTGTAACATGGTAGCCCTAGTGTGTGACTCTCAGGGGTGTTGTTTACAAGCAGTGAGCAGCTCATGGACATACTAGTATATAAACATGTGTTATTGTATGGGGGCAGTTTTGTAGCAATGTAAGGTGGGACTGATAGGGGTGTTGTTACAAGCAGTGAGCAGGTCATGGACATATATAAACATGTGGTGAGCAGCTCATAGACATGTACAGGTGTGTTTTTGTGTGGGTGCAGCAAGGTGACAAACTCATTGTGTCACTAGTAGGATCAAGGTATGAAGCAGAGGGATATGCGAGTATATCAAAAGTGGTTGGATGTCTTGACCGGCCTATTTGGCTCACCAAGTTGCCAGTGTGTCTCCAGGTCTTCCATTGAAGCAGTCCGGAGTTCAGAAATAGTAGGGAAGAGCGTGAAAGTGAGCCAGCCACCTCATAGCTTTACGATCCGATTGCTAATCGTTTCTCTCATTCTACGGGTGGATCTGACATGGCCATTGCCTCCTATTTTAGAGGCTATAAATGGATGCGTAAGCAGTGTCTTTTTGTACTGGTGGGATCCCCGGGGCAGGCCACGACAGGTGCCCTTTTATCGCCCACCCACACAGGAGACCAGAGGGAAGAAGGGTTCAATGTCCTGTATCAAAGACTGTTTGTCACGGAGACAAACATGGCCTTATGGCCTTATATCGAGGACACCTTTGCTGCTCTGTTATATAAAGTGTTTTATATATAAGGGAATTCTTAGAACCATACATGCATGGCCAGGCTTTGTGACAATATGCAATAAACAGATGGGTTTAAAGCGATATTCTTGTGTGTGAATCATACTCCCCAGCTGGTGTTTTAGTCATAAAAGACAAGACGATTATGCATTTAATCACGGGTAGGAGTCTTCAGATCTAACAGGGAATCATCATTTTGCCCCAAATTGTTGTCAGAGGCCCTGATGAAAAAACGAAAGAAGTTAATTCATGGCTTCATATTTGGGGGTCACATGTCACGGGGGGGGGAGAGCTTATAATGTCTCCAGTTAAGACAAGTCAATTTCCATGGCAAGTAGTGCAAAAACGGTGCACACTCTGTTAGAAGGGATGTACATTTAAAACGGATATATGTTTGGCTTTACGTTAAGGAGTATTTCAATACTGTACATTCAATAGACCCAAGATGTCACCATATATGAAGATGAACAAACGTTCAGAAATAGATATGTCCCTGCTATTTGTACCCTGACACTACTACTATAAGCGCCAAGGATGGCGGTTAAATCGAACCCTTTGGGAGAGTTTCCCTATCAAAGGGGGATAAAGTGGCAGACGTTATTATTCTGCTATGTCAACTGCATCCCCTCTCATTTGCTGGTAAACATATGATACGGGTTTGGGGGTTAATAACGAATGACCTTAGTATAATATGATTAGGGTCTACAACTGATATAGGGAGAGGCACATATGTCGTGGTAAGGGGGCAGGCATAGACGCACGGGCACAGGAGGTAATTGTACGCCGAGGCGTGGCTCCCTGTGTACCATACATGCCTGGCTGTAGTTCGCCTGTAGTTTGAGACATGTCGGCTCTTTTACATGGGTGTGGCCACATTGTTAAGCCACTCTCACCTGCAGCGTGGGGCCCTGCCTGGGGGAAGCCTCGGCACTGCACCTGGTGTAGGTATACCAACTGCCACCTCTCAGTGTCTCACTGCTAGGGCTTTAACCTGCCTCCTCCCGGCTGGACATTGCACCTACCTACAGGTACTAACAGGTGTTAACGGGGACCATGGAGAAGGTGACAGCCGTGAGAAGAATAGCTAAAATAGGAAACTTTTCATGGGGTTAAAATGGACCATTAGCAAGATCGTACTACTTGCATAGAAACGTAACATGGTACCTGTCACACACATTTATATATAGCAACATACATATTATCGCCAGACCTGATAAACATAGGTGTAAAGTAAGTGTAGGTGTGTATGCTTAACATGGCCAGTATAATCATCAATGTGGTTATGGTGTGAATGACTATATTACATGCACTTTCAGTACTTTATGCCCTGACTCTTGAATCATAATGGGGTGTGTCAAATTATTGCATAGACGTTATATACCTGTGTTCACGGGTTTGTCAATCGATAATTTGCCACTAGAAGTGTTAAGGTAGGTCGATACCATTGATTCCAAAAGTTTAGAATTCCTCCAAATTTCTTCCAGAGGTACCTTAGATCATTTAGAACAAATATCTGAAGAGAAAATAGGGGGGTCCCGCACTACTTTTTTAAATACAGAATTTGAAAAATGAACATATTTCGATTTTTCTCTAAAAGATAGAAAAAAATATCACAAGTTCTGTAATTTTATTTTGCCATAACCTGCAACCACAAAAATATGAAACATCACACAATGAGGGCCCACATATTTCTCTTTATTCCAAAAATACTTTTCTGGTTCTGTGATGTGGCATTCTGGGTAAAAATACTATGTTTGGTTGAAAATATGGATAAATTTGTAATTAATTAAACACCAAATCGATTAAAATCAATAGAAAAAAAGTTGTCATTTTTCTTAAACTTTATGAAATGAAATTTTAGATCATTTGGAAACTAGTAAGACTAAATTTAACATAGGGTCCCGCACATTATTTTGGTGTTCTGGGCCTTTGAAGGAAAAAAGTACTGCAAAAGTGTGCTAAATAAGATATTTGAAGTATTGCATTATGGGTAAAATGCTAATAATCATATTATGAAATGGTCTCATTATATGGCCCAGGATATATTTAAGCAATCTATTCACCTTTATAGTCCGAATTATATCATTTATTGGTTTATAAATATGGCTGATAATAAAATGTCAGAAATGCAAAAAAAAAACACCTTTAATTATTGTACAAAATATAATGTCTGATAAAATGCTCAATTTTGATCAAAATTGTCCGAAAAATTACATGGGTGATGAGGGTATATATGACCAAACACCCACCAAATATGAAGCCATTCTGACATATTTAAGGTAGATGCGCGGAAACATGCGCAGTGGTCCCGTTTTCAATGGTATCGACCTACCTTAAAAGTGCTAACAGGATGAGGTATGTGTAATATACTGTAATGTAACTACATTTACTCTAAATACCATCTATATGGAATATATGAGTGCCTATCAACCTGATTTGAAGATAAGCTGCCGGAACTTTAACATTGAAACAAGCATGCACCTTTAGCATATCCTTCTTCTTATTTTTTAGCCGCCCTATTCTGTTTTTTAAAGAGCTTTACTGAAAAGGCAATTGAGGCACTTGCCTACAGGCGAAGTTTCTGTCTTCAATTTTGAATCCCGCTCCCATGTGAGACACTTTCCTTTCAAATGATCCACAATATCATCATCAATCGGTGGCGTCAGGTGTGTAGGTAACCCTGACATGTATAGAACATTGATACCTTTTTAAAACGGCCGGTGTCTTTGGGTTTGGTGCAACAGTAAAGCTCTTGTGAATAGTATGCTTTTATGAAAGCCCATGGACCGAGTTTGCTAATGGGCATAATGCTAATGGAGATCCTTGGACTAATTTGATGCCAATTATAGTTAAATTACGGTACACTTTGTAACCTTGAGATCAGGTGTTAACGCCATATCATTAAGGTATACTGTTACCATGTAGTATTTATGATGTCAGATTCCTGGAACCAGATGGTACCTACATAATATACGCATGCACAATGACTTGGATATACAGTGTAGGCCTACATGGTGTGTGTCTGTATGGCGTGTACCCCGTCCTCTGATTTCTAGAAAAAAAATACTGTGTCCTCTGGGATATATTCCATTCGGCTGGTCTGGCCAAGATACATAACCATATATGCTTTAACAGGGTATGACCGGTGGGTTTGATTTACAACTAATGATTGTATATAACGTTTTATATACACTCCATCCAGATTGACGTGTTTTAAATATGTATCAACTCTTTCTCCTTGCAGATAGTTGCTGAATATAACTACAGGAAGTAGAGAAGTGACGTAAGTATGAATCTCTTGTACAACTCCTCACATAATAGTCTTAAGTACATTGGCCATTCGTCCTTTGTTATGCCAATTTTTGCTTAGCAGTATTAGGAGGCCCTACTTGAATACATAGCTGTTAACGTTATATGGACGTCGATCTGTCGATATTCTGTTCGAACCCGTGTAAACTAGGTTACCGGTAGATACTGTATGTGAATTCCAAATGCTTGTTTGATAGTAGTATATACAAAGGGGACAGTCCATTTAAAATGAGCGGTTATTTCTAGTATATATGCCAGCGTATCTCAGGAGACAACTGTTCTAGGGAAATATTTCTACAAATGTATATACTTATTTATAGATTCCGGCTAAACGTATGTTTAAGTCTTAATATGTTTTACTGTTGATGTGATAGCCCGGCTATCCTATTTACACATTTAGTTAGATAAACCCAAAGCATAGCAAGTGAGGTTTACTTGATTAGAAAATGATATTTCATTCATAATCTATTTTTATAAGAATAATACTGTTTGTTATCGAAACAAAAATAAATAAATGATATGTTATGAAAACGCTATATATAACATGGGCATACGAGAGGGGAAAGATGTCTTGCTGGTTACGCCTGGGTTATATTGTTTACTCAGAGCATTGTGTCCGGTCTAGCTTCGTGTCTCCTCGACCACTGCTTACCTGTTCCTAAAGAAGGTGAGATGCCCAGGAGGAATCTGGAATTACAACTAACTGGCCTCAAATAGGCATTGTGTGTGAGAGGAAGATGTATCTGGCAGTAGTGGCCAACTGATGAATGTGGTTGGAGTAGAATCATTTGTGACCGGGTATATCTCGTTTTAATGGAATCCACGCAAAATGGTCAATCATAATTATAAGTAACCTACTAATTGTGTTGGTGCAAGCAGTTATTGATCTTTTCACGCTATAACATGACACTGTCACTTCAATAGATGGGTAACCTCCCCGATTAATATTACAAGGCCTGGGTAGGTAGATAGGGTATAGTCGGGTTGCTTATACCTTTTTATAGGGTTGGTAGTGGTAGGGTGAGGAGGGGCTGTAGCGGCAGCGTCCATCCATCATGGAGTATGAATAATAAATGGGTGATTGGCCAAGGTGTCGGCGCCAGCCAGGGGCCAGAAGGGCGAGCAGCTCGATCCGCTCGCCGTGACACACATCCCGAGAGCTGCTCACACCCCGTCTACACCACCGCCACCAGAGGCACTGCGAATTGGGGTCAGGGAGGGTGTCACAACATTAAATCTTCCCTTGTGCATCTGAGCAGCCGCCCGGTGGGTAGTCTTAATATTATGTACGGCTATTGCACCTGGAACACATGTGCTATTACCATGTCCAATTAGCATGGGATAACCCTTCGCTTTAGTTTCTTTAATATAATGGTGTCCTTGCGAGGCTTTAATGCGGGATATCTTTTACTCTGGACAACGCACGAGCTAGTTGATTGTGAAATGTAGGCACGTTGAATCGTATCATCAGATTGATATTTCTGTGAAAAAACAGCCAAAGTTGTCTACTCAGGCAACCAAGTTTTTGGTATTATGGGGTAGCTTTGCCGACTTCAAATTTCGGCAATATGAAACTTCAGTCAACAAATTAAGTGCAATGAACACTATAGTATGCTTTCTTAATAGTTGACGTTGGTTGTCCCTAAGTCCTAGACCTGCCATACCATGACATTTTATCATGGGTGTGCTAAAATAGCCTAAGATACCAAAAAGGTATGTCTTGAGCTATTTCGGTGTTTTCCCTTTTGTGTATTTTATATGGGAGACTCAAAATGGCAACACCTCCATAGGTTTAACATGGCGACCGAAGCAATACGTAGATGCCGCAGAGCAGGTTGGGCAACAAGTTAATTATAATGCTTTAGCAGTACACATGCTCTTTTTAACCTGTTAGAAAAAATAACTGCATTGAATATGCTCTGTGGTGATCAGGATTAAAGCATATATATGCAGATATTTTGAATATTTGTTTGCTTCTACTCCTGCTGATCTTTAAAGTATCATGACTTTGATAAGCGGTTTACTACTGGACAAGTAAATATAAGCTTGTGACATAAGGGGGGGGGGGCGGTCCTTGGAGCAGATTATCCTTGGTTTAGAGAGGTTAGTAGACAGAACGAAACCTTGTGTCTTATAACCAGATGGTGCATATCTAGTACACGGAGAGACTGACTGTAGCAGGCAGAACTACTAGTATCATATTGATGAATATTCAGGGTAAAAAGGCATATATTACAAAATAGTATATGGCCAACATGCATGTGGTGTTTAATATAATGAATGCTCCTTCAGCGAAGGAGTGCTAGCAACATGAACAAAGGCAACACGCCCAGTAGTCAACCATGATGAATAAAACACACTACCTCCTGATATATGATAGCAAAGAAGCTCCATCTCCGCCCTGGAAAGAACCTGAAGAGGCATGCATGTAAGGCCAACCCCCTTGACTGTCATTACAATCAGTACAGAAAGAATAACAAACAAGTCAACAATAAATATTGAATCTGTACCTTGCCAGAAACAATAAGCTGTACCGTAGAGCTACTCGTAGAGTTGGATCGTACACGTACGGGAGGAGTAGATTTACAAAGGGACATACAATGTCAGAACCAGGAGCATATTCCAGGACGGATGCATGAGTACAGATGTTAAAATAGAAGAATGACATCAAAGCTGAAATGTTGCTTTTACTACAACAGAGGCAGGGTATAGTTTATTTCGTGCGTGCTTTTACCCAGTTTAAGGACATATTAGATGGTCTTTTCATGTTGTATTTGGAAGCGACCATAAGTGTGTTTTTGTTAAGATATGGTCTCTGTATAGTGATTCTTATCTGTCATCTAAAGACAAATAAAATATATGTAATTTACAATGTAATATATGTCCGTGGATCTCTCATCTGGGAACTTTTGTACAATCCCTGTCCATATGGAGTCTATAGTAAGTTTTTAAGTGCTTCAGTCCACAGAGGATTAGGCTGTGCTACTTGTGACCTTTAAACATTTGTCTTGGCGTCTTTCCCAGTCCCTGGTGAGCTTTCTATAGTCTCTGAGGCAGATAAGGCAAGACAGCGGCACCACTCGGAAACAGATCGGAGGAGACAGATGTGAAGTTCAGTTCTTTAGGCATACCAATTTAAGCTGAGATATTGCAAGTCTCCACTAGCAGAGGGTAATATGGTATTTGTGATATTTGATTAAATGTAGTAGATACTGGGCATGGGTTTAGATTGAAGGAGGCTGTCGCCTCCTGCAGAGCTAAGGAAAGCGATATATTCTATGATAAAATCGAATAGATGCATTTGTATCAGTTAGTCAGTTATGAGATGGTGTGCCATTGTATTGATCATAGGAAGTCATCTGATTTGGTTAGATATAAATATTGTAGCAAGAAAGGGACACACTTCCTCTGGCTTCAAAGTAACGTCATCATCGAGTGTGAAAATGAACTAAATATATTTGAAGAAGGAAGTTGGAAGTATTTTTTATGACCACTGATGAAGGAAAAACTAGTCCCATGTCTGTATTGAAACACATCAACAGGCAAAAAAACCTTCCACTCCAGGCTTTAAGAAGATGCAGCCCTACAACACTGGGACAGGTACTTCCCCCTGAAGCTGTGTATGTGCGCAAATGAAAAATTAATCTCCTAAATTAGACGGCGTGGGCGGAAACAAAGACGGGGGCATGGGGAAAGGAAGAAAGAATTAAGAGTAGTGGATGGAGTGATGGCGACGGGATGGGGGGGGGGGCTTAGAGATTTCGCCATTGAAATCAGATTACCTGGCTAGCGCCATGGCGGCGCCCATAAGGAGGCAGCCATGTCGTCATCTCGCCACTCAAGGCAATCACGTGGGGTGTTGTACGGGATTCACACCAGAGGGCGTCATGTCTACAGCAGCAGGGGAGGCGGCCCTATCAAAGCCCTGAACAGGAAATGAGCTTGGCTGCCAACCTTTCTAGGTGAGACTGTAAATGTTGGACTTGGCTGCTGCAGCCTACCTTTCTGTTTGAATCCAATTTTCCTATTAGGTTAGATTTTCAACTGTTGTAAAGGTGGCGTGGCTCCTTGTAAAGAATCCATCCGAAGATGTCAACATCAGAGATGACAGTTATGCTGCTAGAGGTTATTACATTGTATATGACACCCATGCATAGGTGGATACATATATATATGTTGAGGGTAGTTGGTATTATGTAAGTAGTATATGGTAATGGGCCACACTCCCTGGCACTAGTCCATCCATCATGCATGTTGCCTGCAAGGCCGCACACAGACTGGGATTCTCTTATCGCATTTTTCTCACAGATATACATGTATATTGTAAATCGTTTACCCAATCCTGCCTCTTAAAATGTTTATCCAAATTCATAGATGAGAATGAATATATGTGTACAATTCAGTTGGTACTAGTGTATAACTTGAGGCCAAGTGTCTATATGATGCTGTCTACTATGAAGTTACATCTGGGGCTACCCTCTCTGGCTGAGCTGCTATCTAGTATCGAAAGTGAGGCTTGAGGGCAACAGGTCCCTATAGCTAGTTAGACCTGGAAGCTACATATCCCTATCTAACATGATGGCAAGTATAGAATGAGACATATCTATATGGATCTAGTTACCCGGTATGGATCAATTTAGATCTTGGGGCAACATGTCTGTCTGGGGTACTGTCTAGTATCAAGTTATATCTGAGGGCAACATGTCTCGTGTCTGGGGCGCCTAGTATCAAATTAGATCCCAGGGCAACATGTCCCTGTCTGGGGTACTGTAGTATCGAGTTAGATCTGAGGGAAACATGTCTCTGTCTGGGGTACTGTAGTATCGAGTTAGATCTGAGGGAAACATGTCTCTGTCTGAGGTACTGTAGTATCGAGTTAGATCTGAGGGAAACATGTCTCTGTCTGGGGTACTGTAGTATTGAGTTAGATCTGAGGGAAACATGTCTCTGTCTGGGGTACTGTAGTATCGAGTTAGATCTGAGGGAAACATGTCTCTGTCTGGGGTACTGTAGTATTGAGTTAGATCTGAGGGAAACATGTCTCTGTCTGGGGTACTGTCTAGTATCGCATTAGATATTCGGCCAAAATGTCCCTGATGCTATGTAGTATATAGTATAGAGTTGCAACTGAGGGCAACATGTCCGTGGCTTGCGGTATTTTCTAGTATCAAGCTAGATCGGGGGCAACATTATATATACCTGTCTTGCATGCTCTCTAGCATATAGTTAGACCTGTGTCTCCCTGTCACTAGAAATGCTGTCTAATATCAAGTTAAACCTAGCGTCTAGCTTTCTTTAGCTGAGATAACGTCTAGTATAAGGTTCAATCTGCCAGCTGCCTGTCCCTAGCTGGAAGGCTTTTGCTCGCACTGTCTATGACAATGTGGTGACTAAGCGGTAGTCTTAGGCGCCTTCATTCACAGCCCGCTCTAGGAGCTGGTCAACTCACCAACCGGGAAGCAACCAAGATGAGCAGCACACAGAGATAACGAGAGAAAAAAGTGAATATAATTGAACTGAGGTTCTGCTTCTGTTGCGGTGCCGCAGATGGTGGAAGTCAGTGGGGAAGGGGGCTCGGGAGGAGGAGGTGGGGATAAGGTGGGTTGGGGGCACAGAGGGCGGATAAATGCCATTGACAACGTCATCACACTAGGTCCCGCCCAGGTACCACCCCCCCCCCCAATCCTGCTCCTACTGCCCCCCCCCCCCCCCACACTCCTCCTGCACCATGCGGCAGTGGCTGCTGTGAGGTGCTGCTTTTTTCCCGCCGCCCATTGTCACCATGGCTACGGCGTGCTGGACGTGATAGGTGTGTCCTCATGGCCGCCCGCTGGTGATGGCTGCATGTTACCAAGGGGACGCCTCCCCGACTAATTATTTGTTGTAATTAAAACCAACTCCTCAGGTGCCTGCGGCCTCTCGCCTGCCTGCTGCCCCCTCTCCCTGCCGACCACTGCCGCCTCATTGGCCGCTGGTGATCGGGCCCGCCCCGGCCTATAGACTACAGCAGTCGGTCTAAAAATAGGCCGTCTGTGATATTTATAGCCACCGAGGGCAATGTGCATCTGGAAATGGCATTACTGATGCTAAATGTAGACGTCAGTGCTGACCTAGTTAGGTGAGCGCCTCAGCAGCTGCTCCTCCTGCTCCTGCTGCAGGAGGAGGCCTGCAGGAGTCAGGGCTGGGGCCTGCAGCACACTGACAATCACCAGCGAGCTGCTCTATGTGTCAATGGGAAGGAGTGTGCACCACTGGAGCTGCTCTCCCGCCCTGCTACTACAATTGATATAGGCCACATTGAGTTGCTCGCCCGCCCTGCTACTACTACTGCTGCCGTATAGGCCGCACTGACTGGCGTAGGGAGTAGCCGTGTATGCCTGCTGGCCTCCCATGGCCACGTGTCCCTCAGCACCCTCCTACCCACCAAGTGTCCCCCTGCTGAGAGAAGGTCTCTGTCACCCCCAGTGTCAGAGAGCAGGAGCAACTCGGGAGCTGCTCTTATGACTGAGGCAGTCACACCGCGTGGAGGACTAAGCAGGAGCAGGAGGGCCGCCGAGTGGGCAGCGCAGTGTGGACAGGACAACTTGTAGCCATCAGTATTTCTGGCCGCTACTTTTTCACCAGCACGCCGATGCTACCAGGACCAGAGCTGCCCAATTGTCTGACCGCCGCTGTCGCCGCCGCGTCTTACGGAGCTCGGCGTTGGCCGCCCTCAATGAGTGGATAGAAGCTGAATGAGCAGCTCATGGACGTAGGTCAGCCTACCCCTGCACCTGCTCACTGACCTGCCTTAAGGGTGCACTGACCTGCTCACTGAGGGACTACCTGTGCACAACGTGTGTCACTAGTGTAGACTATACAGGATTGGTGTTGGTGACTTATGATACCCCATTATCACACAGTCCAGTAGACTGACACAGTTACACTACTGCCACCCATGTAGTAGTAGAAGGAGCTACTATCTAACACTACTACGAGCAACTCACGCGGCTGCTGAGCTGCTCCTATCGTTAGCTAGCCGACGCCACTGGTCTACAGTCGTCGCTTGCTGCTTCAGCAGCTACCGTTGCTACTACTACTACAACTAGGCAATAGTCGGCCACAGCAGTAACTACCCACACCAACACCAACGGTAAAAGTCGTTGTTCATGCACGTTGACTGGTGGTGGTGACTATACTACTTCTTCATGTGTCAATTATACACACTCCTGTCTCTATCTCCTCCTGTGCTGCCTCCGTGCTATATTGGGACAGACTCTTGTCTAAGTGTGCACCTCACGCTATCGCTATATTGTACACACATCACTATCCTTATGTGTAGTATTATGAATGACACGCCAATATGTGTGAATGTGTAAAATACTTCCTTCGTCCCTTCCCCTATACCATGACCGATTGGACACCCCTACCCCCACTTCTACCCCCTACACACACTTTCACACCAATTTCCACACCGTGACCATCGTGGTACCGACCTTTGCCGCGGGATGTCACCGCTGTTCTCTTGGTGCCCTTTCTTATAGCCTCACTGTCGCCATTGTGACCTGCCTCGCACCCACACTGACAGTAAGAAAACAGCATTTGAGAGCTTGTCTCACACTCAGGCAGATGTAACCATGAATGGTGTAGCCCTCTTGCCGTCTTTCTTGTTTCCCCTCTACTGTGTATTGTATATCGCCATGTAGACACAGCCCTTGTATTCTATTCGTACACACGCTATTGGAATTTAAAAAAAATATTTTCTCTCTGATTTTCTCCTGTTCTATGTCTTTTTATGTACGTGTACATTATTACTCATTTAGTGCAACTATTATTTGCCTACAGATTATATTCCATGTATATCATTAGGCGGTTCCATCAGTCCATCACGAATTACAAAACAATGTGGGATAACATGTTTATCCAAGATATGGAATTAATTATTGTCACTAATGCCTGTCAATTGAGAATGTGGCAAGAATTATAACATAATGATAACACCTTTTATGGTATCTTGATGATGTCCATCCACACTACGTAGCGTAATATTACATTTGAATTAATGAAGTTCACCAGGTAAGCATTCATTTCAAATATCATCTAATGTATAATGTCATATTACTGATACAGCTTCCTCCATGGCATTCAAGTGTAGCTACTTGGTTATGGTAAGCTGTCCTTGAACTATTTGATAAATAAAATCATAAAACAACATTGTCAACTAGATCACCTATTCTGTTACCAACATTAGCATAAGAGTGTAGTAATGAGCAATTCTATATAGATATATTGATAGTTGCTATCAGCACAAAAGGGTCTAGTTTCAAAAGCTCTACTTGAGCCGAACCTATGCCATAGGGCTGAATGAATGATCGGGTTCCAAACTGTTCCTACTTTAGTACTGATACTGAAATCGACCTAGCCTAAGTGGAAATAGAATCACACGTGTTTGTAATACAATCCCCAGGTGATTTAATTATGGCTTACCATGTATAAGATAATGTGCAGGTCATCTTTCCTTAACTATGCACTTATTACACACTTAAAAGAAGAGGAAGTCAAGTGATCAGACCAAATATGAAAAAGGGTATGTTTCAGGTTACCCGACCCTACCTAGCAAAACAGGGCCGACCCTAGAAATCTTTATCCAGTTTTGAAAAAAAATCGGGCTATTTTAGGGTCAATTTGATAGTCCACGAATCGACGCCATTGACAGCGCTGACGTTTGCGAGTCAATTTCGGGTGCTTTTCAGGCAAAAGGTTCAAAAAAGTTTTTTTTTTTTTAAATCCGACCTACCCTACCTAGATTTTTAGACCATGTAACCTGAAACACAACTTTTATTTTTTTTAGCCTCAGCTGTTGAACTATCGAGGAATTCCAATTCAATTTAGTATTTAGTCTATAAATAAGACTCAATGATGATTTAATGAAGTTCCGTTTCCGATGTTTCATTTTGATGTCGTTTAATATAGGCTGTACATCTCAATTATTACATCTACCAACCAATTAGTCAAGTAGCATGCAGCCACTCAATTAATACTGCTAACAATATCGATCGGTTGTAGTCGTTGACAAGATTCTCAACTCAATTACTATTTTACTCTTTAAATATGATGTATACTATAAAGAAAGTACAATAGGAACATGATATTAATGTCCATACTTAATCGAGATGAGCGACACAGTGTCCTCTATTATGTTTGTATTTTACGCCATGAGGTAGGAAATGGGATCTGAGCTGATGAGATGTAAACCACACGTATACTAGAATATGTGATAGACCTGCCATCTATATCAAGATAGCTATAAGATTGCCACCCCGACACGGGAGGGGGGGGGGGTTAAAATCGACGGATGCATCATTTCCACAACTTCTTACTATTTTCCTTTATATACATACAAAGTGACACAGTGACATAATAGTCTCCCCTAAAATGTGACACAGTGACATGCACAAAAATATGACTACCCATGTAGAGGCACGGCTAAGTCTCTGACGGACTACCTGGGTTATCTGACTTAACCATGGGTTCTTGGATATAACCAAGGTGTAAAGTGCCTTGTCTTACCCGTCCACCGTGGATTAATCAGAAATGACGGTTTATAGCAGTTTCCAAAGTTATGGGGGGTGGGGGGGGGGGTCATATGACAGGTGTACATATTCGAAAGCCCACAATAATGATAATGATATATTATGCTTTACCGTAAGCAGATTATATGCATACGTACACATAGACCATGCTGTTCTCACCGAACAGGGCCCACTATGTGCTTGGTATAGGTAAATTGCCTTTGTGTATGCATGTGTGCCACCCAGACGCCTGATAGGGATGCTGCCAGGGGAGGCAGCGGGGGAGGTGAACGATTACATGGATACCCAGGCATCCCAACGGGGACCCCCCCCCCCTTCTTCGACCCATCCATCTCATCACACATCCCAGTGGTTTGGGATCCAATTGGAAACAGCTACAGCAATAGCGAGCTCCCAAAATAACCCCTGCTAAGAATAGAGGGACTGTTTTTTGTGCAGCTGTGCATTCGAGGCAATATCCATATGTGTGACAAGGGAATGGGGCACAATGGTGACAAATTACAACCAGAAAATATGACTTTGGTCTTGCATAAAGCACGATTTGAATATATAGAGGGATGGTACCAACATGTGGATATAAATAGGCGATGGTATATATCCTGCATGTTTTGTGCCACAGTTGAATCAGCATTTGCGTGTTGGTTATACAAATGTAACACACAAATGTGTTTTTCACTTCTGTAGACTTAGATGGGAAGACCACGCCCATGTAGAGATTTAATTCGATACACAGTAACACTTGAACTTGTTATTTTCCATCCAGGTTAGTGACACCACTGTATTTGTGCATATCGCCTACCTTAATTAAAAATATATAACGGATTTAACTGTTCCTGTCTAAGATACAGTCCCAGGGATGCAGTGTTTTTCAATTATAAGGATATGGTGAGAGGGAGAGATTGTGTAAATGCAAGAGCCCAATGCCATACCCATGATGCCCAATGACGCCTGTTAGGATCTGTCATTGATCTACCAGAAGATGACCTAGTATGACCTTGTCAAGCATCCTAATGCATGGACTCTTGTCCACCCGCTCAGTGTCTTAATGTTGACATGTGTCATTCTAAAGGCACCCCGAATGCTCTAGATGTAGGCCTACATTATTGACCCAGTGCACGCAGTGCAGCTGGGTCTCATACAACAGATTGATCACGTTTTTGTATCTCTGAATTTTGTTTTCAACTGCAAAGTTCGATCTATTCTAGTGCAGCTATATACTTACACTATATATCACAAGCAGCAGTCATCAAATGCTTTCCACATTCAATAAAAATGAAATTGTGCATGTATAAGGGTCACTTTTGGTGAATATATGACCATCAAGTTAGGATTAGATAGGGCTGTGGCCTTGATCCTGAACCCTTACAGAAGTGTATCCACCCTTCTTCTCATTGAGTTCTATAGTTTTGTGAGACGCTTTTGAGAATATCGATCGAGCCTGTGTAAAAGTTATAAAATATCTTTAGCACTCATATTCTCAGATTTCCCGCAAAATTGTCAGCCCTTTCTAGTATTCCCTGTGCAACATCTTGTAAATGGTGTGAAACATAGACTCTCCCTTCCCCCTGCATGTAGAGAAATATTTGGACTTATCAAGTCAAACAGTTCCATGGCCCATTTATTTACAAAATGGCGCATTTTCCTGGCTTTGAGTGTCCCATTGGCCAATTGCAAGAAATCCTGTCGATATCCCCACATATTAATAATAATGTACTGGTAACCTTAACGATATTGGTAGTGAAGTTCACGTCGCATCCGACGACTATACAAAGAATAGCGAGTACCCCCTCTGCCCAAACGATAGACACTAGAAGTAATGCAAAAACCAAAACTTACAGCGGGGCTGGAGAAAGAAAGGCAGACATAGTTGCAGTTTACACTCTGATAGACTCGGGGAAAAAACCCAAAAAAAAACAACTCTGATAGACTCGATATTTGGCGCAGAATGCTCATGCGATCCTCACGGAAACTGGAGGGCACCTGCACCCACCTGGTTACCCACACCCACTGGCACACCCACCTGCTTACCTGAAATGTGACTACAGACTAGTATGTATGACACAGTGATTTGAATGTAGTTCTGTTTCTACTCTTAGAATTGCCAATAATTTATTATTCCTGAACTGACTTATATCAATTCAATTACTTAACCGCACGGAGTCATTCATTCAATAGACCTGTTTTGATATATTCAAAATGTGTCCATTACTCATGCCCCAGGTTACCTGTGATGTAAGTCACACAACCGATCTTTTGTAAATATTGTCCCTGAACACCAAAGCATAAGTTTATTTAATTCAAAAAGAAATCACTACCGGTAGTAGATTACCATGATACACATGCTACCTTGCATGTATCACTACGCACCCAGGCGGCAGCAATTCCGCGATCTTCTCAAGCAGTCTCTCCATGGAGCCAGATATAGCTATATAAGGATCTCCCATCATCCTCTTTGTGGCGCAAGGAAGGAAGGAAGACAATGACAATGGAGGAGATTAAGTTATAAACGTATCAGGACACTCTAGGCCTGGGGACAGCCGACACAAATAATACCTGGCCACAGGTACCGTAATGCGGTGTCTAGCCTCTACACAGGCGGTTATACAAAACCGGCGCTTATTCAAGACTTAGTTTATAAATAGTGCATTTATCATTCCAATACCACTACCTATGCAGTGGCGTAGGAAAAGGGGGGGCAGGGGGGCCTGGCCCCCCCCCCCCCGCCCCCCCCAATCACTGAGGAGAGGGGGCCTGAATATGTTTGGGCCCCCCCCCAAAATTTGTCAAGACTTTCAATGTAAATCACACAATTTCAATTGCTTGCCTCTCCCGCATAGGGAAAAATGGGGGCAGAGGGGCCTGGACCCCCTATCAGAACTAAAAAGGGCTCAAATACTACCTTGCTATACAGTTTCAATATACGGGTGTATATGATACATCATGCATAAAAGCTAATGCTGAAGCCTGAATCGAGTGGGCCCCCCCAATGGCGATTTGCTTCCTACGCCTCTGCTATGGTGCTTATTTAAGACCAGCGCGCATACAAGCCGATACCGTGTAACGTTTAGCATTGAAGTTGCTTCGATACTACGTCAGATTCGAATTCCTTCCAAAATGTGCTCAAAACGTGAAAGATCTGGCTGCATAGCGAACAAGCACATACTTTATATAACACCTGTTATTGGTGTACCGCGGTAGTCCCATCTGTTATACCTGAGCTACTCTTTACATGCGACAGAATGCTTTACTTCATGTCGTTTTAATGATAAGTCTAGATAAGTAATCTGGTACATGTGTGCTGGTACAACAGTGATAAAAGAACTGAACACATCGAGGCTCAATGTTTCATTTACTAAGATTCATCATGACTTTTGATTTACACTCATGTATATGAACCAATCTAATCTACAATGGTTATATGTCAATGCCATTCCCCATAATAACAGCATACAGTACCGTAGTAATAACCAACAATCAAAATAAATAGTACATCTTTAGAACATAAGATATCAAAGATAAACAGAAAGAGAGGTTCTATTTCCCTCGTAAACTAAGAATAAAACATATATACCAAGAGATGAACAGAAAATATGTTTTAATTTCTCTTGAGGATAGAAACATCCTTTACAATACATAATTGAGCAATCCCTACACACTGCATCCACGATACCTGTGTACAAGACAAGATCCCTGATAACATCACATTAACCATTAATATGGGTCTTCGATCATCAGTAGTTATCCAAACAGTCTGGGTTGTCTGCCCAGTGGTGGGTAGGGAAGCTGAATTAATCATTAGGCATGCTGACATGCTTTATAGCCTAGATCTTGTCAAAAATGCCCGAGTTCAATGAACTGGAGGGGTTTTCCCAAATGTGTGTAATGTTAGAGAGTTGACTTTCCAGATGCCCATAGTTACCATATAATATTTGAACATTTCAGTGTTCTTTTGAACATTTCAGTGTTCTTTTTCACTTGTTTTTTTGTGATTGACCACTTTGACCACGGCATGATGCCTCACGGCTTCATCTTCATTTGTCGTCACGATGCACCAACGCAGTGCTTACTCGTTGCATTGCGCTGGATTGATACATCATGATCCTCCTTCACGGGTTCTGCATGAATGTGGGACGTCGAGAAAATAGCCATTTAATGCTGCCCTAAATGATCACCTCTTCAACTCAAACTTCACCAGTACACGCTGCCTAAATGCAGATGGAAAATATTTCAGCACCTACATTTATACTCAAAATATCAAATACAAAATGTAGCAATAACAGTAAAACGACATATTGTGTCAATTTGTTTGCTCATAAACAAATTATCTATTCTATTCAGATAGGCATTATTTCACTACAATTCACCTTTTCCAAAAAAGGAAAAATGGATAAAGCACTGGATTGATTGATGCATTAATGTCTCTACCATTTAATAAAAACTAGAATGGCAGATCTCTGAGTAGCTTTTTGGTGGATACTATTGCTCTTTCATCGCCCGCACCATGCTGAGTTGTTCCCGCATATAGCAATTTATACAGAGGCTCGATACTTCATATCCCTCTTATCCCCATCACTTATGTATAGCACGGTGGACAGGGTGCTGCTTTGTGTGTGAGCTGATTGATACCTACAACACATAATGCTGGTATAGCAACCATCAACTGGTGATGGTTCAGCATCCAGAGTAAACCTGCATCCCCCAAAACTTGTGACTTGAGTGTTTGTCCTCGGGCTAGTCGAGACTGATAAACCATTAATAAAGGAGGTCACCATGGAAGCTCACAAACGCCCAGAAGAATATAAATATATTATGTATGTCTGCAACAGAACCCAACCTCTGTCGGTGACAATTCAGCAGGTCTATACCAATACACTTATATCTCCATAGAACCGAGTCCATTTGAAGGTATCAATGGTTTATGAGTGTTTTAGTATGGCGGGGCTGACACCTGTCCTGCCTGTCTCCATCAATGAGTAACGTCGCCCATGTGTGTCACCTACATCACCCACCTCATGACAGATACAGCAGGAGGCGATTAGCCCCCGCCCCTACTACTGACACCTGGTGGGCGGGTGGTGAGTTAATGTCAGCTGGTGCTGAGAACTGAGGGATGCCATTGCAGAGAGCAGCTCATTATATTATTTATCAGGAGACATCATCTCTGTACGCTGAGCTGCTCACCTAGTGTCCACTTACAATGCCAAAAGAGCAGCTCCTATAACATGACATCCGACCGTACAAGTCCTTACATGATACATGTAGATAGTATAAGTACACTTTATAGGAGCAGACCTGCTCAAGTCTACACATGGTATCCTTTGGAAAGATCAAGGGACATGCCCCCGGTACAGCGATCTATGCTGTAATTTGGGTGAGCAGCATTACAAATCCCTGTCAGCATTTCATAAGATTCGGTCACCACCCGAGCGAAAATCTTGTTGCAGTCGGGACACACTAGAAAGCCCCTGCTACATGTAGATGTGAAATTAGCCAAACAATCAACTATTTGGTTATGCAAAGGAAAATAAAAATAGCATTCATATAAGCATTCACCTCCATAGTACTGTGAACATCTGTGCCAAGAGTTATGAGTCCAACACTACATTCTTAATTGTAGTACATGGTAACATGCACCAGTGTTAGTAACAATCGGGTACCATTTGTACATGGGACACATGTTACGTTGTATCCATGTCGCCAGTAAAGCAACGACACAGCAACATGACGGTAATGTTAGGTGATAGATATTTAACAGTACAAAATGATGGAGGGGCACATATTTAGTCCATTGCACTGTTTTAGAATCTCACTAAATATACACCACCTTATACATTGTAAGATTGTAAGATTTTTATTCAAATAGTAATCACGGCTTTCACTGCGATTTTCAAAGGTTGAAGACCAAATATGTACAACTATATAATTATATACAATATATGACTACATATGATTATTAGTCGGTACATCTAAGATGCTGACTATAGCGGTGTAACCATGATTATAACGCAAGATTGAATTTCCTTGATGTGTTGATATGCTATAGTGTAACCCATAGCTACGGGAAAGGGATACCCAGCTGCAGTGTATACCTGTTAGCTGCACGTACCTCTCACTGTGTTACACTGTAGTGGTAAAATAAAGCGGTCCAGCTGCCGCCTCCTGGTAGCAGAAACATGAACCGTTAGTTCCTGGTCACCCCTGTAGGTGTCATGACGGGGCAGTGATGCTTTAACCTGCAGCAGGTACCTGACTGAGAAGATACTGGGCACCCAGGAGGAGCTGGTAACAGTTCAGGTGCTACATAAGGTCCCCATTGTCTTTAAGGGCTCATTAAGGCTACTGGGCCCTTCCTCCTCCTCCTGCTCCCCTGGATGCTCCTCCAGGTGCTGTCCGGTCCTGTCCAGTGCCCGGCCTGTGGTTGCAGTACCTCGTGATGACCTTAACACTGGTGGTGTTTTCAACCCATGTTTTGTTAATTAGGCGACTGTTATTTGTAACAGCAGGTCGCACGGCGCCTTCTTTTGTGTTATTTTCCCGGTCCTAATTATGTGTTACCAGCAAGCTGATTCCCATAGTGATCCTGGGTTCGTAAGGGGACTCTCCGACAAGAGTTGATAATGCAGTGGTATCACGGTTTCAATTAGTCTCCTCAATTGTGATTACGGTGCGTTGGAAAGCTAAAGAGAAAATATCCATGATAGGTTGAGAAAATATGCATTAAGAAATGCTCATCTGTCGACACATAGTCACATGTATAATGTTTAAGTGTCTGAGAAAAATCGTTCATAAATAGTAGTCCTAAACAATATTAGATTGTACGATGATCTATTTTACTCATGTACGCTTCTGTCTTTTCTAGGGCGGAGAAATACTTAAGCCTATCACCAACACAGGTAAGAATTATTCAGCGCATCCTTAAACCTTGGGACAGCTTCATCGTGTGTGTATTTATTTAGAACACTCAGCGTTACCTGTTTAATTTAGTTTAAAAAGATGATTTTGCTGGTCCAATCACTTGGAATCAACGTACATTGTATATCAAAAGTGTAACATATATGACATGTTTCAGAAATGTTTTGTGGAAGGAAAACTTCCGGATGAAACGGGAAAAAAATGGATTGCTTTTCTGTGTGGCTTCTATTAAGTCTTGCTTGTGGCTTCACGGTTTTTGCCAAGGGCTTGCCGTCAGGTGTGAGGCGGTGCTAGGGGTGTCAGGTAAGGCTGAGAGGTGTGCCTCCTCTCACCTTACACCCCAGAGCCTCTGATGCACACAATACAGCAGCACTCCCCCACCTCCCCTGACACACCTGACAATGACACCTGTCATCTTCTAATGCACAAACAGACCTGTCTCCTTCCTTGTGGCGCCCAAGTACGCCGCCCACCCACGCCTAGTGAGGAAGAGGCCATCCGGGCCGATCTCTGATCTCCCCTCCACCCTGGCTACTGCACTAAGTGGCTATCATAGGGTCAGATAGTCCACAGGAAGCTCAATGAGCTACTCCCCCCTTCCTGCTTGTTTATCATTAGGCTGTCCTTGCATGGTCTCCTTATACATAGAGGCTTTGAAACGCGACTAGCCCTAGGGGGGGGGGCAGGGATATGTGTTTGGTGGGGCCGATGGGGAGCTGGATTGGTGGGTAGGTGAAGTGAGATGGGGGGTAAATAGTCTTTGATGTGAGGAGGTGTTTTTGTGAGGTTTGGTGTCACCTGTGTATTGTGGCCGGGTGGTGGAGGGAGGTACCTACCCTACACAGCCCAGGTGCAGCCATAAAGGGTGAGGTGAGCCGCACCGAGCAACTCGAGCCTAACCCTTGGAGCAACTTAGCTTAAGGTATTACGTATTACATTAAACCTCATTTCTTGGAGAAATAATTAGCAGATGGTTGGTGAGTTCGTAAGTGTATATGTAAGTTACTTGGGGCTACTATATGTCGGTATCTGCCTTCATTGAAGGTTATCCAAGTGTCAGGGGGGAAATGGGCCCTTCATTTAGGGGGGCATAACATTTTACTATACGCTTTCTATAAAGTTGACATACATTAACAATATTTATACAAACGTATAGCTGATGTGCATTACAGTTTCTGATAAAGACTCTAGTTGTTCTGTACCTGTGTGATACGTAGAGATGGGGCCTTGGAGCCCTAACGTGACCACAAGTGCTCTGCATGTCCACGCCTTAATCCCCATGATGTGTCCACTACTGATTGTACCGCATTGTGTTCGTGATCCAATGTGGGGACAAAGATGGACTTTATCTGTGACGTTATACACACTTTCATGGAACAGGTATGGGGAACAACGTACACCCACCCCCTTACAGAGGTCATTCAAGCCCGCAAAGCTGGTTTACATATCAAACCTACCTTGTAGCAAAGGGCCTAGTCTGTGATTTACTCTTCTTGCATCTATAGTCACGACAACAGCACCCCTCCTCCCGTCCCACCGATACCCACGCCCACCTTTCTTCTTGTAACAACATTAAAGGAAATGAGGCGGATAGAGGGGGTGCCTGAGGGATTGTCTGTGTGTGTGTGTCGGGGGGGGGGGGGGTAAGCCTATATATACAAGAATCTATTCGTTGACGGGGATGTCGCATGAAAGGTGCACCAACAGCCTTGGCGAGGTTACTTTACTGGAAGAGAGTCTTCCCTCAAAGTTTCCAACCTTGATGCCATAACCCCGCCCGAGTCTCCACCCCATTACACAGAGGGGTGTTTGCGTCACACGCTATCTGAAGTCAGCCAGGTAAGGCCACCCTGAGCCCAAAGTACACAGGTCCCTATTCTAACACTCTAATCGTTATGCTTGGCCCAGGGAACAAGGCTACCGACAGAAATAAACCCAGCAACAACAAAAAACTGGAATCAACTTGTATTAAATTCCCCACTTTGAGACTTTGAGAGACTTGCCTTGATATACCCCGTGTACAATAACAGAGAACCCCACAGTTCCCCAGGTGATATCCCCTTACAAAGGGAGAGACACTGGACCTCAGGGCTGACCTTCACTGTGATGTTGGGACACAAGCTGGAGCCCTGACCTTGTTGTGACCTAGATGTGACCTTAGCTGACCTTGTGTGTGTGATGGAGGTGGAGGGGCCCGGCGGCCATGTAGTGTTCATTGGGCTTTGTGAATCAGGGTAATAGACGGAACATAATGGATATACCCCCGAAGCACCAGACTATAATCAGAATCTGACCTTTGTCTCTGCGCTACTTATGGTCTACTTATATGCGCGGTATAATTAAAGTAAAGGAAACAGCGATAAATGTACCTACATAATATAGATATAGACATGACACAATATAGATACACATTACATGAATTCTTCCCTGGCCTTCGATATATTTTTGCGGGAATGGAGTACCGGGAGGGTTGTAAACATGTTCTTTTGTATGATTCTAATGTCTAATTTCTGATTATCCAGAAAGGCCAATGATCAGGGATTTGGGCCAAAGGCAAAACATGCCCAAAGAGGGTCAAACACGAAAAATATTACCTTCCTCTGCCACTGTATATACTTTAAGTCACATAAACAGTAAATGTGAGGTTAATGTCCGTACGTAAGTAGGACTCAGTAATACCTCTGGCCTAATTCTCCCAAAGAGTCCAATCTTCGGCTGCCTCACCAACATTTCACTCATTTTCCCAGAACATGAAATAAACTAAAAGCGCGCACACCAATGCTATCGTGTCACGAAAGTTTGGAATTTGGCTGCCTGCCAGCCGGAACCATTTGAAAAATGATGTCATTCAAAAATTGATTTTTCTGTTGGGGGATATCACCCCACCCCCATCTCTACCTCCCCCGTGGTTTGGCTCGGGGCATGCCGGGGGGGGGGGGGGGCTGATGGGTGGAGGGGGGTACAGGTGTGTAATATATTGGTGGGGTGAGTATACGAGGGGGTTGAGAGGATGGGGGTGGGGGTGGCTAGGCGTGCAGGTAGAACGGTAGAGAGGGGCAGTAGCCGCAGTGCAGGCAGGGCAGGCTGCAGCAGCAGAGTTGGCAGCCAGTCAAGCGTGTCAGTTGCCGATTACGGGTGGGGGCCGGCGGCTGCCGATAATAGCCGCGCCGTGCCGCGTTTAGTCGCATCGATCGTGGGCGCACCCGGCTTTAGCCGCGCGCCGCCCGTTATAGCAGCACTCAGCCCCGGCCCTGCCGCCGCCCGGCTTAATTCTCCACCCGCCATACATATACATAGCGTGCCGCAGCAGCGCCAGCTCCCTGTTCTACTCCCCAGTCCTACTTTATTTCCTCCCTCCCCTCTCTCTTTTTTTTTCTTTTGGTGGTTGTTGTTATTGTTGTTAATAATTTTTTTATCGATGAGATTTATGTCAGACCCCCCCCCCCCCCCCGGTCTGTGTGCAGCACCCCTGCTACCTACCCCCAGTAGCTTGCCGCCCTGCCGGCCTCCTCCTCACACCGGGCTCGTGCTGGGTTTATTGGCCGGGGTCGTCGTTCTTTATCGCCCATCTTACACGGCGCACGCCAATAGTTGACAGGGGCCTCCTCCCTCCCTCCTCCCCCACTCCCCTCCCGGGGCCCCTCCCCGACCGGCGTCAGCGTCACGCCGCCGCCACGCACACCGGGGGTGTGGCGGGACAGGTGAGGAGGTGACGTCACGTGGGGCAGTACTGACGCCATGCCTACGTCATTGACGTGACGTCATCACAGGTGTTGTAACCTCAGGTACCCATGGCGTCTGCTATATCACACGTAGGTAGGTGGGGTTGTGTGTGTGTGGGGGGGGGGGGGGGGTGCAGGTGCTGTGTTCTGCTCACAGCGGGCTCTATGGGCGTAGAGCAGCTCACTTGGAAAGGGGCCGAGCTGTTTATCACGTTCTAATGTTCTCCTGCCACATCAACGGTGACCAACGCACATAAGTCATACCTACACCGCCT
The DNA here is from genome assembly GCA_947462335.1 of Harmothoe impar. NCBI lineage: Eukaryota > Metazoa > Annelida > Polychaeta > Phyllodocida > Polynoidae > Harmothoe > Harmothoe impar. Next base: position 41,427,947 of record OX381709.1, on the reverse strand, counting down.
ACCTACCTCCCCTTGCCGCCTGGGGTATCAGCCCCCTCCCCATGTGCTCCACTCCCCATTAGGCAATGATCGTTTAATTAGCTATGCGTCCCATTTCCGCGTTCCCATGACGCCCTACAAGTCATTATCCAAAACAAAAGGAATGTGCTTAAGTTATAACCCAATTTGACGTGTAGCAATGACAGAACATCGAACCTTGTTTTCGATTGTCAGTCACTGCATATGTTCTTCTAAACACGTTTTCTTTATTATGACGGTCTTCATAAAATTGCATCAAGATGATATACAAGCTTTTCATAAAGGACCATTTTTCAGTTTGAGTTTTCAGCCAGCCCTAAAAGCCCTTGTCCCCCGCCCCACACCAACTCCCTATACTGCTATGCACCAACCCCACCCTTGCCTCTAACCCCCAATGCCCTATACTACTATATACGGTCTCTCCAGTTAAGGCCTGCCCCTAACCCCCAACGTCCTATACTACTATGTACGATCTCCCTAGTTAAGGCCTGACCCTAACCCCCAATGCCCTATACTACTATGTACGATCTCCCTAGTTAAGGCCTGACCCTAACCCCCAATGCCCTATACTACTATGTACGATCTCCCTAGTTAAGGCCTGACCCTAACCCCCAATGCCCTATACTACTATGCACGATCTCCCTAGTTAAGGCCTGACCCTAACCCCCAATGCCCTATACTACTATGTACTCTTAAGGCCTGCCCCCAACGCCCAACTCCCTATACTACTATGCTCGATATCGCCCTTAAGACTGCGAATGCTGCTTTAGTGCCCCCCCCTCCCCATCCCTAAGCTCATATACTGCTATGTACTACCTTCCCCTTTAAGGTTTTCCCAACTTCCCAAATACCCGGTACTGTACCTGCCCACACAGCCAAAAATAATTTTCTCATTTTCAGAAAATATTTCTTGTTTTAAGTAAAATAAACTTAAAACAAGTTTGTCCGTAGGATAACAAAATTTTACTTGACAGCATGGTTGAGTTTAATATACTTAGACTAAGAAAAACAAACAAGAAAAACAAACAAGAAAGAAATTCTTAAATCAAGTATTTTATACTGGAATCAAGATGATATTTCCTGAAATATTTCTCAAAATAAGAAAATCTTTCTTACGGAATGGACTTTTTTTCTAGAAAACCTTTTTCTTAAGTAAGTTTTAATTTCTTATTTCGAGTAAATAAACAAGATTGATGTTCTTGCCTGGGAAATGGGTATGATTATATTTAATCTTAGTCTTAGAGAGAAAGGATTGATGCCAGAGCATCAGAAAGAGGTTCATCAGATTAAATGCAGCTTTTTGTAGCTACAATAGAAGATTAAGCAAAAATACCTTTATTCAAAGTCATTTCACTTCATGTAATGGGACAGGTTATCCTTCCCTTTATTTAAATGATATTATCAAGCAAATGGTGTCTCTTATCATTTCTCCCTATAGTTATTATAGTTTATTCACTGGAACAAGAGTTCTTACATCAAATTAATCCCTAACAATTCTCCCCTTTTCCCACATATTTTTACCCTCTTCTGTTTCTTTGGGACTTAATTGGAGGCAGAAATGTATCCCCTGTTTGATAAGAAAGTTGTTGTATTGCATAGTGGTGGCCTCTTGTGGCACAACATGTAACTAATGTTCTTAATTTAAGAAAATAATTCTAATCTAGTAGTCTGTATACTTGATCCCTATGGAACCTAACCACACATAACCACACCTAACTCACATTCCACACTTATAAAATTCCCAAATAATAGAAGGAATTTGGTGAAGGCATTAAGCATAGTCATAACCATCACATAATAGGGTATACTTGCATATTTTTTTCACCCTAATTGACACTTTGGACACATGGTTTCAGGTTAATTCTTAACTGAGCAGATTTTCAAGACATAGCAATCTTAAATCTAGAAATAGAACTTTCTTATTTTAGGAATATAAGATATAATCTTGTTGGGTGCACAAATGACCAGTTTTAAGAAAATTCCTAAAGAAAAATAAACTTGAATACTTGTTTCTAGAAGAATACCAGAAAAATATAAGATATTTTTGTTAGCTTCCCCTTTCTGAAAACAAGATAAAAGTAAAAACTCAGAATGAGTTTATTCCTTGAATCGAGAAAATTTAATCTTGATTCTAGTATTTTCTTGGGGTAAGAAAATTATTTTTGGCTGTGCACTTTAAGGCCTATGTATTACCTCCCACTTATAACTGCCTAACCCCCTGGACCTTGTTCCGCTACCCCCTTCGACAGGAAGGTCATATCAGTCTCAAAGTACTTCCTGTGAAACAAAAGCTCTCGTGTCGCTCCCGGCCTCTGACCTCTATAACCAAGGCCTCCCAAAGTGGCCAACGTACACACCCCTCCTCCTCCTGCACCACCCGACACCCTCCTTCTACCCAGGAGGAGTTTTTTAAGACCTCAGAGCGACACGTCCTTGGCCATGAGAGGGGCGACCTTGAACCCCGGTGACGGTGTTCACCACACCTGAGGTCTCTTTGATGTGGTTAGTGTGCCCCACCTTTAACCATCGCTATGCACCCCACCCTCGGTATACACCCACCCCCACACCCAATGCACCACGCCTTCTTGGTGGCATCACTTAGGCACGGCACACAATTGACTGTCAGGGTCGTGTTTTATCGGCAGGTCGCTCCGTGTCATTGTCGTCTTTTTAGGTCTGTTGTCATTTTATGCGCTTTTGCGTGTCGCCTTTAATCTCTCCCCAGCCCCCTCCTTGTCCCCCTCCATTGTCTTCTCTGTGATGTCAAGGACCCACTAAGTCGTGTTTGCCTGTTACAGCCACCCTGAGCCTCATCTAAGATCCTCTAGCGATGAATAAATAACCCACAAAAACATGGCTAGATAAATTGCGATAAAACACATAAATACACTGCATAGCGGCCGTACGCATAGGGTGTATATGATTGCAAGTTTCTTCAAATAGTGAATAATCTATGTCCTCAGTTTCTGATATTGATCAGCAGATGTCTTTTCCTTTCTTCGTACACATGTGCCTTGTAAAAAAGAGGACAGATGCGCCATCTAGCCGCATATTAATTGGTGTTGAGAAGATCAGTAAGAAATATGGGCGTGTGACATCTGCATCGTTTGGCGTCAGTGCAAGTGATTTGCGTCAGGAGTATGTAACAGAAAAAGGATAGCACCTCTGCATATAAGCCTTATCGGTTTGCGCATAGGTTGCTTGACGTATAGGTGTTTGTTACTTTCCGACTGGATTGTTTATACGTTTTGACTCCCTTATTGTAGTAAATCATACGACATATGAACTCTGCACATAATAATAGGGAAACCGCTATACATGCATGGTTCTTACATGTATTACAGCAAACACAGTGTTTCTTGGTGTGAGAGACTTACGCATAACACTTACAAGAACTAGAAAGTACTACCTTATAACCGGTGCAGTTAAGGGACATGCGCTGATGGAACGGCGAATGCTGACCGATGCCATCAAGCCAACTCCACAAATAGTCATATTAGGCCAGGAGGAATGTAGCGAAACAAAATAGGGATAATTACCCAGTTTTGGCCCTAAATACGGGCTCCCTGAAGGCCACTCTTTTATTATGCCCAAGTTGATAGCCGCCGGTTAGATACTGCAGTATGGAGACTAGTCCATTGGGTCAACGTGACTTTATATACAGCACAAGTACTGTATGGTGGACACACCTGCTGCTTCCTACAGCTACAATTAACCTATTGTGTATTATAAGATGGGACTGTTGTCTAATGTTGGGAGTTGTCTAATGGGAGAGGGGGGAGATAAAAGGTAACATGTACCAGGTAAAGCACACACCACTCCCCTGCAGCAAGGACTCCCGCCTTTGTAACCAGGGTCATGCGTGTCGCCATGACGTCACGGCACGCGCCAATGACGTACTAGTCAGCGTGCATGACGTCATGGTCTGTCCCGCGTTAAAGGAATTGGGGTAAGAAAGCGGCGGGCTCGGTGGGTGGTGTATGGGGACAGGGGGTGGAGGGTATACCCTATGACGACGGTGGGGGTGATGAGGGTGGGTGCGGGGAGGTACAGGGAGCTATAGGGCAGTGACAGCTAGGGTGGGTGCTGCCACTGGCTGCCACCCACCTGGCCATAACCCACCTGGCACCTGCACACCACATCACAGTCTCCATCCTATGTCCCCCACCCCACCCTCACCCCTTATGGCGCCGCCAAACACTCTCCACCCGCTGATGCTTACACCCCAGTGCAGTAAGCAGCCAGATCTATGCTTGGAGAGTGTGACGATCACAGAACAACGTCAATCACAGTGAGATCGATCTGACGTGACGCGGTTACAGCACGCTAGGATATAGAATGGTCAGAAGGAATCTAAGCCAAAGGCACCCCAAGGTGTCAAACTCAACACCCGTGTAGTTTACCCTAACATATAGCTAATATAGACAAAGGTGTTACTTATCAATCGTGAGATTGTATAATCAACTTAAAATAAATGAAATACTGAAATGCCTTCAAACCTACATGCTGTTCATATATATAAATATGCATAATGGATTCTGCTATCCAAATTCGATTTGCCATGATGTAGGCCTATATAATAAGTAAGTTCTCCATGAAAATGGTAGCATGATGAAGGAGGCGTTCAGCCAGAGCAGAACATTAATGCCCTCCGTGTTTAGATTAGCCCCGCCAAGCTTAGGGGATTCATCTTTTTAATGGGCTTTTCTTTTTTCACACCCAGGATCAATTCTGTTTTGACTGGGATAATACATTTGGGACACAATACACATCTTGCCTTTCAATTGTCAATCCGCACTAATAGGATCAACGACTCTAGTAAAATCCTACCAATGATCAATAGTCTCACTCCCTAAAAAACAGTCCTGTTGCTTTTAGAGATGACTTTAAAGCCTGAGATCGGGTTTATTTCAATATTCCGTTTTTGGTGCCACATGGAGTGATGTATTTCATATGGCCTGTCCTTGTTGCCCGTGTATTTTCTTTTATACTATCGTAAATATATATTACAATGCCGTTGCTCATTTGCAATCGATGTTAGTAGCGTGCAGGCAAGGATTTGATATCCTTGCAGGGCTACGCTAATGTTACTATTCCATTCTATAGTTACCGTGAAGGCCCATATTAGCTACAGATCGTGTATGGATATAGAATAGAACCGTCAAACAGACGGCAGCAGGTCATAGATATTGGCATTTGCCAATGTGCACCCTGCCTTGGTGGTGTGACTGCCGAGGCTGGGTGTGGCTGTGCATGGGGGGGGGGGGGGGGGTGCTGAGGGAGGTGGGGGAGAGAATGAAGCAGGGTGGGAGGGAAGAAGGGAGGCGATTGGTAAATGGGTCACCAGCGTCATCCTCCGCCGCCACCACCACTACAGCACCACTTCCTCCAGTAGGAGTAAGGTATACACACAAGTAGTGGCTGACACCCTGCTGCAGTTACCCCTAGGGTCCACACACAGGAGGAAGGACATAGGGCTAAGAATATAGCCAGTGGTTGGGGTCAACGACCAGCAGGCTGGCTGTCAGTGCTACTACGACTACTACTACATGTACTACCACTACTGTAGGGGCCTGGCGGTAGTAGGATAGAGTAGTGCAGGGAGAAGGGCGTCAGACTCAGGCTACTGCTGCTGCTGCTGTCACTACACCACCAGCTCAGCACCGCCAATACTACTACCAATACTGCTGCTACTATAAACACCACCATACTAAGACAGGTGAGTCTAACCTCCTCAGGTCACCCCCAACCTCCACGTGTTGTGGAATTCACACCTATACTGGGTGTAGTGCTGCTATTGACCAGCAGTGCGTGGTTGGCTAAGTAAGGCAGTGACTCAGAACTGCTCACCGACCCTCTGGCCACTTCCGGGAGTTGGTACAGGAGCAGCTCCCAAGGTGGGTCTGCTCTGCTGGTTTACGTGACAGGCGTGCATTGCATGATGAGAATAGCTCAGGGATTCTCTGCCCCAAAGCTTTGTATGTGTGCTCCCACGCTTTTGTATAGACATCTGTATACAATATACCAGTATATACTTGTATACAGGTATGTATATATGTTTGCTTCTTACCATATACGTAGACAGGTATAATGGCAAATATGTTTGTATCCTTTTTAATCCTCCGCTTTTTTGTCTTGATGGCTGATGTTATGCATTATATGGGTTTTCGAAAGTGATCTGGTAACTGGATAGAAATATAGACATTCTATGAATACATCTGTGTCTTAAGATAAGCATGCCATGAGAGCATGCATACATAATAGCTTGTGGGTACTAGTACTATGATACCAGGAGGGCAGATGGCGCATGTGAATATACTTTGTCTTTATGGAACCTTGTAAGGTTGGCCTACAGACTTTGACGATGGCATCCGCATTGATCATTGCCGGGAGACATGTTTTGAATTTGTTCAATGGGAGTAATCGCATCAATCCATATAGCGACCGTTCCTGTTCCTAGTCGTCATTATTGATTGCCACTTTGATTTTGCAACTGGCATGTATCAAACAATAGCCCTGTGGCCATTGCCATGTTCTACAATAGCCAGAAGAAAGAGTAGGCAAGCCTCAAAGACACTAGGATCAATCTACACCATTCAACCATCAAAGCGGGTCTGCCATTGCATAATGATTGAAAATGCATACATTCATGTCAGTGGTATCGATCATTGAACGGTTCTATAATTAGATTTTAGACGCAGAGATAGCACTAATGACACTGCCGACTCGATGTGGTCCCAATCTGAGTGATTATATATTGGCAAATCAGGGGAACATGGCACGCCAATGTTGGCTTAAATAATGCATGGCCAGGTCGGCAGTGGGCTATCAGCTCAGTCAAAAAGTCGGGCGCCTCTTGTCGTGAGCTTTGAATAATTTGGTTTTGACGTGCATCGTGTAATTGCGGTTACCCTTAGTAACCTAAATGTTATCACTCCATTCCAACTCGGTCAGAGTTTTAACTGCTGCCGCTGGCTGTGGTGTGGTGGGGAGGCGGAGGAGGAGTATATTACCTGATCATTAACCTACTAAGGCTGGCAGACAGTGCCTCCAGTAGGCCTCCATGTGGTGTGGGTGGTATGGAGGGTATTAATACTACTAAATGACCCCTATCCTATAGTGACGCATTAATGACATGAGCCTTACGCCGCATGTGCTCCAGGGTGTGTGGTAATTAGTTAAAGACACGGATTCTACGTGGGTGTCACGGGTAGACAGGAAAAGACAGATTATATATTCTAAACTACATCGATTGGGTATATCAAGAGAATACAATAAAAATGTACCTGATTTCCGTTTGTTGGGATGCAAGCAGGAAATAATCCCAATTCGTAGTTGAAGATGCCCACAGGCATACTGATGATAAACAACATACATGTACATGCATCTATTATAGAACATGATTGTTATGAATATCTAGAGGAAGATTATACATCGACTGCATTCAGATTACAACTTACCTCAATTCTTGGACAATCAAATCATACGAAAATTGAATACCCAAACATAAAAGTTCCCATACAAATTGTATGGGATTGCATATTAATATTCAACTGTATGACACTACGGGAATAAAATAATATCATGCTTGATGGAAACAAATTAACGGCAAATATGAATGAAATATTCACTTGCAAACTATTTCTTGACTTACTGTATATGGTAAGATTATAGAAAGGTAAGGTATACGGACAACTATGAGCATTAGTTTGACTTATGTCAGAAAGAGTTAGTATTAGTAAGTACCACTGATGTAGTTGGCTGTTGAAAGTTTCAAGTGATGAATGATTGGTCATGGCTGAGTAACATGATACCACCGTCCTACAATTCTTCTCGGGGGAAATCAGATATGGGGCCCAATTGGTAATTTCCTTGATGAAACTGTTTCCGCGCTTTGTGTAAATCTGCACTACTTCGGAAGTAGTTTAAGATTAATCGGACACCCGAGAAGGGGAAAAGGTCAGTGTTCGAAAAGCCAGGAGTGTTGTAAACATGTATCATTTAAATCCAGGGGTATAGTACTGTATGGTAAAATAGTTTTTTTGTTCATCATTCCTGAAAATATAATTGCCCACGCCCTCTCCTTGTTAGCCCAAGCGATGGCTCTTACTGGCGGGGTAGTAAAATTGTGACTTTAATGGAAGACTACCAAGGAGGGAGTTGTGCTTTACATTACGTATACATTCAAAGTATACATACAAAGTAAGGTGGCTGATGGTGAGGGGGAGAGGGGTTGCTATGCAGGTAAACAGTGATGATCATTTCGTGGTGTTGGGAGTTGGGCATCTGCCAGGTGGGCTGCACATTTGTCAAGGTATGTCGATACCAGTGGGAATGGCAGCTGGACTGTGTTCTGTCACCTGAAGCCACGCGCTGTGTCTTAGACCTTTATAAATGGGTACATGGTGATTTTGTTGTCATGATGCATGGCTATAGGCTATCACTGACAACTTTACCCTTTGGGAGTGTATCATGCAGCCCCGTAGGGTCGGCATGATTCTTGAATGCAGCCCTGGCGAGCAACTCACCAGAGCTGCATTTATGCATCATGACGGTTAAGGGCATAAGTCAATAAAGCCCAATGCTATGCGGCCCTTAAATGGCTAGTGACTGCTACCCCTCCCTGGTCAGCTGCACCCTCTCCTGCCTCTCCTGGTGATGACCTAATTGATGTGTACAGGTATTAATATGGATACAAGCACAGATGACATGTGAGCTGTCATCATAGATTTATGACCAATGAAGGATGTTAGCCACCGACGGTTGTTTGGGCTGGTCCTTAATAATTAATAGAGCCTGTTGATTCTTTCTTTGGCTGCTATGTGCTTTAATAATGTACTCGTTTATTGTGAATAATGGGAGTCTATATACCCCTTTTCCATTTAATATGTACTAGTAGAACACAATGATGTCAAAATGTTTTTCAAAATGTAGTCTCTGATTATGTAAATTTCCTGCAGGAAATTGTCATTAAGCGCCAAGGGTCCTGCTTTATTTTCTGACCAGAGGGTGGTATCTCGGAGAAGATTTATATGAGAATCGTTCAATTTTGACCTAGATCGCAGTAAGTCTATTGCACTGAATTGTCACAACGTAAAAGTGCCAGTTAAACATTCCGAGAGTGAAAAGCTAATGGAAGAGTCAATCATCACTAATCTTGTAATAACTCGCGTGCTGGAGTATATTAATATACCTGTGTAGTATTGATTAATATCATTATGCAGGAGGTGGTGTAGGTGGGTGGCCTATGCTACCTGCTATGAATCCCCGGAGGGTAGGCCCATTGTCCTATAATAATAGTGTCTGGGGTTGTTTTTAGTATTGCTCATATCCATCAACTATTGTTGGGTAATTGCACGGCTGAAAGGCAAGGTGGCGGGCATAATCTATGGTCAGCTGCCTCAGCCTCAGGGAGCTGTACCAAGCGGCTACGGTGTTTTGTTATGGCCACACCCACTGTTGTTGTAGCAGTAGTGATGGTGGTATGTGAGGGTATCGTTAAGGGTAGGTACAACTGCCAAACTACAGCCCCTATTTGTCATTCGACAGCCCCTTGAAAAATATTTTTATACAGGTTCAAAAACTAGAAGTCCCTTTATTCGTACATCAATTATGATAGCTCCTGATTATAATTGTACTAGCAGTACTTCTCAGTTATTGACAGCCCCAGATTTGTACTGTCCCCCCCCCCCGACACACACACACATACCTTATTCTTTCTCCAACGAGCTCACGGTCACATCTATACATGTCTCTGTCCTATATTTTATTTCAAGCTGTGTGAAAAACTATTTCTTAAATCATAGCGTTTGGAAGATATACGTCTGACATTTGTAGAATATTACAGCATGTACCGGTAGTTCTAACTCAAATATGTCGTTTTGCTAACCTACAGAAGTAGATAGCGGTAGGAATGGGGTGTGAGGTTCAATGGTCAGAGTCCAGAGGGCGCAGCAGGTCATGGCTGGAGCGCCCCCTAGTGCCATGCAGGGGAAGCAGTTCCATAAAAGGTGCTGACCTCTGGGGGTATCGTCTTGCGGCCCTGGAGGTTCAGGTAACCTGGAGTACACACTGACCAATGGGAGTGAGGAGGTGGGTGACCCTGACTCCCCCTGGTGGTAACTGACCACCTACTCCAGGCACTGACATATTTCTTCTGTCAGCATGTCAGACTCGACTCCATTCCTCCTCCAGGGCGGGCCAGGGCTGGAGGAGCCTGCCTATATGTTAGATGTGTTACATGTGTTCTCACAACTCAAAGTTCCCAGAATGTTGTGGTGCCTAGATATCCCAAGACATCTAAGTTTTCAACACGTGTTGAAGATTTCTTCTGGGATATCAACAGAAATCCTCCTTTCCTCCCTTCCTCCTATATCTACTGACAAGGTTACTAGTATGTTATCAGAATGGATGTGTACCACAGGGTAGGGTTCAGAAGTAGGATGAATGGGGATGATAAATGATTTGTTAGATCTCAGTTGAGATTTGGTACACCCTGGTGTGGCAGATTTGAGGATGACTGCATGGAATGGCGCAGGGTGGGGATGCCTCCAAAGATGCATGTGTTAAGGAGTATATGGATGTTGAGGTATGTGGAGAGGGATGTTGAAGAATGCCCAGTGCCCTAGCGAGGGACCCTGGCGACCTTGACTGACATAGACAGATCCCACATGGCGTGTTTTAATTTTATTTTTTTAGATATAACCTTACATATAGGAGGCAGAACAAAATATGGCAGTTTGGGATGGTGTCTATTGCTTCTATGTTACGTACATCGCTGCAGATCGGCACATATGTTCGATCATAAACCACAGCAATTTTCAATGATTTGAAAGAAAAAGAGAAAAAAAAGCAGGAATTTACAGGTATTCGCATAATGTGCTGGGATGGATCAGCTATGTGATACTCCTACAGGTAGGGGTTGATGTACCAAGGTGCTGTAAAGACGCAGGTAGTGGGTCATAACTCAGAATCAGCAGTAGGTCTGAAGGTTAATCTAACACAGCCGCCCTACCTCCCTACCTAGACACCTTGTACATGGAAAGGGAGTGGTTTAAGCCTCTACGCAGCTGCGTGGGCGGAAGCAAGGCCCCACTGCTATTATGAATTATGACAATTTTTTACCACTTTCAGATGGGTAAATTATGTAAAGGTAAAAGGTCCTTTTGTATGGCTCAATTGATTTACAAAACACGCCAACTTCCATATATCATGTGGTTGTTAGTGATATCCATAAGTTATATAATAAACAAACATGGCGTCGACTCATTGTGCCGATGGGACTGGCTTAGGCGTATTTATGACAGCAATAGGATGTGCAGTTTATGAAATATATATCGACCAATGGCTCCAGGCAACCTTAGTTCTTACCACTGTCTTTTGACAGTAATGATATATGACAAGTGCAGTAACAATGAACATCAAATATTGCTCACCATTCTTTCCAGTCGTATTTTGGAACTGTTTTGCTTCACTACTATGAGGACAAACATGCTGGTGAGATTCTAAATAATAGATTCATGCATTAGCCAAACGACAGAGGCACTTTTCATCATTTGTACCTCACGATACATGGGCTACATTGGCCGCCTGTGGTTTCTTGAGCGTGTTACCTGCATGGTTAAAATGACTTAAATGTGCGGGGTGCTGGTGCAGGTATCCAGGGTGGGGTGGCGGCGGTGGTGGCCTGGTTCTTATTGCACCAGCCTCCAGGGGGTGAATTTATACTCCAGGATCAGGAGGGAAGACTTGTTTGATATCACAGCGGGTGGTGAGGGCTGGGTGTAGGTGTAGGAGGGAAGGTGCTGATACTGGAGGGGCACAAGGTGATACACATGTACCGAGAAGAAGAGAGAAGAAGAAGGGGTAGGCCTACTTCAACATTTAACCGAGGAAGCAGCTATACAGCTACCACATATCAACTTGAAATGTTGAGTATATTTCCAAGAACTGTTTATGTTCACTTAAATAAAGTACCTGTAGGTTCTTTTTGGAAAGCTTCAGAATATTTTTCAATAAATTGCTTGCCGTGTGACATGTTTTTTATGCAATGTATGTCCACAATCATTCTCAGCACATGAACATTTATATTACACCATTTGAACTCAGGTCCATAGATATACTATATAGACAAAAAAAGAACGACTCTGATTCAATATCAGGAGTGCGAGACACGGGGCGAAACAGCTCTTGTGCTGAGCTCTGACTGCACAGAGATAGGAGGAGCAACTCACTGTGGAGGGATGTGAGCCGTGGTAGATAGAGCTAGGCTAGCTGATATCTAGGGAGCAGCTCACGATGGGGATAGGATTGGTAGATAGAGTTGGTATGTAGAGCAGGGTGAGCAGCTCGGGTTGGCAGGTAAGACCCCCACCTGTTGCTGGGTGGCAAGGGGGAGGAGTTGCTCCTACCTGATGGATGGACATGGGTTAGACGAGCTGCTCACGAGGTGCTCACCCTGAGCACAAGTTGCTCTGGAACCTTGCCATGAGCATCTATAAAGTGGGGTAACCTATCCGCAGTATTTACCTTTGAACTAGTTCCTTACTGACTTAGAGATAGGCCCATGTCAGTGTAGTATATTTAATACATGAAAACCATCAGATGGTGGCATATCTCAAAATATATTGATGTAAACAAAAGTAAAATTGATAGATACTAGTAGACAAATGGGGTTGGAACTCATATATGGAGGAGGGGGGCTGGCGTTCTGCCTGAAGTAAGTGTTGTGTTGAAGCAGGGCGTGCAGGGAAGCAGATGTGTAGAGTTGCCATGTGTATAGAGACCTAATTAACCCGAGCCGTGGTTAGATTATACACAAGCCTTAGGTATAGGCCCTACAGCATTATTACACAGTCTATGTTACAGCATCCTATGCTTGTATATGTGTTCAAGTCTAGCCTCCTTCAATTGGTGTATAATCTGTGCCCAGTAGGAAGTTCAACACGGTTACACCTGATCCTTAGAAACTCGTATTGTAAGTTAGGTATGTATCCAATAACCTAGTGGCGTACTATGTAATCGATATAGAAAAAACGTATGACATGTAAAATGTCTGGGTAAAATGGAACTTTGCCAAAAGGGCACTTCAACATTGTAACGCTATAATGTGGCGCCCCCTGTCTTCAATTCCCGACATTACCTGTTCGGGGCTCTGGCCGTAGGACGTCCCATCTGTGTGATATCTGAGGGAGAGGGTGCTGATGATATTATACACAGCTGGTCACTTTTATCTTAATGTTAGTGTTCAATGTAGAAGATCAGTATCAATGTCCAGTATTGTATATAATTCGAAAATTTTATTGTATGAGGGATATGAAATCTAAGGGAATTGTCATGTTTTAATATAAACATGGGGGGCAGAAAGGGTTGGTCGATAGGGGCGGAACCCTATGGTAGGGGCAGACGTGGGAATCCCCCTCTCCCCTTTCGTTCAAGACATGACCACTCCCTTAGCATAGGTTCATGGTATGTCGGCAAAGTCAGCCAATCAGAATTGTAGGGGAACAAGGAAGAGTAGATCTAAATTGATGTAATTCGCCCAACAGGATATCAGATCCTTTGAAGTTAGGAAGAAACTTTGATAACATGCACTGCAAATGGGGTAAAAATAAATAAATTTTAATTTAAAAAGAAAGTAGTCCAGTCACTACTTCAATTCTTACACTTTACATCTCTTCAAGTCAGAGAATTACTTACAATCATGGTGTGGAACTGATCCCTTCGTGTCCCTTCTCGGGACAATATTTTAAGACAGCAGGGAACTGTGTGTACCTGCAGGGTCGTGGGGTCCCTAGTGGACCCTACCCCCACGCTTATCAGGTATAGCGAGTCATATTTTGAGAGAAAAGACTGCCAGCTGTTGGTTAGGTCGGTAGGTTTTGTCACCAAATGCAGCATGTTGTCTTGGCGGCGTGAAGGGAGCCCACCGGTGGTGTAGTACCGAGGGAGCCCACTAGGTGCCGTCCCCGACCTCTGATCCTATCACACACGCCAACACACGCCGGGCGACCTTGGGTGGGACTCAAGGTCACCAAGTGTGTGTTTGTGGGGAAATGAAGGAGTGGGAGATTTTACAGTTGTGTATGGCTTTTAAAAAATGTATTTATTAAGTATTTGTAGATAGGAGTATCCTTGAGATTTGTCTCATAAAGAACATACATATACATGTATAGGTGTGATGGTCATTGTGAGAATTTTTGAAATTTTACAAGTCGTTGAATAAATGGTGCCAAGAGGTTTATATATGTGTACATGATCATGTATTACATGTTAGTCAGTAGATGAGTAAGTCACGGTGCCACTATTGGCCTCACGACAGTTAAGGTTGAGGAGGGTAAACAGAGACTGCACGAATCTGGTGTCGGAGACAGATAACTGATCCTTCCTGCCCCCTCACGTACCCACTCGGTACCGACATTTTCCGGAGAAATGTCCAAAGCTGACGGTCTGGGACAGATGATTCTATACTATATAAGAAAATGTACCTCCCATCATGAAGGCTGACATACAGTGTAAGACTTCCACCAAATAACAAAATATCGTTCTCTGCACCATGGAGGTATTAAATGAATTCACCGCTCAGACCTGTTCTTCTGACTTCCGTTGTAACGTCATGACGTTATGACGTATAGCCTACATTAGCTAAGTCAGTGTGACTTGCCGGTTACAGACCATGTGAATCACGCACACTCCCTGTTAGTGATGACTCGGATGACTCTATAGTCATGTACCACTTGTCAAATAGGGCGTGATACAGTTGAGATTGATCTTACTCACTGTGCCCTATACCCTTACAGGAGTGGCCTCATACATACATATGCAAAACGTCCTGTCTGTAATGTTTATAAAAACTATACAATATTGATATCACTCTTCACCGGGGAAACAACGGCATTTCTTCCCATATCTAGCATCTGATGTGAAGAGGATATTAGCTGTGTGATTTTGTGTTGTTTTATTCTGTGGATCCTAGCCTTGACGTCACTGGTGCATACTTCTTACCAGGTGTATCCGGGGCCTCCTGCTGACTTGGCATGTTCCCTGCTGGTATGTGTGTATCCTAAGTCAGGTGCTCAGGTGTAACTTGTGTATAAACATGGGTCTACCTCACGTGTGCTTACATAAAATGTGCCTTTCATGTAGACCCAATACCCATGTACATGTACCTGGTTCAGAAGACTACCTGCTCAGTAGATAAGACCTGTGTGGAACCTTGTGGTAATTTAGCTATACGGCTGGCAAGTTTGAGATCTCAATGTGGTCAGCTTAATTGCTGTTTCATATATGTTAATTTAATTTTCTCATAAAAAAAACTATGACTCCCTCAAATCGTTTCTGAGATTTGTGGAAGTTGTTTTGCTTCTTAATTAAGATAAATAGATTTTTTTCATTTGAAGCAAACAGGGGATTGGCTTTGGTTTGTAATAATGCTCGGCTCCCTGGACTGTGACACCTGTGCAATATGCAGGATATATTGTCACGATGACCACTCACGACAACACCAGTCACCACTATACGAGGAGACCTGAATGGGTGGGAGGGGGTCTGTGGGGTACAAGTGGATCTTGGTATTTGGCCAGGTTCAGGTGGACTGGAGGGGCTGATGAGTGGTATGCCAGCTTCTATTGAGGCAAGTGGGATCGCTGAACATTTGGAAAATCACCAAAATGTCAAACACAATAATTATATTTAGCTTTAATTATTTACAGAGACAGCATAATAATAATGTAATTCTGACCTATAAACCACTTAGTTTAAATACAGGAAAAAATAGGCCGATGATTTGACCACAAGAAGAACTTACTCTATTAAAAGACAAGTTTTGAAACAATTACTATGTATTTCAATCAGGCCCGTAACTAGCCCTCTTCGCGGGGTGGTTCGTTTTTAGATATGGTGGAACTTGACATCATTATTCTACGGTGGAACTGGACTTGTTCTAATATGATGGTGGAACTTTGCATGATATATTTGAAAAGAGAGCAGAGTTTCATGTTTATAATCAATCTTTCATGGTTTTCTCTCTAGAATCCTTAATAGTTGTCCGATCGACAAGCCGTAAAGAACAGTATGTAGCCAAGTGTATTATCTTTACAGTCAGCAAGGGTGGAACACTTTTTCTCCAGAAGGGAGGTGGGGTGGTTCGTTCGAAACGACGAACCCCCCCTAGTTACGGGCCTGTCAATTCACCTTGTTTATGAATACACAATACTCTAATAAGTAGTAATAGTTGTACTCAGTTATTAAAATACTGATTATAACCTTTACTATACATACGGGTCACTTGTTGCTGTAGGGATCAGACCCCCCACCCCCTGCCCTCACTCCTCATGCAGAGCATTGGGGGAGGGGGGCGCGTCATGATGACGCCAACAATGACCGTCACGCAGGGGGTGTTGGGATGGGATGGGACGCTGTGACGTAACACGTCGCCCCACAATGCACCTCTCGCTGTGCCGCTGGTTGCCGACCCCCCTGTGCCATTAGGAGTGTCATCAGGCCGGGACGTGCTATTGTGTCAGAGGACCCATCGTAATGCAAATGGCGTCTCCCCCCCCCCACCTTGACCATCCTCCGACCACAATCTCAGGGCATGTATCAGTATATATATCTCCGAGCTGGATTCTGAGAAATTCTCAGCTGGATTCATTTAGACGTTACAATAATAAGGGTGCAGTGATGATAATCTATCAAGTGTTTTATTTCAAAGAACCTAGAAGGTGTTCTTATCCCCCTCCCAACATACACACTAACTCTGAAGTTGGATCCTGAAGAGTTAATAATAGCATTTGCCATGGTGTTTTGCCCCGTCACTGGTAAATCTCTGTCTCCCCCCCCCCCCCCCCCCCCGACCACCAACCCACTCCCATCCAAACACCCTTAGTGGAGTAGATTGGTTAGGCCGGCTAAGCTCCATAGCGTACAGTGACGTCCTATTGTCTGTCTGTGTCAGGGCTAGTTACGTCATCCAGGTGGGAGGGGGAAGAGCCGATTAGCACCTGACATTAAAGAGATGCCAACAAACAATCTGACCCCCTGTGCTCCCCTCATCACCCATCACCCCAACCCCCCAACCCCCACCCCCTGGAGGCAGGATGGGTGCTGCTCATCCACCACGCCCTCTCACTGTGGCGCCCCCTTGTGTACAATGACAGCACCAACACCCTGGAGGAGGCATTGTTTCAGGCCGTGTCCCACTTCCCAGGTAGGAGTGTCTGTTTGTGACCTGATTACAGCTTAATTAATCCTAATTACCCCCGACGTGTCTTAACCTAAGACGCTGGCTGCCAGAGGTAGGCGATGTTTCATATATACAATATACCTGGCAGTTTGGCAGGGGAGGAGGAGGATGAGGGAGGGCGTATGTTTGGAAGATGGGGGAGGGGCGGGCGCTGACCATCTCCCAGGGTCATTATTGCCACGTCGTTACGTCTTTATCGTCACTGCCGTCTTTTCGCCGATGCCAGTAACGACCTCCTAGTGGTGCGATCTGCAGCATGACATGCTGTCATTATGTGACCTGACACTTGACTTTATTTATCTCCATCTAAAGTCTACCCCACCTCCAGGGTGGGGTGGAGGGTTGGGCCGCATTCACCAATAAACCAATTTCTCTCGGGTTTGGCTTAATTAATCTGCCCCATACGTTCCATCAGTTTTAATGGGAACTCATCAAGGATGGATTGTGTAAGCAAACACAGCTTAGCGTTGTGTGCAAATGAAGCCCATTGTGGGTTCTCCGAAGGGAGTCCATGACATGCATTTGACGAAACGTGAGTTTTGATAACTGGGCAATCTTGTTGATCATTCTCTGACCATTATATACCATGATTTGGGTTTAAACCCGAGGCTTAAAGCTGGCAGTTTTCGTCTAATATCTAGAAGACTATACCCAGGTATCCTTAGTTATCATATGTAGTTGAAATTGGTTCATTTACCTTTAAAGGAGGGTTCGTTAGCTACAAAATAATGTGCTTGTGTCCACAAAGCAAAAGGGGGAAAAGACATTATCTTTATACCAAGAGTATGTCAAGGAGTTTAAAAAGGTGAACTACCTGAGGGTTGAGCTGGCAGGTGGATGTAGATATGGACAGGTGTGATAGGAAAGGGGCAGGTGTGAGAAGGTGGATGTGATATGTTTGTCTACAGGTGTGCTTCTGTAGGTGCGAGAGTACACTGATAGGCATGTAGGTGTGGATCAGGGTGTCATCTCATGACGTAACAATGGTCAGAGGGGGTTCTACATGGGGTGTGAGAGAACTAGACGTTTCGGTTGGGACGGAAGATACAACATATCTAGTATGGTGGTCTGAATCAAGTCCATAACCGTGAGTTTGAACGTATCATTCATATATCATTATGATCATTGTGCAAGATATATAATGCTGAAGTTTTGGGTTTTGCAGAAGTGGTGGAAGGGGCGAGTAAACGATAAATAACACGAAAGACAATACAATCAAGTACAGTGGGTTGAGTACACATGGCATACAGATCCCCTGATTTGGTACGTTTTAGTTCAGATTTGGTCAATGGATTTTAATTAATAAAGTTAATCAACAGTGGGTCGGTCGGCACATGGGACGGATAACCGTCAGAGATTGTACTGCAGGAGCCTAAGAGAGAAAAAAACACAAAAAGTAAACACTCATAATCGGTAGACATCATTTCCGAAGAAATAATTATTACAACTGGGGATCCCGAAGAAAAGTGAGGAGGGAGTCGGAGAAGGGGACTTCATTAAATGCAGAACTTTTGTAACAAGAAGAATTGACAATCTGTGTTTGTTGGGGACAGGGTACCACTGGCCAAGAAAATGGCTGCTCATGGAGGCCCTTCAGCAGTGCAGGAGGGAGGGAGGGTTTTAGAGATACAGGTGTGGGGTGTGTATACGGCACTAGCATATCCTTGTACCTCAGGTAGTCGGGAGCTACACCATTCATTTCCTTTAATATCAAGATAATCCCCTCCGTTCACACCTGGAACAAAGAGACTGCTAAGAAATTAACCCATAATGCACTACTCTGGAGTCGGCGGCCTAACCACAATACATTGCTCTGAGTCGAGATGGCGGCCTCCATAGCCCAATGTGCTAGTGCGGTATATACTAGTAGGTGGCCCAGGTAGGTTGCCCGGGGTTGCTGTGGGTCTCTGATCCCCAGCACGCAGACAGCTGCCATCTCCGGAGTACAGGGGGCCGGGAAGCTCTCTTCTTTGAGGCGGAAGCGCAGCCGGCCGGACAGATGGAGAGATCACAGAGAGGCTGAGAGGACGTCGCCATGATGACGTAAGACACGTCTGGAGGACGTAGGGAGCAGTGAGGCATGACGTAGGTCATCAGCCGATAGTGAGCACGACCACACCCCATAGGTCACCTGTTTGTGATGTGTTTGGGGAGGGTCTGTGTGTGAGTCGGGGGGGGGGGGGGGTAGAGTGTCCCTTCAGTGCAGCCTCCTTTTGATTCAGATCTCAACCATCATGTCTACTCCGGAAGTACAAGGCAGTACAGGCAACAATGTCAGAGCTAAAAAGGCCATGAATCGTGCATACTCGCTATATATAGTGAGTATGCACCATACTTCTATAGTGAAACATGAAGCTACCTGTAAGCACAACTAGACTTTTCAGGGAAGTCTAAAATGGTGATAGTGAGTGCGGGAGGCGGGGGGGGGGGGAGTGTCCGTGTTCAAGCACAAATAGGGTAATGCGTACTTCTTTTTCTTTCATAAAATTTTCAGCCTGATCAGACAAATTAAAAACGCAGCGGGGATGGCGTAGAATGTGGGGCCCTTTGTCTGTGTTAACAGCACTTGTGGTGTCTGCTGCCTCACACCCCTTAGTGTGGGCCCCCACCCAGGGGCTGGAGGACGACCCACTCAGACATCGTCAGTTTGGTCGCCTTGACCCGCTCCTTACGGATGGATGCTGAAATTGCCTCACTGAGCCCACTGATGGGTCCCACTTGAGCAGCGGGGTGGGAGGGTGGGGGGGGGGGGGGAGGGTGGGGGGGGGGGGATGAGGTAGCAGGGTGGGAGGAAAGGGAGGGGGGAGGACTTCAAGGAGAGGCTACAAGGTTCGAGCAGCAGCTTCAGGTATGGGTGATGTGCTGCTGTAGGACATGCCATGGTTGGAATATAGCTGTTACATGTATCTCCTAATATTTTCCACCAAAGAATCATATATATGTATATGTATATATATATATATACATGTGCAACAATACTGTGTGTGAGAATCAATGACTCTACTATTACTATGGCAATGCCTTGATACATACGAAGTTGTATACTATTTTCCTACATCTAATGACCTCAGCCACTATTCTACAACTCAAGAAGGATCTACCGAGTTGTGCACGAATACATTTCAAGCTGCTTTTTCATGATTGAATAATTCATACATGTACTGGAATCAGGGACATTGGATATTATGTCACATATATCCGTTGGTGCGGTACTGCCCCCCACCCCCCCACCCCCCCCCCAACCCCTCCAACTTGCCCCATCCCATACCTGCAAAATTATGTGGACTGTTACATAATATGTGGCGACCCATCCTCGAAACCCTAATACTCGAACCCCTTACCTGGAGAGCAGAGTGGTGACCCTCGGGGTCAGGCCCTTCCTGACCTTGTGACCCCTAAACCCCTGACCCCCCGCAATCATCAGGTCTGTAATTTATGAGGGTTGTTTTGATGTTAGCTGTGCCTGGTAAAGCACTATACTGCCCCCCACCCCGCCCCTCTATTCTCCTCCTACCTGTACTACCCTACACTCCATACAGGTCTACCTGATAACACGAAGAGGTAATATTGGGGACATTACAGGATTCATATGTAAAAAATGTACTTCTCTATAATGAGAAATCTCACTGATGAAGCGGAGATGAATGGTGTAGCATAGTACCAGTGTCCCATTGATTAACGTCAGTAATGTCACTGTGGTTTCAAGGAAGCCATGGACATCGTATACTACTCCCTTTCTGCCCTCCCAACACCCATATTCAACAACTCACCTTTACAGGCTCAGTGGCCCCTTGGGCTACCCCCTCTCATCCCCACCCAATCGAGGCCCACTCCAGCCAACCTTGTATATCAGTTTCATTTCCCAAACCCTAATTCTCAGGTGGGTGCAACTATATCCCCCTTGATGTTTGCTTTTTGATGATCCATCACAAAGTGAAGAAACCTCTGAACACTTCTAACGTTTGTAAATGCACTGCATTTTTTCCTTTTAATATGAACTTCATGACAAATTTGTCACTGGACTCAAATAAAATATTTACATTTGGGTATGTATGAAGTGTATACATTGCAATATGTTAAAAAGACGCTACAAATAGTTCTAAAGTCTACCTGTGATATTGACAGCGTGCTCATATACATAACCATATTCAATCACTTGGTCAGCTATTAGTTTAGCCAGACATGTATGTCTGTTTCACTCCCATTTTCTCCCAACCTTCCCAAAGTTAACATCTCAGGCCCCTGGGGGATGATCCCATGTCCATACTAACTCTATATCTCAATCAGGGACGGGGGCAAGCTGCAGCAACAGTGTCCTTTCTACGTGGCCACAGACTGGCTTAGGTGGTGGAGGGGGAGGGGAGGGGACAATAGGGGGAGTGGTTACACAAGCAGTGGAGATGGCTGGTGATCAGGTTCCCCTCTCTGTGAATGCTGCCCTTGGACACTCCACCTCCAGCCGGACAAAAGCCAGCCATTGGGGTCCGCCCGGCCTGTCAGAGCCCCTTCTTCACAGGAGAACACCCCCCCTCCCTTCCTCCCAATCACCCCTCAAGGTATCCCCTGGTCATCTACAGGGGCCTGGTTTTGAGGTGAAAGAGGAGGTAGAGAGGGTATATTACGTAAGAATTTACCAGGTAGAAAAGCGATCAGATCTCAGGGTGGTCGATTGTGTTTCCATGTGTATTAGGTTGCATTCAATGTCTGATTCAAGGATAATACTGCCACTGTACCTCTGAATAAGAGCCTCAGTGCTGGTGCATTTCTTTAGATTCAAAGGATATTGTAGAAAGACTGGTCAGATGAGTTTAGCTAGGCATTGTTTCCATCTTAAGGCAATGGCTGGATCCCTCTCACAAACTGACGGTCGAAAGCTGTCTTTAAGATGAAAGACATTTTTGACGAATAGAACATAAGCAATTTGTAGGAAACACAGCCCTGAATATTTTTGTTCGATTAATGGGGAGCTGAATATTTAAATTGTCATTCCTTTTCAAATGGACAGTTTAAAAGTATAGCAATATTTAACGCGAAGAAAATAACAAGTAAAGGGCGTTTTTCTTAAATGAACCATCACATGCACCATCGACATTTGAGCGTGTTATACTACATTGTACTTGAAGGTTTCAAATGTCTAAAGGATATAAGAAACACTATCTGAAAAAATCGTCCATCATGTATTATATTTTGATCATGTAGTAATTACATATTACCCAGATAGTTAATTTGCTTGATGGGGGAAAATGACGTAGCCCTCGCCTTGTGATGTTACTAAGGAGTTCTTTTTTTCCATAAACTTCAGTCATGTATGTTATGTTTACGCCATGTCCCCTGTTAGTGTCGAGCTCTAGAGCATGATTTGCTAAACGTGTGTATAGTCAACATCTGATTAAAAAGAAGGGTTGTCGGGTCTTTAATTAAGGTTGTCCTACCCATGTCAGCCCCTCATCAGTTCCAAAGACTTTAAATGCTAAACGCTGCTTTATTGGCCCCTTTTGTGAAGCAGTTTCCTGGCCCCCCTCTCATCCCAGTCGGCGGCCCACCCATCCCACTACCTGTCTTTGATGTAGCCAGCTCCACAGACACCTCAGGCCATCAGTGAAACTATTACATAACCATCCCAGCTACTGACGCTTGTATGCACCCCATTGCCTTCCCAACTCACCAACAACAACCCCCTCCTCCTCACAAAATCAAATGACGCCAAGCTCCTGTTGGCATTTTAGGCGACGCTAAAGTGCATTGGCTGCAGTCGGAATGTAGATACGATCTGTGAAAAATGACCTGTTCTCAGTAAAATGCCCCTGGGTTCTGTTTACTACAGTTTCGTTTTGATGCTGTCCAGGCCACGCTGTAGTTAAGCCACCAAGAACATCCTTGAGTTGTTGTGAAGGATAACCACAGAGGATGATAAAGTCCCTGAAGAAAATGGCCGCCATGCCAATCAGCTGAAATTCTTTTTATACTTTTCTTTATATACATTGTATATACACAACTACCATGTACAATTGAATACAGAAGACCTCTCAGATGATAGTCCATGATATATGTGTACGGTTGACAAGTTGTGGACAACTTTGACAACTTTGCCTTTGGTCATTGAGTTATAATGCTCTTAATTTCGTACTGTCCTGTGTGTTATGGAAGGAGCCTGGTTAGTTACAAAATAGTACATGTAGTGGTGTGTTAATGTTGAGAATTGTAAATTCATAAACAGATGATTTTTTCAATCAGATTATACATTATTATACATCACATATATACATTGATGGCAAATCTGACGAGACTGAAACCACCGATCAAATGAGCAGTGGGCGAGCAGTGATGTCGTAGTAGTTATAGGACGAGTACCAAGCTGTAGGTTCCCTTCACTGTATACCCCTACAGCTTGGTACAAGGCCTATAACTTATATATACCACTAGCTGTATGCAGTATACAAGAGGTGTGGAATGTTTTGTTTTCCATGCCCGCTGTGGTATAAGAAACGTTGGATCATAAAACCACTAACATGTAGGTGTACACTAATAAACTTGACTGATGGCATTCATGTAAAAGGGCTTTTATAGCACAGGGTAGTGGTGCATGCCGGGGGTGCATGGCAGGTTGTTTCCACACATCGATGCCCTTTTTGTGTGCTCAGAGTTGGAGTGGGAAATTGTCTTGACGGCCACTTATTGGGTGGGGCGTTCCCGGGTCATTGAGCAGTAGTCCTCGGAGGCTACCTAGGACCTCATCATTATCTTGCCAACCATTAGGCCGCACCTCGGGCCCCTCACTGACCATATCCATGATAGCTGTTAGTACAAGACGGCACGGCGATCTACTCCTGCTCCCTGCCTGTGAACATTAATTGAGATGGATATTGGCGACCCCCTCCATACTTATTGCTCCCCTGGTGATCTAGAGGGCGCTGCCATCGGCGTCCCTATGACGTCATTAGTGTCGCTTTACGACGCTAGGGGTCTCTGGGTGGGGACATCTTTGACGCCTGCGCAGTGCGATAGGGCCGCATGATGGGGCGGGATGGGGGCACATCTCACATATTAGGCTCCATGCGGGAATGGTCACCCCCTCCCTCTGCTGCTCTTCACTGGACAATGGTCAGCGTCCGTGGTGAAGTAGGGAAGGGTCGCTGCGCTTCACTGGTCATGCTTGGAAGGGCACGCTGGGTGGGAGCTGTCGATGGTGCAGGCGTCACACCTGGATGGCTGGATGGAGCCTTGGGAGGATGCTTTAGGCCGGGCTTTAGGCCAACATGGCTGCCATGGTGGATCCTTGCCCTGTACTTCACCTGCCCACCCAGCCCCTGCCCTTTAATACTTAACCCCACAGACAACACAGTGGGCGGTCCCAACTATAATACGGACTCGGAATTAGGTGTTTATAGACCCCAAGGCCATACAGCATTTCTAAGTAATGTCCATCACTTTTTATAAGCAGATCAATGAGAGGGTGGGGTAGAGATGGTGATCAACATACCAGAGATATAAAGTCGTCACACAATGTCCTTGACGACGTCAGCCTTAGTACTACTTAGTAGTAGGTTGTGTTCTTCAATAACAAGTTAAAATGTTTTTTTACAAATGTGTTAAATATGCCTTGGCATGTACGGCATTAATGCGAAAGAAAATATGGATGATTTTAGGGAGATTGACATATCTCATACCTCTCATCCATGTCATTAGCTATTATATGTTTTCTTGAATTTGCCATCCTGTCGACTTTTGAATGAATCGCATCTAGAGTCAGTGACCAATATGTGCATGCTTCACCTACAGCATTCTTGGGATTTAACAAAAAGACATTTAATGTACGATGTGTACGTGGTTGCTGAGCATTGTCGTACATTGTCCACATGCCATGTGTAATACTGAAGTTGGGTAGATTAAACATGAATGTAGGACTCTATAGTAAACAAAACAAAAAATAAAAGGGAAACTGTTCTAGAGTTCAGTAAGAGGTAAATGTGAAGCCCAACAAGTAGATGCCATGTGTGTGTTACGTCAGCTAGCAATGCCTTGAAGGGGCAGGAGGAGGGATGCCATCTGCCAACCAGGGTTAGCTAGGGTTTTAAAGTCTCATCGAGGTCAGGGCCTCAGCACCTCCTCCTCCAAGTGGATCCCAGGAGGGAGGAGTGGCAGTGTGGAGGAGGGTGGGCAAGGGGAGGTTGGGCTGATTGTGGTGGGGGGGGGGGGGGAGTAGTGGACAGTGTGGCCTAGGCCCTGGGGCGCTGGCAGGGCCCCGCAGAGTCGCCCCCACCCCCCTATTGTAGCGCGCATTGTGGTCAAGGATTCAGGCCGAACAATGGGTATTCTCTCCGAAACCAATCAGACCCCCCGAGATTCACGCCAAATTGCCCTCGGTTGTATTGTAACCAATGGCTGTGAGGCTTCTCGGCTTTCCCTTACGTAAGTCAATGTAAAAAGATTGCCCCCTTTACGCTAAGCCTGCCTGCCCCCTGTCCACACCTCCCCCTCCTGTACCTGGTAACCACGACCTGTGGAATGCTCCCTGTTGCTTGATCCCATCCAGGGTTTGATCTTTGTCTGTGAACCCCGCAGAGGGCCCCGAGTTAGTGGGAACCCCTTGGCACCTTGCTACCTCTGCACAAAGGAGTTAAGGTTCGAGGTTATAGTACCATGCTGACATGATTCTGTGTCGGTGACAATTACGCGTCTATGGTGCTGATGCAATGGGAAAACGGGGTACTCGTAAAACCTTCTTGCACCCACAGCTCAATAAAGTTTATAGGCCGTGTGTTATGTGCCCAAGAAAGGTTAAGATCAATGTCCTACTCTCGTTGGATTCAGTCAATTCGCATTGTATCCATGATCCCTTGAATTAAATGGCCATTCGGATATGAAAAAAAGACATGATGAGAAAACATGAAATATAGCTACTAATATGTAAGTCCAGACTGAAGCAATGTGTGGACCATCATATGCTGCATATGGGTATTAATACCGGTACCAAGAATTGCTCCAAGGCATAATCCAACCAACAATCCCCGGCGACGTGATAGACAAGCGTGGGTGATGTTTTCTTGTGAGAGTGCTTAATTTTGCCTCAACACAGTAACTGGAGGAGCTGAAGGCCACTTGACACCAGGAGGAGGATGTGACGAGGACAGTGTCCGGCCAAGGTGTTAATGTCTAGGGCCAGCTGAAGCACCTGTCACTGCAGCTTCTTATTGTGACGTCACCCATGCAGACCCCTTCCCTTCTGCGCAACAAGTGTCTTGAGACTAAATAGATGTTTGTGGAGGACACAATACCCCGCAGACTGCCTCACCTGAGGAGGAGGCAGGTAGATGTGAAACCTGTCCTGTCACAGCCTGAGATGGTATAATAGAACAGAACCAATAGGGGATTCTATACCAACACTCTACTCAATGACCCCATAGTGTCTTCTAGACATACAAAGTACATCCCATTGATTGCATTTAAATGAAGGACTGCGTCTAGTATTGTGTTGGTCTGAATGAGTCCAGTGATGGCAGTGTAAACACTATCCCACACTGTGGCTGTGTAATGGTCATTTGATGAATGATGTGGATTATGTAAGTGTTAAATGATTGATACAGGATATGTAATGGATTAATATAAAGTGTTTGTTCACCGCAACCTCAGCAGTCAATCCCTCATCGTAGTCCCTTTCCCGTCCACCCTCAATAGAAATAATGAACACAGTGTTAGAAGCATGATATGTTTTTGTACTTGAAATATTCAGAATTCTACTGGATCTCGAAAACTAAATGTATACTATGAGGAGGTTCACTTGAAGTCACTAACTATAGTATAGGGGTGGGGTATTTCAGTTTAGTGACGAACGATAATACATTGGGGTCTTAAGAAGGGTCCTACACCGGGGTCCTACGGTTAGTAACGTCATTTGCCGAGGCTACTTGATACCGATAGTGGTGATCATCATTGAATCATATGTATTAAAGGTAGCGATTTGGTGAGACTGACTAGAGATTTTATTCCATGCACCATTCACGCATGTATAGAGATGCGGGACAGTAGCGCATCTGTATATGCCTATAGTTTAATACAGCCTGGGACACATGTGTTTGTAGGCAGGTTACCTGTACCCGTGTGGCGGCAGGTAATTAAACCTTATCAGAGTGTACATCAGCCAGCTCATGGTGGGTACCTGTGTGGTACAACATGGAGTGGGCGGACCCTGTAAACTGATGCTATCAGCTATATGCGTCTAGCTGGATGCATTATCAACCAATGAGATAATTCCCTGGCCTTCACTGCGGAATTTTTAGGGTGCATTATGTAACAGCCTAGACCCATTGTGATTGCTGTATCAGCGCTTATCTCGCCGGTTACCAGATCAAGCAATGGATGCGCCCACAGGGCGACCAGACTGACCCCTATAGGGCGGATATGGTGACAGCCCTTGTAGCCAGTCAAGACGTATGATACAGCAAGCACCGACAACAAATCATATTCGTGTTAAGTGTGGCAATTATGTACTTTGGGCCCTGCTTCAGGTAAAATAATGTACTTGCTGGTGTGTACTACAATTGCCCATTTCTTACCACAACTTAAATATATATAGATGTCATTTTTTCCTAATTTTCTAATGTTATTTCGACATTTAGAATTCATTAGAAGTAAAGTATAAGATAACTATGGGTACTTTGAAATAATAATTAAAGTGTGTATATAAATGGGAAATATTAAGGGTGGTCAGCCGTCGGACCAGGGATGGAGGAGGAGGATGGGTGGACATCGACACTTGGCCGGCCATCACGGCGGCCGGACCGGGAGTATTCTTCTGTTTTTCTCTCAGTGACGTCGCAGGGTGATAAAGGTGACTGAAATGTTGTTTGCCGAGTTATTGAATTACAAACATCAAGCTGTTACTATTGTCACAGGGCTGACACTGAATCGACACCCCATTGTAACCCCCTGGTCCCCCGGGTGTAATCGGCCGAGGTGGCTCTAGGCGGTATTATAGGACGGAGGGGAGGGGGCGGCGGAGTTGGAGGCGGGGGGAGGGAGGTAATGGACTCTGGGAGACGGGTCCCTTTTCGAAATCAGATGCCATCCTATGAATATTCTGGATGCTTGCGCTCCCTTGCCTTTGGAAAGGGCTTAATTTGTTGAGGAAATGTTACCGTGTCGGCTCGGTGTTGTCCAATACACTACAGGACAAAACACAACACTGAATGTTAAGTGTAAGTAGTATAGACAAATGGTGCTATCAAGAAGGTAGTTGTACCTCAGTGTTCACAGTTTTTGACCTCATCTCCAAACCTAAAGTAGTCAAAGGGATTTCTAAGGGTTAAGGGTGCAATTCCAGGGCTGCTGTGATGGTTGTGGAGGAAAATTTAACACCATTGAAGAAGCACATATGTGTCTGTGTAAACGTGTGGAATTGAATAGAGAACTCGTCTAAACCCCACCGACTTCAGAGAAACAGTCTACATCAATAGCAGCTAGGCAGACAGACAAATTCCCAGTCATATCCCGAGATTCCTTTCCCCTTTACGATACCATCGGTATTATGTCTTATGCTTAGAACCCGGTTTGACAATTGGCCGACGATTGGCTGTGTTTTGGCTAGGATTTATCCCCTATTGTCCCTCAAGTAGCCGGCCATTGTTATTGCCCCCCAGTCTATCGTTTGACCCCGGTCCCAAGTGGATTCCCCTGGAAGTCGGAGAGCAGGTATAATCGGTTAATGCCTTAATTAATTGCGGCTCGACATCAAAGACGTGGTCATATCGGCGATAGGAGTTAGTGAGGTCTAATCCTGTGGGGGCCAACACATCGTTATGTGTAATCCTTCCGCCCTGGTGAACTATTGTTTCCTAACCTACCCAATTAGCGCCACGTCATACCTGCATCCCGAGGTACCTGGCCTCGCACCTGGCCACTGCAGCGACATCAAAGTGACTCTCCGCTCTGGGGGAGTTACCGGCTCAGCCTTCTCTTGTCTACCTGTATGCCGGGGCATGCACAAGGACAGGGTTAAGTTATTAACCCTTAAGTGGCAACGTGCAGATGAAAACACAGTATGCAGATCTGAAAGATAGACTTTTGAATCTGGTTTCTTTTCTGTTTTCTTTCACGCCGTGTGGGTTTTGATAAACAAACAATGGCTTACGGTATCTCGGTATTATCTCGGGCAATTCAGCCCACACAGGCCCATCCGACCACACTCTCTATAACATTTTGAAGGTATTACATGTACCTGTCCCTCGGAGATTAGTCAGTACATGTATCATGCATATCAACTGTCTCTGTTTCCATTTACTACCTCGGATCCCTCACTTCCTCAGACAGTTCCCTGACGACTGCCCTTATATAATGTTCCATCATATTTAGACTTAGTTCCTCGGATAATTTGTTTCCTGAGGCGATTTTCCTTGCATGTTTCAATTCGAGGAAGTGAGGATGGTCTGAATATGTCTACAATTGCCCTCCTACTGTTACTGTTGGAAGATGGTTCCGCAAGAACTAAATACAGGCCGCCCACGAATAAATGTCTGGAGATTATAGACCTGTGTTTACTAGGCGACGAAACCGTGTAATAAATCCTAGTACTCAGTACAGTGAAACTTCGTTATAAGGAACTCTGATATAAGGAGACCTTGCTTATAAGGAGCAGATTTATGTGGTCCCGATTTTCTCCTATACATTTATATAGTAAGAAAACTCTCTTAGAAGGAGGTGTTTTTACCTTAACCTCTGATATAAGGAGGAAATTTTAGCTTATTTTTCTTATTTTGTACAAGCAAACCTTACCCAGGGAAGTCATCTCCGAGGATTACATTCACCTACTGCTTAAAATTGCCCACTGTCCCATCCCATAGAGGTGGGGAGAATACTTTTGTAGCTGCTCTAGGGAGGGAGGGAGATCAAAGGCTCAATGAAGGGGATCTAGAAGGGCTGTTGACTTGAAATGATACACACACCCATCTAAATCATATTCAAATCAAGTCTATATGGGTATAAGAGACACCTGTAGGGAGTGTACTGTTGTCTGGGCCTTAATAAGGCTGACCTTGCTTATAAGGAGACCTTGCTTATAAGGAGCGAATTGCACTGGTCCCAAGGTCCTCCTTATAACGAAGTTTTACTGTACTAGTAGACACAGACTGTACACTATATATAGATATATATAGATATATTCCCAGAAACCACATCCCCATGTATATATATATCCAAGTATGATAACGGCCCTTCTTAACACATGTCCATGGCCATTTGTCAAGTAGACTGTGACAGTTCCCTTCCACATGTATACATTCATGTTAAATATCCGTCACCGCTCACCTCTCTGTGCCCAGTGGTAAAGGCGACGCACCGTCGTCGTCTCTTGTATAGACTGACTAGCGCCGCAAATATCACCTGGACCGACCTAACCCCCCAAAACAACCCCAAAGTAGCCACCAGGAAACGCGCGGGGCCTTAATATGGTGACGGCGCCCCGGATATAGAACAAAGGTAAACATAGATAAACATATATAGCCGCCTGCTGGCCGTCCGCACGTGGCGCTTATAGAAACGCCCGACGCCCCAGGTAAATGTGGACATGGCCGGGTTTGGAAATAGCCGCGCGCCTCTTTGAAAACGGCCGCCGCGTGGTAGAAATAGACGCTGACGGCTAGTATTAGTCGTCGCTGCGGTCGTCGTCGTTGTTGTGACGGGGGGCGGGGAGAGTATATTTATTTACAGAAGTTCCAATATAAGACTTGGCTGCTATTAATGCCTTGCTGCATGCAGTGGCGGCGGGCGGGTGGAGGAGTGTTGTAGTACACTATAAGAGGCGGGCAGTGAGAGTCAGACTTTGTACGCGGCCCGCGGCTACCCATACCGCAGGCCGCAAGCTGAAATTCTCGGCTATCGTCGCGTTGGCCGCCGCGCCGCTTGTGAAGTTTCTAACACTTTTTGCTGCCCTTCTGTGGCGAGCAGGAGGAGGAGCAGGAGAAGGAGCAGGAGGGGTAGGCGGCTAACTAGTAGGAGTGGGAGATGGGGGACTGGGACCTCTCCAGTGTCATCATCCAAGATTGATCCGTGCTAAATAGGGCCCACAGTTAATTGGTTGTGTTGGCGCGGCGCGCACGGCCGGTGCTACCGGGAGGACGGAGGGGGCAGGATGACGCCTCCCAGGGCCGACATGCATCACGCGCCTCCCGCCGACCTGACCTGCCCTGTCCGGCCGCGATAACCGCCCTTCCGCCCCGCACCGCCGCTCGGCTCCCCGCGCGTCCCGGGGGTGGGGGCGGGCGGGGCGGGAAGCCAGGCGGGAAGCCCGGGGTGAAGCCACGGAGCAGTGATGAGGCCAGATTACAGCCGCCCGCGCCATCAGCCTATAGTACCCGCGGGAACCGCCAGGTGGCGGGTCGGATGATCAAGCGGCGCTTGTAGCCGGCGTTAACGACTTAGTACCGGGGATAAGGTGCTAGATGAGCCGTGGCCGCCCGTGACCAGCGGAGGGACATTAGTCAGCTACTCAGGAGCTACTCGGAGCTGCTCGGTGTGGACAGACTGCGCATGCTCGTCCTTTATCTGCCCCGCAGACCGCAGCGCCCCCAGTGGCGGAGTGGTGAAACATGACCGGAAGTGATAGGGCAGCGACCGCGGTGACGCCTGGTGAGCTAGGGACGCAGTGACAGTCGTTATGGGCGACAAGACAATTACAAGAAGTGATCCACGCCATTAAACGTCAAGTCAAGTGGGTGCAGTCAAGTGAAAGGCAGATCTCTGCAACTCAATTTAACAACGAAGAGGAAGTTAAAGAGCTTGATACTGGTGAATATTTCATCGTAACACATGCGCCATGGATAAGAGAGGCAGGTCCTCCAACCAGTGGACTGTATCGGATTCTGTGCCATATTGTCAACATTCAATCTCGCGGATTGAATCGTCACGCTTGACTTCATTGTACATTGGGAGTGAATGTTAAATGAACGGAACTTCTCATCATGTCTTGCCCATACATTGCCGGTGTATATCTAAAGGTCATATCTAAAATAAAGAATTTAATCTATGCACTTATACATTATACAGGATACTTATTCAAATGCACATGTCAATAAAGTGTACTGGTGTGGTATAGCTGTATGTTTTTTTGACAGTTCAATCAATGAGGAGACATGTTGATATGTGCTATGACCTTTTGGCCGGGTGCTGGGGCGTATAGCGTCACCCGACATGTGATAAGGATCGGGCCCTCCACCCTCTCACTCCTGCCGTGACCTTCTCTGTGACCCCTGACCTTCAGACGGCGGATCCCGCCCGCCACCTGTCGGCTGAGGGCCACACCTGAGTGTGGGCACCCAGGGGTGGGCCCTGTACACATGTACGGTACATGGGCTATACCTGCGTGAGGCGCTGCTGGACACGTATAGAAGAGGGGGGGGGGGGGGTACCCGGCTATTGAAGTATATGAGAGTTACCAATCAACACCATTCTAGCATTCCTACCTGGAATAATTAATAGTGTAGTATACAACATACTATAACATGACTTAAACAGCTTTAAACGGGTAAACTTATAATTTACAACCGCTGAGCAACCTCAGTATAGAAAGGTGCTGACCACTCTCCCATCCTAGTTTCTGCACACTGCATGCTTGAATACCACCCCGCATATGTTTTCAAGACTTCAACATTGACTATACAATAATGCATGTAGATTGTCATTTCCTAGAAGGTTGGAAAGTAAGAAGTATTTGTATATGGCAAGTACCAGTACTTATAGGGCACCAAAGTCTCGACGTTTTCGTAAATTGTTTTCCCTTTGTAAGTTAAAGATCATATGTAGAGTATTCTAACCAGGTCCCAGAAAATATGAAATATGGCTCAACTGTGCGTATTAGTGGCTGTATATTGAGATCAAAATGTCCACCCGTCCTTCAAGCCTGCGGGCGATGATACCAAGGCCCATGGAGAAGGCCCGACTACGTGAGGAGACCCGCCCCATATGATAGAGCATGTAACTTCCTTGTTCTGTTGGCAGCTCCTGGTTCTGTTGACAGCTAATGTGTGTGAGGAGAAGCGATTCAAAGATATGTACATCTCAGTACTATTCGGACCTTCTGCATTTAATAATCCTTCTCTTTACCCGATATGAGGTAACTAACCCTTGTATTACATGCAGTTAATAAATACATTTGTATATCAATGTATAGCCCTTAACGTTATTGGAGGAGGGGGACTGAGGATGGGCACAGTGTAAAAAGGGTAGAGGGAACTCTCGAACTAAAGTGGCTCCATACATTCTTATCGTGCCATAGTTGTCCTTCAAAGGCTGATGCTAGTCAGCAGCGTGGGAGAACAGGGGGTCTGATCCGATGTATGGGGGTAACTAAAGTGTTGGTAAATTATAGGGACTGAGTGGGGGAAGTGGCTACTGAAGCAAATTGTGGCGGCCTGTGAAAGCTGATCCTGATGTCCAGCGGACGCCTGTCACTGCCCACTATAGCATGCTGCACACCTGTATGGATGTAGCTGAGTGTGAGGTAAGGGGAGCAGGGTGCTGGATGCACACCTAGGGGGTCCAGTCACCTGTATCCCTCCTGTACAGCCCCAGCCCCAGCCTCCCTCCATACACATGCTTTTATATCTAAGAAACCCCTTTTATATATGTCCCACCACTTGGTGCAGGCACCCAGGCGTGAGGAACACGCGGACAAAAGTCACACCCACGGCCCCGTGTTCATTATGGGAAAATATTGGCGTGAA
The DNA here is from genome assembly GCA_947462335.1 of Harmothoe impar. Classification (NCBI taxonomy): domain Eukaryota; kingdom Metazoa; phylum Annelida; class Polychaeta; order Phyllodocida; family Polynoidae; genus Harmothoe; species Harmothoe impar. The sequence goes on along the minus strand of OX381709.1, from coordinate 41,393,975 downwards.
AACAGTCGAGTTGGGGTCGCACTGAATGATGCACTTTGTCGGCCAATGGTGGATGTGAGCGGCCGACAGAGGCCAGGCCTGCCCTCCCCCTCCCTCCCCTGCTGTTGTCACCAGGGGATGGACCTTTGCTGCTGGACAATCAGCTGACCCCCGGGTCAAGGTCGGGCCCCCGGATCCCCCCGCGCACCCCTGGTGGTCAGTTTTGTCACTATTGTAGTGCTGAAGATGGGAGGAGGGGGATGAAAAAGGTGGATTGTGGAGGTCTTCAGGGAAGTGGAGGTGGGGGGGGGGGGGGGTGATCAGGAGGGTTGGTATGCTTCCCCTGGCCCCCTCCCACCCTTGGTGAAGGCACCGGTTGATGTCTGGCTGAGATAGGGAGCAGCCGTCACTGACTGGCCGCTCATCAAAGGCCTTCTCCTGTCAGGCGAGATGCTTTCACCGTTTTGTATGCCGTCTGAATGGCTGGTCTGCACGGGGATGCATGGGGCGAGTAGCGCCGGCCCCTGCACCGTGCCACTGTATGTATAACGGTCAAGGGATCCAGCATGGGACATGGGAGGGGGCAAGGCAAGCCGACAGGATGGCTGGCAGCTTAGTGGGATTAATAAGGGTTTGGGGTGGGGGCTAGGGTTTAGGGTTTGTGTTGGTGTCAGTGAAGTGCACTTTCCCTTGTGTGTCTGGGGGATTCAGAGAAGGGATGAGAAGATAAAACCCCAGGTGTTGTGTTGTGTAGGTCTGGCATTGCAGTGGTCAGTGACTGACTGCTACTGCTGCTGCCCCTCCCCTGCCCGCCCCCCTGGTCAGGGTGGGATGCTCCCGGCTGTGTCCGCCCGTTCCGGCCGTCTTGTCTCCAGCCGCCGCCCTGTGGTGGCCGTCAAGGACGCAGCAAGCAGCCGCACTGTCCCGTACAGCGCTCAGGTATCTCTCCCCCCCCCCCCCCCCCCCCCCACACACACACGCCCCCGGCCAAGCTGACCAGCCTCTGAAGGTAGTTCCCTCACTGAAGTCGTCAGCTACCTGCCACGTCCTCTCCACGACGTGGTCATCACCTACGTGTGTGTTGGGGGGGGGGGGGGGGGTAATCTGTGGACTAATAATCCAATGGTAAACAGAATATCAGATACGTGTATGTACATATCAGACTCAAACGTGATGCAGTAAATATAATCCCTGACAGATCTATAACATATATTGAAGAGGGAACGCCGAAAAATCAAAACAGATGATACCCATACCATCGTTGAAAAGAGTACAAAAGAGGTTATAGTGTTTACTCACTGGTGGCTTAACAGAGGTCCAGTCTCTTGAGGAGATCAGCAGAATCTTCACATGACCACCCCCATCCCCCTCCCTCAGTTTCATCTTGTCTACATCATAACATGTACCGGTACATCGTATCAAGAACCCTCTGGGATATTTGCAAAGTCACGTGGAATATGAAAGTGGAGCTTGATGATATAAAAAAAAACTGTAAACAAGAAATTGACATAGCTCAGGGATGAACGATTTCAATTCCCCCTCATTTCAAGTTTTTATGTGGCGAAGACCTGAACTTTATTATATAGTGGATCTTTATTCTTGATGGGCCTCAATTTGAACCTTTCACTTTTTTAGATTTTTCACTTTCACTTTCATCCCTGATACCCACCTACATATCTATGGGTAGGAGGGTTTACCTGTGGGACACCTGTAATAGCCCCCCAGGGTGGGGGTATACCTGCAGGGTGGGGTTGGGGAGGGGGTTGATGGATCGGCCCTCCCCTGTCTTCTGGTGACGACTCTGACCAGGCACTGACCAGGAACGATGTCCAGGCAGGTCGTACTGTGGTGGTTAGCGTGAGATTGATGACGTGACGCTCAGCTGGGTGGGTGCGACGTAGGTGACGTGTATGTACCCCCTGACCTGCCTGTACCCTAAACCCTCGAACCCTCATGTACCCTAAACCACAGCTACAGCCTGAGCCATATATGACCACCGTACATGATCATGTAGAGGGAATGGGGAATGATATCACACGGTCTATAACACATACACGTATAACTGATGCTAAACATATAGGGCACTACCTTCAGGTAATTACACGTATAAGTGAATTAATGAGAGTATTTTGGTAAAGAATTACATCATCACAGGAAGTCAATAGTAGTTAAACACAAAACGATGCTAGATACCTAAATCAGTGCCTGTGTTCTGCAGACTCATTCAGACAGGGCATTTTGGAGCAGTGTGTTATGGCTTAAGTGTCCAAGGTCACGCAAGGCGTTCATCGCACGTCTTGTGTATGCCCTGGAGACTCGCGGCTATTGGGTGCCATCTTCATGCCCTTTTACTCAATTTTCCTTACTTCTATGACGATCACCTTAATAAAATAAGGGTCAGAGGATGTGTCAGGCACTAAGTCCTCCAGGAGAGAATACAGACAGCAGGATGACGTTCATATTACAAACAACACTTAAGATAGCCGACAGGCAAGGCCAAGGTCAAATCACTTTGGGTCAGTCATTGACCTGAAGGTCACAGGTCAAGGTGCAAAGGGCAAGCTTCTGCAGAACCAATCTGCTGCGATTTGCAATTGGTGGCTGAGTGGAATTGGGGGGATGGTTATGAACGGTGGCATCCTCAGTAATGAGTCAGCAAGTGCAGGGTAGATAACCCATCGTCATAACTGCACGACATCAGGTGAACATGAGCTGCAGCAAGTCGTGACATTAACTATAGACCCATGCGGCAAGAATAACCTTGTTTTTACGTTGTTTTAGGCAGGCTGTGTATAACCTTGTCTGTGTGTAATCAAATTACTATATGTATTTTGCCTTGTAGGATTTTGATGCCATATTTGCGGGTATATTAGTGCTCAATCAAACCCCAGAAAGGTGTTAAAATGTCTTAAACAACCTGTCTGAAAAGTGGCCCTTTCTTGCTGCAATGGTAAAAAATATAGCAGTATGAACATACACGTTTTTTCCTATTGTGCATTCATTGATATCGTTTCTTCTTTTTTTCGCTTACAGGTTCGCCCATCGCGGACCGTATAGCTCTTGAACTTTGGTGAGTTGGTCTTTATCTTTCTGTATGCCTGATTTGGTCAATAGCCAGACATCATTGTGCAGCACCTCTACATGCATTAATTGAATTAATGCACATTACACTGTTTTCTCTTAGCATACGCCATAATACTTCCGTTGTTATAATCCGCAGGCTAATCTGTTTTGAGTTGGGATTTTTCCAAAGTGTGAAATCAGTAAGCATAACAGAGGTGCATGTTACGCATATGGCCCCTGAGTACCCAATGTACCCCCTTTACACCTTTACACACTACATTTGTATACTACATGTAGCATAGCCAGCACAGGGACGCACCACCGTCACGCCACCTCGTGGTGTGGCAGCACAGATGGGGCTGTAGAAGAAGCAGGGTTAGCAGTGGATGGTGACCTTTGAGTGTCTTTGATATGGGCTTGACGTGTTTCTTTTTGTGTGTGAATGTCACCGCACCTGATCCCAAATATCTATATGATCAATGCAGGGGTCAGTGAGGACAATTTCAAGCTATCGGTTTCCATATTGGAAAGGTGTGTCGAAGGTCATGTTATAAAAAATGTACATGCTTGCCTGGCGTAGATTTACGTATATGTTACACAGCTACCACTTGAACTGCCCGCTATTAACATTGATCAAATAATGACGGGATGACCATAATATTACACAATTCATACTTACTTTAATCTACATAGAAATCTCAGTTCAATAGTGTTGCAAGGCAATGTTTATAGCAGTGTGTTGGTCGGCATTAATATGAAAATGCCACTTAATCGGTGCAAGGAATTGTACCAATAATTATGATCATCAGCAGTAGTAATAAACAAATGAAAGATTTTCAAGATATTGCATAAAATCCAATGAGATGTGATGGTTTGCCGTAAATGAGAAGTAAAGAAGTTGCAAATTGGTTTCTGAATTATCCTACATGTTTCGGTCCTTTCGGACCTCCGTCAGGGATATTAAACAGGGATTTGTGATCATCAACTCGCAGCAGACAATTTAAATTAAAATGCAAGATTTGGCCCATTTCATTTCCAGTACAATACTTTTACGTTTGATGTGCATTGAGCATTGCATGTGTTACAATACAGTCCGGCATGCCGTTGGATGTCTGTTTAGATAGGACATTTAAATACCAAGGTACAGGTGCATATTGAACATGCAATGTGCATTACTATCAATGGGGATATGAACTGTGAAGTACATAAAGGGGGTTGACCAAGCATAATATGGCTTTCTGCTATGACTCATGTATATGGTGCTGGTCACTTAACCGTAAGGGTTAAGACCCGTGAGCCATAGTCACAACAGGAAACCAGACCCCCCCCCCCCTCCTCTCTACCATTGACTACTTCCTCCACGGTCTTTCATAATATATGGAACACGCTATCTTCAATTATTGAGAATTATTCCCTACTCGCACCTATGGTCTATGCCAATCGTGTTCTCTCCTTTAGTCTACAGAATTGCATCTCTGTCCTTAAATTTCTAATTGGCTTTTCCCTGCCGTCTTGTTAAGTCTGGTATAATTGGGTTCTATTGTGTGTGGCTGGCTGGGTCCCACTTCTCCACAAGAGGCTCTAGTCTGGTGCCCAGCCCCCAAGCCCCAGTAACAATATTTATGATGGACTTGGGAAGGTTCGGCTTGCAGCCGCAGGACCACTAGGGAGAGGCCTCTTGTAGAAATGGGGGGACATTTTAGAAATTTGGAAGGCTGTGAAAATACCCGCATGTAGGTCCCCCTCCCTGCCCATAGCCATCAGGAGCATACCCCTGGGGTTATATGGCAGGGACTGAACCACTCTGCACAAAAGATTAGCGGGGGTTTTAGGGCAGAGATTATAACCTGGGGATTTCTTCAGCCCCACCTTCCCTGTGTTATAGGTGCATAGGGGCTTGGTAGTGGCTGTGGTCTTTTAACTGTGTAAGATTCTTACTCAGGCTGCAGGGGGGATTTAAGCGGTTGTACAGTTTGCTACACACACTGAAGCCCTACCACGGTCTCCCCAGGGGGCGAGGGTAGGCCTTGGGGGCACAGGGGGTATACTACTCAGGTACTGTGCGGCCTGTGTTGATCTTGTTGGCTGGATCCCCCCCCCCCCTCACCTCACCCCCACCCCTCCAACCCGCTAGGCACTGCTCCCTCTACTACCACCACCACCACCACCTGTCGAAGTCCTGTAGAGCTGCCTGCAGAGCTATACAGGCACCAGGAGGCCCAGCTTAAGTTGAGTGAGAAAGGTGCCTATACACTGGAGGAGGCTACCTGAAGTATTGGTGAGCTCAGTGTTTACACCTGCCCGTTTACTGCAGTAGTGCTGTGTTGTCTGCAGCCACCACCAGTGCCACGCCCATCTCTGTGACCCACCCCAGTCAGCACCGCCCGACCCCACCAGGTGTGGGTAAGTTTGTGCTGCAAATATGCACATTTTTCTGATTTCATCTTTACCAAAAATAATGTCACTCAATGTAGATTTCTTATTTCAACGAGGAAACAATCAAGAAATAACCCCTCTTGTGGACAGGCATTTCAGAAAATACCCATATTGTACATGGGTATTTGATAGTAATCAGAGATTTTACCACCCTACTACATCGTACTACATGTAATGGGCATACACCTCATGTCGTGCATGACCATATGATAATGTCCTGTTTGTGTTCCACATCCTCATTGAGGAATACTGGTGTAAATTATCGTCTCAGCATATTCATATGTAGACAACCCTTGCTATATGAAATTGCTCTTTATAGTGTTCACCCAACACATGCAAGGTGAGAAGTAGACGGACAGCTACAATGATGGGTAGTGAGTGGGGAGGGGGTAGCCTAGGTGTGCGAGACGTGGATGACATGATAGTTGGCGACGAGCAGCTAGATCCCTACCCTCGTCTGTGGTTCAGGAGCATGACACGAGAGGGCGTCACGGTCTACCGAGCTCACGACGCTGAGACGCTTCACAGCGGTTGCCATGCCAACGCTCTTACGGGCAGGTAGAGATAGGCATGGTTACACTACAAAGGTGCCGTGAAAGGGGGTGAAGTGTAAGACAGGGGGTACAGTATCAAGGTAGGCGGCTCATCTTCCTCCCTCTATACCTTCTACAGCCCACCGGGCATGGGTATGACGTCACATGGAACTACCCTCAACACTGGTGCCATAGAGTGGGGGATGGGGGTAACATAAATGTAAATCTATGCAGATCTAGTTTGGGGAGAGGGGTGGTGGTGAAGGGGGAGGGGGTAACCTGTGTCACTGGCACCCCCTTGGCGTCTCGGGGAGTGGGGATGGGAAGGGTTATGGGGAGGAGGTAGAATTTACCTAGTGTCATTATAATTAAAGGTATCAGGGTACGTCCTACTTCCACCCCTAACCCTCGCCTTCCTTCCCCTCCACACCCACCCTATGTCCTCACCTTAATGAAGCGTCATTAAAACTGGAGACCCCTGATGGGGGAGGCTTTAATAGCGCCAGGCGCCGGACTCCATGAGGAATAATACACTCGACCAGGGTGCCCCCATGCAGAGTGGCGTCTCAGAAGTTGTGGCGACGTAATGTCATAGAGTCCCATAGACGTAACGTCATGCATTTATGATATATGCGGGTATCTGTCTTTACATTGAGTATACAATATATCCTACAATGGTCATTGATATGGTCTACTTCATGTGTTGTGCATTTATACAGGTTGTGAGACGGTTGGTGCTACTGATGAGGGTTTGGGTGTGGTGGTGGGTAGAATAATAATGAGGGGTTTGGTGTCTGACTGGTGTGGTAGTCGTAGTGGGTTGATCAATGGGTTGATGAACTGACACCGTAGGAGGCATACAAATGGGCCCCCATCTTCATAGAGACCGGAGAAGTTAAGGAAATTGGCCTCATTGTTGCAACAAGAGCACTAGTAGAACATTTACACTTGTATTGTATATGTGTAAATAAGTAAAACAAACTAGGTACTGGTTTCCAGGCCAACGCCTTTAATATCCCTCTACATTGCACACACATAAGTATATATGTATATGAATGCGTGTATGTATATTACTATACTATACTATACATATCGGGGCATACACATATTATACATATACATATATTATAGAAATAAATGTATATATACATACTATATATTACCGGTACACAGTATGTATTTTACTTTCTGACCTACCTATGTGAATTTTGCCTTCTAACCAAAGGCCCATCCCTTCAGCTCATGGTTGTCTCATCTTTACCCTGCTTCTAATTCATTTCCCGCTTATTTTTCCCCCAGCACCAGCATTTGTTGCTGTTTGTTTTTATTTGGGATTGTTTTCTGTGTGGAGATGAAGTCATGCCGTTCACCCTGGGTGTGATTCATGGGACTAGTGTACCTGGGCGTCACGACTCCTACCTTTAACCCCACCTGGATTATACCTGCCGTCTCAGGTGCATACATACATAGACTTGGACCAAGGCCTCTCTCGGACATGTTGCACGACTCTAATCAAAACCGGGCCATGTGAATTAGCACTGCCGAGAGCCTAGATGTCCCTACCCATATCGCCCTCAGCAAAGATATACACCAGTGTTTTATGATATTTCATTGACCATGGTCGGGATTCATGCCAGTCTTCGAGTAGATGCCTTTCTTTATTTACAGAGCATTGATGTTCACTGTTCATGCCTTGTCAGAATCGTTGCCAATAAATTACAGTTCGCAATGTATGTTATGAATGAGACCAAACAAAGTCGTCGGGCGATCATACTGACCACATTCAGAAAGGATATGGAAATATATGGAAATATCTTGCAATGAAGACATATGACTGGCAATTGGCAAGTCTACAATGGACAGAAAGCATGTAGTTGTTTTTCTTCTTTTTTTACCGGCGTGTTACCCTATAGTATAGGTTTGGGGCACGAGGATAAGCCAGTACAATATGCATTGTAGCCATGGAGGTATACTTCCAGTAGATTGTACCTGATAACACAGATATTGATGTATTGCTATTAGTATTACAAAAAAGAACTACATGCATTACCACCCCCGCACCATATGAACTACAATCACCCATCTTCTGGAGAGATGATTCCTGCTGGGTGGCCTTGGGGTTGGGGGTTGCCTCCAGGGCCGGGGTGAGGTCTTCACTCCTCCAGGGGATCGATGGGCCGTGACTCATCGGGTTGCTAGGGAGTGGCCCCCGCCTTGGCAACCGTATCCAGGAAATGCAGCAAGGCTTGGTGATGTGGGAAAATACCATCTTAGTTTATAAACAACATGCCTTTTGGATCCCCTCTCCCTACCCCACCCCATGACCTCCAAGGCCTGGCTCCCATGAGACCCCTGTGTTTACGTTACGTTAATTAAACAAAAGTTCTAGTCAATTAGAGAAATCTTTTTCAACAACGAAAGCTTTTAATTTAAATAGTCGATATTCCCAGTAGACTATACATGCGCTCCTTATGGGAGGATTAGGCACTTGTGTTATCTTTACCCAAGTATCAGTTTGCTCTCTAATCCCCTCATCTCATCCTGATGTCTTAACATGTATGGCTAGACAGCATGTTACAAGGATTAACATGAACACCATCTCCCTGGAGGGTCAACTTCCTTTGGATGTGTCTATATCTACTATTATCCCAACCACTCAGAACCCACACAAAACGTAGGCAATAATTGTGATGGGCGTTATTGTTGTTGCCCTTCATTTAATGAAGTCAGTGGGGCGTGGCTTTATGGAGATGCTATCACACAGGGGCTGGGTATTAGGCGCTCACCTGTCCCCTTACACCTGTAATCCCTAACCCTCTGTAAATACCCCACCTGTAATAGAGCTGCAACGCTGCCTGACCCTTAATACCACTGCCCCAATATAGGGGATATGGGGCAGGATCGCAGGTTGCCCCTGTACAATGGGATCTCCTAATGCTAACCTATTGTCGCCGCGCACACATCAAAGAGTGACCGCTAATCCTGCAGGTATAGGAGGCTGGGGAGCTGCAGGGGGTGGCCGGGCCGTGCCCTGTACTCTGGAGGTAAAAGGGTGTGACTGGGCGTCATGCTCCAGCCACCTCATTATAGGGTGCAGCATCGTGGTGCAGCCCCCGGGGATGGGGCAGCGGCAGACAGCGTTCCCACGTTCATGGGTTGTGTATTATATGTATGTAAATGTGTGTGCGTTGTGCACGTGAGGGCCGTGCATGCACACGGCCGTGCTGATCATGGCACGAGAAGGCCGCCTGTCAGGGAGGTTAGTGCATGCCTCACATGTGCTGACATTGCCGATCATGGGTCGGTTCCCATCATTCTAACAAGTCATTGGTGAAATCTGAATCTGAGACACAGAGAACCGCGCCACACCATGGTATTAGAAATAAAATGTAGGATATTTCATGGTTTGGTGATTTCCAAAAGATGGATTTAAAGACTATAAGACAATCATGCTGTATGAGAATAAGACATTTCTATCGGTATTTATAATAGGATCAACAACCTGTTTTAATGATAGATCAGAGTAGGATTTAATACAAAAATGTCAACAAACCAGAGTGCTCTTGCCCATGTCAAATATGCTGGACCAGTGTTTGTGTATTGCAAGAATCTGGTTAATTGGTCCCAACACCAGCATGCAACAATATTTCCCATGTTTGATTACAGATTAAAGATTTAACTGAATATGGTGGTAATCACTGGGTGTGCATAGTTTTAGAATGATCCCACAAGCTGTGGCTAACCGCTGACCAATTACCCCAAAATGAAGAAGAGCCCACAAGTAAAACAATTATTGGTGGTACGTTTGGTGGGGGTTGATTTGGGGTTTCGTGTACCCCATGACGTCCTCAGGATGACACTCACTGAGTACTTGAGGTAATTAGCCGTCAAACAACGACGTGACGTCAGAATGCACGTCAAACAATGCCGCAAGGGGGCGTGGTGACGGCTTCTCCTGCCAGGGGGCGACACCATGGACGCACTCAGTCACCACTGGATGGCATGGGGTTGTCGTGATGGGAGGGGGGGGGGGTCAAGGAGGGTGGGGGGGGGGGGTTGCAAGGGTTTCGGGTTTGGGATGGGAGGAGGAGAGTGGGCACAGGGGACCATAGGTGACCTCTGGAGACAGACAATTGGCCCTGCCTTTACAGAGTTGGTCAGCCGTGACGGCGTGTTGTCATTAGCGTTTACATGGTGAAAACGTCACGGTAAAATCAATGCCCCACCCATACCTCCACTCAGCCCCCTCTTGGGGCTACCCATTTGCCTCTACATGGGTAGGCCTACTCCGATCTTTCGGTGAATAGGAACTCAGAGACAAATCTCTATAGGTCGAACTTTTATCTCAAATGTTTCTGTGTCGATTTTTAAAAAGGCCATGTCGCATGTGTCGATTTTTAAAAGGGCTGTGTCGCCCGTGTCGATTTTTACCCATGTAGGGGCACACGCATGGTATGAATTGTGAGTATGAGTAAGACAGGGTTGTCACGCTGGGGATCGCATGTGATAGGAGGGTGACTGAGTGTCTTAGGGGTTGAGGGTGAGAAGTGGAAGTAGGTGAGATATTCTATAGACAGGGGTAGGCCCATGATAACGTGTCTGTACCGTGACATACCGATATGATGATAATAATGGGTGTGACCTGCCCTTGGTGGGGTTTGACAACATTGCAGCCTACAGGTGGAATCATTACTGCACCCCCTACCCATGCTGCATGACGCGTATGCGTGCTCATTCATCGTCATGGGGGTAGGTTGCCACAGGGAGAGGGTCATACAGGAGGCAATAAGCGTTTAAAAAATAATTACACTGGTTCTTAGCTGTCATTATGTGGGTGATATAGCTGTCCAATTGGATCTCATAGAGAATGCGCGTCTTCATAAGTCACGGAATCACAATGAATAGAAACAGTGTTATTCACAGAATGTTAGGATGATATTTTTCAACATGGAACATATGTAAATGATACATGTTGTACTTGGATCATTGAGCCTTCGACCATGTACATTCTGGGAACAACCTCATATTTGGTTTAATAGCCGGGAATGCATGCTTCGCTGTACAGTAATATGATAAATCATGGGTATTTTATGGAATTGCATTCTTTGATTTGAACATTTGATTCAAATTGATGTATATTGGTCGCCAAGGAAGAGAAAAGAGACGATACTGGGGGAAATGCCATTTCAATAAATTTCAAATTAAATTGATCCAATTTCCCAATGTTCCACCATCTTCCCCACACTTGAGTCCCATTGAGCCCCATGGTGGGTCCTAGTCCGCCCATTGAAACCCTACCCCCAGCACCCCACCCCAACACGTCTTCCAGACACTCCTCCCAGCCCTTTACATCCTGCCTCTTAGAAAACCCCTACGTGCGAAAACTCACCATTCTTAATACTTCTTATAATCACGGTGTAATTATCTTTGGAAAAGAAAAATCAGAGAGATCTTTATAAGAAGTACAATAGGGTGGCACCACCATATACACCTGTATATATGCACCCCCATGGGAGGTGTGTAGATACGGAGGTGATAGTGGGTACTGATTGTCTGAGCTCCACCCCTCAATATCAGAGCCCTGATTGCACCCCTGGGACACTGCCCAGTGCCCTGTTGACCGCTGCTGCAACCCACTGACCATTGGCATTGGTCCCTGTCTGTATAGGGTCTTTGGGCTGACCAGGTATTAAGTGCTGGCAGGGCAGGAAATAAGTGCTGGTCAGTGATTTTCTCTGGCGATCAGATGCAGGTGGGCTGATCATCGATAAGGGTGGGGATTGGAACGAGTTCAGGGTTTGTAGGTGAGGAGGGAGTACCAGGGCCCACCAGCCCTCCCACCTTCTCCTCCTCCTCCCGGCTAATTAAATTAAATGGACGTTAGAAGCGGACCTTAATGCCCTGCCCAGCCGGCCGTGGATGGGGTGGGAGGGAGGCCCAGGGGCGTCTGCCCAGCGCCAGGTATGCAGGCTATAGAGCCGGTCCAGCCGCTGGAATGTTGTTGTCATGGTCGGCGTTAAAAGGGTTTTAGGGTTTGAATCATGGGGCGGCCCAGGCAGCCATTGTGGCTGTCTGACACAGGCGGCTTTACCGACCCCTCACACTGTGTGCACTCATTCACCCGGCAACAAGGGGGTAAAGGGAACACCCTGTGGATCCAAAACACTCGCCCCCTCACCCCCACCCCTGGCCTATACACACAGATAAATGCCATACTGCATTGGGGGAAATTGATGGGCGCGAATGATTGTATCAATAGAGTTGAAAAGGGGGAAATGTCATATTGAAAATTGAAGTTCCTTAGAGACTGGGAAAGGGTGCTGGCAGAATAGACGAGCATTTGCATAGCAGCGGCCCCCATTTGTTGATCCCATTCTGCAAATGTGGCAGCCTCTCTAGTGTAAACATGCATCGGCGAAGAGTTCAGAATTAACGGTCTCTATCCAATATCAATAGGTGACATAGAACAACGGCATGTTAAAGTGCACCGCAAATATGTGGGATAAAACTGATGGGGATTCAAGATGAATCAGCATGTTTGGGATGGGGAAGAGCTTCTAGGTTTATGGTTGATGTATGAGGGAGGGTTGGGAGTAGGGTAAGTGTGAGGTGTTGGTGGTGGTGGTGGGAGGGGGGGGGGGTGTATAGTGCTGTAAAGCAGCACACCAGGAATGAAGCTCTGGTGTCGGGATGCCCCCACCCTGTAACCAGGTGTGGGTAGGACAGTCACCCCACCCTCCTGACCCTGTTCGCGGACCCCCCGACCTCCGTCATGCCCCCGTTCTCTTGAACCCGACCGCCGCCTTCTCTCAAGAGGTATCCAGACTCCAGACTTTCGGAGCCCTTCTCCCCCCGAAGGGCTCTGCCTTTGGTAGATCAAAATACAGGTAACATGAGAAGAACATGATGCTCCTGCTTAACATTTACAAGAGGTCTGTCAAGTAGCGGACATTGATGCCAGGGGATAAAGGGGGAGGGGGGGGGGGGGTTATACCTCCCAATCATCCAGTTATAGGTGATGCCCCCAAACATATCTCATGCAACAAATATGTTACACATTGTTATATATTGGTTAGGATTCATTAATAAATGTCAATTTGAAAAAGAAAAAGAAATATTGAATATGCTCTAATGGATCTGTCAATAGTTATAGAAGGGGTTCATCGTAGAGCTTGAGGGTCCGTCTAAGGGTGCTGGATGACGGGTTCACCATTAAATGGGGCACAGAAATGGGGTATATACAACTCTCACCATGGTTGAGTGAGTGTGTTGGTTCCCGGCCCCATTCCACAGGAGGCACAGACCCCACCTCGCCATCACCACCCTCCATCCTCCATCCGTGACTGGGTCCCTCTCACAGAACGTCTGGTGGCTAGATTTATGGGTGAGTGGCCGCCTTTCTCTCCCCCCGTCTCGCCCTCTCTGCTGACAGAGCACATTGACACAGGGGCATGATTTGTAACCCCTCCTACCTGTAATCATCACAGGTAAAGATCCAGGCCCCGCACCCCCCTGACCCCCTCTAATGGGAAGGTCACTCATAGAAAGGGCAATTTGGTAAATGTGGCATTTCTCATAGGGCCGTAGTAGACTGCCAAATTGATGGATGTTCTTGGTGGGAATTAATGTTTTCACTTAATGTTATCATACATACTTTAAACTAAAGAGGGACTTGGTATTGAAGCCAACTTAACCAGACTGACACGCGTATATATGTCATGTATGCCTTTGCAGATCAGAACTGTCAGTACTTCACCACTTTACTATACGCATATCGAACATGTACTTCCTTGGCCACATGGTGCCAATATACACGCTTCGGGCTAATCCAGGGCACCCAAATGCAGTGGTGTAGAGTTGTCGGCGCGCCACCTAAATCCAGATTAACCTGGATTGTTGCCGAGCTTCCACTGTGCACCCCCAACATACCCCTCCAATACTAGTACATCCACATCTCACAGATGCCCTGGAGGTGTATTGCTGAGGGGGATGGCGGTCACTGGTTGTCATTGACCACGCCCCAACCTCACTGGTCTGCAGTAGTCAACCTAACCCGTTGACCTTAACCTTGGCTAATGGTCAGCGGTCAACAACCCTAAAACTTTCCGTGGTCATGCACTTGCATGACAGTTGTCCACTCCAGGCATCTTAACAGTCCCTTTCTCCATGTATTTAACTTTGATGATTATCTGTAACATTTTTCTTTTGGCCCGCGGAGGAGGGGGCTGTCATTCCTGAGAAGGGGGTTGGGCCTTGTTGGGAAATGATCCGAAGCCCTCCGGGGAAGCCCTGCAAGCCATGGCAATTAAGAATATGGGTATTCATATATCAAACCTATACCCGATATCCCCCACTTGGACTTGATCAAGTGGTAAATAGGGGTATACTTTAGACATTGTGATGCCACATTGTATGTCTATATGATTAGTAGAGGGGCTGGGTAGACGCTGGGGTAGACGCAAAGTGGATATGGCAGCCTGTCTAATATACACACACAAACATGCACCCACCCAGCGGGGGTGTACAATAAATGCAGACCTTACATCACTGCCATCCCTCAACCAGGAGCCCTATACCCCTCTATAGGCTACCCACCCCCACCCGATCCTAACCCCCCCCCCCCCCCCGCCTGCCGTCAACACAAACAGACACACGGGAGGCCCTCACCACCCAGCCTGATGGCCTCATTGAGCTGCTCCAAGGATATTCCTCATATCTAGCCTTCTGCTCGTGAGCTGCTCACACATGAACATACAGCTCTGTCGTAGATAGCGGTATGAAGCACAAGACAGATGTTGTCAGAGTATATCATGGATTCATTCAGGGTGAAGCGTTTGGAATTAATCAACTCATTGCATTTAGTCATCTCATACCTACCAACATGATCAAAATCCACATATCCATAATGCATGCATGTGTTACGGGATGCATCTAAACATTTGCTCTTCTTTCCGTGTGACTGTTTTTCTTTCTGCCCCCATTTCTATTTCTAGCAATTGAAATAAACTCACAGTGCGCATCCAGGGATCATTTAATTATTCAAAACCTTAAAAGTAGGCAGGCTCTTTATAGAGAAGCTATGAATACACGCGACGCTTCTAATAGTAATAGGGTCGAAGTGAAGCTGTACTACACTGAGAGACAGCGGCTTGTTTAAATAAAGAAAAGGACAGCAGGCTACAGCGGCAACGCATCCCCTCCGGAGGATCGGAGGTTGTTATCTGGTCTGGGATTCTGGGCGGAAACAGCTGGCGGATTAAGCCTTCACTCCCTCCTCCCCACCCCCGCCTCTCCCCACCAGATTGACCACACCTCCAGGGTGTTAGGTGGAGCGTCATGGGGAGCAGCAGTCCCACTGATTGTTTACTGACCCAATTAGTGCTCCTCCTGTAGGCTCTTACTTTCCTCCTGTACACAGCCTCCCACACCCACCCTCCTTTAGCACTCACTCCAGTGTCCAATCCAGGCAGAGAGCAGGGATGCAGCTTTGTCCAGTGGACTGGGTTTTTTTTATCAATTTAATCTAGCCCTTATGTGTAGTGTCCTGTTCACGTAGGGCTACATCTTGGATTTGGTTTTCATTTGCCATACTATATTTTTCTTATAAATTGGCTGGGGAAATTGCATATCATGCCATATGAAAATGCATACCCTAAAAAGGGGATCATGGAGACTTGATTAAATAAAGAATCTATGTATTTGACTTATGAAAGGCATCCACCTACGCCCAAAACATAAATACGTCGAGATTATTATGCAGCGGGGACTATGATTTATTATTTTCTTTTGTGGAAATTGTATACATCTTTTCTTACCATATACTATAATGATATACTATAGCTCTTCGAAGGTATGATTAAATCACATCGAGTTTATGAAACGGGAGATGCCTATAGGTATACCTTATGTCAGACTAGCTGGCGAGGCCGCCAAAGAGATTTCTTAATGAGGGCACAGCAGGGTAAGGGCATCAAATATTAGAGCCCCTGGAGGACTTACCCACGTCACTGTAGGTGTGCCAGCCTCTGTGTGGGGTCACTACCCGCTGGTATCGGTGACGGTAGTGACGGTGTAGAGTGTCACCTGAGTCAATAAACACCCGCTCCGACCCACGCGACCAGAGCAACTCTAGAGCTGCTCGTCCTCAGACACCCCCACCCCCACCCCCACTACACACAGACAATGGGTAGCATGCATAGCGAGACTTGTATACTAGTACATGTACCTATAATGTAGATCTACATATACACACGCAATGACAAAATCTGCTTCCTGTAGGATGACCATGAAGGACTAAGCTATGGCGAGCTGCTCACAACTGGTAACTTTGTAGTTCTAAGTGGTGAAATGGTTTGAGCATCCAGATGCTCCACGATATTTCGATATACTAGTAGGAGCATAGGCCTGTTCACCTATTTAAACGGGAAATCTCCTTCTATAGGCCATCTTTCATGGGACCTTCATCCTTCAAGCATTGGGCCAAAAAAAAAAAAAGGTGTGTTTCCAGTAACATGGTCCTGGAGACATGACCCGGCCGGTCGGATTTTTTTTTTTTTATTTTTTTTTTATTTTTGGGGCTTCCTCCCCTGAAAACCTGTGATTACCGTGAATTCCTGAGTATTTGATTAGATTTTTTTTTCTCTTTTTAATCCAGCAGGGGTGGTGCCCAGACCCCCACGGCTGTGTCTCACGACCTTGGGCCAATGTTTTTGTCTCTGACCGGGTGCCAGCTCTGACCGGGTGCCAGCTCTGACCGGCCTGAATAAAATCGGGTTATTTAGGGCAGATGGAGATAGAATTTGGCTGAATGACAAAAGGTTAATGGATGTTATAACTCTCTAAACTAGTCATTAGTTGTCCATTTTTATTATCATCTGCCCTAAATAACCTGTTTTTATTCAGGCCGGTCAGAGCTGGCACCCGGTCAGAGCTGGCACCCGGTCAGAGCTGGCACCCGGTCAGAGCTGTGCCTTGACATGGGTTAAAATCGACACTTGCGACACAGCCCTTTTAAAAATCGACACGTGCGACACGGCCCTTTTAAAAATCGACGGACATGGACATTTTTATTAGCCCCCATAGTATATACTTTACATAAAATTCGGCACGACGACATGGCCCTTTGGCTAAAATTCGAAATGGCGACATGGTCAAAAATAGGGCTACCCATGTAGAGGCACAGAGCTGGCACCCAGTCAGAGACAAAGACATTGGCCCAAGGTCGTGAGACACAGCCCCAAGATTTACCCTCTGGGTCCACCATTGTCTGATATTCCGGTTATCTATTTTTGGGGGAAAATTGACTTTTCACTCTAAAATCGTTAATAATTTGTCTGATTTACAGACTGAAATGTGGCTAAAAAAAAAAAAAAAAAAAAAAAAAATCGCCATTCCTGCCTTGGTAGACCCGGTCGGGTGACTGGAAACAAACCTTTTTTTTTTTTTGGCCCTGTGTGAGGAGCAGGCCCTCTCTTATACCCAGACCCACCGTGCCCCTTTGTGCCCCATTGAAGAACTATGTTTATTTAATGATGTCAAATGCATACTAGTAGTAAAAAGACCGGGCAAATGAAAACAGAAAGGGAAAAGGGGGAAACGCTGTTTGTGTTGATGAGTTTGTGTAGACTGCAGGGGGTTGACGGTGAGTCGTGACTCGTCTCTTGTATGTTGTATGCACCTCACTCTATCATGTGAGGAGCCTGGGGTACAGATTCAAACATTCTATGGTGGCCCTCTAGAGTGCTTAGGTCCTATCCAAAGGGAGGAGCCTCTACATTGTGCATGTGTTTTGAGATAGACTCTAACAGCACATCCGAAGACCGCAGTGTGTGAAGAGAATTACTTGCAGTTTCTACATTGCCTACATTCGTCGCGTCCTACTTCCCGACACCGTCAATCTCCCATTTTGATCTAATTCCGCCTCCTAGTTCCAGCCAACAATTTGAGGTAATGAACAGTGGTTTAAATCAAAGCTCACGGCCTTGGAATAAAATATACTAGTAGTGGTGTAGAAAAAAGATGCTGCGATGACGGGTTTGAGATCATAGACCGAGTTTGCTTTTTCGCTAGTGAAAATTTCAGTTTAGACCCGGATTAACGTTTGCAATTATCTCACGATGATTGTGGGGGGCGTGGGGTGTCAGAAATTGTGAAGCATCAGCACTTTTAGGAACCTTGTGGTTTCGAGTCAGTTGCTTTTATAGTTTCCTATGTTCTGGGCCCAGAGTAGGTCGATCGATCCGCTAGCGCTTCCCAGAAATTCATAGTCAGCATTGCCATATTTCACAGCTGTGTGGGGCTTCGATGGGCCCGGGTCGGGGGCCTTCCTCCCAATAATGAGAGCACCCATGGCCATGTATATAGTATGATGCCCCTACCACCTATTCAATGGAAAGATCAGGGCTGGGCATATTGTGATATGCTGGAGCAAACCTAGAAATCTTTGGAGCAAAGTATTTCAGACGGGCGCACATCAACTAGATGTGTGTGTGGCGACCCCCCCCCCCCCAACCATATCTCCTTGTGAATTTTGGAGATAAAGGAAAATATCAATATGTCTGTCTTAAGTTTGGTGTGCCCTGAGGGGTTTAGGGCACATTGTTAATAGGAATTCTCTAAATTCTACCTTTAAATTTGTGCTTTTTGTTTTGGGCACATGCATTGCTCCCGGAAAATAACTTTAGAATGGTGCATTCTGAGAATTTGGTGGCACATAGCTCTAGGAAAATTTTGAAAATCTAATTTTAGATTGGTGCTTTCGATGAATTTTTGGGGGCATATCGCCCCAGGAAACTTTGGATTTCTATTTATAGAATGATGTATTCTGAGGGGTTCGGGAGCATACTGCTCACCCAAAATTTGGAACTTCTACCTTTTAGATAGATGGTGTATGATGGTTTGGGGAGCATGTTCTTCTAGGAAAATTTAGAATTGTCACCTACTAGTACTAGTTAACTTTGACGTATTCTGATCATTTCAGAAGCACATTGCTCCAGGAAAATTTTGAAAATCTACCTTTAGATTGGTGCATTTTGTGGTGTTTTGGGGCATATTGTTCCAGGAGAAATTTGTAATTAGGTCTGTTGATTGGTATATTTTTGAGGGGATCATGAGACAATGTTCCAAGAAATTTGAGAAAATTTAATTTTAGATTGGCATATAGTTTCTGAGCATATTGCTCCAAAGAATTTGGGCACATATTTTACTTTCAGATTTATGCAATCTGTGGGCATTTTGCTAGATGGGTGTATGTGAAATGTTAAAGGCTAATGTGAAAGGCTTGTAACTACATGAACTATTGGCCAATAAAAATCACTCAATCAATTGATATGCTGAGGGGTTTAAGGGGATATTCCTCTGTGGGGTGAAATCTATTGAAATAGTCCTAACTTTGGTTCTAATTGGAATATTTACAAAATTCTTTCGGTTTTAGAAAGCCCAGACTTTCCCTGATGTCCCTGTCGCATTTTCCAAGACCCCTGTCGCATATTTTTTGCGACATTGCGACAGCTGCCCAGCCCTGAAAGATGTTAAACTAGGATAGATGTTAAACTTAAAGTGGCACATTCACCATTGAAGCGTTTACCAGTCACATTTCTAGTAGACTAGTCTACTATGTGGTGACGCGAGAGTGGTGAGGGTAGGAATCTTGAGGAGCTCACCTACACGTTTATATAAAAATCATGTATAGGCCCTAAGCAACCCCTATGAACAAACTGTAACTGCGTATGAAGGATATATATACATTGTAAATCACTATGGAGGAGACCTGAAGGTCTGACAGAAACTGCAAAAGAAAACAAAAATGTATTAGTAGAACAGTGTTTGCAAGATATGGTTAAAATGAAGTTTCCATGTATTGGCCGAGATATCATATTTTATGGGAACAGTTTACGTGGGGGTAATTAGAATATGACGTCATAACAAAGCGGGGGTGGTGTCATTAACCTGGGGCCCTGAGGGAAGCTCTGGGTATCACTACTGACTCACTACATGTATCACTCTTACTACATATTCTATGTCCATATGAGAGTCTTCTAGGGTAATTGATATTCATATATTTGTATTGGAACATTTCTTCAGGATTTGGTAGGCTCTAGTTGAGCGCCCACCTTCCCCGCCACCGAAGAAAAAGTTGTATTCATGTAACATGGCAAAACATAATACACGTAATCGGGTAGGTCGCGTTGCCTGAACCAAGCTTTTTAGGTTCGATGAAGAACTGAAGGAAAATGAAGTGGAGGGGGCTATACAGCACTGTTTGCTTTCCATGGTCCACGTAGACGTACTTAACTGGGCAGTGTTCAAAATCACAGCTTTTGATACAGTATATAAGTTAACCTGTGGATGTGGATTTTCTGAATGTCATAGAACTGCGAGATACACAACATGACTAACATGTGATACACAAAACACAAATTACTAAAGGGTCTACCCAAGCCCAATTGGCCCAGCTACAAAAGTTATTTCCCCTGCCTTCTTTACCCCCAACATGCATGTATACCGGTATTTTTTGGTATATGTATACCGGTACATTCGACTATATCACCACCACAGCTCCCTTATCCCAGCCTCCATCCACTCCCACGCCTTTCTGTTATACCCCTCCCCACCTCCCTCCAGTGCCACGCGTCCGCCCGTAGACTTGCCCAAATCTCACAATCTCATTTTGTTGGTATCATAATCAAATGCAAATAAAACAAAGTGAATCCCTATTTGCAGCCCCTTGTAGTCGCTGGGTCCTGTATACATTTGGATTCATTTAGATTCGCTAGATTCATTGTACATATGCCTGCATGTCCATATACCTTGGAATATGTATACAGGATACTACTAAACCGTTTATGGCAAAAAGAAGAGTCTTGTTCCGTGATTGTTGTTGGCCATGGTCCAGTGGTCGTGCTTGCTGCTTGTCCCCATACTGTTTGCTAATATGTGGTGCGTAGCAGATCGTATCCTCGCTATAACAGCACGCCGGAAACCTTCCATCTGACGATGACGCAGCACAAAACACTTCCTGGCAGCCATTGCAGGAACCAGCGGCGTAATAACCAGTGTTAAAGGGGGGCCGAGTACACACACACGATGGGAACCAGTGAACTGAACTCTAACGGTGGATTATATGCTGGTGACTAATGCTTGGTGGACTGAATACCGCCAATAACCATGCCTATAGTGTCTACCCCTAGTGTCTACCGTTTGTTGGACATTTCCGGGAAATGGGTGTATGTGTGTTGGGGGTGATCAATCATCAATATTACCATTGCAACAATATCTTGAATGACTGATGAATCATTTTGTGCAGCAATGCATTGTAATCCGATAACAGGGCAAATTAATCCTCACCAAGACCAAGGATCATTCGGTGGCATATGACATATGTAAAGTGTAGGGCTTAATATGGGATTGGTCAAACAGTGATTTTGAAACAGGAAATGCAGGAACTCTCAGCAAGACTTCCCTGTCATCAAACTTTTTTTCTTTCTAACTAATAATAATACAATGCTGGAAGTAAAGGTTGAAGGCCGGTGGTCCGTCTAGTGTGGGACCCTCCCGGCGGGGGTTGAGCAGCCGGAGGGGATTGGGGTCTGCTCTCTCACCGACACCGACACGTGGTCCTCGTTCCTGGAGGAGTTGTGATCAGGGCTGGAGTTTGTTGGCCTCCAGAACCCAGACCAGCAGGCAGTGTACTGTGTGTGTGTGTGTGTCCTGCTGCCTGCCCTGCTCTGGTCCTCACTCACACACTCAGTCACACATGTACATGGACTACACACAGAACTACACACATAGAGCAGCGTGAGGTAAGAGCTCTTTAGACTCTGGAGGAGTGCTAGTACTACCCCTGTGAAGGTGATATCACACTAGTTCTGACAGCTCACACACACAACGGCAGAGCAGTACTAGTATACACTATTGCCGTGCTATTTAGCAGTATCAATACCAGTGGATTGGAGCCATGGAGTAGTCATTAGTCGACTGTGAGTGACAGTAGTACAGGTAAGTTCACTCCAATATTATTAGGTGTCATGAGCAGCTCGTGGTCTGCTCCCTGCACCTGACACGTGCTCACTATACTACCTATACCGGCGTGATTGTAACTGGGCAACATTGTATGTGTGTTAATGTCAAGGCTAAATGCACTGCTTTAGTTTGACATACTCATTCAGCCTAACGGCTGTATTGATTTCAGCATGGTATTATACACCAATCGTGATTCGGCTTTGGACCATTCACTCTACAACAATACATGTATAGTAGTTTATAGTGGACGTGCTAACCGGCTTAGCTTCCTGACAAGAGTATTAAGAACTATTTCGTCTATTTCATTATGTCCCTCATGAAAAGTTATGTTTGCTCAAGGGCACCCACTGGATATTAAATAGTTGGTCAACTTCGATTTTATTCAAACCATTAACTACTGTTTACAGAATGACTGTGGGCACAAATGGGATAATAAATATCCTCTCAGTAGCTTATCGGTTGGGTACGCTTAGTAATATTCTACAGTAGGTATGTAAGAGATAGGGCAGCGTAAAGAAAACACACAACACGGTGGGCTCAGATACACACTCACACAGCTGACCAAGCTGCTTCAGGAAGTGAGCTGCTCGGGGAATACCAATCTGGGTCGGATGACATGGTGGGTGGTGGGGGGGGGGGGGGGGGGGGGTTCTGCTCGTGCAGTGTAGGGTATACTTCCTGCTTGAGGCCAGTACCCCCCCCCCCCCCCGCTGTCAGTGGTCTGTACTCTCCAAGCACATACACGCTTCTTTACAGAGCATACTCCATGAGAAGAACATATGCCTGGAGAGTGAGACATTGGCCACGCGTGACCCAGTTAGGCAGCCAATGAGCACTTGGGTCTGTCGCCGACTGCGGACCCTGTGTTTACATGGCTGAGGAAGTAGGTCAGAGTGAGCAGTTGGTGAGCTAGTGAGGGGTGGAGGGTTTCTGGCACCTGGCCAGGCTTGGAGGTAGTGTGCTGAAGTGAGAGGGGATCGAGGTGGAGGTTTGAGGTGGAGCAGCTCAGGTTGTGATGTCGGTGCAGTAATGAGCTGCTCTGTGAGTGTATCCTACTCGTGCCCTCATCAGATGAAGTGGTGTCATGAAGTGGTGTCAGTGGCCACCCACACACTGGCACGTGCCACTGAGGATATACTTAACATTAGCTACTAAAAGTACACCCCCCCCCCCCCCCACCCCACCCCACCCGCGATTATAAACATGTATACTAGGCTTAGACTGAAGCAAACGTGTCAAAATGAACAGGGAACAATCCACTTTTCTAGTCGTCCATTTACCAGCCAATAATATTCAAGTTGTCATTGTATTATATCCATGTCCGTCTGTTACTAACGACAACGATTTGAGAGGTACATGAGATATTAGTATATCATGTAGTTAGGCAATATTATGCACATGTTGAATCATTTGATACAGCACATGTACCAGAAGATGTACCTGACGCAGTTGTGTATACCCCCGGTGTGCACCTCTCACTGCGACCACATCAGAAATGACAACATGGGGACAATCCCTCTTACACACTGACACAACGAGGAAGCGGAAAATTTTAAGGAGAAAAATTAGGGCGCCACAATATGGACCTGGCTGTGTCTATTACGCCTTTATGTGACTACGACAATCAAGACAAAGCCTATGGCTGTTTGCATGTAGGCAGCGGGGTAGTATTGGTGACGATAGGGTCTATAGTAAGGCCAAATAAAAAAAAAGGTTGGTTTCCGGTAACATGGTCAGACAACCCAGACCCGGCCGGTCGGATTTTTTTTTTTTTTTTTTTTTTTTTTTTCAAAATTTTCTCATTTTAGGCCTATTTTTAGCGTTTTTCCTCTAAAATCCTTAAAAATTATCCGATTTACAAACCGTAAAAACTGGTGTGTAGGGAAAAAATTGAAAAAGAGAAAAAAAAGAGGGGGACCCGGCCCTGTTTTGCTAGACCCGGTCGGGTGACCGGAAACAAACCTTTTTTTTTTTTTGGCCTAAGTGGTGAGCACATTTCCGTATAGGAAAAGGCAAAGCTCCACTATACCAGGACATATGCACGCAGTAAAGTAAAGTAAAGTCAGACGTAAAAGAACCCCCCCCCCCCTCAATCCCCACTCCACCTTCCGGCTCCTGCTGGTTGGGTGGCAACAGTGACCGTCCCAGGGGTCCCAGGTAGGCGAGGAGGGAGGTGTGGGGGTGGCTGAGGGATGGGGGAGGTCTGTCCCCATACCTCCAGGTGGTGAGCAGGTCAGGGGGCCCTCCTGTCGGCTCCCCGCAGATGTGAGCTGCTCGTCCCCTCCCCAAAAACTCGCCTGCCACACATTCACATGTGCAGTCCACAGCCGGCCAACCAGAGCATGCCAGCCCTGGAATGCTGCGGCAAGTTTATGCCAACTTCAAGGAGCTCAACAATTCAGTGAATGAAGACAAGCACACATACTAAGTGCAAAGAAGGTTATCAGAATATCACATAGTGAAATAGTCAGGTATCAAAAATGTTTTATTTGAAATAAAACAAAATATAACGGCCCTATGATACCCCCAGGCCAACCCCCCCCCCCCCCGCCTCCTACATGTATTTCAACTAGAGCTGAATTCTGTATGTATACATATATGTATGTATTATCTTACAGACCGTACATGTCCATTCATATTGAATTTCAGCAATTGGGGTCATCATGATCCCAAATCTAACAGTACATGTATAATCGAAGTGGTTTTATCCTTTTGCCATTTTAATATTAATGATAATTCGGATAAATTGAGGGACATAGTTAAAGTTGGGAACATAAGTATTGAGCATGTATATACCTGTGTGTGAGTGTAGAGGTGAGGGTAGAACATGGTACAGGGCGGTGCACATGGTGAGGGGTGAGGTTGTACAGACACTGGCACCCAGGGCGGATACAGACCGTCAACACAGCAGCTCAGAGCAGCTCACCACCACGTGTTACCACCTGGAGCAGCTCTCAGCTCAATAGGTCACCACCTGCATCCTGCCAGACTCCTCTGTATTAAACTTCTGTACCAACCAATGCAGAAATCCCAAATTAATATCTGCGATTTACATATCCCTTGCCGCTGCAGATGACTCAGGTTTAATATTGTAATTAGACATACAGAGACTATTGGATTAGTTATGGTACCTGTCAATTCCAAATGTGCACTACATGTAAATTGTACTACATACAGCCCAGAACCAGGGCATATCCGGGAGTATCAGTACTTCCTGGGAAGAAGTGTAGCACTCCAGTAAATTTCCGTTATTAATTAACTTTTCATGAAAATAACATTATTAATATGAATCTCGCGGGGACCTCGCTTCATTTCTCTTAAAAAAAGAGAGAAGTAAACACAGTGTAGCGTTAGTTAGCGACTTCTCCGTCCATTAGATGTTAGGGGGCCTAGATGTTGAGTTGGAAGAGAAACCTGAAGACGTATATCCCAACCTGTTGGCAGAGGCTGGCGGCTGGTGGGGTGGGGGCTGTACATTGACGTCTATCAGGACCAGCTGTGTGGGGTGCTACAGGCCCGGCTCGGGTTACAGCCACCACCACTGCCCCAGCCACAACCCCTCATATCGCAGATACATACACAGACAACCAGTCACATGCAATGGGCGATATATTGTCAGTTGTGACAGATGAGCAAAAATCACAAAAGTCACAAAGTGGTTGCTGTCTAAATGCCAATGATGATGGGTAAATGCTTCAAGGCTTCTGCTCTGTTCATTCATAGACTACCCTTTCTCCTATAGTTTCCTGTCTGAATTTTTGCAAATGATAAATACTAGTACGCACGTTGAAAGGGAGTCCACCTAATCCCCAATATTGCAACAAAAAAATGCATGTAGGAAGTAAACTAAGACTACACATGTGATAGCCCAAACTAGAAACCATACCCGTTTCGGAAATGATTTTAAAATGGAGGTGCATTGAAAATACATAGGGGTAAATGACCTCCATTTCATTACAGGCGATTCTCATCTGACTAAAAAAAAAAGTAACTGGAAAAAATGAAGAGCTCAGAATGGAAATGAAGCTGCATTGGATATATATTAGTACATAGGGGTAAAGGTACTCAATTTCATTACAGGTGAAAGTCCGCTGACAGTTGTAACTGTAGAAAGGGAAAAGATCAGAAAGTGACGACTATGAAATAAGTCCATGGACATGGGGACTTGGTACACGTCTGTGTTGTAGGCGCGTGCCGCCTGTTGCTCCGGCGGCAGGTTGGTGGTGTTGGTGGAGGAGTAGGTCTAGGTGGTCGGTGATGAGCAGCTCAGGGAGCATGAGCAGCTCAGAGAGCAGCTCCAACCATCTGCTCGCCGTCTGCGGCAGGCGTGTGCCAGGGCTATATATGGTAACGGACACTGGAGTAGGCCTGAGCCCAGGGAGCAGCTCACTACTTCCTCACTCACTGGTGGACTGAGCAGCTCACGGTGAGTGGAGAAAGCCACCGCCGCCAGCTGCAGACTTGCTCTGGTTACCTCGTCGAGCAAATGGTGCTGCCAATGTTGACAGTGATTCGGCTGCTATCTAAAGGTCTACATAAGTCTTTTCCTGTCTTTGGCTGATCAACTGATCGCCTGGTGCCATGTATTTTACATTGGGATGCCCTGAAAGAGATAAATATGAGAGAGAAAGAGGTACTGGAATCATTGTTTTCGGTGGTGATCGGAATCTTGCAGACATTGTGATTGTCAAGTGTACTAGCAGACATCATATTGGGGGCATGAATCGATGTAAATGTGGGTTATAAACTGGTAATTTTAAGAGTAATACAAGTTAATTTTTTCTTCACTTAGGCCACTATAAAGATATATGTACTACTATTATTATTACCTTGTTATTAATGCATAGGAGCCTATGTGATTGTGTGGGGAATTTAATTTTCTAGTTTGAAACGTTGTAAGAAGCACGGGTGGTGGCGGGAGTGTGTGAGCAGGTCATGGACCACGTCTACCGTGGTAAGGCAGGTGTACGTAACCTGTGCACAGTCCTCCAGCCTCCACGTGGTCCTCCTCCTGGTCCTCCCAGCAACCACCACCACCTGCTCCCCCAGCACTAGAGTAGGTCCACCACCAGCTGATCAGATGTCAGAGCTGAGAGAACTCAACGAAGAGAATGTTGTCGCCATTGGGTGCAGCAAAGGTGTGTGACTAGGTCAGAGGGTCCGAGAAAGTCCATAAAGTATTTCCTACCAATTCTTTCAGTCTGACTCCGAAGGTCTGACCAAGAAAGAATGATACCTGCCAAAACATTGCCAGGTGTCACACCTCTCAATGACAGTAACACCTTCTTTCAGAGTTGACACCTTTAGACAGTAGGAGTGACACCATCCACCAGGGTGATATCTTTGGTTTACTATGAGAGTAGTAGGTCTTACGGACATCAATAAGATTGGTCGACATCAACAGAGTACAACAATATCAGCACTCCCCTTAGTTACCGCATAGAGCATTACATAAGCTCTGAGTAAGACCTACCACCAGGTATTCCTGGATGCTCTATATCCGCAGCAGGAGTAGGACCAGTGGCAGAAGCGTGAGCAGCAGCGAGTAGGAGGCCTGCAGTGAGGAGCAGCTCACCCAAGTATCCTCCGGTGGCCTGCTCCCAGTCTCAGTAGTAGGTAGTACACGGCCGCCGTCCGACCACCTCCTCCTCCAGCAACCACCCTCTCAGATCACCTCCAGCAGCTAGTCAGTCGTCTTGTGCCCCTGCCTCACCCCTCCCGCCGCTATATACCCCTCGGTGAGGGTATTTATATCCGCCCAACTACAGTTTTAGGGCCCCGCCGAGCTATATGCAGTTATGTGCCGCCCATTGTAGCAGGCCCTGGAGAGCAGCGTGGATACGTTTATATCAAAGACGGCGTTTTTAGCTGCCTTCAGCACACCCCCACAAGACTGGGGAGAGGCAGCGGCGGAGAGTTGTTAACCCGGGGGGCACGGAAGACGCATTACGGAGCGGGGGCCAGAGAGCAGGAGGGCCCTCATCTCGCCTCAGCAGCCAAGTCATCACCGCAGCCAAGTGGGTTAGCAGTGTGGTTGTGCCGGCCTGCTGGTTGTACCTCTCTGTCCTCATATCTACTACCCCGAACACCACCCACTGATGTGTGCCGTGGTCAGCCATGAGTTGAGGTGATCCTCCCTTCGATATTCATACAGACATGTATAATACACCCCATACCACCACCACCACCTCCTCCTCCTCCACCAGCCCTCTCTTCTCAGTACAAGTTGTACATGCCCCTATGCCTGAATATATCACCCCCATTCTCCTATACCTCTGCAGTTTGGACCTGTGTGCTGGCTGATATGGGTTGGTGTGAATTGTGATGATGCATGTATCCAGACCCACTTGTCAACCCCTGTCCACGTCACACCTGCCCTACACCCTATCTACCTGTAACTGATAAGTATGGACACACATACAGGTGGTCCTTAGTCAGTCACCTTACCTACCCCAGCCTTATACCAGGATACCACCATGAACCCAGCGATGAGTAGTGTGTGTCAGTGTGTGTTTTCAATACAAAATAAAATCCATAAATGAGATATCGTACTTTCTACTTTGGTAATAGACATTTTGTTTGGTGATTTTGATTCTAGCCCACGGCCAAAAAGTCCCTCAGTATTCAAATTATTATAGAGTCATATATGCAGTCAAAAGAGTAACCCAGTCACAACATATTCAATTTCAAATAAATACTTTGGGTATATACTGGACACTGAATGTATAGAGATAGTGTCATATAGCATGTGATCCCCCACCCTACGTGTGTGGGTGTTGGCAGAGACATTACCTGTAACCTAGATAACAGGGGCGGCTGTCATACAGCGACATAAAACCCCTACTCTACACCACCACACGAGCAGTGCTGAGCTGCTCCCTGTGCTATTAGACTGACAGGTGTGTAGGTGGTGGGAGCAGCTCCTCCTGCTGGTGGAGGGTGCCCTCACCCTCAGTTTTCCATCTGCTCTAAGCTGCTCACGCCAGTGTTTTGCTGCAGACTCAAACTCTAGGTTCCAATCACTGACACGCATCTACTCCCAAGTTGATAAATTAGTTCCTCCCGCTATTTCTTTCTTAGAATTTCGGGATAAGATCTATGAAACGAGAGACATACATGGAGACTCATTGATGAAACTAACTACACTTGCATGTAGAATTTTAAGCTAAATGATTAGAGACATTTCCATGTGAAATGAGCAAGTCTACAGTTAGTCCTGCTCCCTACCTGGGGTGAGTTGCTCCCAGCATGGGTCGTGGCCTGGCCAGGTGTGTGTGGCGCGGGGGGGGGGGGGCTGCAGGGCCAGGTAGAGGTGAGGGGTTGAGCTGATGTGTACATGCCGGGAGGGGGGGGGGGGTAGGTGACGTATGGGTTCTCGGCAGGGGGTGCTAGTCTCTAGGTCACCGTGTCACTTGGGGTCCACGTAGTTTGTAATATTCTACACAGTTTGCAATAACTTGTACCGGTTGAGATAAACGGTTACAAACATTTCCAGCATAGAGTGAATGGTATCACCAGGACATCTGGGGATGGGGTGACATGTAAAACTTTACCTCGTCAGCTTATGTCATGTGATATCATTTAAGTTCCGTTTGGGGAAGTGCTCCTGGAATAGGATCAACATGTATATATTCTCACCCCATACCATATTCTAGACAATGTATTGAAATAATGCATAAAAAATACACAGTACTCGAGGGGGGTCGTTGTAACCTATATAGTGTGTATAACGCTTACGCAGGATGTCGGGGTGGTATTCTTCTATTGTTAATGTCATGATAAGTGATGACTTCATTCCCTACACATAACAGTTTCACAAATATGTTTGTATAATATCTGGACTAGATATCGACAGTATTGAAAGTGAAGTCTCTCACTTTGTGTTCCTTCTTAGAAAATGATTTTGAAGAGTCTAATCGAATGCTAAAAACACAATTGAGCATGTGATAGGGCGAGGGTCAACGTAAGTATGATAAATTAGTGGATAACAGTTATATTTATATCAGAATATAACTATACATGTCGACAACACAGAAACAGCCACGTGTAGGACTTTCGGGATTCTTTTTGTCATCTTTTCTTTTGTGGGTGGCAGAGGATCACACCACTCTCTCCACAGTAGGTCAGTATCCTATCTTTGTAATCTGGGATACGTATAACGGACTCATACCGAGCCACTCCTTGTAGAGCTACAAAATGTACCAAGCTCGGGGGTTCCCCTTGGAACTTCCCCAGGAACTTTCCAGTATTTCCCTCCACACCCCCAGCACTACCAGTGCCCGTCACTGAGTAGTCCGAGTCGGCCCGACACCTGCCCTGATCGGGCCGTGTGATGACATTGAGCATGTCATGAGCAGCTTGTGCCAGGTGCGAGCGGGAGCAGTTTGCACCGCGTGTGAGTCGGTCCGCCTCTGAGCCTACAGTGTTTGCAGTCCTCACTCACCATAGTCAGAGTGTTTGCAGTCCTCACTCACCATAGTCAGAGTGTTCGCAGTCCTCACTCACTACAGTCAGAGTGTACGCAGTCCTCACTCACTACAGTCAGAGTGTACGTAGTCCTCACTCACTGCGTGAGTCGGCCAGCAGTCAGATATTACTAGTCCTCTCTCACCGCTTGAGTAGGTCTCTATCTGAGCCAACACTTACGCGGTCATGTCGCTTAGCCCATGGACAAGGTAAGCAGTCCTCACTCCGTTTGTATCTGAGACGACAGGCAATGTAGCCTTCCTTTCTTGTGTGAGTACATACTTGTGTGTGTATATATGGTCCCCGTCCCCACCCCCAAATTGTGCAAATCATAAGAACATCTAACACTTTGGCTTCTGCTAAACTCCATTCAGTTGTCCTTTGGCACCCTCCTCCCATCCGCCCTTACCCCCAACCCACACGCTGAAAGTTGCTTCTTACCCTTGCATATGTAGTCAAATGTGGACTTCGATGATATTGCTGGTAAAACTTCTGAAGTTGCTCATACCCCAACTTTTAGTCGACTTCATACAAACTTACCAAGTCCTAAACAAAGTTGTGCTGTTCTGCTTGAGCAGTTGCACAAAGTACATTGTTGAGGAGCGGTAAGAAGTAAGTTGGGCCCTGAGAGAGCTGCTCGGGTCGGTGTGGTGCCGCTCCGGGCCGGTGAGCAGCTCGGGGTGGTGAGCATCCCGCCCTCGGGGTAACCTGGGGGACGGGCGGCTTGACCGTCACACCCACCCGCCCGTCACAGCATCGATCTGCCCCCCTCACTCCCTCACCTAGGGGGCGGGGCTCCCCAGATCAGCCACAAATTATTCCATGCAGCGTTGTGGGGGTGTTGGTGAGTTATTAGGGCGGGGTGTGAGGAGTTGGGTCTGACGACTCTGGGTCATCAGGGACACATCTCAAGTTAGACTGATGGGCCCTGGACGGGGAGTGCCCTCTGAGCTGCATACTGAGTTATGTGGGCGGGGCAAGAGGACCACGCCCCACGGCCCGCTGGTGAAAAGATGCGGTGGGGGGGGGGGGGGGGGGGGGCATCCTTATAAGAAAAAAGAACTTAAAATGTTGGGATGGGCTGGAACCCAAACATGCCCGCGTAGGATTATAGGAGTGTAGGATAAGTATTACTTTATTTAAGGTGGGTCGATCCCATTGAATCAAAGTGTTCAGAATTCTACAAAATTTTTTCTGTGGCAACCCTAAACTATTTGAAAACGGAAAATGAAAAGAAAAATAGGGGTTCCCGAGCTACTTTTCAAAATATGGAATTTTGAAAAAATATATATTTAAATTTTACATAAAATTTTTTTTAAAAAAGTAAAAATGTCTTCGATTTTATTTTCTATCAACCAAAATTCAGAGAATTCTGATGCATCACACAATGAACAAAAGGATATACACCTTTATTCTCAAAATAGTTTCAGAGTTTTATCACTTTGCATTCTGGGTAAAAAAATCATCTTTCAGAGAAGAGTAGGAATAAATTGTCATTATTTATTTATACAATCAAAGAAAAATAGTGGTAAAAATGTTCAGATTTTTCTTAAACTTTCTCAATAAATTGCTCAGATCATTTGCTTATGAATAAAAGTAATTTTGATATGGGTTCCCGTTCATAATTTGAGGGTTTTGGCTCTTTGAAATAATAAAGTAATGGAAAAATGGACTAAATCAAATCTTTGAAGCATTGCATTATGGGTTAATTCCCAACAGTCTGCATATAAAATAATCTTGTCATGTAGGTTTGGATATATTCAAATAATTTATTCACTTTTATGCTCTTTTAAATGCCATTTATTACTTCATAAATGAAAGTTTCAGAAGAATCATAGAAAATGCCCAAAATACCTATAATTATTATGTCAAAATATAAAAGTGCTCTAAAATGCTCAATTTTTCACAAAATCGTCCAAAAATTTGTTTGAGTATAGAAAATTGTTCCGAGCATATGCCTACCAAAAATGGCAATATTCTGACATATTTAAGCTACATGCGCAGAAAGATGCGCAGTAGGCCATTCTGCAATGGCCTCGACCCACCTTAAGCCAGGGAGAAATTGTCCATCGTGAATGAGAAAACAATGTAAGAATAACATGACTGCGTAGTAATTTTATTTTCGCCAGCTGGGAAAATCTGGCGAAAATATATAGTGTAATTTTACTATTTATTTTCGCCAATTGGAACTTTCTATCGCCTCAGACGAATTGGCGAATGGCTAGCGCCAGCCTAGCATGTGTGATACAAAAAATGTATAGTAGTCAGTACGTGCAATATACATTGTATGGCATTGCTCCAGAACTATGTCAATTTGTTTTGGAGGGCTTTTTATTCGGGAGACCCGACATGTAAAACTTGACCAGCACTGGAGAATAAGGAAATACTGGGTAATTATAAGTACTTGTAATGGAAAATGTATACAAAATAGTAATACAAATGTGTAAAATCATGCGAGTGTAGGAATGCATGTGCATATAAAGTTTTGGATATGGGGAGTATCTGTGGCCCATTTTGAGGTATATCTAAGTCTAACCCAGTTTGAATTATACTTGACATAATTCGGGCTATATCTGACCCACTTTTAGCTATATATGACCCACTTTGAGTTGCTCGTAAACAAACCTGAGACGTCGACTCGAGACGCAGACACTTTACACTACTGGGTGAGCAGTTCACCTTCTCGTTGGCAGGTGGCGCGTCGGTCTGGCACCAGCCCCTTGATAACGGGGTCATCAGCCACAGGAGGTATAAGTTATAGCATACTTACAAATAGTTAGTCCTTACATAAAAATTACACATGGTACAACATGACTATAGATCTATGCTCTAGAGGTAATCTCGTGACATTGTGATGCATTTCATCCTTCTACGTTGATGATCGAGTGAAGAATGGTTCAAATGTATCATGCTGAATAGGGCTTTGTATTTTTTACATACTTTTATGATCCCAAAAAAGTTATTACTTTTGAATCATACTTCTGTATACGATGATACATGTTATATGTTTAAGGACCTTATACAGTAATACGCCTTATAGAGATAGGCAGTATGAGGGTATACCGAAGATATGTGTACAAAATTGAAGTTTAATTCCCTATACATGTGTGCACCCGTGTACCGTTATGACCCTTATGCATGTAGACGACATGCTGACCTTGTTGGTTCAACTAAACCTTTGACAGATTAGAAGAGAAGTGGGGTTTACCGGGGTGGGGGGGGGGGGGGGGCACAGGTAGCTGCAGCATACAGGTGAGTCGTGAGTAAGGTGGAGGGTCCCTGCACATACTGGCCTACAACTTGCGGCCTGAGTAAAATGCCCTTTGATTGGCGGCGGCCTCTTTGCAGGCTGCGGCAGTTTGGTAGGCTTATTATGACGGCTTGACCACTGCCCACCCCACCCCTGAGAAGGGGTGGGAGGGGCAGAACTGCCGCAGTGACCTTGGCCGGCTTGGGCACTTTTGACCAACTCCCAAGAAGGGAAACTGCTGAAACTGAAAGGTTAAATCGATGCTGCAGCTTGGTGGGAATAAACATACTTCAGTGTAATACTGGTAATGTGCTGCAGAATGTGCCCGTGTTTGACGTTGTATTAAATGTAAAGTAATTCATATACACGTCAACGACTTGATGGAAGGTAAAGACGGCGTGTTCTGGTTGAAGGCTTTGCCTCTGAATGGCTGAATACAGGACATGGTCAGTGTGTGGAGTGTAGGAGGGGGTGGAGGTAGGAGTTACGTCAGAGGGGTCCTGTTGTTGGCTTGCCGGATTACAGCTTGGTGTTTACCTGCAGAGTGGCCGCCGTCCCCCACCTCTGGATGTAAGAGGCCAGCCCAACCCGGGACCTGTGTGTGTGTGAGGGGGTAGGTGGTGTTTGTGAGATTGAAGGCCAAGTGTAAGAAGGGGTTAGGGGTTTAGGTGGGGGGGGGTTGAGGTAGGGTGGGAGGGGGAGGGGTGATTGGGCTGTGGTCTTTGGCTGGAGGGGATGGGGTGGTTCCGGATGAGTGCGTGCATAATGCCGGTGTGCAGTGAGTGGAGCTCTGTGAGTGGTCAGTGGCCGGACCCCCTGTAGCGGTCAGCGAGGTGCTGGTGGTGGTAGTAGTACACTACAGCCGGCCTGTAGTGTGGACTGTCAGTGTGTGGCTGTCTGCGCTCCCGACAGCACGCCCTTTACCACTGACACTGCTCCCACCACCATCAGCAGCTCTACAGGCACTGCTGCAGCAGCAACCATCCCCACTACAGCAGCACTAGCCACAGCAGCCACAGGTGACGACTCCTCCTGGGTGCTCACAATTAGGGGACTTGTACCTCCTCCTGCTGCTACTGCCAGAAGCTGCTCCTCCAGTAGCTAAACACACACAGGGTTGGATACACTAGCTGTACTGAGTGCAGCACACCAGCAGTAGCCGTGAGGACTCTGTACGACGTGCCACTCCCACCTCCACCTCCCCGACCTACAGGTACTTATTCTACACTCACTGCTACAACTACTACACACTGACACCACCTGTCACCAGCTGTCTGTCACTCTGACAGCAGGTGCCTTCTACAACCACTGACGTCATTGCCATTACTCGGCGTCTTCTTATCGCTGTTATCTGGTGCCTCCTACAGGTTGAAGATATGACCACCACGGACATACATAGATTGTGAGGCGAGGTACAGCTGCATGGGGGGCGGGGTGGGCAGGGGTGAGGAGGTACAGGGGACATGAGGCATCAACCTGTCTCACCGACAGGCCATGTTGCGGTAGCAGAGTGATTGCATATTTATCATTTGTCCATAATGGTTGTTATCCATTACCTGGTGTGCTGTCAGGGCACCGGGGACAGACTCACAGAGTGTGTTACATAAATGTGTATTGGAGCAGGTTCTTGTAGGTGTAGTTTTAAAGCTGAAGTGTTTGAGGGTGGGAGAGGGGGGGGGGCTGACTTGTTTTGGGAACCAGTTTGACCAACACGTGCTGAATTGTTTTCAGAGTCATACCTTGGCTAGTATTTCCAGAACAACTATAATTATTTATAAACGTGTACGTTCTTTCAGCACATGCATAGCCACAAATTTAAATCCATATCAACGTTTTAGGACTCCACTAGAAGGACATTTAACAGTATGACATGATGAGTCGATATGTTATCATGAAATACATATATACATTTTTGTACTTCTACTAGCAAACAGCCTGAACTGACCACTGGTTTTCTTGTGTCTTTGCAGTTAGTTTGACGTCCGTGTTAGAACGGAGCGTCTTCTCAGCTGCCAGAAGCCCTACACTTTGTACAACCACCACCAGCCAGTGCTCCGCCCTGCTGAGGACTCCCTCCTCCAGCAGTCACCTACAGATTACTTGTATCTACTACTGCCTACCAGGCATCCCTCCTCCACCAACGACGACGTCCACGAGGCAAGGCATGGGGCGTAAGAAGATCCAAATATCCCGCATAGGGGACGAAAGGAACAGACAGGTGAGTTTTTGCAATGTTTTATTTTTATGCAGTTTTGTTGGATATGGTGTAAAATGTGCTTGGTAGTTTTTAGGTGCGTACATGTAGACGTAAATTGGGATATTATTTGTGAAGTTTTAATATTAAATGTATCTGTATGGGAGTAGCGTTACTTGGTAAGATTTGGATAAGAGTGCTGCTTGGCCTCTAAATAGTGTGGTGTTTACAATTAAGACCCACCCGCACTTGTCAGCTTGTTTTCAATCATCCAAAATGATTAAACTGATGCACAGGGATTCTGTGCAGTTGACATCACTCTCCCAAAGTAGGTAGACGTATCAGTGCTCCATCAAAAATATCTTTTCTAAATGTAATTTTTAAATGTAGTGTTCTAACATTGGATTCAATTTGACAATTAGAAGTAGGGGGAAAATACAAATGGAAGTATGAGAGAATCACATCCCTTTTTCCCACGCCCAGAGAGACACACCCCTCTCCTATCCCACGGTTCATTCATGTACATGCAGGTAGACGTAGTAGTACATAGTACTCGCGGTAGTGTGCCGTGTTTATAGTTGTCTGGGGTTATTTTCATCACGGCTGACTATATTTGTTGGGGCCGGCCCCAGCCGCCACACAGTAGCAGAACGAAACGCCCCTGGTATTTATTTCTGGTTGATTGTTGTTCTCAAACCCAGACACACTGGCACATGCTACATTACTAGTACCTCGGCCGCCATGCCATTAATAGCTCATTCCATGGAGGAATAAAACTGGGTTTGTTTATACCAAAAGAGCACTTACTACCTGCATGATAAATACTATCGGTTTGACCGGGATTTCACACAATATGAGACCCACTTTGCTACAAAACAGCAGGTTATAAAAAGCATGTTACTTAAATATGAATACAATATACCTGGTCTGTATCTGGCATTAATGTCAACCGTTCCGGTTACTTTTGGCGTAATTACTCCATGCCTGCCTGTCTTTGTCGGCCAAACGGAATTAATAACTCATGTGATTGGATGGTCGCCTGGTCGGGCGGGGGGGGGGGGGGGGGTTCTGGCGATACAAACAATAATGTTTGTATTATACTTTTATAGCATATTCCTGATGTGCTACTCCCTTTAAGCCATTTGTGTGCTACAATTAATTATGGGTGATTATGATATTTTCTGAAGTAAGACTGCACGTCCCTGGCTCTTTTAGATAACTGGCATTCCAGTAATGGATACGCATATGGTATGCACTGTATACTAAACGTTGCACCTCCTATACTGAGTAATTAATTTGGTGTTAATGCCTACAGTTAGTTCAGCATTAGTGAGTTTCTTCGTATTGATGGTAATATAACCAGTAATATGCTGGAGGAGACTGGAATACCGGTACCTACAGGTGTCATGCCGCAGCTGCCAGGTGGGGGGTAGGGGACGGGACAGGTAGGTGCATCCCCCATGGTAGTCCTTTATTGACAGCCACCTCATCCACCTGTGATTGTGTTGTTGTGGTTGCTGCACCTTTTCCAGATGCCACTGTCAGAGCCGCCACCCTGTTGTCTCTACTCCTTTGGGACTTACCTGTAACCATAACAAAGCTAAAGTGGTTTGCGACACGTTAAATAATAGCTGTAATCTGTTGTGCAAACTTGAGATTTGGGTCGGTGTAAACGACAATAGAGGTATTACAAATGGGAATTACATTGAGTTTAGTGTGACATTAATCAGGTTACTTGTACCCCGGCTTGTACCCCATTGACTGTGAACAAAATGCAGTGGTTAAACATGTTTTACACTGTTTACTATGTCACTGCATTTGCATTGACGTCACTAGAAATGCCCACTTCATGGACATTTTGGTGTCCCAGTTTAATTAAAGGGAGCAAACGATAGGAATAATAGGCTAACAATTAATTGCCGGGTTCCTTCATGTTTAGGGTTGAGATTAGCCATAAGCTGAGATGAGGGACCAGGATGTGCACTTGCATGTGGGGGTGTTTAGAAGTAGCAAACCCCTTTCTGCACGCACCCCCCCCCCCCCCCCCCCCATCATATACTACCCCTACCCTGAGGGGTGAGTGTGTGGTACAATGTGCCCACGTCAGCAGGCGGGGGCTGTGGGGCGTGGTGTATCCGTGAATGCCGCATCGCCCTCACCTACCAAACTGCCTCAGCATCACAACCCCCTCCTACCCCACCCCGGGAGTACTCCAGCACGCCCAGGTAGACATCAAAGAGTCGGGAGACGCCGCCCATAGCCGGGCGTGCTGCACGGGAAGCTGCTGCTTGTAGCAGGGCCCTAAGTGATGTGGGGGTTGAGGGGGCAGCAGGGCCGGGGTGCAAGGTCCCACGGTCTGGGGTGGAGGAGTCGGGTTGGGTTTGGAGATGTTGGGGTGGAGGTTACACTTTCACATCGCCAGCTGCCCCTCATCTCTGTAGTTTGCACGTTAGCGTGTCACCAGAACCCAAGTTTGCTGCTGCCACGGCCCACTGCATCATGCACGGCGGACGGGGCGGGATGGACAGGTAGGGTTGTGGTCACTGGGCCGTGACGTGCTTACAGCATACCCCTGACGCCGCCCCTGGTCAAGGTGTATGGCCAAGGGGCGTGGTCCCCGGCCTCAATGTTACCATTGTGTGCCGGCCTTTTGTGGTCAACCCCCGATTACCATTATCTCTTACAATAAACCCACGAATTACCACTATCTGCCCATCTAATAGCTCTGTGGTAAAGTCATTGATTAGTACATTAATGATATTGATGTTATGCCGAGATTCGTTGTCTGGGAATAGTCTGGGCCAGGGAGATGCATTTGTTTACAAAGTTGGGATCCGACAAAATTATCTAAAAATCAGTTCGTCCAGGCATCTCTGCAATCCGGTCCTTTAGTGTGTCATGCCGCTGTGCCGCTATATTTGTCTTGCTCCAGTTGTTGTCACCCCTGAATGTGTGCCATAGAACAACACCCATTTCTATATACTACTTCACTGTCCGATGTTCATAACATCAGGACTTCCTATGGCGGAGGGCACTGTTGAGGTGGATTTAACTTTTAAGTGGTCATTTTATTCTTGCCGACCATAGAAGTTTCTCACCATGTACAATGTATACCCCCCCCCCCCCATATACATATACCTCCACCACTATTCTACCTGTGCAGGTGATTGCACTCGGTGAAGGTGTCAGTAGTCACATGTAAGTGTTAAAATATCACAACTAGTCTACTTTATACTGACGGTGCTATAAGGCTCCTCCTTGTGCACCATTTTCCCATGTGTTTGACTTAACACATGGAGGGAGGCCCCGGGCGGCATTCCGTGACCACTGGATAAACAGCACAGTGGCTATTGTGTGGGGTGCAGATTGGATATTGTGTCCAGTGTTAGCCGAGTGGAAAACGAGGGGGACCCGCAGTGGGAATGACGTAAGGTTGGGAATTAGCAGGAGGGGTACAATTAGAGGATGCCATAACTCCTCCCACCCTTACCTTCCATACAATCAGTCCCCTTTCCTCCCAAACTTAAGTAAACCTTCATCACCACCTAACCCCTATTCCCTGTAGACTAATCGGATCCTACCCTTACCCCTATTACCGCCACCCCCTCCTTCCTCCACCACTGTTGCAATCCTAACAATGACTAGGCGTTTCATTCTGGCTTAATTATGCGGAAAAATTAGGTTTCTGCGTGGCATAATTCGTGGCGTCTCTGGTGATAATGAAAACGGCGGTGTTACGCTGGTTCCCCGCTGTGGCACGGGACGGGACGCCAGTAACAAGCGGCGGTTAGCGCGTCGTCCAATTGTCGTCTGCTTGGATGGAGATGGTCAGGTATCGATCTGTGATCAGGCCTGAATTATCTGTGGCTGATAGGATCCAGACAGGCGGGACAGGTGGGGTAGGCTGACGTAAGGAGAGATAACCACCACTCAGATGGCCACAAGGAGGAATGGGGAGGGGGTGGGCGAGGGGTGGGGTAATGTTGTACAATGTTTAAAGTCAGGGATCATTGTTAGTGAGGAAATTATACCGATCGGTTTCATATTATAAGACAGACTGAAAAGTCAAAATATTTCTAAACAGAGGTGATTCAATGCTAAGTGATTTGTACCCATCTAAGAAGGATAGATTTGCTAAAAGGGCAGTGGTTTATATGCAGATGTGATCAGGGGTCAGGGACCTGTCGAGAGAAGTTAAGGACTCGTGTGCAAACACATGTAAATGTATGTGGCTTTGTGGGCATATTTGCCCAAGACTCAGTGGCTTAGATGTATACTAGACCATGGAGTGTAAGGTCGTTGACTAGACTTACAGAAAGAACTTACACAGTTACAGCTGCAGTGCTGACTTTTAGTCTTAGACTTTAGTGTGGTACAGCACCAGTGGTGTATACTACATCAACTCATTTGTCAGACTACTGCTGATAATATCGCTTCCATTTTCTACTGTCACGAACCTCAACACACTGTATAGATCTGAAAGGGAAACAGGTATGCATACAACCTACCCCTTCTACAATGTTTTATAAAACACATTTAACAGCACGGTGACACTGCAGAAGAGGCCCAGGAGAAGACGCTCTCCTTAGTTGACAACAGAATGATAACATAGAAATTCACCAGAGGGCGCGAGGACGACCCCGCGCACTGCTCACTGAGATAGGATAATTGGTGAGCCCAAACCGGAAGTCGGTGCTGTCGGCACCGGAAGTGGGCCCGGCGGAAGGAGTAGTTAGTCTGCAGTCGGCATGGTGGCGTTGTGCACAGGTGCGTCTCCCAATCACGTGATTAAGGTCTCATCAGGGACGGCAGCACACCTGACATGGCCTCCTGCCCCTACCACCTCCGTCCCACCCCCTGTATTCCCTTCTCCCCCTGCTGCCCCGGGGGCAGGGAGGGCCTCCGCCAAAGGTCTCCACCAACCCACACCTACACACGCCTACCTTTGTGGGGCTTAGGACGCGCCCCGGCCTCACCTGAAAGGTGGGCAGCCGCCGCCGCCGCCAAATGGACAAGGTCCTTAGTGAAGGTCACAGAGACTAGTCCGATGCCTTTACCTGCCATGCCCTAGCTTTACCTGCACAGCCCTACTAGCTTTACTTGACCTATCTTGAACTGGCCAGACTTGTACATGTACCGGTACGATGTTTAAATCCTAACTATCCTCTCCGACAAGCAACCCTAAAAATGGTCTCAAATTGCCTGATCAGCATTATAGTGGAACCTATCTTTACATGCCCTAAGCTTTATCATTACATCTTTTTGTCCATCCTATACTATAATGTGCATA
Organism: Harmothoe impar; assembly: GCA_947462335.1. NCBI lineage: Eukaryota > Metazoa > Annelida > Polychaeta > Phyllodocida > Polynoidae > Harmothoe > Harmothoe impar. Next base: position 41,352,744 of record OX381709.1, on the reverse strand, counting down.
CCTTTGGAACCATCCTGGCAATGATGGCATCTACCTAAGTGGTCACTGCCTCCCAGGCACTGCCTACAGTATGGTACTACATTAGTCTGACACGACTTACGGCATTTTATTGCCAGGTGTGTATAAACTCTGGGGTTTTATTACCCTTGAGTAGTGCATCTTGGAGCTGACTTTTACTGCCCAAAGTGGGCTGTGTGTTTAACCCTATTAAGTCTTTATTGCCCCTGGTGTATATCGACAAGGTGTGTACGAGGTAGACCTAGTGTAGATGAGTAAACATCAGGGTACATGTATTGAACTTGGTATTGAGTGGGCTGTAGTGTAAGCAGGTGTCCTTCCTTTTCATGTTGCAACAGAAAAGTCAATGCCTTCTAGACCTTGGTATTAATAAGGAACTTCCTTATGGCCCCATGTGTGACATACATCTCCAAGGGCAGATTCACAATTGGCCATGGATGATCCACTGTGTGGGCTGGGTCTTCAATGCTCTACGAAGTGGTGTTCTACGACACAATGATAAAGCTGGTACAGAAACTGGGGAGGACTGGATGATAAGATACATTTTTGATCATCATCTACCCCTCCCCCTCCCCATCCCAGTGCCATTATAAGACGATGCACCTGCCCTAGTGCCTTGTTCTGACTGCTCGGTGACAGTGGTCAGGGGTAAAGGATGTCGTGTTGTCATTGTTATCTGAAGCTGCATGGTAAGGTCACTATCACATGTTTGCAAACATGCACACCAATCCAGAGCCACATGGTATGGCCTTGTATGAGCCTTGACTTTATAAGGTTACCCTTGCCCCACATCTTTATGTCCACACCTTTGTTTCATCACCCCAGGGTACTATGGGGTATCTAAATATAACTTACTTCATGCCCATGCTATTGGTCATGTCGAACTCCCTTAGAATAGTTAGAAAAGTGAACCGTAAGACTGATTAGTTACATCACTGTTTTTCATCTTCATGGGTTCATCTGTAGCCTCATAAAACTTCTGGTGACACCAGTTTAACTTGTCTCCTCTTGTCAAAGAGAAGACAGATCCCTTGTAATTCCAAAGCCGACCACGTGACCAAAGACCACGCCTACCCGGCGTCCCACCAGGTGGCCTCCCTGACCACTCTGACGTCATCACTGAACAGAAACTCTTAACAACTCATTAAAAAAAACTTTGCACTGTCTGCATGCCGTTTTTAAACAGGCCACTTTTTAAACTCGTGCTGGTAGGAAAGAAATGTCACGATATGAACTATGAAGTGTGTGGGGAACGTGGCATTGGCTGCCTCGAGGAAAAACTGGAAGACATAAGAGGAAACAGGTAATTTGGAGAGAGGGGAGTGAAGGGGAGACCGAGGGGAGGGAATGAAAAGGTATAAGAATATCTTTAATATTAACAGCAATCACCACACACCAATTACATCCTTAAAAATAATTGAGCTGAATGCACTCTTTTTACCGTTATTAGGGAAGTTGATTGAGCATTAGGTCAAACACAATTGTCTTCTTGAGTGGAAATGTGGAGATATGAAATTGTTGTTAAAGGAGTGTGCTGCAGCCTGGAATTCAACACACTTGATTCTTCAAGGGCAACAAGTCCGGGACAGACCCTGGAGATTGTTTCAACTATGAGGTGGGCTGGGTGTTTTTGCCAGCGATGGTTATTTCTTTGACATGGTATTTTCTGTCCCCCATGATTCTGATTTCACATGGAATTTAATGTGTCAACTATGATATGCATGATGAAAATGATGCATCAATTCAGGACATATTGATTCAGGATGTAGACAGAGAACCTGTTTAATTCAAAGCTATGCTACCACTACTGAAAGGGTACCTGTATACAGCATGTATGGCCTAAAGGTAAGCTTTGGTGGGTTATTTTACCACGAGGTGGTAGTAATTGTGAGTATTGGGGCCAGATTACATAACCCTCTCCCCTCCCAGCCCATACACACACTCAGACCTGAAGAGAGAGAGAGAGAGGAGTTGAGAGCGAGGCTGGAATGTGGGTGTTCAGGCTAAGGAATGCTGCCCCTCCAGCACACATACACACACCCCTCCCACAGCCAACACTCAGCTGACCACCATTCACTTCTCATCCTGGGTAAACACCATGGCAACTATTGTAAAGTTTGAAAATGATTCACTTGGTGATTCATGCCTATAGTGCTAGAACATATTGCTTCGCATTCCTGTAGGCATTTACCCCAGGCTTCAACAGTAGATTTCCATGAGATCCTGGCTGCATCGATAGCAAGTCCGGTAGCCCACTGAAAAGCCGGGTGCTGCATAGCATCCCTAACCACCCTGCAGTGAACCCCCCGCTGGCCACCCGCCCGATGATCCAGGGTTTGGATCCAGGCTCCATGGTACAAGCCTGGTCCTTAAGACAGGTGATGGAGTGAAGTAGTCTCAACGAGCGTCCCTTGGTATAGACCACCTGTATACGTACATTAGCGTGCACCACCCTCCAGGCCCTCGCCCCCCCCCCCCCCCCTCCTTGACCAGAGACACCCCCAGCACCAGGCCCTCCTCCTCCTGCCCCTGTGGGTGTCACCTGTAGTTGGTGCCCGGAGACAAGACGTCCCCGCTCCATACAGTGGGCATGGTTAGCAGACCGTGGTGGTTGCATAAGGCCCCAAATCCCCCTCACCCCTCCGTGCAGCAAACAGCCGCCTCCCCCAATGGCATACCACTGCCGCTGTTATTGCCCTCTCCTGCTTAACGCCTCACAGCATTTGGGGCCTTTGCAGTACCTGAGCATTGGCATTAACAGGTGAGATGCCCTGGAGCTGCATTGCTCTCTGTGGTTATGGTGCTGGCTTGGGGGGAGGGAGGGGGGGGGGGGGGGGGCTTCACGACCTGTGTATGGCAAGGAATGGTCAGGAATGAGTTGTTGAGGGGGGGAGGTAAGGTAGCTATGGGCCGTTGAGGGATGTGTATGGGGTTTTGGCCGGAAGGATTACCCTGTATGAAAAGGTGGACAAGAGACAGGAGAGCAGCAAAGGATTGGGGGAGAGGGAGGAGGAGGGGGTGCTGAGCGGTTCTTATTGTAAGGATGCCCAACTGTCTGTCCACATACAAAGGTCTGCTCAGAGGGATCCAAAACCTGGGGGTCGTTATACTGGACAGGATCAGGCCTAGCGGGCCTAATACCGGCTTATAGATGGTGCATGAGGCCCTGTGTATGTTTGTAAGGAGGTTTGGAGAGGAGTGGGGATTGAGGGGGTATGTGGGTTGTGACATCTGTGCCTGTGTAGAGATTGGGTGGTTTACCTGCTGTGAAAAGCTGTAAAAACAGTGTGAGTGTATGGACAGGGGAGTGGCAGCTAGGGCACTACACCTACATCATGGGAAAAGGTAATCAGGACTTGTGTAAAGATCCACCATATCACTAACCCTCCTTCTTCACACAATCCCTCTTTGGTGGCTTCTTCAGTGGCTTCCCTTCTCTGAAACCAATCACACCCCCTCTCCTTGCCTGCCCACCCTCATCTCATCAAAATAATTCATATAAATAATAACAGGTTAAAAAAGGTAATCTGTGATATTAAAATAAAAAATTGGGCCAAGTAAAGACATGTTGTTGTGTCCATTGTTCCATGTGGGCTTGGTAGGGGATACAAGCTGCAGCACGTGTACAGTGAGTAGTCATGAAGACACGGAGAGGTGTGCGTTTTTCACCTTTCACTACTGACCCACATGCCTCACCTCAGTGGCCATGGTCACCTGCCGCCAGTGGCTAGCCCATGTCTTTTTGTCAGTGACATTCAGAGATAGTCTGTGCTCAAGGAGCACGAGCAACAAAAATAACACAGTAAAATAAGGTCACTTAATGCCTGTCTTCACTCATGTCTTGGAACGTTTTTCCCCACTAGGTGAGACTGGGATTTAGTCCTGCATGTGGCTTCACATCATGGTCAAATAATGTCCTCTTAATAAAAGTCATCTCAACCCAATTTTAGATAATCATGACTACATGTATGTATAATGATATACGGTTTATCTGAGCCATTCAAATTCACATGTATAAGTTGCTAATTTGGTGCCTAACCCCCCCCCCCCCCCCCCCCCCCCACCCGATGCTGGATCTCCTCACGTACATGGACATCACATGAGTTTTCCCTCAAAAGTTGCTTGGAAAACTTTAATAAACATAGATCGATGACACTTTCTTACCAGGTTGTAATATCTGCAGATGATTATTAACGGCTGATCTCCTTCGGGTTAGTTTTTTGCATCGTAAAAAGTTCCATTAAGATGGGCTGTGTGAAGTTTTTGGTGGAGAGGTGGCGGATATCACTGTTGGTCGGTTTCTTATTGCGCTTGGACAGTCTTGGACCCGTTCCTTTCCGCTTGCTTGTTACTGAGTTAACCAAGAGTGGTCTATGTACCAAAACAACTTGAATGGGAGAGAGAAATAATAACTTAGTGAATAGAACCTGTTGAAAAGAGTGTCAATGTGTACTAAACGGTGGTTAGCATCACTTAGAGTGGTAATAATTGGCCTAGCTTCCAGATGGTATACCATGTGTCGGCTGATTTTCCTTTAATAAACCTGCAGTAAATATTTCAACGCTAAAGGAATTTACCAAAAATGTAAATAAAATTGGATTGGATGCACTGACTCAAAATCCTTACCCAAATGTGTCTATAATGTGTGTCGCCTTAACTGACAGCTTTGTGTATGTTGTATATTTCCAGGTGACGTTCACGAAGCGTAAGTTCGGGCTGATGAAGAAGGCGTACGAGCTGAGTGTACTGTGTGACTGTGAGATCGCTCTTATCATCTTCAACAGCGCCAACAAGCTCTTCCAATATGCGTCTACTGACATGGACAAAGTGCTGCTCAAGTACACCGAGTACAACGAGCCGCATGAGTCGCGCACCAACAAAGATATCATTGAGGTGAGCAACTCATAATGATCTGAGCAACTCATTGAATAATATACATATCGGATGCGATGACCTTTTTGAGTTAAGAATTAGCTGAAGCTATGTTTCAGAGTCACCTCAGACTTGTGTTTTGGTTTTTGCCACATACTATATATCTAGAGCAAAATGGTAAGCAGGTACAAACGCCTTGCTCATCATTCAGAGAGGGTATCAGTAGCACAGGTAAAGACACCCGATGGGAGCAGGTGTCATAGCAATGACCATTCTTAGCCATCCCACCTCTCGGGTACAATTAAAGTAATTAGTCAACTGGAGTGTTAATTGGGCATTGTGCACTTGGTAAGCCGTGGCTCTGGCTGGCTCGTCTCTCCCCGCTCTCTCTCAGGCCGCCTCTCCTCCTGTGGCTGTGTACTTCACAGATCCTTAATTAATGGCGCCTCCATATGCCACCTCCAGCTGCCTATGGGACTACTGCTGCTGCTGCCGCTGCTGCTCTCACCTGGCCTTCAGACTTCTAAGAAGAGAAGGCGGTGTGAGTCGGCCGTGTTTTATTTGAGGTTTTCCCTCATTTCTGCCTCCTAGAAGCAGAAAAGGGTGTAGTTTTTGGCTGCGCAGGGACCACCTCTGGCCCCGACCCCACTAACACACTGACCCACTTCTTGGCAGAATTCCCGGCATCGCCGTGAAAAGGCAGTGTTTTAGCACTTTGGACCAGGAAGGATAGAAAGGAAAATTGAGAAATAGTAAAGCTATAATGAGGAGAATCATATATGTGTATGGTGATAGTGTATTAATAAATGTGTTTGATTTTTCTCGCTGAATTTTTGAAGTGAAGATAACTCCCACATCACATGTTAGGAGGCCCTTTGCACTGAGAAACTTGTGGGTAACTTTAATTTCTGGCAGTGACAGCAAGGATACTTTTTTTGTCAGTCAAATCAGCTCATCTTAACTCAGCTAAAGGCCCTCTTGGCAAGCCTAGTAGTTTCTCATCGATGTCAATGTTGAACATATAGAACCATTATACAAGTAATAGAATATACCATACAGTATAGTCCGTAAATGTTAAGTTTAGGGTATTCATCCAGATGGTGTTTCCGTTTAGCATAAACTGGCATTATGCTAGTTACTGCTTGGTGGTAGTTAGATTCGAATTTATTTATGTTTATTGCTTTTAGCAGATGGCTTTCGTGATGGTGTCTATTTTTTACTGGCACGTTTATGACATTATCAATAATAAGCCGATACTGCTTGAGGAAATCAGACTTCTGAATACACCAAAGGCTCAATGACTGCCACTCGTGTGCTATTGACATTAGCAAAGTCTATTCATATTCACCACAAGTGGGAGCAATAAGCACCTGAGAAAAGATCTTCCTGATTGAGAAAAAAAAGTAGTTATTGGCATTAAAAGTCATTATACCTTTAGAGAACACAGAAGGCCACACGCACATTAGCCAGGGAATAGGTCGATTTCTTTCATTGGTGACCATTAAAAGGACATTGGTCGGTAGCTCAAGACAGCCAGTGATAGCAGTTTAACGTTGAGACATTTGTCAGAAATCAGCAGTTAATATTGTGTGGAGTGCCTCATTGTGATTAAACACACAGATAGAGGAACCCTTCTAGAGTAAGATGCCGCCCAACGGGAGCCGCAGCAACTAGCAATAGAACCTCCCCAAACCCCAAACCCACTCCCCATAAACCACCACCCTCCTGGAGCCTCGGGGCAAGCATAAACACAGCCGGCATATACTCCCAAGATCGAAGCGAATATCATTAAGTGTAATTGGGGCCCCTGTTGGCTGGACCCTGGCCAGTTGGGAGTATCGGAGAGGCTTGAATGGGGCGGCACTGACCATAAAGGTATAATATCGGCGTCTGGATGGGGGAGTGGGAGGCAGAGGCTGGAGGAGGGGCATGGTCTGGGGGTCCTAATGACCAGGGTCAAAGGTTGGGGTCTAACTGGTGCGTGGTGATGTCCGGGGTCGGTGACAACTGGTGCATAGCCGTCTGTGGGGGTGTAAAGACCCCAATAGTGGCCCAAAAAGCAGTCTACCGTGGCAGTCTATAGTGACAATATGGTATCTGCAGACTCCAACCCGGTATAATCACTTATAATTGATCCTGTTTTAATTGTTGAGACGCATATTAAGAGTCACATAAGAGACAATTATATTTAAAACGCAATAATTATATGAAAATTGTGTGAGAAATTATCCGGAGAACCCCGTGAACTTAACGTTTCTCCTGGAAACATGCATTGATAAATTACACTTTCAGATCTTCCCCCATTGACACTTTAGTCGAAGGGGAAAACAAACCTATTAAATATAGTTCAAATAAGTTCACATGTACTGGGTTGTAAGTGGGGAGGGCGGGAGATCGTTTGGGAAGTCTAAATGAATTGCTATGACCTCTGCAAGTATGTGACTCATTCAAAGTCCGGCTTGTGTCCCATGGTCGTGTCTTGTAGCAATAAAAGAAGGAAAAACACAATACCCGGGTATTTACCCCACTAACGACCAGGATGCTGTCGTGTTGGCAGAATCACCGCCAGTCACGGGCCAATCACCCCAAACCCTGAACCCCAGAAGAACCCCACACGCCTTTGCTTTAGTTTTCTCACGGCTGTAGAGTGGCACCTGTGACCTGTGCATGGCAATCGCCCTCCCTCCCCCGCCACACCCTCCACGACCTTACCACCCCACCAGCACGCCCCGCCCCCGGGTTGGCTTGGGTAGAGCTACGCCTCACCGCCCCCGCCCCCTTCCACTGGGGGAACATACCTTTACAAGAATCCCATCACTCCAATAAAATTCACACTTCTGAAGATCATCAGAATAATGGTCATGGGTAACATTGACTCTGCATGAGACGGATTTTCAGCACCTTTGTATAATACAGATGCTTGATGATGGGTTCCGTCCCAATGCAATGTACTATAAACCAGTTAGTGAGACATGTAGTAGGAAAATAATAATAAATGTCTCCATACAATATAACAGTACTGTATACCTGTGCGGGTGCTGTAGTAGTATCCATGTGTACGGGGACTAACGACTGTCGTTTATACGTCGACCTAAATCCAGATCAGGCAAATCCAGCCCCAAGATCACTAGGTCGGCAGTGTATTAACCACAGGGAAACAATGCTCAAAGCATAACACACACCTAAGAGAATACTATGGTGCAGTAGTAGAGGGGACTCATGTAAAGGTTATCACTAAAACTAAAATCCTCTTTTACCACATGTAGCCCTACTAGTATCTCACAAGTGTTTTGTTGGCGCTTGTCAACTCGCTCACTAGCTGGGGTTTGAGAGTGTCTGTGGGTTTGCTTATTCTTTTCTTCGATCCTTGCTTCTGCGTGTCGTTTTTTGTACTTTAACGAAATGACCAAGCGCTGATGAACCCAATGATGGGTTGGTGAGGACCCACATAAAAAGGCTCCATTTTCAAATTCATCCCTACCCGAGCTGGGAAATTAGTCTCGTAAAAAAAACAGGCCGGCGAGAATAGCGTTACGTCTTGAGAAGTGATGTACACAGACTATACGTGGGCCGCAAAACGGCCTACCTTTTTAATAATGACACTAGTAATAAGAGGTTTGTGAAAGAAGAGGAGAAAAGAAAGCTGTCGGCGGTTTATCATGCGGCAATCCCGCAGGTAATACTGGATAATGATCTGATTGGCTAGCTCGGGGTGGTGCGGGACGCCGCCACCAGATGACGCTGGGCGTGGTGACGTCAGAGGACGTAGTTGTGTCTTGTGACGGAGGGGGCGCTGCATGCCTGTCGTTGTCGGCGTGATAAGAGGCGGCCCAGTGCCACTCCTTAATCAAGGCCAAGCGTTAATGAGCACCGCCTAATGAGGTACCTCTGACGTGCTGGCTATCACCACAGAGCAGGTGAGGGGGGGGGGGGGGTATCAGGAGCAGCTGGTGCCTCCCGTCTCTGAGCTACTCACCTCAACAGGTGGACGGGAGGAGGAGCATAGGGAGCAGCTCACGGGTAGAGAGCAGCTCATACTGTGATAAGATAGGATGGCACTGAGCAAAAGGGAAATGTAGGCTAATTACCATAGAGTCATCTTCATCGCACAGAGCACATAGGGGTTTCAGATGATAAGAATTGCTGCTGAAAGGATAACCCAGTCGAGGCTTCCCACTAGATATATTGTTGAATCTATGGAGAACCAATTTGATGCCCCCTCCTCTATATGTCGGCCGTAATTAATACGTATATTTATTAGTCAAATAACTACAAGGGACCAATTATAATTAATTGTGTGAAGTTATGTCGTAACATTTTCTAATCGAGATGGTAGAGCTAAAGTTGAAAATGTCCTCTTCCATTTTAGGCCTTAAATAAGAAGGAGCATAAAGGAGGAGCTGACAGCCCCGATGTCGACCAGGAACAGCAACAATTTGTATTGACACCACGGACCGAAGAGAAATATGAGAAAATCAACGCCGAATTCAACCTGATGATGCAGCGAAACAACCTCAGTAACAGAGTAAGTCCACAGGTACATATAGACGTTTTGTGTTCTTACCCAACCCCCCCCCCCCCCCCCCCATTACCACACCCCAATCTGCCTGCTCCCTGTCATTGAGTATGGGCATGGTATCCTCCTCTGTATATGACATGTATTACCAAATACAAAGCTAATCCTAGAGGACTTGTGAAGCCTTATGAATGCTGAAGCAAATGTTAAGTGTTGATGACCTCTCCTTGCACTCTGCCACTATGGCTACCCAACAACCAGACTCACTAGTGGTATGTACCCCAGTGTGGACGTAATGTGCATGTGGTTGTACCGTGGTTCATAAATAGTATATATGTGAAAAGAATTTGTATATGCATATGATTCAGAATGGGAATTCTCAAACTAATTCCCTCTCGATGTAAGTCTATAAAGAGCAGAACATGATGTATAATATTTCCGGTCCCTTACCCAGCCCACAAAACAGTTACTGCGGTAACTGATTTCTCCAGATTTAATACACTTGATACAATGATTAACCCTTTGTCCTGTTATGTCTTTTTACAATAGCCGATGACGACAGCCTACACTGGACAGACGATGCCCGTTTCCGTACCCGTACAACAATCTGGATTCCAACAGCACAACCACGGACAAGCAGTGACCCTGATGCCGCCCCACACCATGCCACAAGGATCTCTCTCACCACGACCGTCTTCTGCAGGTAAGCACCCTTTACATCCCTAACACTTAGTTTGTAAATGACAATGGTATACAAGAGAATGATGTATAATGCCATGTCTTTAAATAAATGCAAAGCCTAAATGATTATGTTGGTTGAAACTACTAAGAATCCAGTTAAATATTGGTTTTATAACAAGAAGGAAAGAACTGGAATTGATATGTGATATACCAATGTTTGCTGTAGACATGTTCTTGGTACCTTTGTGGCACTCACAAAACCCACTTTGATATAAGTTTTATTAATGAAGATAATCTCCCTTGCAAGTTGATGAATATTAATTTTGATAAAATAGAAGAAAATAGAAGAAAATAGAACGCCGCTAACCCCTCCTTCTACCCTCGCTCTACAGGAGGTATGATGGACTTGACGACACCAAACGGCTACCAACAGGCAAGTTCCCCCTCAGGAATGAACAGTTGCAGCAGTTCCCCCGGCATGGTTCCAACCAAGGCGATGAACAAACAGTCCTCCCCCGGCTGCGGCTCGGCCAGTGGTCAGCAGCAGCAACAGCAGCAGCAGCAGCAACAGCAGCAGCAGCAGCAGTCGCGCCCCAGTCTCCGTGTTGTCATCCCCAGCTCCAGGGGCGAGGCGCCTGTAAGCGAAGAGGTCAGCAGTAGATGATGCCCCTATATAATAATAATAGTTCATACATACACAAGCCACTAGCTCAACTAAAGAATTAAACTTTATATTTTTTTTCATCGATCTTTTTTTCATCGTGCTTAATGGAACACACATCTGTTTTAATATTTTAAGAAAGGATTTATTTTTACCACTTTCTCAAAATTCTCAATATGTGGATCTGCAAGATTTTGCGACCTTTGAAATGGTCTTTTGGGGATGTTTTGGAGGAAATTAGGGCTTCTGGTTTTGACTCCTGGAAATTACTCGTACTCTTCACCTTTCCATTGGAAATATGTAGCTGAACTGTTTCTGTAGTATTTTTAAACTGTGTTTCTTAGTTAAAATGGTCCACTTTGACTTTTTGGTTTACTGAAACACAGTGTAGATATTCAATTATTAGTTCTCAACGTTTCTGTTGAAGTTCACTCTTTCTGCCACTCTTTCACGTTTTCTTCTCAATGTTTTCTTAGTATTCTTTTTTTTTATCTATTATTTTATCAGTAGTAGTAGTAGTAGTGGTAGTATTAGACAGCCTGTAGTACCGTTGCTGTTATCTGTACTTTCCGAGAGCGTTAGGACCTTAATCTACTACATTGACTATGCACTGAGCTATTTGATATTTCTGACCCTGTCTCTGTTTATTATACACGAGTCGTGAGGGGGGCTAGTGGACGAGCACCACTTAAGTTAGATGCAGTTGTCACCGTTCTCGCTGCTTCATTGAATCTAGCAGGCTTGTTTGATGCCCCTAGAGGAGGGGACCACCAGTCTATTGCTGAACCACAGAGCTGCACACCCTTGTCTCCCCACCTGCTTGTTGATATATCCACATACCTGATTTACATGTACATACTATATAACCAACACAATACTACACCTCCTCTTGCCATCCTCTATTCCACCCACTGCCACCAACTCTCTTAAGTCATTGTAGCAATGACTTGATACAATACCACATCCTAACAGTCCCCGCAGTCAATCCGATTATTGTAAACTGTATGATTGTCTCCCTTCCACCCTTTTCATGATTTTTGTTCTGAATAGGACACAAAAAATCATTGCCCCAGGAATGACTCTGAAGGATATTATAATAAGTCCTCCCAAAACCTGAATTCGGTGTCCTTAAGTTTATTGTGTATGGTTGCAGTGTAATGTTTGATATTTTACGTTTGTGCCTCCATCATTCCCCAGTCTCTTTCCACTTTGTGATTTGTGTATTTATTCAATGGTCGTGGCTACCCCTATGGTTTCTGTGTGTTTTATTTTGGGAGGTATTTTATTTTTGCTCCTGCATGCGAAGTCAAAATACATATTTCAGTTAAAAGGAAGGTAGATTGTAGTTGAATTACTGTGCCTCACTGTTATTATTTCACAATGCAGTAGACATACGACTTGTCTTCTTACCATTATATTCTTTTGACCCTATGTGTAACTTCAGTATTTGACTGAACAGTGGTCACCTGTAGTCGTCAGCCTTTATTTTACACATGTTGTCTTTACTTTGCCACATAACACATTTAGACACAGCAGCCTTATTTACATGAAAATAGAAAATTAAAATAACCTCATAAAAAAACCACATCACATATGTCTCATTGATTTACTTTACTCAATGTGTTCCCTTCTTCCTTTGCAGCAGAACCATCCACGGACATCGAATGCGAACTTAGCGACCCCAGTTGTTTCACTAGCGACACCGAGTATTGCAGGCCAAGGCAACTTCCCATCAGCGTTTCCCGGAGGTAAGCATCTTACGACCCTTAACATAAGCATTAAATAGCAAAATAATAGAACTGGCATGTTGAACATGGTGTTATGTGAAGCTGTCATAGCACCAACGATTGCAGTTATGTTGAATTACCAATAGGATTTCACTTACGTATGGGGGATGACACATGATATTGTCAAAATTGTATGTTCTCATATATGCAGTCTGTTAAATAACTATAGATAAAGTCTACCTTTGCTTACAAGCCAGGATGTGCTCTTTGGTTTCAAAAGTTCTCAACAATACCATTTGCCGTATTTGACAAAAAAAAAAAGAGTTGCTCTTTGTAAACAAATAGATACATGTAGCAAGTGCCTTGTAAGTAACAAAAATGTATTTCTTTTCCCTGCAGATTTTCAACTGAACTCAGCAAGTGATCTACAAGGCTTAACAGGTTTTAACTCACCGGCATTGTTAGGGGGACCATGGGGAAATCCGATATCGACACTTCAGACACCACAAGGGTAAGTTTGATTTGATTTAGACGTTATATAAAATTCAATCTATTTGATAAGCTATATATGATAACATTTTGTCAAACCCATTGACTGTAAAATAGAAAACCACATTCTTAAGAACAGATTTCTTATGTGTGATTTGCTGTGAAACTGATCATTCACTCTACTAACATTGTTTTTGAAAATAATAAGTTTTCATATAACAGTAACTTACATCTTTATGTCTGCTGTAAAGAGAATCACTCTTTAAAATTTGCATACCACCTGGAAATGCTACCACGTGATCAGAATTTCCCCGAATCCTAATCATACCCTCTTGAGAGACTCAAAAAAAAAAAAATCAAAATTCCAAATTTTGGCCAAGTATCTCATTTTGCTGTGAACCTGTTTTGGCCCTCTCTGAATTGTGGCTGTGACGCATGTCGTGCCGTGCTCCATTGGCAAACTGACTATTCCCTGACAAAGCTAGATCTATCTAAAGTCCATTTGGCCCTTATGTAAACTTCCAGGAGGTTCTTGGAACAAGGGGAAAACCTGATGAGTGGTCGGCTATCACTAGATGGTGGTGCGGATGGTGCCAGCTGCACGCGACCATCACTAACCACTGGCTCTGTGTACTACAGAATGCTGTCCTCCTCGGCATCAACACTCTCCGTCAGCACAAGTCACCAGTCCGGCATGAACATCAAAAGCGAACCTATATCACCACCTCGAGATGCCACCACACCCAACCAGTTACGGCCGCCCAGCCAGGGTCACCTCCCCTCGTCTGGTCACACGTCGCCCATCCCCATGATGGCCAACCACAGTAACTCCTCCTCCCCTGTGGCAGGCATGGCTGCCTCAGACTTTTCAGACGGGCCAGTGGCCAAGCGGTCACGATTGGCCCCAGAGTGGATAACGAGTTAGTGCGGAGCCCCGTCCCAGTCACCACTACTAAATCAGTAGCAGCCCGCTCCCCCCCACCACCGCCACCATCGCTTACCGCCATCGTGACCACAGCGCGCAGCGTCATCGTCATCCAGTGACAGTCCGTGTTGTCATGAACATTGTTGTGGGTGTTGTTGTTCTCATCAAGACACAGCAGCACAGAACAAAGGAGGGGAGGAGCAGGAGTGACTGTTCACTGAGTGCCTGAAGCTCAGCAGAGACGGTGGGACAGCCGTCCTCGTACTACGCGAATGCATTGACTGTATGGACTGTGCAGGGCACGGGGCGCTGCTCACATTGTGTATTGATAGACACAGATAGCCACTCACTGACTACTACTTTAAGTTCCTACTACTTGGTCTGGAGGCCACCATGACATCCCTTCTCCACTTCTTCTGGTGCCAGAGTCCAGCAGGGCCTGGGTACTGGCACACCGCGGGTGGTGGAGTGGGCAGCGGAGCGGGCAGCAGTCTCTATGTGTCGTTGTTATTGTCTTCATGCCATCGTGACATCACCAGAGTCCACTCTCTACTTGAATTAGGATGTCTGTCTCTGGGGTCAAAGCGGGCTAAATAGATACATGTTTTTTACACACTCAAATTTATAGACAAACATTTCATCATGATATTGAGAATAAGGGTACTTGTGTGTGAGATTTTCCCCCAAAAAAACTCCTTCCCCAGAAACTCTCTCCTCCAACCATAACAGTTTGCACTATGTGTAGATCTGCACTGTGTGTAGGTTATGTCTTTGTGTACTTATGGTCTAAAGCCATATTAGGCAAAAAACTGTCTGTAGTTTGGGAGCCCTAACTTGAGGCCACAAACGAACTTGCAAATTACCTGTTCGGTATCATCCGTATAATGTCGCTGGTGCTTAAACACACACTCACAAAGAAATATAAGCAGTGTCACACAAAATGGCATGGTCACTTCATCCTTTTCCATGTGTCTGTCTCCCTCCCCTAAATAACACCTGAGCCACTATGAGCAGCTCTGTTGACCTGTCATCAAGGTAGAGGAGCACAAAAGCAGCTCAAACTCACTCACTCAAGCTTAGACCTTGAACATGTATGGGAGACTCGGTTCTAATAGCGAGAATGCACAGTTGCAACAAGTACATAGAACATAGTGTATGTCAGACATCATATTTACTTGTATCCAAGCTTATCCGGTGTAAATAGTGAAACAAAGGTACTTTTCCAACATGGATGTGCTATTGTGACATGAGAGGAATGTGATGTGTTTGCAGTATGCATTACCTTGTCCTCGGTAAATGAGGCTTTCCAAAACCTGGTATTGCCACCAAATGTATCATTATCACAACTCGGTGTTAAAATTACATAGAGGGGAGTGACTGGTTCAAAAACACAAATTCTGTTTGGTATTTAAGCTGAGCTGGCATCAAATGGTTCCTGAATCCAGGCCTGCCATTTCCAGTGTACTGAAAGCTCGTTTTGACTAAGGGCTACCAAGGGGTACCAGTGAGTAATGTATAGACTGTTCTTTGGTGGGGTCAGGTGTTGCTGGTAAGATGTTAAGGGATGAGAGCTGGTCAGTTTGACTCGGAGGTCCAGAGCCGAGAGCCTCCCATCACAACACAATTTCAATGAAAAAAAGCTACTTCAGGGCGCGTACCAATCTAATCGGTCAGGACTGGTTAGGTGTGGTGCTTAAGCTTAGTGTAGGGTAATGTGGTAGACTTCCAGTGTTCTGCGTGGACGATGGTGACTAACGATCATATGTAATAATGTACATTATATTGTTATAGACACAAAATATATATAAATATATTATATATATCAAATGAATATGTGGGCGAATGCCACAAAGCAGCTAACAAATATGTCATTCTTGTATAGTTGTGCTCTGTACAATGCACTGCATTTCTCCTCTTATGTCGTTTTTGTAAATTAATACGTATCAGAAGTGGCTATATTTACAGAGAGGAGTATTGTAGAAATGTGTACATAATTATCATCTCTGGTGTAGTGCAGATAATGACCACCAGGTACCGACACGGGTGGTCAGGGTATGTCATATGATATAGACATCTACCCACTTAGAGTACAATGATGATGGGTCATTTTAGATTATAACGTTTTAACAAGAAATTCTGTCCATTCAGAGCACACTTTGTTTTATTCACAACCGAATCACCTACCTTCACCGGGTAGTGATCGGTTGTGAACACAGTTATTGCATTTCTCCCAGGAATAGGTACAAATATCAGATAGACACTCCTAGATCAGCAGTAGCAAGCCCATTGTTTTGGTCACAAATGTGATTTTTCTCTTTGCAGTAGTAGTTAGCATAGGTTGTGTCTTTGTTTAATTTGACTAGTGCATCTTTACATACAGCAGCGTTGAGTGTACATATACTACTTCGCGAGGTGGCCAGCGCTGACTGAGTTATAAGTGTACCTATCCATGTGAGGGTACACAGAGACACTCCTGCCTTAATGAATGGTGACACAGGGACCTACCAACCAACACCCTCCTCCCTATGTTAAATGTGAAATGACTGTCCCCTGGATTGTGGTGTTTTACAATCTATGTGTGCTGTGTGCAAAGAAATACGTTATATATTCAACAAACAAAAAAAGACATGCTGGTGATGTGCACCACCTGGTTTGAATTTGTTAAATTACTGCCCCAAGTCTTTTTGCTGGTGTGTATTGGTGTCACTATTAGTAGTACTACTATCATTAGATCCCCCAACAGAACTACTATCCCCCTCCCCATCAAGAAATCTATTTTTATGACTTGAATATGCGTGATCATTGTGATTTTTGGAGTGCTCCATTGTTATATATATATATATTTGTAGAGTGATTATTTATGAAAAGAAAGCTAAGCAGATATTTACATAAGAATTATTATTAAAGATTATTCGAATGAAAATTCTGTTAAAGCAGACAGGCACAGCGCATTGTGCTAACTTTTCACAGAACGCAACCCACCGAGTAGCTGCAATGCCGCAAGACAAAATGACTAGATCTCTTGGCGGCTTTGCCACTCTTAGCGCTGTATGACACAGTACCGACTGATTGTCAGTCTCATGTAGTAGATTTTAATGTGGATATTTTATGTACATAGGTCACAGAGAATTAGAAATGACATAGTAATAATCTAACATGGGCCAGCCAATGGCTCATGTGTAGCAACCACCCTTGTATTCATATGAACCGATGCACTTTTCTAAACCAGAAGGATTTCATGGTAGTGAAATTGTTAGAATCATGTTTTGAGCAGAGAAAAATCTCTTTGTTGTTGTAGACATCCTAAGCAGAGACTGCTCCATGTTAGTGCCTATGGGCAAACAGAGAGATAGGCCACTGCAGGTGTCAACATATGGTTACCTTTACTCATGTTGTATAAAGACAGAATGTTGTTATTCCAGTTTAATAATAAAAGAAACAAAATGTAAAAAATATCCAGTGTTGAAGCTTAAGCTAAGACTGTTCATTTCATTGATGATATAGGGGACATTCATCAAGTTCCTAAGGATACACTGACCCACTCATTACAATTAATGATTACCCATAGCCATTCTTACAATAGTGTATACAGACAGAGAGAAGCTCTCAAGCAGCTGTATATAAGTCAGGCTTTGTGTGCTAATAGGACTATACTTAGAATCTCCAATGGAATTTTCGCTTAGAGTTTGCATTAATGGTATTGTTTGGGTTTCCATTTGAATCTAGATTCTTTTCATGTGGTACTAAGCCCAACCTCACCCAAAGCATTCCGTGTCCTTCTGAGAGAATTTGTTATCTAGCACCACTGAGGTTCCTGAAAACCTTTCCTCTCTTCTTTGACATTTCTGTATAGTGGGTACTGGTTTAGGTTTTGCAATAGTAAGTATATCTAAACTAAAAGTAAATGCCACTGCAGATAGCAGTTCATTATACAAGTTTACTCATCTGTCGATACTATATTCTGCATATCTGGTTAGCTATTATTTCTCTCGCCTCTTTTTTTCTTTATACAAATAATATGTGATTTGTACTTTGCACTTTTCTATAAACAGTTTTGGAGTTTGATGCCTAGAATTTATACTGGAATTCCTGCAGGGATGTGTGAATCCAAGGCCACTGGAACCTGTCCTGTCCTTAATATGGACACCCATATATACATATACTCTTGGGTGGGTTTCCAGTGAATAGTTTGTACAGGACAGTGTGGGGAATGCATGCATTCTACTATTTAATTGCGCTTTGAAAGTTTTCACTGTATAAAAAGGAATTACTAATGATAATTAGAATGTCACCAATTGTAGGGTGCTGATGTATTTTTCTATATTTTTGCGGCCGAACCAAGTACTTCGTGTGGAATCTGCAATTTATGCATCTGCGGGAGATTCCCTATAGAAAGTCGAGGTATGCAGCTTACTCAGAATCAAAAATCAGAAGAAGAAAAAAAGTATAAAGAAAAGACTCACTGTTTTGGTTAAGTGTGTGTGAAGAAGAGTCCCTCGTACATATATACACACATATATATATATATACATCATGTAGTCCTTGCTAAACCGAGTGAATTTTTGTCTTTTTAACATTGATATCATTGCCTTCCCAACATATCCCTTCTAGTGACTTTGTGCCACTATAACTATTAAAAAGAGTAACAAAATGAAGCACTTGAATGTATTCAAGCGTATTGGTGGGAGTTGCTGCCTCGCAAGCACCCTTACCATATCTGAAGTCTACTATTAGTGGCTCTGGTTAGGGATATGGTAAGATACGCAGTGGATTCCTAGAATTGTGTTATGGGTTGACATTGTACCAAACCGATAGCGGCTTCTGTGTTGATGTGTTTCTACGTACAGACTACCCGCTTAACAATTACTACCACGCACACATACAAAAAAGGGGAAAAACAAAGGGCCCTGGATTTAGATGTACCAATAAATGGGAAAGCAAAGAAACTTTAAAATGAAGAGAGGAGGGGGGAAGAACTTCTTGTTGGCTTCCACAGGCTCTAGTCAGAGTGTTTCATATTATTGTAATAATACTGATATATATGTATTATATCTATACCGACCCTAGAGTGAGTGTGGTTTTACTACTTCTGCTCCTCTGGTATGCCTCGGATCAGGCCTGGCAGCCTCTCCATATATATTGAGTGACTGATGCAGAGAACATTGCTTATGTACATAACTAAACTCACTTACACAAATTAATGTATAAAGATACATAGGTGTTGTCATGAGGTCCTAGGTCAGCCAGGTGTCAGTTGTCATACTTTGTTTTGTTAACCGGGTAATAATGAGTATTAGGATTGATGACTATGGATTAAGAATTGCATTTGGGTTTTTCCTGTTTTGTGTGTGGCAGTGCATGCAGTGGAGTTGGTAAAAAGTGTTACTACTACACACAGGGTGGTAACATTGAGAAGATGAGCAGTTCTAGACTATGAGCTGCTCCACTGAGCTGCTCGCCACAGCCCTATTTATACAATGTCCACATTAGACTGATTATAAGGTACTCTTTCACTTATTGGAGCCAAAGGACTCACTCAGATCCTTGTTAATTAATAGGGCATATACACTTATTTTTTATCATTTTGTTTAGCTACTCCACAGAAGAAGAAACAAGAGATCACTGCCTGGTTTAAAAGGTGACATTTTTACAGGTTTTCCCGTATGCTGACTTCTGTTGTGTTTTTCTGTGACTTACCCCATAGATAAAAGGGGTTGGGGAAGCGGCGGCTACCACTAGACACCTGTATAATGAATTGTGTTGTGTGGATTTTTTGTTGTTTGGTTGGTACTGGTACATCAGGTTCATTAAACTGTATATTAGCAAAAGTATGGGTACATATCAATACTACCTGAGCCTCTGCTGTGTCAGGGGGGCCTCTCGCATACACAGTGTCCATTGTTGGTAATACAGCAATTTCTTTTTGAGTTGTGCCGTTCTGTAACTGGAAGTAAATGCAGTCCCAGACTGAGTAGAGAAATATTAGGGGGAAAATCGCAAAACGTCACATGAAATGTTAACTCGTAGGTTGGTCAGCCAACAGTGCATTGGTCCCATTGTATTGCAAAGTTAAGTTGTTAAAAGACTGTTACAACAACATAGACGTTATTATGGTAAGTGGTGTGTGACTTGTAATATGCTGTCCTGGCTGCTGACAGAAGAGGTGTCATAAAAACAAGAAGAAAAAAACACATGTCGACGCCCCAACGTTGGGTTCTGTTATAATACACGGACTTACAATGGCGACATGTCCTTGTCCACACAAACCTCTCTAGGTGGTAATAATAGTGGTTTTGCCATACAGCTCCAGTCTAACACGACAGGGCAGTGTACTACAGATTTAACATCTTTGTGGCCAGGCTGTGTGGAACTTGGCGCACGGCTTTGACCATTGTACAGCTACTCTTGTATTGCACTGACATGACTGTAATTGCCGGTATGAGACAACACATTGTTGATCAACTCTGTAAAGCCATGTCCTCTTGTTAACAAAGTGAAATTGTTGAAGTAATAAATGAAAGCTATATTACTGTACTTGATGCCTCTTGTGTTGTCTATTTTAATGCAAGTCAAGGCTGAAGAAATATATATCGAATCCTAAATAACAGCAATTTAACTAAAGATCAGCCATCATGATATTCATTGGATTACTTGTCCTCAAACCTCAATTAATAAGATGAACAAAATAAAACATTTAATGGAGATGAAACATGCTCTTCTAGAAACATCACTTTTCTCTGCAGTGATTTGGCCCCTATCAATACTGAATCCACCACACACAATAATGTATTTTTTAGTTCAATATAAAAACCACTAAGGTACCCACCTCCAATTGATGTAGGACAGGGGGGACGCTGCCTCAGCTCCGCCTGGTGTCAAACGTATGCATAATAATGTCCAGGCCAAGATCCAAGTGGGTGTTCAGTGGTCAGAGAGGTAGCGACACCAATGGCAGTTAAGGGAACTAGCTACTAAGCTTCAAAGTGGCATGTTGTGCTCATTAGACATAATCTAAATTTTTTATTTCTACCACAAGCACTGGTGCTCCAATATGCTTCACTTGACATGATTTTCATACATATTACATCATATATCACTATTTATTTCCGAGTATAGGTTCAGTGGAACTTCCTTTAAATGTTTGCAGTAACCTTCCAAAGTTACATTGTCATGCCTCTAACATGTATCAAACTCAAAGGCGGGTCTTTTTGGTGTGCATGTAATATTGACTAGTTGTCACATGCAGTAATATTATAGTACTATGGCATTTTCTCAGACATGCTGAGTTGAACAGCCAACAGATGAATGGACAATGTTATTGCATGCTTTTGACACCAGGCAGGTGTAGGGTAAGCCAATTCAGTGGTTCTGCCTTGTGAGACCTATAGCCTGTGTCTCACGAGATCGGGCCAATGTGAACGTCATTGACCAGGTAACATTTTTAACCGGGTGCCATCTTTGACCAGCTTGGTAGAAAACTGTTTATTTAGGGCAGATGAAGATAAAAATGGGCTGAACAGGTTAATGGATGTTATAATAATTGGTAATTAGTAGCCAATTTATATCTTCATCTGCCCTAAATAAACCATTTTTCTATCAAAGATGGCACCCAGTCAAAGATGACACCTGGTCAAAGATGGCACACAGCCTATAGCTGAAGCTGGTTCCTTGTAGGTCCAAAATCGGCATTTTTAGGGGTCATAACCTCTTGAATGAGTTGTAGTTCAATATATCCCTAATGTCACCTTCCAGATTGGGGGAGAGGTTAGGACACTGGGTTTTGACTTCGAATCTATATCTGACCATATTTCCCCCCAAAAAACTTGAGATTCATACAAAACCATTTTAGTTTACAATATAAATATTTATCTTGTGTAAAGAATCTATACAACCGAGTTGTATACTTAGTATCACAATTTTTGACCAACCAGAAAAGCATTTTAAAATTGTGTGAACCAAATAACTTTGACAGGGATTCGAAGTCAGGACCCCTTGTTTGGTTAGCCAACCACTCCCCCCATCTGAACAGATGACAATCATAAGGACCCACAACTGAAAGGTTTATGGCCCCATAAACTCCAGATTTCGGACATGACAGGAACCAGCTTCTGCTAATCAGCTGGCTGCTATAGTTAGCAGAGGGAAGAGCACTGGTACCAGATAAAATGACGCTGTACGGTGATCATCATGCTAATGCAGATTACTGTTGAATCGTTAAGAGGTAGCCTGGCCAGGTCGGGAACATTGGAAGTATTGTGAATAACCTGCATCTTATGTAATAACCTGCTCCTAGGGTCTGATTTTGGCCACTTTAGTATTGTAATATAAACTCCAAGCAATGTTGGGAAGGTCTTTGCACACATTTAATTAGCATTGTAATTTGGCTGATCCCTAACTTGTGAAACATATTGGACAGCAACCTTCATGAACTAAAGGACAATCCTACAATTATAAAGACCTCCTCCTGGTAAGTTGTAATCCTCAATTACAGGTGTTATCTTATTAACATCAGATACCATCACTTCACACCATTTAAACAACTCAGATAAAGTGTCATTTAAGGAGCACCTCACCCTATGCTGACAATGACACTCTCAGAGATCACAGATCTACAATGTTCATTAATGATGGACAGACAACCCTCAAGGTAATAAATCCAACCACGGGACATTTAGGGTTGCTCCCGGGTTGCTCCCCTCTGAGAGATGTCTATCCTCTTAATGACCCCTACAGTGTCATCAATTAAATTTCTCTTTGGCGGCTCCATATTAAGAATAGGAATAAAATGGTTCATCTACATCCATCTAGATGGCAGCAGTGGTTGAGTATACACCATGGACAGAAAATAGATGTAAGTACAGTCCCATGATGCCTAGAATACCAAAAAACGAACTTCATTTCGCACCATCGATATGGCAAGAGCATGGGAGAAGCCAATTTCTACATGTCAAAGGTCTTGCCAGGAGTAAAAGTCAGGTATTAGACAGAGTATCTAGTTTGATAGTACATGAAACAAAATGTAAAAAGTATCCAGTAACAGCTAGCCCACTCATTACAATTAATAACTACCATAGTCATTCTTACAATAGTGTATACAGACAGGGCCGGGAGACAGGGACACTCTCAAACAGCTTATTTTAGTCAGGCTATGTATGCTAATAGGACTACACTTAACATCTCCAATAGAATTTACACTTGGAGTTTGTATAATCATATCTATTTCCATTTCAATCTAGATTCTTCATGTGGTACTAAGCCCAACCTCACCCAAAACATTCTGTGCCCTTTTCAGAGAATATGATATTAATAGCGCCAGTGAGGTTACTGAAATATTTCCTCTCTTTGGTTACAATTGGTCTTTGCAATTGGACTATTGGTTTTTATGTACTCTGTATGTAGGCCTTCTGGTATATACATGTACCTGCATGTTGGTTCACTAACTACTCACTAGGGGGAGTCCGGCCAAACTGGCCTGACCGTGTCTACCAATTTCACCCGGCATTGCCTGGTTGCAGTCCTGCCCACCCCTGCTGCGTCAGTAGGTGCAGAGCAGGTCGTCTGTCTGGTACAAAGCCCGGGTTCAAAGCAGATCATAACCATGCCATTCTTGTATACTTGTGCCATGTGCAATGTACTGCTTGTGTAGTTTTTGTAAATCAGGAAGTCCTATAGACGTTATTTTTTACGGAGAGAAGTGTTGTTTAAGTGTGTTTATAACTATCATCTCTGGAGTAGGCCTAGTGCAGATAATGACCACCAGTACCTGCCAGGTACCAACACTGATGATGATGGGTCATTTACGCTTTTAACTTTTTAACAAGAAATAATATCAATTCCGGTCACACTTTGCATTGTTCCAAACCAAGATGACATCTCTGAGCTACTCTTCATAGATGGACAGAATGTAAGGGAAATGTTAGCAGCATTCAAACCTGCATTCCTCAGCTGTTCTGCCTCCTCATAAACATATATTGTTATTCCAGTTTAATAACTACATTCTGCTTGAATTGTATGGCAGGCCTTTGAGTTTCCATATTGACCAAGGTCCAATCCATGAGGTATTAAACCTAGTGGCAAGTGTAACAGTGTGGCCCCATCTGGGGGCACTTCTTTTTTTAAAGATGCGGTCCGGATGTGGCCTGAAGTGGGCTAACTGATGGCCCCATATCTGTTAAGGGCACAGAGTTATGGTATGGCCCCAAGAGGACTAACCAAGTTGGCCTCTGAATGGTATCTGCATGGGTTGCCCACTTTGGACTGAGATTCTGTTTAACCTTTTCACCACTGGGTTTCTGGTAACTCAATGCAATTTTGTGCAATATATTGCGCTATAGGGTGGAAAGGGTTAAGACAGGTTTCCCAATTTGAGGCCACATCACCACCTGGGATAATTATGGGTTTTTAGAATTGATACAATCATTTCCCTATATTTATTGGGCAATTGTTGAATAACATATCTTAGGTGCTGCTAATTGACCCATCCAAAGCACAATCATACTTTTCCTATCTAAGTATGGATAAGTATCAAGTAAGCCTATACTCATAAGAGTTAAGACATGATTATGCAGCTTAGACAAGACACACTAATTTGGGCTAGATACATATTGCCCTTCAAGTCCATAGTTCCTACTTACATGAAGTCTTGGTTGAGGTAAGGTCAGACACACCAAAAACAAAAATCTTACATTGGGGGAAACCTTTTTTTATCATATGTTTGGGACGATGATTTCTAGATATTAGCCACCTTTTTGATTCAAATGAACATTCATTATAATGTTCCGAAACGTTTTTAATTCTTTTTGAATTTCTCACATTTCTTAAAAGCTCTGATGGTTGGAAATGCGAATAAAATCCACGTATCCACGTATGTATAATGGTAGTCTGGCCGTTTGGGAGATAGTAACGGGTAGACATTCATCAGTTAAATTCTCAGTAAAAAACACAATTCGGTAGCTACAGTTGTCCAAAGTAATCTTTATTAACAATTGCACAGAGCGGTGAAATGATAATATTGCAGCCTTTTACTTCTCAGTTAGAATTAGCAGTAAACCATGTGAGTCAAGGTGCAAGAAGTTACGACCCCTCGACAGGTGCTTGGATATTTACACACCAGGCATATGTTGCATAGTCTTACAAGCGTTTGCCTCTAGATAGCACCACAAAGTACACAAACTTTCTATCCTTTGCAGCATCACACCGAATGGCTTAAACCTACCAGACTAATCTAGAGCGGCCATGACCCTTGATAATAATCCACCAAGATGTAAGGTCACACCATAATTAAGAGGTTAATATTTTCCTTTATATACATATGTACAAGAAGGTCACACTTATGTATAAATGGTAACACTATACTCCTTAGCTTATTAACGAGCATGGATAGGCATCAAGGGTATAAACTGTCCTCTTCATTCAGTTTGATTTCCCCCTACATTTTGAGCATGCATCTATGATTTCTACTAAGAAGCGTAACACAGTTATCGCCCCTATCACTCCTGCCCCAACAAGGGGGAGCCACAACATGAATATGTCCTCTATGTTGCCGAGGTGGACAATCAGGTGTAATGGGTCATCACCAGGTGGGATTTCCGTTGACATATAAAACGCTCGGGTAGTGTTAATAGAGCAAATCATAGCAAGTGTAACCAGAGATAACAGGGATGCCATATTTGAAAGTCTATCTTTGTAAGGCTGGACGAAACAGTGCATGAACAGGAAGAAGATGATCAGTAGGAATGTTAAAGAGAGTTTTATAATTGTGTGGGAAATGAATGTGTGTAGCAAGACAAGAAGAAGTCTGAAGAGGCTGAATACACCAGTCCAGCAGACATGTGACAGGAACACTGTGTCTCTATAAGGTCCCTGTAGAATGTCAATAATAGTCTGTGCATAAGGCGAGATACTTATTGGGGCAGGTCTTTTTCTGTACTTTTGAATTAGCCAATAGCAAAAGACAGGGATAGGAAACCATGTCCCCAAGGAATATTGAAACCATGATAACTGACCAGTCACTAATAAATGTGTACCAAGAATAAAGAAGGAACATGCAGATATCAAAACGAAGGTCAGTAGGACCAACAGCATTAGCTGGGTACCTGTATAACACTTGATGTTTGCATCCATTTGAAGGTATTTCCCATCTAATATATCGATACACATCAAGGCTTTGCTAATCGTAATAGCATTCTTCTGCAGAGCAAATATATGGTAAATGATGATTGCACCGGGGAGTCGCAGATTCAAACCATGGAGGAATCTGCTAGAATGAAACCTTGATGATGCAGCTCTCGTAGAAATTCCACTGACACAGAGCAAGAGATAACTGAACAAATTAATACCGATGAATCTAATAATTACATTTAATAATTCATTTGATCCAGCTATTTGACAAAAGTCCTTACCAACTAAGTCAAACATATTCACCTCAAATTTGAAAATCCCTCTTATAACATTTGCAGCCCTCCGGAGTTGAGTATAAAGTGGACTCTCCTGACTATCTAGATGGACTTGTAAGAGAGCCCCATCTTGGAAGTAATAGAAGAGTATCAGGAGGAAAGCAGTAGATCCTTCTTGATTGTTCACAGGTTGACTATCCGTGACATGGGTGGATGGTCCTTGCAGCACCTCTGTGCTGTTTGCCTTATCCCTTAAGTCAGTATTAGCATTGCTATAGCATAATATCTTTTTCAAAGTACAAACTGTTTTTCTGTGAGCCTCAGGTCCGAACATGAATTTTGTGATGTCTCTTCTAAATATCAATGCAGTGGAAAATACCACCAGATATACCACTATCAACAGAATACCCAAGTCATTGCCACAAGCCTCTTTTGGAATGCACTGATGATATAAAGACGGTGAAAACCCAGCTTGACACCCACCACAGAGCCGACCTTCACGATGTGGGGCACATGTATTAAAGCTCTGTAACTGTGGATCTGGCTTACAGTAACCATCAGCACACCTTATCATTTGTACTTCTCCACTTTTCATATTTTCCACGCCCCAGTAGTTCTTCTGTGACACAATGTTATTGACACTGCAGTCTGCACCATATGGACATTTAAGGCATTGAGCCTCAGTTACATCCATTACCATTGCACCTGATGTATTCTTATATACTTCAAATGACCCAGTGTTCAGTGAGTATTCATTCTTACATTTCTGACAGAAGAGAACAAGCCATGTAAATTGTACACCATCATCTCTACTTCCCCAACGGATACTTGCATGAGCCTCCATCTGGAAATACTTTGCACATGTCACCCTCATGTTTTTAACAACAAGTTTCTCTTTATACCCATGGTACATAAGGTAAAAGCCATGTGTTTGTCTAGAGCGAATATCAATATGATCTAGCACAAGGTTTCCTCCAGAACCTATGAGTCCTGTATGGCTCTCTGGATAATTATTAGTAATGTCTGTGTGTGTGATGGTTAGATTAGTGCCCTTCTCTTGGTATATACTAGAGGCACCTAGTTGTGCACTATCCCCTGTCAATGAGGAATCCCTGATTAACACTGTGCCATCCAATAGAAATAAAGCCCCACCCACACCTTTGTGATCGATTGGTACTGTCTCGCCACTGGAGAATTCAGCCAAGCATTTCCCTTTCTCACACTTGAGGTTAGCCCTTTCCCCTTCATACATAAACATCTCATTTACATCGCTTTCAAGATCAGAATTCAGTTCTGAACTACCAGCTCTATTATCCAAGAATGTACAATGATTAATGCTAGTGACTACCATTGGACTGGTGACATGTAGTGCTGCACCAGAATCTACAGCGTGATTGTTAAAAAAGGTGCAGTTTTCAATTGAAACTAACCAGGTATTTCCCGTCTGACCTGACAGTAAAATACCGCCATTATTGTATCTGAATGTGGTTTCTGTGACAAAGACTTTAGAATGTGCTACTTCACATTCTTCTATGTCAGGAGGATTGGCCATAATTAGATGTAAAGGACGTGTAACTGGAAGATTGGACGTTCTTGCAAGAGCTGACTCTCGCACGGACACCAATAGTGAGTCAAACATAGAGTTTATGATTGTTACCTCTGATGAACAAGATGTTGTGTAAACAACAACACCAGTACCGGCCCCAGTGTTTTTCTGGCCCTTGAAGGAGGTTCTAATGATGTTAACTGTTATGTGATGTCCTGAAATGTGTATTCCATGTCCATAGAATGTTGAATTGGATATATGTGTGACTATGTTTTGTCCACTGAGCAGCATAAACGAGCTACCCTCTGGTATATACAGGTTGTCAAACCTGTCTTTGATATACTTCTTGGTGGGGTACCCTATGATATTGTACACTGGGTGAAACACAGTGTTTACAATTACAAGATTCATTGAAGTTGAATTTGCTTCAGATGTTACTTTTTCTTTCATAAATTGTAAGTTCACTTCTGATACATTTGACACAGGGAATTCTGCTTTACTTAGATGATCTAACAGGAGAACTGTGTCATTGATGTAACAGTCAAAAATCTCCAAGTCTACATCAAGTGCCAAAACCAGTCCATTATTAAGAGTTGTATTTCTAAGAGATATCTTAATATGTGTTTCACCAGGACTATGAAATAGAAGGATGATCATCTCTATCCAGTTACAAGAAAAACCGCCGCCTCTACCATCAATAAATAGTGAATATAGAATAGGTCTTGTCATACAGTGGTCTTCTATAATGGATCCATCTGGGATGAGCTCAACTTGATCATCATGACTGACATTCACATGATGAAGGTCATTCAGAGTTAGGCAAGGATCATCAAAAACACAACTTCCATTTGACCTTCCTTCCGGGCTTAAGAACCAAACCCTTGTTTGAACTGTTTTGAAACAAGAAGAATAAAATGTGTGAGCATTGCAACATATCATTCTTATGTAGCTTAGTCTCCCTTTGCCATGTCTTGATTCACCTAAATGTAGAATAAGTACTTGCATATCCTTAGGCACTACCTTCACTACATGAAAGCTTGAAATTGTGTCATTCTTCATTCATACAGGTAACAGAGAAATGAGAATAGGTTATTCTCATTTCTATTAGACTTGATATAATTATTGTGAAACCGACTCAGATACTTACCTTTAGATAACATCAGGACATAAATCAACAAAGAGAGGGATCTGCTGCACCCAGTCCTCATTGTCGCTTGCATTCTGACCTCTATGACCATGAGGCTTTAGTCAGATTCTGGTAATTTGCATCAGTATCTCGCTTAAAAGTATATCCGGACGTCAGCTGTTTGTCTAAAGCAACTAATCATGTTAATGGATTGTTAAACATATTGTTAATGGCAGGTGGAATTCCAAACATTCGGAAATCAATGGAGCACACACTCTGGTGGATGGACAGTGCATTTTAATTAATGTGAACTCTATTCTTGTCACGCGTACATGTTTAGATTAACCATGCAAGGACTGCAATGGTGTTCCAATGCTGCATGTGCATTTGACCTCATCATGTACAAATGCAGCATCACCAACGGTCGGTTGGGGCATCATACACATACAGTACTAACCAAATAGCTTGGTTTGTAAGGAATAGGAACATGACTGATTGGGCATAATGGTGAAAGGGTGACATTTCGGGGTATCAACATGTAGTTTACTAGTCTTCGTTACTTGGACCAGTAAATTAGTTACTAAAATGGACACATTGTTAAAAGTGCCTTAACCTAGAATATATTATATATATATATATATATATATATATATATATATATATATATATATATATATATATATATATATATATATTATATATATACACATATATATATATCTTCTGACATTTGGCTTGGTCAGCATATACTATAGTTACCCTTGATCCTTATGGTAGCGATTCTTCAATAGATATCTGGACAGATTAGGAGAAAGGGCCTTCCGAGTTGAAATTTATGTTTTAAAATTGAAGTCATAAGCTTTCAAAAGAGGTATCATACATGGAGATATCACTTTTACTTTTTTGAGAAATTGCTTCATGAATCTGGGATGGTGCTACCCTTGCCAAAGAGCCAATAGGCTCTATCTCTTGTTGTAAATAATCATCCTGATTTTGCAAAATTTCACTTATTACCTAACCACTAATTTTCATAATTTTTGTCATAGATCTGGATATAGAAATGATATTTGCATTCTGTTTTCAGCACAGGCTGTAACTGTGTCCTGCTGCCATTGTATTGTGTATGTATAGTGTATGTAAAGGTCTGACACTCCTTGTCCCCGGTCATCTATCCACTTAAGGCGGCAGCACTGTGCATGCGATTGTAGGTAGACAGTGGCACCATCTGAAGTACAGAGATTTTTTAGTTCCTACCTTTCTACTAGATGGTGCCAAAGTCTACCTACCATCCCATGTATTTCAGTGTAATAATCCCTATGAATTTCTCTATCGATCGGAATTCATTCTTTTCTATTCAGAAGGAAATTGTGGTTGCCATGGCAACACATTTTAGGAAGAAAGCCTTATTTAGGCCTCATATTGGCTTTAAAATGTTCCATTTACATTCCAAATATGGAAGGATTAACCCAAAATAGAATGTTTTGGAGAAAACCCATCATTTTCTATGTAAAAAAATCACATTAGAGCAAGTTTTGGCCCATTTTCACATTTCTGGTCATTGTGATGCCCCCTAGTGGCCAAACCCCAGTACTAAAAATCCCTCCTGGATGTACCTTTCTCCTCAGCTGCCCACATATATACAATACAATACAATACAATCATGTATGATGTTAAGTATCCCACGATATGACTGGATGTTATCTTCATTTAGCATAGCGTAGTATTAATCAAGGCAATGGCATCTGACAACAAACCCAATGCTTTAAGAATGGATTGGAAGATATTGATGTCTTGATAATGACTCTCTGTATGGTGTTCTATCAATCCAGGGGGGGGGGTCTCGATGATATGACTGTAAATACCCACTGTGTACAGAATTGACAACTTGCACTTTATGTAAAAGCGTGCATTAGCGATGTTGATTCTTCCCCTGACATGGCCATTTTTGTTGTGCGATTTACAGGGAAACACGAGCATTATTGGTATGACACCCATTGCATATTTTGCTACTGACAAATCGTGAACTAAAAATGGTAGAAATGAATTGCCATTTGACTTTAACATTACCAATTCATATTACTTTGTTATTGCATGGTAGGTACTTTACAATATTTTTTCAGGGAAATGATAAGATCTGTCAAATGTAATCAGCTTAATGATCTTAATGAAGTAATATATTCATCATCACAAGAACGTTGTGGTTTGTTGTGGTTGTTAACTTATGATTACCTAAGTAATCTGAATATTGAAGATTTCATCCTATTTCTAATAGATATGCCTACTACACATGTATATCCTGTTTCAGTGTTGAATACAGTACAATCAGAAACATGGTTCTTAAGCCCAGAAGGAAGGTCAAATGGAAGTTGTGTTTTTGATGATCCTTGCTTAACTCTGAACGACCTTCATCATGTGAATGTCAGTCATGAAGATCATGTTCAGCTCATCCCAGATGGATCCATTATAGAAGACCACTGTATGACAAGACCCATATCATATTCTCTAAAGATTGATGGAAGAGGAGGGGGCCTTATTTGCAACTGGACTAATGCATTGATTTTATGGTTCACCGCCATATATAACCCTGCTTCTAAACTGTTTATAACAAATATAACCCTACAGACTGGAGTCATTTTGGCATATAAGGTAGACATAGAGATGTCTCATTGTGCTCTGAATGATACATTTCTTCTTCTTGATGATGAGGTTGCTAAAGATTTTGCAGCTAACAACTTGTCACAATTTAGGGATGACTCAGAATTTAGGAATGTTATTGTTGAAAAGGCAATTAAGAGAGTGAAAATATATGATACCATATTCAGGCCTGTTTATCACCATCTGGATTATCCAAGTCCTGAATACTACAAATACAGGTTTGCTGGTACATATATACCCAGACATCAATCGTTTATTTTACTTGGGGGAAGCACAGTTGTAATTAATATTCACCGGTCAACATTCATTGGCCATGGAATAAGAATCACAGGACTTCATGTTGAAATGAAAGTAACGGAAAGCTCCTTCATTGGTGTCGGTGGTGTTTCTATAACAACTGGTGTAGTGGTTCATGCAACTTATTCTGAAATTGTTGTTGATAATTGTTTATTTGACTCTATTCTTACTCCTCTGCAGGAGTCGGCAAACTTCCAAAAGTTTACAGTCACACGTGTATTACATATGGTACAATCACCTCTGCCAGGTGACCAGGATGATAGCAAAAATCAGTCACACATTTTGATGAGGAACACTATGTTCAGGCACAACAGTGGCATTATTTTACTGTCTGGCAAAGGAGATACACCATGGTCAGTTTCAATTGAAAACTGCACCTTTCTAGAGAATTATTCAATTGATTCTGGCACATGTCTGCTTGTTGACAGTGCAGTTGTCAATGTCAGCATCGAGCGGTGCATATTTATTGGTAATGAAGCTGGCACCTTGAGGACTCCAACTTTATCAGAACGCAATGAAGAATTCATGCAAGGAGGAATTCTGATAATATGCGAGAATGAAATTTGTTCTGCAGAATTTGCTGATGGTAAGAAATTAAAGATAGAGGCCATAGGCCTGGCTGCAACCTTGTATTTGAAGTCAGGTAGAGTGACATTAAATAGATGTTGTCTGGCGGAAGACAAGTCCACTGTAGGGGCATCGAGTATACGGCAGAGTGAAGACACATCTCTTACCATTAGACATACCACTATCACTGGAGACCTTTCAAAGAGCCAAAGTGGACTTATAAATTCTGAGGGAAATCTTGTCCTAGATGATGTCAATATAACATCATCCACCGAAGCTGGTGGATTTATTATTGCATACCAGAGTGACACACAACAACTGACAATCAAGGGGATGGAGGCTTTATGTGCAGAATACTTCCAGATGGAGACAGCTGACCAGCAGCTCTTAATGGCTGACGAGGCTGGTAGTTTAGCATTCTCAATGATATCTCTCAGTTGTAAGAAATGCATTGATAAGTATTCTCTTAAGACAGGTTTTGTTAAAATACACAAAAATGCATCAGGTGTAATGGCAATGAATATATCAGGTAGCAGTTGTATGGAATGTCCATATGGTGCAGATTGTTCTGTCAATAATATTATTTCCAAGAGAGACTATTGGGGAGTGGCTGACATGGAATCTGGTGTAGTTGAAATGATAAGGTGTCCTTATGGTTACTGTGAGCCGGATCCCCTGTTACAACGCTTCAACACGTGTGCCCCACATCGTGAAGGTCGGCTCTGTGGCAGATGTAAACCAGGATTTACACCCTCGCGTACAGACACATGTGTTGCTGAAGAGGACTGTGACACTGCTTGGAGCCTCACCTGTCGCTTTCTGTACCTTCTGACATTCTCTGCCATGCTTATCATGCGAACAGACATAACGAGATTTCTGTTTGGAACCGAGGCTACCTGTAAAATAAACGCATCCCTCAAAAGCATATTTAGCAAATTGTGCTGCATGAAGAAAGATGGAGGTGTTATACAAATGTTGAAAGGAGATACGACTGATGAGACGTCTCCAGTAAAAGTGACCCAGCATACTACATGTGGTAGCACAGACAACCGTACTGCCACTTTCATCCTGATAATCTTATATTATTTTCAAGATGCCTCTCTTTTGCAGGTTGATACAGACGAGATAAAGAACAGAGATGAAATAACTTACCAGAAGCTTCAACATGCAGCAAGTATCATTAAAGGGCTGCTGAAGTTTGAAATTAATCTCCATCTAATAGTTGATATGGAAACATGTCAGCTTGGAGGATCAAATACACTTGTAAATGATACCATTACATTTTTATCTACAAATGTTGTTATTGCTAGTTTTCTTGGTTTCCGTGGTATATGTACCATGTGCCCTCCAAGGTGGCGGGGGATTACTCGTGTCATAACGTACATCAAAGAAAGGATTCCTTGTACAATAATAATATATTTTCTTTTTGCTGTGCAGAGGAACGTTATTATAGTAAGTAAAGCAGTAAAATGTGTTACTATATTAGATACACAGTACCTTGAATCCAATGCAGAAAGTATGTGTCATACAGTCGGTCAATCCCTGCTTTTTGTCATGTTATTAATGATACCATCGTGCATTTTCCTCATATTTGCACCCTATATATTGAAGCAAGGTGAGCTTACATGGTATCAGTTCTGTTTAGGCATTTGGTGCCCAATACCTATCGTAATCTTTTGGTTCTTATCTAAACGCAGCAAACCGCAGCCAATCTCAAACGACGCCCAAAAGATGATAAATCTTCTTCTGGGGCCATATCGAGAGACACCGTTCTTATCACGTGTCTGTTGGACTGGTGTGTACAGCCTGTTTCGGCTTCTCCTTGTCTTGCTGCACACGTTCATTGATACCCCAATAATCAAACTCTACGTCATGTTTGAAATCATCATCCTCTTCAAGATCTTTCAGACCATCACCCAGCCTTATAAAGACAGGATTTCTAATGCAGCCTTTACATTCTCTATGGTTGCGCTCAGTTTGATTTGTTCTATCAACAGCACGCGGGCCTTCTATGTCATGATGGGTATCCCAACTCAAGAGGACCCACACAACTTGTTGCCTCACCTTTCTGCCCTGGAGGACTTCCTCCTGGTATTGCTCCCCCTGGTAGGAGCCGGGTTTCTGGCGCTACATCTAATGCTTCGGCTCTTGGCAGAAATCTTAGATGTATTTCATAAACGCAGTAGAACCAATGTTCAACATTTGAATTAGCTTTTTTACATTTGTAAGTATAATGGAAGGGTACCATTGTAAAAATAGACTTACATGTTATTCCATATTTTAGTCTACCCATGGTACTGGTAGACACATACAGCAGGTCCTGCAGACCATAAATGTATAAACGTCTTTTGCATTGATATGGCATTCACTACGCATGGTTTATTACGTAGTAGATATGGTACAAGTGAGTCAGTATATAAGTGTTATAAGCCAAGGACAGGGTAATTGTCCAAGCCACCAAGCCAGGATACGTTCCATTGTCCAAGCCTTATAACACTTCTGCAGCTACTCATGAGTGTCCATATCTGACTTATACCCAGTGATTGCTTTTGATTGATTTGTATGTGTTATAGAGGCTGTTTCTTTTGTTCACCCAGCCAACTGTGGTATACAAGTTTGTAGATGTTCGCCACCTGTACGGCGACGACAACCTGGTACTCCAGTCTTTAGCACGGGTGTACAAAGCACAAGTAAACATTGGGAGAAATTGCCATACGTGTCCAGTTTTTTTAAATTCGGCAACAGGGCTTTTAGAGGTACCGGTATAACATTTTAGAATATTTTAGATATAGTGTGGTTTGCTTATAATAGCCTTGTCCATTATCTAGATTTCATGTTCTATATATCTCTTATGCATCCCTATTTAAAGGTTAGCCTTTTCTCTGATTGACACTGACCCGTTGGTTTGTGATGTATAGGTATACTGTGTGCTGTATATAAATATACGGATCAGGAGATTTTAAAAATAAACTTCTTATCTCTCCCTTGGAATTGTTGTCCTTTAAACATTAATTGTTTCATTAAAATGTATGCATTAACCAGTCCACACAGCAATATCAGGTTTCAAACAGCGAGGGATCTGTAAATGTTAGGTGTCGCCTTTGCACCTAGCGACTCTCTGGACCTATGCCAACCGAGAAAAAAGAAATAAATGAGTGGTAATCGGTGAGATGGGTGTGATTCAGCATCACTTACCCCGGTTATCACATACATCGGAGCATCATACACCCCAAAGTACTATTGCATCTGTTCTTGTTTGTTTTTTTGTTCAAAAAAATAATATTGATACTTTTGCAGGCAGATGTTCTTTGTCTATGAACTGTATCACAATTGGATTTGACATATGTCTAGTATGGATATCATGCTTAAATGACGCAATGAAACCTTTTTTTCTGAATTTCCAAATTAATTTCGATCAGGTCTAGAAAGGAAGATATGCAATGGAGAAGAATCAGACTATGTTGAGTTCTGTCTCTTAGACTTTATTTATAGACCATTTCAAAATGCTTTTTTCTTTTAACAAACATGCCATGGCTCCATAAACTGCAGTACAAGACTTGTGTGTCCATTAGCCCTTGGTGCATTAGGTGGGGATCGTTCAACACAGAGGCTGGTCTGACGTGATGGTATATTGACCCGGGTTCGGCTTTGGCGATCAATATGGAAGTGGATAGTGAATTTGGATACATTGTTGATTCAGACTACAGTAAATGTACCTAAAACACGAAGGTGCTGTTATCAATCCGATGTTACTCTCAGAGCCAAACCATTAAGCCTCTACCAAGCAACAGAAAACAACCATAGCCATCAAATATTTGGACATGGTGCCGCCATATGATGGCTTAGGTTATAACTTATATGAAATGTATCAGCTTCAGGTGTGTTAGTTGATTTGATTTTGATTATTTTTATCGATGTCCATGAAACTTCCATCCAGCCTAGGGCGGAATCTGTTCTTCTTTTGGGCCAAATAGTTTAATTATGACCTTTCATAAGAAAGTAATTGTATTTTATCTTATAAATGATAAAGTAACAAAGTAGTTTTTTTCAATGTTTTTATTTCTATATTTAGATTGGCAGGTCTATAAACACACCAGATTGCATCAGGCATGGCAACAATTAAACAAGTAGAGGAGAAAGCCCCTGACGCTGCACATCTATACTTAGCAATACTGGAAAGTGTAGTCTAATATAGGCTAATTATAGGACACATTAGGAAGACCACTCCATAATCAGCTGATTATCAACCAGACAATGGTCAATTACTGGGTCTCAAATCTGACTCAACCCACCCTCTCGCCCGCTCGCTCGCTCGCTCTCCCCTCCCCTACCCTCCCCTCTCCCTCCTCTCTCTATGTAATAGATAGACTATGGTTATGAGAGGCTAACCCAAAATAACCACAGTAAACTGGCTGGCACCCTTATAGGGTGCCTGCCACTCTACAGTAGTTATATTTTGAGTTAGCCTCACATAACCATTGTCTATCTGTTTTAAACCACAGCTGTGAGGTTATGTGAGTCTACACAGAAATAACCAAGGTGTGAATTCCTTTGGCTTAGCTGTGGTTTAACTTTCCTTATCCTTCCCTAACAACTTAAACCATGGTGGTGGGGCAGAACAATAGAGTTCGCACCTTGGTTATACTGCATACCCTGGTTTAAAACAGATAGACAATGGTTATGAGCAGGTATGTAAATTAACCACAGCTTGCTGGTAGGGCGACTTGGGCTGTGGGGCAGAACAATAGAGTTCGCACCTTGGTTATACTGCATACCCTGGTTTAAAACAGATAGACAATGGTTATGAGAAGGTATGTAGATTAACCACAGCTTGCTGGTAGGGCGACTTGGGCTTCGCCCTCGTCTGGCCCCCAAAAGCAAGCTGTGGTTAATTCTACATACCTTCTAATAACTATTGTCTATCTATTACATACCCATGATGCTTGAACTCATATGCAACCATGAGTGATCTACAGTATAGTCTTCAAAACCATGCATAGGAAGACCGAACATAGGCGTGGTCGGTTTAATTCTATACAACCAAGCAGCGGCCTATATATGAATATCGAGATAATATCACAACATGATCTACCCTATAGCACTATTATAGAATGTAGTATAGTAAATAGGTTTGATGCAAACAATATGGCGTTTTGGTACGCAATTCCCTATCAATTATGGGCTGTTAGATCACCCATGCAGTCCTACAGACATAATGTATTCTTGTATTCTGTAATATGACACTGCAGCGGCCGAATGAGGCTATGTGTACATGATAATTATGTCAATCTGTATGGAGACATAACAATGAAGCCTTAGATTTATCGCCTGATTATGCACACTGTGAAATAAGTTAGGGGATATAGTCATATATAAACTGTCTATATAATTTATCATGAAATCTATGCCTAAGACTGTAATGAAGCGTCACATAATTTCCTAATAGTTTCAATAATTGATCCCGAATATTCCTACCCCCCCCCCCCATGTTTGACACATTCTCGAATCACATCACAGAACAACGGCTATCAGCGACATTATTATTATTACATTCCTTGTCCTCCTTTTTGCGATGACGTCGTCGCCTTTTGCTCTTTCGCGTGCTCTTCAATGTAATCTCTGGATCGACTTTGAAGATTTTTACCATGAGTTCCATAAACAGTTCTCGTACATTCTCATTACTCTCGGCACTAGTCTCGATGAAGGCACAGTTCCGGGAGGTTGCCTCGTTCTGGGCCTCCGTGGCCGATACCATCCGGGAACCTGACGGCAAGTCAGATTTGTTGCCCACGAGGATCATGGGGATTTGGTTGTGACCTGTAACGTCAGAAATAAATCCATAGTCAGATGGATTCTCAAAGAACAGACACTTATTGTCTTTGAATGGTACAAAATTCACAAAATTCAATTCAATTCAGGTTGTTAGTTTAAAAGGAAATTTGAACCAAAACATTTTACAAATTAATCCAGCTATCAACAGCTTGCTCGGGTAGAAATACGTGAAGATTTATCAAAGTCTTATATAACCACAGTAATAATTTGCTAAATATATACCTCATTTAAGCTGTATTTGTAAAAACAAAACAAAAAAAGCAATTATTCCTTGTCATGACGACCAGGGGAATAATGCATTAAAGTAGTGTGTGACCCTTTAAAGGGTTGATAGTAATATTAATTGTGAACAGTTAATGTGACTTTGGGTGAATTATGAATATTTATAAAGCTTGGTTTATATCAGAAAAAAATAGGCATGGCTGGTTCACCTTTAATATCCCTGACGAGGTCTGACAGACTGAGAGCGTCCCTGAAGCTGGTGTAGTTGTCTACAGAGTACACAATAATGAAGGCCCGCCCAGACAGAATGCTGAGGCGGCGCATTGCAGGGAACTGGTGCAGGCCTGCCGTGTCCAGAAACTCCACACTGTGAAAGTCACCATCTGAAGTCAAATGGAAATACACATTTAAATATAATACAGTATTGTATTTATATATTGATAGTAGCCTACAGATGCTTCAGATACATGTGGTTAGCTACCTCCTAACGAACACCCCTCATGGGCGAGATACGACTAGAACTGTGTTGGGAGATGAACACAGGTGACCTATATACAATATGGGGATATGTCATAGCTCGACTCCTCTCTCCTGTTCACCTACATTATATGAGGAATGTGAGCAATCTAATCTAAACTGGGTGGAATAAATGGGCCAATAAGCAGGACACACAATGCTAGCCAGTGGCAGGGTAAGTAGTATATGACAAGGGGAACTATAAGCAGAACACACAGTGCTAACCATTTGTAGGGCAAGTAGTATATGACAAGAGTGACTGTAATCAGGATAGACTTCGAGTCTAAGTAGTATATGACAAGAGGGCAGCTAGGGCACAGTGTTGACCATTGATAGTATAGGACAAGAGGGACTATCAGCAGGGCACAGTGCTGAATATTGGGGTGGTAAGTAGTATAGGATAAGAGGGACTATCAGCAGGGCATAATGCTGACAATTGAGAGGGTAAGTATAGTATATGACAAGAGGGACTATCAGCAGGGCACAGTGCTGAATATTGGGGTGGTAAGTAGTATAGGATAAGAGGGACTATCAGCAGGGCATAGTGCTGACCATTGAGAGGGTAAGTAGTATAGGACAAGAGGGACTATCAGCAGGGCATAGTGCTGACTATTGGGGTGGTAAGTAGTATAGGACAAGAGGGACTATCAGCAGGGCACAGTGCTGAATATTGGGGTGGTAAGTAGTATAGGATAAGAGGGACTATCAGCAGGGCATAGTGCTGACCATTGAGAGGGTAAGTAGTATAGGACAAGAGGGACTATCAGCAGGGCATAGTGCTGACTATTGGGGTGGTAAGTAGTATAGGACAAGAGGGACTATCAGCAGGGCATAGTGCTGACCATTGAGAGGGTAAGTAGTATAGGACAAGAGGGACTATCAGCAGGGCATAGTGCTGAATATTGGGGTGGTAAGTAGTATAGGACAAGAGGGACTATCAGCAGGGCATAGTGCTGACTATTGGGGTGGTAAGTAGTATAGGACAAGAGGGACTATCAGCAGGGCATAGTGCTGACCATTGATGGCTTAGTAGTATAGGACAAGAGGGACTATCAGCAGGACACACAGTGCTGACTATTCAGGGCACATTGCTGACCATATGGCAAGAGGGACTATATATACACACAGCTCTGGCCAATGGCAGGTAAGGTAGTGTCTCTTACATATGCATGATAGTAAGACCTCAAAGGGGAAGCATTGCTTATAAAAGACAGCATTGCTTATAAAAGACAGCCATAGTACATTATGTATAGCTCAATAATCATGTATAGAAAAAGGCGCACAGCGATCCCCTAATGTATAATATCGCTTTTCCCCCTTTGGGTTCCAAACAGCTTGAAGCTATGAAAGTCTTAAAATAGGCAGGTGATAGAAAGTGTGTGCTAAAAGGGTCCATATTATAGAATGGCGAATATAAAGGGAAATCTCAGTTGACAGCACAGTACCCTTCGATATCATCTCCAAAAACATTTACTCTCATAATATAATACTGGTAAGCAACTTTATCTCTATCTGAAAGATTATCTTAGTCTATTAGTATATACCGATACATGAAGGTAGCACAACAATATAGAGTGGCAGACCTCTCCATTATCATAAATAGCTAACAATTAATATACCCTAAAAGCTACGGTTTCCACTGTGCATCGGTGAGCGCTGTTGCCCTAACTGCACATATACCAGCTGGATATGAGATTCTCATAATGATACGAGAGTACCTTCATGAAATTGCTGGAGACGCATAACATTTGTACGGGTGGTTGTTAGCCTGTAATGTTCCGTCTGTAATTGACGGGGTGTGGGCGAACAGCCAGATACCTACGTCACTGTACACACGAGTGCTTCCATTGGTGCACTCACTCTCAGGCCCAGTATAACAACTGAATTATATTATCGCCATCTACAGGTGTTAATAGGTATAGTATTAAGTAGTTAACAATGATATCCTACTGTTTTGATTACCGTACCTAGGTACAGTGTGGGCGGTCCCATAATCAAAGGATCTTTTACACTCAACAATCCGCTAACCAACGAGACTGTTGGCACTCACTGTCAGTATATCAACTGAATTATATTATTGCCATCTACAGGTGTACATAGTATTATACGAGGTGTGTTCTGTATGATTGTATAAAATATTAAAGTAGTAAACAATAATATACTACTGTTTTGATGTACCATACCCGGGTGCAGCGTGAACGGTCTGATTTGAAAAACACCTTGGTCCCATAATCTGCATATTTTACACTCAACATCTCGCTATTACCAATGAGGCAAGTATGGACGCTATTCTGCGTTCTCCCGAAACTCGCATATTTCCTACACTTATCCTCAATATTGTGTCTCCAATATAATTAACCCTTTGTGGGCGAGCATCAACTATATAGTTGATGCCATAGCAGGGCGAGCATTAACTATAATTGATGCCATATAGTAGGGCCAGCATCGACTATAGTTTGCAAACATTATCGTCCCCCACAGCTAGTTATACCAATTTTTGGCCGTCCTTAAAGGTTAACACATATTGAATCAGGAAATTACTGAAAATATTACAATATCAAACCATTCGCAGCAAATAAGTGCCATATGGTGTGAAGATGCGTGAGGCTTCTGCCATATCATAGCACACACCTCCCCGACTTATAGCTATGCAAGCATCCCACCTGTATATATTATTTGCACTGTCATCAGAAATAGCTCACCCTGTAATACTAGATGCACAAGCAGTATTCAAATATGTGTAGATAGCATGGCTTACACTCCGTATGCGGTCTACACAGGGAGAATATTGACTATAGTGCAGCCATGAAAGGACCCTATACGTTAGTAATTCAATGGTAGTTGCTTAGATGATCGATCACGCACTTATCAAATACTTGATCAACAGATTTAAGAAAAACAAGTGTACTGTTGTGTAGGGCTACAGGTTTTCGCTCTCATCCAGATCGATCCTACTCGGCAAAATCTCGTTTTTACAGCATCGTCATAGACATGATAGATAGACATCTGGGTATTTAATTGTATGGCAACTTGATTGCAGCATCATATAGACCCACACCATTTTGATCCAGATTCAAGATGTGTCCGTGGACTATGTTATAAGTTCATGATACATACCGTACTGGCACTTTAAAAGATTCCCAAATATACATGCTTAGTATAGACACTAGGATGGTTTGGAACATACCTGTGGTCTAAAACAGCCATGATCCACTGATGAAAGCTCATACACACGTGAGCAATACATATATCACGTGAGCTATACCTATATAGACTTGGTACATAAATAGCTTCAGTATTACGACAAATACGGGTTTACTTTGCTGATGGAATATGGATCTACCCAGGCACCCTTTCCCCCTTCCAATCTCTCGCCATCTTGCTTTCATTGTTGATGAAGAGGTGAATAAAATGTAGTTTTAACAGTGACCATGTTAGCCAAACAACGGGGTTTAAGGTTCAAATCCAGAGACGATGTGATAGTATTGCCAATTCAATAAAAGCATTTCTTGCATTGCCAAAGTGTGGGTAATGAATACAAGTTAGGCACTAAACACTGGAGCCAACCAAGACTATTCCAGGGGATGAAATGCACCATGGTGCTCTCCATCCTCGACTAAAACTGTGTTAGAGCTGGGGTCAAGTAGAGATGTGACACAAATGGATATAGACTCAATCAACGGAGTATTTAGTGGTATTAACGTTATTTCTGCGGTAATTATTCATGGGACACACGATTCCCCCAGTGTTAAACTAGTGAATTGCCTTCATATTCCATATTGACCCAGACTTTAGTCATAGTCAACCTTGCATATAGGGAAGATAGGCTAATTGTGAACTTCACATTCGTTTGGTATTTGGCTCTAATGGCTGATGTTAAATTGGGATAAGTATGACATGTATCGCTATGGATTGGATATCGCATGGAGGTATTGCCTAATGTAAACCTACAGACGCTTCGGAAAACACATGTCTACCCAGATAATCGCCTTCACTCTTTGTCAGCCTCACCAATTTCGCCTTACTGGTTGGCGAAACTCCACCAACGTTGGCAAATTTGGCCATGACTAAATTGGCCAACTTTGGTCAGGTATTGTTTTGATCAAATTGTTCATGACCAAAGTCCGCCATTCATGGCAAGGGTGAGCACGATTTGCTGGGCATAGCCCAATGAGGAGTTATTGGAGACGGACCTAGGCCTATATGTTAATTTTTTGTTAATTTTTTATTTAACCAATCATAACATACATAAAATATGTTGTTGTGGTCTTCCCGGTTAATTTTCGCGGGGGTAATCCTTCCAGTGAATACATATATACATCATGATTTATCCTTTGTTTTAACATATTTTAGTTAACCTGCCAGCTTCCACCCACTTTTTGCTGCAGAAGTTACAGTCTGTTAACAGTATTTACAAACAACTGGTGAATATATACAAATGTATGAGGCGGTAATAAAAATAAAATGTTTAAGGATTAAACTGCCAGTATTAAGTACCAAGTAGGGTTATACATAGAGTTCTTGGGACACAGAGTATTCGGAAAGGTGGTACAATTTTTTGTGTGATCGTCACAGTACAGGAAACATGAGCCAGTTTAACCATATCAACATAATTATGTGTTATTTCTCCTTCACCTGAGAAATCATAAATCATACCATGACATCAAGAAACCTTTACATAAAATTGTTGCGGTCACAATCCAGACCATATAACCAGCAGAACAGTCTGATGTAGCACTTTTGTAATAAAGATACATTAATTAATAAACCTGTGAGTGACGTAGAAAAGAGGTTCTGTGTTAACTGGGCCATTGGGTCAAATGTTATTATTTCCTTCACTACTTTTTCATATGCAGAATTCCCTTTTAGTTTGAGATCCAAGAGATTAAGATTTCGCATACTGTTGATAATTGTGGTCTTTTTTCATATACAAAGTAAGTAATAACATTTGTGGCACATTTCTAAAACATCAATTTCTATGTAAGTCTACGTAAGATTATATTTCCTATGAAAAACACCAGAAAAACACTATAGACGATATGAATCACTCCAACAG
The DNA here is from genome assembly GCA_947462335.1 of Harmothoe impar. Taxonomy (NCBI): domain Eukaryota; kingdom Metazoa; phylum Annelida; class Polychaeta; order Phyllodocida; family Polynoidae; genus Harmothoe; species Harmothoe impar. Next base: position 41,308,643 of record OX381709.1, on the reverse strand, counting down.
GTTGTGCAAAATATCTGATGATTGCACTATATATATATATATATATATATATATATATATATATATATATATATATATATATATATATATATATATATATATATATAGTCTTGCAAAACATAAACGTGATTGCTCCCTGTATAACAAATTAGTTCACCATGTGCAGATTGTGCAGAATGCGGCCATTGGTGGTGCATTGAACAGAACGACATCTATATCTCATGGTGGGCTGGAACAGAATTCGGACTATCTGTATAAGTGTAGTTTGTATGAAGCAGCTTAATACAATTATATAAAGCTGAAAGAATTGCCTTTTCAGTAGCCATTAGTATTTTATTATGTCGTTTAACTCCCTTTGAGGGGTCAGTGATGATTTCAATTTCGGGGGAGCGTGACACGATTTTTTGCATAATCTTAAAGGAACAATATCACCATTCACACTTCACCATAATTATAGTTGATAAGAACAGTGCTAGCAACATGAGTGGGACACGCTCGGTGATTATGCCACTTTAATAAGTAAAACATTAAGCTTAATCTTAAATTAAGACTATACACCTATTTTGTTCGCACTCCCCTGTGGTTTCTTCACCAGAAGCGTTGTTCATTGGAGACAATTCTGCTATTTTGTGATATGTTCAACAACATGTGCACGTGGAAAATGTTTAGCAGCTGCAAAGCAGTATTCTCCTTACCGTGTAAGTAAAAGGAACCAAGCCCTCCCCCAAGGCCTCAGATTATCGACATACTCGGGCTATCTATGCAGGGGGCAGATCATGCCATGCATACATGAATGCGCAATTACATGCCTTCAAGGTTAAATGCTTCGTCTATATTCGTCTTCTTGCATGTATACACAAGATGTATACCCTGGCTCAGCTATACTGAACATGTCCCATGGTGATTCATATGAGGGATGTAATATCACATAATGGATGGACGCTTCTGGATTAATCTGGGTTGTAATATATCTGGCAAGGTTACAGCCGTTAGGAACGAACAACACAAACAGTTGGGATCACAAAGATGATAGTATACTCACAGTGGCAGTAGCCTATACACAGCCTATTGCATATATACATCTAATCTATATAATCTGGTCCCTTTCCATGACAAAGACATCACATAAAAGCCTACATTTAATTCGCTTTACAGATAACATATAGATCGATGCTGCCATCTAAAATAAGGACGCCCTGTCGCCCCTCCCTTCTTCAGGTAGAGCTATTCAGACAGAGGTCCCAGCTTCATTGAACTGACGTGTCTATACAGCCATACAGGCACCGATCCTATACAGTACAGGGTGTGTGTTGGGGAGGGGGAGGGGTCTTAGTGTGTGGTCGGTATGGTAAAAAACCCATCCGCCCTATATATAAGGTTAAGCACCTGCCCGGATTCACTCCAATTATTGCTGTAGGGGTACCAACTTGTTGGCCTTTAAGTGCCCTGCCTGGGGCCTGCTGGGGAGGGCCTGTTTTTCCTCACACAGTGGCTTCCCCCATGGCTTCCCATTATAGACTGTACTTGGCTTCACACCTCTCACCAACCTACAGATCGTGGGTTAAATAACATTCAGGGAATCCTAATCAAAGATAAGCTAACTACACATAAAAACAAAACAATCATTCCAGATGGAAGGAAAGAAATAGCCTCTAACGTCACAATTCTCGAGAAAAACTAATCAGACGCCTTATTTTTTTATACTCCCGGATAGAATGACTTTGTAAAATTCTAGCTTTCTAACACCACCATCATCGGCCTAAATGATAGGTGAAGGTAATAAATCTAATTAGGTATGAAAGCACTCTACTGGATAGCAGCTCATTTGTGTGTCTTGGGCCAGGTGAAGATTATCCTTTTCGCATACATGATATGTTACACTATATTGGATATTAATACATGTCATTTCAACGCTACTCCTTAATGATACTTCTCTGATTGAAGAGAAATAAAGATACTGCGTAGGTCTAAACTCCCATGGCCTCAATAAGGTATATAAGTCTTTTGTGCAATTGATTTCCCTTCAGGGGGACATTCGCTAGGTAAATAGCGCTCAGTAGACCATGAACCGACATACAGTGAGAGATTGGCTTTTTAAACCTCCTTTTATCGATGTCACGCTAGGTCTGCACCTGAGCGACCCCCAAGAGTATGTAATTCCTAAAGCAATGCTATGTACTGCCAAGCAATAGCAGCGGTCATATTTTAGGGTGCCCCACAGGCATAGAGAAAGGTATACGGAGATTGTGCCACAGGCTGGGAACATGAGTTGCTACTTAGTTAGACATTACATGGACTATAGGAAGGAATGGGGGGAAAGACATGTCGATAATTGCCTCAGGTATATGGTTTGCTGTGTTTCAAGTTGCATGCACACATTATACGAATAGTCCAAATCTGTGGAATTATCCATTTTGCGAGATGAAAGGAAGCATACGAAATGCCGACGTAAAGACCTGTGTATTTACTTTAAAAAAAGGTATTATGCATATCAGTTAACACGAAAACCTTTTCACTATGCAGGACGTTCCATCCTACAGATGTTTCATTTGCAGGCCCAGCTTAAATTTTGCGGTATTTGAGTACATCCTGTTATCTAAAGATCAATTACATGTACAAAGCAATTGTTTTTACTGATAATGGTTTTGAATAGGGTTCCCCTGTATGTTAGGTTTAAAGAATAAAATTTGAAGAACATTACAGAAAATCTCCATGCATTCTGTTTATGCTGTAGAAACCTTAATACTGGTCAGATTTACAAGCCATAAAAACTGCATTTGGTTCCAGGCGTTGGCTAGGAAACTGAGAAAGAATGATGAGAATTGAATAACAATCCAGTCAGCAGTTCTAGTGACTTTTCCAAATAAAAAATACGTTTTGCTCATTCAGCACCTTTCATTCTTAATAGCCAGTGGACTAATTTCAGAGTGCTCATACATCTATTCCGATGTCAAAATGCAGTTGGAAATAATTATTTCCCCATTAAGAATTTATGAACCTGTACTAATATCTCTAAAGTACTAGTCCTCACACATGTAAATTAAAAATAATGTTCCCCTTAACATTGCGTAATCTCTATTGATGCATTAACACAGAAAATATATATTTACCACTTTGAGCTCATTAGGAATATAAGCTAATATCTCATCAAGGAGTTTGATATTAAATTTTTATATTTGTACTTTACATAGAGTATCATAGTGCTTAGGTGGAAAAATAACATAGTTTCGAGGAAACCTAGTATGAATATGTACTGAATAACTGCAAATAGCAGTCCAGATACATGGTAAAACTAAACCGTGTAGAGAGAGACATTCATTTGCTTACCTGTTTGACAAGGTTATGATAAACATTTTAAACTTTAGTGTGAGGGGCAGGGCAAGATAATGTGGCTTTGCCTTTTTTTACACTAAGAAATGCAGCCAATGTACTAATCATTTTAATATGCTATTGATCCTAGGTATCACAGTTCAGCCTCCTGGGTATCCTTATTAGCTGTGCTGGTAGAGTTTACATGCAATGTGTGGTGCAATAGGAAAACCAGATCAAATCAAAGAATGCAGGAATACAGGTGACAAAACATGTAACTTCACCCAAAGGATACCTCCAATAAACCCCTATGAGAGTGTATACACAGAGGGCACATCCCATACATGATATTGATAACAATTTGGACCAGCATATTTATAATCTTCCCGATTGGTGATCTGTCATTTCTGTATATTCATCTGTCTAGCTTAATTATAAGTTAATAGAGGTATTAATACTCGTCCTTTAATTTCAATACACAAAAACATACTCACTTGGAAGTTGGATTGTCCGTCTGACTAAGTCATCTACTGTTGGCCTGTATTTCGTATCAAATCGACCGTCCAGAAATCGTGAGAGGAGGGATGACTTCCCCGTGGCGCCTGCCCCCAGTATCACCAGGCGGTAATCAAACTTCATCTTCAATATCACAGCTGGCCACGAGCTGCTCCCCAGCTCTGAGCAGGTATAGATCTACTGCTTTTTTCTCCAGGTTATATACCAGGTAGAGCTATTTGAGTGCAAACCGCCCCGTTTGCCTGCATACTGCAGTGGCTATAACTGTGAGTTTCTCCTGCTCCTGGTCAGCTCAAAATGCATGTTTCTTAATAGCTGCAACCACTCTCAACCATCCCACCCCTCAGCACCCACCCCGGCCACCCACACATCGGGAGGCTGCGATCGAAGTGTTAAAGTGCCACAGATCCGGCCACTGCCTGTCAATCGTCTATGACGTCATTAGCGGTGGGCGTGGCTATTGTGGCAGCGGAGACGCGGCTCAGTGAATATAGCCCCCACTCCTACTCCCCCATCCCCACCCCCAGGCCCCACCCAGGTCCCTTGTTATCTCTAATGGCGACCCATAAATTCATCAGATATATCGACTCAGTCCCCGAGGGCCTATTCATGAGATGCTTTCAATATGCCTATATCAGAAATCAGACAATGCATGGAGAGAAGGATGCCAGACACAGAGGTGAACGCTAGCTGTTTTCTTTAGCAAGGGAAGCAGCAAATTACCCCTCGAGCCCCCTGCAGCTTGCTATACCATTCACTCTATGTAGATGGATAGAAAGGGACAAGTGAGACAGCAAGGGAATGGGAGAGACAGGCAGAGACATAGAGAGGAGTCGAGTAGAGGTATTAGGAAATGCTGAGATAGACATAGAATGGCATGCATATATGTATGCATATATATATATATATATATATATATATATATATATATATATATATATATATATATATACATATATATATATGGATATTAATACCACAGTTATCCACTCAAAGCAGTGCATAAACTGGATAACCACTGTGCATTAGCAGGATAACCGCACTGCTATGACGACACATGGTGAGTTTTCATGATAAACACGAGTTTATATTTATTTTGCTTGGAACTAAAGATGTAAGTGGAATCTTTAGTGCAAATATTTACCCAGCAACTAAATGCTTCACATCACTTATACGATGTAGTTACAACTCATGAGATAAGTTTGTCTAGCATTGATGCAAATAAGCATCAAATTTAGTACAAATGTAGATATCTATATATGAATACTTTAGTTATCAATATCACAGAACAGGTGTTTACCCTCCTAGAAGTACATCCTTTAAATGATTATCAATATATGTGGTATATTTGGTTAAATATCATGTAAATTTGAATTATAAGTTCTTGAATGTAGAAAGTAATTGAGAATTACGAGTATTCCAACACAATCATATAGACCATGCACTTCAATCGGTATACCCTCCAGAAAAAGCCTCCTTTAATACAACCCAGGCCTGCAGTGTAATTCTCTGGTTACACAATTACCAAGCCGACAGAATGAAACACGTTTCAAACGTTATTTTACGACAAAATAACGTTTTAAAACTTTATATAACGTTATGCCATAGTAAGGTAGATAATATAACGTTATAAAATGTTGTATAACGTTTTTTTTCCTTACTGGGTAGTCATTCAGAATAAAATGCAGTTCGCCATTCTGACCGATACATGATTAGTCATTTTCAACATAGAATGACTGATATCCCTCTAGTTAAGCTGGGTTAGCCACTGCTGACTAGAGATTATCAGTGTAGAAAGATGAAATTTATGTTATAAATGCGTCCCTGGCACACCTCTATTTGTGACTATAGTTGAATACCATAACTCATACGGTTATCTGTCTAACATTTTAAAATGACCCCATCAGTGAACCCCAAGTGTTAAGGTCAGAGGAAGGTGATCTGACCGCTGAATGGGCTACTTGATTGGTGTGTGGAGATGATATCTTTTAGTCCAAGATTTTTAGCTCAAAATAGGACCTAAGGTTAAACAAAATCGGAACAAGCCAATTTTTGGACAGAAGATGCCCAGAAGGGTACTGAACCACATACTAAAAGTCCCGGACATCCTCCTTGTGCTCGCTCGGAAATTCAAGATGGCGTCCAGGATGGGCAATATGCACTATTTCCCTCATTTGGCTTTCCATAGGCCAATTTGAAGTTTACCTAGCCCCCCTAAACCAATTTTAAGCTTTTCAATGGTCTTATCCTTTTTTTGCTATGGCTGGTGGTTGCCTAGCAACAGGTATTTCCTATTGGATTTACCTAGAAACTAGGACAATTAACAGTCAGAAAAGTATTGTACCCATACTTACTGCTTCTAAAGTGACCCCAATGGAGCAACGATGATATGACTGATTTGCTATAGTCCATTGTTACCTAGCAACAGCAAATACTTACCTAGCAACCACCTGGAAAGAGTGTATTTAGCTCTTTGGAAAATACTTTGGCTTCACAAAAGGCCATCTGAAGATCACCTAACCCAACAATCTATCGGAAGCTTCATTGATGGTGATATTATTGTGTTGTCAAGGAAAATGGTTGCCTAGCAACATACACTCTATATTAAAATTCTAACCTAGAAACCAGAAATATTTATCTAGATATCTATCTTTCAATATCCCAACCCCCAAAATATCCCCAGGAGGCTACTGAAACACACGCTAAATGTCCAAGGAAATCTTCCGGAATTCAAGATGGCGTCCAGGATGGGCAATATGCACTATTTTTTGTATTTTGACTTTCCATAGGCCAATTTGATGTTTACCTAGCCCCCTAAACCAATTTCAAGCTTTACCATGGTCTTATCCTTTTTGTTGCTAGGGCTGGTGGTTCCCTAGCAACAGGCATTTCATATTTATATTCCCTACTCACTGCATCTAAAGTGACCCCAATGGAGCAAGGGTGATATTAATGATTTGCTATAATCCATTGTTACCTAGCAACAGCAAATACTTACCTAGCAACCACCTGTAAAGAGTGTATTTAGCTCTTTGGAAAATACTTTGGCTTCACAAAAGGCCATCTGAAGATCACCTAACCCAACAAAGCAGTTTTTAGGACCATTGTGATTTGCGCTACCTAAATAAACTTGTAGGCGACCTAAATAACTTGTAGGTGAAGGTGTGGGGTATGGGGAAGCAGCAGGACAGGTCAGGAGCATGTTTGCCGAGGTGTGGGGATGGGGAGGCGGCAGAAGCCACCTCATACACCGGAACAGTGGTCGAAGGTGTGAGTGCCAAAAGCCACCTCACACACCTGTACAGTGGTCGGAGGTGGAAGGCAGGGGTAGAAGCCACCTCACACAGCTTTACAGTGGTCGGAGGTGGGAGAGGTAGAAGCCACCTCACACACCTGTACAGTGGTCGGAGGTGGAAGGCAGGGGTAGAAGCCACCTCACACAGCTTTACAGTGGTCGGAGGTAAGGGGGTGGGGTGGCGGGGGGGGGGGCAGAAGCCACCTCACACAATTGACAAGTGGCCCTCAATCACCTGCGTTTTACTTCTTAAAGTCAGCTTTTACTTCATTATAAACGAATTTATAGCAGCAGTAGTTCGTTCTAAAGAAGTTTTCTTCTATAGAAATGTATAGGAGAATATCATCTCTTTGCAAATTTGTTCGTTATAAACAAAATTTGTTATAACAGAGTTTGTTATAACGAAGTTTTACTGTACATTGGTTGAGAGGTAGATATCTGATGTTGCTAGGCAACTTCACACCATACCAACACATTTCATTATCCCACTTCATCTGAGGTCCATTTATATATAGTAGTTGTAGTAGAAGTATGCCTCTCATTGATAACAATATAGAATGTGTTGCTAGGCAACTTACCTCAGCAACACAATAATGACACCACCCAAAAGGTTTCCAATAGTTTGAGGTGGTAGGTGATCCTACCATTACCCTTTTTAAAGCCAAATTCTATTTTAGAGGCATGAACACTCTAGGTTGCTAGGTAAATATCTTCTGTTGATAGGCAACCATGAACCATAGCAACACAAACATTTCATCCTTGCTCCATTGGGGGTCACTTGAGATGCAGTTAGTATGGGTACATTACCTTTCGGACGGTTAATTGCATTAGTTTCTAGGGAAATCCAATACGAAATAGCTGTTGCTAGGCAATAACCAGCCTTTGCAACAAAAGGAGAAGACCATGGAAAAGCTTGAAATTGGTTTAGGGGGCCTGTGTAAACTTCAAATTGGCCTATGGAAAGTCAAGATAGAAAAAATAAAGGAAATAGTGCATATTGCCCATCCTGGACGCCATCTTGAATTCCGGAATGAGCACAAGGAGGATTTCCCGGGACTTTTAGTATGTATTTCAGTACCCTCCTTTACATGTCATGGGGTTGAGGCATTGGTAGATGAATATATCTGATTGATAATTTGACTGGTTTCTAGGTTAGGAGTATAATATAGAATGTATGTTGCTAGACAACCACTTGCCTTAGCGACACAAAAATGTAACCATCAATGAAGCTTCCAATGGATTGTGGGGTTAGGTGATGTTCAGATGGCCCTTTTTAAAGCCAAAGTATTTTCCAAAGAGCTAAATACACTCTTTCAATGTGGTTGCTAGGTAAGTATCTGCTGTTGCTAGGTAACAATGGACCATAGCAAATCAGTTATATCATCGTTGCTCCATTGGGGTCACTTTAGAAGCAGTAAGTATGGGTACCTTTCTGACTGTTAATTACCCTATTTTCTAGGTAAATCCAATAGGAAATACCTGTTGCTAGGCAACCACCAGCCCTAGCAACAAAAGGATAAGACCATTGAAAACTTGAAATTGAATTTGGGGGGCTAGGTAAACTTCAAATTGACCAATGTAAAGTCAAAATGAAAAGAAATGAGGGAAATAGTGCATATTGCCCATCCTGGACGCCATCTTGAATTTCCGAGCGAGCACAAGGAGGATGTCCGGGGACTTTTAGTATGTGGTTCAGTACCCTTCTGGGCATCTTCTGTCCAAAAATTGGCTTGTTCCGATTTTGTTTAACCTTAAAGTCTAAAAATCTTGGACTATTTATGTTAGTGGGGTAGCACATATTATAGAGGATTACGCCCGCGCAGCATGAGGGATCGCCACAATTCTCGACCCACTGACTATAGACCATAGCACGGTTATTCAGAGGGAATCAGAGATGTTCCTTTATATCTTGTCCATGGCACCTTGTCCATGGTACCGCATCATTCATTGGCTGGAAGAGGTTACGAAGAGGGACACTTCCAGTCATACCAATCTGCATTGGGCTGCAGATGGCATCCAATTGAAGACTCATATTTCCAAAGGGACACGGTTACACAGTCATTAATTGTTACAGTTAATGCTATAGTGAGTGGTTGGGCTGTTCAACGTGACCAGTCGTCCTATAATTAAGTCGAACATTGTACATCCATGGAATGTTGCAGCTGTGGCCTAGTACACTCCCAGCCAACATACCCAAATGGGCTCCATATGGGCGTGTCTCTGGGCACCATGGGCTAGCCCATACATCTGGGTATTTACTGGTAATTGTCAGGGCTTCCAGATGGGGCCCATGTGGGCTCAGCCCAGAATATCGACATGTCATGTTCGCACCTCAAATCCTTCAATTCATACCCATTTCTGAAAGTATTCAATTAATTTACATTTTAAATTGACGTTATATGCGTTTTTGTGGGTTTCATCTGGGTTGGAAATGGGCAAACTTGGCAAAGGTGACCCTGGGTTTCCCATGGGCTCTGCATGGGCAGCCAGATAGGACCCAGGTGGGCTGAGCCCATGTACTCAACTTAGTTTTTAATGGATTTCTTGCATTGCGGATACTTTAATCTATCCTCACTTGTCCCTTTTTTCTAGAAAATGTAAGTTCAAATTATTTTTCTTATGCTATGTTGTCTACCTGGATTTCACCTGGGCTAGAGCTGTCCCCCCAGCCCTCACCCCCTAATTATGTGTTGCCCAACTAAATGAGCCCACCTGGGTCCCACTTAGATCTGAACAGGGCCAGCCCACTTCAAACCCTTCTGGGCCCCGCCTGATAACCCCGGTCAAAACGAATCGGGCCCCAGATGGGTGGCCCATATGGGCCCCATAAGGCAGCCCATCTGTGACCCATCTAGGGCCCACTAGGGTGTGTTGGCTGTATCATACTATGCGCTCAGAAAATTCTTTTATACATTTGTACGATGATTTGATTTCATGATGAGGATGGTAGATGAGTGCCAAATAGGCAAAATAATGTCCTATACAACGTAGTATCTAAAAAATACTCTTCTTAGAATTATGTCAAGGCAATTTCTATTTCGGTAGCATTTGTTTACAGTACAAAATATCAAAATAATCAATTATCTCTAGACAACTAATAACCAATGTACCTCATGTGTAGGCAAGGTACCCTTCTCACAGGCTTAGTGGATGAAGGTCTATGAAGATTTCACCCCAGTTATTTGGACAGAATTGTATATGACTGCGTATAAGGCATGCCTTGAAACTAAATTGCAATCCCTTCAGTATAAAATTTACCATAGAATTATACCTTGTAATAAGTATTTGCATCAAAGAAGGGTTGTTGATTCTCTGACCTGTAATTATTGTGACGAGATAGACAGTATTGAGCATTTCTTTTTGTATTGTCCGAATGTAGGTAGGTTCTGGACTTCTGTTAGTAATTGGTTAGTTGGAGTAGTTGGTATGGAATTGAAAATGGAAAGTGAAGCCGGTCGCTTATCTAACAACCCAAATAAAGGGAGACAGTTTCTGTTTGAGAATCATATTCTTCTTTCCATAAAGTTTTATATATACAGGCAGAGACTTTTTCATGGTAACCACCTTGATTTGTTTACATGGGTGTATGAGCTGAAATGCAAGTTGCTTAGAGAGAGAAACATTTCAAAGAGAGAGGGAAAGTTGAAACGGTTTGCGGATTTGCAGATACTATTGGACGGCATGTAGTTTTTTTTTCTCGTCTGATCATTCATGTATTGTCAAATGTTTTATGCACTATTTTACCAAAGCTTTTGTGAACCCTTGTTTTGTCCTGTCTTGTCTGACTGTTTTGTCCGCTGTCTTTGTAAAATATGAAAAACAAAATGTTGTAACGCTTGATTGAACATTGTTTTTCAATTTTTTTGTGGAAATAAAGTGAGCGTTGCTCTTATGAAAAAAAATAATTAAATGAAATAATGCTAATTTTACTGTTTTCAGAGGTGAATAAAATGACAAGAGAGCATTCCACTATGTATTTCTTCTCATCTAATGCTAGGGGAATATGTAGGATATAATAATAACAAAAGTTGGATCACCTTGGGTGAACAATATGAAAATGAGAGGTGGCAAATCTCAATAAATGTAATTATTATTTATTTTTGGGAAAAACTAAGAAAGAAAATTTTTTTCTTACATGCTCCGAACTTACACCTCTAAACTGCAAATTTTATGGCCTATCTACTGGTAAAATGACCATTTGGCTTGTGGTCGCTACTTAAACTTTAAGGGGCTTAGTGGATGTCATAAAGCATAATAATTGACTCGTAGAATTCCAAATCTCTACTTCATGTCTATCATATCATTAATGAGAGACAATTTAATGATAGAACCATGATTACACATGGGTTTGCCGTGTTGGATCCCCTTACCAACCCACGAGGCCAAGATGGCAAAGCCAACAAGACCCAGTAGGTTGATCAGGGGACCAACACTCCACTGTAAACACGTAGATATCCATGAGCTTTCAGAGGCTAGAAGGACTGTGTATTTGTAATTATTAAGTATCAATGGACTTTATTTTTTATCAAATGTGCTAGACAGCCAGACTGGGGCGTTAGATGTTTATACGGACCGGATCCCTCAATCCCCATTACCTCATCGGACATTGACAGATAGTGGCAGTTAGAATGATTAGGTTGATTGACACGTTCATAATTGATAGATTTAAACTGATCCTTATCTGGTTATGCAAGTGTTCATCCCACGCGTCAACTGGTTTATGGGCGTTTGTAATAGATTAAGATTGAACGTGTGATTGAGATCACACTAGACTCAGGGTCAGGTAGAGGTGTGAAGGGAAATGTATCATTTATCATAGTAAGAAAGAGAAAGGGTGCACTCTTGTATTGATGGGATTCTTAAAGATGTGACCTTTGACCTTGATTTTGACCTTTTTCCGACCTAGATATCATTCTACACATAACAGATATGGATTCAGCACCTTTGGTTTACCCTAGTCCAATGTCCATATCATCCATTGCTCCCCTTTTTATATCCTGGCTGGACCGTTTCGGATAGCATACCCAAATTGTGCGTCACAAGTATAGCATATCAGGAACTGACAACTACCTATAGGCATGCACCACACAACCTATAGTTCGCATGACGCAGGTGCCCTAAGAAAGTCACACCGAGTGAGGCAAGTCGCGCAAAAAAAAGGGTATACTCGGAAAAGATTTGTACACTGACTTTTTTTTGGGGTGGTACTTGAGCCCAAATTCAAATATTCATGTCCCCTGATCTTGGCTATCTATGTCTTTTGTCCTCTCACGTCTATGTCCGACACACACTGAATAAAAAGCTTTCTCCCATGTCCATATTGTAAACAATTACCCCGGTAGAGAGAGGGGGAGGGGGGTAATCACATTTCCATATAGTCTTTGTTGCATTATGTGCATTGTCAGTGCAAAGTGAATCAGGGTTATCACTCTTACACAAATAATAGCAAGTTACCTCCCCTGTAAATTACCTCTAGTACTTAAGTGTTTGTCAGATGTCTGAAAAAAAGCGTCTCACCTATCCCTCCCATAGAGATAGCATTGGTTGTCACGAAATATCCAAATTTAGGGTTGTCGGTTGTCTTCGCGCTCCCATAGAGCTCTATGCTGAAGCAAATTACCACCAATTACAGCCTAATATCATTTTTCGTTTTTAGGGGGTTAGAGTAGGAATTTGTGGAAAACAAACACACCATTAGATAGATATTGTGGAAAGTGATTTATTGAGACCATGCAAGATGCAAAGAGTGAAATATTGAGCAAATGGGAGCAATATTCATTTTTTAGGGAAAAGAGGTGTCCAGAATCGTCTGACTTGACTCAGGGGAGATCTTGAGTCAATAAATAATGATGAATATACACGAGCTTCTATGTGTAGGTGTCGGATTACCAGCGCCCTGCTGGAGTGAAAAACCTGGGTAATCCTCCCCCTCTGTACCATACCGATCCAGTAACGTGGAGGAAAACATGATTGTTTGCTCTTTAGGAATTATTTTCCATTTATGTTCTTTGGGATGATATAACATGTCATGAATTGACCTTCTCCAGTGGAACTCCAGATTATCACGAGCACTGGGCAGTCCTTAGTACAAATTCAATCTCTAAATTGTACCTGTCAATCAAGTGCTGTTTTAACGAGAGGAATAACGGGTAGACCAATCCATTATGGTAAAGTAAACCAACCGTTACATATTAAAGCACGCTGCTGTAACGGGTTGACTATAAAGTCTAACTGTTATTGTTGTATATCTATTGTATGTTGTATGATGTAAGACAACACGGTTCTATTGTGTTTAATAACTGTTTTATTCATCTAACTAGTGTCGTCGGTTCGTTACATACACCGACTCCTCTAGTTCGGTTATCTATACGGTAGTGTACCGGTACCACCTTCGGTTACCGTCGGTAGTTGTTACATAAGCATTTTACATAACTAAACCTAACAGGTGGCGCTGCTAGTACGGTCACGTGGCTATGCAGCGCTGTATATAAGACGGCTACTTCTCCATTGGAAGTCAGTCAGGTTTGGGACTGTCGTGACATGACCACCCTGTGCTCACGGGCTTAACTCTATGCTATAGGGTTGCCCCACTGTATTATATATCTGTTCTGATCTTGTATATCCGCTGGTTATACTTGTACTATAATACCCAAGAGTTACCTTTACAATAAAGTCGCCGTATATTAAAGTCTAATTTACCTTGTCTGGTTTTTGTACTCAAGTGTTACATACGTAGTAAGAGACCAACTACATTGGTGCCGTGACCACTTGATCGAACCGACCATTGATAGGGTATTAAATAGACTTACAGTATATGGATTACCTATACGATTTTGTCAGCTCGTTCAGCAGCAGGACTAAAACCCCTGCTGAGGAACGTGAAGAAGCCGTACAGAATGTACGCTTCTTCACAGGCAAATCCAATAGGGGGGAGAGCCGGGCAGCCTTGGAGGTGCCCGGTGACGACCTCTCCCAAGAAGCAATAGGTGATCCTATTGTGGAAGCCTTTACCAGAGGAGAGGATGGGGAGCAATCTCCAATCCCGGGACCCTTTGATATAAGCTCCAGGAGATCGTTGGACTCCCTTTCCACGAATCTTTTCTGTCCTGAGGGTCAGAAAATACCGGGTAGAGAGCCTAAAACTCTCAGCCCAGCTGCCTTCGGTTCTACACCGACGGTAGCAGATCCTTCATTGGATCCAGACACGTCGGTTTTCACTGATGGTGCCACTCCTACACCGAACGGTATGGGGGGTGGCGGGCTATCAAAGAAGACTAATGTGGCAACAGAAGCTCCTGGTAAGGGGTATCCGCCAGCAGTAGATGAGCCATCCAGTTTACCACTGGATGGGGACCTACTAGCTGCCATGGGTATCCCCACCAGGAAAACTGAGTTGCATGAGCTCGCGGAAGCCCGGAGGGAACTTGCTTCCATCAATCAAACTAGGAAGTTATTCCTAAGAGAGGTTGATGAGAAGAAAAAGTTCCTGCTGGAACTCCAGAACGAGATGGCTTCTCACAAGGTGGAGGTTGACAAACTTTTGCACCAGAGGGTGTCTGGCGAATGTGAGGTTGCAAGCTTAACTTCCTTGGGAAAGGATTTGAGCACGCAGCTCCACTTAGCCAGACAGGACCTCGCAAGCTTAAGGCAAGTCAATCAGGACCTGAAGACGAAGTCGGAGCAAGTACCACCACCTACCACGGTGGTACCTCCAGTCATACCCGTACCCAGTGTGTACACGACAGTGACACCTTCAAGTGTCCCGCCGCTAGTACACACCACGGTAACAGGTATGACACCTCAGATGGGGGCTAGCTATCTACAGACTCCGGTCTGTGGTGGCGCCTTTGGAGGCACGGCAACACCTCCAGGGTACACCCACCCATCTACTGGTTCAACGATGTTGAACCAACAGCAGACCATGGTCTCAGTTCCAGTACCGAAACCCAGAGCTAGACAGGGCTTAACTCCTGTCCAGCGGGCTAAGTACGACCGGAACCCGGCTATTGAGAAGCTGGGGACAGACATCGTCCCGCGGGACATCGATGAACTGGATGAACGGTATGCTCCTTTCAACTTTGGGGAGATCAAACATCCTGATGCAGCCCGTCAAAAGGCCATCGATATTCCGCCTTTCACAGGGTCGCCACCCTGGAGAAAGTACAAAGTTCGGTTCAAGGCTATTGTGGAGAGCAATCGCTGGAACAATCAGCAAGCGCTGGTTGCTCTGAAGCAGGCACTCTGCAACGGGCCAGGTGAACCAGCCCTTTTGGCGTTCGAGAGAGTGAAGATCAAGACATTGAGCTCACTTGAAGAAACAGCTGAATGGGCGATTGGGAAGATTGGTGAGCATGACCCAAGGACTCAGCTGCTCAAACGTGTCCAACGCAAGGACGAGCATCTGAGATCCTACGGATTTGCTCTACAGGAACTGATATCCGAGTGTTATCAGGGATGTAGACCTGACACCCCCACTGTCATCCAGGAGTTAACCTCCAGGTTTGTCAATGGAGTCAGGGACACCAATCTCCAGGCATATCTGCGGGAGAAATGGCAGCCGGACTTATCTCTAGCTGACCTTTTTGACCATGCAGATGTGTATGACACCAAACAGGCTGTTTTTCCTAGTGGAGGAGTGTCGGCAGCTCCATCTGTGGCCCCGAAAGGAGCTCAGGTGGTAGAGGCCGCCACAAAACCACCTAAGAAAAAACAGCCCGCCTCCGAGGAGGTGGCGGCAGTAATGCCTGACAGGGACATGGAAAAGATGATTGAGGGTTTGTTGCGGAAGCACTTAGAAAAGAGCTCTGCGTCCACTTCTGATTCTGGATCTGGAAAGAGAAGGAAAAAGAAGAAAAAGGACACGAAACCTCAGCCATGTAGACGCTGTCAAAAGATGGGTCATTGGGCTAGCGAATGCAAAGCCCCTGCACCCGTCGCTGCTAAAACCGAAAAGGAGACGGAAAACTGAATGGGGCCCATCCTCTTGGCAAGGATGGCGCCCCCACAGTTAGCCATGCCTGTAAGGGATTAGTAGACGGTGTTAACTCTTCCATGAACCAAGGCCGCGCAGAGGCAGAAGGGTCTGTACAACCTGTAAGCGTCTGGCAAGGCGGGGCTGGCAAGGACGAACGGAATCCGGAGGATTCTGTAGTCGCTGGCTTAGAGGAGTCTTGGTTAGAATCAATTGCCCAGAGCAGTGTGATTCAAGACTCCCCGAGCGACCCGTGTTGGGATTATCTCCTGACAAAAGGGGTTGCTATGGATGGAGGGGGAAGCCCGATGCTGACCTCTGAGTGTGTCCCTTTACGGGGACAGCGTTGGTACCTGAGTCTGGTTATTTCCGGGACGCGTGGTGAATTTTTGGTCGACACGGGTGCATCCCACACCTTGGTCGATCGTAAATTCATGGCCCGTCTTTGCAACCAGCCCGAAGCTCCGCTACTAGGAGTAAAGGCTCGGACTGCTACGGGAGATAGTATGCAGACTTATGGCAGAACTGTAAAACCTATGTTGGTTGATGGCAAGACATACTGGATATGTCCAACCATCACCGACATCACTGATGATGGCATACTGGGGATGGACTTTGCTGCTCTTTACGGGGTAACAATGAACACCGCAACGGGCCGACTTCAGATTAAACATCCTTATAAACAATCTGTACAGTGCGTTTTAAGGAATGGTTCTTCTGTGGCGTCAGTGGCACAAGACACAAAGTTGGCAGCAGGACATGTATCCGATGTCCTAGTCAGCTGCGTGGGAGTGCAGGCCAAACGGCCGGGAATGTTTGAACCAGAAGATCAAAAGCTCTCTGAGTTAGGTCTTGCTGGCTATCATACTTACCTGGCCAACGCTCGTTGGGGGGTGATACCGATTTGTAACTCGAGTAGTAGAGAAATCACTCTACGAAAGGGGACGCCTATTGGTAACACCACGCGAGCATATGGGGTAGACTCACTAACTACGGACTTTGTGGAAGTAGGTGTGGTGGCGGGAGACTCTTCCCACGAAGAGGCTCTAGCTAAATCCAACCTACCGAAACATTTAAGGTCCCTGTTGTGTGAGTCACACCTCACAACCCTAGAGAGCGAAATGGTGGCAAATGAGCTGTCGGAGTTATCTGACGCCTTTGCGCAACCAGGAGATCCTCTAGGGCGTACCAATACGGTACAACACCGGGTTGACACTGGGGACGCGCTTCCCAGTAGAATCCCCTACCGTCGGTTACCCATGGCTAAAAAAAGTGCTATGGAGGCTGAGGTAGAAAAGATGTTGGATGAAGATGTGATTCAACCTAGTGAGAGTCCATGGTCAAGTCCTGTGGTGATGGTCACCAAGAAGGATGGTTCCTGTCGATTTTGCATCGACTATAGGAAGTTGAACGGACTCACTAGGAAGAATGCATATCCTCTACCTCGGATAGATGAATGTGTGGAATCTCTGGGTGGGGCGAAATGGTTCTGTACACTAGATTTACAATCTGGTTATTGGCAGATCGGCATGGACCCCCGGGACCGAGAAAAAACCGCATTTTCTACCCATATGGGACTATTTGAGTTCAACGTCATGCCATTTGGGCTATGCAATGCCCCGGCAACCTTCGAGGCAATGATGGAAACCATGTTACGGGGTTTACTTTGGAAGAAGTGCCTAGTATACTTGGACGACATCATCGTCTTCGGTGGTTCTGTGGAGGAAACTCTACAGAACCTCCAAGCTGTGCTGAAACGCATCTTATCATATGGTCTGAAATTGAAACCTTCAAAGTGCAAGCTTTTTAGGAAGTCAGTTGAATACCTAGGTAGAATTGTTTCTGAACATGGCATCATGGCTGATCCTCATAAGATCAAAGTGGTACAGAACTGGCCTCGTCCGATGGACACGAAGGAGATACGCTCTTTCATCGGGTTTTGTTCATACTACAGAGATTTTATACCTGGATTCTCAAGAGTCGCAGCTCCCTTACAAGAGCTGATGATTGGAGAGAAGAAGGCTAAGGCTAAGATAGTCTGGTCTCCAGCCGCAGAACAGTCTTTCAGTGAGTTAAAGAGACTCTTCTTAGAAACACCTGTTTTGCACTACCCTGCACCTGTTGGTAAGTTCATCTTGGACACTGATGCTTCTAATACAAGTATTGGTGCTGCCTTGTCGCAGATCCAGGATGGGCGAGAAGTGCCGCTGGCATTTTCGTCCAACAGTCTAAGCAAAACACAACGTAACTACTGCACAACCAAGCGTGAACTCTTGGCAGTGGTGGTATACACAAAAAAGTACAGACATTTCCTATATGGTGGGAATTATCTCGTACGGACGGATCATTCATCTCTGCAGTGGCTCCTTAACTTCAAGGACGCTGAGGGGATGATGGGTAGATGGTTGAACCACCTCTCTGAGTTTGGCATGACGAATGAGCATATCATACACAGGAGTGGAGTAGATCATGTGAATGCGGACAGCCTGTCCCGCTATCCTATCCGGAACTGTCACCGTGTAGACTGCCGAGACTGTGGGTCTCACAATGCAGTGATTGCGTCTGTGGGTGTGAAAGTTCCTAACTGGACGTTAAATCACTTGAAGGATGAGCAGCTTGCAGATCCGGCTATTTCGAGGGTGTACTCCTTGAAGTTGTTGGGCCTGTCCAAGCCTGTTCGCCCCGCACTTTCGCTGGAATGTAAAGAAGTTAGACAACTGTTAGCTCAGTGGGATAATCTTTTTATACGGAACAGTGTATTGTGCCGCTGGAGGGTGCAACCTGGCAGGAAGAGAACAGCTCAGTCTGTAGTGCCTTTGTCACTCAGACTACAGTTGCTCAATTACTGTCATGGCCACCAAACTTCAGCACACTTTGGCAGACAACGGACTGAGGCAAAGATTAAGAGTAGATATTACTGGCCTGGTATGACTTTGGACATACGGCGTTGGGTGAAACAATGTCCCCAATGCTGTTTATCAAAGCCTGGACCTGGTATTGGTAAACTACCTCTAAGTCAAGAGCTATTCGGTGTTCGATTTGCCCGGATCGCTGTTGATATCATTAGTGGTTTCAACACGACCCCCCGTGGGAATACCTGTATGATGGTGGTACAGGACTACTATACCAAGTATGTCCAAGTATATCCGTTGGTAAATCATACAGCTGTTACCTGCGCAGAAGCACTTTTCGAGAATTGGATCCTCACGTGGGGAGGTCCTTTAATGCTTCACTCCGACCAGGGTCGTGAGTTTGAATCTCGACTGTGGGCAGAACTGTGTAGTAAAATACACATCTGCAAGACGCATACGAACCCCTACCGACCTCAATCGGATGGTATGGTGGAACGTTTCAATCGGACGTTGATCCAATGTCTCACGACAATGGTTAATGAGCACCGGGATGATTGGGATGAGCACGCTCGCTATATCTCCCATGCTTACAATGCTACCGAACATGCGTCGACGGGCTGTACGCCTAATATGCTCGTAATGGGTGAAGACATAGTCATGCCTAGTGACATGGTCTATGGAGTGCAGGGACACCAGCTCGAGCAACCCTGCACAGTGATGTTTGTTGAATCACTTCGACAATCATTACGCGAGTCCTATGGAGTAGTAAGGGACAACTTGGAAAAATCTGCTAGTTTGCAGAAGGTGGGCTATGACACGGGCCTTAGACTCTGCCAATTCAAGGTGGGGGATAAGGTCGCGAGATTTAGCACACCAAATTCCAAAGTCAAGACCCTGTACTCCTGGGATGGTCCGCATACGGTTACTATGGTGGTTAGTGAAACTACTGTAGTAATACGGTTGCAAAAAGGGACTCTCACTAAATCACATGTGGCTAGACTCCGACCTTGGTATGGAGTTCCATATGTAGATGACGGTGAAGATTCCCTCGGTGCTGGTCGAGTACCAGCACCAACCGACCCTGCGCTACCGAAGATACCGAAGGCAGGACCAACGGTCATACCGTCGGTACCGACGGTAGCGCGCCGAAGGGGTCGTCCTAGGAAATTACCGATTGAACCACAGTCGTGTGTTACCAAGCCCAAGCGCGGTAGGCCTCGTAAAAAAGGGTCAGCTGTGCGTAAAGGACTAACCGTAGACACCGGTAAACAAAGCAAGGTGATACCTCCGGTGTCATCATTGCTGGACATACCGGTACAAGGTCTACGGAGGAGCACACGTGTCAGAGAGCGAGATAAAATTGTGTAAACATTTTTTTCTTACCTTGTTGACGACATTTAGCTGCTGGCTTGATTAAATTTCCATGGACAGTTCCGTACTGGGCCGGTGGTCATTGGCCCGGTGCTCGATCACCAAAACAAAACGAGAAGAGACGGGTTATCCGGTGTGGTTATCCGTTGGAGGTAGAAAAGCACGTGTCCAGGGCGGGTGGCTGGCTTTGCCGATTAATTCTAAGTATGGGATTAGTTTTGACCACATATTGCTTAGTGACACGCTGCTGTGTATATCCTCTAACGCCGGTATATCATTCCCGGGTTTTCCGGTGGCTCCGCCACGAAAATTGTAAACAACAGTGAGAGTTCCCACCGTCGGATATGCCAGGCGTGGGAAGGGCGCTGCCCGCGTCACCTGATCGATTTCTCCCGCCAAATGAGCCGTGAGAAATTGGGTCACCTCGGCGCGTCTCGGAGACGCGACCCCTGATTGGCTGAGAAGCCGGTCAAGGGGCGGGGTCACGGGGGACGGGTGGGGTATATAAGCCCCACAGGCAGCCAGGCTTCTTCAGATCAGCACGTTTGCCCGTAGGGTAACGTGTTGATCAGTGGTGCCTAGGTCTGCCCGGCAGTACCTACACTATTGTTTACTTGCTGTGCTACTAAAGGCTCGGGTGAGTGAACCGTGAGGTTCACCTACGCCTGAGCTAACAGTATGGCAGCCCGTGTAGATGGCAAATGCACGGCCCCGGAGAAGGCTGAGGCCTCCGACGGGGAAGACCGAGTTCTCGAGTCTGACACGGAAATGGACACTACCGGTGCTCCAACCGTCGGTCAAGGCTCGGCTTCGGTACCAGCTGAACCTAACCCTGAGGGGTCGGGTGATGTTGTTCCGAAAACAGAACCTGGTCTGGGTGGTAGTAATACCAACCAGGAGGAGAACCCTGCAGGGGGATCTTCTCCGAAACCCGCCGGTGTAGTGGCACAAGAACCGACGGTCCCTGATGGTGATTCATCAGACGGGTCCACGGTTCGTGTCAAGACCAAACGGAAGCGGAAGCGTAAGAGGAGGATTGCATCTTCCCCTGAAACTCCTGCTACCGAAGAGGTCGCACCGACTGAGGCAGAAAGGCTCAAAGCTGTTGCTGATAGACTGTCCAAGGCGGAAGCCGAGGGATGGTCTGTCGCAGAGAGCAGGGCCAATCGCCGCCTCCGCGCCAAGGCAGCGCATGTTCGTCTGAACCTGTGTCTCCGTGATGATGACCGGAAGAACCTGAGCCTTTCTGACTTAGTTCAGGAAAATGGCAAAATGGCTCTTCCTGCACCTCACACGACCGAGGGTTCGGACGACGAAGACTGGTTGACAGGTGATTCCCACCCCATTGACTGGTACCTCGTGTACCTCAGGGCAGTGTTGGAAGGGAATAAACCTAACATCCACAGGTCATGCCGCCCCAAGCTGAAATATGCTTGGAAGAACTACGTGCCAGGGGATCCCTGCCCGTATGTTCGCTGTCAGCGCCTGAAAGGGGCTTCGACAGCCGCAAAACGGTGGCCGAACCTGTTCAAGTTCGCCCGTCATTTAGTAGAGAAGCACATGAATGTGCGTCCCTACTTGTACTGTGTGAGTGGGAGTACCTCAACTTCCTGCCCTGAGTACAGTGACGGGGAGCTATTCCGTTGCCAACGGAGGGCTGGTTTGGTAAGGCATCTTTGCGACAATAAGGGCGTTCACAAGCGCACTATTAGTCGTGGAGTTGAGGCTGCACTGAAGGTTTGGGGGTGCCACAAACGTGTAGGGAATCTACAGTATAAGTGGCGAACCAACAAACTTAAACAGTGGAATTACCTCACGGAGGCTGACTGGGAGAGATTGTGTAAGGGCGCCAAGTGCGAACAAACCGATCTCGGGCCAGATACAGAAACTCCGATGCCCACTGTCAGAAAGGATACCCCTCCTAAGAAGAAAGATCTGAAAAGGGGCCGCCAGTCATCCAAAGATGATACCAAAGGTGGACGTGACCGTACCCGCAGTGA
This sequence comes from Harmothoe impar, assembly GCA_947462335.1. NCBI lineage: Eukaryota > Metazoa > Annelida > Polychaeta > Phyllodocida > Polynoidae > Harmothoe > Harmothoe impar. Next base: position 41,286,329 of record OX381709.1, on the reverse strand, counting down.
ACCTGCGAAGAAACGTGTCGCCACCGCCACGGTAACATCTGAGGTCGACCGTAGCCAAACCGTCGGTACCGTCACGGTATCTTCGGTTGCATTGCCCCCGGTTGCTGATCAACTGCCCAGGCAGGAGAGACAGAAACTGGGTGATGCACTGGCTATTGTTCAGAACTCTTTGGGTGACGAGCAGGCGGGTCAGGTTGCTGCTGACTATGTCAAGCAGTACAAGTGGAGCCAGAAGCAAAAGAAAGCTTCAGCTCCACAGGAGAGTATCTCACCTGTCAGTGACGCTGAACAGGTAGAGGTACAACAGCCGGATGGGGCGTCAGCCCAGCCGACTGCTCCACCCCAGCACGGAGCAACCTCTGACCCCGCAAGGGATGACGAGGTGACTCCAGTACCTGAGCACAGGGCTGTTGACGAAGGGCTAGCAGGGTTACCTGTGTTGCCTGGAGACGGTCCTGCTTATGACACTGGATTCTCTGACACTCTAGTCCCCGGATTTGAGTGCTACAGAGCTAAGATGGCTGAAAACGCAAGTAAGCTACTCCAGTTTCAGGTTTCTTTCTTGGAGAAGTCCTACTTTGAGCAGTACAAGTTGCTCAGAGAACAGGCTATCCGGGAAGGGAAAGCTTGGGTTGCTGAACGCACCAGAGTCCTTGCCGAGCGTGAGGCGAATCTGGATCAAGATCATGCCCTCTGGAGGGCTACGATCGATCAGCTTGAATCAAGGTTGACAACTTGTGACGCCAAGTTCTTCCGACAGTTCGGGCTAAAGCTGACAGAGTGGGAGAGAACTGGTTTTCCAGATCTCCAGTCCAGGTTGGGGCTTGCCGCAAGGCCTGCTCCTCCTGTGACCCCGGTACTGTCAGTACACCCACCTAGGTATGAGATGCCATTCTCTTTCATGGCACACTCTACCCGGGTGGTCAGTGGCGGGGAGCCTACTGCGGCGCCGAGTACCCTCTCGGTAGCCCCAGGTGGAGCCCTAAGCTTCCTCTCCAGGTGGAGGCTGCTGTGGTTTACACCACGGAGGCCCCTCCTGGAGGAAGTCCTGATGGGGAAGGAAAGCCATCCGGCGGTGTCCCTATGGACACCTAAGGATGGTCCCCTGTCAGGCCCTCTGGGGTGCACTGTTCCGCCCCTCGGAGGTAAAACTAAACCATCGACGCAGCTACACGCCCCTGGACAACCAAAGCAGACCGACGGTGCTGTCGTGACTTAACCTAGTCTCTACTGCCACCACACTGGAAGCAGCCTGATGTCTTCAACCGTGGTTTACTACTAAGCCACAACCGTCGGTTCTCTACTACTGTCCGGGGCTCCTGATCCTGTGGTCACATTCTACTATTGTGACCTATGAACTATTATATGGATCATCCTCCTGTGATAATTATTTATAGGGAGGCACGGACCTACCTTTTTATATTTATATTTCACAAGAGATGGAAGTACTATACCGGTACTGGACTCTATCCATCTCTACCACCATAAACTGCTAGGTACTGGAGTACCGCCCCTAATAAGGATGACGATCTATCCCACCTTATTTAGGATACGCTACTATGGATTTTTATATATAAACTTTTCTACGCCAAAGGAAGTGGGAACTGCTATAGTTCCAATTATAAAACTTTTCTTCGCCAAAGGAAGTGAGAGCTATTATAGTTCTATTATTTATATATAAGGACACTAACTCCACACGGATTCGCACCATTGCTGAATGTAGTAGGTGATGTGTTGAGTTTCCAAGGTGGTTATTTGGTGCCTTTACTTTTAACTGATACTAGTCTAGGACTATCAGTTGGACAGTTTTTATATCATGTGCCTACGGGACTATGGTTTGATACCAAAGACTATATTGTTGATATAAACTGTTATATACATGTTAACCTGGTTGTTCATGTATGTATGCCTGTTGTTACTATGAGTAGAAATGTTACTTGTTGATAAATAGATATACGTGGTATATAATGTATCCAAGAGGTATTATTATTATAAAACCAACCCTTCCTACATTCTTAAGGGGGGTAGTGTAACGGGTTGACTATAAAGTCTAACTGTTATTGTTGTATATCTATTGTATGTTGTATGATGTAAGACAACACGGTTCTATTGTGTTTAATAACTGTTTTATTCATCTAACTAGTGTCGTCTGTTCGTTACATACACCGACTCCTCTAGTTCGGTTATCTATACGGTAGTGTACCGGTACCACCTTCGGTTACCGTCGGTAGTTGTTACATAAGCATTTTACATAACTAAACCTAACAGGTGGCGCTGCTAGTACGGTCACGTGGCTATGCAGCGCTGTATATAAGACGGCTACTTCTCCATTGGAAGTCAGTCAGGTTTGGGACTGTCGTGACATGACCACCCTGTGCTCACGGGCTTAACTCTATGCTATAGGGTTGCCCCACTGTATTATATATCTGTTCTGATCTTGTATATCCGCTGGTTATACTTGTACTATAATACCCAAGAGTTACCTTTACAATAAAGTCGCCGTATATTAAAGTCTAATTTACCTTGTCTGGTTTTTGTACTCAAGTGTTACATACGTAGTAAGAGACCAACTACACTGCCAATGTACATAGGAGAGGTGAAACATGTGATTTACATCACAAACTACTCAGGGTCAGTGTGATTACATGATTGAATTGCTTGATTGAAATATTGAAGATGTAAATCATTTCAGGGACAAGGAATTATCTGTCAATTCTGAGAAAAGAAACGCTGGATCAAAACGACCCTCAAATAATGTACCACACTGATGTGTAATCAGATTTCAGGTGACTAGGCGAGCATGGGAGAGCATGTGCCTCTATGTGAGCCGGTGGGTTTTGGCGAGCATGTGGGTGTAGAAGAGGGAGTGGGTGTGGGCACCATTGCCGGGTTGTAGGTGCCCTCGGGTTTCGTCCCCACCAAAAATCGAGTTGATTGGAGCGTTAACAGCGGTAATATCCACGTTTCTGTTTATTCCAAACAAAATACCCAAGTACCTCCCCAGTTCAGTTTTAGCTTCATGCAAGTCAGAATCTCACCTACCCTTCCCATAGAGATCGCACTATAGGTTTTCCGTTTATAGGGGTTCAATGGGAATTTCTGTGAAAGGAGTAAGCCATCAGCTTTTTTGAAGAGAGATTTATTGAGGGGGGGGGGGCGGGATTAGGACCACTTGATCGGGGGGTGTAAAAAATTTGGATCCCTCCCGGAGGAGGGAGTCAAAAAGATTTAACCTGTTTTGGGCCAAAAAGCCTGCGTGTTACTATGTTTCAAAGGGCCCAGGCACACGCCCGATTTTTAACCCGTAGGGGGGAGGGTAAAAAAATGTCGACCCGTTGACCGCGGAGGAGTGAAAAAAAATTTGCGCGCCCCACGCAAAAAAAAACTTTTGTTAAAAAATGATCACTCCCTAATGTACAAAAAAATCGGGGAATATAGGTGAAATGGGACCTGTTTTAAATTTTCAACCTTCCATTGTGTCTAGAATCGTCTCACTGACTCTGAGAAGTTTGGTTGAGATATTATGGGTCAATCTTTCAAAAATATGAAAGACGTTGAAAAAAAGGGGCTTACCTATACGCGGTCATAGTTAAGGGTGTCTGTAATGTATATCGAAAATATCATTGTGATACCTTAACAAACCGGAAGTCAATAAAAGCGCGGCAAACTAATTAGTTATGCCCAGCCTGTGAAGAAGTTAGACTTGCCTCAGTCTCTACTCTTTTCATCACTGAATTTCTTCCCACATACACCACATAGTTTGGCGACGAAGGAGCTTACCTTGTGGACAATCTTGCCTGGAATCTCTTGGAAACTTTGAGTCCATTCCACTTTGAGAACTTTGATTGTAATCTTTGGTGAACTTTGGTGGAAAATTCAGGGCTGTGATCTGGGTCAGTTGTGGTGCAGTCAGTCAGCCTCAGTCCCTGTGTTGGCACTTTCTGCATGGGCACACACTCATTTCACCAGTGGATCTAGGCTCTTTGGATCTGCTCCAGCTGTGTCTTAACGGCCTGGACCCTGACATCTACATTGTGGAACATTTGCTGTTTAGGTGGCCTACACCTCTTCATCCTGTTGTAGCCCTACTTCTTGCCTCTCAATGGGGGACTTCATCATGCACCCTTTCCAGTTGGAACTTGTGGAGGTGGGAGAGATGGCTTAGAACATTCCCACACTTCTTTGTGTACAAAGGCATCACTAATGAGGCTAAAAAGACTGCATCATTGATGTTGCTCTTAGGTGATGATGCTATGGATGTTGCTTCATCTCTTGGTATCGATGCTACCACAACTTTTGATGAAGCAACTACTAAACTGACTGATTATTTCGCATCTAAATGCATCAAAGAGTATCAGATCTATGAGTTTAGGCAGGCTTATCAGAGAGATGACGAGATGATTGATCAGTTTAACACTTTTAGGCTGACCAAAAAAAAAAATTGCTGGTGAAGGGGCCGGGACATTTTCATGGGAACCCTCCCAGGGCCGAGCCTTTGCTGATTCCCATAGAGTTATGATGACTATAGTCGATGCTCGGCCAGCCATGGGATGGACTATAGTCGATGCTCTGCCAGCCATGGGATCGACTATAGTCGATGCTCGGCCTTAAAGGGTTAATGTCCGGCTGAAGAGTCTCGCTAAGTACTGCGAGTTCCATAATGAGGACAGTGAGATCACAATGAGCCAGACGTCACGTTGGTGGCTCTCTTAAAATTCACACGCACTCAGGAATCTACGGGACGACAAAGCAAGGTGATGTCGCAGTCTATGCCCTCCACTCCTGTGGAGTCAAAGGTCTCCTGGGGTCGTGGCAAGTAGAGACAGTCTTCACCGCCGCGCAGACAGCAACAACATCAACCTCAACAACAACATCGGCAGCCTTCCGACCAGACGGGCATGTGTTCTGGTTGCGGTGGCGCATCTCATAAAAAGCGAGCACGTGACTGTCCTGCGTGGGGGAAAATTTGTCAAAAGTGTTCCCGATAAAATCATTTTGGGAAAGTTTAAAGACAATCAACAAACTTTGTTGAGACTGACGAAGGTGCTACCGCCGCACCGCTGACTGACGATGCTATCGAGTATCAGAATAATTTGTTTCATACCAATGCCATGCCTAGTAAAAGGGTCAAACCCTACATTGCATGTGTAGATTTACATGGTGTTGCCACAAACATGGAGATTGATACTGGTTCTGGTGTAACAATCTTGAACAAGGTTCAGTATGACAATGTCAAGAATAGTAATCCTGGTCTGGTGTTAGGTAAAACCAATTTACCTGTACTTAAGATGTTTTCAGGTGCAAGTCTATGACCACTTGGTCGTGTAACGTTGAATGTGCAGCATACAGGTCAGTCATTGCAACTTGACGCATTAGTGGTTGAGGGTCAAGGTCCATGTCTTCGGAAGAGACTGGATCAATGAGTTGCGTCTTGATTGGTCCGCAGTACATTCTCTTTCAGATGTGGTCTACAAGAAGCTATTCCCTGACCTATTCAAACCCGAGCTTGGTAAGTTAAAGGGTTACGAAGCGAAACTGTATATAGACACTGATGCGCAACCATGTCAGTTCAATGCGCGAACACTATCTTGGTCTTTCAGAGAAAAGGTCGAGGCTGAACTTGATCGCCTCAAGCGTGACGGGGTCATTGTAAAAGTTGAATTTGCAGATGGGCTGCTCCAATCGTTCCGGTAATGAAACCAAATGGTGACATTCGCATTTGTGGTGATAACAAACTGACTGTCAACAGAGCAGCAAAGGTGGACAAATATCCAATTCCAAATGTTGATGATTTGTACCAAAAGTTGTTTGTTTTTCCAAGTTGGACCTCAGTCATGCATATACTCAGGTAGTTCTCAGTGATGATTCCTTTGAACTCACAACAATTAACACTACCAAAGGTTTGTACCAGTACACACGCTTGTGTTTTGGGGTATCTTCCGCACTAGGTATTTTGCAGAGAGTTCTGGAGCAGGTACTTCAGGGTATACCCATGGTAGCAGTGTATCTGGACAAAATCTTGGTGTCGGGGCACACAAAGGAGGAGGCACATCAAAACTTGACGACGGTACTGGGTCGGCTGCAGCAGGCAGGACTACGTCTGAGAGGTGAGAAGTGTGTGTTTCTCCAAGATTCCTGTGTCTATCTAGGTCACAAGCTGGATGCCGAAGGAATTCACCCGACTTCCGAGAAAGTAGCAGCTCTTCAGAACGCACCACCTCCTACCAATGTAAGTGAACTCCTGGGAATGGTAAATTACTACCACAAGTTCCTAAGGAACCTCAGCTCGACACTCGCGCCACTGAATCAGCTCCTACAGAAGGATGTTACATGGAAGTGGGGGCCAGAACAGGAACAAGCGTTTGCTAAATCAAAGGAACTATTGCAATCTTCGTAAGTGTTAGTTCCCTACAACCAAGCTCTACCGTTGCTTCTTGGCTGTGATGCATCAATGTACGGCCTGGGTGCGGTACTCTCTCATCGGATGCCGGATGGCTCCGACTGACCGACCGATCGCATTTGCATCCAGATTGTTAGCTCCCGCAGAGAAGAACTATGCACAAATTGAGCGCGAAGGGCTTGCCATAATCTTTGGTGTGAACAAGTTTCATAAGTATGTGTATGGTCGCAAATTCACCGTGGAAACAGACCATTGGGCCCGCTGAAAGAGGACAAACTCATCAGTCCTATGTCCACTGCCCGCTTACAGCGGTGGTCACTGACAATGTCAAATTACCAATATTGTTTATGTTACAAGCCAGGCAAGGAGAACGGCAATGCTGATGGCTAAGCCGGTTACCTTTAACCACACCGTCCTTCACCGCGCCTGTGCCTGCCGAAACAGTGTTGGCTTTTGAGGTTCTAACGTGTTCTGAGGTTTTGACATGTAGTCAAATTGCATCTTGGACCGCTCAGGACCCGATCATGGCTTCCATACAAAACTTTGTTTTGAAGGGATGGCCTTACAGTGTGTCTGAGGAACTTGCACCATACTTTCGCAGGAGGGGAGAACTGTGTGCAGAACAGGGTTGCTTGATGTGGGGTTTGTGCGTGATAATACCACCACAAGCTCGTGACTGTGTTCTTGAGCAACTCCATGAGTGCCATCCAGGAATCGTTAGGATGAAATCACTCGCACGCAGTTATGTATGGTGGCCAGGAATCGATGCCGATATCGAGCTCAAAGTGAAATCATGTCCAATCCAAGTGTCCACCGCATGCTATTTAAAGCTACATCCTTGGGAGTGGCCTGGTAAACCTTGGCATCCGATCCATATATACTATGCTGGCCCAATTGATGGACAAATGATTCTAGTGATTGTAGATGCTCATTCGAAGTATATTGACGCTCATGTCATGAACACATCCACTTCCAAAGCTACTATAAGGAAGTTGAGACGAACATTCCTTGTACATGGAACTCCGGTTGTGCTTGTGAGTGACAATGGAACGTGTTTTACAAGTTCAGAGTTTCAAGAGTTCTGTAAGAAAAATGCTATTAAGCATATCTGTACAGCTCCATACCACCCAGCCAGTAATGGTTTAGCTGAGCGAGCCGTACAGACACTTAAGGAAGGTATCAAGAAAACGCCAGGTGAGGATCTGGAAACTAAGGTAATACGCAACCTTTCCAGATACTGTGTTACACCGCAGACGACTACTGGACAAGCACCAGCAGAGTTACTGATGAAACGTAAGCCACATTTCCGGTTGGATATACTTCATCCATCTCCCAGTGGGCACAAAACCTTGATTCAACGTTGACAACTGGTTGATATAGGGTTACAGGGTAGATCAACATATTTTCAACATCGATGCAATGTTACTACAGTGAAATCTCGTTATAAGGAGGACGGTTATAAGGAGCAGACGGTTATAAGGAGCAAATTTGCTGTGCCAAAACCTTATCTATACTTTTCTATAGTAAAAAAACACCATTAGAACGAGCATTTCTAGCCAAAAATCGTTTATAAGGAGCAAATATTTTCAAGATAGTAAGTTATTCTTTATTTAAGTAAGAATAATGTGTGAGCCTTTGTCAGGACTTGCATTATAAGGGGGCAGGGGGAGGCGGGGCCTTTGTCAGAACTTCCCCTGTGATGTTGGCGGCATACAGGGGTGTTGGTACGGATGTGTGAGTGGGGGGGGGGGGCAGGAGGAGGCAGGGCCTTTGTCAGGACTTCTCTGTGATATAGACGGCCTACAGGGGTGTTGGTACGGATCTGTGAGTGGGGGGGGGGGGCAGGGAGAGGCGGGGCCTTTGTCAGGACTTCTCTGTGATATAGGCGGCCTACAGGGGTGTTGGTACGGATCTGTGAGGGGGGGGGGCAGGAGGAGGCGGGGCCTTTGTCAGGACTTCTCTGTGATATAGGCGGCCTACAGAGCTGTTGGTACGGATATGTGAGGGGGGGCGGCAGGGGGAGGCGGGGCCTTTGTCAGGACTTCTCTGTGATATAGGCGGCCTACAGGGGTGTTGGTATGGATCTGTGAGGGGGGGGGGCAGGAGGAGGCGGGGCCTTTGTCAGGACTTCTCTGTAATATAGGCGGCCTACAGGAGTGTTGGTACGGATCTGTGAGTGGGGGGGGCAGGGGGAGGCGGGGCCTTTGTCAGGACTTCTCTGTGATATAGGCGGCCTACAGGGGTGTTGGTATGGATCTGTGAGGGGTGGGCAGGGGGAGGTGGATGGTTTGTGGTTTGTCCGCCAGTAGAGTTTAATAAAAAAAAAAATTGAAATGATTTTTTTTGTTATTTTTGATTGTGTTATCAAAGCAACCTAGTGACTTTTGAAAAAGATTGACTAGAGCACAGATGCTCTAAAAAAGGGACTTTGTGACCTGGGACCCTTTATTTTAGAGACCGTTTCGACCTGCACTCCCCCCCCCCCAAGGGGAGGGGGGGGGGGGGCTTTGTCATGACTTGTCAATGACCAAAATCGGTTACAAGGAAGGTTGGTTACAACGAGCAAATTGCCCTTGCCAAAAGGTGCTCCTTATAACGAGATTTTACTGTATTTCAACGTTGTCAACCAATACCTGTTTCAACATTGATGCAATGTTTGGATTCCAACCTTAAATCAACCATGTGTTTCCCGCCTTCCACACTAGGTGCCTCCACAACCTACTCCTTAGCAAATCTATCTACATGCTACATTTATTTTCCCTAATTGTAAGGTCTTATTTTCTCATTGATGTATACAAATGATCAAAATCTCATTAATTTTCTTGACAATTATGGTGTGTTCATTTGGTTGACATTCGGAATTAAATGATAAGAATAAATGCATGGTTTTGGTAAGACACCCTTTATGTTGCTAAGAATAATAGATAAAGCCTCAGTCCTGACCAGGTTAGTTCGAAATCAATAGGAACGCCTCTCAGTGTGATCACCAGAGGTCATTAATGTACCCCTGCCCTGGATGGTGCTAGAATTAGCATTTAATCTTGGAGAAATGGGGGGAGGGTGTTGCAATGAAAATATATAAATTGCAAGGAATGTGTTTAAATAAGAATACTGCATTTAGGTTGAAAACATAACTATATTCCTAATCTCAAAATATGCACCAGCAGTCAATATTAAATCAATGTAAATCATCATTTATTACGTTTATTTGTTGTTGGTTCACAATGGCCATATCAATGTTGAATCACTGATGAATGATCAACGTTGATGACCTCATCAATATCAACCAAATGACAACCCTGTTTCAACTGTTTTTATCATGTCACTACACATGTTGAATCAACATTGAATCAACTAAAGTTTGCCCACTGGACTCTATCCAGTAAGGTTATGGATAGACAATCATATGCGCGGCAGTACCATCAGCCCACAGTCAGCCCACGTGATTTCTTTGTTGGCGATGTCGTGTCGGTCGTGAATTTTGCTGGTATGCCCAAGTGCATGCAGGGAGTGTTCCAGTCAAAGCTTGGTCCAGTCATATATACCATACATCTTGACGATGGACGAGTGTGGAGACGCCACATGGATCACATTTGAGCTTGTGTCCCAACTGAGCCTGAGTCATGTGATAACGGTCGCACCATGGAGAATCAACCAATACCGCCTTACATTGCACCTGCACCTGCACCTCAAATCCCAGTGCCAGCAGCAATGCCGAAGCCAGTACTCCTCCCAGTACCACTCCAGTGACTCCACAAGACCACCATGTGCCTCCTCTACCTAGTGCTACGCGTCCTACACCAAGTCCAAGTGGCCCTGAACCAGTTGGTATTAGAAAGTCTACCCGAGTAATAAAACCACCTACCAGACTGGACTTATGAGTACAAAACTAAAGGTGGAGGGATGTAATGTATATCGAAAATAGCATTGTGATACCTTAACAAACTGGAAGTCAATAAAAACGCAGAGAACTAGTCAGTTATGCCCAGCCTGTGAAGAAGTTAGACTTGCCTCAGTCTCTACTCTTTTCATCACTGAATCTCTTCCCACATACACCACAGTGTCCTAGTTTAAAATGTCAATATATCATAATCTAGCACTATGAGGTATTGATTTCTTTGCTTCTAGTACATTATCACATATCAAACTCATATGATGGTTAAGAGAAATTACGGGTAGGTAAGAATTGACCGTACCTGGTAAATAGCTTTAAAGCTTTTCATAGCGATATTAATGGCATTCTTTCCCATACACTCTGACAACATTCCTATCAATAGCGTTCCTCCTTTGCTGCCAATTTCTGTGCCAATGCGTCAGCCATTGACCTTGGCAATACCGCACCAATGTTAACAATTGCAATTAGATGCTTATTGGAAAACGATATGCGTAGCTGCAATGTGTATGTTATTGACGAATAGTGGTTTACAATGAAAAAAATGTAAACGTGGGTAGTTAGGAACTCACAGATACAGGCATCAAAATAACAGACTACAGTATGTGTTGTTCTACATTTATATGAAATTGGTGTGTGCTATTTCTGTGTATGCAGTAATCTTAATAGTCAAGGTCTAAATTCCAAATTTAAAAAAGTAAATGAGGTAGATTTGTTTGTTCTTGGAAAAGATTGAACATGTGATTAACATCACAAATGACTAAGGGTCAGGGTGATAAAGTGATTGAATTGATCGACTGAAATATTTTTTCATGAACAATGAATTATTTGTCAATTCTGGGACCAGGAATGTATTCCTGGGTCAAAACTACCCTCAAATCATGTGTCACACTAGTATGTTATCAAATAGCAGCTGAGCAGGTGTGTGTAGGCGAGCAGGTGGGTGTGGGAAAGCAAGTGGGTGTGGGCAAGCAGGTGGGTGTGGTGCCATCGCCCAACTGTCTGTATCGTCCACTTTAGGTCTTTGCCAAAAAGCGAGTCAGTCGGAATGTAAACAGCGACGATATCTGTGTTTCCGATTCCGCCCGTACGCATTGCATCAGCGGTCAGTCGATCACGGCGGTATTGTACACACAAACCCCTGGTGGGGGTGGGCACTCAATGTTCTTTTGTTTTATTCCAGTTTTCAGTGTAAGGAACGAGGATTTAGTTGTTCTCCCTTCGGACCACAACTACAAAGTGCCCTAGAACCTGCTGACATTTACCAGCTGGACTTAATTATGCATCAAATTTCCAAAAATTGCTCCCATTGGTTAATCATGTGGTCAGCTGGTCACACCTGGGTCAGGCTCTGACCAAATCATACTGACACTGTGTTCACACAAGTGCAGTTTACTAGACACTGACACTGAATTATAGTCAGGCCTAGTGTTGTTGTGTGGTTGCACTACACATACTATTGGGCCTAGTAGGCCCTAGTCTTATATAGTGTATTACCTACTGTTATGATTCACATTATTATTATTTTTGGGTAAATAGGCCTATGGCCTATTAGCGTTGGGCTTTATCATATGTACAGGGTTGGTTACTGCCGATGATAAATTTGCCTATCACTTTACGTGATAGGCCAACTTTGTAGTTTCGACCCTTATTGGCGTCATCATCAGGTGGATTTGACAGGGAATTATATGTACATAGTACCACTATGTGCATTTTTTTTTATAAAAGACAATAGTCCCCCATGGCAGACTATTAGGCCTGGTCTTTTATTTATTTGTGCATAACTCTATAAAATTTGCTTTATTTATAGATGATAGTTTTATTTGGTGAAAATGCATATGGGTATAGGGCTAAATTATAGGAGCCAGTCCTGGTTGGGTGAGCCATCAGGATAAATTTTGTGTGGTTTTGTGAACGAGGACGTGTCGACGTTTCACTCATGGCTGCCGTCCTTCGTGTTCATTCCCAAGGGTGAATGACTACGAAGTTTCTCGATCCAGTGGAATTCCACAAGCGCTATGTGTCTTTTTCCTTCGTCGCTTTTCGGGTGTCGGTTTATAAAATCGACAATGTAGAATTTCATGTCTTTTGTTTTTTGTGATCGCATTGGTTTAAGTGCCACGGCACATCGGTTTCTCCCTTGTTTTTCTCTACCAAATGTACATGTTCGTATATCCGGGATTTGAGGGCCCTCTCTGTTTTTCCCACATATTGCATTTTGCATGTTCTGCATTCTAGGCAATATATTAGGCTTGAACTTTCACATGTAATGTTGGTCTTTGCTGTGAATGCCTTGCCTGTTACTTTTGACTGGATTTCTCCTCCTTTGTCCAGTCTTGCACATTTATCGCAGAAGAGTTTCCGACACTTTAGTCTGGAAGTCTTTTGTTTTTCTGTGCCTCGAGTGATGCCATCTTCCTCGTCTTCAGACGTGGGGTAGTTGGTGGCGGCTCTCACTAGATGGTCCTTAAGATTTTTGGGTCGCTTTTGGCCTTTGACTAGACCTACGCTTCTTAAGAACTTGGTTGTCTTCGACCTGCCCAGCCTGTCCCAGTTTTTGGACACGGTCTTGTTGATCATGTTGTTCCCTGGTTTATGGGTGCTGATCAGGTGTGTGGTGTCTTTGTTTCTTGCCTTTTTTGGTTTGGCCTTCAGGGTTTGTTCCCTGTTCTGGGCCCTTACTTTTTCTAGGGCTCCCTCTAGGATTTCTCGCGGGTACCCTTTTTCTACAAACTCTTCTAGTTTTTGTTGGCTATGTTTTTCAAAGTCTTCCTCTCTTTGGCAGATTCGGAAGATTCTGAGTAATTGTGAGTAGGGTAGGCTTGGTTTGGTTGTGATTGGATGTGCTGATTTGTAGTCCAGATAAGTATTGACGTCTGTGGGTTTGCAGTACAGTTCTGTGTACAGTTTTCTAGTCCCTGTGTCTAGTCTTATCAGGGTGTCCAGAAAAGTGATTTCTGTTTTGGATGTCTCAGCTGTGAATTTGATGGTGTCGTGGAATCTATTGAGATGTCGTAACCATCTTTGTAGGCTGTCTTCTCCATGCATCCACACGAAGAAGATGTTGTCTATGTACCTGAGCTGCCAGTCTAACAGGATGAATGGAGAACTGGGATAAACGGAGAACTGGGATAAACAGAGAATGGGATAAAGGGAGAACGGGATATATGGAGAATGGGATAAATGGAGAACTGGATGAACAGAGAACTGGATAAACGGAGAACTGGATAAATGGAGAACTAGGATAAACGGAGAACTGGGATTAACCGAGAATGGGATCAAGGGAGAACGGGATAAAGGCAGAACGGGATAGAGGGAGAACGGGATAAAGGGAGAACGGGATCAATGGAGAACGGGATAAACAGAGAACGGGATAAACGGAGAACGCTATAAACGGCGAACGCAATAAACGGCGAATGCAATAAACGGAGAATGGGATAAACGGAGAACGGGATAAATGGAGAACAGGATAAACGGAGAACGGGAGAAAGGGAGAATGGGAGAAAGGGAGAAAGGAAGAAAGGAAGAAAGGGAGAACGGGCTAAATGGAGAACGGGCTAAACGGAGAACTGGATAAACGGAGAACGGGATAAACGGAGAACAGGATAAACGGAGAGCGGGATTAAGGAGTACGGGAGAACGGGATAAAGGGAGAACGGGATAAAGAGAGAACGGAGAAGGGGATGAATGGATTAAGAGAGAACGGGATAAAGGGAGAATGGGATAAAGGGAGAAGGGGATGAACGGAGAAGGGGATGAACAGAAAACAGGAAGATAGGCAAGGTCACATGACCTTAGAAACGGTTCTTTCCGCTCAACGTATATACATGTACCAATAGTTATTTACATATTGACTTTTCATTCCATGTCTGAAATATGGGCCCTGGGTGAAAACGCCCCTTTTTTAAGGTGCATACATGTATATATATGTGAAAAAGTGGCCCTAGAATTATTTTAACAAATAGATAAGTAAAGTCCAACTTCTACCATTGTGATAAAAAAATAAAATTTAAAAAATACCATATAAAATAGCATTGGTTATCAGATAACCTTCGATTTTAGGGTTATCGGTTGTCTTCCGCTGTCCATTGGGTTCTATGCTGAAGCGAAATGTGACACTTTTGGGCGGGAATTGAATTTCAGGGTTTTGGGGGGTTTCTGGTCGGAATTTTTTCTTGAGGACATATTGGGATAGAGCATATCTTTCGATAGCAAGAATGAGAAAAACAATGCAAAATGAGCGAAAAAAGAGCGATTTTTTTTTTTTCGCCGAGAGAGATGTCACACTTGCCTCAGGTAAGACCCTGAGTCAATAATATGCACACATGATAAAGTGATATTTAGGTACAGTGTGACAAGAGATTTGTCACACAGGAGGATTCTTTGTACGAGAGCCCGGATCATCCTCTCTAATTGGCTATCTGAATAACTGTCACAGAACATGACAGTGGGTGGGATGGGGTTCTGAAAAGGATCTCAAAATATAGGAAGTTTTTTTGTGAATGTTCCCTCATTCAGCCTAACTCGCGTATAAGCCGCACCCCGACTTTGGGCCGATCCTATAAGCCGCACTGGCCATCTGATTAGGATGACTTTTGTACTGTACTATAGGAGCAAAAACTCACTCTGTGCTGATCATATAAGCCGCACCAGCGATCTGACTCACGTATTAGCCGTGGCTTATACGCGAGGTTTTACGGTAATACAACTAAAAATATCAGACCCATAACTGTTCATGTCATAGAGCATGGCGTGTACAATCGACCTCAGCGAATTTCCAATGGGAATGCAAGGACGATGCCATTTGCTTGGATGCAAACGGATTAGCACTGAAAGTAACTGACTCAGGGATATTTAGGGTTGGGTTTAGGAATGAGATCATAGGAGATGCTAACATTGGTATATAACAACATGGAGACATTTGGGGAATATTGAAATAGTTTCAGTAACGGCAACATTAATAAATACGGACACCAACCGTTCTGCTAAGTACATAACTTTATTTTGAACGTATTATTATCCTTATCAAAGGCACTTAAACGCACTGACAACTGATAACAATGTCAAACTAAAAATGTGTACATCATCGACACCATATGCGGTACTACAACAGTAAATCAGGCATTTATGCATCTCTCAAGATTCCAACAAAAGAAATTCCCTGACTTTCCCTGGCTTAAAAATAGACAAATCTCCACATCATTGACATACATGCACATCATACTTCACGAGTTGAAGCTGGGTAGTTTTAACAAGTGATGTATGATATGCATTTATGTTAATAAATGGGGTTTGGTGTTTATTACATGGCCCTAATGTCTTAAAATGAAGAAAATCAACAAATTTGGAGGCCATGGAGTATGGCTACACAGTACTCCATGAGGGCATGGAGTACGGAGGTCCCATAGGTTTAGCATAGAGAAGGCCGTACCATGTAATACATCATCATACTCCCTGACCATGTAATTGTATATACTTTAAAGTACTCCTGTCCACATTTCCCTTAGCTTTCTCTGGCCCGTGGGAACCCTGATTTCTATCTTCACCGGACAGCATTTGGCAACAAATATGCTATTTTCACGTCATATTCTATACTCAAAATTCTATATATAAATTATATTTTGATATTTCTGTGGTGTGCATGGAAGATTCACAATTTAAGAACACAATGTTATATAACCCTCCGTAACATTAGACCTATATTTCAACTTTAAATATATGTTGAGGTTGGTTTACGATTCTCAACTGTTACAATGTTCATCCATAGTTTACCCGTCTCGTTGAACATGTTGATACATAATACGTATGGATGGTGCAATGATGTCTTTTATCCATCTCACTCCAACTAGTAAACTAGCATATATTAAAATCTCAATTTACAAATACCATTCAGAATGTCTACTGTATAGTGCATCATTTTAGATGCATTTACAGTGTATAATTACCTCATAATATCTAAGTCTATACGTCTAATACCATTATGGCCTATAATACTTAAAAATAACGATAAAATTACCAGAATGGCCTCATGTAGCTTAAATTATAAATTTAGGTGTATAAATCTAGTGATAACATCCTGGCTTTCACTCATGTTTGTATACTAGTATTCTATAAGTATCACTTGGCTGTTTATCACTTGGGCGGTTTACCATTGTTTTGCTCTAGGCAGAAGAGATCCAGCAGCATAACTTTGAGTGTGTTCTTTATCTAAGATAGGTTGACGTTATAGCTTCATTCTGGAAGATGGAAAAAGCATATAATTTTACAACATATTCATAGCTCATCCCCTAGATGGGTGTTTATGACGTGCAATAGCCTAGGCGAGTTAAAGAAATACATTGTGTAATCTGAACCTTAATCATCCATTAAGAAATTGTCAACTTGATTTTTCATTTGTGCGACTATCAGTCATACACATTTCAATGACGGTACAGTCATACAAATGAAGGGGGGTTATTAGCCCGAAGTACCCAGCTTTAATGAAAATGACATAATGGCTACATCCCCTCTATACTAGAGATATTTGCCCTAAAAAGATTGTATAACCCGTACCCCCAACC
Organism: Harmothoe impar; assembly: GCA_947462335.1. Lineage (NCBI taxonomy): Eukaryota > Metazoa > Annelida > Polychaeta > Phyllodocida > Polynoidae > Harmothoe > Harmothoe impar. Next base: position 41,269,477 of record OX381709.1, on the reverse strand, counting down.
TTCCACTACGGCAAAAATTACAATGGGGAAGGAATGACTCACCCTGCTTGGCCGCCGCCCTCCATCATGCGGCTGAATTCAGACATGTCCGGAGCACGTCCCAGAAGGTACAGCAACCGGAAGTAAAGGCGGAAGGCGAGTTTACCCGCCCAGTCCTTCCACACTTCCGTCCTGACATAAAAATAGTCAATGAGCTAACAATTCTCTGAGGGGAAAATCTGACAGGTCCCCAATGTGGTCGGTTATTGTATTCTATTTCTAGTATTGTCCGTTATTTCTATTATTATCCTTTCATTCAGACATCAGCTTATTTATCTATAGGATTTCTGGAAAGATCCAGACTTGAATTCCTTGGTCAATTACATGACCATTGACATAAAGATCTTGCACGTCCCTGTATTACCATAACATTGAAATTGGTGTCACCCAAGTCTATTTAAGTAACCATTATCCTTGATACAATTCTGAACAGTTCCCACTGCAATTAAATAGTAAGAGCCCCTATTAAATAAAGGTGAACACATCAACTCAATACAATTGTGAAATCAAACACATAGATACTTACTTGATTCTGTATCCAAAGACAATCTGTTCCCAGGTGATTCGCATGCGGTCAGCTATACTGGTTGGATGCTCCTCCTTGTAGGCTCCAGCTATTGCACTGAAATTGAGACCGGGGAGGTTAGAAAATCCACGTGAGCATTATGGCGAGCCCTCAACCTTACCCATGGGACTAAACGATGAAACCAGGCATCATTGGGCTATGTAGGTATACAATACCCTGAGTGACATCAATAGATCATGTAGGAATACCCTATGCCTAATGACACGCCACCATGGAGGGATACCCCACATCATTAGACCCTTAGTGGCTACATGAGACCCTGGATGACACATTAGACCCTTAGTAGCTACATGAGACCCTGGATGACATATTAGACCCTTAGAGGCTACATGAGACCCTGGATGACACATTAGACCCTTAGAGGCTACATGAGACCCTGGATGACACATTAGACCCTTAGTAGCTACATGAGACCCTGGATGACACATTAGACCCTTAGTGGCTACAAGCCTACATGAGACCCTGGATGACACATTAGACCCTCAGTGGCTACATGAGACCCTGGATGACACATTAGACCCTTAGAAGCTACACGAGAGACCCTGGATGACACATTAGACCCTTAGAGGCTACATGAGACCCTGGATGACACATTAGACCCTTAGTGGCTACAAGCCTACATGAGACCCTGGATGACACATTAGACCCTTAGTGGCTACATGAGACCCTGAATGACACCTACCTCCAGGCCATGATGGAGTAGCGGTCTACAGGGTGACCATGGAGGTGGTTGATGGCTCGTATCGTGTTGATATTCCTGAAAACATAAATGCATAATGTACTGGAGTAAGAGGCAAGTTGTAATGGGGTAGGATGCAAGTAAGTTGAGAACCTATGAACAGTGCTATGTGTTAGAATTACGTGGTCCATGCCATCACAAATGGTTCTACTCTATAGCTACAAATACACATGTAAGTAGGAGAAAAAAATTATATTGCTTAATAAAACAGTCTATTATATACAACTATTGATATTGAATGTGGTATACGTATTGCTACTGCTACTACTACTAGTCCTAGATCTATTAAAGATGGATCTAAGCACTCATATTTCTACGCCCAGGAGGTTGGGGTTGGCAAACCCGATAGTAAGAGTGTGGAGTTGGTCTAGAACGAAAGCAAAACTATCAAATGTTGGTATTTAGAAGGGCATCAAATATTAATGTAAATTGGCTATAGGTTTCTTTCAAATCACAATCATATGCATTATTTATGGTTAATCAAATAGGGAAGGGTGCACAAGGTTGACACTTAATTAAAAGAGGAAAAGACCAGACAGGCTATTATTTGTAAAAGATAATTAGTTAAAAATGGATATACGAAATAAAATCAGAGAATTAGTGTATAGTCGTAAATGGTGCATACCAAGTCAGCCACCCTAAAATAATGTTTGAAATAATGGGGCCGAATAAGGCTAATAGTCTTTAGCTTTCTTTATCTAATCGAGGTTTTAATGATAGCGGGGCCTTACAGTTTTTCAGTAGCTTCATGGTGCTTTGTATATACGTTAAACCATGAATTTATTTAGAATAAATATCCTCACATGCTATTCTACCACTATTGTTTAATAATCAGAGGGGGTTGCTGTTTACAGAGTTTATGTAAAAGGGGTGGCATTCAGGGTTCTTCCCATACCGCAGGTACGGACCGCCGGTGTACTTTTTTTTGCCCCCCCCCCCCCCCGCCAGTGGTATGAAAGACTTTCATAATTTCGATCACTATCTAGTCACATTTGAATTGTTATAATTTCGTAGAAAATTCTAATCTCAAATACCAATATCAATCCTTGTGATTAAAAAGAAATTCTCAGTCCGTTGTAACTTTTTATAGCTCCTGTGGAGAACCCTGTGGGTGTGATAAGCCTCAGTATTAAAGTAAGGGATGTGAGTCTGACACTCACCTAATGTAAAGCAGCATGGGGCGTGGCATGGCTTTGAGTACAACCATGATCTGGTCAAAACGCCGCTGTGCCATCTGGTACATATATCTCAGGTCTTCCTCGGTCATGCGGCTTGGTAAATACACCGTCTCCCGAAGGATGGGCCGCTGCACCAGACACTCGCAAAATACAATGTGATCTGAAAGAACATCCAGAGCCAACGAGTCTGAGTTAGATATTTATTTTTTGTTTTATGTTGCGTCAACCTCAGGCTGAGATCTGGGAAAACAGGCCTTTGGAGAAGCCGTTTTGTACTCAACTAAAATGCATTTATTCCAAGAGGATTTCCTGCCCATGTGATGCCTTCCTACCACCTTACTAGACATAAATAAAGTAGTAATTGTTACAAAGATATTTTCTGAAAATGAAAAGTGGAAAAGAGGTTATCTGTATTATTAGAGAATGAGGTAATCCTGAAGTGATTAGTCATTAGCATGCACCTGAAGTAGGGATTCCTTAATATTAGTCACACATACAAACACGTGTCCCTTCTTGTAAATACATAAAGGAATGCCACTCTCTCCTCCTAAACACATACTTAAAAATAGAATTTCAACTACCGGTAAAGCGACCATCCTAGTATATCCATTGACATTTTCATCAATAGAGATTTAGAGACTGGTATTTATTCAAAAGGGACACAGATTGTATGTGTGATCTTGACCCATGTGAAATATGTACAGAGGGAACCAAAGGAGAACAACACAGCATTCCATCCCTTATCTTAACATTTCGTGGTTGGAGGGTAAAATGGGTACCTAAGAACAAGATATAAAGCCTTGGGCATGTTGTGGAGAATGCGGTTGAAAGCGGCGTGTCCCTCCTCCATCGCTTTCTTCAGCTCGTCTCGCTGCTCTTCGGTCAAGTTCTTCCAGAAGTTTCGCTTCGGCCCCATCATCTCCTTATGATCTGGTGCATCCTTGTTATCCTCACTTTTCCGTTTCAGAAAGTCGAACTGCGGCGCACTGGGAACTTTAATATTCTTCTGCACAATCATGCAGCTGAACCAGTACCAATCTGTGACAGATACAACCACACAATCATCAATCTGTGACGGATGTAACCACACAATCACCAGCCTCTGACAGATACAACCACACAATCATCAATCTGTGACAGATGTAATCACCCAATCACCAACCTGTGACAGATACAACCACACAATCAGAAATGTGTGCCAGACACGATCCTAGAATTATTTATCTGTGACAGATCCTAGAATTATTTATCTGGGACAGATACAACCACATAATCATTTATGTGTCACAGATATCACCTCACAACCATCAATATACATGTATCACAGATGCAACCACACAATCACCAATGTGTGCCAGATACAATCATACAACCACACAATTCATCAAACTGTCACAGATACAACCGCACACCTATCAATGCTCGTCGGGACAAGAAAATCTTTCCAATCTTATATTCGATTTATTTAAGATTATCTACAGAAGACTGAAGACATTTAGTATACATGATTTTCTTTTTTGACCCTTGTTTATTTTTTCGTTGGTAAAATATTGTATCATATGGGGGCCCTGCCCCCGAACCCCATTTTCTTTGTTTACTAAACTGATATCAAACACAACTATGGACAACTGCGCCAGGTATAATACAGTGGGGCCACCTGGTGTTTAGAATCTTAAATCTAAGATTGCCATGTTTTTTAGATTGGCTATTTTAAGATTGGAAAGATTTTCTTGTCCACATTCCCACGAGAGTGTGTCCCCTTGTGCCTATTAACGGTGGACGGATACATGCACACAGGGACAGATATATTTATAGAAAAATCAAGCTCCGCTATGCTATAGACGATATTCCTGGGATGATGTGCTATGTCTGTGACTATACACTGGATTTACATTTCTCCAAGAGACACTAATTGGGGGATAATACCGCATCCAATTAATACAATATCAATATAATCCTCCCATATACCGCCATGACAGGTCATGATGAACTATTATGTATTAAGGGTGTGGTCATTTTTCAACAACAGGGGGGGGATGGTGAATTTGGGGGGGGGGAACCAAAAAAATTTGGACACCCCTTTTTAGTGGTAAAGCCGGCGCGTTACTATAGCTCAAAGGGGTCGGCCGCGCTCAATTTCAACCTGCCTAGAGGGGGGGACTGAACAGTTTTCGACCCCTCTTGCGGGGGGGGGGGGGGAACCAAAAAAATTTCGACCTGCTTATGCGGAAATCCACCGACACCCCCTGTTGTTAAAAAATGACCACTCCCTAAATATACCTCCCCCCCCCCCAACCACCCGTCAATACGAATGATGAGCAGCAGAATACATGTGGCAGCATATATATCAATGCTATAGCCACGCCCTATGACCGCTCCATGACCCGAACGCCCCTACTGAGAACTTGGTAAAATGCATTTGTAGGGAAGCTCAGGATTGCCTCCATTGGCAAAAGTAATCATATAGGATTATGAACCGGGTCAATGACACTCGTCTTATAGGTTGGATGTGTCTTGTTTACTGAGATGACAACCTTTCTAACAGGTGTCAGAGAACCCTCCACAACCTGCCGAGATAAGCCTGGCGTGCCTGGGATACACCTGGGGTGCCTGGGATTAAACTCCCACAGACAGACCTCCACTTCCGGATCAAGAACCTGGTAAGTCTTAGAGAGAGGCAAGATAGAGTATACGTGTATGAAGTGTAAGCCCCAATAACATTGTGCAAGTGGTTTATTCCATACGTACACAAGTGGCATATTGATGTAAAGGATTTGAGGAGCACGAAAGTTACTATTTGTGAAAATCACAACAGGGGATGGCTACTTGTGAAGTGCATTAGGGAGTGCTCCTTTTAACAACAGGGCGGGTGGTACTGAAATTTTGCGAGGCGCATACAATTGTTTTTTTACCCCCACCCAAAAGGGATCAATTATTTCAACCTCACCCCCCCCCCCCGGTTAAGGGGTCGAAATCCCTCCCCCTAACCCACCCCCAACCACCCGCGGTTATTACAAATGAGCACTGCCTTAGATTCTGATTTGTGCAGGGTAAAGTAGTAATCCAAATATTATAAAGTACATATATCAACGGTAGAAATGTGGAGGTATTTAAGACTATTATGCATATAAACAGGTGGGGTATTTTTTCTAATCCCAAAGTAACTAGGGTAACTTATATGTCGTGTAAAAATTAGTACATGGGATGGTTTTCTCAGAATAATTGAAAAAAATAGTAGCATGTCAGTATCGCACACCTCGATTCTGATTGAAGACGAATGAGAAAACTATGACTGTCTAATGGTGTATAGTATTAGCGGAAGTATGTGGTTTTGATAAGATAGGAGACTAATAGAGGAGTAGGCCTAACGACGTTAGTTTTAAACTACCGTGATATCAAAAAGAAAAAAAAAGAAAAAAAAGAAAGAAATAAAATAAAATACTGTGTGTATAATAATACGTTAAGAATTATGCATTAAATGTTAGCCTACCCGCTTTTCATTTTCATCTTTAATTTCAGAAAACCAAAGTGTGTTATTCAGATGTATATGCAATATAAGCCCCCCCCCTCCCCCCAAGAAAAAAGCTCTTATTACGGTATAGCTCCTCTTTTAGATACACTCCATACAAATAATGCCCTGATGAGCCATTAAATATACTGGTTTGCATGCCCGAATTAACTGGAGTTAGCCGGTCAAATACTGATGAGAGTTAAATATTAAAAGCACCAACACTCCTTTGATTCGGTACATAAAAAATAAAGGTATTCTTTGTGGACGAAAGCAAAAAGCGGCTTGTCTTTGCTCAGATGCAACTTTGCAATGAAACATTTGAATTCTTCGATAGCCGCCGTTGTTATGGCGCAATCCTCTTAGTGACGTAGGTCACTATTGATTATGACGTCACAGTTTAAAAAAAATTGGTAAAGTGAAATTGTAAATGTATCTCAGGAATGGTCTAGAAGCACTTACAGGAAACCCCAGACATCGATAGAAATGTCACCACACCCGTGTATAAAAGCAGTAGGTGCCTACCTTCCACTCCCATGGCGTTGGCGTGTTTCTTCATGCCCTGCTCGTCCCTGTTGATGATGGCCTTGTAGAGGCGGCACAGTGAGATGCGGGAGGTTTGCGGCAGGAAATCGTACAGGCCGTGGTCCAGCAGCACCAGCTCCGCCTTCTTGTCACCGCCCCGCCGAACAAAAACTGGGTGTCAAAAGAAAAATTATTTATTATCATTTTTATCATCATCATTATCATTATTATATTATCATTATCGTAAATTCCCGCGTATTACCCGCATCTCGCGTATAACCCGCACCCTGAACTCAGCAGAATCCTATAACCCGTTTTTGGATCTGAAATTCTCAATTCTAGTACTGTTCTATAGTAATAAAACCCCTCGTATAACCCGCACCCTATATGGGCATGTTTGGTATCAAATGAAAGCTGAGTTTGATTCGCGTACAACCCGCGGTTAGTACGCGGGAATTTACGGTATTATTATTATTATTATTATTATTATTATTATTATTATTATTATTATTATTATTATCCAAAAGTTTCAATAACTTCAGAATGTTTCTGATTATGAGTCCATTGTTATTTTGACTTTGTTATTTTGATTTTGATTCGGTAATAAAACTGGCTTGTATTTGTATAGGATACTTTGCCAAAACAACCATGAACTATTGAATTCAATGCTATGGACCATACATTTTCGGATATCATACAGAGAGACAGGTCTAGGATATACTTACTGTTACCCGGGTGAGGGTCCGCATGGACAAATCCTGTTTGGAATACTTGGTGAGCAAAACACTCCACTAATTTATGGTCCACCTAAAAGAAGGCAAGGAAGAAAAATAATAAATCAGAGCTCCTTAGATAGCCCCCCATCTACACCCCAACCACCACATATATATGACCCCTCTGGTACTCCCTTTACCATTATACATGGACATTATTTGAGGCACACCCATACTACAGTATAATATACTGTAGATAGAACATAGTCTGTGGCATGGGCCCTTCCCCCAAGGCTACCCCTTCTAGATCAGCCCTCTTTTAGATTGGTCTTGATGACAACCCTTGAGATTTTGTTCACCGTTGCCTAATTATCTCCAATAATACATGTAGTATAATTATGATTTCAATGTTTAATATACTCACATCTTTCAATGTTAGTCCCATACTTTTGATGGCCTGTACGTCGCTGATTTTGCATCCATCTATATATTCAGCAGTGAGCACCCGCTGTGGAGAAGGATTATTTTAATGGCATTATTTTACAGTATAAGTCAAGTCAACGAGATACTTCCAGTACAAGGCATGATAGTAGGAGCAGGTTGTCAGAAGATAGTTCAGCAGAAATATGTGGAAATTATGCATTGAAAGCATTCTCGGATATACGCTATATTAAAAGTAATATCATACAGCTATTTAAAATAGATTGCATCACAGGGAGAAGTATAGTCATCTCTTTAATACATACGCTTATATTCTAGTGGAGAAAGACAAACATTTTAATTTTTATACAGACCTTTGTTGTTTTGTCCCAGAACACCTTCGGTACATACACATAGTTAAGGTGCTTGAGATCTTCTGCACATCGCTCGCTATTCTTAGCCTCTTGTTCAAAGTCCAACTCCTTTGCCAATGTTCCTTTCAAATCCTACAAAAGCAGGTGAATATTCTCATCACACCATATATCACACCGTATATTCACTTTATACGACAGTTCTACAAAATTATGTTTGAAAAAAAACACCACAAACCAGGAAAAAGGTCATGCAAATGATATAATTGTAGGACCAGTAAATCATATATCTGATAGTTAAATTGTTTTATTTTACCTTAGTGGCGCCCGCATATATGTATTTAAACTCACCTGGAATACCCACTTAAATCCAAAACTAGGATGCATCCAGCCTATCAGCCCCAGGAGGATCTCTACGGTGAAGATGTCCCCTGCGTACCTGTCCCGGAGGTCAATGTACTGCACCTGACAACAGGGAGCAACACACCGGTATTACAGTCTCATTCCACCTGAGTGCCCATCTCAGTGAAAGGCAGGCACTGTGCCCAAACATAACTGAGATACGGTATGTGATTTGTTCCTCTTTTTCTTTTTTTTCTTTTTTTTTTATAAAGAAGATATTACTTTCCTTTTGTTCTGTGAAGAATTTTAATTGATTTCTATGAACTCTGAAATCATATCCTTAGAAAGTATGTACACTTTTTTAATACCGGTAATACCGTCTAAATATTACCCCACCACCGGTATGCTAATCATCTCACCTTCACAGCAACTGTATCTCCCTCGTGTGTTACCGCTTTATGGACTTGTGCTAAACTCGCTGCTGCTATAGGCTTCTCATCAAACTCCTTGAACATTTCACTTGGACTTTTCCCAAAGTCTTCCAGAAATAGTTGTTCTACCTGAAGTTATTAATGTTTAAATTGAGATGAAAGTTACCAATTGATGAAATGGAATATTTAAATGAGAGCTTTCGAATAGAGGTTACAGTATCTATGTCTAATTGTAGGTCTTTGGACCTTGAAAACCAAAATCTACTTGAAATCCAAAATCCTGGGATTTACTTTTTAAATGGCATAAAAGACAGCTTTTGGAAATACATGTAAATGGTAAAAAGAAAAAAAGCTAGGCAGGATAATGCTCTTACTTGTTCTGTTTGACTATGTAAGGCCTTGTCTTGTAGCACTTCTAACGTCTTGAGGTAGGGCTTGGGGAGGATGTGGTTCATTGAGACAAGCCCCTGCCCCAACTTAATGTAGAGACCTCCGTTCTTCAGACAGCCGCGCAACACACGCTCTGCTGACCGCTGATGTACAGGCTCCACCAACTTCTCCCACTCCTCTGAATCCTGAAATAATGCATTGTATATGCATTAGATTTATTAGTTTTTTTAAACAAATGCATTTGTATTTTTCAGTTGGAATTCATAAAATGGATGTCAAGATAAAGATGATCGTACTTTGTCTTATGTTAGAAATGGGTTACACTTACACATATACATTCACTCACCTCATCAACGTTCCATAATGACCATTTGTAGTCTAGTGATATCATAGCACCTATATAAAGTGATCTGTAAAGAGAGGGCTATTTTACTATGGTGGAGTGGAAAATGATAATGTACAAATCAGTTTCTCATCAAACAGAGAGATAGATCTACACATGCAAAATGTATTGAGACAACATAACGGCTTCCAGAACAGTATACCTTTCCATGTCTCTGCTATATCGCAATTAAATCGTATCACTTTGTACATGTAATGATTATCAACTTTCATCTGATTATGTCGTCATAGTAGATTATATACATTTGCAAACAACAGCAAACTAACTTACCTGAAGAATCTGATGGTCCCATCACGTAATACTCTAACTTTCCTTCTGTCAGGTTTGTCTAGAGACAGATAGTAGGCACCTCCTATTGCTGGTAATGCAGCTATGCTATAGAAACCTGGTCGACTGTAAAAAGGTTTCTTTGGCTTTTTTGTTGTCAACTTGGATCCGGCCTCTTGAACTTGATAACATCTTAGGTTAGTGTGTAAGAACCGTTTTGATGGACAGTCGGGCTGCAAGAACATGGAATTGGATACTAAATCATTAAAAAATATATACAGGAAGCCTCCCTGATATATAAGTTAAATTTATAAGGGAAGAAAAACAGAAAGAAGTTGTATGTGTCATCAGAATATAAATGACAAAATGATCATTTCTTAACACGGGGGGGGGGGGGGGGGGCCTGGACCCCATGTAGTTAAAAAATGATCACTGCTTAAGGGAAATATATATGTAGTTTGGGGAGTCTTGCTGGATTTTCCCAATATTACCCCCCCCCCCCCCAACGCCCCATCCCCCCCCCCCCCACCAATTAGGGAGTGTTCATGTATTAAATACAGGGGGGTGATGAGAATTCACGCAGAACTTCAGCCAGAAGCGTGGAAAAATCGCCGCCCCCTGGTCGAGAGCATGATTTCGCGCCCCCCCCCCTCGCTGAAAAACACTACTGTAAAATAGAGGCTAGACCCTATTAGGGAGTGGTTATTATAGATCTACCGCTACATCAAGGGGGCAGGGGTAGTGGATTAGAGGGGGAGGGGGTCAAAAAATTCCGGCCTGCCAAGGTGGGAGGAGGTGCCGGTTTACATGTATATAGGGATCTGGAGCTATGCCCAGTGGGTCTGCCATTTTAAATTTCGCTGGTTGAGGTTAAACCCACTGATAAGACATACCATGATGGGTACAAATAGGGGACAAACAGGGGACAGACTAGTAACAGTCTTATCAGCTCTTATCAGTGTGGGCCGCCGCTACTAGGCCGCGCTCGTAGCCTCTATTCGTTCCTCGGTGAAGGAAACGCAGAAGGACTGACACTCGGCCTAGCCGCTACCAGCTCCAGTCCCGACTGGGCCCTATAGTAGATCTATAGGCGTCTAGCTGGATGCATTATCAACCAATGAGATAATTCCCTGGCCTTCACTGCGGAATTTTTAGGGTGCATTATGTAACAGCCTGTGCCCATTGTGATTGCTGTATCAGTGCTTATCTCGCCGGTTACCAGATCAAGCAATGGATGCGCCCACAGGGCGACCAGCCTGACCCCTATAGCTTCCGCACGCTCACCCAGAAATCCACCGACTGTCCACCAACTGAAGGGCAGAAAAGACTCAACCCTTATCAGTGAGAAAGCCAGTGTGTTACTAGATAGATCTAGGTAGTTTAAAGGGGGGTAGGGGGAAATGTGCCTTATGGAGTGACCACTTTTTAACAACAGGGGGGGGGGTGGTTTTCGTGCAAAGCGCGCGAAACTTTTAACACCCCCCCGGTCAACGGGGTCGAAGTTCTTAAACTCCCCCTTTAAGGTGTCACAGTACTAATCCGCCCAGGAAACCTAGGACAGCCAAATAGTCCCTACTAAAAACGGAATTCTAGTGGATATAATCAGTGCTAGGAGACCTTATTTTTGACTGGGAGTAATAATAGGCATACCAGAAGATGGGCAATGCTTGGTTTAAAAAAAGTTTTAAAAAGTTTTTGGTATCCATGGTAACCAAGGGGTTACGCTTTGAGGTCAAATTCAAGGTCACAGGTCGGTGCGGCACTTGAAAAATTGATCATATTCAGACTATGCTTTTTCCATGGCAACTAGCGCAAAATCTAATCTGACTCCCCTATTGACGGACATTTTTAAAAGATGGGAAATGACGTCAGCTTTTGTTTAAGGCGTCATTTATGAACGCCATCAAATTTTGAACCACATTTGTAGCCACTTGATAGTGAAAAAGAGGAAAATATTAGAACATCACTGTGCCAATTAGTACCGTGACACCTTAATAAGGCCAAATGGGTGGGTTTAGACCCGTTTTTGATGTTTTATGAAGGATTTAGCTGTTTTTCTCTGGATTTCTTGCCTTGATATGGATAGAAGGGGTATTGATGCCACTAATTTTACCATAGATCATTTGTTTCATTAAACATTCACTTCCAAAAGAGACAATTTGGTCCCGGAGTGCAGTTGGGGCTGCTTGGCACAGAAATTGATGTCAAGGCATTTTTTACAATTTTGACTTCAGAGGCCCTAAAAATAGTCATAAATAGCATGAATAATGTTCGCCCGATTCAAAAAAGTTGGGAATATCCCTTGGAAATATGATTCAAGAGATTTTGTTGAATTTTTAATTGTGTTGTTAAGGGTTGTCAAGGTGAACTTATGACATATGTACCGGAAAATCCCTCATTTTCATCCAAAAAGTGCAAATTTGGGCCTAAATCTCATGACATTGGCCCCATATTGATTGTTTTTGTGCTCTCAGGATTGAGATGGGGCCTTAACCACATGTAGAATATTGTTGCCAGTGTTTTGGGGCATCTGGTCAGTGTAGTCCGATATATCTTAGTCAGATTCAGTTTTTCACTAGAGGTCACAGAATAGAGGTAGCTGTTTTTACATCAAAAACTGCAAAAAATAGCCTTAAAGGCACCCCTTAGACATACTTTAAAGAGCTCTGTGGTCAAAAATAGATACATTTTTCATAAAATGACTTCAAATTCATGTTAGGGGAGGAAATATCTTTATTTTGTGGCAAAAGTGAAACTTTTTTGGGAAAGCCCCCATACCTATTAAGGTGTCACAGTACTAATCCGCCCAGGAAACCTAGGACAGCCAAATAGTCCCTACTAAAAACGGAATTCTAGTGGATATAATCAGTGCTAGGAGACCTTATTTTTGACTGGGAGTAATAATAGGCATACCAGAAGATGGGCAATGCTTGGTTTAAAAAAAAGTTTTAAAAAGTTTTTGGTATCCATGGTAACCAAGGGGTTACGCTTTGAGGTCAAATTCAAGGTCACAGGTCGGTGCGGCACTTGAAAAATTGATCATATTCAGACTATGCTTTTTCCATGGCAACTAGCGCAAAATCTAATCTGACTCCCCTATTGACGGACATTTTTAAAAGATGGGAAATGACGTCAGCTTTTGTTTAAGGCGTCATTTATGAACGCCATCAAATTTTGAACCACATTTGTAGCCACTTGATAGTGAAAAAGAGGAAAATATTAGAACATCACTGTGCCAATTAGGCCCTATGGGTCGAAAATCGGCGCGGGCCCTTCAATGTATAGGCAAAGTAACGTGGGCTTTTTGGCCCAAAACAGGTTAAATTCTAAATATGTTTGACCTCTCCCCCCCCCCCTTCCCCCCAGAGGGATCCAAATTTTTACTTTTTTTTGGGGGGGGGGGGGGTGACGTGTCTCAAGGGGAGGACGGACATTTTTTTGACTGTCCCCCCTGTTGTTGAATAATGACCACTCCCCTAAACTACTCTGTACTGTAGGCCTAGGGGTCAACCCAGAAGTCAACTGTCTGCAGATTTCGTCAGTCACTGAGTGAGTGTCACTCAGTGTAGGTATGCCAACGTCCGCGCTAGTGGCGGCCGCTGGGCCGTCGTAATAATCTGTGCCCGTTTTTGAGGCCTAGTGCAGGGGTAGCTCTGTCTAATTCAGCTCTGAATGGGGTTGGTATTGTTGGGTGACAGTGCCTAATATTTTTTACAGAAAGTATACAAAATTTTCTTTATCCCAGTATTTAAATTTTAGCTTAACTCTAATTGGTTAATTAATTAGACGCATAATTACGGACACATCTAATTAAGAGCTCATACAATCTATGAAAAAAGTTAGGAAGTTGACTGGAAACATGAGGAAGTGTTAGTATATTGTCTTAACTTTATATGTGCCAAGTTTAAAGAAGATCTAAAGATGCGAACATAGGTTTCTAAGATCCGGAAATGTTTTTAATTAATCAATTTTAATCAAATTTGATGATTTTCCCCATCTTTTTTTCTTAAAAAATTCATAACTTGGGCTCTGATAGTCATATTGACATCGGACAACCTGCAATATGTCCGTAATGTTACTGCCTTTGAGGAAATATATACTTTCAAGGGGTTTATCAAAGCTTTAATTTGAGCCTAAATACATGAAGAGGTCACACACCCTCCCTCTTTGTAGAGTTTAAAAAAATGACCGAAATATATAGTCAAGCGAGTCCTGACCCCGCAGCTACGGGCTGCGGCGTCAGGCATCCTGATACGGCCTCTTTTGTCAGGTTGCTTGGATTGCATGATGCTTTTATTTTTGTTCAGTTTCCTTCCAAAGCTACGTTACTAAGATATATATCTGCCCATTTTCGGTGAAACATTGTACATAAACCGCCAGATTACCCTGTTTAGGCAAATCTGTTAGACTGCCTTTGGACTTTTGGGTTCTGAGGCGGCCATTTTGGGTTGCAACTGGTTCAACTGGTGTTGTTTTCTGTCATTGGATGTGTAAGGTGTCACCATCCAGTTATGCATTATTACATTCAACAACCTATATATTAAGTATTTGCATGTTTAACAGTACCATACCTTATCCACTACCATGCAGTTAAGTTTCAATGCACATATTAAATAATTTGCCATAATCCTATTAACGACCCAACCACATAGGACAATGTCAACAGTTTCTACAAGTTGGAGTTCACTAGGCTTAATTGATGGTAAGTGTTTGCCTGTTGTGCTATATAGCGTGTTACATTAATTAAGACATTAAATTCCTAACCTAACTTCTAAAATAGGCCTACACCTAAGGAATATTCAACTAATTATAATTCTACGGGCCCACTCCTCCACGATATTTTTTTCTGTCCAGCCCCTGCGAAATCCAGGCCATAATTGTAACATACTGTACTGTAGTTATTTTTTTTGATAAAAGGGGCCAATTCCCCCCCCCCCCCCCAACCGTTATTAATAAATGAACCCCTCAGTTTATCTTAATTTTCATTACAGGATGACGCAGGATACTTTGCAATGGAGCTGGTTCTTCACGTGACTTTGGGTTGCCTCCATGCAGGCCCTATACAACTACAACTGATTTCAAATGTATGGAAAATAAAAGACTGTAACAAAAGTTTCATCGAAAAGTTTATTGGCGATTTAATATGTACATGGAATGAGCGTTTATATTATCATGAACTTATAGCTTTCAACATTTAAGGCCACACCAAAATAAAAAGTTCCCCATGAGATTTGAGTTTATATAAAGGTTTTGCTCAGAAAAAAAACCCAGCCTACTTGATAAAAGGTTGAAATCCGCACACAAATAAAAACATTTGCATTTTTATTTTCTAACCACCTGTCACCAAACTTGGAAACAAAAATTGGTTGATCAACTTTTTCATTTGGTGACCTAAGAAATCATGCACAGAAAGCTATTGGTACCGGCACCCAGCAGGGAACAATCACATATGGAAAAAATACATTACATCGTTAGTGCTCAATTTAAAGGATAAAAAAAAAAAAAAAATTGATGTTCTGAAACAGGCAGGTTATTATACGTACAGTTCCATTCAAGACGCTGTGAGGCCAGACTGCAAATGTACTGACTTGTTGAATTCACCTAAGGCAGGATATGATAAGAAATCTTAATACCAAAAGGAACAGGTTAATTTCTACATTTTATGGCCTTTTATTCTGATACATTGCATTACGAATACGCCTAACATTGTTGTCATTTTTTGCCTCTGGACTCTGGAATTTGAGGTTTGGATAGTAACCAAAAAATGTAATTATAATTCGAATTGTTGGAGAGATTTTCCAAAATTTCAAGTTTTGTTTTAAGTAAATTTTTCTCTTCAAAATCTGATTAAACTTAAACGTGAGGTCAATTACCTTAATGGGCTGTTTTATTTTCGACCCTGCCCAAAAAGAGACCAACGCTTATCTGAGGACCTGCATTAAGGTTTATATTGTTCTGATATTTAGGCCACACCAAAAAAAAAAGGTCAATGGATTTCACTTTGAAAACATGGTGTGCGCGAGCGAGTTTGTTATTTGTATTTTTTCCCAGCCTCCAACAAAAGTTCCCAGAGAACCTATAACGACAAAATTAATTAGTTCATTTGGGAGAATCAATTGATACATAAGTTTTAAAAAAAACAGGAAATAAGAAAAATTCTCCATTTTCCTAGAAATGAGGCAAGCAAAACCCATTGACAATTTTTTTTTTTTAAAAAAATAATAATTCCATTTCCGAAAATAAGGTGTGACAAATACACTGACCAACAGTTTGTTGGGGGCTGACCTTATCATGAGAAAACAAAGAAGCCAACACAATATTCATTTTTTAATTAAACATGTTTTTACATGCAAGATCGAACATTTTCAATTAGTAATATATGAAGAAAAAAATTAATTCAATGTAGAAAAACATGTATGATTAACATGTATAGGCGTGCATAAGATTTAGCTTGCTTCCATATGATATATTACATCATGATGTATACTGGGCTTCGGGTCCCAAAGTGTACAAAGTATCCTGGCCTCGTATACCGTAAATTACACAATGAGCTACATGTATCCAATTCCATGTATGTGGTGAGTTACACAACCAAATATGCTGGGCTTCAAGTCCCTATTAAAGTGTACACATATCCTGGCCTTGTTTGTCGAAATTACGCAATTAACTACATGTATTCTGGACTTCCATGTGGCAAATTACACCACCATAAATGCTGGGCTTCACGTCCCAAAGTGAACAACTATTCTATATTATAATAATGTTGCAAATTACAAATTCATGTGGCTAGTTGCTAACCGTAGAAATATCCTAGGCTTAACTGCCGGAAATTACACAAACCAAATTTATAATGCTAACAAGGCTTATTATAGCAATGATGAATTGTTAAAACCGAACGCCCCTTCATAGGCAGTCTCTGAAGGAAGGTTTCCCACAAGTGGTGCGTCTCGTACGTGGATCCGTGTAGCCTGTAGGTACCACTGTTGGGCCATAGGCCTATAAAATGTAATTAATAAAGGATGGTGAGAAAGAAGCATTCAACAAATAATATATAACATGCCTGTATGGCTGACGATAAGCCTACAAGCATGTACTCAATGAATGAGAGTAAAATAAATATGTTAATCATTACAGCCTATCTAGATCTACTCATTAAACCTTTAAGGACGGCATGGTGCTTCAATGCAGCCCTGGTCAGTAACTCACCAGGGTGCTGTTTCTCAAATTTGCGGACCGCCGAAAATTTATGGAAATCCATAAATTTGTGGAATACACATTCCATAAATTTGTGGAGCCCCGCAAATATATATAGGTCCGTATTTATATGCTTAAGTACTAAAAAGCAATATTATTCATTATTCCACAAATTAATGGAATGTGTATTCGCAAATTTGCGGATGTCCACAAATGTGTGGATGTCCGCAAAGTTGTGGAGAAACAGCACCCCGTTGCATTGCGTATTACTAATGACAGTAGGCTATTAAAATTTAAATGTGTATTGGCATTCGTCACTTCAATCAAGCAGGGACGTTTTCACTCAGTATCCTATGTAGATTGATAGCAGCTGCTGGCCCGAAATGAAAGGAGTGAATAATACTTATTTGAGTCGCATAACATGTATAATTTTGCCTATTAACAAATAAATGAAGTAATTCTCACCAAAGTCCACGTTGGGAGCCATGTCCGGAAGTCATATACCGGAAGTCTGCCTTTAGCTCCTGGCAAAACACAGCACCTGCTTATACCTGCTGAAAAACCCGTTGCAACCTTCATGGGATGGCCAAAAAATTAGTCTCCAGAGCAAACGATGCCAAATCTATCCACGTCGCTACGCTATGTTACTAGGAGCCAGCGTCTGCCGCGTACCGTTGTCACGTAGGCCGCTATTGGAGGCTGTGGGACGTACGAGCGCTGCCATTGGTCAGTGCCCCCCAGACGTATAAAATCGTACTTGTGGGAATTTACTGTGCGGCAGACGCTGGCTCCTAGTAACATAGCGTAGCGACGTGGATAGATTTGGCATCGTTTGCTCTGGAGACTAGCCAAAAAATCACAAAAACACTGCGATCTATATCACCCCAAACAACCACAGGGCTGCTTCTCCTACTCAGGCAAGGAAAACATAAGTTGTTCTCAATATCAACAGCTGATTGTTTGAGATATTTTTCTGAAATGTTTTATTCTTAGAGACAACCTGTCTCTACCCAACCTGACAAAAGTGCCTGGGTCGGGATCAGCTACTCCGCACGAGTGCGGAGTAGCGGCCAGTTACTAGAAATATACCCAACCTTCCCCCAATCAAACTGCTCTAATTTTCTTAATCATGGTGATATCAGGAAAATTCCAAAAGAATATGATTTCTAACATGTTTCTCCAAACGACTGTGCTCAAGAGAAAGAGAATCCGGGTATTTTCATTTTTTAGTAACATACCTACTCAGTGTGTTTACTTTTGCTAGATTTAGCCCAGGGCAAAGTTAAATTCAGAAAATCACTGCATTAACGCCATAGAAAACTACGATAATTTCACAGCTAGTTACCTATGTCAAATACTTACTCTGCGTTGAAAATGGGATGATAATTGTTGCCTTGAAACCCTATGATGGTAAAAAGACCAAAACTGTTTGGTAAGGGACGTCCTGCATGTCGCCATGTTGAACACGACCTTCACCTTGGATTATAGTTCGAATATAGAATGCGAGGTGGCGCCACAAGCGTTTTTTTTCATTTTGGCAGGGTTGTCTTCTCTGTCACCGTAAATAAAAGGTAAGCGCTCGTTTTATAGTATTCATTTTGAGGTTTTATTTCGATAAACAATATCATTATATGCCATAGCTCCCGTGGATCAAGTTTAGCCAAGTGAATCGTGTTTGGAAAGAGGGAAAGTGGGCCGTGAAAGTTGAAGTCTTACTCCGCCTACAGTTTCCGCCATGTTGTTTGTTTACAAACACTGAACTTTTCTTTAGAAGACTTGAGAAGTCAGCCACTAACTTTCACCAACAAAGCAATAATTGAATTATATTGTTTATGGTTCTATGTTTAGCGTAAGCCCCTTTATACCCATTAATGCCTAGTAGTAGGTATGTTACTAAAAAATGAAAATACCCGGATTCTCTTTCTCTTGAGCACAGTCGTTTGGAGAAACATGTTAGAAATCATATTCTTTTGGAATTTTCCTGATATCACCATGATTAAGAAAATTAGAGCAGTTTGATTGGGGGAAGGTTGGGTATATTTCGGTCATTTTTTTAAACTCTACAAAGAGGGAGGGTGTGTGACCTCTTCATGTATTTAGGCTCAAATTAAAGCTTTGATAAACCCCTTGAAAGTATATATTTCCTCAAAGGCAGTAACATTACGGACATATTGCAGGTTGTCCGATGTCAATATGACTATCAGAGCCCAAGTTATGAATTTTTTAAGAAAAAAAGATGGGGAAAATCATCAAATTTGATTAAAATTGATTAATTAAAAACATTTCCGGATCTTAGAAACCTATGTTCGCATCTTTAGATCTTCTTTAAACTTGGCACATATAAAGTTAAGACAATATACTAACACTTCCTCATGTTTCCAGTCAACTTCCTAACTTTTTTCATAGATTGTATGAGCTCTTAATTAGATGTGTCCGTAATTATGCGTCTAATTAATTAACCAATTAGAGTTTAGCTAAAATTTAAATACTGGGATAAAGAAAATTTTGTATACTTTCTGTAAAAAATATTAGGCACTGTCACCCAACAATACCAACCCCATTCAGAGCTGAATTAGACAGAGCTACCCCTGAACTAGGCCTCAAAAACGGGCACAGATTATTACGACGGCCCAGCGGCCGCCACTAGCGCGGACGTTGGCATACCTACTAGTAGCCTACTGGTAGGCTAGTTTATAGCATAGCATGCAAAAGGTAATCTACAGTATTTCTCCCTATTTAGGGAGTGTTCTGACTGTTCATTTATTAATTACAGGGGGGAGTGGTGAGATTTCGCACGGAGGGGCGAAATTTTTTTACGCTCCCCTCCTCGAGAGCGCGTGGAACGTTTCGCGCCCCACATAGCATAGTCACATGAAAATTGATGATTTTTCATGAAAAATGACTAAAATACCCTATTTTCCCCTATTTTCGCCTGTTTTCAACAATTTCCAACAATTTTCAAGTGACTATGCTACTTTGAACAGCTCTGTAGAGCTTAATAATTGAGATATAGCTAAAAGAAAGAAAACTGCCCCAGGGAATGACACCTAGATTAATTTCCAATTATCAGAGCCGATAAAAATGTTCTTTTTCCATCCCATAATGCTGTTCTAAGAAAAAAGAACGTTTTTGTTCCATTTGCACTCCAGGGCTTCTTAAACCTTCCAAAATGGAACTAATTTAATAGAAAAATTAAATAGAATCAATTTGGTGTACAATGTGTAAAGTCTCAACATATCTGTGTCAAATAATGCATGCATATGTGTTAATTTGGACCAACCTATTCCGACCCCTTAAAAATTCTGATCCCTCTTGAAGGGGGGGCGTAAAAATGTAAGCCCCTTTTTTAGCAAAAAAGCCAGCGCGTTACTAAAGTTCAAAGAGGGGGGCGAACATTTTTCGCCGCCTTCAGCGAGGGGGGGGGGGGGGCGCGAAACGTTCCAAGCGCCCTCAAGAGGGGGGGGGGGGGGCATTAAAAAGATTCGCCCCTCCGCACGAAATCTCACCACCCCCCCTGTAAAAAATAAATGAACACTCCCTTAATAGACAACAGGCTAAGGGAGTGTTCATTTATTAATTACAGGGGGGGTGGGGAGATTTCGCGCGGAGGGGCGCAATTTTTGTACGCCCCCCCCCCCCTCGAGAGCGTGTTTTGCGCCCCCCCCCTCGCCGAAGGCGCCGAAACATTTTCACCTCCCCCCCCCCTTGAACTATAGTAACGCGCTGGCTTTTTTTGCTAAAAAGGGGCTTCCATTTTTACGCCCCCCCCCCCTCAGGAGGGGTCGGAAATTTTCACGCCCCCCCCCCCAAACCCACCACCCCCACCCCTGTAACTAATAAATGAACACTCCCTAAGAGTAAGAGAGGGCAGAGGCTTTAATTTATTAGACGGTGCCATTGGTCTCTATAGTGTTGTATCTTTATAGAGAATGGCACCTTCTTTACTAGTCACTGAGGTCTGATCCTGGATCTAGGTGATTTGGTCACCTAAGTGATCAAATTACACATTGATACAAACTCATTTTGAGATTTTCATTATTATCATTGTGTGCACAACATGTATAGTTATCTGGACATGTTTTCAAAAGTTCACATTTCAATTAAGTTTTCGGTGATATTCAGTGTTCTGTGGCAAAAATGGGGTAAATTCTCTGTTATAGCACTGAATTGAATGAGGAGCTTTTTCTGTACTAACACTTTAGGGATTTGCATTTTATACATACTTTGCAAATAGATATCATCTATTTGTTCAGACATCATGTAGATAAGATTCACCGGAAGTACATGGTTTGAAAATTAAATTCACATTTAAATTATTTTAATAAGGAATATTGATCCTTAGAACAGCATTGATTTAGGGCGATGTTTGTTTTTCCAATGTCAGGGTTGTTGAGGCGGAACCGCCAGACGCCCGTCTGTTAGGCCAAGGTCAAGTAGGCCAAGGTCAAGTAGGCCAAAAAAAAGGTTTGTTTCAGGTCACCCGACCAACCCTATCAAAACAGGGTCGACCATACGTTTTTTATGCAATTTTGAAGGTCAATTTTAGGGTCTTCGGAGAGGCTGGCTAGTACATGTACTTCATGTTAAAAAAAAAAGTTTAAAAAAGAATTCAACCTGACAACCCTAAATTTTCTTGCCATGTTACCTGAAACAAACTTCTTTTTTTTTGGCCTGGGTGCAGGTGGACGCAATGTATGGCCCCAGAGGTCGTACCCCTGTCCAGCAGGTAGGGCAGATACGCGGGGGTGTAGGTCTAGGTGCAGATGGACTCAAGGTATAACCCCAAAAGGTCGTACCACTGTCCAGCAGGTAGGACAGATACGCGGGGGGGGGGGGGGGTCTGGGTGCAGGTGGACGCAAGGTATGGTGACCTGCTACCTGGGACCCTACCTATTACGGCAGTCAAGTAGGCTATACCTTGTCACCCTACTTGACTGCTGCCTGCCAGACTTGCCGACGATGATATTGGGGGGGGAGGTAGAGGTTGGTCCTGGGGCATACTAGTAGTCCATAAGCACTGACCACTACATGGGGGGGGGGGGGGTGGGGGGGTGAGAGGGGGTGGAGCGGTGTGTGTCAGGGGGGGGGGGGGTGTCCAGAAACGGGAATAGTCAGATGAGGTCGGTAAATGAGGTGGGTGGGGGTTATGGGGGGTGGAGGAGGAGGAGGGGCCGCGAAGGGCAATGGCACCGTCTCCAAGTATACAGAATTGTTACTACAATAATGATGTAAAATGAAATGCTATCATATTTTAATTTAAAGGGAGTGGTCATTAGGCCTATTGAACAACAGGTGGAGGGTCGGACGATTTTTTCCCTGAGCAAGTGAAGAATTTTCCGGCCCCTCTCAAGACAAGTCTAAATTTTTCTGCCTGCCCCCCTGGAGACGTGTCAGAATTTTTCCAGCCCCGCTCTTTTAACTTTAGAAACGTGCAGCTTTTTTGCTGAAAAGGGGTGATAATTCTTTGACCCCCCAACCCGCTAGAGGGGTTGAAATGTTTTTATACTCAGCCCTATACCGTACCAAACACTTCAGGTGGATTCTTCATTATTGAAAAACACCAATTGTTCATCACCAATGCCATAGATTTTTGTTTATGAAAACCATAGGCATAGAGGTCTGTTTGAAAACCTATCTTAAAATCTGGACTTGTTTATAAAGCCAACAGCTATAGGCCTACTGTTAATCAGCTTGGTCGTTATTATTACTTACATTGAAATTATAAACATTTGATGGACCTACAGCATACCTGACCTACCATAAAACTTGCGTATAAGCCTAACTTGTATAGATCTATAAGCCACACCGCGACTTTAGGGCTATCTTATAAGCCGCGATGACGATCTAATTATGGTGACTTTTGTGCACGACTTTTGTAGGCCTACGTACTGTATCATAATAGCAAAAACTGGCGTATAAGCCGCACCTGCCTCTGTGCTGATCCTATAAGCCACACTGGTAATCGGACTTAAGTACTAGCCGCGGCCTATACGTGAGGTTTTTACGGTACATACCATAAAACCTAGCGTATAAGCCTAACTTGCGTATTTATAAGCCGCACCTAGCGTTTGGGCAGATGCTATAAGCCACAATGGCATTCTGATTATGGTGATTGACTCAGGTTTACTCTGAGTCTTGTGCGACGGGTAGCAGGGGGTCTCTCAGCCTAAAATTTAAAACAGCTGTCATTCCTTCAAAATTGGAGCTTTTTCTCTCAATTTTGTGTCATTAGATGCGGTACAATGTTGTCCTTCCTATGTAATCGCGCTTTAATCCATTTTCAAACGCTTCCCCCTGAAAAGCATGATTTTAATTTTGTGTCTAAAATGGTGGTAATTTGCTTCAGCATAGAGCCCTATGGGAGCCTGTAGATAACCCTTGACATTTAACAGTTACATATTGAACGGGCTCAGTGCTAAGTCAATGGGACAGATCTCGGCAGCCGACCAAACCGGGGTGAGACGCTTTTTTTCAGCAAGCTTTGACTGGATCCAATGGTAATTTAACACAGGGAAGTACTACACTATTTCCCAAAGGAGATGCCATCCTATATCATATACTAGGCCCAACATACGCTGCAGTATGTTAGATACCGGTATGGTAATTTAATGGTAATTTAATATATATGTTGCTGTCCAGTCTTGTTCAATACATGACAAATATTTTGAGAACAAAAACAGACAACCCTGTAGTACCATATAGCTCAGACCCTACTAAGCACTATTCGCTGTTACTTACAATATGGACATGGGAGCTTTTTATTCAGTGTGTGTCTGACATAGACGTGAGAGGACAAAAGACATAGATAGCCAAGATCGGGTGACATGAAAATTTGAATTTGGGCCTAAGAACCCCCCCAAAAAAAAGTCAATGTCCACATTTTTTTTGAGTATACCCTTTTTTTGCGCGGCTTGCCTCACTCGGTGTGGCTTTCTTAGGGCACCTGCGTCATGCGACCTATAGGTTGTGTGGTGCAGGCCTATAGGTAGTTGTGAGTTCCTGACTTGTGACGCACAATTTGGGTATGCTATCCGAAACAGTCCAGCCAGGATATAATAGGGGGAGCAATGGATGGATATGGATAGTGGACTAGGGTAAACCAAAAGTGCTGAATTCATTTCTGTTATGTGTAGGATGATATCTAGGTCGGAAAAAGGTCAAAATCAAGGTCAAAGGTCACATCTTTAAGAATCCCATTAATACAAGAGTGCACCCTTTCTCTTTCTTACTATGATAAATGATACATTTCCCTTCACACCTCTACCTGACCCTGAGTCTAGTTAACGGGGGAAGGGGAAGGGGAAGGGACTCGGGGTTGGGACTCGGGGGTGAGACTCGGGGGTGGGACTCGGGGTTGGGACTCAGGGGTGGAACTCGGGGGTGGGACTAGGGGTTGGAACTCGGGATTGGGACTCGGGGTTGGGACTCGGGGTTGGGACTCTGGGTTGGGACTCTGGGTTGGGACTCGGGGGTGGGACTCGGGGGTGGGACTCGGGGGTGAGACTCGGGGGTTGGGACATGGGGTTGGGACATTAGCTTGGGATTTGGGGATGAACAATATTATTATATGTATACTCCTATATGATGATACTACATTTCCCCCCGAACCTGAGTCATTTGTGATGCAGTCACACGTTTGATTTTTTTAGTACTGTACCATAATAGCAAAAACTTGCGTATAAGCCGAACTCTGACCCTGGGCTGATGCTATAAGCCACACTGCCAATCTGACTCGTGTACTAGCCGCGGCTTATACGCAAGGTTTTAAGGTTATCATTCATACCTATACCATGTACAAAGTTTAGGTGAGAGGGTTTAATAGCTGTGAGGCTAAGGTATTCAATCTCCCCGGGCAGAGATTCCCGCTCACTTCCATCTCTGCCAGAGGCTACGGACTTTCAAGAAATCTTCTATAACAGGAGGGGCAAAAGTGGGGCTCTCCTGTGGAAAAAAGTCTAGAAAAGAGTACTACTTATCTGGTTTCCTATCCACATCACACACTGGCAGTATCCCTCCTCGGAAAATCAGCGATTTCTACCATCAAAACATTATCAATCTGTCTCTAATTTTCAGAATTACTTCTTTAGAGCCTCATGCAGATATTTGAATTGAATCATAGATGGGGAATTGCATATTTAAATAAAGGTGCGCAATGGACAGAATCTGTCCATTTGCGAAGCAAGGGGGTAGGATTTTGCTGAGATAAAGTCAGGGCGGTCCTGAGCGAAATATCTTCCCCCTGGAGATTGTAAGGTATTACATGTGTATTACCAATCCTAGGGTGTACATGCTACTTGAACCCTTTTTGCCTTCTGCTGGAATCATTGTTGTATTAAGAATATACATTCATCATGTGTTTTGCTTAAATTTCAGAACATTTCAAGCGACTCCCTACAGAGATTTGGAAGAATATATGGTTTTGAATCAAATGTTGAAAGCTGAAAAAGACGAAGCACTTGATTACTGGTTAGTATGGATAAGGAGCCTGCAAGTAACAACTCAAACACAGTAGACCAGCAAGTAGTAATAAAATCACCTCTTCATGAGCCTTTGCCAACTGAAGATACGACGCTAGATGAATCCACACAACCCAAAACCCACCCATTGAAGGAGAATGCTCTGAGCTGTCAAATAAAACTCACAGAACTACTGAAGGTGATAGCCAACAATAAACGTGCATCAAAGAACATGGTAAGCGACCAACATGCCAACCCTGGTCCAAGTGGCGATTCCTCTAAGCCCCTTAGGAAGGCTAAATATTCATGGCAAGTGAAAAATTTGTCTGGACAAACCCAAAATACGGCCACACAAGAAGGGGGTTCCCAGGGGCAGGGGCTGGATGAGGTGGGAGCTGGGGACTCTTCAGAACCACCCCAAAAGAAACCCAAACTAAGCGAAGACACCCCCAGTGCTATTGTACTGGGAGTACATTCCAACAATGCAACCAGTAACAATGAAAGCACCCCCTCTGGTTTACCAACTGCTTGTGCCAATGAATCATCGGCTCACTCTGAGGGTCAAACTGCTTTTGATGGACAAATAGGTGAAACTAAGGGTAGTGAGGATGTTAGTGAGGAAGGCAGTAGGCAGCCATCCACTTCCAACAAGAGCCCAGGGCAGGTGCCACTGCCAGGGGCCCTATCCTCACGTTCTTCCAGTGTGCTCGCCAAGTGGCAAAGTAAGCACATCGCTCAGTCCATTGTTGATAATGCTATAAATGCCACGCTGGAGGTGCTAGGGTTCTCGCTGACGGTGGGTGCTCGCCATCCAGGGCAGGCCATCATGGCCGCCGCACATGCTGCACAGGGACGTACACTGGAGGAAGACGCGGTGTCGGTCGTTATCCGCGCTCGGGGTCTCCAGGGCACCGAGCAGCTGTGCAGTACTGGAGATGGTGAACGACAGCATGCTCCCACTCTGGGCTCCGAGATCGGAGATCGGAGAACTCATGGACAAACTGAGGGTGACCCCATACAATCTGCATCACATATGAACCCGTTAGACCCTCTGCTTGGTCGACTCACCCACTTTACAGAGACTATGTCAGGCGTGGATCACACAACAGTCGCGTCATCAGCCACTAAAGGCAATGCGGAGAACCAGCCAGACGCGAGCAGCGAAGCAGATACATTATCGTCTATAGAAAGTAGCCTACAAACTGATGTCTTGAACAAGGCAGTCTGTGCAGCCATCAGCCAAAAAGGATTAGCTGTGGATGAGGACTTATGATTTTAAATACTCATAGTCTATTTTGCTCTCAGTTAAATCCCTGTATTTTAGTCAAAGTGGTTCTCTGGTTAGAGGACCTTCCCGCCTACCTTTATGTTGTGGCAGACAGAGCATATGGGAGATATTTTATTACTTTGATATGAAGGAAAAAATCTTCGTTAAAAGTACCTTGTACTATTTTGGAATTGTCTGTACACTCTTTTGGGGTGCATCCTACAGAAGATAACCAAATAACATCAGTTTGTGGGGCACTTAGTGTATTGATAACTGTTTTGCCATATTTCTCATGAACATTAAAAATTGTACATGCCATACCTAAGAGACAACATTTATTGACCCAGGGTTACCCTGGGTCTCTGTGAGACGGTTTTCCAGCAAAAAGCAGAGTTTGGTCAGCTGACTTTGAACTGTTCCCCTGCATTTGTTTTTTCATTTATCAGATCCAAATAAAGACATGCATATAAATTGAAACAAACTGTACCTCCCTCTTTTTTTCAGTTTGTAAAAAGAAAAAGAATTGTAGTAGAAAAAGGCTCTTGAAAAAATGTCAAAAACTACCCGAAAACGGAGTCTGTGTGAACTAATGCTGAAGATAGGCCAGTGACCTTGAATCCTGACTTTAAAAGAGGCACGTTCACACAGACTTCCTATACCTACAATGGTTAAGAGCAGGTGAGACGTTTTTATGAGACGCTTTTGAGCTGAAATTAAAGGTACACACAGAATAATTAAGGACCTTTCATTTGATGTGTAATACATGTATGAGGGGCTCACCTCACCTTGAAGGAGGAGTGTGCACAATGGCAAACTCCCATGTAGGGAGAGGGGGGAATCCCCCCCCCCCCCACCACGGTACATGTAAAGGATACTTAGGCCAAAAAAAAAAGAAGTTTGTTTCCGGTAACACGACCCCCAAAAGAAATTGAAAAAAGGGGGCCATGTTACCTGAAACAAAATCCCTCCACTTTTTTCTTTGGCCTAAGTCCAGAAATATAGCACTATGGTCCACCCTTTTTCTCCCCCCTGAAGAATGACCAGACCTAGAATAGTCTTAGCCATGGTCCATCCTCTTTCCGCATCTGCACCAAGCCCTGGGTCATTTGTGATGTATATCACACAATCCATCTTTACAGTGTATGCAAATTGATGCTGAATGTAATTGGTGTACTAATCTAAATATCTCAGTGACCAGTCAATACTAAGTCAGTCTGTTACGTTCCCTAATTGTAAACCCATTGAAGTCCTAACATTAACATAGATTTCTAAGCATGTACAGAGCTTCGAGAAACAAAAGACATGAACAATTAGCCATGCCTGATCAACCCACTCAGAGGATTCGGTACATGAATCTTTTTTCACAGATAACGATGCATAGAAAAAAATGGGAAGTATTTACAAAATACTGTCTGATAAATGCCCATAACGACACATGTATTGGTACATGTATATTAGTGAAGCCTTTGCCCTGCTCAGTCACAAGTGAGACATCTAGGGGAGAAGTCATGTTTGACTTAGGTGCTGTCAACGTTACCCTAGTATGTCTACAAGCACAACGCCATATGCTTCAGTAGATATAACAAATTGCCATTCAATTTAACATTATTTAATATTTAATATTATTCATATGTATTGCTACAAAAGGATTTATGTTCATATTTAGAAATTAAACTATTTATCACAAATAGAATGAGTTCTTCATAATATGCAGCACTAACATAGATTTGATATATTCTGCTGATTATTTGTGTGTACATGTAATTCTCTTTTAGTTATTATTGGACAAAGGCATAATTGAGTACATAATATCATATTTTATTACACCCACTAAAAGACGTGGCCACTATCCAGTAGCGGCAGGTCATGGCGCGTACAGATCCCGCTGTACAGGCTTCTCACTATTGCCGCTCAGCGTCAGTTTACAATCTACTAATTATCACATAGACTATTCACGTATAAAGGTATTACCGGTATATAGTATCCAAATATAAGTATCTATATAGATATAAAATGGCTGGGTAAAAGTAGTACATACATTTAAAATAGAGGTATAGTTTTATCATATCCATATGCATGCATACTTATGACATTATTGATAAATAATCACAGATAAAATGGACAGTTCATCACAGACATCTAATACTATAAAGACGAAGGCAGACCAGAGTAAAATCAACCGCAGTACATAGAATTACATGATTCAATATTCTCAATTAAAATCTGGTTTGTGGTAGATTTCCTCAATCCATTCATAATCAAGTTATTCAGAAAATACCGGTATCTCTCGGTAATACTTAAGATAGGAACTGATGTAGAATCTTTCTTTGATTTCAGTAACTAAACACAACGTCTTATTAATGGCCTACTGAAAGAATTATCTCATAACAATATCATTAACAAGAAGGTATATCCACCACCTAATTAACTGGTTATACAGACGTTAACATTCATGGTTTCTTTGGAATACAATTCATACTTGCCACTAGTCCATAAAGTTAAGAAACTGTTTAGACTGTAACAATATAATTAAATCACAGACGACCCTAGATGTTCAGTTCAAATGTATCAGCAATACTTGATACAAATCTTACCGAACCTTTGCCATTTACGGATTAACATAAACCATGTTTTAATTACTGTGATGAAATTTTTGCTTACAGTTTTTGAAAGAATTCGTTTTTTTTGGGTCTTTTTTGGGGTCTTTTTTTGTCTCTTTAAAAAAAATTTTTTTACCAAGAGCCCTGCACATGATATACAGCAATGTAGAGATGAGAGTCAAGGTGGACTGTAGTGTAATGCTCTCCCTGTGTACAAGTAGAGGGGGCACTACTCAGCAGCTTCTTCTTCACCCTCAGCCTCCTCTTCTACTGCCTCTCCTCTCTTCAGTTTGGAAATAATCTGAAACCAATGAAAGTGCCATGATATTTGGGGTTAGTGATTTACAATACAGAATGTAGGATTACTGAAACTTTAAGTGCTGACTCCATATATTGGATATATTTATAATGTGAACATATATAATAGATCATTGGACAGGACACACTGAACATTTAAAGGTCGCATATTGGGTCGTCATGGAATGGGGGTAAATGTTAAAGGGAAAAGGTAAGGAGGAAATGAAGGCTACCAGTAAGTAGCAAAAGGACATTGGGCGCAAGATTGATCAAAGTAGGTTTGATATACATACACCCTTGAGTCGGTTGATCTCCTTGTTGTCTGCGTTCTTACTGGCATCGTTGGTGATAAGTTTCACACGAGCAGCGTACCTGTAAAAGTGTAATGGTAGTGAACAATAGAGAGTGTCATATCACACTGGCCCCACTCACGTTGACTAATGTAGTAATCGACATAGTCCGATACGGGTCATCAGCTTGATCTATGAGGGTCAAATATTCAATCGTGTCTTGATCCTAATTTGTAATTAATAATAAGCTTTTTTTACTATCAAAAGATAAATGCCACAAACTGAAGGTGTGATGCACTTATTACAGGGAGATGGCTAAGTACATTTGCTAGACAATATCATTCATCTACACGTTCTCTGCTTCCCCTCTGCGTAATTTACCGCTACACACATTAAGATAGCAGAGGATGCATAGCCGTGAACTTACGTGAGGGAGGTGACTGTTTCATCAGCATTGTAGTCGGCCGGTGAGACGTTGACGAACATAAGCGTCTTTGCGTTACCGCCGAGTGAGTCCTGCATGAGCATGGTGAGTTTGTTGTTTCTGTAGGGGATGAAGGACTGCTCACTGCTCAGAGCAGAGATGACGTCACCAAGGGCAGACAGGGACTTGTTGATGGACATGGCCTCCTGTAAATGAAGAATTTTGAGTGATTGAAAGAAGTTGATTTACTAGAGTAAAATTAAAGTTGAACTCCCACATAGAGGCTCCTGTTATGGAGTTCAAAGGTATTATATTTATACATATTAAAATTATATCATACAAGTATAACTGCAGTATGTAAAATTGAGTCTATTTATCAAATGTCAGTTACACCAATTAAGACATCATACAACATGAATCCGAGTAGAAGAGCAGAGAAGATGGCTTTATTCTTCAACACTAACCTTGAGTTGTTCAGCAGATGCTTCAGTTTTTGCAGCTCGCTCACTGCCAGCCAAATCCACCAAGCTTAGCTGAAAAGATTTTAGCAAAATTCGATCAGAACAGCAAAAAAAACATTTTTAAATAGAAAAGAAAAACGAAATAAAAGGAATCCAATGACAACAAATGTGTAGATATAAATAAATAAATAAAAGACTGTCAATAGATATCTAGTAACTCCCATGCCGGAGTTCTGGATATTAAGGAGCTGTGGAAAATCCTCTTAATAATCTTACCTTTCCTCTAGTCACTTGTCCAGAAACCTTGTTGGTACTTTCAATGACGATTCCAACGACCAAATGGGACCGGGAACTCTCAGCGTTCATTTCTGAAATAACGATATTGGCATAGGTACATTTGCTTAATTGAATAGCCTTTACCACAGCCGGTATTCAATATCAAATTGAAAATGGTACATATGTTCTGATTTTAGGGAATACGAGAGAATCATACCTTTCCAACTTATGTTCTGAATCTAAAGGGTCCATAACTTCTTATATCATAAGCGGTGCCTATTTATCTATGCTATTGGTATTCTACTTATAAATAAGTGCTGAGACCTCTGCTCTGAAGTTCTGATATAGTATTAAAATGTACACTCAGAAGTGCTAAAATGTGCACTTACTCGTGGAGGCGACATGCCGCGACTTGGAGCCCTCTTCAAACAGGGACCACAGTTCCTGAGCGTTCTTTGCCGACTTGATCTCTGCTCCTTGCACCACTACCATACCCTTCTTGTCCTTCTTAATATCCATCTTGTCCTACACCACAACACAACATAAAAGTAGAGATGTTAATGTATTCACTATTGTCCATTTGTCAGGGTTCTAGCTGCCACAGAAGTTTCTCAGGATACAAACATTTCTATGAAGTTAGTAAAAATGTATGGGTTGGTCCTCTTTTGAAAAGGAGACTTGCCGTGACAATGATTTCATCTACCGGTACACCCTTCTTATGTTTAGTCAACTGTGGCAAAAGTGCATGTAATCCTCGCTGAGGAAATATATCTGGGGTTTTAGGACACTTGAACTCATTTGAGAGATAAATTAGTATAGAAGGGGCAATGATAAGATTGTTTTGTGTTCCTGATGTCACTTGTGATCATGTTCATTTTTTATTTCTCTTGTCTACTTATTTTATTGTAAAGAGGATTTGGCAATGGAAAATAATTGCTTGAAATAAACTAAAGCATCAACTTAAAAGTGAATCTTAAACAGAGGTTAAGTTGCGTCTCTCCGTTTACAGAAGAATTAAAACATGAACAACGACAGCTTTGGGTACAAGACTTACATTTAACAGAAATCTCAATATTTCTACTGGGTAACTTTATATTGGTACAATTCATCTTATAACAACGATATGCTAGACATATTCGATTGTAGATTACTATACTATTTAAACTATAGAGAAGCTATACTGTAAAGCCATGCACATTATATTGTAAGCGGAGGACTGATAATGCCAGCTCAATAAAATTATTTGGATTTCAAATATTATTCGTCAAAAGAGAATGTGCTGTACATCCAATGAAGGTGATTTTTGCAATTTCAGCAGTTTCAGTGGAATATTCAATTTAACAATTTTGTGCGTGCATATCTATTTTCATCTTGGTGATTTGGAATTCAAATGCAATGTAATAAGGAGTGCTTGTGGAGAATTGGTTATCACTTCAATCGTACAGATAAAACATACACGTGATTTCTATGCAGTTTACAAGCATATTGATAGATAAGCTCTGTGTACAATGCAACTGTCTAGGGAATTGTAGGCAAGAAGATTAAAAAAGCATCGCATCGTTTTATCACACATGCAATTGTAAGTAATCATTGCTGGGTTTCAGGCCCCATGCAATTACTTTCTACTGTGTGGTGAAAACTGGTTTTCTAATCTTCTTGAACATAACTAAGGGGATGGCATATTAATAAAGAGTTTCTTACCGCTTTCTGGAAATAAATATGATATTTAATAAAACAGCCAAATGAAACATTGTGGGATACATTATACACATTGATTCATATACGCGTGAAACAACAACTAAAACAATATATATCTTTTTTAAACCTACCCCTATATACATATGAACACATCAAAATAAATGCAGAGTGTAGACATCAAACCTGTCGCTATACATGTATGAAAATAACAAATTACAAGCAACACAATACTAGGCCATACCAATTTGAGAAAAAACGGTGTGACCGAGAGCAATCATTCATTTTTTAAAGATTTTGTTTTTGTCAATGGATTTTGTAGATGGAGCGAGCGAGCGACATTTTAAGATATTTCTTTTTACCCAGCCTCCAACAAAAGCCCTTAAAGAACACACGACAAAAAAAAAATTGGCTGATCTAAGGGGATTACTCGGTAATAGGAGAAAGGAGTTTTTAAAAAATCGAAATTTTTCAAAAAACGATGTGATCGAACAAAGAACTCCATTACTGGGTAGTTGTTGACTCTTGTGTGGGATATATTGTGTGGCCGATGGTAAATCTAACTTGGCATTCTGTTGGAAGGAAGGATCTTACCTCATTGGCCCCACTCTTAGTAAAGAGATCCAAGAGTTTATCGTTATACAATTCCAGCATGTAGACCTGGACTTTGAAGCTGAACTTAGCCCTGTCATAGAGATGAAAATACGGGATTTAGAAAGTGAAGAATACCAAGAATTCATTTGCATAGATATTATGGGGAAGGGGATTGTCAATTTTAAGATCTTGTATAGTTTTCCAACATGATCTGCTGCTGGGTGATACAGAATCGACAGTGGTATTTTCAATTTACTTCATCCATCAGATCAATATTAACATGATAAGGGTCTAGACAGTATGCCAAGAACAGGTCACTTACTTTTGCTCCTCTGCAAGTGCAAAGATTCTTTCGAAGGCACGTGGTGCGATACCCGGCAATTTGCCTTGAGAGTCACCGATAACGGTGAAGGTTTTACCAGACCCGGTCTGACCGTATGCAAAGATGCACACATTGTAGCCATCAACGGCTGACTGGATCAGATTCTGCATATAGAGAGGAATAAACATACATTGATAATGAGAACTGAGAAATATACCAAATATCTTTTTTGTTAGCCCAATTACCAAATAGCAAAACATCAAGTTCATAAAATGGTATTCTATATATTATCTTCCGTGTTTTCTTTTTGTATTTTTTTTTGTATTGAAACTAAAGTATGAAATTCAAATCAGTAACTTCACCAGCCTAGATATACTATTCCTTGAAATTATAAAGGTTAATTAAACACGAGTTCCTTACGTTTGTGTCCTCAAACACCCTCTCCTGAGTGGTGTCTGGCATGAAGATGTTATCAAACTGGAACTCCTTCAGTCCACGTGTACCATCAATATGGATTGTGTATTCATCTGGCGACCTACAGATCGCAGCACAGCCCTGCAAATATAAGGAGATTAGTAAACTGATCAATAAATGTTTGCGAATTCTAAATTTGAAAAAAAAAAGTTTAAAAAAGAAAGAAATTTGTCATTTTTTCTGTACTGGCTTGAACATGTCTATGTGTCATGGTGAAATAGGCACATGTACAGATATTTTAGAATCAATGGAACGTGTTTTGGATGTATTTAAAAAGTATTTCTGTTCACGTACCCTGTCGGTTTCGCTCTTACTCATGGGTCGGACACGACAGTATACGCGGATCTTGCCCTTCATGTCCTCCACCATGTTGTAGTACTTCTTACGTAACACCTGTACACAAACACATCACTTCACATTTAAAACAAGTCACGGAGATGGTAAAAAGTTACATTTTTAAAACCTTTACTGGTACATCATTCATGTATATATATATAGATGTAATGGGGTACCTCAGGAGAGTGATTGTGGTACTAAGTAACAGAGGCACGTGATGAGTATTCTTTCTCAAAATACAATAAAAAATTGCCAGAGTAAGGAAGAACATTTAGTCCATTTTCATAATGGACTACCCTCCTAAAACTGTACTATCATAACAGAAAACAGAGTTAACCTACCCTCTCTGTGTTGTAATTCTCTGTGAGTTCTTTGTTTTCTTCGGTGAGTTCTTTCACCTTGGCGGTCAGATCTTTCACCTTGGCTGCATTCTCGAGTCCCTCGGCAGCGGCAACACCCAAACCCTCCAACTCTGCCTTCAGCTTGACTATCTCACGGTCCTTAGTGGTATTGTCCTGACGCACAAAGTTTAAAATATACAATAATGGTTGTAGATGTATGAGGTTAATTCTATAGAAAATCATATTTGAGATATTTTTTTTTTTTTTTTTTTTTTGAAATGAACCTCATTTCGTTTATTGAATTGATCTTCCGGTTCAAGTTTTGGTTGTCCCCACCTCACTATCATCTCCTCGAGATATATTTGTGTTGATCCCTTACAAGCTTTATGTCAACTCTATACAATATGTAATATACTTAGACTGTGCGCTTCCTCGAAGCGATATTTAGGATAACTTATTATAATATTTTCATACTTTATTGTCCAATCTTTATATTTAGGTGTTTCTCCTCGAGAAACAATGCTTGTATAATGATTTAATACTCAGTGGCCTGGCGGGCAACAGTTAGGATCCGTGTGGGAACATTTCGCTGCCATATTCCTGCAGACTGTCAACTCCTTATTCTAGGTGAATGTACATCATGATGACTTGTGGAAAATAAAGTGTTCTTGATGAAAAATCTTTGTTTCAGACTCCTTGCCTTTGCACCCTCAGCGTTTCCGTCCATTTACTGCCCTGCTCGCTTTTTTCCCTCTCGGTCTGTCCCTATGCTCTGGTCTCCGCCTCAGGGAGGCTGCTGCTTCCTTCTCTTCTCCAGTAATCGCGCCCTTCTCCCCTTCATGTCTGTGTTGTACCATTTCTTTATTTTGGCCTTAAATTTAACTTTATTTTCCGCCGTCTGGATTCCATATGGGAGTTTATTCCAGAGTTGCCTTCCCCTGTATGAGGGACCCTTTTTATATAGGGTTAGGCGGGGCCTAGGCACAAAGAAGTTTGCTTTATGCTCGCTCCTAGTTCTTCTTGATGTCGTATGGGGTGGGGTTTTCCTTCTTTTTTTATACATGAGTGACATTAGAAGCTCCTTCCTCCGCTGCTTCTGCACCGGGGCTTCACAAAGCTGATGGATGTCAGCCGTAGACTCCTGCCCTATCTTAACCCTAAGAATACACCGGAGTATCCTGTTTTGTGCCGACTGGATTTGTTTCCTTAGAGCTGCTGTTGTTCCATCCGTAAGGAACGAGCAGTAATCAAACTGGGGTAACACTACCTGCTTAAATAATGATATAGCTGCATGTAACAGGATCATGTCTCTTATAGCCCACATCTTAAAGTTCAATAAGTGCACCTGCTTCAAAGATTTCTTAGCATGCTGTTTAAAGCTGAGTGTTTCATCAAATACTGCGCCTAGGTATGTGAATTTCTTTACTCTTTTAATGGATCTCCCCGAGATCTTTATCGTGGCTTTCCTTGGACATGTCTTTATTTTCTGGTGCGTTGCGAACCACATGTACTTTGACTTGCTTTGATTTATTGTGAGTCCTAAGTCGTCACAGCCTTCGTCTAGCCTTTTCATGTCTGCCTGAAGCACTTCTAATGCATTTGCCGGTATTTTGTTAGGGGTGTATATTACGACATCATCAGCATACATCTTGATTTTAGAAGTGGTATTAAGATTAGCAATTTTATTGGCGTAATATATAAAAAGGGAGGGGCCCAAGATGGATCCTTGCGGGACACCAAAATTCACTTCTATAGTTGCAGACAGCTCTCCATTAGCCAACGTCTGGTGTCTTCTACCTGTCAGATAGGCCGCCAGCCACTTCAGCATATATTTATCCATCTTATCGTCTTTAAATATGTTTAGCAATATGCTGTGACTCACACAGTCAAAGGCCTTCTTGACGTCTATAAAGGCGGCTGCTACTGCCTGCTTCTTATCCAGTGAACTATATAGATCTTCTGCAAAATCATATATTGCTTCCGCCGTGCCTAGTTCCCTCCTGAAACCATATTGATTTTTGGAGAATGCGCCATCTTTCTCCCAGCTGTTGACCAGGACATTTTTAACTAGCTTCTCTAACACCTTACTCGGCAATGGAAGTATTGATATAGGCCTGTAGTTTGATACTTCTGCCCGGCTGCCCCCCTTTGGAATAGGGGTGATCGTTGCTTTCAACCACTTCTTGGGGTACACTCCCTCTCGGAGTGAATAGTTGAAAAGATGCGTGAATTGGTGTGTGCAACCCATTATCAAATCATTTATTACTGCTGAACTAATATCTTCTATTCCTGAGGTTTTTTTTAGGTCCAATTCTTTCAACGCGTCTTTCACTTGGTTTTGTGTGAAGTTTTCATGCTCGCCCTCTTTCCCTTCATATCCATCTCCTGGGGGGGTATACAGCTGCGTTCCTAGCCGCTTTGCTTCGAACAGTTTTCTCCCAATACTGCCATAGAAAGTGTTAATGTAATTTGGGACATCCTTGACCACTTCTTTGGTTTCTGAATCTTTCAGTTTTATTATTATTTTCTTTTTAGCTGGCTTAATAATCTTATTTATTTCCTTCCAGAATCTCTTAGGGTCTTTTCTGAATCGATTTAGTTTATCTATTATATAAGCTCCTCGAGCTTTCTTTACCTTCTTGGTTATTTGTGTTCTAAATCTTTTAGCTACGTTCAGGTCCGGGACATTTTTATATTTCCTGAAGCGTCTCATGTGCATGTTTCTGCGATTTATCAGCTTCTGCGTGTCCTCGTCCATCCACTGTGTGTGATAGTTTTTCACTTTAAAAGTCTTTATGGGGCAGTGCTCATCTAGGTACTTCCTTGCCATGTTCATTATCACGTCTAGCTTCTCGTCAATATCTTGTGTTTTATACAGCGGTGACCAGTCTTGGTACATCAGGAATTCCTTGAAATCCTCTTTTTCGTAATTCTTATACAATCTATTTTTCACTGTAATCGTCTCATGGAAGTTTCTCCTTTTTTTTCTAATAGCATAAACTGGCAGATGGTCTGAGATAAGGTCGGGCATCACTCCTGAGGATGATATGAAACTTGAGTCTGTTGCTATGTTGTCTATAGTTGTGCCGCCCGCCCCAAGTGGGTTAGGTCTTGTGACTTCTTTTATCAGCCAAGCCATGTTCAAGTCTCTCAGCATATTTTTCACCTTTCTGGTCTTTGCCGCCTTTGCCGTCTTAAAATTTATATTAAAGTCCCCTAATATCCAGTTCTCTCTAGTGCTATCATGTACTTTTCTCAGGTGTTTGATAAATCTATCTACCTTCCCCTTGTCTGGGCGGTATATGGTTGTTATTTTCATTGCCTTATTATTTGGCTTGTCTATGTTTACTACTAAGCATTCTATATTTTTATTTATCTTACTATGTTCCTCGTCCAGGGTTGCATATGGGTAGTATTTATCACTAACGTAGCAGATCAGTCCTCCCGCTCTGCTACTTCTGTCCATCCTGAAATATGATTTTCCTGACCACTCTATTAGACTCTCATCATAGCCTTCATGGAACCAGGTTTCAGAGATTGTCACAATATCGAAATTATTTAGGGCTGGCTTTACCAGTATCAATTTGTCCCCCAAACTGCGAGCATTTAGGTGACAGACCGAGATCCCTTTGTGTGGGCTGTAGGGGTGGCTGTTAGCCATAACCCGTCATGGTACAGGGGCTTGATTTTTCCATGCTATCTCCTCCGTTCCGTCTACGTCTTTGGGCTTCTGGCATGCTGGTTTTAAAATATAAAAATAAGATATGGTGATGGGTGATCTTGAGACTTAGTAGACTTGTTCTAAGGTCCCAGGTGAAACCTATCTCAGACATCCATTGGACATCCCATAGGCCTAGTGTACATACATCATGTATGCTGGTTGGCATAATTGACTCTTTGAGAGCGGGAGTGCTCTGTCAACAACTTAAAACATAAAATGGAATGTTTATATTGGCTTATTTGGGGAGTGGGTAGTACGGGTGTGCGTCCCTTTTATATATATGATGCAAGACAAGCGATATCATTTATGAATTTTAATGATAATTTCTTTAACTTTCAACAAAATTGACTTGCAGACTTATTGCCTCATGTTTTGTTGGGCCTGATCTCCGCGAGATCCATTCATGTCATACAGTCAACTTACATTATAAACTTTAAGCATATGTTTTGCAACTGCAATATATATTCTAATTTTTGATCTCAATGATTAAATTGTTCTTATATCTAACAACATAACTGTGAGTCTCCTAGAGACTGTATATATATATATGTATATTTTTCAACTTTAAACTTTAGGAAAGTTTTTATGAGTTCAACATACCATGATTAAATTGTACTTATTTCTACCATCATAACTGCGAGTCTCCTCGAGACTGTATTTTTAACTTTAATCTTTAAGTAACTTATATGAGTTTGGACGATGTCCAGCATGATCGAGGATATAATCCTGGTGAGTCTTAAATGTATTTAATGCTTCATATCATGTCATGTTGTGGTCTCCTCGAGACCATTTGTTCATAATTCTTATTTCCAATCTAACTTCCTCCTTTTAGGGGTTGGACGTTGATTGCCCTCAGCGTCTTCACTCTGCATTTTGTAAATGCCCGGAGGGGACATTGGCGTTTCTCTATGTAGAATGGCAAAGGCTGATATCACTAATTTTTCTTCTGAGGAGGGGGACCCGCTTGGATAAATTCCCCCATCTTTTCCTTCTGGTGTCCGTATGATATCTGGCTTCCATGCCCCCGGCAGCGGGGTGTTGGCCCTTTCATGGGGTTCATGCATTGTGACAGTCCTCTGCTGATCATCTTCACTTAACAGCATGCTGCCTTCGCAGTCCTCATCATATTCACTTAGAGGTAGGGTTGAGTCTGAATTACCCTCTGCGTCAAAGTCATCGTCACTAATGTCAACAGTTACCATGTCCTGGATCAGGGGCACGTCCATTTCAGTTCTATCATTTATACGCTGCAGCATGTTGATTTCTTCCTCCATCTTCTTTCTACTATATTCATTTTCCTGTTGCTCTGACGCAGTGTGATAACCCTCTTCTTGGTCTTCCCACAGGCCCCCCTCCTGACACCCATCTGTTTCAGGGGGGTTCTGTTGTAGGTTAGCCATCGGTTCTTGCCCATTCTGGGGAACAGTCAGCTCAACTTCCTCTCGGTCACTTTCATCATAGTGTAGCCTGTGTGGGCTTGCTACTGCTCCCTCACCCCAGCTATATGTTTGTGCCAACCCCTGGAACTCAATAATGTCCTTTATAGCACGGATATATTTGCATCCTACTAGCCATTCCAATCTTGGCCCTGGATTGATGCCATCTTCCAACAACAGCCTGTACCGGTAGGTCGACCAACCCCTCCCTGCTTTATTACTTTTAACTAGCGCGTCAACATGGGGGGAGACATAGCTGAGTACCTGGTTTCGTCTAACTATTTCCACATTAATTATCTTCAATACTTGCTCCAGATGAGCTTGATCCTGCGGGGAGACGTTGTAGATCATATCCTGGGTGATATGTGCTGAGTATAGAGTTGAGATGGCAAATTGTATTTCTACATTTAGGTTGCGGTTTTGGTTCTCCTTTAACACTTCCAAACAGAGGGTTTCATAGTCCCCCATGAGTCTGGTAAGTATATGCCTTTCAGAGTTCCGCAGGAGGACCGTCCCTCCCTTTTCTTGAATTATGTCGTAAATCCCTGCCGCTATCAGGATGATGTCAATTTCTTCTCCCCTTTGAAGTTTCTCTTTCAATATTGGTATGTAGTCTAAAATGTTCCCTTGTTCAATTTTGATCATCCTCAATTCAAAATTTATAAATATCATATGCATTTACTGCAAAAATATAGCATCCAGCTCTACATCATTAGTATAGTAACAGCTTTGTGTACTAGAAGAGTGTGCCTTGGCATAATAGGCAACATTATATGTACTGTATATTATTATGTAGTATTGCCTTTCACTAAAATTTCACATTTTTTGCGCTTTCAAACTTTTTTCTCACCAAATCGGGTGTTCTAGGCAAATTTCACTTTTTTGCGATTTCGAACTTTTTTCCCGCCAAATCAGGTGTTTTTAGGCAAATTTCACTTGTTTGCGATTTCGAACTTTTTTCTCGCCAAATCGGGTGTTTTTAGGCAAATTTCACTTTTTTGCGATTTCGATCTTTTTTCTCGCCAAATCGGGTGTTTTTAGGTGAATTTCACTTTTTTGCGATTTCCAACTTTTTTCTCGCCAAATCGGGTGCTTTTAGGCAAATTTCACTTTTTTGCGATTTCAAATTTTT
Organism: Harmothoe impar; assembly: GCA_947462335.1. Taxonomy (NCBI): domain Eukaryota; kingdom Metazoa; phylum Annelida; class Polychaeta; order Phyllodocida; family Polynoidae; genus Harmothoe; species Harmothoe impar. The sequence continues at coordinate 41,228,249 of OX381709.1, read as the reverse complement.
TTCTCGCCAAATCGGGTGTTTTTAGGCAAATTTCACCTTGTTGAAATTTGAACGCGATGTACACATATGTTCTACCCCCACCCCCCCCCCCCCTCCAACACACACACACAGGCAGTGGCCGCTGCCGTGTCCAGAAACAAGGCAGGGTAACAGAGTGCACTGCCACGAATGACTGACCTTCACCTTGTTTTGCAAAAACAATTCACCAATATAATACAGTACAGGTCAGTTATGTAATCCACCCACTTATCCACCTACTTGACAGCTGCTTGCCAGACATGCTGGCATATAGCCAGACATGCTGGCATATACATATGCAAAGATCAACAGCTACAAATTCACCTAAATACAAAATATTCCAACTTACATTTTTAAGAAATGATAATGCCCCAATCTTAACTCGCTACTGTAGAAGAATCTAAGCAGTATCTATTTAGGAAAGGTGTATAAAATGAGCACAAAAAATACTGAATCCATGACCATGCTCCCCATAGGCTGCAGTGCTATAGCAGTGATTTACACCAAAAAAACAGCTGATTTTGCCACAAGATCATTAACTACGACAAAACTATAAACCAAGTCATTTCAAGCTGAACCAAAAAGATTGCTGAACATGTTGAGCACAGAATGGTCTGGAGATAAATTGAAAAATGTCTTTTTATCAATGAGTATTTTGATGAACCAACACACCATATCACGGCAATCTGACTCACAGAGGACTGACTACATAAGAGAGTGCCTATCTATAGCACTATAGCACTACAGCTCACCAAGGCACACTCTAAATATACTTTTCGGAATCAGACTTACAGCCAATTCAGGTCTTTGTGTGCAAGAATGTATTACAAATGTCCTTACTTTGGTCGAGATGTCCAACTCCTCTTCTCGCTTCTTCAGATTTGCTTCATTCTTCTCATTCTTCTTGAACATTTGGTCAAGTTTCTTCTCCAGTTCCTTAAGAACCTTCTCTTGCTTCTTTTTCTCCCTCTGTAAAATTGAATGTTTGCTCTTTATATTTCTGTTAAAACAATACCTGAAATAAGAACATTATGGCTGTTGGTTTGACGAAGTACTCCCAATGCCACTATATTCAAATCTGCAGCTAGGTTGAAAATTTCACAGATCCTTGGTGTTTTTTCATGTCATGTGACCACATGACCCATAACAGCACTAGAGGAAGAACATGTTTGCATATCGATATCTTGGAATACGAGCATCGACAAAATCTAGTCACCTCAGCTTCTATATTTCCACCACTTCCACCTTTCTGTGAGTCCTTGAGCTCTTTCTCCAGTTGCTTGATCTTGTTGTTTGCATCATTCAGCTCTCGTTGAACAGTGCGCAGCTTCTCCTGTGTCGCCTTATCTGGTCCTGCCTTGTCTCCCTTCCCAGCCTACAAATCAATCAGGTAAAATAATGGTATGGTGATAGTTAGGGACACACTGTTCGAGTACTGTTCAAGTGTTTATTCAGTGGCTGTATTCAAGCCCCAAAATTTAGACGCTCGCTTGACCTATGCAATCTTGATTTGCGCGTTTGGTGAGGCTGCATGTTCAAACACTACAATATATTAATTGCTCTTAAATTGAATGAACATTGTACTGTACTTCTGATTCATAGCATTGTTAATCCTACAAATCATTAAAGCTCCCTTATTCGTAAGACTATCACAGAGAACGTATTAGTTATTTCAATCTCGAATTGTTTCTATTTTTCCTATTGATGAATACTTTCCCTTCCCTTTAAACATTTAAAATAGCTGAGAAAATTGAGATTGGAATAGATTTTAAAGACAAAAATGCTGGAAATTATCAAATCAACTCCGGAACAGACAAGAGTTGTACATTGGAAAGCACGAAATATTAAAAACATTCTCTTGCTTATAAAAGAAATAGGAATGAAAAAAACACAAACTTTGTACATGGAACCGCAATGAAAAGAGGCCTATAATACCTTGCCCGCTGCGACACCTACAGCAGCCCCGCTAGCCGCAGCCACCTCCAGCTGCTGAATCTTCCTCTCCAGGGCACCAATCTTCTTCTCCTCCTGCTTAGCACGGTCCTTCTCTCTCTTCTCATATTTAGCAATAGCTTCCTTCAGTTCTTTTTCCTTTTCAGTTTTCAACAGCTTCAACTTTTGCTATAAAAGAAAGTGTATAGCTCATGTAGCATAGCAATGCATTTTAATTGAGACTCTTACTGGTAAGTGTGATAACTTCAAACTCTGAAGGTATCTTTACTGTAAAACTCACTGCCAAGAAGGAGGAAATCCTTATGTTTAGTAAATATCATAAAATTAAAAAGATCAATAGAAACAAAATAACTTACATCTGATTCTGCTGAGGCCGTTTTTGTGTTGCTACTTGATTTTTCCAATGATGCCAATTTCACCTTCATTTGTTTGATTTCAGCTTCTAGTCCAGCGTTTGCCGTCACTTTAACATCCTTCTCTTTGACGGCTACAGCCTGTGCATACGAAACAAGTTACCGTAAATTCTCGCGTAGAAGCCGCGGCTTGTACGCGAGTCAGACTCAGCTTTCTTTTGATACCAAACATGCCTATATAGGGTGCGGCTTATACGAGAGTTTTTATTAGTATACTACAGTACCAAAATCGCAATATTCAGACCCCCTCTGCGGGTTATATAATTTGTCAGAGTTAGGGGTGCGGCTTATACGCGAGTTAGGCTTTTACGCGAGAATTTACGGTAAACACTATCGAGTCTCCATGTATTTCAACTGGGTCCTTTGAGGACGGCGTACTCATATCTTTAATATACAAATTATATGATATATTATAAGGCTTAAACATCATCATAATTTCATGAAAATGCAGCCGGATAAACCCAGTTAAAAAGCGAAATTCTAACATACCAGTTTAGCTTTAAGTGCCTTTATCTCTTTCTGGGTGTCGACTGGCACATTAGCTAGTCTTGCCTTGTCCAGTTCCTCTACTCGGGCTTCAGCAGCAGTCAGTTTCTGTGACAAAGGGCAGGCAATAGTACACCATTTAATAACCAAATACATGTGGAAAACATTAGATTTTTATGTGTTTATCACAAGTTAATCGATGGAAAACCATCAAAGATACAAGGCATTGACTATAAATCAGCCTCTATCAACGATTAATCTTCTCATTAGATATAAAGTGACTGTGATTTAACAATAGATTTCCTCTATAAACTTACCAGTTGGAGATTGGTGATCTCAGCCTTTGACTTATCGCTGGATGCACCCAGGTTGGCGTCGTACATGGCCGTCTTTTCCTCCAGCTCGGTGCGGAGGACCTCAATCTGAGACTGGATCGCCTCCAGCTCGTCTCGCGTCATGGCGTGCGCAGACTTCTCCTGTGCCAGGCGGGCCTCGGCATCATCAACCTGCTGCTGCAGCTCTGACATCTGACCACTCAACTCCTACACAAGACGTGTTATCATATGTAAAATGGATCATTTAGATTCAGTGATGTGATTAGATGGGGGATGATTTATTGATTTGGGGTCTTAATCTCCCACTAAATACTGTAGACCCCCACTCTTATGCAAAGACATCTTAGCATATACCAGGACCATCCTATTTCTAACCATTTCCAATCTATGAAGGTTCGCTTTTTGTTCTTGTTCAGGGGGACACAAATGGATTAACTAATTCAATCGACAGAGTAATGGGTTTAAAAAAAACATTGTACACCAATTTAAATTTCACTAGAAAATATTATCATCATACCTCTAAATCATCACCAGAGCTGGCAGCCACCGCCACAGCTGTTGCATCCAGGGAAGCTCCAGCTGCAAGTTTAATCTTCAGTTGGTCCATCTCTCGCTCAAGTTTCTAGAAGTTGATATACTTTCTATTAAGTATTAGTAAATCCTAATCACAAGTACTCAAACATATTTTTATAAGGTCGTCCCTCCGCCCTGTATTCTGAAGAGTCAAACATCTTTTCATATTTGGATTATAAATTTCAGAGTACCTGATATATAATGTCAAAAGCTGGCTAGCATAGCATCTGCTGGATTATTAATCTGTTTGTGGATAATCCTGCATTATAACAGTGTACAGTACATTATTAAAACATCGATGCCATAAAGTTACCTCGTAGTTCTCTTCTAACTCGGTATTCTTGGACTGGAGCTCTTCCTTCTCCTCTTTAAGCTGTTCCAGGGCCTCATTGTCCACAGCAGCTGATAAACAAAGATACACATTTCTCAGATGTTCTCTGTATCAAGGATAAATGGACATGTATTTGTCCACTGTCGAACTGATTCAAATCAACTTGTAATACTAATATAAGATTAATCGAGTACTTACCATTTATATAAGTATGAAGATTAATCGTTGTTCTTCGAGTGACAGACAAACATATCTGTTTAGTACACAGGAGAGGTTGCATCACTTCCGGTAGTCAGATAGGCGCCCACATGCAGTGAATCTTTTGCTGAAAGTAAAACATCTGGAAATAGTACACAGTAGTGCTCTTTTTACTTAGTCTAAATAGCACCCTCATGAGTAGGTGAGAGATTATACCGCTAGTAGTAATCTTCTTCATCCTGGGGATGGATGGGTGGGCCTGTGTACTAAACAGATATGTTTGTCTGTCACTCGAAGAACAACGATTAATCTTCATACTTATATAAATGGTAAGTACTCGATTAATCTTATATTCTTCTTTGCGACAGTCAAACATTCTGTTTACACAGGAGACTTCAAAGTTCAGCTAGATTCACTGCTTATTTCCCATAATGTTACTCTCCCATAAAGGACTGTAACTTCTTATATAGGATAACAGAAAATAGATACTTTATTTCACCTAAAGGTGATGTTCTATTGCCTTGTGATATGGTTTTGACTAGGTTGCATGACATTTTGCTATATAGCAAAGAAGGCATAACTGCCATACAGTTCACCACAGCTGTGGCAGTGTAATTGTCCATCATAGAAAAAGTTTTATCACATACAGATACTGCTGCCTCTAGTAAGGCTTATGACTATGATCAGCCAATAGAGTTCATACAAACTATCGTTACGGCAAAAGGGCCAAAATTCTCCCCTTTTGAGGTGTGTCTTTTCCCCCAAAAAGGCTCTGAAAATTTGTTCCCAGCTACTCGATAGATTCCTCCAGGAGGATCCTGGCTAGCGTCTTGGGAGGCTTGGGGTTCTCGATAGGCTTGTTGTAGTGCTTAGCCATGGTCTTGGCACCTTTCCAAGACCCATGTCTAAGCAAAACAGCAGTCGATACACCGAGTCTCCCTCCCGCAGAGGTGCTGGCACCCCTGGTGGAGTGAGCTCGGTATACCCTGGTGTCCACCCCAGCTGCGGAAAGCACCGCAAGGACCCATCTCTTTGATGAGTCCTGCCCAATCTCGCCAAATGGCTTGCGGAAGGACAAGAAGAGCGAGTGTTTCCTTCGCCCTTCCTTGTCCAACCTGACTGGCTCCGTGACCCGCACGTAACGTTTCAGGGCACAGACGATGCACAGAGTCTCCTCCTCGTGGAACGGTTCCAGGACCAGTTCTTTGAGGGGTTCCCCCGTACGCGCTGTTTTCATCAGACCCTTCAGAACGAAACGCGCAGACCCCGAATCCAGCCAAGTCAGATTGCGGAGATCAAGCGCTGGGATGACCTGGCCTCTTTGGCCCGACACCAGCAGAATCAGCATCGTTAGCTTGAACCCCAAGAACTGGGTGGACAAGCCTTCAAGCACCCCAACGCTGGAACATGCTGAACACCAGCCTAATATCCCAGAACTTGTTATATCTGGGAGAAGGAGGATTCCTTCTATAGGCGGTGCGGACGGCCCTGCACACCCAATACTGGGTGCCCATGGTCTTCCCGTTGTCAAGGTTTTTCACTAAAACCTACAACGCACATCTGGCAGCGTTAACAGTGCCAAAAGCCCTGCCCTTTTCCGAAAGCAAGCGGTGCAAACGACAAACCTCCAAAGTCGTGGTTGACAGCTGCAACGTGTACGTCATGATTGACAGCTGCAACGTGTACAACGTGGTTGACAGCTGCAACGTGTCTGCATGTTTGACAGCTGCAAGGTCTATGACGTGTTTAACAGCTGCAACATCTACATCGTTATAGACAGATGCAACATCCTGGTTGACGGCTGCAACTTCTAAGACGTGATTGACAGCTGCAACGTCTAAGACGTGATTGACAGCTGCAACGTGTACGACGTGATTGACAGCTGACGTGTTTACAATATAAATGTCATCTGCAACGTCTACTACTTGATTGACATCACATGTTTGCCGGCGGATTGACAGCTGCAACGTCTAGGACGTTATTGACAGATGCAATGTCTACGACATGGTTGACATCTGCAACGTCTATGACATGGTTGACATCTGCAACATCTTCTACGTGATTGACAGCTGCAACGTGTACAACATGATTGGCAGCTGCAACGTGTACGATGTGATTGACACCTGCATCATGTATGACGTGATTGACCGCTGCAACGTGTACGACATGTTTGACAGCTGCAAGGTCTACGTGTTTGACAGCTGCAACGTCTACGACGTGATTGACAGCTTCAATGTCTGCCATGTAATTTACAGCTGTAGCGTTTACAACATGAGAGAGAGCTGCATCATCAACAAATGTGATTCACAGCTGCTACATTTACCACGTGATTGACATCTGCAACATGTGCGACTTACAGCTGCAACGTCTACAACATGATTGGCAGTTGCAATAGCTACTACCTGAGTGACACCTATATCATCTACAACATAATTGACAGCTGCAACTTGCTTGACAGCTGCAAATGTCTTTATCGTGAGTGATAGCGGTAAAGTCTACAACATGATTGGCAGCTGCAACGTCTATGACGTGATTGACAGCTGCAATGTCTACAATGTAATTGACACCTGCAACATCTGCGACTTGCTTGACAGGTGCAAACGTCTACTTCATGAATGACAGCGGCTACGTCTACAACATGATTGACAGCTGCAACTGAATGGTACCCCAAAACAAAGAGGTACAAAACCCTAACCAGGTAAAGTGCACTCAAGTATCCACAACTCTTAAGTGATCCAAAATTGTGGGTCTTTTCGGAAACTAGTCCAAACCAAAAACAAAAGCGGACAGCGGCTGCGTCTGTGACGTGGATGAGGGCTTAGACAATTGGATACTTAAGTGTATATTGTCAACTGTAACATCTACGACGTGATGGGCAGCTGCAATGTCTACGACCTGATTGCCAGCTGCAATGTCTACGACCTGATTGTCAGCTGCAACGTCTACAACCTGATGGCCAGCTGCAACGTCTACGGCCTGATTGTCAGCTGCAACGTCTAAGACGTGATTGACAGCTGCACCTTCTACGACGTGATTGTCAGCGGCAACATCTACGACGTGATTGACAGCTGCAACGTCTACGACGATTTGACATGCAATCGTCTATGACGTGATTGACAGCTGCTATGTCTACGACATGATTGACAGCTGTAACGTCTACGACGTGATTGACAGCTGCAAATTCTACAACATAATTTACAGCTGCAACGTCTACGACGTGATTGACAGCTGCAAAGTCTACAACGTGAATGACAGCTGCAACGTCTACGATGTGATTGACAGCTGCAACGTCTACTACTTGAAAGACAGCTGCAACGTCTACGACGTGATTGACAGCTGCAACGTCTACGACTTGAAAGACAGCTGCAACGTCTACGACGTGATTGACAGCTGCAACGTCTACGACTTGAAAGACAGCTGCAACGTCTATGACCTTATTGACAGCTGCAACGTCTACAGCGTGATTGGCAGCTGCAACGTCTACAACGTGATTGACAGCTGCAACGTCTACAACGTGATTGACAGCTGCAACGTCTACAACGTGCGCACCAGCGGCTACAACTCTCTTGAGCGCCAGCGACTATGTATTTTATGTGAGCTCCAGCGGCTACGCCTCAGACGTGAGCGCCAGCAGCTACATCTGCAAAGTCCTAGAAGAACATAGTCTTAATGTGCGCCAGCTGATATCGAGGCCAGCATCTATGCCTCCAACATGAGCGCCAGCAGCTATGTCTGCGACATCCCTAACATAGACTGGATGTGCGCCAGCTAGTATCAAGCGTCAGCCAGCTAGTATCAAGCGTCAGCTGCAACGTCTACAACGTGAGTGACAGCTTCAACGTCTACGACGTGTTTAACCGCTGCAACGTCTACGATGTGAGAGCCAGCTGCAACATCTACAACGTGATTGACAGCTGCAACATCTACAACGTGATTGACATCTGCAACGTCTACGACGTGATTGGCAGCTGCAACGTCTACGACGTGAAAGACAGCTGCAACGTCTATGACCTTATTGACAGCTGCAACGTCTTCAACGTGATTGGCAGCTGCAAGTTCTACAACGTGATTGACAGCTGCAACGTCTACAACGTGATTGACAGCTGCAACGTCTACAACGTGCGCACCAGCGGCTACAACTCTCTTGAGCGACAGCGGCTATGTCTGCGACATCCCTAATATAGACTGAATGTGCGCCAGCTAGTATCAAGCGTCAGCAGCTAGGTCTAGGGCATGATTGGCATCAACAAGACCGCCATCAATGTGATCATCATTAACGTGAGACCATTAATGTGATCAACATCGCCTACGTCTGGGATGCGAGCAACATCGCCTACGTCAGGGATGCGAGCGCCAGCGGCCACGTCTGGGACGCGAGCGCCAGCGGCCACATCTGGAACGAGAGCGCCAGCGGCCACGTCTGGGACGCGAGCGCCAGTGGCCACGTCTGGGATGCTAGCGCCAGCGGCCACGTCTGCGACGCCAGCGTCTCCTACATGAGGATCAGCTGCAACGTCTACGCCGTGATTGACAGCTGCAACGTCTACGCCGAGATTGACAGCAGCAACGTTTATGCCGTGATTGACAGCTACAACATCTATGACGTGATTGACAGCAGCAACGTCTATGACGTGATTGACAGCGACAACATCTATGACGTGATTGACAGCCGCAACGTCTATGATGTGATTGACAGAAGCAACGTCTAGGACAAGATTGACAGCTGTCACGTCTACGCCGTGATTGACAGAGGCAACGTCTATGACGTGACTGACAGCGACGTCTGTGACGTGAAACCCAAGGAATTTTTGGGCATAAGGTGTGGGTCTTTTTGGAAACTAGTCCAAACCCAAGGTACCTCCACATGAGTTAAGTCATCTTGATGTTCAAATCAAAGAGACATGTGTGCTAATAGTGTTTTAAGGTGGGGATTAAAACACAAGGCCAAAGAAATTTTCGGCATAAGGTATAGGTATTTTGTGTTACCAGTCACAAACCCTAAGCACATAAATGAGACCCTATAATAGGTGGACCAGTTAAGTCTCTTTGTGTTTTCATTTCACAACACAAACTTCTTAAATGCCTAACTCAAGGAATTTTTCGGCATAAGGTATGGGTAAACTTGTGTATTCAACACAAGCACTCAGTGTGGATCTGTATCAACACAACTGAGTTATTTAATGCCTAAAAGAAATTTTGGGCATAAGGTATATGTCTTGGTAAGGACTGGTCCAAACATGTACAAAGTACAACAAGACACACCTGACACTGACTTGACAGTTCACCTCACTCAAGTCTGTATGAGTGGAGAACAACCTCAAATGTCATTCTTCTATAACTGAGTTATAAGAGAATAACTGAGGTGTCAACTACAAAGTAGCAAGCAAAGCTTTAAGTGTCTTGACTTCAACCAATATCTAGAGTCTGCCAAGCTGTTATGACAGGTAGTAGTTGATATTATTCTGTCTTTGACCATGCATAAGACAGTGGTAAGTCCTTCCTGGTTCTTTATTTTAAAAGTGTATTCACTAATAAAACAGAGATCTACAGTGTATAACAGGATAAATTTCTATCTCTGCAGATATGAGTTTATCCCATCACAATTTTATTCCTTATGAAGGCTCGTTTCGCTATTGAAACATTCCTCAACAAATGAAGCAGCAGTACTGCACTGTGAGCCAACATAACAAATAAAAAGCCAACATAAATCAGTGACTCAGTCAGAAATCCAAGATGGATGACTGGTCTTGCTGAATCATGCCAGCCCCTAGCAGCAACTAAGCTCTACACAATCTAAACTCCAATTTTCCACTATAACTGGATGACAAAATCCATATTATTGTGAAAACTGAACTATAATTGCACATTTGAGAAATTAGAAACATGTGGATGACCATTCATCCCAATTTCCGAAAATCCCCAATTTTCGCCCACCGGCGGATTTTCGGTCACATTTTCGGTCACATTTTCGGCAATCTGAAGGAAAATTTTCAACATCAAAGGTTAGATATTTCTCAACTGTGCAAATATGTGTAAAATACATCATATATAAAGTTCCTTACCTGTTAGATTCCTCCAAATATGTTGGTTAGTCGCTGCTGTGTGGGCACCCTTCTTCTCCACTCGGGTTTGGCGCTAAATCTGACTACCGGAAGTGATGCAACCTCTCCTGTGTAAACAGAATGTTTGACTGTCGCAAAGAAGAACAGGTGCGTACTAAGAAAGCCATGGAATAAATCTCATAATCTAGGGTAAAACTAGCCATGCATATTTACCAGTGGCAGTAATAGAAGCGGCCGCGACTGCGACTGCGGCCTTCTTCGGTACGGAGCCAGTGGACAGCATCTCCAGTGCCTGGACGGTGAGCTGGTGGTCCTCCTCCTGGTCATGTTCCTCCAGCCCTTGCACATCTTTGAGTCGCTCACTGAGCAGCTCAGCCGCCTTCTCTGCCTGGCCGTTCACATCCCGAGCCTGCATGGTAACAAATATGTTCCAATTCATGAAACTAAATATACGGCATAAAATTAAATTTTAACTCTGTTATTCATGAATAGACAGTAAAAGCCGAGGAGGGTTTTGGGAATATCTTATCTACATAATTGATTTCACTATGAATGCTTTATGAAATCTTGTTACTTATTAGACTGCACAGTAAGTGATTATTTTATTGATCAACAAACCTCTTTGACAGTGATCTCCAACAGCTTCTTTGAGCTCTCTGCCTCAGCACTGATTTTGGCCTGCGCCTTCAGGGCAGCCTTCAGGTCCTTGGACACTCCCTTCTTCTCCTTCTCCAGCTTCTTAAGACGGTCTTCCAGTTCCTTGTTTTCACCCTGAAAATTGATACCAGGATTTTATTAGCAACAAAAGGGAGAGTAACAGAGTTTATGATTTATTATTGTTTTTTTATTGAATACAGGACCAGGCTCAGTATCATCAGCTATTGAGTCCAACGGGTTAGGGGGTTGGCACTATGTCCATCTAGTCTTGATATTAATAAAAAGAAACCCCATACATGCACTACTGTGTGATACCTGTGAGATGGAGATTTAAACACATAGGATGATTATATACACTGAACACAGATGGAAAGTGTACGTTAATCGATCTAAAGAATTCAAAGATTTCTGAGTTTATTTCAATACTTTGAACAGCAGAAAAGTAACTCACCACAGCTACACCAACGGCGAGTCCTGCGGCCAGCTGACCCTCCAGGCTGGAGATTTGTACTTCCAGCTTGCTGATCTGAAGTGCAAAAACATGGGTATTTTGAAACGACACATTTTCTGTTTCCCATACTACCAAATATATGTAGTGTAGCCTGCAAGCATTCTAGAGACTCGACTTGTTTTATGAGCACGAGCAACAAGGGGCTAACTGAAAATAGTGCCGTGACAAAAACCATATACGGCGTAGTCTTAGGCATATACTGCATAGTCTCAAAACTGACCTCTGCCTTGGCCTGCTCCAGCTGGGACTGGAGATCGCTGATGTTTCCTCTCAGCTCGCTGCTCTCATCCTTGTCTGCAGCGATCTGAGCCTTAAGTGTGTCGATGCTGGCCTCAGCCGCCTGGAGAGCCGCCACCACCTCGGGGTCAGGCACTTTAACCTTTGGGTAAAAAGTAAGGAAAATGTCAGGCATGTATCTAATATTGGGGAAATGGTTCAAATGTCCAAATGGAGTCATTTGATTAGACTCTAGGGGCATTTATAGGGAAAACTACCAGCCCTGATTGGACACCCTCAATACGGAGATTTACCATAACTACATAATTGCACCAGGGTGAAAGTATTTATCCTAAGAGTCAGAGGTGTTTATCATGGTGGTGATGGCACTTACCTCAATAGTCTTGATTTCTGGTTCTTGGATGGCGATAGGTGCGACTGCAACAGCGGCCACTGTTGGTACCTCACCCTTCTTTACGGTCTCTAACGTGGAGATCTGTTCGTCCAGGCTCGTGACCATTACAGCAACCTCAGCCCGAGAGGTATACAACTCCTTGATGGAATCAGGCCTAAAAGAAATATACGCATTTGATCCCCATGAATGATCATCATAACACATTGAAACAAAAATAACTTCAGATATCTAGTTAGGTAATCATAAAACTAATTTTAAATTATCATAATATTCGATTAAAGAGTAATTCCTTACTTCTCATCCTCATTAGGCTCTCGGTTGTTCTCCTTCTGGAACTCTGCCTCCCACTTCTCAATGTCCCTATCCATCTGAACCTTCTCCTCCAGCATGATGTCACGATCTGCTTCTGTCTTGGTGATCTTCTCCTGTTGGCCAAAGAGGGAAAATATGAGACACGTCACATGAGAGGTATTACTCCATATACTACATGTACTTACATGGCGCCAACTCCATATACTACTTACATGGCGACAACTCCATATACTACTTACATGGCGCCAACTCCATATACTACTTACATGGCGAGGCGACAACTCCATATGCTACTTACATGGTGAGAACTCCAAATACTACTTACATGGTGAGAACTCCAAATACTACTTACATGGTGAGAACTCCAAATACTACTTACATGGTGACAACTCCAAATACTACTTACATGGTGACAACTCCATATGCTACTTACATGGTGACAACTCCATATACTACTTACATGGTGACAACTTCATATACTACTTACACGGTGACAACTCCATTATACTACTTACATGGTGACAACTCGATATACTACTTACATGGCGCCAACTCCATATACTACTTACATGATGATAACTCCATATACTACTTACATGGCGACAACTCCATAAATTTACTACTTACATGGCGACAACTCCATATGCTACTTCTATGGCGAGACAAAAGATTTGCATACAACTTTTTACAGCCTACAACAAGTCCTATCTTACCTCTGTCTTGGCCTTGTCCTCTACAGCAGCAGCCACGGCCAGAGCAGATACAGCAGTGAACTGGGCACTGAGAGCTACGTACTTGGCTTTGATTTCTGCCAACTCTCCTAGCTGGTTTTTGAGGCTCTCGTACCTGATCTTCCACTCCTCCTTCTCCTGATGGTGACAATTATTAAAGATATATTTATATAAGTATGACAGTCGGGCACTCATGGCTATCAAAGAGGTGAGATTCTACATATCATTGCCAATTTACCATTGAAAGTTGTTTCGATGTTTAGACTTTTTTTTCTAAATGTTTTCTTAAATGCACTGTATTTGGGAATTCAACCTGCCTTGTTTGACTCATTGAGGTCTCCCTGGAGAACAACATGGTCCTCCTGGAACTTAAGTCTGAGAGCGGCAAACTCCAATCGCTCTTTTTCCATGGCCTGTCGGTCAGATACCATGGCATCTCGCTCGGTTGCCATCGTACCGCGTTCTTCCTCCATGCGTGCACGGTCCTCCTCCGACAGATCAGCCACCATCACAGATGGTTCTGCAGCCACCTGCAGGGATGGAAGTCTATTGTGAGTGCCCTTCTTTTCTCATTATAATATTGAACATAGTCTTAATCGCGTCGAACTGCTCATGAACTACTAAGCTTATACTTGGTCAAACATGAACCACTTGATCTCACTTTAAAGGCAGTAGAATCTGAAGATCAGCAAGGGTTTGCAAGCAGTACTTCTTTATACTCAAAATAGCTTACGTAGAGACACTAAATCAAACTAAAATTGACTGAAAATAAGTTGTTTCCTTCCTCCTTTAGTCTAGTATTACATGTGGCATCATACTTAATGTGGACTTACATGTGAGGCAGTGACAACTGCAGCAGCTGCAATGAGCCGCTCCTTCTCCTGCTCTAGTTCCTCAATTTGACGCCGGAGTCGCGCCACCTCCTCTTTTTCTGTCTCCAGAGAGTCAGACAAGACCTGAAAATATGCTGTTGATTAATATCGACGAGTTTTTTCTTCACTTTTATCTGAGGTTTTACCCACAATCTAGATACGTATTATATTATTCATATAAGTACATGTATATGGTAGAACAAATATCATAAACAGATTTCTAGTTGAGAGAAGATAGCATGTGTGCAAATTACGTTGAATATGGTATACATGTATATCTCATTATCTCATTTCATAGAGTACCGATCATTATGCTCTCCCAGTTTTGAGTCATTATTCTCCTAGCCATTATTCCCCAATGTCTTACTTGTTGCTCTGCGTGGTAATAAAGGTTTCAATCTGACTTTTATATTTCCCTGTAGCATGCATTACACTTAATAAAGCAGGCTTATAAAAGTCCCCTTAACTTACTCACTTGGACAAAAATAACACACAAGTAGGACTGCGTAGGGTTACTAAGTTCATCGACAGTATACATGCCGTTGCATGCAACAAACGGCAAGCATCACATGGATGTATTGCATGCTTGATTATTTCTTTATCACGTGAGCCTTGATATTGTGTAATCCATTGAATTGAGGCCTAAAGGCACGGTAAACCGACCGACTGCATGGGTGTATGATCTCTGACTTATGACGCAGTGAGCATTTTCCGATACTTACAGTCATCATTGGTGAAACAAGATCAGCATGTGCATCGTCTACCATGGCTACAGCCGTTGTGGGCTTACTGCACCTTTAGTTTAATGCATGCACCTTAATTCTAATAACACCTGGATCTTATCTAAGCCTGTACCTTAATCCAACTCTCGCCATTGATTAAGCATATCATGGGAAGGAGGGAGTTTGTATTTGTATAACACATGTGTGCCAAATCAGGGGTGATCTTAGCTAATGGGGTACTAGCACTTGCAAAACGTACAAAAATGGGAGTTTGGGGATATCTCTCAAACTTCATCTTAAAACAACAACAAAAATGCGGTAACAACAAAAATCATGCCACTCACATTATTTCGAACAAAAGGCTGGAAGTCCAAAATGTACTAATGTGTTAAAGGAAAGTTATCATTCATTCTAGGAAAATATGAAAATGCGATGAGACTTCAATATCTATCTGCAATAGCGATAACACTTTTCTGGGTTCAGTACAAGTCAAACAGATGAAAGTAAGGTAGACCATTCTTAGATTCGCTGCATTTAAAACAAATAAATTCTACTTCAGGAAATCTCAAAAGTTGGCTTTCAGCTAAGAATATGGGTTGACACATTACCTTCTTCTCCCCTTCATACACGGTAGTTTGTTCACTGATGTACACCCCATGCTGCGTTTCCATCTGCTTTAATTTCTCCTCATACATGACTTTCATCTCCTTAATTTCTGTTAGGAAGAGTTTGATATTGAATTATCATACACGTCAATATTATCAAAAGTAATTTTATCCATCAATTAAATCGACAAGGGGTACACCGCACATAGAGCTACTAATGGTATTAAACTGGGATATCCGTAATTAAACAATGACGATGAGGGATACAAAATGTTACCTTTCGCATGTGCAGCATTTGTTTCGTCCAACCTGGTTGTCAGGGCCAGAACAGCTTCATTCTGGATATAACGAAAATGAATTATTTACATCACGAAAACTCAATACTGATCAGAAGCAATATATTGCTATTTCACCGTATAAACTTTTTTTTTTGTGTGGTACGCTTGGTACATATCAGATTGTATAAGCTTTTAAATAAGCGTGGATATTGAAATATCAAACGGCAGAAAAAAACTGATAATTGCTGTTATATATGAAGGTCTAAAAGTGACATAGCACATACCTTTTCCTTCTCGAGACGTTCAAACTCCACCTTATTCTGGATGAGCAGCACCTTCTTATCCCTGAGCAGCTCAGTGTTTCGGGAACTCAGACTCTGAATACACAAAGAACACGTGTAGGGGTTACGAATTTATAGTTGATTACTAGTAAATTTGTGTAAACTCTAAATACAAGAGGCCAGACCCCACAACATGATTATCGTAAAGCATCGCGTATAACCAGCACCTAGACTTTGGGAAAACAGTATAACTCGCTCAGAGGTGCGGCTTATTTGCGAGACTTTATGCTACTTCTCCATGCATAATCAAATGTTTTCATACTGGGAGAGGTCATTTTTAAACAACAAGGCGGGTTGACGGATTTAGGGGGGGGGGGGAGACATTAAAAATTGGAGGAACTGAAAAAATAATTCTACCCCTCTCGCGGGGGGGGGGGGGGGAGGGTAAAAAAAAATCCAACCCACTCCCACACCTGTTGTTAAAAAATGACCCCTCTACTCCCTCTGTTTTATATTATTCTCCAGATGAGCAGCTCACCATGAGCAGCTCGTCCCAGTACTGGTCCTTCTGCTGCAGCTCCAGGCGGTGCACCTCGATCACCTGCCGGAACGTCTTCACCTTGACACCGTACTGGTCCCTCAGGTTCAGCACGAACAGGTTAAACTGCGCCTGGACACAAACATGACCAAGATGATATTAAGCAATAGGTCATCTTCCACCTCCTACATTATTATTTTGGTGAATTAAAAAAAAAAAGAATCATGAAGTTTTGAATAATTATATTGATAGTATGCAAATGATTTTCTGGTTTTTATTTCACCAATTGGAGTTGAGTGATCATAATCTGTTACACAGATACCGCTGTGGTAGTTCTTGCATCAGTCATAAAAACGGTATGTAGATTCAGAAATCAACATTTACTCTGGCTCAGAAACTAGACTTTAGTAAATGAGGATAGCCCTACCTGTGTTTCTTCCTCAATTGACCTGAAGTTGTCTTCGATGTCGTGGACGATGCGGATGTGGTTGATTTTCATGTTTTTCATGTCTGTGACGATCTTGCTGAGGGAGTCTCTGGCGTACAGGTAAGGCACATAAGCATGCGACTCGTTCATTTCAGCAGGCCCAAATGAAGTAACTGGATAACGATAAAAAATGTTCAAATCAGCTTTCAGGTATCAGTTCTTTAATAAGTGTATCAGTTCTTTGAATAAGTGTATGCTACATGTATATTTAGTATAGGAACATATGGTTAAATGCTATGGTGGAATTGCTAAGCATATGTTTTGTTATCGTATATACATTTCTTGCTCATGTGAATTAAAATATGTCTTTGACTTTTTAAGTGTTCCGTTTACCTTCGGCTTCTACATCAAACCGATAATTGTCATCAATCTATACTGACCATAGAATGCTATGATTTCCATTGTGTATGAGCACTACTTTAATACATTGGTTCATTTGGCATTTAATATCACAGACTTGCCTTGATTTACAGGTTCAACGCTTGTGTTAGTGTTAGGTGATACCATATCTCTAATGCTGTTAGAACTAGTTCCTGGCCGCGCTGACCCAGGCCTTGACCCAGGTCTTGACCCGGGCCTTGACCCAGCCCGCGGAGTCATTGTTCTAGACGACTGACTAATGGTGTCAGATGATGGACCGACAGCGTTATTAGACCGTAACCAGCGAGAGCCAAACGGATTAGTAGGAGTTTCTGTAAGACCTGCTGCATCATTCTTAACTATGATTAAAATACGAAAGTGTTAGAAACCCATAACGTGTTATTTTCTCATTGAATCAACACAAAATGATCAGATTAGTATATTAAAGTAAATTTTACTAGATATATTTTTTGTTGAATGAATCTAGTGACGATTCTCCTCAAAAAGCAAAAAGCAAATTTATAACGTACAAATGTATCAACCCCAGAACTTATACAAAACAGTTGACATTATGCGTATGTCCAAATTCGTGTTATTGAAAGTATTTACACATTGTTAGTTGTGAAATAGTGACTTGACTACATAAAGATGATAGACAGAGCGTGTACATAATAAGTTTGAATCTGACTGTACCTGACGTTCTGGACACTGCCGTGTTTGGCCGACTGTCTGTGGGAGGCAAGTTCGCTGCATCGGTCCATGCCTCTGTAAAGAAAAGTCGATGTTGACTGTTGATGATTTTATTGATCAGTAGAGAAAAAAGAGATTTTATTTATTTTTTCATCTGATACATACTCTACTTTCTAGAGGTAACAGGGCAGGTTCCAGAGGGCTTCCATGATTATTTTAGATTACAGATTAAAGGCAACGACAGAGCGACCTGATCTGATCGGCAGACTTTATCAGCCGATCCGATCAGCAATATCAAACATGTTAGATCGCCCCGACTCGATCGGGACAACATCACCACACACACATTCTGTGTCTCTAGATACCGATCGAGTCGGATCCATCTGCAGTGGGCTTAAGACAGGGTAGGTTTCGAAAGCCTGTGGGACAAACTGAATCAGTTGCCTGGACATTTACATTTTAAGGATATGCAAGGTATGTAAATGTCTAGGCACTAAGTTCACTTTGTTTCTTCTTGCGTTTTATGACATGTAACACACCCTACCTTTTGACTTCAGCGATACCATGCTGCCGGTTTTATCAGTCAGGGGCACTGGGATGTTCTGTGGCGGCGGGACAGACCTCTGAGAGGCAGCCGATGGGGGACGGCTTCTCGGAGGGGCAGACTGGGAAGCTGCTGAAGGGGGACGGCTTCTCGGAGGGGCAGACTGGGAAGTGGCCGATGGGGGGCGGCTTGGAGGAGAGGCAGGCTTCTCAGAGGTGTTGGCCTCCGCAGAGCCTTTCTGAAAACAGAATTGACAAAACTTAATTAGTTTATATTGTGTGGTTTTCGTATTGAAGTGGATCAGAAATGTCTATTGAAAAAAAATTCAAATGACAAAGATTTTGCGGTAGTAATACTTCGATGTGGGGTCATGATTATTTGGTCATTTGTGATTGCATGGGATCAGATGAAAAGATGGCCGATATTTTAGAAAGGGATATATACATGTGCGCGTACCTCCACTGTGTCATGTTGGTCAGTCGTTGTTGCCTCCTTGACAGATATCACGCTCCCTTTCTCCTTCTCATCTGTAAAAGATACCAACAGATAAAATTCTATGATAGCTAGATAGGTGTTGGTTGTGGAGGGCAAACAAAAGGTTCTCGTATGTTTTTTAAAAATCGTTTATTTTGATATCAATGGGAACTTTCTTTGGCTTTGAAATTGTGGGAGTAATCGGAGTATATCTAATGAAATATCTTGATTATTTACTCCTGAACATAATTAAATCAAATTGATGTAATTGTATTCCACTTTAAAGCTTCATATTTAGTTCAGTAAATAAACGGTTAAAAACGTACCTTTTACTGCTGATTTGGCCCCAACAGCCGATACCTTGGCAGCCCCTTTCTTCTTTTTTATCTTCTCTATCGTGGCCATTTTTTAACCTATGTGGTTAATATCAATAATCAAGTGTTGCATATCATGATCACATTTTAATAAGAACCGACAACAACCCCCCCCCCCCACTATATATGTTCAGATTTTGAGAAATCTCATCCCCCCCTCCCCTCCCCCCCCCAAAAAAAATCTCAGAGTTTTCGAATAAGCCCATTTTGGTTGCATTGGATAAAGCTCTCAAACACATTTCTAAATCTTTTGGAATTATATTTCTATCTGCTCTAGAAACAAATATATTCAGCAATTAATGTCCTAAATTATTGGCCTACTTGCTCTATAGAAATGGTAGAACAATGGATTGAGTTTTTGTGATGTGTATATGTAGAGGTGTGACTGTGGGTAGCCCATGGGTAGCTTTTACACCTTTCTTGGCCGGGCTTGTGGGCACTACACCCCCGGCCATGCCCTGGGGGAAATCGGGGTGTCCCACTCCCATCAGGGCCAGTAAAAACCTAGGTATAGTTGCGTTAAATCTGTTCTAGTGAGATAAATAATTAACTCAGGACAGTAATTTTTTTAACACAGATTAACAACACATAGGAGCACCTATGCCTTGAGTTATAGAACCGCTGGATGGAAACTATAGCTGTGGGAGCCTGGTATGTCTCCAAATGTGTGTGCACGATTCTACTCCCAATTGAGGCCTGTAAACACATAAAAGTAGGGCTAGTTTTGGGTGCATACTATTATTTGCACCATCCAAAAACAATAGTGGGGGTGCAGAGGGGTCCCCCCCTCAGGTCGGAAAGTCGCCGAAATTAAGGGCCCAAGGTCGCAAAGTCGCTTTTTTAGACCACTTTTACTATAAACAAATGTGTCCAAAAGTCACCAGGTCGCTTTAATTATGGAACCAGGTCGGCAGGTCGCCTGGAAATCAGCCCAGGTCGCCAGGTCGCTTTTGACCCCTCTGGAGCCACAATAGTGGGCACTCTTAGATATACATACAACTTCGTATACAGGCTATTTAATACCCAATAAAACTCACAAGAACAAAATTTAGATTCACAGAATAAAAGATTTTGCCGAAATCTGGCCATCAAAACTACCTTCACATTAGAGCTGAAGTATCTCAGTCAAAAATTGGAGTATTTGATCCCTGATTTTGCTAGTGGATAGCTTAAATACAGAGCTATAGATTTAATTAAAGCATAGAATATCACAGAAACGGACGAATATTGAGAGAAATTGCCGATTTTCCCAGAGTCAATATTCCGGAGCTCTAGGGAGAGCTAGCAAAAACGTTACCATCACGCTGGCAGCTCTTATCACCCCCCACTCTCCCGTTATTGGAGTGCCTACGCATGCGCCTGTGAAATTCTAGGGAGTGATCATTTATTATCAACAGGGGGGGGGGTGGTGGGTTTGGGGGGGGGGGGGGCAAAAAAATTTGGACCCCTTGACCGGGGGGGGGCAAAAAAATTTGGACCCCTCTTGGGGGGGGGGGCAAAAAAATTTAACCTGTTTTGAGCCAAAAAGCCCGCGCGTTACTATGCTTCAAAGGGCCCGCGCGCGAGCCGATTTTCGACCCTAAGGGGGGGGGGGGTAAAAAATTTTGACCCCTTGACCGGGGGGGGGGGGTAAAAAATTTCGCGCGCTCCGCGCGGAAACCCACCACCCCCCCCCCTGTTGTTAAAAAATGATCACTCCCCTATATGGTCGCGAGTATCTAAATGAACCATATTTTATTATGACCCCTCCCCCCTAGCATGGAGGCTTTTCCAGTTTTGCCCCCAACCCTACCGAGCCGAAGGCCTGTTTTCTATTATTTATGACCCCCCCCCCCCTCCCCGCCCATAATGGCCATATCCACCAATTTAAGCCCCCCCGCTCCCCAGCTGGCAATAAACGACTCGGCCCTTTTAATAATAGTTAATAGTAGCCAAGTAGGGTTACGAGGGTGGCTTGCAAAATCTTGGCCCCGAGAGGGTTCGATTTCCCTTTATAATATACTATTACTAGTACTAAGGGGAAATCGAACCCACATATATTATAAGTTAGATGTGGGGAAACAGGTGAGAGCTTGTTTACAGACTAATACAGTTTTAGGCCAAACGGGTAGCCTATATATATTTTGGGCTTAAGGAGCCATATGCTTAGGCACCAACTGACACAAAAACATCTCTTTGTACACATTGCGGATGATTGTAACTGTAAGTTGTAGAGAGACTCGGTCTCAGACCAGTCTGACTCGCATGAGACTCTCACACCAGTCAGAGACAGAGAGTTGAGAGACTCTGAGAGAGGAGATCGAGTCAATGGCGGGACGATATTGTTGAGGGTTTTCGGATTATATAGTCGTATTTCTCCTCTTTGTGAAGCTATATTTAAACATAGATTAAACCAGTCTAGCTGTTTTAACACTTTACAGGGGTTTAGTGGTTAGTTGAGTTGTTTTAGATACTTTTAGATGCGGTAAACAGCGATAAAAACACGCACCTGTTGCCAGTCGTCAATTATCCGCCATCTTTAAACAAACTGTTGTGATGTGACGTCACTGGTAGAAACGCGCGACTGCCATTTATTTTGTATATATTTTGATTTTCCTAAATGATGTTTTTTGCACTTCTGAACATTATATGGAAGTTTTATAGAATTCATCTATTGTATAAGTACATATCTATAGGCCTATAATATGTATTTTTAAATCTAAATTCTTGGAAGGCTTGTGTTAGGTAGCTGCTTGGGTTACCATAACTAGTAATTAGGAGAACGCCTGGAGTAGAGTTGACGATGGAGTTTATTGAGTATAAGTGCTATTGAGGGTGGTACACCGAAGAACCCTCGCCAGGCACGTCCGGTAGATACTATGTATGTCTATAGAGTGCCGATCTCGCTGGTCGGCAGGTAAGATATACCTGCCTCACAGCGATGTCATCATACCTTGCCTGGATGGCGACATGGTGTCCTGGGGCGCGATCACGACCCACCCTCCCACCCAGGGTGCAGGGTGCATCCAGGGGGGGGGGGGGGGAGGGGAGCGCACGAGTCACCCAGACACCAGCACCCTCCAGGTGTGTGGCAATCCCCACACCTAGGGGCGAAGCTCCAGGTGTATGAGGATTGCCCCACCAAGGGTCACTGAGTGCACCGCGAGGGCCTCACAGTGCATTATTGTGAAATGTAGGGTTTCAGCGCGTCCACCAGCACCCTGACACATCCCCACACACCCACTCAGCTCCTGGTGAGTGTATCACAGTGCACGGGTGTGATGTGAACCTGTAGATAAGGGAAGGTGTGTGGTGGACAACTGAAACCACCATCACTTGAGATGGTCCTTGGTCTAGTTGGGTGGCGACGGCAGTGTGTGGTCAGCAACTCGTATTGGCCCATTGGGTCTTTAATTTTTGAATTTTGATAAGATGTTTTTAAAATTCTGGTACCGGTACCTAGAGGTGTTCTAGGACTTGCCGTAAGCTTGAATTTGTTTAGTTGAGATTTTCTAAATTTGAAAGGTCTTAAAATTTTAAGTGAACAATTAATTCAAGTTAAGGCAGAGTTTGGGAAGTCCCGTGTTGATATTTTTGGGCAAGAGTTGTAGCATTTGACAGACTGTCGACACCAGGGTTTTGTTAATTTATGATGATAAGGTTGCTTAACACAAGAAATGGTATAAGCATTGAGTTGATGGTTTGACTTTGTTTGCTGTGTAGGTCTTGACAAAAGGACCGGTAAAAATAATTATTTCGTGCACACGAAATTCACCAGGTGGCTGGTGATAAGTTATGGCATGTATAAACTGAGAACTCTAATCATAATTCCAGAGGCCTCTCTAAGCTAATTAAAATGTCCGTGCGGGAGCATGGATTGAGACCTTTAGGTCTTTTAAGTCTTGAGGCGTGGCTACTGGCAAAACAAAATGCAAACCGTATGAATAAAAATAGATATAACAATTTGAGTCCTGACCCTTCTGGCCTTTTTGAAGGCGCTGACCTGGTAACATTACCGGTAGTTTTTATAAAGCTAATTGTAACTAAACAGTGCCGGGTATTTTAAATGTTAATTTTTCTTTTTGGAAAATGGTCAAAAGGTGTTTGAAAAATGGTCTTTAGCGCGGGCCAATTGTCAGTGGGCTCAAATAGGCACATTCAGTGCAAGGCATCAAAGCTGTAAACCATGCATGGGAGCTGGGTGGGTAGCATCCAGGTGCCATGGCATGGGTGCAAGCTACACCAAAAGATGATAGTTGGGCGCCTTGTAGGGGTCGCCGAACGATATAAAATACTTGTGGTAATAAAAATGAAATATGTTGAGATATGTATCTAATTTGACACAAAGGTGTTCACAAGTAATGTAGACTAGGGGATATACACAAATGTGGCTTCCAGGAGGAATAGCCAAGATACTGAGATATGACTCTTGTGGGCGACAGGGGTATTATATTCCTGAGTATCTATCCTGTCTCAAACAGGATCAGCCCAACATCAAATCAGTTCACATAAAAGGTATTAATACATGGTAAATATGACGATCATAAGGCATGCATCGGTTGATCTTGTTTTTGGGTCGTCCTGGGCAGAGACGGGTGGTTTAGCTCGTCTCTGCTCAGGAGGGTTTTTAAAAATCTATAAAGCATTAAAACAAAAAAAAAACAAAAAAAACAAAAACAAACATGGTTCTAGGTTCTCTGTCAAGTCCAAGGGAATACACAAGTATGGGTAGAGAAGAGAGACCTTTAAATGAAACTTTTTAAATAAAGAAAAACAATAAACAAAATATCTAAGTAGTGTAGGTAACCCTGTAGTCATGTTTTGGGCGCAGAAAGTGCCCTCTACATAGAGCTGTGGCTTATAGTCCTGCAGTATCAATTGGCTGGAATGGTGCCGATGTAGGCTGTCGCAGTCAATAAGGCTTGCAGCGTCTGATAAGTTGTTTCTTTTCCTTTTTTATAAGAAATCACACAATGTAGTTTTAAATGTATCCAGTTATGTAACTTGGGTATAATAGTTAGACAATAGGTCTCAGTTCCAGTGGGAAATCCTGGCCGCCCAGCGGGGCATGTGGCTGGGTTCACTGCTTATGTTGGCTATATGGGCCTATGTATATAAATATTAAGTCAAAAAAAAATCAATGTTAAAAATAGTGCATGAGGCATATAGCGTCAGGGTGGAGGTAGTCGTCCTCCAGTAACCCTGCTTCGGCTGTGGATGGGTGCCCAGGACCAGCCTCTATAGGGGCTTCCATCCTCACTTGCTAATTCTACCCAATGCCATAAAAAGAACAAGCAAAAACAAACACACACAACATAAACATGTGGCAAGGGTAGATAGTGGGTGATGCCGGGAGGTATAGCCAATGATTTTTAGTCATCCTGGGGGTCATCTTCAATGTACAGTTGTGCGGATAAATCAAGGGGGCCAGGGGATCCGACGCTGAGCGAAGTGTTATCATCGGGGCTGATATCGCTGGCGGCTTCATTTATGCTGTCACTGGGGGGAGGGGATTGATTCCAATCCGAGTCGCTTAAGTAATCAGTCAGAAAAATGCGCTCATAACAGATGGAGCATGTTCGGGAACGGTAATATCTCCTATTCTCTTCCATTGAAAGATTTCTGTCGTAGGGACTGTAAGACCTGCCACGGGATTGTGCCTCTTGGTCGGCGGCGTGCAGAATCTCTATTGGGTCCGAGCCCGGGGGGCTGTTTGGTGACTGTGTGTACAGCCACTCCCTCCAGTCTGCTCTTGCACGCTCTGCACGCGTCCAGGATGGGACGGCGTATAGGTCATATCCGTAGGGCTGTCTTGCGTGTCTTGGGGTGTATTGGCGGGGCCATCTTTGGAAATCGTTACCCGCCACGTCTAGGTCATTAGGATCTAGGTCTTCGCTGGATAGGCCCTGTGGTGGCGCCCTACGGGCCGGAAGCAGGTCGTCGTCGCTTCCGGAATTGTAGGGGGAGATGGTGGGGCTAATTTGTCTTCTTTGGGCCGCAGGTGATAGGTCAGAGTCTGGCGTGGATACGCCATCGTCTGATAGGGCCTCGAAGGGGGCGTCGCCTGTTGTGATGTCATATGCGGTGCTTCGTCTAGGAGACCTGCATAGCCTTCTAGGTCTGGGTGCTGGGCTGTAATGTGATCGCCTTCTCCCTTCCGCCAGGGGGTGTACCCAAAACGTTCTCTCATCTCCATTGGTTACTCCTTGGTGGGAGTCTGGATGTCCCCTGTTATTAAGGATAAGTAGAGGACACTTTTATTAGAGGAGAATTGAATGTGACAGGCTATTGGTCATTTCAAGGTGCAACACGGATAAGTCTCCTCAATATCAATACACAGTTCATGGCAATCAGGTGAGGTCAGTGCGGTAGGTAAGCCTTGAATGGGGTGTTGAGAAAAATTTCATTTCTCCAAAGAAAAGGGTGGTGGAATGAGAAAGGCGCATGGTGGGCGATCGCCCTGTCAAGGGGCGAACCATTAGAGGAGTTTGTTGTAAATTTCTAATGGGGTTTGTGATAAATTGTTCGAATTTGTGGGAAAAATAAAGAGAAATGGGGGGGGGGGGTGGGTTGAGTAGGGGATCTGGGATCAATATTGTGTTTTCTGAAAAAGTATGTCCCTTCATGGCAGCGCTTACACCTCATAGCAAAAGTCTATATAATGGTGTCTGTGTGTTTTAGTTAATATGGGTTTTGATAGGTCTAAAGGTGCAAAAACTGTAAAGTATTGGCTTAAATGGTTTGAAGTCTATACTAATTATGGTAGTAGTGGGCCCTGTATCTGGCCTTGGTTGAAGGAGGGCAGGTGTTTTGATTGTGGTGGATCCCGCCAGGGGTCAGTTCTGTAGGAGGTGCTAATTTGCATAATTTATGCCAAATCGGGTTTGTAGACCGGTGCCTGGATGAGGGGCTCATTCCAACTCAAGATGGCCACCTTCATGGTTGAGGTGTTCGCGTTTCCCATCGAGTCGGTGGTCTTACCCACCGGGCATGTTGTGCACATGCAGTGGGTGCGGGTAACTTTCCCCTGGTAAGTAGCATTGCAATGATTAGAGCTTTACTTAGATGTGAATTCTAATAAAAATGCGGGAGAGGGATGTAATGGCGACGGTCTGGAGTTGCGCAGCCGGCTGGGGTATTAAGTGGTGGGGCGTTTATCGTTGTAGTCAATTAGGACGTTTTAAGAACTTCTCTCTTCCTCCTTTGATTATCAGGGGGCACGTGTGGTGGCATCAAAACCGCTGGCTAGTGGACCTAGTTCAGTATAACTGTTCTACGGCGGTGCCGTTAGGGCCCTGGAGGGGCACGCCTGGGTGCCACCGATGAAGAGGTGGGTGCATTTATGATTCAACAGGTGTAAAAATGAGGGGCTAGCCAATCAATTGCTTATGTGAGACGGGGTTTCTTGTAGAGGGAATTGTAGGTAAGCCCTATGGCGATGTTGGAATTTTGCGTTGGGGGAATTGGTCATGAAAAATAGCATAATTTAGGCTTCCGATTATATATTTTGTTCTTTTATTTTTATTTTTAGGCGTCATTGTAGCTGGAGGAAAAAATGTTACTGTTTGGCACGTTGGCGAGATGGCCTTAAAAATGTGAATTTACAAGCGATTTGGCTGGAAAATATGGAGATGGATTTTCGACCCGATCAAGCTTTAGACGGATAGTGCACCCCTAATGGGATACAAATGTGATGATCCGCCAGATCTCATGATGAGGGAGGACCAAACATGTGAGACTTGATTCATGGACGATGTTGTGGGACTTTGATCAGCTGTGATAATTCATGTGATTTTCTGTGGAAGTTTTTAGAGTCGGATAGCATGGGGGCCGTTGCCCGAGATGTGTTTTTCTCTGATTTGTTAAAAAAAAAAAAAAACACATGCGGTCGCCTGGCCTCTGAGAGGTCAAGTTTAAGAAAATTTTAGGCGTCCTGTTGTATTTAAATATCTTGGTTAAGAAAAATTCTTTTTCTGACCTTTTGGATATTTTATCCCCACACAAAGGTGTAAAACGTGTGTGTTAAAAAAATTAAAAAAAATTCTTTGTTAAAAAAAAATTACGATTTTTGGGGTAATTTTGGGAACTCGCTGAAATTATAATATCATCCCCACACTAGTAGAAGTGTGGGTGGCTTCAAAGTGATGGGGGGGGGGGGGGGGTTAGGTAGTCGTCGGGTGCTGCCGAGGCATTTTCTAAGCAATATATATATGTATATTCTATATCCTCCTGACTCGACAGCAACCGCGAGACAAGGTGGTCTTAAGACTAGAAGTTTTAATGTACAAAGCCTACCATGGGGTATTGAGGTGGCGGATAACTGCCTCTCGGTCTGCTCCTCCTGGGCTGCTTTGATCATGAGCTCCGCCTGGTCAATTAAATGATCGCACTGGGCGGACTCATTGTTATTTGCAGATGGAACTTTACAAACAGAAATCACAGCGTCTGCTGCCACATTTGTGGCTGTGACAGGGATAGGAGGGGGATTCTCAGCGGCAACGGTTAGAGTTACCTTGCGTGCTGGGTCGCTGTCTGTTGTTAGTCGCGAGTGGGTGGCTTCCGCCGGATAGTTCACTTCCGTGGATGGCTGCAGCTGGAAGCCCTCCAGGGTGCCGGCTGCAGACCGTGACGAGGTGGGGGTGGGGTGGGCAGGGCTCTCCTCTCCGGCCTCGTACCATGTTGAGTGGCCTGCGGCATGGGTGTTGGGGGTAGGGAAATCCTCCCAGTGGGAATGATTGTTGGGGTCACTAGGGATTTCGGTGTGCTTGTTATGACACACCATTACCAGGGTGACAGAAGGGCTTTGGCCTCTAAGTGCCAACAGGACCAGGGGTAGTTTGACAATGGGAATTGGGATCCGGGTTGGCAGGGGGACACGGTTGAGAAAACCATTTAATGTCATTTTTAAGTCCCAGTTCCATGTGATCAACAAATGGCGGCCGAAGGGGGCCGAGATCCGGGGGATGGAGTGGGGTGGTGCAAAACCCCTGACAGCTATGGAGTTTCTGTCGTGGTGAACGGGTAAGCATTTAAGGACAACGGTCTTCCAGCCACTGCTAAGCTTCAAGCCGATGTAGGGATTGCGGTGTGGAGAGGCGGTGGAGGTGGGGTAACACCGAACACAGCAGCGGTAGATTTTCACTAGAACCCAAAGCGCCATGATGGTGGCGGCCGCGCCGATGAGGACGTCGAGCGTTAGCCACTTTGTGCTGGTGGTATTGTCAAGAACGCGCTCCTCCAGTGCCTCCTTATTCTCCGCCAGTCTGGTCTCCCACCATTTCTTATTATGGTGTTGGAGCTGTTCCCTCCAGCGCTCGAAGTCAGCCATTGCGAGAGAAGGGGTGTTTAATATAGCCGGTATGATGCCGAGTGCTCCGAGGCGATAATGAGCAGTTCCCGCCAAAAGTAGGGATAGGCCGGCTAGAAGCAGCGCCACGGTTTCGAAAACCGGGTGCGAGCTGAACTTGTCTAAAAGGGCTAAATCGCGGCTCAGTAGGGCGTCTGGTGGGATGTCTAGGGCCATTTGATTGGCCATGCCGGCGAGGCTTCCGGCCCAATCGGCCAATGAGGCGGCTTGTTGCATATGACGCAGCCTGCGCCGCTCCGCATTTGGAATTGGGAGGGAGAAAGGAAGCTTCGAAATTGAAATTCCTGAAACGTTTAATGGGGGATTGCCGAAATGTCTCCAAACTGGGAGGTTTACTGTATAGTGTATTACTTGAGGCATTACCTGGGGGATGACACACGAGAGGTTGGAGTTCTGCAGCCGGATATGGGCGTTTATGAAGACACATTGGCATGGGACTGTCACTGAGGACCAGGCCGCTGTCACCAACTGTTCGTCGTGTCGGTGTGGGCACCTGAGTACTGAGTGGGCGACATTGGTTGACAACAGGAACTGATTCAAAGACACCGGGTAGGCAGCAATTGGAAAATCAGCCAGCAAGTCTACCGTGAATTCACAAGTCCTGTGTACTGCCTCAGCCACATCCAGAAACAGCGACAACAAACAGGTAGGTGACTCAGGTCTTAGTATAGGTATTGGGAGTGGGCAGTCGATGACCACTCCCACTGAGCAAGGTTCATAATTTAAGTCTTTGAGCTCCAGGTAGGTTCCGTCTATTTTTGATATTGCCAGGTATCTGGCTATGGTATTTATTTTAGTGACGCCCTTAGAGGTGGTGTTAGAAGTGTCTATTGGTATGGGAAAGATTTGGGCATCGTATAATTCAAATAAGGAGAAATTTCTACTGATTGGTACAGGTATTTCTAAACTTAGGAAACTGTTATTAAACCAGTATGAGTGTATGGAATTTGTGTAATAATATTCCAGAGGGACTGGGACCACTTTTAAACCTGGGGCTGCCGTGGTCATGGCGAAGGCCAATGAGTACAACGTGTCCTTTAGTTTAGAGTGACTGACTAAATTTTTGGGTAGCATCCCTGTTTTTAAAATATTTAATGTATTATCCAGCATTTGGAGATCCCTGTTATATTCATGCATTGAAAACAGTCTTGAGTTTGCCGCTGCCAGGAGGTAATTATTGTAGAAATTGATTTTACTCTTGATTTCTAAATCCCTCAAGTCAGAAGTTAGGTTTAGGCCCAGGCTAGCTAATTGCCATTCTAGACTGGATAAGGAAATGTCAGTGTCATTTTGAAAGGAGGTAAAGGTGGACAGGCTTCTGAAGTTGAAGTCTGTCATGTTAGTTAAGATTTGGGTGGTAATTCTGCCAAAATGCAATTCTTTTGCTAAATACACGTCAATGACCGACATCTGATCTAGCAAGGCCTCGATTTCAGCCTGAGTGGCCACGCCAAACAGTGATCTTAGTAAGTCAGCTGTGTAGTGTGTTGCTGAGCTTCGTTTGACTCTAGATGGGCTCATGTGGTTTGATATGGAGTCAATTAACATGGTTGCCTTCGTGTATTCTAAATTTAGTAATGAATCAGTTAAGGTCGCTATTTCAGCCTGAAAGGGGTGGGTGGATTCAGAAATAAGGTCCAAAATGGAGTCGGGTTTGTCGATTTCTAAATCGGCTGTGATGTTGATGGTTATTCTAAGTGGGTAAATGAAATGTCCGTTCAGGAGTGGTTTGCTGTGTTTTGTAAACAAAACTCCAAAGTTGGGTCTGGTAATGGTGGGGGATATGGGCTGAAAGGAGGTGGAGGGGCTCACAGTCTGCAGCAGGCAGAGTAGGAGTACCGCCCACCTGGATGAATGGATAATAAAAATTAATAAAGTTAATCGTTGCAGGTGGTAGGAAGTGGGACGGGTCCTGAGACGTGGTATACTAGGTAAATGTAAAGTAGAAGGTTGGGTTGGAGGGGGTAGGAATAAGGAAAAACCTGTGAAGAAAAGCCGGATCACAAACCTCATGTAGGCCCTTGGTCGATTGTGAGCTCCTGGCATGATGGGGTAGATTGGTATAGAAGGTATGCTGATCTGCTGGGTGGTTGCTGGGGACGTCGTCCTCTGCTTCTTGATCATTTAAGATTAGTGACTCTGAGCTGCTCATACCCCAGTATTTAAGCGCGGACGCTGTTGCTAACAAGGGTGGGGGTTTTAGGGGGGGGGGGGGGGGGGGGTCTTTTGCTGGCTGAGTTGTAGCCCTGATTGGCTGGGAGGGCAGAGTTAATTATGCTGGGGTGTCGTCATCTGGGGTAGGGTGTTGCAAGGAGCTCGGAGAAGGGTGGGGGGGGGGGGGGGGGGGTTGATTGGGGAAAATAGTGGGTTTGGAGAAATCCGATGGCTGGAGCCAGCTATGGGGTATTGGATTTCGACTGACGAATTTTTAAATTATTAAGGATGTTGTAAGGGAAATGAATGGGTTGTGGGCGATTCAAAATGTTATTAGTATAATAATTTTAATTAAAACAAGTTGTTATAATATTTTTTTTAGTCAATTTGGCTTATAGATGAGGGGTCCCTAGTGCAGTGGTATCATCCGTATGGAGGGGATTAAAATAGTCGCGGGTGAATTACAATGTGTTGGATCATGCCCACGTGGACTTGTTCACCCAGGACAGTCATACTGTTGTAAGCTGTAAAGAGCCCACAATCCCAGGGAGTACTGCAGCTGCTCATTTAGCCTGTTACCAGCGCGTGGCCCATTTTAATGGCGTGTTGTGAATATCGAACATTGGGCTTGCTCAAACTAGATGTAAAAATGATGTAGAAAGACTAAGTTATATTTTGTAGCTTTAAGGTGATTTTGAATAAAAGGCTTAGATTGAAGAGAAGCCACGGATAGGCAACCCTGAAGTTGGCTATGTTTCAGTCTGCCTATTTCCCTCTAGGGGCGTGCTCATCTCTCATATAAAATCAGTGAATCTGATTTTGGGAACTTATGCTTGGTGTGAGGGGGAAAAATAGGCCTATTTTATCCCTTATAAGGTACAGCCCGTACGAGCTGTGGGCAAATTATATTGGTTATGATTAATTAAGGAATATGTGTTAGGGTAGGGTACCCGGTAAAGGTTGGGTGCCATAACCATTTTGATATAGCCGGTATTAATATATTGAGTGTTTTCTCAAGCCATTTTATCTAAGTTTGCTAAACAGAGGCCTTCCTGCCGTCGCGTCCAATAAAAATAAATAACAGGGTTTTATGTTCTTGCAACCTTCCCCGTCTGGGATTGGCAAGTTCGTGCTTGTGCACGCACCAAGTGATACATTGGTCCCGATAGTCGACTGGTTTAATGAATACAAAAACCGCTTCATCTCCATATCGGGCATTGGGGCACTGCACCAGAAAAATATGTACAAGATCTATGTTATAGTAAGCCTTGACTAGAAAATATGTATAAAGATAGTGGTATGGATAAGAGATCGGGGGGGGGGGGGGGTGGGGGGGGGGGAAAAATGTCAAGGAAATGAAATTTGTGTGTAATTGTTGATTGAAATAAGCAAAATTTATGAATCTTGATATGAAAATGGTTAGATTGTCTTTGTAATGCAACAAGCGTGGGTCGTGTATGTAAGGTTGGTTTTTGTAAGGGGGATGGGGTGATGGGTGGGGGTTCAAGGTAGGTAGGTAGGTGGGGGGGGGGGGGGGGGGGGGGGTGTTTCGCAATTTCTCGCGGCCCGGGGTGGGGAAATAACCACAGTAGGTCGGGTCATCAGTGGGGGGTGGTCACGTGTCGAAATGTGGTCGGGGTCGAGGAGGGGGGGGGGGGGGGGGGGGGGGGGGGGGTGTAAAGCAGGTGCTGAGTCGGTGCTTTGTGCCTGGGGGCAAGAATAATGGTTTTCCGTATCTGGGTTGGCCCTTTCCTGACCCATGGGGTGGTCAGGTGTGCTCACTAATTGTGGTGATTTGGGGGGGGTGGGTGTACATTTAAGGCCCCCTGGGTCATGCACCGTGACCTTTAATTGCTCTGTACCAAGCGCCACGTGCCGGTGCAGGGGTACACATGTGTGTGTGTGTCATGATGAGGATGAGGCAATCGACGGGTATAGGTGGTGGGCGTGGCGTGTGGGTGTCTCAGGTTATAGGAATGGGGATTCATGGTAGGGGCGAGGTAATTGTGTAATTCGGAAGTTGGTGTGTGTGTGGCGTACGCTGGGGTGGGATTAGTGGGACGCTCAATCTCTGTATCTAGCTGGCAGCCTGGTAGCTTGCCTCAGGCCATATTTGGTGCCGCGGACACGCTGAGTCCTGGTCGGCAGCCTCTTGTTGGGGGCTGCTGGTTGAGAGGCTTTGGCTATTTGGGGCCTGATTCTTTTTGCTGGTACATTTCTATTTTTGGGTCTGGCTATTAGATTGGCTGCTTTTTGCATTGGTGTGAGGGGGTTTTTGAGCCTAAATCTATCTGGGTTGATTAAGGTGTTTGTAGGGCCGAATTCTAACCTTGTGGCCACTGCTTTGGCGCTGGCGGTTTTAACCGGCAACCTTAGGCGTGAAGCATGGACGGCCTTTTTAAAAATGAAACTGTCTTGGAGTCTTCTTAATATGAAAGTCACCGGGCTGGTTGCCTTCACTATCATATAGGGGCCGCTATAAGTGGGTTGTAGCTTTTTGCTGGTACCTTTCCTCAACAGGGATGGAATGTGTAGATAAACCAATTCTCCCACTTTGTAATTACATTCCACAGCCTTCCTGTCATGTCTGGCCTTCATCTTTTTGTGATTGTTTTTCATATTGTTGGCTGCCGAAAGCATGATGTTGTCCTTTTTGGATAACATGTACTGAGTCAGCTGATCTAAATCTTCCCCTTTTGTGTTTGTTTTTAGCAAACCAAGGGCTGCCTCGGTGGGCAGGTGTGGCTGTCGGCCGAGTAGCAACATATTGGGGGAGAAACCCATGACAGGGGCCGTTGTGTTGTTCAGCGAGAACACCACTGGCTGTAGGAAAAAGGACCAGTATTGTTGTGCGTCGGTCACCAGGTTAGTCAGGTCCTGAATTAGGGCTCTAAGGCATGTTTCAATGCTTAGATTTTGACGCTCCCCCAAACCTTGGGATTTGCTGTGGAAGGCTGATCCCCTCACATGCCTGATACCAAACTTTGTGCACATTTCACCAAACTCATTGCTGGCGTATACGCTTGCATTGTCTGTGTTTAATACACTAGGGGAGCCATGTTGGCATATAATTCTATTGAAGAATTCAAGCGCGATAGTGGCTGTGGTGTGCACAATTGAGGTCCAAGCTGTGATATGGCGGGTGGCGTGATCCACTACTACATGGATGTATCTGCTGCCATCAGCTGCCGGGGCAAAGGGGCCAATTGCATCCATTGTGAGGTGTGTGTAGGCGGTTAATATTGGGTCTCTCAGGACCATGGGTGTTACCAGATTTTTCGGCCTCTTTTTAGTTGTTAGACATGAGTGGCATGTTCCCACAAAATCATGTACTGCCTTGAACATGCCCCTCCAGTAGTACCTGGACCTCACCGCGTTGTATGTGCGGGTACAACCCAGGTGTCCGCCCAAAGGAGAGCAGTGGGTGGCTTGTATGAGTTTTGCAGCCCATGCCTCCGGTATTACTATTTGTAGGGTAGGGTCTGTACCTCTTCCCAGCACGGCATGTGTTGATTTGTATAATATGCCATGGAATATTTCGAATTGCTCATGGTATAACAACACCTGGCGCGCCATAGATTGGTCTGGAGGGAGAATAGAGTGTTTGACATAGGGGTACATGGCGCCACAGAAAGGGTCACTGGTTTGGGCCTCTTTAAGATCATCCCCTGAGGGGTTGAATTGGGAATGGTTTGAAAGAAATCTTATAGCCTTTTCAGCGAGGGGCTCCAGTTTTTGGTGCAGTTTCTTTCTTTTTGCATTTGCTGATCGGACTGAGATGACGGGTGACTTGGTTGACAACGCTCTTTTTCGGCCTTTAGTTACCTTTTGGGGCTGTGGGGTTGGTTGGAGTGAGGTGGGATGGGAGCTGCAGGTGGTGGCCTGGGATTGTGCTCTGGTGAGGGCGTTCAACTCCACTTCCTCACAAAGGCTATGCTCCCTTTGCCTCTCTGGGGTGTTTTTCCTAGCAATAACACCCTTGACCTTGGTGCTGCTGGCGCCCCATGGCTTGCCTCCCTTTAGAATGGACCTGGGAGCACCTAGGAGTATGGGGTTGATTGGGATGGGTTCCTCGGGGTAGTAGTATTTGGTGATTAAGATTTCTGAAAATCTTAGATTCTTGGCTGGTAGTATCAGTTTACCCTGGGCCCTCATTGGTACAGGGTCCTCAGGCTGTGGGGGGTAGTCCCTCCGTGATAACATGTCAGCTACAATATTTGCCCTGCCCTGGAGATATTTCACCTCAAAGTCGTAGGCCATGATGGTGTCTATCCATCTTGCCAAACGTCCATTGGTAATATTTTCCTTTTTATTAAAAAGGGATACCAATGCAGTGTGGTCTGAATACAGGGTAAAATGAGTGCCATCCAGGTAGTGGTGAAACCTCCTGACTGCAAAAATGATACCCAGCATTTCTCTGTCTGTGACAGAGTATCTCCTCTGTTGTTCACTTAGGGAGGATCCAGCGAACTCAATTGGTCTATAAAAACCATTGGCGTCACACTGGCAGATCACAGCTCCACAGCTCGTGTCACTGGCGTCTGTGAACACTATGAAAGGCTTCTCATATTCGGGGAATTTCAAGGTGGCTTCTGTGCAAATGCAGTCTTTTATTTTATCGAAAGACCTTTGGCATTCTGCTGTCCATTTGAATGATTTGCCCGATTTGAGTAGTTCATAGAGTGGTTTCATGATGTGAGCGAAACCTCTGATGAATCTCTTGTAGAACTGAGCCATTCCATTGAAGGATCTAAGCTGGGAGACGTTCTTTGGTTCAGGGAATGTTTTGATGGGCCAAATTTTGTCTGGGGAAGGGGATAGTCCCTCTCTGTTTACTCTAAACCCGAGGAAATCCATTTTAGTTGTGCCGAATTCACATTTCTCTGATTTTAACTTAATGTTTCCTTTTATAAACAGCTTTAGAACCTCATCAAGGTCCTCCAAGTGTCTGTCCCAGGTGGGGCTATAAATAGCTACGTCGTCTACATAGGCCACAGCGTTTCTGTATTTGCATTTGAGCAGCAACTGCTCCATAACATTTTGAAAGGCTAGACCTGATGTTTTCAAACCCATTGGTAGGACTTTGGCCCTGTACCTTGTGCCATTGGCCGAAAATGTGGTGATATGTCTAGATTCTTCGGCCAGGCTTATCTGATGGTAAGCTGAGTACACGTCCAATTTGCTGAAAAATCTAGGGCTGTCCCTACCTATTGTGTTCATCAAGTCATCAGCTCTTGGGAAGCTGTATGAAAATGATTTGAGGTTTTGATTTACCCACCTGTAATCAACAACAATACGCCAACCAGAAGCCTTGGTTGTGTCACCCTGTGGTTTAGCCACCAAGAAGGCTGGGCTGTTGTATTCAGACGGCTCAGAGCATATTTCTAGGACTCCCTGTTTTAACTGTTTTTCCAGCAATTCTCTTTGAAAAACCTCTTTATGGGGTGACATTCTATAAGAGGGTCTGTTACTGGGTTTGGCCCCAGGTTTTAGCTCTAGGGTGACTGTATTTTCAGTGTTTAAGCCTATGGCGTTGTCATTTACCACAAATGCTTCCCTGTTGTTTTCTATAATCCTTTTAATTTGGGTCTTTTGTTGTTGGGTCAAATTTTCGGCTACCCGGTACTTCAATGGCTCGTCAGCTGTTGGCAATTTATCTATAGGGTCCTCCCCGCTGTTTATTGGGAGGAAGCCATCTGCAGGCGTCATGGAGTTGACACTGGGGCCTGAATTTTTCAACAAACCCAAGGGAACCGCCGAGCCCATGTCAAAGGGGGAGAAAATTCCAACAGAAGTATCTTTGTATACCCACATGCCCGTATCCGTAGGGTTGGCTATTGTAATGGGTATCAGATTTCTATCAGTCTTTGGTGTTACAAGTGTGTGTTTGATTAAGTAGGCTGGGGATTGGGTGCAATTTTCAGTGATGCCTGTAGTGTTTTCCAGATTTTGATGGCAGACTACCTTGGCATTGAAGGTGCATTCACTGTTGGGAGGAACATATATGTTGGTGATGGTACAGATGGAATTTGTGATCTTTTCATCGTCAAAGGATATTTTTCCCTTGTAATTTTTGAGGAAATTTACTCCTAATATCATGGGATGATTTAGGGTTTTCAAAACATACAGCCTTTGTTTGAATTTTCTGCCTTCAATTTGGAAAGTGACTATTACTGAAGATTCAGCCTTTATTGGTTCACCATTGGCGAGCAGGACGGTCAGGGAAGATAATCTTTTCTGGCCACACACAGGATTGCATTGAAGTTTGCTAAATAACCTTTGAGAGATGAAACTGAGGGACGCCCCAGTATCAATTAGTGCTTTGGTCATAATACCACCTGCTTCAACACTGACTGAACCCTTTTGCACGCTAGTGATGACGTGGGAGTCCTTACCTTGGTGTTTGCACCTACCTTTGACCCTAACCACTGTCAGTTCAAGGGTAGCATGGGTGGGCTCCTCCTCTGGGTGAAGTGCCGCTGCGAGTGTTGGTTGGGTGGGGTGAGTAGCATATGGAGAGGGTGTAGCTGAAAGATCGGTCCCTTGATCTGTTACAGGTAATGGACTGGTGTGTGTCATATTGAACAGGGTGGCGGTATTTTGGGGTGAGATTGTTTTGCATGGGTTGGGTGTTGAGGAGGTGGGGGCTTGATCAGCATTGTCTAGGTGATCTTCCCCTGACCTTTAATCTTTTCTATGTGGCGACCTGGATTGACCTCTGTCGGCAGAGCTTGACCTTGAGCTTGCACCCAAAGACTCCGCGCCTACTGAGTGGCTTCTAGAGCGGGACCCAGGCCTATTGTGGTCTCTTCCAGGTGTGGGGTCTCTTCCTCGGGGCCTGCGACTCTCTCTGTTGTCTTTGTAGTCTCTGCCAGAGGATGTATGTCCCTCCTTCCTGCCAGAATGCTCCCTGCCTCTAGATGAGGATCTCTCCCTGGAGTGGTCCCGGTTTCTAGAGGGAGGTCGACCTCTGTGATCAGGGTTGGATCCATGGTTAGAATACCTGGGTCTGTCTCTGTCCTCGGAGGGAGTCCTGGGGTAGCCACTGCCGCCACTGTTTTGATGCTTGGAGTTGTAATATTGGCCTTTGCTGTCCCTGCTGCTCCTCCTGTGGTCATCGCGGTATTGGGAGCTTCTAGGAGGGGGTTTGGGGTCCCTGGAGCGGTAGCGCTCCTGATACACTTGGTGCTTCTCGTTGAACCTGTCCTCATACTGCTTATTGTAGTTTGAGGTGGAGGGTTCAAACCTATAGTCGCTGCTGGAGTTCCAGCTGTTGCTCCTCCTGGGTGGGTTGTGGTATTGTCTGCCTTTACCGTCTGGTATAGGCCGTAGCTCACATACCTGGGCTGCCTCTGTTTGGCTTGTTTCTATGCCCTTTTTGATGGATTGAATAATAATGTCATGTTCAATAGCCAATTTTTCCACGTCAGTAATCTTTTTGGGTAACTTGACTCTGATGGCGTTGGCCAGTTCCTCCCTGAATCCATTTATTAGATAGTCTACTTGTGTTTTCTCATCTAAATGGGAGTTGGACAGCAGGCTTATCATGTCAGTCATATAGTCTTCCAGAGATTCTGTTGCTTTTTGGCGTCTGTTCCTGTAACCTTTGACCACAGACTCAGGATCTTCACCACTAAATCGTTCTAAGAAGGCTGCATACAGGGCGTCCCTGTTAAACATCAAAGGTTTGTCCATCACATTGGTATAGTACCAGGATTCTGCGCGGCCCTCCAGGTGACCATACATGCATTTTGCATGCATGTTTGGGTTGTTAGGATGTAGGGCCTCTATGAAGAATTTATATTCCATTAGGAATTTATCTGCCGACCTATATGCAGTCTGCTTGCCAAAAGGTGTGGGTTTGACAAATGAGTTGAGTTGCGCGGTGCTGTATCTCATTTGTAGCTCAGATGAGTTGAGATCCTCCAGTGTCCTGTAGATAGGTCGTGGTGTATGGTTATTGAAGGGCAAATCTGGATGGATAGCGTGTGCTGTGTAAGTGGCTCCATGGTGGGCCTGGCTTCCAGGTTGGTTGGGGGAGGACAGGTAGATGGAGTCTGCCACTTGTCCCCGCGTGACCCTGGAGTCCTGGCTGGAGGTTTGGTGGTCAGGGATGTGGAGTGGAGTAGGGCCGTCCACTCTGGTAGCCTGGGTATGCAGGTTGCTGTATGCTGGAGGAGCTGGGGTGTTTACTCCAGGTTGGGCATGTAGGCTGTGTATTAACTGTGCGTGTGGAGGGGCGGAGTGAGGTGTGGAGCTGTAAGGTGTGGTGTTATGGCTCGGCGCTCCTGGTGTGTTTTGGAGGGGGTATTGTTTATGTTCGGAACTGTGTAGTATGGGTGAAGGGCCGGCATGGTCAGGGCCAAACTGATGCAGGGAGTGCCCTGAGTGTTGGTGGTTGCTATGACCTTTACTCAGGTGTGAGTAAAAATCGTCTCTTATGAGTCTGAACTCATCTGCCACACGCTTACCCAATCTGTCAGTTTGTTCCTGGCATTTTTCAAAGATCAAGCCTTGGCGGTCCAGCATTGATTTTTCAATTTCAATCATACGGTCACCATTAGACTGTCTTTTAAATTCTACCTCCTGGACTTCCTGACGTACCACATCCAGCCTGTCACTCAGTCTTTGTTCTAGGCCACAGATCAATTGATTGAAATTGGTCTGTTGCATCTGTAGCATATCTGTCATGGACTGGTTCAGGGCCGTAAGTACATTATCAGGTGTGATTTGTCGGGGGGTAGGGGCCTGGGGGTCCCTACTGGGGCTCATGTTTTTGTTGGCCATGGTGGGAGGCCCTAGGTTGCGGCGTCTGTGGAGCGGTGGGTGTTGCAGTAGTATAGGGGTCGTGGCCTCTATATCACCTTTCACTGCAGTGTCTAAGCTTTCACCTAGGCCGTAATAGAACTCCTGTCTAACTGGTCTGGGCTGGGTTAGAGGGGCTCTCCTTGATGGTCTATGGGGAAAGGGTGGTGGGGATGACAGGGAGGAGCTACTGGAGGACACAGTTCTTAATGGTGGTGGCTTTTGAAACTCTGCCTCCTGGAAATAGGAGTCCTCTGATGAGTCCCTGCACACCAGGGTGGTAGGTGTATTGTGTGGGTCTCCCAAAAATGAGTCTAGTTCCCTGCGAATTTTTCTTTCAAAAGCCAGTGGGTGTTCAGAGTCCTTGTAGTCTAGGGTAGAGTCTGGTAGGCAGGCGAACAGGTCTTCCTGAGATAAAGGTGATATAGTGTCCCTCCACCTTTTGAAAGCCTCCTTTACCAGGTGACTTAGATGTGGGGTTTTACCTGCACCCGCTGCGGCCCTAACTCTGTCAATTGGTTGACCTTGGTATATTAAGCGCTGTAGGTTGGGGGGCAGGAATCTCTTACACCTGGTGTTTTGCTCTAACTGTGGGGGTAGTTGTAGACTCCGGTCCACCAACTCCTGATGTCTATGTGGTGTGGCGGTGTGTGGGTTTGTCCTTGGGGTTGCAGGGGGTGTCACACTATGTTGTGATGACTTTGGTTGGGGAGGTGAGGTAGGATGGGGACAGGTGGCGGTGGGTAGGGGTTGGTTGACCGCGAAATTGCTTACAATTTCCTGGAGAGCTGCCTCCAGACTGTGATCCCTAGGGGCTAGGTGTGGATCCAGAGGGTATAGATCGTCTGACTCAGAGCTGGCCGGTGCAGTGTGTGGCACTATACCTGAGAGCCTGAATGGTGTGGAGGTGTTGCCAATGGGGGTGCCCAAACTGTATTTTTGTGTAGCTGGGCAGCTATTCCCAATGTTCGGTGTACTAGTGTGTATATTTTCACTGTCAATTAGTAGCTCAGGTGTGGTGGTATCCGAGCTGGTAGAACGGTTAACGTTGATATTACCGGTCAGCAAATTGGGTGATGAACAGGAGGAATTTTCCTGTGACACTGAAATGATTGATGAATGGCGCTCCAAATTGATGTCAGACTCACCCTCAGTGGAAGATGTGGTTGGTTGAGTTGTGATATTTTGGTGTGTAACTGCAACTGGGACCAGGCTCACTGGAGGTGCGAGTTGTTCATCCTGAAGCACAGGGTGTTGGTCCACAGCTCCCTGTGGATCATCTGATTGTTTATGTAACTCAGTATCCGGCGCTCTAGCGCTCATGGCCTTGTGAGAGGTTAACTTCTAGTGGGTTTCAGCCAAGAGGTTACTCCACCAGTGTTAGGTAGCTGCTTGGGTTACCATAACTAGTAATTAGGAGAACGCCTGGAGTAGAGTTGACGATGGAGTTTATTGAGTATAAGTGCTATTGAGGGTGGTACACCGAAGAACCCTCGCCAGGCACGTCCGGTAGATACTATGTATGTCTATAGAGTGCCGATCTCGCTGGTCGGCAGGTAAGATATACCTGCCTCACAGCGATGTCATCATACCTTGCCTGGATGGCGACATGGTGTCCTGGGGCGCGATCACGACCCACCCTCCCACCCAGGGTGCAGGGTGCATCCAGGGGGGGGGGGGGGGAGGGGAGCGCACGAGTCACCCAGACACCAGCACCCTCCAGGTGTGTGGCAATCCCCACACCTAGGGGCGAAGCTCCAGGTGTATGAGGATTGCCCCACCAAGGGTCACTGAGTGCACCGCGAGGGCCTCACAGTGCATTATTGTGAAATGTAGGGTTTCAGCGCGTCCACCAGCACCCTGACACTTGTCAGGTGTGTGTTGGGGGGGGGGGGGGGGGGGCACTTTAAAATCAGGTATAAAACCTCAAGCTTGTCAAAGGACGGGGTGGGTTGGGTGGGATGTAAAAAATGGGGGGGGGGGGGCAAACAAATTTGGACCCCTTGACAGGGGTGCGTAAACAATTCGGACTCCTCTTGAGAGGGGGGGGGGGTTGTTTAAAGGGCCTGCGCGTGGGTGCCGATTTTCGAACCTATTAAAGGGGAAGTGAGGGGGGGGGGGCTGTAAAAAATGTTGACCCCTCGACCTGGGGGGGGGGGGGGGTAAAAAATTCTGCGCACTACGTGGGAAAACCCGCCACGATCCCTTGTTAAAAAATTATCATTCCCTAGAGGAACATCATCCCTGTGCGTTGGGGTTTTGCGAGGGGGCGGGGCAATAAATGTGGTTTAAACATAGATACATCCTTGGTATAAATAACTTAATACTAAAATAAGAAAACTAGTACAGTGTGGTATAGTTCATTTTTTATTTGAGAAACTTTCATTTTTTTCAACTTTTGTAATTTTTTTCTCCATTTTCCATTCATTTTCATATACAAACGTATATCATACCAGT
Source organism: Harmothoe impar (assembly GCA_947462335.1). Taxonomy (NCBI): domain Eukaryota; kingdom Metazoa; phylum Annelida; class Polychaeta; order Phyllodocida; family Polynoidae; genus Harmothoe; species Harmothoe impar. The sequence continues at coordinate 41,186,051 of OX381709.1, read as the reverse complement.
ATCAGTTAAGCCGAATTCGGTATATCTCTTTTACACACCAATAGCACAATGCCTTTTGACCTGGTAAACATCACAAATATATATGTATCATGAACAGCTGTGCGTTGTTGGTCAAGCAAACCAGCGACTAGCTTTATCATATAGGCCAATATGTATATATATTATTCGTTAACGTGTGTGATAGCTATTCTGTCCATGAATCAAAGAAAGAGACTAGATTCCATGATTTTCTGTGGGTTCTCAAATACAGAGGGAAATAAGTTATAAAACCTTGGATAGGTATAGACGATTATTCCTGACTACAAATGCAAACCTGCATTCATATGGCAATATATATTCTATAGTACGAATTGAGGCAATAGCAGTGAACAGTTTAAATTTTCAATCTTTGTAAACCATACATTGATTTTCCTTTCTCATGAAAGTGCTGCCAGGAAAAATTCGTGTTTAACTATTTGTATGAAATTTGTCTATGAAAATACAAATATATAAATCACGTCAACCATCAAGAGATGCACTATTGATACCAGCATCATTGTCTTAAGTTCAATAGTTGACCACGGGAAGATCCCAACATACGTTCTCATTCAAAATATCTTAGTTATCCCATTTTGATTATTATAGGTTGTGTGTATTTCAATTCAGGTTGGAATTCAAGACAACTGTGATAAAGCCATCTTCTCGACAGTCCACAGATATGGTTGAACTTTAAAAAACAAAACAAAGGACGTATAAAACTAACATGACATATACCCATTTATAAGTATAGCAACACCTTTTTTATTTTCTATCCAACCTTTTCACCTAAACCTTTCTGGACATGTCACCCTTAAATCCGCAGTTTCTTATTACCCCTTCCCTTTTACACAATTCAAACTGAACATAAATGTATTCCCTATTATGTCAGCTCAGGCAACAAATTAACTTGAACTGAAATGCATTAAAAAAGTAACAAATTATAAATGCCTGGCTCAACAGTCAAATGAGCATATATAAACATGTATTTACACTATATACAACCGTGAACAAATACATAGTATGGCAAATGAACGCACTAGCTATGTTTTAAGCATGATATAATGAAGGTAAGATGATTTGTATTCCGTCATTTTGCACATTTTCTCACGCATTCAAATCGACTTGTAAGTTGAGCATGTCACAGATGTACAGTACTGGTCTCACACCGTATATAAACAGTACGGTAACTAGATTATATCCAGGTTTGGAAGATGGGGAAAGTAGTACAGTCTGACGTCTGGACGGTTAGAATGTATATATAGAATTAGATATAAGTATAAAGTGGCTGCTCCTAAATTCTCCCATGTTTTTGGTGTCTGTGGGTGACTCAGAGTGAATGAATTAAATATCCTGTAAATTGACGTTATACAGTCTCTTATTCTATAATGTCACAAAGCGTTGTTCTATACTTTAGGTCTTCCCTTCAGTATATTCCGCTACACTTTAGTCCTTTCACGCCAGCATATATATTCGAATGTAACGATATTGGTGAGGATGCTATATGCTATACACTGTATTTGCTGCTACAAGATACAGCACTTCTGTCTTACTCATGAAATAGTGTGAAATATCTATACTGAAGATTTTGTCAATGTTGGTATCTCCTATTGTTATGATCAATGTGATGCTACCTGAATCACCAGTCCACTTTCATACATCATTCTACATTGCACAACACTGTCTGTGGAGTATAAAATTATGCAAACTGTCCTTGGAGCAGTGCATTGTTAGTATATTGTCATGGCTGATTATACCTTTTCATTTAAAAGTGCAGTCATACCATTACAACATTTCCGTGGACATTATCACATGATTACTTCCGCATCATATCACTTACACATAATTATTTGCACGTCATTTAAAGTCAGATATGTCAGGGCAGTCATCACCAGACATTCTCCAATGTATTTTGACATATGTCGTACTCCATAATACTAGAAATACAAGAGATTTCAGCACACTAATGTTGGCTGTATAACATGAACAGCAGATGTAATGTTATCAGGCTCGTTCCATCACCCAATTACACCAACTTGGGTTAGAGCAGCTCATGAGCTAACCCCAAGCAGCTCAGCCAAGGTCAGCACCTCATGAGCTGCTGAGTCCTTTAGTATATCTGTAGATTCAGCCTCTATGAAGGAGTACATTAGCGTGATTCCAGTCATCATTCACACTTACAGCGTGTATCACATCAGCAAGGTATTAATGTCATTAATACAACATCATGATAGGGACATAGGGACATAATTCCTGTCTTAAAGCCATAGATTCTGACACTTTGTCCCAAAAGTGCAGCTTCCAGCATACAACTGTCTGTTTAACAGTGGCTTCAATGTAGCGCTCATCACAATTTGCCGGTCGACTATCTTTGGCACACCCCTCGGTGAGCACAGAAGATTGGTGATAAAAGCGTTTCCAGTCACAGTATTCTCCTTTCAGTCCTATACAGCTGCAGCGATGATCTACAGATGCTATCGCCCATGTGTGACTCGCCCAACCATGTCCTTGCCACATAACATTAGCTTTGCTCACGTAGAAGTCTTGTCACAAGGCTACAGCATCAATTATGCAAATGCCTTTTGTTTGCGAGATTTATTTTTGTAGGCCAACTGATGAGGCCATTGACACATGTAAAGGCACAGTGGTATGGAGAACCCACGGGGTTTCTCAGACTGGCACATTGATTATACTGTTCAGATTTCCTGTCTTCATCAATCGACTGTGGCTTTGTCGAATGACACGATAGATCCGCTGGAAGACGTAGGAGTCATAGACTGACCGAGCTGTGTTGGACATGTCGAAGGGTTCTGAAGTAGGAATCAATACAGCTATGTGTTAGTAATATGCAATGTTGTGGATCCTGTCAAAAATATATAAAGAGTAATTTGAAGATAATATGTTCAAAACATATGAAATACCAAGTCAAGTTATTTTCACAGGAAGCGGACTTGTAAGCATGAAAATGACACATGACACATACCTTCAATACAGATGAACTTCCACTGTCCTGGGTTATCACCAGGAAGTACTGCAGATCTTGAAACCTTCTTGCCAAGTCGGATTGAAATGACCTCATCTTGGAAACTGAAAAATATACAAATATGTTGTACACTTGTGCACAATGGTTATATTACAAGCGCTCCCGCCAATTACAAAAGTCTTTAGTATTACCAAGCACTACACGTGTTGGACCATTGTGCTTTGATGGTAAATCCATTATTTTTCTGTGCAGCAGAAAGATCCGACAAATTGGAAAAGAGTAGGAGAAGAAGGACGAATGGACATCACAGGAGATCCCAAAATGACATATTAGGATGGATACATTTACCAGGAATGGAATAAAATTAAACGTACTCAAACTCTGTGGCATAGTAGCGCAGAAATCCCTTGAAGAGTCTGCCGAGTGAGCTAGTGTTTGGAGATGTGTAAGGTGGCAGCTTGTCGTTCAGAGTCAGTAACCGGACATCAGCAGAGCTACTGAATTTGTTCTGAAAGTGAATAAAATAATATTCATTTCAATTTCCCCTTTGCACTCAATGATTGTAACAGTTCAAACAAAGTACATGTTTTTTCTGAAATGCGTGGCAACTATGAATTTTCAGACAAAATTCGACTCAAATTATGCTGTATACACAAACAAGTTTTGATTTACAATTTTTCTGTATTCCATAGGTATTCATAACATGACACATATGAAGCTACTTACTGGGTACATTTGTTGTAAACTTGGCAGTAACGGCGGCTCACCACGATCTGAATGAAATGTAGTAAACGTGACATATTAAGCACTCGTCAATGCTTCACTAAAACATCAAGTGTGCCGTCTTTTTTACATTAACTTCTCAGCACTTTTGATAATACATGTAAATACATGTATATATGAAACTGTGATGAGTTTACTCATTACGGTCCTTCAGAGACAACCTTATCTTTGAGGTTTATGATTTACTACCACCGAAACCGGCATAAGTCTTTTTTTTCATGACGACACAGGGCGTAGCAAATTATAGCACTATGCAGCGCTTGAAGGTTTAACTCCTTGCTTACACCAGACTTACCTGAGGTTTGAAGGTAGTGGATGACCATCAGGACCAGTGAATAGCTGGAGATGGTGCCTTGACTGGCATCATTGATCTGTTGGCATTGTGCCCAGTGTTTGGCAAACAGCACCAATGGACTCACCCTCCAGTCCACTGTTAAAGTATACAACATGGGTGATACATTAGAAATAATTTCAAATTAAATCTCTATTTTCTTTTATAAGAATAGGCATCGTCTTGGTCTGATTCCCCCCATAATCAGTATTTGATACAAAATACTCAATATAAAATACTCAAGATCCGTTCATTGCCATAAGTATGCCTGTTACATGTACTAAATGTGTGATGCTGACAGACTGATATATAAATCATTTTGTAGAATCTCTCAGGAATATTTCAGGAAGGATCTTTGACATACAAGAGATGGGTCTATAGTGAAGCATTAAGATCTGACCACTTCTCGTAATATTGAGAATAAAAGGATTCCCATCCTCCTTCTGTATGTTCTTTGGTACACCAACCCACAACCCAAGAGTGTTTTACACAATGCTGTACTATAAATGTGTACAAAGACAATACTGCACTTACATCTGGAGTATGCATTAAGTAGATGTGTATTTCTGATGCCAACTGCATTGTTGATGTTAAGGTCCACCTCAACATTACTGATCCTGTCTTGGAACTTCAGAATTGGAACTTTAGCACGAATCAGATTGATCTTGTGTAGAAAACCTGGATAAAATTGAAGCAGTATTTAAGCCACCGATGTCTACATTAATGATTTACCCATGTAACAATTATATTAAAGTTTTACGTTTAAGAGTATTTGCAAGCCCTATTTGCAGGTATTTTAGTTATGCCCATATATATTACTATTATAAATTGTACCAGGTAATTCTTTTTTTAAATCATAAGGATGGAATCGTATACAATGTATTCCAAAGAGTTCTCTCAAAGCCATTGTTAACTAAAGTCTTTGATACTTACTACACGTCCGAAGTGCCTTAAGCAGTATCCTAAGGATCTCGGGGGCTTCCTTCTTCTGATTGATCTAAAATGAAGGTACATGTTTATGTTAAATGAGATGGTCATATTGTAACAAGCACCAGAGGTGGATATGAATAACCAGAATCACTACATCAATTATATTTGTGATTACACAACTCAGATGGTAAACTTCACATATTCAAATCAGGTCAACATGACAGATTAGTACCTCTGCTTGACACAGCATCAGACACATGTCCATGTCACTTGTACCGGAACCAAAGCCATTCATTGACGACCCCACAATGTAGACGCCACAGTCTGAAAACACAATATCAACTATGTTTAAGATGTACGTGTGGGCAACTTTTTGGATTAGGATACATTATTAAAATGATAATTTCAAGATAAGTTTTGTCAACAATAATTGCTTTCTAGGAATCCATTTATTATATAATTTTAATTCTCAAGACAATGGTATCACATCCAGGAATCAACACTTTACTTTTTAGACCCCATCTCCATTGTCAGGGCACATACTCTATATGAACTACAGTTTATCAATTCATTGACAAGGGCATTCTATCATCCCATGTTTCATTGTATATATATATGTGGTTGGGGCAGACCAAGCACTCATCCTAATCCCCATATTTAATAGACTTACACGGGAAAACGCCCTTCATCAGCGTGTACAGAGCTTCCCTAAGCCGCATCTTGCTGGCGTACACCTCCTTACTCTGGTGCCGAGCTTCATAGTACTGCCAGATGTACTGAGTCATCTAGAAAGCAGAGATCCGGACGAGATCAACGTAGTACTTTACACGTAACTAAATGTTATTTCAAATGTCAACGAATGTGTATATATATTTCTCCCATGTCCTGGAATAAAGTAATTAAATATATAAACGTGTTTTTTTCTTCTAAATATTTAAGATCAAATTGGTAGGGTTTAATGATTTGAGAGCCTGTGCAGGTCTACTTACAGCATCCATTTCCAGATTTCGGTGAACCGGTGTTTGTGAATAATCACCGCCTCCTCCTCCGTCATGGGCACGGGACCGCTTCTTCTGCGGACTGTGTCGCAGGTCCATGTGACGCCTTAAATACAAAGTTATATATAAAAAATAATGTACGGTATGTATATACACTTTAATACTTAAATTTAATAAATACAAGATTTGTGGACACTGGGGCTGCCACGCTGACCTCCCCCCCCCCCCCCCGCCAGGTTTGCCTTGCAAGATAACCAGGGTTCCACAAAAATTTCAGATTAAATTTCCATGATATTGATGACATTGTTCTGGGGGTCAGGGGCTTGGCATTCCAGACAACTTTCAATTTCCATGACATTCCATGACACGTGGGAACCCTAATAACCTATAGAGGTAATACTTTTTAATTGTAAGGAGAACCTGATTGAATTGTGCATATTTAAACAAAAATTACAATTGATATACTTGGATTCTATTCTTACTTGATTCCTCTTGCCTCCATCATGTCAGTATCCTCTATAGGTGCGTAAACCGTGTGTATGTCCTGCAGGGAAGGGCTAGGCTCACGAGAACTGTGTGGCGTTGATCCAGTAGAAGTGGAGTTTTCCTTCAAAGAATCATCCCCCTGCAGTAAAGCCGGCACACTCACACTCCCTTTCAAAGTCTCTTTCTTCCTATGTAATGTCCCCCTGGTGTATGTGGATGAGTTCTGGTGGTAAAACCCTGAGTTGACGAACGCAAAGTTTTGAAGAAGATACTGAGTCGGGTTTAACGACTTCGGAGCCTGTGCAGGCACTTGGACTAGACGGTGCTGGGCAAAGCCGGGGTGTATGCTGCTGAGGCCCTGTGTCCCCGCTCCTGGAAAGCCGGTTAGTAGGGAAACGTTGGGGATGTGGGACTGGAAACTGTTAGGCAGATAGCCATTCATGACTGGGAGTGTTGGCTGCTGGGTGGTGGGCTTTAAGCACCTGGCTGATACGTTAACTACCTTGATGCTTCCCCTACGGGACAGTGCTGTAGGCAGCATCTAGAACACGCCCATAACGACTGTGTTGCCCTTCAACAGTTCTGAAATAAGTAAGAAACATCATTATACAGTATTTCAAAACAGAGATGCCCAGTGTTTATATCTACTAGATTGGGAGTCAGGGAGTCTAGATTGGGAGCCCTTTTGCTAGAAATCGACATGGCGAGACGGTCAATACTATGGGGACCCATGTAGAGGCACACATATGATGTATTGAAACTAATATCTAAATCATGTTATCCAACCGCATTCCCTAAAGTATTGCTAGTTGTCTAACCTCAAGCTATCAGCCTCATTTAAAAGAGTGGGTAAGGTGGCACACTTGGCCAGACGTATCCGGAAAAGGGCGGTCTAGTCTTAGTTGGACTGCCCAACCAATAATCTGATACAGTGATAGGTGCTCTCTCTACACACGCAGTCAGTGTAGTCTCTCTCTGTGACTATCTAGTCTAGGTCAAATATTGAAGAGGTTCTTCCCTCAACTGCGAAACTGTCAAAATATAGATACCATTTTCAGGGAATAATGAGTGGATAAATCATACTCATAGTAAATGATAGTAATAAATGATGTAGACTCTGGTTCAAAATACACTTTTAACATTCATTTTATTATGGGGGGGGGGGGGTGATTAGGAGGGAAACGCCCTGCCCAGCCTTAGGCTTTAAAAGGCCTAGTACTTGTAGTAGACTATAGATAGTAGTAAGGGCTAGTAGACTAGAGTGGCGGGCTAGACCTAGTCAGGCATTATTTAAATCATTATCATTTATCAATTTCATGTGAATGGGGGTCTGATTGAACTAGGCTATTTTACATCTTTCCGAACGAGTTAGCCTATTTTAGATCATGGCTTAAGACAGCTAGAGACTAGTAGAGGGGACTACTCTAGTCTAGAGTAGAGAATGAGGAGTGGCAATTCACTCACTCAATCACCGCGAATAATTTGTGTGGATCCCCAACCGGTCTAGTAACTGGTCCGAGCCGAGGCAAGTGTCAGAAACTGTCACTGTCAACTGAAGCCGGAATCAGATTGCGCTTCCCATCGAAGACTACTATACACGGAGACTGGCCAGCAACTGCACCAGATCCTGACTGATATATACAGCTATACTTTCAAAATATTGTGCAACAAAGTAGGATAAAATACCTGTTTGGGCCCGATCTCAGCTGTGGCGAAACTTCATTCAGACGCCATATTGGGAAAGAGAGCGGAATACGTCATCAATTCTTGTGTACAACGTTCAACAGATTGCTGATAGAGGGCGCCACGCGACGTTAAGCACGTGGCGCCATCTAAAATAACACAAATCCGTGATTCGTGGTAAGTTTTTATAACTAATTGTGCTTCAAAACAACTACTGTAAACTTGAAATACGGGCAAAGGGTGAGTGAGTATTGTGTCTAGTGGGTTTACTTCATTCTAACCCAAATTAATTGCACTGTAGGACATCAAACAAAGAGCGCGTCACCGCGTGCACTTTGTAACCCGTTTGTTTACGTCGCCATCTTTGTTTAGCAGGTGCGCGCCCTCTGAGCTACTCGCGAGTTACATAAGCGCGGGTTCACATCTCAGCGCGTGGTCCACGCCCACCCCACACTCTCAACACAACACGGACTACCACACAAGTATCTCTGCATGCACACTCTAGTGTAAACATCTGTACGACACCATGATTGAGTCGGACACAGTTCCCCAGCCGCATGTGACACAATTCACACTGTGAAGCATGTGAACAGTGAAGCATGTGATGCATCACATGCAGGCCGCAGGGTGACCGCTGGGTTCGTTTCATGTAAGTCGTACATGTCTCAATGTGGGCGTGTCCTGTATTTGGCCAACTGAGTCAGTACCAACTTGCTGAGGCAACACATACAACGCACTGCAGCCCACCAGATCCACAACATTTTTAAGGGTGCTCTACCCACTCCCGGTACCCACTAAACCCGGTGACGGTGTGGCAGTAGTATACTATAATTTATAGTATAGGATAGCCTATAGCTCAGCTGGATCATTCTTTCTCAAGCCAAGGCCGAATTGCAAATGCCTATGTCCGGCGTCCTACGGCAGTTGATTACATTTAGTACCTGGTAAGTCCACTAATAATAATAATGATAATGATGCTAATGCTTATATTAAATAATGATAATAATAATGATAATGATAATAATCTTTTATTGACAACAAAGGAGGTCATTATTGACCTATGTGTCATACATTCAGCATATATATGTCACTACTCTACAACTATGCCTATTAAAGTGCTACATATCTACATGTATCGAACAGTTTAAACATAGAGTCAATAACACAGTTATCAAATATATAAAACACCCACTCGCACACATACACACATTCATACACAAGCATAATAGACATTGTCTTTGCGTAAGTGCAGTGTATACAAATTTGGCAAGTGCCTTTATAACAATAGCATCACTGTTTGTCATAACTGAGATAAACTTATCTAGGTCTGACATTTCTTGGTAGTTATGTATCATGCCATTTAGGCCACTCAAAATAAAAAGTTGTTTCTCATCACCGCGCGCATCATAAAAATCGTGATTTGAGGAAAACTTTTTTTTTTTTTTTACATTTTTGATGAAAAATGTGTTAAAATTGAGGAATTATTGACAAATTTGGTCTCAAATTAAAGCTTATGCTGTCAGTCATGCAGTCAGCATGGAATAAATTGCATTAAAACTATTTTTGGGGATCTTTAAACACTGAAGTACTATAACATGAAAATTGATCGCGAAAAGTCTACATTTTCCTATATATTTAGGCTCAAGCAAAAAAAAAAAAATTAAATAAAAAAAACGCCCTCGTCATATTTTTCACTGCTTGGTGATGAGAAACGACTTTTTTTTTTGAGTGGCCTTATATTAGTCAGAAAATCTTCTTTTGAGACCTTATGAAAATCACAACCTGCTAACAGATGTATCTCATCATCTATATCACCACTAGAACAGTATAAACAGATCCTTCACAAACAGGTTTTGGAGGCCTACAGTGCCTCCCTGTCTCTATACCTAGGTAATGTAATAGATAGACTATGGTTATGAGAGGCTAACTCAGAATAACCACAGTAAACTGGCTGGCACCCTTGTAGGGTGCCTGCCACTCTACAGTAGTCATATTTTGAGTTAGCCTCAGATAACCATTGTCTATCTGTTTTAAACCACAGCTGTAAGGTTATGTGAGTCTACACAGAAATAACCAAGGTGTGAAATGCTTTGTCTTTGTTTGTTTGTTAATTCTTTTATTTAACCTGCTTTACATATGTAACGGACCAACTATGTGATAGCGTGAAGTTAGTCGTTCATTGTATTAAATTAATAGATTGCGAGATGAGGCTTGGTTATAAAACTATTTATTCATGGCAAGAAAAGGTAAAGTAGAAGTTAAAACCGAAGTTAAAACCAAGGTAAAAACCTGAAATATACAAGACAGAAATATTGTCTTAGAGACCTTTGACAAGTCTAATTTCAGCACACAATAATAACAAATTATTGTTCTAAGGACATGCGCAAGTCTACATAATTCATACAATAACCAAATTGTACAATGGACTTGTGCAAGTCTATCTCACACATTAATACAAAAATACTGTACGGGACCTATGCAAGTCTATGGTCATAATACACAAATATTGTATAATGGACCTATGCAAGTCTACACCAAATATGTTACTGTCCAACATATTACCATGGTCTTATACATTTGTAATATCAATATTCTAGAGGATAATAACTAAGATCTATGCAAGTCTAGGCAAACATACATAAACACACTATTATGTAATTACCATGGAAAACCATCCATCCCTAGATATACATTGCACCAGTGGCTGTCATGTATATGCCATATTATCTTAGGTTACATTATCCAAAAACTAAGAATACACTTAAGACCTAGGCAAGTCAATGTCACACATTCCCAGTAGACATACATGTATGTAGACAACACAGAGCAGCCCCCATATAGTACACACAGAACTATAATCTCCATACAGTAGAACATCAGTTATAAAATCAAAGGTAATTAATTAATAACTCACCCCACACACAACCTGTGGGAACCAGGCAGGTTACTGCCTAAACAGGGCTCCTCCCACAACCATCTCTCCTATAATATAAACATTTATAGAAATATAGACATTTGCCTATGATAGGTGGAACCAGTTTACATATATGGGTACTACACATATATAGAATCATTACATACATGACTCACTACACATATACCAATACACTGCATATATTTTAGATACATGCTCTTGTACTCTTGATATAATACATACACACAGAAAACATTGCAACATTACACAAAGAGACTCCCTGTGCCCTAAGATGTAGGCCCCCTACTGTGGTATGTGGCAGGGTCAGCTAGGGTCAACCACCCACCCACCATACAGGGTAACACCCCCTTACTCCAACCCCTGAGAAACCCTTGCAAAGTCCCCTTATGGTAGGTACATGTATATACAAAGTAGCCAAAGTGTGTTAACTTACATTAGCTAAGTGGTCAGCATGTCATTGGAAGGATCCTCAAGTTGAGAAAGGGCTTTCTGTCACTTAAAGTGACCAGACTGCTCCTGTGAGTGTTGTCCAAGCTCCTCCCTCCTTCTCCAAACACAGAGAGAGAGCTGCTCATCTAGGACTAGGCTTGGAGAGTGTCCAGTGACCAAAGGGCCATCTTGTGGACTAAAATGGTACCAGCATAGATGGAAGCGCCATCTATTTTGATATGTTACATCCACCCCCACTTTTTGTGAAGCACCCTTGCAAGCCACTCAAGTCATTTTTGTCCTCCCCGCCATCAGTTGCAACATCAGCAAATGTGCCTGGGCCATCTGTCCCAGCATCTCTGTGGTATGTCCCCCAGTGGTGCCTTGCTGTTCAATAGCAACCACTGATTTGGGCAGGTTGTATGGGTCAGGATGGTGTCCTGCACCCCTCCTGCTTGTTCTTCTTGGGGCCTGTTCTTCCACCTGGCACCCATCATTTGTTTCGCTGTCACTATCCTCCTGGTCTGCTGCCATTTGCCTATCAGTATTTGGGATGGTAGCGGGAATTATGAGCTCGACTTCACTGTCAGATGTATCGTCATCCTCATAGTTGGGAGGCTGGCGAGCCGCCAGATCTTCACGCGCAACTATGTTTTCCACAGGTCTGGGCTCATGCAGACTCTGACAGTGAAGCAGATCTCTCCGGTTTAGCGTTCTGACATCCTCAGGATCACTTGCACTCTTGATGGTATAGACATTACCATTTCTCTTCAAGACGATATATGGTTGTCTATCCCAGTGATCCTGGATCTTGTTTCTTCCCCTGACAGACCTATTCCATCTAAATACTCTGGCACCCACTGGAATCTCAGTATTTGTTCTAGCATCTTTATTATGACGATCTTGGCGCTTGAGAGCAGCCTCCTCTATGTTGGCTCCAGCTCTCTCCAACGCATCCTCCAGACGCCTTCGATGCTCCCCCAGCCATGCATCAACCTCCCTCTCCCTCCCTTCCTCATTTGGTGTCTCCTCTCTCGTAGCTTCCAACAGCTGGTCAATTGGAAGGCGAGGCTCTCTGCCAAATAGAAGGTAATAGGGTGAGTAACCGGTACTCGCATGTGGGCTGGTGTTATACGCAAACACCAATTCAGGTAAATGGACTGGCCATTTACTTTTCTTCTCTGGAGGTAGAGTCCTCAGCAGGTCATGTAGAGTCCTATTAAATCTCTCACACTGGCCATTTCCCTCAGGGTAATACGGAGTTGTTCGAGACCGTTTCACACCATAGAATCTACATAACTGTGCAACTACCTCTGACTCAAAGTTGCGTCCTTGGTCGGAGTGAATCCGACGAGGGACACCAAACTTAACAAACCATTCGTTCACTAAGATCTTTGCCACCGTGCTCGCCTTCTGATCCCTGGTCGGAAAGGCCATCGTGTACTTACTAAACACGTCTGTCACGACCAGCACATTCTCACGGCCATCTGTCGGCATTTCCAAGACTGTGAAGTCCATAGCCACAATGTCCAGTGGTTGCTTGGCGATCAGGCTTCCCATAGTTAGCTTCCCTGCTCGTGGTGTCTTTGCTATTACGCACCGCTCACATCCCCTGACGTGCTTCTCAACGTCCGCAGCCATACCAGGCCAAAAACATCGCTGCCGAACAAGAGCCAAAGTCCTCTCCACTGCCTGGTGCCCAGCCTTGTCATGGAGCTCCCGAAGGATATCCAGCCTCAAGGCCTCGGGCAGCAGGAGCTGTTTGACCTCTTCACCCTCGAGAGTCACCTTTCTGAACCAGATGTTGTTGATCTGCTCAAGACTTTCCCATTCCCATAGAACCTTCCGGACCTCCTTGGGGTATTTCATGAGCTGTCGGGTGGTTGGACGATGACTCAATCCAGCCAGGTGTTCGAGCACTGGATCATTCTCCTGCATCTGCCTAATATCCCTATTTTGTAGCACTGGCAGTGCACTAGTCCCAACCATCTCGACTCTTACTGACTCCCGAGCACTGGTCTCATTCGTCCTGACAGTCACCAGAGTTTGGTGAACGCCTGCCAGGTGTATAGTCAGCGGGATGCGAGTGTGGCTTACCACAGCATCTACGCTAGTTATTTGATCTTTGCGGCTCAGTGCATCCGCACTTTGGTTTTCTTTCCCTGAGCGATACCTTATGGTGAAATTATACGGGGCCAAATCAGCTGCCCAGCGCTGCTCCACCGCTCCCAACTTGGCCGTCGCTAGATGGGCCAATGGGTTGTTATCTGTCAGGACAGTGAACTGAGCTCCAATGAGGTAATCACTGAGCTTATCTGTCACTGCCCACTTCAGCGCTAGCATCTCCAGCTTCATGGAACTATAATTTTCCATATTACGCTCAGACTTCCTGAGACCTCTAGAAGCATAGGCGATAACCACCTGTCTCCCATGCTGTTCCTGACTAAGCACCGCCCCAAGTCCCTGATGACTTGCGTCCGTTTCAAGGGTAAAAGGTTGCTTGAAGTCTGGGTACCCCAGCACTGGAGGGCTGGTCAGCTTCTGCTTCAAGGTCTTGAAGGCTTGATCACATTCCTCATTCCAACGACTTCTGAACTCTTCATCAGTCAAGGAGACATGTTTCTTTCCCTTCTTCCTCGTCCCACCACCGAGTAGGTCGTTCAAAGGAGCCGCGATCTTGGCAAATCCTTCAACAAACCTACGGTAGTAAGAGGCTAGACCGAGGAAAGATCTTAGTTGTGTCACCGTCCCTGGCTTTTCCCACTCAAGGATATCTTTGGTGAGGCCTGGGTCGATAGCCACCCCTTCCGCAGACACAATGTGCCCCAGGTATTTGACCTCCTCCTTGAAAAGATGACACTTCTCTGGTTTGACCTTCAGACCATGCTTACCAAGACGTTCCAAGACATCTTTCAACCTCTGCAGAGTCTCCTCGAAGGTACTCCCAAAGACAAGCAGGTCATCAAGGTATATGAGAACATGCTGGTAGTTCACATCACCAAAGATGCCGTCCATTAAGCGCTGGAATGTTGCTGGGGCATTACATAAGCCAAATGGCATCCGGTTGAACTTGTAGAGTCCACCAGTCCCAGCACGGAAGGCAGTCTTGGGTTTATCTGCCTCTGCCATTGGCACTTGTAAGTAGCCATGAGCCAAATCCAAGGAACAGAAGTATTTGGCTCCTCGCAGAGCATCAATGGCTTCTTCTATCCTCGGAAGTGGATAGGCATCCTTACGGGTCTTCTGGTTAAGAGCTCTGAAGTCCACACAGATCCGTAGCTTCCCATCCTTCTTATGGACAACTACAATCTGTGATCCATAGGGGCTTGTTGATTCCCTTATGACTTCCTTCTCCAACCAGTCATGAAGCACATTCTTCACTTCATCTTGCAGGTGAGGCGGAATTCTACGGTGAGCTAACCTTACCGGGGTCTTGTCCTCCAAAGGGATCTCGTGTTCAACCATCGTTGCACACCCCAAATCATTCTCTTCACGGCTAAACACATCAGAGTGAATTTTCAGCGTCTGACCCAATTTAGCTTTCTCTTCCTCACTAAGATTGGAAGAAATATTGAAGGGAAGATCTTCTACCCTAGTCTGCAGTCTTTCCTCCTGTTCTGTCCTTGCCCCTTGACTCCTGAGCTTACACTGCTCCTCAATGTCTCCACCAACAACAGTCACCTCATGGATTTCCCCCAACCGGGCCCTGGCTGGTATCCACACAGCTCCCCTGCCGTGGTTGACAATAGAGACAAGCAGTGTCCCCTGCTCAGACACTGGGCTAAGGCTTTCCTGTATACTTACATTCACAGGAAGACCAGCAGAGTCACTTGGCTGAACGAGTCCTGTGTAACAATGCCGTATTTTGCGTGCTGTTGCCTTCACAGTAACTACGGTTCGACCCGGGATCTGCACCGAATTCCGACCTGCAACCTTCAACCGACTGATAATCCCTGTTGGATTACTTGGTTGTACTGTAGCCGCCTCGCACAGTGGTAAAACCTGTGCCCAAGATTTCCCTTCCGGCAACGACTGTTTAATCTGTGATATATAATTTGGTCCCATCTCCTTTTCCAAGACGGCCGCCAACCTATTTAGCAGATTGCACCCGACGAGAACCGGTACCTCGTCATCCCTCTGGTCAAGTGTGGCCTTCTTCACGAAGAAGCCCACATCATCGATGCACCTTCCCAATACATCCACAGTCACCTGGAAGTAACCAGCATAAGGGACTCCAAGGCTGTTGGTCGCCGTTATGGTTAGCCAACTACTTGGATCCACCAATGCTGATCCCTTGCCCATCAGGTGTTGTCTATAAAAAGATTCTGTGACTGTGGACACATTGGAACCAGTGTCCAGAAGACATGGAGCAATCATGCCGCCCAGTCTCACGGTACCGTGAGGACACTTACCTATTCCATACGTCACGATCTCCTCCCTGGACACACCCTCCGAGCCGGAAGAGCCCCCTCCCACTGTCTGGCTCCGGACAGTGGTGGGTTCTAGTTTTCCGCCTTCCCGGAAGAGTCCTGGCCCTTGGGGGTCAGGCTCTTTTCGTTCGGGCAATCCCGTTTGAGGTGGCCCCACTCGTTGCATTTATAGCACCAGGGTTCCCACTTCTTCTTCTTTGCCCCAGATCCAGCTGGCTTGTCTGACTTGAGAGACAACTGCTCCCGGACCTGCTGTGTAATCTTGGCAATGAGGTCGGCACTTACCTCCACCCTTTCCTCTGCGGCCCGAACAACGCTGGGCTCCGCCCCCAACCACTGGAGGGCCTTGTCCCGCAGGTCCAGGTAACTAACCCTTTGGTTAGCCTCCAAGTACCGGAGCAGATCCCTGCTCAGGTGTTTGTCCTTGACACCCAAGGCGAACCTCTCGTTCAATTCGGCATCAGCCAATGGTCGGGAGGGGTCACGGGCCTTGACCTGGTCCTGGAGCTTGAGCAGGTCATGGGAGAAGTCAATGACAGACTCCCCGTTACCCTGCCTCCGGGTGAAGAACCTCTCCTTCAGGGCAGCTACTGTCACTCCAACTCCAGCAGAGCTGAAGAGGTCCAGCAGTACCTTGAAGGCGTCCTCGGCCTTCTTGCAGTCAACGCGGTGGCGCATCTCGCGACGCGCCTGCCCGTCCAGCTGGTCCAAGACCATGGCCATCTGCCTCTGGTCTCCCACCTGCCCACGGCTGTCGAGATGGGCCCGCATGTCCATGACCCACTCTTCAATCTCAACGCCATTTGGCCCTGCTGGCGGACCAGAGAAAACAGCACGTTTTCGCTCCCGGTGGATGTACACTGGAGCCTGTGACCCAGCTGCAGTGGTACCTTCTGCCAGCTCCTGAGTGAGTTTCTCATTGGATTCAGCTAGTTTCTTACCTGTTTCCCTCTCCTTTTCCAGCTCATGCTGGAGAGCCTCCAGCCTCGCCTTGAGATCTGCCTCCGACATACTGACCACTTGCACTTGTTTCCAAAAAAACGCACGTATCGGCGAGTAGAAATTTCTTAAGAATTTTTCCCAACAGTACCACCCACTGTTACCTCGCACTAACCGTTATTATTCTTGGTAACCCCTAATGATTAATTTTTCAAAAAAAGAAGAAATTCAAATAGACCAATATTTTTTTTTAAGTAACCTTTGTTCTCAATAACAAAATTTGAATAACCCTTTTTTTCTCAAGCAACCTTTGTTTTTGTTCAAGTAACCTATGTTCTTAGTCACATCGTCAGTATCTAGAGCATCTAGAGATAGGAAAACAGTCACCTTGTTTACATCACAATTGTCACACAATCAGACAAGTAAACAAAACATTAGCAGGTACACAAAAATGGCAGCAGCTGCTGGACATCTGTCTGTTCCGATGTACTCCCCTGAGCGATTTTTCACGAACTCTGTAGTTCCCTCGCCCCACTTCTTGAGCCGCATCGCACCAACACGTCCCCCTCGCCATTTCCAATTCGATCCTGTCCTGCGTCATCCGTGTGCAGGGTTTATACCTCCTCCTTACCATGCCATAGTTTGAACCATGAAGCCTCATCCCACCGCTGTCACCAAAATGTAACGGACCAACTATGTGATAGCGTGAAGTTAGTCGTTCATTGTATTAAATTAATAGATTGCGAGATGAGGCTTGGTTATAAAACTATTTATTCATGGCAAGAAAAGGTAAAGTAGAAGTTAAAACCGAAGTTAAAACCAAGGTAAAAACCTGAAATATACAAGACAGAAATATTGTCTTAGAGACCTTTGACAAGTCTAATTTCAGCACACAATAATAACAAATTATTGTTCTAAGGACATGCGCAAGTCTACATAATTCATACAATAACCAAATTGTACAATGGACTTGTGCAAGTCTATCTCACACATTAATACAAAAATACTGTACGGGACCTATGCAAGTCTATGGTCATAATACACAAATATTGTATAATGGACCTATGCAAGTCTACACCAAATATGTTACTGTCCAACATATTACCATGGTCTTATACATTTGTAATATCAATATTCTAGAGGATAATAACTAAGATCTATGCAAGTCTAGGCAAACATACATAAACACACTATTATGTAATTACCATGGAAAACCATCCATCCCTAGATATACATTGCACCAGTGGCTGTCATGTATATGCCATATTATCTTAGGTTACATTATCCAAAAACTAAGAATACACTTAAGACCTAGGCAAGTCAATGTCACACATTCCCAGTAGACATACATGTATGTAGACAACACAGAGCAGCCCCCATATAGTACACACAGAACTATAATCTCCATACAGTAGAACATCAGTTATAAAATCAAAGGTAATTAATTAATAACTCACCCCACACACAACCTGTGGGAACCAGGCAGGTTACTGCCTAAACAGGGCTCCTCCCACAACCATCTCTCCTATAATATAAACATTTATAGAAATATAGACATTTGCCTATGATAGGTGGAACCAGTTTACATATATGGGTACTACACATATATAGAATCATTACATACATGACTCACTACACATATACCAATACACTGCATATATTTTAGATACATGCTCTTGTACTCTTGATATAATACATACACACAGAAAACATTGCAACATTACACAAAGAGACTCCCTGTGCCCTAAGATGTAGGCCCCCTACTGTGGTATGTGGCAGGGTCAGCTAGGGTCAACCACCCACCCACCATACAGGGTAACACCCCCTTACTCCAACCCCTGAGAAACCCTTGCAAAGTCCCCTTATGGTAGGTACATGTATATACAAAGTAGCCAAAGTGTGTTAACTTACATTAGCTAAGTGGTCAGCATGTCATTGGAAGGATCCTCAAGTTGAGAAAGGGCTTTCTGTCACTTAAAGTGACCAGACTGCTCCTGTGAGTGTTGTCCAAGCTCCTCCCTCCTTCTCCAAACACAGAGAGAGAGCTGCTCATCTAGGACTAGGCTTGGAGAGTGTCCAGTGACCAAAGGGCCATCTTGTGGACTAAAATGGTACCAGCATAGATGGAAGCGCCATCTATTTTGATATGTTACATCCACCCCCACTTTTTGTGAAGCACCCTTGCAAGCCACTCAAGTCATTTTTGTCCTCCCCGCCATCAGTTGCAACATCAGCAAATGTGCCTGGGCCATCTGTCCCAGCATCTCTGTGGTATGTCCCCCAGTGGTGCCTTGCTGTTCAATAGCAACCACTGATTTGGGCAGGTTGTATGGGTCAGGATGGTGTCCTGCACCCCTCCTGCTTGTTCTTCTTGGGGCCTGTTCTTCCACCTGGCACCCATCATTTGTTTCGCTGTCACTATCCTCCTGGTCTGCTGCCATTTGCCTATCAGTATTTGGGATGGTAGCGGGAATTATGAGCTCGACTTCACTGTCAGATGTATCGTCATCCTCATAGTTGGGAGGCTGGCGAGCCGCCAGATCTTCACGCGCAACTATGTTTTCCACAGGTCTGGGCTCATGCAGACTCTGACAGTGAAGCAGATCTCTCCGATTTAGCGTTCTGACATCCTCAGGATCACTTGCACTCTTGATGGTATAGACATTACCATTTCTCTTCAAGACGATATATGGTTGTCTATCCCAGTGATCCTGGATCTTGTTTCTTCCCCTGACAGACCTATTCCATCTAAATACTCTGGCACCCACTGGAATCTCAGTATTTGTTCTAGCATCTTTATTATGACGATCTTGGCGCTTGAGAGCAGCCTCCTCTATGTTGGCTCCAGCTCTCTCCAACGCATCCTCCAGACGCCTTCGATGCTCCCCCAGCCATGCATCAACCTCCCTCTCCCTCCCTTCCTCATTTGGTGTCTCCTCTCTCGTAGCTTCCAACAGCTGGTCAATTGGAAGGCGAGGCTCTCTGCCAAATAGAAGGTAATAGGGTGAGTAACCGGTACTCGCATGTGGGGTGGTGTTATACGCAAACACCAATTCAGGTAAATGGACTGGCCATTTACTTTTCTTCTCTGGAGGTAGAGTCCTCAGCAGGTCATGTAGAGTCCTATTAAATCTCTCACACTGGCCATTTCCCTCAGGGTAATACGGAGTTGTTCGAGACCGTTTCACACCATAGAATCTACATAACTGTGCAACTACCTCTGACTCAAAGTTGCGTCCTTGGTCGGAGTGAATCCGACGAGGGACACCAAACTTAACAAACCATTCGTTCACTAAGATCTTTGCCACCGTGCTCGCCTTCTGATCCCTGGTCGGAAAGGCCATCGTGTACTTACTAAACACGTCTGTCACGACCAGCACATTCTCACGGCCATCTGTCGGCATTTCCAAGACTGTGAAGTCCATAGCCACAATGTCCAGTGGTTGCTTGGCGATCAGGCTTCCCATAGTTAGCTTCCCTGCTCGTGGTGTCTTTGCTATTACGCACCGCTCACATCCCCTGACGTGCTTCTCAACGTCCGCAGCCATACCAGGCCAAAAACATCGCTGCCGAACAAGAGCCAAAGTCCTCTCCACTGCCTGGTGCCCAGCCTTGTCATGGAGCTCCCGAAGGATATCCAGCCTCAAGGCCTCGGGCAGCAGGAGCTGTTTGACCTCTTCACCCTCGAGAGTCACCTTTCTGAACCAGATGTTGTTGATCTGCTCAAGACTTTCCCATTCCCATAGAACCTTCCGGACCTCCTTGGGGTATTTCATGAGCTGTCGGGTGGTTGGACGATGACTCAATCCAGCCAGGTGTTCGAGCACTGGATCATTCTCCTGCATCTGCCTAATATCCCTATTTTGTAGCACTGGCAGTGCACTAGTCCCAACCATCTCGACTCTTACTGACTCCCGAGCACTGGTCTCATTCGTCCTGACAGTCACCAGAGTTTGGTGAACGCCTGCCAGGTGTATAGTCAGCGGGATGCGAGTGTGGCTTACCACAGCATCTACGCTAGTTATTTGATCTTTGCGGCTCAGTGCATCCGCACTTTGGTTTTCTTTCCCTGAGCGATACCTTATGGTGAAATTATACGGGGCCAAATCAGCTGCCCAGCGCTGCTCCACCGCTCCCAACTTGGCCGTCGCTAGATGGGCCAATGGGTTGTTATCTGTCAGGACAGTGAACTGAGCTCCAATGAGGTAATCACTGAGCTTATCTGTCACTGCCCACTTCAGCGCTAGCATCTCCAGCTTCATGGAACTATAATTTTCCATATTACGCTCAGACTTCCTGAGACCTCTAGAAGCATAGGCGATAACCACCTGTCTCCCATGCTGTTCCTGACTAAGCACCGCCCCAAGTCCCTGATGACTTGCGTCCGTTTCAAGGGTAAAAGGTTGCTTGAAGTCTGGGTACCCCAGCACTGGAGGGCTGGTCAGCTTCTGCTTCAAGGTCTTGAAGGCTTGATCACATTCCTCATTCCAACGACTTCTGAACTCTTCATCAGTCAAGGAGACATGTTTCTTTCCCTTCTTCCTCGTCCCACCACCGAGTAGGTCGTTCAAAGGAGCCGCGATCTTGGCAAATCCTTCAACAAACCTACGGTAGTAAGAGGCTAGACCGAGGAAAGATCTTAGTTGTGTCACCGTCCCTGGCTTTTCCCACTCAAGGATATCTTTGGTGAGGCCTGGGTCGATAGCCACCCCTTCCGCAGACACAATGTGCCCCAGGTATTTGACCTCCTCCTTGAAAAGATGACACTTCTCTGGTTTGACCTTCAGACCATGCTTACCAAGACGTTCCAAGACATCTTTCAACCTCTGCAGAGTCTCCTCGAAGGTACTCCCAAAGACAAGCAGGTCATCAAGGTATATGAGAACATGCTGGTAGTTCACATCACCAAAGATGCCGTCCATTAAGCGCTGGAATGTTGCTGGGGCATTACATAAGCCAAATGGCATCCGGTTGAACTCGTAGAGTCCACCAGTCCCAGCACGGAAGGCAGTCTTGGGTTTATCTGCCTCTGCCATTGGCACTTGTAAGTAGCCATGAGCCAAATCCAAGGAACAGAAGTATTTGGCTCCTCGCAGAGCATCAATGGCTTCTTCTATCCTCGGAAGTGGATAGGCATCCTTACGGGTCTTCTGGTTAAGAGCTCTGAAGTCCACACAGATCCGTAGCTTCCCATCCTTCTTACGGACAACTACAATCTGTGATCCATAGGGGCTTGTTGATTCCCTTATGACTTCCTTCTCCAACCAGTCATGAAGCACATTCTTCACTTCATCTTGCAGGTGAGGCGGAATTCTACGGTGAGCTAACCTTACCGGGGTCTTGTCCTCCAAAGGGATCTCGTGTTCAACCATCGTTGCACACCCCAAATCATTCTCTTCACGGCTAAACACATCAGAGTGAATTTTCAGCGTCTGACCCAATTTAGCTTTCTCTTCCTCACTAAGATTGGAAGAAATATTGAAGGGAAGATCTTCTACCCTAGTCTGCAGTCTTTCCTCCTGTTCTGTCCTTGCCCCTTGACTCCTGAGCTTACACTGCTCCTCAATGTCTCCACCAACAACAGTCACCTCATGGATTTCCCCCAACCGGGCCCTGGCTGGTATCCACACAGCTCCCCTGCCGTGGTTGACAATAGAGACAAGCAGTGTCCCCTGCTCAGACACTGGGCTAAGGCTTTCCTGTATACTTACATTCACAGGAAGACCAGCAGAGTCACTTGGCTGAACGAGTCCTGTGTAACAATGCCGTATTTTGCGTGCTGTTGCCTTCACAGTAACTACGGTTCGACCCGGGATCTGCACCGAATTCCGACCTGCAACCTTCAACCGACTGATAATCCCTGTTGGATTACTTGGTTGTACTGTAGCCGCCTCGCACAGTGGTAAAACCTGTGCCCAAGATTTCCCTTCCGGCAACGACTGTTTAATCTGTGATATATAATTTGGTCCCATCTCCTTTTCCAAGACGGCCGCCAACCTATTTAGCAGATTGCACCCGACGAGAACCGGTACCTCGTCATCCCTCTGGTCAAGTGTGGCCTTCTTCACGAAGAAGCCCACATCATCGATGCACCTTCCCAATACATCCACAGTCACCTGGAAGTAACCAGCATAAGGGACTCCAAGGCTGTTGGTCGCCGTTATGGTTAGCCAACTACTTGGATCCACCAATGCTGATCCCTTGCCCATCAGGTGTTGTCTATAAAAAGATTCTGTGACTGTGGACACATTGGAACCAGTGTCCAGAAGACATGGAGCAATCATGCCGCCCAGTCTCACGGTACCGTGAGGACACTTACCTATTCCATACGTCACGATCTCCTCCCTGGACACACCCTCCGAGCCGGAAGAGCCCCCTCCCACTGTCTGGCTCCGGACAGTGGTGGGTTCTAGTTTTCCGCCTTCCCGGAAGAGTCCTGGCCCTTGGGGGTCAGGCTCTTTTCCTTTTGGGCAATCCCGTTTGAGGTGGCCCCACTCGTTGCATTTATAGCACCAGGGTTCCCACTTCTTCTTCTTTGCCCCAGATCCAGCTGGCTTGTCTGACTTGAGAGACAACTGCTCCCGGACCTGCTGTGTAATCTTGGCAATGAGGTCGGCACTTACCTCCACCCTTTCCTCTGCGGCCCGAACAACGCTGGGCTCCGCCCCCAACCACTGGAGGGCCTTGTCCCGCAGGTCCAGGTAACTAACCCTTTGGTTAGCCTCCAAGTACCGGAGCAGATCCCTGCTCAGGTGTTTGTCCTTGACACCCAAGGCGAACCTCTCGTTCAATTCGGCATCAGCCAATGGTCGGGAGGGGTCACGGGCCTTGACCTGGTCCTGGAGCTTGAGCAGGTCATGGGAGAAGTCAATGACAGACTCCCCGTTACCCTGCCTCCGGGTGAAGAACCTCTCCTTCAGGGCAGCTACTGTCACTCCAACTCCAGCAGAGCTGAAGAGGTCCAGCAGTACCTTGAAGGCGTCCTCGGCCTTCTTGCAGTCAACGCGGTGGCGCATCTCGCGACGCGCCTGCCCGTCCAGCTGGTCCAAGACCATGGCCATCTGCCTCTGGTCTCCCACCTGCCCACGGCTGTCGAGATGGGCCCGCATGTCCATGACCCACTCTTCAATCTCAACGCCATTTGGCCCTGCTGGCGGACCAGAGAAAACAGCACGTTTTCGCTCCCGGTGGATGTACACTGGAGCCTGTGACCCAGCTGCAGTGGTACCTTCTGCCAGCTCCTGAGTGAGTTTCTCATTGGATTCAGCTAGTTTCTTACCTGTTTCCCTCTCCTTTTCCAGCTCATGCTGGAGAGCCTCCAGCCTCGCCTTGAGATCTGCCTCCGACATACTGACCACTTGCACTTGTTTCCAAAAAAACGCACGTATCGGCGAGTAGAAATTTCTTAAGAATTTTTCCCAACAGTACCACCCACTGTTACCTCGCACTAACCGTTATTATTCTTGGTAACCCCTAATGATTAATTTTTCAAAAAAAGAAGAAATTCAAATAGACCAATATTTTTTTTTAAGTAACCTTTGTTCTCAATAACAAAATTTGAATAACCCTTTTTTTCTCAAGCAACCTTTGTTTTTGTTCAAGTAACCTATGTTCTTAGTCACATCGTCAGTATCTAGAGCATCTAGAGATAGGAAAACAGTCACCTTGTTTACATCACAATTGTCACACAATCAGACAAGTAAACAAAACATTAGCAGGTACACAAAAATGGCAGCAGCTGCTGGACATCTGTCTGTTCCGATGTACTCCCCTGAGCGATTTCACGAACTCTGTAGTTCCCTCGCCCCACTTCTTGAGCCGCATCGCACCAACACGTCCCCCTCGCCATTTCCAATTCGATCCTGTCCTGCGTCATCCGTGTGCAGGGTTTATACCTCCTCCTTACCATGCCATAGTTTGAACCATGAAGCCTCATCCCACCGCTGTCACCAAAATGTAACGGACCAACTATGTGATAGCGTGAAGTTAGTCGTTCATTGTATTAAATTAATAGATTGCGAGATGAGGCTTGGTTATAAAACTATTTATTCATGGCAAGAAAAGGTAAAGTAGAAGTTAAAACCGAAGTTAAAACCAAGGTAAAAACCTGAAATATACAAGACAGAAATATTGTCTTAGAGACCTTTGACAAGTCTAATTTCAGCACACAATAATAACAAATTATTGTTCTAAGGACATGCGCAAGTCTACATAATTCATACAATAACCAAATTGTACAATGGACTTGTGCAAGTCTATCTCACACATTAATACAAAAATACTGTACGGGACCTATGCAAGTCTATGGTCATAATACACAAATATTGTATAATGGACCTATGCAAGTCTACACCAAATATGTTACTGTCCAACATATTACCATGGTCTTATACATTTGTAATATCAATATTCTAGAGGATAATAACTAAGATCTATGCAAGTCTAGGCAAACATACATAAACACACTATTATGTAATTACCATGGAAAACCATCCATCCCTAGATATACATTGCACCAGTGGCTGTCATGTATATGCCATATTATCTTAGGTTACATTATCCAAAAACTAAGAATACACTTAAGACCTAGGCAAGTCAATGTCACACATTCCCAGTAGACATACATGTATGTAGACAACACAGAGCAGCCCCCATATAGTACACACAGAACTATAATCTCCATACAGTAGAACATCAGTTATAAAATCAAAGGTAATTAATTAATAACTCACCCCACACACAACCTGTGGGAACCAGGCAGGTTACTGCCTAAACAGGGCTCCTCCCACAACCATCTCTCCTATAATATAAACATTTATAGAAATATAGACATTTGCCTATGATAGGTGGAACCAGTTTACATATATGGGTACTACACATATATAGAATCATTACATACATGACTCACTACACATATACCAATACACTGCATATATTTTAGATACATGCTCTTGTACTCTTGATATAATACATACACACAGAAAACATTGCAACATTACACAAAGAGACTCCCTGTGCCCTAAGATGTAGGCCCCCTACTGTGGTATGTGGCAGGGTCA
Organism: Harmothoe impar; assembly: GCA_947462335.1. NCBI lineage: Eukaryota > Metazoa > Annelida > Polychaeta > Phyllodocida > Polynoidae > Harmothoe > Harmothoe impar. The sequence continues at coordinate 41,160,050 of OX381709.1, read as the reverse complement.
GCTAGGGTCAACCACCCACCCACCATACAGGGTAACACCCCCTTACTCCAACCCCTGAGAAACCCTTGCAAAGTCCCCTTATGGTAGGTACATGTATATACAAAGTAGCCAAAGTGTGTTAACTTACATTAGCTAAGTGGTCAGCATGTCATTGGAAGGATCCTCAAGTTGAGAAAGGGCTTTCTGTCACTTAAAGTGACCAGACTGCTCCTGTGAGTGTTGTCCAAGCTCCTCCCTCCTTCTCCAAACACAGAGAGAGAGCTGCTCATCTAGGACTAGGCTTGGAGAGTGTCCAGTGACCAAAGGGCCATCTTGTGGACTAAAATGGTACCAGCATAGATGGAAGCGCCATCTATTTTGATATGTTACATCCACCCCCACTTTTTGTGAAGCACCCTTGCAAGCCACTCAAGTCATTTTTGTCCTCCCCGCCATCAGTTGCAACATCAGCAAATGTGCCTGGGCCATCTGTCCCAGCATCTCTGTGGTATGTCCCCCAGTGGTGCCTTGCTGTTCAATAGCAACCACTGATTTGGGCAGGTTGTATGGGTCAGGATGGTGTCCTGCACCCCTCCTGCTTGTTCTTCTTGGGGCCTGTTCTTCCACCTGGCACCCATCATTTGTTTCGCTGTCACTATCCTCCTGGTCTGCTGCCATTTGCCTATCAGTATTTGGGATGGTAGCGGGAATTATGAGCTCGACTTCACTGTCAGATGTATCGTCATCCTCATAGTTGGGAGGCTGGCGAGCCGCCAGATCTTCACGCGCAACTATGTTTTCCACAGGTCTGGGCTCATGCAGACTCTGACAGTGAAGCAGATCTCTCCGGTTTAGCGTTCTGACATCCTCAGGATCACTTGCACTCTTGATGGTATAGACATTACCATTTCTCTTCAAGACGATATATGGTTGTCTATCCCAGTGATCCTGGATCTTGTTTCTTCCCCTGACAGACCTATTCCATCTAAATACTCTGGCACCCACTGGAATCTCAGTATTTGTTCTAGCATCTTTATTATGACGATCTTGGCGCTTGAGAGCAGCCTCCTCTATGTTGGCTCCAGCTCTCTCCAACGCATCCTCCAGACGCCTTCGATGCTCCCCCAGCCATGCATCAACCTCCCTCTCCCTCCCTTCCTCATTTGGTGTCTCCTCTCTCGTAGCTTCCAACAGCTGGTCAATTGGAAGGCGAGGCTCTCTGCCAAATAGAAGGTAATAGGGTGAGTAACCGGTACTCGCATGTGGGGTGGTGTTATACGCAAACACCAATTCAGGTAAATGGACTGGCCATTTACTTTTCTTCTCTGGAGGTAGAGTCCTCAGCAGGTCATGTAGAGTCCTATTAAATCTCTCACACTGGCCATTTCCCTCAGGGTAATACGGAGTTGTTCGAGACCGTTTCACACCATAGAATCTACATAACTGTGCAACTACCTCTGACTCAAAGTTGCGTCCTTGGTCGGAGTGAATCCGACGAGGGACACCAAACTTAACAAACCATTCGTTCACTAAGATCTTTGCCACCGTGCTCGCCTTCTGATCCCTGGTCGGAAAGGCCATCGTGTACTTACTAAACACGTCTGTCACGACCAGCACATTCTCACGGCCATCTGTCGGCATTTCCAAGACTGTGAAGTCCATAGCCACAATGTCCAGTGGTTGCTTGGCGATCAGGCTTCCCATAGTTAGCTTCCCTGCTCGTGGTGTCTTTGCTATTACGCACCGCTCACATCCCCTGACGTGCTTCTCAACGTCCGCAGCCATACCAGGCCAAAAACATCGCTGCCGAACAAGAGCCAAAGTCCTCTCCACTGCCTGGTGCCCAGCCTTGTCATGGAGCTCCCGAAGGATATCCAGCCTCAAGGCCTCGGGCAGCAGGAGCTGTTTGACCTCTTCACCCTCGAGAGTCACCTTTCTGAACCAGATGTTGTTGATCTGCTCAAGACTTTCCCATTCCCATAGAACCTTCCGGACCTCCTTGGGGTATTTCATGAGCTGTCGGGTGGTTGGACGATGACTCAATCCAGCCAGGTGTTCGAGCACTGGATCATTCTCCTGCATCTGCCTAATATCCCTATTTTGTAGCACTGGCAGTGCACTAGTCCCAACCATCTCGACTCTTACTGACTCCCGAGCACTGGTCTCATTCGTCCTGACAGTCACCAGAGTTTGGTGAACGCCTGCCAGGTGTATAGTCAGCGGGATGCGAGTGTGGCTTACCACAGCATCTACGCTAGTTATTTGATCTTTGCGGCTCAGTGCATCCGCACTTTGGTTTTCTTTCCCTGAGCGATACCTTATGGTGAAATTATACGGGGCCAAATCAGCTGCCCAGCGCTGCTCCACCGCTCCCAACTTGGCCGTCGCTAGATGGGCCAATGGGTTGTTATCTGTCAGGACAGTGAACTGAGCTCCAATGAGGTAATCACTGAGCTTATCTGTCACTGCCCACTTCAGCGCTAGCATCTCCAGCTTCATGGAACTATAATTTTCCATATTACGCTCAGACTTCCTGAGACCTCTAGAAGCATAGGCGATAACCACCTGTCTCCCATGCTGTTCCTGACTAAGCACCGCCCCAAGTCCCTGATGACTTGCGTCCGTTTCAAGGGTAAAAGGTTGCTTGAAGTCTGGGTACCCCAGCACTGGAGGGCTGGTCAGCTTCTGCTTCAAGGTCTTGAAGGCTTGATCACATTCCTCATTCCAACGACTTCTGAACTCTTCATCAGTCAAGGAGACATGTTTCTTTCCCTTCTTCCTCGTCCCACCACCGAGTAGGTCGTTCAAAGGAGCCGCGATCTTGGCAAATCCTTCAACAAACCTACGGTAGTAAGAGGCTAGACCGAGGAAAGATCTTAGTTGTGTCACCGTCCCTGGCTTTTCCCACTCAAGGATATCTTTGGTGAGGCCTGGGTCGATAGCCACCCCTTCCGCAGACACAATGTGCCCCAGGTATTTGACCTCCTCCTTGAAAAGATGACACTTCTCTGGTTTGACCTTCAGACCATGCTTACCAAGACGTTCCAAGACATCTTTCAACCTCTGCAGAGTCTCCTCGAAGGTACTCCCAAAGACAAGCAGGTCATCAAGGTATATGAGAACATGCTGGTAGTTCACATCACCAAAGATGCCGTCCATTAAGCGCTGGAATGTTGCTGGGGCATTACATAAGCCAAATGGCATCCGGTTGAACTCGTAGAGTCCACCAGTCCCAGCACGGAAGGCAGTCTTGGGTTTATCTGCCTCTGCCATTGGCACTTGTAAGTAGCCATGAGCCAAATCCAAGGAACAGAAGTATTTGGCTCCTCGCAGAGCATCAATGGCTTCTTCTATCCTCGGAAGTGGATAGGCATCCTTACGGGTCTTCTGGTTAAGAGCTCTGAAGTCCACACAGATCCGTAGCTTCCCATCCTTCTTACGGACAACTACAATCTGTGATCCATAGGGGCTTGTTGATTCCCTTATGACTTCCTTCTCCAACCAGTCATGAAGCACATTCTTCACTTCATCTTGCAGGTGAGGCGGAATTCTACGGTGAGCTAACCTTACCGGGGTCTTGTCCTCCAAAGGGATCTCGTGTTCAACCATCGTTGCACACCCCAAATCATTCTCTTCACGGCTAAACACATCAGAGTGAATTTTCAGCGTCTGACCCAATTTAGCTTTCTCTTCCTCACTAAGATTGGAAGAAATATTGAAGGGAAGATCTTCTACCCTAGTCTGCAGTCTTTCCTCCTGTTCTGTCCTTGCCCCTTGACTCCTGAGCTTACACTGCTCCTCAATGTCTCCACCAACAACAGTCACCTCATGGATTTCCCCCAACCGGGCCCTGGCTGGTATCCACACAGCTCCCCTGCCGTGGTTGACAATAGAGACAAGCAGTGTCCCCTGCTCAGACACTGGGCTAAGGCTTTCCTGTATACTTACATTCACAGGAAGACCAGCAGAGTCACTTGGCTGAACGAGTCCTGTGTAACAATGCCGTATTTTGCGTGCTGTTGCCTTCACAGTAACTACGGTTCGACCCGGGATCTGCACCGAATTCCGACCTGCAACCTTCAACCGACTGATAATCCCTGTTGGATTACTTGGTTGTACTGTAGCCGCCTCGCACAGTGGTAAAACCTGTGCCCAAGATTTCCCTTCCGGCAATGTATCAATTTGCAGCCGCTACTAAAATGTATCAATTTGCTGCCGCTACTAAATTTGCTGCCGCTACTAAAATGTATCAATTTGCTGCCGCTACTAAAATGTATCAATTTGACCTAGGCTAGGCTATTGAAAACAAAGAGGGGGGCGGGGGGCACCGGGACTATAATCAATTCTCTCAATGTAGGCCTACTAACTATAGCTTGGCCTATTTTATTTATAGCCCCCCTACCCTCGCTGAAGCCAAAAAAAAAAAAAAATAAAAAAAAAATGGAGTGTGTGAGCGGCCTCACAGATGACTCAGGGTAATCTGTCAATTCTGGCATCAGAAATGAATTCGAATGAGTGATCTAATTTGAGTACAATACATTATTTCTCATTTCTGACGGCAGAATCGTAATCGCCAGAAAAAGCTACCCTAATTTCATATATTGGAAGTCATATATAATCAAATTCCAGGTGGTGGCTGTAGGTCAGCAGGTGGCTGTGGGAAAGCAGGTGGCTGGGGGTGAGCAGGTGGCTGTCGGCGTCAGCGCCCAGCAGCGCGTAACCGCTGTTTTACGTCTCGGCCGTAAAGCGAGTCGATCGGAGCATCAGCAGCGACACCATTGCCGTTTCCGTTTCGCCGTGTCGGTCGGCTACAGGGCGGCGTGTGTTACGCGTCCATGCCTTTGCCGTCCATCCCCTGTCCCCCCGCCCCTGGTGTACATTCGCTATCTGTATCATAACCGCTATCTGTTAACATATAGATATAGAGTGGATGTGACTTGTGCACCGGGGCATGTTTCGGATGTCCTAGTCAGCTGCGTGCATTTTAAGACAATTTTGTGACATAGGAGAATCGTTGTAATGATAACCGAAATACAACTATTCTCCTATGTCACAAAATTGTCTTAAAATGCAAAATTAGTAGGTGTATATTACTCAGGGTTAATTAAACCCTGAGTCAATAATTATTTAGCACCTTTTCTGCCCAAGATCCTCTTTTATAGCACCTTTCCTGCCCAAAATCCTCTTTTTTAGCCCCTTTCCTCCCCAAATTCCTCTTTATTAGGACCTTTCCTGCCCCTTATCCTCTTTTATAAGGCTAGGCCTACTTTTAGCTTGAGGGGATAATAAAATCTTCCTACATAAATTCAATTCCTATTGGGACTAGGCCTACATTTTAGCTTGAGGGGATAATAAAATCTTCCTACATAAATTCAATTCCTATTGGGACTAGGCCTACTTTTAGCTTGAAGGGATAATAAAATCTTCCTATATAAATTCAATTCCTATTGGGACTAGGCCTACTTTTAGCTTGAGGGGATAATAAAATCTTCCTACATAAATTCAATTCCTATTGGGACTAGGCCTACTTTTAGCTTGAGGGGATAATAAAATCTTCCTATATAAATTCAATTCCTATTGGAACTAGGCCTACTTTTAGCTTGAGGGGATAATAAAATCTTCCTACATAAATTCAATTCCTATTGGGACTAGGCCTACTTTTAGCTTGAGGGGATAATAAAATCTTCCTACATAAATTCAATTCCTATTGGGACTAGGCCTACTTTTAGCTTGAGGGGATAAAATCTTCCTATGTAGATTCAATTCCGATTGGGACTAGGCCTACTTTTAGCTTGAGGGGATAATAGAATCTTCCTATATAAATTCAATTCCTATTGGGACTAGGCCTACTTTTAGCTTGAGGGGATAATAAAATCTTCCTACATAAATTCAATTCCTATTAAGACTAGGCCTACATTTTAGCTTGAGGGGATAATAAAATCTTCCTACATAAATTCAATTCCTATTGGGACTAGGCCTACTTTTAGCTTGAGGGGATAATAAAATCTTCCTACATAAATTCAATTCCTATTGGGACTAGGCCTACTTTTAGCTTGAGGGGATAAAATCTTCCTATGTAGATTCAATTCCGATTGGGACTAGGCCTACTTTTAGCTTGAGGGGATAATAAAATCTTCCTATATAAATTCAATTCCTATTGGGACTAGGCCTACTTTTAGCTTGAGGGGATAATAAAATCTTCCTACATAAATTCAATTCCTATTGGGACTAGGCCTCAGAGGCGTAGGAAGCAAATCTTCGTTGGGGGGGCCCAAGGGGGCCCCACTCAAACTAACTTTAAGTATCAGCTTTTATACATGATGCATCATATACACGCTTATATTGGATTGTATATAAAGTAGTGTTTGAGACCCCTTTAGTTCTGGTTGGGGGGGGGGGGGGGCATGCCCCTGTGCCCCCACTTTTCCCTATGCAGGAGAGGTAAGAATTGGATATTGTGTGTATTATATTACAGGTCTTGACAAATTTTGGGGGGGCCCAAACATATTCAGGCCCCTCCTCCTCAGTGATTGGGGGGGCCCGGGCCCCCCTGGCCCCCCCTTTTCCTACGCCACTGGGCCTACATTTTAGCTTGAGGGGATAATAAAATCTTCCTACATAAATTCAATTCCTATTGGGACTAGGCCTACTTTTAGCTTGAAGGGATAATAAAATCTTCCTATATAAATTCAATTCTTATTGGGACTAGGCCTACTTTTAGCTTGAGGGGATAATAAAATCTTCCTACATAAATTCAATTCCTATTGGGACTAGGCCTACTTTTAGCTTGAGGGGATAATAAAATCTTCCTACATAAATTCAATTCCTATTGGGACTAGGCCTACTTTTAGCTTGAGGGGATAATAAAATCTTCCTACATAAATTCAATTCCTATTGGGACTAGGCCTACATTTTAGCTTGAGGGGATAATAGAATCTTCCTATATAAATTCAATTCCTATTGGGACTAGGCCTACTTTTTTAGGCCTACTTTTAGCTTGAGGGGATAATAAAAGTCCGAAAAAAGTCGAAAAAAGAGGATCCACTCTCGACGAGATTATTTATGTCCGGCGACATTCGACTAAGAACACTACATTTTAGCCCTCAAGCCCTTCCTTGTTAAAGGAAGCATATAGGATGAACAGGTATGATTCTTATGTAATGGCCTGACACTTTCGCGTCAGACCTATACCTAATAATCGTGGGCTGGTATTACTGCCCAGGCTGATGTTATTGCCTATGAGTGTTATATTGATAACAATCATTATTTGGAGATGTTATTCCAAAGGGGATATGGTCTTAATCCACTAATCTTAGCCCTCCACTGTGGTTTAAGTGAGCTTAGTCTGTACCAGGCTAGTGCAATCCTGTGGTTACGGTTGGGGATGCAAAACAGATAGTGTTCAAGCCTAAATTCTGATTTGAATTTCTTATATGTTCTTAGTTTTTTACCTTCCCCTGATGAAACTACCTCATTCATTACTTGGTCTCTATATCTACAATTTATAATCTCAGTTACTGCATTTATAGCTCGGGGGTCCTCGCATGTTGCCTGCCTGTTCCAAAGTTGAATATATCTCATGCCTAGTGAGGTTAATAAACACTTAATGTCTTTACACCAATTAACCTGGCCATTAGTTTCAACAGCACTTAGCTTCAGATAGCATTTATGCAGGATATGAGACGGTTGAAGGTTGACAACCCTTTCCCAGTACCGTAGGGCCTGGATCTCCCATTTTACTCTGAGGGGTACTCTCCCTGTATCAGCATATACTGCAGCTGTTGTGGTCTGCTTTCTAACACCTAGCATAGACTTTAGGTACCTTAATTGTATAGTTTCAAGCCTCTCCACCTTATTTCCCTTACTCATGCCCCATATCTCACAACCATAATCTAGGCAGGGTCTTATCTGGCTATCAAATAATTTGAGGGCCGCTCTAGGGTCAGGTATCCCTATGTGTTGGTAGCAACATGAATTTGCTTCGTAGGCTGCCTTTCTGACCTTATCCCATAGCTGGTCATAGGTGTCAAGGAAAATATCCTTATGACTGGTATTTAGTATAAAAGTTAAAAACCTAAGTATTTATATGATTCTACTTTTTCTACTATTGTATGTCTATACTTAAAGTCATCTGTGTTCTTCTTTTTCTTATCATTAAATATCATGATATTCAACTTGGTCATATTTACTATCGAATGCCATTTCCTACATCTGTGTTCTTCTTTTTCTTATCATTAAATATCATGATATTCAACTTGGTCATATTTACTATCGAATGCCATTTCCTACAATATTGAAATAGTTTGTCAAGATAATATAGTGTACATCGTCCACCTTAGGGGCCATCCATTAATTACATACGCACCAGGGGGGGGGGGGGTTAGGCCAAATGCCACATTCCCCTCCTCCTGCCACCTTCTGTGCACTTCTCCTGCCACCCTGTAAATGCCCTCTTCCTGCCACCTTCCCCTCCTCCTGCCACCCTGTAAATGCCCTCTTCCTGCCACCTTGCCCTCCTCCTGTCGGCCACTTTGCCCTTCTCCTGCCTTCGTCTGAGCCCTCTTCATGCCACCCTCTGTGCCTCCCCCACTTTAGAAATGATTTAAACCCCGGGCGCGTACCTGTCATGCCTGCACTCCGACTGTTGCTGTTGGGGCAGCAAGTTCGATGCATTTAAATAGGATGGTATTTAGGGGTGAGAGGGCAGCATTAAGTAAGCTGGCATTTAGGAGTAAGAGGGCAGCTTTAAACAGGATGGTTATCAAGGAGGCCTAGGCCTACACCTACCATAGTCCCGCGACCCATAGAGATCGGCAAGTGGAGCTACATGTATAACTTGAGGTGAACCCGACGTAGAGTTTATTTACATATATCACATCTGGTTATTGAGTAGGGCTGCCGGCCCATGCATGATTGATGTACAAAAGCAATGTCAGCACTACAATAAGAACCTATGATTCATATCCTCTCTTTCTGATTTAGTATCGCGGATGTATATTGCATATGGAGTCTTGTGATCTAATCCCATGCAAGTACACTACATGTACATGTATCTCCATACATGTATATGGATGATTGACCAGGGTTCTCCGCACATATGGATTACGCAGGCGGGCCACCTGTGTGTTTTACTGCCGCCTGTGTGAATTACCCTCAGAATCGCCGCCTGTGTGCCTTTAGCTATCCATAAGTTTTTTGAATTTTGTAAATACTCCAATTAGAACAGAAATTATGACTATTTTAGCAATTTCTTCGAAAAAATCTACCAAAATGCTCTGAAAAATACCAATTGACATCCCAAAATGCTCATATGGCTAAACAATATGAAGAAAAAACTATGTTGGAGCGATGACCCCAACGCTCCTTATAAGCATAACTCTGGTATGCTGATCAATGTTGTCAATGTTGCGACGCGTGACATAAATAAAAATTTACGTGAAATATATGGTGTGCCTTTTCATCCTGCGGAGAACTCTGATTGACGCCTGTTTGTCCCAGACTCAAAACCTTTTTAAGGAAATGCCTCATACAATCCCATCACTGAGCAGTGAGCAGTAGGTTAAGTTTTTATAATATAAAATTGAATCGCGCCCCCTGTTTGGGACACCTTTGTACTAGAGATCACACTAACAATTGAAACCATATTGCAATTACTAAGAAAGGAAATAAACATACAACATACGCCAACAGTCAACGCTTCAAAAACAATGATTCATGTATGAATCGCTTACCAAATCTCGTGTCAGTTATTTACCATGTGAATCACATCTCCAATCTTTTAAAAAGGCAACAATCACTCGAATTAGACATACAAAAAGAGTAACAGGCTGGAAACCGGTTTCAATGGGAACAGATGTGTTCAAATACGTCACATGCTTCACATACATGGGACACATCGTGTATTATTGTATATGATATGTATCAAAGGGTATTACATCATCGGTATAAACTGATATAACTTATAAGGTTCCGGCCCCGCCCACTTTTTCTAAGCTTTTCTAGTCCACCATGTCCATATATATTGACCAAGTCATACTGCCCTATGGTGTATGAGTGTGCTGTGTAACGCATGGGTCAGACAGGCATGTGGGGGGACCTCTGCCATAATATATAATATGTTACATTACAACAGTGTGTATTGTATGTTGGATGTATGTAGGACTCCCCCCCCCCCCCCCCCCCCGCCCCCAACTCCAGAACCTGCCGCCCCCAACATTAACTCGTCTACTCCACTGACCCTGAATGACCTCCAGTAGCGCACAGGGGCCAGACCGAACAATCTCCACCCAGAGTCACAGTCCCCATCCCCAATTATGACAAACTAAGGTTCTGCTGAGGAGTGTAGCTGCGCTCTGCCGGGTGATCCAGTTCCCCAGTGCTGTGGGTTGTGCCCCACACAGTGCTGGTGCATGTCCCACTTTGTACTGGACCTGGCACCTAGATAGAACTGTCCTTCTGGATCCTCTCTCTCTCTGTGAATAGACCTAGGAGGACGCAGCGTCAGTCCTGCTTTAACGTAAGGCCTTGCACTTATCTGTTACTCATTCCCAGTGTCCTCAGGACTGCAAAGTGTAATGTGAGGCTGTAAAGCCATTTTATGGTCCTAGGCACTGGTTGAACCTAAAGTTAACTTCGACTATATTTAGAATATAACACAGATTTATATACATGTATAGTCACGTCTACAGCTTCGCATGCAAAGGCAGCCCCACACCCTTGACCCCGCCCTTTTTTTCTTTTGGCGTGGGAGTGGGTTTGGGGGGTTAGGGGTCATGTGCAGGTCATGTATATTCAGCCCCCTTCCATTTTCTTTTCCCTTCTTTTCTCTATGCTCATGATGTACACTGCCCTGTAATGATGTGGCCTAGAATGTTCACAGGAAGCCGGCAGTATGCCACATGTTCTATGGATGTGGTCCACGTGATTTACATGCGTACGGAACGTTCACAAATGTCGGCAACACATTTGGGATACTGTCAAGACCCTCCCCCGTCACAATTTGATAACGGTTAGGGGCGTGGCAACCGGGGAGGGGGGTGGGGTGTGGGTGGCATGCCCGCCCCCATTTTGACCAACCCTAAAAAAGATGAAACCTAAAAGTTCAAGCCGAAAAAGGTCAAAATTGGCCAGAAAACCCCCCTTGCCCCCCTCCCTCCACTTTGGAACTGCTTGCCATGCCCCTGTACATACGATTCGTCATAAAACCCAGGGACACCATCTAGTTAACTCGCTGCTGTAATTAAAATAGTTCCTACATACATGCCTATTAGTTACGCTGTGTACCAGATTTAGATAATAATAACTGACACGGAAAGGGGGTTGATTTCAGGCATATACCGTGCCAACAAAAAAAGGCATGTTTCACCTTCTTTTCTACATGTACGCCTACATTGGCAGTAAGATCATTCAGCGTAGATGTATGATTCCCTGTTATGTCATGAGAGCTGAAGTGTAAGTTTGCATTGTACAGTATGGCAACTTGACCAACATTACCAATGTAGTACATGTAGTAGTTTACGAAATGATCAGCCCAGTCACTAACTGCATGCACCTGTCATCTCCCCATATGCCTCCCAAATTGTCTCAGTGAACACCCTAAACCTACAACATCACAGGTAAAATGGACATGTCTAGCCCTGAGCACCACTCTCTCACCTGAGTCGTGCAGGTAAAGACGACCTACCAGGAAGCTTTATTGACGCACAGTCCCGGGCATAGTATTCACATTATATCCCCTTCTTTAGAGAATGCATCTATGGTATCTCCTCCTGTTGTCACTGCTTGTCTCACTCCGTCTCTTTCTCCCCTGAGATTTATCCCTGTCCCACTGCATTTACCCGTACTTGCCAAATCCCTCTACCACTGCTTACCTGTATATACCTGTCTGCCCGTCTCAGTCCCTGTCTGCCTGACTCACGGACAGCTCTGCTCCTCTGCCTCCCTTCCTGCTCCAAAGCCTGCTTGTCTTGATTGTCTGCCAGCTACCTTCCCTTATTCATGTTTGCCTCATAGCGTCGCTCTTTCTTCTCTTCATCCATCTGCCCCCATCAAAGTGTCTGTCTGTCTCTCTTACTCCCTTTCTCCCTTCCTCCTTACAAACCCGCTTGTCCACTCTGCTCCCTCCCTCCCTCCCTCCCTCCCTCCCTCCCTCCCTCCCTCCCTCCCTCCCTCCCTCCCTCCCTCCCTCCCTCCCTCCCTCCCTCCCTCCCTCCCTCCCTCGTTTCTCCTGCTATGCCTCTCTACCCCACTGTCTGCTTGTGTGCCTTCCTCCCTCACCCTGTCTTTAGGCTGAGCTAGTCCCTCTAGCGCTCTTCTCTTCCCTCCCTAACCCTCTTCTTCTCTGACTTCCTACCTTCCTGGCTCGCTCCCTCAATACCCTCTCAGTAATAATGTGTTTACTCTCCTCCCTGTCTGTATCTGACTGCCTTTACCCGCTCACCCCCAATTCAGTGTACACCACCCTCATCGTCTCTTTTTAATATCGATCATGCAGTTCTACTGCCAGATTTCACATAGTTATAAATGTCCCTTTTTCTTGCAGGGAGACCATGTGGGGGTACCTGGCAGCGGGTGCAGGGACGGTGGCGGCAGCGCTGCTGGTGGTGGACCGCCTGTTCCCCTTCCTCCGGACGGACGTAATTCAGATCTACATCCAGATCAAAGCCCTACTTCTGTACAAGTGGTATGTCTGGAGACGCCGCTTCCTTATTGACGCTCTGGAAGAAAACGCAGCAGGTCATCCTAATAAGACGTTTCTCATCTTTCAGGTATGTATACAGGAACTTGATTAATAAGCATAGCTTTTTTTAAAGCAATTATGATATGTAGCAACTATCGGCCTACTCCAAGTAAAACGAATTAACGAAAAAATGTAATGTACATTGAATCGCCAGCAGTTTAGGGCAACAATCCACTAAGGGCTTGGACATGTCTGCTACTTGTCTCATGCTTCTCACTACCTGCTTATATATGCTCCTACACAGGACAATGAGTACTCGTACGACTACATGAACAAACAGGCCAATCGTGTGGCACATGTGGCTCGTGAGAAGCTCGGTCTAAAGAAAGGAGACATTGTGGCCCTGCTCTGTCATAATGAACCTGCCTTCTTTTGGACCTTTTTTGGTGAGTGGTAATTTTCTGATCATTGTTATATCACATACATGATATAGTACTTACATTTATATAGGGGTCAGTCTGGTCGCCCTGTGGGCGCATCCATTGCTTGATCTGGTAACCGGCGAGATAAGCACTGATACAGCAATCACAATGGGTCCAGGCTGTTACATAATGCACCCTAAAAATTCCGCAGTAAAGGCCAGGGAATTATCTCATTGGTTGATAATGCATCAAGCTAGACGCCTATACCCCCCCCCTCTTCACAATGCTAAAAATAACTTATTTGCTAAGTTCATACGAATATGACGTCCTCCTTCAAATAGCTAAATTTGTAGCCACTATTTCGCTGTTCTGATTCATATGCAATATTAGTAATGTGTATTGCTGGTTTTGTCTGCAGGGCTTGCCAAGGTCGGAGTTCAGGTTGCCTTTGTGAACTTTAACCTCCGCTCTCAGTCACTGCTTCATAGTTTCAAAGTCTGTGATGCAAGCATGCTTTTCATCGGCCAAGGTACGTTGACGGTTTTCCTATATACACATCTGACACTAGAACTGTCTAATACAATGAAACATGTGAATCATTAAGCATTAGTCACGGCCATCAACCCTCCATTGACAAGATATGTGTCAGGGAGTAACGACGTAACACTACTCCTTCAAGATATATGTGCTAGGAAACAGGGGGATTGCTTTTATGCATACATTTTAATCAAATCGAAGGATCCTAATCCAGAATATACAGGTTAGGGCAAATTGATAACCTTTGCCATTAGGGAGTGTTCATTTACTATTTACAGGGGGGGGTGGTGGGTTTGGGGGGGGGGGGGGGGCGTAAAAATTTCCGACCCCTTCTGAGGGGGGGGGGCGTAAAAAATTCTGACCCCTCTTGAGGGGGGGGGGGCGTAAAAATTTAAGCCCCTTTTTAGCCAAAAAGCCCGCGCGTTACTATAGTCCAAAGGGGGGGGGGCAAAATTTTTTCGGCGCCTTCGGCGAGGGGGGCGCAAAACGTTACACGTGCTCTCGAGAGGGGGCTTACAATTTTTTCGCCCCTCCGCGCGAAATCTCACCACCACCCCCTGTAATTAATAAATGAACACTCCCTTAAATGAGTAAGCCATCGTGTAAGCATATTAGTTAAGCCTACAATGTATAGCCTACATGTATGTCTGTGTATATTGTTAAATAAAATGGTCCTTGTTCACATTCATATCTAGGAGACAACCTCATTCAGGCCGTGGAGGAAATAGCTGACGACCTGGGTCCTGAGTTAAAGATGTACACCCAGGGCCATGGTCAGGTTCCTCCACGGTTTACCAGACTGGATGAGCTCCTGGAGGAGGCTCCGGTCACCAACATCGTCCGGCCGGTGATCCTCACCACTGACACATTGTGCTACATCTTCACCTCAGGCACCACAGGTATGGAGGAGTCCTACTCTTAGAAAGTTACTAGGTCTGACATTCTTAACCCTTTAAGGCCGGCATAGTGCTTTCATGCATTATGCCCTTGGTCATCATAAAGCATGATCATGCCTACCCTGCGAGGTTGAACACTCTCGAAAGGGTTGGCATGATGCACCAATACAGCACTGGCGAGTTACTCGTCGTGGCTGCATTGGCGCATTATGCCGACAAATGACATCTTTTAGCGACATGCTGTCCGTAAAGGGTTAATATGACATGTAGCCTATACTTAGTTAAGTATCTTTGCACTGACCACAGCAACGTGTGTCTACTGTTTAAAATATAAGCTGTTAGGTCCAATTATTCCAAGATAGAAAGATGAACGGGAAATGTTATCAACCCAGTGTTCTACTTCCCATTCCCTCACAGTATCTGTCACCTAACCATAAGTTTAAGATGCATGTTGTTCTATGATCTATAAGATGTCGGTTATGGTAGATGTGTAGCACACCCATTCCTTCTACACAAGTTAATATGACTGGTATATTGATCGTTTCCCATCCCCCTTCTAGCCAAAACCAAGGTAGGTACATAGTACAAACAGTGTGGGGATTACGCATCCCTTTCAAGTGTCATTATCGACATGTTTTGGGGCCTTTGTTGTTGGTTGTCATAAATCTCAAGCCTAAAAAGTTTCAACTTCATGTTAGAAGTGAAAATGTCTTGCGATTGAATTTTCACTTCAAAAATTCAAGGTGCTTTTTCTAGCATATTAAACTTAATATGTCCCCTCTACCCTTGTAAGTTGTAAATTGATAGAAATACATGTATGTGGTCAATGAAGGCTGTTAATGATACATTTGTATTCATTGAATAGAACTCACTGATTACATTATGTCCTAGTTTTACCCCAGTACTACCTACCTCGCATGAAAGCATGTCGATTATATTTCAAGAATAAACATTTGTAGTAGAAGTATTCTTAGTGAATATGGTTTTTGGCTTGCGTGTGTGCGTGTGTGTGCGACAGGACAGATTTTTTTTATTGGCACATCAAACTTGAAGGTAGATTCTTGGAGCCCTCCACCATACATAGAATCTTAGTTATATTTTATTCACATGGTGGTGTTATGTCAGAAGACCGTCGACTACCGGTACTACAGTATTTAAATGTGTCTATAAATCGCCAGAATCTTGGGCCTCAAGATGATATACGGAAGTCCCTGCAATCTATCTTTTCCACGTGTCTATTGTCACCCTGTTTGATTATCACAAACATTTTAAGAGAATAGCTTAAAGTTTGATGTGTTTTAAATTTCACCCAGGTCTCCCCAAGGCAGCGGTGATCAGTCAGTTAAAGCAGTTGAAAGCTGGGTGCCTGATGCGCTTCTACAACCTCAACCCTTCTGATATCATCTACTGCCCCCTGCCCCTGTACCACTCTGCAGGCTCCATGATCGGCTGTGGGAACACTGTGCTGGCTGGTAAGTTGTGGATGACTGGGGGAAATATTTCTTTCATACAGCATCCACTCTCATGTTATACCCATAGTATTTACAATGAAAGAAACAATTGTCAGATAAATTGCATCATATACAGCGGAGCCATGGCCATAGGTCCTGGCGAGAAGACTATTTTCTGTCTTCATGAAGACTGCATTAAAAATAAATAAAAATGTCAATTTTTTGGAACACTGTAGCCAAGTTTCTCTTTTCTTTTGAAAATGGTCATAACTCTTTAAGTTGCCTAAATGGGCACGTTCATATGTCATCATGATGATTCATGATGCATCTATGCAGGGCATGCGAGTAACCGGCCTGTGAGTAGCCCGCTGGTACTGCATTGGTGCATCACTGCACTACACTTAGCTGGTCCCAGTAGTAGGCGTTCAAGGAGCTGAACATACACCCCTTTACACTACTGTGTGCCTGAAGAAGCTGACATGTTTCTTTGCTGCAGGTGCCACTCTGGTGCTGAGGAGCAGGTTCTCTGCCAGCCAGTACTGGGACGACTGCTGCCGCCACAACGTCACCATCATACACTACATCGGGGAGCTGTGCCGCTACCTCGTCAACATGCCCGAGGTAGGACACGTGCATTATTTATGTCAAAAGTATGGGGCATTATACTCATTGAATTGAGTTTAACCAGGGTTAGGATTGTTGCACATGTGACATTGTTATGTTATGGCTGAATAGTTGTACACATATATAGTGGTTTGGAGAGGGGAAAATGCATTAATATTTAGGATGGAGAAGTGGAGAAGGTCGTTCATTTGTTCCATATTAACTTGAGGTTATCCATTAAAAGGGTGTCTTGTGATATTAAAGGCAGTGGGTTATTGAACCAGGGCACAGTAGTGCCAGGTTCTTTAGAGACAGGTATTTTTGGACTTTTTGTCAAAAAAGTCCCTTACTTTCTGTCCCTTTTTTTCCTGTGAAAAATTTGGAAATAAAATATTTAAATGCTGCCACAAACAAGTTTTGATCAATGCCAATCCATGCCATCAAAGATTGAAACCAAAAAAGCAATATTTCATACATAAAATTGATATTGAAAAAGGGTCACTAAAATAGCACAAAACCAACTTTTTCGGCGCAATGCTAAAGGGTGGGGTTTCAAGTAAAGCACAGACCTTCGTAAAGTGTCCCTTTACACAGAATCCTCTTTGTTCTTATATAAAAACAGGGTGAGACACTTTTTGAGACGCTCTGTGGGCTGAAGATTGCCTGTACCTTCGGTAACCTTCATGAAAACGAAGGTAAAGCACTACTTTACACAGAACATGACCGGAAAACACCAAAAATCATCAGGGCGGCAAGTTGACAAAAGCTGAAATTCTTTATTTCTGTAACATATGAAGAGAAGTACAGATGCCCTGGTTCACATTCATAGCCTTAATATATCAGATCTATGCAAACGTGATCCACCGATCGATCAGCAGTGGATTAAAACAGTGAAATACTACTTCAAAACAGACAAATTTCACCGGTAGCGTGCTGGATGGAATGAAATACATGCTGCGCTAACTATTGCACATGCTCAGGTGGACTATAAAAGCGAGCAACACAGTGCAGACCGTAGTTTCTCGTCGGAGATGGTGTCGCTGCTGACGCTCTGATCGACTTGCTTTTCGGCCGAGACGTAAAACGGCGGTTGCGCCGACGGGCGCTGACGCCCACAGCCACCTGCTTGCCTATACGCTCACCCACACATCACCAGCTCGCCCACACCCACCGGCTTGCCCAAACCCACTGGCTCGCCCACACCCACCGGCTCGCCCACACCCACCGGCTCGCCCACACCCACCGGCTCGCCCACACCCACCTGCTATAACATACTAGTGTGACACATGATTTGAGGGTAGTTTTGACCCAGGAATACATTCCTGCTCTCAGAATTGACAAATAATTCATTGTTCCTGAAATAAAAATGCCCTGGTTCACATGTGATATTTATCACATATACCATTCATTTAGATGTGTAAAGAAACATATGCGTCGTTACCTTTTTTCGTAGAAATGTTTGAATATTGAGGATTCAATGTACACATAGTAAAATCAAGTGTTACCGGCAATCAGATCTATGGGGTCATAAGTATATTAATCTTTCTTCAAATTTTTATCTGTCTAAAGCACCCAAAAGAAACAAAACACTGCATTCGCCTTGGCTTCGGAAATGGCCTTCGCAGAGATGTGTGGACTATCTTCCAGAAACGCTTCAACATTCCGGTCATCGGCGAGTTCTATGCTGCTACAGAGGGGAATGGTGGCTTCATCAATGTACTCAACACACCAGGAGCTGTTGGACGACTGTCACCTTTAGTGGTATGTACTGTCTACCCACATCCTAAAAATTAATTTGTTGATTAAATTAACCAGGTCTAAAATCCAAATGTTCATTAGAACCATAGACATTAATACTGTATGGGTATAACTATATTGTATTTCTATGCTTGAACTGAAATCCAATTGTTCATTCTCACAGTCATGGCTCTCTTACTTCCCCATGTGACTAGATAAGTACGGGGGGAATCATCACTCACTGTATTAATGGTGTAAACATAACTTCTTTTACTCATTTCTACAGGCAAAGCTTTACCCATGTCGCTTCATTCAGTATGACTTTGAGACTGCTGATCCACTACGTGACGAAAATGGAAGATGCCACGAAGTCGCGCTTGGTAAGACCCACACTCTTTTGTTTTTTGAAAAACTATCCTCAGTTGTATTTACATGTAGCAGTAAAGAACTTCAGAACTTAGGTGATTTAGCCTACATACAGAATGTAGTGCGGCAAATTAATCCTAAGATAAAAGCAAACCACTCACATGTAAACCTGATTTACTATTCTACCATGCTATGACTAAATAATATTAATCAAACATAAATTATTGACATAGATTAAGGCGATCTCTCGACGAGTTGCTCTAAATGTATATCTGCTCTTGGTAGGTGAACCTGGTCTAATGGTGACACTAGTGACAAAGGACTTTGAGTACGATGGTTACAAGAACAATGAGGAACTATCAAGAAAGAAGATCATCCGGGACGTCTTTAAGGTTGGCGATGCCTATTTCAACTCCGGTGACCTCTTTACGCAGGACTCCGACTACAATATCTACTTCTGCGACCGCCTGGGTGACACCTTCCGCTGGAAGGGCGAGAATGTGTCTACCATCGAGGTCTCAAATGTTGTCACCGTGATGCCCAAAATCCAGGATGCCAATGTTTATGGTGTCCAAATAGCCGGCAGTGATGGACGTGCCGGTATGGCTACAGTCACGCTGGTTAACTGTGCGCAGCTCACCGAATCAGATCTAAAAGCTCTCTTCGCATCGTGCACTGACGCACTCCCAGCATATGCTGTGCCACGCTTTGTGCGAGTGTGTCGCGAGATGAAGGTTTCCTCCACACACAAACAGCTCAAAACGGACTTGGTCAAGGAAGGTTTTGATCCAACCAAATGCAATGGAGATCCACTCTTCTATGCAGATTTCAAGTCGAAGACCTACAGACCACTTGAGCACGAGGCATATAAGAACATCTTAAATGGCATCGTCCGGTTGTAGTACATACACATGTTATGGCATTTACCAACATATTATCTGTTAAGGATTATTCAGACACCACTTAAACCATTTTGGTGTCATATTTATTGATATGTGACTTGTGTTCAACATTTTACAGAAGGACATGCAGATATATTGAAAGAGGTACTTTTATGCCATATTCTCTTCAGACCTGAAGAGAAAGTACATTGAGTTAAATATGTATTACCGGTATTTAGGTATTACTATCAGGTGAAATTGTGTATGTACCAGTGCTTGAAGACGTTGTAAATTGATGATATTGCTGGCATGTGTTATTCATAGATGTACATTTGTTTATTTTGAATACCAGTATGATATTTGAAGATACCCCGTAAACCTCTCCTATGGGATGACCTATCCTATGAGCCGAACCCTAACTTTAAGGAGGGAAATCGGCCTACCAGTGTACAAAACGCATTGTAGAATCGTCTCTTTAATTGAATGTATTAAAACCTCTACATATTTAAAGCCCAATCCCGCCTTTGAGAGAAAACCCGGTTCATATGGAAGAACCTACCAAAATAATTTCGGCTCATAGACTGAGTTCTACTGTAGTGTCAATTTTCCGCTTATCATTCTAGGGGTATAAACATGTGGCAAAGGTGCAGTTTTCTTTTACAGAGTAAGATCAAGTGGGGCCCCGAAATCCTTACTGGTAGTGCTGCATGCATATGCATACTTCTTTTTTTATTATAAGCAATATTTAAACTACCGGTATAACCAGTTAGTTATTTCTTAATTGATAGCCTCCTTTACCTGTGGAAAACTAGAGAGCAAGTGCTTGATATTAATACCGTAACCTCGACTCATTAGAGTAAGGTTAGGTGTTGGGAACCCATAGTTATTTGTCACAACCTGTAGGAGGGCTGTTAGATGATGTACTACATGTATATTAAAAATACACTAATGTACTCATGCATATACCATTCCTATACTAAATAACATGATGGTTTGAACCATGACAACTGAGTTTAAGGCGTGAGAAAATGCATTTAATGCTCAAATATGAATTTGACATTGTATGTTGCATGTTTTAGTAATACAGTGTAGTATTTACCGTACTGCCAACTGCGCCTTTTTATATTTGACATGAAACCATATATATTGATGCTGCGTAATGTTAGCCGGTGTATTGTATCATTTTATGGTTTATACAGTGTTCACTTGTCGCGGCCACAGCACTATTTGGTCATATAGCCACGTGTTATATGTTTTGGCAAAATGCGCTACTGTCATGACATGATGTAAAATTCCAGATTGATGATGTTTCTTATGTGAAAAGACTTTATGGGAGAACATAAAAGAGTATTATTTGAAAGAAATGGCTGGTTACTGTTGACTATGGGAATTTGTTTAAGATGTGGTGCTCGTCATTTTTCAAAGCCAATTTTCTTTATTGAGAAGTAGGCCTATAGTTTTATAAGAATTACCGGTGGCTACTTGTTAATGACCAAATTATGTAGATATGTAGTTGGTCTGGTTTCAGTAATAGATAGACAATGGTTATGAAAAGGTATACAGAATTAACCACAGCTTTCTGGTGGGGCCAGACAAGGGTGAAGCCCAAGTCGCCCTACCAGAAAGCTGTGGTTAATCCTACTTACCTTTTCATAACCATTGTCTATCTGTTTTAAACCACGGTTTGCAATATACCCCAGGTGCGATTCCTTTGTCTTTGCCCTCCACCGTGGTTTAAGTGCATGTGTAGCATTGAAGGTGGTATGGCTACATGTTATTCACGCCCTACCATTTCGTGATACTTTCATACATACCATAACATGAATAAAATATAGAGCATACAGCTTATAGAGTGAACTCTGCAAAGCCTGTGATACCACTAAGAATATCATACATGCTCTCTATCCTGCCTAAAAACTGTGCTTTAATATGGCTTTAGGGAGGGTTCATTATTTATGGCAGGGGGGGGGGTGAGCGTTTGGCAAATCGAATACGTCAAAAATAATTGGCCCCCCCCCTCGGAATAGGTTGAAAAAAAAAGGCCCCCCCCCCTCGGAATAGGTTAAAAAAAAAGCGCCCCCCCCCCCTCAGTGGGCCTCACCCTGGATCGTTTTCAACTTTATTACAAAAACAATAGTGGTGTCTACTAATTGTATGCATTTAATCATGGGCACTTTTTTACCTACAATTTACTACCTTGCAACAAATACATCCATTCGTAAGGTGTTTTAGTGTAAACGTCTCATGATAATCGCTGGTGAGCGATAACAGTCAAACCTCAGACACTCGACTTACATATCGTTGAGTTTAAGGGCCCCAGTGCTTATAAATTGGAAGCTCCCATACCCTCAGTGCTTACATGAGGCCGGCACTTTTTTGAAGACTGACAAAACGGTGGGCTATTCTGAGTGTTAAAAGTGATGCAGTGAGAAATTTGCTGGGAGTTTGAGGAAAATTTTAGAAAATTTTGAAAATATTGACATAATTTGGTAAAATATAACACAGGCTGTTACTAAAATTTGCGACATTTCAACGTACTAAATTCGCGACATTTTTAGGAATACCCCTAAAAAAAAAGGCCCCCCCCCCTAAGAATAGGGTAAAAAAAAAAGGCCCCCCCCCTTGGAATACCCCTAAAAAAATTTGCCCCCCCCTCAAATGCTCACCCCCCCCCCCCTGCCATAAATAATGAACCCTCCCTTATGCATGATCGCTTTATAAACATAAAACAAAAAATATATATACAAATTTACAAGGATTTATTTGTCATCAAATAATACGCACCTAATGTCGCATATAGGGTTGCATTTTAATTCTAATTAATGTCCTTCAATACAAACACTGTATTATATTGACCGAACAAACCTACCGTTGCATGGTGAGAGTTATGTATACGTTGTAGAAACATGCATTACGAGTCTTAAAGGTATCCTTACAGTCTGAATATATCAATTGTTAATCCAGAACCATGTTGGAAGTCATTCGTGTACACATGTATATAATACTTGGTAAACGTGGCGTAGGTAGTCCCGTTTCAAATGATTGTCTACATGGTAGTTTTCTACCTTTAACTTACTTTGGCATTCTTTCATCTATGATTTCCAAACATTTTTGTATTATTTTCTTACATATATTATGTTATGTGGACCATTCTCTATGCACGCAAAGCAAGCAGTACCTTCAAATTTATATATCTGAAATAAAGGACCAATAACAATTTGGAAACGTAAAGACTCCTCTTTGATTTAAGTCATTTAACCTCACATGAATCTCGATACAAAACATGATCATTGCTGTTTAAACTATTATTAAGAAACGTCAGTCATTAGATCAATCGGGAACAAGGCAATATGTCACAATATGTGAATTACAATCGAGCACAGAAATTATAACCAATCCGAATTGTTTAGTAAACCCTGCAATCCCCCCCCCCCCCCACCTTTCAAACACTGGTATTCCTTTTAATGACCTTTAGTATTATAATCTTAATCATAGATATGATTGTTCAGCAAACTTCGATTCAAAATCTGAAATCTTATCGTCAATATTAGCGTAATATTTCAAGCGAGCCAGCGTTGTTTTAGCTTTACTAATATCTCCTTCAGCGAAGGCATCAGCAGCTGCAGACATCAGCGTTAGCAGAATTTTGTGGTTTTCAGCACCAATCTTCCGGACTACTTCAATGTCATTGGTCTCAGCGAGGTCTTCGTTTGTCTCCATAATCTCCATCAGGAAGATGGGGTCCAGGTGCACCTCTCCCTCCTCTAGGCTGGCTCCATTTAGCTCCAACAGGTAGAGACCACGAGGTAGTGGTTTCAGAAGGGTCTGGTAACTCTTGTTCACCAAGGAGGACTGGTTGTCAGAAAACGCCTGTTCTTCCTGAAATACAAGGTTGTTGTGACATGTATTATTATTACAGAATGGGGGTATTGATAGATCTACACGGTCGTCAAGATGTACATTGTACAATTTAAGTGCGGACGAGTTATTCACTCGCAATCTTGGAGGCTAGACCCCGCCCCCTCCTCTCCACTACTGCATTAACAAAGGATTCTTTTTTTTTAACAAGGGGGCCCTTGGTGGGGTGGTGAGGGGGAGGGGTTCCCCATGTCCCATGTCTATTTTAAGAAAAGCCTATGTCACTAAAGAAAACCCCATTTCACTAGCGTCACTAAGATATGTTGCTGATTAGGCCCCCACCAAGAAAATTTGGAAATCT
Organism: Harmothoe impar; assembly: GCA_947462335.1. NCBI lineage: Eukaryota > Metazoa > Annelida > Polychaeta > Phyllodocida > Polynoidae > Harmothoe > Harmothoe impar. The sequence continues at coordinate 41,136,280 of OX381709.1, read as the reverse complement.
TTAGAACTGAAACGGTGCATTCTTTGCATTTTAGAGCTTGAGCTCCAGACACGGCATGCAGAGAATACAAGGGGAGCTGGGGGCACCGTCCAAGATAATTTTAAATGTCTTGACTTGGAATGGTGCATTCTGATGCCCTCTCCAATCATTTTGCTCATGTCACTATAAGGCCCATGTCACATGTCAAATTCAAGAAATGCCCCATGTCCCTTGTAATACATGGCCATGTCCCAGCATTGTTCCCGAAATGACATCGACACATCGGCTTTTGCCGATGTAGAATCGTAATGGATGATGTGAGGCCATCAGACATCGGGCACAATGGCCGGCCATGATCTCAGCATTTTTAAATATTCCTATTAACAGCTGAGTTAGATCCATCCAAATTATAAGCATTTTTTCAGTGAATTTTAGCATTTTTAAGGAGATTTTGTATGCTGTTATTAAAGAAGTATTACAATCTGTATTCATGATGTGGCCTGCGTAGAAGGTAAAGGCCTGTGTAAGATCCCGCGACACAGGCCACATTGGCCTCTGTGCGTAAAGAGTTTTCGGCAACACTGGTCCCATGTCGATTTTTAAGAAATGGCCATATCGCAACGAATTTAGGGGTCTAGGACTGGGGTCATAAAAGGGGTAGAGAATGCAGTTATTACTACAAAAAACAAAGAGGAAGAGTGACTAACATCACAGGGCTCCTCAGGGTTCATGGGGCAAGGGACTGAGAGTCCGGACGCCCCAGCGAGAGTCCGGACGCCCGACCGAGCGAGAGTCCGGACACCCGACCGAGAGTTCGGACGCCAGAGTGAGAGTCCGGACGCCCAACCGAGAGTCATTAGAAAGTTGAATGAGTGATCTAATTTGAGTACAATATGTTATTTCTCATTTCTGACAGCAGAAACAGGGTCCTCGTCAAAAACTACACTGAAGTCATATGTCACACATGTAGGTTATCTCATTATAGGCGAGCAGGTGACTGTGTGCAAGCAGGTGGCTGTGTGCAAGCAGGTGGTTTGGGGCAAGCAGGTGGCTGTGGGTGTCGTCAGGTGGCTGTGGGCGTCATCGCCCGCCAGCCCATAAACGCTGCTTTACGTCTCGGCCAAAAAGCGAGTCGGTCTGAGCATAAACTGCGACGGCATCTTCATCGGTCAGAGCGTCAGCAGCGACACCCCGCCCCCTGTCTCGATGCCGTTTTCCCATTCTCCCTTTTCCCTTTTCGCCCGACCGAGAGCGCGGATGCCCGACCGAGAGCGCGGATGCCCGACCGAGAGTGCGGACACCCGACCGAGAGTGCGGACGCCCGACCGAGAGTACGGACTCCCGAGAGTGCTTGTCTTTTTGTGCGATTCTTCCCTCCGTGTGCTGCCCGCGGTACAACGGCGGTGTGTTTTGCCCACCACCTGTCTGCGCATGTGCAGCAGTGTTGCCGAAATGACATTGGCACATCGGCTTTTGCTGATGTAGAATCTTAATGGCCAATGTGAGGCCATCAGACACCAGCCACAATGACCGGCCATTATCTCAGCTTTCCAGCAGTGAAAATATTTTTCAGATAGACCTAGTAGAAGCGAAGTTATAGCCATGTAGCCATTAATCAAGGGATTTACACATTTTTCAATACATTGAGGCAGTTCTAATTAAAATATTACCCCTATTCATCAATATATAGTAGTAATAAATCCCCTATATGACATTAATGTGTACACGCTAGTTTCACATGGCCTGTGTAGAAGGCAAATGGTCTGCGTAAGATATCTCTACACAGGCCAATGTGGCCTGTGTGCATAAAAAGTTTTCGGCAATACTGAGCAGTGGGTGGCGTTCACTCTGGCGAGCTTCACTTTCCCGCGCGGACAAAGTCGGTCTTTGATATTATGCAGTTTCATGCAGGAGACCTCTACTTTTATGCAGATCTGCTAGTTGTGTGGTGGCGATATCTTAAAAAAAGTGTCTCACCTGAGCGTCCCATAGACTTAAAGGGGGGCTAGCACGGCTAAGACTACCCGCCTTAGCGAGTCACGCCTGATTGTTCAATTGGTGCCGCTAGTTGCTGTGTCTTTTGTAAAGAATCAGTTGGCAAGTAGCCGTCTTTGCTAGGAATGGTGCTAGCCCCCTACTGTATAATTGTATACCATACTACCATGTGAGCAATGAAGCTTAGTCCACAGTACATTTACATAGAAGCTTCATCGCAGACAATTTCAGAAAATTTTGTGACACTTTTTGTATTGCATTTTTCAATGTGACATTGATGTCAGATTTCTTCTGTTGTGCTATCAATCTCTTCGTATTGATGCCATCTATCTTCTCCACCCATTGGCTCCCACCCACCTGTATTGATGACTTCCCTGCCTGCCCTGAAAGTTGGACTTCTAAAATGAGGGAAAAAATGGTCCGTGGTCGTCTCCCTTAGACTCAGCGGAGCCCTGAGTCAATGATGAGTAAAAAATACAGGGAGTCAATACCGGAACCATCAAGTTGAAACATAATTCTGATAGTCATAGAGTAATAGACCTACCTTTGACTTCTGTGTAAATCTATCGGGATGCAACTGTCGCTGAAGTTGTCGAAAATTTTGGGTCAGCTGTTTGGTGTCTATGTCAAATTTCGTAGGAAAACCAAGCACTTCAAAGTAGTTGACATCTTCTCGTGTTGATTGGATGATTCCACATTTTTGACAGAAATACAGGTGTGTGGTTTCAGCTCCACATTTCCAGCATGGGATTGGTCTATTGAGGGCCTGACTGTTGATACTGTGCGACCTTTGCATCAGCATCAGCAGGCTCCGCCCAATGACACTTGTGACAGTTATGTATTGCGGACTGCAGGAACGGAATGCAAAATGGGAGGCATATGATCTGGAGCTTGTGTTTGAACTTGATATGGCCCTAGGATCATGAGGGTTCCTACATGTCCCAATCTGTGTTGATGTTGAGAGCGTTCTTTTCCCTAATATCTCGAACAAACACAAATGTCTCCGTGAACTTATCTTCCTAGCAGCCGAAGTCGCCATCTTGTTGTGCTAGCGAACACGATAACCAATTCGGGTGACCAATAGGCCTTATGACAACTGGTTGTCATAGGGAGCATAAAATGGAAGGCCGGTGCGACATTGTGCCATTTGCTAATTGCCATTTGCCATTTGCCGTTTGCTAATTGCCATTTGCTCAACTCCCTCTTAACGGCCACCCCTCCAGTGCAGACAATCCCTCTAATGCAGACAATTTTCATAGTCCCAAAGATACTGCAATGTATAGAAAATTCCTCCCTCCAATGCAGTCAATGTGGCCACTTTTTCACAAGGGTGGCCACATTAGAGCTTAGACGAGTAGTACCACGTATCTATGATTAGAGGGAGTCTACACACCGGCCTTCCAGTGTAATATGGAAGGCCGGTGCGACATTGTGCCATTTGCTAATTGCCATTTGCCATTTGCCGGTTGTCAATTGCCATTTGCCGGTTTCAGGGTGCTATTTGCCAGTTTGAGGGCCCCATTTGCCAATCTATGCCCCTGTACATTGCCATTTGCTATCTATGGGTGTCATTTGGCACTTTTCAACCGAAAATTGCTGTTTGTCATTTGCGAAAATAAAAAAGTGCTAAATTGGCGTTTCCAAACTTGCCATTTGCCGATCTCAATTTTTCATTTGCCGATCTTAATTTGTCATTTGCCGAATTGAATTTGCCATTTGCCATTTGCCATTTGCTAATTTACACTAGAGGTTTGGCGGGAAGCACTATTGACAGGGCAGTTCAGTCTAGGCTGTCCATCTGACCTATAGGAGGCATAGTACCTATTGATTAAATACCCTTTATGTAGTATATTTTAGGCTAGAAAGGCCAGCTTGAATTAAATAAATATATTTTATTTAGGATAAATCCCTTACAAGAATGATTATGATATAGGTTTCTATTCTAGGTATGTAGGCCTACTGTAGGCCTAGACATAGTCTGACCCTAGACCTAAGTGTAAGCTGAGACTAGCAAATAGCAACTGATTACTAGCTTACAAATGGCAACTGGCAAACAACAAATGGCAAATGACAATTAGCAAATATCTACATTCAGCAAATGGCAAATATCTACATTCAGCAAATGGCAATTGGCAAATGGCAAATGGCAAATGACAATTAGCAAATGGCACAATGTCGCACCGGCCTTCCATACTATGACAGAAAACTTGTCGTCCAGTTATTGGTCACCCAAATTGGCAGTGTTGTCTATATTTGCACGCTCGGTGAACGGCAGCGCGATAATTTAAGAATTAGAATTTGACGTTCACAGCTCTAATTACTTATTTGTAACATCTTACATTAAGGTAAGTGGTGAACAATTATACAGGGTATGTAATGATTAGTCAGTATGGAAAATTCATGATAGACTCTTGTTAAAAATGGGTAAGAAAACGTCCATACTCCTTTTATCGCCCACCCGGCAATTTTGGGTTGGCCGACCGACGTCACATTTAGGCCATCAGAATGAAATAAGAGTTTACCGTCCGAGAGTTTTGGAAAACAAATGCGGCCTTTTTTCATTGTTCATTTTTCATTATTAGGGATTCCCTAAAAAGCTGGATTTTCGGGGATTTCTGGGGCCTAATTTTTTTGAATAATATAAGGGAGTGCTCATTTTTTAACAACAGGGGGGGGGGCGGTGAGATTTCGCGCGGAGCGCGCACATTTTTTTCACATTTTTTTCACCCCCCCCCCCTCTAGAGGGGTCGAAATTTTTTACCCCCCCCCCCCCCCCGGCAGGCCGAAAATCGTGCGCGTTCGCGCCCCTTTGTAGCATAGTAACGCGCTGGCTTTTCTCCCTCAAAACAGGTTGAATTTTTTTGCCCCCCCCCCCAAGAGGGGTCTGAATTTTTTACCCCCCCCCCCCGGTTAAGGGGTCCAAATTTTTTACCCCCCCCCCCAAATCCACCACCCCCCTGTTGTTAAAAAATGAGCACTCCCTAAAATATTGGTGAGATTTTCAAAGAAATGTCAATAATGAAAAATTACATTAATAATGAACTTTTGATGCGGCCCCTTTGAAGGCATGCGGGCGGTGGACGGTAAACTCTCACTTTCATTCTGATGGCCTTAGGGAGTGGTCATTTTTTAACAACAGGGGGGGGTTGGTGGATTTGGGGGGGGGGACCAAAAAAATTTGGACCCCTTGAAGGGGGGGGACCAAAAAAATTTGGACCCCTCATGAGGGGGGGACCAAAAAAATTGCACCCATTTTTAGTGAAAAAGCCCGCGCGTGACTATAGCTCAAAGGGGTCGGCCGCGCTCAATTTCAACTTGCCTGAGGGGGGGGACCAAAAAAATTTCGACCCCTCCCGTGGGGGGGACTGAAAAGATTTTGACCCGCTCGCACGAAAATCCACCAACCCCCCCCTGTTGTTAAAAAATGACCACTCCCTTAGCTATAGGCTAGTCAAGACCGGAGAATAGGCCTGAGTTTCTAAGTCCATATAAAGCTGAGGAGGTCGGCCGGTCCTCACCCCCAACCGACCCCTCCCCTCCCCTCCCCATCACGTCCGCGTGCTCCCCCTGCCACGTCCATGGGGGTCAAACAACCCCTCCTGCTGCATACTGTACCATAGGGATACAGTGCAGAGAGCAGTCACATCCACTCTTTCTTCAAAGAAATATATATGATATTAGCTTGGATGGGTAGTTGTGATAGTGCTATGTACTGTCCGTCTGCATAATCTTTTTTTCACAGAGATTATTCTATGAACTTATAGCTATTATGGATAAATGTTGGACATGGGGGAGGGGGTGAGGGATAGGCCCTAATATCCCAGTTCCTGAACCCTGGATAAAGATTCACAAGTTCTTTCATTGCTTCATCTATCCATGATTCCACTAGCTTTTGCAGGATCGATTTTAGTTGGTTACTTTAATGGTACTTGTATAGTATGTTGTAGTCATTGAATACATAGGAAATGCACTATTAAAGATAGGGATACACACATTACAAGTAGCCCCAGGATAGTTTGACTTGGTCAAACCTTAAAATTGTTTCGATAGGGAGGACCTTTATGGTCCTCTCTATCATACCCTCTAAGCATATAGATAAAATATTTCATATTTAATGTTTTGAGAGTATTTTTCTGTCACATTCCTGAGCTGCTCAGTACATTTCCTATGGGAAGAGAGCTACTGGGCTCTGGGACTGACCCCCAACCTGTGACCAAACTGCCCCCACACCCCAACAGGGGTAATTAAGACACCCTTCTCTTTGAAGTAGATAAGAGAGGTGCCGACTGCTACCCGCCGAGTTTTATGGCTTAACCCATTGAGGGCGGATGTCGACTATAGTCTACATCCATGAGGGGCCGGATGTCGACTATAGTCTACACCATGAGGGGCCGGATGTCGACTATAATTGACATAACTCTATGGGATTTGAGAATGTCCCGGCCCCAGGGAAAAATTTTGGAAAATTTCCCGGCCCCATGACTAAAAATAAAAATTTCTGCCCGGCCTCAATGGGTTAATGACCTGCTCGCCACCAGACCTATATATGGAGTTAGCCGGTTAGGACTATTTGGCGAAGCCGCCCAAGAGAAAGTATATTGATAAAACTGTAGGGGGTCATTAGGTGAGTGTAACCCTCACAGTGGGTAGCACCTCTAAATGCCCTGTGGCCAGTTTTATCACCTCCAGTCCAGGGTCCACTGTCTATCATAAATGACCACTGTGAACCTGTGATGTCTGAGAGTGTGATTCTCAGAATAGGGTGAGTTGCTCCTAAATGAGTGTTTGAATGGGTTGTTGACTCAGGGTTACCACCCAGAGTCTTATGCAACGCCTCATGAGGGGTTGCATCAAGATAGTGAAACTTCATTTTTGAGGGGGAATTTTGACATGAGTTCATGGTTCAAAAAATGTAAAAACTTGACAGATGGACAGATTAGACACTCAGGTTTATGGAACATCAGTCACTTATATCAATATTCACCTCTAACCATTTGAAATATTGAAAATAAAAAACGTGACCTAAAAAAACAAAAAAAGTGTTTAGATAAATTAAACTATTAAGTACTAGAATCAATTTTCGTCTACATTACGGTCCAAACAACTCCAGTGCTAAGTCAATGGCAGGTATCTTGTAATACTAGGTGAGACACTTTTTGTAAGACCTTTTCTGTGTGTTGGTCCTGCATTATCTTTGAATATCTTGAATTACATTAATGTGTGGACAGATACAATCTAGGTACAGGTGTGTGAGCAGGGGAGGCTGGGGCTGATATGGCTGGTTGAGGGGTATGGTACATGCCACACGTCAAAGAGTGGCGCTACTGGTACTTCTCGTACTGCGTGAGATGTCAACGTGTGCAGACGAAATTGTACCACCCATATCTCCGCCGTTTATCGTCCGATCAACTCTCTTTTTGATAGGTACAAAAGGCGGTACATGCCCGCAGCCTGCAAATGTCGCCCACACCCACCTGCTTGCCCACACCTACCTGGTCGCCCACACCCACCTGCTTGACTGAAATGTGATAACATACTAGTGTTACACATGATTTGAGGGTAGTTTTGACTCAGGAATGTGTTTCTGCACTAAGAATTGACAAATAATTCAGTGTTCCTGAAATAATATTTATAGATTCTGTCTTTCAGTCAACCAATTTAATCACTATATTACCCTCACCCTGAGTCATTTGTGATGTTAATCACACGTTCAATCTTTTAAATGGGTTGAGGTCATGGTATCTGATGTTAACCCTTCAAGGCCGACCAAAAAAAATAATTTCTGGTGTTGGGGGCGAGACATTTCCACAGGAACTTTCCCTGGGCCGAGCCTTTGCTGATTCCCATAGAGTTATGTCGACTATAGTCGATGCTCGGCCAGCCATGGCATCGACTATAGTCGATGCTCGGCCAGCCATGGCATCGACTATAGTCGATGCTCGGCCCTAAAGGGTTAATGAGCTAACACCTGAAGGCGGAAACAGGGCGCGTAAACGTCCGCGCGTAGCCGCGTAGACAACGCCTCAAAGGGCATTTCTTACGCTCTGCGCGCCCGTCACCATGGCAATTTCCGTGCCTGCGTAGAAAACGCGTCCTGTTTGTTTTCGCCTTAAAATTGAGGATTACGACCTCTCAGTCTCAGTGGGGAGTTTCGCCAAATTCTCCGGTCTTGACTTTTTATTAGAGTAGGTACAGAGACTGGTGGAAACGCACTGCCCCCCCCCCCTCCTCCTCGAGACCGGTCAGAATTATAGACTAATAGATGCACTAATACGATAATGTAGGCTAGTACGGCAACGCGTCGTGGTCTTTTCGCTGAAGAGGGGTGACATGTTTTTTTTGCCTCCCCCCACCCCTCCTCCAGACATTTGGACTAAGGGAGTGCACATTTTAACAACAGGGGGGAGTGGTGATATTTCGCGCGGAGCGTGTGAAATTTTTTCACACACACCCCCCCCCCCCCTAGAGGGGTCGAAAAATGATGCATGGCCAAAACTATAATCAATATGTACAAGATGAGGCCAACCTTGTGATTAAGAGATACCAGAATTTACCATACGATACAGAGTGAAAGATAATTTGTATTGTGTGCCCTCTCCTCATGTACGCAGTACCGGTATATTATTATTAACCATAAATATACATGGTATGTATGTCTATGTATTAACCAAGCTTAGATTAGATACAAACTGTACCTTAAGTAAAAAGCCTATTGATACAGAATGTAAAACATGTAATACAACACAAACTGTACAGCATATCCTATTTGAATGTAAAATGACTGATATAATTATAAGAAATATGTTTGAACGTAAATTGTGTGGAATCATTAATTAAGGAATACAAAAATATAGAAAAGTGTGAGAAATAAAGGCAGGTATTGTCAATACTGCCTGACTGTCATTGTCAAGTGCAGGACAGACCAGAGGCTCTAAGGTACCTTTGTAAAAGACATTTATGATATTGTAAACAAATTACTGGATACCAACAATTTACCTGGTGCTGACGTAAATGTACCTCTCATTTGTCGATAAAGCCAATCTTGAATCTTGAATCTCTAGCGGGTTCGAATTCATTTGCTGATGTGTGTGCCTGATTAAAACAGTGTGTCAGCCAACCACAACCCCACGCCCCCTTAGATAATTAATGACCACTCCCCTAGTGTTTCTGGGGTCTTATTGAACCAGGGCACAGTAGTGCCAGGTTCTTTAGAGACAGGTATTTTTGGACTTTTTGTCAAAAAAAGTCCCTTGCTTTCTGTCCCTTTTTTTCCTGTGAAACATTTAGAAATAAAATATTTAAATGCTGCTACAAACAAGTTTTGATCAATGCCAATCCATGCCATCAAAGATTGAAACTAAAAAAGCAATATTTCATACACAAAATTGATATTGAAAAAAAAGTCACCTAAACAGCACAAAACCAACTTTTTTGGCGCAATGCTAAACGAGGGTTTCAAGTAAACTACAGACCTTCATGAAGTGTCCCTTTACATGAAATCCTCTTTGTTCTAATGTAAAAACGGGGTGAGACACTTTTTGAGACGCTCTGAGGCCGCAATATTGCCTCTACCTTCGGTAACCTTCATGAAAATGAAGGTAAGGCTATAGCTTTTTAGTTCTCTCTCCACCCGTAAAAGATATGGTGGCGCCACTCACAGTTCTCGTACATCACAAGAAGTCAACGAAACATCACGACAGTCCCACAGCGACAGCGACACCGTATCTCCGCCGTTTATCGTACGATCAACTCGCTTTTTGCCCGCACCCACCGGCTCGCCCACACCCACCGGCTCGCCCACACCCACCGGCTCGCCCACACCCACCGGCTCACCCACACCCACCGGCTCGCCCACACCCACCGGCTCGCCCACACCCACCTGCTCAGTTGAAATATGATAACATACTAGTGTGACACATGATTTGAGGGTAGTTTTGACCCAGGAATACATTCCTGCTCTCAGAATTGACAAATAATTCATAGTTCCTGAAATAAAATTTATGGATTGAGTCATTTAGTCCATCAATTTAATCCCTTTATCAACCTGACCCTGAGTCGTTTGCGATGTTAATCACATATTCAATCTTTGCTTACATTTCATTTTCATTTTAAACGTTATAGATAAATACAGTGAAAAAAAAGAAAACTAGATGAAAACAACAGTATTGCAAAAAAAACACCTGGTTCACATGTGATATATATCACATATACCATTCATTCGACTTATGTCACAAGACATATTATAAAACGTCAAAAGTTATGAGCTTATTTAATGGATTTTTATGATCTGAGTGCTGAGCAATATCGCCATTTCCTGCCTCGGTTATGTAGGTCAAATGAAAGTGTGATTTCTACATCCTGTCACTGTCAGTATAATGATATACCCTGGAGCCAGAAAACTTATAAAAAATGACAGCCAGTAAAATGTTGGTACCCTGTATAAGCACATAATTACTGGACATCGATTCTCTGTCTCTTTGTAGCTCTATAGTGATCGATGCCCAGTTTTATACTTCAGACCAGTGGCTCATTTTGGCTGATTTTTGCCTCACAGATTGCTCCTAGCGCAAAATCCTGACTAGGTGTCAATATATTCTCTATGCCAATGTGTAATATGAGGGTAGAAAACAGTGGAACCTCAGTTAGAAAAAATCCTACTGAACAGTTTTTGAGAAAATTAGGGTTTTGTTGCCTTTTTTTGCTGTTTTTAGTACATTTCCTACATAACCCGTGAACGTCAGCATTTCTCAATTTTCAGGTATTTAGAATTAGAATTTGACATTTTTTTATTTGCAGTAGGATTCCTGAATACCGAGCCATTCTACATAGGGTGTTATTTTGAATAAATATAAATCATTTGATAGTGTATTTGGTCTCCGAAATAGAGGGAGTTTGGTCATAGTTTAATTGATTGTTGACAATCCAGTCAAGGGCTATTAGGTTCAGTTCAGTGCAAGTTGCAAAACAAGTGACTTGCACTTTTTAACTTGACCTCATGTCCACTAGGCCACACCAAATTAAAAAGTTGGTCTATGGATTTTGTTTTACAAAAATAGGTGCGGTAGGGCGAATTTTTTATATTTTTTTTACCAAAATTTTTTTTGGTCTATGGATTTCAACTTTAAATTAGGGGGGCGGACGAATTTTTTTTTTTTTTTCCTGAGGGAAAATCTTTTTTTAATTTTACAAACCGATATTTTCTGGCTAAAGGTGGCAGAAAAGGCCACCAAAAAAAATAATAAATCCCATTTCTCAGAAAATGATGCGGGCGCAGTCCATAGACACAATTTTTTTCAAAAAAAAAAAAAAAAATCCATTTTCGAAAATATGGTGCGGGAAATCCATAGACCAACTTTTTAATTTGGTGTGGCCTTATGTAGGTCTTCACTATGCATGGGTCTATCCAGAGTCCATCAATGGGATCTCACGCATGGAGGCAGATTCCGCAGCTTTTGGTGAGAAAAAAGTTCTAATTGCAAAGAAGTGAAATTTGCCTAAGAACCCCCCCCCCCCCTATTTGGCGAGAAAAAAGTTCAAAATCGCAAAAAAGTGAAATTTGCCTAAAAACACCTGATTTGGCAAGAAAAAAGTTCAAAATCGCAAAAAAGTGAAATTTGCCTAAAAACACCTTATTTGGCGAGAAAAAAATTCAAAATCTCAAAAAAGTGAAATTTGCTTTAAAAACTCCCTATTTGGCGAGAAAAAAGTGCAAAATCGCAAAAAAGTGGAATTTGCTTTAAAAAACCCCTATTTGGCGAGAAAAAAGTTCAAAATCCCAAAAATGTGCAATCTGCCAAAAAACACCCTAGGCCAGACCAAAAAAAAAAGTTGGTCAATGGATTTCGCGCACCTTATTTTCGGAAATGGAATTTTTTTTTTTTTTTGAAAAAAAAATTGTCAATGGATTTCGCTCGCCTCATTTTTTTCAAAATTGAGATTTTTTTTTTTTTTTTTAAATTTACTTCTAGTAATTCGCCCAGATCAACCAATAGATTTTTCTGTTAGGGGTCCACTAAGAACTTTTGTTGGCGGCTGAGTAAAAAAAAAAAAAAAAAAATTGTCGCTCGCTCCACTTTTCCACCTACAAAATCCATTGACAAAAAAAAAATCTTAAAAAAAAAAAAAAAAAATTTCGCTCGCTCGCACCATTTTTTGAAAAGTGAAATCCATTGACCAACTTTTTTTTTTGGTGTGGCCCTATTTGGCGAGAAAAAAGTTCGAAACCGCAAAAAAGTGAAATTTGCATAAACACCTGATTTGGCGAGAAAAAAGTTCAAAATCTCAAAAATAGTGAAATTTGCCTTAAAAACCCCCTTTTGGCGAGAAAAAAGTTCAAGATCGCAAAAAGGGAAATTTCCCTAAAAACACCCTGTGACTGTAGCATGAATGCAGACACTCATGGACACAGACTCATGTACACCCACACAGACATACACATATGGCCTTCTCCTTCATATAGCAACCTATGTATTTCTACTTTGATGAGACTGAATATAGCTTTCTGTTAGAAGGACTGATACATGGATGTCGATGTCCAGTTTTAGATATATACCCATATAGTGCATTGGAGTGCTATAATGTTGGACTGCTGTATATTTAATTGTCTAATATTCAAGCCCAGAGTCTAGGCCTATAGGCCTACCCAACATACATGACATATTTTATCCGTAGTACTTTAAAACTAAATTTATTGTTTTTCAGTGACAAGATGAGTCGTAAACACACACCAAGTGATTTTCTCAAACAAATCATTGGCAGGCCAGTTGTGGTGAAGTTGAACTCTGGTGTAGATTACAGAGGTAAGTGAGACCGACTCAGAATAACTCAATATAGGGGTAGTGACATCTGCCGTAAAACCTTGCGTATAGGCCATGGCTATTACGCTAGTCAGATCGCCAGTGCGGCTTAAGGCCACTGCAAACGACGTGTTTGGATCAGCTGACTCGATCAGTAACTACCGGTAAGGAAAGGCACTGTTTGTGGGACTCCACTGATCGGATCAGAGGATATCAAACATGTTTGATATACTCTGATCCGATCAGATGATTGAGACATCTGATCGAGACATTCTGTTTGCGGTGGCCTTTAATGCTTTATAGGATCGGCACAGAGTCGGGTGCTGCTTATACGCGAGTTTTGCTATTATGATACCGGTACAGTACAAAAGTCGCCATAATCAGATTGCTAGTGCAGCTTTAATATAGGATCGCCCTAAAGTCGGGGTGCAGCTTATACGCAAGTTTAGTTAGGCATATACGAGAGATTTTACGGTAGGCCTGTTTACCCATCAACTTTAGTGGAGCTCCATCTCGCGAATATCATCTATAGTTTATTACACAATACAGAATGAAAAGAAATGACAGAGGGCCATCAGGAGTCTGTCATGTATTAATTTACCCGTTTTTGATAGAGTGCCCGTGAGAAAACCACGGATTTAAAAGTAAGAATAAGACAAATCTGATGCCCTGATCTTTCATTAATTTTTTTTCAACAATGTATACAGCCTACATTATAGGGCCTACCCTTAATAAGTTACAGCTTTAATATTAGATGATATACTAGTAATATATCTTTATTTCATTACCCTCCCAAAGCCATACCATAAACCTGTCACTGAGCAAGTGATGTATTGCTGTATTTGTATTGTAGGAGTGCTGGCCTGTTTGGATGGGTACATGAATATCGCACTAGAGCAGACAGAGGAATATGTAAATGGACAGCTGAAGAACAAATACGGGGATGCCTTCATCCGTGGAAACAATGGTAAATATGGATCAGTTACTCAATACTCTTTCCAACTTTTTATGTTGTTAACAAACTACAATGTATAATAGATACTGCTGTAGAAATGCACATTTCCTTATGATGGGCGCTTAGCGAAATATGGGTAATGAATCCGGGAGAAAATGAAATTAACAAAAAATAAGTTATTTGAGATCATTTACCACTTCGATATAGATATCGATGAGTTTCCTTTATATACTGATATCGTTTAAATGCATATTCTGCATATGTTGCCTTTTCAGTGCTGTATCGTTTAAATGTATATTCTGTATGTTTTGCATTTTCAGTGCTGTACATCAGTACACAGAAGAGACGAGTATAACATCCCAGATGCCGAAATCCTACATTTGTCATCAGTTCATCAACCCCATCATCATGTTCATAGTACCAGGTGTATTTGTTGTGCCTACGTGGAAATGCGAGAGTGTACGAGAGTGGATTACTACTACAGAAACAACGAGAACGAATCATGTCAAAATTACAAAGTGTTACCAGAAAAAAAGTGACGAGTTTTCTAGAACGTATATATGTTTTTGCATCAAATAAAGTACAGCTACAAATAAGATTGTGTCAGATTCTTTATTGTAGTTGAGAACATGACTAGTAATACATATACATGAACATGTATATATGACCAACATATCTCCGACGTTCGCCTGTTCTACCGATATGGTCACATGCCACAAGTAGCCGACCTTAATGGCTCTATTATGATAGCCATTTCACGAGATACGTCTAGTGTCCAGAAACAGCCCTTCTATTGTAAACCAATAGTTCAGCCTGTTCTGTATAACCATTGGCATTGTGTCCATCGCACCTCGGGTCGTACTGAACGTGCTACATGACTGGCTCAGGGTATTGCCTCTAGCTGTACGTGGCATGGCTGCTCCAGTAACCCAATGACTAGCTCACGTCCTTCTATCGCAAGACATAAGTCCAAGGCTGTGTAAATACATCTTTGTACTTTCTCTAATGGAGCGAAGCCGAAGTTTAATAGTTCATCCCATCCAGGAACAAATCGCCTGATTCACTCTGGGTATGATGAGTGACAGTTCATTTAATAGTTACTTGGTGATGATTTAAGTAATGCTCTTGGCCACTTTTGATGTGTCACGTTAACTCCAGTAGTCTCAGCATGTGTCTCTCTATGATTTGTTGTACTAAAATGGAAGAGGAATAACAAACATGAACTCAACTTAACAAAGATAAAATCAATTTAATCTAATGATAATGACTAAGAGTAAATAGTCTTCACATTGAATATAATTGTGCAGTTTTAGAATTTCACTAAACTAGAGGGGCCCCAGATCATATTTCCGGATCCAACTTATTTTTTTGAAAATCTTTTCCAACTATTACAAAATTAACCACTGATAAACTGATGCCAAGTTAAAACTAAAAACAATACCAACCTTCTTTGTGTCCTCGCGCAACGGCCAAGTCAAAGGCAGACTTTCCCTGAGGGCTTTTAGCAGTGAGATCTGCACCCCATTCTAACAACAACTTCACACAGTCTCCTTGTTTATTGTAAGATGCATACAACAGAGCCGTGTTCCCTTGCTGTAAAAATAAGAATTTATAATAAAGAAAATATATCGAAATAATGTACAATCGAGTGGCCTATGTATTCTCTGTGACATATGTACCGGGGTATAACTATAATGATATGTGACGGGACTATCTATGCATACAAGATTAAATCAAATTTCACTGAATTAACACGAGATTTATGATACAAACTTCTTAATTTACTTCATAATAATCTTAATCCAAATTTGGGTACCATCATATTGAATGAACCCCTGGTCAACAGCATTAGATGTAGCTACAAGTCAGCAATGTTACCTCGTCTATTTGATTGACATCAGAGCCAGCCTCCAGCAGCGTCTTTAAGACCCGCTCGTGGCCATTACTGGCAGCGAGCATCATTGGCGTCAGTCCACCCTCCCCGCGTAGTGCCACCTCAGCGCCTCGCTCCAAGAGGTACTCCACGGTTAGAAACTGATCACTAGCCGCCGCCCAAGCCAACAGAGTCAGACCATGCTCATCTATCTGATTCACATAGGACTCTTTAACAGACAAAGGAAATACTGGATTTAATATGTTGATTGTAATTGGTAGAGTGTCAAAGAAATAAACATTTGTAAGGTTATGTTATTGATAGTCACACAGTTAAAGCGTGAGCATATGTATCGCTCGAGATTATTTAAAGGGAAAAAACCTGGGATATTTAGGTAGAGTGATCCATCAGCAAAAACCATGGTCAAATTAAACTGCAAGAAACATAACAAAAAGATACATGCGATGATGCTCGAATACATTTACCTTGCAATTCAGCACGAAGCAGTAGTAACTCTCCTTGTGCTGCCATTTGCTGAACGGTGAGATCTAAATGATTTAAATGCATGACATTAAACCGAGTATTCCAGAAGATTTCTTAAGAATATTTGAATAGTTGACTTCTTGATATGTTCAATGTGTACTTGTTTAGATTTATGGTTATGGAATTCTGAAAAACAACGGGAGACAAATTACAATTTGATGGTTGGAAATTAAAATAGAAAATCTACCAAATGTCTAGGTACCGTAGACATGTACGTGTACTTACTGTGGACAGAAGGTGTACATGTTCTGGTATTTCCCCGCGATACATTGGTCATTACAGTTGACAGCTGCAAAGGTAACATATATACTTGCATTTGACGAGCAGAGAAATAATATGTTAATAGCCTATATAGCATAGAGAAATGAATTATATACAGGTTTAATACATAGGTACGTACAGTATACCTTTTATAGACATCTATAATGCTATCATTGAATTGACCAGCGATATATACCCCATGAATTGACAAACTAATAGAATAGCGGTAGGACTTTGTTTAGATTTGTGAGTCGAATCGTTTTATATACATTGTACCATAAAAAGATAGGCTAATGACTATTTACCCGAAATGGTGAATAGTTGTGTTTAGCCGGAGTGACACTGCTGTAACGTTTTGTTGGTGATCCAGAGCCATGAGGATCGCTTCTGAGACCTAAAAATTGTAAAAGGACTCAAGAGATATATTAAAAGTAATATTCCACTACTATTTTCATGTGTTATGACTCATAACTCATAATATGAATCAGATTACTACTTCTACTTTTCATCCTTTAATCATTAATGATCATGTTCTCTCTATTGGTGGTGGCCACGGCATATATAAAACGATAATTATAAAGAGGAGGATTTGAAGATCAATACTTTGAGTAGGACCGCGGGTTCAATAAACAAATATACCGACGTGAGGAAATCCACCAATGTCCAAGCCCCCACCCCTTCCTGCTAAGGGAGTGCTCATTTTTTAACAACAGGGGGGGGGGGTGGTGGATTTGGGGGGGGGGGGGTAAAAAATTTGGACCCCTTGACCGGGGGGGGGGTAACAAATTTGGACCCCTCTTGGGGGGGGGGTGAAAAAAATTCAACCTGTTTTGAGGGAAAAAGCCTGCGCGTTACTATGCTACAAAGGGGCGCGAACGGGCGTGATTTTTGGCCTGCCGGGGGGGGGTAAAAAATTTCTACCCCCCTAGCGGGGGGGGGGGGGTCAAAAAATTTTGCGCGCTCCGCGCGAAATCTCACCGCCCCCCCCTGTTGTTAAAAAATGAGCACTCCCTAAATGACTTGTACCTAGTCTGATGGACGCATCATTTATTGACAGCTGGGGGAGGGGGGGTGGGCGGTGCTTGGTGGATATGGGGCGGGGCATAATGAAAAACAGGTAGTCTAGCAGGAACAGCTACACTATCGCGACCATATTTTAAATGGGGTGGGGGGTTCGCAAGATTTCTTTCATATAATTGGTGGTGGGGTCGGGCGAAAGACAAATCCCCTAGTATCTGCTATCAATTATTAGGGAGTGTTCATTTAATATTTAAAACTAAAGGGGAGGAGGGGTGTTAACATTTCCAACCGTTCCGGGGGGAGGGGGGGCAAAAAAAATGTGGACCCCTCTTGGGGGGGGGGGGGTTAAAAAAGGATTACTGGTATTGTGGTAACCTGTTTTGAGCCAAAACCCCACGTGTATAATTATCATGCTTCAAAGGGCATAGTAACGCCGCTGGCTTTTTGGCCAAAAACAGGTTAAATTTTTTTGACCCCCCCCAAGAGGGGTCCAAATTTTTTACACCCCCCGGTCAAGGGGTCCAAATTTCCCCCCTCCCCCCCAACCACCCCCCCCCCCCTGTTGATAAAAAATGATCACTCCCTAATTGCTAGTTGTGTGCATCCTTACTCCTAGTCCTACTAGTACTACGTACTAGTCTAGGTCCTAGGCTATAGGGCCCTACCTTTGGAGAGTACGGCGGCTACTTCCAAGTCTGCATCCTCCTCGGTCAACCCTCCACCTCTAACAACAGCATGTGCCATGATGTCGTTCATCTACTCCCTGATTTTACACATATGCTGTTCATAAAGATTAATAATGAGCGTGGAAAACAATGCAGAGCGATGCTGAGGGCTTTTTGCTCGCAAGGGGAAACCCCTTTTGTCTGGGCGAGGGAATCCCCTATGGCCTCGCTTTGAGAACAGTGTTGCTTGCAAGCTGGCCCCACCTCGACGAGGTGGGGCCAGCTTGCAGTTGCTTGTTCTCGGTCAGTCTGCACGACGTGGCTGTCCTTCCGGTTTGCATTTTCAACTCAGGAACAAGGTGCGTGTGGCTTCTCTATATTTTCTTTAAATTAACCAAGTAAAACAGCTGCTAAAAGTCTCGAAAACAGTTCAGGTTAGAGAATATAGTTTACATTATACGTTCATGTCTTTATATATCTTTTGGTCGTGTACTTTCAACTCTATCGGTTCATTTATTCCCCGGTCTCTTACAATAAACAACCGCTTGTGTTGTGACTGGGGCAGCAGCCGGTTGGACTGCAACGTGGACAATTTACCTGGCCTACGCCAAAACAGTAAGAAAAGGGACTTTACCTGAACTGAACTGATGTACCCTTTAACTATAAACAAGCATATGTCTATTGGACTTTATAACCTATAATTGATTTCAATATGAATTGGTCAATACAGTACCGGTATTGTACTTTGGGCTGGAGTATTCATCATGTCTGATGACGTGATGTGTGTTCAGACAGAATAGGTCGATTGCAGTGCAACTTTTCTGTTCGATTCACTCGAAACCTTTATTATAGTATGCAGTTACAAAGTTCAAGATTGTATACATTGTGTATTTATGTAGGTAGCAGGCCAGCCAAGTATTACATGCACCATGCTTTATAATAGCTAGTGAGAGATCCCCATGTTTCAATTGGGAGTGAACTAGACTAGAGGTCCTTGTTATTCAACATATTGTCGAGAAAGTGTAAGGTTTACAGGGCCAACGGAGGTCCCTCTATAGACCAATGCATCAAGAAAGGGTGACTTTCCCATAATAAAGTTGCGTTTACGTTAGTTTCAGCAGAATCCTCATAGCATTGTCTGTAATGGCCATGTTTGCAAACATATTATATAAGGAGATTCACAGGACAAATAGGGTATATTAGGGAGTGCTCATTTTTAAACAACAGGGGGGGGGTGGTGGATTTGGGGGGGGGGGGTAAAAAATTTGGACCCCTTGAGCGGGGGGGGGGTAAAAAATTCAGACCCCTCTTGGGGGGGGGGCAAAAAAATTCAACCTGTTTTGAGGGGAAAAGCCCGCGCGTTACTATGCTACAAAGGGGCGCGAACGCGCGCGATTTTCGGCCTGCCGGGGGGGGGGGGTAAAAAATTTCGACCCCTCTAGAGGGGGGGGTGAAAAAAATTCGCCCGCTCCGCGCGAAATCTCACCGCCCCCCCCCTGTTGTTAAAAAATGAGCACTCCCTTAGAAGGAAGAATTCTGAGGTTGAATTTATAAATTTGTCAGTCAATCGTCAGAAATGTTCAAAAACATTATTAACAACTTTTCTGAAAAGTTACCCTTTCTTGCTGCATTGGTCTGTAGACCCTTAGCCTAAGGCTTAGTTTTCCATATTAACTTACATATGTCCCTGTTTGTGGAATAGATAAGATGTTAGTAAAAATGTATAGCAGTGGTTTATACGTCTAATAAGACCAACCTTCTGTATACAATGGGTATGGGACATAGCAGGACCCCCTGGGCCTGGCATAGAAGAGTACGGTGTATCATTGACTGTAGGTACATTAGTACAGTCGGTTCCAAATTGACTAATATTAATTTATGATAATCGATATGGACGTTTTCGAGGCTTAACGTGCCTCTACATAGGTAAAAATCGACACGCGCGACACGGCCCCTTTAAAAATCGACACGTGCGACACGGCCCCTTTAAAAATCGACGGACATGGCACATGAAGTAGAATGTATACTAATAGTATAGAATAAAAATCGACACGGCGACACAGACCTTTTGCTAAAAATCGACACGGCGACATGGTCAAAAATACGGGTACCCATGTAGAGGCACCTTAACGGTACCGTACGCCTGCTAGGACTGACTCATAATTACAGTAGGCCTACAAATGTTCTCTTGCTGATGGCAGATCAGGTGGCACAGTGTGTCGATACATCCTCCCAAGTTGCAGGGTCAGTTTATACACTGTTACAGGGGATTAATTATTATAGACAATAGCGCAGAACTTAAGTAGTCATTAGCAGACCCCAGGTTTGGGTAATATCCTATTTTCTGGTAGCATCTGCTGCACTGCATCTGCCGCAGAACGTTCTGTGACAGGTGCCGCATTCGGAACAGGCCCTACAAAAACGGACAGTTTTAGTTTACTTGCGGCAAGCTGCTGCGACATATACTTGCTGCGCATTCGGGTTGCGGCTTAAACGTGGGTTAGGCATACACGAGAGACTTTGCGGTACGGAGACTATCTCCTTAAGTTGAGCCTCCTTTATAGTTTGACTTCCTAAACTGCAAAGACCAATTTTCAAAAGAACCCATACCTTGATATTGATCTCCACAAACCGACTTCTTTGCCTTGATGACCTTCAGGTGTTTCTCTGTCCACACACAAGCAGTATTCATCCGGTGCTCTTGGGTTTCGATGTCTATATGAAGCCCAGTTGAAGTGATGAGTTACATTATCTAACGATACTATTTACGGTTACAGATGCGGTCAATCTTAGCAGTACTGGTGCTATTCTTGGCATGCATTGCGCATGCAGAGGAAGATAATGCCCGCCTCCTCGCATCTAAGAACATCCTGAACCAACTTCTAGTCGAAGGAAAAGATGTCACAGTTGAATATACCGTCTATAACGTCGGCGGAAGGTGAGCATACTTCAATCTATTTGACATCTTTCCAGCTAATGATTGTTTCTGATATTTGCAGGGTTGAAATTTCCTAATTTAAGCTCAATTTTAGTAAAACCGCTTCTTATACAAAAGTTATAATAGTGCATTAGAAATGTCAAATATTTCAATTGAAATTCCCTTCATAGTCCCATAAGAACAATTTTAGATCAATAAGATGTTATAACCCCTCAATCCAAGAAGGAAACGCGATTTTGAAATACATACCTGACCAGTCTCAGTATGTGGAAAAGAACTAACAGAAAATGGTCTCATTTCTCCACAGCGCTGCCCATAACGTCCATCTGGTCGATAGTAGCTTCCCTGAAACCGACTTTGAGCGAGTCCGTGGATTCCTCAGCGTTAAGTGGCCCCGTATTGCACCAAGCACCAACGTATCACATGTTGTCATTCTGAAGCCCCTGAGATCAGGCTACTTCAACTTCACCTCCGCCGAAATCAGCTACCTACCCTCCGAAGATGCCACACAGCCACAGGTAGGCCTAATTCCGTCCTTTTAGGCAGAGTTCAAGTATCACCCATAAGGAGATTTTACACAAAAAAAAAAGCGAGAAATCCTTTGGCAACAAATTCTATAAAAAATGTAAACGTCACTTGCTTTTATCTTTTATTTTTACAAAAGAATAATCCATGTATGAATTCTTTTTTGGTGTTGTCTAAAGAGTTGACCTGTATACCCTTTCTCTAGTAGGTATCACAGTACTAAGTTTTATACATCTATCTAATATTCATGGTACCAAATGATTGAAATCAACAGTTAAAAGAATATTTGTCGTGACCTAACATTATCCTAGAATCCTCAATTTTGCATGAAGACACTGGTTTAAGCATCCTCTATAATGAATTTGTTTACGATTATAGATGGGATACACCTCAGCACCCGGTGAGGGAGGCATCATGAACTTCAAAGATTACGACAGGAAATTCTCCCCCCATGTTGTAAGTACTACCTAACTATTCATACTCAATTTAATACATTCGTGGCATCATGCATCTCGTAAATCATGGACCAGCTTACAGTTTGTGATCATTTAATATCTATGGCATTATTATCCAATCGGTACATGATGCACATATAAGATTTTCTAGATGAGTGGGGCAGGGGCAGTATCCCAAGAAGTCGCAGGCTGAGTGGAATGCGCCCCAGCCTCCACGAGCGAAATACATCAGAGCGGTATCAATGTAGTTGGCATTTGTTTATTTTTTATTTGAAGCCATTTAATAAAGGAAAAACAACTTTTTCTTAGCCCATTGAATACGGCCACATTGTATTCAATGGGGGGGCATTGAATACGGCCTTCCAGTGCTTAAGCATAGGAGATCTTGTATTCACAAAAAAAAACATATGAAATATTGTTCTATTCTTGCTCAAATTTGTCAATTTTGGTAGTATCGGGTAGTTTTGATTAAACGAAATAGAAAATAATAATGTGAACATTTTCTTGCAGCTTGACTGGGCAGCATTCGCCGTGATGACCCTCCCCTCTCTGGGCATTCCCTTCCTGCTGTGGTACTCCAGCAAGTCTAAGTACGATACACCCAAGCAGAAGAAGAACTGACAACATTTAACTTCATACATCATTTGTGTACACATTTTTATTTCATCAGTCATGATCTACAATACATCCATTCTCTCAATCACAATAAATTTTATACCTGGTACACAACTACGACTTTTGCATTCATTTTCTTTTACTTATATCATAAGAAAATGACTGAATGTCCTCACAGAGGTAAATTTAACGAATTGTACATCATCAGAGAAAATGAGCATTTTCATCGCAAACTGGTGATTAATCATGGAACATTTTCATATGCATTAACACGTAATGTACGTGAATGAAATACAGAGAAAAGAGGAATTATCACAGGTTTTCTTTTCAAGAGGATAAATCTTTCTTTTAATAGATTAAATCTTCAAGACAGGAACTATGCACGGGCCTAGTTTGTCCATTTCACAAGACTATAGAAGTACAGCATTATAATAACATGTACAGCCGTAAAAGATATGTACATGTCTTTGGATTAGGTTGAAAGTTACAGATAGCACATGGCTTCGATGATTAGTCTTTTGTTCATCAGCAAATTATCAAATCAAAGAAGATGACAGTGGGACACATTGGGGCTAGCTTGCTTATCGAGGTCACTTGTCTCAGAGTTTGGACTGCTCTGCGAAAAGATGACTTAACTTCTGGCTCAACATCATGTTTCCCTTCAGCTTCAACTTCCCTGTCATGAAGGCCTAGAACAGAACAAAATTGACAACTTTAAACAACGTTTAGGCTCCCCCTATTCAAATGGTGTACTAGTTATAGGCCATTGGGTGGGTCCCAAAAAAGAGATTAGAAATGAAGTTCCGTTCCAATGAAGGGGGCACTAAATTTTGAAGGTGGTTTCATATAGCTATTGCCCCTACCAATCTGAGAAAAAAAGTTCTCCGCGTAAAATTGCACCGTTTGCGCGTAGGGCAAGGTCAAAGGTCAAGGTCATTCAAAAATAGGGCTAGGCCAGAAAATTTACTTATTTTTGAACTGATCTGTTTATATCAACAGGGCGGGTCCAAAATTTTATGTCAAGGTAGGGTGATGTAAGACCTTTATCCATGAAAAATTAAAATGACCTTGGCCAAGGTCAAGGTCACTATTTTCAAGGTCAAATATTGAAAAATGGCCCAAAATAGCTATCATCCTTGGTTTCAATAGCTCTGGTGATCAGGAATATCACCATAAGTATGACCTATGCTGCTCAAATGATGAGGAGATGTCATAGGGACAATTTCTACTTGAAATTCCCGAGAAATGGCTCCCGTTTCCATGGCAACCAGTACCTATTTCAATGTTTGATATAATAAATAGCTGCAATGAGAAAAAACTCTTGATGACCTCTAGAGCTTATTTTGTATAAAATCATCTAGATATCTGGCATGGATATAGAACATGAAGACTGCCTTCTATTAATTCCTTAATATGACCTCTATCAAGGTCAAGGTCATAGGAGCAAGGTCAAATATAGGAATTTCTGTCTTTTTGGCCATGTTTGCTATATATAGACGTAATCCAGTAAGAGTACAATGATGTCTATGAGTATTATTTTTTGGGCATTGTGTTTTTGTATAGCCAATGGCCCCAATAAACATGGGCAAAAAGTTCTCCACTCAAGGTCATGTAGTTTTCTTGCAAGATGAGGTCAAAGGTCAAGGTCACTCAAAAAGCAAAAAGAGAGTTATGCCAGAAAACATACTCATCTTTGAACTGCCCTTTCAATATTAACAAGAAGGGGCTATACTTACATGTCAACATAGAGTTGTAAAAGACCTTTGTCCATGAGAAATTGAAATGACCTTGGCCAAGGTCAAGGTCACTATTTTCAAGGTCAAATATTGAAATATGGCCCAAAATAGCTATCATCCATGGTTTCAATAGCTCTGGTGATCAGGAATATCATCATAAGTATGACCTATGCTGCTCAAATGATGAGGAGATGTCATAGGGACAATTTCAACTTGAAATTCATAAGAAATAGCTGCCGTTTCCATGGCAACAGATAACTTTTTAAATGTTTGATATGACAAATAGCGTTATTCATGGTGATCCCTAGAGCTTAATTTGCATTGAATCATGTAAATATCTGGCATGGATATAGAACATGATGACTGCCTTATATGAATTCCTTAATATGACCTTGATTAAGGCCAAGGTCATAGGAGCAAGGTCAAATACAGGAATTTCTGCATTTTTGGCCATTTTTGCTACATTTAGACGTACCGTATCGTCGCATATAGCTGCCGGGTTTTGAATAGGTGCCTGTTTTGAATAGGAGCCGGGGGTAATAGGGCTCTGAAATCAATAGGTGCCGGGCCTTGAATAGGTGCGGGGGGTCTCCAATTTATTTCTACAAAGTGGTTGTTTTAATGCGTTACTTATTGCATTGCATACTCTGTGGTAGGGGCCCGGGTAGGGTTTGCTTTAGAATTTACCATCTTTGATCAATTAGTGTACCCCCTATACACCAGATGAAGCTTGTATTTTAATTAATGTCTATGGATGCAAGTTAGTTTTGCTATCAAATGCCTTATAAGCTACCTTTTTCCTTGGTAATGGGGGGGGCATGACCCTAAAACAATAACTGCCGGGCCTTGAATAGCTGCCTGATTTGATTAGGAGCCGGGGCTACAGGGGTACCCAAATAAATAGCTGCCCGGGCACCTATATGCGATGAGACGGTAATCCAGTAGTATTCAATGTTATTCATGGGCATTTTTTTTCGGGCATTGTGCTTTTGTATAGCTAATGGCCCTAAGAACCGTAGGCCAAAAGTTCTCCACTCAAAGTCATGTACTTGCATGATGAGGTCAAAGAGAGGGAGAGTCATACCAGAAAGCATACTTCTCTAATTGCAACTGCTCTTTCAACATCAACAAGGTAGGGCTCATCAAGATTACAATAACAATGACTTTATTCTCGAAAAACTCCGAAGAGATACACGTTGTATAAGACCTTTGTTCATGAAAAATTAATATGACCTTGGCCAAGATCAAAGTGATTCAGTTTTCTCGAAGTTAAATATTGAAATATGGCCACAAATCGCTGCTGTAAATGCAAGAACAGAAGCTGTGGATGGCATGCAAGTCAGATCAGCATTGGAGCTTATAGGATCGGCCCAGAGTCAGGGTGCGGTTTACATGCAAATTTGATTTTATGATACAGTACTAAAGTCCCCATAATCAGATTGACAGGATGGCTCATGGGATCGACCCAAACTCAGGATCCTTAAACCTTGCTCAATAGATATCTAAATTTGATCCAGCACATCTGTACATACCCACTCCTCTTATGAAACACAATTTTGGCCACTTAATTTGACTCCCCCCACCCTCCCCCCTTGTAACAAGTTGTAACAAAATGACAGGCTGCTGCTCCATAATCACTTAACACAGGCCAGTGCCCCCCCTCACCCAATGTCATTTTCCATTAGATCTATGTGTAAATTGTTGATAAATAGAAAATTCAAATTCTTCGCACACGGGGTCATGTTCAAAATTCTCTTGATATAGCTTACATTGTACTTGACCAAAACAGGTCATGGATTTCCCTCGTTTTATCCTGTAAATTATATATTAACTTTTACAGCACCAATATATTCTTCTGCCCAATCTCGTGAGACACAGCCTGATGTGTATTAGAAGGAAATTTATATCTTAGAAATAGAGAGAAATAAGTCCTATCCTACGCATCATAACTACATGGAAGCAAAAAATCCATTACACATATTACGATTTTATTAATTATTACTCCTTACCATGGAAACAGTTGCCATTTCTTACAGATTTCATACAGAGATAATCCATATAACTTATCATCTACTGAGCATGAAAGGGAGTGATATTCCTAATCATTAAAGCTACTGAAATAAAGCATTATGGCAGCTTTTGTCACTTCTTTCTCAACATTTGACTTCAAAAGAGTGGCCTTGAAATTGGTCTAGGTTATTTTAATTTAACTTGTATGTAAGTGTTATATCATTCTATCTTGACATCCAGGCAAGTGGAAAGGGGTATCTAGGGGGGAATTGATAATCAAAGTTTGTGTCAAGATCTTTAATATGAGATATCATAAGCCAAGATACTGCTTGTAGTATGGTGGGAATCATATCTCGAAGATGGGTTGTTATGTAAAACTGAAAATAAGCTGTAAATGCGCCCTGTCCCATAAAAACTACTAAATTAGATAGAAAAATACCCTGAAAAGATGTGACTTTTCGTGTAGATTTGGTTCTCTAGGATTTTTCTAGGTCTGTTTTCAGTTTTTGAATAATTGATGTAATTCCCAAGAGATGAGAACCAAAATGTTCCATCTAGGATGTCCCTAGGAAAAGTTCCATTCACATTCCTAACTAAGAATATTAGCATCAAATATGGAAAAATTCTCAGAAGACTACTGTCTTCTCCACACAAAGCACTTTTAGGTTTTTGTTCCACTATACTGCCATTCTGATGCCTCCTGCCCAGTAAACACCCTACGTAATACAACGTAGCTCAGAGGTTTCTCTAGGTAGTTTTCAAACCAAAGGTTTGAGATTGGTAATTTTGGAAGGTTTGTAGACGTAGATCTATGTTAAAAGACATACCTTTTCAGCTTCAATTGGGTAGATGACTCCTCTGTGTCACACTAGGTGGCAGCACTATCAATTATGGAGAGAATATTACAGCTCTTCAACAAATCTTCCGCGTTCATGCAGTTTTAACGTTCACAAACCTTCTAAAATCACGTAGTATAGACCAAAAATCAATGTAGATTTACGTCTGACCAATGCTGTTGTGTTTACTGGGTGTTGGCCAAAAGTGAAGAACTTTTGAACTAATACAAAAGCACTTTCAGAAAGTAGTGCCCATACAGAAGATCGCATTATTATTGGATCATGTCTAAACACAGCAATTATGGCTAGGAAAAGCTGAAATTCCTACATTTGACCTTGCTTCTGTGGTTTCTAAAGGTCTTATTGAGAAGTTATCAGAAGGCAGTCACTATGTTCTATATCCATACGAAAAATTGACCTCTAGAAGTCGCAATGCTGACTTTGTTCATTTCAATCATTGATTTAACTGCAGGTTACCATGGAAACAGCAGACAATTCTCACAAATTCTATGTGAAAATAGTCTTTTCAGTATCATCTTAACATAAGTGTTCATACTAATGTTGATTTTCCAGGTCAGCTGAGCTACTGAAACATAGAATAATAAGAAAACAGTTTTCCAAGATCTGACCTTGTAAAGAGTGACCTTGACTTTGGCCAAGGTTATTTCAATTTCTTATATAACTCCATCCTGACATGTGATCATGGCTTGACTCTCTTTTTGAGTGACCTTGACCTTAAACCTCATCCTGCAAGAAAACTACATGACCTTGAGCAGAGAACTGTTGGCTTATGGTTCTTAGGGCCAATAGCTATACAAAAACACAAATACCTAAACAGAAATATTGCCCATGAACAACATTGTATTCTAAGTTGATTACGTCTAAATATAGCAAACATGGCCATGAATGCAGAAATTCCTGTACCTGTTACCTGTTGCCATAGAAACAGCAGCTATTTCTTAGGAATTCCAAACAAAAATTGTTTCTATGACATCTCATTATTATGTAAGCAGCATATGTTATACTTATGATGATATTCCTGATCACCAGAGCTATTGAAACCAAGGATAATAGCTATTTTGGGCCATATTTCAATATTTGACCTTGAAAATATTGACCTTGACCAAGGTCAAGGTCATTTTAATTTCTCATGGACAAAGGTCTTATACAACTCTATCTTGACATGTAAGTATAGCCCCTTCTAGATAATATTAAATGGGCAGTTCCAAGATGAGTATGTTTTCTGGCATAACTCTCGTTTTGCTTTTTGAGTGACCTTGACCTTTGACCTCATCCTGCAAGAAAACTACATGACCTTGAGTGGAGAACTTTTTCCCTATGTTTCTTGGGGCCATTGGCTATATAAAAACACAATGCCCAAAACATAATACTCATAGACATCATTGTACTCTTACTGGATTACATCTATATATAGCAAACATGGCCAAAAAGACAGAAATTCCTATATTTGACCTTGATTCTATGACCTTGACCTTGATAGAGGTCATATTAAGAAATTAATAGAAGGCCGTCTTCATGTTCTATATCCATACCAGATATCTAGATGATTTGATACAAATTAAGCTTTAGAGGTCATCAAGAGTTTTTTCTCTTTGCACCTATTTATTATATCAAACATTGAAATAGGTACTGGTTGTCATGGAAACGGGAGCCATTTCTTAAGAATTTCAAGTAGAAATTGTCCCTATGACATCTCTTCATCATTTGAGCAGCATCGGTCATACTTATGGTGATATTCCTGATCACCAGAGCTATTGAAACCAAGGATGATAGCTATTTTGGGCCATATTTCAATATTTGACCTTGAAAATAGTGACCTTGACCTTGGCCAAGGTCATTTCAATTTCTCATGGACAAAGGTCTTTTACAACTCTATGTTGACATGTAAGTATAGCCCCTTCTTGTTAATATTGAAAGGGCAGTTCAAAGATGAGTATGTTTTCTGGCATAACTCTCTTTTTGCTTTTTGAGTGACCTTGACCTTTGACCTCATCTTGCAAGAAAACTACATGACCTTGAGTGGAGAACTTTTTGCCCATGTTTATTGGGGTCATTGGCTATACAAAAACACAATGCCCAAAAAATAATACTCATAGACATCATTGTACTCTTACTGGATTACGTCTATATATAGCAAACATGGCCAAAAAGACAGAAATTCCTATATTTGACCTTGCTCCTATGACCTTGACCTTGATAGAGGTCATATTAAGGAATTAATAGAAGGCAGTCTTCATGTTCTATATCCGTGCCAGATATCTAGATGATTTTATACAAAATAAG
Source organism: Harmothoe impar (assembly GCA_947462335.1). Lineage (NCBI taxonomy): Eukaryota > Metazoa > Annelida > Polychaeta > Phyllodocida > Polynoidae > Harmothoe > Harmothoe impar. Next base: position 41,106,774 of record OX381709.1, on the reverse strand, counting down.
CTCTAGAGGTCATCAAGAGTTTTTTCTCATTGCAGCTATTTATTATATCAAACATTGAAATAGGTACTGGTTGCCATGGAAACGGGAGCCATTTCTCGGGAATTTCAAGTAGAAATTGTCCCTATGACATCTCCTCATCATTTGAGCAGCATAGGTCATACTTATGGTGATATTCCTGATCACCAGAGCTATTGAAACCAAGGATGATAGCTATTTTGGGCCATTTTTCAATATTTGACCTTGAAAATAGTGACCTTGACCTTGGCCAAGGTCATTTTAATTTTTCATGGATAAAGGTCTTACATCACCCTACCTTGACATAAAATTTTGGACCCGCCCTGTTGATATTAACAGAGCAGTTCAAAAATAAGTAAATTTTCTGGCCTAGCCCTATTTTTGAATGACCTTGACCTTTGACCTTGCCCTACGCGCAAACGGTGCAATTTTACGCGGAGAACTTTTTTTCTCAGATTGGTAGGGGCAATAGCTATATGAAACCACCTTCAAAATTTAGTGCCCCTTTCATTGGGACGGAACTTCACATTCTGGTGGCTCACCCTGTGGCCTATTAGCAGGTTCTTGGGTCTTCATATTCTATAAATGAAACGGATATAGGCAGATCCCATCTCTCTAGATGTCCAGGAATCACAAAATCAACCTGATTTACATATCTTCAGCCGATCAACCTAGCTGTTTTCAGGAAATCGCTATGAAAATATATCATAAAAGATAATCAAAAGGTTTTAAGAGTCGGCATAGTGTTTCATCGACTCGAGATCAAAAAAATCTAACGTGTGATTCTAATCACAAAAGACTCAGGTATTCGCATAAATAAGGCGGAAAAATCAAAATATATATATATAGGCCTACTGGACAGGACAGCGCTGGAAATGATGGAATCGACGCGAGTTTACTGCAGTTTACTGCCACTGCGAATCTCGCGCCCTCTCGCGCCTGACGAGAGCAGACTAGACTTGAAATCCAACATGGCGGGCGTCAACTCGCATCGATTCGAATAGATAAAAAAGCTCAAAATGACCTAAAAAAAACATCATTTCCACCCCCAAGCACATGTTTTCGGCGTAAAATTCGAAAATAAAGAGAATGGGACAGGTTTGAGCCTTCAAAACGGAGTAGTTCGCGAGATATCCACTCCTCCGGGCGCCGAAAATTGTCAAAACAAAAACAATTTCTGAATCTCGCTCCCTCTCGCACCCGACGAGAGCAGACTAGGCGTCGATTCCATCATTTCCACCGCTGTCGTATCGAGTTTTTGGTCTTAAAAAAAGCGTCTCAGCGAGAGATCACATTGGATTAACTACTACTGCCATAGACGATCCCGAGGCGATTACAGGTCTTAGATGTTTGCCAAAATGGCAGAAAGACCAAGATGATTTTTGGAATGCTTTCTTGTAATCCTTTTTTTTCATATAATGCTTCACTTTACAAGGGTAATTCTAGCGACATGAGTTAGGGGAAATGTTGTATTTGATGTGAGATTTTGAATTTTTGATGGGAAATTCGTCTTTCTGGTTAAAAAAAGGAGTTGAAATTTTTTTGGCCTTTCAAAAAAAAGCGTCTCACGAGGCGTCGCATAAGACTCTGGTAGTACCTACCCGAGTCAATGACAGAACTGAATATCGAACTTGAGATCATTCAATAGTAGTTTAAATTATCGGTAACGCAATCTACGCACCTTTTGTCCATTGATCTTGCCTGTGGACATGCCGACCAGAGTGTCATCTGATAAGGTCAGGGTGACCCCTGCCTTACCCTGCTTCGGCTCTCCTTGATACACTCCTCCACCGGTCTTGGCATCAATTGCTAAGGAAGACAAATTATATTTTGGTTTATTTAAGATTTTCTGTAATTCAATTCAATTCCTAAAACATTATCATTCAGCATGCTTACGACAACAAACTTTATCTGTAGTATCCCTCTTGCTGCAGATAATTGATATTTCCTTTTAAAATATGATTTTTAGAGGTACATTTTAAGATGCAAAATGCCTTTTCTGGCTGTGCTTGCCAAAGAGTAGATTCTTCCTACTTACTCCATTGTTTGGCCACCTTTCCGTCTTGGGTGATGTTGAACTGGAAGATGGCGTTAACCTTCTTTACGACGGCCGGGTTGGAGTTGACCCTCTTGGTGATCTCTGCGAACACAGCGTCTGATGCCAGGCTCGGTCCGGCGGAGGCGGTCACGGCGGGTGCTGCCGTTGGGTGAAGGTCTACGTAGGCACCAGTCAGACACACCTTGCCACTTTCCACAACCTGTATGGTGAACATGAGAAATGTGAATAATCTGTATGAAGAAAGTATCGTTGTATATAGGACCTATTTGTGAATCAAGATTTTTCTCCCCGAAAAAAAAAAAAAACTTAATATCTCTGATAATATTCGGAAAATCTTTTTGAAATTAAAAAAAAATTGACAATCACTGACACCATGTCCTCACCTTGCACTCAAAGAAGACGCGGTCGCCCTCTTTCCACATGTCGGTCTGTATCGTCTGACCGGGCAGCACCGGCTTGGAGAAGCGCACCTTGATGGCCTTGAACTTGGTGACATCATTGTTGCAAAACTGTTTCAGGACATGGCGGGCAGCGAAGCCAAAGGAGGCCAAACCATGAAGGATAGGTGTGTCGAATCCTGATGTAAGAGATTATAATGTATAGCAGGTTCAGTTGGCAATGATCTTTCAAGATTCTCACCAAAATATATATGGATTCTATAGTAATAATACAAATTCTTCATACTTAAGATATTACGGTACTACCAAAATATTTTCCAAGCCAAGTAAAGAATATGAACGGAATAGGTATTCATACCATCTCATACAAAAAAAAAGTCATGTCCAATGGATGATTGCTTGTACCCACCTCCCATGGCAGCAAACTCTGGGTTGATGTGTAGAGGGTTACGGTCCCCACTCAACCTGTAGATGGCCGCCTGTTAAATAGAACCTGGTATTTAAGTATATCCAGTAAGAGAGCTCTATGTACATAGATGACATATGCTATAAGGTACTCTACTGGGCCTATAATAATTCATTATTCAACATGTATTATGAAAGCACTGATATGGTAGTCCAGAGGGTCTTAACCACCGGTGGTTAGGGAGAAAAGTCTAGTCAATCATTTTTGTTTGATCTATAGAATAGGCACTGTACTTCGCGTCTCTCTGGCTGGGGAGGGATTTAGCCAGGCTCAGGTATGATGTGATAGAGAGATAGGTTTATTACCTGGTCTACATGGGTGCTCTCTTTTATACTGGCGTCAGGGGCCCTGTCAGGATGGGACTGGGTAGGGATGTTCTTGGGGGATGACCTCTTGCCACCAAATCCTCCTGCGCCCTGCACGAACACAGTGTTCTGGTTGAAGGCTACCTTTGTCCCATCCTCAGTGAAGGTCTCCACTGGAAGACAAGATATAAAATATATGACAAGATTAAATTATAAATGTTTTACTTTCCTTTTAAAATATAGCAAAAATCAAAACAATTCTCAAATGCATCTAGGCTATCTATACATTTATATTACACAGTGAGAGGAATAACACAAATCGTATACTAAATACATGTATGAAATGTTATAAACATCAATGTCAGTGTTAATAATAAAATGCTGACTCACCATCCATCAGTAGGACAGCGCCACGCCCCTTATCGAGGATGTCGGAGATAACGCCACGTGACATCAACTTGCCACTGGTAGGTAGTGGGCCATACAGCTCCAGGTACTGTTCTCCGTGCAGAATCTGAAACAACAGGCATGAGACTGGGTTATTCAAAAGACTAGGCCAACCTCCGGGTAGTATTTGAGATATTTGAGATGAATTCTATGGAATGAGTCGCCCTCAGAGCCTAAGAACCCCCTCGCTTATTAATGTTAGGATAATTTTTATTCAATGAATCTGTACAAATCACGGCCGATGAGCCTTCAAATTTCCGGAGGAACCCCATGTCGTGTGTTACAACCCAAAACATATGTCTGTCTACGAAAATGACATGCATATTTGGATCTATTTCAGAAGTATAATCGTAGACATTAATTTCGATTATTTTGATTCATGGACATGTGTGTTTTGTATATATCTATGTTATACATGTACAAGTTAAATTACAGGAAACTAACCTGGGTCGGATCTATGGAGAGTCCAGGTATTTTCGAGCCAAAGAGTCCACTAAGACATCCAAATGCAGGGATGACACCAAAAGTGGGCAGTGTGCTGAAGTCTTCACTCAACTCAAACAGGAACTTCTGGTAGTCAGATTGCTTCAAGGACACTCCAACTAAACAAAGCAGACATATACATCACGTTATTTATCTAAATTCATCAACGCAGAGGGGAAATTGGAATAAACGTTCTCGTGAAAATTCTTATAGTTTTACTTTTTTTTGCCAAATTTTTGTTTTGTTCTTACTGCTCAGAGTGGGAATGAATAACGCATGGAGCATAACCGTAATTGCATGTAGTTCTCGTGAAAATTCTTATAGTTTTACTCCTTTTTTTGCCAAATATTTGTTTTGTTCTCACTGCTCAGAGCGGGAATGAAGAACGCATGGATCATATCCGTAATTGCATGTAGGAATGGTCACCGTGATTAATTCCTAGCTGAATACATCATTCAAAGGGTAATATTTAACAATTTCTTTGAATAACACGTCATATACACTCACCTCCTAAGGCATACAACATGACGTCACGATCACTGAAGTTGAACTCTGCTTCAGGTAACTCGGCTCCAATGGCCTTGTTCTGTAAAAGAAAGTAACATGTTAAACTCATATGAAAGGATTTAAACAAATGACCATCCATTTGAAAACATCCTACTTACATGTATGGCCCACCAATGTAGAAACCTAGCTTATATAGTTTCCTTTCTTGTCAGGGTTTCTCTTTGACTTTGGGGTTCAGGGAAATAGAAGGACCTTCCACTTACCATGTCGGCTTCTCCTTCCTCCGCGGACTCTCCCTGGGATGATTCTTCAGCCTCTTCCAATTCAGCGACAGCTGCATTCACACTACTCATGGATTCTGTAAGATGAATAAAGTAAATTCATGGTTCTCTTTATCCTAAAATTGCAGTCACATGCTTTTCAAACCGATACACGTATATATATACCCATCTGAACCACATTTAAGTAAAAAGAAAAACAGACAATGCTGAACCGCAACTTTTTCGTTTATGTGTAACTACATTTTCGATGAATAATGTGCCATGGGTATAATGTCCGATCTATACGCCACCAACGTATCCTTTTCACAAATCCGATCCGTAAATTCTAGCATGATAATACACAATAGATGTTCAGGTGAGATACGTTACCTTGCATACTGGTGGGGTAGGTGGGGTCTGAGAAGTCTGTGATCTTGGCCCACTTGTCACGAACTGAAACAAAGAATAGGTGCCTTCAGATACTAGTGTTGATGTGTCTAGATTTGTATACTTGCAAACTCAGACAATATACTTAAATATAATTTATAATTAACACCATAACATAACTTAGACCTGTTGTTTTAAATATGATAACAGTTGTAAATTGATTGTATAATTTGAAAATGGCTTTAGTGTTTATCTTTATACAATACTTTGTACAAAAGTACATAAACCGACTTACCCTCTTCTGGGGTGAGCTGTGTACCTGGAGCCACTTTGATAAAAGCCCCCTTGGTTCTCTGCCAGCGCACTGGGGTATTAAAGAATGAGATATATAGGACTCATATAAGACGACAAGGGTAATGTGGGAAGCTACTTTGATTATCTGACTGTTGCTATTCTGACCAAATGAAGATCGTATGTCAATTCCCTCTAATACGCCATCTTTGATCGCATTGCTGGGGGGAGTTTATAACAGGGGAAATAATCTCTCGGACTATTACATATAGGTACATTTCCATTTTTGGGATTATATAAAATATGGCGCATAGCAGCAAGGGAATGGTCGCTAGGTGGGAGTCGGCTGTGTTTTGGAAGGGGTAGTACCAGTATACGTCAGAAACAAGACTTACGTTTGCCGAACCAGCCGGCACCACACTCGTATAGTCCACCATTCTCATCGCACGTCTCATGACTCAGGTAGGCCACTATCGGCACCACGAATTCTGGTTTCAACGCAGCCACCAAATCTATAACACAATACATGTATAAGATTTTAATGAAAACGTTCATTTTGGCTTTCTATTCATTTGCCCTTTATAACTGGAAACTATGCATTTTCTTTCATTAGTGCAAGACATCTCTTTAGTGCATGACTGTACAGTCTGTAATTGCATTTTAAGCTGATTAGCAGTAGTTGTAGGTCAAATGTAACAGTAGGGGACTAGGGGTTGGCTCTTTTCGCTGCAAAATTGACAGACATCATAAAATAAATGTGAAAATGAACGAAAAGCCAACATTTTAGCATGCAGATATACGCATAGAAATGTCTCTGCATTTAATCGCATATCAAGTTGATAAGTTGATGCATAGGACTCACCAGGTGGCATGACAGTCTCGGTGAGGCGCGACCCGGCGATCGGTGCCAGCGTGTTGCACTGAATGTTGTATTTCTGACCCTCCACGGCCAGTGTGTTTGCCAAACCGAGCATACCAAGTTTAGCTGCAAATATGGATATTTCATCAGACAATGAAAACCTCAAGTTATGGAATTACTGTAGGGATGTTTTTTGCTACGTCCCTTATGCTATGGTTGCAATGGAACAGTGGGCCATTTGAGGAGTATCGTGCATGAGAAAAACACTTTCATACTTTGTATAACGAAATAGATCATAGTAAATTAATGATAGAAATGGCTACCCATGAACTACTACAGAAGTACAATGTGTGGAAAAAGTCTCTAGAATTAATGTAAGCACACATCTTGCTGAGAACATTGTCCATACCTGCACTATAATTGGCCTGTCCAAAGTTACCGTAGATGCCTGCAGCAGACGCAGTCATCAGGATTCTGATATATAAAAGAAACAAACCCAGTATTATAGCGGTTACTTTAATAGGCTCTAGTCAGCTGCAGGTTGTCTCATTACTTATAATCTAATGATGGCGGTGATAAGTGGGTCTATCACTTGCTATCAATGTTGTTCATTTTGCTTAGTATTAATACTACCCGCTACAACATGAATTGATTTCAAACCACTGATATCACTTACCTGCCAAATTTCTGTTCTTTCATGTGGGGCCAAGCCGCCCTTGTCACCATGAAGGAACCTCTCAGATGGACACGATGTATCAAATCTACATTAGAGGGGAAAATGGTTTGTTTGAGTAAATGGTTATTGATGTGAGAGTCATGCATATCAAAGTGTAAACGGTATACAGAACAACACCAATATACATGTACATGTACCGTGCATGAGTCATTATGTTACAAAGTGACCAAAGTTTGAAGAACACTTACCCCAATCCATGTCACTTGTTCTGGCAAAGGACCTATCTCGGAGAATTCCAGCATTGTTTATTATGATGTCTGCAATAGGACATAATTATTATGAGGAAATGTCGCCGGGTTGAACAATAGTGTCGTGGTTTATAGTATGTAATTAATTGAGGAGAAACTTACACGATATAAAATACTATTTAGCTAATCTCATCTAAAAATAGAACCTTGGAGATTAGATAAACTTTTGAGTTTACTGATATTCTAATAAACTTCAACCGATATTTTTGCTTTTACAATATATTTGCTTTTACAATATATTGTATTTGATTCAAATGTATTATCACCTATGCTGCACGTTTGCATTTTAGGAACTAGATGGGTTTTTAGAGTTTCTTACCGATGCGCCCAAAGTTGTCCAGTGCTGTCTTGACCAATTTTTCTCCGTCCTCAACAGAGTCTGATGAAACAAGGATTAAATGGATTAACACTCTAATAGAGATAAGTAATCCAAGGTGGGTCAAAAAGATTTAGTCAGGATATCTAGACATAAAACCTCGTTCACATTTTGCATATTTGAGGCATTGTTTTCATAATATAAATGGGATATTTCACTGTATTAATTCTTCATGATTTAATTATTGCGACTATACTCTCTTTAATTTTAAATTTCAGTGCTACATACCATAGTTCGCGACAGCGATGCCACCTTTGGCTTTGATCTCGTTGACGACTACATCGGCGGCTCGGCTGCTGGCGCCGCCACCCTTCATGTCACCGCCGAGGTCATTGACTAACAAGAGAAGATAATGTGTACTGGGACCGTAAAACAATTAAAATAGTCCCCATTTATCTTTTGCATAAACATAATCATTACGCTTTCCTATGGACTTAAATGGTGATAGTACATGTATTTGAATATCTTCAAGATTATTAATATACTTTGAACTGAAACTTACCAACAACCTTTGCTCCACGTTCCCCAAAAAAGAGAGCATAGGCTCTTCCCAGCCCTGAAACTCAAAAATACCGATAAATGAGATTGATTTAAATTGCACATGTAAAACTCTTAATTGTATATCCGTGCATAATCATTCAATATCGTCATGCAGATAGAATACAACTTCCAAAGTGATCTTTGAAGTTGAGTAAATGATTCTAGAAACTGCTATGGTTTAGATTCGAATTACTACAGGTGTCGATACTACTTCAGGGGCTATAGAGATTCAATATTCAAAATGGCGCTATAGTCTAGAATACATTTTTGTGAGAATGATCGGAGTGATGGTACGTACAGTCTCCTCACTGGTAATAGAAATAGCTACCCGGTAATTGAAATGCTAAGAAATTTGTTGATTTTTCGGCATACCATTACCGGTACCAATACTATTGACCTACTGAGATTCGTATATTACAAAATATTTCCCTAAAGATTCTAACAATAATGGCCTTTCGACAGGGCTGGGCATATTGGGATATGCTGGAGCAAACCTAAAAATCTTTGGAGCAAAGTTTTCAGATGGATCCACATAGACTAAATGGGTTTGAGTGTAGCGGGGGACCCCCTCCCCCCCCCCAACCATCTCCTTGAGGTGAATTTTGCATGTGAAATAAAGGAGAATTTTGATATTTCTGTCTTTAGTTTGTATTAAGATGTATTCTGATAATCTTGGAAGTTTGTTGCTCCAGGAAAATTTTGAAAATCGACCTTCAGATTGGTGCATTTGTAGTGTTTTGGGGCATATTGTTCCAGAAGAAATTTATAATTCTATCTGTATATTGGTATATTTTGAGGGGATCGTGAGACAATGTTCTAAGAAATTTGAGAAAATTTACTTTTAGATTGGAGTATAGTTTGTGAGCATGTTGCACCAAAGGATATGAGAATTTTACTGTCAGATTGGTGCATTCTGGGGGCATGTTGGTCCAGAAAAAGTTTGGAAATATACATTGAGATAGTCCTTTGGTTCTTATTGGAATATTTACAAAATTCTATCAGCTTTAGAAAGCCCAGACTTTCCCTAATGTCCCTGTCGCATTTTCCAAGGCCCCTGTCGCATATTTTTTGCGACATTGCGACAGCTGCCCAGCCCTGTTTCGAGTACCGGTATTTCGTTCCCATGGTTTGTTAAACTCTGTCCAGTCTTCTCTATCAAATTCAAGAATATAACACCATTTACTATCTTCTTTTTTGACATCTGCTTTAATTCTTGTAATGCAGATTGATCACGACAAAAGCCGATACCGGTAGGCCCCTACCGGTATTGCATTATCAGGTACTGGTGCCGGGTATATTGCTCTAAATTGTGATAAGTTCAATAAAAACTCACTTAAAACCTTTAAACGTTAATGGAACGGGAATTACATCTGTAGACTTATACTGGTAAATGCAAAGAAATAGGCCTACTGCTATCTATTACAATTCACATGCTGAGACGTGTACCGGTAGGTTGAGTAGCGATGATTGTGATACAGCACTATGAACCGTATTGATAAGAATAACCTTTAGTCCCAAATTATATCTATCAGATAACGGTGCAGGCACAGGGGCCAGTAGTGTTGTACCTTACTTTAATATGATGGAATTTAAATCCAGCCACCAAATACTATTGTGACATTATATTGGGGGTATAGACTATAGGCTACGTACGGTATACCAAAAAATATGAAAAGACAAGTTGTTTTAATTTGAGATTCTGTTTCATCTTCTGATCCAGGCCTTTCAACCTTTGTTTGCTACTATATACTAGGCAGCTTTTGTTGAAAAAAGACCCTTGACAATGTTAGGGGCACTTTTGGTTGACAACGGGACCCTTGCTAGGGGCCTTGAAATAAACTTAAAAAGCAAGCGACTAGTGAGGTCTGAAGACTGAACTCGGGCAGGAAGAGCCCGTGCCGTGGCGCCCGGGGTCGAAGTTGAATGGGGTCGTGGGAGTGGGAGTGCCCCCAGGAGGCCACAAACAATAGTCTAGTATCTTTACCCGCATGTTGACAGCCACCAAAACCAACATACTGGTATAAAATGAATTCCCCTATCTCCTGACCCTCATACAATCAGTCGTGCATGTCAACTTACCACCCCCAGCACCAGTTACTAGCGCTACCCGACCGTCAAACCGCATCTGCTCCGCCATGTTGGATCCCAGAGTGACCCTGACCTTTGACCCTTGGCCTTGCCGCTGATTGGTTCGCTCTGGCACACACCAACATGGCGGCCACCGGGCAACACGTTGGCCTCTTGGCTTGTGTTTTCCTGTCTATTTTATTGCATTTCTCATCTGCAAAGATCGAACCAGATGACTCCCTGCGAAAGATTGCTATAGATGTCAAACCAGGCGGCGTTTTGCATGAGCACGTCGAATCATTTGTAAGTATTTTCTCTGATATCTGCCTCCAATGACCCACGTCTCCTGCCCTGGCTTTGCCTTTGCTAGCACAGCTGCAGTGCCCAAACTATGCCACACCCCCACCCAATACACATGTCGACTTTCTATTGGTTGTGTGCCTTTGATAGTCTTCCAGGAGTAGGACCATCTAAGATTGGTAGTGGGACCGCTAAAATGACAGTGTCAAGCTTGACTGGTGTTTTAATGAATATAGAGTACTGGCTGGTATTTTCGGCCGGGGGGTATTTTCGGCCACTATGCCTATGGCTATATTTTTGTCCTACCCTTTTACATGGTTGGAATATACATTATGTAATTATTTCAGAAGACAGCTGAAAGCATTGTTTTTGTTCCCTGAACATAAAGCCTTTTTGTTCAGGGAACAAAAACAACCCAGGTTATCCAAATCAAGTATAAATTTCCTAATTTAAAGAGAGACCACTAAATCTTTTGGCTATGACCTTGTAGACTTAACATGTCTGTTAATACATGAATATAGAATCACCAGTTGCCTAGAGGTAATCATATTGTGAAATTCCATTAAAATTCAGGTTGTGCTAAGTATGTTATAGCTCTACTTTATATTTTAGGTGAAATTTTCTATTTTTATATCATCCATCCCTAGTTTAGGGGGGGGGTGGGTGGCCAGAAATAGGTGCCATAATTCAGCTGTGGGGGGTACTTTCGGCCACCAGGCAGTATTAATGCTGTAGATAGCACCCATACCACTTTTTTAAACTGGCAACAGCTTTTTTCAGCTGGCAAACACATTTAATATGCACATTTAAATATTTATGGAGCAGATTGTATAGAAAATATATATTTTCCTGTTTTGTATATTCGTTTTGAATAGATTTTGAAACCTAGATCTACATTTTTGTGTGAGCTAAGACAGACAGACCTACCACCATCATCCATAATGTAAGGCAGACCCTGAAAGTCTGGGTTGAAGCCTATTCACATATTTTTTATAAGAGATATAAAGAGAAAATATCTGATTGTGGGAGCCAAATTAAATAAATGTACCTATTTTGCATCTACTTCCACTTTTAATCGGCACATATATGCAAAGTGGCCGAAAATAGCAACCCCTGGCCGAAAATACCCCCCCCAAAATTGGAAATTTAACAATTGGCCCTACTAGTACCAGTTAAACTGTTATTGTGGTGCCAAATGTCCAAATATGTTGGAAATACCCTCCCTGACTTTATCTATCACTAAAATTGCTTTAGATAAATATTTCCATGTGTGGTAGCAAATTAAAGCTTAAGTGGCCGAAAATACCCCCCAGTACTACATCTGATAATGTCTTTATATTATATACAGCTGTAAAGATGGTACAAGCTGAGCGTAAAGCCCTCTCCTGTTGCTTTATTGACTTTACAAAGGCCTTCGACTATATAAATAGGAGAGCAATATTCTATAAACTGATGTGTAATAATGTTAAAGGGAAATCTTTACAAATCCTCATCGATCTATATGAGAAATCCCAGTTAAAAGTATGTATAAACTCTGGCTTAAATGAGAATATAGATAGTACATATGGTGTATTGCAGGGAGGAGTGCTAAGCCCAAAACTATTCAACACCTATCTAGCAGATATCAATCAATACCTAGAGTCTAACAGTGGAGTGAATATATATGGAATGGATGTTGCGTATCTTTTGTATGCAGACAACTTGGTTTTACTTGCTACCTCACCAGAGGACCTTCAGAAACAAATTGACAGGCTATTTCAGTACTGTAAAAATTGGCATTTAATAGTTAACATGATTAAGTCAAATATTGTGGTTTTTAATGACAAAAACCAGGACAACAGAGTGGAGTTCAAATACCCGGTATGGTGATGAAGTCCTGGAAAGGGTAGACTCATACAAATACCTAGGTTTCATACTAAATGCTAGTCATAAAGATATATTTCATGAAATGTACAACCAACTTTGCGATAAGGGTAGGAAGGCAATTTACCAGTCCTAAACCAAAGCCTAGACTAGCTCTTAAGCTGTTTGACACGCAAATAAGGCCATGCCTTGACTATGGATGTGAAATATGGGGCATGAACAAAGGCAGTAAAATTGATAAATTTGAGCGGATACATTTAAGATACCTTAAATCAATGCTTGGTGTAAGAAAGCAGACAACCTCAGCTGCAGTATATGCAGATACTGGAAGAGTGCCCCTAAAAGCTCAATGGGAGACAAGGGCACTTAAATATTGGGATAGGGTACTCAACCTGAAAGACTCAAATATTTTACATTAATGTTATATGAAACTATACAATCTTGAAACAGACGGACAGGATAATTGGTGTAAAAGTATTAGAGGTCTGCTGCACTCACTGGGTGCAAAATATAGCCAGCTCTGGATCAATCAGTCAACCTCCAAAGATCAGAAAATTGTATCAAGTGCAATAGAACCGATTCACACCAAATATAGGGAACAGATTATGAATGAGATTACACTGGCTGGGGAAGGTAAGAAGTTAAGAACGTACAAGGAATTTAAAACTGAGTTTCGGCTGGAACACTATCTGTTTAATATAACAAATCAAAACTACAGGACTGCACTAACACAGTTTAGACTAAGTTCCCATAACCTTGGCATAGAGACCGGGAGGCACTGTAGGCCCCCAAAACCTGAGTGTGACAGAGTCTGCCTATATTGCTCTAGTGGTGCAGTAGATGATGAAATACACTTTCTAACAGGGTGTGAAATACATAGTACACTTCGAACAACTTTTGAAAAATGTCTGAATGGAAAAATTGTTAACTACCAGGACAAGACAGCATTGGACAAGTTCACTGTAGTTATGAAGGAAACTGACCATGATATTATAAATGCTCTTGCCAAATATGTATACTCTGCCTTTAAACAGAGGCAGCAACAGCTTTAACTTAGTGTAGAAAATATAGCATATAAGGTTACTATTATTATTTTGAGACATAGGTGCTATACATAGCCTGTATTTAAATGAATGTGTTAGAAATGAATGACCCACCTTGGTCATGTATGCCATGTTTGTACATTGTGGTAGAAGTTTCCTACATGATACTCTGTAAGTATGTCTGCCTTGGAGTGTGTGTTTGTAGGTGTGTGAATGGATTACTCTGTATGCTAAACATTAATATCTGTAGATTGCATATACTTAGTTTTGTAGAACAATGCAGCATATATACCTATAGTTTTGTAGAACATAGTTTTGTAGTGTATTGTAGTGAACTTACTGTATGACACATAGGTCAGTACTGACCTCCCTTTTGTTGTCAATAAAAGCTATTATTATTATTATTATTATTATTATTATTATTATTATTATTATTATTATTATTATTATTATTATTATTATTATTATTATTATTATTATTATTATTATTATTATTAATGAAGTAGATCTAGACATTTAATAAATGTTGAGAATTTCACTTTGCCAGTCTTTGGGGTCAATTTAATAGGAGGCCTACGGTACAATACATCTGGGATATGTACCAATAGGCCTACTTATATATGTGTAATTTTGTAATTCAGTTAATTGGTGTGTTTGGGGAGGGGGGCTTCGTCTTAGACTTGTCGCCCCCTCGAAGTTCGAGGAGATGGCGACAAAATAGTGTATCAATTGTTTGAAGAATTCAAAATGACTATTAATAATTGTATGCTTTTGTTTAATTTCTAGGGTGACTTCAAATGTACATTTACATATTCATGCCAAGGTGGAACAAATGAGGTAAGCCTCCCGCCACATGCTCCTGCTCTCCATTCTGTCATTTTGTCGGAGCGAACTCCATAAGTTTTGGTTATGTGCCTATGCAATTCCATTGGTGTCTATGCAATTCAATTGGTGTCTTAACTGTCTATGGCTATAAAATTCTAGAAGGGCCTATGCAATTCTATAGTGCCTATGCAATGCCATTGGTGCCTATTCAATGCCATTGGTGCCTATACAATTCCATTGTGCTCATGCAATACTAATCTGCCGCTCTCCGTTCTGTCACTCCGTTCTATTGCTGTCCGCTCTGTCGCTCTCCGTTCTGTTGCAAGTCCATTGCAGTCTATGGAATACCATGGGTGCCTATGCAATTCCATCAGCGTCCATATAATTCCATAGGTGCCTATGCAATTCCATTGATGCCTATGCAATTCCATATATAGGTGCACATGCAATTCCTTTGGTGCCTATGGAATTCCATTCTCCTATGCAATTCCATAGGGGTATCTATACAATTCCATTGGTGCCCATGCAATTCCATAGCCTAGGTGCAGATACAATTCCTTTGGTGCCTATGCAATTCCATTGGTGCCTATGCACTTCCATTAGTGCCTATGCAATTTATTTGGTGCTGATGTGATTTCAGTTGTGCCTTTGATCAGTTGTGCAATTTGATTGATAACTATGCGATTGCATGGGTACCTATGCAATTCCATGGGTGCCTATGCAATTCCATTGGTGCCCATGCAATTTCAATGGTGCCTATGCAATTCCATGGGTGCTCATGCAATTCCATAAGTGCCTATGCAATTCCATGGATGCCTATGCAATTCCATAGGTGCCTATGTAATTCCATGGGTGCCTATGCAATTTCATTGGTGCCCATGCAATTTCATTGGTGCCTATGCAATTCCATGGGTGCCAATGCAATTCCATGATGGCCCATGCAATTCCATGGATGCCTATGCAATTTCATATGGGCGCCTATGCAATTCCATAGGGGTACCTATGCAATTCCTATGATAGGGATGCTAGTGCAATTCCATATGTGCCTATGCAATTCCATTCATGCCTATGCAATTCCATTGGGGTGTTTACCAATGGTAGGTCTATATAAAACGTCTCACTGAATCTTTGATTTCACGAAGGTGGGACCAGGTGCATAATGTGAATATTAAACTCGCCATTTAAGATGGTACAGGGCACGGCCCTGTTGAATCGCGAATCGTGATAATTCTCCAGTCAAAGTTTATAGGAACATATCACATGATATAAATAACAGTAACTAAATGATGTAGCACTTTCAATTAAACTCATTATGGATTTACTTTCAGAAATGGGATATGATCTTGACAGAAAGTGAAGACAAGAAACACTACAGTTGCACTGTCGAGAGGCCAAATGGGAAATCCTACCTGTTCTTCCAGTCATTCGACATGCAGATTAGAGGAGCAAAAATTGTTGAAGTTGGTGCCTTTGTAAGTATAATTCACTTCCGTTATTAATACTATCTTTAAAAAGCTGGTTCTGCTGAACATGTTAATCCCTCTCCCCCACTTAACTGGCTTAAGAACCAACCCATGTGTCCATTATTCTAACACAATAAACCAGTCTCCGGCCGAGAGGAACGATGCAAATGTAGCCTGCTGAGTGGGATTCTATATTCACCACATGTCCCTTCTGCTATCAATGAAGAACGACACCAATATTTAGCTTCGTTTCATGGCGTATGGCGTATGGCCTCATCATACTTTATGGAGGATGTGTATGGGAGGGAGGGCTGGGGCCTGGCATCACAGTTTATCCGTTTAAAAAGAGATGGTTATATCAGCATGTGAATCTAAATGTCTTTATGTCTTTATTTCAGGCTGACCTGGCAACGCCATTAAAGGGAGAGGAATACACAATTGATTATGACAAAGGAAAAGGTAAGTACCAAATATGCATATTATTTATTCTGTTCATACGTATATCACAATTCATAATTATCGAAACGTAGGGAGTAGCTGTCTTCTCCCTGTGATGCAACCTTGGTTTGTGCGTTTTCAAACTGATGTCCGCCGTTACAAAAAAAAAGAAGGTGAATAACATTTCACGTCCATTACCCCCCCGGTCCTTCGTAAAATGTTGTGACTGTACTTTCATTCTGGAACATCGCAACGCAAATGCCCCTCACCCAAAAACGTCCTTCAAATATACCCCAAATCACTTCCCATTTAATTCCCTTTTATAGTAAATATTGTTCCTTTTCTTCTTTCAGTATCACACCAAAAGGGATTCGGATCAATGCTCGCCAAGTTGGATATCTTTGCATCAACACTAAGCCACGGAGAGCTTTGAGGTGTGAAGTCTTTTCTTGTCCTTTCCACGTAACATTTGCCTACATTCCTTAGTCACAGGATGTTTCATTTGCGCCTACTCAGCTATATATGATCTTTCTAGTGGTTCCTATTAGAATCATTGTTCTATACCGTTGTTAACCAACTATTAGTGTGTGGAATCAGTGTGAGCTGCCCGACCAAGAACTTATCGATTATTTACTCCTGGGCCTGCTCGACTTGCTCGGCAACCTGCTCGAATTGTGCGACAACCTGCGCGAATTGTGCGGCAACCTGCTCGAATTGCTTGTTGAGCCTTGTTATAGTCTACCATCAATGAAATTGTATAGACAGAACCAGCATATTTATAGGATAACTACCCTACGACCATTGCCTCGTGTGTCAGTAAATGTTCCTTTGGGTTTAATGTCATGCCCCGGTCAGGTCATTACTTTTCCTGTACTTTAATTTCCTGGTAATTTAATGTGGAAGTGGCCATTTTACCTTAGCAGCGTAGGAAAGTGTGAATGTGTATCTCTCAGTTATATGGAAAACCTGCTGCAGTGCAAGTACATGTACCAGTAATTGATGTTCAATTTACAACTAATGCTTGTAAATTGCAGTAGAAATGGAAAGTAGAATAATCTAAAATAGGCTTAAAACCAGAAAGCTAATCGTATTCCTGTATCATCATTCTTCTCTGCTTTAACCCTGAGGGAGAATATATCAATGTTTCCGCTTTAGGTAATAGTAGGCCTACATGTGGAGTAATAATGCTGATGTTGATTATAACAAGAGTATATTCTGTGTGTTGATGGTTGGGTGTAACTTGCATACGAAAATAATAATAGCTGCAAGGTATGACACATGCGTGAATTAAATGATTGGTTGTCTTGGATATGAATGACATTGCAGTTTCTGACATTGAAAGATCAATGTATTCCAGTGTAAATTTGTGTGTGTGTGGCGTGAACATGCATGAAGTACTCGTTACAATGACCTTAAGTATTTAATACTACAGAGATTCAACAGCATACACATACATGTTCTGTACATGAAACTTGTACATAAAGTATGGAAGCCGACGAGGGCCATACATATGCACTATGTATCTTAGTGATCTCATATATAGGCTGTAATACAAAAATATACAGATAACATGTTTGTATTGCTGTCAACAGTGAAAAAGTGCTGTCAGTCTGTCAACTTCTGTATTGAACTTGCTGTCAATGCTAGTTATCCCCTGTCTGTCTGTCAATTACCTTTGGTAAAGCCAGGGATAGACAGGGCATTGGTAGGGACTGACAGGGCAGGGCAGGGCAGGGGCAGGGGCAGGGCAGGGCAGGGGCAGGGGCAGGGCAGGGCAGGGGCAGGGCAGGGGCAGGGCAGGGGCGGGGCAGGGGCAAGGCAGGGGCGGGGCAGAGCAGGGGACGGGCAAGGACTAGCACTAGTGGGCAGGGTGACAGGTAGGGGATGGGCAGGGTTGGGCAGGGACTAGCACTAGTGGGCAGGGTGACAGGTAGGGGATGGGCAGGATTGGGCAGGGACTAGCACTAGTGGGCAGGGTGATTGGTAGGGGAGGGAAGGAGCGATGGAGGGAGGGAGGGAGGGAGGGAGTGAGTAAGTGAGTGAGTGAGTGAGTAAGAGGGTAGAGTAGTGAGGAAGGGTGAGGGGGAGGGAGTGGGGGAGCATGTGAGGGAGTGATTTAGGAAGCTAGTTAGGGAAAGAGTTAGAGATTGAGAGAGAAAGTTAGGGAGTGAGTAAGGCATTTAAGGAGTGAGGGATTTAAGGAGTGGTTTAGGATTTGAGGAACCCATTAAAGGAATGAGTTAGGGATTGAGTATCTACTCTGTCTCTGTACCCCCCCCCCCCTGTACACACTCCCTGCACAATCAGTTACCTCACTCTGCATTGCTAATGGTAAAAGATACCTGTCACAAACTGGTTTGCATAAGTTGACAGTTTGACAGGTGAAAAATCCAACTTGACAGTTTGACAGGTGAAAAAGTCAATGTTGACAGCAACTTTTTTTTCAACTTGACAGTTTGACAGCTGAAAAAACAATGTTGACAGCAACTTTTTTTTCAATTGGACAGTTTGAAGTGATATATATTTTTGTATAGGTGTGGCCCTTGTCGGCTTCCGTAATAAAGGGACCCAGAATTCACATGTCAATGTACACATAACAGTTAGGCATGAGTAATCTGCAAACATAAATCAATGATGCTTTGGAACTTACTTGTTGGGGAGATTTCTTGGTTTTAAACCTTTAAATGTGATACTGTCAATAATAGATCTGGGAGGAAGTTGAAATAAACACCTTTTTAATAAAACCAACTCTGTCCTTATTTATATCTAAAACATCATGGAGCCGGTGGCTGGAGGCCGGGTTCAATTATACACCTGATGATGAATATTTATATATGCAAAAAAAATTGTTTCAATCTTGCATACTATGCAAGATTGGCCAGCCCTAGTAAATTTCATCGTTTGGAGATTGGCAAAAAAGATTTCTAGCGAAGAACAATAAGAAGTACCGGTACCCATTCATTTTGTAATGAAAGGGGGCGCCACGGAGGTGTGTAACGGTAATTTGAAAGCCACAGGGTGCTTTTTCTCCACATATTTTTGAAGGTCCTTAAATACATTCTCCATATATTTACGGAGGTCCGTATTTGTGGGCTTAAGTACCAAAAAACGATTTTAATCATTTTTATTTTCTCCATAAAGATATAGAAGGTGTTTTGCGGACCTCCGAAAATTTGTGGAGAAACAGCACCCTGGAAGGCGTTTCTTGTTTATGGAAATGACTTGCGGACCTCCATACGAAAGTTATTGACTCCATAAGTCAATTTATGGACTATGGGCTTTCCATAAAAAGCTATGAAAATGCATTTCTATGATGTTATAAATCATGCCATGAGGACCATATAGGCTGGGCCTTACTTTTCTGTACAAAAACAGTGAACTGTGATCTTTCTAGCCTAATAATTAAGAGAACTAGAAGAAAAAAAAAAAGTTATGGTTTATGGAAAAGAGTTACGGTTAATGGAAAAAAGTTATGGACTCCATAAGTCGACACCAGAAACGCCCTCCTGGCAGCTAACGTTTGACAATTCACGCATCTGACTTCAACAGTATTGCAGAAGGGAGAGCGCATGGTGCCTCTATGAGACATTTGACTTTTTCCGTCGAACCCTTGAATTTCCCCCAAGTGACCTCAGTGACCTTAATAATGGGAAATACTGGTAGTCTAACTTCAAGACCTAGCTTATCCAATCACTTCTTGATATTCAAAGAAAATGTAGCAATCCGTGAGTGCAGCAACACCCTCAGAAAAGTGAGAGTCATTGTCGCTAAAACTACCCTCACCTGAGGGTCAGAGGGTAGTTTTAGCGACAATGACTCTTGCTTTTCTGTGTGTGAAGTTGTATATCTTGAGTAGCAATAATTTTGATTTTGTTTACCATATCATACTGCACTGAATCAAGTAACTGGTGCGATTGTTTCTCCGAAAGGCCGATCTCGATCTAACAGTTATGGGTAGCCTATTAAAAGCCAACACAGCATTCCGTTGTACATTCTTTTATTCACTCCAAAATAAATAGTCTACAAAACTAAGTCAGCAAACACACATTGGCAGTCTTGGCAAAACACACAAGAAGAAGCTTACTCTTATTTGTGTCGTCTTGCAGTAAAAACAACATGAAAAGGCATTGGCAAAATGTATGCATATGTTGTAAAACCAGAGCTTAACTGTTGTTCCTCATATACAAAAAATGTCTACTTATCTATGGCATACATCTCAAGATGTATCACGATAAAAATGAGAACTTCCGGGTTACCAGTCACCTTTTGTAAATGTTCTATATACAGGTATTTATTTACACATGGCAGTATACAGTCGATGCAAATATATCACAAAGAAGGTCCCTTTTCATCATATTATAAAAAAGACCCTGGACAGACCATTACTTGTATATTGTTTCGGTGACATGGGTATCGGTACCTCTGGTTGTTTTACCACCATTATGAGATTACGACGCATGGGCTCCTAGTCATCCCAGCAATAATATAATTATATTACAAACTCTTTCTGAAAACATTGCAGCAAAACCCACACAATGAAGCTGTATATCATACATGTTAGATCTCGGTTATATCTCTCATTTCCATTCTTCTCAACAACCCACGGCTACACATTTATGTAACCGGGAATATCTACATAACAAAATCATTAAGTCACTCTGTGGCATGCTTTGATTTGCATCCCTTTATCTTAGAGTTCCTGTAGCAATCCCAATCCCTTGTGAGAGATTGGACTTGATCTTTTAACAAAAAGACATTGAAAATGTACTTATCCTTGAGAAGAAAGACCTACATTTCAGGCAGTACTGGATTATTCTAACCCAGTACATTCCCTTTGTCACAAGGTTATATATGCGCCTCTCCAATATGTATTACTTACATGTTATATGCAAGGATCTAGATGCTGTAGGCCGATAACTGGTAACAATAATCAGGAAGCAAATATTGCTTCTGTTGCACATTGACGTCATTCATGAGACCAAAATTAGTTTGCGTAAGTGGAAAGTCCATGAGCTGAAGCCTATACAGGGCAGCTAAACAAAGATAGGGCTCCATCCATAGTCCCATTATGTATAACTGTATAATTATGTCCACAGATGTGCCATTCGTCTATTACCGGAATATGATCGAAATGCATAATGCCCTCTTGGTACGGTGGACAGCGTTTTTATTCTTTTAGAAAATCAGCCATGTATAACGGTCTTCATCACAAGTCCGTCATAGGTATTCCCTCCTGAAATATAAAATATAGGAATTTAATTAGGACAAAAGTACAATGGTCAAATGAATAAGAAGCCCGGGACACATGAAGAGTTGGGATGCAAAGTGACATAAGCGCCTTTTAAAAAAAGAAGAAGAGAAAGACACACAAGGATACACTCAAATTCGTGTTGACCCCAGGGTGTCAGTACAAAAAAATCACCATATTTATTATTGTACAAGTGCTAAGCGTACAATTTTGGGTTGGATTTATTTCGTTTTGCATCCATACTCTTCATACATCCAGGTTTATGTCTATATGTGCAATGAATAACTTTTGAGACTCTGACAAGGCTAACACAAAGATTAATGGCAAGGAAAGAGATCGCCATCGGCAATAAGTCAACAAGACTACGGACTGTTGCTATATAGAAATACATGAGATGCCATATATTAAATGACGACAATAGCCACCTCATGCGTTCTCCTATATGGCTAAATGATATACCCATGCAGTATCTGATAGCAATCATGTTCAACATAGTTACATTGAACATGGCAATGTGCAGTGTGATAATTTCAAAGACATGATTGATTTCTAAAACTATGATTAAGCCATTGATGGCCTTACCTCGTTCAGATAGGTACTGGAGCCATACTGTTTACTGAGGGGTACTTTGGATGGCTTCCGAGCCTCCTCCTGTTCTGGACGTTCATCTTCAAAGGCGAGGTTAACATGCCCCACTTCTGAGTTTTCCATCATCTGGGGACGAACACCTGAGGATTTGTCTGCAAATAACAGAGATACAATTTAATAGGAACTATTGAAACTCACGATATTGGTAAGGGAAGAACATGGCTTTGAAAATGGGGGTTCCTCCTGTCCATTAATTGATACTTTAATATAGCTGAATATAGCCCACGGGTCAAGTTCGGTGTCAAGTCCCTTCTCGCTACCAATCTGAGGGATTAATATTGGACTACATAGACCTGTCTAGGGTCTCTGGAAATGTGAGTTGCATCAGCAATAGCTCAACAATGTAACAGGCACGGTTGGCTGGTGATTGCGCTGGAGTGCATCAGAGAAACTACAATTGTTGAGACTGACCTCGTATGAGTTGCTGCTTGTCCTCGTCCTTCGACCTGCTCACCGCTCCCTGTGGTAGACCAGACGTATCCCCGCCAGGGGGCGCAACCGCCGGCGGCGTCGGCGGCGTCCCCAAAGTCGTCTGCTGCTCACTTCCGGTGGGGCCATCCTCACCAAGCTGCCGGGGCCGTGCCAACGCCGGAGAACCAGCCTCCATGGCGGGAACGACCTCATCCTGCGACTCACTTGGCGAGTTGGGCGTTTGTGGTGGGTGTAATTGTTGGTGGTTGTGGTGGTGGTGGTAAGGGGCAGAGTCTCTGGTCAGATCTGCCTCCTCTGCCGTGCACAGAGGAGGGGGACCATCATCGTCCATGATTTGACCTTTGACCTTGCCGTCAGCATCCTGAAGGTGCTCGACAAGGTCAGGGACGCTGACCTTGGTGGGTGCGGCCTTAGAGAGGCTGCTCAAGTCTTTGAAGTCCTTGAACTCCGAGTTGAGAAGGAACTCGTCCACAAGGTGGCTAAAGCTGGTGGCTGGGGACGGACTGTTACTGGTGGTGAGGGAGTGGGAGTAGAAGCGGCGGCCACCCAGCCCTGCTGCGGTGATCTCCGCCTGAATGGTTTCTATTGTCTTTGGGGTCTGGATCTGAGAATCACAGTCTGTGTACCTCTCACTTTCCTCATCCGAAGTCACCAGGTCTGTAATTTAAAAACAGAGGACGAATTTTCATCAGCAATTGATAAGCTACACTCCGACCTATACTTAAGGATACTCTGTTAAAATGTGACGATCAACCATCAATAATTTGTGGTGGGAACCCCTAGCTGGTCGTGTCGTACGATAGGCCTACCTGCCTTTAATTGATAGTATTTTCACAATATCATCCTTTTACTACTAGGAATAGTAATTAGCCTCGGCCTATACTCAAAATGTGACGTCAAATCCAATCACCCAGCATGCCTGGGGCATATGCTAGGCAATTGCATCTTGGCTTTACAGATGAGCTCAAGTTAAGGCCCAGCGTATACCGTCGTGTATAAGTGCCGGGGCGCTCTTCAATTTCAAATGGTGGGGCTCTTACCCAGGCGCTGATACAAGACAGGCGCTTATTCAAGGTCACGTTTTTAGTGCTTAAGAAACATTTGGAGGCCTCTATACCCCCGGTGCTTATTCAAGACCGGCGCTCTTTCAAGACTGGGCGCTTTATCGCGACGGTACGGTATGTACATTTCGTAGAAATACCCATTAGCCTCCATGTTATAGGCCTACATGTAATATGTTTCAGGGAATTCCCGTTTAATATTAGAAATACAATGTAGTGTATTTGGGTAGATCGCTATGGGATCAAGCGATGGCCACCCACATAAGGGGTCCCGCTATACACAGGAATATGCCGGAGAGACCCATTAGGCGCCCTTTGTCGCCCTCTGACTCACCTTCCGAGACCTTACTATAGGTGCTGGAGATGGCAGGGCTGGCCTTACCAATGTAGTGTATGACCTTGAGCTGCTGCTGCAGAATATCCATCTCCTGCTGCATGGCCGTCAGTTTGGATGTCGTCTGCTTCAGCTGCTCTTCTGTGTCCTTCTGCGCTTTGCGATGTGTTGCTAATGTCTTCTCTAGTTTTCTCCTCTCCTCTTGCGCAATGGCTGCAGGTTAAGAAAGACGTTTTAAAATGGCGAAAAACAACAAAATGTTCACCCACTACCATAATGGGCTCCTCCAACCATGATTATATCTTTACATGATTGCATTTAAATATGTTCTCGTCCTTATTGTATTAGGGATGTCGTGTTTTAAAGCTCACTTTAATTTCAAGTTTAATTAAATAAATCCACCAACTTACTTTTTGCTATTCGGCGTATCCTCCAAAGCCGCAGCAGAATAAGTAGCCCTGTGCCGTAGGCCGCCCTGCGCATGTTGGCGGCCGTGAAGGCCACGTAGAGAACAAAGGTGAGCATCACCACCCCACAGTCAAACACCTGGATAACAAAATCATCAGACTATGGGCAGGTATTATCATGGCCTATCTACTGACACAGGGATTAGTCACCTGAAAGCCAGCACCAAAGCAAAGTTACATTTTCATATTTAAAATCCCCTTTGAATTTCTTTCTCTTTTCCTTCCTCTCCCTTTCTGTTGTGTTCCATTTTCATTTAAAAACCATGGAATGGTTACCATGGCAACCAGGAAGTGTGATATGTGCCAATTTCCCATAGAAAACGGTCCATTTACCTTCCAAATATAGAATGTTAGTACTAAAGATGGAATAATGCTAACAAGACTACTGTATTCTGCATAAAAAAGTACCCTAGAGCATTTTTGGGCATATCTTTCACTATTTTGCCATTCTGATGCCCCCTGGTGGCCAAAACCAGAACTAAAAATCCCCCGCGAAGGTACCTTTTCACGTGTTGAGCCACATATATGCTTTAAAGGGACCGATCTCTGAGATGGGAGGAGAATGGATCATGTAGTTCCTTACTGTGCCGCTGGCAGTCTCTCAGGTCGATTTGCACATTTGTAGTTTACAAACCCTACTGCGGGCACTGTGTTTGTTTGATCCCCAATCTGCCATAAATAGCACAACTGGACAACTCTATTACCTTGGAACCAGTTGACCCAGCCTGGTCAGGTGAAATTGGTAGGGGGACCATGAATCCGGCTTGGCTTGGTATGAAACATTCTATATAAAACCAGGATGAAGCTATCATAACCTCCTTAAATTAATCATTGAACTAGGCTTCTAGGAAAACACAATGCAGAAAGGAATCCTTGTTTATTTTTTGGAAATACAAGATCTCCTATGCTTAAGCACTGAATGGCCGTATTCAATGGCACCATTGAATACAATGTGGCTGTATTCAATGGGCTAAGAAAAAGTAGTTTTCCCTTAATTAAATGGCTTCAAATGAAAAAATAAACACAAATGCCAACTACATTGATACCGCTCTGATGTATTTCACTCGTGGGGGCTGGGGCACATCCCACTCAACCTACGGCTTCGTGGGATACTGCCCCAGCCCCCACTCGTGAAATACAACAGAGACGGTATCAATGGGCGTTGGCATTTGTCTATGTATTTAAGTGTTTATTTTTAACCGAATTCTTGGGATGTGGTCTATTCAAGGGGTAGTAAACCGTTTTCTGTGGACACACAAGTGGTAGTCTAGTCAGTCAGTACACTGGTGGGTATCAATAGTATTGTATACTACCACTGGCATAGTCTAACTGCTGGTCACACCAGTGCAACTTATGTAGAGCAGTGAATTGCTGGAAGGGAACAACCAGCATCCTATTTCTTGGTTGCCTGAGCCATCATTTTTGGGGTACTTTGCTAGGGAATACGATCATACAGGGCTAGGACATGCCTGGATCTCAGGGATTGTGCTTGGGCGATTCTAAATTTAACTGAGGTGTTATATAAACTCAACAACCCTGGCAGAGGATTTTACAATTTGGTTTGAGAAGTTTTACCCTTTAAGACTATAGGGATATGCTTTTTAAGACTACTAGTAGCTATAGTAGTTCTTTCTTGCATGGGGAATATGGTACTGGGATTGGGAACGTAGGGCATTGACTAGTGCTCATCATTTGTCAAGACACGCTTTTCAGTTCCTATATCCCATCTAACAAAAAAACGTTATTTTACATCAAAATAACGTTCTTAACGTTATATAACGTTTTGTCATAGTAAGGTGCCTGAGAGAAACGTTATATGACGTTATAAAATGTTGTATACCGTTTTTTGTTTACTGGGTATGTGACAATGAGCCTACATCGGATGTCCTTTGTGGGTTTTTTCAGTTTCGGGACTATGTATTCTTTTAAGTTTTTTTTTTTTCATGGTACCCCGTACATTTTGTAACAAAGCAAAATATCAATAAATTATCATAACGGAAAACAAATTGAAGGTGGTTTGAGTATTTTAGGGATAGACACAGGCGAACTGAATCAAAGCGAGTGCACGTGAAGCAGGCAGCTAATGGTTGTGTTGGTGAAATGTGTTTTAAACTTCACATTAAAGTGTCTGTGCAATACTGAGAACATAGTAGCACAAAAGTATAATGAATCATTTGATCATCTCATATCAAAGACATTGATCAGTCATGGTCATTCTATCCTATAATATGTAGTACTTCTATCATAATTACAATTACACATATTTGGGATAAATGTAACCTTAGTACCAAGAATATAGTATAGACATAATTATGCATTGATCTTCGATTTAAGTCAAGAAATGCCCGCTTGGTTGGCAACGCTATTATCGATACAGGGGCCTTTTCTGGCGCTTCAAAATCGCTGACATGATTACACTATATTAGTTCTAGCCTACCTGTTGTCCATCCGTGTGTATTCGAGAACCCCTTGCTGAAACGCGAAGTATTATCTGAAAAAAAAATAATACAACTTTTTAATTTTTGACCTTCACTCTCACCACGAGCTCGATCGTTATATAACTGACTAGAGTAGTGCTAGAGAGTCGTGTATTGACTCTTAGTGAACATCATTAGGCTATTATGTATCATATGGCGTCAACAGATGGGATTATTATTATGGTTGTATCATAACATGACAATACATATAATTGTGTAGTAGTTGGGTAATGTAAATACAGTAGTGACGTATAAAAGTAAACAGGTCACGACTGCATGCTATATGGTCGCACTCAGAATAATTTCAGCTCAGCGTCGGAGCTATGTCACAAAAGCTAAAACATACCCTGTTTAATATCAAAGAACTGAACTCCCCTGTCTAACATCTGCATGTATATAGGCCTAGTGTACTTTTATTATATATTCTGCACACAAAGGCCCACCAAATAAGCACAACTATGAAGAGATGCTGTACGCTTTTTAATGTATAGCTGATCATAATAATGATTTTAATAGATATTTCACATTTCTTTGAAGGCAGTTCAAGTGCAGTTCTACTCTCTGATTTAAAACCTGCTGTGTCGTCCCTTAACATATTGCTCGTGTGTACAAATATATACATCCGAGGTAATACATTATAAAGGCAATTAATTCAATACATGAAAATGTACGTGGGTGGGTTCATGTATACCATGTTCAGACCTTAGATTAGATGTATAGCCTTATAACATTATGACGACCCATCTTATCCCAATGTAAATTAGTCTACACCTGTACAGGTACCGTGCCGAATTGTGGTCGTCAAAACCAAGTAGACACTTGACAATTACTAAGCTACCACCTAAAACATGACAACAAACAAAGGCCTTTGTAGGTACCTGTCTCCTGTGGTGTACCTTGTCAAAATGACATACCAGCAGGCTCTTCACCTACTTCTGCTTTTTACTACAACCATCTCACCCCCTCTTTACCCCACACAAAAACTGCCCCCGGACATGTAAGTGTAGAATAGGAGAATAGGGCCTTCTTGTTCCAAGCACTTCATACCTGCTTATATAATACAGTGTGCCTATTATGTTATAGGGAAATCATATTTGATATGGCAGCTTCACGGAAAGGGGTGTATTCATATCCCATATTATAATATTACATAGTGGTTTCTTGGAAGTACTGTTGGGAGTAATTTCACGAGGGCCTGAACAGGTGGGACATTATCTCTGCATGTTTGTATGATCCCGTATATATACACATATTGCTTGTTTGCAATACATTGTAGGGGAACATGTAATACTTCCTGGAAGGGTTTAACTTGTCCAAGAACCAATTGACTCTACACACGGTAATGGCAACAGGGGTATTAGCTATTACAATGTAATCAGTGTGCGATCTTTTACCCCGTTTTGCTCATTATTGCTATTATGGTCATCTGTTTGCAGACAGGTGTCCCTGAGTCCAACTTAGGACCAGATATACCAGCTGTATACTATTGAATCGATTAAAATAATAGTTTCACTATGTAATATCCAACACATTAGTATGCCGCACGTCTACACATGTTTTGAGATAACTTCCATATAGTAGGACTAATGGCCCGAAGGGTGGATACATGTGGTGCCACCCAACACCTGAGCATGCAAGTGGGGGGCACCCCTCTCCCTCCTACAGAACCCAGATATAATCTGCATCCATGTATGGGGGCCCACGCAATGGGATGAAACCCACACCTGTGGGGGTGGCATGCCTATCTCACACACATCCCCAAGGCAGGGGGTCTTATGTATATTAATGAGCCTAATCAATATTCATGAGCATGACCTGACACCTGTCAGGTAGTCGTGACGGGTGTTCACCACGTGCTGCAGAGTACAATGTTGTGAGTTTTGGGAGAATTCTTTAGAAAAAACAGGCTTCCTAATGGATCCTGACTGGACCCACTGGAGCATTTTACTATGAAAAAGGAGACTCCACACAGAGTCTAGAAAGTAGTTGCATGGATTTCTATGGAAGCACGATCGTGAATACACCAGGTGTCTCCCCTCACGTGTCTGATAAGTATTTGGATAAAAAACTCAAAACCTGAACGTTGTTAAAATGCCAATTGTCTCGGCTGGGCTCTGTAAATGGCACAGTGAAAACAAGCTGCCGCCAGCAAAACCCCATTAGCATACTCCATTATAATCAATGTAATTATGGATCATTAATTAGATTATTCCTAGTATAATTAAATATGGGTCTACGCTTGATAATTATAGCTTCCTGCCAATATGCAAATAGGAGATGCCCACGCAGCATGCTGTAGCCCTGTCGGTGGGATCATGTGGCATATTGCCAGAGGTAGGGGGCAGTATTCCAACCCCATACTTTATTCATGTAATTTTACAGTTCGGTCCTACCTAACAACACCCTACCCTGCCCAGGTACATACTATAGAACTATATATAGAACTCGCTTTCCCTACTCTTAACTGCAACCCTTTATGTGAAGAAAATTTAAAAAAGGAGGGAGAGCGTAATCCATATTTGCTAGGATGAGAATCTTTTGTTATCTTGTCGTCGGTTCCAGCTAGGGGTTAGACAATACCATCACTTCTTCAAGATCCAATTTCGCTTTGATCTTCTGAATAGTGCACGTGTTTATTTAAGTGGTTTCACTACAATTACAGTGTTACTATCAAAGCTTTACGTTATCACTGCCCATCTTATTCAACTTTCCGCCCTGTAATTATCAAGGAAGAATGAGATGCCCGAGGACTGCTGATTTTTGCTCTCCTTGGAATTCAAAATAATTGGATTAGTACCC